>CM028132.1:765577500-768357500 GCA_016271365.2 Neoceratodus forsteri
CGCCAATCGGAGTAAGAGACAGAACTTGGAAACCCTTACTAAAATGGCTGTTCCCCCAGGTTCTGTTAAGGAGGGAGGAGCCAATCAATCAATCTTTATTTTACAAGGCGAAGCACCATTGAGTAGAACTCATTTACAAGATGGACCTGGATAAGGTTCACACTGGTCAACAAGAAAATAACAAGGTATACAGTAAATAATACAGAGTATGATGTAAAGAAACCTCACCAGAAAATTACATACGAAGGTAGCAAGGTAGAAACATAATAAATAAAGCACACAATGTACAATGTACAACAAATATACAATATACACATGACAGATACACAGTGGTACAGGATAAATTAGTTACAAGACAAAGGATGTGGAAGGATAGCCAGTTTAGCTAAAAGATGAGAGGAAGTCAGGATACCAAATGTTAGGACTGTAGGTCATCACTGGAAGCATATGCATGACTCACTGAAGGAACGAGCAAATAAAGTTTTAAAAGTGGGCAGTTTAACAGGGATTGCTATTTTCAAGGTCTTTTGGATGTTGTTCAAAAGGACAGGCAGGGCATGACTTATAGAAGCTACACCAAGGTGCGTTCTAACTCTAAGGACAACAAGGGTGATGTGGGAGAGGCTCCTGAGAGGGTAGTTCCCTGCAGAACAGACAGACAATCAGAAATGTGCTGGGGCAGCTTGTTGATTGCTCTTTACGTCCAGGTGACTGCAATTTTTTGTCATCTTGGTTTAAGTGACAGCCAACCCAGTATGGAATATAGGGAGCAGTGATGGGTGGAGTATGGGGCTCCAGTAATAAATCTTAGTGCTCGGCGGTAGAGAGTGTCAAGCTTAGCTAGGGCAGTACTAAGGCCTAGTCCATATAGGAAGTCAGCATACTCAAGGAGTGCAAGAAAAGTTGACTGAACCAAACGAGTTTTTGTTTCTTGTGTGAGTAAGTGCTTGATGCAGAAGAACAGTCCAAGCCTTTGGTATAATTTTTTTGCTAGTTCATCAATGTGGTTGACAAAGGACAGCTTATGGTCGATCCAGAAGCCCTGATATTTAAATTTGACTACAGACTCCAGAGTTTCCCTCAATAGGGTGGTAATCTGAGGTGCTGGGCAGCGACTGGAAGTTCTAGCTGGGGGTGAAAGAAGCATAGCCTTAATTTTTTTGACATTTAATAAAAGTTTTAGATGAATGAGATTTTGCTGCAGGTGGTTAAAATCCAGTTGCAAGTCTTTTCAGGTGAGCGCTGGGATGGGCCTAGCGATGTAAAGAACCATGTCATCGGCGAAAAGGTGGATGTTTGCTGGTTTAATACTGGTATTAATATTATTGATGTACATTGCCAATAACAGTGGGCCTAAAATGGACCCCTGAGGTACACCTCTCAAAAAAGGTTTAAATGGAGAGAGGTTCCCACCAGCTTTAATCTGCTGTTGATGGCCTGAAAGATAACTTGAGAACCAGTTTAGCACAGGGAAATCCAGGCCAATGTTTTGGGGAGTATGCAGGAGCAGATCATGGTCCACTGTGTCAAAAGCCTTGCTAAGATCAAGGAATAATGCACACAAGTGTTTTTTGTCATCCAAGACCTTTAACCAATAATTAAAAACCTTAGCAAGAGCAGAAACCATACTGTGACATGGTCTGAATCTAGACTGCACTGGGTTCAGTAGGTTGAATGCTTCCAAATGCTTTCTAAGTTGGGAATTGACTATTTTTTTCAAGCAATTTGGATAGATGGGAGGAAGGGATATGGGGTTGTAATTGTTTAAATCACTCGAATCGCCAAACTTGAAAAGAGGAATAATGTGGGTGGTTTTCCAGACCGATGGGAGAACACCCTATGTGAGGGACATGTTGAACAGGTGTGTAATAGGGACAGACAAAACATGGTAGCCTAGTTTTAGATAGTAGGGGTCAATAAAGTCAGTGCCCGTGCTCTTCCTGGTGTCGAGTTCCAGGAGAATGTCCTCCACTTGTTTTAGTGAGACAGGGCAGAAGGAGAAGAGAGCATCATAAGCAGGGGTGGCTGGAGTAGGACAAGTCAGACCCTGAGCTGTGCATGTAGGTTGTTGGCAGGAGGAATCAAATGCCAACCCAGCAGTGGCAAAGTGGCTATTAAGGTCTAAAATGGTTTGCTTGTTGGTAGTGAAGGAACCACCAGTGGAGATTTTTGCAGGAAGGGAGTTAGCCAGATTGTGTCCCTCAATGTCCTTTAAGGTCTTCCAAAATTTTGCTGAACAGTTAGAGGAGGAAGTTAGTTCATCACGAAAGTATCTAGTTTTTTCAGCTCTAATAAGCTTAGTGCATTGGTTTCTTACTACTCTAAAGGCTGTCCAGTCAACTGGGATTTGGATTTCTGTGCTTTTTTCCATAGGGCATCCCAATTAATCAGTGCGGATTTCAGGCTGGCAGTAAACCATGGGCAAGATGTTTTCCTGGTGCGGATTTTAATTAAGGGAGCATGATGATTTATGGTTCCAAGGACTATATCCAGAAATCGTTCATGAGCCTCAGTTACAGTGGTGGCCAAACAGAAGTCTTGCCAATGGGAATACTGGAGGTCAGTAAGGAAGGCATATTGGTCGAAGTTACTGCGACTTCTTTTGTAAGAGTATCTAGAGGTGAAAGCTAGTTTAGGGATGGCCCTCACACAAGCTATTGAGCAGTGGTCACTTAGGCCATTGAAGAATACACTGGAAAGAGAGAGAAAGTGAGGTTTATTTACTAAAATTAGATCTAGTAAGGTACTGTGGGAAGGGTTTTTAGTGTTTGTGTGGGTGGTTTCTGTACTAATTTGAGTAAGACCAAAAGTGTCACAGAAGTCTTTTAGTGGTTTGGAGCTTAGGGAGAACCAATCAAGACTGAAGTCTCCCAGGATAAAGACCTCTGAAGCCAGGTTATCTATAGCATTAGACAGATGTTGCAGTACCTTGAGCCCCACAGAGGGAGGCCTACAACAGCTGATGATAGTAAGGGATGCAGAAGGAGGAAGTAAGACCTTTGATGTCAGACATTCAAACTCCTTAGGTATAATGGTAGAGTCAACTACAGAGGCAGAATATTTGTCATGGATATAGATCGTGACCCCTCCCCCTCTAGTGTGTCTGTCAGTTCTGAAGACATTGTAGGAAGGAATGTTAATTTCATAGTCCGGGGTAGAGGGTCTAAGCCATGTTTTGGTTACCACCAGAACATCTGGCGTAGTATGGCAAATCCATATTTGAATAGATTAAAACTTCCTTAACAAGCTACAAGTGTTTATATGGAGTAGGCTCATTCCCTTTAATTGTGCCAACTCTGTAGGCACAGAGATGGAGGTGACAGTCCCTAGATTTAGATCTACATTCCCAGAGTAAAGAAATAGCAGCAACAAGAGTTTTTTGAGAGCACTTAATAACACACAGCTTAAGGAGCCTGGTTTGACCCCTTTTGCGGCAATGAGAGGAAGGAAATTAAGTACTAACTGTATGGAGGTCAAGGAGACCCAAGGATGCATAAAATAACACTCAGACCGAAAAGATAATGTAGTTCACAAACAGAAGGAAAACTGTAGGATGGGTGTAATACCCATAATTAGTAAAAAGTGTGCCACATTGAAGGTGAAGATGTAGAGCTAAAGTCACATCAGAAAACAAGACCAGTTTAATAGAGAGTGGACAAGGTTCATAAGAACCAGGGTTTTTAGAAGTAGCTACTTGTGTAGGATCGGTCCAAGGATTAAGGGTGCAGAATAGCAGTCCTATAAGGAAACTAATGCTTAACATTGCGGACTGCATTTTAGAAGCTTAGGGCACTCAAGTTATTTGGTTCTGAGTATTCCCTTTAGCAGCCTTGGAACAGATTAAAATTGAGTATGTCCCCTTTAAGTCTTGCTGACAGAAGGAATCAGCCAATGGGGAGCAGACACTGCAACAGAGAGGAGAATCAGGAGTTTTTAAAGAGTGTCAGGGGCAGCGGTGGAGGGTTGGGAGAAAATTCAAGCACTTAGAAAAATAAATTCAGTTCAGCAGTGAGGAGCCCAGAGTGAGCAGAAGATAGAGAACTTCAGAATGGATTAACCAATCAGAACAAAAGCTGTAATTGTGGCTACCAGCCAAGACTGGGAGGCAGAGACCAATCGGTGACCCAGCTTGCTAATCCGGTGACGTCTATGGACCGTACCTGACAGGGATGGATTGCTAGTGGGCAAGAGAGGTGGCACAGCCGGCTGGCTTTCCAGCCGCAGCCACAGTGATCGGCGGAGCGCCCAGTCAGGAGCGAGTCCTGGACATGGAATTAATGAGAAAGAATGTCGACGTCAGGATATAGTGCTTGAACAAAAGAGCAATCACAGCTAAATCGGGGGGGCCGGAGGTAGACAAAAGGCGCAAAGGCAATTAAGTGAGTAGGGTTGGGGAAGGCAGAGGTGCCAAAATGGATCTCAGCCCAATCTCAAAACTAGTGAATTGAGAGGTAATGGGGGGGGGGGGAGAAAGGGGGAGACAGAGCACAAGGAGAAAAGAAAAAATAACATCAGGCAGGGAGAGTGAGAGGGAAAAGTTCCTATGGCAGCAGTAAAACAGTTCAGCTAGGTAAAATCAGGCAGTGAGGGGGAAAGAGAGAGAGGAGCAATTCATACAACAGCAGTTCAACAGAGTTAAACTAAATGCATTAATACAGTGGTGCTGTGCACATTTCCCCACAGTCCCAAGGCAATTATAACACTGTAGAGTTCCCCCCACTAGTCCTATTCCCCACAATCCCAAAAATGCAATTAATTAAAAGCAGTACAATCCCAGAAAATTCAAGCACTTAGAAAAATAAATTCAGTTCAGTAGCCGAGGAGCCCAGAGCAAGCAGAGGGCAGTAGAGGTCTTCAGATTGGATTAACCAATCAGAAACAAAGCCGTAATTGTGGCTACCAATAGAGGGCTGAGACCGGGAGGCAGAGACCGATCGGTCCATGGCTTGCTGCCCCGGTGATGTCTGTGGACTATACCTGGCAGGGATGGATTGCTGGCAGACAGGAGAGGCGGCGTGGCTGGCTCGTGTTCCAGCCACAGCCACGGTGATTGGTGGAGTGCCGAGTTCTGGACCTGGCAGGGATGCATTTCTGGTGGGCAGGAGAGGTGGCGCGGCCAGCTGGCTTTCCAGATGCAGCCATGGTGATCAGCGCAGCGTCTGGTCAGGGCCGAGTCCTGGACCTGGCAGGGATGGATTGCTGGTGAGCAGGAGAGGTGGCATGGCCGGCTGGCTTTCCAGCCACAGTGATCAGCGAAGCACCCAATCAGGGGTGAGTCCTAGCAGGGATAGATTGCTGGCGGGCAGGAGAGGTGGTGAGGCCAGCTGGCTTTCCAGTTGCAGCTGCGGTGATCGGCAGAGTGCCCGATCAGGGGCAAGTCTTAGACCTGGCAGGGATGGATTGCTGGTGGGCAGGAGAGGTGGCACCTGTGGAGTGTGGCACAATAGTCATACCTTATTGTTTTGGTCATATTTCATATCATTTTATGTATATAATACACCAGGGAAGCCCATGAAAAGCCAGGTCAAGTTGCACGGGAGCATGAGTACAAAGTACATGGGCCCTAGAATAATGTGGTTTCTTGTTACTAGGCAGAGAAGCTGTTTGCTACTAGTCAGGGACTAGGGTTTGATTAAACCATTTAAAAGGAAACAAAAGGGTCTAGTTAAGCAGGGCTGGAAGGCCAGGCATACATTTGTGTCTGAATAGCCCTCAGCATCTAGTGGTGTAATTTTGGCTGGGCTCCTTTTGTCTCTGCAAGTCTACTCTGAGCGTATCTAGTTACAGTTAAATGGACTAGCATTTCAAGTAAATGACTGTACAGAGTGTAGCTTAATTACAGCCATTTCAAAGGGAGGGAGGCTGGATGGTCTCCTAAAATTCTGGTTTAGACTAGCTGACCTCTGAGCTCCTTTTCTCTCATATTCAGAGATTTAACATTCGTTATTTGTAATAAAATACTAAAAGCCGATTGGTTGCATAGCCATGGAGGTGGAATGCTAGCCAACCACAGGGCAAGCCAGGATCCACTGGACCGGCCCTTTTGGAATCCCTTAAAACAAGGGTGCAGAAGGTTATCAGAGTCTTTTTAGCCCTTCTCTGTTTGCTTGCTGTCTTTCTTGCCTTTTGCCATTTTACCCTTTGACTCTGGTGAAAGAACATTGCGCTTGGGACCCTGTCTTGCTAAGACAGCAGAGACATTTTCTTTTCAAGAATTCTTCTGGATCAAGAGCTAATATTTACAACTAATTTTCTAAGGACACTTTGCACTTCAAATTCAGCAACCAAGGACTTGAGGTAGAACTTTAAAACCAGAATTTCACAGTTTAGGTTTTATTGTATATTTCCATTTTCTTTTCCATATCTTGTAACCAATGCCTAAAATTATTTGTCTTTAAGTTATGAACTTTTTTTTTAGTGATTAATTAGTAAAGCTTCTGGCTTATTTTAAGATAATTCTGCCAGTGTCTTTTGTGTGTGTGTATGTTGGGAAGTGTTTGTTCAAACTATGCTACGCCTGTTTGACTACTAAGGGCCATACACTACCAAAGTAAAGTACCACAAGGGACTCTGTGAACGCAAGGAGGGGAAGAATATGAAAGGTCTCAAGAGGGGTCTGTGAGGGTTTGAATCAGTCTCTGCATTTCTGGGGAAAGACATATATAGGGTGTTATAGGATGTCCCCCGAAGGCCTATACACGCTTGTGATGTTCTGGTTCGCGTGCAGTGGCCAAGAGGGTTCTCTCCCAGGAACACAGACTCAAGACTGTATTCTGCATCCCCTCACCTGGAGAGAGGGCAGCCCGGGATCCTCTGACGTACATTCAGTTGTGAGACAACAAGCGTACTAAACTGACAGAGGAGGGGTATCCCTGACCCTGATCACAAGGGGATTCACTGTAGCCCAGGGAATTCCAGCCCCATGGGAGTGGGCTTGTGACAGTCTCTATAAAAAAACAGAATACAGAGGATCTGGGACCAATTGCATGGACTTCAGACACTCTGTGAGCAAAGGCGATGCCTACCACAAATGAAGTGATGGTTACCAGAAATGTTGCTTTCCAAATTAAAAACTTCAAGACACACATCAGAAGGGTCCCAAAGGGCTTGTGAGTGAGCATATCTAACACAAGGTTGATCTCCCAGGCAGCTACTGGCTTCCTAATAGGAGGCCTTGTGATTAAAATGCTCTTTAGGAACCTCTTGGACGGTGGCAACTATGCCAGATGGAGGGTACCGAAGGACTTGTGGTATTCCAAATAGCACACAGATGGACCATTACAGAGGATACTGAATACCAGCAGAGAAAGATTCAGCAGGTACTCCAGAACCCTGTCAGGTGGGCACCTAAAGGGGGGGGTCCATGCGGGTTTTGGAACACCAGATGGAAAATCTTTTCCATTTGGCTGAATATGTCTTCCTAGTGGAAGACTTACACTTAAGAAAAGTATTTCAGAGACCCTCTGAGATACCTTGTACCTGTTCACTACTATCTCTTCAGAAGCCAGACCTGAAAGTGAAAAGGACACAGGTTGGGATGGACCAGATGACCCTGTGTCAGTAAGTCTATCCTAAGTGATAAAGTCCTTCGTTTGCTGATTGAAGGTCTGTTCAACACAGGAAGCCATATTTGTTGGGGCCAGCAGGGGACCACTATAGAAACACAGACATTTACGGCAGATAAGGACAGCTAGGCCCACCCAGTTTTCCCATTTTCCCTACCTGCTGCAAGAACCACAGACCTTACTTGATCTCTGGCTGTATTCTCTTTCCTATCGCTAGGGTTCCCCAATGCCTATCCCATGCACTGTTAAATTCCCCTACTGAGTTAGCCCCCACCACCTCTGCTGGGAGGCTGTTCCATGCATCCACCACCCTTTCCATAAAGAAATACTTCCTCAGGTTACCCCTTAGTCAACCCCCTTCCAGCCTCATGTCATGTCCCCTTGTTCTAGAACATCTCTTTTTCTGAAAGATACTACCCTCCTGTACCTTATTTATGCCCTTGAGAGATTTGAAGGTCTCTAGCATATCCCCTCTCTCTTTCCTCTTCTCCAGGACATACATAATGAGGTCCTCCAGTCTCTCCTCATATGACTCATATCATACTGCCTCTTGTACCTCCAATTTGAGCAATACCCTCTGCAAGAGAGGGTTTAGAGGGAATGCATACAGAAACCAGTTTTGTCACTGCAGTCTGAATGCCTCCTGACACAAAACACCATGCCCCAGATTTCTGGAGCAGAATCGAGGCAATTTGGCAATGAGTGGGGAGACAAAAAGGTCCACATCTAGGGTACCCTACTTGTTGAATAATGATCTCATAACATCTGGAGCTAGTGACCACTTGTGAGAATAGGACTTGGACTGAGCTCATCTGCCAGAGTATTCCGCACTCCTGGCAGAAAGACTGCTTTGAGCAGGATCCCTTGTGACTGGAATCATTTCCGCATTCTCATCACCTACCTGCAGAAAGGGTAACAGTGTGCTGTGCCTTGTCTGTTGATGCAGTACATGATAGGCTTGATGTCTTTCTGGAGGAGGACTGTTTTGTAGCTGACTAGGTCCAACTAGGGCTTTCAGACTGTACAAAAAAGCTTGCATCTCGAACACACTGATGTGGACATGAGTCTTTGATGGGTCCCAGACAGCTTGCATTTGGAGGCCATGACAGTGGGCCCCCCCATCCCAACAGGGAGGCATCTGTGGTGAGAGTCTCATGAGGTCTGGTTGGGAGAAGGTAAGCCCTGGAAGTGACTGTCCTCCACTGACCACTAAGTGAGAAACCAAACCAGGGGCTTGGTCACCTGAATGAGGTAAGTCTGAGGGTGTGATGCCTGTGACCACTGTGCATTAAGCATCCACTAGGTTGTCCTTATGTGCAAATATGCCAGAAGCACTGTGAACACTGAGTCAGCTATCAGACCCAGCATGTGTTGAATAGAGTGGGCTTGCATGGTTTTGCACTCCATAATGTAGCATGCCATCTACAGAATCGCTTGCAGACTGCTCTCTGGAAGGAAAGCTCCAGCCTGGGTTGTACCCAGAAAAGCTCCTATGTACAGCAGTTTCTGAGAGGGTTGAAGCTGAGACTTTCTGAGGTTCAGCAAGACCCCACTGAAGTTAGGAAATGAGAAGCAGTGGTCACTGCCTGTTCCATCTCCTGTCTGGACGGGCTTGAGAGTCATACAAGTACGGGAAGACTTAGGAGTCCTAGAATCCTCATGTGAGCGGTCAGTACTGCAAAGCACTTTGTAAAACTTGAGGCTCTGTGGAAAGCCAGACAGCAGGTCTCTACTTGCACTATTTCTACTACCTTATTCCTCAGAAAACCTGCAATCTATTGTGCCAGAAGCTCTGACATGTGAGCTGAGGGGGGTGGGGGTGGGGCTGCTTGTGGCTGGATAGTCCAGAGGGATTTCTGTGAAATCCAGGGAGCATCCCTCTTGGATTATCCTGAGGACCTACATGTCCATTGTAATGGATTTCCAGTAATGGTAAAACTGGGTCAGCCCCCACCCCCACCCCAGGGATGAGAGTTCCGTCTCTGGCAGACGAGGTTGGACTGGGGCAGGAGCTTCAGATAGTGGCACTAGCTGCTTTCAGCACCTGTGCCTTCAGCTGCACTTTTTTCTGAGTTTAACCTCCAAATCTGTCAGAGGCTTTGTCAGAGACTTTAGCTTGCTACAAAGCGTATACTCATACTTAGAAAAAAGCAAGCTGGCTATTCTCATGCCCTGGGTGGCCGAAACATAGGCTCGTTAGCCCATGGTGTCAAACTTGCGTGACTCTTTTTTAATGGCTTTGGGGACAACGGCCTCGTCATTCTCAGCAGGAGCGACAATAGCTTCAGCTATGGGTTGAGAAACATGCATTAGCTTATGTTTTGGAGCAGTGTATTTTCTTTCGGCCAGCCTGAGGACAACTGCCACCAAAACAGGTCTTTGTCAAACTGCACCAGACAAGGTCTCAAATGTAGTGACCAGGTATATCTGACTGCTGCCAAAGCCGGACTTCATAACTGCTACAAAAATGGCACTGAGAAGCTTATCTTGAAGACGTCTGGTGTTTCATTTGTTTCCAGCAAACTGTCAAAGTGTGGATAATGAAATGAATCCACAACATTAAAAATAATGTTGCAAAGATAGGCATTATTTCTTATATGTCACTTTCACGTCTTTCAATTGTTTACTGAAATATTAATGTATAATGTATAATAATATAATGTAAATTGATCACTACACCCACTTTCATGCTGATATACTGAAAGGCTACATATTTGCCTGGCTAATGTGACTGGTTTTGGTGTTTCTTTTTTTTTTTATGACTCTATTTATCACCCCCAATCCCTGAACTCTCTCAGGCTTCTCAACTCACTGTCCGCTTCTACTGCCCACTGTGATCCTGCTCCTCAATTGAATTACTTTCTCCTTGCCAAACCTCCTGCCAGGCAGTCTGCTAGCTCTGGGGTCCCCAAATCCAGAGCCCCCCCCCCCAGCCTGAGTTCGTGAGGAGACTGAAGGGGCGGAGACAGAGATCCAGTGTTGGGCGTGTGGCAGCCGGCACTGTGAGAGCCATCACCTATCAGGGCTGGAGGGTTTTTCCCCTTGTGTGTTTTACCCTGCCCTTCTCCCTCTCATGGAGCTCGGACATGCAATGATGGCCAGAGTCTGCCAAGCTCTGCCCCAGTGCCACATGATGTCCTCTAGGCTATCCCCGGCTTTCCACCAGGGGTTGTGCTAGAGCGGCATGTTGTCCTATGCCCTCCCCAGGAAGGAAGAATTGTCTATAGGATGCTTGAATCCTTCCCTTCCCCTGCTGACCCCCGATGACCCGGGCTCGTTCCCGAACCCAGGTTGCTGGTGTGGCACGAGGTGAGGCATCTAGTGCCTTAACCCTCAGCGCCACCGGGCTAGCCTTTTGGTGTTTCTTTGTAATTAGAAACTGAGATTCAAGAGACACCCAATGGTTCAATTTTTGAAGTTTAATTATACTGTAACCCCCCTGCAAATGGGGGTTCCCAAAAGACTTCCAGGAGCTTGCTTGAATGCTCCAAGCCTGAATGGTGTTTGGCATTTAAGCCATTTATCAGTGAGTGTTTTTAGAGCCTCTGGTACTGTCTCTTTAAGAGCTGTCTGCTTGCAGACATAATTAGTTTGTATGGGCAGTGACTCTGGGAGATGTAGTTTAGACTTCAGTGCCTTTTTGGACCAACAGCAGCAGTCTATTGTGAGTGACAGCCAATCCAGTCAAGAACTGGGAGGAACTCAAAGGAAGTGCCCGGTTTCGTCAGTTGGAGTTCAGTTGAGCTTTGGCAGTGAAGAAGGAAGGAGCCCTGTGCTTTTTCAGTGTGCAGTTTTAGTCAAAAAACGCGTGTAAGGCCCAGAGTTCGGTCTGCAGCTTGTGTAACAGCTTGTTAGGACTGAATCCGTCCTGTGAAAAGAATCAAAGGATCTCTGAAGGTAGAAACCAGGCTCACCCTGTAGAAGACTGGAAGAATTGCTGAAAAGTGCACTCGGTCTGTCAGGAACTGAATCTGCTGTGTGTTCTCCCGGGTATTGTGCAGTAATTGCGATCGGGATACAGATGCAGCCTGCCTGGTATAGTACTTTCTTTATATGGATGTGTGAAGAGGTTTGTGTACCTCAAGTGAGCCCTGCTGACATTGAAGGACCCTATCTTATTTGGAGGTCGTGAGTACTAATTCAGGGTTGCTCCCTGTTGAATTGCCACATTAAATCCAAATGGAATTACTGTACTGCTGACTGTTTAATTCTCCTTTTCTCTGTGTGAAAGGGCCCTACCAGCTGCCACCGGTTTGGACTAGCCACTAGGGCTTGGGTACCCGAGGACAGTAACTGATAGGGATAGGCCTGTGCACAGAGCCATAGATAGATTATTAGAGTGATAAGCTAATTAACCTGATTTCCCCTGTCCTTGTTATATCCCCTAAATAAATCAGAGCTGCTTGTTTCAGCAAAGTTATACTGCCTGAGGTATTTGTCTATGTTAAAGTACTGTACTGTGATTGTTGCACTGTATCTCATTCTACAGGAGGTCCCAGTGCGGAACCAGACCTGGGGTAAGTGTATACTGTGAAGGTAATTCTGATATATTGTGTGGGCCACTAGTGGGAAGAAAGGGGTTGCAGTGTCCCAGAGGGCTGTGACCAAGTTAGTTTAACTATTGCAAACCCTGACCTCTGGGTGGAGGCACCATGCCATTGGATCCAGGCCCCTCAACCTGTTAGTGGCAAATCAGGCAGGGTAGTAGCCCCGGGATAGCGCCATCTAGGGTTACATCTTGGAGGCACCGCTGGGATTGTGTGTCCTCTAGTGGCCATATTCTGAACCACTGTTAAGAAAAAATGGGTACCCGACAGAGTGGCTGTGCACCGGCTGGTGGAGTGGTGTACTGGGGAGAGATCGACCCCAAAATGCTATGCTTATCCTGGACATCCCCTGGGTATCAATCTGGACACTGTGCAGGGAGTACTTTCCAAGGTGGAAAGTTTACAAAACCCTGTGGTGGTGGGTCGGCATGCTAATCTGCTCACCCAACACTTTCCTGGCCCTAGTAGAGTTTAAGGATCCCATAGATAGCTCCAAAGTGCCACAGACCATTACCCCAGAGGGACCCTCACTGCTTGGAGAGTGATAACTAAGGACAGTAAAGACCCGGGGAATCAGCCCCCACCACTATCTGAAACTTTTGAGGAGAAATTTGCTGAATGGTTGCTGGGAGAGGGAAACTGTGGAGGACTTGAAGAAACTATTCTTTCCACCTGGTGTTCCTCCCCAACACCCTCTCCTGCTCCAGTGCCCGTAATGGTGGCTGAACCAATGCAGACTCCTATTTCTGCACCTGCCATTAGTCACGACTCTTACCGGAGGTTGAGGATCTTCTCTGGCACCTCCCCACCCAAGGGAGGATGACTGGGAACCTGGATAGACTATGTTGCCCCAAGTGCTAGAATGGCAATGCTGGAAGGTGAAAGCGAAGAGGGTTGGTGAGAGCCTCCGAGGTCCTGCCCTGGCTACCATCCGTGCTAAGCGGGCCAGTAACCCTGAGCGACTGCACAGGCCTATCTTGAGGCCTTGGAGAATGTGTGTGGGAGCCCAGATTCTGATGAGGACCTATGGTGGAGAGTAAGTAGATGTCAACAGTACCAAGGGGAGTTGTTGTCTGTGTATGTATCTCGGCTGGAAAAATTGTTGCAAGAATGCCTCAGAAAGGTAGTTTGCCAGCGCATTGAACTGGACCGAACCAGGCTGGACAGGATCCTTAAGTCTGCCCCTTCTCAGAACTGCTGTTGCTTCAGTTACACCTGGCAGACGGACTGGAATCCCCACCTCCTATGATGAGTTAATGAGAGAAATTCGAGGAGTTGAGAAAGACGACCTCGGGAGGGACCTGCACCAATAGCTGCGGCTACGACCGAGTGACTGAGGGTGACCCATCAAGTGAAGTTCAGGGGCAGAGGTTGGCAGTCAATGGTGCTCTGACAAGGAAAGATATATGTCACAATAGAAGTGTGAGCTGTTGAGAGAGTCCTAGAATTCAAAACAGTCCCTTTGGCGAAGGGCCATTCTAAGTACGGGCCCTGACCTATATCCGACTGCATTTGCTAGTGGGGGGTGGGTACCCACCCATGTATCTCCTGCTGATAACAGCTCCGAACTCGATTCCTTGACCATGGAAGTGGAGAAACTGACGAGATGTCTCCAAATGCTTATCACGCCACAGACAGAGATGGCACCAAGGTTTCCGTTAGTAATACCCCTCCTGGCTCCCAGTGGGCGCCTCGGCCAGCTCAAACTCCAGAAAGTATGTTTTACTATCATTGTGGGAAAGATGGGCACATGAAAGGGAAATGCCAGTCCCCAAAAGACACTGACAAAGTTGCATATAGGCTACAAGGAGAGGCTTGGAGAAAAATCAGTGGTTAAGAGGTGCGACGACATGATCCCAGTGAGGGCACCCAAAATGCTAATTCACGTCCTTTTGTGGCTAAGGTCAGTTGCCCAGGCCCCCACTACCGCCTCCCAGACTGGTCCAGAATAGTGGTCCTCCATGGAGACCACTGTAAAGGTGAACGGAGTGTCTACAAGAGCTATATTGAGACAGTGGCTCCCAAGTGACAATTATGTTCCAAGATTGGTATCAAAGCATTTGTCCGAGCTTGCCCACAACCCATTAGAAGGACTGCATGTATGGGGTTAAGTGAGAAGGCCTACCCCTATTCGGGTATATCCGAATTTGGCTGTCTTTCCTCATCCGTGGCTGGAGTGTACGAACAAGTAGAGACCCTAGCCTTAGTGTGTCCCCCCACTGGACTGTAATGATGGTGTCCCTTGTTGATTGGAACAAATGCTCATATGTTCGGAAGGCTGGCACAGTTGTGTCATGGAGACAGGGGTCAAAGACTAGTAGAGCTTTAAGAGTTCCGGCTTTAATTAAGAAGGCCTATGAGGCACAGAGAGATGCTGAAAAAACAGAACCAGAGGAACCTGGTCGAATTGTATGGAAGAAGGATCCTGAGTCTCTGATCCTGGCGCAAATGCCAGGTGTACCATACGGGAGAGGTCCGTGATCAGAAAGGATGTTAAGAATAAAATATTAATGTTGGATGCACCAGGCGATGGAAAATTGCCAGAGGGACTGCTGGTCATCCTCAGTATTTTGCCCGCTAGAGCCCATGCTTATGCCAGAAGGGTAATGGTCCAAGTTCAATATGTGTCTGAAAGAGACATTGAGTAAACAGAGGTTGCATCCTGGCTAATGTGCATTGTGCAGATACTGCAGTGCTACCCAGCAGCAAGAGTTCAAGGAAGAATGACAGAGTAACGCTTGACTTGTTTGATTTCGCGACTCCGCTGCCAGCTGAATGGAAAGTGAAGATCAGTGAGAAGCTTGCCCAGAGAGACCAGGTGTTTTCTTTAAAGGAATGGGATGGTGATGTGCAAGGAGCTGGAGCACAATATCCGCGCAAAGTGACGAAAGACCATTTCGTGAGAGGTCCTGACGCCCGGCACCTGCTGACATATAGATGATGTGAGACGCATCTGCAAGAGATGTTAGCTGCTGGTTAATACAAGAATCCAGAAGCCTTTATGCTTCCCCATTGTGGTAGTGAGGAAAAGAATGGAACAGTAAGGATGTGTGTGGATTATCGCACCTTAAGCAATGGACTATCCCTGATCAGTACACAATCCCCGCATTCAGGATGCTTTGGACTGCCTAAGCAGGGAGCAAGTGGTTCTCTGTTCTGGATCTCCCAGTGGGTACTATCAGATCCCGATGGCCCCAGAGGACCGTGAAAAGACAGCCTTTATCTGTCCTGGCTTTATGAATTCATGAGGATGCCTCAAGGGATTTCAGGTGCCCCAGCCACTTTTCAACGATTGATGGAGCGCAGTGGGGACATGAACTTACTAGAGTGCCTCAGTATGACCTAGATGATGTTATTGTGTTTGGCAGCTCACTGGAGGAACATGAGAGCAGTATTTGTCATGTATTGGACCGACTTGAGGACTGGTTGGCCTTAAACTGTCCATTGATAAGTGTCACTTTTTCAAACATCAGTAAAGTATGTATACATAGTATCCACTTTAGGAAGTAGAGACTGGCCCCAGTAAAGTTGGAGGTCTTTACTTCACCTGGCCACAGCCCAAAAATCTAAAAAAGAACTGCAAAGTTCCTGGATTCTGTGGATTATCGGCTTCATCAAGGACTATTCAAGAGGATCCAGCCTTTACTTAACCTTACTCAAGGCAGTATCCCTCAACCCACAAAAAATACTAAAAGTCAGCATCCCTCAAGACTGAAAGAGTGTATTTTCATCCGGAGTGAAGTATTTGGGGGTCTGCTGGACTCTCTGATTGTGTATACTTCTTTCATGAGATCATATCAACTTGCACCCATGCTCCAGTGCTGGCCTATGCCGATCCAAGAAAACCTTACGTCCTGCACCACTGATGCTAGTTTGCAAGGTTGGGGGCTGCCAGGCTAAGAGCACTTAGGAATGGCCTGAGACCATGCCTTGCCAGCAGTAGCCTGACCCTCATCCGAAAAGAACTATCCTGTACATAAGTTAGAGTTCCTATTTTGAAGTGGGCTATTGTTGACCAATTCCATGAGTACTTGTATGGGGCTAAAATACTAGTAAAAACTGACAATAATCCTTTGACCTATGTGCAGACCTCAGCTAAGTTGGATGCCACTGGCCATAGGTGGCTTTCTGCATTATCTGCATATGACTATGCTCTAATAATGGAGCAGGTCTGAAATCCACATAGATGCTGATGCTTCCTCTCCCTGAGGCCTGTCTCTGAGAATGATTGGGTCCCGACTGGCAGAACTCTGACATCTCGGGCACTCTGCCGGAAGTTTGATTGTGGGTGAACAATGTCCACGGACGACAGTGGACTGCATGGTGGATTGGTCAGAGCCTCTGGAGAATTGCATACCTGTTGCTTATTGCCACTTTTCTGCAATAGATATTGGTGCACCGCCTCAGTTGGACAATGATAGTGATTCAGGTGGCCTAATCCCGCGCATCCCATGATCAAAGCAGCTTTGAAGCCCTCTGTTTAGAGGAAAAGATGTGTCCAAATTACGCCCACTGATTTGAGAACTGCACTGTTATACAAAGCATGTCCGAAGAAACTCGATCAATAAACTGCTAGAGAAACAGTAGACAGAGGGGACAAGTAGACAAACAACAACTAGTGCTGCCCACTGCCTCGGTGACTCAGTATTGAGGTCCTGCACAACCACATGGGGCACATTCCGGTATAGACAGAACACTTGACTTGGTATCCAGGATTCATTGGCCTAAGATGGGGCTGATGTGAGCAACACATTCAGAACTTGTAGTCGCTGTTTACAGAGGAAAGCTTGTCCCAGAGGGCTGCCCCCCCTGGTTAACACATAACCACCAGTGCACCCATGGAGCTGGTTCAGCTGATTTTCTAAGTTTGGAGTCAGATCAAGAAATATCAGTAATGCGTGGTATCACTGACCATTACCTAGATATGCCCAAGCTTTTCCCCACCAAAGACCAGAAAGCATCCACTGTAGCCAAAGTACTTGGAGAAAACTTTTGTTCACTGTGGGCCTACAAAGAATCCATTCTGATCAAGGAGAGACTTGAGAGTCGCCTGATCAAAGATGCTTTTCTGTGGGGAGGCGAAAGTCCAGAACTACCTCCTTCACCACTCCTGGGGGACCTACAGCCTGAACGCTTCAACCGCACTTCGCTAGATATCTAGGCACCTCCTTGCAATCCAAAGGACGTTTAGATGGACAACAAATTAGCACCCTGGTACATGCTTATAACTGCACCAAAAGTGATGCCACTGGATTCTCCCCTACGCCTGATGTTTGGAAGAGAAGTTCGACTACCAGTAGATGTGTGTTTGGGGTCTCTCCTGATGGGGTTCAAGCTGACAACTATTTACAGTATGTGCAAAAGTTAAAGGCCCAGCTAACCTGCGTACTAACTGGCTCAAACCATGGCTGCCAAAAGAAATCTGGCCAACAAAGAAAGGTATGATAAAAGGTGAAAGCACAGGAACTCCAGGAGGGAGATCGGGTATTGCTAAGAAATCTGGGACTGCATGGCAAGCACAAGATTGCTGACAGATGGCACCCATCTCTCACATTGTAGTGGGCAACCAGATGATCTGCCAGTGTACAAAAGTAAGGCCTGAGAATAATTCCAAAGATGTAAAACAATGCATAGAAATCATTTACTGCCCATTGACAAATCTTAATTGAGTCTGAGCCCCTAGAAGATGCCCCTCTGGACCAGTGGACTGAGCTGCTGCTAAGAAAAGATCAAGAAAGTCTGCACCTACAGAAGCAAAGTTAAAGTGTCTCCACAAGTCCCAGTTGAGCATGACTGTCAGTCCATATCGGAAGAAAGTGAGAGGACTTTGAATACTATCCTTCTTACGAACTGAGTCAATTGTTTCGGGCAATCCCTTAGTCAATACTGGAGACAAAGCTGGGCCTTCTCGACTGTCTAAGCCTTCCAGCTTCATCCCTGGAGCCATGTTCCCAGAAAGTAAAGTGCAAAAGCATCAGATCAGATGAAATGGAATCATTGTGCATGGTTGAACTGTTTGAGCTTCAGGGGAGGAAATGATAGAGATTGGGGCAGACTGGGTGATACACCCCAACAAGAAGAGTATTTTTGAGTGCCCTGACAGTCCACTGCCAGTGTCCCAAAGCCTCCATGCGAGCCAAATGTTGTGGACTCAGAAACTGTAACTCCTGGAGCTGAAAGTGCCCCAGGTTCTAGCCTCTCTCACCCCATGGAGACTCCTGACAAGTGAGGACAATGCTGAAAATGAGGCTCAGAGTGCAGAGACTATAACAGTTCCCCCAGAAAAGACTGGTCAGGCTGTAAAGCCTGTGGTGCACCTCAGTTATGATTTCACTTAGGAGGCCTGTGGACTTGCCTCTCAATGTTGTCCATAAAGGAGTGTATGTGTCTCGAGCTCATTGCCCAAACTGAGCATCAGTGCTAACTCCAAGTTACTTGTGTTGCCCTCTAAGTATGGTGCCCTTGCCCCATCCAGCCCCAAGGTAACTGATGGGAAGGGCCCCTCTCTTCAGGTTTCATGTACAAGAGGTAATAACTTGAGTTATGGTACAATGTATGTAATACTGTGTAAAGTGGCGACTGCAAATGTTTCAGAAATGTGTTCTTGGTAAAATGATATATTGACTGATGATTTATGTGAGCCAAATGCAAATGTATATGGGTTGCAGTTGAAACTTATAGTACTCTGCTTGACGCTGGACGCCAAGCTTTCCCCAGGCCAGGAAGTGGTAACCCCTGCAAATGGGGGTTCCCAAAAAGCTTCCAGGAGCTTGCTTGAATGCTCCAAGCCTGAATGGTGTTTGGCATTTAAGCCATTTATCAGTGAGTGTTTTAGAGCCTCTGGTACTGTCTCTTTAAGAGCTGTCTGCTTGCAGACATAATTAGTTTGTATGGGCAGTGACTCTGGGAGATGTAGTTTAGACTTCAGTGCCTTTTTGGACCAACAGCAGCAGTCTATTGTGAGTGACAGCCAATCCAGTCAAGAACTGGGAGGAACTCAAAGGAAGTGCCCGGTTTCGTCAGTTGGAGTTCAGTTGAGCTTTGGCAGTGAAGAAGGAAGGAGCCCTGTGCTTTTTCAGTGTGCAGTTTTAGTCAAAAAACGTGTGTAAGGCCCAGAGTTCCGGTCTGCAGCTTGTGTAACAGCTTGTTAGGACTGAACTGTCCTGTGAAAAGAATCAAAGGATCTCTGAAGTAGAAACCAGGCTCACCCTGTAGAAGACTGGAAGAATTGCTGAAAATTGCACTCGGTCTGTCAGGAACTGAATCTGTGTGTGTTCTCCCGGGTATTGTGCAGTAATGCGATCGGGATACAGATGCAGCCTGCCTGGTATAGTACTTTCTTTTATATGGATGTGTGAAGAGGTTTGTGTACCTCAAGTGAGCCCTGCTG
Organism: Neoceratodus forsteri; assembly: GCA_016271365.2. Classification (NCBI taxonomy): domain Eukaryota; kingdom Metazoa; phylum Chordata; order Ceratodontiformes; family Ceratodontidae; genus Neoceratodus; species Neoceratodus forsteri. Next base: position 765,597,003 of record CM028132.1, read on the forward strand.
ACATTGAAGGACCCTATCTTATTTGGAGGTCGTGAGTACTAATTCAGGGTTGCTCCCTGTTGAATTGCCACATTAAATCAAATGGAATTACTGTACTGCTGACTGTTTAATTCTCCTTTTCTCTGTGTGAAAGGGCCCTACCAGCTGCCACCGGTTTGGACTAGCCACTAGGGCTTGGGTACCCGAGGACAGTAACTGATAGGGATAGGCCTGTGCACAGAGCCATAGGTAGATTATTAGAGTGATAAGCTAATTAACCTGATTTCCCCTGTCCTTGTTATATCCCCTAAATAAATCAGAGCTGCTTGTTTCAGCAAAGTTATACTGCCTGAGGTATTTGTCTATGTTAAAGTACTGTACTGTGATTGTTGCACTGTATCTCATTTCACAGGAGGTCCCAGTGCGGAACCAGACCTGGGGGTAAGTGTATACTGTGAAGGTAATTCTGATATATTGTGTGGGCCACTAGTGGGAAGAAAGGGGGGTTGCAGTGTCCCAGAGGGCTGTGACCAAGTTAGTTTAACTATTGCAAACCCTGACCTCTGGGTGGAGGCACCCGCCATTGGATCCAGGCCCCTCAACCTGTTAGTGGCAAATCAGGCAGGGGTAGTAGCCCCTGGGATAGCGCCATCTAGGGGTTACAATACAATCTGTGGCTTAAAAACATTTGTCATCATGCTCAGCTACTCTTTTGATCCTTTATTCAGTTTCAAACTATGTATTTTTTAAAATTAATTGTTTTCTGAGTTATTTAGGGTCTCGGGGGTAGGGTGCCTTATAAACAACCTTGCCTTGTCAATTATTTAACAAAAATAAATAAATAATAAAGGCCAAGATTACCTCTCCAAGCAATTCTATTGGGGCTTTCCTTTCTTCTTCTACTTCTGGTTCACTTTCTTCATCTTCATCACTGTTGTCTTCATCTGATGTCTCTGAAAGTTGCGTGTTAATTCTGCTCATGGTTTTATGTGGAGGTGAAACTTCAGTAGGAGATACAGTATTTGTCATCTGTTCTTTAGAGACTTTCCCAGCTAAAAACAGAGACCATTTATTTTAATATTCTTGGATTTGTCTCCAAAACACTGCTTCTACTAGGGTTTATTATATGTTAGCAATTGTGTTTGCTCCCATTTTTAAAGCACAATATGATATGTTTTGCAAATATATCATTAAACCAAAGTAAGAGTTACTTATGAAAGTTATGTACTTATCATAACTGATCTTCCTGAATATCTTCGAGACTAATGGGCCTGTGCCAGCGGTGCTAGGATCCCACTGGGGCAGAATTTTTCTGAAGGGCTGGGGGCATGAGTAGGCCCCGAGTGCATGTCAACACATGCGTCTGCTGGTATACAGTGGGAGCATACAAACATACGAACTTTGCCAGCAGATAAAGGCCTAGAGGTCTATCAAGTCTGCTCGAATGTGCAGCTAGCATCCCTTATTCTGCAGCTGCCCTTCCCTTCCACCTTTCCCTTTCGTTGACCCTCCCCCTTATCCAGTCCCATCCACTTTTGAAGCAGTCCACTGTTCTACTGGATACCACTTTTGCAGGTAATGCATTCCACCCAGCCACCACCCTCTCTGTAAAAAAGTGTCTCCTCATCTCCCTCCTGAATCTTCCTCCCTCCAGTCTCATATCATGGCCCCTGGTGTTCCTACCCTCCCTTACTTTGAACAGCCCCTCTGTACCTGTCTTGTTTATTCCTTTCATGTACTTACAGGTTTCAATCATGTTCCCCCGTCCCTCCTCTCTTCCAGTGAGTACATGTTCAACTCCTTAATCCTCCTCTCGTATGGTAAGTCCCCCAGCCCCTTGATCATCTTTGTCGCCCTGCGCTGCACCCCCTCCAGTAACTTAATGTCCCTCTTCAGATATGGGTGCCAGTACTGCACGCAGTACTCCAGGTGCGGTCTAACTAATGACCTATACAGTGGCAGAATCACCTCCTCCCTCCTCGAGGATATACCCCTTGCAATACAACCCAGCATTTTGTTGGCCTTTGTACCTGCCTTCCTACATTGTACTGAGTTGTTCACTGACCCTGTAATGAGCACCTCCAGATCCTTCTCCTCCTCTGTCTGGGCTAGCTGCATTCCCCCCAGCTGGTAACTCCTCTTTGGGTTCTTCATCCCAAAATGCAGCACCTTGCACTTTTTGGCATTAAACCCCAGTTGCCAGGTGTCTGACCAGGTTTCAAGCTTTGTCAGATCATCCTACAACCCCTGCCATCCCCCTAGGTCATCCACCACCGCTCCTACCTTGGTATCATCAGCAAACAGACTGATCTTGCTCTTGATGTCCAATGATATGTCTGCAATGAATATCCCAAACAACACTGGTCCCAACACCAAGCCCTGTGGAACACCGCTCATCACTACCCTTGGGTGTGAGAGCTCCCCACCCACCACCACCCTCTGTTGCCGTCCCTGAAGCCAGTTCCCTACCCATCTCACCAGCTTTGCACCTGCCTCTGTGCCTACTAACTTACTTCCCAGCCTTCCATGCAGCACTGAGTCGAATGCCTTACTGAAGTCCAGATACAGGACATCCACTGCATGGCCCCTGTCCAGTTGCCAAGTTACCCAGTCATAGAACTCCGCCAGGTTGGTTTGGCAGGATCCGCCCCCATATGAAGCCATGCTGTTTGCTGTCCTGTAGTGCTTTGGCCTCTAGGAGGGCCAACAGCCTTTCCTTCAGGATAGTCTCCATTAGCTTACCCATGATGGATGTGAGGCTCACTGGTCTATAGTTTCCTGGTTCATCCTTGGGGCCACTCTTGTGGAGTGGCACCACATGAGCCATCCTCCAGTCCTGAGGTATACACCCGAATGTAGTGAGGCATTAAATATGTCTGCCAAAGGTCCTGCAAGGACCTCTGCCAGCTCCTTCAGTACCCTGGGGTGGATGCCATCTGGGCCTGGCGCCTTATCAGTGCCTTCAAACCCTCCCGAACTCTGCCCTCCATGATTTCCCCATCTGTCACCCCCTCCCCCCTTGTTTCTGCCATTTCTCCCCCCCCCTCGGGTGTCACCCCCCCTTCTCTTTAGTAAATACTGAGCAGAAGTACTCATTTAGTGCTTCTGCCTTATCACACCCTGCTTCCACCCAACCCCCCTCCTTCCTAATCCTTACTATGTGGTCCTTACAGCTCCTTTTCTCACTGATGTACCTAAAGAAGTCCTTCTCCCCCTTCTTAATGCCTTGTACCAGCCTGAGTTCCGTAGATGCCTTGGCTCCCCTTACTGCCCTTGTCACCTCCTTCGATTCCGTCAAGTACTCCTCCCTGTCCTCCCCTCTCCCTGTTTTCTTGTACTTTCTAAAGGCAGCTCTTTTCCTCCTTACCTTTTCCATGACATCCTTGCTGAACCAGCTCGGTTTCTTAGCCCTAGCCTTCTTGCTCTGGGCCTTGCAGCAGGTTTTGGTTGCCTCCACTATCCCCAGCTTTATGAGCTTCCACCTCTGGTTAGTGTCCATACTAGATTGAATTCTGGCCACATACCCTTTTACCACTTCCCCCATCCTCCCAAAGTCGGCCCTCCTGAAGTCCAGCACTCTTGTGCCACATTCCACTCCTTCCTTGCCCATATCCAATGTGAGCCATACTGAGTGGTGGACACTCCCTGACAGCGGTTCCTCCACTGTAAGTTCTCTCACAAAGTCCCCATTTGCCAGCACTAGGTTAAGGGTATTCCCTAACCTGGTTGGTTCACTGACCATTTGCAGCAGGAAGCTGTCCTGGAAGGCATCCAGCAGTACCTGCTCCCTTCTGTTCCTGGTTGTTGGAGTACTCCAGTCCACTCCTGGCATGTTGAAGTCCCCCACAATTACTACACTACCCTTCTCGCAGATCCTCCTGATCTAGCCCGCTAGTTCCCGGTCTAACTCCTCCGTCTGAGATGGCGGCCTGTACACCACTCCCATTCTAAGAATCCTATTCTTGGAATCCTGGATTTGCATCCAAAGCGACTCCGTACTACCCTCCTCCCCTTCTTCCCTTACACACTTCAGTCCTTCCTTCACATATAGTGACACACCCCCTCCTTTCCCAATCACCCTGTCCCTACGAAATAACCTGTACTCTGGTACAGACAGGTCCCAGTCATTGTATTGGGTGGCCCAAGTTTCTGTGATGGCTGCAATGTCCACCTCTCCCTCTGCCATGAGCACCTGCAACTCTGCAGTTTTCCTCCCAAGGCTCCTAGCATTAAGGGTAACTACCTTCCACCCTTTTCCCCTCCCATCCTGTCCTCCTTTACTAGCATCACCAATAGTACTTGCCATTTGTCCTTTGTCACTGTTATGGGGGGTAAGCTCATATGGTTTTTCAACCTGTGATCTCTGCATGTCTCTTGCCCAATTGCCACCCCCCGCTCCTAGTTTAAATTCCCTACTTCCTCTATGTACTCCTCCATCCTCTGTTTCAACACTTTCTTTCCCTCCTCACTCAAGTGTAGTCTGTCCTTGGCATAGAGACTACTGTCTTCCCAGGTCCCTCCCCACCCCCCAACAGCCCATACCCTTTAGCACAACACCAGGCTCTTAGCCATCCGTTAAATTCCTCTGTTCTCAGCTTTCTTGTTGTGCTTGCCTTGGGAACTGGAAGTATCTCCGAAAAAGTTACTGATCTTCCTGCCCCCTCACATAATTGTCCTAGTTCCTCAAACCTCCTCTGGACTATATCTACCGTCTTGTCAGCCAGGTCGTTTGTCCCAAGAAGTATAATTAAATGAGCCTTGTCCCTATCCCTTATAGCAAATTTCAGAACAGATTGTCCCACCCTTTCTGCTGCCATTCCTGGCATGGCCTCCACCCAAATGTGACTATGCCTCTCCCCCTTGCTACCCCACCTGACTCCTCTTAGTACTGAGTCCCCCAGCACTAAGATTCCATCACTCTTACACCCTGCTTGCTTCCATTCATCTCCCTGTCTCACTTCCAGCTCCTCTTCTTCTTCCTGCACATTATTTCCCCCTCTTGCCCCTGTTGCAATTCTCCCAGCAGAACTTCCCCCCACTCCAGTTTGGTCCAGATGTTTATCAATTACTCCTCTAAGTTCATCATTTCCCTCCTCCACCTTCTTCCTCTCTAGCAGTGCAAAACTATTTTCTGAAGACCCTTCACAAATGCCTGCTCCCTCTCTCTTCACAGTAATCTGTTCTCTCCTTTCCACTCCATGACTTTTGCCACTTCTTCGCCTCACTTCACAAGTCCCTATCTCCTCCTTCCATTTGTCTTTTGTCTCCTGACCTGGTTTCCCTGGCAATCGTTCTTCCTGGCCTGGGCCCCCTTGGCCCTGTTTCCCTTCTTCTGACCCTCTCCTCACCACTGTTGGCTTAAATAGTCCTCCTGCATCTCCCATTCTTCCTCCCTCCGGTATTGGGCTAAACCCACTCCCAGTCTGCCTTGCATGTCTTAATTCCTCCTGCAGACCCTCAATCTCCTTTCTGAGTTTCTCTATGTGGTTGCACACTAAACATCCTCCCACACTCCAGGAAATTTTTAGAAAGACTGGTGCACCGCAGTTGTTGCAGCCTACCACTCTACCCATTGCTATCGTTGCCCACCAGCGACCCTCCACCCTTCCAGATGCAGGATACCAAACACTCCCCCAAGTCTCCCCTCTACCCCTCTCTATCAGTGCAAAACATTATTTTCTTAATTTCCCTTACCCCTTTGTTGTACACATTTAGAAAGATTGAGCAACTACTTTTTATATTCCTAACCTTCCTATCCAAACTTAAAAAGAGACTTTAACTAGCTATTGCACAACCTTCTTCAAACTCCTGCTCCTCCATTCCACAATGCAATAGCAATGAAAGAAGTAACAATGAAAGCGCCTAGATTTGCAGTTACTTCCCTTCCACTGAGATAGCAGTCACCTCTTCACTCGCTGCTGTTCCTTTCCTGGATGTCTGCTTCTGCTATGACAGGTGCACATCCTTTGCCCATTTGAGGAAGTGATGTCAGAACCCCTGGTATAAAGGAAATCATGGACCAGGGCGGGTAGGGTGAGGGGTTGGGGGTGGGACCAACCCAGGCTTCCAGAAACAATCAGGTAGCTGAGGCCCCTGGTCAGACCATTAGCACCCTTTCCCCACTATGCACTAATCTTTGCAGCTAGTGAAGCCAGCAAAAATGAATCATAATTCTACTCATAACCCCCAAAATAGGTTTGCTACCAAAAGAAACAGGTCTCCAGTTCAAACAGCTTCACCAACAACACATCAAAATAGACGTGAAATTAGAAGATATAGGTCTCTGATTCAAAGAAACAGCCTCAGTTAAATCACACCAAATAGGTTTTAAATCAGAAGAAATAGGCCTCTACAAATGCAACCTGCTACACAGTGAAACATCAAACAAATGAGCCCACTTACAGCCACCAAAACAGTTTTCAAAATTCCAACAGCCCTAAAACAATACCCTACTAGCCCCTTAGAAGTAGTAAAAAAGAAAATAAATAACCTTCTACCAAGTAAAATCCATATGAAACAATGTAAAAACAACAAGAAGCTACTGTACTGTAACAAATCTGATCCTTTCCCTTCTAGTTCCTTCTGAGAAGCCAAAGCAACTGACCAGCCCCCAACCACCTCAGTTCCTTTTTTTACCAAGGAGGTGAGCAGCAGAAAGGTAACGAGTAACCTATGCGCTAAACTTGAGGTAAGATAGCACTGGTGACCCATATAAGAAAAGCCATTAAACCCAGTAACACAGGACTTCTGGTTACGTCACAACCCGAATGGCAGCTTAACCCCGATACTCCTCCACGCCAGGGCGATAACAAGGGACAATCGGTAGCCATCCACTACAGACTGGGGTCAATCGATACTGAATTTTATGCCCGGAGTATACCAGAGGATGGGGAAATCCCAAAAATAAGAGTTTGGGACACCAGTGCGTAACTCTGCAAGGCAAACAACTGCACGGCCTGTCAGCCTGGCCATGATCCGCTCCTCCATGTTTACTGCATCGGCCAATGAAGATGACTTGGGCTCAGATTCTAACTCTAACTCAGCCTCTACCTTTACAAAGGCAGATGGGAACTGCATGCTTAAAATTTTGCACCGCATAGATGCTAAAATCTCGGGGGTTGCAAACTGACTTCAAAAAACTGGAGCTCATACTATGGAGGTGGAGGCCCACATAGACACCATCAGCACTGAGCATATGGCCTACGGGCATTCGTTGGCTTACATCCACCTTAGAGAAAGGGAACTAACACTCTGAGCTGAAGATACAAAGGCCAGAGCAAGACTTAACAACATTCAAATTTTGGAGTTACCGAAAGGCATTGAGCAGGCTGACATGACAGCTTACATAGATTCATGGGTTCACCAGGAGCTAGATTTGCCAGAAGATTTCAAGCTGGAAACTGAAAGAGGTCATCGCTCGGTGGCTCCTAAACCCAAACTTGGAGCCCCCCCATGCCATCTTAGTCAAATTTCTAAAGTACGCTATGAAAGATAAAATCTTACAACAAGCCAAGAGCAAGAAAAATCTTAATTTCGATGGCCAGCATGTTTATATTGACCAGGATTTCCCCCCATATATGATGATCAAATGGAAAAAAGTATTAACTGTGGTCAAATCTCTCAGGGAAAAGGGACACAAATCTTTCATACGCTACCCTGCCAAACTGTGGCTTCAAGACACCAAAGGGATCCAAGTGTTAGACACCCTACTCCAAGCAACCCCTAAACTAAACACCCTTGGGGTCCCAGTACCAGACACCAGTAAGGAGCAAGCTGACTTGGAAATAGAGGAGAGACTGTGGCAGATAGCACCGGGAGGTAGGACACCTGGCAGGAGACGAGTGGATTCCCTTCTCCCTCTCCATACAGGCATTGCCAAATGGCTGGTCCCAAAACACCTAACTAAATTAATCTACCTTTTGCTGTGAAGCAGTACTCCATTTTATTTTGAACAGTCTGGAGAATCGAGTCACGGGGGATTAGATCGCTGGTTGGAACTTGATTTTTGTTGCAGGATCTCCAGGAGAAAAACCAGATGGCAGGGAGTGGTTTCCAGGAGCTCAGTTTCTGAGGGGACCACCTGGTCCTTTCCGGCTCTTTCCCTTGGCCTTTGACTCTCAAACCGTATGAACAGTTCACTGATGGAATACATGGACTGCATTTATATCCTCTGGGATACAACATGATGGTGGTGGAACACGTGCAAGTACTTTTCATTCTCTAAACAGCCCATGCTACATATTTTTTCTGTTTGAACTTTAGTGGATTTAGCTTCCACCGGGAACTATGCTTACCACCTCAATTTATATGTTCCCTGATGAACACTCCAAGCTTCTTGCCCACAATCTCGAGTCAAACATTTCAGGATTGGATGTGATGACTAATACAAACAAGAAAGGTTTAAGGGCTCTAATGTGGGGCTATGCTTAGACAATGGGATAATTGATGCAGAAAATCTTGGTTTTATTTCTAGTGGGAGAAAGAACAGAGATGGGGGAAAAAAACTTAAATAAAACAAAATAAAAATTTCTAAGGGGTGAAATAGCCACCTTCCTTGTTAATATTCAGCCCCATCGCAGGGCAAGGGCCAAGTTGATACAAGGCACGTATAAGTACACCCATTGTGTCACAGGGAATTGCAACACTTTCTTAGGATGGCTTAACTGTCTATTTTCTGTTAACGCTGGATATGTGTATATCATCCTGGCAGGAGGCCCACTGCAGCTGCCCACTCTAACAGTCCAGACGGGAGGAGGGTTAGAGACTTCAGTGGCAGGAAACTCTCTCAGCACAGTTTGTGCTTTACTCCACTGTCCATGGATCCCAAAGAGTATTTCCTTTGTAGTCCATACCCCCTTGGGGGGTGCACTAAACTCACCCGCAGGGCTCTGCAGATAGGGTGTGAGGTCACTTTACACCAACCCCAATTAGGGGACCCAAGTTTGTCCCTTGTTTGGACTTTCTATGTGTTCTTAAGTTATCCTGCAGTTTTGAGCAGGGGATTGTTCTTTCTCTGTATAGGTTTTACACATCTCTTTTTTCTTTCTTTACTAAGGCCTGGGATGGGTGGTAGGGTGGGGAGGATGGGGCAGAGCAAACATAGCCTCTTAAATGGGTACCCTTAATATTTGTACCAAGAATGTCAAGGGTATTAATAATGTAGTGAAAAGGAAAAATATTTTACAAAAGTTGTACAGAGCTGGCTGTGACATTGGGTGTTTACAAGAAACTAAGCTATCGAAGGGGGAACATGAGAAATTGAGACGGATGTGGGTGGGGGAGGTCTTGCTGATTCACACCCCTCAGCTGCCAGTGCAGGCACAGCGATCCTGATCAGGAGGGGCCTCCCATTCAAGGTTACGGGGTGTCAGACCCCGAGGGAAACAGTCGTTGGGTGACATTATCAGGGGAATTGAGAGGCACCCCAATGCACACTGTCTCTGTGTATGCACCTACCCCCTCCTCGGGAACATTCCTTGTTTCCCTATTTAGTTGCCTCGATTCTCTTCCTCCTGCTACATTGTGCTTGCTGGGGGATTGGAATGCGGTTGAAAATTGCATTTAGATAAGTCTCCTCCTCACAGAGGGGGCCCTGTGGGCACATCCAGACTTTTGAAAACCCTAATAGAAGAAAGGGGGTTGATGGACGTATGGCAGTGGTACAATCTGACTGCCCGGGATTATACCTTTTATGCCCCAGCATCTCAGTCCTACTCCAGAATAGACCGTATTTATACTTTTAAGGCGAGAACACATTTGTTTCAAGAGGTAGCTATCCACCCGGTCACTGTTTCTGACTACTCAATGGTGCAAGTATGAATACAATGGAGCCCTAGGTTGGGACAGGGTGGCTGGAGGTTTGATCTTGACACATTGGATGATGGGAACCTTGTTCATAAGATAAAAAACACAATACAACATTACACTGAGGAGAACAGGGAGACCGACTCAGCCCTGAAATTCATTTGGGATGGCCTCAAAGCAGTTCTCAGAGGGATATATATTAGTCACTCAGCATTTCAGAATATGCAACATAAAACCAAAGTTGCAAAAAACTGTGAGGAAATAAATAAATTAGAGGCTGAACATAAAACCTCCAGGGACCCACAGGTGCTATCCAGACTGAAGACTGCCAGGGAGGAGCACGATAAGTTACTGACCTTCAGGGCCCTTAACTCGTTGCGCTTTACCAATCAAAAGTACTATGGGGGGGGGGATGGGCAGACTGTTGGCCCTATGACTTAAAAAGCAGGAAGCAGAGAGAGATACATTACCAGGGTGAAATCTCAGGGAACTCCTGGCATATGGGTAACTAAACCAGAAGAAATAGCAGAGGAATTTGCCACTTATTATAAATCACTTTATGGGAGGGAGAGAGGAATAAATCATGAATATCAGATCTCAGAGTTCCTGGACAAGATGGAGCTTCCCACCATGACGGAGGAACAGAGGACAGTACTCGAATCCACCTTTACTGAGGAGGAGGTACTGGCAGTGATCAAAACCCTACCAACGGGCAAATTTCCAGGCCCTGATGGCTTTTCAGCTGAATTTTTCAAGCAGTTTGCGCAGGATCTTGTGCTGTTGTTGATGAAAGTCTGCAACGATGCACACAAACCTGTGGTCTGTGCCAGACTTGTGGGAGGAAGCCTTAATTTCTCTCATACCTAAACAGGGTAAGGACCTCGCCAAGTGCGGGAGCTACAGACCAATATCCCTCTTTAACCAGGATGCTAAGATTTTTACAAAATTGATTAGCACCAGACTACAGATCATTATCCCCTTCCTAATTCACTTGGATCAGACCAGATTCATACCCAGTAGACAAATTCAAGACAATATCTGCCTGCTACTCAATGCCATCTCTGCAGCAGATTCTTTCCCTCCAAATATCACAAATGCAGTCATAGCACTAGATGCAGAAAGAGCCTTTGACAGGCTTGATTGGCTCTTTCTAAAACACACATTACAAAGATTAGGCTTTGGTGAGAAATTTATGCAATGGATAGCTAGTCTCTATAGACACTCAAAAGCCCAAGTAAGGGTTAATGGTGAGACCTCTGTTCCTTTTGCAATACAGAGAGGAACTAGGCAGGGCTGCCCACTCTCCCCTCTCCTCTTCTCTATCAGTATGTAACCCCCAGTGGCCTGGGTCAGGCAGTCTAGGGACTGAAAGGGGATTAAAACAGAGGGAGGAACTGAGGATCTCACTTTATGCAGATGATACACTACTTCATATCTCAGATTTAGAACGCTCTATTCCCCTTCTCAATAAAATGCTAGGAGAGTTTGGAGCAGTCTCTGGTTTTAAGATTAATGAGACAAAGACTGAGGTATTCCCAATCAGGACTGGTGTTCGGTCTCCCATCCCTCAGATAGGGCAATTTAAATGGGTAAAAGATTGTTTTAGATATCATGGGGTTGTACAAGGTGAACTACCTAAAGCTGTTACAGGTCGTGCAAGAAGATCTAAATAGGTGGAATCTCCTCCCACTCTCTCTCACAGGCAGAATTGAGAGTATTTGTATGAATATGCTGCCCAGATTTCTATTCCTTTTTGCTGCTATCCCTCTGAAACTACCTAACCTGTTCAGGAGAGGGCTAAAATTCTCTATCTCTCGTTTCCTCTGGAGGAACTGCCCACCCCGTATCAGATGGCATACCCTGCTCAGGGTGAAGGCCTCAGGAGGGCTCGGTCTTCCTGATTTTAGGATATATTATTGGGCAGCTGAGTTGGGTGCCCTGGCCAAGTTCTGGGTAAAGCAGGATCCCTCTTTATGGACAGAATTAGAGAGACCCCTGACTGTGGTGGTAAAGGTGAGAGATTTACTACTTATGGGTAGAGAGGGTCTCTCTAAGCTTACATTTAATGATCCATGAATGCACTCCACAAAGCTGGTCCGGATGGACATATGTAAAAAACTGCAAGTACCAAACACATTAAGCCTTTCCACACCGCTCAGGGCTTGTTTGGATTTTGCTTCACACCAACTGGATGCAGGGTTCACTAGATGGTTTAGCAGGGGACTTGACAGAGTCGAACATTTTTCAATAAGGGAATTTTTAACTCTTTCCAACAACTAAGTTCTGAATTTAAATTACCAGGCCAAGATTGATTTAGGTTTTTACAAGTTAGACACTTTTTGCTGGGAGGGGGATCCGGCACTAAGAAAGTGGGGCATTTGCATCCATTGCTAGGGCAGCTGGAGCATCTCCTCTGGCAAAATATTAGTAGAAGCCTGATCTTCAGACTGGTGTCGGTCTTAGGTGCACAAAATTCTCCCTGTGCCCCAGAATTGGCCTCCAAATGGGAGCAGGAGAGTGGTATTAAACTCCAGGAGGGGGACTCGACAAGGGTCTGGGATGGGATAGACTGCACTTCTGCCTCCCCCACCTTGCGAGAATTCCGATGGATGGTGGTAACCAGGTTTTTTCTAACCCCCTCTATCACAAAACACTTCAGATCCTCTGGCACCAGTCTTTGTTAGAGGAGGTGCGGGGAAGAGGGCACTCATATTCATATTTTTTAGACGTGTGCAAAACTCAGGCCCTACTGGGATCAAATTCAAGCCCAATGTAACCAGATTTTAGAGGCCAGCTTCTCGATGTCCTCAGAGGGCTGGCTATTTGGGCTAATACCTAAAGCCATGATAACTAGGTCACAGACTTTGCTGTTCAATATGCTGGTGACAGCAGCACTAAAGGCCATCGCCAAACAATGGCTGGATCCTAACATTCCCACAGTAGACTCTTGGTATGCATTCTGCTTGAAACCTAAGCAAACGGAAGAGCTAACTGCCAAGTTAAGAACCCAAACTAATTGATTCAAGGCCAGATGGCTACCCTTCTTGCATTTTCAAGCCTACAAAGAAAACAAAGACATTTTGCAGATATTAGCTGATATCTCATAAGCTGGATGGAAATAGCACCCTGTCGCACCCTTCTCACGGTCCCAAGGGGCACCCCTCCCTCACCAAAACTCCTCTTCCTCCTCCTCCCCTCCTCCTCCTTCTTTCTCGTATTCCATTCTTTCTTTCTCTCTCTCTCTCTGCTTCTCCACTCTAGACTTGACCTTGCCCCTGACTGGGCTCCAATCTGCCCTCCGCCGGTGCGACTGTGGCCCTGAAACCAGCTGCTCGGGGGCTTCACTCTAGCACGATCCAGAGAACCACGCAGCTGGACTTGACCTTGCCTCTGACCAGACTCCAATCTGCCCTCCACCGGCCACGGCCCCGGAACCAGCTGCTCGGGCGCTTCACTCCAGCCCGACCCAGAGAACCACACAGCCGGGTTAGGACTCCAGACAGAAAGAAAGAAAGAATGGAATAAGAGAAAGAAGGAGGAGAAGGAGGAGTTTTGGTGAGAGAGGGGTGCCTCTTGGGACCGTGAGAAGGGTGCGACAAAGTGCTATTTCCATCCAGCTTATGAGATATCAGCTAATATCTGCAAAATGTCTTTGTTTTCTTTATAGGCTTGAAAATGCAAGAAGGGTAACCATCTGGCCTTGAATCTGTCAGTTTGGGTTCTCTCCCTCTCTCTCTCTCTGCTTCTCCACTATAGACTTAACCTTACCCCTGACTGCGTTCCAATCTGCCCTCCACTGGCGCAGCCACAGCCCTGGAACTAGCAGCTGGGGCACTTCACTCCAGCCCGACCCAGAGAACCCCACAGCCTGGTAAGGACTCCAGACAGTCCGGGGAAGCAGCGAGTTGCCGCCATTGGCCAATTGCTCCCCATGGTCTACTGTGATTGGACCACTGCTCTCCTCTCTGACTCCTTATTGGACTGTGCCTTATTGCTTCTAAGTTTCTGTGCACCAGGGCCATGCACCCATAGACTTGCACTGAAAGCGGCAGAAATTTTAGCCCACTCTCAAACTGTTGCCTACTGCCAGCACTTTCCCTGGCTTGATTTTACTGTGTGGGATTATATAGAGTGTTAGAGACGAATCCGATGTTATAAAAAAAAAAGTCTGTACTGTTCATTTTTGATTGTCTGCTCTGCCACCTTAGTGCCCTGCTTCACCCATGCCTCCTCTCTCTTGGGCTCGAACTACCCGGCCCCCCTCGCTCCATATCCCTGCTTTTCTCTTTTTTCCTTTTGTCCCCTCCCATGTAGAATTTTTCCTTTATCTCACTGTCTCACTCCCCTCCCCTCCGGTTGCCTGACCAAGCGCCTACACTCGCTTTTCTCTGGTTGCTGCCCCACGCTCGCCTGTAAGCTCTCTATTTCCAGCTACATGCCCCCCAATTTAGCCCTCTGCATCACTCCTCTTTGTCCTCACTCTGATCACCTCTACTTTCTCCTCCTCCCGCAGGCTCGACCTTGCCCCTGACCGGGCTCCAATCTGCTCTCCACTGGCGCGGCTGCGGCCCTTGAACCAGCCTCTCGGGCGCTTCACTCCAGCCCAACCCAGAGAACCACACAGCCGGGTAAGGACTCCACACAGTCCGGGAAAGCAGCGAGTTGCCGCCATTGGCCAATTGCTCCCAAGGTCCCCTATGACTGGACCACTGCTCTCCTCTCTGACTCCATATTGGACTGTGCCTTATTGCTTCCAATTTTCTGTGTACCAGGGCCGTGCGCCCATAGACCTGCACTGAAAGCGGCTGAGATTTTACGCCCGCCCCCCCCACCTCCGTCCTTAATTAAATAGACCTTCGCCACACCCACCACCCTATAGACCCTCCCTCACTAGCTCCCACTGGTCCAGCTCTTGGTCCTCCTTTCTTCCCCTCACCTGCACCACCTCCCAACCGCTGCCTACCCAGACCCTTCCTGTTTTAATCTTGTTCTCAATCATAGACGCTCTCAGCTTACCATGCTCTCCCCCCCTTTCTAATATCACCCTCCCCTCTCCGCCCTCCTCCCACTCCATATCCCTCCCAGAGCCTGTTTCCCTTCCACTCCACAGACCTTCCAATTGATCTCTGCCTATCGCTACCTTGGCACCTCTCTGGGGATCACAACCCCAGACCTCAGGTGACAGCCCCCGACAAAAAAACTGCCACTCGCTGACTGGACACCAACACTGGCCTACCTTGCTACTTCCATGCTGAACTATCGCACCCACACCATGGCATGTCTCTGCCATAAAAGAAAACATAAGCTGTCTCTCAGGGAACTATGTCTCTGTACCCTGAAGCTTCTGCTACTACTCCTGCTGTTGTCAGGAAATGTCCACCCTAACCCTGGCCCGTACACCAGCAAGGTCTCTCCTAAACACAACTCATCTGGCTCTCTTTCAATCATATGCCTGAATATCTGCAGCCTGCTCCACAAGATTGACTCCCTGCAAGCCTTTGCTAGCCAACATAATCCTGACATTTTGGCAATTGTTGAAACCTGGCTCACCCCCCTGGTCCCTGACCAGGCAATTACCATCACAGGATACAATGTCTTTAGGCTCGATCACAAATCAAAAAAAGGTGGAGGTTGTGCCCTGTACCTGAAAGACTCCTTCCTGGGACACCAAACTGAACCCGCCCTTGCGACCTGCCCTGCGCAGATTCTCTCCATCAGGATTCTACCTGGTGCCCATAATAAGGCTCTCACAGTCATTACGGTATATATTCCTTCAAAGGAGCAAGATACAGGCCTAACCGCTGTTTTGGACCTTGTCAGATCACAACCACCTGACTCTGAAACCATCCTCCTGGGAGACTTCAATATCAACTGGCTCTCGGCCGAGGCGGGTACTTTCAAGGACTCTGTCCTATCAGCCAACCTAACACAGATGCTGGACTCCCCAGCCAGAAAGAACTATAAAACAGGGACTATCACCCTGCTCGACTGGATCCTGACTAGCCACCCATCTCGGATCTCTAACTCCGCCGTCCTTTCAGACTCACTCAGTGACCGTTCCCCCATCAGCTGTACCTGGTCTAACAAATTCCACAAACCTCTCCCTAAAATCATCTACAGCAGAGTCCTCCCCCATAGCCAGTTAACTCAACTCAAATCACACCTTCTCCAACAAGACTGGACTCCTATCGTCCTGGCATCAGATGCAAACCTGGCTCTGGACCACTTCATCCACATCTTTAATAAAGCCTGTAACCTATTTGCACTCCTTAAAAAGTGCAGTTAAAACCTCTGCAACCCTTGGCTAACTGGTGACCTCCTAAAAAAAACTAAAATCCAGGGACCACCTATGGGAACTGGCCAGATCCACCGGGAAACAAGGTAACATCCAAAATTATAAACGAGCATGAAACGACTGCACAAAAACCAACCGATCACAGAAATCTGACTACTGCAAAAAAGCACTCACTGACTCCTGGGGAAACGGGAGGGATTTCTGGAACAATCTAAAAAAAATCACCGGGAAGCAATCCAAATCCATGCCGGCCATGCCAAAGGTGAATGGGATTACCACACTTGACCCAAAAAACATTGCTGATACGTTCAACACTGCCTTCACTGATCTCAGCAGTGTCCTTCCCTCAAATTTCTTTAATGATGATGACGCTCCCGAAACCCCCAACTCCACAACTCCGGGTAATCACCCTCCCTTCTATTTCAAACTAGTACATAAGAACGTTGTTCGTAAGTACATCACCAAAGCCATCAGCAAATCCAGATCTAGCAATGATACACTCGACTTCAAGCTGCTGACCTCACCCTACAAGAGGTGCTGGGGCCCCTTACCAAGATTTTTAGCCACTCCCTTACACTCAACCAATTCCCAGAAATATGGAAGTCAGCCACTGTCACCCCAATCCACAAAAGTGGTGACAAGACTGACCATGAGAACTACTGCCCAACCTCAATCCTGCCACACCTCTCAAAAGCCCTGGAACGCATAGTATCGGACCAGCTTACCAAATACCTGGACAAGCACAACATCCTCTGTAGGCAACAACATGAGGAAAGGCCATAGCACTACTTCTGCATTACCTGAAGTCACCGGGGCAATCCACAGCTCACTGGACAAAGGACAACTCACTGGCGCTATCTATATTGACTTAACTAAGGCATTTGATACTGTCCCCCACCGCTTTCTTCTTGCCGAGCTTCAAAAGGCTGGGCTCTCCCACAATTCTATATCTTGGTTCAAAAGCTACCTTGCAAACCGGGCGCAATGTGTAAAAATTGTGAATATGCTCTCTGAAGCCAAACCTGTTTGCTCCGGTGTCCCACAGGGATCCATCCTGGGACCACTCCTCTTCAGCTTGTTCCTAAATACACTGCCGGCCTCCTGCTCTCAACAAATCGTACTCTAGGCCGATGATGCGGTTATCCTAGCCTCACACCAGGATCCAATCCAGCTGCAAGACAACCTCCAGCATTGCTTCTCCACTATTGAGAACTGGTTCACCCAACACAAACTGATCCTCAATCAGAAGAAAACTAAGACCATGATCTTCAGTAGCTCCCACAATAAACATAAACTCCATCTCCTCTCCATATATACCAGTCATGGTGGCCTACTTGAGCAGGTCCAAACTTTAAAATACCTTGGGATCACCCTAGACTCGCACCTCTCCTTCACTGACCACATCAACGTCGCCAGAGCTGCCAACTCCAAACTAGGCCTGCTATTCTGCCACAGGAGACACCTTCCCCTTACAGCCTTGACTGCTGCCGTCCAGACCTCCATCATTGCCACCATTGACTATGGCCTCATCATCTACAGCTCAGCTACTGTTACCGCGCTCAAACGGGTAACCACCTCTCTCAACAAGGCTTGTCAGCTCATCACTGGCACACAGCTGTGACCTCTACACCCAAACCAGCTGGCTGCAACTTGACAAACGCATTTAATACCAAACCTGCATAGTGGCTAAGAAAATTCTGATGGGCATCTCCCCACCCGGTGTCGCTACTCTCCTACAACCTAAAAAAATCAGCCGGTGCACCCGGGGTTCCAAATCACAGCAGTTCCAAATCCCTTACTGCCGCACATCCCAAGGACAAACAGCTTTTGCCTACCGGGCCGCTACCTGGCTAAATGGACTCTCAAGTGATATCACCACCGCCCCTATGCTCGGTGCCTTCAAAACCAGGCTCCGCCACTCACTCATTGCCTCCAGCACCTGTGACTGTAATGTCTAGCAATGAAATCTCCAGAGACTGGCCTCCCAGACTTTGAAAAGATCCCTACACCATGGCGCCCCTTCCTCTGTCTACATCTACAAGAGCCACAGCTTCTTAGCACTTGCAGACACCATCGTGCCCAACTCCTTCACTTCTAGTGTTCTCTGACAATGCCCCCAGGCTGCACCACCCTCCTCCTCCCTACCATTTCAAACAACATGAAGTCTTGCTGTATTCTGACAATAGCAGTGAGTCCCAACCTTCGAACTGCCCCAGAGATGAAAAAGTTAACTTTCCATGGCAGGCACGGAACGCTGAGCTCGAGCTCGGTTGAGACTCTGTCTGTTGCTGTTTGAACTCAAACTATCAGATTCTTTACTCCGCCTCACTGATCAGTCATTCCGTAGATTTCTCCTTTGCTCGGTTCAATTTGTCGGTTAAAGCACCGTTTTTCTCGGTTTTCGACCGAATTTAACCCTGTCGGTTCAGTCTCTGTCTGTGGTATTCGTGAGTACTAGATAGGTTTATATTGTTTTCTATTCTGTGTGGAACTTGAAAACGGTTCATCGGTTCGGTTTGAACCGATCAAGTTGTTAAAAAATCTTAATTTCTACTTTTAGAGTGTGGTTACCGGTTCTTATCGGTTCTAAAATATCTGGATTTACTACGGTTTTTTCCACGACCCGTAACACGGTCAGGAACCGATAAGAGTGTCTTGCCTGGTGGACTGTCATTAAAATGGTAAGTTTTGTTAGGACTGGCATTATGTCTGAGAAACCCAAAAGAAAAAACGGGCCCACTGGGTTTCAGCACTGTAGTGTGTGTGGGGAAGTCTTTGCTAAGGCTGACCCCCACACCACCTGTGTTTATTGTCTGGGGTTTGACCACCTCGATTCAGACTGCCAGATTTGTAAAACTTTTCCTGCAGCTACCCTAGAAAAGAGAGTTGGTAGGCTCAGGGAAAGGGAGGCCAAAAAATCTGCTGACCGGATGGCCAGCCGGTTCGGTTCAAACCGAACCAGAAGGAGTACCTTCTGACCAGGCGAAACTTCTTTGGCAAAAGGAAACCGATTCCGAGGAGTCGGTTCCTGTTAAGAGAACAAGAAGGGAAAAATCAGCTGGTGTGGATCCAAAAGTTTCTTCTCCAACCGTTGATGAAATAGCCAAAGCGATAAAAATTGTGCAGTCACTTTCCCCGGTTCCAACCGAACCGGCACCATCAGGAAGGCGCTCGGTTCAGCCGGTTCTACCAGTTCCAGATTATGATTTAGAAGAATATTATGAACCGGAGGAGGAGGAAGAGGAGTTTGAGGAAAGTGAATGTGGTTTTGAAAGTCTGGATGTGCCCATTGACCCGGACATCTCCCCAGACAGACCCTCAGGAATGTCTCCTCCTAGGCTTTCTGAGTCCCCCTCCCATTTCATGTTTTACAAGAAAGTGGCCAAAACCCTTCAGCTTCCTATGGAAGAAGCTGTGGATGACCAGGAGGAGCCTGACTATGTGGAAATGATGGATATCCCAGAGTCCAGGAGACTGTCTATTCCCTTACACAAGTCTTTTGGGAAACAGACATTTAAGATTTTAAAGACTCCTAATTCTATACCTCCTGTGGATAGAAGAATGGACAAGAGGTATACTTTGTCAGTCTCAGAGACCGAGTTCCTTACCCAGCAATGCAGCCATGTTGGGGTAGTGCAGGCTGCAGCCTGTGATAAGGCTAATATACCCTTGGCTTCACACCCCCCAGACAAGGACTCCAGGAGGATTGGTGCCATGGCAAAGAAACAGTACATGGCAGCATCCTTGGGACTCAGGCAGGCCAATTACATGGCCTATACAGCTAGATATCAGAAATCTAGATTGGACACTGCCATGGCTTTAGCTAAACAGGTCCCTGGCCAGCTTGCCAAGGAGCTGGAGCAGGTGGCTGCTGATGGTGAGGCATCCAAAGTGCAATTCCATGCTGCAGTGGACTCCAATGATGTTTCATCTAGAGTCATGGCTACATCTGTGGCACTTCGTAGGATGGCTTGGCTCAGATGTACTAGCCTGTCGCAGGATACCCAGACTAAGGCCATGGATTTTCCTGCTGTGGGTAATTTTTTGTTTGGGGAGCAAACAGAGAACTACATGAAGAAAATTGATGAATACAGGACCACCTATAGGAGTGCTCAGGCCAAGGAAAGGAAAGCCACTCCTCAGAGACAGCATCCCAGGGGCAGGCCTTTTCATAGGCCTTTCTACCAAGCTCAGGCCTCCTCTTCTGCCTATGCTCAGGGGCCTTAGAGGGAGAGGCAGAAGGGGCAAAGGGCGAGGCCTGCTACCACCCCCTCAGCCTAAACCCCTGCCAAGCAGGCACCCTGATGGGTTTGCCAGAGCCGATTCTCCACCACCTGTAGGGGGCAGGCTGGCTTACTTTGTCCAGGACTGGAAGTCTTTAACATCAGACAAATGGGTCCTGGAAGTAGTAAGCCAGGGACTGGTTCTCAGCTTCAAAAAATTTCCAAAGATGAGAGCCAGATCCTTTCCACCTGCAAATTCCTCAGAGACACTTGCCCTAGAGGCAGAAGTCTCTTCCCTCCTGGCTCTCAGAGCTGTGGAAAGGGTTCCACCCTTACACCAAGGGAAAGGATTGTACTCCAGGTACTTCCTCACCCCAAAAGACAAGAGAATGGCGGCCCATCCTGGATCTCAGATATTTAAACAAGCACCTTTTAAAGCCAAAGTTCAAAATGGTGACTCTGGGAGTAATTCTTCCCTCTCTAAGGCCAGGGGACTGGCTAGTCTCCCTGGACCTCAAGGATACCTACTTCCATATTCTCATCAGAAGCTCCCATCGAAAGTACCTCAGGTTCGAGCTGCCCTCAAGCCATTACCAATTCACAGCAATGCCCTTCGGCCTAACCTCTGCTCCAAGGGTGTTCACAAAATGCCTGGCAGTAGTAGTTACTTCTCTAAGAAGGCAAAGGATTGCCATCTTCCCATACCTAAATGACTGTCTCTTAGTAGGCCAGTCCCCAGACTAAGTCAAGTTACACTTACAGATAACTCAGCAACTGCTCACCTCTCTAGGTTTCCTTCTGAATCTTTCAAAGTCAGTTCTAGAGCCTGTTCAGCTCCTCACCTTCATAGGTGCATAGCTAGATACAGAAAAGGCCAGAGCCTTCCTTCCCCTGGACAGGGTAAGGACCCTCATCACACTGGCCTCTTCCTTCACCCTACAGGTGTCTCGACCAGCGAGGCATTTCCTGCAGCTCCTGGGACACATGGCTGCTTCTACAGCAGTGGTGCAGGGAGCAAGATTCAGATGAGGGACATTCAGTTTCACTTGAGAGCCTTTTGGTCTCAGAAAAGGATCCCTGACCAAACTAATACCAGTGACTCGAACCCTGATCCAGGCTTTGCAGTGGTGGCAGGACAGAGCAATCTAAGACAGGAGTTCCTTTTGTCACTCAGTCTCACTTTTTAATCCTTACTACAGATGCCTCCTCTTGGGGTGGGGGCTCACTTGGGAGACTTGACCACCCAAGGCTTGTGGTCCCCAGGAATCTCTGCTTCACATCAATCTGTTGGAACTCAGAGCAGTGTTTCTAGCACTTCAAACTTTTCCAAGTCTGTTCAGAACAAAGTAATTCAGATCAGGACAGACAATACCACCAAAATGTGGTATATCAACAAGCAAGGGGGCACTCGGTCTACAGCCTTGTGCACTGAAGCAATGAAGTTGTGGTCTCTGGCCTATTCCCTGAACACCTCCCTCACAGCAGTATACCTCCCAGGCAAGGACAATGTCCTGGCAGATGCTCTCAGCAGGATATCTCAGGGCCATCACGAATGGTCACTGGATCCCCTGGTTTTGGAGGTGATCTTCTCCAGATGGGGCACCCCACAGATAGATCTTTTTGCAGCCCCAGACAATCACCAACTTCCCCTGTTTTGCTGCAGGCCCCCAGTGTTGGGCTCAGTCCCCCTGGATGCCTTGGTTCTCAATTGGGAAGGGAAGTTCCTGTATGCTTTTCCACCCTTCCCTCTCCTGTTCAAAGTGCTAGTCAAAATCAGATCTCAACCCTGCAAAGTGATTCTGATTGCTCCAGACTGGGCCAGACAGCCCTGGTACCCTCTCCTGTTGTCCTTAGCAGTCCACCTTCCCTTGTCTCTTCCCAGGAATTACAACCTGTTAACCTGTGCTCAGGGGAGGGTTTGGTACCCGAATCTCAAATCTCTCAATCTCAAGGCCTGGCTCTTGAAGTGTTAGAGTTTGTTGATTTACACCTCTCTCAAGGTGTTATGGATATTCTAAAGGCTTCAAGGAAGCCTTCCACCAGAACTACTTATAATTCCAAATGGAAAAGATTCTCCATATGGTGCTCTGGGAAGCATATTTCCCCAGAGTCTGCTAACCTGTCCACAGTCCTTGACTATAGGGGCCATCTGAATAGCTTGGGACTCAGACCAGCTATACTAAGGGTGCATCTGGCAGCTGTCTCTGCTTTATTTCAGCAGGTAAGCCCTCTCTCTTTCAGCTCACCCTGTATTCTCCAAGTTTTTAAGGGATTGCTTCATACCAATCCGTCATTCAGGGACCCTGCCCTGCTTGGGACCTTAGCGTGTGCATTGCTCGGCTTATACGGCCCCTTTTGAGCCTTTGTCCTCAGCAGAGCTTGAAGTACTTGACTTGGAAACTGTGTTCCTGCGGCCATCACTTCATGCAGGCGATAAGTGAGTTGTGCCCTGTCAGTGGAGCCTGATTTTATCTCTTTCCATAGAGATAAGGTGGTCCTCAGGACTAACAGGAAGTTTTTTTACTAAGGTGGTTTCAGACTTCCACCTTAACCAATCTATGTCTCTTCCTGTGTACTTCACTGACCATTCCTCCTCTGGTGAGAGGAGGTTGCACAGTTTGATGTGAAAAGAGCCCTTAGCTACTACATAGAACATACCGAGGGTCATAGGTTTGACTCCCTCCAACTGTTCCTCACTTATGGTGAGGTTGGTAAGGGAAAACCTGCCACTAAAAGATCCATTGCCAGGTGGATTGTCTCTTGCATTCAATTTTGCTATGAAAAACTAGGTATGATTCCACCCTCAGGCCTGAGGGCTCACTCTACCAGAGGTACAGCTGCTTCCCTGGCTGCTGTCAGGGATATTCCTATCTTAGAGATATGTCAAGCAGTTACCTGGAAAACAGTTCACACTTTTACCAAGCATTACTCTCTGGATATCCAGGCTAGGAGTGATGCTCGGTTTAACACAGCTATTGCTTCAGAGACTATTTTCCTAAATGGGTTCTCTACCTCCTCCATGGAGTACTGTAGTAGTCTACTATTGTCAGAATACAGCAAGACTTCATGTTGTTTGAAGAAAAATTACTCACCTTAGTAATGTTGTTTCTTCTAATGGAGTCTTGCTGTATTCTGACCTCCCCCCTGCCTTCCCCTCTCAGAACCTTTGTTTTTGGGATGTGGGTGGGAAGTAGCAGTGCTGGCACTGAGGAGGTGCCCCACCTTTTTTATTATCACCCCCTTTTCTTTGGGTGATTGGGTGTTGTGTTACTTCATTTTTTGGGTTGCTGACTTGAGTCTTTGTTTTGAAACCAAAAAATCTTTTATTATATTTAGTAGCCAGTTGGCTAGTGTAGGTTTACAGCTTCCACACAGGACCCTCAGTGAGTTTAGCTCGAAAAGATCTGACGGTTTGAGTTCAAACAACAACAGACAGAGTCTCAACCGAGCTCGAGCTCAGCTGCCCATGCCTGGCATGGAAAGTTAACACTTTCATCTCCGGCAGTTCGAAGGTTAGGACTCACTGCTATTGTCAGAATACAGCAAGACTCCATTAGAAGAAACAACATTACTAAGGTGAGTCATTTTTTCTTCTTCCCTCTACCCCACCAAATCTCCCATTGCTGTCCCCCCACCCCTTCCTCCGCCTCACCCCCTCTGTTCCATTTCTTTTCTTTTCATTTCTTTTTTCTTCTTCAATAGAGATGCATCAATTTATGTTTCTCGTATGCAATATTGTATGTACATCCATTTTACTGTTTTGCCTGTTACATTCTGTCTAACTGTACCTCATGACGTGGAACCTTTGTAAAAGAGCCTTGGCTTAAAGGTATTTGTAATCCTAGAACTCAATAAATAAATAAAAAAATACTACTTGACACTCTCTTTACTTCCTCTTCTATTGTTGACAGCTGTTATCTTTCTTGACACCTTATTAAGAACCTCCACTTGGTGTGGCCAAAGGTACAGATACATTTTTCAAGTTGATACTGGAACTGTTACTAAGGAAAACTATCATCCTGGATACACGTTGCATTATAGGGTTTTGGTTAGATTATATTACAAGGCACTTGTAGAGGGGCTTGCTGTTGTCCCTCCTCTTTATTAGGTGTGAGGCCCTTTTGACCAGGTCAACTGAATGGGCTATTCTCCAAAACCCACGAATACATAGTTGTATATCAAAACCTTATATAAATTTTAATATTAATATTTGAATATTGTCTAGAGATAAGGATAGAATGTATGATGGCAATGTGGTCCGTATATGTGGAGGCTGTACCTTTAATCTTTCTGTCAAATTAAATATACTTTAATAAAAATATTATTTAAAAAAAAAAAAAACAGTAACACACTGTTTGCACAGCCAAAACCAAGCACAAAGGGGTGAAGACCACAACATAAGAATACTGGAGTGAGTCCTAGGGATGGTGGGTGTGCGTGTGTGGTAATCAATCGTGAAGATAGTCTGGAATATCAAGAAATATAGTAATTATGTAATTTTAACATCTTCCATGAATAAATCTTCAACACTGATTCCCACTTGTGGGTCAGAGTACCAAGCTCAGAGAATTGTCCACTAAAGGAGGAATGCTGCCTGGCATGGATATCAAGGGAACAAAGCTTGATAAAGGTGTGCACTGTGCTCCATGCTGCAGCTCTGCAAATTTCCCCCAGTAGGCACAGACCATACTTCTGCCAGGGAAGTGGCAATCACTCTGGTGGAGTGGGCATGTGCGTTGCCCTCCACTTTAACCTGAGCCATGACATAGCAGTGGTGAAGGCAATTTACCATCCAGGAGGAAATACACTTGATTGTTACCAGTTGATCCTTACGATTAGGGTCAAAAGAGCAAAGAGCTGTTTAGGCTGTCTAAAGTCTTTGGTCCTGTCCAGTAAAACCTAAGGACCCTCTTAACATCCAGTGAGTGGAGTCTTTCCTCCCTCATTTTGGAAGCTGGCAAAATAGGTAGGCAGGATTGTAGCCTGATTAAGATGGAACTCCAACACCACCTTAGGAAGAAATGTGGGGTGTGTATGTTGAACTACCTTATCTCTATGGAAAACAGTATATGGAGGATCTATTTGACTCTGGGGGCACTCTAAGTCTGTTGGGGGAATGAGCAAGATGACTTGGTGACAACCAAGGGTAGGAGAGCAAGAGAAAGTCAGGAAGGAGAGTCTTAGTGATTGGGGACTCAATGACTAGAGGAGTAGAGAGGGTGGTGGGTGGGGGAGGGAAAGGAAGAGAAATGATCAGATTCTTTACTGGCGCATCAGCCATCAGGGATATAGATAGGATAGGGAGGATGGTGGAGAAGGGGGAAGGGATCAGTGGGTGCTGGTATGCTTGGGTACCAAAGATCTGGTGAACCAGCCTGTGGAGGCAGTGAAGCAGAAAGAAAGGCTGGAGGACAGACTGAAGGTGCACTCGGCTTCCCTGGCCTTTTCTGATATCCTTCCTGTGTGGAGTAAGGGGAATGGGTATGACAGAGCAAGGAAGGAAGAGACTGAAGGGTTTAACGAATGGTTGAAGGTATGGTGTCAGGAGGAGGGGCACCACTTTGTGGGGGTATGGGGGGGCTTCTGGGACAGAAGGGTCTTCAAGGGTGATGGCTTTCACCTCATGAAAGAGGCAGCCAGTGCTCTGGAGTAGAGGTCTGACATTTACACTGGACAGTTAAACTGACTGTGGGGGAGACAAAGGCTAGTGGAACCACTGAGAAGGGATAACAGGTGGGGAACATAGCTACAACTTCCCCTGAATAGGAGACTAGTAGCAGCAAGGTGGGTAACAGTAAGGTTGTCAGCCCAGTGGTGTGGACAGCAGAGGCACCCATGCCTCACCTGATGCCACGCTGGCAACCTGGGTTTGGTGAAGAGCTTGGGCTACTTGGAGGTCAGCCGAAGGTGGGGGAATTGAGCATCCCAGTGAACGCTCTCCTCCTCCGGGAAGGGGGGGCAGACTGCTTCACTTTGACACTGCCACCTAATTGACTATGGCTGTGGATGCAGATCAGAGAAGCAGTTCTGGTTGGGGGACGCTCCCTGATGGAAGACATCAAGCACATCCTCGACGTGCACACATCCAGCCATCGTCACCATGAAGCGTCCATGGGCTGGGGATCCAAGCAGAGCAGAAAAACACTACCTGTGGAAGGATGCACCCTGCGGAGCCTCACAGACCACACACCCCCCCTACTGGGCACAGGGGATCACTGGACTAAGCATGGCACCAAAGGGTTTTTTTCATGAATCCCCGTCAAGTCCCAGAGTTGGCAGGTGATGTGGGTTGAGGGAACCTCAAGGGCTGACGGGGGCATGCCAGGTGGAGTGGGCAAGAAAAAAAAACAGGTTAAAGTTCAAACTAGGTTAGGGGATGAGGCTAATGATGGAGGGCTGATAAAGCCTATATTCAGCATGAAAAATAAAAAATTAAAGAGACTAGGGAAGAATAAGGGAGAAGGAATAGGAAAAAGCAAAAGGGAATTAGCAGAACGATGGAAAGGGGTCTGACTTAATGCCAAGAGTCTGGGAAATAAAATTAGTGAGCTCCAGGCAATGGTGGAAAACACTGAGATGGATCTAGTAGCCATCACAGAAATGTGGGCCACAAAGAATAATGACTGGGCCCTGACAGTCCCAGGCTACACCACGTTTAGATGGGACAGAGGAAAACGTAAAGGAGGAGGTGTAACCCTATATGTCAGAGAGGGCAAAGAGGCAGTGGAGGATGGAAACATCAGGGGGAGATAATTAGGAAACATAAGTCGCTATGAGTTCAGCTCCTGGCATCTTCGGGCAAGAAACTATGAATGGGGGTGATCTATAGATCTCCAGGACAGGGGGAAGGCAGAAATAAAGAGCTAGTGGTAGAACTAGAAGGGGGGAGAGCAAAGGGGGAAGTGGTGGTGATGGGACAGCAAAACCTGCCAGATATTGATTAGGTCATTCCAGCGACCAGGAGCTCCAGAAACCAGGCCCTACTGGTGCAGCTAGTTAAGGAACCCACTAGGCAGGCTGCCATTCTTGATGTGGTGCTCACCAACTCAGAAGTGGTAGAAGGAGTGAAGGTAGGGGAGCTATTAGGGTCCAGTGATCATAACTCTATATAGTTTGACCTGCCCTTTGGGACATGTAAGCCCTCATCAAAGGCTGAAGTCCTAGATTTCAGAAAGGCAGACTTCAACTAGATGAGGGAGCTGGTCCAGGACAAGTCAGTCAAAGTGGACAGCATCAGGGATGTAGAGGAAAGATGGAGGGCAATGAAGGTGGTCATCCTCGAGGCAACAAAGTCCTGGCAATCCACTCGGAAGGGAGCAATCTTAGACCTGGTATTCTCAAATGGGGACGGAGAGAGGATCTCAGATCTAGAAGTGGGTAGCCATCTGGGAACAAGTGACCACCAAACAGGGTGGCTCACGATAAACTCAGCTGTAGAGTTAAGCCATACAAAAGTGAAGGTACTGAACTTCAGGAGGGCTGATTTTGTTAAAATGGGAAAGTGCCTTAGAAAAGCACTAGCAAACAGGCAAGAAGGAGGGGGTGAAGCAACAATGGGGAAACATCAAAACTGCCATCACAGAGGCAACAAGCCTTTGTGTGTAGCAAATAAACAAATCAAAATGAAAGAAAAAAACACTATGGTTCTCAAAAGAGGTGGCGGGGAAGGTTAGGGAGAAAAAGTTAGCATTCAGGAAGTATAAGGAAACACAGAAGGAGCAGGACAGAGAACTGTACCAGTTAAAGCAGAAGAAAGCGGGGAAGATAGTCAGAATAGCAAAGGGCCAAACCAAGGAAAAGATAGCCAAATCAGTTAAGAAGGGGGATGAAACCTTTTTAAGTACATTAGGGAGCAAAGAAAGACAAAGGGAAGGATACTGAGGTTGAATAAAGAGGAGGGTGGGTGGGCAAAGAGTGACAATGAAAAACTAGGGATACTGAACAAATACTTCTGCTCAGTATTCACAAAAGAAGAGGAGGGGGAAGTACCCAATCCAGTCGATAGAAGCACTCTGGATAGCAGGGTCTACATCAGTCCTTTCACAGAAGAAAGGGTTCTGAAAGAACTCCTAAAACTGAAGGTGGATAAAGCAATGGGGCCTGATGAGATTCACCCCAGAATTCTAAAAGAACTAAGGGGAGAACTAGTAACACCACTGACTGCCATTTTTAAAAAATCATGGGAGGATGGTGTGGTACCTGAGGACTGGAGGAGGGCAGATGTGATTTCCCCTTCACACAAGTGGGAGCAAGACAGAGGCAGGAAATTACAGACCTGTCAGTTTGACCTCAGTGGTAGGGAAAATGATGGAATCATTTCTGAAGGAAAGAACTGCTGAGTACCTAGACGCCAGTTGGGTACAGGACCCAAGGTAGCATGGATTCAACGCAAAGAAGGTCATGTCAGACGAATCTAATCGATTTTTTTGATTGAGTGACCAAAGTAGTAGACCCGAGAGGGGCTGTGGACATGGCAGAAACTTTCAAGTACCTCAAGGGAATCAACAAATTCCAAGAGGGTAGCATCTTTCAGAAAAAGAGATGTGCAAGAACAAGGGGGCACAATTTGAAGAGAGAGAGGGGGGATAGCTCAGAAGTAATGTGAGGAAGTATTTTTTTCATGGAGAGGGTTGTGGATGCATGGTACAGCCTTACTAAGGAGGTCGTGGAGTCAAAAACAGTGGAGGAATTTAAGAATGCATGGGACAGACATAAGGCATATCTAGTGGGGGGTAGGAGGAAGTAGGTTGTTGCTTAACTAGGAACTGCAGCTTATCCATCAGGTAGGGAAATGGGCAGACTAGGTGGGCCAGGCGGTCCTTATCCGCCATCAAAGTCTATGCTTCTATGTTTGTATGAGAATGGTAATCAAAAGAAAAAAGTACAAGAGACCAATATGGTTCTCTGGAAACATCAGTGAAGCAGTGAGAGCCAAAAAGAAGGTCTTCACCAGGCACAAGGAAAAACAAGGGAAGGAAGAATGGAAAGAATACCAAATGAGAACAAGGGAAACCAAAAGGGTGGTCAGAAAAACAAAGGCAGACACAGAGATGCATACTATGGAGGGGGTCAAGAATGGTGAAGAAGAAGAAAAAATTACTCACCTTAGTAATTATGTTTCTTCTAATGGAGTCTTGCTGTATTCTGACAATATACAGTTAGCCCCAGCACTTGAACTGCTCAGGAGAGGAAATAGTTAACTCTATGCCAGAGCATAGAACGTTGAGCTCGAGCTCAGTTCAGACCTCTGTCTGCTGCACTTTCAAGTGTAACTGTCAGATTCTTACGAGCTAATACTAACTACACCTGCTAGGTGGAAATTGTAAAACTACTAGCCAAAAAGGCAACCAAATGTTTTGGGTCCCCCAAAGACTCAAGTCGAGAACTCCAAAACAAAAAACAGGTAGTGAATAATATAACTACTAAAAAAAAAACAAAAATGAAAACACAATGCACTCCACCTCCCTAAACAGAGGAGGGAGCCAGTGCACCCCTGGGGTGCAACACTTCACCTGCCAGCCCACTTCCCAAAAAACAGGTTCTGAGAGGGGAGGCAGGGTAGGAGGTCAGAATACAGCAAGACTCCATTAGAAGAAACGTAATTACTAAGGTGAGTAATTTTTTCTTCAAACAACATGAAGACTTGCTGTATTCTGACAATATGCAGACTACCAAGCAGCACCTCCATGGAAGAGGGTACGGAACCTATTTTGGGAATAGGCTCTGCAGTACTGCTGCACCAAATGTAGCATCACTCCTAGCCTAGATATCCAGGGAGTACTGCTTGGTGAAAGTATGGGCTGTTTTCCAGGTGGCTGCTTTGCATATCTCTAATAAGGGTATATCTCTGACAGCAGCCAGTGAAGCAGCTATACCTCTAGTCGAATGAGCCCTCAGGCCTCAGCTTTTCATAGCAGAATTGTATACAAGAGACAATCCACCTGGCAATATGTATCTTAGTAGCAGGTCTACCCTTCCCCACTTCACCATAAGTGAGAAACAATTGAGAAGAGTCAGACCTAAGTTCCTTAGTACGCTCAATGTAGTAGTTAAGTGCCCTTTTAACATCCAAACTGTGTAATCTTCTCTCCCCTGGAGAAGAATGATCAGCGAAGAACACAGGAAGATACATGAACTGGTTCAGATGAAAATCTGAAACCACTTTGGGTAAGAACCTCCTACTGGTTCTGAGGACCACCTTATCTCTTTGGAATGAGATAAAATCAGGCTCCACTGACACAGCTTTGTAATTCACTGATACGCCTAGCAGAGGTAATAGCTACCAGGAACACAGCTGTCCAAGTCAAGTACTTAAGTTCTGCTGAGGCCAAAGGCTCAAAAGGTGGTTGCATAAGCTGAGCAATGCAAACATTAACAGGCCCTCCAACATTTCATTAGTCAAAATATGTACACTTCTGTGTTTCAGTGAGTAGGGGGGTCATATTAAAGCCGGGGGTCTGGGGGCCACTAGGCCCCCAGAAGCTGTGGGGGTTTAGATGCTCTGTGGTGAGTTTTGGGGCTTTCATTGAAGATAAAACACTCTTTTGATATATCTTGCCCATCCCTGATGCACAACAGTGGACATTGTCTTTTTTTGTGCGGGAACCGTGGTGATGAGGCAATAGCAAGAAAGAATGCAGTGGGAGAGTAATGTGGACTGTAAACAAAGAAGGTTTTGTTTTCTCATGCCATATGGATACACCAAATATTATGGCAGACAGCAGCAGATACTAAAGAATTAGCTGTTTCAGCAAATACTACAACATTTTAGGTCATAAAGGAAAAATGTTTTTTAACCGACTGTGGGCAATGTGGTATAAGAGGTGTTATAAAATGGGTCTCCAATTTTCTTTGTCCTGATTGGCTAAGACGCATCCGTGCCCGTGTCCTTATCAGTATGTATTGTGCCAACCAGCATTTCTTCAGCCAGTCATGATGTACAACAGCACATATCACTGTGCCAACCTCTACCCTTACAAGAAGCTGGGATCTGCTGTACAAATCTTCTCTCCCACACCCCCGACACACATTTACTATCTTTCGGTGAATCTATTTAACTGCAGACAGACAAGTCCCCAACAGAACCACTTCAAAAACAAATACGAACCTGCTGTCTCAGACAAGGAGCAATGGATCAACTGACCCGCATGCCTTCCTGTGATCCACCCTTTATGCTGCCATGAAAAAAAACCTCAGACCTGCGCCTCCAGCACTCTAGTGCCAGTACTATTGTTATATTTATTTAATTACTGCCATCATCACAAATGGCTTGTTTCCTCATCCAGTACTGCAATGCCGTGCCGCTAGTTTGAAACTCTCTACAGATCCCGGTGAGGGACACACTCGCTCCTCATACGGGTGACAAACACTAACGCACTCATACTAACATACTAAAATGCCAGCAGAATAGGCCTAACAGTCTTTCGTGTCTGCTCGTTTGGTCAGCCCCCACCCTGGGTGCTGACCTTGCTGTCCCCCTCGCCTTCTCTGGCTTCTCCCTTCCCAGTTCCGGATATTCTTGCTGCATTGGATTTTGCTTCCAGAACCCTTCCCCTGTACCTGTCCCACCCCTCTTGAACCCCTCCACTGTCTCTGCCTCCACCAGCCCCTAGGTAGGTGCATTCCATGGCTCCACCACCCTCTCAGTGAAGTAGCACCTCCTCCTTTCTCCCTGAATCTTCCCCCCTCCAGCTTCCACCCATGCCCTCTAGTGGCCCCTTCCTCCTTCCTTCAAAGCACCCTGACTGTTCCTCCCCCATTTACCCTCTTCATGTACCTGAAGACCTCTATCATGTCCCCCCGGTCCCTTCTCTCTTCCAGTGTGTACATATTTAGCTCTTCGAGCCTCTCCTCATAGGTCCTGTCCCCCAAGCCCCAAATCATTTTGGTTGCCCTCCTCTGGATCCTCTCCAGGAGGTTAATGTCCCTCTTTAAGTGTGGCCTCCAAAACTGCACGCAGTACTCCAGGTGCGGCCTCACCAAGCAGTTATACAGAGGGAGTATCACTTCCCTCCTTCTGGAGGTAATCCCCCTAGTGATGCATCCCAGCATGCTGTTGGCCTTGGCTGCTGCCCTCCTACAAGTCTCAGAGTTGTTCATCTTGACATCCACCACCACCCCCAGGTCCCTCTCAGCCATTGAGACTTGTAGTATTCCCCCCAGGGTGTACACTTGGCCTGGGTTTCTGGCCCCCAGGTGGAGTACCTTGCATTTCCCTGCATTGAACCTCAGCTTCCACTTTCTAGACCATCTTTCCAGAGCCTCCAGGTCCCCCTGCAGGGCCACCCTCCCCTCCTCCCCATCCACCACCGCCCCCAGTTTCGAATCATCCACAAAGAGACTCATCTCACTCCTGATTCCTGTCCTTATGTCAGAGACGTAGGTGTTGAACAGAAGGGGCCCAAGGACTGATCCCTGTGGGACCCCACTAATGACCCTCCTTGGGATGAGACTATCCCACCAACTACAACCTCTGGGTCCAGTTCTGGAGCCAATTGCCTCATCCATCTGATCATCTGGTTCCACCCCATTTCTCCCAGCTTATCCAACAGGCCCACGTGAGGAACAGAGTCAAATGCCTTGCTGAAGTCTAGAAAGAGGACGTCCACTGGTCTACCCAGGTCCAAGGCACTTGTCACCCAGTCATAGAACTCCACCAGGTTTGTCTGACACGATTTCCCCGGGATGAATCCATGCTGTCTATCGTCCAGGCACCCTGACTTATCCAGGTCCCCCCCAGCCTCTTCTTGACAATGCCCTCCATCACCTTGCCCACCACCGATGTCAGGCTGACAGGCCTGTAGTTCCCTGCCACCTCCCTTGATCCCCCTTGTGGATAGGCACTATATGCGCCACCTTCCAGTCCTGGGGCACCCACCCTGTCCTCAGAGAGATGGTGAAAAGCTCTGCCAGGGGTTTCGCCAGGACATCCGCAAGTTCCTTCAGCACTCTGGGATGTAATTTATCAGGCCCTGGTGCTTTCTCCATCTTAAGGGAGCTGAGGGCTTCCCTCACTCTCTCTGCTGTGATTTCCACTTCTGGTACCTCTTCTCCCTGCTTAGCCCTCCCCCACCTGCCAGTGATGCCTCCCCTCTCCCAGACCTGCCGATCGGTAGGGTCCCCTCCTCATTATCTCTGTCTCCTCCCATGTATGATGCAGCATCCCCATTTTCCCTGGTGAAAACTGAGGTGAAGTACTCATTTAGTACCTCAGCCTGCTCCCGGGTCTTGTGCCCATCTCTCCCTGATTTAATCCTGCTAATCTGCCCTTCACCCTTCGTCTTTCCCCAATGTATCTAAAGAACCCTTGTTCCCTCTCCTAATTTCCCTGGCCAGGTTCTGCTCCTTCCTTGCCTTAGCCGCCCTCACCACTTAGTGGCCCTTCTAGCCATCAGCTCGTACTCCCTCAATCCCTTTCACCCTTGAGCACTTGAATTGCTTATAGGCTGCCTTTTTCCCACACCACCTCCTGGACCTCCCTGGTCCACCACCAGGGTTTTTGGGCCCACCCATTTGCCTTACTCTTGCACAGGTGCTGGTAGCATCCTGCACCCTCTCCTGGTGATTTCCCACCTACTATCAGCGTCCATGTCTGACCCAATCCCATCCAATATGCTTCCTTAACTCATTGTCTCCTAGCCGATGCCTGTAGTTCGTCAGTAAAAACACTGGTGTGTCCGAGTACGCCTGCAGAAGTCGGCTACTGACTCCCAGTGTGCCCAAGCAACGTCTGGAGAAGTCACTTATATGTTTTAATATATAGTATAACAAAATATAATATATTTGACTGCATGGCACCGTTGGAAAGGTAATGTTATGCTGAACAACTCTGTCAATGATATTTTGTGCACATCATGCATACGTTAGGAGTTATTTGCATTTGTTTATGGTATGGTGTGTATGGCTTATGTTGCCTGTTTTAGTGAAAAATATTTTTTTGCTGTTTCAAACAGTTAAAAATAACAAACAAAATTACATATTATTATTTGCATACCACCATTGGGAAGGTAATTTGTGCTGAACAACTTTGCCACTGATATTTTGTGTATATCATGTATACTTTAGGAGTTATTCACATTTGTTTATGGTATGGTGTGTATGGCTGACATGTTTTCATCAAGATTCACCTAAGCAGCTTGAATAAAATTCACTTTTTGGCACTTCAGCAGGTATAAAATAAAACCATATTGATTACAACTGGTTGCATAGCACCATTGGAAAGGCATTTATGTGCTAATCAACTTTCATGCTGATACTTTGTGTGTATCATGTATACTTTTGGAGTTA
The DNA here is from genome assembly GCA_016271365.2 of Neoceratodus forsteri. Taxonomy (NCBI): domain Eukaryota; kingdom Metazoa; phylum Chordata; order Ceratodontiformes; family Ceratodontidae; genus Neoceratodus; species Neoceratodus forsteri. Next base: position 765,631,590 of record CM028132.1, read on the forward strand.
TAGCATTTGTTTATATGGTGTGTGTGGTTCAGATTCAGCCCTCAAATCACCAAAGCACCTTGACTAAAATGGGGAAAAATTACATTTTATAGTAAAAAGATATCTTTTTTTAAACTAACATAATATTAAAACACTATCTAATGTCAATGCTTAATTTGGTGTTGATATTTTACATATTTTCCAACAAAAAATGGCTTATGTTGCACTTTTTTAGTGAAAAAAATGTTTTCTTTGCTGTTTCAACCAGCATAGAAAAAAAATTAAATTACTTATTATTACATGCGTGCCACCATTGGAAAGGCAATTTTGTGCTGAATAACTCTGCCACTCATACTTTGTGTCTAGCATATACAGTTATTGAGCTATTAGCATTTGTTTGCAACATGCTGACTATGGCTTGATTTTGCTTAGAAAGGCCCAGGATTCACTGTTAAAAGTATACAGGAGATTCAGGAGACAAGTGGTGTAATCTCAGAGTGAGCCTGTGGAGGCAATGAGTTAAGGATCCTTCCCATTTCCTTAAAATCCGCCCCCCTGAAGTCGGTTACTTCCGTCTTTGTGCAGCCTTCTACCCCTCCTAGGTCCAGGCAGAACCAGACCGTGGCATGGTCACTCCCCGCCAATGGGTCCCTTACCTCCAGGCCCCCAATCTGGTCACTGTCTGCCAGGACCACATCCAGTACCCGTGCCTCCCTGGTCGGTTCCCTCACCTGCTGAGTTAGGAATGCATCTTGAAAGACATCCAACAACCTTTGTTCCCTGGTCACAGAGGATGTCATAGTCTCCCAGTCTGTTCCTGGCATGTTTAAGTCCCCCAACACCACCACTGTTCCTCTGCCCAGTCTGCAGTGTCTCCCAACATCTGCCACCAGACTGTCCTCCAGCTCCTCCGCCAGGGCAGGGGGTCTATACACCACTCCTATTTTTACTCTCTTGCCCCCCCTTGTTATCAAGGTGACCCAAATCGCCTCCACGGTTCCTCTGCCTCCCTACTCCCCTATGCCAATGCAGTTTTGACTATCATTGCTACCCTCCTCCCTTCCCTCCCCTGTCCTTCCTGAACATAGTGTATCCCTCCAGGTTCAGGTCCCAGTCATGTCTTGCAGTGGCCCAAGTCTCAGTGACCGCTGCCACATCCACTGCTCCCTCAGTTAGCATCGCCTGAGCTCAGTATTTTATTGCCCAAGCTCCTGGCATTTAGCAGGACCACCTTCCACCCTTTCCTATAGTTCCATTTCCTGCTCGTGTTCCCATGGGATTCTGTTTTCCTGGTCTGCACTTTGCCAGTTGGCCTTTTCCTGCAATCCTCCTGGTCCCCAGGGGTGGAGACAGAGTCCCTCCTTTATCGGCACCCCTTGACAGCCTTTTCCCTCCCACCCCTTCACAAGTTTAAACCCCACTTTTCACCAATGAACTCCTCTATTTTCAACTTAAGGATTCCCCTCCCCTCCAAATTGAGATGTAGTCTATCTCTAGCATACAGCTCCTTATCCTCCCAGGTCTCCCCCCAATCCCCCATCAACCCATACCCTCTGGCCTCACACCACTCCCTGAGCCACTGGTTTATTTCCCTAATTTTCCTTTTGTGTTCCCCACTAGCCCTTGGCACTGGCAGGATTTCTGAGAAGGAAACTGTGCATCCTATGTCATGACAGACCCTGGCGAGCTCCCTGAATCTTGCCTGTATCTCTAGCTCGCTATTTCCCTCAATGTCATTTGTTCCCAGGTGGACCAGTATGTCTGGGGAACCCCCACAGTCCTTTGCCAGCTGATATACCTCGTGCTTAGCCCTGTGCACCGTTAGTCCAGGGAAGCATCTTGTTCTAACTGGCCAGGCTTCCTCCCTATCCCATTTGATACCCCTGATCATAGAATCCCCAGCAGGAGCACTCTGACCACTCCTTTCTCCATTCCCCCTTCCATGTCCCTCATCCTTTCTACACGGCCCCTCCACCCAGCTGGCTCCTTGTTCCTCCCTCTATCGGTGCCACATGCCACCCCTCCTTATTTACCATGGCCACCCCTCCTCCAATCCTATGCCTCTTCTCCTCCTGAGTATCCTTCTGTTCCTTGCTAATTCCCTCACTGCTTGCAACTGGTCCTTCTCCCCCATCTGCAACTAGCCTGGCTCATCCTCCTTCCTTCCTGTCTCCATTTAGTTCCTCCTGCTTGTCATGCCCCTGGCCTAAACCCTCAGCTCCCTTTACTGAATCCTCCTTGTACTTCTGGTCCTTCTCCTTACCTTTCCTCCCAACTGGTCCTTCTCCTTGCGCTTTCCTCCCTCTTCCCCTGCCCATCCTGCTCTGATTCACTGCTCCCCATTCTCCTGCATTCCAGGTCCCCCTGTTCTTCCTGCTATCTGGCCCCTGCCTCCTGCCTCCCACTCCCTTTCCATCTCTAACCACCTCTGTCGTGGCTACATCACCCCCCTCATCCTTGAGCAGAAGAAGAGAATTGAAGCGGTTACTGAGTGTAAGGTCTGATCCACCTCCCCGCCTTGCTTCCTTCTGTCCAGCACTGGCCTTCTGCCTACTTCCCTGAGAATGTTGTCCCTCCGTCCCCCCTTTGTGAGGGTCCCCAGTTACCTGCCTGCTTCCTTGGTAGTGTCCTTTGGACCCTCTGCCAGGGTCCCTATGTGACCCCTGAGTATTCTCCTGCACTCTTTCCCATACCCCCACCCCCAGTGCTTGGTGCAACCCTGTGGAGATTTCAGCCCCTTCCCCAACCATACCACCCCCATCCCCCAGCTTTCTCCTCATCCCCGCAACCTCCTCCCTAAGCTGTGCTAGCTGGTAGCACACTGGGCAACCACCAAACTTCCAAGCCCAGTCCAGTATCATGGCTGCTCCACACCCTGTGCACCCCACCACCCTCCCAAAGATGCCGGCCCTAATGATGTGTGGTTCCATCCCCTTCCAAATAGGTTTCCTTGTCCCTTCCCACTAGCTTTTCCTAAAATTGCTGCTTACTCCCTCAAACAAAAAAAATTTAGGAAACTAATGAATGTAAAAATACTTTCCACGATTATCTCTATGTGTGTGTGTGTGTGTGTGTGTACATAGCGGGGTTAGACACGCTCACATCTCCTTACACTGTCATCATGCAGCACAAACTGCCAGCTTTCTCTCAACATCCCTCACACTAAAACCACCCACTCCCACTGAGTAAAATAAAACTATATTCTATCTGTTTGGTATGCAGACAATACAGGAGTCAACATCACTGTGTTGGTGTGATGGAGGACCGCCCTCTAGTGGCCATGATATAGTTATAATACCTGTACAAGGAACTATTTTCATTATTACCACTGCTAAAAGCTCATTTAAAAAAAAAAGAGGATTTTTCTTTCTTTCTTTCTTTCTTGTTCTTTTTTTTTTATTTACTAGTAAGACCCATTTTATAAGTGCAATAAGACACTCCGAGGTGTGGGTTATCTCCCGATAAGAGCACACCCAGGTGCATAAGGCACTCGGCGCTAACAATGCACCTGGGCATGCTCTTAACAGGAGATAACCCACACCTCGTTGTGTCTTATTGCTTGCTTAACATATCCCTTTAAAGGCTAAAACACTGACTGATATGCATATCTGCGTATACCCTTTATTTTACATGACTGTTCTGTCCTCAACCTCTAATTGCTGCATCACATAATGGCTAGGAAAAATACAAAAACATAGACAAAAATTATGGGCTGATGACAGAACAGTCATGTAACCAATGCCTTTACAGAGACATGCCAACCCCTCTTATGCCATAATTGTTTACAGTTATGACTTTCCAGTAATGGCATGGAATCACTGACCACCACCCACCCACTGCAAGCCAAGTGAAGATAACCATAATCCTCTTTGGTTAGTCTGAGCCTTCGTAGCTGCCTGGCAGTGAGAAAGTAACATTTGTCTCTTGCAGGAGGGGCTGTTTCTAGCTGCCACCCCCACAGCAGCCATGGCTGGCATCCTGGCAGAACCACCATCCAATCACACTGCTGTGTGCACAAACTAACCCTGCACCTTTTTCTCTCTCCTCACTTTCTTCTCTCATTTATTATTATATAGTCCTTAGTACTATTATTAAATCAGTTCAACATAAATGCATACATATAAAACCTGCAGGAGGCAGGAGAGTAACAGGGGGTATCAGTTGGCTCCCAAGGGGTCATAGTACCACAGCTGATGTTAGGGCCCCAAGAAGCTAATTTTATAATGGGGGAAGGGCTACACATGGGCAAGGAACTCCCATACACCATTCTGCAGGAGGGGTGCCTGTTCTGGTCTGCCCCCACCTCCCCTCCACCTGCAAGCAGCACTAGCCCCGTCCAGCACTCTACAGGAGGAGTGCCTCTCCTGACTGCCCCAACCACTTGCTAGCAACAGTGACCAGCAGTGCTGTGACCATCTCCAGTCCCCCCCCCCAAGAATGTTGTTGTGTGCTGTGGCTGTGCTGGGATGAGTCAGGGCACACAGGTTCAGACTTAATTTTTACTTTATTTGCTTATTAGAGAAGTAGACTGTACCTGATTCTATCAGACATTAGTTTTCCAGTCCTGAGACAAGTCCTTTCTCTAAGCACAGTCATGGCCTGCAAAGAGCTGACAGCTGAGCTGCTGTTTTAAAATGCTGTCCGTCCCCACTCCTGATGACAGCTGATCCGGCTGGCGATCTGGAGATCAATGCTGGACTGGTCCAACTCATGGTCAATCAGCTGAGTACTTCAGCAGACTTGGAGGGGGGCGCAGGACCAATCACCGACACCACACACTACCAGCACCACAACAGGATAGGAGACAGGATGGAGCAACAAGGGGCGAAGGACAGAGAACACGGATTTGTGCGATAGTAAAGGAATGGGCAAGACTTTGGATTAAAGAACGACTCCTCAGTGCCGCGTCTCCTCTCAAATGTCACCAGCCTGCCAAAACTTTCCTGACTAGTGCAGGACTCTGTGCGCTGATCTGTCACAGTAAGTCACTGATCTCAGGAGCTGCTTGAAGTAACTCACGGCTCGGCTGCTCAGTTCTCCCGCCAGCGTCAGAAGTGGTCTAGCAGCTGACAAGGAGAACACAACCAGCAGCGGACTTGGTCCCGATCAAAGGAAACACCTGTGGTACTCAAACTGTCCTGGGAATTGTAAGGCACCCTCTGCAGGGTACACCCTAGTAATGCACCAGCAAAATCATCTGTCTGGTGGTTACCATGGTGATGAGCGAGGATGCTCCACGACTGCGACTGTGCTGCTGGCTAGCGGCGGTCAGTGCTTGGCTCAGGCATAAAATAAGTCAAGTAAGGCAGGACTTGGAGGCTTTTGTTGCAAATTTGGTACACGGTACCAATGAGTCAGGATACGGTACCATTGTTTAAAAAACTGTATTGTACCGGCAAAACCGGTACAGTCGGAGGGTCTGCATTAAGATCCCAAACAGGACTAGGATCCTTAAAAGGAGGGTTGGTGTGGAACAATCCTTTAAAGAATTTACAGAAAACAGGGTGGGATGCAAGTGAGGAAGCCTTCCCCACTGACAAAAATGCAGAAACAGCTGACAAGTGTACTTTCAGGGTAGCTGGTCTGAGGCCTAAGCCATTAAGATGAACCATATAATCCAGAACTGTAGCCAAGTCAGCAGAATCTGGGGATATGTGCTTATCAGAACACCAAATGCTGAATCTGTTCCATTTGGAGTTATAAGTTTTTCTGGTGGCAGATTTTTGAGAGGCCTTGAGAATGTCCAGAACCCCCTGAGACAGATTCAGACTTGCATATTCTAGCTCTTCAAGAACCATGCCTTGGGATTGAGAGACCGAAGGTTGGGGTACCAAATTCTCCCGAGAGGAGGTTAACAGATTGTGATTCTTGGGAAGAGCTAAAGGGGGATGTTCTGCCAGGACAGTAATAGAGGATACCAAGGCTGTCTGGCCCACACTGGAGCAATCAGGATCACTTTGCAAGATTGTGACCTTATCTTGACCAGAACTTTGAATAATAAAGGAAAGGGGGGAAAGGCATACAGAAATTTACCTTCCCAATTCGGAAGTAGCATTCAGGGGGACTGAGCCCAAGACTGGGGGTCTGCAACAGAAGAGAGGAAGCTGATGATTGTCTGGGGCTGCAAAGAGGTCCATCTCTGGAGTGCCCCACACCTTGAAAAAATCACTTTTAACACTAGGGGATCCTGGGACCATTCGTGATGGCCCTGAGAAATCATGCTCATGGCATCTGCTAGCACATTGTCCTTCCCTGGAAGGTGGACAGCTACCAGAGATGTCTGCAGAGAATAAGCCAGGGAGCATAATTTCATGACTTCTGTGCACAAGGCCATAGACCGAGTGCCTCCCTGCTTGTTGATGTACCACATGGTGGTGGTGGTGTCCATCCTGACCTGAACCACCTTGTTCTGTACTGATTCTGAGAAAGCTTGCAGAGCCAGGTACCTGTGTTCTAGAAGACTGATGTGAAGTAGAGACTCCTGAGGGGACCACACATTTCCTGTGCTATGAGGACTCCCAAGTGAGCTCCCCACCCCAGGAGTGCGGCATCTGTGGTGAGAACCACAGAATGAGACTGGGTGATGAATGGGACTCCTTGTCTGAGGTTGCTCTGATCCAACCACCATTGGAGAGCCTGGATCACAGTCTGAGCCACTGGAATTAGTTTGGTTAGAGGATCTTTTTTTCTGGGACCAAAAAGCCCTGAAGTGGAACTGAATGTCCCTCATCTGAAATCTGGCACTATGCACCACTGCAGTGGATGCTGTCATGTGGCCCAGGATTTGAAGAAAATGCCTTGTTGGTCGAGAGACCAGAAGGCAAAAGGAAGAAGCCAGGTCTATAAGGGATTTTACCCTTGCTAGAGGAAGAAAGGCTCTTGCTTGGACAGTGTCCAACTCTACCCCTATCAAGGCCAGGAGTTGCACTGGTTCGAGAACTGACTTTGGGAGATTGATGAGGAATCCTAGAGAAGTGAGCAATTGCTTGATCACTTGCAGGTTTGACTTGACTTGGTCTGAAGACTGTCCCACAATGAGCCAGTCATCCAGGTATGGGAATATGGAGATGTTTTGTCTCCTTAGAAAGGCCACTACTGCTGCTAAGCATTTTGTGAATACCCTTGATGCTGGTGTTAGCCTGAAGGGCATTGCTCTGAACTGAAAATGGCCTGAAGGCAATTTGAACCTGAGGTACTTTCTGTGGGAGCACCTGATTGGAAAGTGAAAGTAGGCATCCTTGAGGTCCAGGGAGGCTAACCAATCCCCTGGCCTCAGAGAGGGAAGAATTATTCCAAGAGTCACCATTTTGAATTTTGGCTTGAGTAGGTGCTTGTTTAAGTATCTTAGATCTAGGATGGGTCACCGATTCCCTGACTTTTTTGTGGTAAGGAAGTATCTGGAATACAGACCCTTGCCCCTGTGTAGAGTAGGAACTCTCTCTCTCTCTCTCTCTGTCTCTATGGCTCTGAGAGCCAGTAGAGAGGAAATCTCTGCCTCTAGGGCAATGGTTTCGGAGATGCTTGCAGGTGGAAAAAACCTGACCTTCAGCTTCGGGAATTTTTTGGAGCTGAGAGCCAGTCCCTGGCTTACTACCTCCAGGACCCACTTGTTTAAAGTAACGGACTTCCAGGCCTATAAGTAATAAGCCAGCCTGCCTCCGACTGGTATTAGGGTGTCGACCCGGGCTGACACATCAGGGAGTCTGCTTGGCAGGAGCCATAGACTGAGAGGAGGATGCAGCCCTACTCATCCCCCTTCTACCTCTCCCTCTGAAGAACTCCCTCCGGGGAAAAGGAGAGGAGGCCTGTGCCTGGTAGAAAGGCCTGTGAAAAGGAATGCCCCTAGAGTGCTGCTTTTAAGGAGTTGCCTGTCTTTCCTTGGCCTGTGCACTCCTGTAGGTGGTCCTGTACTCATCCATTTTTTTCATATAATTCTCTGTCTGCTCCCCAAACAGAGAATTATCCACAACAGGGAAATCCATGGCCTTAGCCTGGGTGTCCTGTGAGAGGCTAGTACATCTGAGCCAAGCCAACCTCTGAAGAGACAGAGATGTAGCCATGACTTGTGATGATACATCATTAGAGTCCACAGCAGCATGAAACTGGATTTTTGATGCCTCTATCCCATCAGCTGCCACCTCCTCCAGCTCCTTGGACAGCTGGGGGGAAGTCTATTTAGCCAGTTCCAGAACAATATCCCATCTGGACTTCTGGTATCTGGCTGTGTAGGCCGTGTAGTTAGCCTGCCTGAGTCCCAAGGAGGATGCCAAGTACTGTTTTTTAGCCATGGCATCCATCTTCCTAGAGTCTTTATCCGGGGTGTGTGAAGCCAAGGGTATGTTAACATTATCACGGGCTGCATCCTGCACAACCCCAACATGGTTGCATTGATGGTACAAGAACTCCGTACCTGAGCCTGACAGCATGTGCCTCTTGTCCATTCATCTGTCCACAGGAGGTAAAGAATGTGGTGTTTTAAGCAGTCTTTGTGTCTGTTTCCCAAAAGATTTATACAGGGGAATAGACAGTCTCTTGGACTCTGGGATGTCCATCATCTCCACATAGTCAGGCTCCTCTTGTTCCTCAACAGATTCAACCACAGGGAGCTGGAGGGTTTCTGCCACTCCTTTGTAAAACATAAAGTGGGAAGGAGACTTGTTAAGCCTAGGAGGGGAAACACCAGAAGGACTGTCTGGGGAGATGTCCGGTTCTATGGGCTCATCAAGACTCTCCATAGTATCATCATCATCGTATTCTTCATCCCCTCCAGATCCGGTTCATAATACTCTTCTGGGGAATAATCTGGAACTGGAGGAAGCAACAGAACCGGATGCCTACCGAGAGGCGCCGGATCACTTGGAACAGGATGGAGCAATTCAACAATACTAATCATCCTGGAAATTTCTTTGCCGGTAGGACGATGCGGTTCTGGATCCGAACCAGCCAATTTCTCTTTTTTCTTTCTTTCTTTCTTTCTTTCTTTCCTTTAGCTGGAACTGACCCCTCAGGATCGGCTCTCCTTTTGCCCGAGGGAGTCTCGCCCTGGTCAGAAGGCACTCTCTCAGGTTCGGTTGGAACCGAACCTGGCTGACCATCTGGGTCAGCGGACTTCCCGGCCTCCTTTTCCCTAAGTCTGCCCAATATTTTTTCCAGGGTGGCCTTAGGAACATTTTTACAAATTTGGCAGTCTGAATCGAGGTGGTCAAACCCCAGAGAGTAAACACAGGTGGTGTGGGGATCAGCCTTAGCAAAGGCCTCCCCACACTCACTACAGTGTTGAAACCCAGTGGGCCCGGTTTTTCTTTTGGGTTTCTCAGATGTAGCTATCCTAAAACTTACCCTTTACTCAGCCTCAGCCACGCAAGACTCCCTTATCGGTTCCTAACTGTGTTACGGGTGTTTGAAAAAAACATTAAAACAACGTTTTTTTTAGAACCGATAAGGACCAGTACCTCACACTAAACAGAAAATCCAAATAAAGTAACAAGATAATCGGTTCAACCGAACCAATAGAAAAAACTTTTTTTTTTGTTTTTTTGTTTTACAATTTCCACACAAAACACAGAACTCTAAATAATCAGTCCACTACCTACACACTTACTGTACCGCAGACAGGGATCTGAACCGAGAGAAATGTAGAAACAGCGGTATAAAACCAATGTTTTATTTATACCGAACCGAAAGCAAGGAAGAGACCTCCGGAGCGACTATTCAGTTAGGCGGAGTAAAGAATCTGACGGTTACACTTGAAAGTGCAGCAGACAGAGGTTTGAACCAAGCTTGAGCTCAACGTTCTATGCTCTGGCATAGAGTTAACTCTTTCCTCTCCGGAGCAGTTCAAGTGCTGGGGCTAACTGCATATTGTCAGAATACAGCAAGACTTCATGTTGTTTGAATAGTTCTTTAAATATATTATGTAGAAAAGAAATAAGGAGGAATTGTTAAGCTAACAGAGGGAGGTAGGGTAATTGAGGTGGACAGGCAGAAAGCAGCCATTCTTAATGACTACTTTTGCTCTGTATTCACAAGGGAAGACAGAGGGCCTCTGCCACAAAGTGGCACTAAGGCAGCTGTAAGGGAGAGCCCCAAGATGAGGCAGCAAGTATTTAAAAGTGAAAGGGTTTGGAAAGGGCTAGCCGACCATAAGATCGATAAGGCCAGATGGGATGCATCTGAGGGTGCTCAAGGAACTGGCAGTGGAACTAACTTGAACCCCTGGTGGGGCTATTTGGCAGCTTAAGTCAGACGGGGTAGTTCCAAAAGACCGGAGGGTAGCAGACAGGGGGTAGGGGGGCAAGAAGCAACCGTGTAACTAATGTGTCTCTGACTGCAAATCATGTGAACCCTGTAATAGCGTTTACTAGGTTTACTGGGTGTTTTTGGAAGAAAGAAGGCCGAAGCCCATCTAGATTTCCCCCACCCAATGTGGGCAATTTTAAGACAAAGGTATCAAAATTAACCAGGTATCGAGCCCCCTTTTGAAAACATCAACGCTTACTGAGTCGACCAACATTTGAGGTAGTTGGTTCCATAGTCTGGGAATCCTAACCGAATAAAAATGTTTTCTGAGGTTGGTACGTGCATATGGAACAAAAAGTTGTTTATTATGTCTCCTTGGTATGATTCGCTGATTTGCAAGGAAAAGACCACACTTATTCATCAGATCTGGATTTCTTATTAATTTATAAATTCAAATCTGGTCCCCCCAATTCTTTTGTTTTGCAGAGAGTGCAAACCTATTTTCAGGTTCTCACTGTTGTGTGTTTGTCTTTTTCTGCCTGATCCTTAGGTCGTTTTTCTTGTCTCCTAATTGAGCTCGACTAGATGATCGCACACTTGTGGCTGATCGCTAAAATCCTCTTCAAGCAGACAAGCAGCATTTAAAAGAAAAATAATTTGTTTATGTGTTGTGCTTTTTCTAATAAATAATCTCTTTTGTAGTCTCTCTTGGAAGAAGCTGATTTCTGTCTCTAATGTGGGACTCTGTTTCGAGCACATATGGACTTTGTGGTTTAGAATTAAACCTAAATGTTTAGCATTAAGTTATTGAACAAAGCCCATATTCAAATGTAAATGTGAATTGAATTCTTGTATTGCCTTTAGGATTCATACTTGAATACAGTGCTCTAGATCTAGACAGTACAGTACAAGAGTACTTTATAAAAAAAAAATTTGTAATAAATTGTCCTTTTTATTTCAGTATTGTTCCATTTTTTTCTTTTATATAAAAATATAAAAACACATGAATAAAAGAGGGGCCTTAATAAAGAAAGAAATTTTGAAAACTGATTGAAATATGTTTTCATTTAAGGAGAATGTTGTAACTTTAAAAAACATGAATTTTGTTCTGTTAACATGAATGTTAACTAATGAATGTGGTTATTTGATGCTTTTTGATGATGTCATAAGTTGGACACTATGTAAGAAAGGATGTACTCCGGTTATTTTAATTGCCACACCTCCTGAGGAAGGGTTGGGAACCCGAAGCGCTGAGGCTTTGAGTGGTGCTGGCTTGAATTTCAGCAATAAAGCTGTTTAGTGCCCGAAGACTTTGTTTGTCTGTTTATTGGTGTGCGAGCATTTGGATATGTAACTACAGACCTGTCAGTCTTACTTCTACTGTGGGTAAACTGGTGGAGAAACTAGTCAAGGAGAACCTCATAAACTACATAGAGAGCAACGGACTCCAAGGCAGTAAACTGCATGGGTTTGTGGCAGGAAGGTCTTGTTAGACCATCCTGACAGTATTCCTTGAGTGGGTAATGAGGGTAGTGGATAAGCTCCATGCTGTGGATTTATTCTGCTTTGATTTCAGCAAGGCTTTCGACTCAGTCCCTTGCAGAAGGCTGCTGAAGAAGCCAGAGGATCTGGGTACAGCAAAAGACACAGTTAGATGGGTGAGAAGAAAAAAATACTCACCTTAGTAATTGTGTTTCTTCTAATGGAGTCTTGCTGTATTCTGACATTATGCAGTTAGGCCCAGCACTTGAACTGCTCCTGAGAGGAAAGAGTTAACTCTATGGCAGAGCATAGAACATTGAGCTCAAGCTCGGTTCAAACCTGTCTGCTGCACTTTGAAGTGCAACCATCAGATTCTTAAGAGCTAACACTAACTACCCCCACGATGTGGAAATTGTAAAATGTTTACTAGCCAAAAAGGCAACCGAATATTTTGGATCCCCAAAAGACTCAAGTTGAGAAATCCAAAACAAAAACTAGGTAGTGAACAAAATAATTACCAAATCATAAAAATAACCCACTCCCACTATCTAAAGAGAGGAGAGTGCCAAGTACACCCCTGAGGTGCAACACTGCACCTACCAGCCCACTTCCCGAAAAACAGGTTCTGAGAGGGCAGGCAGGGAGGAAGGTCAGAATACAGCAAGACTCCATTAGAAGAAACATACTAAGGTGAGTAATTTTTTCTTCAAACAACATGAAGTCTTGCTGTATTCTGACATTATGCAGACTACCTAGCAGTACCTCAATGGAGGAGGGAATCAAACCTATTTTGGGAATGGGCTCTGCAGTACTGCTGTACCAAACCTAGCATCACTCCTAGCCTGGATATCCAATGAGTAATACTTGGTGAAAGTATGGACTGTTCCCCAGGTGGCTGCTTTGCATATCTCTAATAAGGGTATATTTCTGGCAGCAGGCAGAGAAGCAGCTGTACCTCTAGCCAAATGAGCCCTCAGGCCTGAGGGGGGCACTTTGCCAAGGTTTTCATAGCAGAATTGTATACAAGAGACAATCCACCTGGCAATAGTTCTCTTAGTAGCAGGTTTGCCCTTCCCCACTTCACCATAAGTGAGGAACAACTGGAGGGAGTCAAACCTAAGAGCCTTAGTACACTCAATGTAGTAGCTAAGAGCCCTTTTAACATAAAAACTGTGTAATCTTCTCTCTCCTGAAGAAGAATGATCAGTGAAGAATACAGGAAGAGACATGGATTGGTTCTGATGAAAATCTGAGCCACTTTGGGTAAGAACTGCCTGTTGGTTCTAAGGACCACTTTATCTCTATGAAATGAGATAAAATCAGGCTCTACTGACAGAGCTTGCAATTCACTAATACACCTGGCAGAGGTAATAGCTACCAGGAACACAGTTTTCCAAGTCAAGTACTTAAGCTCTGCTGAGGACAAAGGCTCAAAAGGTGGTTGCATAAGCTGAGCAATTCAAACATTAAGATCCCAAGCAGGAGTAGGATCCCTAAAGGGGGGACTGGTATGAAGCAATCCTTTGAAAATTTTACTGAAAATACGGTGAGATGCCAGTGAGGAGGGTTTTCCCACTGACAAGAAAGCAGAAACAGCTGACAAATGTACTTTGAGGGTAGCTGGTCTGAGGCCTAGGCCATTAAGATGAACCATGTAATCCAGAACTGTAGACAAATCATCAGTATCTAGGGATATATGCTTCTTGGAACACCAATTGCTGAATCTTTTCCATTTGGAGTTATAAGTTTTCCTGGTGGCAGGTTTTCGAGAGGCTCTGAGAATGTCCAAAACCCCTTGAGACAGATGCAAAATTGCATATTCTAGCTCTTCAAGAGCTATACCTTGAGATTGAGAGACCGAAGGTTGGGGTACCAGATCTTCCCCTAAGAGGAGGTTAACAGGTTGTGATTCCTGGGACGAGACAGGGGAAGATGGACTGCTAGGGGCAGCAACAGGTGGTACCAAGGCTGTCTGGCCCAGTCTGGAGCAATCAGGATCACTTTGCAAGATTGTGCCCTTATCTTGACCAGGACCTTGAACAGTAGAGGAAAAGGAGGGAAGGCATACAGAAATTTTCATTCCCAATCCAGAATTAGAGCATCCAGAGGGACTGAACCCAAGACTGGGGGTCTGCAACAGAAGAGAGGAAGTTGGTGATTGTCTGGGACTGCAAAGAGATATATCTCTGGAGTGCCCCACCTTGAAAAAATCATTTTTAACACTAGGGGTCCAGGGACCATTCGTGATGGCCCTGGGAAATCATGCTCAATGCATCTGCTAGCACATTGTCCTTCCCCGGAAGGTGGACTGCTACCAGGGAGGTCTATAGAGAATAAGCCAGGGACCATAATTTCATGACTTCAATGCACAAGGCCGTAGACCGAGTGCCTCCCTGCTTGTTGATGTATGACATGGTTATGGTGTTGTCTGTCCTGACCTGAACCACTTTGTTCTGTACTGATTCTGAGAAGGCTTGCAGAGCCAGGTACTCTGCCCTGAGCTCCATAAGATTGATATGGAGAAAAGACTCCTGAGGGGACCACACTCCCTGAGCTGTAAGAGCTCCCAGGTGAGCTCCCCACCCCAGGAGAGAAGCATCTGTGGTTAGAACCACAGAATGAGACTGAGTGATGAATGGGACTCCTTGCCTGAGACTGTCCTGATCCAACCACCACTGGAGAGCCTGTATCAAGGTCTGAGTCACTGGAATAAGCTTGGTTAGAGGATCTTTTTTCTGAGACCAAAAAGCCCTCAAATGGAACTGGATGTCCCTCATCTGAAATCTGGCCCCTTGGACCACTGCAGGGGAAGCTGCCATGTGGCCCAGAAGTTGAAGGACATGCCTTGCTGGTCAAGACACCAGAATGTGGAAAGAGGAAGCCAGCTCTATAATGGCCTTTACCTTTGCCAGAGGGAGAAAGGCTCTTGCTTTGACAGCATCCAATTCTACCCCTATGAAGGTTAAGAGTTGTACTGGCTCTAAAACTAATTTGGGAAGATTGAGGAGGAATCCAAGAGAAGTGAGCACTTGTTGGGTCACTTGCAAATCTGACTTGACTTGGTCTGGAGACTGACCCACTATGAGCCAGTTGTCCAGGTGTGGAAATATGGAGATGTTTTGTCTCCTTAGAAAGGCCACTACTACTGCTAGGCATTTTGTAAACACCCTTGGAACTGATGTTAGGCTGAAGGGCATTGCTTTGAACTGGTAATGGCTTGAAGGCAGTTCGAACCTGAGGTACTTTCTGTGGGAGTACCTGATGGGAATGTGAAAGTAGGCATCCTTTAGGTCCAGGGAGGCTAGCCAGTCCCCTGGCCTTAGAGAGGGAAGAATTAATTCCAGAGTCACCATTTTGAATTTTGGCTTTAGTAGGTGCTTGTTTAGGTATCTTAAGTCTAGGATGGGCCACCACTCCCCTGTTTTTTTTTTAGGGTAAGGAAGTATCTGGAATACAGACCTTTGAAGTGTAGAAACTTTCTCTATGGCTCTGAGAGCCAGCAGAGATGAAACCTCTGCTCCTAGGGCAATGGTTTTGGAGATGCTTGCAGGTGGAAAAGACCTGACCCTCAGCTTTGGAAATTGTTTGAAGCTGAGGGCCAGTCCCTGGCTTACTACCTCCAGGACCCATTTGTCTGAGGTAACATACTTCCACTCCTGGAAGTAGTAAGCCAGCCTGCCTCCTACAGGAATTGGGGACTTGACCCAGGCTGACACTTCAGGGTGTCTGCTTGGCAGAAGCCTTAGGCTGAGAGGAGGATGCAGCCCTGCTCATGCCTCTTCTGCCGCTCCCTCTGAAAATTCCCCTCTGGGAAAAAGGAGAGGAGGTCTGTGCCTGGTAGAAAGGCTGTGAAAAGGCCTCCCCCTGCCCCTAGCCTGATGCTTCTGAGGAGTTGCCTGCCTTTCCTTGGCCTGTGCAGTCCTGTAGGTGGTCCTGTACTCATCTATCTTTTTGATATAATTCTTTGTCTGCTCCCCAAACACAGAATTATCCACAACAGGGAAATCCATGGCCTTAGCCTGGGTGTCCTGTTACAGGCTAGTACATCTGAGCCAAGCCGGCCTCCGAAGGGCCACAAATGTAGCTATGACTCTTGATGACACATTATTGGAGTCCACAGCAGCATGAAACTGGATTTTTGATGCCTAAATCCCATCAGCAGCCACCTCCTCCAGCTCCTTGGCAAGCTGGTGGGAAGCCTGTTTAGCCAGTTCCAGAACAGTATCCCATCTGGACTTCTGGTACCTGGCTGTGCAGGCCATATAATTAGTCTGCTTAAATCCCAAGGAAGATGCCATGTACCGTTTCTTTGCCATGGCATCCAGCTTCCTGGAGTCTTTATCTGGGAGGTGTGTGAAGCCAAGGGTATGTTAGCCTTATCACAGGCTGTAGCCTGCACAACCCCAACATGGCTGGATTACAAGTGCTCCATACCTGGGTCTGACAACATATACCTCTTGTCCACTCGCCTGTCCACAGGAGGTAAAGAATTTGGAGTCTTAAGTAACTTCTGTGTCTGTTTCCCAAAGGATTTGTGAAGGGTAATAGATAATCTCTTGGACTCTGGGATGTCCACCATCTCCACATAATCAGGCCCTTCTTGTTCCTCAACAGCTTCATCCAAAGGGAGCCGGAGGGTTTCTACCACTTTTTTTGTAAACATAAAGTGGGAAGGGGACTCAGAAAGCCTAGGAGGGGAAACGCCAGAAGGCCTGTCTGGGGACATGTCTGGTTCTATGGGCTCATCCAGACCTTCCAGACCATCATCATCATCATCATCATCATTATTCTCATCCCACTCCAAAACCGGTTCTCAATAGTCTTCAGGGGAATAATCCTGAACCGGGGGAACCGACCGAACTGAACGCCTACCGGGAGGCATTGGATCAGTCGGAACCGAACAGAGCGCTTCGACTATACTAATCGCCCTGGCAATTTCTTCAGCAGTTGGACGATGCGGTTCTGGATCTGAACCGACCGATTTTTCTTTCTTTTTCCTTTTTGCCAGAACCAACCCCTCAGGATTGGCTTTCCTTTTGCCTGAGGGAGTCTCGCCCAGGTCAGTAGGCACTCCCTCACATTCGATCGGAACTGAATCAGGCTGGCCATCCAGGTCAGCGGACTTCTTGGCCTCCTTTTCCCTAAGCCTGCATAATCTTTTATCCAGGGTGGCTTTAGGGAAATTTTTACATATTTGGCAGTCTGACTCCAGGTGGTCAAAACACAGACAATAAACACAGGTGGTGTGGGGATTAGCCTTAGCAAAGGCCTCCCCGCACTCACTGCAGTGTTGAAACCTAGTGGGCCCGTTTTTCCTCTTGGGTTTCTCAGACGAAGACATCCTATCACTTACCCTTTTTATGGCAACAGCCAGGCAAGACCCCCTTATCGGTTCAAAATTGTGTTACGGGTGTTGGAAAAAAACAAAGAAACACATTTTTTTTTTAGAACCAATAAGGACCGGTACCTCACACGAAATTCAAACTAAAAGAAAAAGACATAGACAAATACAAGCAACCGGTTCAGCTGAACCGGTTGAAATACAGTTTTTACAATTTCCACAAAAAATTCAGCACTAGTCCACTACCTATGTACTTACTGTACTGCAGACAGGGATCTGAAGCAAAATAAAGAAAAAAATAGCGGTATAAGCCGACGTTTTTAACCGGACCAAAGCGATAGCAAAGGAGAAATCTCCGGAGCGACTGTTCAATTAGGCGGAGTAAAGAATCTGACAGTTACACTTCAAAGTGCAGCAGACAGAGGTTTGAACCAAGCTCGAGCTCAACGTTCTATGCTCTGGCATAGAGTTCACTCTTTCCTCTCCGGAGCAGTTCAAGTTCTGGGGCTAACTGCATAATGTCAGAATACAGCAAGACTTCATGTTGTTTGAAGAAAAAATTACTTACCATAGTAATGTCGTTTCTTTCGTGGGATCCCTCATTATGCTTAATTAATGCAGTCAGCCTCCTGTATTGAACTGCCCTGGATAGACTGGAACATATGTTAATGATGGAATTCATTATTGGCTCGTGCCGCAAATCAAACTGCTGCTCCAGGTGCTGCTGTATTCTAAACCGCTCAGATTCATTACAGAGTCTAATTGGATAAAGACCCCCTAACTATGCTATCAAACATTTCCACCAAGGGCATTGATTAAAAATACCAGCTCTCTGCCAGAAAGAGAACATAACAGACTGGTTTAAAAGCTTAAAAAATTAACATGCATAATAGACAGAACAAGAAGTGACCAGGAGGGGTGCAGATCCCCCCCATATCTGGTTCAGGAAGGGAAGGCAGGGTATGTGATTTAGGCATATTGAGAGATCCCCTGGAAGAAACAAGGTTACTATGGTAATTGTTTCTTCAAACCCCAGGAATCTCTTAGTATGCTTAACTAATGCAGACTACCAAGCAGTACCTTGAGAGGTTCGGTACAGAACCTACTTAGGAAAAAGGTTCTGCAGGACTGCAATACCAAACCTGGCATCATTTCTGGACTGTATGTCCAAGCAGTAGTGCTTTGAGAAAGTATGTAAAGTTTTCCAGGTAGCTGCTTTGCAGATCTCCAGCAGGGGAATGTCTCTTGCAGCAGCCACTAATGCGTCTGTTCCATGGGTAGAGTGTGCCTCGAGGCCCTAAAGTGGCCATTTGCCAGCTTTGCTGTAGAAAAACTGTATGCAGGAGACTATCCAGTGTGCAATGGTTCTTTTGGAAGCTGGTTTACCTTTGTCTACTTCCCCATAAGATAGGCACAATTGTGTGTGTTCTGGCCCAGAAGCTTTGGTGCAGTCAAGATAGTGGCTGAGCCAACCTGGTGGCACGGAGGGTTGAGGCGCTGGACGCTACACCTCGCGCCACGTCAGCGACCCGGGTTCGGGAACAAGCCCGGGTAGTCGAGGGTCGGCAGGGATGGGGAAGGATTGACCGTTCTATGGACAGCTCTCCTTCTCTGAGGAGGGGGGAATCCACCTGCCAATGCACTGCTGACCTCTAATGGAGACTGGAGGTTCACAGTGCACGGCCGCAGAATGCAGGGGGATTGTAGCTTGGCGGACGTCTTTCGGGGAGCACAGAAGCATGTGTCTGCCGAGCTGGACATCATTGTATGTCCAAGCTTCAGGAAGGAAATAAGGAAAAATTTGTAGATAGAGCCCCCTGGGCAGAAAGGGCGGCCCTACCTCGGAGGGTCTCAGAGCCAAGGAAATAGCCGAACTGGTGCCAGGACAAGGAGGAGTTTCAGGTAGGAGGTAGAGTTGGGAGGAGGTGGATGCCTGAGAGAGATTCCCAAGGGTAGTGCATAAATAGACCAGTAAAAAAAAAAAGTTAGTGGCTGAGTGCCCTCTTGACATCTAGGCTATGCAACTTTTGTTCACCTGAGCTAGAGTGAGCTGTGAAAAAAGACTAGTAGGAATATTGACTGGTTCAGGTGAAATTCAGAGACCACCTTAGGAAGGAACTTCATGTTGGTTCAAAGCACCACCTTGTCCCTGTGGAAGGAGATATAGTTCAGGTCTGAGCACAGAGCCTGTAACTCACTGACTCACCTGACTGAAGTAATGGCTATCAGGAAGACAATCTTCCAGGTAACATACTTTAAGTCTGCAGTTGCTAATGGCTCAAATGGAGGTTCCATGAGTCTGGCTATGCAGATGTGCAAGTCCCAAGAAGGGACTGGCTCCCTAAGGGGAGGGTGGAGGTGATGAAGTCTCTTAAAGAACTTCCTGAAGACAGGGTGGGAGGCTACTGACCTCTCTTTGCCAGCTGAGATATATGCTGAAATTTATTTATGACTTAGTTAACTGGGTAGGTGCAGTGGTTCGAAGGCAGCCAGGTGGACTTTTAGAATGAAGGGCCTGAGGCCCAGTGGGTGCAAGTGGGCCAAATAGTCCAGGAGGACAGGCTGCCCAGACTGAGAGGGGTTGATCTTTTCCTGTTTGCAACATAAGGAGAACCTTTTCCATTTGGAAGCATAGGTTTTCCTTGTTGAGGGTTTATTAGAAACCCTAAGTACATTTAAGACTTCCTCAGAGAGCTGCAGAGCCAAAAACTCTAGGTCTTCAAGAGCCAAGCCTTGAGGTACAGAGACCTGAAAATGGGGTACAGGATCCTGCCCTTTAACGTGGTCAGGAGATTGTGCTTCTGAGGAAGACATATGGGTTGTGACACTGAGAGGGCTAGCAGGAGGCAGTACCATGGCTGCCTTGCCCAATCTGGTACTATCAGAATCATAGTTGCTCGGTGGGCCCTAAGCTTTATGAGGACTCTGAGCAACAGAGAGAAGGGAAGGAAGGCATAAAGAAACCTCCCTGACCAGTCAGATGCTAGGGTGTCCACTGGCATTGTCCTCCGAGCTGAAGGCCTGCAACAGAACTGTGGCAACTGATGGCTGTCTCTGGAGAGGAAGAGCTCCATGTCTGGTGTGCCCCACTTTCTGAATACAGAAGTCAGAACTTGTCTGTTTAGGGACCACTCATGGTGGTTCTGGCCAATTCTGCTGAGAGAATCTGCCAAGACATTGTCCTTCCCTGGCAGGTGGATTTCAGACAGAGATACCTGCAGGGAGTAGGCCAGGTTCCATACCTTCATGGCCTCTGTGCACAGCAAGGTTGACCTGGTGCTTCCTTGTTTGCTGATATATAGTAGTACATGGTAGTGGTGTTGTTTGTCCTGACTTGCACTACCTTGCCCTTGACCTGGGGGGGCAAAGGACTGTAAAGCCAGAAGAACTACCCTAAGCACTAGCAGGCTGATATGCAAGACTGACTATTGAGGGGACCAGGTACCGCTCACTGTCTAACCATCCAGATGTGCCCCCCAACCCAGGAGGGAAGCATCTGTGGTGAGGATGACCGAGGGAACTTGCTGTTGAAAGGGCATTCCTTCGCTGAGGTTGTCTCTGTCTTGCCACCATTCCAAAGCTTGAAAAAGTGACTTTGTGACAGGTACTAGTTTGGACAGAGGATCCCTCCTCTGAGACCAAAGGGACCTTAGATGGAACTGAATGTCCCTTATTTGAAATCTGACCCCTGGCACTATGGCTTTGACAGCTGCCATGTGGCCCAAGAGCTGTAGGAAGTGCCTTGCTGGACTGGATCTGTTGAGCCTGAAGGAGCCTGTTAGAGCCAATATACTGGTCACCCTGTCCTGTGGGAGGAAAGCCTTCCCTTGCAGGGTGTTTAACTCTGCTCCTATAAACTGTAGGGCCTGGACGGGTTCTATTTGGGACTGCTGGGCATTTATAAGAAATCCCAGAGATGGGAGTCATGTGATGCTCTCAGCTGAATAGTTTGCTCTTTCTCAGCTCTCCCTTCCACTCTGCTGAACATTTATAAACACTACCTTCTTCAAAAAGATTTTGTGATATTCGAGGTAGATATCCTAATTGCTAACCTACCTGGAGTGCTCTACAATGATTTTAGGTGGATCCTAGATACGATGTCAGAAACAGAGATGAGACAAGCTGGCCTGCGCCACACTCCCCCACAGATGCCGGAAAAGAATGCTAAGTGACTGAAGGCCCAAGGATCAGGACCCAGCAAAAATGTTACTTCCACAGCGGCGCTGGCTCCACTCTTCGAGAAGCACTTCTTAAAGGAATTTGAGCCGTGTAAAGACTCTCTTTGGGAGCTCACAGAGGACCTGAAATTGCTTTGATCTGACCTTGGGGACATGGGCAGACGTGTGGGTGACTTAGAGGCTTGATCTTTTTCACTTGAAAAATGGAAGGAACATAGTGAGTCAGACTTTACCCTTCTAAGGCAAAGACTTCACAAGCTGGAGGTCAAAATGGAGGATTTAGAGGGGAGAAGCTGGTGCAATAATCTAATTGTTTTGGGGCTCCCCGAAGGTGAGGAGGGAGCCGCGTTGATACAATTTGCACAGAAATTTTGGGAGAGGATTTGCTAGCCCATCCCCGAATGGCCCTGTCTACGTGGTGGAGCAGGCTCACCACTCCCTTCACCCGAAACCTCCAACAGGCTCTCCCCCTCATCCTTTCTTATTTAAACTACTCAACTTTCTGGGTAAGCAATATGTTCTGCAGAAGAACCTTGATTTAAAGGACATTCTTTGGGAAGGCTCCAAATTGAAAGTGACACAGGATCTCCCAGCTGGGACTCGCCAGAAACGTGCAGCCTTCCATTCCGTGGTGTCTAAGCTCATTGCTGTGGGAATAAGATTTAGGAAGCTGTACCCAGCTCACCTCCAGGTGCTACTCCAAAACACCTGGCATTCCTTTTAGACAGTAGACTCAGCTACTCAGGCTCTCAAGAAAGTGCTGCTGGAGCTCTTTAAGAAACAGTGAACTTCACTGTCATGGGCAGTTTTGTTTTTTGGATAGACAGTAGTGGTACCCTGATGCAAACTGGTTTGGCTCCTCTGTGCTAGATTTTATTTTTACTACCCTTCCCGACACGAGGACTTCTGGATGGACTGCTCCCAGAGGGGCTATGTCTTCTTTCCTCCACTTCCTTAGTGGTCACCCACAAATATTCTCATGCCCTTCTCCCGAAAGACTGATCATTCCGTGAGATAGCTCACATATTTTATGTCCCCTGGATTACATTGTACTGTCTGCTCCAGCTTCAGCTCCTTACTTGTCAGATCTGTTATATGGTGAGGTGACACCATTTCCTGCCGCATCAATGGACTCCCTCACAGCTAATTTTATTGCCTGTCAGGTCCTTTGGTCATCTTTTATTGGCGAATCCTGAATGACTCGTTTGCATCATGCAGTCTACCCCTGGAATGGTGCTCCATTTTCAAATCATCTGCTTAAATGTCTTAGACTGGGGATTTGAATGTTATGCCCGTATGGGTCAGACAGTGTTGCTTTTTTTCTGCATTTGCCATTTGGAACCTACGCAACTCAGCGATGGTCCAGAGTACTGCACTGGGTCTTCAGCACGGGACACCGTTGGGGATCTCTTGGGTGAGTTTTTACCTCTGGGCTCTTGTACAGGTGCATTCTCTTGGTGTGTTTTTTTATCAGAGGGAGGATACCACTTGTACTTTGGGCCTTGGGCTGTACAACAATTGCTCCATCAGAACTGCCAACTCTATGAGGACTAGCCAACTGTGTTTTTGTTTTCTGTTTTTTTTAGGACGTAAAGGACTCGGGTTACAATATTACAGTTTAGTAGCCTCTTGTTTCTAGTGTGTTTTCATTATGGCAATACCTCAGAGGGATGCCTTTAGTAGTGGATTGCTACCTGGAGGCTTTAGTTACATGTTTTTGTATTGTCTCCCTTAGTAGACAGGGATATTACTGTTGTCTTTAACAATGGCATTATTCATCTTATAGACTGTTATATGTTCTCTAAACTTGTTCTTAAAATGTTTGTTATTGTTGGGGTATGGAAGTGGTCATGCAATACTTGTTCACTATATTATTAAGGTAGTATATATGTAGTTCAAGATAGGTCAGTTTGTGGGGTGGGGGAGAGTTGGATGGGTTGGGAGCAGGACTATGCCAGGTTGGAGCTTCTTGCGCCAGTTCAATAGGGGGTATGGGAGTGTTTTCCGCTGGATGGGGGTTGGTGGGGGGAGTGAATAGTTCTGCTTCCTGGCTCCTATTTTTAGTACCTTTTTTTGTGGGTGGGGTGGCAGGGTGGGAAACGTCTTGATCTGAAATGGGTAATCTGGACTTTTTTATGTCACTTACTTGTATGGAAAATGTTGTGGGCTGTCTGGGGTTGGGGGGAGATTTTTCTCCTGAGACTGGCTAACAACATACCAGGGCCCCTGGGCCTCTCTAGTGGGACATGTTTATCTTTCCGACTTCATCTATATCTTACAACACGGTATGGCCCGTAACTTTATGTATTGTTTGTGGAATATAAAAGGGGCTCAGTACCTGACAAAGCATACTAAGGTACTGTTACATCTTCACAGGCGGCAGGTTGAAGTGGCTTTTCTTCAAGAAACCCACCTTCCCTCAGCCAGGTTCAGTTACTACGATGTTCCTGAGTTGGACAGGTTCTCGGTTCATGAACAGACTCCCATAGGAGGGGTGGGGCTATTCTGGTCTCCAGGTCTGTCCCATTCTGCCTCCTCCAGGAAGTGAGTGATCCTCAAGGCAGATATATTTTCTTGAGAGCTCTATTGGGACATCTGGCGATGATTTTTGGATCTGTTTATGGGCCTAATATGGACAACTCTTCCTTCTTCTCCCAACTCATCTCCATATTGTCCCCATGGGCTTCTCTCCCCATGATCCTCGCCGTAGACTGGAATGTGGTTCTAGACAATGACCTGGACAGGACCTCGAGACCGAGTCAAGCTCTCACCACGAGCCAACTTGCTCTGCTAGATCTTATTGATTCACTAGGGCTTGTGGACCCTTGGAGGATCTTACATCCGGTTGCAAAAGAATACTCATTCCACTCCATGCCACATAATTCCTTTTCCCGTACTGATTTTTTCTTAATGAGTACCGAAGCACTGCCAGGTATTGTTTTGAGTCATTACAGTGCCATGGTAGTGTCTGGCCATCACCCAGCCGTATTACAGGTTAATCTTGCTCCCTCTCTGGTACAAGATAAAACATGGCACCTTAATAATCAGCTATTAAGACTTCCAGAGGTGACTGAATGGTTAAAACACTTTGTTTCTGAATTTTTTACACTCTCAATTCACTCAGGATGCCAAGGCTCAGCATCATTTGGAGCTCATTTAAATGTGCTCTTCGGGGCGAAATTATAAGGCTGGCCACCACATGGAAGAGAGTTAGCTCAGGTCACTTTTTCTCTTCTATCACAGATTAGAGCGACCGAGTGGAAACTGACCAATGCCTCACCACAGCTGGAACGGGAACACCTTGAAAACTTTCATGCCCAGTATAACACCATGCTTGGAGAAAGAGCCGAGCATGTTTTTGTGTACTAGAGCCAAATATTTTGACCAAGGAGAAAAAGCGGGAAGACGCCTCACTTTACGTTTGCGTACTCAACAGGCTGATAGGATCGTTCTATCACTTTGGTCAGATTCCAGTCACCTTGTCACCTCTCCTAGAGACACAGTCTCACAATTTCAGGCCTTTTACAGTTCCTTACATGCAGCCCCTCCAGATCCTTTTGATATCTCCAGCTTTGATACCTTTCTTCAGGGTCTGGATCTGCCTTCATTGAGAAACACACAGATTGAGTTGTTAAAAGATCCCTTAACCTTACTGGAGGTACACAGTGCCATAGACTCTTTAGCCCCTGAAAAGTCCCCTGGACCGGATGGTTATTCATCACATTTTTATAAAAAATTTAAAGAGCTGCTAGCACTGCACCTTCTGGACATGTTCCAGTACGTTTTCTCACAAGGCCTCTCGGATTTTTCATTTACAGCTGCTATTATAGTGGTTCTGCATAAACCAGGTCCGGACTACTCATTGGTCTCTAAATTTAGACCTACAACTCTAATCAATGTGGATCTAAAAATCCTGGCTAAAATTCTGGCAATTAGGCTAAACTCTGTCCGAGTATGTCTTCTCAGTAGGGAGCAGATGGGATCTGTGTCAGGTAGATTGTCCGCTGATCCTCTTCGGAAACTCTTGCAACTTATCTCCGTGTCCAGGGATGCCCTGACTCCATCAGTTCTAGCCTCCCTGGACATGGAGAAAGCCTTTGACAGAGTCTCCTGGGATTACTTGTTCCACCTGCTCCCTAGGTTTGATTTTCCCTCTGAATTCATTAGTTGGCTCAAGGTGCACTACACTGGCCCCTCGGCACGTATTCTTTGTAATGGGGTATTGTCTGATTCATTCCCATTGCAGCAAGGAACACGTCAGGGTTGTCCCTTATCCCCATTTTTATTTAACTTACACCTCAAGCCACTGATTAGAAAAATGTATCTGTCACCTCAGGTTCATGGTATCCCCATAGGTCCATCACACTACAAATTGTCTGCCTAGGCAGATGATATTCTTCTGCGTGTTGCGTCCCCTTCCATTTCATTACCAGCTGCTTTGGACATTATAACCCAATTTGGTAAAATTTCTAATTACAAGTTAAATCACTCCAAAATGGAGGTTATGCCTTTGAAAGTTGCTGCTACTAGTGCCAGTGTGGAGCATCCGGACCTTTTATGGGTTAAGGACAAACTAAAATATTTAGGAACATTCCTTAGGACCAAGCCACTTAAACTGAAACAATATAAGCTGGATCATGTTCTTACTCAAATTCAGATTGACCTAAATCGTTGGTTCTTACTGCCTTAATCTATGTGGGGCAGTTTGAATATCCTTAAAATGAATATCCTTGTGACAGGGAGCTCCTGCCACTCTTGAGGACTGACTTTTTCTTAAATCTATTGCAACAGTTCTTCTGTTTCTTAGCCTAATCTATCCTTTACAATTTCTAGTCCATAAGGTTGGCCACCTATGGGCACCCCCTTCCCAATCTTGACTATGCTACAGTGTCCTCTTTAATTTTCCTTTTCCCTCTCAGGTCCTTGTACAGGGAGGTTATTGTGGTGATCTCCAAACATATGTAAAACAGGTTGTATTTATCAATGTTGGATTTAGTATGTAATAGCACTATGTCATAAAATACCCTGATGTATATACCTTATGTTTAAGAAACCTGTAAATGTTGAAAATACCATGGCACTAGGTGTTTTTGATAAAGGTAAAAAGTACTAGGTGACTATTATAAAAATTAAGTTAGTTGTGCTATTTAAAATGCATGTAAATTGCTGTAAACTGAACAAGTCTGAAATGTCATGGTGATTTGCATATATCCCATAATGCTTTGCATTGTGGAAGTATGTATGATGTTGTATTTCTTTGAAACTAGATTTGCTGTCAGTGCCCTTTGGGGTAACCCTTTTTTCAGTGATTCTGCACTGGGGTTCTTTGTTTTTAGCTTGTTTTTTTTTTCATTTGAGCCCCCACTACCCAAGCAAACAGAGCCCACATAGGGATGAAGGGTTTTCACTGAAAAATAGTTAGATCAGAGATCAGTGTCAGTTGGTGCTGGCTAAGTGAAGAGAAAGTACATACATAGTCTGTTGCTGCAAATTGATGTACTGAAGAAGGAATATGGCACTGCAGAAGCTTATTTCCTATATTTTGATAAATATCATGCAGAGATTGTGTGTTGAACCTGAAGTTCGGTGTCTGGTCAATTTGTTATCCCACAACCCCTCCACAGTCCTCCCGCGGCTCTTATATCCCCTCACAATACTTAACCTGGTTCTGCCCAAAACATGGTTTCTCCATATTAATAGAATTTTCTCTAAATTTCTCTGGTGAGGGAAACCTCCTCAGAGGGCTTTGGTTAAACTCATGAGATCTAGAGAGGCTGGTAGTTTAAAGGTCCCCAATGTTTACCTCTATTATTTGGCCATACACTGCTCTCGCATCTGTTTATGGTTCTGCTCGACCGTAGAGGACATGGCCTCTGTTTATGTTCGTCACTGGTTGGACACTGAACACACATTATGTTCCCAATTAGGTTTAAATCCTTGTGCACTGTTGTATGCTCCCTCTAAAAAGATCCCTGGCACTTTAAAAGACACCCCTATAGACCATTTCTCCATGCCCATAAACAGTTGTGCCTCTTGTTAAATCTGGATCCCTACTTTGATACTATTTAGCCCATCTTGGGAAACCCCAACTTGAAAATTGCTGGGAAGGTTCTGACCCGGACTGCCTGGCCCTCATTGGAGCTTTTACCAGTTGATCATTTGACACAAGCTGGAAAACTTATCACCTTTGCCGAGGCTCAACAGAAATTCAGTTGGCCCTCGTCAATGTGCTTCAAATACCTCTAACTCAGGCACATGTTAATTCATAATTTTGGTGCTGACATTTGGCCTAGGGGGTATGGGGACAACCTGTTCTCTCTGGTTTTGGTTGTACCCACATCCCATGCTATAGCCTTTTATCCCGCATGGTTGAGGGAGCTTCTCATGGAGAAGGAAATGAAAACTACGTACCTACCGTAATTCTTGATCTTCTCTTGTATCTTCACCATTCATTACTGCTTGGGTTAAGCGGGCCAGCACCCTTCACAGGAGTTTTTTTTTTTTTTTTTGTTCGGCTCCAATGGCGCTGCCCTCGAGGACGACGTACCACGTCATGCGTGAGGGGCGGCCGTTAGGTGCCGCAGACTCCTCCTCCATCTCAGTTCTGTTAGCCGGAGAGGCGAAAATAAAGTGTAAGAAGAAAGAAAGTGAGGCAAGAGAGCCGAGGGATAGAAAAAAGGAAAGGAAATAAACTGAAAAAGGAATAAGCCGATGGAGAATAGACAGAGGAAAGAGAATTCCTACCCTAAGGGACCGCAGGGCCTCCTTTCTGGGGCGGCTCTAGGGGAGGAACAGAGAGAGGAGGGAGAGGGAGAGGAAGTAGAAGAAGAAGAAGAAGAAGAAAGAAAGAAAGAAAGAAAGAGGCATGTTGAGAAGGAGAACAGTGCCCATCGAGCATTGTTGGTTGAGAGGCTTATAAGCTCGAAACTAATAAGGGAGCAAGAATCCCAGTTGTTAGGACTGAGGAGAGGTTCCACCGAACCTCCTGAACAGACCCAAGAGAGGGCAAACTCTCTGAACTCTCAACATGCCAAGTCCCTTCATCCTAGTTGAGGGCTCCTAGACTGTTTGAGCAGAACCTGTTCCGGAAGAGCGCCCATCCAGGAAGAGGACTAAGTTCCTTAGCACCTTGTTAAGTGCTACTACAGAAGAGTATGTGAAAAAACATGCCTTCTCGGAGGCAGTTGGTAAGAAAAATAGAGAGGAACTCAATCTGACTTGCTAAGACAAGGCAGACAGAGGCTTGAAGCTGACAAGTTCAGTCAGCAGCTGGAAAAGCTTTGAAAAATAATGCCTGCCAGGGGGATTCCAAACTTTGAGGAGGCCAAGACAGGGCATGGCCACCAGGCTTTGAAACTACATGACCTGAAGAAGGTAAGGAATTGCACCATAGGGCAGTCAGAAAGAGTTCCCTCAGAATTAAAGAAATTTGCAACCGTAGTCATTCCTCTCTACCTTGAGGAAAAAAGTGAATCCATTCACAAGAATGGGTGAAAAAAACAGATTTTTTTTTTTTGGCATAAAGGCCAAGGGGGGAGAGAGGAACAAGACGGGAGGGAGGCATACAGGAGGCCACTGGGGAAGGTGGGTGGGTATCAGTAATGAATGGTGAAGATACAAGAGAAGATCAAGAATTACGGTAGGTACGTAATTTTCATATCTTCCCTTGTCAATCTTCACCATTCATTACTGCTTGGGTGAGTACCAAGCCCTCCCTTGACAAAAGGGGGGTAGAACCCTGAGGGAACAAGACCCCCAGCCTCCTGTTGGTGAGGAACAGAAGGGGAAGACCCTGGCTAACACAAGGGAAGCCTAAGTGGGAGAAGAGCTAGGAGGTGCCTCCTGAGGACGGGGAGATGGAGAAAGCCCCTGCAAAAGTCTCCTAGCTCTGGAGGAGAAAAGACGGGTCCCCCGGAAAGCAGAGCAGATCACCCTACACTGGGCCAGGGGTGACAACCTTGATAGATGGAGCCATGCCGTCCACCTAATGCAGATTGCTGTCCCCGCAAGCCTGGAAGCCACCTCATTGGCGTCATAAGATGCCCTTGCTTGGTGTCTTGCCAGCTCCAGGCCTATAGCAGAGAGGGCAATAGCCTGTCTGGTTTGCTCCGTATCAGGCATTGATGCTAGAAGCTGGGAGCATCGACCACAGATGCGATTGTAGGCAGCGTGAGCCTGATGATGCAATGCAAGCCACCGCACGAGAAGAAGAGAACACTCTTCGCCCCCACCGGTCGAATTGTAGAGAATCCGAATCTGCTGGGCGGTCGTGCGCCAGGCGGCGGCACCCGGAAGGAGTCTCTAGGTACACCAAACCCGAGGACGGGTTGGGAAGGGTACCCAGGGATTCCGAGGGGGCACAATACCTTCAACGACAGTCTGCCGGGGCTGGAGAAAGGGCGGCTGGCGACTGCCAGGAACGGATAGACGCCTCCTGGAAGGGGATAGGCCAGGAAGGTACCACCAGGTGCTGGGTACTGAATTCTCCAAGGAATTCACGCGTCTCCCATTCGGTATTGTCTCTCCTAACGTAAGAGATTCGAAGATCCCTCACCATCCTCGAGAGGAATCGCTGATATTCAGTGAAATCAGCGTCGGAAGAAAGATGAGCAAGGGGTTCCTCTCCCTCAGAGGAGGAAGACGAGGATGATGGAGAGCTCGAATGTCCAGAAGATTCCTGCGGCGGTGGGGAGAGTCGAAAGACCCGCTCATGCATGTATCTAACGTATGAGGGGAAGGCCGTCAGAACCTCTGAACTGCTCCCAGGATAACGGCCCCTGTGAGGACCGACATGGCCTGGAAGAGGGGGTGGATGCAGAGGTACTGGAGAAGGGCACCACGAAGAGGCAACTGACCTCTGCCAGGGATCTGAAATCCGGGAAAGGAGCCCGAGCTGGCGGATCCCGACAACAAACCAGGCCGCAAGACGAGACCCTGAGGATGCGATGCCTGGAAGAGCCCAGGGGGGCAACCTCCCCTGTGACGAACCCGGGACTGCATGGGTCCAGAAGGGCAGTCCACAGCAACGCCACCGGGGAACCCTGGGGCCCAAGAGGGAAGGGCGGGGTTCGGCGCTATGGCTCCTAGCCACCCCATGAGGGGTGGCCGGCGGAGACCGGGGCACCCGTCCCCTGCCCCTCGACCCCTCGGACTCCGAGAGAGCCCTCCTCCTCGACTGCAGCGTTCTCCCACCCCGAGAGGAGGCAACAGCACCCGGGAGGGCAGCTGTCACAGGCCCACTAGGAGGGGGAGCGCCTCCTCAGTCCCCACCACATCACCCCCCTGGGACCCAGGGCCACCCCTAGCCTGAGGACCCTCAGGGGAGGACGGGAGTGGGGACAATGGAAGGGGCCCACTGCGCCGCCTAGCACCCTGTGCCACCGGGGACCCTGACCCCGAAGAGTCAGGGTGCCAGGATGGGTCCACATCCATGTCTTCGGCCTCCAAAGAGGACGAGACCAGCAGAAACTCAATGCTGGCAACCCCAGGGATCCCCGAAGCAATGGTGCCGCGAACGGCGCTGGTGCCAGGGACGGCGCCAGATGACCCCCACTGCGACAGCCAGGCCCGGTCCTGGCTCCCTGCCACACCAGTTAGGGTCCATGGCGCCGCCTCCCGCACGGAACCTAACCGCGGCACCGCCGAGCACAGATCGGCCCGCGGCGCCGCGGTAACGGCAATCAAGGCCAGGGCAGCGTCAGCCCGATCACCTGCCCGCAGCGGTGCCCGATCCGGGCAGCCGGAGGCGCGTCGAGGTCCACCGTGCCAGGCCCAGAAATCGTGGGCTTCACACTGGGGAGCCTGCACCTCCGAGGAGGTGACTGCCGAGGCAGTGTCCCGCCGCTGCCCCGGAGGGACCACGACGCCTCCTGACATCATGAGAGAAGCTTCCTCTTCGCAAGAGAAGAGGAGGAAGCTTCCTTCCACGGATCAGATAGGCCCGGAGGGACCCGGGAGGGGCCTAGAGACCTTACCTGGGAATCCTGGAGTGACGCCGCCCCTGAAGGTCGGCGGGGCCTTGCCGAGCTTGAACGCGATTCTTGAGAGGACACGACGGTCCATGGAGAAACAAGGCCGCACGCTCCATGTTGTGGCATGGGTCCCAGGCAACGGAGACAGACATCATGCCGGTCCGAGAGTCGGAGAATGCCGCCACAGGAGCACCGGCCGACTTACGCCTGCTCCCGAACCGACATGATGCTAATCCAAACAAGTAAAAGTAATAAAGCACCCGCGCCTGCAGAGAATAGAAATAAAGGAACGGTCTTACTGGAATACGGCGTCGAGTGGATGTCTGAGAAAAAACGAGGAGTCTTCAGCTGAGGAAAAACCCGATAACTATATGCTACCGCGCAGCAGGTGCAGCCTCGATGGCGGGAGAAACAGAACTGAGATGGAGGAAGAGTCTGCGGCACCTAACGGCCGCCCCTCGCGCATGACGCGGTACGTCGTCCTCGAGGGCGGCGCCAGCTGGAGCCACTCTAAAACCAAAAACTCCTCAGAGGGAAGCCGCCCGCTTAACCCAAGCAGTAATGAATGGTGAAGATTGACAAGGGAAGATTCTAGCTTTTTTTATGTCTGGGATCAAACCCTTCCTCATCAGGGAGGTCCCTGTGACTGGCCCTGCATCTGGAAGGCTACAAATTGACACATTAAATAGATATTGTTTCATATAGTTTCAAATTTTACACAATATGTTTTACACTCCAGTTAAACTCTACAAAATGGGTAAACTGGCTTTGGATTTATGTACCACGTGTCAGAGGGAGCGAGGCTCACTACTTCACATTTTTTGGACCTGTGAAAAGGTGACGCCTTTTTGGGTGGCTATTAAACAGCGCTTAGATCCCTTGTTGGGGTTTGACCAGGTTTTCACTCCACACATTTGCATCCTGGGAGACTTTGCTAAGACCCTAACTGGTAATCAGAAATCACATATTGCTCTAATATCGGCCTGTGCCAAGAAAATCATTCTTCAGCACTGGTGCAATCAGATCATCCCCACTTATGTGGAATGGTACCAAGAAATACTTTTTGCCCTGCAAGCCGAACGTATTCTTGCAAATATGTTGGACTCCAAGAAGAAATACAGTCAGGTATGGGAACCCCTTTATACTCTGTTGACTCTTGGTACCTGGTGATGGTCGGTCACTTAGAGTTCCAACGCTTCACTGCCTGAAGGAGATAAAACTGGGTATACTTGGACCTGCAGACTGGTTTCATTTTCCCTTTTCCGGAAATGAGATGTTCCCCTTTTGTTTTGACCCATCCCTTATTATAGTTCTTGCTATTTTTTGGGATTAGCTCAATCTCATGGAGGGAAGGGGGAGGAGGGAGGGAATAATTTGATTAGAAAATTTCCTGTTTCTGGAATATCTCATTCTAACTGTTACAAGTTTATGGATAATTAGCTCATTGTCCATTTCATTATGCTATGGCCTTGTATACTATCTGTCACCGGTCTTTTCATGTGACTAATGTCTGCTTTGCTCTAATCAAGCTTAATAAAAATTGTTAAATTTGCCAAAAAAAAAACCAAAAAAAAACATCCCAGAGGCTCCAAGGTGCCCTGAGTGAGGGTGAGAGAATCCCTGGTGTGCTGGAGGGACTATCCCATGACTAGCCAGTCATCCAGGTAAGGGAACACTGTGATTCCCAGCCTTCTTAGGTGTGCCATAACAACCGCTAGGCTCTTGGTGAATGCCCTGGGGGCAGACATTAGGCCGAAGGGTAGTGCTGAAATGGTAACAACCCGAAGGCAGCCTGAACCTCAAGTATTTTCTGTGGCTGGGTCTGATGGGAATGTGGAAATAGGCATCTCTGAGATCCAGAGCTGCCAGCCAGTCCCCCTGCTGCAGGGTGGGGATGATCACGGCAAAGGTGACCATCTTGAACTTTGGCTTTGTCAAATGTTTGTTCAGAAGCTTGAGATCTAAAATTGGTCACCATTCCCCATTTTTCTTTTGAATAAGGATGTATCTGGAGTAGAAGCCTTTCCCTCTTTGAGACAGGGGGACAGGTTTATCTGCTTTGATGTGCAGTAGGTTGGCAACTTCTAATTCCTACAGAGCCTTTTCTGCTGAGGTTGCTAGGCTGAAATACCTGCTCTGCAGTTTGGGAAACATTTTGAAACTTAGAGACAGGCCCTGGCCTACTACCTCCAAGACCCACTTGTCTGTGGTGATGGCTTGCCATGCTTGGAGAAAGTGAGCCAACCTGCCTCCTACTGGGTATGGGGAGGCAACCTGTGCAAACACATCAGGGGTTCTGTTTGGGCTGTTACTTGGCCGGAGGTGCTGGATCAGCCCTCCTTGTGGACCTCCTGCCCCTAACCCTGAAGTAACCCCTGGGTTTCTGGTAGTCTAGCACTGCTTGGGCTTGAAGGAAGGGTCTAGTGTAGGGGCTTCTACCCCTGCCTCCCCTACCATGAGTCCTGTAGGATGCGGAAGGCTCATCTAGGGCTGAGTTGCTTCTGTAGGTGGCCTTATACTCCTCCACCTTCTTCATATAGGCCTCAGTTTTATCCCCGAACCAAGAGTTATTCTCACAGGAGAAGTACATGGCCTTAGCCTGGGTGACTTGAGACAGGTTGGTAGCCCTGAGCCAAGCAAATCTTCTCATGGAGATGGCAAGGGCCATGAACTGGGAAGCTGTATCACTGGCATCCACTGCCACATGAAACATACTTAGTGGCATCTAAGGCTGTTCTAGTTGCTTCAGCCAGGTCAACAGCCACATCTCCAGTGATCTTATCACTCATGGCCAGAATAGATGACCAGAGAGCCTTCTAGTAATGTGCTTATCTGAGCAGGAGAAGGAGGGAAGCTGTCAGGTACCCCTTTTTCCCCATATTGTTCAGCTTCCTGGAATCCTTGTCAGGAGGGTGAGAGGACAAAGGTGCTCTGGCTTTATCGCAGGCAGCTGCCTGTACCACACCCTCAGGGACAGGATGGACAAAAAGAAAATCGGCATTTGTTCTGTCAAGCTGATATTTCTTATCTATTTTCTTATCGACCCCTGGTATGGATGTGGGGGTCTGCAGAATCTTGAGGGCAGCCTTTTTTAGTGACTTGTGGATAAGCAGCAAAAGCTTCTTTGTGGGGACTAATCCCATCATATCCAAAAACTAACTTGGCTTCATCCTCGTCTTCCACTGTCTCTTGTGTGCAAGAGTGAGGGTATCCACCATCTGTCTCACAAAGGCATAGTGAGATGAATAATCCTCATGTCTCCGCAGTGGGGAACCAATGTCCTGCTCCTAGGAGACTTCAGGCTCGATAGGGTCTCCTTCCTCCTAATCATCCTCCAGTTCTTCATATAGAAACTCTGGTTCCTGGCTGGGGAGAACTAAAGGTGGAACCGGGGGGGAGGGACACGACAGCCTGAAGGACCTGGAATATCTGCAGGGCTTTGGCAATGTCCTCAGCCGTAGGCATTGCTGGTTTGTCTGCTGCAAGCTCCTTTGCTTTCTCAGCAGGAGGTGCAACAACATGTTTTTCCTTATGCTTCCTTTTGGCAGGAAGAGATTGTGTTGCCGGTTCCGTGGGCCTCTTGGGTTTTGAGGTATCACCTTTGTCCATGGGTTTGGGATCCACAGACTCCTTAAGCCTGTCCTTTTTAGAATGAGAAGATGAGGCCTCCTCAGTTGGTTTTGGTGAGGAAGAAACGGAAGAAACCATTTCTTCAAGCTTTTTTGCCCTCTTTTTACTGTCTTGGGGCAAAAAGTACTGCAGACCTTAGTCTGTAAACATGTGACTAGGACCAAGACACACCAGCCAAAGATCATGCCTATCCGCCTTGGTGATGATCTTCCCACACTTTAAACAATTTTTAAAACCAGTCAGTTCTGATTTCTTTTTGGGTCTCTCTGACATGCCAATTGCCAGAAGATCATGAAAAACTAAGCCCAAAAATAAAAAAAACAATTACAGTCAGTTCCCTAGAACCGCAAACACCAAAGCAAAGGGAAGCTCTTGGTTCCCTAAAATGGTTTAAAAACAGGGAATTAAAAGCACTTGGTTCCTTAAAAAGGGTAGGAACCACTTTACCACAATACGACATTAGAGGAAAATGCTACGATTCCCAGGAATAGGAACCGGAACTTTCTAAGGTCTAAAAGAAAAAACCCGGCACAAAAAAAATTGCTGAGGAGACGGTTCCCCTAGGTTTCTTGGAACCGCTGAGGAACTGAGAAAAACACAAACTGTACTGTAATAAAAACTAAACTAACCTGAAAAGGCTACTAGGGCCAGCGTTTACAGAATTTATTAAAACTAGAAATTTTTTTCCACAGAAAATAAAGTCAGACAGATGCAGAGGAGAGCTCTCCAAGGCATCTTTACTAGGCAGGCGGAGAAATGAATCTGAACGATTTAGAGTGCGGCAACATCTAGGGGCAGCAGTTTGAACTAAGGCATGATCCAATGATGAATTCCATCATTTACATATGTTCCAGTCTCTCTGCAGTTCAACACAAGAGGCTGACTGCATTAGTTAAGCATACTGAGGGATTCCTGAGGTCTGCAGTAACAAACAGCTGTGAGTGGGAGAAACTGACTTCCTTACTATAGTCCAGGTAGTAATTAAGTGCCCCTTAACATCCAGACTGTTGTTATTATTTTCTCCGAAAGTTTATCTCTCCGTGTTATCAATCTGCTTACAGCCTTTTATGCAGTATGTGCTGATATTAATGTATCTTATTCTTGTATGATTTTGTGTTGGGTTATACTTAATAAAGTATGTCAAATTAAAAAAAAAAAACATCCAGACTGTGGACCCTCTGCTCCCCAGAGCTGAACTTTGCTGTAAAGAACACTGGAAGGGTAATGGACTGGTTCAGGTGAAATTCGGACACTACCTTAGGGAGGAATTGTTTGTTGGTCCTTAGGACAATCTTGTCCCTTTGAAAGATGATGTAATTTGCATTTGTGCAGAGAGCCTGCAGCTCACACATCCTTCTGGCAGAAGTCATGGCCATGAGGAAGACTATTTTCCAAGTGACATACTTTAAAGCAGCAGTAGCCATGGGCTCAAAAGTAGGGTCCATGAGTTCAGCAATGCCCCGATTCAAATCCCATGAAGGGAGTGGGTCACTGACAGGGGGATGCATGTACAGGGTCCCTTTAAAGAACTTTCTGAAAATTGTGTGTGAAGCCACTGGTTTATCTTTACCTGCTAAAATATAAGCTGACACTGTTGATAGATGCACCTTAAGGGCTGAGGGCCTGTGGCCCAGGAACTGAAAGTGGACTCGGTAGTCTAAGATTGTAGATAGATCTGCTTGCAAAGGACTGAGCTGCTTAGGTACATGCCACAGGGAGAAAATGTTCCACTTGGAAGCAAAGATTGTCCCTACTGCTGGACCTCTGGAAACCCTGAGGACTTGCAAAAACCTTTTCAGAAAGTTTAAAGTCAGAGAATTCCAGCTCCTCAAAAACTATGCCTTGAGGTGCAGAGACCTGAAGTCTGGGAAGGTTATCCTGCCCTGAGACATGGTCAGACTGCTGCGCCCCAGTGGGAGGCAGATGGGGTGCTTGATGGTGAGGGCCAGGAGTAGGGAGTATCAAACCCACCTGGCCCAATCTGGGCTACTAGGATCATGGTTGCAGACTGGCTCCTCAGCTTCAAGAGCACTCTCGGCAAGATAGGGAGGGAAGGCATATAGGAACCTGTTTGTACAGTCTACAGTTAGGACATCTAATGGGACTGAGCTCCCAGCCAGAGGCCTGCAACAAAACAGGGGAATCTGATGATTCACCCAGGATACAAACAGATCTATTTCTGGTGTACCCTACCTTCTGGACGCTGATGCCAGCACCTGCTGGTTCAGGGCCCATTCGTGATTTAACAAAAAAAAGTTTGGTGACTTTTGTTCTTATTTGGCCTTGCTGCCCATTACCTGCACCACTCCCAATCCAGGCTTTTCGCAGTTCAAGGTTTGGAGACCTAGTCATGATTTCCCTAACAGACCATGCTCAAGGTGCTAGTACATTGCCTCTCCCTGGTAGGTGTACTGCGGACAATTGTACCCTCAAAGCATATTGCAGGTTTTATAGATCTTCATGGCTTCCAAGCAAAGCTTGGAATATCTTGTTCTTCTCTTTTGACTGATGTAGTACATGGTTGTGGTGCTGTCTGTTCTAATCTGTACAGAATGAGCTCTGATCCGGAAGGAAAACTGCACTTGAGTTTCAGGAAATATATGTTATCTAGCACCTCCTGTGCACTCCACATGCCACTTACAGTTAGATCCTCCAGGTGGACACCCCAACCTAGGAGGGAGGTATCTGCTGTGGGAATGACTATAGGGAATTGCTGGATGACAGTAATCCTCAACATGAGGTTGCATTCAATCTTCTACCAGTCCAGTGCCCTTATCAAGGCTCCTGTGACAGAGGCACCAATTTGGATAGGATGTCCACCTCTGAAATCAGTGGTTCCCTAGGTGATGCTGGATATCTGTCATGTGGAATCTGGCATCTGGTACCACTGTTGTGGAGGAGGCCATGTAATTCACTAAATATTAGAAAAAACCCTTGCAGACATTGGCTGGCCTGCTATGAAGGATTCTGCAGTTGAAATCAGATTTGCTGCCCCTGCTAGAGGAAGAATGGCTCTCCATTACAAGATATCCAGCTCTGCACTGACAAAGTCCAGAATTTGAACTGGATCTGTTTGGGACTTAGAAAGTTTATGAGGAAGCCCAAAAGCCTTCAAAGCACTTTGAGTCAGCAATATAGAGGAACTTGACGTGTTTTTTCCACAGATCAGTCTGTTGATCAGATAAGGAAAAAAGTACCACCCCTCTCTACTCAAATGCACTACGTCACCACCGCTAGGCACTTTGTGAATACCCCTGGTGCTGAGGTGAGGCTGAAGGGAAGGGCAGTAAATTGCCAGTGGTAGCCCTTTAACCTGACCTTGAGGTATTTTCCTCAGGTAATTTATGCATTTTTCTTTAGGACTAGGAAGTATCTGGAGTAACGTCCCTTGCCCTGTTGCAGCTGGTACTTGTCAGACTGCATGTGCATGTGGCAATTTCTTCACCCCCAGCTCCAGCAGAATTTTTTTTTTTTGCTGGGGTGTGAGACTGAAAAAACCTTTGTGTTCTGTACTTTGGGAAATCCTTTGAATTGCAAAGTCAAGGACTCTGTTTGCCTGGGGTTCGGGTGCAGGTTCTTCAGCAGCATGCCTAATTCCCCCTCTACCTCTGCCCCTATAACTATAATAGGCCCTTTGTGGAGGGTATTCACTGGAGCATAAACAGGAGGGTAGTATCCTCTACCCACCTGCAGGTGGTTTTATATTCATCCGTCTTTTTCATGTAAGCCTCCATCCTGCCATCAAACAAGGAATTTCCCTCAGAAGGGAGATCCATAGCTTTTGTCCGAGAGTCCTAGGATAGATTTGAAGTTCTAAGTCAGGCAACCCTTCCTATGGACAGTACATGGGCCCTAACCATGCATGCAGTGTCCTTTGTATACACTGCCATATGAAACGGGAATTTTGTGGCATGTATGGATGATTTTGCTGTGCCAGCCACATCCTGTGCCGTGTTTCCAGTAACATCTTCCTTCGGTGCCAGAATGGAGTTCCATAAAGCTCCCTGGTAATGAGTTGTGTAGGCCACATAAGCTGCCTGCCTTAAGAGCAGAAAAGCTGACGTATACACTTTTTTTTTCTTTCCTCTCTGGCATCCAGTTACCTGGAATCTTTTTCCAAGAGGCTGTGAGGAAAGGAGTGCTTTGTCCCTGTCCCAGGTAGCAGTCTAGGCCACTCCCTCACAATCAGGGTGGTAATACAGGTACCCAGAACCGTTTGTCAACTGATATTTTCTTATTTAGTTACTTTCTAAACAATGCCAGCAGCTGGGTGGGTGCTGACATGAATGTAAAAGTGACTTTCCTGAGGGATTTATAGATGGGACGCAGCAACCCTTTACTGGAAGATGAACCCATCATATCCATGAATTCTACCCCTTCCTTACCCTCATCAGTTTCCCGTGAGGAAAAGCTGAGGGTACTAACAATATATCTCATAAAGTTATAGTGAGAGGTGTAGCCATCTGAGGTCTTGAAACTGAATTAAATTCTTGATCAGGTTCTCCCTATTGTTCATGAAACATTTTTACCTTCTCCACTACAGCTACCGTAACCAGAGCTGGGTATAATATATTACTGAAATTCTCCTATAGCCTAGGCTGTCTGGAAGAATTGTCATGCCTTAGTAATATTCTCTATTGAGGGCATTGTATTTTTATTTACTGGTGACTCCTTTCCTTTTTCAGGAGGAGGGACAGCTGCCTTCTTTTTTTTAAATTAAATATGCACCATCTCCAGTGCCTGCACCGAAGTCTTAGTCATGTTCTCTATTGAAGGCATTTTATTTTTATGCACTGGCAGCTCCTTTCCTTCTTTAGGAGAAGGGACAGCGACATGTTTTACATTTTGCTTTCCCCACTTGGTTTAGGCCCCCCCCCCCCATTCAGCCACCCTGAATTCTGAACCATCTTTAGCAGCCTTATCCTTCTGCTTATTTTGTGACATAGAGGCAGACTGAGAAGCCACAACAACTTAAAATTTTTTTTTTTTTTGCCCTTTTAGGACAAACTTCATACAAACTAAAATGTAATCTGGGCCCAGGCACTTTAAGCACAACCTGTGACACTCTACCTTTATCAGGAGTTGGAAAGAAACCTTACAAATTTAAACCCTGAAAGGCCCATCTTCTTTTTGGGTCTGTCAGTCATGCCAAACACTGATGAACCATGCAGCGTAAATCAAAGTAAAACTGAATGAGAAGAAAACCCTGTAAATGTAAAAGGGGTTTAAAAATATAAGAAATGTGGTTTGGTTCCCTAAAAATGAAACTGCAAATGAAAGCAGCCTAACAGATGATCCACTTACGCTAATCCGAAAAATATTGGCTCGGTTCCTAAACAAAGGGGAACTGAGGATAATAAACAGTAGAAATTGCAAAGCAGTTTCATTTTTATTAGTAATTTAAGTAAAATACAGTAGTTTTAAAATGGGTCCTTACAGCGGGAACCACACTAAAAAAATGGCATTCTCAAGTTCCTGTGAACCAATGGGAAACCAGAGAAAAGTAAAAAAAAAATATATATAGAAAAAAAACAATGTAACTATGCAGAGTTATCAATAAAATAACTAAAAAACATACTTTAAAAAAAAAAACACCTGAAAACTGGTCTGACTTTGAAGAGAAGACTCTGGAGTAACTGCTTAGTTCCGACGGAGAAATAAATCTGCTATTAGAATGTTAGGGTGAACATGACCACACAGCAGATTTTAAAATTTTATTCCAAGATTCTCTAATTAGCATAACATTCTATGCTCTGGGGCAGCTCAGACCTGCAGGCTGAATGCACTAGTAAGCATAGTGAGGGATTCCTGGAGTTTAAACTCCTAGTAGCCAGCTTCATCATCTCGAGGATTGACTATGGTGCAGTCATCTAGTATGCAGCCAATAACACCATACTTGAAAGAATATCAGTAGTGTTCAACCAAGACTGCAGATTTGTACTCAACATGAAACCAGACTCTCACCACTGTAACCTATAGCTCACCATCGACTGGCTTCCTTTCCACCTCTGAGTTAACCTCAATGAAGCCCTTTTATGCAAGAGAGCACTTCTTGGTCAAATGTCGCTGGGCCTCTGCAACCTCTTTCCCTGATCATGAACAAATATGGAATTCAGCTGATGGGGAATCGAAAACTCCTCCTGCCATTCAGAAAAATTACTCTTGGCCAACGGTCCTTTGCTACTAGAGCAGTCAAAGCCTCAAACTCCCTGCCCACAGCCATCACCACTCTCCCCTACTTCTCCCTTTAAGACCCAAGTCACCGCTAGAGATGTGGCAAAATTTTAATATGCCAGCAAAATTGTTGCGAAGTGGTAAAACTTTGCAATCGTGGGGCTTCATGAAGTCTTCCCAGACCTAAGCAATTTTAACTTCACTTGAAGTGTGAAGTTTTCATTGTGAAGTGTGAAAT
This sequence comes from Neoceratodus forsteri, assembly GCA_016271365.2. NCBI lineage: Eukaryota > Metazoa > Chordata > Ceratodontiformes > Ceratodontidae > Neoceratodus > Neoceratodus forsteri. Next base: position 765,672,822 of record CM028132.1, read on the forward strand.
TTTGGCTACAAAGTGCGTAACTTCTCGGGCAAAATTCCGCACTCTTTGGTAAATTTTTGCACTTCACAGATCGATCCATGTTCCGCGAATTGCACAAAATTATTAATTCACAGAGTGAATTTTGTCAGCTTTGTCCATCTCTAGTCACTGCTCAACTTTTTCAGAATCTGCACTGCATGTGTACCTAAACTGTACCTGCTAGTTGCATGAGCCTGCACCCCTTGTTGATGCCTTGTGCAAGTGCAGAAGTCTGTTGTTAACTCACTTCTCCATACGATATGATAATTATTGTTATACTTGCTATGTATTGTGTTGTACTGTACTGTACTATACTGTATTGGTCTGCTGTTGAATGTAACTTATTCTTCTGATGTATGTACCTTCATAGACTTGCACACCTTTGAAAAAGGGCTTTTAAGCTGAAAGGTCCTCCAAACACAATAATAAATACATAAATTAATAAATAAATAATTTTCACAAAAGTGATCACTAGTATCAATTTGTATGAGCCACACAAAAGTGAATTTCTATTTTCTACAGCCATATTATTCCTTAGTTTTTTACCTCATTTTTTTCACCTCATACTCTCCTTATTACTTACAGATATAAAACTTTACAGATTGTTAGTAGTCATGTTATCTGTATATAGTAGGAAACACTCAAGGCCGGGATACTGGAAGGTGTTCAGAAATCACTGAACAGGTTAGTGATTCACAAACTCCACTTTGCGGGCCTAAAGCAGGGAAGGACCACATAATGCCATATTGGATAGCATGGTATTCAAGTCGCTAACCAATTTGCGATCTGCCCTTAAATATGCTGGTGCACTTACGCAAAGCATCTGATAGTGCATTGCATATAGTTACAGTGGCATATTGGTAGGTTTGAAGAGGTGGTAAGTAGCCTTCGGTGTCGGACTAATGACTGCCTCCCAAAACATGATCTTACCGACTGCACCCCCTAACCGTGGCCCCCCTGCCACCCCAACCCCCCCGTAGTATTCTATTAGTAAGGTAAGATAAAATTTATTTATATAAGGTGCCCTTCCTGAGCTCAGGGCACCCTTACAATAGTCCATACAATAATAATAAATTTAAATCCACAATATTAAAAACAACATATACATAGCATACATTAAGTTTCTAAGAATTCTTGATTAAAAAGAAAGGTTTTCAGGGATTTTTTAAATCCTTTTTTTTTTTTTAGTAATCCCTGGTGTCTAGGGGTGCCTCCACCTCCCAAACACCACCATTGATGAATATATGCATTTTCCCTGGTGTCCAGCTGTGCCTCCGCCAACCTCCCAAACACCCCTGCTCATAGTGCTATAACTGTTCTTGGTGTCAGTAACCCCCCAACCCCCACCACCAGTAGTGTTATAATTATCCCTGGTGTCAGTGGTGCCTATTGCCCTTGAACACCCTGCCGTGGAGGTGGACGTAGGGTTTGTGCCAGGCACCAAGGGGGTACTTGGGACCAGGAAGACGGGGGGGGGGGTTGACTAACGGGGGGGTATGCCAGAGACTGGGTGGGTAGGTGGGTCAGGTGGAGGAGTTTTGAATCTGGGGGGTGGGAGGGAACCACTGGTATGAGGGTTAACTAATGTACTACCTGCAGGAGTGTTCGGAGACGGGTGAGGGGCACCACAGACACCAAGGATAATTACAGCAGTACTGGTGGGGGTGTTCGGGGGCACCCCTGACACAAGGGATAATTACAGCACTGCCAGTGAGGGTGTTTGGGAGGCTTGGGCGCCACTGACACCAGGGAAAAATTGCTTATACATATCAGGGGCGTTTGTGGGGAGCAGGGGGGACCACTGAACACCAGGGAATTATCTGGTGTGTGATGAGAGGTGATTTGAACCTGCATGGAGCAGGGGGCTAATGGGCACCAGGACACAATCCAATGTGTGAAGGGTGGGGATGATTCAAATTTGCAGGAAACTGATAGAACATATTAGGGGGAGGGGTTGTTCGGGGGTGGGGAAGGGCACTAGAACACCATCAGGCAGTCTTCACAGGTACGGGAGGAGGAGATCACAAACATTGTTTGCTCCAGGTCTGTTATGAGGCTTTAAGGACATGCAAATGACACCATAATACCTTGCTAGTGCTATAGGGTCATTTGCATCTTGAGATAGGAATAAGGCTGTTTGATCCAGAAGAACAATCACCACTGGAGGCCCTAACAACCTAACTGCAATTGCAACCTCATAGCATCCTAATGGACACATACCTCTTATGGCCAGTAAGGGGGCCAGGGTTTGAGATCCCAATTGGGATAGTGCCTGGCTGGTGTACTGGAAAATGCCTTCTGTGCTCATAAAGTGACCCAGCATGTTCTAAAATACCACTGGTGTACTTCTGGCATTAATTTGCTCCTGGAGCAAATACAGTATTTAGTGGGCCCTAATCAGGAAATATGAATATCCTGGCTCTCCTCTACTCTACTCTCTCCCAACCCTGCCTCTTCTTATGCACTTCACTCTAGGGACTCACAATACCTTATTCATCTCTTACTCCAAGTCTGCTTCTGGAAAATCCTCTGTCTCCATTCATCTTCCCTCCTTTTGGAGCTCTCTTTCCCCTCAAACCCTTCTCTCAAGCATCAACTCAAACTTCTATTTGCCTCAACTTGCTCTTGCATTGTCCTTGTCTAGTACATCCTCTAACCTCTCACTTTTTCTAATTTAATTCTGCTGTCCTTTTCTCTGTCCTATCTTGGATTATTCCTAATTCCTTCCCATCTTCCTGTTTTTCCATAATCCATTAGTATATTTTTATTGTAAATGTAGCATTTCCTGCCAGTCTCCATCACTAAATTCTTATTGTAAATACAATGCTGCTTATTAATGTAAATTCTTGTTTGATTCCAAAATTCCCTTTCATTTAACCTGTTTACCACTGTTGTATTGTAGTTTTATTTCAATTATCCGCCCCCCCCCGATCACAATTGGAAATGAGCCTTGACTTGGTGTGTTTTTCCTGATTATCAATTTTCAATAGATAAATGAATCTATCCCTCCAAAACTGCAAAAGTCCACTACACATACGTTAATTCAATGTTGTTTTTTTCATGACTCCAGGTCTCAAAAGCTATATATATATATATATATATATATGTGTGTATATATATATATATATATATACACACACACACATATATATATATATATATATATATATACACACACACAACTTATCTTTAGCACCCAAAAAGAAAAACATTCTATATGCATGTTTCCAGTGCACTTCAGCTGTATATATACACACACACAACTTAATCTTTAGCACCCAAAAAGAAAAACATTCTATATGCATCCTTTCAGTGCACTTCAGCTGTGAAAAAGGCCTACCTCAGCTGGTGGCATTATATGAAAAAAAAAAACAGACTTACCAGTAACAGCTGGCTCAACATTTTCTTTTCTAGTTGCATTGTTCTTTTGTGTTTGAAATGAAACTTTTAAAGCAGCTGCATTAAATCTTCTTGTATCTGCCACTGGTTCTAAAGAAAGAAATATCAATTTGAGGAAGTTTATTTGAAACTGTTAGCTTAACTAGAGACATCTTTAGTCATTTCAGCACTAGACAGAAGTAGATTTAATAAACACAAACATCAAATTACTGTGCATAGCACATTCCAGATAAGAGCAGGGTTCAATGCATACAGTGAGTAGAAAGATGAAGAGTAGGGCCTCTGGAACAATGTAGTTCTGCTGCTGTAGAACTGGTTGAAGAACTTCAATCCTATTGCAAAATTGTTCAGTTTTTGTTTTCCTTTAAAATCACTGTTTTTTCTCATCACTCCTGTTTCTGCTCCCTTTTTGTTTAAGCAGTAAGCCTGAATCTCTGGGCATTTCTAAGAGCACAATGCCCAGTAGGAGAAGCCAAGGCCCAAAGTGTAGCTGAGGGCCTTTAATCTCCTAATGCACATTATCCTCCTAGAAGGGCACAAGGATGAGGGCCCTATTGCTATTATATAGTTTTTTCTTCTAGTTTTAAATTGTCTAACACTGTTAAATTGGTTTTACATGTTGCTAGGCTCTCTGTAGTGACAATGGCAATGGACAGAATGTTATATAGAAACATAGACAATGACGACAGAAAAAGACCAGAGGTCCATGCAGTCTGCTATGTTAATGTGCACGCTGAGACTACTCTTACAGTTGCAAGAGTGATTTCATGTGCATTCTTAGGGTATCAGAACTGCAGAATGAACACGAGCGGTTCTGATACCCTAAGGATACAAGCAAGACCACTCTACAACTGTATGAGTGGCCTCAGTGGCCATATTTATATTGATCAATAATAAATTAACATTTTAAAAATGCTTCCAGGAACCTGCCCATTTCTAGGGCAGCTGTACTTGAGACACTCTTCACAGGATAAGAGTGCCTCGTGCACAGAGGAAAGGAGTACTCCGATTGGTCGAAAGCACTCCCTTGATCTATAATGTTTACTGAAGCACTCCCTGGACATTTACTAGCTGATAATGCATCTCTGCTTGACCAATTACCATGCAGTTTTTATTAGATGGCACTAATCAAAACTTTTAATTAAAGCATTATAAAATGAGTAAGAGAAACCAAAACCTATACTTGGTCAGATGTGATCACATGACCGTCCATTATTCCAGCACAACAGCACTGGTCAGAAATACAAATGAGCATAAGAAACCTAAACCTACAATTGGTCAGAGGCAATCACATGACCGCATGTTATTCCAGCACAACTGTAAGGGCCAGAAATAATGTTCTAAACTGCATTACTCAGCTTTAAACAAAAAAAATCAGAGGAATCATTTTATTATCACAATAAGGCACACCAGAGAGAGAGTGTGTGTGTGTCTGTGTGTCTGTGTGCAACTGAGGGACAGTGGCACTTCTGGGTGTGCAAGACACTTGTCTAATTCCTCTCTTCTTGAAGTGTGCCATTATTCCACAATACTACAAATCCTGTCATACCTTATTGCTTCAACAAGGCATGAGCAGGGTTTTGGTAACTGTTTGTTATTCAAACTCATGGCAATCATAAGGTACAAGGCAAAGTCTAGTACCCTATGCCCCTAGGGTTAGATTAACAAAGGGAACCAAAACCTCTGGAATGCCTTAATGCAATTAATAATCCCTTTTCGGTTTTTAAAATTAATATTTTTTATAGCAAAAATTGCAATAGTTCTATTACACGAGGGTTTCCAGCCATTAACACAACCCTTCCAGAAGGAGGTCAGCGAATAAGACTGCTCCATTTCCAGTCAATCTTTTATAATATCCATGAAAGTCCTCCTCATTTTCAATATCTAATATAATTGATGGGATCACATTACATCTACGGAAACAGTTGGATTGAAATTTACTACAAGTATGAAACAAGTCTGCTAAGGAGCCCTATAAGAGAACTTAGGGATCGAGTGCCACAAAAACAGGACCCCAGATTAAAAGTCATGATTAGTTGTACTTGTTTAGACACATATGAGAGATTTAAGAAAAAACAGTATTCAATTCCTTTTTAAAAAAGAGACATAGGCCTAGCCTCTCTAAAGTCCTTCATTAGTGAGTTCCACAGACCTACAGCATATCAATCAAAAGCCCATGATTTTGTTTGCTTGTTTTTGTTTTTCAGTAATGTTTGAGCAGGAAGTGTACACTGAGCTGAGACATCTTAATTTTAGATGAGTTCCACGTGGTGGCTTACATGGACCTGTTCAATTTACAGGGGGATATTTGCCAGCATATCAGAGAAAAGAAAAAAATATTCACCATAGCAATGTTTCTTCTAAGGGGTCCAATAGTGAGTCTTACAAGTTCCATCATCTCCAGCCAGAGATGCTGCCCTGGAGACAGAATGGAATGTAGACTGTAATTCAAACTCTGCACTATGGTCACACTTCCCCTGCAGGCTCAACATCAGACCTGTTGCTGAAGAACAAAGGGAACAGTGACCACCTGCCCAGGTACCCTAGCGTTACTTACAAAAGAACTGCAGACTTAAAATACATACCAAATGTTAAGATGTAGAAAGGAAATCATTTCTATAGAAATTTATGACAAATGTAAACATTTCTGGAAACAACAAATGCTCAAACAATTTAAAATCAAAACAACAAATAATTCTTAGCAGAACCCTTTTTAATTAGGTTCAAGAAGGAGAGGTAGAGACAGGATTGTAAGACTTACTACTGGACCCCTTAGAAGAAACACTATTACTATGGTAAGTATTTTTTACTTCTAACAACAGGAGTCCAACAGTGATGTCATACAAGCTGCAGATTTTGCAGCAGTACCATGGGAAGCTGGGACATCTGAAACCTACTTACGAAAAAAAGTTCTGTATGACTGTTGTCCCAAATATGGCATCACGTCTAGAGTGGCTGTCCAAACAATAATGTCTTTTAAAGGTGTGAACAATAGACCAGCTAGCTGCTTTACAGATTTCTTTTGGGGGAATGCCCCCTGCTGCTGTCAGTGAGGCAGAAGTACCCCTTGTGGAGTGTACCCTTAGGCTTTTGCAGGGGCTGCTGCCAGTCTTTCCATAAAAAAAATGGATGCAAGTGACTATCCAATAAGAAACAGTCATTTATGCTGCTGGCATACCTTTACTAACCTCTCCATAAGTGACAAACAGCTGAGTGCTTTCAGTTCTGGTGTGCTGGGTTCTGTCAATATAGTTGTTCAATGCCCTTTTCACATCAAAAGGCAATGCAGCTTTTACTCACCTGTGATTAGGGAAAAGTAGAGGTAGATAAACAGATTGGTTCAAAGGAAATGCTAACACCACCTTAAGGAGGAATTTCCTCTGTGTCCTAAGCTACACTTTGCCTCTGTGTAAGGTAACGTAGTTAGTTTCAGTACACAGAGTTTGCAGTTCACTAACCCTCCAAGCAGAAGTCACTGCTAGGAGGATCACTGTTTTCCATGTAACATACTTGAGATCTGCTGAGGGTACTGGCTCGAAAGGAGGCTCCACTAGTTGTGCAAAGCATATGTTCAAATCCTATGGTGGCACTGTTTCCTCAGTGTATAGGTATAGGTGTATAGGTGATTCAAACTTTGAAAGATCTTTTAAACACTGGTTGTGATGCCACAGATTTCTCTTTAACTGCTGACATGTAGGCTGACAGAGAATATCAAGGTGGAAGGCCTGAGACCAAGATACTATATGTGTGCCATATGTTCCAGAACCATAGGCAAGTCTACCTGTAACGGAGAGACATTTTTATTAGTCACCATATGGACAATCATTTCCACTTCAAGGATTACAATTTCATATTGACTAGCTTTCTGGATACCTTCAGAACCCGTAGTTCCTTGTCTGAAGGGTTCATTACAGAGTACTCTAGCTCTTCCAAACCCAAGCCTTCAGGTGCAGTTTTCTTAGATCTTGAGAGGTCACCTGCCCTGTGACAAGGTCAAGAAATTGTGTCTCATGGGCAGTGAGATGGGGTTCTGAAGGACAACGTCAGCAGTAGAGGGCATGAAACCTTTCTAGCCCTGTCTGGAACTACCAGAATCATAGCTGCTGACTCCTTTCTCAATTTCAGCAGAACCTCTGTATCATAGGCCTAGAAAAACTTGCCCTCCTAGCTGTGGGACAGTGCATCTTCTGGCACAGTACCACTGGAGGGTGGTCTGCAACAAAACTTGGGTAGCTTCTTGTTCTCCCAGGAGGCAAACAGATCTATCTCTGAAACAGCCTATCTTTTGAGCTCTGTATTCAGCACTTGCTGGTCTATGGACCACTCTGGATTTTCCCTTATCCATTCTACTCAAGAACTCTGCCAGGACACTGTCTTTCACCGGCAGATGAACTGCAGTTATCTTGCCATCTAGAGCATATGCCAGATTCCATATCCACATTGCTTGTGTGCAGAGCTTTGTGGATCTGGTACCTCCCTATTTGTTTATGTAATATATATAGGATAGTGTATGGCTCCCAAATGCACAACAAGGCTATTCGCCAGTCGAGAGGTTACTGTACCGACTGTTGATCTCGAGAACACATCTCAAGAGGTCACACAGTCAGCACAGTAACCACAAGGTTGGAGATAAGCCTTGTTGTGCATCGGGAGCCATACACTTTTCTATATAGTGTACGGTAAAAAATGTGCACTTTGAGGACAAGAAAAAAAATGGTAATAAATGACAGGTTCAACATCATGCAGTGTTTAAAATACATTTGTGTCACAAACATTTCAGTTCGCCGTCAGGGTGGGGATTTGAGGTTGCTATGAGGCAGACATTCATCATTAGGTAGCGAGAAGTGGTGACCACGAGGAGACTCTCCTGTCTGTATGTAACACTGGATTTCTGGTTGATCGTGCCTTTTAATTAAAAGTTAAATATCTGGTTGATACTGCTGTTCCTAAGTGTTTAACTGTGCAGATTCGGGTAATCGTTTTGCCACCGCCACTCTTATCTGGTTGAGCCTGCCATTTCTGCTGCAATTAGTGTTGTGTCACATCCATAGTGCAGCAGAATGAAAAGTCATTCTGCTGTACTACAGATGTCACTACTGCAGCAGAACAACATTTTAGACCTAATTGATTTCGGTGGAGAACAACATTCCACTATACACTATATTGTGGTGGTATTGTCTGTCCTGATCTGGACTGTTTGACCTTGCAAACAGGGAGGAAAAGTCTACACTGAGAGGTGCACTGTTCTGAGCTCTAACATGTATATGTGCTCCAGGAGCTCCTCTGCACTCTAGACACCATTTATTGTTTCGTCTTTCTGAAGCCCTCCTCATGCCAGGAGTACGGCATATATAGTGAGTAAATGAGTTGAGGTGGAAGAGAACCTCCCCAGAGGTTGTCTATCTTTCTACCACTCCAGGGTCTTGACCAGTTTTTGTAAGACTGGGACTGGATTATTCAAAGGGTCTGCTTTCTGTTGCCAGTATCTTATTAAGTGATACTATATGTCCCTCATCTGTTAGTGGGCCCAGAGCACTATAGCTGTTGCTGCTCCCATATGTCCTAAGAGCTGCAGGAACATCCTGGCAGTTTATTTGAGCCCCACTAGGAACACGTTTGTGTAGCAAATAAGATGTTTCACCCTGCTCTGAGGTAGGAAAGCTTTACCCTGCAGTCTGTCCATTTCTGGACCTATGAACTTCAGTATTTGACTGGGTTCCATGTGTGACATTTGCAGGTTTAGGAGAAAGCCCAACCCTTCCAGAATTCTCCTTACTATGCACCCAGAGCAAATTGCCTCTTCCTTTGTTTTTCCTGACACTAGCCAGTCATCTAGGTAAGGATAAACCACTATATCTTTTCTTCACAGGTGTGCTGCCACCACAGCTAGGCACTTTGTGAACATCCTAGGAGCGGCGGTCAACCTGAAGGGCAAGGCTACAGATTAGTACTGACAATTTCCCATACTGAATTTTAGGTACATTTTATGACAGAGTCTTACTCGAATAAGGAAGCATTCATCCTTCACATGGTGACCATATCCACTCTCCTTTTCGCTGGCTGGGATGAGATCATTGTGCCCAGTGTTACCATCTTGAACCTTTCTTTTTTGATATGCCTGTTCAGAAATCTTAGGGTCCAGCATAGACTGCCACTCCCCATTTTTCTTCAGGGTCAGAAAGTAGCTGGAAAAAGTGCCTGTTCTCCACTGAGAGGCAAGGACCTTTTCCACAGCTCTGAGCTTTAACAGCTTTTTTACTTTCAGTTACAGAAGGATTTTCTCTTCTGGTCTGTGTGCTGGGAAACTTCTTGGAGTTTTCAGTTCTGGCATCTTTCTCTGGCCCACTACTTCCAGGAATCGCTTCTTTGTGGCAATGCTTTGCCACTCTGGAAGTAGTGGGCCAGGTGCCATCCCACTGACAATCTGTCTATGGTGAACTGGATAGAACTGTCAGAAGTTCTGTTTCTCCTCTGGCTTGGGGATTGGAACTTACCTTTGCTTGGTACCTCTCCTGTCTCTACCCCTGGCAATGCTTCTCTGCACTGGGTACTCATAGTATGAGTAAGGCTTCTGACAACAGGCCTTACTGCCACCTCCCCTTCCACAAGGCCTGTCAGATATAGGGGCCTTTTCTTTCAGGGACAGCCTTTTGTAAGTGGATCTTTGCTCATCCACTTTACTCATATATGCTTCTGTTTTGTCATCAGAAGTGAGGGCTCTTCAAAGGGGAAGTCAACTCCCTTGGCCCGATGTCTTTAGTCAGCATGGTAGACCTTAGCCAGATGAACCTCCTTAAGGCCACAGAGTGCTGCAGAATTCTGGAAGCAATATCAAGTGACATCCACTGCCATATGTAACTGCTACTCAGTTGCCTTAAGTGCTGCTTTGGTTGTCAAACAAACAGAAGAGAGAAAGAAATAAGTGCCTTAGCTGGGATTTGAGCCCAGGCCACTCAGAGTACTGTTTGAGTTGCAATACCAGCTGTGTTAAAAAGGCAACTGGAAATATGGGACTCCCAGGAGCACCTTACCCTTTCTCTAATGCATAAGCTGGTGCTGCAAAGACCATTACATTTTTAGGCACAAGAGTGTGGTGTGCACATATATTGAACCGAAACTAACAGAAGAGCGAAAGAAATAAGTGCCTTAGCTGGGATTTGAACCCAGGCTGACTGGAATACCATTCTGGTAGCACAGCTGGAACGATCTTCAGCTGTTTTGGTTGTAACTGCCAAACAATCACCTTTTTCATCTTTGATCTTTTCACCCAGATGTCCCCCCGGTGACTCGGTAGTCGTGAGGGCTCGGTAACGGCCCTCCCCCAGCAGCCCTGCAGGACACCTCCCGACTCTCTCATCCAGACGTCCCCCCGGTGACTCAGCGGTCGTGAGGGCTCGGTAGCAGCCCTCCCCCAGCAGCCCTGCAAGACACCTCCCGACCTCAGTGGGGAAAGCAGTGGACCCCAGAGGAGGAGGAAGCGAATCCTGGTGGGGGACTCCATCGTAAGAGGGATCCAGCTAGGAACACAGGAGGGAGAGGACAGGGAGGTGAGGTGCCTACCAGGTGCCACGGCATGAAGGGATGGAAGGAAGATACTGGGGATCACTGGGAAGGCAAGACGGGAGGTGAGCTGGATGTCATTATCCACCTAGGTACTAATGACTTGGCAAATGGGGAGCCAAAGGAAGTTCAGGAAGAGTTCAGGAAACTGGGGAGGGTCTCAAGGAGGTAGCTACTTGTCACTTTTCAGAAGTACTACCTGTGAGAGGCAAGGGAGAGCATAGAGTGCATGCACCAGGAACTTTAACTCATGGTTGAAGAACTGGTGCTGTGAGGAAGGGTTTGGATTCATTGGTGACTGGGGACCCACCTGGAGGGATGGAGGTTTGTTCAAGCCTGACGGCCTGCATCCATCCTGGAGGAATCAAGCATCAATGATGTTTAAATGCTACATTGACAAGCATTTAAACTAGCAAAGGGGGTGGCAGGCCAGCAAGGAGGGTACCTACTTGCTCACCCCCACAGCTGGCAGTGGAACCAGTGAACCAGAGGAGTGGCTATCTCTGCAAAGTGGTGTGCAAAAGATGGAGATTAGTGTCCAAAAGGTGGATAAGCAGAAAGGGCAAAATTCAGCAGAAGGGCAGACAGCAAGGAGAACCAGGGATAAATGACAACCAAGAAGGGGCTGAGTAGAACAGTGAAGCAGACTAGGAGGTCAAATCATGGAAGCCATGTGTGCAAATGCCAGAGCCTTAGCAACAAGATGGAAGATCTGGAGGCTGTCATGGTACAGTCAGACTCTGGACATTGTGGCCATCACTGAAACCTGGTGTAATGATAACCATGACTGGGAGATGGCCATACCTGGCTACAACATATTCAAGAAGAGACAGAGCAGGCAGGAAGGGAGGAGGAGTGGCACGTGTGAAAAATGACATAAGGGCCACAGAGATCCAGGAGGAACAAAATGGGGAGAGATACTGTGGGTTAAGCTAGAAAGGAAAATGGGGACAGCCATCCGCACAGGTGTGGTCTATAGACCACCAGCCCAGGAGGAAGAAACAGATAGGGAGCTGATGCTAGCCATCCAAAGGATGGCAGACAAGGGTGAGGTAGTACTGGTTGGAGACTTCAATATTCCAGAAGTGGACTGGAGCATCCCAGCAGCAGCATCAACTAGGAGCAGATTTATCCTGGACTCCCTTCAGGGTGCCTTCCTCAAGCAACTGGTCATGGAACCAACTCGGCAGAAGGCAATACTGGACCTTCTGCTCACAAACAGGGACAGTGTGATTGGGGTAACAGTGGGGGAGCACCTGGGTAACAGTGACCACCAGTCATTGTCGTTTGAAATCACAGAAAGAGCAGAACCAAACCACACAAAAACACGTATCCTGGATTTTAGGGGGGCAGACTTTGGGAAAATGGGGAAATACTTGAAAGAGGCATTAAGAGGAATGGGACAGGAATCAGGGGTTGAGGAACAGTGGGCAGTATTTAAAATGGGGATTATAAGAACAACAGAATTATGCATTAAGCAGGTTAGCAAGAGGAAAGGAAGAGGAGACCATTATGGTTTTCCAAAGAGGTAGCAAAGAAAGTGAAAGCCAAAAAGATAGCATTCAGGGCAATACAAAAAGACACAGGCAGAAGGATAGGGAGAAGTACCAGGAGAAACAAAGGGAGGCAGGGAAGTCAGTAAGGGAAGCCAAAGCTCAGACAGAAGAACACATTGCAAAATCAGTGGTTAAAGGGGACAAAACCTTTTACAGGTACATAAGTGAAAAAGAAAGACAAAGGGAGGATAGTGAGACTGAAGGGGAGGATGGAGTCAGTGGAGGATGACAACAGTAAAGCTGACATATTGAACAGGTATTTCTGCTCAGTCTTTACTGAGGAAGAGGGGTAATGGGTCTGAAGGGAGTACAAGGGGTGAGAATGGTGCAGAAATGGACACAAGTCCCTTTACATGAGAAAGGGTCCTGAAGGAACTGGAAGTAATAAGAGTTGATAAAGCAATGGGGCCAGATGGGGTGCACCCCAGGGTCCTTAAAGAACTAAGAGAGGTGGTGGCTGAACCTCTGGCTATCCTGTTTAGCCAATCACTGGAAACAGGGGAGGTACCCAAAGACTGGAGGACAGCAGATGTAGTCCCCTTATACAAAAGCGGGAATAAAGAGGAAGCAGGGAACTACAGACCAGTCAGCCTCACCTCGGTAGTGGGAAAGATCATGGAAGCACTTCTGAAGGAGAGATTGGTGGAACATCTGGTTGTCAATGGACTACAGGACCCAAGGCAGCATGGTTTCACCAGGGGGAGGTCATGTCAGACCAATCTCATTGAATTTTTTGACTGGGTGACTAGGGAGGTGGATCAGGGGAGGGCAGTGGACATGGCCTATCTGGACTTCAGCAAGGCCTTTGACACTGTGCCACATGAGCCTATTACACAAACTGGGGAATATGGGTGTGGGCAGGACAGTAGTGTGGTGGGTAGGTAACTGGCTGGGTGGCAGGACACAGAGGTGGTGGTAAATGGCTGTCACTCCACAGAGGGAAGAGTGACCAGTGGGGTACCACAGGGATCAGTGCTGGGACCGGTCCTATTCAACATCTTCATCAGTGACATTGCGCAGGATCTAGAAGGCAGAATTTCACTGTTCGCTGATGACACAAAGCTCTGTAACAGAGTAGACACACCAGAGGGTGTAGACAGAATGAGAAGGGACCTGCAGAAACTTGAAGAATGGTCAAGGGTTTGGCAGTTGAAATTCAATGCCAAGAAGTGCAAGATAATGCATATGGGGCACAAAACCCTGGCACAAGATATCAGTTGGGGGTGAGGATATAGCATGCACCAAGTAGGAAAGGAATCTTGGGGTGTGTCATCTCTGATGACCTCAAGGTAGGGAAACAGTGTGACAAGGCATCGGGTAAAGCAAATAGGATGCTGGGATGTATAGGCAGGGCATCACCAGCAGGAAAAGGGAGGTCATAATTCCGCTATACAAGACACTAGTGAGGCTCCACCTGGAGTACAGTGTACAGTTCTGGAGACCATACCTACATAAGGACATAGACAGGGTAGAGAAGGTTCAGAGGAGGGCAACAAAGATGGTGCATGGATTGCATCACAAGTCCTATGAAGACAGGTTGAAGGAACTGAACATGTACTCCCTGGAGGAGAGGAGGGAGAGAGGGGATATGATAGAGACATACAAGTATCTTACAGGGAGAAACAGAGTGCAGGAAAAACACTATTTTTAAGCGAAAAAGATGTTCCAGGACTAGAGGGCATGGGATGAAGTTGGAGGGAGGACGATTCAGAGAAACATGAGAAAGAATTTCTTCACAGAACGGGTGGTGGACAAGTGGAACACCCTGCCAGAGGAAGTGGTGGGAGCTGAAACAATCACGGGATTTAAGAATGCATGGGATAGACATAAAGGAATTCTAGAGGTCAGGGGTAAGGGGAAACAGACTTCTAGGAAAACAAACTGAACTTACAGGCTCAAATGGGCAGACTGGGTGGGCCATAGGCCCTTATCTGCCAACACTGTCTATGTATCCATGTATCTCTCGCCCAGGTAATTCAGCCCTCTACTAGGAAGCAGTCCTCTGCCCAGGTGTCCCTTCTGACGACAGACTGTGGACCAGCGGCACATTTCTTTTTACAGACCGCACTGGAAAATGGCCCACTTGGCGCCTTCCACCTGGACTCCCTCCCTCCTCTGGCGCAGTATCCTTGGCACCAATTTCAAAGTGCTGGAGCATCTCCGTAGCGGTGTAGAAGTAATAGCCCCTCCGAACAATGTGCTTTCAGCTCCCCACTGCCCCCACCACCACCCTTGGTCGGCTCTCTGTTAAATAGGCTGTAGTGAGCCAGGTGGTGCAGAAAAAAACCTATCAGCCCTGTTTGCCATCTGCAGGTTATTTTCTCTCACCACTAGTGGCCACACTATCAACCTAGCTCACTCTCTCCCACTTGTAACCCACCTAAATCTAGCTCAGCCTCTTTCATTCATTTTTTTTCTTCTTTTTTCTCCTCTTTCCCCTTTGTTCTACCTAATCACCTTGTGCTCCGCTCTCTGCTCTCCCTGCACTGCACACATAAGGTGGGCACCCAGACACAGTGGCTGACTCCCCTATATGGACTAACCCCTAAACTTCCAGCTCATCTCTCTGGATCTCTCCCTCCACCCTGTTCCATTGTAAGGTATTCTATTTCTCAGTCTTATAGTTTCCCTGCTGCTCGTAGGACCCACCTAGGGATATGGCCCCCCCACTCATTCCGCTACCCACCCCTCTGTCTCCTAACTCCCCCACAAGCTCTCCTCAAAAGGGCTCAAAATTGCCCACCTGAACGTGCGTAGCCTCCTACGCAACCTAACCAAGCTCACAGCATGGGTCGCCCTCCACAAGCTGGATATCCTGGGCCTCTCTGAAACCTGGCTTAAGCCCCATATACCTGATGCCCAGTGCACCCTCCCAGGCTATAACCACTTCAGACGTGACAGACTGGGTAAGAAGAAGGGCGGTGGAGTGATCCTCTACTACAAGGCGCACCTAAACTTGTCCCCCATCGACCACTCACCTACCAACCCTCCTGCATGCGAGTTCCTGCATGCTCTCCTCCTGCTGGGTCACACTAAGAAAATTCACTTCGTATGCACCTACATCCCACCCAAGAATGGTCTGCCTGGTCTCTCCTCCCTGCTTGACTGTATCAGCAATCAAGTGGGTCCCAACGAAGCCCTAGTAATAGGTGACTTCAACCTCAGCTGGTTGGGTACCAACTGCAATCTGTACGAGCCTCTGCTCTCAAGCCTTGCACTAAGCCAAGTCAAAACCGAACCCACCAGGCTCTCCATACGGGGGAACTCAGGATCCCTTATCGACTGGATCCTGTCCAACAGGCCTGCCAATATCATATCCTCAGGTACTCTCCCGGATGTCATCTCTGACCATTCTATCTACTGTGTCTGGGGCATCTCTCAGCCTAAAATCCCTAGCAAAGTGAGCAAACTGAGGGACTACTCCAAATTTAATACCCACAACTTCCTGTTTTACCTCCTAGCTGTTGACTGGACAGGGGTCACTGCCTCCAATGACCCTTCACGAGCTTTGGATCTATTCCTAGACAAGCTGATCCCCCTTCAGAATAAACATGCCCCCCTCACTAGGAGAAGGGTGAGGGGCACTGTCACCAAATGGCTAAATGGTGGTCTACTCTCCCTAATGAAGGCCAGGGACAAATGTTGGGCAACCTACAAGGCCTCCCATAACAATAATGATCTGATGGCTTATAGGCACCTCAGAAACTCCTGCAAAAGTGCCATCTGCTGAGCAAAAAGCAAGTTCTGCAAAGCCGTCTTACTCTCCTCCGGCAGCAACCCGAGGAGTTTCTGGCAAAACATTAAAAATGCTATTGGGGGGTCTGCAAAAGCACAGGTCACTGATCTGCTTGTTGGTGGAGTCAGCTGCAATAACCCCCACACCATTGCAAACACCTTCAACTCCTTGTTTTCTGAACTGCCCCCCTCACCTCCCCAGTCCCCAGTCATCTGTCCCCCTGGCGCCCCCTCACCAGGTCTCCACCCCCGGCCCCCATTCCAACTGAGACAAGTGTCACCTAAGGAGACCCAGAAGCTGCTCTCAGGCCTTTGCCCTCACAGCGGAGCAGGACATGACAACCTTGAGCCGAAATTGCTCAGACTGGGGGCCCAACTCCTTGCCAGGCCCGTCTCGCACCTATTCAACTCCTCCATTAACACTGGGATCATTCCCAACCTGTGGAAAGTGTCCAAGGTCGTTCCTGTCTTAAAACAGGGAAATCCCAAAGATCCTCGCAACTACCGCCCCATTGCCATTCTGTCCGCCACCAGTAAACTTCTCGAGAAAGCCGTTGCCTCCCAGCTCTCCCAATACATCCAGGACTACAACATCCTCTCTCCTGCTCAGCATTGCTTCAGAAAAGGGCACAGCACATCCACCACCCTTGCTGTTGTCACTTCACTGATCAGGACAGGTGCTGACCAAGGCAATCTCACTGCAGCCATTTTCGTGGACCTTTCAAAAGCTTTTGACAGGGTTGATCACTCCCTCCTCGGCTCCATGCTCCAATCCCTCAGGTTCTCCTCCTCTGCCCACGCTTGGTTCCTAAACTACCTCTCCAACCAACAGCAATATACCAACTTCAATCGGACCTTCTCCAACCTCTCACCAGTCCTCTGTGGGGTCCCTCAAGGATCCGTCCTTGGTCCGACCCTATTCTCGCTATTTATCAACGACCTACCGTCCGTCACAACCCATGCTCACACCACCCTGTATGCAGACGACCTCGTCCTCCTGGCCAGTTCCCGGGACATCTCCACAATAAACTCCCAACTGAACATCGACTTTGAATGCATCCATACTTGGCTGTGGGACCACAGGCTCACCCTCAATCTCAATAAAACCCAAGCCATGCTGTTTGGGTCCTTGAATAAAATAAAATCCTGCCCTGCTCCTCTGCTGATCCTCGGGCCGACGGCTCACCCCTTGAGACGGTAACCTCCGCCATGTACCTGGGCATCACCGTGGACCCGCAGTTGGACCTTACCTTACACATCCGTAACGTTTGCAAGGCCACTAATTGTAATCTTGGCCTAGCTTATCGAGCCAATAACTGCCTCACCCCCGACGCCTGCTTGGCCCTCGCCAGGGGGTCCTCCTCCCCTCACTCTGCTACAGACTCGTAACATTTGCCCCAGTTCCCAAATCCTGCCTTTCAAAATGGGACACGGCCTACAACAATGTTTGCCACTTCGCGCTTTCCGCCCCTCCCCTCACCCACCGTTGTGATCTTTACAACCGCCTATAGAGGCTCACCCCAGAGAAGCACCGCTCCTTCGTTCTAGGTAATTTCATTAACAACATTATCCACTCTGGAACCCCTCCAGCCCTAGCCCTTTCCCTCATACCAGGTGCCCCATCCTACCACCTAAGATCTGGGACAAACCAGGAACGCCTGGTTCCTAGAACCCGCACCCTTGAGGGGGATCGGTCCTTCCACATATACACCCCCAAACTCTGGAACTCACTTCCTGAGCCTGCCAGGGCCTCCTCCTCCCATCCAAGCTTTAAAGCTTCCCTCTGGAACTTCCTGAAACCTTCTTCCCCCTGTCCCTGCTCCTCGTTGCCTACTCCATTGCCCCTCTCCTCCCCTCCCCCCAGCCCAGTTGGGTGGGGGCCTCAGCCCTACTTGCACTTCTTCTCCAGTTCCGGCCAAGTATCCTGGACCTGACCCTTGCAGGCACTTGCCATTGTCTTTGCTTCTGTCCACTCTGCTGTTCACCTCCTAATTTATATCCTTTATGTCCCATCCTATTGTTATGCACCGTGCCAACCTTGTCCTAGAGCCAGCCTTGAAATGCTTGTTACTTTGGGTATTTTTTTCTTGTCTCCTCAACTGTCCATGTGTGAACTTTTGCCAGCCATGCTCTAGAGCTAGCCTTGTCATGTCTGTTTATTTCCTATGTATTTTTCTCGATTCCCCAACTGACAATGTATGAATTTTTGTGCCAACCCTGCTTTAGAGCCAGCCTTGAATTGCCTGTTTTTCCTACGTATTTCTATCGATTCCTCAACTGTTTATGTATGAAGTTTTTCACCTGTAACTCTCCTAGGTTGCACCTGAAAATAGGCACTTGGCTGTCTAGTGTGCTTCCCCGGTTAACAAAAGCAAATAAATAAATGACTGTATAACACAGCATATTTTGCTGTTGGGCTGTCTATGCCATACAGGCTGCCTGCCTCCATTGAAAAGCTGCAGTTGTGTAAACTTTCCTTGCCATATAATCCAACTTTCTGGAGCCTTTTTCAGGGGATTGTGCATACCGGAGCACTTCAGCCCTTCCATAGGTAGTAACTGGTACCACGTTCTCATGGTCTGGGTGGCTATACAGGTAGTTGATCCCTTCTTTGTCCACCTGATATTTTTTCTTGATCTTGTAACTGATGCCCAGATCAGAACTTGGGACTGACAGAAGTCAGGCCCAGTAAACTCGTGAACTCAGCTTCCTCTGTATCCGCCTCTGTCTCAGTGGTGAGGATATTGAGGGTATCCAACATCTGCCTCACAAAGGAAGAATATGAGGAGAAATCCTCATTAACCCTCACAAGGGAACTAAAGTCCTGTTCTGGGGTGACCTATGGCTCAGTAAGTTCCTCTTCTTCGTCCTCATTCACCCCCTTCAGGACAGCTGCTGGCAGCCTGACCTGAGCCTTTGCAAGGAGAGGAGCATAGCGCTCATTTCTACTGTCTGCTCCTGGTCCCTTGAGGGGAGAGCAGCCGTTAAATGTTTTTCTGTGTGTTTTTTTCTCATTAGATGTTCAGGATACTGAACAATCTGAAGCACTTTTATTCTTCTTGCCATCATAAGCATTAGGGCTCCCCCTATCGACACCCTTAGTTCCTTACTGAGATCCAAGGATGACTCTGCAGCTTTTTCTGTCTCCTTTAGCAGAAATCACTACTTGCAACATTTTTCAGCCACCTCTGAGTTTAGTGACCACAGCAAGAGTAGGGAACCTGCCAACACATACTTGCCACCATTATTGGTAACCCACTCCATTTTAGAACCTTTTATAGAATAGCTTTGAGGTAAAACAGAAGCAGACTGGGGAGCTGAAAAAGCACCTCTTAATTTTGTCCTCGACTTTTATGTTTAGGGGCAAACATGTTTACACAAATCACAATTCTCAAAATCATGGTTAGGACCCAGACACTTAAAACGCAGCTTGTGTTGGTCTGTTATCACCAGAAGCTTGTGACGAGATTTACAATATTTAAACCCTATAGGCTCTGTCTTCATTTTAGGCCTATCAGTCATGCCAATTAACCGAAAATTCTTAAATAATCAAACACTGGGTTCCCAAACTAGTAGTGGTTAAAACCACTAATAAATTCAGCTAATAAATTATGTATTTTAAACCAAATGTTCACACTTTTAAATACTTCAATAGCTTCCCCCCAGGTGGATAACATGTTGAGCCGCAATTTCTTCAGTTCCTGGAACCAACAGGGTATCAGAGAAAAATGCTATTTAAATAGTAAAATGAATAAAACTAATCTGCTCTAATAGAGTATCAAAAAAATACCTAAACTTAATTTTTTAAACTTTAGATTTTATAAAATAATAAAACTTATCTGGAATGACTAGGACAAGACTGTGGTGCGTCCTCTCTCTTCAGCAGAGAAAACAAAACTGATGTTGAGCCAGCAGAGGGAGCGTGACCATAGTGGAGAGTTTGAATTACATTTGATATCCCCTACTGTCTCTGGGGCAACATCTCTGGCTGGAGATGATGCAACTTGTATGACATCACTATTGAACTCCTGTTGTTAGAGCTTTAAATGTAACAGTCCAGAACCAATGCAATCTCTGCATACTCAGCTGAATGAGAATTGTCCCTACAGCAGATTGAGAATCTTTTCCATTTTGAATTGTACTGTAAGTTTTCCATGTGGATGGCTTTCTAGCCACCTTAAGGATCTGTAATGCCAGGATAGAGTGATTCAACATTGAAAACGCTATCCTTTCAGGAAATATGCCTTATGGTGAAGGATATTAAAGCTGGGATGGTTCATCTGACATTTTGAGGCACTGACAAAGTGTGAGCCCTTTTGGACATCTGGGGGCCAATACCCAAATAGGGCCAGTAGCTTCCAACATGATTGACAACCCCATGCAAACAGTGGCAGGTTTGCGCCACTGTGGCCCACTTGGCCCCCACCCCAGTTTCTTGCTCCAGTACAAAACATGTATTCCATGGTGTCTAGTGGCACCCCCCAGCCTCCAATCTCCAGCCTTGGTGTTATTTGACTCATCCATTGTGCATAGTGGTTCCCCCCACCCTCCAACTGCCATTCCCAATACTGTAAACTTCTGTCCCTGGTGTCCAGTGGTCCCCCTGCCCGCCGATCGCCATCCCCAGTACTGTAAACTCCTCTCCCTGGTGTCTAGTGGTCCCAGCACCCTCCAATTGTCATCTCCAGTACTGTAAACTCCTGTCCCTGGTGTCTAGTGATCCCCCCACCCTCTGATTGCCATCCCCAGTACTGTAAACTCCTCTCCCTGGAGTCTAGTGGTCTTCCCTGCCCTCCAGTCGCGATTTTACAGTACCAGGGATGGTATTCTGAGAGGATAATTCACTAGACACCACGTGATGTGGATTTCATAGTATCAGGATGGCAATCAGTGGACGGGGTGCCACTAAATGCCAGGGGCAGGTATGCTCCGCCAACCACCAACTTACCCAGAGTAAGTCAGGGTTTTGATCTGCAGTATCTGTGCTGCATAAAGTGGCCTGTGTTAACCCCTTTGTGCAGTGCAAATGAGCCTAATATCATACTGCACTGCTATTCCTGTCCCCACCCCTCCCTTTGCCCACAACATACATTATGTTTTTTTGCATGCGTTAACCCTATTAGCGCATGCATAAGTCCTTCTGAACATGGTGCAGGGGCACAAACCCTGGGCAAAAAAGGTGCAATCACTTTGCCCGGCAAAGTTTTGAATATCTAACCCCTGGTGTAACAGTGAGCACCATGACTGTCTGGGCTAATTTGGTGTACCAGGATCATGGTTATTGTTTCACTCTCACTTTCCAAAGCACTTTCTGCATCAATAGAAGGAGAGGGAAAGCATAAGTAACCTGTTTCTCCCATACATGCTTTGAGCATCTTCTGGGACTGTTCCTAGACATGGGACACTGCAGCAGAACAGCTGCAGCTTTCTGTTCTCCCATGAAGCAAAAAGATCCACCTCTAGAAAAACCCACTTTCTGAAAACTGACCACAGCACAGTTTGTTTCAATGACTACTTGTGTATGAAGTGACCCATCTTGCTGAGTGAGTCTGCCAGGATATTGTCCTTCCCTGCAACACAGACTGCACAGATATACACTCTGACAGTGCAGGCCAGATCACAAATCTTCAGTGCTCCCTTGCATAGTTTTGAGGATCTTGCACCACCTTGCCTCTTTATGTGATACACTGCTGTGGTGCTGCCTGTCATTATCTAGAGAACCTGGTCCCTGACCAATGCTGAGAAGAACGTTAGAGGCAGAAAAACTGCGCTCAGCTTTAGCAGACTGATATATGGTCCTCCCTTTCTGCTAGACGCTGTACTCCCTTTACTGTGTGTTAAATATGCCCTCCCCATCCAAGGAGTAAGGCATTTGGCAGGATCAAACTGTGCAGGGCTGGCAGAAAAGGGACTCTGTTTCCTAAGTACTCACCTGTTCCCATCATTGGGTGGAGCTTAAGAGTCTTTGTTGTACTGGTGTAAGAGCAGCCAGTGGATCTCTGATTCGAGACCAGTATTATTTCGGGTACCACTGAACTCATCTCATGTGCTGCCTTGCCCATGGTATCACAAAAGCTGTGGCTGACATGACACTTAACAGACTGAGAAAATCTTGTTCAGTCCTCCTTGTCCACATGTGGAAGAATGCTGGATGCAAAGTACAAACCCTTTCCTGTGGTAGGAAAGGCCCTTATGCTGTATGCAGTTCTTCTCCAATGAAGTGCAGGTTTTGGGTAGGTTTTAGGTTTGACTTTTGTAAATTCAGGACGAACCCCAATTTTTCAGCAGGAGCACAGCTTGATTCATTGATGACAGGGCATTTTCTCTGGTTCTCCCACACACAAACCAGTCATCCAAGTATGGGCAGACTAACTCCATTCTTTGAAGTGCTGCCACTAGGGCAGCAATGGATTTGCGAACTCTCCTGAGGCAAAGGTCTGTCCGAAAGACATTGCCTTGTATTAGTATAGACCCATACCTACTCTGAGGTATAGGAATTTCTAGTGGCTTGCTCCTTGGAATGTTGAACTAGGCATCCTTCAGATCCAGTGAGCAAAGCCAATTCATTTGCTGTAAAGATGGAATTACTGTTTGCAAGTTGACCACTGTAAGACCAGCCCGGTGGCACTGAAAGTTGAGCCGCTGGATGCCACACCTCATGCCATGCCAGCAACCCGAGTTCGGGAGCGAGCTTGGGCGCCGGAGGACGGCAGGAGAGGGTGAGGATCGAGCACCCGCAGGGCTGCACTCCTCTTCCGATGGGGAGGGCTGGGGTATTCCAGCATTCCAGCGGCCCCCAGTGGAGATCGGGAGTGCTGCAGAACATGGACAGCACATTTAGTAGCATGGTTGATGCCAGCAGGGTTGCTGTGCGCAATGGCATCATGGGTACACCATGCAAGGGAGAGGACTCCAGAACAAGGAAAAACCTGGCTCTGTGGGGTAGGCGACGGTATCTGACTCCCATGCCCACCGCCAGATCCGTCTCACCCGGCCTTGCAGTTCCTCTGCCTGGGCCCTCACCTGCAGTCAGGGTCTGTTTCTAAGAGCGCCCAAAAGAGGAGGAGTGGCCCCACCCCGGAGGGGTTAAGCCAGGGCTACTGGCTGCGGGAGATGGGGGGGAGAGAGGACACTTGGAGTTGGGAGGACCTCAGGCGGGCAGGAACAGGCAGGATGCTTGAGAGAGTCCCCGCAGGCTGTGACCGGAGGGAAAAAGAGTAAAAAAAAAAAAAAAAAAAGTTGACCACTGCAATCCCCTTTCTATGCATCTATTCAGACATCTTAGGTCGAGTCACTCTCCTAATTTTTTTCTTTCTAAGGAAGTACCATGAGGGGAAAAAAGTTTCCCATTTCATTTACCTTCTCCACAGAATTCAGAGCTTGCAGCGTTTGATCTTCCAATTTTAACAGCTGCATCTCTGCTTATAACTTTGGCTTGAATATTTTGATTTTGTTTAGAATTTGTGACAAAAATTAGACTGAGGCCTTCTCTTACAATCTCCAGCACCCATGTGCCTGCTGTCTGGAAGTGGTTAAAGGGGCATCCCCCCACTGGGGGTTGAAATGTGTGGACCTGTGACCTATTAGGGGTTAGTCTGTGTTTGTGGTGGATGAGCTACGACTAAGGTTGCTACCTGCCTCTTCCACCTCTACCTCAATTTGAACCTCTGGGTGCACTATATTGTTGATGGTAGTACTGGCTCTGATGGACCCCCTTTCACCATACCTCCCCTACCATAGGGTTTGTAGTACCATCTGAACTTTTCATTTTCTACAACAATTTTAAAAATAGTTATGCTTTTATCAACCCACTCATGTAACTCTCTATCTGATCTCCAAAGAGAGATGCACCTTCAAAGGGAGTGTCAGCAGCTTCATTCTGTAACTTCACAGATAAACCTGTGGTCCTTAATCACGCATCCCGTAAACTGTCTCATCAACTAGTTGATTTTACATTTCCCAGTTAGTTGCACAAGTATTGCCAGATCCAGCACAAGTCCTTGTAAAAACTACTGCATATGAGTTTCAACTTACTTTTGCATTCCACTGTGACAGAACTGCAACTGCAGTCAAGTTGAGTTACCAGAGGGGGCATGGCCTAGCTAGGCAAAACGATGAAGGGCTGAACAGAGAGCTCCAAATGAATCCACTACATATCCCTACCATCCCGCCATCAAACTACTAAAAAACTGTGGAAAATCTCAGCACTAAGAGCTCAGATGCCTTCTTCAGCAAAATCAGTGAAAAAACAAACGAAACTCCACTTTAAATCGACCGGTGAGGCCTCCACAAATTTGGGTTTAGAAGGGCCTGCTGCCCAAGTGCCAGTGCAATCTGAGACCTTCTATACCCCTGGTGATGACAGAGCCAGAAAATGGATGCCAGACGTGAGAAAGACTAATACGTGATCTTAAATACGACCTGGGTACTCTGATGCAGGCAGGCTTTGAAAATGTAACTGCCCAGCGTCAACATCTCCAACAGACAGTAAATACTGTCTCCGAGATGGCAGACGTCCATGAAACTAAAATTACTGAGCTGGCATCCAGATTGGGGGCACAGGAAGACAGCAGCAACAGAATGTCATCTGATTTACAAAAAGCCCTGAAAGAAATAGAATATCTTAAACAATCTAAAATTAGAATATCTTAAACAATTTATCAATGACCACGAGAACAGGGAAAGACATTGCAGTATAAGAGAAGTGGGCATGCCGAAGGGGCTGGAGAGTAAAAACTGCTCTGCTTTTATGCAAAAATGGCTCCACCAGATACTCCAAATACCTCCCGAGGTCTCTTTAGAAATTCAAAAGGCTCATCAGATACCGGGTATGAAACCACCCCCGGATCAACAGCCTAGATATCTCCTGGTGAAGTTTCTGAGATACCAGGATAGGCAATATGTGCTGGATGTAGCACGGAAACAAGGGCCTCTTATCATTCAACGCTCCAGGGTCAGTGTCTTCCCGAACTATTCGAGGCAACTTCAACTCGAGAGGCAGGCCTTTATTGCGGTGAAGAAAAAGGTCCATGACCTCAACTGCCCTTTTTCCCTGGTCTACCCTGCTCGTTTAATAATCCAGCAGCAGGGAGGAAGACAGAAAGCATTTCTGAACCCAGAGGCGGCACTGGAATATGTCAAAGAGCTGGAGAGGGGCCAAAAAGAGCAATCTGAGACCTCCGCCGAGGGCTGAGGACATTTAAGCCCATTTCACAGGTACTGAATTCACTTGAGCCCAGGGCTGGGGTGCATCTATCCGTGACTCGCAACACCAGTCATTGGTGGCCTATAAGGCTGGGTCGTGGAGCGCTCTTCTCCTCGGTCTCTCCCTCTGATCCTTGGGGGCTCCATGGGGTTAAGCAAGGCCACTACTATCAGGCCTTCCCGTGGGACTTGAGATGGGGATCGGCTGGCTGAGTGAAATTTCCGAGAGAATTTCCTTAACTCTCATATTGTTCCCAGCTGCTTCTACACCCCACTTGACTTACCTGAGGATCTTAGTGGCTTGCTAAAGACTCAAAAGAGCAAAATAAGAGGCTGTCTTCCATCTGTGCTATGGAAGGCTATCAGACTTTATAACTGCTAATCGGTACTTTTTATTTTGACTTTCATAATGTAACAAGGGATGATGTTACTGATTTATTTCCATATATACCTGCCTCTTGGTTAATACTTCAGGGATTAATACTTCCCTATACAGAATTATAAGTAATGTGTTGTATACTATGACGTAGGTCTTGAATATGGCATTGATTTGGGGATGGTCCCTGGGGGAGGGGCGCATCTCAACTACCGAAGCATCAGTATTGCAATATCTATTGTGGTTACGAGGATTGCCTCTGGGGATGCAAATCTAAGGATGGTAGGGCTCTTTTGGTTAATCTGAGAAACGCATTTTACGTTGGGGACTAACCCCTGTCATTCTGGGCAGGGGAGGGGTTCCCCCTATACAATGCCTAGAGGATAAAAGACAGTAAGAGGGGGTTTCCTCTACCATATTGGGCTACTTAAAGAGAAAAGAGGGTGAGGTGGGACGAGCTGGTCCCTCTCCGTATAGCCAACTCCAGACGGGATGGAGAAAACATACTCTACTTAACTACCCAAGGTAAAAGGTGGATACCTAGCTCAATCCACGAGAAGTAGAGGGCGAATATAGTTAGAATATGTAATGTAAGGCTGCCAGCCTGGTGGCGCTAAGGGTTAAGGCACTGGACACCTTACCTCGCAGCATGCCGGCGACCCGGGTTTGGGAATGAGCCCGTGCTGTCGGAGGCTGGCAATGGGGAGAGGTGGGTGGAGCTGCCAGAAGGCAGCTCTCCTCTCCATGGAGGTGTATCAGCATCTCTCGGCTGATGGCTGCCTCCTGGTGGAGGCTGGGGACAGCACGGGCTTAGAGGGTGCCAGGCATTAGGCCAATGGGGTGGGGGGAAGGGGTCGTTACTGGGGCTGTAAGGTGCATGCGCACCTCCACGCACATCGCTCCTACTCCTGGAGCACCTGGGAGAAAACCGGTGGAGAAAATTACCAGTGGCAGGATGACAACCGACTCCCCACAGGCACCATTCCCGGCCAGGCATAAAGGTAAGCCCTGTAATTCCGGTGACAGGGCTGGGGGGTCGATCAGATGAGGGCTGTCCAGACGGCATAGAAATGTTAAATGATGAAAAAAGAATATGCAACCTAAAGGGGGGTTAATGGGTTCTTGTTACTAGTTGTTATGTTTGTTAAGCTGTTAAAGGGGGATTTGGAGGGTGGGGTGTGGGTAAAGGGGACTAAGTTCATAAATGTGATGGGAGGGATGGGAGACAGGGACTGTTTATGTTTGTTTAAAGTTAAAAAACATAGAAAGCTCAGTACATTTAGAGTTGAAGTAGGCTTGGGTAATATTTTGGAAAACAGTTGGCATGTTTATCTAATATGTTTCAGTGAATTCAAATGGAAAAATTAATATTCATTGCCTGGAATGTCAATGGGTTGAAAACGGTGGTCAAGAGGAAGAAAGTATGGATGCAAATCACACAATTCCACACCTACTGTGATAGTGATAAGGCAGGGAAATAGCTGGCGGGATTGTTTAAGAGGAAGAGGGCAGAGAGAACTATTTTGGTACTAGAAGGATTGAACAGAAAGCTAACGTACAATCAAAAGGAAATTAATGATACTTTTGGAGAGTTTTATGCCACCCTGTACTTTTCCCAGGTGCCCTCCGGCAAGAACACGGATGAGTTTCTGCAAGGTATTCACCTACCCTCTATTAGCATGGGGCTAAAGGAGGATCTGGACCAGCCAATCACTTTAGAGGAAATTAAAGCAGCAGTCTTGAAATCCAAGAAGGGAAGGCACCAGGACCTGATGGGATATCACTAGAATTTTATAGACTAACTTGGGATTGTTTGGGATCTCTAATGTATGACATGATCTGGGAAGCACTGGAAGGAGGAACCCTCTCTACATCTCAATTACTAGCCACTATCACGGTGCTGCCTAAGCCCGGGAAAGACCCCTTCAAGTGTGGATCTTACCATCCCATTTCCCTTCTCATCGCAGATTATAAAGTGTTAGCCAAAGTTTTGGCCACCAGAATAGAGAGGATATTCCTGGGCTTGGTTCATCAAGACCAAGGAGGGTTTGTAAAAGGACAGCAGGCAAAACACAACCTGAGACGTGATTTCTAATATAATACATGAATGGTCCCAAGCAAAAGGAGGGGGGTTGGGGCCTTTTACATTAGATGCTGAGGAAGGCCGAATCGTGTCGAATGGCCTTCTATGTTCGCTGTACTCCAAAAAATTTGGCATGGATGAATCCACTATAAAATGGCTAAAAGCTTGATATACCTCTCCCCATGCACAAATCCTAACAAATAATATTTGTCAAGGCCATTCAACCTGACTCGTGGTACAAGGCAAGGTTGTCCCCTGTCCCCCTTGTTATACATCCTGACCATCGAAGCCTTGGCTGGAGCTATTAGAGGACACGATGATATTAAAGGCTACCAGTGGAGGGGGAGAGAATCATGTTATTTCATTATTTGCAGATGACATCTTGCTCTTCCTGGACCAACCATGCAAAGCCCTGCCCGCCCTGACAAACATTTTTGAAACTTATAACCCTTTATCTGGACATAAAATCAATTGGGGAAAGGGTGAGTGGCTTCCCATGGGAGAGAGGAAAACCTTGATCACCATAGCGGGCAACAACATTCACCCTTCAAAAGAAATTGAATATCTGAGGATCTATCTCCCAAGTAAACTTTCACATATAGTAAAACTCAATTACCACCCAGTTATTAAAAAAGTCAAAGAAGACTGCCTTAAATGGAGGGCGGTCCCTCCAACCCTCCTGGGAAGGGTGAATCTTATAAAAATTTGTATTTTACCACAATTTCTCTACTTGTTCTTTGGAAGGCATGGTTACTCAGTTACTTTGGCAGGAGGGAAGACACAGAATAAAAAAATAAATATTGTGGTGCCCGCTTAAACAGGGTGGGTTAGGCCTCCCAAACATTCACCTTTACTACATAGCCTTTCAGCTGGCCCATATTCAGGACCTGTTGAGGGAAGGAGAGTCTTGCCCCACTGGGTGGCTTTGAAAAGCACTCAGGAGAGCTCCATGTACCACCAGTTATTGGTGGATTCATTGAGGGGTCTATGGGAACAAAAAAATAAGTAACCCATGCACAAGAACCACCTTGAGAATTTGGAGGCTGGCACATAATCTAATGGGACAGAGACCTTCACTGTCACCAGATGCTACCCTTGGCTCCTTCCTGGATGATGGAAGAGAGGTACCTGAGGCTGGAATTCGCAGCCTGAGCCAATGGCAAATGCGTGGACTATCCCTCCTGAAGAAATGTTAGAAGGGGGGGAAGTAAAAAACTATAGGGAACTGGCGAGCAGTTTCAACCTTAATGCTTCGCACTATTTTCTATATCTTCAACATAAAACTAAGATAGAGGCCTGGGAAGAGGAACACAAGGGTCATATTCCCTCTCATACCCCCGGAGGAGATCTTTGTTGTACAATCTTCAAAAAATACTTTTAAACCACTGAGAAGTTGCTATAAACTCCTTTTAGGTGCCATGACAAATCCACTTGACAAAATTAGGAGTAAATGGGAGACAGACGTACAAGTAGAGGGTCTGACAGGGGGTGACTGGACTTTTATTTTAAAAAATATATTAAAATATTAAAATGCTCAGTGAATAACAGATTAAGAGCAATCCAATCCAATATATTGATGCATTCCTATTTTACACCAGTCCTAGCCCATAGGATAGACCCTACGGACTCCCAGTTATGCCCCAAGTGCTCAGTCCAGGATGATACCTTTTTTCCATATGATCTGGAAATGCCCCAAGGTCCAGGGATTTTAGAAAGGTGTTCTCTCCCTGCTATCTAGTATCCTCCAGGCTCCAATTTGGCGGGACCCTGTAGGGATTTTTCTGGGACTGCTGGAGGGTAGAAGAAGAGAGTCGAGGGGGAATAACTTGCTGTGGCGACTAGGAGTAGTGGTGGGAAAGCATGCAATAGCACAACACTGGAGATTGAAGGAGGCTCCCACTGTTGCCTATTGGATAAATTCACTCCTAACATGCATTAAACTGTAGAGAACCCAATACTCTGTTAAGGGCAGATGGAGAAATATGAAAAGGTTTGGCTTCCCATTCAAGGGGCACTATTACAGGACTGGTTCCCTCCCTTTTTTGAGCCACTCACTGACATTCCATATAGTGGTAAGACAGAAATAGCTTACAACTGAATATGAAGTATAAATTAACATGCTATATAGATTTCTCAGAGACAGTCAAACTGTATGCCAACCAGATATGTAAAAATTACTTATTATTATAAATATAACAGAGACTGTCTGCATTTATTTGTGAAGAAAATGTTTTTTAAACACCTCTGCCCAGGCAGTGGGGAAATGTACCTGAGTCTTTCTACAATTAAATAAAGTTTACAAAAAAAAAGTTGAGTTACAAGAATATTTTACAAAAGTTGTTCTTCAGTTGGTTAAGGGTTGAAAAACAACACAGTCCGTGTTGTCAGTGCATTTCTAACTAAAAAATGCATAACTAACTCATTGTTGTGACTATTTAATGGAAATTTTAATGTACCTTCTTAAAGGTACTGCATTTGCTAAGGTTCTGGTTACTGTATCATTAATATCCATGACCAATAGAGGGTCCAATAACACGTTAAGATCCTTGTAAGGAGTGATCTTTTTCTTCACCCTGTCTACGTTTTGATATCACTACACAGAGCATTGGTACCTTTTTATCTCTGAAGATGTGTATAATCTGGACCGTTGTGTAGGGGTTTTTGGCATATTACTTTTAATTTCAGGACCCCAGGTACTGCACACACCTTTACCTCTTCTTTCCTTTTCACTTCTGAATGGAGATAAGCTTGCACCATTACAACAATAATCTCTTCTTACCGTTTTACTTTTATGCTTCACTGTAACTTCACTTTTACGTTTTTTCTTTATTTATTCTGATAAACTGTTTCTCTTTTAAGTTTTTTTTCTGATAAAGGACTACAGGGGAAAATGCAGTAGGAATATTTGATAATTTGCTGTTTGACGCAAGTGAATTCTATCTATCTGTGAGTATGGCTTTAATTTCTTTTATTACATATTTGGTATTTATAATATATGATGTAATTTATATACTATATATGATGTTAGGTAAGTGTGATATGTTTGCTGATGTATTTGTTATAGCCTTTTAACAATAAAATCTTTTACTGATAAAAAAATCCATGAGCATTTGCTATTATATGCTGCAGCAACTCTGTCCATTCCAGAGAAAGGTTCACCCATGCCACAGCGACAACCAAGTTGGCGGTGTAAAACACAGCACCAGTAATTCTCCGACACCAGCCACCGCAGTCTGACAATCTGCCATGCGGCAGTAGGGACTAGCTCTATTGTGGGGGACTTTGACCCCCGCGCCCCCCCCAGATATTTTATAATCAACTCCAGGTCATGCACCAGTGGAGGGGGACCAGGGAAACAGCAACATCGGCCTCAAGGCAAAAAATCAAAGTTACAGCAGAAGCGCACAACATGATTCCGTCGGCAACATTAGGGCGGCAAGAATGAGTCGGCACATTAACAGACTATGCCTCAGATAGCAGATTATCACAAAACGATAGCACAGCTTTCCAGAGTGTTTCCTGGTAATGTGATGTGTAACTCAAAAATGCTGTGGCCCTCATGACGAGGGTGGCAGACAAGTGTGGACATTTTTCTGGAATCCCTGTCAGTTGATGGTGTTGAGTAGGTTATCTTTGCCTTTCCACATGCAACACTCTGCATTAGACCCTCAGGGTTAAGGTGTTCGTAAAGATATTCTGAACCAATCTTTGTTACTATATATCTCTTGTCTACTTTCTTATCAACTGCTGTTGATGCAGGCAACTGTAACATATTTTTATTATATTTTAAAAGTGTCATTGATGGGGACACTGGATCTTTCTGTAGACATGAGTCCCAAAAGGCTTAAGAAATCTGCCAGAATCAGTTTCAACAGTGGGGAGATTAACCATGGCTACCATACCCCTAAAGGAAGGGCAAAATATGAGGAACACTCCTTCAGAGGATGTGGGGTGAACCTATTTCCTCATCACCTTTGAGTTCAGGAGTAGTAGGTTATGCATACTAGCACCAAGAATCCCAGGACAGAGTACTACCTGGGTGGAGTCCGAATATCTGCATCAGAGGAGGAGAAGAACCTGGGAGTGATGATCACTAGTGACCTGAAGCATTCCATGCAGTGCAAGAAAGCAGCAGCAAAGGCAAACAAGATGCTGGGATGCATATCTAGGGGGATCAGTAGTGGGACAATAGAGGTTAGTGCCCTTGTACAGGTCCCTGGTAAGACCTCATTTAGAGTATGGAGTTCAGTACTGATGCCCACACCTCAAATAGGACACTAACCTGCTGGAGAAGGTCCAGAGGAGGGCTACAAAGATGATAGTGGGTCAGCAGGGTAAGATATATGAGGAGAGGTTGAGGGCACTGAACATGTGCTCCCTGAAAGACAGGAGAGAGCAAAGGGACATGATTGGGACCTTCAAGTACTTGAAAGGGATAAATAAGGTGGATAAGGAGAGTATATTTAAGCTGAGTGGCAACCATAACACGAGAGGGCACAGTCTTAAGCTGGAAGGTGGAGGTTTAGGAGGGAGATCAGGAGGCACTTCTTCACAGAGAAGATGGTGGAGACTTGGAATGCACTGCCGGAAGAGGTGATCTCATTGAAGACAGTGAGCATCTTTAAGAGAGGCTGGGATAGACATAGGGGAAGGTAGGGAGGATGGGAGGAGTGGGGAGGAGGGAGGGCCGGACATTAGCCCAAGCTGTGGACCCTGCAATACAAGTAGACTAGATAGACCAAATAGCCTTCTTCTGCTGGCTTCTTTGTATGGTCATATGTCATCTGACATTATCACAGAGACGTTCACAACCTTTTTAGTAGGGTAACACTCTTTGGAGCTAGACAGAGACTGCAGCCGATAGTGATTGCCTTTTTGCTGGTCTTTTCCATGTATTAGGGGAAAAAAACACTTTGCACAGATCACAACTTAGCCAATTGTGATCAATGCCCAAACACTTGTAGCACTCCGTATGCCTATCTGCCATAGGCATACAGTGGTCAAACTTTTGACACTTTCTGAAACCTGTGGGCCAAGTTCATTTTTTAAGCTTTTTTTTTAATTCTGACTCAAACATGAGATTAGAAAAAGGCACCACAGTAAAAACCCAAACATTAGTCACTGAGAACTGGGCCTGATACTGGAAAATGGGCAAAAGCTAAGTGCAAAGGTTTGTGCTTCACTTGGCCCTGCTCACGACCCCAAGGATGCTATATTCAGTCGGACAGCACACCGGCACTGTCTGACTGAATATAAGTACATGCTGGTGCAGCGCTAAGTTGAGCAGTGCTGCCCTGATGTGAATCTTGGACAGGCAGGAAACAGCGCCCCCAGACTCAACAGCATTGGAAGCCCCCAGCACGATATTCAGCCAGCACCATGCAAATGATCCCATTAGGCATGCAAGGTGCTAAGGGACCACATGCATGCCCATAATGGGCTCATTAGCATGGGAAGCAGCAGCAGGTTTGTGCCCTGCAACTAGCCCCACCCACTCCGATTGCCCATCCCCATGCAGGGGGTACCCATTCCCTGGTGTCCAGTGGTCCTCCCACCTTTGATCCCTGTCCCATTAAAATAAATCATTCCTTGGTATCCAGAGGAACTCATCTCTCCATCCCTAGTCCCAGTAAAATAAATCATTCTCTATGGTGTTCAGTGGTTCCTCTCACCTTCCAATCCCCAGCCTCAGTAAATCGAATTATTCCTTCTGTGTCCAGTGGTACCCCTCCACCCTCCAATCCCCAGTCCCATTAAAAGGAAAGCAGTCCCTGGTGTCCAGCAAACCAAACCATTCCCTGGTGTCTAGTGGTACCCCGAAACTGTGACAAGTGATCGGAGGGTGGTGGTAGTACTGAACACCAAGGAATGGTTTAGTTTTACTGGGGCTGGGGATCAGAGGGTGAGGGGTACCAATAGACATGAGGGACTGATTTATTTTTAGTGGAGCCAGAGATTGGAGGGCAGGAAGAACCACCGGACACCAGGGAATGATTTGTTTTTAACAGGGCCGGGGATCAGATGGGGGGAGGCCACTGGACACCAGGGAATGATTTTTTTTTAATGGGACCAGGGATCGGAGAATGGGGGACCACTGGATATCACGGAATGATTTCTATTTAATGGATCCAGGGATCAGAGGATGGAGGGCACTGGACACCACAGCATGCGTGCTTTTTAATGGGGACGGGGATCAGAGGGTGGGGAGTACTACTGGACACCAGGGCATGTGTGCCTTTTTATGGGGAAGGGGATCGAAGGGTGTGGGTTCCACTAGACACCAGGGAATATTGCTTCATATACGGGGATGGGGATCAGAGGGTGGGGGGGTGCCAACAGACACCAAGGAGCAGGTTTACTCCCCCCACTGTCAACTTGGTTGTTGGCTGCAGTGGCTCCACTGGCCGCTAGGGTTGCCCGGAGTAAACTGGCCTTTTTGTTGATGGTAATTGCGCTGCGCATAGTAGCCTGCACTATTTTTTTTGGGTAGTGCTAAAGTGCTGAATATTGCACTGTGCCAATATTCATGTCCCCTCCCCTCCCTTTGTGCACTGATCCTTGCATGCACTATCCTGTTTAGCACATTCTCTGAGTCCTGCCCCCTTTGAATACTGCGTGCAGGTACAAACCCCGGGCCAAAGGAGAGAAATCATTTTACCCAGTGGGCAAACTTTTGAATAATGGGCCCCTGGTGTGTTAAGTCAAACAGTAATTGTGAGCTGACCAGTTTTAGTTTATTTGATCACAGTCATTGTGAGCCACAAACACTTCAAAACTGCTTTAAAATTATAGGCAGAATCACTTTATTGTTGATCACAGTCGTGATCCGATCACAGAAACATTTGACCACAGTCATTGTGAGTGGAAAAAACAGCCTAAAGTGCTCTAAAAATAGGGCAAAAGCACTTTAACCTCTTTTAAACTGGATCCATTAAAATGGAACCACTAGGCTCTTAATCTAGTAGTAGTAGTAGTAGGTTTTATTGATTGAGTGCCCTTTCCTGGAGGCTCAGGGCACTGCACAAATCTGGCAAGTAAAACAATTACAAAACACATAGTATAATAAAAACAACAATAAGACTAAAAGAAGATAATATTTAAAATGTAAATGCCTGTCTAAACAGGTGTTTCTTGAGGCCCTGTTTAAAGATTTCTACTGAGGGGGCCTCCCTCAGAGATCTGTGACATGAGTTCTACAGGATTGGTGCCGTCACTTCAAACGTACAATCACCAGATGATTTCAACCGGGCCTTGGGAACCACCAGCAGGCCCTCCTCGGCAGAACAGAGAGCACGTAAGGGGCAGTCTGGAGTCAGGAAGTTTCGTAGATAGCCCGGACTTTCACCATATAGGGCCTTATAGGTAAGTAGACCCACCTTAAAGGAGATCCTCCACCTAATCAGCATCCACTGCGGGCTGTACAGTACTGGGGTCACATGACAAAACCTTAAGGAGCATGTCGGCAACCTGGCTGTCGCATTCTGCAACAGCTGTAGGTGGTGCAGAACTCCCCTACTGACCCTGAGATATAGAGTGTTACAGTAGTCAAGCCTCAACATTGCAAAGGCATTCACTAGTGATGGTAGGTCGCCAGGGGTACAAAGGCTTTAATCAGGGTGATATTCCTAAAATGGTAAAAACTAGTCTGGACAACAGATGACACCTGAGCTTCAAGTGTCAATCTGCTATCTAGGATCACACCCAGATGTTGATGACTAAGTCCTACAGATGTGTTGTTTTATAAAGTTCAAAGTTCATTTAGTTTACATATGTTTGCTCTCTCATCCAAACTGTGTTAGTTTCCAATCTAAACCACAAGCTTCACTATAGTCATGGTAAGTAAAGTGTCTTTTGCAATTTAGATCACAGGTCTCAGAACCATTTTGGAATCATGTAAAAATGCCAACAAAACACTATTTTGCACTACAACAAAGTTTGGATGAGAGAGCAAACGTATGTAAACTAAATTAACTTTATAAAACAACAACTCTTTAGGACTTAAGTCATTGAATCAGCTGGAAGCACCACCCAGGACAACCACTCTCTTAAGTTGAAACTACAGATCAATTGGAATGGGGGGAGGCTAAAGACCAGTACAGTAAAAGACAGCAGGCCCGATTCTCAAAGCTCCCGAGCAGAGCAAGGGGTTTGCGTCCCAATGATTAGTGCAAAGTGCCCCTTGCACCAAACGATGCCCCAGGAGCAATTCAGAAAGGCAGCCTGCATCTATCGCATGCAGCCTGCAACTAAGGGGGCTTGCACCACTCTTGCACCACATTCCGGGCTATGGCATGGCACAAGGGACTTGCAGCAGACATAGGCTGCCAATTCCCCAGAATCAGGATTCACATAAATCCCCCAGTGGGGAAATTTCTAAGTACTGTTGGGGTACTTCAAAAGTTCACCACTGGGAGAGTTGACCCAGTAGCGGCAATGTGCCATGGTCCCCCCTCCACTAAGAAATGTCACAGACCTCCCTGGTGGTCTAGTGGACCCCCAATCCCCAAGTATCCCCATATACATATATAGTACCAGAGCCCTCTCCCCAGTGAACTAGCGGACCCCCTCTCCTTGATGTCCCCATGATGTATGTAATAATCATCTAACCATGGTGGTCTAGTGGACTCCCCCTCCCCAATCCCCAATGTCCCCATGAAGTATTAACCTATACATATTACCTGTTGATATAGCATGCTCTCCCAAGCCCTGACCCCCTGTTATGCCATAGTAATTATTGGTTAGTGCACAGGGTCAGTCTCACTTCACTGAGAAACCTCACCCTGCTCCCTAATCCCAGAATGGCTGAGTGACGGCACAGCTACCATTCATTACCAGGCCAGCCACCCACTGAGTTCTGCTGGAGCTTGTACAGTACATGCTCCATCACAGCTCAGTCGGTGGCTGGCCGTGGTGGTGAGAGGTTGGCTGTGCCAGTTGCCAGCCCATTTTTGGAATGGGGAGCGGGGTGAGGGGACTCTGCTTACTGGGGTGGGGGGACGCTACACCACCAACCAATAATTACTATGGCATAACGGGGAATCGGGGCTTGGGGGTGCGCTAGATTACCAGGGAGTATATGTAGGGTAATACTTCATGGGGACATTGGGAATCATGGAGGGGGGTCCACTAGACCACCAAAGTCAGATGATTATTACATACATCATGGAGACATCAAGGAGGAGGGGTCCGCTATTCCACCAGGGAGGGTGCTCTGGTACTATACATGTATATGGGGGTACTCACAGTTTGGAGGTCCACTAGACCACCAGGGATGTATAGGACACCCATTTCCATGGGGACGTGGGGGAGGGGGGACCGTTAGTCTGCCAGGGATTTTCTGGGGACTCTGCCGCACGGCTGCCCATGACTTGCGGCACATGGTCAAGGTGTGCCCTCTGTTCAGTGCACCGCTAAGGCTGCTGCAAGCCGTGGGACTTTGACACCGGGACCCTACCCAATCGTGAATTGGGTGCAAGGTCCCTGGCACTCCCAGGTTTGCTGCAGCCCTAGATCACCGCAGCATGCAGCAATCTTAGGGATTTATGAGAATCGGGCCCAAAATCTTTAAAAAAGACTCAGCAAGTTCTGGGACACCATGCACCTTGCACAGATGATGCAAAAGTTAGACTGGGCTGTTCTAACTCTTATAGTTAGAAATATGAAGTAGATTAGGATATGTCAATGATTATTCATGGGTGTCTGTGAAGAACAAGGCAGTAATGTTATTGCGTGAAGCTGTGGGCATAAGAAACAAGACCAAAGGGCAAGTGACTTATGTCTCCCAGCTTCAAAAGATGAATTTACCACCAATTACTTTGCAGACACACCCAATGAGTTACATTACAAGGTTACGAAGAAATGTGTTTAGAATACTTATTGCAAGAGAAAAACAATAATTTTGTGTTTCACGTAATCCCTTCTAGGTTTCGCTACAGCATTACATTTCATAACCCTCTTCTAATTAATATAGATGTGGTCTAGGTTTTCTCTATGGTGCTGTCTGATGTGTTTTTTTTTAATTCAGGTGTAGAAGCTCTGTGCTACTGTGCATCTGTGATACATGGAATTTCTTATGTGTTCTAGAAATGACATTTTTTGTTTCTTAACTAAATATAGCTGCTTGTTTAAAAACTGCCTGTGTTTGTGTGTTTAAAGTACGTGTTTTAAAGCACTTGCCATTTTAATCACAGGGTTACTGTTTGTTTCAGTTGAACTGTTGATATGGTGTCAAGATTTCAGGGATTCAAAGTTAATAGGTTTGTTTAGTTTGCTTTTGTTCTGCCTTATTTATTTAGTTATTTTAAAAGTTTTAGCAGGAAAGACATACTGAGCTAGTAACAGCTTGTCTCCAGGTGTGTCCATTGGAAGGGACAGTACAAAAACAGAGAAACAAAAATACAATACTATGTAAGCAAGCAGCTACAAAAGGAACAATTGTGCACACGATGCTTATGCGTGGTAAATATACATTACAATAAGGTGCAGAAGAATATGCAGAGTGTAACGATGCAACATAAGAGTACAGAATGGGAAGAATGGTTTAAATTTGGGGAAGGGTGAAGGCGGCAGCACTAGTATAAGTGGTTTGTTAAGGTTCATGTGATTTGTTTTGTTTTTGTAGCTGTATTTTGGTGCTTTTATTTTTCAGGACTATATAATTTAGTTTGGCTATGTGTGACAGGGTTGTATAAGACCCTGTCCCATTTGTTATACAGAGAGAGCGTCAAAAACAAGAATCTCTTTTTCTGTCCTCTCCTGTTCTGTCACTTATCTATTTCTTGTCTGTCTGATTGCGCAATCAAATTTTCCTTGTGGAACCTTGGAACTGGCCACTCCGATGGTCCCACAATTTCCCTGTTATCTCCCTGCCTTCACTTGCTGTTTCTATTCTTTCTTTCTTCCCTTGCTTCTCTGTGGTTAAATACATATTTATTTATTTAGTTTTTCTTGGTCGGGTAAGTGCACTAAGCAAGCAACAATACCCTTTAGGGTGGGCGGTATTGGGCTATACCCACCTGCCCATGGGCATAATGAGGCCTGCTATCACAGGCGGAGGGCCTTATAGCCCCTGGAAGGGTGAGTATAGCCCATACCACCCACCCTGGAGGGTATTATTGCACTTAGAAAATGGGCACTGTGAAGAAAAAAGAAGTTTAATAAAAACAAGTTAGTAAAAAAAATTATTTAAAGTATGTTTTGTAGTAAAATACTGTATAACCCCTTAATTCCACGTTTTTTTTATTTCCGCGCTATTCGCTGGCCACTTAGTATCCGCGAACATTGAGAGCACGCGTATATTTATGTAGCGCTTACTTTGAACCTCTTTTCCTCCAATACTGTATGTCCATATGCAATTTAAAGCACTTGCCATGTGTTGTTAAGTATTCAGCAGCTTGTTGCAGCTTGTTGTGGTAGCCAAACATCTAACTCGAATCAAGTGATACTCTATTAGTTCACGTGATTCTACGTGCTATCGGTTCCGTTCTCCATTTCGCAAGTGTGTGTGTAAAGGGAAACTTAACTAAACTACAATTACAGGGACTGGACTTACTGGATTAAAGGATTAAAGCATTTCAAAAAGTGAGTGTCCTGTGTAAATGTGTGGATGTACGAACAGCAAGTGGGGGGGGTTAGCATCCATGCTTATGATGGGTCGTGGAACCACGAAGTCGGTGTGGCTTGTAGAAAAAAAAAACTGTGTGAATAAACCAAATGAGTGTCCATGCCTTTGCATATGCTGTGGCTCTGCATTTTGAGGGTGGTGGTATTGACTGGCTGACAAGTGATTGTGCACTGTTTTTGTGTTTGTGTTCACATTTAAAAACAAAAAACTTTATTAAACTTTATTGAAGTAAAAAAAAAGGAAAAAAAGGAGGTAAAAATTCCAGCTTTTCTTTTGTCTTAGTAGTTTAGGCACTGAGCATGTGCCTCTAAGATTCTGGCTTTGCGGAATCCGCTGATGATCTCATCTTCCCTTTCGCCAACTCTGTTTATGCTGTCCACCAGCCACTGGGCGTGCTTCGCTTTTAGGCTCTGCATTCATAGGTCAACTTTAATTTCTCCAGAAGCTCTTCCACTTTGAAGCTGGCCTGACACGGCATCAGCATACCATGTGGTGAAATGTTGCCTTAATTCATCTTTATGCAACTTGTTCACCGTTAGATCAACCGGCTGCAATAAGTCAGTGCATGAGGCGGGAACAAAAGTAGGGACAATTTCATTTTGCTCCAGGCATTGCAGTACCTCTTCAGTGGTGTGACCCCTGAACAAATCCATCACCAGCAGCGATCTCTGTTCATGGGGTAGGTCCATCTGCAGCTTGATTCTTTTAATGTACGGGACAAGCACCTCCATGATGAACTGCTGCATTGTAACACTGTTTGCCCAATGGTTCTCAGAATGGCTTATTAACCAGCCAACAGGGAATGTGAAAGCAGGTGGCAGTTGTCAGTCTTTCCTATATTGTAAACATGACTGACACCTGCCTCTTGTCACCCAGTCCGCAGACTTCTATTTGCTTTGAACCGAGAGTCACCATGGTCCACTGACTGCATGGCACTAACTGTACGCCAGTCTCATCTAAATTAAAGATAAGGGCAGGAGGGATCAGTTCTTGCCCACAAGTAGTAGCCACCCTACCCAGGAATTTAGCCTTCAAGTCTGGGAAGTCGAGTGGGGTTTTTCTAGCAGCTTTGGTCGCCTTGCGTTTACAATACCCCATGCGACTCAGAAGCTTCCAGGACCACTGCCTTGTAAATGAAAGATGCCCACCATTCTCATATAGCAGGTCAGGGTTGTGTGACTTGACTACCCCAGATGCTATGGCCGATACCACATGAGCATTCACAACTGCCCCCTCTGATCTAAGGCTTTTAACAATTTTTCTCAGCTCCTTCTCAACTTCGTCAAGGAGCAATGCAGAATGGCCACGGGGTTTAGTGGGCAATTCAGGAGCCAGTTTAGTGGGGTCAGGTTTTACAGCCCGGGGCGTAGTCCTTTGAATCCACGCACAGTACTCTCGTTTATGCTGTTTGAGTACTTCTTGCAGTAGTAGCGAACAGCATTCATAACACTATTCTCCACTACATACTTGCCAACCTAGAATCGAACACCTGCAGAGTATTTTGTGTATTTTGTCTGCCACTTCTTTGGGACAGGACCAGAGATGTCAGTAGCGAGTTCGGTGATCACCACCTCAGCAACCTGCAGTGGGACTGCAGCAGTCTGGCTAAGACATTCAGCACTCAGAGGCTCACCGGATAAGTCTCGCTTGACAGCAGGCTTTTTGTTCAACTAGGATAAGAGAGACATCTTAGTAGTCAGTCAGTAGTAGTCTGCTAAATGATGGAATACAGTCGGTGGTATTGTCTTCATTTTGTAGACTTCGCGTGCTACTGTAAAACCGTGAATATGAGATTACGACAAATTCCTCCAGTAGTGCCATCGCGCGGAAATTTACCTGCTTGGATATATTGCATTATACAGTAGTTCCTCTGCTTCTACAGGTTTTGTCATAGTGGAGACTGTAGTTTGCAACAGAAACATCAAAAAAGGACCCTACTGGTGTGCAGTTTGTGAAAGATGCGGAGGACAGGGGCGTGGTTGAATGTCCCATTTTCATGTTTGAAAGCTAGCAGAATTGCAGCTGAATGTTTTTTTCCCTATGTCAGTTTCAATATGAAGACATGTGCCCCCCTTCCTCCCCCATCCTATCCTGAACCAGGAGCTGGTGGCAGTCATTTTTGCTAGTTTTTTTCTTACCGGGAGCTGCTGCCATCGCAATTGGGACAGGGCAAGAGAAAGAGTCTAAGGGGAGTGGGACGAGGAGCTGTTTACGTTCGGAGGAAGATGCTGTTGAGAGAGTGAACGCAGTGGCAGGCAATTTTTCACGCGGCAGGTGAGACTGGGAATTGTAGTCAAAGAAGTCAGTGGAAACTCTCAGTTGATGACATGCACATTGCAGTAGCACTGGGCACACAATGTGCTACCACTCGTACTTTGTGTAAACCATTGTTTCCTTTTTAAACTTATGCAAAAATGCCATCATTCTGATAGTGTGTGGCACAGCTGTATTTAGGTTGGGTGTGTGTCTGTGTATCTGTGTTATGGGGGGGGCTATCGCTGGCTCAGTGACTCTTTTGGTAAGTGCAGAAAATCGTGGAGGTTTTCCACTTTGATTCTGAAGGTGGCACAGGGATTTCTGTGTGTGATGAGGCAGTTGGCATAGGGACGTCTTTTAAGGGGACATTGTTGTCTCATAAATGCTCACCTAGACAGGTCCCTTAGCCAATCAGAAACCTCAAACAGTTTTACCCATTTTTTAAACAACAAAATTGTCTATTTTTAGGCACAACCCAGGAGAGTTACAGACAAAACCAACATATTATAACAGGGTAGTTCCAGACAGCATACAGCACAGAAAGCAGTGGGGTACACGATAAACACATGGTATACAATGAATATACACAGAGGGCCAGATATTCAGACTGCACCGGGCGGTGGTGCAAGCCTGGGCGCAGCACAACTGGGCTGCGCTGGGGCCAGGACCAGGCGATATTCAACGGTGATGCGCCATGACTCAGCACCATTGAATATGGCACAGAGGGCGCACATACTGCACATGGGCCAGTGGCACTGCACCAGCACAAGACACAGAGAGGGAGCACGGGGAAGTGCAAGTGCAGTTGCGCAAGGTGCATCACCCATGATATTCAGCCGGGGGCATGCAAATGAGGCCATAATACATGCAAGATGCAAATGGGGCCATTTGCACGTCATTATGGCAACATTTGCATGTGATGTGCTGAGTACCAGCGAATTGCACCTGGCGCCCTGCCAAGCTGCTGCTGTCGAGGATCGGCACCCTGATGGGCTATTGCAGCCCCCCCCACTCCCGTATGCCTAATCGTGCCCAATCGTGAGGCATCCTGTATAATGTAGGTAAACCTGGTGGTCTAGTGGTCCACCCCATGCCCGATCATGAGCAGTTGAAATAATAAGATAAGATAAGCCTGGTGGTCTAGCAGTATCCCCCTATGCCCGATCATGAGCTGTCGTGATAGCCAAGATGTACCTGGTCCAGTGGTAACCCCTCCCCCACCCACCCACACAGGGCCCAGCTACCCAGCACACCCCACACCCATCACTGGTGGCGGCAGCACCCCCCAGCCTCCGCGTGAATGACAGCGTATAGTACGCTTGCACACACCCATTGGCTCCAGTGTGACCAATGGGCCTACAGATCCACACTGTCCGCTGTCATTCGGTGGGCGGCAGGGCGGTATGTGGGTGGTGCTGCCACCCACTGATGATGGGGGCGCTGCGGCTGGGCCCTGGGCGTGGGTGGGGGGAGGGGTACCACTGGACCACCAGGTACATCTTGGCTATACGACAGCCTGCGATCGGGCATAGGGGGATAATGCTAGACCACCAGGCTAATCTTATTATTTCAACTGCCCGCGATCAGGTGTGGGGGGACACTAGACCACCAGAATTACTTTTTTATTACAACTGCCCCGATCGGGCATGCAGGGTGGGGGGGCACTGGACTAAGGGGGACAGGGTTCTTGTGGACGGTGGTCCTGGTGGGCGCCTAGCAATACAGCTGCCCACCTGTGAGTGGGCAGCATTTGAGCCTGTTATTTTTGGCTCAACACTGCGCATCAGTGTGCGGCACACATCAGAGTTGTGCCAGCATATGCACCACACATCCTGGACTGAATAGCAGGATGTGCCGCATATGCATGGGCACGCCCCCTGCATCTGCGCCGCATACATTAACGATGCGCCCTGGTGCATCAGATGTTGCGCCGCGCACCATTTCCCTTTGAATATTGCACCAGGGCGCATTGGGGGGTTGCGCATGGGGCAATCCTATTGCGCCAGGCGCAACCCCTTTGAATATCCTGGCCCGAGAGTACAAGGAATTCAACAGGCAATCATCACTGTAAGGAAAAAAAAAATAACACATATAAGTACAGAGGGCACCATGAAACAGAGGGTGAGAAGAATTACCCAAAGGACTAATAGGGGAGTCAAGAGTAAGTGGCCAGAAGCTTGATTCTAAGAGCAGTGAGCTGGGATAGGGGAGTCCCAGAAGTGCTAGTGCGGCCTTGGGGAGAGACAAGAACCAGGTCAGTGTATGTATGTATATTAGAGGCAAAAAACTCCATTTAATGCATCAGTTAGGGTTGTTCCACAGCAACAAAATCAAGGAAATTATAGTGTTGAAAGTCTCTGACCCCTCAGCTATTTTCAATTGATATCGGGTAAGATTGTCATCGGCCCCAACTCCCACCCCATCACATGTGTAAAGAAGCAGACATATAGGAGAATGGGGTGAGAGTTAGGACCGACGACCCCAATGTGCACCCCGATGCCAGTTGGAGGGTGGTCTGGGGGGGTCCAAAGGGGGGCCTTCAACCCTAACACTGAATTTCCTCGCTTTTGTCACTGTGGAACAACCCTAACTGATGCATTAAATGGAG
This sequence comes from Neoceratodus forsteri, assembly GCA_016271365.2. NCBI lineage: Eukaryota > Metazoa > Chordata > Ceratodontiformes > Ceratodontidae > Neoceratodus > Neoceratodus forsteri. The sequence continues at coordinate 765,717,240 of CM028132.1, forward strand.
TTTTTTGCCTCTAATTTCCCTTCTTTTTGAGAATGATGATGACAAATAGTGAAAGTAATGCAGCGGCGGGAGCGCGGGGCCCAATCTTGTGTCATAGTAACAGGAACAGCAACACAAACAGAAGTGCCAACAGTGGCACACATGGTAATGGAAATGGAAATGGTAAAGGAAACATTAATAGAAACGCAAGTGCAAAGTGATGCCAAAGCGAACAGTGACGCAAACGGATATTGAAGTGCGTACGAAAACGCAACTGGTAATGCGAACAGTGATGGCAGTGGTATTTTAAATGGAAATGTTAAGTGTCACAGCAAAAAGAACGTGAAAGGGAACAGAAACGGAAATGCGAACGCAAGTGCACACGTAAACGCAAGCCGTAACATGCACAGGCATGGTACCGCAATTGTAAATGTAAATGGTAAAGTTAACATGAAGGATAATGCCAAAGGAAAGAGAAACAGAAACGGGAACAGAAGCGCGTATGGAAACGCAAACCAAAACGCACATGGGCACAGTACCTCAATTGTTAACGTAAATGGTAACGTTAACAGCAACAATAATGCCAAAGGAAAGAGAAATGCAAATGCAAGCGAGTACAGAAACGCAAACCATTACATGCTCGGTAATGGTACCACAATTGTAAATGCAAATGGTAACATTAACAGCAAAAATAACGCCAAAGGAAACAGAAACAAAACAGAAACGCAAGCACGTACGGAAACAAAAAAACATAATGCATGTGCATGGTACCACAATTGCAAATGAAACAGGTAATGGTAATAGCAACAATAACACCAAATGACACAGAAATGCAAGCACAAGCGAAAACGCAAACCTTAACCCACATAGTGGCATAGACGGTAATGGTGCCGCAAACGGTAATGGAAACACAACTGGAAATGCTAACTGGCACAGTAATGAAAGGGCACACCCTTCTTTTCCCCAAAAAATGCATCGGAAAACACAGTGAAAACAAAGAATGTATACATAACAATGGGCCTCAGAGCAGAAAATGAGGACTTAGAATATTAAATTGCTTATATCTCAGGAACCGTACGACGTAGAAAAAAAATTTAAATTTCATATGAATTATGACTTTCCTGGCTAGTTTTGTACTTAGCTCCTATGAGGGGGGCTAAGCACTTTTATGACGAAAAGTCCGTATCTCGCACCGTTTCCGAGATACGGGCCCCGAAAGGCACGACGGACGCCGTAATGTTATCCAATGGGAAAAAGCGTCAACTTTGGAGTGCCATCACTGTGCTGCCCTGTAATATTTTTTCACTAAACCACCAAAAGGCACAGCAGTGGGATGTTGACTTTCTTCCCTCCAAATTTCAGCCCAAAAGACCACACAGTTATTTTGCAGCAGGGAGGCAAAGGATTCCTGTAATGCGGCGGACGCCGTAATGTTATCCTATGGGAAAAAGTGTCAACTTTGGAGTGCTGCAACTTTTCTGCCCTGTAATATTTTTTCACCAAAACAGTGAAAGGCACATCTGTGAGACGTTGGCTGCATTCCCTTCAAATTTCAGTCCAAAAGACCAAACCGTTCTTTTGCAGCAGGGTGGCAAAGAATTGCTTTCATTTTGCCATAGCCTGGAAAAGTACTGTTGAACTTTGTGAAAGCTTTTGCAAATTCAGTCGACAGTGTTGCAAGTGTGAAAGTACATTTTCCAGAAATTTGAAAAAAATATTTCTGGGGTGTTTTACCCCAAAATAAAGATATGCCTAGCATCCTCAGGGTCCGACTAGGTGAATACAAAAAGAATTAGGTTGCTAGAGGGTCCCAAATTTAAATGGCAAGCATTTTTCTGATCACCAACTGAACACCAAATGGCGGATCTGCGAAAGTAAAAGGGCCATTTGCAAAAGTAAAAACTGCATTTGCGACACTTTCAAACTTTTTGTAAACTTTTCCCATTGACTTATAATGGGAACTTGTTTTTTGAATAACTTTTGAACCGTTTAATATTTTTTCACAAAATCTTCAAAAGGCACATCGGGCACCCCGGCCGCACGTTCCCTGAAGTTTTGAACCGGTCGCATAAAACCGCATGCAGCTCTGTAGGCTGACAGCAAAGAAATCACAAAAAGCGCGAATTGCACAATTCATTGTCGTCTAATAACTCCACGGCCGTATACCTGACCGGTACGAAACTTGGCAGATCCCAACAGCTACCATGCCCAATCATGCATGCCAAATTTCAGACAAATCTGTTGAACGGTGGCAAAGTTAAGGTGCAAAATTTGACCCTTTAACCTTAAAAGTGATACTCAATCCTAACTATGGTAGCACAATTGGTTACCATATATATATATATATATATATACACACATACACATACACACACACACACACACACACACACACACACACACACACACAGTTATGTGAAATGGAGATCCATTGGTTTTCAAATGTATATAGTTATATTGATGAAAAGAACTGCAGAAAGCTGTTTGGGGTTTGCTAGGAAAAACAGCAAGCTAGGACACAGGGGGTCGACCCTGGGAAACCTTCTTACCATCCACAAGCTTGTGTGCAGAGCTGTCAGTAGGAAAACCAGCTCTGACCAGAATGTCTTTAATAGCTACACCTGTTGAGAAGACTCGATGTACTGGTCACAAGCAAGAAATTGACAATTTCTAGTACATTGTGTGAAAACAGGAAATATAGCATAAGGAGAACAGGATGCAGAATTTAATTGCCAGGAGAAAACAACTTATAAAGCAGAATAATGTTTTTTAGAGAGAGGGACAGAGAGAGTCTGAGATCTAGACTTAGAGATATACTCCGATGAAAGATTTTGTTTTGTTTGAACTGCCTATATAAGTTCTGTACTGCACAATCGTAATGTTTTATTTTATTATTGATAATAGCAAAACGCTACTTGTGAATTTTTTTAATTTCTCCTGATTTGCCTGTGCTTTCTGACCTATACGTCGACCACAGTTGGTGTTAGCAGTAGGATTTTTGCTGTGCATACTCTACGGGAGTTTTGTGCGTGGGTACTAGACCTGGTACCAGGGAAGCATAGAAGAAAGGTATGGATCCTACAACAGCAAGCCCAGGAGTGATTACCAGAAGAATGGCAGCTAAACTAGAAGCAGAAGGTCAGCCCAGTGGTGTTGAAGGTTGAGGCGCTGTATGCCACACCTTGTGCAATTCCGGCGACCCGGTTTCGGTGACGGACTCAGGTCATCGGCCGGGGGAGAGATGGATTGAGTGCCTGACGGCTGCACTCCCTCTCCGGGGAGGGTTGTAGACTAGCCCCGCCGCATTACTACCATCACCTGGGTGAATCTAGGTATTGACAGTGTGGTCGAGGAAGCCAATAGAAGGCAAGGGCTGACGTCAGCCGAGGGAGTGGAGATGCATTTCATCGAGCCTCCACCTCATTGGCCCTCCTTCAGAGTTGACGTCAGTAGGGGAGGGCACAGCAGAACAAGGAAAAAATTCTCGCCACTCCTAGATGACGATCCCTCTAGGCCCAGCACATCCAGCCAAGGCAGACTCTGCTGTGCAGGTGCACGCTCCCCTGAACGTTGAGGGAGGTAAGGGGGATCTCTCCTCACCCCACCCAGGGGGTTATCCAGGCCTTTAGAATTACAAGGAGTAGTGCTGTATGCACTCTAGGAACAGACTCCTCAGCGATCGGATTGTGTGTGTGGCTATGTGGGCGATCCGAGAGACCGGAGAGACTGGGGCAGTAAGGCGGAAAAAGAATAAGTTAAAAAAAATAACTAGAAGCAGAAACAAAAGTCCAAACTGAGACTGTACAGCCAGAGTCAATGATGGAAAAAGAACAGGCAGGGACAGAACCCGAAAGCATGTCTGACTTCTTCAAATGGTGGGCTATACAACAACGAGAGATGGAGACGCTAAGAAGAGAAGAGATGCCGCAACAGGAGCAGCTGAGAAAAGAAGAGATGCAGTGACAGGAGAGCAGAGAAGAAAATCATTATTTCCCTTAGTAATGTTGTTCCTTCCTAAGGGATTCCTCACTATGCTTGACAAGTGCATCATTCTTCCATGGATTTATTTAATTCTAAAAACTGATTAGCGTTTTGCTCATAAAGGTGCTAAATCTTTGTGAAAATGCATAGCTCTTGCCTCACTGTGTTTAACAAACACAGCACTTCTAGAAAATCTATATAAATACTTTCTGCACAGTTAGTATAGTCCCAAGAAAAAAACTACTAATCAATTATTTAAAACCCTGTTCTTCTGGAATGAGCTATCCCGGAACCTAGAATTTTTAGCTAGAGAACTTTAGAATGAAATTCAAAACTTTGCTGTGGTCACGCTCTCCCCTGCCCTCTAATGGCAGATTTATTTTTCAAACTGTGGGACAGCAGTGACCACCAAATCTAGCTAAGTGACTACCAAAAAATTCTAACCCAAAAAACACCTTTTTTAGAAGAAAAACAAATGAGGAAAATTCACAAAAATTTCAGTTGTTAGCCAAAACAAGAGGAAATGCTGAATTCCGCTAACAGCAGGCTGTTAAGAGAACCTTTTCCAGGTTCTGGAAGGGTAGGTAGGTAGGGAAGGGATTGTGAAGCACAGTGAGGGATCCCTTAGGAAGAAAGAACAGTTATGTAAGACTTACTGTAACAGTAGATCTTCAAGGGAATCTCATTCATCAAGCCACACCTCTAGAACAATAAATGGTCAGGCTCTAAGACCACATGGAAACTTTTGCTGGCAGTTCAATAGGGGCCGCCCACGGTGACGTCTGATGTTGCCATCCCTATATAAGTGTGGGTGGCCCCATCCCCCCTCAGTTCCCTGCCGGAGACCATGTTTGGAGGAGCTCCCAAAATGGACCAGGAGGGAGATAACAGATCTGCCCATTAGACTAGGCAAAGAACAGGAGAGAAGCTTCTGAAAGAAAGAGATAACACTGGTGTAATTTTAAGGTCCCGAGAAGGGACATGCTCAGAAGGCCTTCTCCAGGAAACCAGGAGAGGGTGAAGGGATTAAATTATCAGTCTCGGCTGGAAAACAGTAAAAAGACATTCACGGAGAAAGAACCATGTGCAAGACATTGTTAAGATGCTCCACAGCCACGAGGGACAAAGGGTGGGTCAGCATGACCTGATGAAAGAGATTCCCTCGAAGATCTACTGTTACAGTAAGTTCTTACATAACTGTTCTATCTTCTTTGGGAATATCTCTTTCATCTGGTCACACCTCTAGGATGAGTCCCAAGCAGTACTGACAGAGGCAGTCTGGGTGACCGGATGCTAGAGGTCTAAGAAAGAAGGCCCTGAGGTACAGCCAGGCCAAATCCTGCTCTGCTTCTGAAGGCAATATCCAGACTGTAGAGCCTAGTGAAAGTGTGGACAGGACCCCCAAGTTACAGCAGCACAGATTTCTGCAGCTGAAACATTCCTGAAACAGGCACAAGAAGTAGCCATGCCTCTGGTTGAATGGCCATGAACAACCCCAGGAAGTTCCTTACTGTACTTCCTGTAACAACAAGCTTTGGCAGAGCCACTACAGCTGCAAATGCATTAACTAGATAAGGGTGTTTCATGGGCCTAAACAAACATGAATTGCATTTAGTAAGGCCTACAATAACGTTCCACATATGACTTGTGAACAAGTTGGGCAGCCTGGGAACTGGTTGAATGATAGAAGATAGAGAGTCGTGGTAAATAGTGCTCAATTGAAGGAAAGGAGTGTGACCAGCAGGTGCCACAGGGATCAGTCCCGGGCCCAGTCCTGTTTAATGTCTTCATAAGTGAAACTGCAGAGGGGCTGAAGGGGAAAGTGTGCCTCTTTGCGAATGACACTAAGATCTGCAACAGGGTGGACACTCAGGGATGGGTTGGAAAAAATGAGGAGGGACCTAGGTAAACTGGAGGAACAGTCCAAAGTCCAAAGTGTGGCAGCTGAGATTTAATACAAAAAAGTGCAAAATCATTCATTTGGGTTGCAGGAACCCAGGGAAGGATTATTGGGGGGGGGGGGGTACTGATGGTCACCAAACAGGAAAGGGATTTGGGGGTAATCATACTGGTTGACCTAAAGGTGGCTAAACAATGCACCATGGCTGTGGGGAGAGCCAGTGGGACGCTGGGTTGCATAGGGAGTGGTATCACCAGCAGAAGGAAGGAGGTGGTGATGCCACTGTGCAGATCATTGATGAGGCCTCATTTGGAATACAGTGTCCAGTTCTGGTCGCCGCATCTCCGCAAGGATGCTGACAGAGTGGAGGCAGTAAAGAAGGACAACAAAGATGGTGCAGGGCCTGCACTAAAAGTCATATGAGGAGAGACAGGGAGACCTCAAAATATATACCTTGTAGAAGAGAAGAGACGGGGTGATATGAAAGAAAAAATTACTCACCTTAGTAATTATGTTTCTTCTAGTAGAGTCTTGCTGTATTCTGACAATTGCAGTTAGGACCAGCCTTTCAACTGCCCCAGAGAACATAGGGTTAACTTTTCTATGCATGGCATAGAATGTTCATCTCGAGCTCGGTTGAAGCCTCTGCCTGTTGTTATTCGAACTGCAACCGTCAGATCTTTACGAGCAAAAACTCACTAGCTGTTCTTTGTGGAAACTGTAAAATTTTTAACTAGCCAACTGGCAAAAATATAATGTTTTTGGTTCTCAAAGGAAGACTCAAGTCAGGAAACCCAAAAACAAAAACACATCAATAAAACAACATTCCAACCAAAGGAAAAAGAGGGTGTAAAAAGGGGCACCCCTAGGGTGCCAACACTGCTCCTGCCAACCCACATCCCAAAAACTAGGTTCTGAGAGGGGAGGTGGGGGGAAGGTCAGAATACAGCAAGACTCCATTAGAAGAAACATAATTACTATGGTGAGTAATTTTTTCTTCAAACAACATGAAGTCTTGCTGTATTCTGACAATTGCAGACTACCAAGCAGTACCTCCATGGAGATGGGACAGAACCTACTTTGGAAACAAGCTCTGAAGTACTGCTGTGCAAACTGAGCATCACTCCTAGCCTGGACATCCAGAGAGTAATGCTTGGTGAAAGTATGGATTGTTTTCCAGGTGGCGGCTTGACAAATTTCTAAGAGAGAAATATCCCGGACAGCAGCCAGGGAAGCAGCTGTACCTCTTGTGGAATGGGCCATCAGGTCTGAGGATGGAGTTCTACCCAGTTTTTCATAGCAGGACTGAATACAAGAAACAATCCACCTGGCAATAGATCTCTTAGTGGCAGGTTTGCCCTTAGCAACTTCTCCATAAGTTGGAACAACTGGAGGGGTTCAAACCTGTGACCCTTGGTACGCTCTATGTAGTAGCTAAGGGCTCTTTTAACATCCAAACTGTGTAGCCTCCTCTCTCCCAAGGAAGAATGATCAGTGAAGAAAACAGGGAGAGATATAGACTGGTTGAGGTGGAAATCTGAAACCACTTTAGGCAAGAACTTTCTGTTAGTTCTAAGGACCACTTTATCTCTGTGAGAAAGAGATGAAATCAGATTCCACTGACAGGGCTTGCAATTCACTGATACGTCTGGCAGAAGTAATGGCTACCAAAAACACAGTTTTCCAAGTCAAGTACTTAAGATCTGCTGAGGACAAAGGCTCAGAAGGGGGTTGCATAAGCTGAGCAATGCAAACATTAAGATCCCAAGCAGGAGCAGGATCCCTAAAAGGGGGGGGGTTGGTGTGAAGCAATCCCTTGAAAAACTTACAGAATACAGGATGGGATGACAAAGAGGAAGACTTGCCTACAGACAGGAAAGCAGAAACAGCTGCCAAATGTACCTTAAGGGTAGCTGGTCTGAGACCTAGGCCATTAAGATGGACCATATAATCCAGAACCGTAGGCAATTCAGCAGAGTCTGGAGAAATATTCTTCTTAGAACACCAAATGCTGAATCCTTTCCATTTGGAGTTGTAAGTCTTTCTGGTGGAAGGCTTTCGAGAAGCCTTAAGGATATCCAGAACCCCTTGGGAAAGATGCAGATCTGCAAACTCTAACTCTACAAGAGCCAAGCCTTGAGACTGAGAGACTATAGATTGAGGTACCAAATCCTCCACTGAGAGGATGTTAACAGGTTGTAATTCCTGGGAAGAGACAGGGGAAGATGGACTGCTAGGGACAGCAACAAGGGATACTATGGCTGCCTGGCCCAGTCTGGAGCAATCAGAATCACTTTGCATGGTTGTGACCTTATCTTGACTAACACTCTGAACAGGAGAGGGAAAGGGGGAAAAGCATACAGAAATTTCCCTTCCCAGTTCAGAATCAGAGCATCCAGGGGGACTGAGCCCAAGACTGGGGGTCTGCAACAAAAGAGAGGAAGCTGGTGATTGTCTGAGGCTGCAAAAGATCTATCTCTGGGTGCCCCATCTCGAGAAAATCACTTCCAACACCAGGGATCTGAGCCCATTCGTGATGGCCCTGGGATATTCTGCTCAGTGCATCTGCTAGGACATTGTCCTTCCCTGGGAGGTGAACTGCTATCAGAGAGGTTTGCAGGGAATAGGCCAGGGACTACAACTTCATTGCTTCTGTGCACAAGGCTGTAGACCGAGTGCCTCCTTGCTTGTTGATGTACCACATGGTGGTGGTGTTGTCTGTTCTGACCTAAACCACCTTGATCTGTACAGATTTGGAAAAAGCTTGTAGTGCCAGAAAAACTGCTCTGAGTTCCAAGAGACTGATGTGAAGCAGAGATTCCTGAGGCGACCACGGTCCCTGGGTGGTAAGTTCCCCCAAACGGGCTCCCCAGCCTGGCAAGGAAGCATCTGTGGTGAGGACCACTGAATGAGACTGAGTGACAAATGGAACCCCTTGCCTCAAATTGTCCTGATCCTGCCACCATTGCAAGGCTTGGATCAGGGTTCGAGTCACTGGAATTAGTTTGGTAAGGGAATCCTTTCTTTGGGACCAAAAAGCTCTTAAGTGGAACTGAATGTCCCTCATTTGGAATCTTGCACCCTGGACCACTGCTGTGGAAGCTGCCATGTGGCTCAGTAGCTGAAGGAAATGCCTTGCTGGACGAGACACCTGAAGGCTGAATGAAGAGGCCAGTTCTATGAGGGTCCTTGCCCTTTCCAGGGGAAGGAAGGCTCTTGCTTTTATCGTATCCAGTTCTGCACCTATGAAGGTGAGGAGCTGCACTGGTTTGAGAACTGACTTTGGTAGGTTGAGAAGGAATCCTAAAGAAGGGAGCACTTACTGGGTCACTTGCAGGTATGACTTGACTTGGTCTGGAGACTGACCTACTATGAGCCAGTCATCCAAGTATTGGAAAATGGAAATCTTTTGTCTTCTTAGGAAGGCAACAACTACTGCCAGGCACTTTGGGGCTGATGTTAGGCCAAAGGGCATTGCTCTGAACTGATAGTAGCCTGAGGGCAACTTGAACTTGAGGTACTTTCTGTGGGAGCACCTGATGGGAATGTGAAAGTAGGCATCTTTGAGGTCCAGGGAGGCTAGCCAGTCCCCTGGCCTTAGAGAGGGAAGGATAATTCCCAGAGTTACCATTTTGAACTTTGGCTTTAGAAGATGTTTGTTCAGATATCTTAGGTCCAGGATGGGTCGCCACTCTCCTGTCTTTTTGGGGGTTAGGAAGTACCTGGAGTACAATCCTTTGCCCCAGTGTAGGGTAGGAACTCTCTCTGTAGCTCTGAGACCTAAGAGAGAAGAAACCTCTGCCTCTAGGGCAAGGGTCTCTGAGAGATTTGCAGGTGGAAAAGATCTGGCTCTCATCTTGGGAAATTTTTTGAAGCTGAGAACCAGTCCCTGGCTTACTACTTCCGGGACCCACTTGTCTGATGTAAGAAACATCCAGTCCTGGCCAAAGTAAGCCAGCCTGCCCCCTACTGGTATAGGAGAATCGACCCGGGCAGACCCATCAGGGTGTCTGCTTGGCAGGGGCTTTAGGCTGAGGGGTGGATACAGGCCTGCTCATCCCCCTTCTGCCTCTCCCTCTAAAGAACCCCCTCTGCAAAAAAGAAGAAGAAGAAGAGGCCTGTGCTTTGTAAAAAGGCCTTTGGAAAAGCCTGTCCCTGCCCCTGGACTGCTGCCTTTGAGGAGTTGCTTGCCTTTCTTTGGCCTAAGCACTCCTGTAAGTGGTCCCGTATTCATCCATTTTCTTCAAGTAATTCTCTGTCTGCTCCCCAAATACAGAATTACCCACTACAGGAAAATCCATGGCCTTCGCCTGGGTATCCTGTGAGAGGCTAGTACATCTGAGCCAAGCCATTCTCCGAAGAGCCACAGATGTAGCCATGATTCTTGATGATACATCATTAGAGTCTACAGCAGCATGAAACTGAACTTTCGATGCCTCAATCCCATCTGCAGCCACCTGCTCCAGCTCCTTGGCAAGCTGGGTAGGAGCCTGTTTAGCCAGTGCCAGTACAGTGTCCCACCTGGACTTCTGGTACCTGGCTGCATACACCATATAATTAGCCTGCCTGAGTCCCAAAGATGCTGCCATGTACCGCTTCTTTGCCATGGCATCAATCTTCCTGGAGTCCTTGTCTGGGGGGTGTGATGCCAAGGGAATGTTTGCCTTATCACAGGCAGCAGCTTGTACAACCCCAACATGACTGCATTGGTGAAAAAGGAACTGCGTATCTGAGCCTGAAAGAGTATACCTCTTGCCCATTCTTCTGTCCACAGGAGATACAGAATTGGGAGACTTAAGAAGTTTTTGTGTCTGTTTCCCAAAAGATTTGTGGAGGGGAATAGACAGTCTTCTGGACTCTGGGATGTCCATCATCTCAACATAATCAGGCTCTTCCTGATCCTCTACTGCCTCCTCCACAGGAAGCAGTAGGGTATCAGCCACCTTTCTGTAAAACATGTAGTGTGAAGGGGACTCAGAAAGCCTAGAAGGAGAAACACCTGAAGGTCTGTCTGGGGAGATGTCCAGGTCAATAGGCACATCCAGACTTTCACCATCACCATAATCATCCTCATCCTCTCCCTCCTCCTCAAACTCCGGTTCATAAAATTCTTCCAAGGTATAATCTGGAACCGGGGGAACCGACCGAACCGAGCCCCTGCCAGATGGAGCCGGTTCAGTCGGAACCGATCGAAGCGATTCCATAACCCTAATCGGTTTGGCTATTTCATCAGTGGTCGGAGTATGAGATTCTGGATCCAAACCGGTCGACTTGTCTCTTCTTTTTCTTTTTGTCAGAACCAATTCCTCGGAATCGGCTCTCCTTTTGCCCGAAGAAGTATCGCACTGGTCAGAGGGCATTCCTTCTGGTTCGGTCAGAACTGAACCAGGCTGGCCATCTGGGTCAGTGGACTTCTCGGCCTCCCTTTCCCTCAGTCTACCTAATCTCTTTTCCAGGGTAGATTTGGGAAAATGTTTGCAAATTTGGCAGTCTGAATCAAGGTGGTCAAACCCCAGACAATAAACGCAGGTGGTGTGGGGATCAGCCTTAGCAAAGACCTCCCACACACACTGCAGTGTTGAAACCCAGTTGGCCGTTTTTTTCTTGGGTTTCTCAGACATGGCCAACCTAACCAAACTTACCCTTTTTCAGCAATCCGCATCAAGCAAGACTCCCTATCGGTTCCTGACCGTGTCATGGGTCTTGGAAAAAAACGTACTAAAACCCTTTTTTTTTTTTAGAACTGATACAGACCGGTAACCACACACTAAAGTAAAGTACAAATTTTACCTCAAAATGATCAGTTCAGCCGAACCGATCCACAGTTTACAAGTTTCACACAGAAAACAGAACAAAAACCTATCTAGTACTCACGGTACCACAGACAGAGACTTGAACCAACTATGTGGTAACAACAATTTGGAAGAAACCGACCGAAAACCAACACTTCAACCGACTTTGAACCGAGCAGCAGGAGAAATCTCCGGAGCGAATGTTCAGTAAGGCAGAGTAAAGAATCTGACGGTTGCAGTTCGAATAACAACAGGCAGAGGCTTCAACCGAGCTCGAGATGAACATTCTATGCCATGCATAAAAAAGTTAACCCTATGTTCTCCGGGGCAGTTGAAAGGCAGGACCTAACTGCAATTGTCGGAATACAGCAAGACTTCATGTTGTTTGAAGAAACCTTCAAATATCTAAAAGGCATAAATAGGGTGCTGGAGGGTAGCATCTTTCAGAAAAGGAGATGTCCAGGAACGAGGGGGCACGACATGAGGTTGGAAGGGGGTAGACTAAGGGGTACCGAGAGGAAGGATTTCTTCACAGAAAGGCTGGTAGAACCTCTAGAGACTTCACAAGTCAGTTTCATTATGAAAGAGAGAAAAAAAGCACAATTAACACATTTCACATAATACTACTATACACTATAAAAATATACAGGATGAGCAACTTTATGCATAACCAATGTGTTCTGTCACCTAGGAGTTCTGATTCCCATGGACCTCTCGAGCTTCGCTCTCTTGGTCAGAGGGAATCAGAACCCCTTTGTGGCAGAAGACACTGGTTGTGCATAGTTGCTCATCCAGTATTCGCTATATTTAGTGCTGCATTGAGGATTTCTAAGTTAATAAACTTGTGTCATACAAATGCTTTAAATGAGACCAAGATTGTGGTCTATTTAATTCAAATTTGTTAAGATGAGGAGCAAAGTTTTTGGAAGAAACCAAAGGAATAACACCCTATAAGTCAGGAGGTAATGTCTTACAAATTGTTTTCTATGTAGGTGTGAAGGGCTATCCAGCTGTCAGCTGTCCAGCAATAATATAAATTCTGCCTTCTCTGCAATAAAGCAGTAAAGAAAGGCAGAATACATGTCACAAAACCTTGAGACAGAAATTGATGCCAGAGTTTCGTTAGCTGTATGCTGCCCAGCACAACTTTATCAACTGCAGAATCAATTTTAGTCTTATGGTTCTATGAAATGGCTACTGCCTTGATTTAAGATAAGGCTGATTTAGACAGGGATATGCCTGGGCAGCTGACATCTACAGGTAAGCCCAATACCTAATCCCCTTTGCACCTATGCTCCACTCTAGAAATCGAGTATTTTAATAACTTTTTTTTTAATTCTTTACTTCCTACCACTTGTACATTCACAGTAATCCACTGCATAGTGTGGAGTGCACTGGAACTTATGCACACCTGGCGTTGTTGGTCACTTGCCAGGTGTGGGCAAATCCCAGCCCAACCCACACCTTGTTGTGGATTATTAATGATGTGCTTGTCAGTAAACAAAGACATTTGTGTTCTTCTGTGTACATGAATCACAAACTGATCTGAGCTAACATTCAAAGTATTGGCATGTACAGTCTGGTGACCCTGTAAACCTGTAAGATGTTTTAAGGGCAATGTAAACACTGTGTAACAACTGCACATATGGGACACCATTGGAATATACAATGATTGTAACTGCAGATGAGCCCCTACTGGAATTCTGACTAGTCACTGTCCAGCCAGTGTGACTCGGGGGAGTTGTCAGCCATACAGGGGAGTGCAGTTGCTGGTTTTGAGGAATGGGGTGGGTTTTGGTGATGGGGTGGAGGAGGGACTGTGCTGAGACAGTGTAATTCCAGGAGGATTGTCTTCACAGCAATTGCGCCTGTGGCTGGTGCAGATGCGTGAGGTGCTAAGTTCACCCATGGCACTGTTGTCACCTCCAACCCTGAGAGTCCCATTTTTCCACATGCTGCTGTTATTGCACCTATTTGTGCCACTTCTCTTGACTCATGGGCCAGAATGAAACTCATCACTGAGATAAGCGCAGGTTAAACGAAGCACGTGGTGGAACCAGAGAAGGGTTTCTGAAGTCAGGTATAAAGAAAACAGAAGTTCATAACCCCATTGAAATACACTGAACTGCATACCTGTATCTTCAGTTCTCAGTCTGCCCTTGAAGAGTCTGCGTGTCTGCGCTCTAGAGAAGATGACAGCATTGGACCCCGCCATGGGTAAACAAGGGCAGGTGTGGGGGGTACGGGGTGGTGGATGCTCTGTGGGAGGGCTGGGTGGGTGTAATGAATGGCCGAAAATACATTGGTGGATCGTTTCTTTTTGTTTGCAGGTGCAAAAAAAAAAAAAGAGAGAAAAAGAAAACACTGCTGATCCCCAATCGCGACACTGGGGGAATTGGCCACCCCCAGTGTTACAATTAAGTGGGAGACGACATTGATGGAGTTTATTTTTTTTTTTTTTTGCAGTTGAGAAACAAATGAAAACGACCAACAGCAACAATCCCCGATCATGACACTGGGAGATTGGGCATCCCCAGTGTCATAAAAAAGATGGACTGATCCCCAATCCTGACACTGGGGGATTGGGCACCCCCAGTGTCATAAAACAAGATGGACTGATCCCTGATCCTGACACTGGTGGATTCAGCGCTCCAGTCAAAAGACAGACTGATCCCCAATCCTGACACTGGGGAATTGGGCGCTCCCAGTGTCATAAGAAAAGACGGATTAATTCCCAAACCTGACACTGGGGGACTGGACACCCCCAGTGCCATAAAAAAGATGGACTGACCCCTGATCTTGACGCTATGGGATTTGGTACCCCCAGTATCACAGTTACGTTTCTGGGGGCCGATCACTGCTGCTTCCTTATGACTGGAATACACCACTGTAATTAAACAAGCATTTGTCAATAGAAACAAAGAAACATAGAATTTGACAGCAGATAAGGACCGCTTGGCCCACCGAATCTGCCCATTTCCCTACCTAATGGGTAAGCTGCAGATCCTAGTTAACCAGCCGCCTACTTCTTCCTACCCCCACCCCATAGAATTGCCTTATGACTGTCCCATGCATGCTTGAATTCCACCACTGTTTTTGACTCCACAACCTCCTCCGGAAGGCTGTTCCATGCATCCACAACCCTCTCTGTGAAAAAAATACTTCCTTAAATTACCTCTGAGCGCCCCCATCTTCAAATTGTGCCCTCTTGTTCTTGCACACCTCTTTTTGAAAGATGCTACCTCTGGACTTTGTTGATTCCCTTGAGGTACTTGAGAAGTTTCTATCATGTCCCCCCTCTCCCTCCTTTCCTCTAGGCTATACATATTGAGCTCCTTAAGTCTCTCTTCATATGTCTTCCAGTGCAGACCCTGCACCATTTTAGTTGCCCTCCTCTGGACAGTTTCCATCCTGTCTATGTCTTTGTGGAGATTGGGTCTCCAGAACTGCACGCAGTACTCCAGATGGGGTCTGACCAGCTGTCTGTTCAGAGGGATAATAACTTCCTGTTTTCTACTGGTGATGCCTCTCCCTATGCATCCCAGTATCCCCCCAGCCCTCCTTGCTGCCCTCTCACATTGTTTGCCCACCTTTAGGTCATCTGATATGACTACCCCCAGGTCCCTTTCCATTTTTGTTGTTGTTAGTATCTCACCCCCATTGTGTACTCTTCCCCAGGGTTTTTGTTTCCCAGGTGCATTACCTTGCACTTCTTAGCATTGAATCTAAGCTGCCATACATTAGACCATTCCTCTAACCTTGCCAAGTCCCTTCTCATCCTTTCCACCCCAACTTGTGCATCAACTCTGTTGCACTCAATGACGAATGTTTGCTTACTGGTATTGGCACTGGTAGTGCAGGAGTTAGAGAGATGCATAATAGGAATGGTAGTCAAGTACTGAAAGAGTGTATGTTAATGAATACAGAGTTACATAGGTGAGTAGTAGGTTGAAAATATATGTATGAAGATCATCGGGGGAGGTGAGAAGGAGGTAATGATACCATTAAAAAAGTACCCAGAAGGAAAACTCCAGGGGTAGATGGCCTTTCAAGCGAATGTTATACTGCTTTTGCACAAGAATTTGCCCCCTGGATATAAAAGATTGTGTGGCTTGGCCTCCATCTGCATGTCTGTGGGTGTCATTTCCTGCCTCCCCATTCATAGGCCAAAGCAGCCATTTTTAAAAGAAAAAAAAGAAAAACAGCCTGGACTGAGCTAATTGCTATGTTACAGTAGGGGTGAGTTTAGGCTTTGTAATTTTTTCATATTTTGACCGAAAATGTTAAATATAATCTTCTTATCACTCCACTTCATGAACTGTGTAGGTGAAAATGTTCAAATCCGTGGGAAAATGGCATTCCATGCCACAGGTGCGAGAACACATGGGCAGTATGTGAAAAACGGCAGCTGTACTATTCATGAGGTGGCATGATAAAAGAAAAAATTACTCACCTTAGTAATTGTGTTTCTTCTGATGGAGTTTTGCTGTATTTGACATATACTGCAGTTAGCCCCAACACTTGAACTGCCCCAGAGAGGAAAGAGTTAACCCTATACCGGAGCATAGAACGTTGGTCTCGAGCTCAGTTCAAACCTCTGTCTGCTGCACTTCAAAGTGTAACTGTCAGATTCTTATGAGCTAATACTAACTAACTACACCTCCTAAGTGGAAATTGTAAAATAAAATAGCCAACAGGCAACCAATTTTTGGGTCCCCAAAAGACTCAAGTCGAGAACCCCAAAATAATAAACAGGTAGTGAACCAACATATAACTACAAAAACAACATAAGCATAACCCACTCCCCCTTTCTAAAAGGGGGGGAGTGCCAAGCACACTCCTGAGGTGCAACACTGTATCTGCCAGCCCACTTCACAAAAACCAGGTTCTGAGAGGGGAGGCAGGGAGGGAGGTCAGAATACAGCAAGACTCCATTAGAAGAAACACAGTTACTAAGGTGAGTATTTGTTTCTTCAAACAACATGAAGTCTTGCTGTATTCTGACATATGCAGACTACCAAGCAGTACCTCCAAGGAGGAGGGTACCGAACCTATTTTGGGAATAGGCTCTGCAGTACTGCTGTACCAAACCCAGCATCACTCCTAGCCTGGATATCCAGAGAGTAATGCTTTGTGAATTTATGGACTACTTTCCAGGTGGCTGCTTTGCATAGTTCTAACAAAGGTATATCTCTGGCAGCAGCCAGAGAAGCAGTTGTACCCCTAGTCGAATGAGCCCTCAGGCCTGAGGGGGGTATTTTTCCTAGCTTTTCATAGCAGAATTGTATACAAGAGGCAATCCACCTGGCAATAGTTCTCTTAGTGGCAGGTTTACCATTTCCCACTTCACCATAAGTGAGAAACAACTGAGAACAGTCAAACCTAAGTGCCTTAGTATGCTCAATGTAGTAGCTAAGTGCCCTCTTAACATCCAAGCTGTGTAACTGTAGCCCCTAGGTGGCGCTATCCCAAGGGCTACTTCCCCTGCCTGCTTGGCTAGTAGTAGGTTAAGGGGCCTGAGTTCTGAAACAGGTGCCTCCACCCGGAGGTCAGGGTTGGTAGTGGTCAAGCTAACCTGGGCACAGCCCTCTGTGACACTGTAACCCCTCCTCTTTTCCCTTTAGTGGCCTGAACACTATACAATAATCACTTTCACAATGCCCCTGGTACACCACACAAGTACCCACACTGTTTGCACTTACCACCAGGGCTGGTTCCTCTGGCTCGACCCTGAGGACCCCCTGTAACACAAGGTTATGCACAGCAAATAGCAACAGTACAGTACTTTGAGCACAAACTTGAACCACAGTCAGATTACATGCAGAAAAAGTTAGATCTGATTTATTGAGGGGACTTGAAAAAGGGAGGGGCAAAATCAGGTTAAAGGTTATATCAGTCAAGCAGTTATGCATGCGCTTTGAGTTCCCCCACACAGTCACACCTCTGGGTACCCAGGTGGAGAAGAGATGGGCTAGCCAGGACTGTTGCCCGGGGTTGGCCGGCGTCGTAGCTGGTTGGGGCCCTGTGATGGAAAACACAACATGCACAGTACACAATATTTGTAATCCGGAGCCAGACAGCTCCATTCGTAAAGGAATGAAACAACAAAACAATCAGATGACACACTCAGATTAAGCTGTTGTTGCAGGGAGCTATCCTGGTATTTACTCATGATACTCAAGACTGGACACAGGCTGGACTAAAATCGAGACTGCAGGTGGTTGATCTGGAATGCCAGGAGAAGCTGGGCCCACACAAGTTGCAGAGGCATTGTTCCTGTTCAAGTGTGGAGCAGGGGGCTGATCCCCAGGCAGGTCTCTCGTCTTTGGCTTCTCTGTGCAGTGGGTAGTCTGGCTGGGCCAGTCTGGCAAGGCCCAGACTGCATGGAGACAAATTCGGATGCAGTCTGTTTTGGGCTAGATACAGCTTCCAGCAAGCAGAACACAGTTCACACAGTGGGGAACTAACTGACGACCCACTAGCAGCTCATAGCACATTTAAATGTAAGGGAATTCTACTGTACCAGGCAAAGCACACCCTGGTCACAATCACAAAGTCTCTGCACACTGGGAGCTTAGGGGTAGCTAGAACTCCTGACAGGCCGATCGCATTCAGCAAAATCATTGGTCTTCTTCAGGTTGAGCCTGGCCCACTTCAGTAGCTTACTTTAGTCACACAAACTTGGATTTTGTCCAAAATAATTCTCTTCTCTCCCTCTCAGAAGCAGCAGACAGACAGACATGCAGGCCAAAAACTCAGCCTTTTCACAGTTCTCCCATGAGAATCCACGCAGGATTGCTGCTCAGAATCACTTCAGCTGCTTCTTCTTCAGCTTCCAGCTTAGATCTGCCTCAACTGCCAGCAAGCTTGGGGATTTCCCACAGATCCAAAAAAGGTTTGGTTGGCTGATTCGGCTGTCAGTCAAAGCAAGAGCTCCCCCTTCAGTTGCAAAAAAGGCACAAAATGACCAGAAGAAAAAATTACTCACCTTAGTAATGTTGTTTTTTCTAATGGAGTCTTGCTGTATTCTGACAATAGCAGTGAGTCCCAACCTTCGAACTGCCCCGGAGATGAAAGAGTTAACTTTCCATGCCAGGCATGGAACGCTGAGCTCGAGCTTGGTTGAGACTCTGTTGCTGTTTAAACTCAAACTGTCAGATCTTTACAAGCTAAACTCACTAAGGTCCTGTGTGGAAGCTGTAAATCTACACTAGCCAACTGGCTACTAAACATAAAAACAGATTTTTTGGTTCCAAAACAAAGACTCAAGTCAGGAGACCCAAAAAATGAAAAAACACAACACCCACTCACCCAAAGAAAAAAGGGGGTGAAAACAACAAGGTGGGGCACCTCCAGAGTGCCAACACTGCCACTGCCCACCCACATCCCAAAAACAGAGGTTCTGAGAGGAGAAGGTGGGGGAGGTCAGAATACAGCAAGACTCCATTAGAAGAAACAACATTACTAAGGTGAGTAATTTTTTCTTCAAACAACATGAAGTCTTGCTGTATTCTGACAATAGCAGACTACCAAGCAGTACCTCCATGGAGGAGGGACAGAACCTACTTAGGAAATAGGCTCTGAAGCACAGCTGTGCCAAACCGAGCATCACTTCTAGCCTGGATATCCAGGGAGTAATGCTTGGTAAAACTGTGAACTGTTTTCCAGGTAGCTGCTTGACACATCTCTAGAATAGGAATTTCCCTGGCAGCAGCCAGGGAAGCAGCTGTACCTCTGGTAGAGTGAGCCCTCAGGCCTGAGGGTGGAACCTTACCCAGTTTTTCATAACAAAATTGAATACAAGAGACAATCCACATGGCAATGGATCTTTTAGTGGCAGGTTTCCCCTTTCCCAACCTCACCATAAGTGAGGAACAGTTGGAGGGAATCAAACCTGTGACCCTTGGTATGTTCTATGTAGTAGCTAAGGGCTCTTTTCACATATAAACTGTACAGCCTCCTCTCACCAGAGGAGGAATGGTCAGTGAAAAACACAGGAAGAGACATAGATTGGTTAAGGTGGAAATCTGAAACCACCTTAGACAAAAACTTCCTGTTAGTCCTGAGGACCACCTTATCTCTATGGAAGGAGATAAAATCAGGCTCCACTGACAGGGCTTGCAACTCACTTATGCGTCTGGCAGAAGTGATGGCTACCAGGAACACAGTTTTCCAAGTCAAGTACTTAAGCTCTGCTGAAGACAAAGGCTCAAAAGGGGGTTGCATAAGCTGAGCAATGCAAACGTTAAGGTCCCAAGCAGGGGCAGGGTCCCTGAATGGAGGGTTGGTATGAAGCAATCCCTTGAAAAACTTAGAGAACACAGGGTGAGCTGAGAGAGAAGAGGGCTTACCTGCTGAAATGAAAGCAGAAACAGCTGCCAGATGCACATTTAGTGTAGCTGGTCTAAGGCACAAGCTATTCAAATGGACCATATAATCAAGGACTGTGGGCAGATCAGCAGACTCTGGGGAAATATGCCTTCCAGAGCACCATATGGAAAATCTTTTCCACTTAAAATTATAAGTAGTCCTGGTGGAAGGTTTCCCAGAAGCCTTCAGAATATCCATTACACCTTGGGAGAGGTGTAAATCAGCAAACTCTAACTCTTCAAGAGCCAGGCCTTGAGATTGAGAGATTTGAGATTCGGGTACCAAACCCTCCCCTGAGCACAGGTTAACAGGTTGTAATTCCTGGGAAGAGACAGGGGAAAATGGACTGCTAAGGACAACAGGAGAGGATACCAGGGCTGTCTGGCCCAGTCTGGAGCAATCAGGATCACTTTGCAGGGTTGAGACCTGATTTTGACTAGCACTTTGAACAGGAGAGGGAAGGGGGGAAAAGCATACAGGAACTTCCCTTCCCAACTGAGAACTAAGGCATCCAGGGGGACTGAGCCCAACACTGGAGGCCTGCAGCAAAAAATTGGAAGTTGGTGATTGTCTGGGGCTACAAAAAGATCTATCTGAGGGGTGCCCCATCTGGAGAATATCACCTCCAAGACCAGGGGATCTACTGCTCTGAGTTCCAACAGATTGATGTGAAGCAGAGATTCCTGAGGGGACCACAACCCCTGGGTAGTCAGATCGCCCAAGTGAGCCCCCCACCCCAAGAGGGAGGCATCTGTAGTAAGGATTAAAGAGTGGGACTGAGTGACAAAGGGAACTCCCTGTCTTAGATTGTTCTGATCCTGCCACCACTGTAAGGCCTGGATCAGGGTTCGAGTCACTGGGATCAATTTGGTCAGAGGGTCCTTCTTTTGAGACCAAAAGGCTCTCAAATGGAACTGAATGTTTCTCATCTGAAATTTTGCTCCCTGCACCACTGCTGTGGAAGCAGCCATGTAGCCCAGGAGCTGCAGAAAATGCCTTGCTGGTTGAGACACCTGCAGGGTGAATGAGGAGGTCAGTGTGATAAGGGTCCTTGCCCTGTCCAGGGGAAGGAAAGCTCTGGCCTTTTCTGTATCTAGCTCTGCACCTATGAAGGTGAGGAGCTGAACAGGCTCTAGAACTGACTTTGAAAGATTCAGAAGGAAACCCAAAGAGGTGAGCAGTTGCTGAGTTATCTGTAGGTGTAACTTGACTTGGTCTGGGGACTGATTTACTATGAGCCCGTCGTCCAGGTATGGGAAGATGGCAATCCTTTGCCTTCTTAGGGAAGCAACTACCACTGCCAGGCATTTTGTGAACACCCTTGGAGCAGAGGTTAGACCGAAGGGCATTGCTCTGAACTGGTAATGGCCTGAGGGCAGTTCGAACCTGAGGTACTTACTATACATTTCAATATACTCCACTATATCATCTCCATTCTGACAATACATTAAGCATATTTCACACAGGTAAATTGAACATTACTATACAGAATCATGTAATAACTTCTTGTACTCTAAACAATGCAAGAGGGGGCCCTTCCCTATCAGCTAACTTGGGGCTGGATGGGGCAGGGGCACCATGGTGAGAGGGCAGAACAAGTAACCTGGAATGGGCCGTCAAACTCAATTTGGGTAGTGAGCTCTGAGAGACATAAACACCTTTGTGGACTACATTGAGAGGCAAATCCACTGGCCTCCCGTGGAATCGTAACTGAAGTGCACCACTGGCTTGACAGCTCGGCCAGTCTTTCTGGGGTAAACAACCACAGTCTCTGTACTTTCAGCAATGGTCTTGGAGCTTTCATCACTTGTGAGGGGTGCCTCTGCATGAAGGGAAATGTCCAAGCTGGGAGCACTGTCAGCCCCTTGCTCTGTAGTCTCTGTTTCTACAACACTTGGCTCATTTTGAAGACACTCTGGCACTGAAGGGGGGTTGTCTGCACTCTTATACTGTTCCTCAGGTTCTGGTGTGTCACCAGAGAGACTCATACCATCAGCGTCTCCTTCAGGCAAATCATACAGTTCCACAATACACAAAGACTCAGCATCCTCAGACGTGATACTTTGCACTTCACCTTCAGGGAGCATTGGCTCCAAGGATGATGCCAAGGGGTTAGGCAGTCCAGAAGGCCCAGCTTCATCCCCCATAATGCAACATAGGATTTCTACTAAACAATTGACTCAGTTCATATGAGGGGTAATGGGCATTATCACACTCACTGTCATCCGAGTTAGACTGGCAGTCACTATCATTCTGGGCCTGCTGTGGGGGAAGTCTTAAATCGGCAACCACGGGAGCAAGTTGACTCTGTTTCTTTCTTGCAGCAGCACAAGTCACTGGTCCAGGAGAATCAATCTCGGTGGGTTCAGCCTCAATTATAACTTGACCAATAGGTAGCAAGTGGTTACGCTGCATGGTCTTGACAGCTTTGTAGTTATTCGCTGGGCGCACTTTGTACACTGGCAAATCATTCAACTTTCCAACTATGACATGGGAAAGATGGTGCCATTGATCAGCAATTTTGTGTTTACTATGCAATCCTAAATTTCGCAACAACACACGGTCTCCAGGCCTAAGCTCTTAAGCATTTACTTTTCTATCATGTCTCTTTTTGTTGGCTAGATTTCTTTTGGTGGCCATTGTCTGGGCCAGTTGATAGGCATGGTTCAACTGAGCTTTCAGTTTTTGTACATATTGCAGGTAATCTTCGGCTCGGACCCCATTGGGAGAAACCCCAAAACAGACACCAACAGGCAGCCGGGCCTCTCTCCTGAACATGAGCCGGTAGGGAGAGAACCCGGTAGCATCATTCTTCATGCAATTGCATGCATGTACCAAGGTGCTAATCTGCTTGCTCCATTTATGCTTATCTTTTGGATGGAGGGTGCCTAGCATGTCTAGCAGGGTACGGTTAAAGCGTTCTGGTTGAGGAGCCCCCTGCAGGTGATAAGGGGTGGTTCTTGACTTTTGCACCCCCCCCCATAGAGAGAGCATTTTATTGATTAGCCGACTCTCAAAGTCCCGGCCCTGATCAGAGTGAATTCGCTGGGGGGCACCATAGTGAACGAAGAAATTTTCCACTAACACCTTGGCCACAGTAGATGCTTTTTGATCTTTGGTGGGAAAAGGTTGTGCATACCGTGTGAAATGGTCCGTAATCACTAACACATTGCCAATGTTTTGCTGATCAGGCTCTGAACTCAAGAAGTCTATACAGACTAGTTCCACTGGGGTGCTGGTAGTAATGTTGACAAGGGGGGGCAGCCCTCTGAGGGAGGGCTTTTCTCTGCAGGCAGCGACTACAAGTCCTTACATGGTGCTCAACATCGGCCCCCATCTTGGGCCAGTAGAATCGAGGTCGTACTAGGTCAAGGGTCTGGTCGATACCGAGGTGGCCCATATGATTGTGGAGGGACCTCAGTACCAAATCTTTGAAGGTTGTGGGCAGGACTAATTGTTCCTTGTCTATTTGGCCACCCCGATCTACTGTCTCTCTATACAAGAACTGATTAAGCAGCTTCAACCTGGGGCCTTCTTTAAATAATAAAGCCATTTGCAGATCACAGGAATGCAACTTGGACACATCTTTTCCTGCACGAAGGGCGTCAAGTGCTGGCTAAATCATAGGATCTTGGGATTGAGCCCATTGAATGCTGCCATTGTCAAACTGAGGTAGTGCACTAATATCTAGAGCAGAGAAGTGGCAATTCGCAGCCGGTATGCAGGTGTCAGAGGGGCCCAAGCAATCTACTAAGCAGTCCGCTGAGTCTGTAGACATCTGTTCACTTCTATCAAACTTTTGGCACAATGCTTGGATGTCAGGTTCAGACAGCCTGACCCAGTCACTCCTGTAAATGGGCCTCCGGGATGGACGTCAGCATCAATATGATTCAGGCCCGGTCTGTATTCGACAGTATAATCATATGGTGACAATGCAGAAAGCCACCAATGCCCCATGGCGTCTAACTAAGCTGAAGTATGTATATAGGTCAATGGGTTATTGTCAGTACTCACCAATATTTTCTCCCCATAGAGGTAATCATGAAACTGGTCGACAATGGCCCATTTTAACGCAAGGAACTCCAACTTGTGCACAGGGTAGTTTCGCTCTGATAGGGTCAAGCTCCTACTGGTGAATGCCACTGGTCTCAAACCATCCTCATGGTATTGAGACGGTATACCTCCTAGACCCTGCAGACTGGCGTCAGTATGCAACGCATAGGGTTTGGTAGGATCAACATAAGCGAGGATGGGGGCATGGGTGAGCTGATATATGACTTCGTGGAAAGCTGCTTCACAGTCAGGCGTCCAATGGGACCCGAAAAGTTCACCTGGGTGGAAATATACTTTGTCTGGTTCTTTGATGGCCTCTTTTTTGTATTTCTGATTGGTAGGAGGGTAACCCTGGGTAAGATTCAAGAGTGGCCGGAAAACTTTGGAATAGTCCTTTATGAACCGGTGGTGGTAGCCACAGAATCCCAGGAAACGTTGTAGTTCTTTCAAATTGTGGGGCTGGGGCCAAGTAGTCAAGGCTTCAACTTTACTAGGATCAGTCTCTATCCCCTCTGTAGACACTATGTGACCCACATACTTCACAGAGGTTTGGAAAAACTGGCACTTGTCGATGGACAGCTTGAGGCTGAAATCTTCCAGTCAGTCTAGTACTTTGAACAGTCGACTCTCATGCTCCTCTAGGGAGCTCCCGAACACAATGATGTCATCCAAGTATACCAGGCATTCCAGCAAATTCATGTCTCCCACGGCTCATTCCATCAATCGCTGGAAGGTGGCTGGGGTGCCCGATATCCCGTGGCATTCTCAGAAATTCGTAGAACTCCAAAGAACAGAGGAAGGCTGTCTTCTCGCGGTCCTCCAGAGCCATTGGAATCTGGTAATATCCACTGAGAAGATCCAACACCGAGAACCATTTGCTCCCATTCAAACAATCCAGAGCATCTTGTATACGGGGCAGAGTCCACCGATTCAGAGTTCGATAATCACCACACATCCTCACAGATCTGTTCTTCTTATGCACAACCACAGTGGGAGAAACATATGGACTCCTAGATTCTTGTATCACACTAGCCGCGAGCATTTCCTGCAAGTGTCTTCTTGTCTATGTCTGTAGGGGCTAGCTGTCGAGACCTCTCTCAAAATGGCTGTTCATCATGCAGACGTATGTGATGCTCCACACCCTGGACACATCCCATGTCCCACTCCTTCAACAAAAACACTTGATCTCTCTGGGCAAGCTTCTGGCTAATTCTAGTCTTCCATTCAGCTGGCAATGGGGAGTCACCGAAATCAAACAAGTGGGGAGTCACTCTATCTGTTTTGCCAGGGTGCTTGTTGCTGGGCAACACTGCAGTGTCTGTGCAGTGTACCGTAGCTAGAGTGCATCCTCTGTTCACCCAGATATCCCGATCGGACACATTATGAATCTGGACCATCACTTGTCATGCAGAGCCATAAGCATGAGCTGGCAAGATGCTGGGTTTAACCAATAATCCTTCCAGCAATTTTCCATAGCTTGGCACGTCCAACATCAGTATTTTGTTCTTGACATCTTTGGAGAGGCAGACCTCCCCTTGAATGGTACACTGGGCGTTAGGGGCCAGTACCATTGAATCGGGATCCTTCTTCCACATGACCCCTACTGGTTCATCCTGGTCCACTCCCTTGGGGTTCTGTTGCAAATCATAGGTCCTCTTGATCAGAGCAGGAATTCTTAGGGCCCTCCCAGTCCGTCGCCCTTTTTTCTCGTGAAAAAGTTGTGCCAGTCTCCCAAACATATGGGCACTGATCCCAGTTAACAGGGGAACCCCATCATACAGTCCAGTAGAGGGGACACACCAAGGCCAGTGTTTAGACTTGCTCCTCTACACCAGTTACAGCTGCAGGAAATGACAACCAGAGGTGGACATATCCTAGGTAGGGATAAGACTTGTCGCTCAGCCCTCTCACATGTAGGCCTTCCAGGGATTGTAAGGGCACAGCAGATAAGTGTTTGTCATACCAGTCTTTAAATACAATGGTCACTTGCAACCCACTGTCCAGCAAAGCTCGAGTAGGAATACCATTTACAGCCACGGTAGTCTCCATTGAAGGGCCCACTTTTTTGGACCAGTCTGGAGGGACAGCAGAAGGGGCCTGGATGGATGATTTAGCCACAAAGGGGTTTGAGTTAGGATGTCCGAAGACTTCACTGCGGTCATTTTGTGCACCCCTTGACCACTGATTCGTTTTCCGAAGCTCTCCTTGAAGCCGGTTCACTACTTTCTCTTAAGTCTTTCTGAGACCGGCATTCCCTCTTCATATGGCCATCCTTTCCACAGTTGTGATTAAATGTTAGACTCCTGGGTCATCCTTGGAGAGAACATTGCATGAGGAACTGAAGTAGTAGCAAGGGATCGGGGTTCAATATCTGCTTGCAGTGGTGAGAGGGGTGCAACGTGTCTCACTGGTTCCCTTAGGGTGGCAGTCAATTCTTTGATTTCAGCCTGCGAGCTACCCTCGGTAGAGGATGCCTGAGGGTGCACCCCCACCCCATGGCAGTCACATCCTGAGAGGAACCAGAATCTTGTTCCACAGGAGAAACCCTTGCAGAGGCGCCCGCCTTCAACTCTCGGACTTCCTTTAATAGCTTGACTTTCAAAAACTGGGCCCAGGGCGGGAAGTCTTCTGCATTCTCAGAGTGCTCATTAGGTGCCGACTTTTGCCCCTGAACCCCACTTGGATGATCACTCTCTGTCACTTGCGCAGTAGCAGCAGATATTGGTGAAATTCCCCTCCGGGGTCGCCGTTGCTCAACCCCCCCAAATTCCTTTCATTAGCTCATCATAAGAGCGAGGCGATTCCAGTCGCTTGGCAAAGCGCAACTGAAGCAGTAACTATTCTGAAAACAGAGCAGATTTAAGGATCCAGTCCAGCCTAGTTTGATCTAATCCATTTGATGGCAAACTACCTTTTCTGAGGCACTCTTGTAGCAGCTTTTCAAGCCGAGGTACATACACAGACAATGGCTCCCCAGAGTACTGCTGGGCATTTCCTACTCTCCACCACAGGTCCTCATCTGAATCCGGGCTCCCATACACATTCTCCAATGCATCAAGATAGTCCTGTGCAGTTGCTTTGGGGTTATTGGCCCGCTTGGCACAGATGGTAGCCAGGGCAGGACCTTGGTGGCTCTCACTCAACCTCTTTCATTTCTCTGCTTCTGAGCATTGCCATTCAAGTACTAGAGGGGCAACATGGTCTATCCAGGTCTCCCAGTCATCCTCCCCCTGGGGGGTTGGGAGGGTGCCTGAGAAGATTTTCAACCTTTTAGGAGTCATGACTAATGGCTAGTACAGATACAGGGGCCAGCATTGGCACAGGCACAGAAGGCGGGGCAGTAACAGGTGTTGGAGTGGGAGGGGGTGTTGGGAGGGAACACCTCCAGGTGGCAGGAATAGTTTCTTAAAGTCCTCTATGGTTTTCCCTTCCTCCAGCAACAACTTAGCAAATTTCTCCTCAAAAGTCTCAGATAATAGGGGGAGCTTATCCTCCCCGGGGTCTTTACTGTCTCTAGTTATCACTTTCCAGGCGGCTGGGGCTCCTTCTGGGGCAATAGTCTGTGGCACTTTGGAACTGTCCACTGGGTCACTACACTCTACTAAGGCCATGAAAGTTTGGGCGGTCAGATCAGCCTGTCGCCCCACCACCACAGAGTTTGTTAAACATTAAACTTTGGAAAGTACTCCTTCTACAGCATCTTTACCAATGTTCAGGGGAATATCCAATAGAAGCAGGGCATTGTGAGGGTCAATCTCCTGCCCTGTACACCACCCTACCAACTGGTGCACAGCCACTTCTGTTGGGGTAGCCATTTATGTTTGACAATAATTCGTAATTTCGGCCACTAGAAGACACAAAATCCCAGCGGTGAGCCTCCAAGATGTAACCCCTAGGTGGCGCTATCCCAAGGGCTACTACCCCTGCCTGCTTGGCTAGTAGCAGGTTAAGGGGTCTGAGTTCTGAAATGGGTGCCTCCACCCGGAGGTCAGGGTTGGTAGTGGTCAAGCTAACCTGGGCATAGCCCTCCGGGACACTGTAACCCCCTTCTTTTCCCTCTAGTGGCCGGAACACTGTACAATAATCACTTTCACAACACCCCTAGTACACCACACAGGTACCCACACTGTTTGCACTTACCACCAGGACTGCTTCCTCTGGCTCGGCCCTGGGGACCCCTGTAACACAAGGTTATGCACAGCAAATAGCAACAGTACTTTGAGCACAAACTGGAACCATAGTCAGATTACATGCAGAAAAAGTTAGATCTGATTTATTCTGGGGACTTGAACAAGGGAGGGGCAAAATAAGATTAATTAGCTTAAAGGTTATATCAATCAAGCAGTTATGCATGCGCTTTGAGTCCCCCCACACAGTCACACCTCTGGGTACCCAGGTGGAGAAGAGATGGGCTAGCCAGGACTGTTACCCCGGGGTTGGCGGCGTTGCAGTTGGTTGGGCCCTGTGATGGAAAACACAACATGCACAGTACACAATATTTGTAATCCAGAGCCAGAGGATCAGTTCTTAAAAGAAAAAAAACAACAAGACAATCAGATGACACACTCAGATTAAGTTGTTGTTGCAGAGGAGAACTACCCTAGTTACCTTACGATACGCAAGACTGGGACATGCATGATGAAAATCGAGGACTGCAGGTGGTTGATCTGGAATGCCAGGAGAAGCAGGGCCCACACGAGTCGCAGAGGTGTCGTTCCTGTTCAAGCATGGAGCAGGGGGCTGATCCCCAGGCAGGTCTCTCGTCGATGGTTTCTCTGTGCAGTGGGTAGTCTGGCTGGGCCAGTCTAGCAAGGCCCAGATTGCATGGAGACAAATTCTGATGTAGTCCATTTTGGGCTGGATACAGCTTCCAGCAAGCAGAACACAGTTCACTCAATGGGGAACTAACTCATGACCCACTAGCAGCTCATAGCACATTTTACATGTAAGGGAATTCTACTGTACTAGGCAAGCGCTCCCGGTCTGTCCATAGAAGTCTCTGCACACACCGTGAGCTAAGGGGTAGCTGGAACTCCTGACAGGCCGATCACATTCAGAAAAATCTTCGGTCTTCTTCAGGTTGAGCTTGGACCACTTCAGTAGCTTACTTTAGTCACACAAACTTGGATTTAGTCCAAACTAATTCTCTTCTCTCCCTCTCAGGAGCAGCAGACAGACATCCAGGCCAAAAACTCAGCCTTTTCACAGTTCTCCCATGTGAATCCACTCAGGATTGCTATTCAGAATCACTTCAGCTCCTCCTTCTTTTTCAGCTTCCAGCTTAGATCTGCCTCAACTGCCAGCAAGCTTGGGGATTTCCCTCAGATCCAAAAAAGGTTCAAATGGCAGATTCAGCTGTCAGTCAAAGCAAGAGCTCCCCCTTCAGTTGCAAAAAAGGCGCAAAAAGACCAGAACTACAGTTCCTACGGATTTTGACTTCAGACAGCTCCTATAGTCCAGCTACATTTTAAGTCCCACCAGTACTGTTTGGTCCAATTTGCAGTCCAGGACCAAGATAGTGGAGACAAACAAAACAGACCTTGCTGCAAAAAAGGTAGGTTAGACAAACTACACTATCATTATCACTCTAACTGATTTTCAGCAAATAGTTACATCTTTCAACAGAGCTCCCTCTCAGATTACTTATGCTGCAATCAGGCAGCTCTTAAAAAGACAGTACACAGAGGCTATGCAAGCTCTGGTAATCACATTTAAACTGCTAAAACGGAGGACACCAGCCTGGCAGTGAGCATTTAGGCAAGCTCAAGTAAGACTTTTTGGGAACCCCCATTTGTAGGGGGGTTACATAATCTTTCTCCTGAAGAAGAATGATCAGTGAAGAACACAGGAAGAAACATGGACTGGTTCAGATGAATATCTGAAACCACCTTGGGTAAGAACCTCCTATTGGTTCTAAGGACCACCTTATCTCTATGGAATAAGATAAAATCCGGCTCCACTGACAGAGCTTGTAGCTCACTAATAGCCTGGCAGATGTGATGACTACCAGGAACACAGTTTTCCAAGTCAAGTACTTCAGTTCTGCTGAAGCCAATGGCTCAAAAGGGGGTTGCATAAGCTGAGCAATGCAAACATTAAAATTCCAGGCAGGAGTAGGGTCCTTAAAAGGAGGGTTGGCATGAAGCAAACCTTTCAAGAACTTACAGAAAACAGGGTGAGATGCCAGGGAGGAAGCCTTTCCCACTGACAGAAATGCAGAGACAGCTGCTAAGTGCACTTTCAGAGTGACTGGCCTGAGACCTTGGCCATTGAGATGAACCATATAATCCAGAACAGTAGCCAGATCAGCAGTGTCCGGTAAAACATCCTTATTGGAGCACCAAATGATGAATCTCTTCCATTTAGAATTTTAAGTTTTTCTGGTGGCAGGCTTTCAAGAAGCTTTAAGAATATCCAGAACCCCCTGAGACAGATGCAGATTTGCATACTCTAACTCTTCAAGAGCTAAGCCTTGAGGTTGAGAGACTGAAGATTGGGGTACCAGATTCTCCCCTGAGAGGAGATTAACAGGTTGTGCCTCTTGGGAAGAGATAGGGGAAGATGGACTTTTAGAGACATTAACAGGGGATACCAAGGCTGTCTGGCCCAGTCTGTTGCAATCAGGATCACCCTGCATGGTTGTGACCTGATCTTGACCAGGACCTTGAATAACAGGGGAAAGGGAGGAAAGGCATAAAGGAACCCCAATCAGAACCAGAGCATCCAGGAACTATGCCCATGACTGAGGGTCTGCAACAGAAGAGAGGAAGTTGATGATTGTCTGGGGCTGCAAAGAGATCTATCTCTGAAGTGCCCCACCTGGAGAACACTACTTTCAAAATGAAGGGGTCCAGGGCCCACTCGTGATGGCCCTGAGAGATCCTGCTCAGGGCATCTGCTAGCACACTGTCCTTCCCTGGTAGATGGACTGCTACCAGAGATTCCAGCAGGGCATAAGTCAGAGAACAAATTTTCATGGCTTCCATGCACAAAGCCATAGACAGAGTGCTTCCCTGCTTGTTGATGTACCACATGGTGGTGGTATTGTCTGTCCTGACCTGAACCACCTTATTCTTTACTGAGTGCAAGAAAGCTTGGAGAGCCAGGAATACTGTCCTGAGTTCCAGAAGATTGATATGAAGTAGAGACTCCTGAGGGGACCACACCCCCTGTGCTGTGAGGGCACCTAAGCCAGCTCCCCAGCCCAGGAGAGGCGCATCTGTGGTTAGAACCACTGAATGAGTCTGACTGATGAATGGGACTCCTTGCCTAGGATTGTCCTGATCCTGCTACTATTGGAGAGCTTGGATCAGAGTCTGAGTCACTGGAATCAATTTGGTTAGAGAATCTCTTTTCTGAGACCAAAAGGACCTCAGATGGAACTGAATATCCCTCATCTCAAATCTGGCTCCCTGTACCACTGCAGTGGAAGCTGCCATGTGGTGCAGGGGCTGAAGAAAATGTCTTACTAGTTGAGACACCAGAAGGTGGAAAGAAGAAGCAAGATCTGTAAGGGCCTTTGCCCTTGCCAGAGGAAGAAAAGCCTTTGCTTGGACAGTATCCAACTCTATCCCTACAAAGGTCAGGAGTTGCACTGGTTCGAGAACTGACTTTGGTAGGTTGAGGAGGAATCCCAAGGAAGTGAGCAATTGTTGTGTCACTTGCAAGTTTGACTTGACTTGGTCTGGAGACTGCCCCACAATGAGCCAGTCGTTCAGGTATAGAAAAATAGAGATGTTCTGTCTCCTGAGAAAGGCCACTACTACTGCTAGGCATTTTGTGAACACCCTTGGAGCTGGTGTTAGTCCGAAGGGCACTGCTCTGAACTGATAATGGCCTGAAGGCAATTCGAACCTGAGGTACTTTCTATGGGAACACCAGATGGGAATGTGAAAGTAGGCATCTTTGAGGTCCAGGGAGGCTAACCAATCCTCTGGCCTCAGAGAGGGAAGAATTACTCCCAGAGTCACCATTTTATTTATTTATTTATTAGCTTTTGGTTACCAGGTAAGTGCATTAGGCAAAAGACCTGCCTATTTTCAAGCACGACCCGGGAGTGTACAACATGCAGTAGTCAAAATACAGAGGACAAGTCAGGCATTAGCACAAAATCACAGGACCACCACGCAGGGCGGACTAACAAAGATACAGAGTAAAAACAGCCATGTATGGGTGGGTAAACAACAAAACATCCAGGATATTACATAGAGATAAGTATGAGTACATAAACAATGTTAGACTTAGGGTGAGCAGAGAAACTCGAATGGAAATTAGGGCAACTGCAGACACCAGGAGAGCTCAAGTATGAAAAAAGTGCTTTTTTGAAAAAGTGATGAGACGGGGAATGCTTAATGTCATAAGGAAGAGAGTTCCAGTATTTGGGAGCGAAGTATGAAAAAGCTTGCGCACCCATTTTTGAAGAGCAGGGAAGAATGGTGAGCAGGGGAGCAGTCGAAGACCTAAGGGGATGAGCTGGGGAAATGGGTTGAAGCATAGCTGCAAATGTGTCAGGTCGCGGTGGACGTGATAAGGAATCAATAAGGTTACACAGAGCGTAGGAACGCATGCCACCAGGAGACAACCAGTTTAATGTAGAGTAGAGACAGCAGTGATGGGTCAGCCGGGGAGCAGCCAGAGCGAATCTGCAAATGTTATTATATGTGGTGTCCCATTTATGTAAGTCTGCTGCTTTGGCCTGACAGAAGACAGGAAGAGCATACGTCAGCCCTGGAAGCAAGACCCCCTAGGCTACAGAAACATGGGCAGAAGCAGTGAGTGATGAACCCTGTAAGCAGCTACAATCTTCGAGTTGATGTGTTGACAAATCCTATTGATATGTGAGATGAAATGGAGTTGGGGGTCTAGAGTCAACCCTAAATATTTAAAGGTCATTGTGTTGGTGAGTATAGAACCATCAGGGCATTGGACCCTCAGGTGTTGAGATTCTACACTGACCTTCCTTAGGGACCCAAAGAGCATAGCATGAGTTTTAGGTAGATTGAGAATTAATTGGTTAGAGGAGAGCCAGACCTGGATCTGACTAAAGGAGGATGATAGGTGGTCATTGATATCACTGACAGATGCAGAAGTGGTATAAAGTAGCAGGTCATCAGCATACAAGATAGACTTACAGTGGGTGGTGGAGGTAGGGATAGAATTGACAAAGATGGAGAATAACAATGGGCCTAGTATTGAACCCTGAGGAACACCACGAGAGATGGCAGAGGGAGATGATTGGGCTTTGCAGAATGAGGTAGTTTGGAATCGACAGTTAAGACAGCTTTCGAACCAGGACAAGGTGGGATGGGTAGCTCCAAGGTCCTGAAGTTTGCACAGGAGAAGGGGATGGCTCACCAGGCCAAATGCTTTTGTAAGATCAATAAATACAGCGCCGGTGAGTTGCCCATTATCCATGTTAGTCTTAACATCACTGGTAAATAGGGTAAGAGCCATTGTGGTACTGTGTCCAGGCTGAAAACCATGCTGGATAGGAGACAGAAGATTGAACTTGGTCAGTTGGGAGATGAGCTGGCCATGGATTGATTTCTAAAGCAGTTTGCTTAGGGTGGGTAGTATAGCAATAGGCCTGCAATTATTTAGTCTACTAGGATCGCCATTTTTGAACACAGGAATAATCCTGGCTGATTTCCATATAAGGGGAACTGCTGAGGTGGAGATAAGAGAGGTTGAATGGTCTAGTTGCGGGGGTTGCTAATAGAGCTGCCGCCAGTCAAAGGATACTGGGTTCAAGACCATCTGTACCCGCGCTACCATGAGGAGAGATGGAATTGAGGAGTTTTAAGACTTCAGCTCTAGTGACAGGTGTAAGCTTCAGAGGGGTTGATGCCAAAGGGGGATTGCAGGGAGAAGTAGGAGAGCCAAGAGGAGAGGCATGGGGGAAGGTAGGGAGTGCTGTGAAAATAGAGTTAAAAGCTTCGGCAAATTTTGAATCTTGGCTTGACAAGGTGCTTGTTTAGGTATCTTAGGTCTAGGATGGGCCGCCACTCCCCTGTCTTTTTTGGGGTAAGGAAATATCTGGGGTACAGGCCCTTGCCCCTATATGGAGTAAGAACTCTCTCTATGGGTCTGAGAACCAGCAGAGAGGAAACCTCTGCCTCTACGGCAATGGTTTCAGAGATGTTTGCAGGTGAAAAAAACCTGACCCTCAGTTTTGGAAATTTTTTGAAGCTGAGGGCCAGTCCTTGGCTTACTACCTCCAGGACCCACTTGTCTGAGGTAACAGACTTCCAGGCCTGGAAGTAGTAAGCCAGTCTGCCTCCTACTGGAGTAAAGGAGTCGACCCAGGCTGACACATCAGGGTGTCTGCTTGGCAGGAACCTTAGACTGGGAGGAAGATGCAGCCCTGCTCATCCCCCTTCTGCCTCTCCCTCTGAAAAACCCCCTCTGAGGAAAAGGAGAGGAGGCCTGTGCCTGGTAGAAAGGCCTGTGAAAGTGGCCCGCCCCTGCCTCTAGACTGCTGCTTCTGAGGAGTTGCCTGCCTTTCCTTGGCCTGTGCAGTCCTGTAGGTGGTCCTGTATTCATCCATCTTTTTTATGTAATTCTCTGTCTGCTCCCCAAACAGAGAATTAACCACCACAGGGAAATCCATGGCCTTAGCCTGAGTGTCCTGTGAGAGGCTAGTACATCGGAGCCAAGCAAATCTCTGAAGAGACATAGAGTCCACAGCAGCACGAAACTGGATCTTAGATGCCTCAATCCCATTAGCAGCCACCTCCTCCTGCTCCTTGGCTAGCTTGGGGGGAAGCCTGTTTAGCCAGTTCCAGAACAGTATCCCATCTGGACTTCTGGTATCTGGCTGTGTAGGCCATATAATTTGCCTGCCTGAGTCCCACGGAGGATGCCAAGTACTGTTTTTTGGCCATAACATCCACTTTCCTAGAGTCTTTATCTGGGGTGTGTGGAGCCAAAGGTATATTAGCCTTGTCACAGGCTGCAGCCTGCATGACCCCAACATGGCTGCATTGTTGGAACAAGAACTCTGAACCTGAGCCTGACAGCTTATACCTCCTGTCCAATCTCTTATCCACAGGAGGCAAAGAATTTGGTATTTGGATACATTTTTGTGTCTGTTTCACAAGATATTTATGGAGGGGAATAGACAGCCTTTTGGACTCTGGGATGTCCATCATTTCTACAAAATCAGACTCCTCTTGTTCCTCAACAGTTTCAACCAGAGGGAGCTGGAGGGTCTCTGCCACTTTTTTGTAAAACAAATAGTGGGATGGGGACTCAGAAAGCCTGGGAGGGGAAACATTAGAAGGCCTGTCTGGGGAGATGTCCAGTTCAATGGGCTTATCCAGACCTTCCACACCATCATCATCATCGTCATCATCATCGTACCCTTCTTCCCCCTTCAAATCCGGTTCATAATACTCATCCGGACAATATTCCGGAACCGGGGGAACCAACTGAACTGAACTGAGCGCCTACCGAGAGGTGCCGGATCGGATGGAACCGGATGGAGCGATTCTACAATACTTATCGCTCTGGCTATCTCTTTGGCGGTTGGACATTGCAGTTTTGGATCCGAACCGGACGATTTCCTCTTCTTCTTTGACGGAACAGTCCCCTCAGGATCGGCTCTTCTTTTGCCCAAAGGAGTATCAGTGGGTACTCCTTCAGGTTCGGTCGGAACCAAACTGGGCTGGCCATCCAGATTAATGGACTTCTCGGCCTCCTTTTCCCTAAGCCTACTCAATCTCTTATCCAGGGTGGCCTTCGGAAAATTCTTGCAGATTTGTTAGTCTGAATCGAGGTGGTCAAAACCCAGACAATAAACACAGGTGGTGTGGGTCTGCCTTAGCAAAGGCACCCCCACACTCACTACAGTGTTGAAACCCAGTGGGCCTGGTTTTTTTCTTGGGTTTCTTTGACATGGCCAGACTAACAGCTTACCCTTTATAGCTTAGAAGCCAGGTAAGACCTCTCCTATCGGTTACCAACCGTGTTACGGGTCGTGGGAAAAAAAGTTTAAAATCCCATTTTTTTGAAACCGATAGGGACCGGTACCGGTACCTCACACTAAAAAATCAAGAAATAAAACAAGCTAAATACAAATTGGTTCCAAACTGGACCATAGACAAGACTTTACAATTTCCACAAAAGTTTAACAAATAAAACTAAGTCCACTACCTACAACACTTATTGTACTACAGACAGGGATCTGAACCGAAACAAAAATAGCGACTGGCTGACTTTACCGAACCGAGCAAGTGAAGGAGCAATCTCCAGAGCGACTGTTCAGTTAGGCGGAGTAAAGAATCTGATGGTTACACTTTGAAGTGCAGCAGACAGAGGTTTGGAAAAGAGCTCAAGCCCAACATTCTATGCTCTGGCATATTTATTTATTTAGCTTTTGTTGACCAGGTAAGTACACTAGACAAGACAATTG
Source organism: Neoceratodus forsteri (assembly GCA_016271365.2). Classification (NCBI taxonomy): domain Eukaryota; kingdom Metazoa; phylum Chordata; order Ceratodontiformes; family Ceratodontidae; genus Neoceratodus; species Neoceratodus forsteri. The sequence goes on from CM028132.1 coordinate 765,753,727, forward strand.
CCTATTTTCAGGTACGACCTGGGAGAGTAAAGGAATTACAGATTTAAATACATAGGACGACGTGGTACAGATTAAAAACATCTTACAAGTCAAGTGAGGACAACATAATACAGATTAAAACAGCTTACAAGTCTTGTAAGGCATAGTTTTGTTCAGTATGTACACCACAGAGTAACACATGTAGCAGCTAAGAGCAGTTACAAGAGGCACAGTTGAGAAGCAGCAGTTACAACACTATTTACAACATAGAGCCTCAGAAGTCGAGTTAACTCTTTCCTCTCTGGGGCAGTTCAAGTGCTGGGGCTAACTGCATATGTCAAAATACAGCAAGACTTCATGTTGTTTGAATGACTATACTGAAAATTTGGAATGAAAATATTGAAAATGACCAAAGTTACACACATGCATAGAAATTTTGAACGACTAGGTGTAACTCAGCCATTTTTTGGAGTTGTTTCACCAAATTTTCAACATGGCTTTTTTGGGACCTCAACTCATGAAAAGTGCTACTGTCATTTCATTCACTTGTGCCGAAAGAAGACAATACTTACCATAGTAATCCTGTTTCTTCCTAGGGAATCTTACTGTATTCTAACATATGCAGTATTGTCCCACAATAGTACTGCCCCGGAGCTGAACAGGTTAATAGAACCTATGCAAATGAGAGAATGCTAGGCTCAAACTCAGTTTTCAAACCACAGTCCCTGGTAAACAATCCATCAACCATCAGATTCTAACTAAGCTTGTCTAGGAAGCTAACTAACTAATACTAATCTGAAATAGTAATAATAATAATCAAAATAATCATTAGGCTACCAACTCCTTTATCATCATCCAGTTGATAGGCATTATCACCAAGACTCAAGTCACATATAGCCTAAGTAAAAAATAGCCCAGGAGTTCACCACAAAAAGCTGTAGTGCAGTGCCCCTAGGGTCTAGAAGTGGAGGAAGGGAGGGATCTCAGAATACAATAAGATTCCCTTACAGGATTAGTATGGTAAGTAATGTCTTCTTCTAACCCCAGGAAATCTTACTGTATTCTAACATATGCAGACTACCCAAGCAGTGTCTTTGGAGGTGAGCACAGAACCTACTTTGGAAACAAGCTCTGCAGTACTGTTGTGCCAAACTTGTGCATCACTCCTCGTCTGTAAATCCAGGCTATAATGTTTGACAAATGTGGGTTCAGTTTTCCAGGTAGCTGCTTTGCAAATATCCAATAAGGGTATGTCCCTTGAGGCTGCTATGGAAGTAGCAGTGCCCCATGTGGAATGGGCTTGAAGGCCCACAGGAGGCTCTTTACCAGCTTTGCTATAGCAAAACTGGATGCAGGCCACAATCCAGCGAGCAATGGTCCTCTTTGAAGCTGGTTTGCCCTTTTCTACCTCTCCATAACTAAGGAGCAGCTGGGTTCTGTTCTTCCAATGACCCTTGGTGAGCTCCAGGTAGTAACTGATAGCCCTTTTGATATCCAGGCTATGCAATCTGCATTTGCCTGAGCATGAATGATCATTAAAAAAACAATAAGAGTAATGGACTGATTAAGGTGAAAATCAGACACCACCTTAGGAAGAAACTTCCTGTTTGTTCTTAGGACTACCTTATCCCTATAGAAAGAAATGTAGTTCTGATCTGTACACAGGGCCTGTAACACACTGATCCTTCTGGCTGAAGTAATGGCTATTAAGAACACAGTTTTCCAAGTAACATACTTGAGCTCTGCTGTTGACATGGGCTCAAAGGGTGGCTGCATCAGCTGACCAATACAGATGTTAAGGTCCCACCCCAGGGTGAACTCTCTATATGGGGGATCCAGGTGCAGAAGCCCCTTAAAGAATTTCTTAAACATCTGTTCAGAGGCTAGAAGGCCTTCTGCCAACTGAAAGGTAGGCTGAGACTGCTGCTAAGTAAACCTTTAATGAAGAAGGCTTAAGACCAAGGGAATGGAGGTGTACCAAGTAATCCAGTACCAGGGGGACACCTGCCTGAGTACTAACTGCATCTTGTTGCTGGCACCAGCATGAAAATCTCTTCCACTTAGAGGAACAGGTTAACTGAGTGGTGGGTTTTCTGGAGTTCCTAAGGACCTGCAGTACCCTCTCTGAAAACCCTAGGTTGGCAAATTCTATGTCCTCAAGAACAAGGCCTTGTCTTGGCCCGGTAACACTGAGGATTAAGGCCCTAGATGCCTCACCTCGCACCACACCGTCGACCCGGGTTCAGGAATGAGCCCGGACCATCAGCAGGGATGGGGAGGGATCGAGCATCTGTTGGATGGCTCTCCCTTCCCGGGGGAAGGTATAGAGGCTGCGTCGCTCCTGAGCAACCCCTGGCGATGGCCGGGGGTAGCCAGGAACAAGGCGACGCTGCTAAATGGCACTGGGGGAGAAGCTCGGCGGACGCTGGTTGTCATTGCACGTCTGAGCTCCGCGTGGGGGCGGGACAAGAAAACATGAAAATCCCCAGCGCCTGATAGGTGAAAGTGGGACCAGTGGTTGGTCCCCACGCACAATGCAAGGCATCCAGATCCATCCTGGACACTCCCTCCGTCCCCTGGTCGCTCCACTAAATTCTAGATAGAGTGCCAGTGGAGTCGGTGGTCCCGCCCCAGAGGGCTCAGAGCCAGGGGGTCAGGGGGCCAGGTGTGGCGGTTGGGAGATGGGCCCTTGCCCATGGAGTAGAGTCTGGTGCTTCAGGTGGGCGGGATTAAGAGGGGCATAAATAAAGCTGAATACAAAAAAAGAACCAGGCCTTGAGTTTGAGAGATTGCAGGTTGGGATGTAGGATTCCGCCCTGTGAGGCAGTGAGGAGATTGTGCCTGCAGGGTAGAACTATTGGCTTGCTGACAGACAGAAGTAGAAGCAGTGAGTACCATGACTGAGACCTGAGTTTGTTCAAATCTCTGAGCAGTAGAGGGAAGGGAGGAAATACATTCAGGAATTTCTCTGTCCAATCCAATAGCAGTGCATCCATCAGTACTGTGCCCACTGTGGGAGGTCTGCAACAGTACTGTGGCAGCTGATGATTGCCTGGATGAGCAAAGAGGTCCATCTTTGGGGTACCATCACCTTCTGAACACTGTTAGAAGTACCTGCCAGTTCAGAGTCCATTCGTGATGGTTCTGATTAATTCTGCTCAGTGCATCTGCTAGGGTGTTGTCCTTCCCTGGTAGGTACACAGCTATGAGGGACAGGTTCAGAGAGTAGGCCAGCTTCCATAGTAACATGGCTTCTGTGTACAATGGGAAAGACCAAGTGCCTCTTTGCTTGTTTATGTAGTGCATTGTGGTGGTATTGTCTGTTCTGACTTGTACCACCCTGTTTCCAAGCTCTGAAGCAAAGGACTGGATCCCCAAGCGCACTGCTTGGAGCTTCAGCAGGTTTATGTGAAAGATGGTCTCCTTTTTGGTCCAGGTGCCATGAGCTGTGTGGTCTCCTGTGTGAGTTCCCCACCCTAGGAGGGAGGCATCTGTGGTCATGACCCTTGAGGGGAGCTGTTGCAGGAAAGGAACACCCTGTCTTAAGTTTTCCCTGTCCTGCCACCACTGCACAGCCAGAAGCAAAGAACTGGTGACTGGTACCAGAGCAGACAACTGGCATGTTTTTTGTGACCAATAAGATATGAGGTGAAACTGAATGTCCCTCATTTGAAATCTGGCTCCTGGTACTACTGCTGTGGACACTGCCATGTGTCCTAACAGCTGGAGAAAAAGCCTTGTTGGTCTGGGACAGGATAGCTGGAAGGAGCTGGCCAGTGTGACAGGGTAGAATAGGACCACGTCCCATTTGTTTTGAAGAAAGTGTTTAAATGCAAGAATCTGTATTCTTTCCTTTTCTCTCTTCTCTGTCTGGTTGTGCAACCAAATTTTCCTGTGAGACTTTGGACTTGATCAACCTGAACAGTCTCGTAATTCTTTGCCTCTCACTGTCTCTCTGTCTTCTCTTGCTGTCTGTTTTTCCTCCCTTGCATATCTATATCTGCTAATATAAAATATATGAGAATTAACATATGGAAATGTCGCCGATATTGGGATCTTTTTTGTTTGGAAGATGTTTAGTGTTGCTGTTGAAATGTATATTAAAATTGTAGAAAACTGGAGGTTACTTGGGTGCAAATGCCTGAGACTTTTGCAAAGGCTGGAGGGGCTTCAGGAAGCTCACTGTTCTGGCAGATCATGCCTGAAATTTACGAGAACAGAATGTTTTGCAAAGACAGGATGCTTGCTTGAGGATGGGGGTTGAAAAAAAATACCATGAAAGAGGTGAGCTGCAATTGCAGAGAGAGAATTTTGTTGGAAGAACAAGGCAGACCACAAAATATTTTATTTTGCTTCTGTACATAGTTATTCTGAAGAGGTTTATTTTATATTATGTTACTGCAACTACAAATAAACAGTTTTGTGGAATTTTACAACTGCTCCTGGTATTCCCTATGCTTCCTGACCTGTGCCTCAACGACAGATGGTGTAAGCCTAAGTGGGATTTAAGCCATGCGCACCCTAAGACAGGAGTTTTGTGTGTGGGTACTGGACCTAGTACCAGGGAAGCACAGAGGAAGGTATGGATGCTGCAGCAGCAAGTTCAGGAGTGGTTACCAGGAGAAGGGCAGCCAAACTAGCAGAGACAGAAGTCCAGTCTGAGATTGTACAGCCAGCACAAGTTATGGAAAAAGAATAGGCAGTGACAGTACCTAAAAGCCTGATGGACTTTTTGAAATAGTGGGCTATACAACAAAAAGATACTGAGAAGAAGAGCGAAAAAGAAATTCAACGGTTAGAAGCGTTGAGGAGAGAAAAGATGCAGCAACAGGAGCAGCAGATGAGAGCAGAGATGCAACAACAGGAGCAGCGATGGCTGGATGCCTCACAAGCTATCGAAGGCAGAGGATCCAGCACAGATCCAGAGGAGCAACAAAATGCAAGCAACTTGAAGGCCATTAAACTTACTAAGTTGTGTCCCTCAGATGATATTGAGGCATACCTGACAACCTTTGAAAGAGTTGCCACAGCCTGCCTGTGGATAAAGCAGCAGTGGACAATCAGACTGGTACCCTACCTGACAGGGAGAGCCCAGCTTGCCTACACCAATATGGACATTGCACAGTCAGAAAACTATGACCTGGTGAAAAGTGAAATCCTGAAAAGGTACAACATCTCCAGAGAGACCTACAGGCAGAGATGTCAATCTCTGAGGTGCAACTCGGTTGACAATCCTCGAGAAGCCTTCACCTGACTCCGAGAACTCCCGATGAAGTGGATCCAACCAGACAGCAAAACAGTCCCACAGATCATCGACACATTTGCCATGGAGCAATTCATCAATATCTTGCCTACAGATGTGCAGCTGTGGGTAAAGGAACACCGATCAGAGAATGGGGAAAAAGCTGTTTCTTTAGCTGAGGACTACGAAATGGTCAGACAGATGCCACAGCAGTGAGGTAACAGCACCGGTAAGAAACTCTTTTTCCCCATTTAAATTCCAAGCCTGCTAAGAACTCTGGTTGGGGTAACAAATCTGTGCCAAAAGACGTTATCTGCTATAACTGTAATAAGCCAGGCCATTTTGCAAGAAACTGTTGTAATAAAGAGAGTGGCACTGGATCAGATTCGTCCTTGGCAAACTGGGGCAAGTACCTGACAGATGTGAAGATGGGGAATAAGACTGTAAAGGGACTCATTGATTCGGGAAGCAGACAGGCCCTAGTGCATGTTAAAGTACTGGGAAAACATTGTGCAAAGGGACCAGGTACTGGTGTCATCTGCATTCACAGGGGCACTTGATACTATCCCACCACCCAAGTGACTGACCGTTAAGGGTGTGTCACACCAAATGAAAGTGGGGGTAGTACCAAAGTTACCTGTACCTGTGATTATTGGGAATGACTTTCCAGGATTTACTGAATTGATCAAAGAGAGAGCAAGTCCTGATGTTTCAGCAGCTTTGGTGACAACAACTCAGGCAAAGAAAATTTCAGATGGTGGGGACACTTCTCCTTTCAGTGATTTTGATTCAGACTTGTTTGAGCACAGCTCTAGATCCGGAAATCCAGGAAGGAAATATAGTCTGAAAAAACTGTGGCAACAAATGACTGATGGACATAAAGGGTTAAAATGTGAAAATGCTGAAACTAAATTGATAACTGATTGTGATTTTCTTTCAGAACAAGCTAACAATGTTTCTCTCCAGGGTTATTTTAAGCAGTTGGGGATAAAACCAAAACAGGGGGGACCAATGTTTAAAAAAAATGTATGGGTTTGAACTGTACTTTTTGCATTTGTTAAAAAAAATGGATGCAAATGTGCTTAATTTCTGAACGTAGAAAATGTTAGTTGAGAACAGAAAGTTTTGGAAACCTGTTTAATAAAACAGGCTTCCTCTTAAAGAGGAGGGTATATGTGATAGGGTAGAACAGGACCCTGTCCCATTTGTTTTGGAGAAAGTGTTTAAATGCAATGACCTGTATTCTTTCCTTTTCTCTCTTCTCTGTCTGGTTGCGCAATTAAATTTTCCTGTGAGACTTCGGACTTGATCAACCCGAACAGTCTTGCAAATATTTGCCTCTCACCATCTCTCTGTTTTCTCTTGCTGTCTGTTTTTACTCCCTTGCATATCTATATCTGCTAATATAAAATATATGAGAAGCAATGTATGGAAATATAGCTGATATTGGGATCTTTTGCTTGGAAGATGTTTAGTGTTGCTGTTGAAACATATATTAATTGTAGAAAACTAGAGGTTACTTGGGTGCAAATGCCAGAGGGGCTTCAGGAAGCTCACTGTTCTGGCAGATCCTGCCTGAGATTTATGAGAACAGAATGTTTTGCAAAGACAGGATGCTTGCTTGAGGATGAGGGGTGGAAAAAAAAAATAAAACAGATGAGCTGCAATTGCAGAGAGAAATTTTTGTTGGAAGAACCCGGGAGACTACAAAATATTTTATTTTGCTTCTGTACATAGTTATTCTGAACAGGTTTATTCTATATTATGTTACTGCAACTACAAATAAACAGTTTTATGGAGTTTTACAACTGCTCCTGGTTTTTCCTGTGCTTCCTGATCTATGCCTCGACGTCAACCAGCTAATACCAACGTGTCCAGCTCTGCTCCTACGAAATCCAGAAGCTGAACTGGGACCAGAACTGACTTTCTGGGATTTAGAAGGAGCCCTAGGGACTGAAGGAGGCTTTGAGCCTGAGCTAGGGCATCCAAGACTTGTTGGGGGGACTGACCCACCAGCAGCCAGTCGTCCAGATAAGGAAAAACTGTGACACCCTGCCTCCTTAGATGTGCCACTACCATGGCCATGCAATTGGTAAATACCCTTGGAGCCAAAGAGAGGCCGAAGGGCATTGCTCTGAACTGATAATGGCCTGATTTGAGCCTGAACCTGAGGAACTTTCCTGTGTGATGGCCTGATGGGGATATGAAAATAGGCGTCCTTCAAATCTAGTGAGGCTAGCCAGTCCCCTTGCCTGAGTGAAGGCTAAATGGTGGCCAGAATGACCATCTTGAATTTTGGTTTTGTCAGATATCTGTTTAATTGTCTGAGATCGAGAATGGATCACCACTCCCCTGTCTTTTTTACTGTTTGGAAATACCTTGAGTAGAACCCTTTCCCCCAGTGTAGGGGTGGAACTGGTTCTACTGCCTTGTCCAGTAACAGTTCCTCCAGTAGCTGGGATTCTGATGAGGAAAGAGGACTGAAGACCTTTGCCCTCTGCTTGGGCAAGACCTTGAAGCTGAGGGTGAGGTCCCAACCCACTACCTCCAGGACCCACTTGTCTGAAGTTATAGACTCCCACCCTGGAGGTAGTGGGCGAGCCTGCCCTCTACAGGGAGAGGGGAGCCGACCCTGACAGATACGTCAGGGGTTCTGCTTCACCTGTGGGGTAGGTTGAGGGCTTGGACCTGCTCTGCCAGTACCCCTTCTACCCCTGCCCCTGAAATAGCCCCTATGGGGTTGGTAGGTTGGAAAGGCCTATAGTAAGGTCGTGCTCTTCCAGCCCTGAGCTGTTGTTTCCGGGGAGCAGCTGTCTTTTCTTTGGCTGCTGCACTCCTGTAAGCCACCTTGTACTCATCCATCTGTTTCATATAGGAGTCAGTCTGTTGGCCAAAGAGGGATGATGGGCCACAGGGGAAATCCAAAGATTTTGACTGAGTGTCCTGGGATAAATTAGTGATTCTCAGCCATGCAAATCTCCTGAGAGATATGGGATTAGCCATAAGCCTGACTGCAGTGTCACTGGCATCCACAACCATTCTAAACTGAAACATGGATGCCTCAACACCCCTTTTAACAGTCTCTGCCAAATCAGCTGCCATCAGTTCAGGGCAGAATTTTGCAATTTTGGATATTGTGCCCCAAAGACTTTTTTTAAATCTGGCCACATAAGCCACGTAAGTAGCCTGTCTAATGGCTAGAGGAAAAACCCGGATAAGACTTCCTGGCCACTGAATCCATCTTCCCAGAATCCTTATCAGGGGGATGGGATGCCAGGGGTATACCAGCCTTATCACAGGCTGCAGCTTGTACAACACCCTCATGACTGGGTGTCCAAACAAAAATTCTGCACCAGACTTGGCTACCCAGCACTTCTTATCCAGTTTTTTTGTCAATTGGAGGAACTGAAGTAGGTGTTTGCAGAACCTTGAAAACATGTTTTTTTTTTTTCACTTTCTCCAGGCGCCTGCCCAGTGGATTTCTGTATCAACTGGTCTTTTCGGCCGGGCCACTGTCGTAGCGTGAACCCGGCGTCATTCTGCTTGGGGCCTGGAGATTTTTTGCCTTTTTGGTTTTCTCCCAGTCCCTACCCTCTGAGGGCCCTGACGCAGAGGACTTACGTCCAGACGAACACGTGCTTATGCACACCACCGTCAAGTGTCTGCAGCACCCTCCCTACCCCCGGCCCCATCGTAAGGAGCCGGTATTTGCCTCACCGTCCATGCTTCCACAGGCAGTAACACTTGTGGGCATCGCTGCCTGTGTAACCCCCCCCATGGAAGAGGACCGCATCCGTTGGGATGCTTTATCCTACCTCCCCCAGCCAAGCCCCCAGTGACTCAAGCTCATTCCCGAACCCGGGTCGCCGGCGTAGCACGAGGTGTGGCATCCAGTGCCTCAACTCTCAGCGCCACTGGGCCAGTGAAAACATGTTTTTTTAGGGTTTTGTGGATGGGAAAAAGCAACTTTTTTGCTGGAGTCACATCCATCATTTCCACAAAATCAGCCTCTTCCTCCTCATCTGTTGCTTCTTAAGTAGGGAGGTCTAAGGTCTGAGCCACTTGTTGCATAAAAGCAAACAGGGAGGTAAAGTCCTCAGATCCCTTGTCAGGGGAATCAGGACAATGAGGGTCAGGAGAAACCTCCGGTTCTACCCGGTTCTCCATAGTCCTCTTCTTCTTCTTCCTCCCCAAAACCATAGTCCTTCTCCTTCTCTATGTATTCAGAACCAGGATCGAGGGGACTGGGAACAGAGGGAGAACCTGGGGGCACAACCACAGGAAATTTAACTGAGGGCCATGGAACCTGAACTGCAGGAGACTGAAGGGACTGAATAATCCGAATAGCATTAGCTATCTCCTCCCCGGTGGGAACCGACTGTTTCACCGGTTGTGGTTCTGTGTGTTTCTTTTTCTTTCTCTTGCCCATGGTTGCCAGTTCAGTGGCCTGTTCAGAGGTGTGTTTCTTTGACTGCAAACCGGTACCCTGGTCAGAGGGTGTTTCTCCTGGTTCGGCAGTACTTTTTGAATTAGAGGATTTGTCTGTAACTGGTTCAGCTGTTGTATCAGACATTTTTCCCCTCAGTCGGTCCAATCACCTGTCAAGCATGGACTGAGGGAAATTCTTACAAATTTCACAATCTGTCTCTAAGTGGTCGAACCTGAGACAGAAAACACACATCAAATGGGGATCAGCTTTAGCAAATGTTTCCCCGCACTCGGTACAGTGTTGGAAACCAGTTGGTCCAGTACTTTTCTTAGGCATCTGAAACATGGCCTACTACCTCAGACTAAATTTTTTTTTTTTAGTCGGTTTAAGGACCACAAAACGAACTGGGGATTAACCCAGTAACGTCCTCACAAAAACAAAATTTAAACCAAGAAACTCTACTTACAAGGAAAAGAAAAAAAATGTTGATTCCTGACCGGAGAATCGGACAGAAACCGAGGACTTACCTAATTCTTTCTATCTAATACTAGTTTACCTTGTGAATCAGAGACAGCAGTTTCAAAATTCAAACTAAAAGCAGTAGAAAACCGAGAAAATAAATGCAACTTTTGGCAAAGATGCAGAGGATTCTCCGAGGCGCCTGACAAGTTAAGCGGAGTGAAGAATCTGACGGTTGATAGATTGTTTACCAGGGACAGTGGTTTGAAAACTGAGCTTGAGCCTAGCATTCTCTCATTTGCATAGGTTCTATTAACCTTTTCAGCTCTGGGGCAGTACCATGGTGGGGCAATACTGCATATGTCAGAATACAGTAAGATTTCCTGGGGTTAGAATGTGATTTTGCACAGAGACTATGCCATTCTGCGCCACAGGTGCGAAAAAACATTTTAGGGAGGATGTGAACAATGATATCTGTACTGTTTATGAGGAGATGTGAAAAAATGGCAATGTTGAAAATCTGGAGTTAAAATATTAAAAATTGGCGAAGTTAGGAGCATGCGTAGAACTGTGTAAAGCACGCCCATAACACGGTCATTTTTTGAAATCTGTTCACCAGATTTTCAACATGACCTTTTTGGGAACTCCCCTCATGAACAGTGGCACTGTGATGTTGTTAATCCATTGCAAAAGTTGATTACGCACAGTGACCGCGCCATTCTACGCCAAAGGAGCGAAAACATGTTTCAGGCAGGATGTGAAAAATGATAGCTGTACTGTTCATAAGGAGGTGTGAAAAATGGCAATGTTGAAAATCTGGAGTGAAAATATAAAAATTAAGCTGGTTAAGGAGCATACATAGAAACCTACTTAGACGACACTCATAACGTAGTAATTTTTGGAATTTTCACCAAATCTGCAACATGAGTTTGGGATCATTATAAACACTGACACTGTTGTTTCATTAATCAGTCCTGAAAGGTGATTCGCCGCAGCGACTGAGAAATCACCTTCTGGACACAGTAACGAAATGACAGTGACAGTGTTTATGAGGTGGGGTCCCAAGAACCCTGTGCTGAAAACTTGGGGCCAAATTAAAAAAAAAAATGGCTGAGATATCAACCTTAGTTGACCCCCATTGACTCCCATTATTGGGCTTACCTTTGATTCTTCAGTTTGGGGTTCGGCTTTGAAGAGTGCAGACACATCCCAGTCAGGAGAAGATGACAGTGCCAACCTACGGAGGTAAGTATGGGGTAAGGGGGGGTGCAGGGAGGTGGTGCACAGAGGGAGGGTTGGGATGTGGGAAGGAAGGGACGGGAGATGACGATGGACTGTTTTCTTTTTTTACAGGCTTAACAAAAAAGACATCAGGGGACAGGTTTTTTTTTTTTTTTAAGAGGTTATAAAAATTTGCTGCCGGGACAGGGAATGGAGGGAGTGGGGCGGGCAGTAGCAGTGGGAGGGAGAGGGAGGTTTTTCTTAGCTGCCGGGATGGGGAACAGAGGGAGCGGGGTAGGCAGCAGCAGTGGGAAGGAGAGGGAGGTTTTTCTTTGCTGCCAGAATGGGCAACGGAGGAAGCGGGGTGGGCAGTGGGAGAGAGAGATGGAGGTTTTATTTGCTGCCGGGATGGGTATTCTGTTGGGGATTTCGGTGCTGGTCTGGGCATGGGGGCAGGTACAGGCGGGGAGCAGCAAGGGGATTTCGGTGCTGATCTGGGGCTGGGGGAAGCACCAAGTTTGGTCAACAGTGACAATGCCGACCTCCCCCACAGTGATTGACATAATACCATCGCAGGTATTGTGCCACCTGTTTAACGGTGTTTTCAGTGGGGCTGTGCCCCCCACACCCACCATGTGGGGGGGCCCTGCCCCCACACCCCCCGGACTTTAGGATTCCAACTTCAGGTCGGAGTTGGTCTGCAGAGAGGGAAACACTGGGGGAAGGCGAAACATGGAAAAAGGACCATTACCGCGAATGTTGCCGTAATGGTCTTTTTTCCTGTTTTGCCATCAGGGTGTCGACCAAAAGGGGTGCACCGGGGGCTGGGTACTTCTTGTTTTGGGGTGGGTACCAGCAGGAAGCAGCAAGGGAATTTCGGTGCTGGTCTGGGGGCCCACACTGCTTGTCTGGGGGCAGGTACCAGTGGGAAGCAGCAAGGGATTTTTGCACTGGTCTGGGGGTGGGTACTGCTTGTCTGGGGTGGATTCTTCCCCCTCCCACAATCCTTACATAGCCTGGAATGCTACCTCCCATATAAAAAGTCCCAGTTCTCTTCCCTTGCATGGAACTAAGAAAATAAGGCCTTGCCCATGCTACAAATATGCTCACGTTTATTTCAGGGTGAGATCACTGTAATCGCGGACTCAACTACTGTCACCTCTACCATGTTCCACAGTAGGTAATTTATGTAGAGAGTCCTTTTCTCAAAGCAAAATGTCTGCAGGGCTATGCCCACTGCAGCCATAAAAAAGTAATGGTTGGGGATGGGTCAGTATTGGGGGAAGTAGTGATAAGTCAGAACCAACTCAGTAAGACTGCAAGCGTGTTCAAATTCCACAGAACCACAACAGTAACACTGCAAGCATATTCACAGTCCACTGTTTTTGCTGTGCAGGCATGCAAGCCATCTCTGGAGGCAAAGGAATGCAATGGGACAGGGGGGAGGTCCTGAAGTAAAATGGATTCACAGAGGCATGTGAAGAGTTGCACAGTGATCATGCAGATGTGCTACAGAAGGAGGATTGGCAATCTTGTATTGTAGTTGTCAGTATGCATGCACTTCCAGGGTGCAGTTCAGTGTTAGAGCCAACTGCTGCAAGTGGATGACTGGGTGGCTGTCAGACCAACCAATGGCTCTCCGGCCAGCAACCAGTACAGTATATGGGGAAAAAATAAGTTGTGTGTCCTTTTCAGAGGATCTGAACCTATGCCACGGATTCCGAAGTGACGCAGCACTGATGGACATATCTTTAAAGGAGAAGTCCACCCAAAACTTGAAAAAATACATGTTGTGCAGAGTGTTTTAATTTGTATGTGAAGTTCTAGTGTTTCCTTCCCTCTGACTGGTATTAGGAGTTTTTCCTAAACTAGCCTGCTGGCTTTAGCATAGTTTTACGACCCCTTGAGATCTCCATATGAAACAGCTTAATTGTATTCCTTTGTCCTACAGTGCACCTTGTTTCATGTGATGGTGATGTAGAAGACACCATAAATCCAGCAGAAAGCATTGCTTTACAATCAGTTCACAACAGCAGAGATGGCTATATTTTAAAATCTGTTGAATTCAGCTTGGTGACCACCCTCATCGTAACGATCTTACTGTCCTGAAAAACTTTGCTGCTGGTCATTTTTGTGCAGCTTATAAAGCTTCCAAGATATTTAGTTTGTGTGACATGTGTGTGCTGAATGTTGGGTCTCTCTTACATCACTGTCATATGAGACAAGATGCATTGTGGGAACAAGAAATACAATTACGCTGTCTGGGATGATGATCCCCAAGGGTTGTAAAACTAGCATAAAGCTAGCAGGCTAATTTAGGAAAAACTCCTAATACCAGTCAGAGGGAAGGAAACACTAGAACTTCACATACAAATTAAAACACTCTGCACAACATATATTTTTTCAAGTTTTGGGTGGACTTCTTTAAACTGCTTCCAAATGTACTTGGCCTCACGTCCCTTCAATGTTTTAGGGTCAATTCCCAGTATTATTTGTTTTGAGCCTATGTCCATGGCTTCTGTAAAGATTGCTTTCAAGTGTTTTATAAGGTCCATCCAGTAGTCTCTTATGCCTAGGCATTGCCAGAATATGTGTGTGTGTGTCCCACATGGGTTTCCCCACACTCTTTCCAGCAAGCAGGGCTACCTCCAGATGTGAATCTAGCCAGGACCTTAGGTACAATAAAGTATCTTATTCTAGTTTTCCACCTAAACTCACGTCAAGTAGGTGAGTTGGTGGTACCCCACACCCCTCTCCAGCTCCTTTCCCATTCAGTATCTTCTATTTTCTCTCCTGGTTCTTCTTCCCATTTACTTTTAGTTCCTTCAGTACTATATCCTTGGTCTGTGAGGTAGTTAGAGTACAGTAGTGTGATGGTACCTCTTCCCGTCGGTGAGGCCCATATTTTTTCAAAGGGAGGAGGAGGAATATCCATGGCCCCTACCATTGCTGGTTTATTTAACTCTGCGTACACCCAATTTCTCACTTGGTAGTATTTAAATCTGTCTCTTGGGGTCAAGTCAAATAGAGCCTGAGAGGCTTCGAATGGAATTGGTGAGCCTCCTTCCAAGATCTGCCATGGAGAGTAGAGTCCCCTGTTCGCCTGGGTCTTAAACCAAGAATCATGGGTTGCTGGGATGAAATGCGTATCCCAGGCCCACCACTCATACTTCCACATGTGTTGCACTGTGCCCCCTCTGTTGGTCCCTGTCCTCCAACCTTCCAGGGCAGCTTCCATCCCCCCCCATCTTTTAATCACCTAGTTGAGCCTGCAATTGTTTATTAGAAATAGCAGCTTGCAGTAGAGGGTCTTTCACTTGACCCACTTCTATATTTTTCCAGTGGGATATGAATTTTGGGTGCTGCCACATTAATATTATTTTCATCTGTGAGGCGATCCAGCACCCCAGTAAGTATAGAACCGCCAGGCCCCCTTTTTCCTTGGGTAGATATAGAATATTTTTAAGAATCCTCTGCCTTTTCGCCCCCCAGATAAAGGAAAGCAATTGCCTCTGGTAGGTTTCTAACATTTGATGGGGGATATTACATGGGACTCCCTGGAATAAGTATAAGAAACGAGGGAGGATGTTCATTTTTGTAGACTGTACCCGTGAGTGCAAAGACAAGGGTAGAAGGGCCCATCTCTTATAGTCTTGGGTTATATCATTCACCAATTTGGGATAATTATCCTCGAATAGGCTTAATGGGTTCAATCCTATATAAATCCCTAGGTGTTTTAATTTATCCATTCCCCATCGCATTGGGAACTTTTTCTGGAATTCTGGGGAGACCTGAAAGGAGCATGCTATGACTTCCGTCTTATCTGTATTTAAAGCATAGCCCGAAATCTCTGAGTATTTTTGGATTTGTCTGAATATCTCAGGGAGGGAGGTTTCTGGTTTGCTCAAAAAGAGCAGGATGTCATCTGCATATAGCCCTAATTTATGTTCAACCTCCCCAATTTCCACTCCCTTTATCTCTGAGTTCTGGCGAATCGTCTGGGCCAGCAGCTCTACGAAAATGGCGAATAATAGGGGAGAGAGGGGACACCCCTGTCTTATACCTCTTTCCAAGGGGAAAGCCTTCCCCAGATGTCCATTTACATGCACGAACGCTTTGGGGTAACATAAAATTTGGCTATCAGTGTGGAGAATGCCTCCGGAAAACCAAAGCCCGCCAGGGACACCTGCAAAAAAGGCCATAACACCTTATCAAAGGCTTTTTTGGTGTCTAGGCCCATGACCAGGGCTGTGTGCTTTGTTTTGTTTACATGGTCCAGGACATCCACGGCTCTGTAGACACCGTCTTGAGCCTGGCGCCCCATAACAAAGCTCATCTGATCTATGTGCACGATCTGTGGGATAATGCTTTCAAGTCGCCTGGTCATGATACCCGCCATGATTTTATAGTCCGTGTTTAATATTGATATCGGCCTATAAGAGGGACATAGTTGGTGGTCTCTGGCTGGCTTGGGCAACACCGCAACCAATGTGCACTTCCAAGATTGAGGAATTTCACCATCTTCTGCTAATATAAAATTGTATACCCTTCCTAGGACTGGTATCAGCTGAGCCCTAAAAGCTTAAAGAACTCCACTGGGTAGCCGTCCATTCCTGTACACTTCCCTGTCTTAAGCCTGGCTATTTCGGCCGCCATTTCACAGTTTTTTTATAGGTGAAACCAACCTGCTAATTTTCCCTTCACCAACCTGTGGTAACCGCAAATCCTCAAAGTATTTGGCTATCCTTTCTGCCCCAGGTGGATTACCCATCCTGTACAATTCCTGATAAAAGTCAGCAAAAGTATCTGCTATATCCACTGTCTCAGTCTTATATTGGTCTGTATATGGGTGCTTCATTTTAGTTATAGTAGCTTTGACCTTTTTTTTTCCTTAATCTACTGGCTAGTAGTCTTGATGCCCAATGCCCCCCCTCATAATACTTCTGTTTGAGGAATATCATATTTTGCTCTATTTTGTATTCTAAAATCGACTTTAGGGTTCTCTTAATTTCCTGCACCTCTTTTTCTTTTTTGGTGTCATATTTCTCTTTTAGAGTGTGCTCCAATTCCTTTATTTGGGTTTGCAAAGCAGCACTGTGGGCTTCTCTCTCTCTCTTTTACATTGTGCTGCCTTTGAAATAAGGTGCCCCCTGAGGACTGCCTTTATTGTATCCCATAAGGTGGAGGGGTTGACCTTGGGGTGTCACTGTGCAGTAGGATATCCTTGATCATTTCCCTCACTGATTCCTGCTCTTCCTTTTTCTGTATTAAGGCTAGGTTAAGACGCCATAATGTCCTTTTCCTGCTTTGACCTAGCTGTAATTGCACTAGCAGGGGTGTATGGTCAGAGAGATACACCTCCCCTATTTCAATTTTCTTTAACAGATCTATATTTTCCTTCGGTATTAAGCAATAATTATTCTGGTGTATGTTTTATGCACAGCAGAGAAGAAGGTGTAATCTCTACGTTGACCATGCATGTCTCTCCATGCGTCTAAATATCCTAACTCCAGCAGGAGCTTGTTAACCTTAGAGGCCACTCTCCTATCAGACCTAGGAACTCCCGAGGATATATCCAAATACTCATTTAAAGCAAGGTTCATATCTCCACCTATAATTACAGGTCCCTCCGCCCACTCTGTCAATTTCATGTAGAGTTTCCTGTAGAAATTGTAATCTGAGCCCGGGGGGGGGGCCTATATTGAGGCCAGCGTAATTATTTGGCCATTGTAAGCCCCTTTCGGAGCTGCCAGGCAGCCGTCAGTGTCCAACATATGACTCTTAGTTTCAAAGGGCACCCTTTCCCTTGTTAGAACTACAGTACCACTGTGGTGACCCCCCTGAAATGTGGAGGCCACTACCTGGGAAAATCCAAATTTTTGCAATTTGTCATATTCAGGTGAGGAGAGGTGCATCTCCTGGAGCATGCAAAATTTTGCTCCGGTTTTCTTAATATAGCTAATAATTTGACTTCATTTGACTGGGTTTGTTAGCCCATTAACATTAAAGGAAAGAATGATAGTGTTTGTCTTAGCCATTTACATTTGTGTTGGATTTCCTACAGAATTATTCCAAGGTAAAGTGGAGAGTGACCTCTAAGGGGATGGGAGCACAGCAGCAGATTGGACAGTAGATCTTGAAAAAATTAACTTTGTTATAAATAGGACAACAACTGTAACTATAACATCTTTAACAAAGCCGGTTGAAACTATCTTGTACCGGCCTAACACTTTATATAAACCAACAAGAGAACTTTTGACAGAAATTAAACTAACAAGGAACTTCCAAGGAAGAAGGCCTAGCTATGCAAGGCCCTTTTTGCCCTTCCCGATAGTTGGGGAAGTGGCAGAAAGGGGGTATTGTAGTTCCCTATTGAAAGGGACCCCTTTCCTGAGTTCAACCTAAGATGGTAGGGCTCAAAGTACAGAGATATACCAGCTAACCAGGGCACGCTAGTGTTCGTTAAAGGCAGTTTCTTTTGCCACCCTCCCAACCGACCCACTCTCTTTTTAACCATCCTTTAGTCTCACAGAGAAAGTTATACTCTATGAGATTTCCATATTTATCCCTTAAAACAAAGCTCAATATTAAGCAATGTCCTTTATCTAAGTGTCTAATTTAATTTTATCATTCCATTTACATCCTTCAAGCAGCACTGTACAGCCTTCTTCACAGAGAAATGCAGTTGTTACCGCTAGAGATAGAATAGTCATCCCACAAAACCATATTCCAATCACATATGGCATATTCCTTCCAGCCAGACACCGCCAGTATATGGCACCCAATATTCCCTTCACCATCCTTTGTACTCATTATGTGAGTGACTGTCATGGCTCTCATTGTGATACATATGTATTGTACATATTGTAGATGTTAGTTTAACTTTCTCTTGCCAAGATTTAACATGTGAATTCTCTGTATATTATTGTGTTATAAATAACATTTTCTTTTTTCTGTATGTATAACTGTCTCATAAGTATGTGATGTAATTGCTGTGCATCAACTCGAACCTTGACCTTATCAGGTCCATCTTGTAAATGAGCCTTGCTCAATGATGATCGCCTGAATAAATAAAGATTTGATTGATTGATTGATTGATTGAATTGTTATAATCTATTACATACATTTCTGTATTATAACTGGATTGCTAATTTTAAACTGTTTAATATTCTTTCTGGGCCCTCCTTGAGAGCATCACATCCCTTTTCCATCTCTCTCTCCGATCACCCCCTCACCCCCCAGGGCAACATTGTTTTAGCCTTTTCAATCAGGTTTCTCACTTATTAAGTGACCACCGTGTAGAGGTTCAATGTTTCCTGTAACAGCCTTAAATAATTGTAACGAGAAAAGGGCAAAGGAGGAACCTCAGTTAACACAGTTAAAGTCCATATTGCCTATTGTGTCTGCTCTGCATAGTCAGTAATGTTTTTAGTTCGTATATTTGGGTGGGAACTTCTGTGTATCCTCCATTCAATCTAGAGAGGAATTGCGCAATGTCTTACGGCATACTCGAGACATGCTTACTGGAAGCACATTACAGACCTCTCCCTTCAGTGATCGTCTTCCTCACCATCTTCGCTATCCATATTTCCTGGTAGTTTTTTCATTAGGTCCAGCAGAAGTGAGTTGGTATGCATGGCGAACTGACTAGGAACTTGTTTCCACCTCCTAGATGAAGCTTTCTCCCAAAGCCCCTCCAATTCTCTCTGTTTCTGCAATGACGGTCTTAAAGGCACAGGAGGATCCAGACCATGTTTCGAGAGGGCTGCATACGCTTCTGGCACTGTATCATACACCTCAGGACCTTCCTTCCAATGAATTCTGAGGTGAGCCGGGTAGGGCATTTGAAATTTTGTTTTTCCCTCAGAGATTTCAATATCGGGCTGTACTCCAAGCGCTGCTTTTGAATAATGGTAGGGTAGTCCTGGTCAAAAAATAATCTCCATTCCAAACATTTGACTCCTTTTTATTTGCCATGCACGTCTAAGTAGGTCTTCCTTTGTTCGGAAACTACTGAATTTGATTATGACTGATCTAGGACGTACAGTATTATCTTTCTGTCTCGCATTAACGCTCTATGAGCACATTCAATTCTTAGCTCATAGGTAGCTGACAGATCCAGTACTTCTTTCAATAGGTCTGTGATAAATTCAGACATTAGGCCTGTCTCTGCTCCTTTTCAGACCATGTAGCCTCAAATTGTCCCTTTGAGAGTGGCTTTCGAGGTCAGTACATTTATTTTCAAGCTGTATTATATGGTGACATAAGGCACGGACTGTTTGACCAATATGAAGAATATTGTCTTCAGTCTGGGATATACTATCTTCTGACTCTTGGACCCTGCATTCCACCTGTTGCATATTCTGGTTTAATTGGTGAAACTCTGCCTTGTTTTCCGTCCGCATCTCCTTGATCTTCTTGAGGAGGACATCAAATCTCCGTCGGGTGAGCCTATCCATCTCCTCATCCGTATCATATGTTGCAGTTTGGTCCGCCATGTGGTTTGAGCTTACCGCATTGTTCAGGGCAGGATTTTGAGCACCCGTCACATCTTTACTCCCTTTTGTTTGTTGTGGATGGGGTCGGGCTCCTTTCTCTTTGGCAGTAGTTCCACTTGCCATTTGATTTCCTTTTTAGACACAAATTTGGTTATTTGTGAGTTTTATAGAAGGATTTCTAGCAGGTCGGCTATGGAGCTAGGTTCTCAGCTGCATGCCTTATCCATGGCGGAACCAGAAGTCCCAGGGACTATATTTTTATGGCTTCAGTGAACAAGACCATAGACCGAGTGCCTCCCTGCTTGTTGATGTACCACATGGTGGTGGTGTTGTCTGTCCTGACTTGAACCACCTTGTTCCTCACTGACTGTAAAAAAGCCTGCACAGCCAGGTAAACTGCCCTGCGCTCCAGAAGGCTGATGGGGAGAAGAGACTCCTGAGTGGACCACACTCCCTGGGCAGTGTGAGCTTCCAAGTGGGCTCCCCAACCCAGGAGAGAGGCATCTGTGGCTAGGACCACAGAATGAGACTGAGAAATGAATGGGACTCCTTGCTTGAGATTGTACTGATCCTGCCACCATTGAAGGGCCTGGATCAAAGTCTGAGTCACTGGAATCAGTTTGGTCAAAGGATACGAACATACGAAATTTGCCAGCAGATAAAGGCCTAGAGATCTATCAAGTCTGCTCGAATGTGCAGCTAGCACCCCTTATTCTGCAGCTGCCCCTCCCTTCCACCCTTCCCCTTCATTGACCCTCCCCCTTGTCCTGTCCCATCCTCATTTTAAGCAGTCCACTGTTCTACTGCATACCACTTCAGCAGGTAATGCATTCCACCCAGCCACCACCCTCTCTGTAAAAAAGTGTCTCCTCATCTCCCTCCTGAACCTTCCTCGCTCCAGTCTCATATCATGGCCCCCGGTAGCCCTCCTCTCCCTTACTTTGAACAGCCCCTCTGTACCAGTCTTGTTTATTCCTTTCATGTATTTAAAGGTTTCAATCATGTCACCACTGTCTCCTCTCCTCCAGTGAGTACATGTTCAACCCTTCAACCTCCTCTCGTATGATAAGTCCCCCAGCCCCTTGATCATCTTTGTCGCTCTGCGCTGCACCCCCTCCAGTAACTTAATGTCCCTCTTCAGATACGGACGCCAGTACTGCACGCAGTACTCCAGGTGTGGTCTAACTAATGACCTATACAGTGGCAGAATCACCTCCTCCCTCCTTGAGGATATACCCTTTGCAATACAACCCAGCACCTTGTTGGCCTTTGCAGCTGCCTTCCTACATTGTGTCGAGTTGTTCATTGACCTTGTAATGAGCACACCCAGATCCTTCTCCTCCTCTGTCTGGGCTAGCTGCACTCCCCCTAGCTGGTAACTCCTCCTTGGGTTCTTCATCCCAAAATGCAGCACCTTGCACTTTTTGGCATTAAAGCCCAGTTTCCAGATGTCTGACCAGGTTTCAAGCTTTGTCAGATCATCCTGCAACCCATGCCATCCCCCTAGGTCATCCACCACCGCGCCTACTTTGGTATCATCAGCAAACAGACTGATCTTGCTCTTGATGTCCCATGATATGTCTGCAATGAATATCCCAAACAACACTGGTCCCAACACCAAGCCCTGTGGAACACCACTCGTCACTGCCTTTGGGTGTGAGAGCTCCCCTCCCACCACCACCCTCTGGGCCCTCAGGTGAAACTGAATGTCTCTCATCTGAAATCTGGCCATCTGGACCACTGCAGTAGAAGCTGCCATGTGGCCCAGCAACTGAAGAAAGTGTCTTGCTGGTCAAGAGACCAGAGGGTGGAAGGAAGAAGCCAGCTCCATGATGGCCTTCACCCTTACCAAGGGAAGAAATGCTCTTGCTTTGACAGTGTCTAGTTCTACCCCTGTGAAAGTCAACAGTTGTACTGGCTCAAGAACTGACTTGGGAAGATGGGGAAGGAAACATAGAGAAGTGAGCATTTGCTGGGTCACTTTTAGATCTGACTTGACTTGGTCTGGGGACTGACCCATTATGAGCCAGTCGTCCAGGTACGGGAATATGGAGATATTTTTCTCCTTAGGAAAGCCACTACTACTGCCAGGCACTTTGTAAACACCCTTGGAGCTGATGTTAGGCCGAAGAGCTTTGCTCTGAACTGACAATGGCCTGAAGGCAGTTCGAACCTGAGGTATTTTCTGTGGGAGTACCTGATGGGAATGTGAAAGCAGGCATCCTTTAGGTCCAGGGAGGCTAGCCAGTCCCCTGGCCTTACAGAGGGAAGAATTATTCCCAGAGTCACCATTTTGAACCTTGGTTTTAACAGATGATTGTTCAGATATCTTAAGTCTAGGATGGGCCGCCACTCCCCTGTTTTCTTCGAGGTAAGGAAGCACCTGGAGTACAGACATTTGCCCCTGTGGACTGTAGGAACTCTCTCTCTATGGCTCTTATGGCCAGGAGAGATGAAACCTTTGCCTCTAGGGCAATGGTTTCGGAGATGTCTGCAGGTGAAAAAGATCTGGCTCTCAGCTTTGGAAACTTTTTGAAGCCGAGAGCCAGCCCCTGGCTTACTACCTCCAAGACGCACTTGTCTGAGGTAACAGACTTCCAGTCCTGGAAGTAGTAAGCCAGCCTGCCTCCTACAGGAATGGGGGAGTCGACCCGGGCTGACACATCAGGGTGTCTGCTTGGCAGGAGCCTTAGGCTGAGATAGGTGTTATCCATCTGCACCAGTAAAAGCACCGGGGACAGGTGATTCTGGAAGGCTTACAGGCCATACAGGACTGCCCTCATCTCTGGGATGTGTATGTGGAGGGAAGTCTCCACTGCATTCCATGTACTGTGGATCTAGTGATGTGTCCCCAAGCCCATCCCTGAAGCGTCCATGGTGAGGATCCGATGAGGGGAAAGGATTAGGAAGGGAAGCCTTCATAGCAAGCTGCTGGGTTCCATCCCTCACTGAAGCACCGTCTTTACAGACAATGAAACTAGAACCTTCTGTTCTATATCATCGGTGCATTGATCCCATGGGACCCTCAAAGTCCAGTGGGGGGTCCGCATGTGCAGCCTTGCCAGGGGAACCGTGATAATGGCTGCTGCCATCAGCCATAGCAGTCGCAAGAATGTCCTGTCTGTGACATACCAGTTGTTGTAAAGCTCCAGGCCCTGTCCTGGAGCAGAAAGACTGAACGCTGTGCAGCGCCCAGTATAGATCCTATATACTGGAGGCATTGACATGGAGTCAAAACTGGCTTGAACAGGTTGACTGTGATCCCCAGTGCACTGAACAGATTTCTGGTACGCACTAGGGTATAGGACAGTTGCTCCTTGTAAGGAGTGCACACCTTGATATGCAGGTAAGCATCCTGCTTATCCAGGGAGACTATTCTGCCATGTGAATCAGATCATGCCAGAGCTATGAGGTGTTCCGCCTTGACCTAGGGTAGGAAGGTTAAGCCTTGGGCCATGTACAGTATTGCCCTTGTATACTATAGGTGCTGACTGGGGTCAAGATGGCCCTGGGTAGATTGATCAGGATCCCTAGGGCATCAGGCAGTTGCCTTGTACATGCTAGGATCTGAGACAGTTGCTCCATGGACAGAAATATAAGCAACCAGGCACAGGAAAGGGAGAGGCAAACCAGCCCCCTCCACCCAAGAGCTGCTGTCACCAGTGCTGAGCATGTGGGGAATGCCTGTGGTGCAGCTGTCAAGCCAAAAGGCAATACCCTGCACTAGTAGAATTCACCCTGAAACAGAAATCTGCAACACCTCCTTTGGGGTGGCAGACTTAGAAAGGCAGGAGAGTTGGCTGCATGTCCAAGAAGCCTGTCCAGCTATCCAGTCCCTTTGTAGCAGGGGTGGCAGCACACCTTGCCTAGTGTCCAATCTGAACTTTCTGCGCTGGATGTAGAAGGGCAGATCCCACAGATCCAGAATGAGCCTCAGGTCCTTGTGGATTCATGGACGAGAATGAAATGAGAGCAGAACCCAGCCTCTGATGTCTAGGCACAAGCCCAATAACCCTCTTTTACAGTAGTGTACACCCATCCCCTAACAGCACTGGTATGCGGTCTTGAGGGGACGTGGATGGGATGGGTAGAAGTTCTGGAGGCAGCTCCAGAGGTTCTAGAGCCAGGCCCTGTTCTCTATGGCCTACCTAGACTTTAGCAAGGCATTTGACACAGTCCCACACAAAAGATTAATATACAAGTTAGCCAGCCTAGGAGTGGGTCCCAAGATGACAGCCTGGGTAAAGAATTGGCTGAAGAATAGGACACAGAGAGTAATAGTAAATAGAGTCTACTCTGAAGAAAGGGGGGTTACTAGTGGGGTACCGCAGGGTTCAGTATTAGGACAGTCCTCTTCAATGTCTTTATAAGCGACATTGCAGAGGGACTGGAAGAAAAGTATGTCTCCTTGCAGATGACACAAAGATCTGCAACAGAGTTGATGCACAAGATGGGGTGGAAAGGATGAGAAGGACTTGGCAAGTTAGAGGAATGGTCAAATGTATGGCAGCTTAGATTCAATGCTAAGAAGTGCAAGGTAATGCGCCTGGAAACAAAACCCAGGGAAGAGTACACAATGGGGGTATACTAACAACAAATGGAAAGGGACCGGGGGTAGTCATATCAGATGACCTAAAGGTGGGCAAGCAATGTGAGAGGGCAGCAAGGAGGGCTGGGGGGATACTGGGATGCATAGGGAGAGGCATCACCAGTAGAAAACAGGAAGTTATTATCCCTCTGTACAGACAGTTGGTGAGACCCTATCTGGAGTACTGCGTGCAGTTCCGGAGACCCAATCTCCGCAAAGACATAGACAGGATGGAGGCTGTGCAGAGGAGAGCAACTAAAATGGTGCAGGGTCTGCACTGGAAGACATATGAAGAGAGACTTAAGGAGTTGAATATGTATAGCCTCGAGGAAAGGAGGGAGAGGGGGGGACATGATAGAAACTTTCAAGTACCTCAAGGGAATCAACAAAGTCCAAGAGGGTAGCATCTTTTAAAAAAGAGGTGTGCAAGAACAAGGGGGCACAATTTGAAGATAGAAAGAGGCGGCTCAGAGGTAATTTAGAAGTATTTTTCTAGAGAGGGTTGTGGATGCATGGAGCGGCCTTCCGGAGGAGGTTGTGGAGTCAAAAACAGTGGTAGAATTCAAGCATACGTGGGACAGTCATAAGGCAATTCTAGGGGTGGGGGTAGGAAGAAGTAGGCTGCTGGTTAACTAGGATCTGCAGCTTATCCATTAGGTAGGGAAATGGGCAGACTAGGTGGGCCAAGCGGTCCTTATCTGCTGTCAAAATCTATGTTTCTATGTTTCTATGTAATGGCAGGATGCAAGCAGCTGTAGTGGAGCCAACCACTGCACCTGGTGGAAGGAAAAATGATCCCCCACCGCTACCTCCCAACGTACGGCAGGAGGAGGGACAGGAAGCAGTCATGGGGAAAGAGATCCTGTGGCTGGGGCTGCACCACTACGCTGGGGCCCTCAGAGTGGGCACATGCGGAGGGGAATGGGAGGCTGGTCAAGCTCACCTTGCTCTGCGTTTGCCTTGGTGCCTGACCACTGACCCAGGTTTTATGAGAATCCCTGAGGTCTGCAGGAACCCCTGCACCTCGGCCCAAAGGAGCCAATGTCCTCAGTATGGAACAGATAGGATGGTGCAGGAGGACATTGGTTGCAAATTCCACCCCCAAGGCCTGGGGTGCTGCTTAGGCAGATGCCAGCTACAGCTGCACACCATAGGTAGCCCTTGAGAGGAGTGGACCCACATTAGCCCCAGGCTGAGGGGGACAGGCATATCCTTAAAGTAGCCCGGGAAACAACCTAATCCAAGAGGAGCTTAGTGGTAGCGGAAGACTGGAAAGGGAGCTGTCCACAGCAGCCTAGCCCTTGTCCTTGTCCAAAAGGACTCAGGGAGCACTGCAGACATCTGAGATCTAAGGCAGGATGGCCGAGGATATATTCCACCCAGTGCACCAAGGTGTCAAAGCACGGTACTGTGGGGTGCCACGTTGATGGGGGGGTGAGCAATGATGCCATTGATGGGCTGGAAGGGAGCCTTATCTTAGCAGTCAAATAAACCCTCTAACATCAATGGCTACCTCTAAGATAAGAGAGAGAATGGGGGAAGACCAGGGAGTCACCACAGGCCAAGACCGTTGCGTCGATGAAAGGAATGCCAGAGGCAATGTCAACAAGCCCTTGCCAAAACAGAGCTTGGCCTGGGTGAGACGACCAGGTCCCGGAAGGTGCCACCAGATGTCAACAGGAGTGCCGTCGATGGGCAGGAAGGAGCAACTGATTGGGGAGGCACTGGCGCCACGATCAGGGCAAACACTCTGACCATCTCCCGGTGACATGGGAGAGCCATCAGTAAGGGAGGCATAGGCACCACCGCCAATGGGCCGGGGAGGAAAGAATCCCGCAGGTTATATCCTACCCATTAGGACAACGGGTGGGGGGATGGGAGAGGTGCAGGTGTCACTGTCTGAGGAACGCTCACGTAGCAGAGCTACAGAGACCTGCCCCGGACCCCCAGCCTGGGAAATGTGATGGGGGTGAGGTCTGGTGTCCTCAGAGCCCTTAAGTCTAAAAAAGGAAGACTCTGCTGGAATCAAAATGCCATTGCAGGAGAGAGACAGCTCACAGCTTTTTCAGGGGAACCCAGACTGCCCGCAGCAAGAAGTCTCATTCCAGAGGTCTTGATCCAGGACTAGCGGGCCCAGGAGAAGCTCAGTGGACCCCGCACCATGGGTAGTTCATAGGTCTGCATCCTAAAGATTCCCCCTAGGACAATCCAGTGAGCCGACTGATGGGAGCGGGCTTTTTTCCACTGG
This sequence comes from Neoceratodus forsteri, assembly GCA_016271365.2. Taxonomy (NCBI): domain Eukaryota; kingdom Metazoa; phylum Chordata; order Ceratodontiformes; family Ceratodontidae; genus Neoceratodus; species Neoceratodus forsteri. The sequence continues at coordinate 765,780,391 of CM028132.1, forward strand.
GTGAGCCGACCGCCAGGCAAAGTCCACCAAAACTGAGTGCTGGTCCACCACCACAGGCACTGCTGAGGAAGGAAAAACACTGAGGCCCTTTCAATGAGACTGCTGAGACTGGCAATGGAGGCAGCATGCGAGTAATTAAAAGCACAACACTGGATACGTCAAATAAACGCTGAGGTGGAAGCTTCTGCAATGATCCTGTGGTCCGATGAGCACTGGCTGACAGCTAGAAAGAAAAAATTACTCACTGCAGTAATCTTCTTTCTTTCAGGGGCTCCTTTAGCATCAATAACTTTTTTGCACTTAGCTGGCTAGGTGCAACTGCCCTGGAGATGTGCTGTTAAGAAATATTTAAATGAGCTTAGGGCCAAGCCAATCAAAAGAGAGGAGGGAGTGAGAGCTGTTGAAGGCTTCAGAATTTTTTCGAGGAAAAACGAAGGCAAATGCCCTGAAAAAGAATTAACAGGATTCAAAAAACATGCAAATGTCCACAAAAGTGGAAATAGAAACAACAGCAACACAAGCTAAAAACTCGTCAATAAGAAACTCCAAATTTGGTAAAAGGTGACATAAAGAGCCCTTCTCTGACAAGTGAACCGGGGAGGAAGGGTGGGAATTTAGTGATACTAAAGGACCCCTTGGAAGAAAGAAGATTACTGTGGTGAGTGATCTTTTCTTCTTACCCCAGGAGTCCTTTAGCATCAGTAACTTTTTTGCAGACTACCGAGCAGTAACAAGTGGGAGTTGGGCAGAGAACCTACTTAGGAAAGAGGCTCTGCAGAACTGCCCTGCCAAATCTGGCATCACATCTGGTCTGCACATCCAAACTGTAGTGTTTCACAAAGGTGTGCACATATTTCCAGGTAGTTGCTTTGCAGATATCCAGTAGGGGAATGTCTAGGGTTACCAGATGTCCTCTTTTACGAGGACATGTACTCTTTTCCAGCTGTAAAATATTCTTCCTGTACCTCCTCTATCCTGTTGTATTATTATTTTTATAATTTTTTTGCTAGCTACTACCCAGGACCTCCTTGTAAATAAGATGTGAAGGCAGTGGAGACTTTAAACTTATTTACTTTGGGTCTGGCACAAGGGCTCACTGGGGGAAGGACTAAGTGTCCTCTTTTTGGCATCCCAAAATCTGGTACCCCTAGGAATGTCCCTTTTTGCTGCAAGCAAGGCTGCAGTACCCCTGGTGGAGTGGGCCCTGAGCCTCACTGGAGGTTGCTGACCAGCTTTCTCACAGCAGAATCTAATACAAGAGACCTACCAATGAGAAATAGTTCTCTAGGTAGCTGGTCTTCCTTTGCCTACATCCCCGTAGGTGAGGAACAACTGAGTGGAAGAGCCTCTGGACTGTCTATTATGCTCTATGTAGTACAAGATGGCTCTTTTGACATCCAAGCAGTGGAGCTTTTGCTCGCCAAGAGTGGATGGCTCAGTAAAGAAGACAGGCAGAGTAATGGACTGGTTCAAGTGAAACTCTGAAACCACCTTTGACAGAAATTTCCTATTTGTCCTGAGCTCAGCTTTATCGTTGTAAGGGATTATGTAATTTGGCTCAGTGCACAGGGCCTGTAGTTCTGAAATCCTCCTAGCAGACGTAATGGCTACCAGGAAGACAGTCTTCCAAGTTACAAACTTGATGTGGGCTGTGGACATAGGCTCAAAGGGTGGATTCATGAGCCCATCTATGCAAAGGTTCAGGCTCCACGGAGGAACGGGCTCCCTCGCTGAAGGCTGGAGGTGCAAGAGGCCTTTGAAAAACTGTTTAAAAATGTTGTGGGGGGAAAAAAATGATTTCTTTGTTCCCATTGAAAGGTAGGCCGAAACAGCCGCCAGGTGTAGCTTGAGTGAAGTTGGTTTCAAGGCTGTAGGTGTACCAGGTAGTCTAGCAGCTGAGGGTCTGAAGCTGATAGGGCTTCGACCTTTTCACTCTTGCACACGAGGGAAAACCTTTTCAATCTGGCTGATTATGTTTTCCTAATGTTCATTTTTTTAGCTGTCCTCTGTATCTTAAAGACCTGTTCACAGTACTGTGAGGATGGAAACTCTGACTCTTTAAGAACAAGGCCTTGAGGTGAAGAGAGTGTATGTCTGGGTACTGCACTCCCGTCTGAGGAAAGTCAGCAGGGAGTGAGTTGGAGGCAGGCAAATGGGCCTGTTGCGGGACACTGCAAGAAGGAGAGGGTACCAGGCTTGCCTGGGCCAGTCCGGAGCCACTAGGATCATCGATGCAGGCTGCTGTCTGAATTTCAGTAAAACCCTGAATATCGGGAAAGGGAAGAAATGCATATAGGAACCTCCCTGACCAGTCCAGGATCAGGGCATCCAGAGCAAGTGTTCCCAGAACTGGGGGCCTGCAACTGTACTGAGGAAGCTGAAAATTGAGAGGAGAGGCAAACAGATCCACGTCTGGTGTGCACCACCACATGAACACTGTGGCTAGTACTTGCTTGTTCAGTGTCCATTCGCTCTGGCCTTGACTAATGCGGCTTAGAGCATCCACCAGAGTATTGAGTTTGCCTGGGAGGTGAATAGCCGAGGGGCTGATTCCCAGGGAGAATGCTAGAGACCAGAGCTTCAGAGCTTCCAAACAGAGTATTCCTGATCTGGTACCACCCTGCTTGTTTATGTAGAACATTGCAGTGGTGTTGTCCGTTCAGATTTGAACCGCCTGCTCTTCTATGCTGGGAGCGAAAGCTTTGAGGGCTAGTAAGACTGCTCTGAGTTCCAAAGGATTTATGTGCAACTGTGACTCTTCGGGAGTCCAACAGCAGCTTACTGAGGCACTGTCCAAATGTGCTCCCCAGCACAAAAGGGAGGCATCTGTGGTGATCACCTTTGTGGGAAGAGGAGCTTGAAAGAGAACCCCTGCCTGCAAATTTGTAGGGTTCTTCCACCACAGCAAGTTTTGGAGGAACTGCTCCAACACAGGTATCAACTTTGAAAATGTGTTGCTTCTCTGAGACCAGCAAGTTCTGAGATAGGCTTGCAGGAGTCTCATCCTGTATCTGACCCCTAGAACTACTGTAGTCATAGAGGCCATATGTCCCAAAAGTTTGAGGAAATGCCTGGCTGATTTTGGCTGTCCCCAGGTGAAAGAATCTGCCACTGAAAGGAAACTCTGAATTCTCTCCTGCTGGAGGAAAGCATATCCCTTCTGAGTATCCAGCTGGGACCCTATGAAGGTGAGCAGCTGGGTGGGTTCTGAGTGAGATTTCTTTAGATTTACCAGGAAACCCAGAGACTCCAGAGTGCATTCTGTGAGGGAAAGAGATTCCTTGACCTGGCAAGGAGACTTTGCTACTATGAGCCCGTCATCCAGATAGGGGTAGAGAGTGACACCCAGTTTCCTGAGAAGTGCGGCTACCACTTCGAGACACTTGGTAAAGATTCTTGGGACCGAGGACAGACTGAAGGACACTGCGGTGAACTGAGAGTGACCCGAAGAAAGTTTGAACCTGAGGAACGTCCTGTGAGATCTCCTTATGGGTGTGTGGAAGTAGGTGTCCTTTAAGTCTAGGGAGGCTAGCTAGTCTCCCTGCTGTAAGGACTGTATGACCAGTGAAAGAGTGACCATTTTGAATTTGGGGTTTTTCAGATGTGTGTGTTCAAATATCTGAGATCTAAGATAGGTCGCCACTCCCCAGTTTTCTTTTGTTTCAGAAAATACCTGGAGTAGAGGCCCTTGCCTTTCTCGTGGGCAGGGACCCTCTCCACTACTCCTAAAGCCAGAAGGTTTTGTACCTCCATTTCCAACAGTGGTATCTGTGTTGGGGACAGAGGACTTAACACCTGGGTATGCTTGAGGTCTAGCAGCTGCTTGAACTGTAATGACAGATCCTTCTCCACTACCTCCAGCACCCACTTGTCCAATGTGATAAGGAACCAGTGCTGAAGATTTTGGGAGAGTCTGCTTCCAACAGGAAGCGGGGAAGTGACCTACGCACTTACATCAGGAATTAGACTGAGAGGCAGATGGCAGGGTACAGGTGGCTCTTCTTTGGCCCCTTCAGCCCCTGCCTCTGAAAGACCCCCTGTACTGGCCGAAGTCAGATTGGGGATAGGGATTGTAAGGCCTGGGAACAAAACTTCTGCCCCTACTGCCCCTGGGACGGGATCTCTGAGGGGTTGCAGGCTTAGACTTGGATGAGTGGCTCTGCCAGGAGGCCTTGTACTCATCAACATTGTTCATGTAGTCAGTGGTTCTGTAATCAAATAACATATTTTGATCACAGGGAAAATCCATGGCCTTGTTCTGAGTGTCTGTGGTCAGACTGGTTGTTCTAAGCCAGGCAAAGCATCTCAGAGAGATGGCATGGGCCATCGCCCTAGAGGCTGCATCACTGTTGTTGTCTGTCATGTGGAACTGGTATATAGTAGCTTCCAGGGCAGTTTTTGATGCATCCACCAGCTCCTGCATCATAGAATCTGATCCGTTGCGGGCAATAGCCTGGAAAGGTTCCCAAAGGGCTTTCTGATATTTGGCTGTGAATGCCATGTAAGAAGAAAGTCTGAGAAGCAGGGAAGCTGTGGCATACATTTTCTTTGCTATAAAGTCAATTTTCTTGGAATCCTTGTCAGGGGGAAAGGGGGACAAAGAGACTCTAGCTTTCTCACAAGCTGCCTGCTGCACTATACTCTTGTGACTAGGGTGTGCAGAGAGGAACTCGGTGCAATTTTTAGACAATTAATATTTTTTCTCAAGCCGCTTATCAACCCCTGATACTGAAGTTGGGTGTTGAAGCACCTTCATGGTATTTTTTCTAAATGCACTATAGATAGGGACGGCCAGGGTCTTTGAGGATGAAAGACCCTTCATCTCCCTATAATCTTCGTCTTCATCAACATCCTGGTTGGGCTGCTGTGTAGGGAGGTCCAAGGTGTCCAGCATATTTTGCATAAATGTAAACATAGAGAAAGGATCCTCATGGTCACCCGGGGGATCCCCAAAATAAGGATCCGGGGACTTCTGGGGCTCAAGACCCTCAAAATCCATGTGAGGGGCATCATAAAATTGATCATCATCTGCGTCACCCTCACAGTCTACAGAAGAGAGATCTGTGGAAGAGTGCTTGCCAGCCCCAGTAAATCGAGGACCCATCTTTTGAAGGGTCTGAAACAGCTGCCATGCTTTTTCCATATCTTGCACTGATGGAAGAACCATCTTTCGATCCATCCATCTTTCGGATGAGACGTTAAACCGAGGTCCCATCTGCCTGGATTGGTGGTAGTTCAGGTGGATGTTAAAGATCCCATGGCACTTATCGAAAAGAGTAGGGGTGTTTTATTAGAAAAGAACATATATAATAATATCTGTACAAGCATACAAAACAATAGAACAAATTAAAGCAAACAAAAAGGGATGTCAATATCAAAACCAAAACAGTGTGATCCTGCAGCTCCACAAATAGCTTACTACATAAACAAGAAATTCAAGTTATATATTAATTATTTGTATACATTTATCCTTCTTATTTATACTTGATGAAGTGTAAAAACCTTTCCACCATTTTCGTAATGTCCCCTATTAACTCTTAAAGCATCTAAAGCATACATTTTTCTAATTCCTTTATGATTAAGCTGCCCACAACAGAATAAGGAATCATCTTTGATACAACACCCATTGTATTCTTGCTTGCCATAAATAGTACCTCAGGCAACCTAAAAAAGGAGTTAAAGTCTCTACGTGAAAACCCAGTGATATAGGGGTACTTTTCCCAAATATTAAAAACTCATATGACATCTTATGCATCCATCTATAACCCCATAAGTCAGCTAAGTAATTCCACAAACCTTTAGCATAAGAACATTCAATAAAAAAATGCGCCATTGTTTCCTCAGTGTTTATACAATCCAAATAGGGACAGAGCCTTTCAGGTAATGCCTTATATTTTGCATTCCCTCTGACATTTAATTTTCCATAGAAAATTAACCATTGCGTTTCCCACTGATTCTGAGGCATCCTAGGGTTATTTAATTGTGCAAGAGTAAAGGGGATTAGTACAGAAGGACAATTTTTAAAACCTGCCTCCTGAGGATATAATGTGGTCATCAAGAGCTGATATAACCCTTGGCACTATGAGCCAGTACTGATTGTTTCTGCAATTTCCACTTATAAATTTTCTGTGCTGCAGGCCTAAAATACTCAGGGATGTTTCACATGATGGTTCAGTTTCGAGGAAACAAATGCCAACTCTTGTAATATTTACCCAGTATTGTTAAATTCCATGTTACTTCAGCTCTTGATTCTTCTGTCAAACCTCTTTATTGTGTTTGAAATGAAAAACATGTGCATAAACTACTGGGTCTATCATCCCTAACCCCCTTGAGTCTTTCTTAAATAAGTAAAACTCCTTTGACTGGTTCAGGCGATTACCCCAAAGCATCTGAAAAAATAAACTATAAACTTTAGTTTCAAATGCTGTTGGTAGAGGAAATATCATTGCTACAAACTGTATGGTGGGTAAAAGAAATTGTTTGATTATGTGGACTCTTTTTAATTTGGGTATCCTCCATTGTTTCCACCTTTTGACCTTACTTTCGAGTTTTCAATCACTCCTTCCCAATTTTCCTTGGGTATATTTTGAGAACCAAATTTAATCCCTAGGATTTTATTGCAGTCTTGGAAAAATGAATTCCTCCTGCCATGTATCTTCAAGGCCACTAGCCCCAATAAATAAGCCCTTTGTTTTCAGTATATTCAATTTTGCATTTGAGACTTTAGCAAAATCTTTAAAAGCAACCATAAAATGAAATCATAACTGAATCTTTGAAGTATAGTACTAGGTCATCTGCATAAGCCTGTACTTTTAACTGTAAAAGACTATTATCCTTAAACCCAATGCCCTCCCAATTCTGTGCTACCCATACCTGGCGTAGAAAAGGATCTAGTGCGAAGGTGTATAGAGGGGACTGAGCGGGCATCCCTATAATACCCTGTGGTTATAATAAACCCGTCTGCTACACAATCTTTCACAATAGGAAATGCCACTACTTTTTTGTATATTTTCTCAATTAAATTTATCAAATGTTGTGGAATCCCATAGTGCCTTAAAGTCAAGAATAGAAATGGTAAGTATACCCTATCAAAGGCTTTGTCCAAATCTGCTGCCACCAAACATCCTGTAATACCCCTATCTGCGAGATGATCAATTACATCTCTAATCAGCATAAGGGCTGACTGAATCCTTCTATTAGGCAATCCACAGTATTGAAAAGGTGAGATGACTTTATCAGCATATGTACGTAATCTTTTATTTAAAATGCTAGCAAAAATTTTGTAGTCAGAATTGAGGAGCGTAATTGGCCTCCAATTGGCTATATTATGTTTATCACCAACTTTGAATATATATGTCAATAATCCTTCCGTAAATGATGGAAAAATTATATCTTTTTGATAAAAAACTGAAACAAAAGTTCCAAACACAGGCTAAATTCTTCTGGAAAGCTTTTGTATAAATCATTAGTAAGGCCGTCAATTCCTGGTGAAATGTTTGATTTCAAAGATTTAATAGTATGTAAAATTTCTGTGTGTGTAATGGGGGCCCAGTTGTCAACCTATATTCCATAGTACTGAGAACAGGTATCTGGTTTAAATAGTCAACTATAGCTTCCGTTTGATGCCTTCCGATGGATTTAAAACATGGAAATAATCAACTATTACTGTTCGAATTCCTCTACCGTAGTAATAAGCTCCCATCTGATCTCCTCAACCCTTCCATTCTCATTGACTCCCGTAACTTTTGCACATTTCAAAGGATCTCCTATTGGTGACTTTTAACCCCATTAATTAAAATAACCTGCATCGTTTTACTTCTACTATATTGATACTCTCTCATTTTATCTTTAGCACGTAATTTGAGCTGAATAATCCTTTTTGACGAGTCAGCTTATAGTTAGTAGTCTCTGTAATTGCTGCCTGAGGCCTAAATAGTGTAGAAAAGTATCATTTTTAATTTTACGTCCTTTAGCTTGAAACCAACTTCTTAAGTCAGTTTTAGTCCCTTGCCACCATTCTCCCATATCTGAATATAAAAACGCTACAGATAATCTGGCCTTCAAAATATTTTGAACACCTTGTCTGATAAAAGGAACCTCTAAAGATGAATTATTCAGTTTCCATCTTAAATGCCTTTTCTCTAGTCTATCTGAAAACCTGTACATACTTACTAGAAGGGAATGATCTGAAAATTCACATGGGGATATTGTAAACGATAACATGTGCATGTTTTGTGAAACAAGCATGTGGTCTATCAATGAGAAGAATTTGCCTTTCTGAAATGAAAAACTATTGTCTTTGTTTGTAGAGTCATTACAAATTATCAAACCAGCCTCTTTGATTATTTTTTTGAGACAATTAGAATCACAGTATATTTTCTTGGTATTGTTTTTATAATGAACACCTGGAATTGGGCAGTTAAAATCTCCACCCCATAATATCCTAGCCGTTGTTAACAAAAAAGGCTGTATCATATTGAGACAGTGTACTCTGCCTGATTTGGTTTGAGGATTATAAATGTTTATAAAGCAGAAACGTAGGCAAACCATTTCCCATCCACTATTAAAACTCTACCAGGAATTAGGTCTATTAAATTTAGTAACTGAAAAGAAAGGAATTAAACAAAATCCCTACCCCATCTGCAGAGTTCTCCCCAAAAGACCAAAAGAGGGCCCCAAACCCATTCCCTCTTGAATGCTACCAGTTGTTCTATAGTGTACATCCAAGTTTCCTGTAAGAAACAGACTGAAAATGGGTAATCATGAACAAAGTGAAATAGTGATTGTCTCTTAGCTTTATTCAATAAGCTGTGAGCATTTAAAGATCCCCAAGTCAGCATCATGTCCTTTTAAAATGCTCAACCACTTATTTTTTCCTCTTTTTTTTTTTTTTCTCCTTGTAATTAGTCACCGACTGCGACCTATTTGATAAAGAAGATTTTTGAGAATCAGAATCTTCTGCCTCCGCTGCCATAGAGCCCCATGAGGAAAATAGGGCAGTGTAAGAGTTACTGGTCTCAATGTGCGTTGCTGGGGGGGGAGGTGGGGGTTTGGGTTGCAAATTCCTGAATGATCTTCTTTGAGGCAAAACTATCAAAGGCTCTTTAACTAAGTTTGTGCTATCTACCTTTTCAGTCCCGTTCCGAAAAACAAACGGGAAATACTGACAATGTTAGGCAAATCTACCGTGGTATTGGACACGCTCCTCGCTTTGGAGTGCTGCCCTTGATTTTCTTCCTTGCTGTCTGACAATGGTTTGCTTTTGCTGTCGTCTCCAATTTTAAACTTTCCTTTTAAAGCCACTAAATCCTTATCCACAGCTAATTTCCTATGAGTGGTACTTGGGGTATGGTGACTTATGTGTGCAGGTAAAACCTGAGTGGAAGCTTCCTGGGCTCTCTGAATGAACCCCTCAGAGCCAGAATTAGATGTTGAGTTGTGGGCAGCCCAAGGGCAGACTTTAAAAACATGTCCTTTTGAATCACATAAGTCACAACATGATTGATTATTACAAAACATTGTTAAATGACCCACTCCCCACAATTATCACATCTGGGCTTATCGCTGCACGCTAGAAAGATGTGTTCTTGCTCCACACTTATAGCATGCCCGTGATGTTGTCCACTGTAAAACACACACCTCTATCCTTCCTAATAAAAAGAGTTTGGTATGTGTGCTATCCCAGCCTCAGTTTGTCTGAGCTTGATTTTATATTTCAACCACCCGTCCAAAACTGCTCTGAATCAAGGATTGGTTCTGGTTCATAAAACATCACATCTTTTCTTCAACCAAAAGGTAATATCTTCTACCCACACTCCTTGTTTGGAACATAACGGTGACAAATTTGATTAAAGGTTTAGTTAATGGAATGACAATAAAAGGAGTCCAAGAGGAAAAACTTAACTTGACTATATCTCATCCAAAACATATCCAAAGCATGCTGTGTACTGAAAACTGACATCAAAATTGTCCTCCCGAAATATTTATAAAAGCGTAAACCTCTTGAGGAGAAAATGCAAGGAATCCTTCAATAATGTTTTCCTACGTAATACCTATCAGGCCTAACCTCTAACCACCTTTGTATCGTAATCTAACTGCATTCCGTCTGGGGCTGCCTCTCTATGTGAATCTGTAAACAGTTCAGACATTAAGGGTTTCTGAGCTAACGGTGGGGTAGGGAGGGTACAGGAATCACTAATGGGGATTTTAAAGATGAAGCTTGATGATGGGGTTCCTTTAGAGGAACCAAAGAGGTTTTAACAATGCAGCAGAACTAACCTGAGGTTCCACTACATCAATTTCAATACTTTCCTTTCCCCAACACTACTTTCTATAGGTTGCACCACAGGGGCCCACTCTGGGGAATGCTGAGACAATGACAATTGTGTATCCCAACTTGGATCAGGTTTCCATATACCTGTTTCTGTCTGTCGCCAACCTGCCTCATTTAATACTTTACTGGGTGACCATAAATCCTCTTTACCATCTTCCCTTAAAAGGGAGGATTTATTTATGTTCAGTAAAACATTTGATTGAGTTGTAAGAGAGCTCTCTCTCCTATCAACCGGAAAAAAGAACTCAGTGACCCCTGTTTGCAAACCCTCGGTTGTTTGGTAAGTCACTACTGAAGCAGGAGATGAGTCTTTCTTCAATACATTTTTCAGAACAAAACCAGATTCCTTAGTCAAGTTAGCAATGTCATTTTTACCAAAAGCTGAAGCAGCAGCAGTTGTAGTCCTAATCAATTTACAGACTGATCAGGCGAAGTCAATGCAGGCTGAGGGCACTCGCTAATATCTGCGATAAAACTGCCAGCCTGTTTCGGTAGAAGTAGTGAGTACAGCAGCAGCTACAGTACTGCGGAGGCGCTGCACTCAGACTCCGTTCATAAAGACTAATGTCCTGCTTACATGCCACTTGTGAGAGTGCTGCGAACTGCAGACATTCTCAGTAGGTTTGCAGTCAACGACCAGTTTCCACCGCCGAGCTACATGTTGCCGTAAGGCCAACGCCCGGCCGCTTGTTGTCCAAACAATATTTCGAAGGCAATTGACACAGTACCTGTAGTAAGATTGCAGACCTCAGCATCAGAAGGAATACAGGTAGTGGTTTGCAGTCTCTCCGTCGTATCAGGTCCAAATTGTTCTCCGATGTCTTGTTCCTCCATTAAGGCGGGTCAGTCTGCATTTCAAAACCGACAGACGCATAGCGGCAGAGTCAAACAGCGTTGTAACGAGAAAGGATTTCCATCAACTGTACTCACTAAGGGCGCCGTTCTCGTTTGCTCCGACTCCTTTATAAAAATGAGTTGATTTTGTAAAGTATCAGGATACGGTTCGCCAGCTTTCTCTATCAGCTCCTTTTTAGGAATATTCATCTGCAACGCCGTCTCAGCTTCCACATTGGATTTTAACAAAACTGAAGCCTCTAGATCTCCGTGAGTGGGAGTCGAGGCCATCTCTCCCACTCCGTCGTCCTCCGTCTCCTTCCAGGCAGAACTACCAGTGGCCATCTTGAAAATGGCCAGTCCCCCTACAGGCAACAGACCGCAGCCGAGTAGGGGAATTTCCCCGGTGTCCTGGCCAAATTTCTCTCATTCACTAAAAATACCACCAACAGCTTAATCTGGTTCAAGGTCAGTTGGCATTCATCTGTATCCCCCTCTCCCGGGTCGTGCCTGAAAATAGGCAGGATTTGTCTAGTGCACTTACCCGGTCAACAAAAACTAACTAAATAAATAAATAAAAACCTTTGCAGTTTGTAAGTGTTTTGTTTTTTATGTATGCTTTGAGCTGCCTGTTGTCTCACTATTGGCTTTCCCAGGAGCAACGGGTGCATATTTGTCTTGACAGAGTTTCTTTTTAACCACTTCATCAGAGGCTTGATCAAGCTTCCTTTTTTTGTCACACTTATTATTTTTCAGTTTGTGAGGAACTTCATATTTGGAAGCTTTATTTTTTGGCTGGGATCTGGAGGATTCCTCAGAACCTCTGCTTTTAGTATTAGTACTTTTGAATGGCCCCTCGTCAGAAGCCTTTGATTTATCCTCAGCCATAATAACCAAAGGTTTGTCTGCTATGTTTGCCAGTTTAAGCAAAGCAAACCAGTCCTGGACCTACAAACTGAGTGCAGGTTTCTGTGAAAATGCCAGCGGCCAGTCCTGCCCCAGTTAATAAACCCTGTATAATATTAGTGCCTTTTTTTTTTTTGGTTGTAGAATTGGGATCTATACCAGTGCCAGTCTTAATAGAAATCCAGTAATACTCAACCACGCACAGGTGGCTGCTGGACCCTTACGCACAGTCCTGGCACAGATGATACCAAGGTCCAGTAATATAACAAAAAAGGTTTCCTCGTCATTGCCAATCTAGAGAGAACCCCCCGGCACTGTTTAAATTTGAAATCCACTGTAGGTTCCTCGAGGTAAACCCCACAAGGTATGAGGTAAAAAACAAGGCAACTGTCCCTAATTCAACCGTTCGCACAAGAATTTGCCCCAAAATGAAGGAAACCATAGAAACTAAGCACCTGTGATAAAATTAGGCTTTAAACTAACTAGTCATGGTAAAAATAAAGTCAAAATAGCACGGTCGCGCTAAAAATTAAAAATTTGTGCGGCGCTAATGAAAAAGTAAAACTTTCACTCAGCACACTAAAGGAAATAATTTATGAGGAAAACTTTACCCAGATAAGCACTAGGAGGCTGTCAACAAGGAAAGTTGGGCGACACCTCAGAGGTAATATTGCTCAGTCAGCGGAGAAAAAATTCTGAAGCCTTCAATAGCTCTCACTCAGCTCACACAACCCTCCTGATGTTTGTTTGGCTTGGCCCTAAGCTCACTTAAATATCTCTAAAAGGCACACTTCTGGGGCAGTTGCACCTAGCCAGCTAAGTGCAAAAAAGTTACTGATGCTAACGGACTCCTGGGGTAAGAAAGACTGAGAGGGGATGCCCCCCCAAGCTTACATAGGGATGGTGATATCAAACGTTGCTGTGGGCAGCCCCTACTGAACTGCTAGCAAAAGTTTTCGTGTGATCCTTGAGCCTGACGGCTTACTGTCCTAGAGGTGTGACCTGATGAAAGAAATAGCCCAGAAGAAGATACAGCATTACTACAGTATTTTTTTCTTAAAACATCAGGAATCACTCAATATTGCTTGACAAGTACAGACTCTATAGCAGTACCGTGGGAGGCTGGGTACAGAACCGATTTATGGAAAAGGTTCTTCAAGACAGCAGTGCCAAAGCTGGCATCCCTTCTGGACCATATGTCCAGACAGTAGTGCTTTGTAAAGGTGTGGACTGTTTCCATGTAGTTGCTTTACACTTCTCCTGAATGGAGACACCTCTAGATGCTGCCACAGCAGCAGAGGTGCTCATTGTGGAGTGGACCCTGAGGCCTTCAGGTGGACATTTGCCAACTTTACCATAATAAAATTGTATGCGTGCCACTATCCAGTGAGCAATGGTCTTCCTGGATGCTAGCTTGCCTTGGTCTACATCCCCACAGGTAAAGTACAGTTACGTAAGAACTTACCGTAACAGTAGATCTTCGAGAACAGCTCTTGCAGCAGGTTACACCATTAGGACTGAAGCCGGCAGGCGTCAGGACCCCACGGAAATCTTCTAGCTAGCAGTCTTCGGTGGGGACCGCCTCTAAAGTTGGTCCCGCCCCCGATGTCAGGCGTAGTACATAAGGAGGCGGTCCCGACAGAATCCCCAGTTCTCCCGCCAGAGACTCCCGGCCACTGGATGACATCAGAAAGGGAGACGAGGACACGCCATCAGATAGCCCAAGACTAGAACGATCTTTCTAAGGCGTGAAGCTGGAACTTACCTCCTCAAGGGGAATGGTGGGCGGGGAAGGTGCACCTGCTGCAAGAGCTGTTCTGAAGATCTACTGTTACGGTAAGTTCTTACGTAACTGTACTGTCTTCTTCGAGGTACAGCTCTTGCAGCAGGTTACACCATTAGGACTGATTCCCAAGCAATGGCGCCCTGAAAAGCCATCGGGAGGAGGCGATACTGAGATATCAACATGTCCTGAGCCTAGGACAGGAGGCCCTGCAGGACAGCAAGGCCAAAACCCGCTCTTCGCCTTGAGGCGATATCAAGGCTGTAATGCCTGATCAAAGTGTGCACTGAGCTCCAGGTGGGTGCAGCACATATGGCCAATGTAGATACGTTTTTCAGTGCTGCAAAGGAGGTAGCCACTCCCCTTGCCGAATGGCCCTTAACTACACCTGGTAAGGGTTTTTGTCGCTTGCTGTAGCAAAGGGAAATGCACTGGATGAGCCAGCGAGAAAGGGTCTATTTCGAGACTGGATCTCCCAACATCCTCTCAGCGAAAGAGACGAACAGCTGTTCCGTTTTGCGGTGCAGTTTGGTCCTGGTCAAATAGTATCTAAGACACTGGTGAACATCCAGGGTGTGAAGCAATGCTTCTCCTCGGTTAGCGTACTTAGGGAAGTACACTGGTAAATCAATGTCCTGGTTAAGCGCGAGGGCTGAGACCACCTTAGGCAGGAACTTGAGATTTGTCCTCAGGGACACCCTGTCCTGGTGAAAAATTAAATAAGGTTCCTTACACATAGGCGTGTAGTTAGAGATTCTTCTACTTGATAACAGGAAACCAAAAATAACGTTTTCCACAACGAAAGGCTGCCAATCTCGGCAGGTTCAAGGGTGGCGGCGTAAGCTGCTCCAGGATGAAAGGTAGGTCCCAAGGAGGGACAGGATCCCTGATGGGTGGCCTAAGGTGGAGCACCCCTCTTAAGAAGGCACGGGAAGTATCCAACTATGCCACCGTGCACTGGCCTATCGGGGCATGGTAGGCTGAGATTGAACAACGGTGCACTTTGATCGAGGAGTACGCCAACCCTGATTGAAAAAGGGAGAGCAGGTATTCCAGAACTAATCTCTCAGGACAGTCTAAAGGGGAGAAGTCGTGTGCTTGAGACCACAGGCAAAACCTACGCCATTTCATGGCGCATGTAGCGTGTGTTGCGGTTTCTCGCGGCGAAAGTACTTCCGCCACCTCTTGCGAGACCCCGTGTTGCAAAATGGCTACGTCTCTAGGAGCCAAGCGTGCAGGTTCAGTGAGCGTAAGTCCGGGTGGACTAGTGAACCATCCTCCTGAGACAGCAGATGGGAGATGTTTGGCAAAGGAAGCGGAGGTTCCCGGGACAAGTGACTCCGAAGCGGGAACCAAATTTGTCTGGGCCAAAATGGCGCTATCAAAATCAGCGTTGCATGCTCCCTGCGAAGTTTGAGAAGGACTCTCTGGATCAACGGGAAGGGAGGAAAGGCGTAGAGGAATCTGCCCGCCCAGGAGAGGGACAACGCGTCTCGCCAGAAAACACCAGGCCCTGGCTCTAGCAAGCAAAAATTGGGCAGTTTTGCGTTGGATGGGGACGCGAACAAATCCAATTCTGGAGTGCCCCATCTGTGAAACAGATCCTCTGCCACCTCCTGTAAAAGTTCCCACTCGTGGACTCTGGCCTGGGAATGATTCAGGCTGTCTGCGACAGTATTGTCCACTCCGGGAACGTGAACTGCAATGAGGTTTGCGCCGTGTCGTAGTACCCATTCCCACAATCTCATGGCCTCCCTGCAGAGGGGGTAGGAGTGTGTGCCTCCTTGTTTGTTGAGGTAATACATCATCGCTGTATTGTCTGTTTGTAACAGGAGAGTACTCGGTGGAATGTCCGACTGGAAGGCTTGCAGGACATAAAGGACCGCCCTCATCCACAATATGTTGATATGGAGATAAGCTTCCTGAGTAGTCCATGTTCCCTGAGACCTCACCCTGTTCAAGTGTGCTCCCCACCCCAGCCCTGAGGCATCTGTGGAGAGTGTTATCACCGGGGACGGTGCTATGAATGGAACCCCCACAGAAAGGGTTCCTGGATCTAGCCACCATTGCCAGTCCCGAACCACGGCCTTCGTGATTCTGACTGGCTGCTGCAGATGGTCTTGCCTTTGGTCCCATTACACTCTGAGCATCCACTGGGTTACCCGCATGTGGAGCCTTGCCATCGGGACTGTTGAAATGGCCGCAGCCATGTGTCCAAGCAGGCGAAGGACCAATCTGGCTGGGATGGTCTTCTTCGCTGATAGGTCCCTTATGAGGGACCGGATGCGTTCCGCTCTGTCTTCGGGAAGAAAAGCTTTCCCTTGGGTGGTGTCCAGAACTGCCCCTATGAATTGCAGTTTCTGGGACGGTACCAGGAGAGACTTCTTGTAGTTGATTAGGATGCCCAGAGACTGAAAAAGGATCTGCGTGTGCTGGATAGCTATCAACAGCGCCTCTTTGGAGGAGGCCATGAGAAGCCAATCGTAGAGGTACGGGAACACATAGTGGCCCTGTCTCCTCAGAGATGCTGCCACGACTGCCATGCACTTGGTAAAGACCCTGGGTGCCGATGACAGCCTGAAAGGGAGCACTCGGAACTGATAGTGGTGGCCGAGAAACTCGAAGCACAGGAACCTCCTGTGCGCTTGAGAGATGGGGATGTGCAGGTAGGCGTCCTGCATGTCCAGGGACGCTAAGAATGCATCCTTCAGCATTGGAATTAGGCCCGGGAGGGTCACCATGCAGAAGCATTTGTAGACGACCGACATATTGAGGTCACTGAGGTCCAAGATTGGACGGAGGTCCCCTGTTTTCTTTGGAAGCAGGAAGAAGTGAGAATAATATCCTGCTCCTTTCTGGTTCTCTGGGTCATGCTCCAAAGCTTTTTTCTGCAGCAGCGTGAGCACTCCTTGCCTGATAAGCAGGGTGTGCTGACCCGAGTAACAGGAGAGCAGAGGAGGCCTTGTGGGTGACTTGTCTAAGAATTCTATATAGTGGCCTTTTTTGACCAACTGTAGCACCCACCTGTCGGTGGTGATCGACTGCCACCCTGGCAGGTGGTCTGCAATGTGACCCCCGACCTTTGATTCCCATTGATCCTGAAGGGCGGGGGCCCGGAAGGAGTCATGCTGTGGCAGCAGAGGGTCCTACAGGTTGGGCCGACTTGGTGGGACGTTGGCCTCTACCTAAAGACGACTTGCCCTGGGCTTTCCGGGTGAAGGAGCCCCTCTGTTGCAGGCCGGAACAAGGCTGCTGCCTCTGAGTCCGGCTGCAAAAACAGCTCTGGTTCCTATGAAAGGAATTGAGTTTAGATATGTACATGGCCTGGACAGATCTAACGGCCTTCCCAGCTTCTTGCAGTTTGGTGATGACCTTCTCAGATGCCTCACCAAACAAAACTTCGCCGTGAAAGGGGGCGTCCAAAATGTTCTTCTGGACATCCGGGGTAAATCCAGAGACCCGGAGCCATGAGTGTCTCCAGAGACATACGCCTGAGGCTGCCACTCTGGCAGAGGAGTCCACTGAGTCATACGCGGCTTGGAGCACCTGGGTCCCCACGTCTGAAACCGTGCGGAGGAGCTGGAGAAGTTCCTCCTTTTGCTCACCATCTGGCAATTTTTCTACCAGTTCCTGTCCCTGTTCCCACAGAGTGTTCTGAAATTGCACCATGTGGGCAAGGTAGTTCAAGGACCTGATGGCGCAGGTCGCAGCTGTGTAAGTGCGCCTACCCAGCGCGTCCAGTTGCTTGGACTCCGGGTCCGGTGGCTGTGTGCTCAAATGTTGCGGTCTCTGGGACCGGTCATGAGAGGCTGTGATGACCAGGGAGTCGGCCAGAGGATGATTAGCCAAGTACTGGTCCTTCCTTGGGGCCTTGTACAGGCGGTCAGCCTTCTTCAGCATCACCGGGAGTGAATGAGGACGTTTCCACGCTGCCTTGATGACGTCCACAAAGGTGTCCACCAAGGGTGGTACCACCACAGGCTTAGGATCTTTCTGCCGAAGATAACGAGCTAGGCGTAGCCTTTCAGGGTCGAGTTCTTCTGCGTCCCACCCCATGTTCTCCTGGATATGTCTCATGATCTCAGAGAACGGGGGGTCATCCGGAGGAGACCTAGGAAGTTCACGTGGGTCCGAAGAAGGGACACTGATGGGAGAAGGAGATCTGGAGCCATCCGAGATGTCCGATCTGGAGTCCTCCGCAGACGGTGAGTAGCGGCGTCTTCTGGGTCTCTTGGGGCTGGGTGACCCTGAAGAGGATCTGGACGGAGGCCTTCTCTTGTCTGTAGGTCTGCCTCTGGGAGGTCCGGCTGGCTCCTGGGGGGAAGGTGCTTGGCCTGCTGCCCCTTTGGGTGAAGAGGTGGGTGCTGGGGCCGGTGGTTCCGCAGGTGCGGGAGGAGGGTGCGTGGTGACCACATCCTTTTTGATGGTGTCCCACCAGAAAGTGAATAGCTCTTTCACTTCCGAAAGGTTAAGGCCCGATGATGGACCGGGTGCTGGTGGCCTGTCGTCTGGTCCCGGCGTCGGCTCCCTGGGGGTCTCCGGTTCTGGGGAGGGCTCCCGTGGGAGCTCGACAGGTCCGGGGTCGCCCGCCTGGTCCTTGGGCTGAGTGGATTCCTCCTCCGTCAACACCTCCTGGCCGACGACGGAAGGTGGCGGTGGGGTTCTTCTAGCTGCTGTGTCGGACGTCGGTCCCCCGGCCGGCGTCCTGGGAGGTGAGTGCCTGACTGGCGATGGGTGTCGGACTGTCGTCAGTTCCCGGGGTCTATGAGGTTTGGCCGACGTCGGGTCCGACGTCTGCTTCAGGGAGGTCAGCTCCTTAGTCTTACGTTGAGGGGGAGGCGGCAGGGAGACTGACCAGATGTCGGGGGCCGAGTGCCAGGAAGAGGACTTGTGGTGTTCCCCTGACCTAGACGAGGCCTTGGAAGAAGAAGAAGGCCTGGAGGTCTTAGCAGGCCGCAGGGTAGAAGAACCGTTGGCTGGCTTGACCACGACCGGGGGAGGCTGAGAGCGGGCCCGAGACGGGGAGTGGTCAGACCTGGAGCTAGAGCTACGGGAGTCCTAGGCCCTAGAAGGTGATCTAGGTCTCACCTTCTCCCTGTGCTTCTCATGGTGCCTGCAGGATTTTTCCAAGGATGCCCCCTTGGAAGAAGGTTCCATGGCCCTGAGCCTCTCTTCTAAAAGGTAAGCCTGGAGAGCCTTCTGTCGGCGGATCCGGGTCTGGCTGTTGAAGCCCTGACAAAAGGAACAAGCCTGGGTGTTGTGGTCTGGGCCCAGGCACCGGACGCAGGCCGAGTGTGGGTCTTTGAATGGAATCTGTTTCCCACAGGCGCACTTGGACGAATGGCCCTCCACGGAAGTTGGGGAGGACATCAGATAGAGGATTAAATCTGGAGAAAGGAATTCTTGAAGAAGAAACGGATTTCCTGATCGTTGCTCGCTAGATACTGACCAAAGGGTCGAGACATGCAAGTCGATGGCGGGAAAGAACTGGGGATTCTGGCGGGACCGCCTCCTTATGTACTACGCCTGACGTTGGGGGCGGAACCGACGTCGGAGGCAGTCCCCGCTGAAGACTGCTAGCTAGAAGATTTCCGTGGGGTCCTGACGCCTGCCGGCTTCAGTCCTAATGGTGTAACCTGCTGCAAGAGCTGTACCTCGAAGAAGATCAAACAGTTGTGTTGAAGTTGACCTAACATCCTTAGTGCGATTCAAGTAGTAGCTTAAAGCTCTTTTAGAGTAAATTTTCGACTTACCAGATGGCAGCTACCATTCACATAGTGGGGTAGCAGCCCTCGGCGATAGTTATTCTAGCCAGGATTGAACATGTTTCTTCATCCCATATTTTTGTTAAACCACTTGTAATTTAGTCTTTGCAATGGGCTACCCATTCATTCTCACAGCCCCAGTCTTGCTGACACGCCCCCGTGATCAAGGACGTAATGATGTGTGGCCAGGGAGAGCGTGGGGGCGTGGCCCCATTAAAATGAATGGGGCTCAAGTTTGCTTCCGTTTTAAGCTAAAAAATGGTCACTTGGGAGATTAATGAAGGACATCACTGAACTAACAAGGGCCATGTTAATCGAGCAGTGTCCTTCATTAATCTCCAAGTGACCACTTTTTAGCTTAAAATGGAAGTGAAATTGATTTGGAGGTGGCCATGTGTCCCAGCAGCTGTAGGAAAACCCTTGCTGGTCTGGGTTGCCCAGCTTTGAATGGTTTTGCCAGTTCTGTAAGGCTTACCACCCTTTCCTGAGGACTAGACATTAGATCCCTGGGACAGTGTCAGGTAAAACAGGGCAGACTGGATGGAAGAGTGGTCTTTTTCTGCTGACATCTTCTGTTTCTATGTTTACTTGCATTCTTAGTATACAAAAAAGATCCAGGATGCCCATGGCATGACTCAGCCTATAGGAAAAAAATAGGGCAGAGGAACACTTCTGAGGCACAGCAAAATCCATGTGTATAAGAAAAAGAAGGTTCAACTCCTATGTGATGCAAACAAAGTTATTTTTATCTTCCACCAAGAAAATCTACATTTCGTGACAAGGTTTCTCCTTCAGGAATGGTGGCTTCTCCAAATGGTTACTTGCTATTATGCTCTGAAAACGAACTTTAAACTTCTGATAGCTGGAAGCCAGATGGTCCTGTGCATACATTAGCAACTGCATCAGCTGCTAGCATAGTGGTAATAATTCTCCTACATATAAAGTTACCCAGGAAATTCTGAAAGCTTGCTTACCTTATAATCGTATTGTATGACTGTTTTTCCTGTTCCCTTACCCCGGGTCACACCTGGAAACAAGCCATGACTTAGTGTGCTCTTCCAGGTTACCAATTTACAAGCAAATAAATAAGTGCAAACCCATACATTTGTTTCCAGAGTATCTTAACAAGTAAGTACTTGGAGAAATCAGCATTTCTGAAGAAATGGCCTTGCCACGAAATGTAGATTTTCCTGGTAGAAGATAAAAACATTTGTTTTTGCATCACATAGGAGTTGAAGCTTCCTTTTCTTACTTGTATGGCTTTTATTTGCCATTTCAGCATATCATGGAGCTGTCTCACTTTTCTACTTTCTTTTTAAAAGCTCTCTCTCTCCCTGCCTCATAATAGAGCGGTCTTGCTTACACTCTCACCTTTTTTCAACGCACAGAAAGAAGCCATCCATCAGACTTGCAGCACATCTCTGATGCCAAACATTGCTCCACTCTTATTCGTGTTTGCATTTACAAACTATAATCAGTGTGTGTGTGTGGTGCTGGTTGGGGGGGGGGCAATTGCTATGAATTACAACTTTAAATCAAACTACAACTATGGATACAACATTAGGGCAAATTTCCAAAGACAAACAAAAAACAAATTCTGGTCAGAGCCTAGATGGCTGCTTCAGAGCAGCGAGTCTGAGTGAACAGCACTCGAAGCTCCCACTGCTGCCGATGCATGCGCGGTACTCACGCATGTGCAATGACCTCAAGGTAACCATCTTGGGCATGGTTCCCTCTTTTGTTTTACCCACACCTGCGGAAGGGGTGGGTAGAAACAAATAGCGCCCCTGTTGGGGGGGGGGGGTTGTGTGGCCCACAGAGAGGAGGGGTGGCAGAAAACCAATGTCGTGGACAGGACCGCAGCACTGTGGAAGAACTCTGGAAAGGTATCCGATCACATGCTTCCACAGTCCCTTCTCTTACCTACTTCATAGCAATACGACAGCATAGCTCTGCCCATGCAGCTGTAACTAGGCATAGGAAATATTTTAAAAAAATCAATATAAAGTTACATGTATGCATATTTAAACATATTTACTTTAATTTTTAATCTCATTATTTTTAAACTGCTATTCTAAAAGTACAATATGATACTTGAAGGTGTGGACAGGGCAGATCTAACTGCACTGGGCTGAATGTTAGATCTGAACAATACACACCCCATTGTGTCTTATTGCTTATTTTGAACACAGAAAAAAACAGAACCATAGCAACCAAAAAGAACAGCCAAATACTAAACCCCACAATAAAATATCGTCTTGAAGAGGTTTTAACCACCTAAGGTATGAACCTATTTTCATACCTATTAATGGGAATTTTACCCTCACTCTAGAGACGACATATGGGACTGATTCTGGAGGATGGGCACAGAACTTGCGCTGAGCCCTGCGTCCACCGCAAAGTTTGTCGTAGCTGCACTAAAGCCCTTAGATGCAACTGGTTCCTATTCCAGAAGGGCTAGTGCAGTTGCAACAGATTCCCACTTTATGGCAGCTTGCGCCAAACACAAAGTGTACCCCCATGAATGCAAAGTTAGACAAAGGGGGAGCTGGTCTGGCTTTGTTGCACTGGGGACGTGCGGCAGCCAGCTTCCAGAATAGCAGTTTTGACTCAAATTGGCACTTGTGTCAAATGTCCTGCCACAAGTCCCCTGTGGCGATCGCAGCTGCTTCCTGAATCGGGCCCAATGTTTCCTAAGAGAGTAACTACAAACTGACTGAGGAGTAAGCAGATGGTGTAACTTGAAAGGGGGTTGAATTTCATTGAGAAACTTCTTACAGGCATCCAGTCTTCTATCAGTTAGTGGCACAAGCTTCACAGAGTGCATTGTGGGATGCACATCCAAATCACAGCCAGAAATTATCCAGATGATTCATCTTAATAAAGCTTGACTATCGTGGTGGGTAATTGAGGAATGCCAAATGGGGCTTCAGTACTCTAAAATGGACCAGCAGATAACCATATAAACTGTCACCAAATCTGAAGAGCAAATGTTAGCTGTCTTCAGAACAGACAGCTAATATAACCTCTTTTTGGTGCAATTCACCACATACGTAACATGGCTAGACTGCTTAGGGTTTCTCAAAATATATACCCAATGAGGAAACATAGGAGTTCCTCTCAATCAGGATACTGTCCAAAACATTAAAGGCATACTGGATCCCTCCACTATTTAGAAGAAAAACAAATTTCTTTATATCTGATAAGCTTAATTATTATGCATTTCATACAGTTCTAGTTCAGAATATAGTTTAAAACACTTTGCATTTTACTTATGTTAACATGCTTAACTATGTCAATAATGAAGGTGTCATCTACATATTTAATCAAATTACATAACAGGTCACTGAATCTCCTAAGACCATTTTATTAAGTTTATTAAGACCATATTAAGATTATGAACAAAACAGGCTGCAGTGTAGTGCCTTAGGTTCCATGTCATAATGAAGAAAGAGGAACGGCGATATTATAATCGGTGCATGTACATCGTTGAAAACAGCATCGGCGAATGTGCACAACAGCGGACCCTCAAATAGCAAGAGTCCGCAATATCAACTTAGGGTGCACTAGTATACTTAATATGCGGGGGGCTACACCCCCCACCCCCCCGATCTATTTATAACCAACTCCAGGGTAGGCCTTACAGTGGGGTACTGGATAAACTCCACATGGGGCTACTCAGGGGATGGGGGACACGGAACCAGGAGACTGGGGAACAACAACAAAAAAATCCTAAGTACCATTAGCAAGAAAAACTTACTATGCCTGGTCAGCCCCGAACCCCGTACTTTTCCGACTTCAGGTAAGCACCCTCCCCACTATACCAGTCAGCTGCAAAATCTGTCGGCAAGCTGTGACCCTTATACCCACTTCCTGTCCCACCCTCTTCCGGTTGTCCCCTACTACCTCACTATTTTTACCTCTGCCATCGCTGTAACCCACCCTCATCATCCTCCACCAGTAGCCCACATATCAGGCGTTGTAAATGAGTCGCTCAAAACAGAGTCGTTCATTTGCAGTCATCCTCTTGACGGTATAACATTGCCTTATGGCACCCCACCCTTAAAACCTAAAACCTAAAAATCAATAAAATATGTTAATGTATGTTATGCAAAAAAAAAAAAAACCCTATAGCTGTACCAGTGAGCCCCTGGTAGGGGTTCACATTATCCACAGTGTAAGTCATTCCAACTGACAATGTGAAGCGATACAGAAAACCGCTGCTACTGGTAAATATGCTGTCTCAGTGGAGTCCCGGCCCAGTTTGTCAAGAAAATTAGGGTTACTCATTTGTAACTGTAGTTCTAGGAGTGGTATATGGTGCACATCTACACTTTGGCAGTCTTCCTTTCCCTTTAAGTTCAGCCGGAATGTCTCCAAGCTAAGCTCCTCCCACCCACCCAGGTGGTATCTTCCTTGGCTCTGCCCTGTGACATCAGATCACACACGCTGGAAGCAGGGATCTGTGTACCACTTGCCTGGGGAGGTTGGGTGGGTTGTGTGGATGTGTACCATATACCAGTCCTAGAAATGAAAATTACGTCCCTATCATAATTCTTAATCTTACTGGATATCTTCACCATTCATCACTGGTGGGTCTAGCCGGAGGTGCTAGGATCCTGTGGGAGCTTATAATTTAGAGCTTTCTTTCTAGGAGGAGGAACCGGTGTCAGGGGTGGCGCTGCCCTCGAGGCTGATGCATTGCATTGCATGGTGCTCAAGGGTTGGCCAGTAATCGATGCCGGCCCCTGCACCACCTCAGTTCTGCTCACTGTAAAGAGAAAAATAGAGACAGACGAAGAAAGAGGAGGGCAGGGCAAGGGAGCCCAAGGAATAGGAAAAGGAATGATATAAACTGAAAAAGGAATAATCCGGCCACAGGAGGAGGGGAAGGACACTAAGAGATCTAGGAGAGGGGACCTTAACCACTGAGCAGGCCAAGGGAGAGATGAGAAGAAGAGGGAGGGAAAAAGAAAAGTAAAGAAAGAATGGAGAAGGGGGCCTCTGGTAGACCAAAGAGGAGACCCAACTGCTTCTCTCTTCTCCCACTTTGTTTAGTGGGTGGGGGGGGAAGGAATCACAAGGCAGGGGAGAGAGAGACAGAGAGAGCACGCACAGGATAAGCCTCCCAGGCCGAAGAGGACTCAAGGCTAACAGAACCAATGATGCCACGCATAGCTGGTTGCCGAACCTTGCAGGTGCGAGAGCATCACAGGAACACAGTATGAGTCACACAAGGATGTGCACTCCTGGTCCACCAGAGAGAGAGAAAAAAGGAGAGGGGGCCCTTGGATCTCTCACTCCCTGTCCCTTTCTGTAAATAGTGGTGGGGACAGGACGCACCCCAGGGCAGAATCCCCTCAGACATAGATCCCCTCAATTTAGGAAGGTCCCAGGACCTGAGAGGGATGTTGATCCCCTTACGCCTAGAATCACTAGAAGCGGCAAAGGCGGAGGCCTGAAGCCTCTAGAAGCTGCCAGAAATTTTAAAGATGGTCAGAGGGGACCCTGCCCCATGGGAACCCAGCGTGGGTTACCCAAGGAGTAAAGCTGAGTAACCTAGATTCCAAGAAGGGGGGGGCAGAGGTCCCCGGAGCCCCCCCTTCCCCAGTGACGATGATGGGATCCCAAGAAGAGGGCAATCTTGAACCTGTTGTACAGGCAGAAGAGCCAAGAGTCCCTTCAAGAAAAAATGAGAGCACCCTGGAAAATCCCTCCAACAGAATCACCATCAAGATCATGAGGGGCCCCCGAGAAGCCCCTAGAATAAAAGGGGCAAGAGCATCTGCTTGCCCCCCCCAGAGGTGGGTCCCTGTTGCTTCAGCGAAGGACCAGTGGACCTGGAGATGCCAGCAGGACCATGCCCAGACCATGCCCACAACTGACCTCAATTGAGGAGAAGGCAAGCAGGGAGGAGGCACTGCCCAGAAACCTGGGGCACAAGAGGGGATGGTGGGCGGGAAGCAGTGAAGAATGGTGAAGAAAGTAAGATTAAGAATTATGGTAGGTATGTAATTTTCATATCTTATCTGAATCAATCTTCACCATTCATCACTGGTGGGAGAGTGTCAGGCACCACAAACGTGGTGCTGGCATTTCCCTGAGGGCTAGAAACTTCCCTCAATCTCCTGTTGGGGGGGAAACACAGGAAGGAAGGGAACTCTCACGGGCCTGGCGAGGCCCAAGACTGGTCTGGGTGAGGCTGGAACTCCTGTTGCCTGGGAGAAGGAAGACGCCCCAACAATTCTCGTCTCACCCTGGGGGAGAAAAAATGTGCCCCTTGGAAGGGAGAGGCAATCACCCTACACCAGGCCGAGGTGATAACTGTGAGAGGCGAAGCCACGCCATCCGCCTAATGCAGACAGCAGTTCCTGCTAGCCTAGATGCTACCTCACTGGCATCATAAGATGCCCTTGCTTAGTGTCTCGCTAGCTCTAGACCCCGAACAGAAAGGCAAATGGCTTGCCTGGTTGACTCTGTGTTATGCAAGGTCGCCAGGAGCTGTTCTAGCACCATCCACAGGTGCCTAGCATAGTGCCTGGTGCAACGAGATGCACAGAAGGAGATGCACTGCCGAGAAGCCTCTCCTACCCCAGCAGTCAAAGTCAGCCGAGTCAGACTCTGAGGGGTGGTCATGTCTTGAGCGACGATGCCCGGAAGGGGTGTCCAATAGCTCTATCCCCGAAGAGGGGTGCGGCATAGTAGCTGGGAACCCATGAGGTGCACAATACCATACTGACAGCCCGGGGCTGGAGAAGAGAGCAGAGGGTGCGCTGCCGAGACCGATGCAATGCCTCCATGAAAAGGACAGGCCATGGAGGGATGACAAT
This sequence comes from Neoceratodus forsteri, assembly GCA_016271365.2. Classification (NCBI taxonomy): domain Eukaryota; kingdom Metazoa; phylum Chordata; order Ceratodontiformes; family Ceratodontidae; genus Neoceratodus; species Neoceratodus forsteri. The sequence goes on from CM028132.1 coordinate 765,806,842, forward strand.
GTTCTCTGGGCTGAACTCTCTGAGGAACACCCACGTTGCATGGTCAGGATTGCGACTTGCGAAATGGGATATGTGGCGCTCCTCAAGCAACTTTGACAGAAATCGCTGATAGCTGGTGACATCAGCGTCTGAGGACAAGTGGACCGAAGGATCCTCTTCATCTGAGGAGGAAGACGAGGAGGCAGAGGAGCCCTGCTCAAATTCCGGGACTGCTGGGGGTTCCAGTCTAAAAATTACCTGGTCCAGGGCTCTCAGGTAGCAGGGAAAAGCAGATGATGATGATCCGAACTGGTCCCAGGTCAAAGGTCCAAAAGGGCCCGAGAGACCTGGCAGAGCAGAGGGAGGAGGCAGAGTATCTGCAAGAGGAGAAGAAGCCTGGCAAGCCAGAGCAGGATCCCTGCTAGGGCTACAGAAAGGTGCAGGAGACCCATCCTGGGGGGGGCGCTGTGCAACACACCCACTGTAGCCGCCCAACCAGACAGGGGTGGCCAAAGTGGTGCCCAAGAGAAAGGATCCCATGATGTGGTGATCAGTGTCAGTCTGTCCCTTGCAGGAGGCCCCTAGCCTCACATGCTGCAGACCCAACCTGGTCTGGAGAGCAAAGAAGAGAAGGGTTGGTACTGTGACTCCTCCTAGAGTCACCAGCAGCTCTGGAAGAGAGCCTGTATGCCATCCCCAACCTCCTCAAACTCCCCATCACAGACAGGGACCTGCTCCTCGGATGGTCCCCAGTGCTAGCAATTGGGGGTTCTGAGATAGTCCCAGCACCAGAAGAGACACTAGAATCATCCTCAGATCCCTCCTCAGCTCCGGAATACAACCCAGCGCCATGCACGACGCCGGAACCAGACTCAGCACCAGAGACAGCGTCGGAGTCCAACCCAGCCCCAAGCGCGGTGCCAGCACTAAACCTGGTGCTGGAAACAGCGCTGTCCTGAAGAACGGTGCCAACACCCTCCCCGGCACCAGAATTAGTGCTGGAGGTGTCCCCAGCACCACAAGCAGTGACGGAGGACATAGAGGAGTCGGCTCCTAGGGCAGGGCCCGCCGGAGGAATAACCGAATCCGTAACACTGGAAACCGAATGGCTAGGCTTAACTGGGCTACAGGACTCCTCAGAGTCGGGCAGCCACTCCAGGTCATCCTGATTATTCTCCTCCAAAGAGGAGGAGATCAGGGAGACCAGCAGACAAGCAACCCCCAAAACTCTCCACCTCCCAGTGCTGCTGGCAGCATCAGAAATGGGCCTAGCACTGGCTGTGGCACTGCCTGGCTCACCGGCTCCAAGGGAGGAGTCCAGAGCTGAAGTGGTGCTAACAGGGGGTACCGAGGATTCCACCATCTCGGGCTCAGCATATAGCTACGACTGTGACACTGGGGGTGTCTGCACTTCTGAGGAAGCGGCAGACCGTGAGGAGTGCTCAGCCGACCCCCAGAGATCAACTGTCCACCCGACCCCTCACACAGGCCTGTGGTCTCCGCGAGACTGGAACCAGCCGAGGCCCGCTCCTCCTCGGTACATGTAGTCCTGGAGGGAGACCAGGGGGAAGGGCCCAACATCCTGACCTTGGCATCCCAGGACCGACACCTCTCTCCAAAGGTGGGAGGATACCAACCCACCTTCACCGCGTGCACCTTGAGGATACAGCGGTCCATGGAGAAGCAAGCATTGTAGTTGTCCATATCATGACAGGGACCCAGGTAGGAGAGACAACGATCATGATGGTCCGATATGGTCATCGGCATGCCCCACCTTAGATTTTGAAGTAGGCCCTGAACCGGACATGATCATTTCAGACAACTACTCTAACTAGCCCACAACCTGACTGTCCCTCTTCTCCTCCCTCGCCCCTCCCACCCCTCCCTTTCGTTCTGGCTCCAACCACATACCATGAAGTTCGAAAGCTACTTAACTCCCTTCCGGCATGTGGGGTCAAGGGCCTGAGGGCATCCATCCTTGCATACTTAAGCAGTATGCACCTTTACTGACCAGACCTATCACCCGCTTTTTAACCTCGATTCATACGTCTACTGTCCCATCCACCTGGAAAACTGCCAGAACCATCCCTATACACAAAAAGGCGATGTCAAACTCATGTCCAACTACTGCCCTATATCTCTTCTGCCCACTCTCAGTAAGCTGCTTGAAAAATAGTCCACCGCCAGCTTGCTGCTCACCTTGACATGTTTAATCTTCAAACCCCGTGCCAACATGGTTTCCGGCCTGGTCACAGTACCACCTCTGCACTTACACAACTTACAAATGACATCAGAAATAATATGGACCGTGGCCTACTCACTGGGGCCATCTTTATCGACCTGTCTAAAGCCTTGACATGGTACACCATCCTCTCATGCAAAGAAACTCAATCCATTGGAGCATCTGACCAAGCCCTCTCCTGGTTCCATAGCTATCTTGACAATCGGACTCAGGCAGTAGCATTTCACAAGGCCCTTTCCTCCCCCCAAACATCTCCCGTGGAGTTCCCCAGGGATCCATTCTTGGACCTCTACTCTTCTCCCTCTTCCTAAATGATATTCCCACCATGTCCCAGCATAGCTGCACTCTTATGTACGCAGATGACCTTGTTCTCTACTCTGGGTCAAAATCGGTTGCTGCCATCAACTCCACTCTCACTAATGACTTCCAATTCCTGCAGACCTGGCTCTCTAGCAACCACCAAGTCCTGAACCCAGAAAAAACCTGTGCTATGCTATTCGGATCCTCTAAGAAACTGTCTGCCCCTGCGAACAGGCTCCGGGTTCAATGCCTTGATGGCTCCCTCATCTTAAACACTGAGTCCTTCAAGTACCTTGGGGTCACTTTGGATCCCACACTTGACCTGTCTCAACATGTCAATATGGTGTGCCGTGCCGTCAATGCTAAAATTGGTGGAGCTTATCGAGTGCGCCACTCCCTCACTCCTTCTGCTAGACTTTCTGTTGCGAGAGGTATTCTCTTACACCAGCTCCAATATGCTCTGACCCTCCTCTTTGCTGCAAACTCTGCTACACTCCACAAATGGGACACTGTCTACAACAACATCTGTAGATTCGCCCTTAACTGCTTACGTCTTACCCATCATTGTCTCCTTTAAACTTGGCTTAAATTGGCTGTCACCTAAGGATATTCGAGCCTACTCCCTGGGCTGCTTTATCGACTCCTGTCTAGACCTCCTGCCCTGTCTATCTTGCCAACCTCCTGACTCCTGCCTCACACCCGTACCCTCAGGTCTTCCTCTGTCCCCATGCTCTCCACTAGACCTTGCATGACAAAAATGGGTGAACAGGCATTTGCCCATTTTGCTCCCAAATTCTGGAACTCACTCCCCCTTATGGTGAAAACTTCAGCCTCCCATCGAGAATTCAAAAACTCGCTGTTCACCCACCTTCTAGCCTCTGGCCAATGCAAATGCTCTTAATTTGCTTTGTCCCACTGCAGGCTGTCGGGTCTGACCCTGAGTACTACACTAATGTTCTCCCTTGCAATATGCTTGTCTAGGTGGCTATGAACCTTGATGTCTTTACTGTCCTCAGCTGTCTTATGGTTACCCTAATTGCTTTATTTTACATCCTTATTATGATCTATGCCTAAAATGTACCCTTATGTAACTATTACTGTGCTACCCAATGTATATCTTGTTTTGCTCCTGTACACCTATATTATGTCTGTGCATTTCTGCATATTGTAACCAATGTCCTGTGCTCTCCCGGGTCGTGCCTGAAAATAGGCAGGTCTGTTGCCTAGCGCACTTACCCGGTTACCAAAAGCTAATAAATAAATAAAATAAATAACTAAAATCACACTAAAGCACAGACTCAGCACTATAGAAAAAAAAAAAAAAGAAGAAATATAAGAAACGGTTTTACTGGTTTCTGGAGGACTCCTATGGCATTGAGTAGAATGGTAGTGGCAGAACTTCAGTGGTCGAACGTGAGCTCACTTGCATATGCAGTTGAAAGCATGGAAACTCCCACAGGGTGATGCACGCTCAGCGGGAAAAACAGAACTGAGGTGGTGGAGGGGCCGGCGTCGGTTACTGGCCAACCCACGAGCACCATGCAATGCGTTGGCCTCGAGGGCGGTGCCGTCCCCGATGCTGGCTTCTCCTCCTAGGAAAAAAAGCTCTAAGCTATAAGCTCCCACAGGGTCCCAGCACCTCTGGCTAGACCCACCAGTGAGGAATGGTGAAGATTGATCCAGGTAAGATCTATGGTTACAGGTGAGTAAAAACAGGTTACTCACCTGTAACAGTAGTTCTAGGAGTGGTATATGTTGTTCATCCACACTTCATGGCAGGTATCTTGCCGCTTTAAGATGTGTCGGAAAGTCTTCAAGCTGGCTCCTCCTACCCAACCGGGTGGTACAGTCCTCGGTTCCGCCCCATGATACCAGGTCTTAGCCCGCTGGAAGCCAGGTTTGTGCGTCAAAGCTGAGGAGGTCGGGTGTGTCAGTGTGGATGAACAACATATACCATTCCTAGAACTACTGTTACAGGTGAGTAACCTGTTTTTCTAGGATTGTGGATATGTTGTTCTAGCCACACTTCATGGCAGACTCCTAGCAGTTCTCCAGGAGGAGGGAGGCGAGACGCACATCTCCTACTTAGGGAAGAGGGACTGGAGAACTGAGGTTCCAAAACCAGCATCCCGGCATGACTCAAGGTCGATGTGGTAATGGGAAATGAAGGTGTGTGCTGAGTTCCAGGTAGCAGCCCTGCAGATTTCCTGAATAGGGACATCCCTAGAAGCCACCGATGCAGCGGTATGGCAGGTGGAATGAGCCTTAAGCCCTGCGGGAGGTTCCCTACCCGCCAACCTATAGCAGCGGTCAATGCAAGATGTAATGCATCGAGCTATTGTCCGCTTGGCAGCAGGTCTGCAAGGTGCGGCTTCAGCATAAGTGACAAACAGCTGGCAAACCTCTCCCCGAACTTCCACCATTCACTCTTTGTAGTAGGCGCGCGTTCGTCTCAGGTCCAGAGTATGAAGCCTGTACTCAGCCTCCGAGGTGTGACTGTGATAGAACACTGGCAGAGTAATCACCTGGTTACGGTGAAACTCCAACACCACCTTCAGAAGGAATTTCAGGTGGGGGTGCAGTACAACCTTGTCTCTGTGGAAGATCAGGTAAGGAGACTCAGTGGAGATAGCCTGTAACTCCCCAGTCCTTCTGGCTGACATGATAGCCACCAAGAAGGTGGTTTTCCATGACAAATGTGACATGTCACACTTGTGCATAGGTTCGAATGGCTTGCCCATGAGCTTTGCCAAGACCAGCAGTAGATCCCACAGAGGTGGAGGTTCACGCACTGGAGGGGATATGTGATCTAGGCCTTTGAATAAGCATCAGACCACCTTCTCCTGCGCCACCAACCGCTGACCGTCCCACGCCCAGTAAGAGGAGATGGTTTCCAGGTGTACCTTTAGGGTCATCAACTGTAGCCTCTGCTGGGAGAGGGACCAAAGATAACCCAAAATGCTAGCCACTGGGCAGGACGAGGGGTCCGATCCTTTGCCCCGACACCAGATGGAAAATCTTTTCCATTTAAAGGCATAGCATTTTCTGGTTGATTCCTTATGAGACGCCTCAACAATGTTGAGGACCTCGTCAGAGAGAGACCCAAGGCCTGGAACTCTAGCTGCTCAGGAACCAGGCCGTCAAGTGCAGGGGATTGAAGGTCTGGGTGGAGTACCTTCCCTTGGTTGACTGAGAGCAGGTCCAAGCATGCTGGAAGCTGCCTCAGGAGCCTGGAGCTGAGGCTGAGGAGATCTGGATACCAGAAGTGGCAGGGCCAGTCTGGGGCCACCAGGATCACCTGTGCCTTGTCCCTCCTGACCTTGATGAGCATTTTGTGAATCAAGGGGAGAGGGGGGAAGGTGCAGAAGAGGTCTGGAATCCATGGCCTCAAGAAGGCATCCTCCTGCTGAGGGGGGCAGGCATGGAACAGCATCAGCTTTGCATTCTCCCTGGAGGTGAACAGGTCCACCTGAGGGGTGACCCAGAGGGAAAACATATCTTGTACTACCTCCTGGTGGAGAGACAACTCGTGAGATGCCCCGCCCATCTGGCTGAGGGGCATTGGCCAGCTGATTCAAGGCTCCTGCCACATGGATGGCCAGGAGATCCGCCTCCAGGCTGAGCACAAGTGACCAAATGTGGAAAGCTTCCTTGCAGAGGGGCAAGAAGCACATCCCGGCCTGCCTGTTGAGATAGTACATGGTCATGGTGTTGTCTGTCTGGACTTGAACCACTTGATCCAGGACAAATGAAGTGAATGCAGTTAGGGCTAGGAGAACCGCTCGAAGCTCCAGAAGGTTGATGTGACATTAGGACTCTTGAAGGGACCAGAGCCCGTGGGCCCTGTGCTCCCCCAGATGGGCACCCCAAACCATCAGAGAGGCGTTGGTCATCAGGATGACCATCGGCTCGGGGTGGAAAAATGGGAGCCCTTCTTGCAGGTGAGATAGGACGAGCCACCATTGGAGGCTGTCCCACATCTTCTGGGTCACAGAGACCAGCTGGTCGAGATGATCTTAGTGCTGAGACCACTGGCTGGCCAGTTCCCACTGAAGGGAATGCATATGCCAGTGGGCCCACCAGACCATGCTGGTGCAGGCTGCCATGTAGCCCAGAAGATGCAGGAAGTCCTGGGCAGGATGCAATTGCCCAACCAGAAATGATCAGGCAAAGGAGGAGAGAAACTCTGCCCTGTCCACCGGGAGCCAAGCTCTGGCTCGGCAGGAGTCGAGCTCTACCCCGATGAACTGGATCACCTGCGTAGGCACGAGTTCTGACTTGGCCTCGTTGATCAGGAGGCCAAGTTCTAGGCAAGTCTGGAGGGCCAGAACCCTGGACTGCTCCACTTCCAGCTTGGAGGGACCTGCTATCTGCCAGTCATCCAGTTAAGGGTACACCCAGAGCCCTCAGCACCTCAGGGACACCGTCACCACTGCCATACATTTGGTGAAGACCCTGGGGACTGAAGATAGGCTGAAGGGTATGGCTCGGAACTCATGAAGGGTTCCCTCGGCTCTTCAGTGGAGGAACAGTCGATGGGACGGATGGATCGGGACGTGAAAGAACTCATCCTGAAGATCTAGGGAGCAGAACCACATTCCTTGCTCCGCGGATGGTATGATCTGAGCTAGAGTTACCATCTGAAAGGTGCGAGACCAGAGGAACTTGCTCAGTTCGTGCAGATCTAGAATGGGGTGCCAGCCCCCCATCCGCTTCGGCACCAGGAAGTACCCGGAGACAAACCCTGAGTCTGAAGGCAGGTCCGCTACTGGGCGCACCACCTCCTTGAAGAGGAGCTGAGCCAAGTCGTCTCTGAGAGCCGACTGAGAAGCTAAGGACACCAGATCCCCTAGTGGGGCAAGGGCTCGATAAGGAGGGGCCTGCTCAAATTCCAGAGGCAGGCCTCGACCTACTACTTCTAGAACCCAACGGTTTGTGGTGAGAGAGGATCAGACGGAAATGAAGTGGCTCAGCCAGCCCCCCACGGGGGGGAGGTCCTAGGGGAGGCGTGATAGGATTAAGGGAGGCACCCCTCAATCCATCACTGGGCAGGCTTGGAGGAGGGTCTGGCGGAGGGGCCACCGGGACCTTTCCCCTTGGGCTTCCTAAACAAGGAGGCCACGAACTTGGCCTGAGGGTGCCAAGTTTGAGCCTGCTGGACCTGCTGCTGATGCTACTGCTGGGCCGGTCTGGCCGCAGGAGTGGATGAGCGAAACGGCTTGCAGTTTTGACACCTGGAGCCCTTATCCTTTTGGGCAGATGTGGTGGAGTCCAAGGTGGCATTGGACTTCTCTATGTGCTGGAGGTGGCCCTCTATGCCGGGCCAAACAGGTTGGTGCCCAAGAAGGGGACATCTAACAGCTTATGCTGCATATCTGTCGTAAAGGTCGTGATGCGTAGCCATGCCTTACGGTGCATGGCCACTGCGGCCGCTACCAAACGGGCACATGAATCACCAATATCCAGAGCCATCTGGAGTTGTTGCTTCACCACTGCCCTACCCTGGTCCCGGACCTGCTTGACCATGGTCTGGAGGTCCACCCAGAGATGAGGGATCACCTCATCCAGGGAGCCCAAGAGGGCATGGGAGAAATGTGCCATGATAACGGCCGAACTGGCCTGATGAAGAACAAGGGAGGAGGCTGCATAGACCTTCTTCCCGGAATGGTCCAACTGTTTGGATTCCATGTCCGGGGGTTTGTCCACAACCCCTTTGTTGCCTGAGTGCTGAAACACATAGTCAGCCACCAACCCCACCGCAGAGGGGTGCTCCGAAAAGCCTGACAGGGACCGCATGGGCACCGCGTACTTGGGGGCCATGCGGGCAGAAGGCGCAGGACATGATGCTGGACGCTGCCACAGCTCCAAAGCTGGACCCACAATGGCCTCAGCCACTAGGAAGGCCTCCACAGGAGTGTACCCTTTATCCAGAATCTCTGTAAGAGGATACTTAGCCTGTTTCTGCACAAGCTCCAGCTTCATTCCCACAGATTCGGAAATAAGCTGACAAATACCCATCAGCGAGGAAGGGCCCTCGTCGATGGAGAGACCCCCCCCCACAAGGACTCGATGTCCACTGGACAGGAGACCATGGAGGAATCCTTGGACTCCGAAGAGTCCTCGTAGAGTGGGCACCCATCCATGTCACTCTCCACCTGCCTTGGGTGGTCAGGAGTGAGAGTGACCGACAACCGATGGGGAAAGCCTTGGGCCAACCGAGAATCCTTGGTTGGAGCCCCAGACTTTGGTTGCTCAGGTGGCGGCTCCACCCGAATCAGTGGAGTAGCTGGCTTCGGTTGAGCTGGCGGGGCCTGAACCGGCACCTTCGTGACTGCTGCTGTGGCCGGAGTCGGTCATTCTGGTGAAAGCCATTTAATGACTGGAGTCGAAACCAGGAACGGTTTGGACCAGGATAAGACCAACTGCTGCCACATGAGGTCTTCGTAGTATTGACGCAACTTGAGCCAAGCCTCTCCTCACCCGAGGAGGACGAAGACGAGGAGCAGTGGCGCCGCTTACTATGATGATGGGAACGAGATGCTAGTGAGGAGCGAGTCTTGCCCGACTCGAGTCAAGGAGTGGACCGAGACCTCAACCATTGGCAGGGCCGAAGGGGACCTCGACAGGAGTCAGGGAAACCCCTGTCCGGTTCCTTGGTGGACGGGTCCGGCCCAGTGGGCTGGGCCGACCTATCCGAGGACACCGGGAGCACTGGTGTCCGAAAAAGAGAATCGTCAGCTGGATCGGGTGACAACCCACCGATCGGCTAGAGAAAGATCTCAGCCACGTCGACAGGCATCTCAGCCAACTGGTCTGATGGGGGTACTGTGAAACCAGCAGCCTTGGCAGCGAATAAAGTCAAGACAGGAGATTCCTGTGAGCGGGACCGCTCTCGGTCCCAAGAACGTTGACGTATTGACTTTTCTTTGTCCTTTTTTGACTCCTTCTTGGAGCATGAAACATGTGACCCTGAAGGGCCCTCTCCCTTGGTAGAGAGAGACTGGCACAACTCCTTGAAGGCAGCCGAACAAGAAAATCCCAGATGCAGCAGAATGAAGGCCAAAGCCGAAAAGGAGCCCACTGGAGTCTGAGCTGCCTCCTCCTCAAAGGCCTTGAGCTGTTCCTACTGCTCAGCGGATCCTGCAGCCACGGAGACCACCCAATGGACATCCTTCAATTTGACCAGCGGGTAACGCTTCTCTGGTCGCCCCAGCTGAAGTCAGGCAGCGCGATCTTCAAGAATGTTCGGAGAAAAGGACCGACAGTGATCGCAGGCCTGCAGATCAGGGTCCAGTCCTAGACAGTACACGCACGTGGCATGAGGATTCATGCGAGACATCTTCTGCCCGCAGGGGCACTGGCAAAACCCGGTGGCCGACTTTTCTTCCATCGCGAGAGCGAAGGAAGAAGATGAAGACTGAACTCCAAAGAGTTTTAGAATCAGTTTTGGAAGCGAATCCATAGATTCAAGAGCCAGGGCCTACTACACACAGGAGCGCTAAGGAGGGAACCTTAACCTTCCAGTGGAAAGAAAGATCTGGCATCATGGAGCAGAGCCAAGGACTATACCACCCAGGTAAGTGGGAGGAGCCAGCTTGAAGATTTTCCGGCACATCTTAAAGTGGCAAGGTACCTGCCATGAAGTGTAGATAGAACAACATATCCATGATCCTAGAACCCTCATTTCTAGGGACGTGGATATGATACACTTAACTACCCTTCAGCAGACTCCCAACAGTTCTCTGGCAGGAGGGGGCAAGGTGCACACCCCTACTTAGGGAACAGGGAGCAAAGAACTGAGGCCCCAAAACCAGCATCCCGGCATGACTCAAGATTGATATGGTAATGGGAGATGAAGGTGTTTGCTGACTTCCAGGTAGCAGCCCTGCAGATCTCCTGGATAGGGTCATCCCTTAAAGCAGCCACCAAAGATTAGTATGTCTGGTAGAATGAGCCCTTATCCCTATAGGAGGCTCCCTACCAGCCAACCTATAGCAGAGGTCAATTCAGGATACAATTCACCAGCCAATCGTCCACTTAGCTGCTGGTCTGCCAGGTGTGGCTTCAACATAGGTGACAAAGAGCTGGTGAACCTTTCTCTGAACTCCAGCCAAGTGATCCATGTAATAAGCAAGCACTTGCCTCAGGTCCAACATGTGGAGCCAGTGCTCAGCCTCTGAGGTTGGATTGGTAAAGTACACTGGGAGGTTAATCATCTGGCTATGATGCACTGCATGGAGCTCTAGCAGGTTGATGCAGTACCGGGACTCCTTGGGGATCCAGAGCTCATGGGCTCTGTGGTCCCACACATGTGCCCCCCATCCCACCAGAGACACATCAGTCGTCAGAGTGACCATCGGCTCCAGGTGGACGAACAGGACTCCTTCCAGCTGATGTAACAGGATGTGCCACCACTGGATTATATCTCACATAGGCTACATCACTGTGACTAGCTGGTCCAGGTGTCCAAGGTGCTGAGACCACTTGTGGGCCAGTTCCCATTGCAGGGGGCCATCTGCCAGCAAGCCCACTGGACCACTTTGGTGCAGGATGCCATCTACCCCAGCAGCCACAGGAAGTCCCGGGCAGGGTGAGAGTGCCCAACCTGAAATGATCAGGCAAAGGAGGTAAGGTCCGCTGCATGGTCTGCTGGGAGGTGGGCCTTGGCCTGAAGGGAGTCCAGCTGTGCCCCGATGCAGCGCATGACCTGCGAAGGGTGGATTTCTGACTTGGCTAGGTTGACACGAAGACCCAAGGCCGAGCAAGTGTGGAGGGCCAGATCCCCGGACTGCTCCACCTCCTCCCAGGATGAATCCACAATCAACCAGATGTCCAGATAGGGGTATACCCGGACTCCTCAGCTCTGCAGGAATGTTGCCACCACTGCAATGCACTTGCTGAAGACCCTGGGGTTCAAGGAGAATCTAAACAGGATGACTCAGAACTCATGAAGCACACTGTCTGCACAGAAACGAAGGTACCACCAGTGGAACAGATGGACTGGGATGTGGAAGGCGGCATCTTAGAGGTCCAGAGAGCAGAATCATATGCCCTGCTTCAGGTATGGAATGATCTGGTTCAGAGTGCCCATCCAGATCTTGTGCTTCCTCAGGAACTGATTGAGATCGTGAAGATCCAGTATGGGGTGCCAGCCCCATACATCTGGAGACCAGGAAGTACCTGGGCACAAAGTCCTGGCCAGTCATGGCGTTCGGTACACACAGGCCACAGCTCCTTTCTGGAGGAGCTGTGCAATGCCTTTCAGAAGAGCGGATAGCGTGTCTTTTTTTTTTTTATTAAACCAGTTTTATTGAGTTTTCACAAGTCAAAACAATACCCAACTGTAATCAAAGAGCAATGTACTATAACAGTGAGCAACAAAACCAAAACAACCCAACCTTCCTTCCCCCTCTCCCCCTCACCGACTACACACAGAAAGTAACCTTAGTTTACAACCAAATAAAAAGTATAGAATTTCATGGCTTCCAGGCCATCAGGAGGGCCTCCAAGGAGCCCCAAGATGATGTATAGGCTTCTGGCCTACCCTGCATACAGGCAATGTGTCTCTCTAACTGCAAGGCCAACATACTCTCTTTATACCACTCTATCAGAGTATGGGGCTTATCGTCAACCCAATGTCTTAGAATTACTAATTTAGCGGTAGCTGAAACAAGCGACATATGGGCTTTCATGATTTTGGTGACGCCCAGAGGGAAAAGGTTGACTAGACAAATCTCAGGTGTAAACAAGGCTCCCAGGCCAAGGACAGGGTCAAGAGCATTGGCGATAGAGCGCCAGAAAAACTGCACACCGGGGCATAGCCAAAGCATGTGATATAGGGTACCAGGGTCCCTCTTACACTTTGAACAGAGTGACGTTGTCACTGCCCCAAATTTGCATAGCTGAACAGGAGTGAAGTAGATATTGTGCATGATATTGAAGTGCATTAATCTCAGTCTGTCTTGCTTAATATACCTGTACATGGATATCCAGAGTTTCTGCCATAAAATAGGGTCTTCCGGAATACCCAATTCCTTTGACCAATAATAACAGATGCCTGATGGTAATCTAGAATCCCATTCCTGAAGAGCTTTATATAAATTTGAAACTGGACGTGATTGAGAGGCTTTATTTATGAGCGAGGATAGGTCCTTATCACTCGGACCTATCGGTGAGAACCTGGAGAAGAAAGAAGATAGGGCATTGCTAACTTGTAAATATTTAAACATCTCCTTACCCGAGGCCCCAAAAGACTTCTGGAAATCTTGGAAAGGGAGTGGTTTCCCATTTGACCAGCAATTTGAAAGTCTAGCGTCATTTAACTTAGACCAAAATGTAGAAGACAACGGTGCTCCTCCAACTTTAAAATGTGGATTACCAATAATGGGCTGGTCAATCGAAAAGATACCACTTCACAGTCAAATAGCTCTGTATCTGATGGAGGGCTTTTAGTGACCAACCTATCGGGTTTCCACGAAGAACCTTAGGAATGGCCGATGGGGAGGCAAATAGAAGGGCCCTCAGGGAACAATTAACCTGTGTAGCCAGGCGCTGCTCTATGTCCATCCACAGGGGTCTATATTCCTGATGCCCAATCTCTCCACTCCAATGAGCTAATTTACTTATATGCTGTGCAGCATAATAAAGGAAGAAAGAGGGAGCGGCCAGACCTCCTCTTAGCTTTGGAGCCGTCAATTTTACAAATGCTCTGCGCACTCTTTTTTTGTTCCATAAAAAGGTGTTGATGGCACTTTGCAATTTGGTGAACCATTTTTTCGGGCAAATAGAAGCCTAGCATACCCAAAGGATACATTATCCTCGGTAGAACATTCATTTTAACTATACTAAGCCTCCCCCCTAGGGAGAAAGGAAGTAGTCGCCACCTCTCCAAGTCTTCCTTTACCATGTTAACTAAACAGCCAACGTTAGCCCTGGTAACAGAATTCAAGACCTTAAAAATCTTAATACCCAAGTATGTGACTGATCTTGCTTCCCAGGAGAGGCCGAAAGTAAAAAGTTCAGCCTTAATAACTCTACTATTTAACGGAAGTATCTTTGTCTTGGCCCGGTTTAGTTTATAGTAGGAGACTTTAGAGAAACTCTCAATCTCCACAAGAGCAGCTGAGATTGATATGTCTGGTTCCTCAACATGGAGCAGTATATCATCCGCATATACTGACAGGGCGTACCTAGCATCCCCCACTCGGATTCCTTTTATGGCTGCGTTCCTTGCCAACCTGCATAATAACGGTTCTAAGTATAAGTTAAAGAGCAAGGGAGACAGTGGACAACCCTGCCTTGTGCCCCGGGCCAAACTGAATGGAGGGGACAGTACTCCATTACATTTGACCCTGGCCGAGGGGAACTGGTATAAGAGATGGACCCATCTTTGAAATTCTGTAGGCAGCCCAAATGATGTTAGGGTGGCAAAAAGAAAGTCCCAGGAGACCCTGTCGAATGCCTTCTCGGCATCGAGTGACACTAATACCGCTGGTATCTCGGAATCCCTGGCCAATACCAGAAGGTGTAGTAACTTTCTCAAGTGATCTTGAGAGGACCTTCCAGCCATAAATCCCACTTGTTCTCGACTCACCAGTTTACCCATGACTTTAGAGAGTCTATTCACCAGGATTTTGGCCAGAATTTTGACATCAGTATTTAGTAAGGAGATAGGGCGATAACTGTCAATGCGCAACGGGTCTTTCCCTTGCTTTAAAATTAAAGAGATCGTGGCTTCTTGGAAGCCATGATCTAGAAACCTCCATATTGAACCAATACCTAAAACTTCCTGCAGGACAGGGCAATTACCGAGACAGGCTTTATAGAAATTACTGGGTAGGCCATCTGGCCCGGGGGACTTATCTAGGGGCATCTGCTGCACTGCTTGCTGTATTTCAACAAGAGAAATTTGTAACACTTAAGCCAGCGGCCTCTGCATCAGTGATTTTAGGAAGGTTGACTGAACTAAGGTACAAACTAATGTCCAAATGAGAGGGCCGTTGAGCTGGATCAACAGCATATAAGTCCTGAAAATAAGACCCAAAGGCTTTCGCCATTTCCAAGGGATCGGTACAAACTCGATTGTCTCCCCCAGCATAGATTCCTGCAAAAAATTGCGAAGAATCCAGCTGACGGATACGCATGGCGAGCAACTTACTAGCTCTTTCCCTGCATCTAAATATCTAAGTTTAGTCCTTAAGAGGCTAACTCCTTCTTTGGAAACAAGACTTGCATACTTGGTTTGTAATTGGTAGAGTCTGGTCCAACATTCAGTCGAGATGCCCGGATAAACTGTGCTCTAAATCCCTGATTGAGACCAGGAGGGAGTCCAATTGAGTTCTTTGGGACCACACCCCTCAAGGAGGCCATTTTATCAGCTCTCCCTTAGGGAACATTTTAAAGCTGCCCAAATTAAGTCTACCAACAGCAACTGAGCCCTGATTGCTATTAATGAAGGTAGTAATGAAATCTACTATATGCCTCAAAGATTTCTCATCTCTCAGTATCTGATTATTTAACCTCCATTGGGGTTACCGCTTACTCCCAGCTCCCAACCAGAATGCCAGGCTTACTGGGGCATGGTAGACAATACTTGGCTGATATCTCTGCCTGTGACACTCCAGGTATGGCGAAAGTACTAATGAGAAAATAATCTATTCGGGAGTATGTCCTGTGTGCAGCAGAGAAAAAGGTATATTGCCAGAGTGTCGGATTTAGGACTCTCCAAATATCGACCAACGCAGCATCTATAATAAGATCTTTCAGTGCTCTTTGTGCTGGGGATAACCCACGCCTCTCACCACCAGAGCTATCTAATTCTGATTGGAGCACTAGGTTCCAATCCCCACCCAAGATGGTGAGTTTAGGTGGGTCAGACACCACGATGCTAAGTAAACGCACGAAAAAAGATGGGGAATCACAGTTTGGGCCATATATTGAGCCAAAGAGGACGGAATGGGATTCTAAAAAACCATGCACGACCACATAGCGACCCTCTGGATCCCAAATTTCTTGGACCAGTCTAAAGGGAAGATTTTTGGCTATAAGAATGGCAACACCCCCTTTATTCGGGGAAACACCGGCCCCAAAAACTTGCCCGACCCATGTTCTTTTGAAGAGGATAGTGTCCTCTCTCCTTAGGTGTGTTTCTTGCAGGAAAACAATTTGCACCCTTAACTGGCGCAAGTGTCTTAAAATGATTTGCCTCTTGACCCTGTCCTTGGCTCCCTTGACATTCCAGCTGATAAAAGTATAATGACTAGCCATAGCCTATGGTAAAATGAAGTAAATGAAGAAGACCCAGAATATATAATTCATGCCCTAACAAAGGAATCCAGGGTTCTACTAATAAAGTAAAAACCAGTCTAACTTCAGCTATAATCGATGAACCCCGGTAGTATGTAGTCAAACCCCCCCCCACTGCCCCAATATACACCAAACTACCCCCAAACCAGTAAAGCAATAGGACCCCAATCCTAATAAATCTAACAAACCCCAGTTCAACTCAACTGCACTCCCAAGCCAACTACGCCACATGATTAATATCACAACAGTTCAAACTCCACAGTTATACTCCCCGGAGCCCCCCCTCACCCACTCCATCGAATTCAAAACATCTAAGAGAACATCCCTCAACCCCTTATGGCATTTAACAGTCCTCGGTTAACTTAAGTCCTGTGAAAATAAAAATAACAAAATAATGTAGAATAGTCGGAGACCAGTCCATACATCCAGCTTTATAATAAGTAGTCCCCAAGAAATGCCCTTCAAATGTACCAAGGTTGCTTAAGAAAAGGAAAAAAAAAAAAAAGGAGGAGACCATTCGGTTGCCAAGACGTTCTCTTGCAGGTCCATTGCAATAGGAAAATTCCTCCTCACACGAAGATCCAGGCGGAAAACTCTGTGCCCTATGGATCCATAAATGTTGGTGCCCAAACATCGACTCTGTCAAGGGGTGGTTAAATATACAGCATGCCACGCTGGAGCAAAACCAGACTTCAAAAGACTCGAATCCAGAATAAAGCACACATGATCAGCCAGTCATCTGGGCTACGGAGCAAGCCCCTGTCTTTACTTGAAAAGGTCAGGGAAGATATTTTTAAGCTCTGGAAGGGCTTGATCCAGCGACTCGAACGAGACACTTATCCTCAGTCTTAACCATCAGAATGGCAGGGTATTTAACCCTAAAAGGCTTAGAGGCAGCAACCAGCTTGGAAACCAAAGGATGGAACTCCTGTCGCCTTAGCCGGACTGAATGCGGACGATCTTGAGTAATTCGGATTTTCTTCCCTTCCCAAGTAACTTCCTCAATGCTTTTAGATTTGTCAAGGATGTGCTGCCTATCCAAATAATTCAGGAGCTTGAAAATAATTGGCCTAGGCGGCTGGCCTTGAGAAGGAGGGGGGCGAAGGGCTCTGTGGGCTCGCTCTATGACATATTCACCTCCACCTGGGGATGGACCGGCTATTTTACTGCAAAATCTCTGTAGAAACTTAATCATCCCACTCCCTTCCTCCTTTTCCGGAATACCTAATATCACTAAATTATTCCATCGGCTGTGCCCCTCCAGGTCCTCTAATTTGTTTTCCAGACTTTTTATCCTGTGCCTCATGTTGATTACCTCCAGATCAGCTTTGTCATGTTTTTTCTCGAGGGAGACAATTCTGTCTTCTGAGTCAGTGACCCTCCTTGTTAGAACTTCCACAGAATTTTTAATGTCTTGCAAGTCTTCTGTGATAGCAGCAATCGCGGATTGAAGCAGCTGCATTACTTCTAAGAATCTACCCTTGGTAAGCGCCGCCTCCCTTGCAGGCATCTTAACTAAAGTGGCAGGCTACTGCTTAGGCCGCTTAGCGGCCTTCTCCTTCTCTGGCATTCGCGGTGGAGAATGCCGAGGGGGAGTTTTTTTCATGTAGATCTCCATGCAATCGATCGCAAAGCGCACCGGGGGTGAGGTAGCGTCCTCCACAACAGTTAGCGGGTAAGGACCGACACGTGGAGCGATAATAAACTAAAAATAAATTGGGTGAGAAGCGGAGCTCCAGAGAAAAGCTACTAGAGCCTAAGCTGCCATCGCGTGACCCCGGATAGCATGTCTTGAGACACCACGGACTCCCATGGGGCATGGACTATGTAGGGCAGGAGAGCCTTGAAGTCTTGAGGCCCACCCTGCCTCACCACGTCTAGCACCCATCTGTCCATTGTGATGACAGACGAAGCATGCCAGAAATGGTGAAGTCAACCCTCACAGGATGCTGAGGCAGGGGCAGGACACTAGGGAGGGTGACCCCACCTGACCTTTCACTGGGCAGGCTTAGTGGAGGCTCTGGCACTGGCTGCTGGAGAAGCACCACTGCTCTGGCCTCTGGGCTTCTTGGAGCTGGAGGAGGCGAGCTTGGACTTTGGCTGCCAGAGCTGGGATTGCCCTGACTGAGGCTGTTGCAGCATGGACTGTTGGCAGGGGATCGAAACTAAAGGGCTTCTTTTTTTACTTCTCACCCTTAAGGTCCTTCTAAGGGAATGTGATGGACTCCAGGGTGGCACTGGACTTCTCAGTTCAAATGACAGGACCATCTACCCACAGACCAAAAAAGTCAGTACCTAAGAAGGGGACGATCACCAGCTTATGTTGGGTATCCACCGTAAAGGTGGAAATCCTCAACCAAGCTCTATGTCTGATGGTGACTGCTGCAGCCACTGACATGGCACAAGATTTACTAATGTCCAAAGCCATTTGAAGCTGGTGCTTCAGAACCGAACATCCCTGGTCTTGGACCATCTTGGCTGTCAACTGCAAGTCCGCAGGGAGGCAAGGAAGGACATGGTCCAGAACCCCTATGAGGGCATGAGCAAAGCTGGCCATTATAACAGTGGAGCTCGCTGCCTGAGACCTAGGGAGGAGGCAATATAAACCTTCTTTGCTGCATGGTCCAGCTTTGGACTCCTTGTCTGGAGGTTTATAGGCATTCCCGACGTTGCCTGTCAAGCCAGACACAGAATTGTGGGAGCGGGAGGAGCAAGTCCCCTTCCTGCCCCATGACCTGCGATGGGTCCTCTTAGATTTCAAAGATTTTGAAGATTTATCCCCTCATGAAGGGCCCTCCCTGAGGGTAGAAAGGGACTGGCACAAGTCCCGTAAAGTACGCATAAATGAAGCACCCGTAAATGAAGCCGCAGTGCTGGCAACCACCAGGAGTAATGTGGGAGCCGAAGAGGAGCCTGCTGTGGCCTGAGCTGCCACCTCTGTCAGCGAAGCAAGCTGCAACATGAGCCCACTGCCATAGAAATGGCCCTGCAGGTGTCCTTTGACCAGACTGGTGGATCCTGTTCATCGAGACAGCCTAACAAAAGGCAGGCATAATGGTCTCCGTGGGACGAGGGTTGCAAGGACTGGCACAGGCCGCAAGCTTGTGGGTTGTACTAAGCCCCCAGGCAATAAATGCAGAATGTGCGGGAGTCAGTGTGTCACATCTGGCTGCAAGTGGCACACTGCTTGAACCCAGGGCTGGATTTCTGATCATCGTGCTCCATGAGAAGAGCACAGGATCACAAATTTGTGAAGACAACTCACAGAAAATCACCTGAAGACGAAAACAGAATTTGGGACTACACCAAGCATGGGAGCTGCGAAGGAGAAGATCTGACTCTTCCAGTGGAAAGGAAGCTCTGACATCACAGGGCGGAGCTGAGGAGGATACCACCCAGGTGGGTGGGTGGGAAGAGCTTAGCTTGAGGATGTTCCGGCTGAACTTAAAGGGAAAGGAAGACTGCTAAAGTGTGGATAAGTGCACCATAGCTACACCCCTAGAACTTAAATTTACATTTAGATTTGAGTCTTGAAATGTCTTGTCTAACCCCTTAGCCATCTTTCTCACAAAAGTTTAGCATGACGAGATGTCATCAGATGGTGCTATGTGGCGGGTACTCACCATATCATCTGTCCCAGGGACATCAAGGATAGCATCCAGGGTTCTCTGCTGAGAGCTTTTCTTGCTCTGACACTCAGTGGCATCAATAAGCACCCTGGGAACAAGGTCCAGGTAAGCCTATGTAGGGAGGACCCTGGCAGATGTGGTCTCCACCAAGGATGGGGACACTACTGTTTTGCCCACTAGAAATTCATGTGTCATCATGGGGGCCCTGTGTGAAAGCTGCTGCAGTGAGAGTAGGATTTAGCTTCTGTCAGATAGACAGTAATACAAAAAGAGAGGTAAATTTATCCCTGACATGGCTTTGGTCTTCAAATTAGGGATAGAAGGCCCAGGAACTGGTAGGAGCTCCGGAACAACTGGATCCAGATCGTGGCCAGAACCAGAGTTAGAATCAAGCTAAAAATGGCACCAGTACCATCACCAAGACTGGAGTCAAAAAGCAGAGTAAACTTGAGAAGAGGCATAGTACCAGAGTCCAGAGAGGACTAATCCTGGCCCTTTTTCTTGTGCTTCTGGAGAGGCATGATGGAACCAAGACCAACTGGACCAAGTGAATTCTGCACTGTGATGGCCCTAGAGGAATCATGGAACAATTTCAGGCACAGCAAACTGAAGTTGGACTCTAGCTCATTTGACTATTTGGCACTGGCTGCCAGTAAGGACTGGTAACTGGAATTGGAACAATGGACAGTACCAGGTCTAGGATGGTCATCGTGCCTGTGCCCTTCCTCAGATCCAAAGCCATGGTGATTTCCACCTGACCCTGAATCTGAGAGAAGCTGGTCCTCTTATGGGGACTGGAACCAGAGATTAGCTAATGGATTTAGAGAACTGAATAAGTCTTCTGTGATCTCTGAGTCTGAGGAGCAGACATTGGTACAGAGAATGGTAGACCTACCTACTGGGAACAAAATGAATGATTCCAGCCTTGTCTGCCCTGCACACCACAGACTTCCATGACATGCCCTTAAAGTAAGGGCAATCCTTCAAAAGTACATATTCTGGCTCAAGATACTCCAGACATTCACTCCATTTTTGGTATTTGTGGCATAACTTGCCCTGCTGAAGAGTTTTTGTCATGGAGCCAAATTAAGTCAAACTTTTCAGTATAAACAAGTGATTGAAAATGGTGAAAAATGCAAGGAAGGGTGTCAGAACTGCAATGGAACTTGAGACTGATAATGGAACCAAATTGTAGTAGCAACTAGAATGACAATAAAATAAATGAGAAATGCAGAACTAATGTAGGGCAAACAATCTTGTTAACAAAGCAGAAAGATCTAATGGTTAGAAGGAACCTGGCATGAGGTGTGTGTGTGTGTGCGTGCGTGCGTGCACGCACGCGCACGCATTGGGGGGGCAATGCCTACAATATGGTATGAATCTTTTGCACAGTTGCAATTACCTGCTGTTTGGATTCTGCATCGTCTGTGGCTATGGATGAATTTATCTCATTAGAAATGCAGGTTGCCCTGTCACATTTTTCAGTTTTTAAACAGACATAGTGATAACATCAGAAAATCGTATGGCTATGCAAATGTAAATGGGCTTCATGAAATCTCAGGTTTCATTTAACTTCTGAACTGAAGAAACTAGAACTGATTTAAAGGAATGTTTATTAGAGAAAGACAACATAATGAGTAGGCAGTACTGAGCTGCTTTCATGTTTTAAAACATTAATTTTTCTAAACCACTTTACATTTGTCCATATACTCCTACTTAGCAGTAATTTCTTACCTATATTTTCTTGCAGACAGTTATATGGCCTTGAATTAGTTTCCACAGGTTTTGCTGCATCTTTATTTCCCAGTTTCTTCACGTACACCCCATGCCTATGTAATATTACAGTACAGCATTTAATAAACAGCAGAGTATATGTGCAAGTATTTTATAGTGATGGAAATAAAAAGAAAACAGCTGCTAAGCCTAAAATACAAATGACAGAATCAATAAGTACATTAACAACAATGAATTTTTATAGTAATGCTTAGAAAACTCTAAATGTGGTAGCTACAAAGAAGAAAGGGAGAGGGTATAGGGTAGCATGGATTTATACTGTAGATAAGTAAATTCCTTAATCTACTGATAAGCATTAATGGGACCATGCTTTGCTAAGTACCTAAACAGTTCAATGATTGTGCATCCATTTTATCAGTAATTTTGATTAAGAGGCTCTCCATGGGGAAAAAAAAGCGGTCTTACTTTTCTTGAGAAGCTTTGGCTGCACTCAAAGAGATCTGTTTAGTTGGGGTGTAACTTTTCTTGCTTGAAGAAGCAGAGCCCTGCCTGGAGCCCGTGCTACCTGGTCTAAAACAACAACACATGAATTGTAACAAATAAGACATTATTTTCCTAATAAAAAAAAAAGAGTACATTGCACCTGCTTTTCAGCTCCCAAAGGGCATTTCATCTATGCATTTCCTATTGACTTGCTTGCTGGCAGGCAAATACTTAAAAAGGCATTACTGTACAGTCTATGGGTGTTTCTTTTGCAGTGTACATCTTACTTCATATTGTTAAAACCCATTTTGAATAATTTGCAGTCTTCTTAGTCATCTGTAAGTAAAACGTAGATATGCTATGAGCAAATGAGACCCTTTCACTGCAAATATTTGCAACATCCCTTGAACTGCTGGAATTACAGATTCGGCTATACAGCTGAGGGCATCTCAACTGTACTTTCTGCCCGCTATTTACAACAAACTCTGGTCATAGCCACTATGGCTGCTAATGCAATTACTTGATGTGGGCCGTGGGGTGTGCAGACCTGTTGAACATTGTACATGTCAGTGTGCATTAAGTATTTATGTGAGGGGAGGGAGACTGCACATTTGTTTCTAAGACATTCAGGGCTAGGGGAGAGGGAGAAGAGGCATGGAGCCCAAATGGAGTACTGCTGATGTGCGCAGCTCCAATGCGGAACTGGTGTTTTTATTAGAACGTTACTTCCTCCTATACAAGGCAGCAGGACTATTAAAGGAAACCTTAAAGACCTGATACAAAATCTATCCAGGGTTTTATTTAACTCTTAAAAATTGATTAACGTTTTACTCATAAAAGTTCTAAAACATAGTGAAAATGCATAGCACTTGCCTCACTGTGTTTAAAATAACACTTCTAGAAAACTTATATAAATACTTTCTGTGCAGTTAGTATTGTCCTAAGAAAAAAACTGCAAATCAATTATTTAAAACCCTGCTATCTGCAATGGTCTTTGGACTGGTAACAATTTAAACTCCTAGGATCACATACAGAATAAATTAAAGGGAAACTGTAAATTACAAGCCTATTATTCCAGTGATGGGCTTTGATCATGCATCTGTTCACTGCCCTTCATCATTTAAGATAACACAAGGAGCTCAGAGGGTGGTGAACCTCTTAAACAGCCTGCTAGCTGAGACAGTGGATATGAAGACAGTACAGACCTTCAAAGCAAGTCTGGACACATGTCTGCTTACCAATGGATTACAGGGTGCTAAGGGTAGTAGGGTGGTGGTGGGAACCTCAATAAATTAGTACATGTTTGCACAGCATATCTGTTGATCCTGCTAATGAAGCAGGGGGCATATATTATGGTCAGAATGGTCAGTTCCAACCTTTTATGTTTTCTTCTCTGCAGTCAAATGTTGTATACTCTGTGTGATAAGATTGGGACCCAGGGTTATGCTTGCACCAAGAAGGTGTTACAAAAGCACAGAGGCTCAAAATAAAAACATGGAGCAACCCCATCATGCTTCATGGGAAATACTGAATCCATACAGTGCAACTACTTGAGGGCTGAAGAGGAGCACATGAAGCAAGAGCCCCGGATAGAGGCAAGAGCTTAGTTACCACTTTGGGAACAAGAACATAACAAGGCACATTGTTATTTTGGACACCAGGTCAGCTGTAGGGTACACTTCCTGATACTGTTACCTTGAGTCATTTTAAAATGTGTATTTAATGATTAACATGCACATTCTACAATTAGGTTTTTGGTTGGCTGTTTTTTATGTTATGTTTAATGCATCCTACTGTTGTTTGTTGTAAACAAACAAACAAAAAATATGTTAATAGTTTCATTTGTACTTTTATAGACTGCATTACTGGAGGTTTAGCTAAAAGAAATATATGAGGAGATCACGTGATGCAGGAACGCAAGTAACAGCACTCCGACTGTCTCCCGCTTGCTCTGTGTTTAAAACTTGGGTTAAAGTCTTCTATTAGTACTCTAATTGGCAGAAATTACAATTCTTAGGAGGCAAGAAACATCCTACGAGACAAGTCTGCAGTTTTCCAACTTACTGTGGAAGCAGAGATGAGGCAAGCATTGTCTAAACACATGCCTCCTCACACGCCGGAAAAAGCCAGAAAGAAAAAACAGGCCGCACTCTCAAACCCAGGATCCCAATGTACTCACTGTGGATTGGTTCCTTTTGGAATTCAAACCCTTCTGTGAAGAACTATGTTCGTTGACCTCAGAATTTAAATCCATTACCACGGCTTTGGAACACATCACTACGAGAGTAGGGGACAACGAAGTGCACATAGTATCAGTAGAGAAGCATCTGGGCAGATCAGAACCGGAGTTGGCATTGAACAGGCAAAAAATGGCTCGTCTAGAAGCCAAAATCGAGGATCTGGAGGGGCGCAGCAGGCGCAATAATGTTGTGAAAATCGGCCTGCCAGAGAAGGAAGAGGGATCAGACACAATCCTTTTTATTCAAAAGCTGGTGACAAAACTGGCAGGCCCTTCCCTGTATGGCTCTGTTTACTCAATTGAAAGGGCTCACAGATCTTTGCGCCCTATGCCTGCAGCGGATGCTCCCCCGAGACCACTAATACTGCGTTTTCTCAATTATTTAGAAAGGTATAATTTCTTTATGAAAATCTGTAACCTGCAAGAAGTTAAATGGGGTGAAGCTCAGCTTAGAATCACTCAAGATCTACCATTGTCCATACATCAGCGCAGAGCTGAATTTCATCCCCTTGTGAACAAATTGATACCAGCAAGGATAAAGTTCAAGATGTTATACCCGGCGAAATTCCAAGTACTAGTCGAGGGTACCTGAACCAGTTTTGAAGACCAAAGGCTGCAGAGTCCACCCTGAGGGCTGCTATGACCAACCCTTTTCAAGGATCGCTGAAAGAGAAACAGGAGAAAGCCTGAGATAAGTACAAATCAATGGCGTTGTAGTTGCCAGTAATACTGCTTGGGGACATTGAAACTTTCACCTTTGGCTTTTCATTTGTGTTTTTTCAACCCAAGGAGATGGATGGGGCTGGTTTGTGTATTTGAACCGGAGAGACTTAAACAGTAAGTTGTGCTTTTCTTTTGCCAATTCGCATAGATCTACTGAAGTCTCCAGAACTCTTGGGACAATTTTATGGACTAAATCATGAGCTGGTGGTTTATGTTCTGTATTACAGTGGAATTTTAGAAAGCTTGATAACTGTATTGATTCCTCCCCCTTTCTTTTACTCTCCCTTTTTTGTTTTGGCAGGGAGAAATCCTGTAGGATCAGTCGCAGTTTAACTTTATGAGGTTATACTGAGAGCTGGACTAAATGGCATCCTGGCGATGGTTACAGAGGCGATATACTCATGGTAGCTTGAAAGGGGCATCCTAACAAATTCTAATAGCTGAATTCTAAAATTTTGTGGTATTATAGTTCATATTTTAAGAAGGAGACATATGCCTAAAGGAGGAATCAACAACAAAATATAATGTTCACTGTGTTATCAGATTTAACATTCCTCATTTCATGTGTTTATAGTGCCTGTTGCACTGGTTCAGGTTTTAATAGTTATATTGGGATCAGAACAGATTATTAGGTTAGCAATATAGCTTTTATATCTACTTTGTCCTCTAGCAGGGGTAACATGGAAACAGGCGAGCGGGAGGGAGGAGGTGTTGGCCGTTGTATCTGTTCATTACGTACCAGAATATGATTATGTTGGTGGGGAGAGGGGAATTTGCTTTCATCATACAATTTACGTGTAAACAATGCTGGAAGGAACATGGGATTATGGGAGGGTTTTGGGGTTTCTTTTATTTTTCCTTACAGGGATATTGGGTATTAAGGAGGGTGGGAGGGGGTAGGGAATGTGAACTCGGCTGGATGTTACTAAGAATCAGGGGCAAAACATTCTATAGGGTCTTAAATCTGAAAGTGCAGGGAATACCAATATGGCGGGTAACATGAAAATGCTTACTTGGAATGTCGGGGGGCCAGAAAAAAAAGTTAAACGTTACCAAATTCTGAAGCACATACAACAGCTTAAAGGGGCTGTTACATTCTTGCAAGAAACCCATCTGTTGGAATCAGAGGACCCCCTGTTTAGAAGGCAGTTTGTGGGCCAGATCTTTAATGCGGGGGATAACACTCAAAGCAGGGGAGTGGCCATTTTATTGGCAAAAAATGTACCGTTTAATTGTGAACATTGTATTCGAGATTCAAATGGTAGGTATTTAATTTTTAAGGGGATACTGGATCGCATGGAGATGGTGCTATGCTGTATATATGGCCCTAACTCTGACTCTCTGGCCTTTTTTTTCCAATTTATTAACAACCTTGCTCCCCTATGCTTTCCTTCCTCTGATTTTAGGAGGAGACTGGAATCTGTCTTTTACTCCTGACCTAGATAGATTGGGAGCGGGCAGATCTGGTCTCTCACCTGCACAAAGGGTCATTAGGGACATGGCTGACCAAATGGGTTTGGTTGATCCCTGGAGGGTCTTATTTCCCTCATTGAGAGAATATACATTTCACTCAAACATACATGGGATGTCTACAAGAATTGATTACTTTCTAGTCAGCCACACTTTTTTACCTGGGGTCTTGGATAGCGGTATAGTACCAGGAATTATCTCGGACCATGCAGTGGTATGCTGTTCATTAAACCTTTACCTAAGTGTGCCAAGAGAGTCCAGTTGGAAATTGAATAATCAATTATTAAAAGATGAGGTAGTGATCAGGGATATCTCGGAGGCCATAGATCAATATACGGCATCTAATCTTAATTCTACTTGTAGAATAGACCTAGAATGGTGTGCTTGGAAATGCGTTCTGAGGTGGGCCTTGATTAGAATAGCTTCTTATAAAAAGAAAACCAAAGAACGAAGGGCCCTCACCCTGCTCCGTGACATACGTTTGATAGAAAGAAACTTATCGTCTGCTACATCAGAGGGTAACAGAATTAGGTTATTGGTCTTAAGGGATAAATACAGCTCCCTCTTACTTGAGAGAGCTGAGTATTCTATAATGCGAACCAAAGTCACTTATCTGGAACAGGGCGAAAAGGCAGGCAGACTGCTGGCTCTCCGACTGAAGTCACTTGAAGCTTCAAGAATAGTTAAAGGTATTAGATCTAGAGAAGACGACACCATACAACTGAACCCTAAAAAGATAGTTCAGGAATTTGCCAGCTACTACCAAGACTTGTATAGCCCAATGCCTAACTCCTCTGGAAAACAAAAGATAGTGGAATATCTGGCATCCTTCCCTTTGTCAACACTGTCGGAGGCCCAACAATTAGAATTACTGGCTCCTATTACAGAAGCAGAAATAGGTAATATAATTAAATCTCTGCCCTCAGATAAGGCCCCCGGCCCTGACGGGTTCAGCCCGAATTTTTATAAAACATTTCAGAAACAGATAATGCCTTAGCTAGGTAGGTTATATAAATGGTTTCTGGAGGCGAAGGACATGGATGACAGTTTCTTGCAGGCCTTAATTATTGTCCTACATAAATCAGGGAGGAATCCAGAAGAGGTAACCAGCTATAGACCTATTTCATTACTGAACTATAAGATATAACAATCATAGCTAAATTATTAGCAAATAGAATGGCTGGGGTCCTGCCCTACATAATTCACCCAGACCAAGTTGGGTTTATGAGGGGGAGAACCTCTTTCAGATCACCTACGCAAACTGTCACACATTTTCTCCGCATCCAGGGACTCTGACACACTGGCTAATCAGTTGTCCCTGGATGCGGAGAAGACCTTTGACAGAGTGGATTGGTACTTTTTATTTAGCACAATGGGAAAAAGTGGGTTCCCCAAGAAATTCATTGAATGGGTTTCTTACTTTTATAAGAACCCAAAGGCCCGTATTTACTGTAACGGGGTTTTCTTGGAAAGGTTCTCTCTTCATTCAGGGACTCATCAAGGATGTCCATTATCCCCACTTCTTTTTAACATCTATTTGGAACCTCTGCTATCTAAGCTCAGGAACACCCCTTCGTTAACCGGTATATCTATCCAGGGTTTAGATTTCAAACTCTCGGCATATGCAGACAATGTTCTGCTTCATTCCATTAACCCTGCTGAGGCATTTGGGGACGGCCTTGCATGTCATCTCAGAATTTGGTTCCTATTCTAATTATAAAATTAATCTGGACAAGAGCTTGGTTTTTCTCTTCAGTTATAGATTGTTAAAAACTGACATGATCCAATTGAGGTTTAAATGGTCTCCTAAATGTTTGAAATATCTGGGCATTTTCCTTGCCAAATCCAATTCCCTAATGCAGAAGTTAAATCTTGAATATACTCTCAAAAATATTCAACAGGACCTAACCAGATGGACAGCCCTCCCTATTTCCTTTTGGGACGCATTAATGTTGTTAAAATGAACATTCTACCCAGGATTTTTTATGCTTTGCATATGCTTAACTTATCGTTACCCATTAAATGGTTCAGGAAAGTCCATTCTATAATTTCTTCCTTTATATGGGTGGGCAAGACGCCTAGAAGAGCCTACCAGAAGTTAACAGCTCCCAAGAATAGAGGGGGTTTGAGACTTCCACATATGGGTGTTGTTCATTCCAGAGGTTTGCCTCATTGGGGATTATTCCAACGTAAAGGTCAGAGCACGCAGATACCACATGGCAATGATAGCATTAACACTTAAGAAAGTGATATTAAGGCACTGGATTGATACTCAGAAGATTCTTTACAATGAATGGTGTCAGGAACTTTTGAGTAACTTCAGGGTGGAGCAATATAAGGTAGGCCGGGGACATCCCTCATCTAAATATAGGAAGATTTGGGCTGGTATGCATGCTATTTACATGCTTCAGGTTGGAATTAGGGAGTGTTAAAAGCCATTCAGAGTACCCGCTCTCCTTTCGTGTATGAGTGGACTAGTTCCCTTCCTTCGCCTCAATCCAATGCCTTTCCAAGAATGGTATTTTGCCCTTAATGAGTTTGGGGATATAAGATACATCTCATCCGAAGTAGGAGGTGGGTGGGTGGAGGGCTAAGTAAAGTAGTATCTGGGATATAGGAGGGGTAAGGGATAGGTGGAGGGTGGGAGGGATAAGGGGGGACATGTTACTGTTATATCTGTTTCTGTTTTTATGTATGTCAATGTAGTTTATTACTATTCCTGTAACAGTGTCATGTCATACAAGTTTGCAATTGTGAAAATCAATAAAATAATACATTTAAAAAAAAATAGAAGAAATATATGATCCCAAACCCCTACTGTCCCATTTTGTACCCACAGAGTACAGGGCTGAAACTGCAAGGGTATTATCCTTGACTCTTGCGTTTTCCAGGCATTGTGTGTATGAGATTAACAAACAAAAAAAAAAGATTTATAGCTTTGTAATTCATTTGTAAAACCTTTGCTAGATGCTGCAAATTGTGTATCCACCTACAGTAACAGTTGCAACAGACCAGTATGATAAGAAGCAAAAGCAAAAACCATGGACTGGAAAATAAAAATCAATTAAAATACAATCATTCGCATCTCAGTATCCCAATAATTTTCAGGAGCAAACTGAGTCTAAAACAGCACCAGACAAGCCACAGAAGAAATTACGTGACGATAAAGCAATCATGGCTGATATTGCAGTAACAGTACAAGGAAAATGGGGGGGAGGGTGCCCTCCCCTCAGAGTTTTTCCCTTTCCCTTCCCCTTCCTATTCATTCATTACAGAAAAGCTGCTCACTGCAGGGTAATCTAACAAACAGCAGCGGCTCTAGCCACAAATGGTTACCAGGGCACAGCCGGGGCACAACAGATGGTAGCCAGGGCACTTATATATTGTTACTATGGGGGAATCTCTGCACCATATGGGGCACCAACTGGGGCACAGCATTTTTTTACCAGGGCACGTGCCCTGGCGGGCCCTGGTGTAGAGCTGCCACTGCTAACAAACCAACAGAAAGACCCACTTCATGTTGCTAAACTTGTACTTCCACCACCCTGTATCAAACTACAGCAGAGAGACCAGCAATGGAGGATGTGAAGCAGCCTTGATTTCCTGAGCAACTGGCCAGTGTGTCACACAGAAGATCAGCTTTGAGTCATTAAAGCTGCATTAATTTTGCAGCACAAGGGCAACAGTGTCATACAGTTTTATGTTGCAAGCTAGAGATTGGGCCTCTATCACAAGAAGGAAACCAAAACACTTAATCTAACTCAGCACATTGAATCTGTAATTCTTTGTTCGGTTTCTTTGTGGGTTGCTAACTAATGATGAATAGGCCAAGTGAATAAACAAGACCCCAAGCCAGTTTTTCACTGCAGCATAACACTCGAGAGCAAAGTTCTGTAACAAAATCATAACAATTTTTGCAATCATCAACCTCACCCCTCCTTGAACTGATCAGATAAGTGCCTTTAAAAAAAAATAAAGTGTTTCCAACTGTATACAGTATGCTGATATTTTTCCTGCACACAGCTGCATGTCTGATGATAGAACTCCCCAACAACCATTTGTTTTCATAATTCTTCCAGGACAGAAAGAAACACAGTAGGGGTGGCAGCAGCACTCGAATATGAGTGTGTGTGATATTGTTGTATGTGTGTTCTTGAGGCAATGTATTTATTGCAAAAATGTTGTGGTGAAGCCAGTATCGCAGGCACATAGCTACCCCAGTTTCCGCACTGCTGGAAAAAGTACAGTTACGTAAGAACTTATCGTAACAGTAGATCTTCCAGAGGAGCTCTTGCAGCAGGCTATAACCATTAGAACTAATGCCGCAGTACCCCGCAGGGTCCGCTCCCGTCGGCTCCGCCCCGACATTGGTCATGCCATAAAAGGGGGTGGTCCCCAGCGCCACCTCAGTTCACCCACTGAAGACCCGCAAATGGACCCCAGCAAGTGAACCAAGCGAAGTTTGCCCCAGTCTTGCTGAAACTCTCCAGGGGGAAGGAGGGTGGGAAAGCAGCGCCTGCTGCAAGAGCTCCACTAGAAGATCTACTGTTACAGTAAGTTCTTACATAACTGTACTATCTTACTCCTGAGGGGGAGCTCTTGCAGCAGGCTATAACCATTAGGACTGAATCCCAAGCAGTCCCGCGCTAAAGAGGTCACTAGCCCCGGGAGGAGGATGACAAGAACTGTATGACGGCATAGCCTAAAAGGCCAGGAGACAGTATGTCAGGACAACAGACCTTGACGGACTGCCAGGCTGAAACCAGCTCAGCGCCTGGAAGCAATGTCTAGGCTGTAATGCCTGATGAAGGCGTGTACTGAACTCCAAGTAGCAGCTACACAAATGTCTCAGATAGAGACATGTTTTAAGGAGGCAAAAGAGGTTGAAACTCCTCTGGTGGAATGACCTCTAACCACTCCCGGAAGAGGTTTGTTGTATTTGTTGTAACAAAAAACTATGCAGTGGACTAGCCACTGGTATATAGTCTGTTTAGACAACGGTTTGCCCAGGTGTTGATGCGCAAAGCCCACAAACAGCTGCTCCAATTTATGGTGTGCCACTGTATGCCTGAGGTAGTACCTCAGCGCCCTGTGGACATCCAATGTGTGTAAGAGAGCTTTTCCCTTGTTGGAAGGGGTTGAATAATAGACGGGAAGTTCAACCGACTGGTTGGGGATTAATTCAGAAACCACTTTGGGTAGGAACTTAGGATTTGTTCTGAGGGAAATCCTTTCCCTATGAAAAATTAAATAAGGCTCCTTGCACATCAGGGCCTGAAGCTCATAAACCCTTCGAGCTGAGGTAACAGCAACCAAAAAAGAAACCTTCCAGGAAAGATAATGCAGCTCATACTCTGCTGTGGGTTCAAAGGGAGGGAGAGTAAGCTTCTCTAACACAAAAAGGAGATTCCAGGGAGGGATTGGATCCCTAATGGGAGGTCTCAAATGCAAAATGCCCCGTAAGAAGATGCGGGCCACATCCAACTGAGCTAGAGTTCTGTCGCCGAAAAGGATGTGATAAGCAGAGACGGCCCACATATGCACCTTGATGGAGGAGTAGCTCAAGCCTTGCTGATATAAAGAGAGGAAGTACTGTAATGCTGAGTTCACTGGACAGGTAAGGGGGTCCAGATGATGAGACAAAGCCCTTAAACAGAAGCGCTTCCACTTCATAGCATAAGTGGAACGAGTAGAGGGCTTCCTCGCTGAAAAGAGGACATCTGCTATCTCTTGGGAGACCCCATACCTTGACTTGACTACGTCTGCAGGAGCTATGCATGAAGGTGCAGGAAGATGAGATCTGGATGAACCAGCTTGCCCTGATCCTGGGACAGCAACTGTGAGCATATTGACAGCGGAACTGGAGGCTCTGACGACAACCGCTGAAGTACTGAGAACCATATCTGCCATGGCCATAGTGGGGCGACTAGGCTCATCCGAGCCCCTTCAGCTTGTACCTTCAACAGGACTCTCTGAATGAGACGGAAGGGAGGGAAGGCATAAAGGAACTTCCCTGCCCAACAAAGGGACAAAGTGTCTGGCCAGAAAACACCAGGTGTGTGCTCTCACGAGCAGAAAACCGGCAGTTTGGCGTTGTGCGGAGACGCAAAGAGGTCCAACCCTGGACGACTCCAAGTGTCAAAGAACTGGTCCGCTACTAACTGGAGTAGCTCCCACTTGTGCACCTTGGATCAAGACCTGCTTAAGCTGTCTGCTTCAGTGTTTTGGGCACCTGGAACATGAACATCGAACAGAAAGAGGTGATGTTCCAGTGCCCAATACCAGACTCCCATCACCTCCCTGCACAGGGGGTAGGAGTGAGTCCCCCCTGCTTGTTGATGCAAAAGACAACAGTCATGTTGTCCATCTGAATGAGAAGAGAGCCTGGCACTAGGTCCTCCTGAAAAGCCCTTATAGCATTGAGGACCGCCCACATTTCCAGAACATTGATGTCGAGTGTGTGCTCCTCTGGGGACCAAACTCCCTGAGTCTGGCAGTCCCCTAGGTGCACCCCCCCAGCCCAAATCGGAGGTGTCTGCTGCCAGAGTCCAACTTGGCAGCTCCTGTCGAAACAGGACCCCTTTCTCCAAGTTTAGGGGGTCCAACCACCAAAGCATGGTCCTTCTGACTGGCTCTGAGATCCTGACCAGATAGTCCAGACCGTCGGAGCTTTGTTCCCACTGCACCCTGAGCATCCACTGTGGGATCCTCATGTGGAGGTGGGTCAAGGGGGTTACAGGAATGGCTGCTGCCACGTGCTCCAGAAGTCTGAGGAAGGTCCTAGCTTGGACCTGAGGGGTTACGAGGACCATTCTGGCCACTTCTCGCAGGCAATCTCCCTGTTCTTGGGGAAGGAAGGCCATGCCCTGGACCATATCCAGGACTGCACCTATAAAGATGAGTCTTTGGCTGGGCTCGGGGGATGATTTTGGCAGGTTCAGGGTGCTCTCCAACCCTCAGAATATAGTACAAGTGTCTCCAAGAGCCTGAGTGAGATGCACCCTTGATGGGGCCGCTAAGAGCCAATCGTTCAGGTGAGGGAAGGCATAATGTCCTTTGAGCCTTACAGCCGTAGCTACCAATGCCAGGCACTTGGTGAAGACTCGAGGAGTGGAGGAGAGACCAAACGGCAGAACCCGAAACTGGTAATGTCCCCCTTGGAAGTGGAACCTCAAGTACTTCCTGTGAGGGGCAAAGACCCTGATATGCATGTACGCATCTTGCATGTCCAGGGAACAAAGCCAGTCTCCCTGGTGCAGCAGAGGAATCAGACCTGGAAGGGTTACCATCCTGAACCTTCGGTATTCTATATAATTGGTTAGGGAGCTGAGGTCCAGGATGGGCCTAAGATCCTGAGTTTTCTCTGGAACCAGGAAGAAATGGGAATAATAATACCCTTTTCCCCCGCTGTTGCAAGGGGACTGGTTCTATTGCCCTTTTTTGCAAGAGGGCCTGGATTTCTCCTTCTATGAGAGGTATGTGAGAAGGAGAATATCTTGAGGACCTTGGTGGAGTTTCTGAGGGGATCTGAGTGAACTCCAGCGTATGTCCCCTCCTTACAATATCTAGGACCCAATGGTCCAAAGTGATTCTGCTCCATCCCTCCAGGTGGAAGGAGAAGTGACCCCCTACATCCTTCCTCTGTGCCTCCTCCAGAGGAGTGGGGTCAACATGGAGTCATTGGGAAGAGCCGGGTGTTGGCAGAGAGGTTTGGGAGGACTTTGGGGCTCGAAAAGGAGCACCTCCAGGCTGCTGGTTTCTGGCCTTCCTTTTAAAGCCACCTCTCTGGGCTGATTGGTTACCATGGACAGACTGGCCTGAGGACTTACGAAAGGGCCATTTTCAAAAACGCTTCTGGTCCCCCTTATACATCTGTTGGACGGACCAGATGGATTTGCCCAACTCTTGGAGACGAGAGATAAGACCCTCGGTCTCCAACCCAAAAAGAATGGAACCATGAAATGGAAGGTCCCTGATTCTGGTCTGCAGATCCTGAGAGAATCCTGAGACACTAAGCCATGCATGGTGCCTGAGGCAGACACCTGACACTGCCGCCCTAGACGCCGTATCTGCAGTGTCATACGAGGCACACAGAACATGGGTGCCTACATCTGAGCCCGATTTTAAAATGTCCAGGAGCTCTGTTTTTTGTGTGAAGTCTGGTAAGGCATTGGCTACCTCTTGCCCCTTCTCCCATGGCACATTCTGGTACTGGACCATGTGCGTCAGGAAGTTCACGGAACGAATGGAGCAGGTGGATGCAGAGTATACCTTCCTACCCACCTAGTCCAAACAGTGGGACTCCTGGTTGGGAAGCTGAGGGCTGAGGTGTTTGGGCTGCTGAGATTTGTCGTGAGCAGCCACTATAACCGTAGAGTCAGCCTGAGGGTTTTCCGCCAGAGAGGGCTCATCCCTTGGTGCTCTATACAGCCTGTCCGACGCTTTAGTAACAGTCTGGACTGAGGCAGGATGCTTCCAAGTTATCCTGTTGAGGTCTTGGAAAGTGTCCACCAAAGGAGGCACTACCAAAAGTTTTGGCTCCTTCTGCCTCAGGTAGCGTGCCAGTCTCCAACGTTCCGGATCCAGGTCCTCCGTGTCCCCATTCATTGGAGGCCTGGATGTGCCTCATGACATCTATGAAAGTTGGATCATCAGGAGATGAACAGGGTAGTTCCTTATCCTCAGGAAAAAACCCAACTCCTGAAATGGATGAAGAAGAAGAAGAAAAAATTTCTCACCTTAGTAATGTTGTTTCTTCTAATGGAGTCTTGCTGTATTCTGACTATTGCAGTTAGGTCCTGCCTTTCAACTGCCCCAGAGAACAAAGAGTTAATTTTCCATGGCCAGCATGAAACGTTCAGTGAGAGCTCGGTTGAAGCCCCTGTCTGCTGTTTAAACTCCAACCGTCAGATCTTTACGAGCAATACTCACTAGAAGTTCTGTGTGGAAACTGTAAAACTCACACTAGCCAACTGGCAACTAAATTTATTAAAAAAGAGTTTTTTGGTTTCAAAGCAAAGACAAGTCAGGAAAGCCAAAAAACAAAACACAATACACACCCAAAGTAAAGGAGTGTGAAAAAGGGGCACCTCTAGGGTGCCAACACTGCTCCTGCCCACCCACATCCCAAAAACCAGGTTCTGAGAGGGGAGGCGGGGGGAGGTCAGAATACAGCAAGACTCCATTAGAAGAAACAACATTACTAAGGTAAGTAATTTTTTCTTCAAACAACATGAAGTCTTGCTGTATTCTGACTACTGCAGACTACCAAGCAGTACCTCCATGGAGGAGGGACAGAACCTACTTTGGGAGTAGGCTTTGAAGTACTGCTGTGCCAAACCGAGCATCACTCCTAGCCTGGATATCCAGAGAGTAATGCTTGGTGAATGTATGGACTGTTTTCCAGGTGGCTGCTTGAAAATTTTTAAGATAGGAATATCCCTGGCAGCAGCCAGGGAAGCAGCTGTACCTCTAGTAGAGTGAGCCCTCAGGCCTGAGGGTGGGGTTCTACCCAGATTTTCATAGCAGAATTGTATACAAGAGACAATCCACCTGGCAATAGATCTCTTAGTAGCAGGTTTGCCCTTACCGACCTCTCCATACGTGAGGAACAACTGGAGGGACTCAAACCTGTGACCCTTGGTGCGCTCTATGTAGTAGCTGAGGGCCCTCTTAACATCCAAGCTGTGCAACCTCCTCTCTCCAGAGGAGGAATGGTCAGTGAAGAAAACAGGGAGAGACATAGACTGATTAAGGTGGAAATCTGAAACCACCTTAGGCAAAAACTTCCTGTTAGTTCTTAGGACCACTTTATCTCTATGGAAAGAGATGAAATCAGGCTCCACTGACAGGGCTTGCAATTCACTGATACGCCTGGCAGAGGTAATGGCTACCAAAAACACAGTTTTCCAAATCAAGTACTTAAGCTCTGCAGAGGACAAAGGCTCAAAGGGTGGTTGCATAAGCTGAGCAATGCAAACATTAAAGTCCCAAGCAGGAGCAGGGTCCCTAAAGGGGGGAATGGTGTGCAGCAATCCCTTGAAGAACTTATAAAAGACAGGATGGGCTGACAGAGGAGAGGTCTTGCCTACTGACAAGAAGGCAGAAACAGCTGCCAGATGCACTTTAAGTGTAGTCGGCCTAAGTTCTAAGCCATTAAGATAAACCATATAGTCCAGGACTGTAGGCAACCCAGCAGATTCTGGAGAAATATGCTTATTAGAGCACCAAATAGTGAACCTTTTCCATTTGGAGTTGTAAGTCTTTCTGGTGGAAGGCTTTCGAAAAGCCTTAAGGATATCCAGAACCCCTTGAGAGAGATGCAGATCAGCAAACTCTAACTCTTCAAGAGCCAGGCCTTGAGATTGAGAGATTTGAGGTTCGGATACCAAATTCTCCCTGAGAGGATGTCAACAGGTTGTAATTCCTGGGAAGAGACAGGGGAAGGTGGACTGCTAAGGACAGCAACAGTGGGTACCAGGGCTGTCTGGCCCAGTCTGGAGCAATCAGAATCACTTTGCATGGTTAAGACCTGATCTTGACTAACACTTTGAACAGGGTGGAGGAGCATACAGAAATCTCCTTCCCAATTCAGAATCAGAGCATCCAGGGGGACTGAGCCCAAGACTGGGGGTCTGCAACAAAAGAGAGGAAGTTGGTGATTGTCTGGGGCTACAAAAAGATCTATCTGTGGAGTGCCCCATCTCGAGAAAATCACTTTCAAAACTAGGGGATCTAAGGTCCATTCGTGATGGCCCTGGGATATCTTGCTGAGAGCATCTGCTAGGACATTGTCCTTCCCTGGGAGGTGAACTGCTATCAGAGAGGTTTGCAGGGAATAGGCCAGGGACCGCAACTTCATTGCTTCTGCGCACAAGGCCGTAGACTGAGTGCCTCCTTGCTTGTTGATGTACCACATTGTGGTGATATTGTCTGTTCTGATCTGGACCACCTTGTTCTGTACAGATTTGGAAAAGGCTTGCAGTGCCAGAAACACTGCTCTGAGTTCCAAGAGACTGATGTGAAGCAGAGATTCTTGAGGTGACCACAGCCCTTGGGTGGTAAGATTCCCCAGGTGGGCTCCCCAGCCCAACAGGGAGGCATCTGTGGTGAGTATCACTGAATGAGACTGAGTGACAAAAGGAACTCCTTGTCTCAAATTGTCCTGATCCTGCCACCATTGCAAAGCCTGGATCAGGGTTCGAGTCACTGGGACTAGTTTGGTAAGGGAATCCTTTCTTTGGGACCAGAAGGCTCTTAAGTGGAACTGAATGTCCCTCATCTGAAATCTTGCTCCCTGGACCACTGCTGTAGAGGCTGCCATGTGGCCCAGGAGCTGCAGGAAGTGCCTTGCTGGTCGAGACACCTGAAGGGTGAATGAAGAGGCCAGTTCCATAAGGGTCCTTGCACTGTCCAGGGAAGGAGGCTCTTGCCCTTGTTGCATCAGCTCCGCCCTATGAGGTGAGGCTGTACTGACTCAAGAACTGACTTTGGAAGGTTGAGGAGGAATCCTAAGAAGTGAGCACTTGCTGAGTTATTTGCAGATGTGACTTGACTTGGTCTCGAGACTGACCCACTATGAGCCAGTCGTCCAAGTATGGCAAGATGGAGATCTTTTTTCTCCTTAGGAAAGCAACCACTACTGCCAGGCACTTTGTGAACACCCTTGAGGCTGATGTTAGGCCAAAGGGCATTGCTCTGAATTGATAGTGGCCTGAGGGCAACTCGAACCTGAGGTACTTTCTGTGGGAGCACCTGATGGGAATGAGAAAGTAGGCATCTTTGAGGTCCAGGGAGGCTAGCCAGTCCCCTGGCCTTAGAGAAGGCAGAATTATTCCCAGAGTCACCATTCTGAACTTCGGTTTTAAAAGGTGCTTGTTCAGATATCTTAGATCCAGGATGGGCCGCCATTCTCCTGTTTTTTGAGGGGTTAGGAAGTACCTGGAGTACAATCCTTTGCCCTTGTGTAGAGTTGGAACCCTTTCTATGGCTCTGAGAGCCAGGAGGGAAGAAACCTCTGCCTCCAGGGCAAGGGTCTCTGATGGATTTGCAGGTGGAAAGGATCTGGTTCTCATCTTGGGAAATTTTTGAAGCTGAGAACCAGTCCTGGCACTACTTCCAGGACCCACTTGTCTGATGTCAGAGACTTCCAGTCCTGGACAAAGTAAGCCAGCCTGCCCCCTACAGGTAGTGGAGAATCAGCCGGGCAGACCCATCAGGGTGCCTGCTTGGCAGGGGCTTCAGGCTGAGGGTGGAAGCAGGCCTGCTCATTCCCCGTCTGCCTCTCCCTCTGAAGAACCCCTCTGAGCATAAGCAGAAGAGGAGGCCTGGGCTTGGTAAAAAGGCCTTTGAAAGGGCCTGCCCCTGCCCCTGGAGTGCTGTCTCTGAGGAGTGGCTTGCTTTTCTTTGGCCTGAGCACTCCTGTAGGTGGTCCTGTACTCGTCCATCTTTTTCATGTAATTCTCTGTCTGCTCCCCAAACAGAGAATTACCAATGACAGGGAAATCCATGGCCTTACCCTGGGTATCCTGTGAGAGGCTAGTATATCTGAGCCAAGCCATCCTCCGAAGGGCCACAGATGTGTAGCCATGACTCTAGATGAAACATCATTGGAGTCCACAGCAGCATGAAATTGCACCTTGGATGCCTCAATCCCATCCGCAGCCACCTGCTCCAGCTCCTTGGCAAGCTGGTCAGGGGCCTGTTTAGCTAGAGCCAGCACAGTGTCCCACCTGGACTTCTGGTATCTAGCTGTGTAGGCCATATAGTTAGCCTGCCTGAGTCCCAAAGATGTTGCCATGTACTGTTTATTTGCCATGGCATCAATCCTCCTGGAGTCCTTATCTGGGGGGGTGTGATGCCAAGGGAATATTTGCCTTATCACAGGCAGCAGCCTGCACTACCCCAACATGGCTGCATTGCTGAGAAAGGAACTCTGTGTCCAAGCCTGAAAGGGTATACCTCTTGTCCATTCGTCTGTCCACAGGAGGTATGGAGTTAGGAGTCTTTAGAATTTTAAATGTCTGTTTCCCAAAAGATTTATGGAGGGGAATAGACAGTCTCCTGGACTCTGGGATGTCCATAATTTCGACAAAATCAGGCTCCTCCTGATCCTCCACTGCTTCTTCCATTGGAAGCTGGAGGGTTTCAGACACTTTCTTTTAAAACATAAAGTGGGAAGGGGACTCAGAAAGCCTAGGCGGAGAAACACCTGAAGGTCTGTCTGGGGAGATGTCCGGGTCAATAGGCACATCCAGACTTTCATAATCACCATCATCATCATTATCCTCATACTCTCCCTCCTCCTCGGTTCATAAAATTCTTCTAAAGTATAATCTGGAACGGGAACCCGACTCGAACCGAGCCCTGCCAGATGGTGCCGGTTCGGCGGAATGGAAGTTAACAATTGAACTATCCTTATCGCTTTGGCTATTTCATCAGCGGTCGGAGAAAGAATTTGTGGATCCGAACCGGATGATTTTCTCTTATCTTTCTTTAACGGAACCGACTCCTCAGAATCGGCTCTCCTTTTGCCCGAAGAAGTTTCGCCCTGGTCAGAGGGCACTCCTTCTGGTTCGGTCGGAACCGAACTGGGCTGGCCATCCGGGTCAGCGGACTTCTCGGCCTCCCTTTCCCTCAGTCTACCTACTCTCTTATCCAGGGTAGCTTTGGGAAAACTTTTACAAATTTGGCAGTCTGAATCGAGGTGGTCAAACCCCAGACAATAAACACAGGTGGTGTGGAGATCAGCCTTAGCAAAGGCTTCCCCACACACACTGCAGTGTTGAAACCCAGTGGGCCTGTTTTTTTTCTTGGGTTTCCTCAGACATGGCCAATCCTATCCAAAACTTACTCTTTTTCGGCAATCCAGGGCAAGACACCCTATCGGTTCCTGACCGTGACATGGTCTTGAAAACGTAATTAAATCAGTTTTTTAGAACCGATACGGACGGTTACCATACTCTAATAAATTCAAAACTTTTTAAGACCAATCTGATCGGTTCAAACCAGACGATCCCAAATTACAAGTTCCACACAGAAACTAAGCGTAAAAGCTATCTAGTACTCACGGTACCACAGGCAGAGACTTAAACTGATAGATTCGGTAGCAGAAATTCGGTAGAAACCGAGCGAAAAAACGACACTTTAACTGACTTTTTCGAACCGAGCAAAGGAGAACTCTCCGGAGCGACTGTTCAGTGAGGCGGAGTAAAGAATCTGACGGTTGGAGTTTAGACAACAGCAGACAGGGGCTTCAACCGACCTCACGCTGAATGTTCCATGCTGGCCATGGAAAGTTAACTCTTTGTTCTCCGGGGCAGTTGAAAGGCAGGACCTATCTGCAATAGTCAGAATATAGCAAGACTTCATGTTGTTTGAAAAGGCAGACTGGCTCCTGGACCATGAAGAGTCCGAACCGTGCCTATAAGAACTACCATCTCTAGAGTATTGGGTACTCCCAGACCGACATCAGTCCTGGGACCAATGATGGCTTGTGGACCGGTGACGGAGCGGTGACCGACACCTTTCAGGGAACCGGCGCCGGCTAGTAGAGTGAGCCCGCCTAAAGATGGATCTATGACGGCTGCGGGACTTGCTCTTGGGCCTGGAGCAACGACGTCTATAGGACCGTGAACAGTGTCGTCAGTGGTCCCTGGACCGAGACATGGATCAAACTACTGAGGGTGAGTGGGACTTGGAAGGCTTATGCTGCTCTTCAGGGGGTTTGGCTGGTGACTCGACAGGAAGATCCTTGGTGTCTTGGATGTCCAGTCGGTCGGGAACCGGTGTCGGGTCTGGCTTCAGGGTAGCCTCGTCCTTCTTGACTTGGCTCCAGCAGAAGGAGAAGAGCTCCTGCAACTCCTCCTTGTTAATAATAGAGGCCACTTCCCCTTCAGGGGGATAGATGAAGCTGGCAGGTCCGGCAGAGCCTTTGGGGAAGAACCCCAGGAAGAGCCCTCTGAAGTGGAAGACTTTGGAGCTGGCAATGGCACCTTCACTGGCGCAGGCTCGTAAGTAGTCCCATCAGCCTTAGACACCATAGCCAGTGCTGGTGTCTTGGCCGGGGTCGGTTCTGACTTAGCCAATTTGGATGGGCGTGTCCCAGAAGAGGCCTTAGCCTGAGAGTCTCGGTCCTTACCTGATGGCTTACCTGATCAGGGTAAGGCTGCGACCGATGCCTTTTTCAGCAGGGCTGAAGTGTGCGCCAAGATACAGGCCTTAGTGGAAACCACCGGGGTCGAAGAGACACGCAGTGGTGTGACCTTCACCTTTGTTGGCTTGTCAGAAGGAGCCCCTGCCGAGGCCAGCATCAGCATCTTGGAGGGGGCTTCTGGCTTTGACTTCTCCTCGTGTCTGGAGTGCTTTGAGTGGTCGGACCTGCCAGAGCCAGAAGAGGAGGCCTTTTTATGGGGAGAGCATGACCTGGACTGATGGTGGGACCTGCTACGGTCCCTGTCATGGGACTTGCGGGATTTGTCCCGATGTTTGCCCTTTTCCCCTAGGAGAGCTCTGCAGGATAGCCATCTTCTTTTCTAACAGGTGAGCTTTTAAGGCCTTCAGGCATCGGATGCGAGTCCTGCTGGTGAAGCCCTTGCAGATCTTGCAGGAATGGAGGTCGTGGTCTGGCCCAAAGCAGAAGACGCAGGCTTCGTGGCCATCCTTGGATGGAATTTGGTGGCCACAGGCACACTTTGTCTTCTTGTGACCGGAGGAGGAGACTGACAATGGGTAAGACATATGACGGAAGATGAACCAGAAGAAGGAGAGAAAACTCGAAAAACATGACATTTGTCACCAAATTTGCTGGAACTGCTGAAGAGCATGCTAAGACTTTCCCAATGAGAGTGGGTCTGCGGTGAGAAAAGAACTGAGGTGGAGCTGGGGACCGCCCCCTTTTACGGCATGACCGACGTTGGGGGTGGCCCCTGCTGGATACTGCTAGCTAAGTTTTTTCTGGCGGGTTCTAAGGCCTGTGGCATTAGTCCTAATGGTTGTAGCTTGCTGCAAGAGCTTCCCC
Organism: Neoceratodus forsteri; assembly: GCA_016271365.2. Taxonomy (NCBI): domain Eukaryota; kingdom Metazoa; phylum Chordata; order Ceratodontiformes; family Ceratodontidae; genus Neoceratodus; species Neoceratodus forsteri. The sequence continues at coordinate 765,848,964 of CM028132.1, forward strand.
TCAAAGTAAGATCAAAAGTTGCTTCACAGCAAGTGTCAATATCAGGCATGTTAGCATGAAACCTTGCATTTGTATTAGGAGTTGAACAGTGTTTTAAAGCCACAACACCTTCTTTAAAAAAAGAGAAGAAAAAGAAATGAAAGTCAAAACTTTTATCCTAACCCAGCAGCAACAGTTTGACCTCCCTGGCAGCTTTTTCGCCATCTTCTCTAAGTTCCTGTTGATCATTTTACTGTGCTCCACTGCCACTTTATCCTATGCACTTAGTGTATAGCACATTCCAAAATCCTTCGAATATAATAAATACATATACAAAAATAGATAAACACCACCGCTTTATCCTCTGCACTTAGCGTATAGCTCAATCTTAAATCCTTCAAAGATAATCAAAATATATATCTACAAAAATACATTAGAAAAGTGCAAAATGAATGAACCAGCAGTCTTCTCCAAAAACAGGAAAATTGTGGGTTAAGTCGAGAGCAAGAAAACAGTGTGGCAGGGAGGACAAAGGAACAACATTGTGGTGAATGGAGAGTACGCAGATAGATGTGCTTCATGTCCACTCAGTGGAAGGAGACAGGCTGTGGTGCATTAGGTATCTGGTCACATTCTCCCAGAGCCTCCTTTTTCTATTACATAATAGCAATACGTCAGCATAGCTCTGGCTATGCAGCTGTAAAAATGAGTTGCTCATTCTAGGCTTACCTTCATTTTTTCAGGAAAGCACAAATGAGATAGCAGGGGTAGATCACTTTGCACTAGACAGTAGGACAAGTTAATAAAAGGTTGGATTAGTCCACAGATGTTTACACAAGTCTGCAGTCACTGCTAACTTTGGATTTGCCATTGCAGTCAACGTGGACGAATGCAAGAGTAAATTCTGCCAATGAAATTCAAATAAGCAGCTAAATTTTAATAACTTAGTAGCTGGCCTTCTTAGAAGTGACCGACCCACCCCAAAAGTAAAGAGTAATAACATGGACACAATTCTCCACACTAGTGAGCATAGACACGTATGGGGGTAAATGCACTAACCCGAGGAAATTTGCACTATGTCCCGGACAAGTAAATTAATGCTAAAATTGATGCTTGAGATGGAGATGGCATACTATGAAAATGTACTAAAACAGTATCCAGTTGATGGATACAACTGCATTGCACCCCTTCTGCACACACACACACACACACACACACACACACAGCAGCTGCTTGATGGAGTTAGGCTGGATAGTGCCCAGGGCACATGTTGCATTTAGCAACTAACAAGGATATACCCTGAGAGGGGATATACCCCAAGTAGGGAGAAGAAGATAAAAAGAAAAGTGTAGGGAAGGGGCTACCTTCCACATCCATAAAAAGCCAAGTGCAGGCATTGCAGTCATCTTTCTTGTGAGAAGAACCAAGGCAGGTCCAGCAAAGCTGAAGCTGATCAGTTGCAGCAATGGATTTCCCACAGGGGCAATGATGCATGATGCGAGGCAGCCGGTCTTTCTTGGACTTCTTGGCCTCCTTCTTCTCTGTCTTGGCTTTCAGAATCACAGAAAATGAAAATAATAAAGAGAGTAGGCACCGTGAACTAACAAACCAGGGGTGATGCAGAAGAAATTCTGCGACGGTCAATGAACTGAGATACTGTTGCTATCATGGTGTGCACTTGACTGCAGGAAGAACAGAACTGAAATGTGTGAGGGAGCCAGTGACAGTTACTGGCTGGCATGCATGGCACCATGTGGGGTGTGCAGGTGTCATTGGTACTCAATGTGAGCTCCCTCCTGTTAGAAAAAAAAAGATCGCGCTGGGTCCTAGTGCCTCTAGTCCCAGAACCATAGGTGAGAATCAATGGTGAAGACTGATTACCGGAAGATCTTGCATTCCCATGAAACTCAAAATTTCCAGTTTATTTATCAGGGATAATCAACTTAGATGCAACACCTCATTTCTTCAATGAGGCATGGCTTCTAGCAAATTTTGCTTTTCAGAGGACTGAAGCACTGGTAGGTCAAGTGACTTGTTCAAAGTAACTAAGAAAGGCACAGAACTTGGTGAGATATGAACATGTCAGCTTCCGTTTTACAGTTAAGTACTTTAACCAGTAGGACACATCGTTTTCTAAATTAGCTGATTATCAATATTTCTTTTTTTTTTTTTTTTCAATTAAGCTTTTTCTCTGGCCTCTGGCCTGCCCCCACCCCCAAACTCCTGGTGGCATCCCCCCCAAACCCATCACCAATCTTTTTAGTGACCTACTGTCCCACCATTTACCTAGGACCACAGCTGTGGTGGGTGGCCTTCCCTATCAGTCATGCAACAGCCTGCAGGGGGAAATGACGTCAGCTCCAGCAGAATGGAGACTGTCCCCACCGAGGCACATGCACACATACAGAGGCACACATGCTTGCCGGTATCTGGCAACTGACCTCCTCCCTTTGGTGTGTATCTGCCATGTTGCCACCTGGCCTCCATGTGGTGGCAGTCTAAAAGTGGGACACCATGTGCCCCTTCCTGAGAAATGTTCTCCCTGAGATGCTTGATCCTTCATCCCCCAACCAGCCCCTGAGTTACCAGATTCCATTCCCATTCCCGAAACTGGTTCACTGGTGTAGTGAATGGTAGCGATACCACTGCACTACCTGGCCAGATCAGCATTTCTTTCTTAACTAAAAAATAACTTTTCTGGGAAACACACTGTGTTCAAGTTATTGAGAAATAAACAAATAAAGGAAATACTTTGAAAATTGCAGCAATAAACTCACTGGGCTATTTTTTTTTAATATTGATAATTGTGGTCAACCAAAAAGATTTGGGTCGGCCACAGCAGGATCTTTCTTATTTGCTTGAATGCCCATCAGACAGACTACAGTAAATTTAGCCAACCTGGTCTAACTGTACAACTCAGACCACTCACTACCTGACAAAATCTGGCATTTGTACATGGTGGGCCAATTGTTGTTGTTTTTTTTTTGTTGTTGTTTTTTTATAAAGCATATCCTGTCCCTGCTTTTTTGTTGTTTTTGTTGTTGTTAATCTTTAAAAAAAAAAAAATGAATGTTTGCTTCACAGTTCAACAAAATGGAACAGCTATCATGAGCAACTTGTCCTCACCAGCCTCACAGAAGATTATGAGGACTGGCCAGACTGCAATACCATCACAATGCTATTGCTGTCCACAACAGAAGAAATTCTATCAGATTTACCATAATTTATTGTTCTGTTAGTTCCAACACTATCACTGCGGTATTTAGAACTGCTGGGTAATTATGTCATCCAAACAAGGAGACTGACATGCTCACAAAACTGTGCCATGACCACAGAACCCTGCCTGCCTGATTCCTCATTTAGTTATGCAGTTCATAGAAAATCACATCAAGTAATTAATGCAATGCACTCTCAAAATGAAAAAAAGATTAAACTCCTACCTTAACGTGGTTTAAAGAAAGAGAAGTTACAGCACTTACTGTAACTGTAGATCTTCCAGCATATCTTCTCCACAGAGTATCACTCCTGGGACTTAAATGGAGGTGCTAGGACCCATGGGAGCAAGTCTTATTTAGCCAGGGAGTCAGCAATGGCTACTGATGCCAACACATGCATGACACTGCATGGTGTTGAGCGCTTACCAATAAACACTGCTGACATCCCAGCCTACCTCGGTTCTATTAGCAAGGAGAGTCACAAAACCTTGATGACAAGCATATGCTTGTAGCATAGATAGTATAGAAACAATACAAAAATGAAGCGAAAAACAAGAATGAAATATAAGCTGACTACCAGCTTAACAGATAAGACCTATCAAAAGGTGACTTTTGAAGGGGGAACAGAATAATGGTGTTCAAATACCGGTCAGATACTAGCAGATACCATCCTTTTTTCTGGATGTTGGATGCCCTCAGATACAAAAGGCATTGGACCATGAATCCGATCTCCTCAGATCCCAAGAATGGATCCAACTGGAGCCATGTGATCCGATTGGATCTGATAGTCAGATCAGGGATTGGATAGTACAGCATCACAATTATCTGGATCTTTGGCTCAGACCCTTGACCACCAGATCCAGACATCCACCATGGATTCTGAAAATCCAACCTGGGATCTAAAATACAGACTTGGTCAGATGGGGGGAGATCCAGAGAACAGATAGTGGGGTTATCCATTGGAGGTTGCTTAAATCCTTCTGAGCACAATCCATATGTGACTAGCACAGGGTAGTCCAATAAGCCAAAAAAGACCTGACTCAGTGTTACAATTGTCCTCACCTTCCCCTGCAAGGAAACAACTTGCTGGCAACAAAAGGAGAGGACACATGGGCAGCAGCCCCAAGAGTAGCATTAGCTTGTGCTCTGTGCCAGGTCGAAAACTTAAATCTTGTTAGTGTCTGACACTATCCTATAAGAAAATATTACTCACCTTCGTAATGTTGTTTCTTCTAATGGAGTCTTGCTGTATTCTGACAATAGCAGTGAGTCCCAACCTTCGAACTGCCCCGGAGGTGAAACAGTTAACTTTCTATACCAGGCATGGAACACTGAGCTCGAGCTCGGTTGAGACTCTGTCTGTTGTTCTTCAAACTCAAACCGTCAGATCTTTACGAGCTAAACTCACTAAGGCCCTGTGTGAAAGCTGTAAACCTACACTAGCCAACTGGCTACTAAACATAAAAACACATTTTTTGGTCCCAAAACAAAGACTCAAGTCAGGAGACCCAAAAAATGAAAACACAACACCCACTCACCCCAAGAAAAAGGGGGTGAAGAGAACAAGGTGGGCACCTACTGAGTGCTAACACTGCACTGCCCACCCACATCCCAAAAACAGAGGTTCTGAGAGGGGCAGGCAGGGGGGGGGGAGGTCAGAATACAGCAAGACTCCATTAGAAGAAACAACATTACTAAGGTGAGTAATTTTTTCTTCAAACAACATGAAGTCTTGCTGTATTCTGACAATAGCAGACTACAAAGCAGTACCTCCATGGAGGAGGGACAGAACCTACTTAGGGAATAGGCTCTGAAGCACAGCTGTGCCAAACCGAGCATCACTCCTAGCCTGGATATCCAGGGAGTAATGCTTGGTAAAAGTGTGAACTGTTTTCCAGGTAGCTGCTTGACATATCTCTAGAATAGGGATGTCCCTGGCAGCAGCCAGGGAAGCAGCTGTACCTCTGGTAGAGTGAGCCCTCAGGCCTGAGGGTGGAATCTTACCCAGTTTTTCATAACAAAATTGGATACAAGAGACAATCCACCTGGCAATGGATCTTTTAGTGGCAGGTTTCCCTTTACCAACCTCGCCATAAGTGAGGAACAGTTGGAGGGGGAGTCAAACCTGTGACCCTTGGTACGCTCTATGTAGTAGCTAAGGGCCCTTTTCACATCTAAACTGTGCAGCCTCCTCTCGCCAGAGGAGGAATGGTCAGTGAAGTACACTGGAAGAGACATAGACTGATTAAGGTGGAAATCTGAAACCACCTTAGGCAAGAACTTCCTATTAGTCCTGAGGACCACCTTATCTCTATGAAAGGAGATAAAATCAGGCTCCACTGACAAAGCTTGTAATTCACTTATGCATCTGGCACAGGTGATGGCTACCAGAAACACAGTTTTCCAAGTCAAGTACTTAAGCTCTGCTGAGGACAAAGGCTCAAAAGGGGGTTGCATAAGCTGAGCAATGCAAACATTAAGGTCCCAGGCAGGGGCAGGGTCCCTGAATGGAGGGTTGGTGTGAAGCAATCCCTTGAAAAACTTGGAGAATACAGGGTGAGCTGAAAGAGAAGAGGACTTACCTGCTGAAATAAAGGCAGACACAGCTGCCAGATGCACTTTCAGTGTAGTTGGTCTCAGCCTCAAGCTATTTAAGTGGACCATATAATCAAGGACTGTGGGCAAATCAGCAGATTCTGGGGAAATATGCTTCCCAGAGCACCATATGGAAAACCTTTTCCATTTGGAATTATAAGTAGCCCTGGTGGAAGGTTTTCTAGAAGCCTTCAGGATATCCATTACACCTTGGGAGAGGTGTAAATCAGCAAACTAACTCTTCAAGAGCCAGGCCTTGAGATTGAGAGATTTGAGGTTCGGGTACCAAACCCTCCCCTGAGCACAGGTTAACAGGTTGTAATTCCTGGGAAGACACAGGGGAAGATGGACTGCTAAGGACAGTAGGAGTGGATACCAGGGCTGTCTGGCCCAGTCTGGAGCAATCAGGATCATCTTGCAGGGTTGAGATCTGATTTTGACTAGCACTTTGAACAGGAGAGGGAAGGGGGGAAAAGCATAGAGAAACTTCCCTTCCCAATTGAGAACTAAGGCATCCAGGGGGACTGAGCCCAACACTGGGGGCCTGCAGCAAAAAAGGGGAAGTTGGTGATTGTCTGGGGCTGCAAAAAGATCTATCTGCAGGGTGCCCCATCTGGAAAATATCACCTCCAAGACCAGGGGGTCCAGTGACCATTCGTGATGGCCCTGGGAAATCCTGCTGAGAGCATCTGCCAGGACATTGTCCTTGCCTGGGAGGTGAACTGCAGTGAGGGAGGTGTTCAGGGAGTAAGCCAGAGACCACAACTTCATTGCTTCGGTGCACAAGGCCGTAGACCGAGTGCCTCCTTGCTTGTTGATGTACCACATTGTGGTGGTGTTGTCTGTTCTGACCTGTACAACTTTGTTCTGAACAGATTTGGAAAAAGTTTGAAGTGCTAGAAATACTGCTCTGAGTTCCAACAGATTGATGTGGAGCAGAGATTCCTGAGGGCACCACAACCCCTGTGTGGTGAGGTCGCCCATGTGAGCCCCCACCCCAAGAGGGAGACATCTGTAGTAAGGATTAAAGAGTGAGACTGAGTGACAAAGGGAACCCCTTGTCTCAGATTGTTCTGATCCTGCCACCACTGTAGGGCCTGGATCAGGGTTCGAGTTACTGGGATCAATTTGGTCAGAGGGTCCTTCCTTTGAGACCAAAAGGCTCTCAAATGGAACTGAATGTCCCTCATCTGAAATCTTGCTCCCTGCACTACTGCTGTAGAAGCAGCCATGTGCCCCAGGAGCTGAAGAAAATGCCTTGCTGGTCGAGACACCTGCAGGGTGAATGAGGAGGCCAGAGAGAGACCAGGGTCCTTGCCCTGTCCAGGGGGAAGGAAGGCTCTGGCCTTCTCTGTGTCTAGCTCTGCACCTATGAAGGTGAGGAGCTGGACAGGCTCTAGACCTGACTTTGGAAGATTTAGAAGGAAACCCCAAGGAAGTGAGAAGTTGCTGAGTTATCTGTAAGTGTAACTTGACTTGGTCTGGGGACTGGCCTACTATGAGCCAGTCATCCAGGTAAGGGAAGATGGCAATCTTCTGCCTTCTTAGAGCAGCAACTACCACTGCCAGGCATTTTGTGAATACCCTTGGAGCAGAGGTGAGGCCAAAGGGCATTGCTCTGAGCTGGTAATGGCCTGAGGGCAGCTCGAACCTGAGGTACTTTCGATGGGAGCTTCTGACGAGAATATGGAAGTAGGCATCCTTGAGGTCCAGGGACACTAGCCAGTCCCCTGGCCTTAGAGAGGGTAGAATAATTCCTAGAGTCACCATTTTGAATTTTGGTTTTAAAAGGTGCTTGTTTAAGCATCTGAGATCCATGATGGGCCGCCATTCTCCTGTCTTTTTTTGGGGTAAGGAAGTACCTGGAGTACAACCCTTTGCCCTGGTGTAGGGGTGGAACCCTTTCCACAGCTCTGAGAGCTAGGAGGGAAGAGACCTCTGCCTCTAAGGCAAGTGCCTCTGATGGACTTGCAGGTGGAAAGGATCTGGTTCTCATCTTTGGAAACTTTTTTGAAGCTGAGAACCAGTCCCTGGCTTACTACTTCCAGGACCCATTTGTCTGATGTCAGAGACTCCCAGTCCTGGACAAAGTAAGCCAGCCTGCCCCCTACAGGTACCTGAGAATCGGCCCTGGCAACCCCATCAGGGTGCCTGTTTGGCAGGGGCTTTGGGCTGAGGGGTGGAAGCAAGCCTGCTTGTACCCCGTCTGCCTCTCCCTCTAAAGAACCCCCTCTGGGCATAAGCAGAAGAGGAGGCCTGGGCTTGGTAAAAAGGCCTATGAAAAGGGCTGCCCCTGCCCCTGGGAAGCTGCCTTTGAGAAGTGACTTGCCTTTGCTTGGCCTGTGCACTCCTATAGGTGGTCCTATACTCATCCATTTTCTTCATATAATTCTCTGTTTGCTCCCCAAACAGAGAATTACCGACAAAAGGAAAACCCATGGCCTTAGTCTGGGTATCCTGTGACAGGCTAGTACATTTGAGCCAAGCCATTCTTCAAAGTGCCACAGATGTAGCCATTACTCTAGACGACACATCTTTGGAGTCTACTGCAGCATGGAATTGCACCTTGGATGCCTCAATACCATCAGCAGCCACCTGCTCCAGCTCCTTGGCAAGCTGGCCAGGGACCTGTTTTGCTAGGACCATAACAGTGTCCCATCTGGATTTTTGATACCTAGCAGTATAGGCCATATAATTGGCCTGTCTGAGTCCCAAGGATGCTGCCATGTACTGTTTCTTTGCCATGGCATCAATCCTCCTGGAGTCCTTATCCGGGAGTGTGAAGCCAAGGGAATGTTTGCCTTATCATAGGCTGCAGCCTGCACTACCCCAACATGGCTGCATTGTTGTGTAAGGAACTCCGTGTCAGAGCCTGACAATGTATACCTCTTGTCCATTCTCTTATGCACAGGAGGTATAGTGTTAGGAGTCTTTAAAATCTTAAATGTATGTTTCCCAAAAGATTTGTGCAAGGGAATAGACAGCCTCCTAGACTCTGGGATATACATCATTTCCACATAGTCAGGCTCTTCCTGGTCATCCACAGCTTCTTCCATAGGAAGCTGGAGGGTTTCAGCCACTTTTTTATAAAACATGAAATGGGAGGGGGACTCAGAAAGCCTAGGAGGAGACACTCCTGAAGGTCTGTCTGGGGAGATGTCCGGGTCAATGGGCACATCCAGACTTTTAAATCCACATTCACTTTCCTCATACTCCTCCTCCTCCTCCGGTTCATAAAATTCCTCTATATCATACTCTTGAACCGGGAACAGCCGAACTGGAGCCTGCCTGATGGTGCAGTTCGTCGCGAACCGGAAAGCGACTGGACAATTTTGATCGCTTTGGCTATTTCTTCAGCGGTTGGTGAGGAAAGTTTTGGCTCCACACCAGCTGATTTTTCTTTTCTAGTTTTTAGCCAGAACCGACTCCTCAGAATCGGCTCTCCTTTGCCCGTAAAAGTCTCGCTCTGGTCAGAGGGCACCCTTCTGGTTCAGTTTGAACAAACGGGCTGGCCATCCGGTTCAGCGGACTTTTGGCCTCCTATCCCTGAGCCTACCAGCCTCTCTTTCTAGGGTAGCTGCAGGGAAATTTTGCAAATCTGGCAGTCTGCATTGAGGTGGTCAAACCCCAGACAATAAACACAGGTGGTGTGGGGTCAGCCTTGGCAAAGACTTCCACACACACACTGCAGTGTTGAAACCCAGTGGGTCTGGTTTTTCCTTTGGGTTTCTCAAACATAGTGCCAGTCCTAACCAAACTTACCCTTTTATGGCAATCCGCCAGGCAAGACCCTCTTATCGGTTCCCAACCGTGTCACGGGTCGTGGAAAAAAACGTAATAAAATCCGGTTTTTTTAGAACCGATAAGAACCGGTAACCACACTCTAAAGCACAATTTAAGATTTTTTAAACAACTTGATCGGTTCAAACCGAACAGACAAACCGTTTACAAGTTCCACACAGAATAGAATAAAATAACCTATCTAGTACTCACGAATACCACAGACCGAGACTGAACCGACAGGTTATGGTTTAAATCCGGTCGAAAACCGAGAAAAGCGGTACTTTAACCAACAAATTGAACTGAGCAGAAGGAGAAATCTCTGGAGCGACTGTTCAGTGAGGCGGAGTAAAGAATCTGATGGTTTGAGTTTGAAGAACAACAGACAGAGTCTCAACCGAGCCTGAGCTCAGCGTTCCATGCCTGGCATGGAAAGTTAACTCTTTCGCCTCCGGGGCAGTTTGAAGGTTGGGACTCACTGCTATTGTCAGAATACAGCAAGACTTCATGTTGTTTTAATAAGTTTTCCTGTAACACAGGAGGCATTCTCAATGGAAAGAATTGTAGTTCTTAATGGAATAAGAGATAACTCCATTTACACTCCCTCTTCATCAAAAGGTGAGGAGAGGAGTACGAGTGACTACCTTGGAAAATTTGGTGCCTAAGGTTCCGGACACCTTAAACAACTAAGGAAAAATAGGTATTTTCACCTTCAAGAGAAAAATAAAATCCTAAGGATAACTTCCAGAAAACATTTGAACACATGAACATATGAAAATGCCAGCAGAAGCAGGCCTTACGGTCTATCGAGTCTGCTCAAATGTGCAGCTAGCCCCTCAACTTGCAGCTGCCCCACCCTTCCTGCCCCTCTTCATCTTAACCCCCCCATCACCCTTTCTCAACCCCTCTTAAAGCCGCCCACTGTTCTACAGGATAGCACCTCCTCGGGCAGAGTATTCCACCTGTCCATCACCCTTTCAGTGAAAAAGTGTCTCCTGGTTTTCCTCCTGAATCTCCCCCCCCCGGCTAATCTCAGCTGATACCTTCTTATATCCCTCCCTCTTCTAAGCTGGAACATCCCTTCTGTATTAGCCTTATTTATCCTCTCAAGGTATTTAAAGGTTTCAGTCATATCCCTCCATCCCTTCTCTCCTCCAGAGAGTACATGTTCAGCTCGCCCAATCTATCCTCATAGGACTTTCCCTCCAATCCCTGGATTGCTGCCCTACGTTGCACCACCTCCAACAATCTGATGCCCTTCTTCAGGAATGGTCACCAGTACTGCACACAGTACTCCAGGTGAGGCCTGATCAGAGACCTGTACAGGGGAAGAATCACTCCCCTATTTGTGGAGGAGATTCCCTGCGCTATACATCCTAGCATCCTGTTGGCTTTTGCTGCCACCTTCCTGTACTGAGCTGAATTATTCATGCTGCCTGTAATAAGCACCCCCAGCTCCTTTTCTTCCTCGGTGCTTTCCAGCTCCACCCCTCCCAGCTGACAGCTCCTCCCCTAGTTTCTAGCACCAAAATGCAGTACCTTGTATTTCTTGGTGCTGAACCCCAGCTGCCATGTTTCCAACCACTCCTGCAGTTTGGTCAGGTCCTCCTGCAGCCCCTTCCAACCTTTGATGTCATCTACCACAGCTCCCATCTTCATATTGTCAGCGAACAGACTGATCCTACTCTGGATCCCATGTGAGATATCAGCTATGAATATTCCAAACAGCACTGCTCCCAATACCAATCCCTGTGGCACCCTGCTCGTCACTTCCCTTGGTGATGAGAGTTCCCCTACCACCACCACCCTCTGCTCTGAAAAGAACTGGCTAGCAGCCCCACAGTATGAAGGGACACAATTTTGCTAACCTGTTACTTGTAGCACCTATGATGTGTTAAGTATTAAGGACTGTACCTAAAATATTCCTCTATTTGCAAATGAGAAATCAGGATTTGCTAAGATGTAGAAAAGCTAATGCACAAAAAATGCCCTGACACAACCACATCCACATAAGGCAATTCTGGTGGGGAGTAGGAGGAAGTAGACTGTTTGTTAACTACGATCTGCAGCTTATCCAATAGGTAGGGAAATGGGCAGACTAGGTGGGACAAGCGGTCCTTATCTGCTGTCAAAGTCTATGTTTCTATGTTTTAAGATGAGTAAAGTACAAATCCATTTATTTACCACACTGACAGGCCTACTACCAGGTGGAAGTAGGCTGAAATGTCAGGACACCACAAGTAGTGCAATGTTGTACGTAGCAACAAATAGGGACATACTCAAGGTAAAGGGGATGTACACCGGGCAGGGAAGGGATGAGGGAAGTAATAGATCAAAGGGAACTCCCCCTTTTATTCATGAGAACAATCTCAATCCCCCTAGAAAAAGGTGCAGCGCAATGCTTGAGCAGGAAAAAAATGACTGTCAGTCAAGCTGCCTCCTCTTTGGGTTGAGTAGTCAGGTAGTAGCCCTGGCTCTTACAGAGAGGGTGATGGTGGGCAGTTGAGTGGTACTCTATGGAGAAGATATTCTGGAAGATCTACAGTTACAGTAAGTACTGTAACATCTCGGTTTTCAAAGAATCAATCTTCTCCAGAGTCCTTTTTCTGGGTCAGTGTGTCAAGCTTCCTTTTAACTATGGAGATGCCTGATCATCCCTGGGGTTCAGAGAGCCTCCACCCTCAGCATGAGGGGGCAAATACTTTAGAGAGGGGGGCTCTTCTTGGTCCAACTGAACCAAGGATTGTTCTGGTTTTAGCAGGACCTCCTAAGGCTCTGCAGTGGAAGAGTTGCTCAAAAGTTCCCCCTGACCAGCAGGGAGAAAAAGTGAGTCCTCCAGAACTGTGAATTCAACACCTTGCGTGGGGCCAGAGGTACTAACCAGGACAGTGGAAGCCAGGACATCCATCTGCCACAGATGGCTGATCCCACGATCCTGGAAGCCACCTTGCTGGTGTCATACAATGCCTTCAACTAGTGTCAGTCTGCCTCTAGGCTCTTGATGTAAAATGTCCAGGGCCTGCCAAACTGACTTGTACAGAGGGACTGCAGACAGCAAATTTTGTACCTATAGCCATAGGAGGTACTGGTATACTGCCATATGTTCTTGATGTGAAGCAACTGACAGGGCCGACCTAGGGAAGAAGAAAACCTTCTGGCATAGTGCATCAAAACCTCTGGAATCTGCAGTATTAGGGTACTCGCTGTTCAGTGGCTGAGTGCTACTCCAGGTCTGGAGCACCTCAAGTTCATGTATAGGATGAGCTATGTCACCAATAGACCTACTGGATTCACAATACCATGTAAGGAAGTCCCTGGGGATAGAAGGGGTAAAAAAAAATAAAGAAAAAGAAGATGCCTAAAAAGTGCCCTACTTCCAGGGAGGAACAAGTGAAGTGTCGGCACTTGGGACTCCAGACCCCCAGCGGTAGGGCGATGAGACTGCGGCTGAATTAGCAGGGAATTCTCAAAAATTCCAGCATCCCCCCTCCCCCTGCAATGAACTGTGGTACAAAATGTACTCAGCAGCTGAGGGTAAATGGAGAAAGAAAGCTAGGAACCCCCCCTGGATGGGGAAGAGGGGAAGGTGCCCTAAACTGAGCCCCATCAGACTCCCTGTACTTGGTTTCTACAGTCTCCATCCAGAAGTGATACGGGTTCTGCATCAAAGGGCCTGGAGGCCTAAGGATTGCAGCCAGTATGTCTTGCCAAACCTGAGACATTTGATGTAGAGGCCTAGAGAGGATGGAGCAACCTCAACCTGAAATGTCCCAGAAACCATGCCTTGGGAAAGGCTTTGAGACTCAGGCAGCCTTCTCGCCTTAGGGGAGGAGTGGGTAGAGTCTTCTGCATCTGAAACTCCTGGCTTGGAAAAGGTTGCAGAGAGGAGGTGTCATGGGAGGGGGGCCCAGGATGGATGTTGAAGGTCCAGGACTGAGGAAACTCCACTGTGAGGCCTGAACTCAAACTGGCACCAATGTTTGTGCTACAACCAGGAAGGAGAAAAACTGACATCAATACAGTCACTGCTCACTGACTTGACACTGCTAGGAGTAATGACATTGGAGGCAACATCAGTAGTGATGTCAGTGTCCCCAAATATCAGTGGCAGCACCAATCTTGGCACTGATGTTGACATCAAGCCTGATATTGACCACTTTCTCTGTGTCGCAAGCAGCACCAATGTACAAGTCAACATTTCGGCCAACATCAAAGCTGGCACCAACCCCAGTACTAACACTGCAAGCAGCGTTGGCACTAGGGTCAGCGCAGATGTTATTGTTGCATAGTCATCATAACAAATGATGACAACAGCCTAGGTGTCACTGACACCAGCGGTGAAGTCATCAAGAACACAGGCATTGGTCCAGACCCCAGGTTGGCCTGCTGTGCAGGGTGAATAGGCCATGGTGGTTTCTCTACCAGAAGCTCAGACCCAGCATGGTGGGGGGGAAGGAGAGCTCCATACCACGATCAACTCTGAAGAGCAGTGAGGGGACTGGGGGGAACAATCCAAGGACCTATTATGAGACCTTCTGGACTGACATCTACTGCCAAAGGTGGGGACTGGATGGTCCTACTTCAGATACCTGTGTTCCAGGGTATGGCAATAAAAAGAGGCACTCTAGGCATCCATGTCTTGTTCTGGTCTAAGGCAGGTCATACACCAAGAATGTTGGTCCTTGGCAGCAATATCATTTCCACACTTACAGCAATGGAAGGGGGCCATTTTTCTTATCCTTCTCTGATGGACCAGACATTCTGATGGCAAAATAACAAAACCAGACCCTCCAACAGTACCGATTTAGCCGGTACAATACCGGCTTTCTTACAGTGGTACCAGATCCTGAGAAGTTCTCAGAGTGTACCAAATCTGGCCACCACCAGAAAATACTTTAATTTGTGTACTGACATGACAGTTTCCCAATCTGCTCAGCAGTGAGAGTGCATAGTGCCGGTTGGTGTACATGCGGGTCTGAGCAGAAAGCATCCATCAATCCATCCCCATGGTAACCACCACAGACGTGCACTGGTTGGCTTGCCTGTCACCCCCAGAAGCAGCTCCTGCAGCCAATTATCCCCAGACGCTTCCTTGGCAGGTGGACCGTCGACCACAGCGCATCTCGATTGCCTGCAGTGAAAAACCCGGCTCCGCTTATTTTGCAGCTAGTTGTGTCTGTTGTTTTTGTCAGTTCTTCTGCAAGACAGTCAGGTCCAGGCGGGCATGACCATCGATCTGATCAGACAACGATCCCCTCTCTCTCTCTCTCTCAGAGCCCGGCTACTTGCACCAGCTGCATAAGGTAATATGAACTAATCTGTAAAAACAGTCTTGGGGTAGGGTGTTAAGGGCAGACTGGAAGTGGATCATTGGTATTTTTCCACTGTTCGGTTCCCCTAATGTCATTAGCACTCAGGTTTGACAGTATGTCTTTCCCGGCGAAACTTTTGAAATAAATAAATTATATACTCATGTTGGGCAATGTCGATTTGCATTTCCATTCTACCTGTTTGGTTCTTCTAATTTCGAGTTTAATTCTGTGGACCGCGTTTTCGTAGTGTAGTCAGAATGAACCATAATAGCATTGATTCTATGGTCAGAACCTGATAGGGGCTCAAGCCAGGAAGACTAGTGGTGGAGATGATTTATGCTGATGTCCAGGTGGTCAGATACCTATTGTGTTACTCTTTATTTGTTTGCACATTTAGTGATAAAGGACATTCTGTTTTGCACAATCACCATGCTACCAGCATTAAATTGCACTGCCCTATGCATGGGTAAAACTGGGGCTGGGTGAGTGCTGAAGTTCAAAAGGGCACAGGGCAAAAAAGGTAGTGTGTGCAAGCAAATGGGCCCTTGGAATACTCATGGGCAAAAGGGGGTGCTCTCCCCCCTGCTCATAACACAGGGGTGTACCTATTTTCATCTGTCAAATGTTGGAGGGTCTGGATCTGGCAGTACTAGTCAAAGAGGACATGAACCACTCAGCGTACTGTAGGAAGGTGAGTGCCAAGGCCAATAAGATGCTGGGGTGCACTGCCAAAGGAATCACCTCTATGAGTCATTCTACTGTTGTACAGGTCACTGGTGGGCCCTCACTTGGAGTACTGTGTGCAGTTCTGGTACCCCATTTAAAGAATTACATCAAACTACTGAAGGGGGTCAATCAATATGGCAAGGGACTCTCCCTTCACCTATTCCCTCTCTATGCAGGAGGGGGTGAGCCCTAAACTTTTTGCTACCCAGCTCCTGCTCCTATGGGGAGACAAGTTCTGTTGCTGTTCTGCTCTCCCTCCCTCACTGCTTACAGGGTATGTGTGCCAGCAGCCCCATATCTCCTATATCTCCTTTAGAGCACTACTGCGTACACTCTTTGAATCAGTCCCGGCATTTAATTATCGACGTTTTGTGCCCCACATCCAAATGGAGGGGTTGGGAACTGCCACATATGTCTGCACTCCTCCACTGGAAGCCTACTCTCAGGTTATTTAACCCTCTGCCACCGAGAGGTTTACTCAAGTTTTTTGTTCCACAGCCCAGCTCTCAGGGCAAGAAATCAGCCAGGTGGGTGACAATATACATGCCTACCATCTCAGATTATAAACTGATCTCTCATTATGTTGCCTGCTCCATACATAGACACGTTTGGAGCACTTACAGACTTAGGGTAGTTCCATTTGCATCTTTCTGGGCTCTGTATCAATGTTTATCACTGTTTTTGTTATACTTGTTTATTGAAAATCATAAATTCTGGTTTAACAATCATAAATCTTGCATATCTTTTTAATAGAATACATTTTTCAAATTCAGCATACTAAATACAAAACAAAAATGGGTCATTAAAATAAATTCAGTATCCAGCAATCATTTAAAATACTATGAAAACACATTACAAAATTACTCACCTTAGTAACTGTGTTTCTTCTAATGGAGTCTTGCTGTATTCTGACATTATGCAGTTAGCCCCAGCACTTGAACTGCTCTGGAGAGGAAAGAGTTAACTCTATGCCAGAGCATAGAACGTTGAGCTCGAGCTCGGTTCAAACCTCTGTCTGCTGCATTTTGAAGTGGAACTGTCAGATTCTTATGAGCTAACACTAACTACCCTATGTGGAAATTGTAAAATTTTTACTAGCCAAAAAGGCAACCAAATATTTTGGAACCCCAAAAGACTCAAGTCGAGAAATCCAAAACAAAAACTAGGTAGTGAACAAAATAATTACCAAACCATAATAATAACCCACTCCCCCTGTCTAAAGAGAGGAGAGTGCCAAGTACACCCCTGAGGTGCAACACTGCGCCTACCAGCCCACTTCCCAAAAATCAGGTTCTGAGAGGGGAGGCAGGGAGGGAGGTCAGAATACAGCAAGACTCCATTAGAAGAAACAATTACTAAGGTGAGTAATTTTTTCTTCAAACAACATGAAGTCTTGCTATAGTCAGACATTATGCAGACTACCAAGTAGTACCTCCATGGAGGAGGTAATCAAACCTATTTTGGGAATAGGCTCTGTAGTACTGCTGTACCAAACCTAGCATCACTCCTAGCCTGGATATCCAAAGAGTAATGCTTGGTGAAAGTATGGACTGTTCTCCAGGTGGCTGCTTTGCATATCTCAAATAACGGTATATCTCAGGCAGCAGCCAGAGAAGCAGCTGTACCTCTAGTCGAATGAGCCCTCAGGCCTGAGGGGGGCACTTTGCCTAGCTTTTCATAGTAGAATTGTATACAAGAGACAATCCACCTGGAAACAGTTCTCTTAGTAGCAGGTTTGCTCTTCCCCACTTCACCATAAGTGAGTAACAACTGGAGGGAGTCAAACCTAAGAGCCTTAGTACGCTCAATGTAGTAGCTAAGATCCCTTTTAACATCCAAACTGTGTAATCTTCTCTCTCCTGAAGAAGAACGTTCAGTGAAGAATACAGGAAGAGACATGGATTGGTTCAGATGAAAATCTGAAACCACTTTGGGTAAGAACCTCCTGCTGGTTCTAAGGACCACCTTATCTCTATAAAATGAGATAAAATCAGGCTCCACTGACAGAGCTTGCAATTCACTAATACACCTGGCAGAGGTAATAGCTACCAGGAACACAGTTTTCCAAATCAAGTACTTAAGCTCTGCTGAGGACAAAGGCTCAAAAGAAAAAACTACTCACCATAGTAATCTTGTTTCTTCAAAGGGATCACTCATTATGATTAAACTTAATGCAGTCAGCCTCCTGTGTTGAACTGCCTGGAGAAATGGAATTTTATGCAAATTACAGAATTCTCAAGTGGCTCATGCCACTTTCAAACTGCTGCCCTAGCAACTGCTGCACTCTGAGTGCTTCTGATTCTTACGGAGCCTAACAGGGTAAAAGACCCACTAGCTAAAAATTAACAACATTAAAATAACATTTTTGCCCTTTCAGGTCAAAACATCCTTAACCAATAAACCTAAGAAACTTTAAGACCACTTGGACACCAACTGGTTAAACAAAGTGTCTCTACCTTAACCAATATATGAGAAAAAAAAATACCCCAATGCAGGGATGCAGAGCGACTTCTATAGGTTCTAGTAGGGGAGGTAGGGAGGGTTTTAATCATAATGAGTGATCCCTTTGAAGAAACAAGATTACTATGATGAGTAATTTTTTCCTCTAACCCCAGGAATCACTCATTATGATTAAACTTAATGCAGACTACCAAGCAGTACCTTTGGAGGTTGGGCAGAGAACCTATTTTGGAAACAGGCTTTGCAGTACTGCTGTACCAAACCTAGCATCACCTCTGGATTGCAAGTCCAGGCTGTAATGCTTTGTGAAGTTGTGTACTGTTTTCCATGTAGCTGCTTTACAGACTTCCAGTAGTGGAATTTCTCTTGAAGCTGGCACTGAAGCAGCTGTGCCCCTGGTGGAGTGTGCTCTCAGGCCCAGAGGTACCTGTTTACCCACCTTACTATAACAAAACTGTATACATGCCACTATCCAGCGAGCAATTGTATGGTTTGTTACAGCTCTGCCCTTACCAACTTCACAATATGTGAGAAAGAACTGTGATTGACTTGTCCTGTAGGACTTGGTTCTGTCAATGTAGTGGCTAAGTGCCCTTTTGACATCAAGGGAATGGAGTCTCCTTTCTGGAGAATTGGAGTTGTCTGTAAAGAAGACAGGTGGAATGATAGACTGATTCAAGTGAAAATCAGATACCACATTGGGAAGGAATTTTCTATTAGTCCGAAAGGACCACCTTGTCCCTGTGGAATGAGATGTAGTTCACATCTGTGCACAGGGCTTGTAATTCACTGATCCTTCTGGCTGAAGTAATGGCAACCAGGAAAACAGTTTTCCAAGTGACATACTTCAAATCTGCGGTTGCCATAGGTTTGAATGGTGCATCCATGAGTTTAGCAATGCAAACATTTAGATTCCAGGCTGGAACCGGTTCTCTTAAGGGAGGGAGTAGAAGATTAAGGCCTTTAAAATATTTTCTAAATACTGGATGAGAGGCCACAGACTTCTCCTTACCAACTGACAGGTAAGCAGAGACTGAAGCTAAGTGGACCTTGAGGGTGGAAGACTTCAGACCTAAGGAATGTAAATGTGTAAGGTAATCTAGAAGAATAGCCAAATCAGCCCTGAAAGGGCTCACACCCTTACCTGCACACCATATAGTAAATCTTTTCCACTTAGAGGAATATGTTTTCTTAGTAGAAGGCTTCCTGGAACCCCTAAGCACTGTCAGCACCTGCTCTGATAGGGTTAGGTTAGCAAATTCTAAGTCCTCAAGAGCCACGCCTTGAGCCTCGGTGATTTGAGATTGGGGTACAGGATCCTGCCCTGAGAGGAGGTTAACAGGTTGTGCCTCCTGGGCAGGTGGATTGGGGAAACCACTGACAGAGACAGTAGAAGAGAGTACCAGTGCTGTCTCGCCCAATCTGGAGCCACCAGTATCATTTTTGTTGGCTGGGAAGAAAAAATTACTCACCTTAGTAATTGTGTTTCTCCTAATGGAGTCTTGCTGTATTCTGACAGATGCAGTGATCCCCAACCTTTAAACTGCCCCGGAGAACAAAGAGTTAACTTTCTATGCAGAGCATAGAATGCTGAGCTCGAGCTCGGTTGGAGTCTCTGTCTGGAGTGTTTCAGACTCAAACTGTCAGATTCTCACGAGCCCAACTAACTAAAAATTCTATGTGGAAATTGTAAAATTTCTACTAGCCAACTGGCAGTAAAAAGTTTTGGATTCCCAAGGAAGACTCAAGTCAGGAAACCCAAAAACCAAAAACCAATCTAATACAAATAGTAATAAATCAACACCCAAACAAAAAAGGAGGAGGGTGTAAACAAAGAGCACCCCTGGGGTGCAACACTGCACCTGCCCACCCACTTTCCAAAAACAGGTTCTGAGAGGGGAGGCAGGGAGGGAGGTCAGAATACAGCAAGACTCCATTAGAAGAAACACAATTACTAAGGTGAGTACTTTTTTCTTCAAACAATATGAAGTCTTGCTGTATTCTGACAGATGCAGACTACCAAGCAGTACCTCCACGGAGGAAGGACAGAACCTACCTTGGGAATAGGCTCTGAAGTACTGCTGTGCTAAACCAAGCATCACTCCTAGCCTGGATATCCAGAGAGTAATGCTTGGTAAAGGTATGGACTGTTTTCCAGGTGGCTGCTTGACAAATTTCTAAGAGAGGGATATTCCTGGCAGCAGCCAGGGAAGCAGCTGTACCTCTTGAGGAATGAGCCCTCAGGCCTGAGGGTGGAGTTTTTCCCAGTTTTTCATAGCAGAATTGTATACAAGACACAATCCACCTGGCAATAGATCTCTTGGTGGCAGGTTTGCCCTTTCTCACTTCTCCATAAGTGAGGAACAACTGGAGGCAGTCAAACCTGTGACCCTTGGTACGCTCTATGTAGTAACTAAGGGCTCTTTTAACATCTAAACTGTGTAGCCTCCTCTCTCCTGAGGAAGAATGATCAGTGAAGAAAACAGGAAGAGACATAGACTGGCTTACATGGAAGTCTGAAACCACTTTGGGCAAGAACCTTCTATTGGTTCTAAGGACCACTTTATCCCTGTGAAAGGAGATAAAATCAGGTTCCACTGACAGGGCTTGCAACTCACTGATATGCCTGGCAGAGGTAATGGCTACCAAGAACACAGTTTTCCAAGTCAAGTACTTAAGCTCTGCTGAAGACATAGGCTCAAAAGGGGGTTGCACAAGTTGAGCAATGCAAACATTCAAATCCCAGGCAGGGGCAGGGTCTCTAAAAGGAGGATTGGTGTGAAGCAATCCTTTAAAAAATTTACAGAACACAGGATGAGAAGATAGTGAGGAAGACTTCCCCATAGACAAAAACGCAGAAACAGCTGACAAGTGTACCTTGAGAGTAGCTGGTCTGAGGCCTAGGCCATTAAGATGGACTATATAATCCAGAACCGTAGGCAATCCAGCAGTATCTGGAGAAATATGCTTCTTAGAACACCAAATGCTGAATCTCTTCCATTTGGAGTTATAAGTCTTTCTGGTGGAGGGTTTTTGAGAAGCTTTGAGAATATCCAGAACCCCTTGGAAAAGATGCAGATCTGCAAACTCTAACTCTTCAAGAGCCATGCCTTGAGATTCAGAGACTGAAGATTGGGGTACCAAATTCTCCCCTGAGAAGATGTTAACAGGTTGTAATTCATGGGAAGAAACAGGGGAAGATGGACTGCTAGGGATAGGAACAGGGTGTACCAGGGCTGTCTGACCCAATCTGGAGCAATCAGAATCACTTTGCAAGGCTGAGACCTTATTTTGACTAAAACTTTGAACAGGAGTGGGAAGGGGGGGAAGGCATACAGAAACTTCCCTTCCCAATTCAGAATCAGGGCGTCCAGGGGGACTGAGCCCAAGACTGGAGGTCTGCAACAACAGAGAGGGAGTTGGTGATTGTCTGGGGCTGCAAAGAGATCTATCTCTGGAGTGCCCCACCTTGAAAATATCACTTTCAACACCTGAGGGTCCAGGGACCATTCGTGATGGCCCTGAGAGATCCTGCTCAGTGCATCTGCTAGCACATTGTCCTTCCATGGAAGGTGAACTGCTACCAGAGAGATTTGCAGGGAATAAGCCAGGGACCAAAACTTCATGGCTTCCGTGCACAAGGCCATAGACCGAGTGCCTCCCTGCTTGTTGATGTACCACATGGTGGTGGTGTTGTCTGTTCTGACCTGAACCACCTTGTTCTGTACTGACTGAGAGAAAGCTTTTAGGGTCAGAAAAACTGCCCTGAGCTCTAGGAGATTGATATGGAGAAGGGATTCTTGGGGGGACCACAGCCCCTGGGCAGTGAGGGACCCCAGATGGGCTCCCAGCCCAGAAGAGAAGTGTCCGTGGTAAGGACCACTGAACAAGGCTGAGTAGCAAAAGGACACCTTGTCTTAAATTGTCCTGATCCTGCCACCATTAGAGGGCTTGGATCAAGGTCAGAGTCACTGGGATCAGTTTGGTAAGGGAATCCTTCCTCTGAGACCAAAAAGCTCTCAGGTGGAACTGAATATCCCTCATCTGGAATCTTGCCCCTTGGACCACTGCTGTTGAAGCTGCCATGTGGCCCAAGAGCTGGAGGAAATGCCTTGCTGGTCGAGATAACCGAAGGCTGAAGGAAGAGGCTAGTTCCATCAGAACTCTTGCCCTTTCTAGAGGAAGAAAGGATCTTGCTCTGAGTGTGTCCAGTTCTGCCCCTATAAAGGTAAGAAGCTGGACTGGTTCGAGAACAGACTTGGGAAGGTTGAGAAGAAATCCTAGAGAAGTGAGCACTTGCTGGGTCACTTGCAGGTGAGACTTGACTTGGTCTGGAGACTGGCCCACTATTAGCCAATCGTCCAGATATGGAAAAATGGAAATCTTTTGCCTTCTTAGAAAGGCAACTACTACTGCCAGGCACTTTGTGAAACCCTTGGGGCTGAGGTTGGCCAAGGGCATTGCTCTGAACTGATAGTGGCCTGAGGGCAACCTGAACCAGAGGTACTTTCTGTGGGAGCACCTGATGGGAATGTGAAAGTAGGTATATCTTTGAGGTCCAGGGAGGCTAACCAGTCCCTGGCCTTAGAGAGGGAAGGATTATTCACAGAGTTACCATCTTGAACTTTGGTTTTAAAAGATATTTGTTTAGATATCTTAGGTCTAGGATAGTCGCCACTCCCTGTCTTGTTTGGGGTCAGGAAGCCTGGAGTACAGTCCTTTGCCCCAGTGTAGGGTAGGTACTCTCTCTATGGCTCTTAAGGCTAGAAGAGAAGAAATCTCTGCCTCTAGGGCAAGAGTTTCCAAGAGATTTGCAGGTGGAAAAGATCTGGCTCTCATCTTTGGGAATTTTCTGAAGCTGAGAACCAGTCCCTGGCTTACTACTTCCAGGACCCACTTGTCTGATGTAATAGACATCCAGTCCTGGACAAAGTAAGCCAGCCTGCCCCCTACTGGAATAGGAGAGTCAACCCAGGCAGGCCCATCAGGGTGTCTGCTTGGCAGGGGCTTTAGGCTGAGGAGTGGATGCAGCCCTGCTCATCCCCCTTCTGCCTCTCCTCTGAAGAACCCCTCTGCGAAAGGAAGAAGAGACCTGTGCTTGGTAAAAGGCCTTTGAAAAGGCTTGCCCTGCCCCTAGACTACTGCCTTTGAGGAGTTGCCTGCCCTCCTTGGCCTGAGCACTCCTGTAAGTGGTCCTGTCACGTATCCATTTTTTTCATGTAATTCTCTGTCTGCTCCCCAAACAGAGAATTACCCACTACAGAAAATCCATTGCCTTAGCCTGGGTATCCTGAGAGAGGCTAGTACATCTGAGCCAAGCCATTCTCTGAAGAGCCACAGATGTAGCCATGACTCTTGATGACACATCATTAGAGTCCACAGCAGCATGAAACTGAACTTTAGATGCTTCAATCCCATCTGCAGCCACCACCTCCAGCTCCTTGGCTAGCTGGGGGGAGCCCTGTTTAGCCAGTGCCAGTACAGTGTCCCACCTGGACTTCTGGTACCTGGCTGTATAGGCCATATAATTCGCCTGCCTGAGTCCCAAGGAAGATGCCATGTACTGTTTCTTTGCCATGGCATCAGTCTTCCTGGAGTCCTTGTCTGGGGGGTGTGAAGCCAAGAGAATATTTGCCTTGTCACAGGCAGCAGCCTGCACTACCCCAACATGACTGCATTGCTGGTATAAGAACTCTGTGTCTGAGCCTGAAAGTGTATACCTCTTGTCCATTCTTCTATCCACAGGAGGTATAGTGTTAGGAGACTTTAGGATTTTTTGTGTCTGTTTCCCAAAGGATTTGTGGAGGGGATAGACAGTCTCCTGGACTCTGGGATGTCCATCATTTCTACATAATCAGGCTCCTTTTGATCCTCCACAGCCTCCTCTATAGGAAGCTGGAGAGTTTCAGCCACCTTTCTGTAGAACATAAAGTGAGAAGGGGACTCAGAAAGCCTAGGAGGGGAAACACCTGAAAGTCTGTCTGGGGAGATGTCCGGTTCCACAGGCACATTCAGACCTTCACTTTCACCATCATCATCCTCAAATACCACTTCCTCTTCAAATTCCAGTTCATAAAAATCTTCGAGGGTATAACCTTTAACTGGGGGAACCAACCGAACTGAACCCCTGCCAGAAGGTGCTGGATCGGTAGGAACCGGGCAGAGCAATTCCACAATCTGAATCGCTCTGGCTATCTCTTCGGCGGTCGAAACATGAACCTCTGGATCCGAACCAGACGATTTATCTTTGTGTAACCCCCAGGGGGCACTACCCTTAGGGCTACTACCCCTGCCTGTCTCGACTGTGACAGGGTGAGGGGCCCAGATCGGTTGACGGGTGCCTTCACCCAGAGGTTGGGGGCAAGACAGTCAAGATTGACTCGGGCACAGCCCTCTGGGTTATTGCAACCCCCCTTTAGTCCCACTAGTGGCTCACAAGAGGTAATGACAATACTTTTCCCTGGTACACTTACCCCCCGGCTCGGATCTCTCAGCTCGCTCCGGGATCCCCCTGAAAAGTAAGGTACCATTATTACACTTTCACTGTACAGTATATCTTCAGTAAAACGCAATCCAGCCAGGGTGTAGTTGCAAAACAAACAATCAGATTTATTTAAGGGGGGCATAACAAGGCTAGGGGGAAATCAAGGTGATTGGCTTATCACTATACTTATCTACCTAGGGCTCTGTGCACAGGCCTAAACCTAATAGTTACTGTCCCTGGGTACCCAAGCCCTAATGGCTAGTCCCTCATGGCAGCTGGTTGGGGCCCTGACACAAATCAGCATTTACTGTCCCGAGCAGATCAGAATGAGCAGAAGGCTCAGTTAATGCAGGCAGCAGTATAATGAAAGGATCTTGGCCACTGCTTGTAAGCTTAACAGGGAGCTACCCTGATCCAGTACTCACGACTCCAGCAGATACCCTTCCTTCACCACTGGCAGGGCTGAACCATGAGCTTCACAAACCTCCTCACACATTTATATGGCAAACACAGAGGGGTACCATACCAGGCAGTGGCTTTCAGGACCCGAATGAACTCACGACCACTTCGGGCGGTAGCAGCCACTCCAAACGTTCTAATGGACCGGGCGTGATTCAGCAGATTCTCCAGACCCCTTCAGGTAAAGCCTGGTAGGTAGCTGTGTCCCTACACAGCCTCCTCCATCCGCACACCGGCGGATTTAATCCGAAGCACTGACAAGGCAAAAACGGCCACCTCAGGCCTTTCACGTGCTTCCCGCGCGAACACTCAGAATGGCACAGAAGCTCAGAGCTCCCTTCTCCTTCACAGCCACAACGAATCTGCCCCTAGCAGCATGGGGCACTCCTTACAGTTCGGGCACTACCCGATTCCATTGGCTGGCGTCACCTGCCAGTCAATTACTCTGGCCCTCAGTGGCCCGAAAAAGCGCCATAGCCCATAATGCCTTTTCCAAAGTTACAAGCAGTCCCTCTATTGGTCAGACGGCTCCACGAGAGTCCCGAGGTACTGACTGGTCCAAGTCGGCAGTTCGGGACCAAAATGGAGGAGATAATCAAAACAGTCTTTGCTGCAAAGGAAGCAGGTTAGAACAACTACATTATCATTACCATTCTAAGCTATCCCCAGCAAATAGTTACATCCTTTCAGAGAACTCCCTTGACACATCTAGCGATGGCAGAATGGAGCGCTTACTCAGCAGCCCAGGAGGCACTCAGGCATAGAACCACACAGCAGCCCCCCTCCCATTTCAATTAATTATGACTGCGGACAGGCAGCCCTTAAAGAGACAGTATACGGAGGCTTTAAAAGCGCTCACTAGCTACAACATTTAAACGGCTTAAACGCCGAACACCAGCCAGGCATGGAGCACTTAAACAAGCTCCGGGAAAGCTTTTAGGATCCCCCATTTGTAGGCGGGTTACATTTGCATTTTCTTTTTGTCGGAACCAATCCCTCGGAATCAGCTCTCCTTTTGCCCGAAGAAGTATCGCCCTGGTCAGAGGGCACTCCTTCTGGTTCGGTCGGAACCAAACCGGGCTGGCCATCCGGGTCAGCGGACTTCTTGGCCTCCTTTTCCCTCAGTCTACCTAATCTCTTCTCAAGGGTAAGATTTGGGAAAATTTTTATATATTTTGGCAGTCTGAATCAAGGTGGTCAAACCCCAGACAATAAACACAGGTGGTGTGGAGATCGGCCTTAGCAAAGATCTCCCCACACTCACTGCAGTGTTGAAACCCAGTGGGCCCGGTTTTTTTCTTGGGTTTCTCAGACATGGCCAACCTAACCAACTTACGCTTTTTATGGCAACCGCCAGGCAAGACTCCCTTATCGGTTCCTAACCGTGTCACGGGTATTGGAAAAAAATGTACTAAAACACATTTTTTTTAGAACCGATAAGGACCGGTAACCACACACTAAGGAAAAACACAAAACACAAGATTTCGCTATCAAATGGCTGGTTCAGTCGAACCGACCTGCACTTTTACAAGTTCCACACAGAAAAACAGAACAATTCCTATCTAGTACTCACGGCACCACAGACGGAGACTGAACCGACTATGCGGATAACTTTTTCGGTTTAAAAACCGACAAAAACTGAAACTTTAACCGACTTTCAAACCGAGCTGAAGGAGAAATCTCCGGAGCGACCGTTCAGTGAGGCAGAGTAAAGAATCTGACAGTTTGAGTTTGAAACACTTCAGACAGAGACTCCAACCAAGCTCGAACTCAGCATTCTATGTTCTGCATAGAAAGTTAACTCTTTGTTCTCCGGGGCAGTTTAAAAGTTTGGGATCACTGCATCTGTCAGAATACAGCAAGACTTCATGTTGTTTGAACTCAATTTCAGTAGGGTCCTGAAGATCAAAGGAAATGGAGGGAATGCATACAGGAACTTCCCTGTCCAATCCAGGACCATGGCATCCAGGGGAATTGTGCCCCTTAGAGGAGGCCTGCAACAGTACATTGGAAGTTGGTGGTTTTCTACGGAGGCAAAGAGATCCACTTCTGGAATGCCCCATTTCCTGAAAATTGTACTGAGTACCTGGGTATTCAGGCACCACTCGTGGTGGTCTATACTTATCCTGCTTAGAGAGCCTGCCAGCACATTGTCTTTCCTTGGAAGATGTATGGCTGACAGGGATACTCCCATGGAATATACCAGGGACCACAGTCTCATTGCTTCTGTGCACAGCAGATCTGACCTGGTACCTCCTTGCTTGTTGACGTAATACATGGTTGTGGTGTTATCTGTTCTGACTTGCACCACCTTGTTTTGTAGGTAAGGAGCAAATGTTTTTAGAGCCAGGTAAACAGCCCTGAGCTCCAAGAGATTTATGTGCAACAGAGACTCTTAGGGGAACCATGTGCCACTTGCTGTGTGTTCTAACATGTGTGCCCCCCCAACCTAGCAGAGAGGCATCTGTTGTGAGGATTACTGAGGGTTGTTCCCATATAAAAGGTACACCCACCCTGAGGTTGTGCTTGTCCAGCCACCATTGTAAAGCCTGGACTAAGCTTT
This sequence comes from Neoceratodus forsteri, assembly GCA_016271365.2. Taxonomy (NCBI): domain Eukaryota; kingdom Metazoa; phylum Chordata; order Ceratodontiformes; family Ceratodontidae; genus Neoceratodus; species Neoceratodus forsteri. Next base: position 765,876,537 of record CM028132.1, read on the forward strand.
TTTGTGACTGGAACCAGTTTGAACATAGGATCCGTCCTTTCAGACCAATACTGTCTGAGATGGAACTGAATATCTCTCATTTGAAACCTGAAGCCCATTACCACTGCAGTGGCAGATGTCATGTGGCCCAGTAGCCTGAGAAATTCTCTGGCTGATTTGGGTCTCCCCGGACACAAAGAATTTTGCAATCTGCAGAATGCTTGCCACCCTGTCTTGTGGCAGGAGGGCTCTGCCCTGTCTGGTGTTTAGTTCTGCTCCAATAAACTCCAGCACCTGAACTCGTACCTGCTGAGATTTCTCTTCATTTATCAGAAATCCCAGGGACTCCAGAGTAGATTTTGCTAATGCCAATGACTGCACTGCATGCTGCATAGACTGTCCTACTATTAACCAGTAGTCCAGGTAGGGAAAGACTGTTACACCTTGTTTTCTCAGAAACTCTACTACCACTGATAGGCACTTTGTAAACACCCTTGGTGCCGAAGTTAGTCCAAAAGGGAGAGCTGCAAACAAGTAGTGGCCTGAAGCCAGTCTGAATCTCAAGAATTTTCTGTGAGATGGTCTGATGGGAATGTGAAAATAAGCATCCCTTAGATCTAGGGAGGCCAGCCAGTCTCCCTTTTGCAATGAGGGAATGATTATTGCAAGAGTGACCATTTTGAACCTTGGTTTCAACATGCACTTGTTCAGAAGTCTTAGATCCAAAATAGGTCGCCAATCCCCGTTTTTCTTCCTTATGAGGAAGTACCTGGAATAAAAACCTTTGCCCCTGCTTGTTAGAGGCACTACCTCTACTGCTTCGATTGCTAGCAGATGCTTTACCTCTGCCTGCAGCAGAATTCTGTCTGCAGCTGTTGTTGGAGCAAAGGTTCTTGTTCTCAGCTTTGGAAATGATTTGAAACTGAGTGCCAGGCCCTGGCTCACTACCTCCAACACCCACTTGTCTGTGGTGATGGAATGCTAAGCGTGAAGGTAATGAGCCAGTCTGCCACCTACTGGTGGTCCTGCAATAGGGAATGTGACCTGCACTAGCCCGTCAGGGGTTCTGTGCGGGCTGTGCCTAACCATGTGGTGCAGGAGCCACTCTTCTCATGGCTCTCCTGCCCCTTCCTCTAAAATAACCTCTGGCCTGCTGCTGAGGCTCAGAGGCCTGAAAAAAGGGTTTGGGGTAAAAACCCCTACCTCTACCTCCCCTACTCTGGGGTCTATAAGAAGTGGAGGGCCTATCCTTGGAATTTCTCCAATAGGTGGATTTATATTCCTCCACCTTCTTCACGTATGCCTCTGTTTTATCCCCAAACAATGAATTGTTCTCCAGGGGGAAATCCATTGCTTTGGCCTGGGTGTCTAAAGTCAGGTTGATGGCTCTAAGCCACGGAAACCTCCTGAGTGAAACAGACAAGGCCATTAACCTGGATGCAGTATCATTGGCATCCACTGCCATATGAAATTGGTACTTGGTAGCATCAAGCACAGCTCTTGCAGTATCCTGTAAGTCTACAGCCACTTCACATGGGACCTTATCAGCCAAAGCTAGAACAGTGTTCCATAGAGCTTTCTGGTACTGCACTGAATATGCCATGTAATTGGCTTGCCTAACTAATAAAGAGGCAGCCATGTACCCTTTTTTTCCCATAGCATCCATTTTTCTTAAATCTTTGTCTGGTGGATGGGTAGCCAAGGGGATCCTGGCCTTGTCACGCAGCATGTACTACTCCCTCAGGATCAGGATGAGTAGACAGAAAATCAGCTGTAGTTCTGTCCAGCTGATATTTCTCGTCAGCTTTCTTATCCACACCAGGGATAGAGGTTGGAGGAACCGGTGCAGCTGGCATAGGAACTGGGATTGCACCCTGTAGGGCTTGTAGCACTTGAAGTGCCTTAGCAATGTCCTCAGCCAAGGGCATAATATGCTTGTCTGCTGGGAGCTTCTTAGCCTTCTCAGCCAGAGGCGCAGCGACATGTTTTTCTTTACACTTTTTCTTTAATGGAACAGGTTCAGAGCCTGTTTCCAAAGCCCTTTTTGTTTGACCTTGTTCAGATTTATCTGAATACTTGTACGGATCCTTGGCTTTACCTCCATCCTTTTTATGGGAAGAGGAAGAAGAAGAATTATCTATACCAGCAGCAGAAGCAGAAGCCATATCTTCTAAAATTTGTGACCTTTTCTTTAATGTTTTAGGGCAAAAGGTCTTACAAATATCACAACTAGCAAATATATGACTTGTACCCAAACAAGAAATACACAGAGAGTGTCTATCTGCTTTTGCTATAAGCTGCCCACAAGACTCACAACATTTAAAACCCGTGGGTCCTGTACATTTTTTAAGTTTATCTAAATGGACCTCTGACATTGATAGACAAAAATATTACTTACAATAAACCGTTATTTAAAGCACCTCGAAACCGGAGGATAATTAAAATAACAACCGCTAGCGGTTCCTGGAACCGATCGCTATTCGGTTCCTGAATGAAAAGGGAACCGATAAATACAGTAATTTAACAAAAAATAAAGCAGTTCAAGGAACCGATCGCTAAATATATAAAATAAAGAAAACTGAGGTAAAAACCTCCCAAACAGACACAGAACCCTCGGTTCCAAGGAACCGTGAGGGAACCGTGAATAGAGATGTAACCCCCCTGCAAATGGGGGTTCCCAAAAGTCTTCCAGGAGCTTGCCTGAATGCTCCAAGCCTGGGTGGTGTTTGACGTCTGAGCTGCTTAACTGTGATTGCAAGTGAGTGCTATTTGAGCCTCCACATACTGTCTCTTTAAGAGCTGTCTGCTTGCAGACTTAATTAGTTTGTATGGGGGGACTGTGTATTAATGCTCGAATCCCGCCCGAGCTCCGGAGTAATCGTTCCATTTTGCGGTCGCTGAAGGTGCAAATGAAGCCCATCTGAAAGCTGTAACTGTTTGCCTATAATCATTTAAAGCATTAGCAAAATTGTAGTTTGTCTAACATGCCTTTATTGCAGCTGGGACTCCGTGTGTGTGTTACCTCTCCATTTTGGACCTAAACTGTTGTCCTGGGCCAGTTGGGTTAAGGGAGCCCTAAAATGGAGCCTGTGGATGAATCAGAACTTGGACTCTTAATTTGAGCCAGCCACAAGGGGATTGTATGGGCAGTGACTCTGGGAAATGTAGTTTTGACCTTGGCACTTTTTTCTACCAACAGAGGGAGTCTTATTGTGAGTGACAGCTGAATCAGCTAATAGAATAGCGTGGAGCAAAGGAAATGCCCTGCTCTGTGACTGGAAAAATCAGATCAGTTGTGGCAATGAAGAGAGAAGGAGCTGTGGGCTTCTGCGGTGTATAGTTTCACGCGGGAAGAGCGTGTGAGGCCCTGAGTTTCGGTCTGCAGCCTTTGTGAGTGCCAGTTTGGACTGAATCCGAGTTGTGAGGAGAGAGAGAAGCACTAGAAGTGTGGAAACCAGGCTCACCCTGTAGAAGACTAGAGAAATTGCTGAATAGCGCTCGGTCTGTCAGGAACTGAAGCTGCTGTGTGTGTGTGCTCCCGGGTATTTTGCAGTAATTGCGATCGGGATCGAGGAGCAGCCTGCCTGGTATAGTCATTTCCTTTTACACATGAATGTGCGTAGTGCTTGTGGGGAATCGCTATTTCCGATCCCCAGTGCTGTGTGCTGCATGTTGAAGCTGGAAGCAAACCCCAGCTTGTTTTAGACTAAATACATTTGCTATCAACTGCAGTGGGGTCCAGTCACAAGGACCTTGTCTCCATGCCCTGTTGTTCTGGCAATCCAGAAGAACATCTACCATCCAGTCCTCAGCTTGGGTATTGTGAGTACAAATCAGGGTATTCCCCTGCAGTCTCCTGCTTCATGGACTGAGCCATCCGGCTCCGGATTACAATTGGGTGTTGTGCATATATTTTCTTCTACAGGGCCCCATCCATCTGCACCTGCCAGCCAACCCGGAAACAGACCTGGCAAGCCCGCCCCAACCTGGGTACCCAGGTGTGACTTTTCAGACCCTGTATGTGTGCACAGTACTGTGATTTAATGCCACCAATTAACCTGATTTCCCCCTCCCATATTACTGCCCCCTAAATAAATCAGATTTGTTGTTGTTATACTATATACTGTCTGTGGTGTTGGTACTTATGGAAACAGTATTGTGTTTTGCTGTGTATGTTGTTTAACCTTATTTTTACAGGGGGTCCTCAGAGACGTGCTGCAGAATCAGTCTCGAGGGTAAGTGGTAACTATATGAGTGAACAATGTGAATACGTGGGGTGTTGGGGCTCTAACTCCGGAGTACTGTGTGAGCCACTAGAGGGAATAAAAGGGGGTCTCAGTGTCCCAGAGGGCTGTGACCAAGCTAGTCTAACCACTACAAACCCTGACCTCTGGGTGGAGGCACCCACCATAGGACCTAGGCCCCTCAACCTGTCCGTAGTCAAACAGGCAAGGGTAGTAGCCCTTGGGATAGCGCCGCCTAGGGGTTACATCTTGGAGGCTCACCACTGGGATTTTGTGTCCTCTAGTGGCCACATTTACGAACCACTGCTAAAGAAAATAAATGGGTACCCCGACAGAAGTGGCTGTGCACCGGTTGGTGGAGTGGTGTACTAGGGAAGAGATCGACCCCCAAAATACTATGCTTATCCTGGACATCCCCCTGGGTATCAATTCGGACACTGTACAGGGAGTACTTTCCAAGGTGGAAGGTTTACAAAACCCTGTGGTGGTGGGTCAACATGCTGATCTGCTCACCCACAATTTCATGGCCCTAGTAGAGTATAAGGACCCCACAGGTAGCTCCAAAGTGCCACAGACTATTACCCCAGAGGAAGCCCTCACTGCCTGGACAGTGATAACTAAGGACAGTAAAGACCCGGGGGGAAATAAGTCCCTCCCACTATCTGAAACTTTTGAGGAGAAATTTGCTAAGTTGTTGCTGGAGGAAGGGAAAACTGTGGAGGACTTAAAGAAGTTATTTCTGCCACCTGGGGGTGTTCCTCCCCCAAAACCCCCTCCCGCTCCAGCACCCATTATTGCCCCTCATTCTGTGGCTGAACCAATGCACGCTCCTATTTCTGCACCTGCCATTAGTCACGACTCTTACCGAAGGTTGAGGATCTTCTCTGGCACCCTCTCCATCCCCCAAGGGGAGGATGATTGGGACACCTGGATAGATTGTGTTGCCCCGATACCTGAATGGCAGTATGGAGGCTGAGAAACTAAAAGAATCACAGAAAGTTTGAGGGGTCCTGCCCTAGAGGCCATTACATTTTTGAGGTCCACAAATCCTAATGCATCTGCCCAGAAGTACCTATCTGCACTTGAAGGCAATTTTGGGAGCAGTGAGTCAGGGGAGAGCTTGATGTGGAAATTTCAAGGTACAAAACAGTGGCCAGGGGAAAGTTTTTCTGCATATGTTACTCGTCTAGAAAGAGCTCTGCAGAAGGCTTACCAAAAAGGTGGGGTGGCTGCCAGTGACTTAAACTGTGTAAGGTTGGAGCACCTACTACAACATGCAAAGCATTCTAAATTGCAGCTCCTTCAATTAAGGCTCCCAGACAGAAGGGGTAACCCACCGGACTATTGTGACTTAATAAAAGAACTTTGGGAGGTTGAAGATGAGGAGGGGGGTTTTAATTCTGGGGTCAGCGCAGCACAAGTGATCACAGCATCAGAAGGTCCTTGTGAAGTGGGGACCAATGAGGATGCGCCACCATGGGGTGAACTGCTGAGAGAGTTCAGGGAAATAAAAAATACTCCCTTTATGAAGGCCGCTCCTGCAAGTACACGCCCCGATACTCATCCAACTGCATCTGCTATGGAGGGTGGGGGTACCCACCCATGCATCTCCTGCTGACAACAGCTCAAAATTCTATGTCTTGACCATGGAAGTGGGGAAATTGACGAGATGTCTCCAAATGCTTATCATGCCGCAGACAGAGATGGCACCAAGGTTTCCAGTTAGTAGTACCCCTGCCCTGGCTCCCAGTGTGACGCCTCGGCCAGCTCAAACTCCAGAAAGTATGTTTTGCTATAATTGTGGGAAGGATGGGCACATGAAGTGAGAATGCCGGTCCCCAAAAGACACAGACAAAGTTGCATATAGGCTACAAGAAAAAATTACCTTAGTAATGTTGTTTCTTCTAGTGGAGTCTTGCTGTATTCTGACATATGCAGTGATCACCAACCTTTGAACTGCCCTGGAGAACAAAGAGTTAACTTTCCATGCAGGGCATGGAACGCTGAGCTCGAGCTCGGTTGAAGCCTCTGTCTGCTGTTGTTCAAACTCCAACCGTCAGATCTTTACGAGCTATACTCACTGGGCGTTCTGTGTGGAAACTGTAAACTCACACTAGCCAACTGGCAACTAAATTTGATAAAAAGGGTTTTTGGTTTCAAAGCAAAGACTCAAGTCAGGAAACCCAAAAAACAAAACACAACATACACCCAAAATAAAGGAGGGTGAGAAAAGGGGCACCTCTAGGTGCCAACACTGCTCCTGCCCACCCACATCCCAAAAACCAGGTTCTGAGAGGGGAGGCGGGGAGGTCAGAATACAGCAAGACTCCACTAGAAGAAACAACATTACTAAGGTGAGTAATTTTTTCTTCAAACAACATGAAGTCTTGCTGTATTCTGAGATATGCAGACTATCAAGCAGTACCTCCAAGGAGGAGGGACAGAATCTACTTTGGGAATAGGCTCTGAAGTACTGCTGTGCCAAACCGAGCATCACTCCTAGCCTGGATATCCAGAGAGTAATGCTTGGTGAATGTATGGATTGTTTTCCAGGTGGCTGCTTGACAGATTTCTAAGATAGGAATATCCCTGGCAGCAGCCAGGGAAGCAGCTGTACCTCTAGTAGAGTGAGCCCTCAGGCCTGAGGGTGGGGTTCTACCCAATTTCTCATAGCAGAATTGTATACAAGAGACAATCCACCTGGCAATAGATCTTTTAGTGGCAGGTTTGCCCTTACCAACCTCCCCATAAGTGAGGAACAACTGGAGGGACTCAAAGCTGTGACCCTTGGTGCGCTCTATGTAGTAGCTAAGGGCTCTTTTTACGTCCAGGCTGTGCAACCTCCTTTCCCCAGAGAAGGAATGGTCAGTGAAGAAAACAGGGAGAGACATTGACTGATTAAGGTGGAAATCTGAAACCACCTTAGGCAAAAACTTCCTGTTAGTTCTTAGGACCACTTTATCTCTATGGAAAGAGATGAAATCAGGCTCCACTGACAGGGCTTGCAATTCACTGATGTGCCTGACAGAGGTAATGGCTACCAAAAACAGTTTTCCAAGTCAAGTACTTAACCTCTGCAGAGGACAAAGGCTCAAAGGGGGGTTGCATAAGCTGAGCAATGCAAATATTAAGGTCCCAAGCAGAAGCAGGGTCCCTGAATGGAGGATTGGTGTGCAACAATCCCTTGAAGAATCTGCAAAATACAGGATGGGCTGATAGGGAAGAGGGCTTGCCTACTGACAAAAAGGCAGAAACAGCTGCCAAATGTACTTTAAGTGTAGCTGGTCTGAGTCCCAAGCCATTGAGATGAACCATATAGTCCAGGACCGTAGGCAACCCAGCAGATTCTGGAGAAATATGCTTACCAGAGCACCAAATAGTGAACCTTTTCCATTTGGAGTTGTAAGTCTTTCTGGTGGAAGGCTTTCGAGAAGCCCTAAGAATATCCAGAACACCTTGAGAGAGGTGCAGATCAGCAAACTCTAACTCTTCAAGAGCCAGGCTTTGAGATTGAGAGATCTGAGATTCAGATACCAAATCCTTCCCCGAGAGGATGTCAACAGGTTGTAATTCCTGGGAAGAGACAGGGGAAGGTGGACTGCTAAGGACAGCAACAGTGGATACCAGGGCTGTCTGGCCCAGTCTGGAGTGATCAGAATCACTTTGCATGGTTGAGACCTGATCTTGACTAGCACCTTGAACAGGAGAGGGAAGGGAAAGCATACAGGAACTTCCTTCCAATTGAGAACCAGAGCATCCAGGGGACTGAGCCCAAGACTGGGGTCTGCAGCAGAAGAAGAGGAAGTTGGTGATTGTCTGGGGCTGCAAAAGATCTATCTGTGGAGTGCCCATCTGGAGAAATCACTTTCAAAATTAGGGGATCTAGGGACCATTCGTGGTGGCCCTGAGATATCCTGCTGAGAGCATCTGCTAGGACGTTGTCCTTCCCTGGGATGTGAACTGCTGTCAGAGAAGTTTGCATGGAATAGGCCAGAGACCACAACTTCATTGCTTCTGTGCACAAGGCCATAGACCGAATGCCCCCTTGCTTGTTGATGTACCACATTGTGGTGGTATTGTCTGTTCTGATCTGGACTACTTTGTTCTGAACAGACTTGGAAAAAGCTTGCAGTGCCAGAAACACTGCCCTGAGTTCCAAGAGATTGATGTGAAGCAGAGATTCTTGAGGTGACCACAGCCCTTGGGTGGTAAGATCCCCCAAGTGGGCTCCCCAGCCCAAGAGGGAGGCATCTGTGGTGAGGATTTGTGAATGAGACTGAGTGACAAAAGGAACTCCCTGCCTTAAATTGTCCTGATCCTGCCACCATTGCAAAGCTTGGATCAGGGTTCGAGTTACTGGGACTAGTTTGGTAAGGGAATCCTTTCTCTGGGACCAGAAGGCTCTCAAATGGAACTGAATGTCCCTCATCTGAAATCTTGCCCCTGGACCACTGCTGTAGAGGCTGCCATGTGGCCCAGGAGCTGCAAGAAGTGCCTTGCTGGTCGAGACACCTGAAGGGTGAAAGAAGAGGCCAGTTCTATTAGTGTCCTTGCCCTGTCCAGGGGAAGGAAGGCCTTTGCTCTTATTGTATCCAGCTCCGCCCCTATAAAGGTGAGGAGCTGTACTGGCTCAAGAACTGACTTTGGAAGGTTTAGGAGGAATCCTAAGAAGTGAACAGTTGCTGAGTTATCTGAAGATGTGACTTGACTTGGTCTGGAGACTGACCCACTATGAGCCAGTCGTCCAGGTATGGAAAGATGGAGATCTTTTTCTCCTTAGGAAAGCAACCACTACTGCCAGGCACTTTGTGAACACCCTTGGGCTGATGTTAGCCCAAAGGGCATTGCTCTGAATTGATAGTGGCCTGAGGGCAACTCGAACCTGAAGTGCTTCTGTGGGAGCACCTGATGGGAATGTGAAAATAGGCATCTTTGAGGTCCAGGGAGGCTAGCCAGTCCCTGGCCTTAGAGAGGGCAGAATTATTCCCAGAGTCACCATTTTGAATTTTGGCTTTAAAAGGTGCTTGTTTAGATATCTCAGATCCAGGATGGGCCGCCATTCTCCTGTCTTTTTGGGGGTTAGGAAATACCTGGAGTACAATCCTTTTCCCCTGTGTAGGGTAGGAACCCTTTCCATGGCTCTGAGAGCCAAGAGGGAAGAAACCTCTGCCTCTAGGGCAAGGGCCTTTGATGGATTTGCAGGTGGAAAGGATCTGGTTCTCATCTTGGGAAATTTTTTGAAGCTGAGAACCAGTCCCTGGCTTACTACTTCCAGGACTCACTTGTCTGATGTTAAAGACTTCCAGTCCTGGACAAAGTAAGCCAGCCTGCTCCCTACAAGTACTGGAGAATTGGAGAATCGGCCCGGGCAGACCCATCAGGGTGTCTGCTTGGCAGGGGCTTTAGGCCGAGGGGTGGAAGCAGGCCTGCTCATACCCCGTCTGCCTCTCCCTCTAAAGAACCCCCTCTGAGCAAAAGCAGAAGAGAAGGCCTGGGCTTGGTAGAAAGGCCAAAGAAAGGGCCTGCCCCTGCCCCTGGAATGCTGCCTCTGAGGAGTGGCTTGCCTTTCTTTGGCCTGAGCACTCCTGTAGGTGGTCCTGTACTCGTCCATCTTCTTCATGTAGTTCTCTGTCTGCTCCCCAAACAGAGAATTACCAATGACAGGAAAATCCATGGCCTTAGCCTGGGTATGCTGTGATAGGCTAGTACATCTGAGCCAAGCCATCCTCCGAAGGGCCACAGATGTAGCCATGACTCTAGATGAAACATCATTGGAGTCCACAGCAGCATGAAATTGCACCTTGGATGCCTCAATCCCATCCGCAGCCACCTTGCTCCAACTCCTTGGCAAGCTGGTCAGGGGCCTGTTTAGCTAGAGCCAGCACAGTGTCCCACCTGGACTTCTGGTATCTAGCTGTGTAGACCATATAGTTAGCCTGCCTGAGTCCCAAAGATGCTGCCATGTACTGTTTCTTTGCCATGGCATCAATCCTCCTGGAGTCCTTATCTGGGGGGTGTGAAGCCAAGGGAATATTTGCCTTATCACAGGCAGCAGCCTGCACTACCCCAACATGGCTGCATTGCTGGGAAAGGAACTCCGTGTCTGAGCCTGAAATAGTATACCTCTTGTCCATTCTTCTGTCCACAGAAGGTATGGAATTAGGAGTTTTTAGAATTTTAAATGTCTGTTTCCCAAAAGATTTATGGAGGGGAATAGACAATCTCCTGGACTCTGGGATGTCCATCATCTCAACAAAATCAGGCTCCTCCTGATCCTCTACTGCTTCTTCCATAGGAAGCTGGAGGGTTTCAGCCACTTTCTTGTAAAACATAAAGTGGGAAGGGGACTCAGAAAGCCTAGGAGGAGAAACACCTGAAGGTCTGCCTGGGGAGATGTCCGGGTCAATAGGCACATCCAGACTTTCATAATCACCATCACCATCATCTTCATACTCTCCCTCCTCCTCCTCCGGTTCATAAAATTCTTCTTAAGTATAATCCGGAACTGAGGGAACCGAGCGAACCGAGCCCCTGACAGATGGTGCCGGTTTGGCCGGAACCGAAGTTAGTGATTGAACTATCCTTATCGCTTTGGCTATCTCATCAGCGGACAGAGAAAGAACTTGTGGATCCGAACCGGATGATTTATCCCTTTTCTTTCTTTTAACCGGAACAGACTCCTCAGAATCGGTTCTTCTTTTGCCTGAAGAAGTTTCGCCCTGGTCAGAGGGCACTCCTTCTGGTTCGGTCGGAACCGAACCAGGCTGGCCATCCGGGTCAGCGGACTTCTTGGCCTCCCTTTCCCTCAATCTACCTACTCTCTTATCCAGGGTAGCTTTGGGAAAACTTTTACAAATTTGGCAGTCTGAATTGAGGTGGTCAAACCCCAGACAATAAACACAAGTGGTGTGGGGATCAGCCTTAGCAAAGGCTTCCCCACACACACTACAGTGTTGAAACCCAGTGGGCCCGTTTTTTTTCTTGGGTTTCTCAGACATGGCCAATCCTAACCAAAACTTACCCTTTTTTTGGCAATCCGACAGGCAAAACACCCCTATCAGTTCCTGACCGTGTTACGGGTCTTGGAAAAAAATGTAATGAAATCCGTTTTTTTTTAGAACCGATACGGACAGGTTACCACACTCTAATAAAGACAGAAGTTTTTTACACAAACCTGATCAGTTCAAACCGAACCGATCCAATGTTTACAAGTTCCACACAGAGACTAATATAGAAAAAACCTATCTAGTACTCACAGTACCACAGACAGACACTTAAACTGACAGGTTTAGAAGTTGAAATTCGGTTGAAACCGAGCGAAAAAACGACACTTTAACCGACTTTTTTGAACCGAGCGAAGGAGAAATCTCCGGAGCGACTGTTCAGTGAGGTGGAGTAAAGAATCTGAAAAACATCTGTGGGCTTTCAGGTTTGGTCCACAGATGGTTTACATCTTTCCTCACTGGTAGAACACAGAGAGTGGTGTCGGGGGTATTTTCCTCTGACCCTATCTCTCTGTCCTGTGGGGTTCCCCAGGGCTCGGTGCTGTCCCCCATGTTGTTTGCGGTATACATGCTTCCCCTCGGAGACATTTTAAGATGGTACGGGCTGGAGTTTCATTGTTATGCCGATGATACTCAGCTCTACCCGTCTTTTGCACCCGACCAGAATGGAGCACTCTCGGTGTTTAATAACTGTCTCGAGGAAATCCAAAGATGGATGAGGTCCAGCTGGCTGAAGCTGAATTCTGGAAAGACGGAGGTGATGGTCGTGGATCCAGTTCACCAGATACGGGGGTGGGGGACAGACCATCCCTCCGGTTTATTCCTGGGGGCGGTTGAGCTTCCTATCTCTGATCAGGCACGCGACCTAGGGGTAATTCTTGACGATCGGCTGACACTGCGTGCGCAAGTGTCGGCGGTCGTTAAGCTATCCTTTTATCATCTCAGGAATATCGCTAGGATCAAGCACCTTGTTCCGTCCGGAGACCTACCTACGTTGATCCACGCCTTTGTGACCTCGCGCCTGGACTACTGCAATTCCCTTTACTTTGGGCTTCCAGGGGTTGATATCCGCTGCATGCAGCTGGTGCAGAACTCCGCAGCCCGGTTCTTAACTGGGACACTTCATTCTTCCCATATTACCCAGGTGTTGCGGGGTCTGCACTGGCTGCCGGTTCAGTGGCGGATCTCCTTTAAAGTCGGCTTGCTGACTTATAATGCCCTGCACGGCCTGGGCCCTGACTACCTGAAAGAGCTTCTGGTGCCTTACATCCCGGAGCGACAGCTCCGCTCAGCCAACGAGGGGTTGCTAGAGATTCCAAGGGTAGTTTTGAAATCATCTGGTGCTCGGGCTTTTGTATTAGCAGCACCGACCCTTTGGAATTCTCTACCCTGTTGGATTAGAGAGTGCACAACGGTGGGGGGCTTTAAAAAAGCTTTGAAATCTTTTTTATGGAGAAAAGAGTTTGGGGAGGCTATTGAGTCGATCTGATTTTATTATTTATTATGTGGATGTCATTACTTATTTTATTGAATTTTATGATATGTTATTTGGATGTATTTTAAAGCCTGTTCTGCGCCTTGATTTTTTGAAAGGTGCAATAAAAATAAAGATTATTATTATTATTATTTTGCCTGCTAGAGCCCATGCTTATGCTAGAATGGTAATGGTTCAAGTTCATAATGTGTCTGACAGAGAGATTCAAGTAAATAGAGGTTGCACCCTGGCTAATGTGCATTGTGCAGACACTGCAGTGCTACCCACTAGCAAGAGTTCGGAGAAGAATGACAGAGTAACGCCTGACTTGTTTGATTTCGGTGACTCCTCGTTGCCAGCTGAACGGAAAGTAAGGATCAGTGAGAAGCTTGCCCAGAGAGACCAGGTGTTTTCTTTAAAGGAATGGGACATAGGATGCGTGAAAGGAGCTGAGCACCATATCTAGCTGCATGATGAAAGGCCATTTCATGAGAGGTCTCGACGCCTGGCACCTGCTGACATAGATGACGTGAGACGGCATCTGTAAGAGATGCTTGCTGCTGTGTAATACAAGAATCCAGAAGCCCATATGCTTCACCTATCGTGGCAGTTAGGAAAACGAATGGGACAGTAAGGAAGTGCGTGGATTATAGCACCTTGAACCGGCGGACTATTCCTTATCAGTACACAATGCCCCACATTCAGGATACCTTAGACTGCCTGAACGGTAGTAAGTGGTTCTTAGTGTTGGATCTTCGCAGTGGGTACTACCAGATCCCGATGGCCCCAGAAGACCGTGAAAAGATAGCCTTTATCTGTCCGCTTGGTTTCTATGAATTCATGAGGATGGGCTCAAGGGATTTCAAGTGCTCCAGCCACTTTTCAATGACTGATGGAGCGTGCGGTGGGGGACATGAACTTGTTAGAGTGCCTGGTATACCTAGATGATGTTATTGTGTTTGGCAGCTCACTGGAGGAACATGAGAGCAGATTGTTCAAGGTGTTGGACTGACTTTGTGGAGGTGAGATGCCTGGTCTATGTGTTTTCATGTTGATGTTCTGACCAGAGCACCCTATCCTGGTGCGAGCTCATTTGTATTCATCTAAAATACTAGTATCAAGTAATTATTACCAATGTTACATAAAGTACATTATTTTGCCTCAGCATTTATAACATATTCCTAAACTTAATCTTGCATTTCATGGGAGAGTGGCACAATATAAAAAGAACTCATTAAGAGAAGTTGCAAGTGGCTCTGGATGGAGCAGTGGGTGTGCCAAGAGGGGGAGACTCTGAGTCTTAAGGTTGGAACTTCAGGATAATGTCATGATGTGGTAAAGCCAACAGACCGACCACAAGATATAGGCAGACAGAGGTGTGAGGGATGGGGGAGAGGGGAGGTAGAGAGACCTTCAAGGGGGCAACGGGGGTTCCTATACAATGACCCACTTGGAAACCCCTCATGGGTGGGGGGGGATCGAAGCATAGGCAGCAGATGCCATGTAAGCCTTAATCCATGACAAACGAGGGCTGTACTAGGGAATTAATGCCTGGTTGGGGGGGGGGTTGGGGCACAAGCCCGACTTTGGAGTGGATTAATGCGCTTGTAACATGGGAAAAGCGCTAAATGAGTAGTGTTAACACTGACATTTATATCTCAAATACAGAAACAGGCATTGATTATATTGTGTATTACTAGATTTTCTGGTGTTCAACTCTGCACTTCTCTTAGTAGATGTGTATGTATCACATGCACATTCACAATGAGGTATCTATTTATTTTGCTACTGGTATTTCTTCCCGCTTTACAGGTTGTGTTTCAAAGGAGTATGGCGCCACATGTAACCTCGTACGGTATCTTTCATTATGATGTAGACGGCTGTTTCAAGTTCTTTGTTTACATTTATCGTTCAATGCAGCATTGTAGGAAGATCACCAATATTTACATATCTCGGAGCTGACTTCATTGTACACGACGCAATATGCAAATATTACTTATCCTGCCACAATCCTCTCATTATTTCCACTTCTCCATCATCAACAGTGCTAGCCATCAGACTCCAGGTACCATGGTTACTCTCGGGATGCCTGCTACTTACTGTCCCCGAATTGCATTAGCCTCTTTCGGCTCACAGTTGTGTCTCGCCGTCCGTGTCCATCCGTTTGCTAGGTGTCTCGATGACCGCGCTCCACATTTGTCCTGTCCGTGCACAGCAAAAAGGGGTGCTCTAATGACTCGCTCTCCACGCTCCCGATGGCAACACGGCGTCTCTCATGGATTAATGCCATGCTGCTGTTCTGGCACATGACGTGATTCCCCCAATTGGCTTCCTTATTTCTAGTCCTCTGATTTTCACCATGTTACAGAACAAGTTGGATCACAGTGTCAGGGAAACAGGGACTCATGGACTGCTTGTGACATCCCCCTAAGTGAGTGGAGGTAGTGGGTAAAGAATATGGGGAAGGGAAGAAAAGGCCCAATGAACTACAGCCCATTTAATAAAAAGCAGGGAAGCCACTTGGCTTCACTTCCAGCTGAGGCATGTCATTGAGGCACAGGTCAGGAAGCATAAGAAAACCAGGAGCAGTTGTAGAATTCATCAAAATATTTATTTACAGTAGCAGTAACATACAAAAATAAACTTGTTCAGTTTAACTATTTACAAAGGCAAAATAAAATAGAGTTTTCCTTCAGTCTCTGTGTCCCTTTTTCTCTTCTCAGCAATTGCAGCTCAGCTCCCTTATATGTCCTTCCATCCCCCACTCTTAATCAAGCCTCCTGTTTCTTCCAAAGTGTTCTGTTCTCGTAAGTATCAGACAGGCAAGAACATAGTATGCCTGAGCTGAGAGGCCCCATTTCCACAGCTTTTGCAAAAGGCTTAAAAATTGAACTAAGGTAACCTCTTGAGTTTACATTAGCTTTTTGCAATAATCTCAAACCACAATTATATACATTTCAACAGTAACACTATATATTTTCTAAAAAAAAAAAAGGGATCCCAACATCAGTTGCATTTCCATACAATGATTTGCACATATTTTTTATATTAGCGGATATGCACGGGGGGGAAAAGAAAGACAGCAAGGGAGACTGAGAGACAGTGAAAGGCAAAGAATTGCGAGATTGTCGGGTTGATCAAGTCCGACGTCTCACAGAAAAATGTGGTTGCGCAACCAGACAGAGAAGAGACAGAAAAGGAAAGAATAATACAGATCCTTGCATTTAAACACTTTCTCTAATGGGAGAGGGTCCTATTTCACCTTGTCACATATACCCCCCTCCTTAAGAGGGAACCTGTTTTATTAAACAGGTTTCCAAAACTTTTACTTCTCTGCTAACATTTGCTGCTTTCAGCAATTAAGCACATGTGCATTATCAGTTTTTCTATAACAGTACAGCAAACAGTAAAGCTCAAACCCATGCATGTGTTTTTTCAGCCTTCAGAACCCTCAATTTCTGATCCATATCTTGACAGAAAATCAGCATTGCTATTCTCTTTACCAGATTTTTGTGTCACCGTGAATTTAAATGGCTGTAGTGCCAAGTACCACCTTGTGATTCTGGAATTTTTATATTTCATTTGGTTAAGCCAACAGAGAGGATTGTGATCTGTTATAAGCGCAAATTCAGTTCCTAGTAAATAGATCTTAAGGGACCCCATGGCACACTTTGCTGCTAAACATTCCTTTTCGATAGTGGAGTACCTTTTCTCTCTGTCATGCAAATTCCTACTTATGTACAGAATAGGATGTTCTGTCCCATCTACATTTTGACTCAGTACTGCACCTAGGCCTACCTCTGATGCATCCGTTTGTAACAAAAATGGTTTCTCAAAGTCTGGGCTTCTCAAAACAGGTGCGGAACATAATGCAGCCTTAATGGCTTGAAAAGCTTCATCACACTCTGGGGTCCATTTCACATTATTTGGGTACCGTTTTTTCATTAATTCATTGAGGGGAGTAGCTAACTCAGCAAAGTTGGGAACAAATCTCAGATAATAACCAGCTAGCCCTAAAAAAGACCTGACATGTTTCTTTGTTTTAGGGACAGGGCTATTAGCTACAGCTTCCATTTTAGAAATTTCTGGCTTAATGTCTCCATTTCCTAACACATAGTCCAAATATCTGGTTTCCTGCATACCCAATGCACATTTGGTAGGATTAATGGTCAGACCTGCATTTTTGATAGCTTGGATAACTGCTCGTAGGTGTTCCAGGTGGTTTTTCCAGTCTGGACTGTACACCACGACATCATCCAGGTATGCAGCACAATAATCAGTGTGAGGGGATAAAAAGACATCCATGTACTGCTGGAATGTAGCTGGCACATCATGCAAACCAAATGGCATGGTGGTGAACTGATAGAATCCTACAGGGGTGTCAAATGTAGTTTCGTCTCTGGATTCTTTAGCAAAAGGTATTTGCCAGAAACCCTTGCTGAGATTAAGGGTACTGATATACTTTGCACTCCCCAGTCTGTCCACCAAATCATCTATTCTGGGCATAGGATAACTGTCAAATTCTGACACTTGATTAAGTTTCCTAAAATCAAGGCAGATTCTAACACCTCCTTCTTTTTTGTTTACAATTACCATGGGAAATGACCCAGCACTCCTCGACTCCTCTATAATAACCAATTCTTTCATTTTTTGTATTTCCTTAACCACATCAGCTCTTAACCGCTCTGGCAACGTATATGTCTTTTGCCTAATAGGACGAACATTCCTTGTCACTATTAAGTGCTCAACCCCTTTTGCTCGACCTGGTACTGTGGTGAAAGTACTGTTAAACATCTTTAGCACATTACAAATTTCTGCAGTTTGTTCTGAAGTTAAGGAAGCATTCACCTTTACAGCATCAGCATTTACAGTTTGTTCCAGTCTATCATAAGCTACATCAATATCTTTCTTATCGGTTTCTGGTAAAACTAGCAAAGCATCTTTCGGCATTTTTTCAACCTATTTCTTGAGGAGGTTAGCATGGTATATCTTGGTAGGATTTTTCCTGCCAGGGGTCTCAATCTCATAGTTAACAGTGCCAGTACGTCTAAGAACCTTATATGGCCCTTGCCACTATTAACAGTTGTATTTTCTGTTGTGGGCAACAGCAGCAAAACCTTTTCACCTGGCTCAAAACGTTTTTGTTTTACCCCATGGCCATAATATACCTTCTGCTGGTTTTGGGCCTCTTCCTGATTAAAATGGGCAATTTCAACATATTTTGCCATTTTTTTTCTTAGGGCACACATATAAGAAGTTATAGATTATTTCTGAGTGGGGTTACCTTCCCACGTTTCCTTTATCACATCCAATGGCCCTCTTGGCTGCCTACCACACAGCATTTCAAATGGTAGTAGTGGTAAAAATTTTATTTTTAAATAGAAAAAACATGTCACTAGGACCAGGGTCCTGTTTACAAGACAGTCCTGTATGTGAAGTCTTGAGTTATATAAATAATAAAAATACAAAATATAAAGACAAGAACAATAAGACATTTAGTGAAACAACAAACCACAATTTAAATGTAACATTCACATTTAAAAAGAACTAAACTCCCAATAGCCTGAAGAAATTTCGGGTAATCCACTAAATC
Source organism: Neoceratodus forsteri (assembly GCA_016271365.2). NCBI lineage: Eukaryota > Metazoa > Chordata > Ceratodontiformes > Ceratodontidae > Neoceratodus > Neoceratodus forsteri. The sequence continues at coordinate 765,894,831 of CM028132.1, forward strand.
CCGTATTGTAGAATGTAACCGATTCCAAACTACAGCAGCCCTAGAAGTTAGGGTCCTATCACCAAACCTGTTATGTTGTTTTCCTAATAATATTTTAAATGGACTGATCTATTCAATACCCTTCTATCTGACCCACCGTGTGAAAAAAGATGATTTGAGATTGGCTGTTCAGAAAAACCTAAGTTTCTGAATTAAGAGCAACATGGTTCTATTATATCCTAAATCAAGCCAAGCTAGCCTACTTAATAGCAGGCAATGATAGGTATAAAAACTACATTTAAGTACACGTCTGGCAATCCTGTAGTGAGTTTTGTCCAGACGTGCCAAGAGTGATTTATTGGATGTTCTATAGACCAACTGGTCATAGTTCAAAGTTGATAAAATAATCTGTTCAGCAATCTTCTTTCTATCTGTTAATTTCAAGAACCCTGGTGTTCTTTTTAACACACCCAACTTTTTATCCAGTTTTCCTATAATGTTTGTTATATGAGTTTCAAAAGACAATTCCGTATCAAAAGAAGCCCCTAAGTAACAATAATTATCTACCATTTCAAGATTAGTGAAATTCTGAGTTTAACTGTTTACACTCCTTCTACCCCTCACCTTTTTTTGGTGAAAAGTGCATCAGCCTGGTCTTTTTTTCATTCATCAGTAACTTCAACCTGGTGAACCACCCCTCAATGCTGAAAAAAATCAAACTGCAAATTTGACTGGCGTTCCCTCAGGCAACTATAGCAGTGTCGTTGGCATACAGCCTAATTGCTGTTCGTGTTGCCACATTTGGCAAATCATTATTAAAAATAAGAAATAATAAGGGTCCCAGAATGGACCCCTGGGGAATGCTCCTAGTCAGCTTCCTTATTCTAGATGTTACTCCATTAATTTCAACATTCTGGTAGCGACCTCCCAAATATGATCTCAACCATTTTAAGGGATCTTCTGTAAAGCCCAAACTCTGTAGCCGCATCCCCAACAGGGGGTGGTCCACCAGGTCGAAGGCCTTTGATAAATTCACATAGATGACAGCTGTCTCCATGCCAGAGTTCAGCAACCTATATAATAAGTCACTGAACTTAAGCAGGGCAGTGGAAGTAGAAAACCCCTCTTGAAAACCAGACTGATGGGGGTTCAAAAGCCTGTATTGGTTAAATAATCAAACATTTGAAAATGAATTAACTTCCTGAAACATTTAGATAGTATTGAGAGCAGTGCTACAGGTCTGTAGTTACTTACCTCGGTTGGGTCACCACCCTTGAAAATAGGTTTAACCTTACCAGCTTTCCAATTTGAAGGAAAGTGGCCCAGCTGCAGGCTCCAATTTAGAATGTAAGACACTGAAAGGGCAATGTAATTAGCTGCAAGTTTTAAGAATCTACCCTCTATGCCGTCTGTGCCAGCTGCTTTATGATTGTTTATATTAAGAAGAGTCATTTTTACTTCAGAAACGGTTAGATATTTGAATCTAATAGGTGGATGAGTTAGAGGAGCTGACTCAGGAACATCTGAACTTTCACTGTTACAAGAAATAGTAGAGGTATGTTGAGGCAAATCTATGAAATAATCATTTAACAAATTTGAAATAGCCACTGGATTTTCTATGAAGGTGGACCCTTTTCTTAACTGCAGATTTGGCTGGGATGAATTACCCCCTGGGTTAATTAGTTGTTTTATTGTACCCCACAATTTTTTTGAATCTTTATTACAGTCGAATTTATTCCTATAGTACCTAGTTTTTGCATTTTTAATCTGCTTTTTACAAACGTTTGTAACCCCCCTACAAATGGGGGTTTCCGAAAAGTCTTCCATGAGCTTGCCGAAATCCTCACTGCCAGGCTGGTGTCCTGCATTTAGCAGTTAACTGGTATTGCCAAAGAGTGACTGAAGCCTCTAGGTACTGTCGCTTTAAGAGCTGCCTAGATTGCAGTAATCATTAATCTGGGAGGGGGCCGAGTGCTGTCATGCTCGAGTCCTGCCCAGGCTGCCAGGTAATCGCTCCATTTCTGCCATCACTAATTGCGAAGAGGGAGCCCTATTAATAGATGTAACTGTTTGCTGATCATTCATTAGAGTAGTAATAATAATGTAGTTTGTCTAACCTGCCTTCTTTGCAACAAGGACTGTTTTGTTTATCCCCACCATTTTTGGCCCAGAACTGCCGAGTTGGACCAATCAGTCTAGTGGGACCTAAAATGGAGCCGGACTACAAGAGTTGTCTGGAGTCAAAATCTGTAGGAATTGTAGTTTTGGGCTTTTGGCACCTTTTTGTACCTGAAGGGGGAGCCTTTGTTGTGACTGACAGACAGATCAGCCAACTGAATCTTTTGGATCTGAGGGAAATTCTCAAGCTGCCTGCTGTTTCAGTCAGTTCTGAGCTTGGAAGTGAGATGAGAACAGCTCAAGTGATTTGGGCAAGAGTTCTATGTAGTTTTGCATGGGAGAACTGAGAAAGGGCTGAGTTTTGACCTGCATGTCTGCCTGCTGCCCCCGAGAGGAAGAGAAGAGAAGAGAATTATTTTGGACTAAATCCAAGTTTGTGAGAATGAAGTAAGCCACTGATTTTTTACCAGGCTCATACCTGAAGAAGACCGAAGATTTTGCTGAATGCAATAGGCCTGTCAGGATTTCCAGCTGCTTTTGAATCCCCGATTTGTGCAGAGACTTTGCGATCATGACCGGAGAGCGGTTTGCCTGGTACAGTAGCATTTCCTTACATGTAAATGTGCTGTGTATGGAAAGTGGGTCGTGATTTGGTCCCCCACTGTGTGAACTGTGTTCTGCTTGCTGGAAGCTGTATCCAGCCCAAAACGGATTGTATCCAAATTTGTCTCCATTTGGCCTGGGCCTTGCCACACTGGCTCAGCCAGACTATCTGCTGCACAGAGAAAGCAAACAAGAACAAGAGACCTGCCTGGGGATCAGCTCCCTGCTCCACGCTGGAACAAGAATGACGCCTCGGCGATTCGTGTGGACCCTGCTTCTCCTGGCTCTCTAGATTAACCACCTGCTGTCTCAATTTTCGTTCAGCCTGTGTCCAGTCTTAGGTATCGTGAGTAATCATCAGGGTAGCTTCCTGCAACAACAGCCTAATCTAAAAGTGTGTCATCTGACTGTCTTTTTGGTTTCTTTTCACGAACTGAGCCCTCCGGCTCCAGATTACAAATAGTGTGTGTTGTGCATGTTGTTTTCTTCCATCACAGGGCCCCAGCCAGCTGCAACATTCCTGGCTAGCCCACCATTCTCCATCTGGGTACCCAGAGAGTGTGACTGTTTATGGACCCTGAAGTGCATGCATAACTGTTTGATTGATAGAGCCTTTAAGCAAATTAACCTGATTACGCCGCTCCCTTGTTCAAGCCCCTTAAATAAATCAGATCTAACTCTTTTTTGCATTTACCCTGACTGTGGTTCCAGTTTGTGCAAGGGTACTGTACTGCTGTTATTTGCTCTGTATAACTTTTTTTTACAGGGGATCCCCAAGGTTGGGCCAGAGGAAAGCCCTAGTGGTAAGTGCAAACAGTGTGGGTACTTGTGTGATGTATCAGGGGTACTGTGAAAGTGATTATTGTGTATTGTTCTGGCCACTAGTAAGGAGATAGGGGGGTTACAGTGTCCTGGAGGGCTGTGCCCAGGTTAGTTTGATCACTACCAACCCTGACCTCTGGGTGGAGGTACCTATTTCAGAACTCAGGCCCCTTAACCTGCTACTAGCCAAGCAGGCAGGGGTAGTAGCCCTTGGGATAGTGCCACCTAGGGGTTACACATTTCTCTTTATTTGATTTGAAACCCACTCAGCCTCTGTTTTTGTTTTAATTTCCTTCTTCCAGATTCTATTTTTAATCTGGATTTGCTTCAGTAACTTATCATTTACCCAGGGTACCTTGGTCTGTTTAATCCTTTGTTTAACCTTTGGAACATGTTTGTCACAAATTTTACCAAAGGTATCCAAAAAATAATCTACGGCCAAACCAATGTCAGGTATCAGTTGGCACCTATTCCAGTTTTCCTTGGAAATACTATCCATAAAATCAATTTCTGAGAACTTACGAAAGTCTCTAGTCCATTTTGAATGAATGTAGTAGATCCACCAGGAAACTGGGATCCTGATAGGGTAATCCAAACAGGGTTATGGTCACCTAAAAAAGGTGATAAAATACCTGAGGCTTCTACCTGGATTTCAGCAGACACAAAAATTAAGTCAAGGATTGACCAATCAGAGGAATTTCCAGTATATCAGGTTGGGGATTTTATAAATTGCTTTAACCCTAAGGAAGTTGTAATTTCTTTCAGTAAGCTACCCCTTGAGTTAGGCCAGTCACAGTTTAAATCTCCCATAAAAATAATGCGTTTATTTCCTGCACTATCAACTATCTTGATTATTACTCCTTATAAGTCTTTTAAACCTATTTTTGGGGGAGAATAAGCAATAGCTACAACCAAATTCAAATGGTCCAAAAGAACAACCAAAAACTCAATACCCCCATTACTACCGCGTAACAAAATTTCAGAATGCCCAAGTTTATTTTTTAGATACATCATTACCCCCCTCCCCCCGTAGTCCAATCAGATCTATATGACGTGTATCCCGATACACCAAGTTCCTTATCACAATGTTTTTTAGCCAACCAAGTTTCACTTAAACCCAGTATACAGGGATTATGTTCACAGATCATAGTTGTCAATGTATCAGTTTTGGTACAAATACTACAAGCGTTGTCATGAAGGACTTTTAAGCTGGTTAAAGACTTGGGGCCAGGGTTTAATTCAACATCCCCTCCCAAAATTAATATCATGCAACATGCCCCTTGAATATCAGTTATCTGTTTCTGTAAAATAAATGGGGAGATTATTCAAAGTCCACCCCTTATATTGTATTTATTCCAGTTGGAAGAAAAAATATTTCTCCTATTTTTTACTACTGAGGATTTCCTCACAGGGAAACTGAAAGAAACCAGTTTACCTCATTTTTCTCCTGTTTCTCTATCCTGAATCTACATGAAGCAAGTGTCATCAGAAAGAAACCCAGGACAAAAAAATATCCACAGGCCAAAGCAATACATTTTGAAAGAACAAATAAGTTGAATAAATAATGCCTAAAAAATATAATCCTAAACTTTACTATAACCTACCTTAATTTACTGAAAACCTTATAACAGGTCAAACTACTTTATCACACTATTCAATTTTATTTAAGCTTATCCCCCTTGATGTATACTAGGAAGATATTAAACAGTTTTTCATCAGTCTAAATATTTATGAAACTATTTATGTGCAACTTTAATTTCCTTTGATTAAAAACAAAACAAACGTAGCAATACTGTGCAAAGGCAGGCTGCTAACGAATGCTACTAACCAAAAATGTACTTTAAGTCATTTTTTAGTCACCTTTCAAGTACTGCAAACTACGAATTTCAGGTAGCAGCTATTTTACAAACCAGAATTCGATAAAGTTTTCCACGTGCGAGAGGGGTATCTGCTTCTCTCAATTTTTTTCTATGGCGTGGCGCTCGTGCCACTCAAACTTGCACTGAACACTCACGGTCAGTGACAGACACGACCTTTTATGTGCAACTGTCCCAACCCCTCTCCATGCTGACTGGCTATCAGGTCTCCACGCACACACACAGTTTTCTCAGGAAAGTGTCCTTATTGTGTGTGAAAGTCCTGCTCTTCCGACGAAATACTGCAGACACTAGATATTAAAATGCAAGACCTGGCTGGAGAAAGCTGTTTCAGTCACCGGCATCAGTGCTGCACAGCGAGCGGCACGAGCTTTTATGTGCAAATGTCCCACCCCCTCTCCACGCTGACTGGCTATCAGGGTGAAAACCCTGTGGATGCCTGTGGCACTTCTCTGTAGGCAAAAAGTAGGTAAGACAAGTATTGGTCCTAGTCTTTCCCTTCCCCTTTTACAAACCTTATTAACCTGCATTTTAGGATTTGGTTAAAACACTCAGCAAGACAGTGTCTGAGGGTGATAGGGGAGGTTCTTATGGCAGTGATACCTATCAGTCTGTCAGCTCCTTAAGTAATGCAGCACCAAAATTACTACCCTGATCAGTAATAATTTCTTTACGTATGCCCACCCTACTGAAAATTTAGGCAAGCTCTGCTGCAGCATTTGGAGCTGTAACAGTATGTATTGGAACTGCTTCTGGGTATCAAGTAGCATAGTCACATACTACCAGGATAAATCTATTACCCTTTTTACTTTTGTCTAAAGGACCAACCACATCCATTGCAATTCTCTCAAAAGGCACATCTATTAAGGGTAGGGGCACCAGGGGCACCTTGTAATTTCTAGTGACTGGGGCTGCTTTCTGACACTCAGCACAGGAATTACAATAGGTAGCAACATCTTCATGAATTCCAGGCCAGTAAAATCTATACAGCAATCTGGCAAGGGTGCGATCCCTCCCCAAGTGACCAGCCACAGGACTATCATGCTATCTGTAACAGCTCTGTTCTATACTTCTGTGGTACAACCAATTGTTCTGTCTGTTCCAGTGTCTGAGGTGTAACCCAAACTCTGTACAGTAACCCATTACATTTTTTAAACATTGGTCCATCCTGTTTTGGTTTCATCCCCAGCTGCTTGAAATAACTCTGGAGAGAAACATCATTAGCTTGCTCTGAAAGAAAATCACATTCAGTAAACAATTTAGTTTCAGCATTTTCATATTTTAACCCTTTATGTCCATCAGTCATTTGCTGCCACAGTTTCTTCAGGCATCATCTTTTTTTCTTGGATTTCCGGATCTTGGAGCTGTGCTCAAACAAGTCCGAATCAAAATCACTGAAAGGAAAAGTGTCCCCTCCATCTAAAATTTTCTCTGCCTGAGCTCTCCTCACCACAGCTGCTGAAACATCAAGATTTAGTCTTTCTTTGATCAACTCAGTAAATCCTGGAAAGTCATTTCTAACAATCACAGGTACAGGTAACTTAGGTACTACCCCCACTTTCATTTGGTGCAACACACCCTTAACAGTCAGTTACTTGGGTGTTGGGATAGTATTCAGTGTCCTCATGGATGCAGATGACACCAGTACCTGGTCCCCTTGCACATTGTTTTACCAGCACTTTAACATGCACTAAGGTCTGTCTGCTTCCCGAATCAATGAGTCCCTTCACAGTCTTATCTGTTAAGTACTTGCCCCAATTTGCCAAGGACAAATCTGCTCCAGTGCCACTCTCCTTACTACGGCAGTTTCCTGCAAAATGGCCTGGCTTATTACAATTATAGCAGATGACATCTTTGGGCCCAGATTTGTTACCCCCAGGGTTTCAGTTAACTCCATTTTGGGAGTATTTGACTCCTAAAAATAAGTTAAAAACTTCCAAAGTAAAGGGGAGAGGAAGTCATTGACTTCCAATGTAAAGAACAGAATTGGATGACTTCCAAAACTGAATGCACAGAAACTAAGAAATTATAACTTTTTCTGAAAAAGATTGTATTTTACCACTAATATTTGTATTAACATCCATAAATTGATCCTTCTTAGAATACTGGCTTTCAAATTGTGGGATCTGGGAAGAATTTTGACTTCCAAAAAATTGGAACGACTTCCAGACTTTCACTCATGGAAGTATTTGACTTCCACAAAAAATAAATTAACTGAACCCCTGGCTACCCCCACCAGAGTTCTTATCAGGCTTGGAGTTTAAATGGGAAAAAGAGTGTCTTACCAGTGCCTGGCTGTTATCTTACTGCTGTGACGTCTGTCTGGCCATTTGGTAGCCCTTGGACAAAGAAATGGAAATTACGTACTTACCGTAATTACTGATCTTCTTGGACAGTCTCCATCACTCATTCACACTAGTGGGATAGCGCCAGAGGCGCTAGGACCAAGTGGGAGCCTAAAGTTTTCAGAAGGGTCAGCGCTGAGAAAGGACCACGCATGCGCGGCACCACAAGACTAGTTTGCGCCTGTCTAGGCTATCTCGGCATCGACCCTCCAACCACCTCAGTACCTTTTCCACCAAGGAGGTGCAGCGTGACTAATAAGAATAACTCATCCTGAGTTTCTGGGCCTGAGAGGGCCCAGATGGCCTTTGCAAGAAAGGCTAAAGAATAATGTCCTCACAGTCTGAATCATAGGACCGTGAAGACCAGGAAAGAAAACGAGTGAACCCAGGGGATGGTGGGTGGGGGTGTGAATGAGTGACGGAGACTGTCCAAGAAGATCAATAATTACGGTAAGTACGTAATTTCCATATCATCCTGGACTAATTCTCCATCACTCATTCACACTACTGGGAGAGTATCAAGCTAAAACCAACAACCCTGAGTAGGGTGGTAGGAGATAGGGTTCACTCAGAAAGGACAGCCAAGGACTGTCCTGTTAATAAAAAGAGCTGTCTTGTAGGAGCATCTATAACATAGTGCCTACAAGATAAATGCTCGAGTTGTAACTCATCACCTTGCCAACGACTACAATGGGCACAAAATGAAAGTCTGCCAGGCAGCCGCAACCACTCTAGGAGAGCGGCAAGAACCTGGCCTCACAATTTGATCTAGGACCAAAATTAATCGTGTCAAAGACATGTACTAGTGTAACGTAAAGGGACCTCAGGAACTGAAAGAGTCGGAGGTAAAGTCTACTGGTTCAGGGTAGACCGGAAAGTGCAGATGGAAACCCCCACTATCCAGTATAGTTGACCTGTAAACAACAGGTCCAGAAGCACTTGATCCCCTTATTTGGTGAGCAAGGGGGTCCAGGTGGGGTTAGCCCATCAAGGAGAATGGTCTCCACTTAGTCACAGGATCTTCCTGATGGAAGGCCAAGCACGACTTAGAAGCCTCTCGTGGTGGTCTAGTAAAACTAGATCCTACCCACTGTATATTCCAAGAGGAATAATCCTGCCCCTGTGTGTACAACTGTAGCAGCAGTCTCTGAACTCAGGGAAGAAAGGAAAAAGGTGTACAGGAGGATGTGTCCATTGCGGAAAAAAATATTCCAACAGAAAAAAAACAGGGGCTGGATTTCTAAGGTCAATAGAGGCAGATGTGCATTGAGGAGGGACACAGCAGGACCAAGTTAAGACTAACCCATTTGTTGAAGTGACTGAAAGAGGCAGTGACTCAATGCGGTGAGGCACTAGCCACTCTGGCTTTCCTGAAAGGAGTAGAAAAGGATTCAAGTTCATTTGCTGAAAAAGAAACATCACCACTCCCTCTCGCACTTGAAGAGGATAGCTTCGTGAGCGACTGGCATGGACCAGAGTGCAGGAACCGAAGGTGCGAATATTTGAGAAGCTTCCTCAGAAAAAGGGACCTACTTGACCATCTGTCAAGAAGGAGAAAATCACATGTTACATCAAGCAAGCAAGGAAGCAGGAACCTGAGTTCCGACTCGGAGGAGAGTCGCTTCTGCTGCTGTAAGGCTCTGTTCAAGAGAAGAAAGCCTGATAAAAAGAAAAGGAATTAACAGACTGGGTAGTTGCCTAGGTCTAGGAAATGTCTCTGAATGCAAGAAATCTCTCAGAGAAAGAGATGACCCATATCATCGCCGGATCGGACTCCCCGTAGGGGAAGAAGAAATCAGGTACTCTTTACCGTATCCCAGAGATGAGCGCCTCAGGGGCTGAGGAGGAATCTGACCAGATCCCCCCCAAAAAGGGGGGGCACCGGGTAATTTCGGCTAGGCCCTGTGCTGTGATAAAAACCATAAGAAATACATTTTTTTTTTTTTTTAGTCCGAGCTTAACAAGGTCTTCAGGCTGTTATTTTGAGGATTGTCTTGATACAAAAAGACGAAGATGTTCTCCATCTGAGTGCAGAAAGAGCCTGAGTGTCCATACTGAACTCATGACCAGACTAACGATCACAGCTGGAGAGAAGTTAGCCACCTGTGCCGAAGAAGCCACCGAAGAAGCAATATCACAAGGGGGCTATATACCCCTATCAAAGGAGCGGAACAGTCAGAACGGCCCCCGACCATTAAATTAAAATGTTCCACAGAGTGTAACTATCTTGACGATTGAAAAAGTCTAGATGCAGAAGAGTATGGTCCACGGACACAGTGTGAAATACTATAGTGGACCCCGTTACTGAGGAACTACTGAAAGGATTTTCCATCACGGACTCTGAAGATAGAGATGATGTGCCCCTCCAGTATATAAAATGAGCCGTCCGCTGCATTACTGACCAGAAGGACAGGGAAAGATCCATCTAGACACACTTCTACCCCAGAAGGACCTCCAAGAGGGGTCTAGGTCAGAGCCACTAGAGACTCCACCATCAGAAAGGATGTCGAGGAGCTTGGTACTGTGTAGGGAGCAGAGAAAGTGCTGAGCAGAATGAGATTACGCTGGCAGAACGGTACAGCAGAGTTCCATAGCAGAAAACCGCTAGATGACACAAGATCCCACATAGACCACCACTCACTAAAATGTGTGGAAAAAATAATCTGCAGAACAGGAGTTCATTCTGCGATAAACATCCCGCCACAAGTTCTGTGGAAAGGAGTCTGAAAGGAAAAATGTGTCACTAATTCTGCCATACAGCACCCATGTGGCATCAGCAGCACTCGTGGCACAGGAGGGCACCAAGCAGTGCCTATGCCAACCTGGGCGATGCCCAAGGGCAGCCATGGCAGTATCCGCAGGTACTCCCGGCACCCATGTAGCAATGGCACTCGAGGGCACCTCTGACGCCCATGGCACCAATGGCACCCATGACACCCATGGCAAGAATGGCACCCAAGGGCACCAATAGCACCCATGGCACCTGAGGGCACCAGTGGCATCCATGGGCACCTGCGGTGCCACCTGTGGCACCCACAGGTGTCACCCCGGTACCCAAGGCACCAGTGGCACCCATGGCACTTGAAGCATCCATGGAACCCATGGGTGCCCACAGCATCACCCGCAGCACCCATGGGTGTTCCTGGCACCACCCCAGTATCCCTGCCACCCATGGCACCCACGGGTGCCCGGAGTCACCCGCGGGTGAACGGCACCGCCCGCGGGAGCACGGCATCACCCGCGGGTGAATGGCGCCACCCACGGGTGTACGGCACTGGAGCATGGCACTGCCCACGGGTGCACGGTACCACTGACGGCACAGACCACCAGTGGCAGCAAAGAGAGCACCCATGGCACCGCACAGAGTGACGGTGCCGACCCACGGCGCTGACTAAGGCATGGTGCCGACCAAGGCACCGAGCACAGCACCGACCATGGCCCTGAGCCACTGCGCCAACCAAGGCACCGAGCCATGGCTCCGAGGCACGGCGCCGACCATGGCACCGAGCCACGACTCCGACCAAGGCACCAAGCCACGGTGCCGAACCACGGCACTGAAGAAAAAAGTCAATGGAAATCCTGAAAAGGGGAGAAGGAAAAAGGTGGTGCCCGTGCTGGCCCCTACATGGAAAAGGGAAAGGGGGGGTAGGCACAAGGGGTCAACACGATGGCAAAGGCACCCAGAGGGCACCTAACCATAGGTGATCCAATCAACCCGGCTCCAGTCCAATAGCTTCGAGGCCCAGAAGTCCCAAAATCAGGAACAGAGCCAGGAAAACTGGAAAGTCGAACCCACTGCTCCATAGGAGCGACCCAAAGGTGAAACTGCTAACCAGAGGTCCAGCGAGGACAGAGATGGAGCTCGGAGTCAAGAAAGCAGCCATTAGGAGCGGGGCCAAGAGGAACCCACCAAAGTAGGTTCAGGCCCATCGTCCAGATGAACATTCCTCATGCAGACATACCAATGGGCAACCTCGAGTGGCACCGATTCTTCTTCCCCGAACGAGGAAAAGGAGCTTGAGGTCAAGCGAAGCAGGATCACCGGAACCATTAAATGTGTGCTTCGAAGGACTGTCCTCCCCCCCCGAGCACAGGACTGTCGTAGTCAGACCCCCATTAATTAAGAGCGGACGGACACAGCCCCTCTGCCATCAAAACTTTCAACGTAAGTCATCCTACCGTCACTGCTACTGTCTAAGGATGACTCCGTTGATGGCAGGAAAGAATTTCTTTTTCTTCAAAATATTATTCTTGTTCGTAAAATAATAAATTACTACTTTAAAATATTAAAACATTAAGAGCTGTTGTCGTATAGACGAAAACTTCGACTCCAGTAGACAAGCGACGTCGACATCCAAGCACACTTGACGGTGGGAGAAAATGAACTGAGGTGGTTGGTTGGTTGACACCGAGATAGCCTACACAGGCGCGAGCTAGTCTTGTGATGCTGCGCATGCGTGGTCCTCTCTCGGCCCCGACCCTTCTGAAAACTTTAGGTTCCCGCTTGGCCCTAGCGCCTCTGGTGCTATCCCACTAGTGTGAATGAGTGATGCAGACTTAGTCCAGGAAGATATAGCCTTTTCCCCACTCTCCGGTCGGTGTTCCTTTACCCATAGCTGCACATCTGTAGCCAAGATGTTGATGAATTGCTCCATGGCAAATGTGTTGATGATCTGTGGGACTGTTTTGCTCTCTGGTGGGATCCATTTTATCAGGAGTTCTCTGAGTTGGGTGAAGGCTTCTCAAGCATTGTTGACCAAGTTGTACCTCAGAGATCGAAATCTCTGCCTGTAGGTCTCTCTGGAGATGTCATACCTTTTCAGGATTTTGCGTTTCACCAGATCATAGTTTTCTGACCGTGCAGTGTCCATATTGCTGTAGGCAAGTTGGACTTTCCCTGTCAGGTAGGGTACCGGTCTAATTGTCCGCTGCTGCTTTGGTCAATGGCAGGCTGTGGCAATGCTTTCAAAAGTTGTCAGATATGCCTCCATATCATCTGAGGGACATAAATTTGTAAGTTTAATGGCTTTTAAATTGCTTGCATTTTGTTGCTCATCTGGGTCTCTGCCGGAGCCTCTGCCTTTGATAGCTTGCAAGGCATCCAGCCATCGCTGCTCCCATTGCTGCATCACTTCAAAAATCAATCAATCAAAATCTTTATTTATTCAGGCGAACATCATTGAGCATAGCTCATTTACAAGATGGACCTGAGTGGTCATAACAAAAAAGGTTACAGAGTGTATACAAAAACATGATATTGAAATAGCACAAATACAAACATTTATGAGTGAGATAGATGTACAATTATTTACATATATACAAGGCAAAGGACAGTAAACCAAAACCTATTAAAGGTGAGAAACAAACAGTCTGGTGGGGATAAGGCTTGGATAATGGACATGGGTGGGCATATGTTTGAGGTTTGATGTGGAAAGGACCAGAGCAATGATAGAAGAATAGGGAGGAGATTTAGAAGGGGGTGAGGGAGTGAGAGGGTGGGGGGTGGGTGTGGGAGGACTAGGCCTGTGGAAGCAATTGCAAGAATCAGGGATTAGGCTGGTGTACAGCTTTTGAAGGATGTAAGGGATCAGTGTTTCCATTTTCAGGGTCTTTGGATAGAATTCCAGATAAGTGCCAGGGAATAACTGATTGCAGCTCTTCCATACCGGGTGCAGGTGATAGGAATCTTCAGCAGGATCAGTTTGTTGATCCTCAAGGTGTAGGGCCTGGATGTGATCGTTGAAGCAATCTGAGATGTAGGAAGGAGTTTGTTTGTCAGAGCTTTGTAGATCCAGATAGCAGCATTTTTCTTCTTCTATGTTGCAGGGATGTCCAGCTGACTGCATTGTAGAGAGAGCAATGATGGGTGCTAGAGGGAAGGTCAGTAATGAATCTAATAGCTCTATGATACAGGGTGTCTAGTTTGTTTAGATGGGAGAGGGAGCAATGACCATAGAGGAAGTCAGCATAATCAATGAGGGACATGAATGATGCAAGGATTAATCTTTGTTTGGAATCTTGGTCAGGTAGTGTTTGATTCTATAGAATAGACCAAGTCTTTGTCTTAGCTTTTTCAGGAGCTCTTCAACGTGGGTAGTATAGTCTAGTTTATTGTCTATCCATACTCCTAGGTATTTGAATTTGTCAACATATTCCAGATTTTCACCAAGGATGGTAGAGAGTTGTGGAGGGTGAATGATGGGATAGTGGAAGAACAGTTCTTGTGGGCAAAGAACATAGCTTTGGTTTTCTTAGCATTTAGTAATAATTTCTTTTTAATAGGTTATGCTGGAGGAGGGAGAATTGAGACTGTAGGAGCTCACAGGCTTTTGATGGTGAGGATCGCTCACATAAAGTACAGTGTCTTCTGCAAAAGGTGGATATTAGAAAGAGAGAGATTGGAGTCAATATTGTTGATGTAGATGGCAAAAGGATGGGACCCAGGATGGAGCCTTGTGGTACACCTCTTAGGAGTGGCTTAGGGGTAGATAGATCACCATCATTCTTTACCAGTTGTAGCCTTCAGAGAGATAGCATCTGAACCATTTAATGGAGAGTGAGTCAAGGCCTATGGAGTTTAGTGAGGTGATTAGGAGATCATGATCCACAGTGTCAAAGGCTTTGCTTAGATCCAGAAACACAGCACAGGTATTATTCTTTTGTCTAGGGCAGTCTGCCAGTCATTTGTGACTTTTGCTACAGCAGAGATGGTGTATGTATAGATCTAAACCCAGATTGAGCTGGATTTAGGAGATTGTTGGTATCAAGGTAGGCAGTTAACTGAGAGTTTACCAGCTTCTCAAGCATCTTGGATAGTATTGGTAAGATGGAGATGGGCCTATAATTATTGAGGTCCATGGATCACCTGCCTTAAGTAGTGGAAACACTTGAGCTGTTTTCCATATTGAGGATAGTACCAGTGACAAGTGATAGATTGAAGAGATGGGTGAGGGGGCGGTTAAGGCATACAGTGCTACTTTTAGAAAGTAGGGATCCAGGGAGTCTGCACCTGCGCTTTTGGTGGTATCTAGTTGGAGTAGGAGGTCTTCTACATCTTTGAACAATATTGGTTTGAATGAGAATGTAAGCAACCTTTGATTCTCAGTAGATTGTAGGTTTAGAGATGATCTTAATAGGTTTGCAGGAGAGGAGTCGAAAGCCAGGCCAGCTGTAGTGAAATGGTCATTGAAGGCATTCAAGATATTTTGCTTGTCGGTGATTTCAATATTATTTAATTGAATTTTGGATGGTAAGACAGGGTAGAGGTTTGACCTAGGATGCCCTTATGGTACCCCAGAACCTGGAAGGGTTGTTATAGGAGGCATCTAGTTCAGCTGTGTAGAAGGTTGCCTTGGCTTTTCTTACTTGTTTTGTGCAGGAGTTTCTGGCTTTTCTGAATTGGAGCCAGTCATTTGGGTCCTTTGTCTTTCTTGCCCTTTTCCAGAGTTTGTCTCTGGCAAGCAGTGTGGATTTAAGGTCGGCAGAGAACCAGCGACAGGATTTGAGTTTGGTTCTGACACTGGTGAGGGGTGCATGTGAATTGAGGGCACTTATGATTATATCATTTAAGATTTGAAGAGCTGACTCTATTGAGGCTGTGAGATAGAATTCTTGCCAACGTGTGGTGTGGCACAGATCATGGAGATATCCTGTAATATTAAAGTTCTTTTTTGACCTTCGTGGGAGGAATTTTGCAGGATTGGTGGCTTGATTGTTGATCTAATGGCAGCTATGGACAGTGGTCACTTATGTCACTGAGAAGTACTCCTGCATAGGGATAATGATGAGGTTTATTTACCAATATAATATCCAGGAGTGTGCTGTTGAGAGTATTCTTTGGGTTGATCCTTGTTGGTTCTTTGATTAATTGAGAGAAACCATAGGTGTCACAGAAGGTTACCAGGGTGCAGATGCATTAGTCAGCCAATTTAAGTTCATGTCTCCTAAGATGATGGTGTCTTCAGGACCCAGATTAAGTATGGATCCTAAATGGATAGGAGTTTGAGGCCTGCAGAGGGGGCCTATAGCAACCAACCAGTTGAAAGGAAGATGTGTCGGAAGGGTTATTTTAATAGACAAGCATTCGAATTCCTTTGGTTGAGATGTAGAATTGAGGCAGGATGCAGAGATATTTGCTTTGACATAGATGGCTACCCCACCGCTTCCTGGATAGACGGTCAGATCTGAAGAGCTGATAGTTGGGAAGGTTTATTTCACTATCTTTTGTTGCAGATTTGAGCCATGTTTCAGATATAACCAGACAGTCCGGTAGGGTGTGTGCAACCCAGGCCTGTATTGAAGAGAACTTTTAGGAGGCTGCAGGCATTGAAGTGAAGAAAACTCAATCCATTTATGGGGTTAGGTCAGTTGGAGAGATCGAGCTTCAGTGGGTCCAGGTTGATTTCACAGTGCCAACACAGACCAGCAGAAAGAAGATTAACTTGATGAGGGCACCAAGTGATAGGAGTAGTGAGCAGTCAGGCAGTTTTTCTTCTTTCTTGGGATCCAATATAGTGGCTGATGATCCTGCTGCATGGTTATCGAGATTATCATAGATTGCCAGCTTAATGGACAGGCGAGGGGGTAATTGTAGTGCCAGTATGGTAGCAGGGGATAAAGGAGTTCCAAACTGGTGTGAGCCTTTTTGGGATTCCACAAGGATTATTGTGCAGAAGCGTATTATAAGTATGTATAGTTTAGGAGTATCCACTGGGGACAGTAGAGGGGCAGTGTTGAGTGGTCACCCTAAGCACCTTAGTATGGGTTCCAACAGTTATCTCATCTGGATCTAAGGAAGGTGAGAAGCAAAGCAGTAGTAGGTGCAGTAGCATTGTGGAGGGTAGGAGAGGGTTAAAGAAAGTAAGATGATGTGAAGAAAATGAGCTCAGGAATTGGCTGGGAGAATAGCTATGGGGGGATGAGATTTGGGGGAAGGTGTGTATAAAGAAACACCCTGAAGGGGTGGGGCGGGCAAAAGTTACTGCGGCTTTCCGTACCTTTCTGGCTTTCTCCCCGGCCTCCTGGTTCCCTTTCCGGCTATTTGGTGAGCCACCCCTGGCTGGCTTCGGAGCCCTCTGGAGAGTGTGTCCCCGAGGGCAGGCCAGCTAGAAGGGAGGGGACAGAGGAGGGCAGTGAGAAGAAGCACTTGCAGGCAGTGGCTTGCTGGAGGTGTAAATTTTGAGATTTGCACAACAAAGACTGGGAGGGTGGGGGGTTAGCCCATGCTCTAGCCTACCACAAAATTAACTTCTTCTCACTTCTCTCCTCTGTGCTTCTAAATGTTGAATCTCTTTTTCTCTCTGCTTCTCTGTCTTTTTTTGTTGTACAGCCCACCATTTGAAAAAGTCCATCAGGCTTTTAGGTTCTGTCACTGCCTGTTCTTTTTCCATAACTTGTGCTGGCTGTACAATCTCAGATTGGACTTCTGTCTCTGCTAGTTTGGCTGCCATTCTCCTGGTAACCACTCCTGGACTTGCTGCTGCAGAATTCACACCTTCCTCTGTGCTTCCCTGGTACTAGGTCCAGTACTCATGCACAAAACTCATGGTTTATAGAGTATGCATGGCGTAAATCCCACAGCTAACACCATCTGTCATTGAGGTACAGGTCGGAAAGCATAGGAAAACCAGGAGCAGTTGCAGAATTCATCAAAATATGTATTTACAGTAGCAGTAACATCATAGTATCATAGTAAATACAAAGCATCATTTGGACTTTTGCCCATTTGCTTGCTTTATACCCATTTTACATAAAACTTCTATTATCAGTACTCATAGGTTTTATTTTAACTACAGGTGTCCAGTCTTTCTTTAAAACTTTCTAATGAAGGACTGTCTACTACTACTTTTGGAAGTGCATTCCAATGGGGTGCTACCCTTTGACTAAACCAATATTTCCACTTAAGTAGTCTCCACCTTTGTAGATTTATCTGTAGGTTATGAGTTCTGGTACTGTACCTCTTTTGTTTAACTTTAAGCCCTAGGTCTAGTCTAAGCTTAGGTTCTGGAAATGCTTTATATATACTAATATCATATCCCCTCTCCAACGTCTATATGCTGATGAGTAAAGATCTAATTTCCTCATCCTCTCCTCATATGATATAGATTCTAAGCCTTTAATTGCTCTAGTAGTGCTTCTCTGCACTTTTTCCACTCTGTCAATTCCCCCCTCTTATACGGCGCCCACACTTGAGAGTAATATTCAACTTGTGTTCTCACCAATGACCCATAGAGTGGCATCAAAACCTCTCTGCTTCTGTTCTCACTATGTCTTAGAATACAGTTTAGTATCCTATTTGTTCTACTTATCATCTGATCACAATGGGCTCCAAATGTGAGGTCATTTTTTATAACAACACCCAGATCTCTCTCTGCCACAGATGCTTTAAGTATATCTGTACCTATCCTGTACTCATACCCTGAGTTACTCTTACCCATATGAAGAACTATGCACTTATCCCCATTCAGTTTAAGCTTATATTTTCCTATCCATTGCTCAATGTAATTAAGAAAATTTTGCAGCTTTTTTGATCTTCTAGTGATTTAATGACACTCCCCACTCGGCAATCGTCAGCAAATTTTGTGATCCAAATGTTGTCTATTTTTGCACTGTAAGGTGGATATATACAAGATAAACACACGGGGTCTCAACACCGACCCCTGCAGGACCCCACTTGACACCGAAATCCACTCTGATAATACACCATTCACTGTGACCCTCTGCCTTCTGTTTTCCAACCATGCTCTTTATCCAGTTTATAATATTTGTCTGCATATTTTGTTCATAAAGTGTTGCAATTAATTTGGGATGTGGAAGCTTATCAAAAGCTTTTGAGAGGTCCAACTGTACCAAGTCCACTGAGCTCCCCTCATCCTAAGCCTTACTTACTATTTTGTAAAACTGTAGTAGATTTGTTTGGCAAGATCTTGCTTTTGTAAAACCATGTTGGTTGGGATCTAAATTTTGGTTATCAGATAATGTTAGAAGAATATGTTCTTTGATTATTCCCTTGAATATTTTCCCAAAACCAAGGTCAAATTCACTGGTCTATAATTTTCTGGAAGTCTTTCTTTCCCTTTTTATATATTGGTACAACATGAGCCTCCCTCCAGTTTGAAGGCACTTCCCCACTATCCAAGGATTTCTGGAAAACATATGTCACGGATGGGGCTATTTCAGTTGCAATCTCAGCGATTACTAGGATGGATGTTATCCAGTCCTGGAGATTTATTTTTATTTATTTTCTTGAGTCTGGTTGTTACATCCTTTATCTATTAATATTTGATTTTTTATTGATTTTATATATTTATTATCCTTAGTAGAATTATCCTTATGATTAAACACTGAACCAAAATATTTATTTTGTGCATTTGCCATATCCTTTTAATATTTCCCCTTATCATCCCTGAATGGGCCTATACTTTGTTTGTTTCCTTTTTTGTTGTTAATATAAGAAAAAAAAAACTAATAATTATCAGTACTGTTTATGGCCAGCTGTTTTTTAAATGTAGCCTTAGCCACTTTTATGGCTTTTTTTACTTTCCTTTGCTGGTCCCTATATGTATGTTGACTAATTTTGTTCTGTTTCCATTGCTTGAACATCTTGTTTTTAAGTTTAATAAGTTTTTTGAGTTTTTGATTTAACCATCTTGGATTTTTTTCCTTTTTACTATATTTAGATAAATATTTGATGTTTATATTTGTTTCAGTTTTTATCTTGTTTATCAATATGTCCCACATTTTCATTTACAGCTAGATTTTTGAAAACTGTTTTCCAATCCTAATTTTTTACAGCCTTTCTAATTCGTCCAAAATTTGCCTACTTGAAGTTTGGAATTTTTGTTTCCCCAGTCTTTTCCAATGGTAAGTCAGTTAAATGAAAACATATGATCTGATGGTCAGTATTTCCTAATGGTGATCCTACCCTGGTGTTAGTTACATTGTCCCACATATTTGTCAAGATGATGTGCTAAATATTGTTTCCCCTGGTATTTTGTTTCACTGTTTGTAAAAGCCCATTTTGGTTGAACATATCTAAATAGTACCTTTATATGCTTAATTTTGTGGTTTGACTTTCCCATTCTGTGCCTGGAAGGTTTAAATCTCCTGCCAGTATAATATTATCAGATGGATTTCATTGTTCCAAATAGTCTAAAATAGTACAGTTACATAAGTACTTACCGTAACAGTAGATCTTTGAGAGAGGCTCTTGCAGTAGGTATTCACATATAAGACTAAGCTGCCAGGCATCAGGACCCCACAGAAAAACTTCTAGCTAGCGGTCTCTAGTGGGGGACCGCCCCCACTTCAGGTGACCGGTGTCATACGACGTCAGAATAAAGGGGCGGTCCCCCACGCCCGTCTTCCAGTTCTTTCCCGCCAAAAGAGGCAAGATGAGAGAGAGAGAAGAGGATATTTCCCCCATGGAAATGGAGCAAATAAGCTTAGGAGGATGGAGGGCAGGAAGACAATACCTACTGCAAGAGCCTCTCTTGAAGATCTACTGTTACAGTAAGTTCTTATGTAACTGTACTATCTTACTTTGAGAGGGCTCTTGCAGTAAGTATTCACATATAGGACTGAGTCCAAAGCAGTCTGGAACAAAGAAAAGTACTCGTGAGGAGGACTGTCATCCATAGCATGGTACCTCAGGCTCAACAGGTTTCGTGAAAGGAGACCTTGAAGGACAGCCAACTGAAGCCTGCTCTACAGCGAGAGGCAATGTCCAAACTGTAGTGTTTCGTAAGGGTATGGATAGAAGTCCAAGTTGCGGCTGCACAGATGTCTGCCACTGACACATTCTTGAAACAAACTGCAGAGGCAGCTACTCCTCTGGTGGAGTGACCTCTGACTTGACCCAGAAGGGTCTTGTTGTACTTGCTGTAACAGAAAGTGATACAATGAGCCAACCATTTTGATAGGCATTGCTTAGAAACAGCATTGCCTTCTCTTTTGTAAGCAAAAGAGATAAAAAGCTGATCAGTCTTCCTGAGATCCTTAGTCCGATTGGTGTAGTATCTCAGAATTCTGAGAACATCCAAAGTATGCAAGAGGTACTCCCCTTGATTGGAGTGTTGCGTAAAGAAAGTGGGTAGCTCAATGGATTGATTCAGCATAGATTCAGCCACCACCTTGGGGAGAAACTTAGGGTTGGTGAGTAGAGACACACGTTCCTTGTGAAAAATCAAGTATGGGATTTTGAACATCAAGGCCTGAAGCTTGGAAATGCGCCCAGCAGACGTAACGGCCACTAGGAGGAGTGTCTTTCAAGAAAGGAACTTTAAATCAGCAGTAGCTGCCAGCTCAAGGGGAGACAGAGTAAGCTTCTCCAGAATAAAATTCAAGTCCCAAGGAGGGGCAGGAATGTGGATTGAGGGTCTGAAATGGAGAACCCCTTTGAGGAAGGTCTTGGAGACTTCCAACTGCGCAAAAGTCCTGCCTTCAAAGGGAATATGGTAGGCTGAGATAGCGGCCATGTGGACTTTTAACAAGGAATGGCTTAGACCCAGATCAAAGAGGTGACGCACATAGTTCAGGACTTTATTGGCTGGGCACAAAAAAGGCTTGAAGTCCTTCAAATCTGACCAAATAGAAAACTGTTTCCACTTCATGGCATAGGTGGACCTGGTAGAAGGTTTCCTGGCCTCTACCAAAATGTCCGCTACAAGAGGAGAAACTCCAAAGCGGGCTTTAGCTACATCTGCAGGAGCCACTCATGTAAATGAAGGGATTTGAGACCTGGATGAACAAGGGTCCCCTGATCCTGGGTCAAGAATTGTTGCGACAGAGGAAAAGGAAGTAGAGGTTCCTCTGAACACTGTTGCAGAAGAGAGAACCAAACTTGCCTGGGCCAGAAGGGAGCAATGAGAATCATTCAAGCTCCCTCCAATCCGAGTTTGTTCAGGACCCTCGGAATTAAAGGAATGGGAGGGAAGGCATAAATTAATCTGTCCCTCCAAGCGAGAGACAGAGAGTCCCACCAAAAAATGTCTCACCCTGGAGCGAGCGAGCAGAAGGCGGGAGGCTTTGCATTTTGGGGAAAGGCATAGAGGTCTATCTGATTTGTTCCCCATAGCTGAAAGATGTTGTTTACGACTTCTTGATTCAACTCCCATTCATGGGACCTGGCTGAGGACCGACTGAGTTGATATGCCAGTGTATTTTCCACTCCCGGACCGTGAACCACGGTCAAGTGAAGATGGTGTTGGGCTGCCCATTGCCAGACTCTCATTGCTTCCCGGCACAGAGGGTAGGACCGTGTCCCTCCCTGCTTGTTGAGGTACCAGACAATGCACATGTTGTCTGATTGTATGTGGAGATGACCAGGGAGGATGAATGAGAGTAGAACCTGGAGGGCATAAAGGACTGCTTTCAGTTGGAGCACATTTATGTGCAGGTTTTGTTCAAACCTGGACCAGCTGCCCTGAGTCCTGTGAGAACCCAGATGGGCACCCCAACCTTCTCCTGACGCATCCGTCGTCAACATCTGGGAGGGCGGATCACTGTAGAAATGAGCTCCCAGGCACAGGTTCTCCTGAACCATCCACCATTGCAAGTCCCTGATCATGGGATCGGATACTAGAACTTCCTGGTCTAGGTTGTCCCCACTGAGACCGAAGCGTCCATCGAGAGATCCCCACATGGAACCGAGCAAGTGGGATTGCCGGAATGGCAGCCGCCATTAGCCAGAGGAGGTGGAGGACTGACCTGGCTCCGACCCTCCTGCAACTGGACAGAAGGGTGTCTACCCTCTCCAGAGGCTAGAAGGCTTTGCTGGTGGCCGTGTCCAGAATCACCCCTATAAACTGAAGGCATTGGCATGGGACCATATGGGACCTGGCCTGATTGATGGTGATACCCAGGCTGGAGAAAACCTGCAGGGCAAGGGAAAGGGAATGCAGAAGTTCCTCCTTGTACAGGGCTGCCAGGAGCCAGTCGTCCAGGTACAGGAATACCTGTACTCCCTGGGTACGCAGGTGGGCGGCTACCACAGACAGGCATTTAGTAAACACTTGGGGGGCCGAGGAAAGGCCAAATGGGAGGGCCCTGAATTGGTAGTGGTCCCCCTGAAAGCAAAACCGAAGGTATTTGTGGTGGGAAGGGCATATGGGGATATGCTGGTAGGCATCCTGCACGTCCAGAGCACATAGCCACTGTCGCTGCCGAAGAAGAGGTAGAAGGCTCTGCAAAGAGAGCATTCTGAAGCATTTGTACTCCACAAACATGTTCGGGGAGCTGAGGTCTAGTATAGGCCTCAGATCTCCCATCTTCTTTGGAACTAGGAAGAAATGGGAATAGCAGCCAATTCCCCAAAGATGGGTGGGAACTAGCTCTATTGCCACCTTCGAGAGAAGGGAGATGATTTTCTCTAGGACCAGAGGAAGATGTTGCGGGGAGTAAGATGACTTGGGGGGGTGGTCTTTGGGGTGGTTTCTGCAGAAACTGTATTGAGTGTCCTGCTGAAATCAACTGGAGCACCCAAGCATCTGAAATTATCCTCTCTCAGCCTGGCAGATGGGAGGAGAATCTCCCCCCTACCAGTTCCTCTGGAACCTCCAGAGACAATAGGAGAGGCAGGGAGTCAGGAGGTGTAGGGCAGCACAGCAGCCGAGGCTCCCGTGGCTTTTTTGCTGGGGGCAGTATTGGTTGCTGGAGGGGTCCGACGTTTGTTGGCATGTTTGTCCTGTGGTTTTTGTCTTTGTCGGTTTTGGTGACGAAAAGGACGGCGCTGCCCTTGAGGGGGTCTGTACATAGAGTTGATGGACTTGAGTGCAGTACCCTTCTTCTTTTGGTAATTATGTCCTTGACATCACCTCTGAACAGCACCAAACCCCTGAAGGGAGCATCCTGAATGGCGGACTGCACTTCAGGGACCAAACCTGAGACGTGGAGCCAGGCATGATGTCATAGGCCTACGGCAAAGGCCAAAATCCTCCCAGCCGTGTCCACTGCGTCGTAAGTGGCATGAAGTATGTGCTGAACAAGCAGAACTGACAAAATCAGCCACTTTCTGCTTAGTCAATGACTCAGGAAGGGAGTCCAATTTGGATTCCACCCAGCTAAGGATGGTCTTCTGGAAATCCCCCATATGTGCCACATAGTTAAGGGACCCAATACCAAGGGTAGAAGAGGAATAGATCTTCTTCCCATATTGGTCCAGAAGCCGGGATTCCTTATCAGGCAGAGACGAGCTGAGGTGTTTGGGATTGGTGGAGCAGCCGTGAGCGGCGCTGATGACAACCGAATCCCCCTTGGGGTGAAGGCAAAGAAAGTCTACACCCTCAGGAGCCTGGTATAGCCTGTCCACCTCCCTCAGAAGGGGGGCTAACACAGAAGGATGTTCTAAATGGTGGAAACAAGATCTGCATGAGGCTCTATCCAGGGTGGAATCAGCATAACAGTGGTCTCGGGCAGATCCAGATGGGCAGTGAGTTTTTTATGCTGTGGGTCTGGCTCCACTGATTGCCACTGATGTACTTCCTGGATTTTCCTCAATAACTCCAAAAAAGGAAGGGTCCTCCAGAGGGGATTTCGGAGGAGTCCTCGGCCTGGGGCATTCCGGAGTATGGGGCTCATCTTCGGGGTCAGAGTGGCCAGACTCTGAGTCCAAGTCAGAAGTTTCTAATGAAGAGAAGAAAGACTCCTCCCTATGTGGGGGGAGGGACTGTCCCTCTGGGCGTTCCCTGGGGCGCATATCCTCCCCTCCTCAGGCACCAGAGGGCTCTCCTTTGGTGTCAGGAAGGGGGGAGGGAGTCTCCTGTCTCCGACGTAGAGGATCCTGTATAGGGTCTGGCATCGGTAGATGACTCTCGACCTCCCTGGTGAGCTGAGCCTTGGCCTCAGCCCACCAGGAGGCCACGGTCTCCTTCAAATCCACCAACAGCTGAGGAGTGGGTGGTGGAGGTGGAGGAGGAGGAGGGGGATATGGATATTGAGGGTATCCGTAACCCAACAGTGGGTAGCCCGGCGTTGGGTACTGAGGCATCGGGTACTGTGGTGCCAGGTACTGGGGCGTCGGATACTGAGGAGCCAGGTATTGTGGCACCGGGTATTGCGGTGTTGGGTACCTGGAGGCCAGGGGCTCTGATGGAGCAGAGGGACCTGGCAGAGGCCTTGCTGGTGAGTCAGATGGTGGTAACGCTGACCCTGCAGGCGTCGGGCCCAACGTGGGTATACCTTCGAGAGGGTCCAAAGGACCTGACGGAAGGATAGGCCTATCGCCAGGTAAAGGGACACTTGATGGTGTTGGGTCGGCTGGCATCGGGACCGGAGCTGAGGGTCCGGCCCAGGAGGAGGTTTCCCTGATGGCAGCATCCCAGTGTCCTCGGTGACGACCAGGGAAGGAGGATTATAATTCCCTGGGGTCGGTTGAGGAGATGCGGGGACCTCAGAGGGCAACCTGGGGCATCAAACTGTTCAATGGGGTAAGGTGCAGGATTCTAGGATGGGCAGGCATCAGTGGAGCTGGCGTCCGACTTATCGGACAAATCCAGACAGAAGTCGGAGGAGTCGGCGTCCGACTTATTGGACTCTCTGCCCAAGGAAGGCCGCAAAGGAGATGCAGTCTTGTCGGGAGGTGTTTTGGCTGGGCGCCCCCCTGAAGGGGTAAACGACTTAGCAACCTTGTCCGGGCAAGCGTCGGTGGGACTGACGTCCGACTTACCAGACCCGCTATGACCGGAGGGATGCATGGAAGAAGCGGCCTTCATGGGAGCGGAGGCCTCCTTTGCTCCGGAGGCTCACAAAGGGCCCGAACGTGAGCCAGATGGGAGGGGCGATGCCTTCATGGTAACCAAGACGGCCGTCATGGAGTGATCCCCCGGAGGGGATGTTACCTTAAGTGCCACGACTCTGGCTGGAGTCGCAGCTGCTGTGGAAGCCGGTTCCTGCTCCTGGTGCTTCTCCTTGTCATGCTTTTTCTTATGACCTTCGGGGGAAGTAGATGCCTGCCTAAGTTTCTTTAACTCTTTTTCCATGGAGGCCATTTTCTTCTTTAGGATATTGGCTTCCAGGAACTACTGCCTTCTCTTGCGGGTAATGGAGTTGAACTTCTGGCAGTGCTGGCACTTCTCCATGGGGTGGTCTGGGCCCAGACAGAAGAGGCACAAGGAGTGGCCGTCCTTGTGTGGAAGTTGGGAACCTCATGAGTCGCACTTGTTCTTATGTGATTCAGAGGGTGTTGGGGACAACATACACAGCGAATTGTTTGAAAAAATAGAAAATTAGAGGAAACAGGTCAGAAAGTTCGAAAACTTAGAGACCGACGAATGACTGACGAGTGCTGTTCTACCGCGAGGAACTTTCACAAGCTGACGGAGGGGAAGAACTGGGAGGCGGGCGTTGAGGACCTCCACTTTATACCGACGTCCCCCGCCAGAGATTGCTAGCTAGAAGTTTTTCCGTGGGGTACTGACGCCTGGCGGCTTAGTCCTGTATGTGAATACCTACTGCAAGAGCCCTCTCGAAGTAAGATCTCTTGATCCTTTTCCCTGTGAACTGAAGGTGGACGACAAATACAAAAATAAACTTGTTCAGTTTAACTATATAAACTTGTTCAGTATAATTATTTACAAAGGCAAAATAAAATAGAGTTTTCCTTCAGTCTCTGTGTCCCTTTTTCTCTTCTCAGCAATTGCAGCTCAGCTCCCTTATATGTCCTTCCATCCCCCACTCTTAATCAAGCCTCCTGTTTCTTCCAAAGTGTTCTGTTCTCATAAGTATCAGACAGGCAAGAACATAGTATGCCTGAGCTGAGAGGCCCCATTTCCAAAGCTTTTGAAAAAGGCTTAAAAATTGAACTAAGGTAACCTCTTGAGTTTACAATAGCTTTTTACAATAATCTCAAACCACAATTATACACATTTCAACAGTAACACTATATATTTTGTAAAAAAAAAAAAAAAAAGCGATCCCAATATCAGTTGCATTTCCATACAATGATTTGCACATATTTTTTTTATATTAGCAGATATGCAAGGGGGAAAAAGACAGACAGCAAAGGAGACTGAGAGACAGTGAGAGGCAAAGAATTGCGAGATTGTCGGGTTGATCAAGTCTGACATCTCACAGGAAAATTTAGTTGTGCAACCAGACAGAGAAGAGACAGAAAAAGAAAGAATAATACAGATCTTTGCATTTAAACACTTTCTCTAACACCTGGGACAGGGTCCTATTTCACCCTGTGACACGGCATATAAGCTATAGATGGATAATACTAAAAAGAAAATGGGAAAGTGTCCAGTACATGGGACAATGTTTGGAGGGAGGACGTGTAGCCTGGAAAGAGCGGGCATCAACAGCTGGACATGGGACATTTAGTGGATAGGGTTATGGATTGCACTGTCATGGACAGGTAATACCCCTAGGAGCCAAGGGAGGGTAAAGTTACAATGGAGGCGAAGATAGAGTCACTGAGAGACAGTGGTGACAATAACTCTGAGTGCAGCGATAGACAGCAATACACACTTAGCTGCAGCTCAACTGGGAGAATGCACCCAGAGGAGGACACAGCTCCACATGTACACCTTTGAAGTCAACTGGCCAGGGTTTAGGCCTAAGTTCACAGTTGGTTTACTGTTGCAAGTTCTTATTGTTCTGTTTTATAGTTGTTCTAAAGGTTCGTGTTTCTGAGTTGACTGCTCGTCCCACTGGGCTGGGGGGGGCCAAGGGCTCATGGAAGGTAGAATTGTCCTGTATAATGTAAAAGGGCTAAATAGCCTAGTGAAGAGAACATGTGTCTTGCACGAACTCAAACGGAATAGTACAGTTATAGCCCTGCTGCAGGAGACTCATTTAACTGAGTCCAAGCATGCCAAACTGCGAAGATCCTGGGTGGTACAAGTACACATGACCTACTATGAGGCCCACCCACACAGGAGAGGGATGGCCATTTTGGAGCATAAAGACTGCTCCCGGAGGTCACCCAGGTAAAGGCACACCCTGAGGGTAGGTATATCTGTGTGAAGGGCAGCTATGGTGTAGTCCCATGCCCCATACTAAATATTTATGCTCTCAATGTAGACAGGGAAAACGTGGAATTTCTTAAAGAAATTCTACTCACATGTGTACCAGATCCCAATACCTTATATTTGATAAGGGGAGGACTTCAACGGAGTGATTAAACCAGTGCTGGATAAATCAAGCAGGAGAGCCACATCACAAATGGTAGTGGGTCAATGCATTAAAAGATTGTCCCAAAGCCAGCCCAGTGGCACTGAGGGTTGAGATGCTGGACGCCATACCTCGAGCCATGCCAGTGGCCCGTGTTTGGGAATGAGCACGGGTCGCCGGGGGTCGGCAGGGAGGAGATGGACTGAGCGTCCGAGGGACTGCTCTCCATCTCTGGGGGGATTCCACGATCTTTGCTCGTCTGACCCCTAGTGGAGGCTGGGGCTTGAGGGTACGGAGCCGCACAGTAGGGGAGGTGGGGACACAAAGACAGAAGTAACCGACTTCAGGGGTGCGGATTTTAAGGAAATGGGAAGGATCCTTAAGGAGCATTTGGATGGGATTGGGTCAGACATGGACGCTGATAGTAGGTGGGAAATCATCAGGAGAGGGGTGCAGGATGCTACCAGCACCTGTGCAAGAGTAAGACGAAAATGCGGTAGGGCCCAAAAACCCTGTTGGTGGACCAGGGAGGTCCAGGAGGTGGTGCGGGGAAAGAAAGCAGCCTATAAGAAATTCAAGTGCTCAAGGAGTGAAAGGGATCGAGGGGAGTACGAGCTGATGGTTAGAAGGGCCACTAGAGTGGTGAGGGGCTGCTAAGGCAAGGAAGAAGCAGAGCCTGGCCAGGGAAATTAGGAGAGGAAAAGGGGTTCTTTAGATACATTGGGGAAAGATGAAGGGTGAAGGACAGATTAGCAGGATTAAATCAGGGAGAGATGGGCACAAGACCCGGGGAGCAGGCTGAGGTACTAAATGAGTACTTCACCTCAGTTTTCACCAGGGAAAATGGGGATGCTGCATCACACATGGGAGGAGACAGAGATAATGAGGAGGGGGACCTCTACCGATCGGCAGGTCTGGGGAGAGGGGAGGCATCACTGGCAGGTGGGGAGGGCTACGAGGGAGAAGAGGTACCAGAAGTGGAAATCACAGAGAGAGTGAGGGAAGCCTCAGCTCCTCTTAAGACGGAGAAAGCACCGGGGCCGGATAAATTACATCCTAGAGTGCTGAAGGAACTTGCAGATGTCCTGGCGAAACCCCTGGCAGAGCTTTTCACCATCTTTCTGAGGACAGGGTGGGTACCCCAAGACTGGAAGGTGGCGCATGTAGTGCCTATCCACAAGGGGGGATCAAGGGAGGTGGCAGGGAACTACAGGCCTGTCAGCCTGACATTGGTGGTGGGCAAGGTGATGGAGGGCATTGTCAAGCAGAGGCTAGGGGGGGACCTGGATAAGTCAGGGTGCCTAGACGATAGGCAGCATGGATTCATCCCGGGGAAATCGTGTCAGACAAACCTGGTGGAGTTCTATGACTGGGTGACAAGTGCCTTGGACCTGGGTAGACCAGTGGATGTCCTCTTTCTAGACTTCAGCAAGGCATTTGACTCTGTTCCTCACGTGGGCCTGTTGGATAAGCTAGGAGAAATGGGGGTGGGAAACCAGATGATCAGATGGATAGGCAATTGGCTCCAGGACCGGACCCAGAGGGTCGTAGTCGGTGGATAGTCTCATCCCCAAGGAGGGTCATTAGGGGGTCCCACAGGATCAGTCCTTGGCCCCTTCTGTTCAACGCCTACGTATCTGACATAAGGACAGGAATCAGGAGTGAGATGAGTCTCTTTGCAGATGACTAAACTGGGGCGGTGGTGGATGGGGAGGAGGGAGGTGGCCCTGCAGGGGACCTGGAGGCTCTGGAAAGATGGTCTAGAAAGTGGAAGCTGAGGTTCAATGCAGGGAAATGCAAGGTACTCCACCTGGGGCCAGAAACCCAGGCCAAGTGTACACCCTGAGGGGAGGGAATACTACAAGTCTCAATGGCTGAGAGGGACCTGGGGGTGGTGGTGGATGTCAAGATGAACAACTCTGAGACTTGTAGGAGGGCAGCAGCCAAGGCCAACAGGATGCTGGGATGCATCGCTAGGGGGATCACCTCCAGAAGGAGGGAAGTGATACTCCCTCTGTATAACTGCTTGATGAGGCCGCACCTGGAGTACTGCGGCAGTTTTGGAGGCCACACTTAAAGAGGGACATTAACCTCCTGGAGAGGGTCCAGAGGAGGGCAACCAAAATGATTTGGGGCTTGGGGGATAGGACCTATGAGGAGAGGCTTGAAGAGCTAAATATGTACACATTGGAAGAGAGAAGGGACCGGGGGGACATGATAGAGGTCTTCAGGTACATGAAGAGGGTAAATAGGGGAGGAACAGTCAGGGTGCTTCGAAGGAAGGAGGAAGGGGCCACTAGAGGGCATGGGTGGAAGCTGGAGGGGGGAAGATTCAGGGGAGAAAGGAGGAGGTGCTACTTCACTGAGAGGGTGGTGGAGCCATGGAATGCACTACCTAGGGGGCTGGTGGAGGCAGAGACAGTGGAGGGTTCAAGAGGGGGTTGGACAGGTACAGGGGAAGGGTTCTGGAAGCAAAATCCAATGCAGCAAGAATATCCGGAACTGGGAAGGGAGAAGCCAGAGAAGGCGAGGGGGACAGCAAGGTCAGCACCCAGGGTGGGGGCTGACCAAACGAGCAGACACAAAAGACCATTAGGCCTATTCTGCTGGCATTTTAGTATGTTAGTATGACACGGCAGCTGCTTGACCGGAGGCACACACGGGAGCGTGCGCGGTCCCAGTCACTGGCAGCACTGCACGCCGTGCTCCCACAAGGGAGAAAAATGAGAAGAGAGCCTGCAGAGGATGAAGGGGGAACTCGTAGGCCCTGCACCCGGCTAGCCACAGCATGGCGACACTGGATCCTATTTTGGGAGGGAGGGCCCGCTCTCTGACCCCACCGGGGAAGGGGCTAAGCCCTGGGAGCGAAAGCTGTGCTGGCTGGTGGACGCCGTGGTGACAGGGCTGGGGTTCCCCCAGAGTGAGAGGGCTGCAGGGTTGGCGTATAAACACTACAAAAAAAAATTAAAAAGATTGTCCCAAGAGCTGGGCCTGGTTGAGGTGTGGAGGCAGCTGCATCCCAAAACAAGAGAATACACTTTCTGGTCGCACCTGCACTGAGTCTGTTTTAGGATAGATTTTTTTCCTGATCTCTATGGACTGGATGCATGTGGTCGAAGATTGTACCATAGAGGCCATAACAATCTCTTAGACCATGCGCCAGTAAAGATGGCTCTGATGATCACCCCTAAACTGCGGTCTAGTACCTGGCACTTGAATGTGTCTCTTCTGAAACAAGAGGACTTTAGGCAGATGGTGAAGATGGAGATCAGAAACTATGAGGCCACCAACCCTGCTACGCTTCCTGTCGAAAAAAGAGGGGATGCAGAAGCAAATGGAGCTGGAGGACCAACTGTTTGACCTCGAGGCAGAGCATAACATCACGCTGGATGAAAGGGTCAAGCAGAGGCTAGAAGACTGTCGGGAGAAGTTGAACCGCCTCCTAGAGGCACAGATAGAGGGGAAACTGAGGTATTCCAAACAACGGTACTATAAGTCAGGACAACAGACAGGACACCTCCTGGCCTGGAAGCTCTGCAAGGAAGCAGCAAGTCAGACAGTCCTCGGAATCTGAAAACCAAAATCCAGGCAAGGCAACACAGATCTGCAAAAGATTCTACAGCACCTTGCAGAATTCTACAAAGAGTTGTATAAATCGAATCCAATCACAGACCTAAACACCAGCCTGGATGGGTATGTCCAGAGGGTAAAGGTGCCTAAACTTATGGAATCACAGCAGGAGACACTGTCAGCACCCATCTTGCTTACTGAGATACAGGGAGCAATCACCAGACTCAAAACCGGCATGACACCGGGGCTGGACGGTATAGCCACGGATATCTATAAGAAATTCCAGGCTAGACTTGCCCCAAAACTGTTTGAGGTATGTCAGGAAACACAGAAGGGGAAAAAGGTGCCAGCATCCTGGCAATGTGCTCAGATCATGGTCCTCCCCAAAGCAGGGAAGGACGTTGCGGAGTGTAGCTCATACCACCCTATCTCCCTTCTAAACACCGTTCTTAAGATCTTTTCCTCCATACTCGCTCTCTGTTTACAGAACTGTGTGTCCTCCCTGGATCACCCTGATCAAATGGGA
The DNA here is from genome assembly GCA_016271365.2 of Neoceratodus forsteri. Lineage (NCBI taxonomy): Eukaryota > Metazoa > Chordata > Ceratodontiformes > Ceratodontidae > Neoceratodus > Neoceratodus forsteri. Next base: position 765,926,780 of record CM028132.1, read on the forward strand.
TTTATCAATGGCAGATTGCTAAACGATAACATCAGACGTTTACTCAGTGTAATGATCAAGGCTCAGCAGGGACACGAAGCAGCGATAGCTGTATTTATGGATGCTGAGAAGGCGTTTGACCGGGTGAACTGGGGGCTCCTATACAGAACTCTGGATGAGATGGGGATGAAGGGCACTTTCTTGGAAAGTGTTTGAGAGTTATATGCATCCCCACAGGCCACAGTACGGATGAACGATGTGACCTCGGAGAGATTTTTTTCTAATGAAGGGCACCAGTCAGGGATGCCCTCTGTTCCCGTTGCTCTTTGCCCTTTGCATTGAGCCCTTGGTACAAACAGTTAGGGTGAACCCACATATCAGGGGGGTGAGGGGCTGAGATAGGGAGCACAAAAGATCCCTTTTAGTGGACGACTCCTTGTTCTTTATAACACAACCCCGAGAACTGGTGCCACATTTTATTAAAGGAGCTGGAGGAATATGGTGGGGTCTCGGGAAATAACATTAACTTTGCCAAATCATAGGCTTTTAAATTGAGTGGTTCAGGCCTGGCCCAGCCCAGGGAGCAATGCCTCTTTTGCTGGGCAGCTAATTGGGTGCTGCAATATCTGGGAATCAGGATTTCCATGAGGCTGAGTGCACTGTTCACCTGAATTATGGCAAATTAGAAGAGGAAATACGAGTGGACATAACGAGGTGGAACCTGCTCCCCTTGGGGATAGCAGGTAGATTTGCCACAATCAAAATGAACGTCCTACCCAGATATTTATTTCTCTTCCAGTCCCTCCTCATCAGAATACCCAAGACCTTTTGGAAAAGGCTACAAAAAACGCAATTGTCCTTTGTGTGGGCGGGACACCGTCACAGGGTTAAAAGGCGAATGCTGACTCTCCCACAAGAAAGTGGGGGACTGGCACTCCCGGACATGCACCTTTACTATGTGGCCTCCTAGCTGACCCCAGTTGTGATCTGGATAAAGCAAAACCATAGCTTGGGTTGGCTACACCTGGAGGAAGATGGAGGCCTCCCAGTGCCACTGTTTACACTACCACATACCCAGATAACTCCTCACTTGTTGGCAAGCAATAAAAACCCACTCACAGCCCATATCCTCTGGATGGTAAGGAAGGTGAGACTAATCTCAAAAATGTCAAATGAGATAGGCCCAATGACAGCCATAATAGGGGACCCTGATTTCATACCCTCAGCTGGGGATATGGGTTTCAGGCATCGGAATAGGAGCTCCTTGGTAAGGTTCAAGCAGCTGCTCTCGGGAGGCGTCTGTCTTTCCTTTGTGGAATTACAACAATAATTTGGTCTTCCGTGGCAAGACTTCTTCAGATTCTTGCAGGTCCGGCACTACATGCAGACAGAAGGGAGAATAAACTTGATAAACAGGGACCTCACTTGAACTGGAACAATTCCTCTATTGGGCAGTCAGGTTGGAGGGACGAAGAGGCAATATTGCTATGGCATACAAAATGCTGCAGGGTTCAGACCACCCGGAGTTCCGAGCAGTGCAAGATGCCTGGGAGAGAGAAGCCCAGATCAGTTGAAGATGAGGAGTGGGAATACATGTGGAAAACTGGCTGAAGAACCACATCGTCGCCCACATGGTGGGAATTCAGGTGGAAATGCCTCCGCTGATATTTCCACACCCCCACAGTCACCAAACACTTCCAGCAGGAAAGCTCAGAAACATGTTGGCAAGGGTGTGGCCAAGTAGGCAAACACCACCACATCTTCTGGGGGTGTCCCCTCATCGAGCCGCACTGGAAGGCACATGTAGCCTTAGAAGAAGTGTAGGGCTGCATTATACCCCGCACCTTCGAGAACCTAATCCTAGGGAAATGAACCCTGGGCGTAGGTCACCTACCGCAGCAAATGATACTCAGAGCTCTACGCTTGGTGGCACTAAAGGGAATTACAGTGCACTGGCATACTGAGGTGACGCCAACACTGAGGGAATAGCTGGATAAGACACAGGAGATACAACGTATGGAAAGAACAACTGCATCGCTACATCTTCGGTTAGATAAGTTCAATGAACTGTGGAACAGTTGGGACCAATACGAGGCAAGGGGAGGGGGGCCTCAGAGGGAGACACCTAGAGCTGATACTACACTACAGTGATTCAAACAGCGAGACTAAGGGGGAAGGGGTAGGTGGGAGTAGAAACTAGGTAACTAGCAATATAGGAGAAGACCGGGACCTACGCAGCAGAGGGCCCAGAAACGTGAAACTGTGAGTTAACTGGAAAGACACAGTCAATGGCAAGTAGTAGGAAGACATATAGCCCTTCCTGAGCTCTGAGCTGCTGATTTGGAGGCCTGGGTTTGAATCCCACAGCCGCCTAGGTGCATACTGTGTGATCATGAGCAAGTCACTTAACTTCCTTGTGCTCCCAGGTTGTATCCGGAAACAAGCTTCGGCTTAGTGTGCTACTCCTGGTTAAACAATGGTCCCTTTCCTGGTTAAACAATGCTCGCTTTCCTTCCGGTGCCCACCTATCCACCTTTCCAACATGGGCTGTGGTATGATCTTGCTAGATCATGCTCGATGGGTAGATGCACAGGATACAGACTTCAAACTAATCCCTTGTGGGACAGATAATCACTTGGTACTGTTAGTCAGTTATGTTAAAAGAAGTTATATACTTGGCTAGGAAAAACACACCACACACAGTGATTCTAGCAAAGATACTCTTTAATTGGCAGTATGGAACATGTAATATAGAAGAGCACATATAGTAGCAACCTCCAACACCTTAAATAGCAGATAAATTACAGTAATAAGAGGAAACATTAACACAGGATAAACCACTGTGGTAAATGATGGATCCGTCAATAAGCACTGAAATTGTACAGTAATGATATTCTGAATGTTTTAATGGATGGTTGTAAACAGCAATAAATTTCAATAAAGCTGAGTTTTATAAAAAAAAAAAAAAGAACTCATTAAAAGATAATAAGATACAAAATCTTATTTGTTTAGAAGCAAAGCTCTGATTTCAGAATTGAACTAATGTTCTCTTTCTGGATCGAGATCCCACCTGGTGCATCGGTTCTGGTTGGCAGTTAGCCTTTGCTGCATGGAAAAAGTAAGTTTTTCAAATCGTTGGATTTGTTGAATTATTGAAACCCAATCTGCCTTGGTAGGTGGTCAGACAGCAGCCATTTTTTGGTGATGGCTTTAGCAGCCACTATTATCAAAACCCAACAGAGGCATTTGGCCTCTTTCCCCTTTAATATCAGTGGGGAGATACCTAGCAATAATTGCTTTGGATCAAGTGGGTCTGCTATAACTAGTATCTGTATCATATGCTTAGAAAGATCAGTCCAAAAGTGTTGTAGTTTTGGGCATGTGCAAAAGACATGAGCCCCTGAAGCTGACTCCTCACCACAGTGTCTCCAGCATGAGGGTGGGAAGGAAGGATCACGCTTCACTTGTAATGAAGGGACTATAAAGTATCGAATTTGTAGTTTTCAAGTGAATCCACACCAGATGGGGAGGAAGTGGTTTGCCATGTTCCCTCCCAAAGCTTAACCCATTGTTAGGCATCAAGGGCAATATTTAGATCTGTCTCCCACCGCACAATAATAGTATAGTTCTGATCCTTTAAAAAAATTAGCATAGAGGATTGTAATAGCATGCTCCACATACTTAGAACTCCATAGTGTCTCAAATGGGATTGTCAGAGAATGCCCCAGGGTCCTTCTGCAGGCAATCTGTATTGGTTTATTAATGTAGTCTCCAATTTGATAGACTCTAATCCTGCCCACTGGGAACCAACCAAACTTGTGTTGTGCTACCTCAAAGGAAATGACTGAGCCAGCTTGCATGAGCTGCCATGCAGAGTGAATTCATCTGTAGGTCTGATTTTTAAACCAGGGGTCCATTTTGGTGAGAAGAAAGGACTCTTCCCATGCCCACCACCTATATTTCCAGAGTGAATTCTATCACTGGTTTTAAACCAATATGCTTCTACATGTTGTTCTAATACTGCACTAAAATGTGTTCTCATTGCTGGGCATTTTCATCCCCCCCCCCACTCGGCCCTCTCCCCCTCTCTAGGATTACTCTCTAAGGTTTCATTGAGTCTTTACCTCTGGTTTGTTACTCAACAGGGATACCTCCCCTTCCCCTCCTATATCCATTTATCTTCCTACCTTAAACTGGAGAAACACCTTACCACGCCTCGCCTTTTTGAGCGAGGTTCCCTCCCCCCTCTATATCCTCCCCCACTGGCAGGGACCTGCTTACTTGCCAAATTTCCTATCCCCCCATACCCCTTACAACAGCTGGATCAATCCTTCCCTGCTCTAACGTTTATGTGTTTTATGGAAAGTTCTTGTCTGTGTGCCCTCCTAACCTACATCCAGTTGATGATGGTAGGAGAATGTCGATTTTTTGGCCCGCCATATTCAAGATTAACTATTGCCACTGTCATGGATTCGAACCCCTAGGTGGTTGGCCTCCTGATGGCAGCTGGCTCTTAGGGGATCTTTTCCCATAACAAAGTTTTATATCCCAGTATGCCCCTTTCTCTGCTTAATTAGAGACTTCCTGCTGTTAAAAAATGTGATGATTCTATTTCCTGCTGTACATATAGCATTCTGTGCTAGTTACATGCTTAGAAACATACAGAATAATGGCTGGGTAGGGGGTTATACTGAGAATTTACCCACCCAAGTTGTGGGATGCCACATAAACCCTGAGAACAAAGATCAAGAGGTTCATTAAGACATCCCACACCAAGGGGGTGTGTAAAATTCAAGTTTTACACACCTATCCAGCCTTTATTCTATAACATTGCTGGGGAGCACTTTTTTGCCCCAGCAATTTTATAAAATAAACAGACAAAACCGCGGATTGGTCGGATTTCAGCGCGGTCTGCGGTCCTGAGCAGCTGACACAAAATCCCATTTTCTTTTCCTTTTTTAAAAATGTTTACGCATAAATGGAGATGTAGACCTTGTTGTTTTTCTTTTTTACAGTAACTTACTGCCGACTGCAAGGGACAGACCGTCATGAAGTCTCCCGCAATAAAGATTTGCCCAAAGTAAAGGAAAAGTGGCGGCTGGTGCATGCATTGCCCGAGAGAAACCCGGCATTGTTTGCCGTTATAACCAGCTGGTTATAATGGCAAATTATAACTGGGTTTTCCTCACGGAAAAAACGCTCACCAGTAATTATAGACCATTAATGTATATTGTTTCTGCTATTTTTAGCACAGTGCATTTAGACATCTGTCCCACGGCTATGTGTAAATGTGCAATGCATACAGTCTATATGGACCTCTAGACATCTTGCCCCTAGCACTTTTTAGTCCTTACGCCATCTCCCAGGGACATACTTGTTTCTACATCCCCAGATGTACTGCTAGTATTATATGCCTGTCCCCATGACTGACCTAAAATGTGTGACCTGGAAGGTACAAGGGTTAAAGTCCCCTCTTAAACGTAAACAGGTCCTCTCCCATCTTAAGAAGTTGTGAACGAAAATAGTCTTCCTACAGGAGACTAAATTAGTCCCCTCAGAAGCTGTGAAACTTTGCTGAGAATGGGTGAGCTTGGAGGCACCCAGCTGTGCTCCTACAGCAAAATGAGGGATTTCACTTCTTATCCATAAATCCTTGTAAATGAACCATAGAGAAATAGGGGCAAGATGTTGACAGCCGTTGGCTACTTGTCAGACTCACTATTCCACAGGGTCCCATAGTCTTGTGCTTCATTTATGGCCCCAACACCGACTCCACATGTTTAGTCAAACTATCCACGACTTTGCCCCTTCCCATGTCCTGTTGGTTGGCGGGGATTTCAGCACAACTCTCTTCCCAGAACTAGATAGGACCATGAATTCCACTGAAACAAACCCTATGGCAGAACAAGCTTTGAAAGAAGGGTTCTTGCTCACCTTTTCTGTGTTGGATCAAGGACTACTGCTTCTAAGTAGAGCTGCAGACTTGGGATCTAGTCCCATTATTATTTCCAAGAGCTACTGGCATCAGTGATCGAAGAAACAACCTCTTGAGAACACAAAACTCTGCCGCATACCTGGGCACCAGGGGATGGAGGTTGGAGCATCGCTGCAGGAAGTCTAAGGCTGTGGAGGACAAACTAGCTCTGATCTCCCAATATGAGGCATATCAGCGGGCAATCTTGCAGAAGAATAAATTACTCTCCTTAGTAATCTTGTTTCTTCAAAGATATTCTTCAATATTCTTAACTTTTGCAGTCACCTACAGTGTTGAACTGCCCGGAGAATGGAGTATATGCAAATGATGGTGCACTCATTGGCTTGTGGCACCATTCAAACTGTTGCCCTTACCAACTGCTGCATTCTATAATGATCAGATTTCATGACAGCCAATGGGGTAAGACCCCCTAAAGTACAGTTATGCAAGAACTTACCATAACAGTAGATCTTCGAGAGAAGCTCTTGCAGCAGGTAACACATATTGGACTGACGCCACCTGGTGGCAAATCTCGGCAATTCTTTTCTCCAGCAGTACTGACATGGGACTACCCACCCGACGTTGGCTCCATGCCTGATGTCACCCAGTATAAAGGCAGGTGGTGGTCCCCACGTGCTCCAGTTCTTGCATGCCAATGACAGGCCAAAAGCAGACAGCTGTGGATAGAACAAACTCCACAGAGAAAAACAAAGGCAAGCAACTAAGCCAACAACTGAAAAACATGAAGTTGGATCAGAGCAGAGACACTTTCTCCCGGGGGAAGGAGGGAGGGAAAATCATACCTGCTGCAAGAGCTTCTAAGGTAAGTTCTTACGTAACTGTACTATCTTACTTTGAGAGGAAGCTCTTGCAGCAGGTAACACATACAGGACTGATTCCCAAGCAGTATAAAACTTAAGACAAGCCTTGGGAAGGGAAGTAACAGCCAGACATGCTCCCAAGCAGTATAAAGCTTAAGACAACCCTTGGGAGGGGGAAAGGAGAGGCAGACACACATTGGGAGAGAGACCTCTCATGAGATAAGGCCCTGGAGAACCACAAGGCCAAACCCTGCTTGACACCTGGAAATTATATCTAGGCTATAGTGCCAAGTGGCGACAGCACACATGTTAGCCGACGACACTCGCTTGAGTGCTGCGAAAGAAGTAGCAACCGCTCTGGTGGATTGCACCCTGACCGCACCCAGAAGAGTTTTCCCACCCTTCTCATAACAGAAGGAAATGCAGTTGACCAGCCAACGCAAAAGCATTTGTTTGGTAACCAGGTGCTCCAAGGACCTGTCCACAAAGAACACAAAGCTGATCTGATTACCTGGCCTCCTTGGTTCTGGACAGGTAACAGTGCAAGGCTCTATGTACATCTAAGGTGTGCAGAAGCGCCTCACCCCAGTTAGAATGTTCTGGGTAATAAACCAGAAGCTGTACCGACTGATTGAGAGTAAGCTCCGAGATTACTTTAGGAAAGAATTTTGGATTGGTGTGGAGATCCACCCTATCCTTATGAAAAATCAGATAAGGCTCACTACACATCAAAGCATGAAGCTCAGAAATGCATCTAGCAGAGGTGACTGCTACCAAAAGCAACGTCTTCCAGGAGAGGTAACGAAGCTCACAACTCATGGCCAGTTCAAATGGGGGAAGCGTAAGCCTTTCCAGAACAAACAATAAGTCCCAAGGAGGAACAGCGTCCCGAACAGGAGGATGGAGATGCAGGATCCCCTTAACTCATTGCCTCCACAGGAGCTCTCTGAAGTTGCAGCACTTGTCTCCTGTATACTGTTGACAGTGAGTCCTGCGCCTTTCTAAGCAAAATCAAGCCATAATTGGCATGCCACAAACAAATGCTAATAGCACAAAAATGTAAATACTGGACACAAAGTATGAGTGGTAAAATTGTTCAGCATAAAGTTACCTTTCCAATGGTGGTATGCAAGGAATAATAGGTAATTTAGTTTTATTTCTGTGCTGGTAGAAACAGCATAACTAAATATTTTTTTCATTAAAAAATGCACCATAAGCCTCTTTTTTGTTGGGAAATATGTAACATATCAACACAAAATTAAGCATCAAGACATTAGATGTAATTTTAATAATTTGTTTTTAAAAAAACAGCTATTTCTGTAGTATTAAACATAATTTTTCCCCATTTGAGTCACGATGTGTTGGTGAGGTTTGAGGGACACATCTGAACCATACACAACATACCATAAACAAATGCATATAACTCCTAAAGTATACATGATACACGGAACGTATCAGTGGCAAAGTTGTTCCACACAAAATTGCCTTTCCAATGGTGCTATGCAATCAACTGTGCTCAATTCGGTTTTTGTTTTATACTGGCTGAGATACCCAGAATGGGTGTTTTCTTCAAAGTGCTTAGGTGGTTCTAGATGGACAAAATGTCGTAAACAAATGTGAATAACTCCTAAAGTGAACATGATACATACAAAGTGTCAGTGGCAAAGTTGTTCAGCACAGCATTACCTTTCTAATGGCACTATGCAGTCAATTCTAATCAATTCTGGCTGGCAAGTATTATTAAAATATGTGAATGACGTCTCCAAACGTTACTAGGGCACACAGGAAGTCTGTAGGTGACTTCTGTAGTCGTTCTGGGACACACTGCAGTAGATTTGCTGATGCCTACAGGTGTTTCTAGAGGCAGTGAGTTAAGGAAGGTTTTGACTACCTCCAATTGAGCCACTGTCCTGTCATGGATGCAGTGATGATAGGCAGAAAGAGCGGCTAGGTGTACTTTAATGGAGGAGTAACTAAGACCTGACTCTGAGAGGGATAACAGGTATTGTAAGATAGAGCTGACCGGACAGAACCAGAGGGTCCAACCTCCTGGCTGTGGCCCACAGACAAAAGCATTTCCATTTCATGGCGTAAGTGGCCCTGGTAGTGAGCTTCTGTGCCTCATCCAAAACTTGGGCTACCTCATCCGATACTCCAAATCGGAGCTTGGCTAGGTCCTGAGGAGCCACGAAGCATGCAGGTGGAGGGAGTGTAAGCTGGGGTGAACCAAAGCTCCCTGATGCTGAGAGAGCACCTGACCTGAGAGCGGAAGAGGCCACGGTAGCTCCACTGTCAGATGCTTGAGCAGTGGGAACCAAATCTGTCTGGGCCACAGAGGGGCTATCAGGATCATGACCACCCTCTCTGGTTGGGCTCTGAGCAGAACCCGCTGTAGGAGGGGGAAGGGAAGGAATGTGTAAAGGAACCTCCCTTTCCAGGATAGGGACAATGTGTCTTGCCAGAAAGCTCCAGGCTCGGGACCAAGCGAGCAGAAATTGGGCAGTTTTGCATTGCATTGAGATGCAAACAGATCCAATTCTGGCATCCCCCATCTGGCGAACACGGTGTCTGCTACAGACTGTAGCAAGGACCATTCGTGAGTCAAAGGTTTGGCTTGGCTGAGAGCATCTGCAACCACATTCGGGAAACCTGGAACATGGACTGCCGACAGACTGAGCTGATGCTATGTCACCCAGTCCCACACCCTCACAGCTTCCCGACATAGGGGATAAGAGTGTGTGCCTCCCTGCTTGTTGACGTAGAACATCACGGAGGTGTTGTCGGTCTGAACCCAAAAGTGACTGGGAGGTATGAAAGGACTGAGAGCCTGTAGAGTGTACAGGACTGCTCTTAGCTCAAGCACATTGATGTGCAGGTTCTCCTCTAATGGGGACCACAGACCTTGAGAACTGTGGATCCCCAGATGAGCTCCCCATCCTGTCCCAGAAGCATCTGTAGTAAGGATCTGGGTAGGTGTCTCTGGCTGGAAGGGAAGGCCTCCGCAGAGATTCTGAGGGACCCTCACCAGCAGAGCTCCTGATGAATAGGCTCTGTGATCCGGACAAGGAAATCCAAATTGTCCCTAGTTTGGTCCCACTGAACGCAAAGCGTCCACTGAATGGTGTGCATGTGCAGCCTGGCGAAGGGGACCAAAATTATGGCAGCCGCCATGTGTCCCAGAAGCCGAAGAATGGATCTGGCCGGGACGACAGATACTGAACAAGCCTGGATTGCCAGTGCCCTGAGGCGCTCTGCTCTGTCGGAAGGAAGGAAGGAAGGCCTTCCCCAAGGTGGTACCCAGAAGGGTTCCTATGAATTGTAGACGCTGGGATGGTAGCAGCTGGGACTTTTCTGGGTTCACTGTGATCCCCAGGTGACGACAGAGGGAGAGAGTGTCCAGGATGGTCTCCCAAAAATGAGACCTGGATGGAGCCAACAGAAGCCAGTCGTCTAGATAGGGAAACAGGAAATGTCTGTTTCTGCACAGTGCCGCTGTGACAATGGCAAGGCATTTTGTGAAGACCCTGGGGGCAGAGGAAAGACCAAAGGGGAGGACCTTGAATTGGTAGGACCGGCCATCGAATCTGAATCTCAGGAATCTACGATGATTTCTGCAAATGGGTATGTGCAAATATACATCCTGCATGTCCAGGGAAGCCTTCCAATCCCCGACAGAAAGGAAGGGAAGGAGATTTGGAAGTGAAACCATCCAGAATCTCCGATAGGAGACCCACCAATTGAGGTCACTGAGCTGCAGAATGGGTCTTAAGTCCCCCGACTTCTTGGGAACCAAGAAGACGCGGGAGTAAAAACCAGAGTCTACCTCTGCCTCCAGAATGCATTCTATGGTGTACTTGGCCAAGAGAGACTGAATCCTGTCTGATAGGAGCTCTGTGGTCTCTCGGGTAGTGGGAGAGGGCACCGGTCTGTCTGGGGAGAACGACTTGAACTCTATGGAGTGCTTGAACTCCACGAGGTCGAGGACCCACTGGTCGAAGGTCATGTCTCTCCAGGCCTGGACATAAAGAGAAAAACAACCTCCCATCGGCTCTCCTGATGACAGGTCTGGGAGAGGGGGGTCACTTGAATAGTCAGGTAGATGGAGGGGGAGGGAGGGCAGCGGCTGAAGGTCTAGCCTGTCTAAAGGAGGTCGAGGCAGTACCTCTGGACCCACCTCTTCGACCAAAGCCTCCCGCTGTGTGTGGGACTGAACACAGGGCTGCTGAGGCTGATGTCCCCCTCTGCCATGAAAACGGTAATAGCGAAAATGTTCCTGTTTCGGGTAATACATAGACTGCACAGAACGGATAGCCTTTCCGGAATCATGCAGTTTGACTATAACTTTCTCTGTGTCTTTGCTGAAGAGCACAGAGCCTCTGAAAGGGGCATCCAAAAGGGTAGTTTGCACCTCTGGGTCGAACCCTGAGACCCGGAGCCAGGAATGGCACCGAAGACAAATTCCGGTAGCAGCCGCCCTCGCTGAAGTGTCCACAGAGTCATACGCTGCTCGGAGGATGTGAGTACCAACATCCAAGCCCGTCTGCATAAGTTTAGCAAACTCTGCCTTTTGAAGGCAGTTGGGCATGCCTGGCAGGATGTCTGGTCCTTGGTCCCAAAAGGAGTTCTGGAACTGGACCATGTGCATCAAAAGGTTGAGGCTGCGAATGCTGCAGGTGGCAGACGAGTACACCCTACGCCCTGAAGAATCCAGCTGCTTAGACTCCCTGTCGGCGGCTGAGTACATAGGTGCTCTAGCCACTGTGAACGACCATGTGCAGCTGATATAACCATTGAATCAGCTGTGAGATATTAGGCCAGATAAGAGTGGTCCTTGGGGGCCTGGTACAAGCAATTTGCCTTTCTGGGCACCGCAGAGGAAGCATGTGGATGCTTCCAAGTGGCAAGAGTGACGTTTTGGAAGGTATCCACTAATGGGATTATAACCACCAGCTTGGGATCCTTCTGGCACAGATACTTTGCCAGACGCAAGTATTCGGGGTCCAGGGCCTCTGTATCCCATCCCATATTCTCCTGTATGTGCCTCATGACCTCCATAAAACTGGGGTCATCGGGCAGTGATTTGGGCTGGTCCTCTGTATCTCCCGGAAGCGAGTCAGGGTCAGATAGGACAGTTCGGACTCTCCATAGTCTTCTGAAGAAGAGGAGGAGGAACATCATCTCTTCTTCTTATGTCTGGGTCTGGGTGAAAGAGAAAATCTGGTCCTCCTGCGCTTGTCCTTATGCTTCTTGGGGCTAGTGGGGGTTTTGTCCCTCTCATTTCCAGATGGAACAGGGGTGATGTGAACATCTGGCTCCAGAGTGACAGGAGAAGGCTTAGGTGTGGGAGCAGAAGGAGGAACCAGATCCTGCTTGACTGTCTGCCACCAATAGGTGAAGAGTTCCTTCACTGGAGACATGCCCAGCTTCGGAGACCCAGGTTGTGGGGGCGATGTCGGTCTGCCTTCTCCCGCACCAGCGTCAGTGTAACAGGCCACGTTGGAGGCAACTCAGTAGCACCATCGTTGGGCTCTGATGTCGGGTGGACTGGTGTACGGTCCTTCGGAAAGGCATCAGTACGATCCTCAGGAGAGGCGTCGGGGTACCGGCAGGGGACGCCGGGGATACTGACGATGGTAGTGGTACGGTGGGCAGCTTGTCTGGCACTGAAGGGTGCTTTTCTGGTGTCAGGCCCGTAGTCTTGTCTGACAGACGACTCCCATCTAGAAAACGGTCAGAGCGGGTAGCGGCCTTGGCAGGCCTGTCAGCAGACATTTTGTGCTTGTCGAGGGGCATCGGTCAGACTCCAGGGATGGATGCCAGTCGGAGTTGTGCTTTGGAAGCAGGGATGAAGCCCTGGAAGAGGAGTGCCCTGCTGACTGCTTGGACTCCCGGGGATCGGCCAACGCCAACCGGGAGGAAGGCTTACCTTTAGCCGATGCGGAGCCGGCGTCAGAGGGCCTCTTAGGCACCGAGGAGCCGGAGTCCAAGGGCCTTTTCACCATCGCAGAACCGGAGTCTGAGGGTCTCTTTGCCACTGCGGAACTGGAATCCAAGGGCCGAATCTTAATAGGTTGAAGGGAAGAACCCTTAGCCAGAGAAGCCGAGGCGAGAGGCTTGAGAGAGGTAAGCCAGGCCTCATGTCTGGAGGAGCTGGAGCAACCAACGGACTGGGAGCTGGAAGACCTGGGCCTGGAAGGCGAGCGATCCCCATCCTGGTGGTGGCGCTTCTCCTTTCGGTGTTTTCTCTTTGGTGAGGGGGAATGACATTCCATCCCGGAGGACATCTCCTGCTGCATCTGGGCCACGTTGTTGGGCTAGGTCAGCCTGAGAGACTTCCATCTCCGAATCCTGGTCCGGCTGTTGAAGGCCTGGCAGGGGGTACAGGCACTGGTGTCGTGGTCTGGGCCCAAGCAAAAAAGGCAAGCCAAATGTCTGTCCTTCGAAGGGATCTGCTTCACACAAGCGCACTTATTACGGTACCCCATCAGTGGAGAGGACATATGTAGTAAAGATCGCTGAAGCGAAACAGTAGGAAAAAAGGTTCTAAGCTGAGGAACTGTTAGAGAGCCGAGAGCTAACTAACGCTTTGCCCCGGCGGGAAAGAACTGGAGCACATGGGAACCGCCACCTGCCGTTATACTAGGTGACATCGGGGGTGGAGCCGACGGTGGGTGGACAATCCCACGTCGGTGATACTGGAGAAAAGAATTGCCAAGATCTGCTGCCAGGTGGCGTCAGTCCAATATGTGTTACCTGCTGCAAGAGCTTCCTCTCGAAGTAAGAGCTAAGCTATCTAAACCATTCTAACTTTTAACTAACGAAATCCCCCATAACAACGTCCCTAAAAGTCAGGCAGGACCAAAGAGGGAAACAAAACCTATCTGGATTCAAAAACCTTTTATAAAACAACATGGTATGAACCCATTAACACTCAATTGTTATGCAGAGGCCATTGGTTCTGGAAGGGGAGGTAGGGAGGGTGAGTTAAGAATATTGAAGAAAGGGAGACCACGTGATGCAGAGTGCTGAGTAGAAGCTCCTCCGCATAGCTCCAGCCTCCCGATTTTATAATAGTTTTTTTCCAACATCGAGACTGTCAAAAACCCTCTGTTCTCTACTGATTCTGCCTACTAAACTTCCAGAGCTTCGGACGAGCAAGATTTGGGCACCGATGGAGGCTTACATGAAGAAAGCCCCGCAAAAGCATACGCCTCCAGTCACCCCCGATAAGGCCCCAAAGAAATCCCGGGCTTCAAGTGGGCCTGATAGACCCGATCACCTCAGTCAAGTATCGGAGCAGGAACCTCTAACTTTAAATAGGTTCCTGGAAGAATTTAAACCCTTCCGAGAGGAGGTGAAAGAGATGGCGACTGACCTTAAAGCTCTATCTAAAAAACTGGATGAGGTCTCGATGATTGCCTCAGATAACATTGCTCATACTGTTTCCCTGGAGCATCGCTTAGACAAGGTGGACCCTGGGCTAGTGGCGATAAGGCAGAAGCTCTCTTAAGTGGAGGCAAAGCTAGAAGACCTCGAGGGCCATAGCCACAGAAACAATGTGGTCATTTTAGGGCTACCTGAAGGGGAAAAGAGCCAGAACACTGTAGTTTTTATACAGAAGTTGGTGGAAAGGGTTGCTGGTCCCTCTCCCTTCGGCCCTGCATACACCATTGAGCGAGCGCATAGATCGTTGAGGCCGAAACCTCCACCAGGGGCTGCCCCCCATCCCATTATTTGCAGTTTCTTAAATTTCTTAGAGAGGCAACATTTTCTGGTAAAAGTGACAGCTCTACAGGAGGTCCGCTGGGAGAACTCCAAGCTGAGAATTGCACAAGATTTGCCAGGATCGGTCAGGCTGAAATGTACAGCATTCCACCCCATTGTGTCTAAGATTATTGCTGCGGGGCTCAAGTTTAGGATGGGGTACCCGGCCAGGCTTCAGGTGCTAGTGAACGGATCCTGGCTTACCTATGAAGACCCAGAATCTGCTCTCTCTGTTCTTAAGCTCGCCTTGCCTGATTTGTTTCGGGATCCATGAAAAGCGCTGCCCCTTAGACGAGGGGAGTCTTGTGCTGTCAAGTGGAGACTGTTACCTAGTCAAATGTTCAAGAAGTCTGCAACAATAGTTTGCTTCTGGAAATTCTGGCTACCTGAATGGACCTAGTTATTACTTAACTGAGTCAGTTCTCATGGGACACTTACGCACTAGCGTTAAAAATGAGCCTGTAACATAGATTAATATCCTGTTGGAATGTTTAGTCTGTTCATTAGGGGGAAGGTGTTTTTTCTTATTCCAGTTTGGCGGGATGAGCAGGCTCTTATTAATGAAGGGAGGAACGTCTTAAGTTGTTAAGGAGCAATATTTCATTTCAAGAGTGGCTTAATTTAGGTGCTGTGTTGGGCCAATCCCTAATTTTCATGTGAATACGCAGGAATGGTTGTTTAGTATCCACAAGGGGGAGCTCAGCACACGGGAATGCCAGCTTAATTATGGTGGTAATACAGGGATGACTCCCTTTCTGTTATGCTCTCCGATTCTGGTTTGGAACATTAAAAGCCCCTATCCTGTGCTCCTGGCTGTTTGGGCTGGCAAGGAGCAGATGTAAAGATACCCTATTTTAAAATTCATAGACTGGGGTTTAAGGCGTTTGGGTCCCCTTTTGTTAAGCAGGCCACAGAATTCAGGTTAGAAGGGGCAATCTCCCTTCTGTATGACTCCCTGCCTGGTTTTTTGATTGGCGTGGATCTCTCCTATAGGGTTACAGGAGACCTATCTTCTAGTTCATTTCCCGGGGTCTCTGGGTGCCTGTTTGGGTTTTCAAGACGCATTATCCTAATTTTTTTTTTTTTATTCCTTGCAATTAAGGTGCACTTTTGTTCGCAGTCCAGCACCTCTTTTAAGCTACTAGGGGTTGCTAAAACAGTATCATCTCCTTTTCTTCCTTTCCTGGATCTAAGGGCATTTACTTACATGAGTGGACTGTTACACTTTGTTTGAGGCAGGGGGGTTTCTTTGAGAGGCTGGGGGTGAGGAAGGGACGTAGTACTGTGCTAAATGTTGCTTGTGACAGCTGGGTGGGTTGGGGGAGAGATAGGCTCCAGGCTATAGGACTGGTTTGTTTCATGTTAAATGAAAGGGGGACTTTATGGGGGAAGGGTTTGGGGTAATCTCGGTGGGATGGGGAAGGGCGGCGCATACAGCAGTAATATTTGGAACCTGGCTGAATATTTCTCGATGTTTTTGTACAGGGCTGTTGGAACGAAGCTCTTTAACCTTACTTTAGATGGCTAATGATGTGGTTCTTGCAACCTGGAATGTAAAGGGGATCAGGAAAAAATTCAAACAATATCAGGTGCTTAAACATTTAAGTCTACTGCGTTCCCAGATAACGTTTTTGCAGAAATCCCATTTACTAGAATCCGATGCTTTACAGCTAAGGAGACAACAAGTGGGTCAGGTCTATAATCCCTCGGGATCCACCAATAGTTGTGGGGTCATGTTAATTATTAACAGAGGCATTCCCTTCATCTCCACGCAGGTCATTAAAGATCCGGGGGGCAGGTTTGTCCTAGTTAAGGGCACTCTCTGGTCAGTACCACTTTTACTTTGCAGTATCTATGGGCCTAATATTGATGACCCGAGTTTGTTCATGAGGCTGATAACGATTATTCTCCCAGTGCTTCCCATTATGATTATTATGGGTTGTGATTTTAATCACGTTATAGACTCCAATTTGGATAGGTCAGGTAGTGGACTGAGGGGGATGTACCCGGGGGAAAAGGGCACTTAATGACTTGGTAGATCAATGCGGGCTTTGTGATATTTGGTGCGTGTTGCATCCTAATTCCAAGGAGTTTACCTTTAACTCGACGGTGCATGGTTCGCAGTCTCGCATTGACTATGTATTTATCTCTCATGGTCTCTTGCCCGGGGTTATGTCCACCTCGATCCAGCCTGGCCCTATTTCTGACCACTCTCTCGTGGTATGTAATTTGGTTTTTCTCAACTCACCCAGAAGGGAGACCTGGTGGAAGCTTAATGAACAGCTGTTAATGGATGCCAAGTATTGCAAGCTCATAAGAGAACAAATTGAGTTCTTTTTCTCATCTAACCCTATAAATAGTGCAAAGCCGGACATCTTATGGGGTGCCTTTAAAGCCTATATGAGGGGAATCCTTATCAGTTTAGCGTCGAACAGGAAAAGGGCACAGGAGGGAGAGCTACTATCATTACTGTCCCAAATTTGGTCCCTTGAGGCTAACCTCTCTGTCAGTACTTCTAGTGAGGAAAGAGAGAAGCTTCTGGTGGCCAAAGACAGATACCTAGATTTGTTAAGGGAAAAGGCAGAGTTAGCTATAATCCGAACCAGAGCCAGTTATACGGACCAGGGAGAGAAAGCGGGGCGTTTGCTTGCATTGCGTTTAAAACAACAGGAATCTGCAAGATTCATCCCCCCAATTCGGGCACTGGCAGGTGGGTCCCTGAGAGTATCCCCTTCTGAGATAGTGCAAGAGTTTGCACTATATTACGAACAATTATATAAGGACATGGAGAGCCCTCCTTGTCCAGAGATTCTGGAGGAGTATTTAAAGGACTCCCATCTGCCTTCCCTAACAGAACAACACTAGAGTTTTCTGGCTTCTCCTTTATCTCAGGAGGAGTTCTCAGAGGTTATAGGAGCCTTGCCATCGGACAAGGTCCCAGGCCCGGATGGGTTCTCCTCATTATTTTACAAAGTTTTTCGAGAACTTTTACTGCCAGTGCTTTATCGGCTATTTCAGTACATTCCATCCGGGGTAGAGGCGGATCCCTACCTGTTTGAAGCCCTGATTGTTCTTCTCCCTAAACCAGACAAAGACCATGAGCTCGTTCAAAGCTACAGGCCCATATCTCTTTTAAATCAAGACATCAAAATCCTTTCGAAGATATTGGACAATAGGTTAACTGCGGTCCTTCCTGACCTGATAGGTATGGCCCAGGTTGGATTCATGAAGGGACGTTCGTCCTCAGATCATCTGCGCACCCTTTCACATGTCTTTTCGGTCTCCAGGGATGCCGCTTTTCCTGCTGGGCTGGTCTCCCTGGATGCCGAGAAGATATTTGATCATGTGAACTGGAACTTTTTGTTCCAGGTCCTCAAGGCCTTCCAGTTTCCTTCTGTTTTTATAACCTGGATTTGTGCTCTATACAAATCCCCCTCAGCAAAGATTTCAGGAAAAGGTGCATTCTCTAAGTCTTTCTTATTACATTCAGGTACTAGACAGGGTTGTCCCCTTTCTCCCCTTCTATTTAACCTGTATCTGGAACCTCTCATTCAAAATATTCTCAACAATGCGGGAATACAGGGCATCTGGGTTGGGCGTCATGAGGTTAAGATTACTGCATACGCGGATGATCTCCTTCTGTACCTATCCCACCCCGTGTCCTCCGTTCCGGTTTTGCTGGGTGAAATTGCTAAATTCCGTGCCCTCTCAAACTATAAACTAAATGCTAATAAATCCTCCTTTATTCCCCTGAATCACAAGATATTCAAGACTGATATTACCCCCTTCGGTTTATGTTGGGCTCCTAGGACACTGAAATACCTGGGCATCAAACTAACTCGCAATCCCTCAGCATGATTCAAGGAAAACCTGGAGCCCCTCTCCCAGCTTATAATTCAGGATCTTGATAGATGGTCTAAACTCCCGATTTCATTATGGGGCCGGATTAACATAATCAAGATGAATATCTTCCCAAAAATGTTCTACCCTTTATCTCTCCTTACTACTTTTATTCCCTTATCCTGGTTTAAGAAATAGCACGGTATTTTTACCAGGTTTATCTGGTCTGACAAATACCCCCGAATGGCTTATTATAAGTTGGCCGCCTAAAAATTTGAGGGGGGATTGCGGATTCCTCATTTGGCTATATATTATTGGGCTAGCCATCTGGCGAAATGCCTGAAATGGGTATGTCCGGGTCCCGAAAATCTACGGCCGACATGGCTCAGAACAGAGTTGGATTTAATCCGGTCTATGAATACGGACCCCCTAACTTTGTTTTATGCAAAAATGTCCCAGGTGCATGGCACCGAGAAGTGTCCCACTTTTATGACTTCCTTAAAAGTATATGCGCAGCTCTGCTCCTTTTTGCGCTATACCCCCCTAGTTAGACCTGGCCCAATCCATCTGGAATTCTTCATCCTTCACTATGAATAAGCAGCGGATTCACCGCACTTGGTTGCCCCAACTGGCTGATGAGATAGTATCTTCCTTCCTGGATGAGGAGGGGAAATGGCTGTCAGCAGGTGATCTTATTCGGAAATTTAGTATTCCGGCATATTCACACTTCAAAGCAGTGCAGTTAAGGCACTTACTTATAACAGTGTTGGGCAATACCCCTTCCTGCCAAACGGTTGGGGCCGATTCCAGAATTCTCCTCTCTACTTGGGTCCTCAGGTGTTGTCTCTAAATTATACCAGGACTTGTTTCACAGAAGATACGGGGACTCCTTCAGACCGACTAGGTTCTGGAGTTCTATATTTCCTCAATATTCCCCCAACTGGCAGGCCTTGTGGAGGTCCTGTTATAAATTTGTGTCCCAGGATAGATTGCGCTTTATGCAATACCACATCTTGCACAATATGTAATATACTCCGGTTAAGTTAAAGAAATGGGGTCTCCTTGACTCAAACACATGTGTAAGATGTTCTCAGGGAGATGGAACATTCCTACATATATTTTGGTCTTGTCCTAAAATATCCCTTTTGTGGGACTCTATCAAAGCTTTTCTTGACCCATTACTGGGTCTGCAGGAGTGTTTCACACCTGACAGTTGTCTCCTAGGGGACCTGTCCTCTATCAGGGTCAAAGTAAGAAGGTTTCATATTTCTATGATTGTACTACCTGTCAAGAAGCTTATTTTACGCCATTGGAAAGATAAGACCACTCCAACATTACAGGAATGGGTGAATGAAATCCTTGCTAACTTACGTACAGAGAAAGCTATTGCCAGCCTTCACAATAGAATACCTGTCTACACTCAAATATGGGATCCCATTCACTCCCTAATAATAGCCTGGACATAAGTATTGTTTCATAGTAGGTAGCCCTGTATACTTATGTATAATGTTTCTGAACCCATGTTGTAAAGTGGCACAATACTGCTGTATGGGGGAGGGAGGGCAGTTTTAGCAGAATATGTTGCTGTATTCTTGTCTTATTTCCCATGTTAACTGCCTCTTTTGTTGTGGAAAACTTTGTTAATAAAATTAAAATTGAAAAAAAAAAGAATATTGAAGAAATAAGATTTCTAGGTGAGTAATTTTTTCTTCTAACCCCAGGAATTCTTCAATATTCTTAACTCTTGCAGACTATGAAGCAGTACCTTTGGAGGTGGGCACAGAACCTCAATAAATGATAAATGGTCATATATCTGATGCTCTGACTCAGGAGTGCTGACGGAGGTGGGGGCAGCCAGGACAACTGTCTCGGGCCCAGGTGGTTTGGGGGGCCCACATTTACACAGTTATATGTCTTGGGGATGGGGGGGGACCAGACCTGAAGGTGTGTCCCGGGCCTGGAAATTTCAATCTGCACCCCTGCTCTGACTATTTGGATTTTTATGATCTGTATATCTCTTGTTATTTTGCACTTATCTGGGCTGCTTCATGCCTTTCTGTACTGCTCCATGTGTTGCATATTGTTCTAGTTTTTCTGTTTTTACCCTGTTTGAGATCTTTGAAAAATTGTAATCTTATGCTTTACCTGTATTTGAATTATTGTTGTTTTTTACTTTGTCTGTAACCCTCTCAGGTCATGCCTGAAAACAGGCAATGTTTTTATCTAGAGCACCAACCCTGTCAACAAAAACTAAATAAATATATTTTGGAAATAGGCTCTGCAGAACTGCTGTGCCAAACTGGCATCACTTCTGGACTGAGTATCCAGGCAGTAGTGCGTTGTGAAAGTGAGCACTGTCCTCCAGGTAGCTGCTTTACATATCTTCAGTAAGGAAATGTCCCTGGCAGCTGCAATTGCTGCACCTGTGCCCTTTATGAAGTGGGCCCTCAGGCCTACTGAGGACTCCCTATTGGCCTTACTGTAACAAAACTAAATACTTTGCACTATCCAGCGTGACATAGTTCTTTTAGTTGCTGGCTTTCCTTTTCCCCACATCCCCATAAGTGAGGAACAGCTGCTGTCTGTCCTGCCTATGGTGATTGGTATGAGTAATGTAATTGTTCAATGCTCTTTTTACATCCGGGCTATGGAGCCTACACTCCCCTGAACTGGAATGTTCAGTGAAGAAAACTGATAAAGTGACTGACTGGTTCAGATGGAAGTCAAGAGTCCACCTTTGGCAAAAACGTCCTATTTGTTCTCAACACCACCTTATCCCTGTGGAATGAGATGTAGTTTAGCTTTGTACATAGTGCCTGAAGCTCACTAATGCATCTGGCTGAGGTCCTGGCCATCAGAAAAACAGTTTTCCAAGTCATATATTTCAGACGTGCTGTAGCCATAGGCTCAAATGGTGGCTCCATGAGCTTGGCAATGCAGACATTAAGATCCCATACTAGCACCAGTTCCCCTGCCAACCCACTGTCAGTATCAGTGGCTCAGCAGGTAGCACACTCGCCTCTGAGGCTGGGAGATCAGAAGGCTGTGGGTTCTATCCCCACACCAGGAACTTGGGTTAAATCCCAACACTGACACTGTAGTGCAGCATGAGGGGTGTGCTGTCTTTCGGATGAGATGTTAAACTGAGGTCCCATCTGCCTGTTCTGGTGGTAGTTCAGGTGGATGTTGGAAGATCCAATGGCACTTTTCGAAAAGAGTAGGGGAAATTTTTATTAATATTCAAAAACAATAACACAGTAAAGAAAACATTTCAAAGAATCACATATTACTTCATATGGAGTTCTAAATCATACTTTTCAAAATAAATTAACATCCAAACACTCAACTTAAAAGACAAACAGAAAAAAATACATTACAATTATTCCTTAGGACAAATCAAAAAAGGCCCCGATTCATTTCATCAATTATAAGTTAAACCATTTTATCAAGCAACATCCTATGACATACTTCCTACCAACTGCTTTATGATACAACACAGTAGTTGATGCAAAAAAAAAATCTACTCTTATTCTATCATGCTGTCCAACAAGTAGGCACAATTTATCTCTTGTGGGACTTTAAACAAAGGCTCTTCTAAATAACATTTTTCCACAATCATGTTATACAACTTTTTCCTGTCATTAGTTAGAAACCAACTTAACTCAATTTTCCACTGTCTTTTATATTTTAATGCAGTCTGGACATATATATACCAGAAGCCTTTTTTCAATAGCATGCCACTCACTCCACCTCATGCTGTAAGAAAAATCATTGCCCCATAATTCCATACATTCTTTTCTCATTTCTTCTGTTTCTAACACCAGTGGTCTTCTTGCTGTGGGCAGAGTTAGCAGTGGAATTTTGAAGATGTGGGGAGGTTCTGGAGAGTGTATTTATCTTTTTTGTTATAAGTTTTTATAAGTTTTGCTGTTGTGTATTAAAGTTTGCCTCACTCCTTAAAATCTTTCGGTAGCTAAAGGGACATAAATCCTTAAATCTTAAATCTTTCTGTCCTGGCTGGAGACTATTGTTGAGAGGGAGGGTTCTGTGGCCAGTAACACAGCCAGTCAAGGTTGTTTGCACTTTAGTCTGTTTAAATCCTCACTGAGGCATTTTAAATCTTCTTGCTGTGGGCAGAGTTAGCAGTGGAATTTTGAAGATGTAGTGAGGTTCTGGAGAACATATTGAACTTTTTTGTCATAAGTTTTTGTACATTTTGCTGTTGTGTTTTAAAGTTTGCCTAACTCCTTAAAATCTTTCGGTGGCTAGAGGGACAGAAATCCTTAAATCTTAATGTGCTGCCTGGAGACTATTGTTGTGGGGGAGGGATCTGTGGCCAGTAACACAGCCAGCCAATCAAGGTTGGTTGCATTTCAGTTAATCTCTGTTAAATCCTCACTGAGGCATTTTAAATCTTCTTGCTATGGGCAGAGTTAGCAGTGGAATTTTGAAGATGTGATGAGGTTCTGGACAGTGTATTTATCTTTTTTGTCATAAGTTTTTGTAAGTTTTGCTGTTGTGTTTTACAGTTTGCCTAACTCCTTAAAATCTTTTGGTGGCTAGAGGGACATAAATCTTTAAATCTTAAATCTCTCTGTGCTGGCTGGAGACTACTGTTGTGGGGGAGGGTTCTGTGGCCAGTAACACAGCCAGCCAATCAAGGTTGTCCTGAGGAAACCAAGAGTGATGATAGGGACGGGGGGCACTATGGGATGGGCTAAGGCTCACAAATTGTTTTAACCCTCTACGCCCGTTGGTGGAAGAGGGGAGTGTGGTGGGGGAGGAGGAGGATGATGATGATGCTGCTGCTGGTGATCCTGGGGCAGGGACAGATAGAAAGGGGGAAGGGGGCAAGAGACATGGGAGCAAAAGAGGGGGACCTGGACAGGATGGGTGGAAGAGGGGTGGGGGGAGAAGAAAAAGGAGGCTCAGGGGAATAAGAAGGAGGCTGATGGTATGGAACAGGGGAGCACAACAGGCGGGAAGGTACAGGATGTAAATGGGATGATAGTGAGCAGAAAGCCAAGTAGGCAAACAGACAGGATGGATGGATTAGTAGGGAGCGGGGAAAGAGATACAGAAAAAAATACTCGGGTGGGGGGATAAAGAAGGCCAGGACATGGGTAGAGGAGGTGACCAGGGAAAATAGTGAAGGGGCTACCTTCGACACCCAGATTGTGGGAGGTGCGAGGAGCCGGTTGGGGGCAGAACCTGGATGAAGGAATGAGGAGGGGAAACCTGAGGGGTGAACAGGGAGGCAAAGGGGAGGTTAGAGTACTGCTACTGGGGGACTCCATGATCAGAGGCATCCAGTGGGAAGGGCAGGGGGAGGGTAAAACCTGTCTGATCAGAACCAAATGCCACCTAGGCCTGACAGTGCTCAAGGCCAAGCATGAGTTGTATTCACTGGCAAGGGAATGGGGGGGACCCCGGACATTCTAGTGCACTTGGGGACAAACAACATAAATGGTAATAGGGAACTAGAAATTCAGGCAAGGTTCCGGGAGTTGGCCAGGGTATGCCTTTCCATAGGCTGTAAGATCAGCTTTTTGGAAATCCTGCCAGTGCCAAGGGCTAGTGGGGAAAACAAGAAGAAGATTAGGGAGATAAATCAATGGCTTAGAGAGTGGTGTGGGGAATTGGGGTATGGCCTGGTGGGGGACAGGGGAAGACCTGGGACGGATAAGGGACTGTACACTAGGGACAGGCTCCACCTTAATTTGGAGGGGAAGGAAATCCTTAAGCTCAAACTAGCTGGGTTCATCAGTGAAAGGTGGGGTTTAAACTTGTGAAGGTGAGAGGGATCAAAAAAGGGGCAGTGCCAGCAGGTATGATAAATGAGGGACATGGTCTCCACTCCTCTAGCGGGCTAGGGAGAGATGGAAATGGGTCACCAGGTAGGGTGCAGGAGCTGAGAAATGGGAGCTCAAGGGGGGGAGAGGAGAGGAGAAGAGGGAAAAGGGGTGGAGAGTGGTCCTGATAATTGCCAGGAGCTTAGGAAATAAAATACCTGAGCTCCAGGCGATGATAGTTGAGGGGGAGGTAGATGTGGCAGCAATCACTGAGACCTGGGCCACTCAAGGGCATGAGTGGGACCTAAATCTGGAGTGCTATACTATGTTCAGAAAAGATAGGTGGAGGGAAGGGGGGTGGAGTAGCACTGTTAGTCAGAAATGGCATGGGTATTGGAGGGGTAGAGGAGGCACAGGGGAACATGGATGCTATTTGGGTCACCCTGCTGACACAGGGGGGTAAGAGAGTAAAGGTTGGAGCGGTATAGAGACCACCAGCACTGATGGAGGTTCTGGAAGAAAGTTTGATGGCAAATCTTGAGAGACACTGTAGATTGAGAAAGGGAAGCATAGTGGTAATGGGGGACCTCAACATGCCAGGAACAGACTGGGGGACTATGACGTCACCAGTGGCCAGGGAGCAGAGGCTGATGGATGTCTTCCAGGATGCGTTTCTGACATAACAGGTGGGTGAGCCAACTAGGGAAGCCCAGACACTGGACGTGGTCCTCGCGGACAGTGATCAGATTAGGGCCTAGAGGTGAGGGACCCGTTGGTGGGGAGTGATCATGCCACAGTCTGGTTGTTCCTGGACCTGGGGGAGAGGAAAGCCAAGCAAAGATGGTAGTAACTGACTTTAGGGGTGCAGACTTCAGGGAGATGGGAAGGATCCTTAAAGATCGTTTGGACAGGATAAGGTCGGATATGGATGCTGACAGCAGGTGGGGGATCATTAGGAGGGGAATACAGGAGGTTACCAGATCATGCACAAGGGAAAGATGTAAGTTTGGTAAGGCCAGAAAACCCTGCTGGTGGACCCGGGAGGTACAAGAGGTGGTGAGGGACAAGAAGGCGGCCTATAGGCGCTTCAAGTGCTCAAGGAGGGACAGGGATTAGGAGAATATGAGCTGACAGCCAAGAGAGTCACCAGGGTGGTGAGAGCAGCTAAGGCAAAAAAGAAGCAGTCCTTGGCCAGTGGGATTCGAAGGGGGTACAAGGGGTTCTTTAGGTAATAGAGGAAAAAAGGAAAGTAAGGGGGCAGATCGGCAAGATAAGGATAGGGGATGGTTGGGAACAGGAGGCGGGGAACAGGCAGAAGTCCTAAATGAATACTTTGCCTCAGTTTTTACCGGGTATGGAGGCTATGTCTTGCAGGGGAAGGGGGGGCAAACCAGAGGAAGGGGTGGGACCAGTAGAGACCAGGGGCCCTGATGGGTCTGGGGAAAGGGAGTGGCAACCACAGACAGCTGGGGGGCCAGCAGTACAGGGTGGAAAGGGGGAGGACATGGAGGCTGAAATCCCAGTAGAGAGAGTAAGGGGCGCCCTCAGGTCCCTTCAGATGGAGAAAGCACCTGTGCCAGATGAGCTACATCCCAGGGTACTGA
Source organism: Neoceratodus forsteri (assembly GCA_016271365.2). NCBI lineage: Eukaryota > Metazoa > Chordata > Ceratodontiformes > Ceratodontidae > Neoceratodus > Neoceratodus forsteri. The sequence continues at coordinate 765,952,554 of CM028132.1, forward strand.
GGGAACTGGCGGATGTCCTGGCAGTCCCTCTAGGAAAGCTTTTCAACATCTTTCTGAGGACTGGGTGGGTGCCCCAAAACTGGAGGGTGGCCCTTGTCATGCCGATCCACAAAGGGGGGATCAAGAGAGGAGGTGGGAAAATACAGGCCCATTAGCCTGACATAGGTGGTCGGCAAGGTGATGGAGGGTATTATCAAGGAAAGGCTAGGGGGGTTACTGGCGCAAACTGGGTACTTGGACAACAGGCAGCATGGCTTTGTCCCAGGAAGATCGTGCCAGACAAACCTTGCTGAGTTCTATGACTGGGTGACGAGGGTTCTGGACCAGGGTAGGCCAGTGGACGTTCTCTTTCTGGACTTCAGCAAGGCATTTGAATCGGTACCCCACAGTGGCCTGCTGGCTAAGCTGAAGGAAATGGGATAGGAAGACAGTTGTTAAGATGGATAGGAAATTGGCTCTCTGAGCATACTCAGAAGGTGGTGGTTGGAGGGTTAGCCTCATCCCCAAGGTGGGTTACTAGTAGAGTTCCCCAGGGGTCAGTGCTGGGGCCACTCCTGTTCAATGCCTGTGTCTCAGACATCAGGAAGGGGATCAGGAGTGAGATGAGTCTCTTTGCAGATGACTCAAAGCTGGGTGCAGTGGTGGATGAGGAGGATGGGAGGGTGGCCTTGCAGGAGGACTTGGAGGCTCTGGAAAGATGGTCGGGAAAATGGAAACTAAAATTCAATGTGGGGGAGTGCAAGGTTCTGCACCTGGGAGTCAGAAATTCAGGCCAGGGGTATACCCTAGGAGGAGACACGATTCAAGTCGCGAAGGGTGAGAGGGACCTGAGGGTAGTGGTAGATGTCAAAATGAACAACTCAGAGACCTGCAGAAGGGCAGCAGCAAGGGCAAATAGGATGCTGGGATGCATCAACAAGGGAATTATCTCCAGAAAGGCGGAAGTGATCCTTCCACTGTACAAATGCTTGGTTAGGCCACACTTCGAGTATTGTGTGCAGTTTTGGAGACTACATTTAAAGAGGGACATTACACTCCTAGAGAGGGTCCAAAGGAGGGCAACCAAAATTATCTGAGGCCTGGGGCACAAGACCTATGAGGAGAGGCTCAAGGAGCTCGACATGTACACCCTGGAGGAGAGGAGGGACAGGGGGGACATGACAGAGGTCTTTAAGTACATGAAAGGGATCAATAAGGGAGGGCCAGTCAGGGTGCTCCAAAGAAAGGAGGGAGGGGCAACGAGAGCTCACGGGTGTAAGCTGGAAGGGGGCAGGCTCAGAGGGGAGAGGAGGAGATGTTATTTCACTGAAAGGGTGGTGGAGCCATGGAGTGCACTGCCCAGGGAGCTGGTATAGGTGTAGACTGTGGATGGGTTTAAGAGGGGATGGGACAGGTACAGGGGGAGGGTAAATCTGACCAGGCCCAATACAGGTGGAACATCTGGGACTGGGGACAGTATAACCCAAGTTGGGGGGGACACCAAAATCGGCCCTCAGTGCTAATGCTGAAAATCAAACAGACTCAAGAGACCGCTAGGCCTATTCTGCTGGCATTTTAGTATGTTAATATGTTACTGTAGAAGAAATTACTAAAGAAGAACACCAAAGGCTGTAGCATATTCAAACCTCCAGTTTTCCTGGTCCTATATGTGTGGGCCTGTTTAACTGGATTCAGCCTACTCCCCCAAAGTAATAGGAAAAAGAAGCCCATTATTTTCGTATGCATGCCATACGGCAAAGGATACACATGTAATACATGTAAGACAATAGGTGCTGTATACATCCGTATCAGGAAAACCTGTTTCTTCCTCGTCATTTTCCATGACTTCCAGGCTTGTATTTTTCTGTGAGCTTCCTCGTATGCCTGCTCCCAGTTTTTACTTTTAGCTTCTCTTGTACCATAATATAAGCCTAACATTTTTACTTGTCCTGTACCATGGAGATCGGAAATCCTACCTCCATAAGGGCATCTCCTAATCCTAACAACTTACTTTTCTCCTTATTAATTTTCACCCCAGTAAACTCTTTCAAATTCTCTATTAATTGCAGTACCCTCCTCCCTGCTTCTAAGTCTGCCAATACTAATATACAATCGTCTGCATAAGCTGTAATTTTTCTAAATGACATTCCTTTCCTGCTTGCTATAGGCCTGATATCCTCCGATTCCTCTATAATTCTTAACAAGGGGTCTAAACCAAAACATATAACAAAGGACTCATCAGACACCCCGATGAACCCAATTTTTCAAACAAATCAGGATTCCAAGGTATCCATTGATGAGTGGTATGACCTGAGCCTCAGAATATACTGTTTGTATCATGATAAGCAGCTGATCCGGAATACTATAATGCTTCAAAACTGCCCAAATGTGCTCCTGCTGTATAGCATCAAATGCTGTCTCCTGATCCATTGTAAAAATGTATCCTTCTAGATCCATTTGCAGCCCTTGGTCCACTATCTCTCTAATGTGTAGCAAGTTTTGAGTAATATTTCTCCCTGGGATAGCACAAGTTTGCGCCGAAAATATAAATTTTTTTGCACTTTCGCTAGTCGTGCTGTCAATATTTTATAATCGGAAGTTAAAACACTTAAAGGTCTCCAATTCTTAATTTCATGGGGATCACTCTTTTTATAAAGAACAAACATTACCCCATCTCTCTCTAATACTAGGGGCTAGAAACATAGAAACATGGACTTTGACGGCAGGTAAGGACCGCTTGGCCCACCTAGTCTGCCCATTTCCCTATCTATAGGATAGGCCGCAGATCCTAATTAACCAACAGCCTATTTCTTCCTACCCCCCACTAGAATTGCCTTATGTCTGTCCCATGCATTTGTGAATTCTCCCACAGTTTTAGACCCCACAACCTCCTCAGGAAGGCTGTTCCATGCATCCACTACCCTCTCTGTAAAAAAATACTTCCTCACATTACCCCTGAACCGCCCACCCTCTATCTTTAAATTGTGTCCCCTTGTTCTTGCATGTCTCTTTTTCTGAAAGATGCTACCCTCTTGGACTTTGTTGATTCCACTTAGGTACTTAAAAGTTTCTATCATGGCTAGTCTGTTTTCCTTCATTATGGCTGCAAACACCAATTGTAAGCAAGAAGCAAGTGTTCCTTTATATTCCTTATAGAAGTCGTTAGGTATTCCATCCCTCCCAGGCGTCGTGTGGCTAGACAAATTAGTTACTTCCCTTTCAGTTTCTTCCACAGTAATAGTAGCTACCAACTCCAGCTCTTCTACCTCTTCTACCTAGGGCCAGCAGTATAGCCTAGAGGTTAGAGTAATGAGCTATGACCGAGCTTGGTACATCCAGCAGACCAGACCTCGATTTGATTCTCACAGTCTCCACTTGCATACTGTGTGACTCTGAGCAAGTCACTTAACCACCCAATGCTCCCAGGTTGCCCCTGAAAATAGCCACATGTGCCTAGTGGGCCTTACCCAGTTACCAAAGACTAAAATAAATAAATAAAAAATACCTCAGATAACTGTGGAATTTCCAAATAATGAAAAAATGGGCCTTGTACTACTTCCCCCCTTTCTGAAAGATGTCTGTTATGTGTGTTTGCACTATGTGCTGCAAGCCCATGCTATCCTCCACGATCTTCCCTGTACTATCTTTCAAAGCTGACATAGCTACCTTCTGAGCCCCCAGTAAAACTAAATTATAGGGATTCACCTGCTCTGATGCTCCCTTAGTCATAAATTTCTGTTGTTTTGCCACTCTTTCCTCTTTTTCTGTAAGTACAAACACATTTTTTCTTTAATAACCTTAAGTTGAGTCATCATATTAGTCCCTGTTAATCTCATCTGTGTTAATATTTTTAAATATGATGCCCTTAAACTTAAATACTGTATGTATTTACTCCTTGCTCTTTTACAAGTAATTGAAATAAACAAGTCCTTTAAATCTCTTTTAGTGTCTTCCCACCATTCAATGGGACTGTCATACATAAAGCTTATTTCTTGTCTGCGTGTCAGCAGTTCCCGTATACTTTCCTTATGTATTTCTTCCTGCAAAATGCCAACGTTCATTTTCCAATAGCCCCTGACAATGGAAATTACCTGTACTAACATGTGATCTGAAGTTTCCAGTGGAATAACCGCAACTGACTGTCCTGTGCCCCTTTCTGACATGAACCAGAAATCTATCCTGGTAGATAATCTTCCTTTTAAAAAAGTGTGTTCTGGGGACATCACTAAAATATCATGAATATCTTTTAACTTGTTTTGGTCCAAGATTTTGCATAAGACATTAGTGTCACTAAATATTTTTTCTGTTTTCCTCCCCCAATCCCTGCGACTAAACCCACAATTGAAATCCGCCCCCATAGAATCAATTTAAAGGTGTGTAAAAAGAGGGCAATTTCTTTAAATAAGGTGGCTCGTTCCACCTTCGACTGGGGTGCATAGATATTAATTAGCCTATATGTTACGTTATGTAGAATTACATCCATCAGCAAGGCTTTGCCTGGACTTAAATCTATGACCTTCAACACCTGTACTTCAATTCCTGCAAACAATATTCCTAAACCTGTACATTGCTTCTCTCCTATTGACCACAAGGAGGAGCCCCACCTCCAATCTCTTTGTGCATCCATTATTTCAGGTAAAGTATGTAGTCTGGTATCCTGTAAGAAAAAGACCTGTCCCTTTCCTGACCTTAAACTAGCAAAGGTAATACTTCTCTTCTCTTGAGCTTTAATGCTGTTTACATTTGCAGTAATTAGAGAATTTAGAAAGTTTAAGGACACAGGCATTGTCGATACAAGTATCCAGTTCACTTCTGTTTTTACCTTTTCCTTGGCTTAGGTTTCTCTCCTAACACCTGTTCCATCATAATGTCAGGATGTACTGAGGAAACTGAAGATACATCCAACTCACCCCCCACATATTCGTCCTCCAGATCCATTAGCACTTCATACGAGTTTCTAACCAAAACAGTATCAGTTCCTAAGTTCCCAGATGGAGGCTCTATGCCCTGTTTTGCAGCCTTTTACCTTGTCACTCTCTGAAAGGCAGGATCAGTTTTGGTTTCTGGAGGTGGCATATTTCTCATAGGAATCTGTCCCCCTAAAGTGAGTATGTTCTTTACTGGAGGATCATGTGCCGCTTCTATGGAGGGGGTTACCTGCACATCACCCTCTACAGGCTACACATCCACCACCTCTTGCACAGTCCTCATAGATTCTACATTCCATTGTACTATTTCCACAGATGAGAGAGGGGTTCAGGTATCTGTTCCTTGACCTTCTCCTGCTCAGGGGCATCCACCCTATGTCGTGCCACTCTCTGTGTCTTGGGATCTCCCGAAGTGACCTGCATCATCAACTCATGCATTTTCATTTTTTTTCCTTTTGAGCAGTAGCTACATAGATGTCCTGTTCTGCATACAGAGCTTGATCCAGACTATTGTGCGAAACCCACAAACAGTTCCTGAATGTGTGCCCGTGCTCTTCACACAGGTTACATCATAACGGTTGTTGGCATTGGTATGCCGTCACCGCAGCGACTCCGGCACCGTGAAGATCATCACAGCGACAGGAATCATGCAAAACCCACCTGACACTGTGATGGTCTATGCAGTGACCGGGACAGCCTTGTTGGGTGTTTTGCCCCCGGTCCAGCTCTGACTCAGAGCAGGAATCCTAGAGACCAGGGGGTGTGGTGGTGGAGGTTTGGGGGGGTGCAGCCCCCTGATTGTGTGCAACGACATCCCAGAGGCTACACTACCGACAGTCAGCGGTAGCTGTTGCTGTAGGGGATGTTGGTCCAAGCGCTGTCAAAGCGCTATGGTAAAACCATTGGCATTGTGCACCTATATGCCCCACCTCTTCGCAGAGCCCACACTTTTGTTTTTCACAAACATTACTGAAGTGCCCTGCATTCCCACACTTGTAGTAGGCCCGTGGTTGCCCTGGGTAAAAAATTACCCCTCTGTCTCTCCCCAAGAAAAGGCAGTTTGGAAGATGTTTCGATACTCCTTTTTCTGATTTCAGGGTGATCTTGTATTTCCATCCCTCTGTCCAGAGGTGTTCCTCATCTAGAATAGGCTCAGGATAACAGTACAATGTTGTTTTAACCAGTAGGTTATGTCCGCTACGTTCACTTCCTCATTTCTAAAGAGTACTGTAATTCTTTTGTACACAGGCTTAGTAAGGGGGATAGCAATGAAAGGCTTCCATAGAGGGGTGTTCTTTACCATTAGATACTGTTTCCAGAACCTTTCCAGTCCTGCAGGGTGCTTAAAGCTAACATCGAATAAAGAGTCTCCTGGAATGTGTTTCAAAGCATATATTTCGGACGCATAGAACTTCATGCTATTCTTTAGCAAGGCTCTCCAAACAAAGAGCCTATCCAGGATGTCTAAAATATCACCTCTGTACTTGAGGCGCACTGTGGGTTCAGATGCATTCCTCCCATCCGTTAGAAAGAGTCATTACCGCACATCTGTATTCCATACTGAAGGGGGGGCTGTCTCAGTTCAACTACCTCCTCAGGAGGTACTATTTCACCTCTTACTACAGGAATCAGGCTGTCTCTGTTTAAGAGGGGCTTCATTTCCCTTTATCAGAAGGGGTGGGAAGGGAGGTATAGCCTCTACAACAGTGTCTGGGAAGGGTTCCCCTTCAAGTTCCATAATGGTATGTGAAGCTAGATTTGTGCCAGTATCTAGGTTCTCTTCCCCCTCATCTACCACAGTGTGCTGCCTAGGAGTGATTTGGGACACAGGAGAAGCGGATGTAAGCTTTTCCGATTTCTCATTTCCTAAACCTGCAAACTCCTACCCCCCCAAACAAAGTGGGGAGATTTGCTTCCCAACTAGAGCCATCTAAATTTTTAACCTACCCTGCTGCCTCCAGAGCCTTAGCAACCCACCCATTTGATGCTGAGGAGGGCCCAGCCACATGCTCTTGCTGTCCACTTAAATGGGAATCTGAAGTTGAGTGGCCATCATCTATGTTTATTAGTCTCCCTTTTTCGTCCCTTCCCAGTGATATCTTTAGGTGGTAGTTTCCTCCCTGCTCCCCTGGTAGAGACCCTCTATATTAAATAATATCAGCTTTGAACCCAAAAACGCTGTGTTCAGGTACTTGCCCAGTAAAAGGAGGGCCTTCTTTATTTTCAATATGCCCCTCAGCCCCCACCATTTCTACAGATAGTTTTTTTGCGCTATGGCTCCCATCTGAATCATCTGCCACAATAACTGGTGTTACTTGCATTCTCGGAGGGCTTCCTCGATCCTCCAGTTCCATATACACCTCCTCCATGGCCTTATCACCATCCTCCATGACATCTGCTGGTACCACCTCCTTGTCTCCATCCCTCTGGCGTGCTGTTTCCAAAACCCCCATATTTTCTGACTGTAGTTGTAAATCCATCTCTAAACGCATCCTCCGTTCCAGGAAATGATGCTCCTCCTCTGCCATCTGTCTGTGGATTTCTTCCGCTGTCCGGTTACATGTTATAAACCCCTCATTTTTCCGAAACTCCTCACCGTCTGCCAAAATCGCATCTGGCCCTATCTCGATGTCCTCTTCAGCCAGACCAAATATTTCTTCCTGTCCATGCTCCACTTCCATCATGGTCTCAAAATGCAAAGGGGCCAAGGAGGAGACCTGCTCCCCAGCCACCTGAACGTCCTTCTCCTTTGCTAGTTCCGGGAGACTAGCCATCTCAGCACCGGTCACAGCGCCCCCTACCTACGAGTAGGGGAATTTCCCCCATTCACTAAAAATACCACCAACAGCTTAATCTGGTTCAAGGTCAGTTGGCATTCATCTGCATCCCCCTTCCCTGGGTCGCGCCTGAAATAGGCATAATTTGTCTAGTGCACTTACTCGGTCAACAAAAATTAACTAAATAAATAAATAAATAAAATGTGGGGGTGCAAGCGTGCCAATCCCTTAAAGAACTTCTTGAAAATGGGATTTGATGTCATAGAGGCACCCTTACCAGCTGAGATATAGGCTGAAACTGAGGCTAAATGGACTTTAAGGGTAGTGGGCTGCAGACCCAGTGAACGTAAATGTGTGAGATAATCCAGTAGAGCTGATGATCCTGCCTGAGCAGGTACTATGCTACGGTTGTTACACCATACAGAAAACCTCTTCCAACTGGAGACATAAGTTTTCCTGGTTGAAGGTTTTCTGGATCCCCTCAAGTCATTGAGGACACTCTCAGAAAGCTGCAGACCAGCATATTCTAGGTCTTCAAGAGTCAAGCCTTGAGCCTGAGTGACCTGAGGTTCAGGTACAGAATCCTCCCAGGAGGAGGTCAGGAGGTTGTGTCTCCGAGGGATGTGTATGAGAGGGAACACTGACAGTGACAGCAGTAGTGCAGCTGTCTTTTTGCTGCTGCCAGGCCCATCATCTCCAAAAACTCTGCCTTCTCTTCATCCTCTACCATCTCACTGATAGTTAGATCTAATGCATCCACCATCTGTCTGACAAATGTATAACATGACGAGTAATCCTTGGTTAGTTTTGGAGGGGAATCGAACTCTGGATCAGGGGAGACCTCTGGTTCAATAGGCTCTTCCTCACTCTCTTCCTCTTCCTCCTCATACTGTTCATAGTTTGGATCCTGGGAGAGGAGAACCGAACTATGAACTGATGAAGGTACCATTTGAGGAACTGTACTTGGAACTGGAACCGGTACCTTTGGAACCGGTGTCAGACCTTGGGGATTTGCAGCCTGAAGTGCCTGCAGAACTTGCAAGACCTGTGCTATCACCTCAGTGGTAGGCATTACAGGGTTAGACACTGAGGACTCCTTCGGTTTATAAGCCGGAGTTTCAGTGTGTTTAGTTTTATGTTTATTTTTAGCTGGAGCCGGTTCTGCGGCCATTTCTCTGGTTCTTTTTGGTTTAGAAGGCTCCCCTTTGTTTGCGGTAGGTTCGGTATCCACATTTTTATCTTTTTTGAAGTGAGCAGTGTACTGGGTTGTTCAGACCCCTCCAGAACTGATGAGGATGCTATCTTTTTATTGAACCTTTCTATGCCTTTTCTCTTTTCTTTTTTCAGGGAAGGTTCTACAAATCTTACAATCTGCAGTGAATTGTGATTCACCCAAGCAAAATAAGCATAAATTGTGCTTATCTGCTTTAGCAAATACATAACTGCACTCTAAACAATTCTTAAAACCAGTGGGTCCTGTTTTCTTTTTAGGTCTCTCTGATATAGAAAACACCCCAAATTACAGCTGTAACTCAGTTCCAATCACAAGAATTATAAAACTTAATCCAGTAACGGTTAAAACAACTGCTAAGTACTAAACAGTCAGTTCCCAAAAAGGGAATTACTTTTAGGAAAATAAGAGAAATAAAGGTAAAAAACCCTGGTTCCCCATTGGTTACTGGGGACCGAGGAGGAATCGCAAACTGAGGTAAAAACTAAACTAGTGTTAAAGTTAAATAAGTAAATAAAGGCAGCAGAGAGCAGATGAAAAAGATAAAACTTCACGGAAATTAATGACTAGAGTTTCTTCTACAGGACAGCTCTCCAGGACGTCTTACTGAGCAGGCAGAGAATGAAATCTGAGCATTATAGACTGCAGCAGTTGGTAAGGGCAGCAGTTTGAATGGTGGCACGAACCAATGAGTGTTCCATCATTTGCCTATGTTCCATTCTCCAGGCAGTTCGACACTGTAGGCTGACAGCAAGAGTTAAGAATATTGAAGAATTCCTGGGGTTAGAAGAAAAAATGACTCACCTTAGTAATCCTGTTTCTTCTAAGGGAATCTTACTGTATTCTGACTAATGCAGTATGGTCTCACCATAAGACTGCCCCGGAGCTGAAATGGTTAATAGAACCTATGCAAATGATGGAATGCTAGGCTCGAGCTCGGTTTTCAAACCACTGTCCCTGGTAAACAATCTCTAACCATCAGATTTTTACGAAGCATGCACTAAGCAGTTTCCTCTCAATTGAGGATAAAAATAACAATAATGAGAATAATATTAATAATATTAACAATCATAAAAACCTCCCTGCATCAGAAATGGCAGGAGAAAATAAGTGGGAATGACCCATTTTCAAATACTTCCAAAAACCTAGGCATCCCAGAAGACTCAAGTCATAGATGCCCAAAATAAAAACAGTATATACTCCCCAGGTTTACAACAACTGTAGCACAGCTGTAATGTAGTGACCATAGGTATCAGAAGGGGAGGAAGGGAAGGAGCTCAGACTACAGTAAGATTCCCTTAGAAGAAACAAGATTACTAAGGTGAGTAATATTTTCTTCAAACCCCAGGAAATCTTAACGTATTCTGACTAATGCAGATTACCAAGTAGTGCCTTTGGAGGTGGGCCTATAACCTATTTAGGAAACAGATTTTGTAGGACTGCTGTGCCAAACCTGGCATCACCTCTGGCTTGAACGTCCAAACAGTAATGTTTTGTAAATGTGTGGACTGTTTTCCAAGTTGCTGCTTTGCAGATATCTACTAGGGGAATGTCCCTAGCCGCTGCTAAGGAGGCTGCAGGACCCCTAGTTGAATGGGCCATGAGGCCTGCAGGTGGTTCCTTACCCACCTTGCCATAACAGAACTGGATACAGGTTACAATCCATCTGGCAATTGATCGCTTTGTGGCAGGTTTTCCTTTCCCTACCTCTCCAAAGGTAAGGAAGAGCTGGGTTTGATTCTGTTTGTGACCCTTTGTGTGGTCAAGATAGTAGTTGACTGCCCTCTTTACATTGAGGCTGTGCAGTCTACGTTCACCTGAAGTGGAATGATCTGTAAAGAAGACTGGCAAGATAATTGACTGGTTAAGGTGGAAATCAGATATCACCTTAGGCAAAAACTTTCTACTAGTTCTAAGGACTATCTTGTCCCTGTGGACTGCAGTATATCCTGGCTCTGTGGATAATGCCTGGAGTTCACTGATCCTCCTGACAGAGGCAATGGCAACCAGGAATATGGTTTTCCAGGTCACATATTTCAGGTCTGCTGAGGACATGGGTTCGAATGGAGGTTGAATGAGCTTAGCAAATGCAAATATTCAGGTCCCACATGGGAGTGGGCTCCCTATGTGGTGGGTGTAAATGTAGCAGCCCTTTAAATAATTTTTTGAACACTGGCTTTGAGGCTAAAGAGGAGGAAGAAGCTTTTTCTGCTGATAAATAAGCTGAAACAGCTGCCAAATGCACCCTCAGTGTGGAAATAGTTAAACCTGTGAAATGCAAATGAGCCATACAGTCCAAGACAACAGAAATGTTAGCTTGGAAATGATACAGGCCTCTGCCCTGGCACCAAAAGGAAAATCTTTTCCATTTAGAGGCATAAGTTTTCTTAGTGGAGGGTTTTCTGGAAACTCTCAGTATATCCATAACCCCTTCTGAAAGATGCAAGTCGCAGACTGCCAAAACAGAAAATCTGTTCCAAAAGGAGAGCGCCCAACTAGGAAGGGGAAGGAAGCCCACTAGCACCTTGTCAAGTGCTAACACAGATGTGTGTGGGGAGAGGGTGTTTGAAGTCCGTGAAGGACAGAGGGGGAACTCAATCGGACTCCCTGAAGGCAAGGCAAAAGATTACCAGCTCAAGGTAACTGTAGTGTCAGGACAGCGTTAAACCAGTAGAAGCTGACACAATAGGAGATTGAGAATGCCATAGGGCACATAGAAAGAGGGAACCGAGCCATTCAAGGGACGGACTCTTTAACTGTGAATTGAACAACATGGCTAAGAATGAGCCAAGTGGTCACCCTTAGGGGCAATCAGAAAGAGTTCCCTCAGGATAGAGATGAATCCTACTCGTTCCCCTTTTTCCCTCAGGAAATTGGATCCATCCAGAGAAGACTGGAAAAATTAAGATTTTTTTTTTTTATTTCGGCTTAAAGGCCAAAGAAAAGAGGAGGAATGAGCGGGGAGGGAGGCAGTAGGAGGCCCTTGAGGGGAAGGTGAGTGAGTATCAATAATGAATGGTGACGATACAAGAGAAGATCAAGAATTACGGTAGGTACGTAATTTTCATATCTTCCCTTGTCAGTCTTCACCATTCATTACTGCTTGGGTGAGTGCCAAGCCCCCCCCCCCAAAGGGGGGACAAGGGAAACCCTGAGGGAACAAGACCCTCAGCCTCCTGCTGGTGGAAAACAGAAGGGAGAGACCCTGGGCAAATTAGACGACAAGCCTAAGGCCGAGGAGAGCTAGGAGGTGTCCCCCGGAGATGAGGAGATGGAGGAAGCCCCTGCAGAAGCCTCCTAGCCCTGGTGGAAAAAAGACGGGTCCCTCGGAAGGTGGAGCTAATCATCCTACGCCGGGCCAGGGGCAACAATCTTGATAGACGAAGCCATGACGTCCGCCTAATGCAGATCGCTGTCCCTGCAAGCCTGGAAGCCACCTCATTGGTGTAGTAAGATGCCCTTGCCTGGTGCCTTGCCAGCTCCAGGCCTATAGCAGAGATGGCAATGGCCTGTCTAGATTGCTCCGTGTCATGCATTGATGCTAGAAGCTGAGATAGTATCGACCATAGATGCCTGTTGTAGGCAGCATGGTATGCCTGATGTGATGTGATACACAACATTGCATGAGAGGAAGAGAACACTCTTCGGCCCAACCGGTCAAATTGTAGAGAATCTGAGTCCAGCGGTCGGTCGTGCGCCAGGTGGCGGCACCTGGAAAGAGTCTCTAGGGACACCAATCCTGCAGGCAGGTTGGGAAGAGAACCTAGGGACTCGGATGGGGCACAATACCTCCTCCTGCAGTCTGCCGGGGCTGGAATAGGTTTGGCTGGAGACTACCAGGAATAGATAGAAGCCTCCTGGAAAGGAATAGGCCAGGATGGCACCACCAGATGTTGGGCACTGAATTCGCTGAGGAATTCACGCATCTCCCACTCAGTATTGTCTTGCCTAACATAGGAGATACGGAGGTCCCCAACCATCCTCGAAAGGAAGCGCTGATATTCCGTGAAATCAGCATTGGAAGAGAGGTGAGCAGGGGGTTCCTCTCCCTCCAAGGAGGGAGATGAAGAGGATGGGGAACTCGAATGCCCAGAGGACTCCTGCGGCGGTGGGGATAGGTGAAACACCCGCTCATGCATATATCTAACATATGAGGGGAAGGCCACCGCAATGCCTCTGAACGTCTCCCAGGATAACGGACCGGTAGGACTGACATGGCCCGGGAGAGAGAGGGGTGGCTGCAGAGGAATGGGAGAAGGGCACCTACAAGTAGGTAACTGACCTCTGCTAAGGCTCTGGAATCTGGGGAACGGAGCCCGAGCTGGCGGGGTCCCGGATAACAAACCAGGTCACAAAACAGAACCCTGGGGATGTGAACCTTGGAAGAGCCTGGAAGGGGGTCCTCCCCTGTGATGTACCTGGGGCTGCATGGATCCAGAAGGGAAGCCCACAGCAACGCCACCGGAGGGGTTCCTCGGGCTTAAAAGTAGGCGGGGCTCAGCACTCAAGGCTCTACCTGCACCCAAGGGGTAGCAGGTGGAACTTAGTGTGCCTTACCCCAGCCCCTCAACCCCTCAGACTCTGAGGACGCCCTCCTCCTCGATGCCAGCGACAGAGCCCGTCGATCCTGTGTTCTCCCAGGGGAGCCCCCCAAAGACAGGGCCCCCAGTCCCCCCTGAGGAGGTGCAGCAACACCAGGGACAGCAGCTGCCACAGCTCCCTCTGGGAGAACAGACCCCCCAATTCCCATGCTGATCCCCCACAGGGACCCGAGGCCACCCCCAGAGTGGGAGTCCTCAGAGGAAGACTGTTGTGGAGACTGAGGGATGGGTGCGCAGGGCTGCCTGGCACCATGTCCCACAGAAGACTCCAATCCCAAGGATTCGGGGATCCAGGACGGGTACAAGTCTGAGTCATCCGCTTCCGAGGAAGAGCCGACCAGAAGGACCGCGATACTGGCCACCCCAGGAGTCCCCTGAGAAACAGCGCTGCAAACGGCGCCGGTGCTACCCACGGCGCCGTTCAGCATCGACGCACTGCAGACAACACCGGAACCCAGCCCTGACCCACCCACAGCTCCAGCCGAGTCCCCGGCACAGCTCTCGGTGCTAAGGTCCGGCACGAGGCCACCAATGGAGTCGACTGGGCCCGCGGCACCACCAATGGTGCTGAGAGCCAAAACGGCGCCGCAAGCGGTGCCGCCTCGATCACCGGCACTGCTCGCGGCACCAAGATCCGAAACAGCACCAGAAAGCGGCGTCGAGGGTCCGCCCATGCCGGGCCCAACAACCGCGGGCCACAACACTGGGGGAGCCTACACCTCTGAAGAGATGACTGCCAAGACGGTGTCCCCACTGCAGCCCTGGAAGGGACCACAGCGTTCCCCTGACACCGCGAGAGGCGCCTTCTCCTTGGCAAGACTTGAAGATGAGGAGGCCTTCTTCTCTCCAGACCATATAGGTCTTGGAGGGGACCCGGAGAAAGGGTCTAAAGATCTGTCCTGGGAGACCCGAGAACGATGCCGTACTCCAAAAGTCGGCGGAGCTTTGCCGATTTTGAATGCGCGGACTTCGAGAACATGGTAGTCCATTGAGAAACAGGAGTCGCATCTATCCACATCATGGCTGGGTCCCAGGCACTGAAGGCAGACATCATGCCTGTCTGAAATGGAAAAATGCCAGCCACAGAAGCACCGATGCATAGGGGCACGGCCTACTTGCGTTTAGCTCCCGAACCAGACATGATGCGAAAATAACTCTTTAAAACAGAAAAGCTCCCGGCGTCATCAAAAATAATAAATGAAACGGTCTTACTGGATAGATGATGTCGGGAAACGAACCAGGATGCAGGAGAAAACAAGGTGTCGAACTTCGACAAAATGGCCTAGTGGCGTAGTAAACTTTCCGAATCTGCACAGCAGGTGCAGCCTCGACGGCGGGAGAAACAGAACTGGGATGGAGGAGGAGTCTGTAGCGCCTAACGGCCGCCCCTCGCACATCACGCGATGCGTCACTCTCGGGGGTGGTGCCGTCGGTGCCGACTCCTCTGAAAAAAAAAACCTCCTGTGGCAGGGGCGCGTCTCCGGCTTACACCCAAGCAGTAATGAATGGTGAAGATTGACAAGGGAAGATCTGTGCATCAGTCAAGGGATTCCAAAACAAAAGCAGACTTTACTTGAAAATCCCATATATCCCTTAGAAAAATGTATGGAAGAATTGTGATGTAAAGGGTATAGAATAAGTCTCACAGTACACCAGAATGCATTAAAACCCCCAAAGCTTCTGAGGGCCTGGTGATCCACAGACCTCCAGCTTATTGGTGGTGGATCTCAGGAGTAGGCTCAAGCCCGTAATGTATTTGAATGTTAGAGATGTCTCAGAGCCCAGGGACCTACAGTGGTCATCTACCATGGGCACTGCCTTCTTGCACTCCTGGGAAGACAAACCAACCTGAAGGTTTAGTATTGGGGAGGTCATGGAGCTGCAGGAAGCCATCAAATTAAGTACACAATGGGTAAAATGTTTAAAACATAGTGGAAACAGTGCCAGAACTAAGGCAAAACCAACTGGGTAGAATACTAAGAAGAAAACTGAGAAATATAGAGCAACTCCAGGAACAAGCGATCTCTTTGGTGGACAAGAAAAAATTACTCACCTTAGTAATGTTGTTTCTTCTAATGGAGACTTGCTGTATTCTGACATATGCAGTTAGGTCCTGCCTTTCAACTGCCCTGGAGAACAAAGAGTTAAACTTTCCATGGCCAGCATGGAATGTTCACCGCAAGCTCGGTTGAAGCCCGTGTCTGCTGTTGTTTAAACTCCAACCATCAGATCTTTACGAGCAATACTCACTAGAAGTTCTGTGTGGAAACTGTAAAACTCAAACTAGCCAACTGGCAACTATACTTATATAAAAGGGTTTTTTGGTTTCAAAGCAAAGTCAGGAAACCCAAAAAACAAAACACATCCCAAAACACAACACTCACCCAAAATAAAGGAGGGTGAAAAAGGGACACCCCTAGGGTGCCAACACTGCTCCTGCCCACCCACATCCCAAAAACTAGGTTCTGAGAAGGGAGGCTGGGAGGTCAGAATACAGCAAGACTCCATTAGAAGAAGCAACATTACTAAGGTGAGTAATTTTTTCTTCAAACAACATGAAGTCTTGCTGTATTCTGACATATGCAGAATACCAAGCAGTACCTCCATGGAGGAGGGACAGAACCTACTTTTGAAACAGGCTCTGAAGTACTGCTGTGCCAAACCGAGCATCACTCCTAGCCTGGATATCCAGAGAGTAATGCTTGGTGAATGTATGGACTGTTTTCCAGGTGGCTGCTTGACAGATTTCTAAGATAGGAATATCCCTGGCAGCAGCCAGGGAAGCAGCTGTACCTTTAGTAGAGTGAGCCCTTAGGCCTGAGGGTGGAGTTCTAGCCAGTTTTTCATAGCAGAATTGTATACAAGAAACAATCCACCTGGCAATAGATCTCTTAGTGGCAGGTTTGCCCTTACCAACCTCTTCATACGTAAGGAACAACTGGAGGGACTCAAACCTGTGACGCTTGGTGCGCTCTATGTAGTAGCTGAGGGCCCTTTTTACATCTAAGCTGTGCAGCCTCCTCTCTCCAGAGGAGGAATGGTCAGTGAAGAAAACAGGAAGAGACACAAACTGGTTGAGGTGGAAATCTGAAACCACTTTAGGCAAAAACTTCCTGTTAGTTCTTAGGACCACTTTATCTCTATGGAAAGAGATGAAATCAGGTTCCACTGACAGGGCTTGCAATTCACTGATACGCCTGGCAGAGGTAATGGCCACCAAAAACACAGTTTTCCAAGTCAAGTACTTAAGCTCTGCAGAGGACAAAGGCTCAAAGGGGGGTTGCATAAGCTGAGCAATGCAAACATTAATGTCCCAAGCAGGAGCAGGGTCCCTAAAGGGAGGGGATTGGTGTGCAGCAATCCCTTGAAGAACTTACAAAACACAGGATGGGCTGACAGAGGAGAAGGCTTGCCTACTGACAGGAAAGCAGAAACAGCTGCCAAATGCACTTTAAGTGTAGCTGGCCTAAGGCCTAGGCCATTGAGATGGACCATATAGTCCAGAACCATAGCCAACCCAGCAGAATCTGGAGAAATATTCTTCTTAGAACACCAAATAGTGAACCTTTTCCATTTGGAATTGTAAGTCTTTCTGGTGGAAGGCTTTCGAGAAGCCTTAAGGATATCCACAACCCCTTGGGAAAGATGCAGGTCGGCAAACTCTAACTCTTCAAGAGCCATGCCTTGAGATTGAGAGACCAAAGGTTTGGGTGCCAAATCCTCCCCTGAGAGGATGTCAACAGGTTGTAATTCCTGGGAAGAGACAAGGGAAGGTGGACTGCTAAGGACAGCAACAGGGGGTACCAGGGCTGTCTGGCCTAGTCTGGAGCAATCAGAATCACTTTGCATGGTTGTGACCTTATATTGACTAACACTTTGAACAGGAGAGGGAAGGGGGGAAGAAAAAATTACTCACCTTAGTAATGTTGTTTCTTCTAATGGAGTCTTGCTATATTATGACAGTAGCAGTTTGTCCCACCACTAGAACTGCGCCGGAGGTGAAATAGTTAATTCCATTCTAAAATGGAACTTTGAGCACTGAGCTCTAAGAAGCAGCTCTGTCTGTGTAATTTCAAACCTGAACTGTCAGATCTTTCGAGCAAAACTCACTAAGGTCTGTGTGGAAGCTGTAACCTACACTAGCCAAATGGCTACCTAAATATTAACAACCATTGCTGGTCCCAACACCCAAGACTCAAGTCAGGGGACCAGAACTACTAATACAATTTTAACAACAAGAGAATAAAACAACAGGATAATAAAACACACACCCCAAACCCCCAAAAGGGGAAGAAACGTTAAAAGGGCATAAAATAGTGCCCACACTAAGTTGCCCGCACCCCACCCAAGTAGAGGTTCTGAGAGGGGCAGGCTGGGAGGGAGTTCATAATATAGCAAGACTCCATTAGAAGAAACAACATTACTAAGGTGAGTAATTTTTTCTTCAAACAACATGAAGTCTTGCTATATTATGACAGTAGCAGACTACACAGCAGTACCTCCATGGAGGAGGGGCAGAACCTACTTAGGGAATAGGCTCTGAAGAACAGCTGTGCCAAACCGAGCATCTCTCCTGGCCTGGACATCCAGGGAGTAATGCTTGGTGAAAGTGTGACCGTTTTCCAGGTAGCAGCCTGGCATATCTCTAATAGAGGGATGTCTCTGGCAGCAGCTAGAGGCAGCGGCTGTACCCTGGTAGAATGAGCCCTCAAGCCAGAGGGATCTCTGCCCATTTTCTGATAAAATTGGATACAAGAGACAATCCACCTTGCAATTGACCTCTTAGTGGCCGGTTTGCCTTTCCCAACTTCACCATAGGTGAGGAAAAGTTGGAGGGATTCGAACCTGTGACCTTTGGTACGCTCTATATAGTAACTAAGAGCCCTCTTAACATACAGGCTGTGCAACCTCCTCTCACCAGAAGAGGAGTGATCAGTGAAAAATACTGGAAGGGAGATAGATTGGTTAAGATGGAAATCTGAAACCACCTTAGGTAAAAATTTCCTATTAGTCCTAAGGACTACCTTATCCCTGTGGAAAGAAATAAAGTCAGTCTCTACTGACAAGGCTTGCAACTCACTTATGCATCTAGCAGAAGTGATAGCCACCAGAAAAACAGTTTTCCAAGTTAGATACTTAAGCTCTGCAGAAAACAGAGGTTCAAAAGGGGGTTGCATTAACTGGGCAATGCACACATTAAGGTCCCAGGCAGGGGCCGGTTCCCGAAAGGGTGGATTAGTATGGAGTAATCCCTTAAAAAACTTGGAAAACACAGGGTGAGTGGAAAGAGGGGATGACTTCCCTGCTGAAACAAAAGCAGAGACAGCTGCCAAATGAACTCTCAGGGTAGCTGGTCTGAGGCCCAAGGAATTAAGATGGACCATGTAGTCTAATACAATGGGCAAATCAGCAGATTCTGGGAAATATTTTCCCAGCACACCAAATGGAAAACCTCTTCCATTTAGAACTATAAGTAGCCCTAGTGGAAGGCTTCCTGGAAGCCTTCAGGATTTCAAGAACACTGTGAGAGAGGTGTAAATCAGCAAACTCTAACTCCTCAAGAGCCAGGCCTTGAGGTTGAGGGATTTCAGGTCCGGATACCAAACTCTTCCCTGGGCACAAGTTAATAGATTGTGATTCCTGGGGAGACAAAGGGGAAGATGGATTGTCAGTGAACTGCTATGAGGGAAGTGTTCAGGGAATAGGCCAGAGACCACAACTTCATTGCCTCGGTGCACAAGGCCGAAGACCGAGTGCCCCCGTTTGTTGATGTACCACATTGTTGTGGTGTTGTCTGTTCTGACTTGTACCACCTTGTTGTGGACAGATGCAGAAAACGCTTGAAGAGCTAAAAAGACAGCTCTGAGTTCCAGCAAATTGATGTGGAGCAGAGATTCCTGGGGGGACCACACTCCCTGAGTGGAAAGGTCGCCCATGTGGGCTCCGCAACCCAGAAGGGAAGCATCTGTAGTGAGAGTCAAATTGTGAACAGGGGGAATGAAGGGGACCCCCAATCTTAAATTGCTCTGATCCTGCCACCACTGGAGGGCCTGGATCAAGGTTCGAGTCACTGGGACCAACTTGGAAAGGGGGCCTCTTCTCTGAGACCAATAGGTTCTCAAGTGAAACTGAATGTCTCTCATCTGAAATCTTGCTCCCTGCACAACAGCTGTGGATGCAGCCATGTGCCCCAGGAGCTGCAGAAACTGTCTTGCTGGTCGAGAGACCTGCAGAGTGAAGGAGGAGGCCAGAGCCACTAAATTCCTTACCCTTTCTAAGGAAGAAAGCTCTGGCTAGCTTTGTGTCCAATTCTGCCCCTATAAAGGTGAGTACCTGGACTGGTTCCAGAACCGACTTTGGTAGATTTAGCAGAAAGCCCAGGAGGTGAGAAGCTGCTGGGTGACTTGCAGGTGAGATTTTACCCTTGAGGACTGGCCTACAATGAGCCAATCGTCTAGATAGGGAAAAACAGCAATCCTTTGCCTCCTTAAGTGAGCCACTGCTACTGCCAGA
Organism: Neoceratodus forsteri; assembly: GCA_016271365.2. Taxonomy (NCBI): domain Eukaryota; kingdom Metazoa; phylum Chordata; order Ceratodontiformes; family Ceratodontidae; genus Neoceratodus; species Neoceratodus forsteri. The sequence goes on from CM028132.1 coordinate 765,972,583, forward strand.
CACTTTGTGAATACCCTTGGGGCAGAGGTAAGGCCGAAGGGCATTGCTCTGAACTGGTAATGACCTGAGGGTAGTTCGAATCTGAGGTACTTTCGATGGGAGCTTCTGATTAGGACGTGAAAATAGGCATCCTTGAGGTCCAGGGAAGCTAACCAGTCCCCTGGCCTTAGGGAGGGTAAAATCATTGCCAGAGTTACCATTTTGAACTTTGGTTTCAAAAGATGCTTGTTCAGATATCTGAGGTCTAATATGGGCCGCCATTCTCCTGTCTTTTTTGGGGTAAGGAAGTATCTGGAATACAGACCCCTGCCCTGGTGCAGGGGAGGAACCCTTTCTACTGCTCTGAGAGCCAACAGGGTTGAGACCTCTGCTTCTAGAGCAAGGGTCTCTGAAGAACTTGCAGGTGAAAAACCTGGTTCTCATCTTGGGAAACTTTTGAAGCTGAGAACCAGGCCCTGGCTTACTACTTCCAGAACCCACTTGTCTGAAGTTAAAGACGCCCAGTTCTGACTGAAGTAAGCCAACCTGCCCCTATCGGTAAAGGAGACCGCCCCGGCACCCCATCAGGTGCCTGCTTAGCAGGTACTTTAGGCTGAGGGTGGGAGCAGGCCTGCCTACCCCGTCTGCCTCTGCCTCTGAAGAAGCCCATCTGAGCATAAGCAGAGGGCCTGAGTCTGATAAAAGGCCTGTGAAAGGCCTATCCTACCCCTGGGTATGCCTCTGGGGAGTGGCTTGCGCTCCTTAGCTTGGCACTTTTGTAAGTAGTCCTATATTCATCCATCTTTTTCATGTAATTCTCTGTCTGCTCCCAAACAGAGAATTTCCCACCACAGGAAAATCCAAAGCCTTAGTCTGGGTATCCTGTGAGAGGCTAGTACACCTGAGCCAGGCCAACCTCTGAAAAGCTACAGATGTGGCCATGACCCTAGAGGAAACATCATTAACATCCACAGCAGCATGAAACTGCACCTTAGAAGCCTCAATGCCATCAGCAGCCACCTGTTCTAGTTCAGCTAGCCAGCTGGCCATGGGCTTGTTTGGCTAATTCCATAACAGTATCCCATCTAGATTTCTGATACCTAGCTACATAAGCCGTATAATTTGCTTGCCTGAGTCCCAAGGAGGCTGCCATATACTGTTTTTTCGCTATGGCATCAATCTTCCTGGAATCCTTGTCAGGAGGATGTGAAGCCAGGGGAATATTAGCTTTATCACAGGCTGCAGCCTGAACTACCCTAACATGACTGCATTGCTGAGAAAGGAATTCTGTATCAGGACCTGACAATGTGTACCTTCTGTCCATCTTTTATCTACAGGAGGCACAGAATTAGGAGTTTTAAAATTTTTATTGTTTGCTTCCTAAAAGACTTATGCAAAGGAATAGACAATCTCCTAGACTCTGGAATATCCATCATTTCTACAAAATCAGGCTCCTCTTGCTCATCCACAGCTTCTTCCAAGGGAAGCTGGAGGGTTTCAGCAACTTTTTTGTAAAACATAAAATGAGATGGGGACTCAGATAGCATAGGGGGAGATTCTAAAGGTCTGTCTGGGGAAATGTCCGGTTCAATGGGCACACCCAGACCTTCCCAGCCACATTCATATTGTTCATAATCATCCTCCCCCTCCTCTGGTTCATAAAACTCCTCAACATCATATTCCTGAACCACTGGAACCGGACGAACCGACCTTTTGCCAGATAGTGGCAGTTCGGATGGAACCTGAGACAGTGACTGGACAATTTGGATGGCTTTTGCTATCTCTGCAGCAGTTGGAGAAGGGGTTTTGGACTCCAAACCTGCTGACTTTCTTGTTTTCTTCACTGTAAGTGGTCCCTCAGAACCAGCTTTTCTTTTGCCCGAGGAAGTCTTGCCCTGGTCAGAGGGCACTCCCTCCGGTTCGGTTGGCACCGAACCGGGCTGGCCATCCGGGTCAGCGGACTTTTTGGCCTCTCGTTCCCTGAGCTTGCCCAATCTCTTTTCCAGGGTGGCTGCAGGGAAATTCTTACATATCTGGCAGTCTGACTGGAGGTGGTCAAACCCCAGACAATAAACACATGTGATGTGTGGGTCAGCCTTGGCAAAGACTTCCCCACAGACATCACAGTGTTGAAACCCAGTGGGCCTGGTTTTTCTTTTGGGTTTCTCAGACATAATGCCAGCCTAACCAGAAAAACTTGCCCTTTGAATGGCAGTGCCAGCCAAGACACCCTTATCGGTTCCTAACCATGTCACGGGTATTGGAAAAAAACGTAATAAAATCCGGTTTTTTTAGAACCGATAAGAACCGGGAACCACACTCTAAAATGATAAACTTTTGAATTTAATAAGTTTTAAACCCGCTGATCGGTTCAAAACCGAACCGGTAAACTTACAAGTTCCACACAGACAAAACTTTTAAAATTACTTACGATACCACAGACAGAGCTTGAACCGAATGGTTTTGCGGTTAAAATAAAACTATTCTCGGTTGAATCGGACCGAAAAAACACTGTTTAAACCGAGAAATGAACCGAGCAGTAGGAGAAATCTCCGGAGCAACTGTTCACTGAGGCAGAGTAAAGAATCTGACAGTTCAGGTTTGAAATTACACAGACAGAGCTGCTTCTTAGAGCTCGTGCTCAAAGTTCCATTTTAGAATGGAATTAACTATTTCACCTCCGGAGCAGTTCTAGTGGTGGGACAAACTGCTACTGTCATAATATAGCAAGACTTCATGTTGTTTGAAAAGCATACAGAAATTTCCCTTCCCAATTCAGGATCAGAGCATCCAGGGGGACTGAGCCCAAGACTGGGGGTCTGCAACAGAAGAGAGGAAGTTGGTGATTGTCTGGGGCCACAAAAAGATCTATCTGTGGAGTGCCCTATCTCGAGAAAATCACTTTCAAAACTAGGGGATCTAGAGTCCATTCGTGATGGCCCTGGGATATTCTGCTGAGAGCATCTGCTAGGACATTGTCCTTCCCTGGGAGGTGAACTGCTATCAGAGAGGTTTGCAGGGACCACAACTTCATTGCTTCTGTGCACAAGGCCGTAGGCTGAGTGCCTCCCTGCTTGTTGATGTACCACATAGTGGTGGTGTTGTCTGTTCTGACCTGGACCACCTTGTTCTGTACAGATTTGGAAAAGGCTTGCAGTGCCAGAAACACTGCTCTGCGTTCCAAGAGACTGATGTGAAGCAGAGATTCCTGAGGTGACCACAGTCCTTGGGTGGTAAGATCCCCCAGATGGGCTCCCCAGCCCAGCAGGGAAGCATCTGTGGTGAGTATCACTGAATGAGACTGAGTGACAAAAGGAACTCCTTGTCTCAAATTGTCCTGATCATGCCACCATTGCAAGGCCTGGATCAGGGTTCAAGTCATTGGGACTAGTTTGGTAAGGGAATCCTTTCTTTGGGACCAGAAGGCTTTTAAGTGGAACTGAATGTCCCTCATCTGGAATCTTGCTCCCTGGTCCACTGCTGTGGAAGCTGCCAAGTGGCCCAGAAGCTGAAGGAAGTGCCTTGCTGGTCGAGACACCTGTAGGGTGAATGAAGAGGCCAGTTCCATAAGGGTCCTTGCCCTGTCCAGGGGAAGGAAGGCTCTTGGCCTTATTGTATCCAGCTCCGCCCCTATGAAGGTGAGGAGCTGTACTGGCTCGAGAACTGACTTTGGAAGGTTGAGAAGGAATCCTAAGGAAGTGAGCACTTGCTGAGTTATTTGCAAATGTGATTTGACTTGGTCTGGAGACTGACCTACTATGAGCCAGTCATCCAAGTATGGGAAGATGGAGATCTTTTTTTCTCCTTAGGAAAGCAACCACTACTGCCAGGCACTTTGTGAAAACCCTTGGGGCTGATGTTAGGCCAAAGGGCATTGCTCTGAATTGATAGTGGCCCGAGGGCAACTCGAACCTGAGGTACTTTCTGTGGGAGCACCTGATGGGAATGTGAAAATAGGCATCTTTGAGGTCCAGGGAGGCTAGCCAGTCCCCTGGCCTTAGAGAGGGAAGGATTATTCCCAAAGTCACCATTTTGAACTTTGGTTTTAAAAGGTGTTTGTTCAGATATCTTAGGTCCAGGATGGGCCACCATTCTCCTGTCTTTTTGGGGGTTAGGAAGTACCTGGAGTACAATCCTTTGCCCTTGTGTAGGGTGGGAACCCTCTCTATAGCTCTGAGAGCTAGGAGGGAAGAAACCTCTGTCTCTAAGGCAAGGGTCTCTGATGGATTTGCAGGTGGAAAGGATCTAGTTCTCATCTTGGGAAATTTTTTTGAAGCTGAGAACCAGTCCCTGGCTTACTACTTCCAGGGCCCACGTGTCTGATGTCAGAGACTTCCAGTCTTGGACAAAGTAAGCCAGCCTGCCCCCTACTGGTATTGGAGAATCGACCCGGGCAGACCCATCAGGGTGTCTGCTTGGCAGGGGCTTTAGGCTGAGGGGTGGATGCAGGCCTGCTCATCCCCATCTGCCTCTCCCTCTAAAGAACCCCCTCTGAGAATAAGAAGAGGAGGCCTGAGCTTGGTAAAAAGGCCTTTGGAAAGGCCTGCCCCTGCCTCTGAACTGCTGCCTTTGAGGAGTGGCTTGCCTTTCTTTGGCCTGAGCACTCCTGTAAGTGGTCCTGTACTTGACCATCTTTTTCATGTAGTTCTCTGTCTGCTCCCCAAACCGAAAATTACCAATAACAGGGAAATCCATGGCCTTAGCCTGGGTATCCTGTGATAGGCTAGTACATCTGAGCCAAGCCATCCTCTGAAGAGCCACAGATGTAGCCATGACTCTTGATGAAACATCATTGGAGTCCACAGCAGCATGAAACTGCACTTTGGATGCCTCAATCCCATCTGCAGCGACCTGCTCCAGCTCCTCGGCAAGCTGGTCAGGGGCCTGTTTAGCCAGAGCCAGCACAGTGTCCCACCTGGACTTCTGGTATCTAGCTGTGTAGGCCATATAGTTAGCCTGCCTGAGTCCCAAAGATGCTGCCATGTACTGTTTCTTTGCCATGGCATCAATCCTCCTGGAGTCCTTATCTGGGGGGTGTGATGCCAAGGGGATATTTGCCTTATCACAGGCAGCAACCTGCACTACCCCAACATGGCTGCATTGCTGGGAAAGGAACTCCGTGTTTGAGCCTGAAAGAGTATACCTCTTGTCCATTGGTCTGTCCACAGGAGGTATGGAATTAGGAGTCTTAAGAATTTTATGTGTCTGTTTCCCAAAGGATTTGTGGAAGGGAATAGACAGTCTCCTGGACTCTGGGATGTCCATCATTTCAACAAAATCAGGCTCCTCCTGATCCTCTACTGCTTCTTCCATAGGAAGCTGGAGGGTTTCAGCCACTTTTTTGTAAAACATAAAGTGAGAAGGGATTCAGAAAGCCTAGGAGAGAGAAAAAATTACTCACCTTAGTAATGTTGTTTCTTCTAATGGAGTCTTGCTATATTATGACATATGCAGTGAGTCCCAACATTGAACTGCTCGGAGGGAAAGAGTTAACTTTCCATGCCAGGCATGGAACTTTGAGCACAAGTCGGTTGAAAGCTCTGTCTGTTGTTCTTCAAACTCAAACTGTCAGATCTTTACGAGCAAAACTCACTAAGGTTCTGTGTGAGCTGTAAATCTACACTAACCAACTGGCTACTAAATATAAAAACACATTTTTGGTCCCAAAACAAAGACTCAAGTCAGGGGATCCAAAAAATAAGAACACAACACCCAAACACCCCAAAAAGGAGGGGTGAAAAAACAAGGTGGGCATCTACTAAGTGCCAACACTGCACTGCCCACCCACATCCCAAAAAGCAGAGGTTCTGAGAGGGGCAGGCAGGGGGTCATAATATAGCAAGACTCCATTAGAAGAAACAACATTACTAAGGTGAGTAATTTTTTCTTCAAACAACATGAAGTCTTGCTATATTATGACATATGCAGACTACACAGCAGTACCTCCATGGAGGAGGGACAGAACCTACTTAGGAAATAGGCTCTGAAGCACAGCTGTGCCAAACCGAGCATCACTCCTAGCCTGGATGTCCAGGGAGTAATGCTTGGTAAAAGTGTGAACTGTTTTCCAGGTAGCTGCTTGACATATCTCTAGGATACGGATGTCCCTGGCAGCCAGAAACGCAGCTGTACCTCTGGTAGAGTGAGCCCTCAGGCCTGAGGGAGGAACCTTACCCAGTTTTTCATAGCAAAATTGGATACAAGAGACAATCCACCTGGCAATGGATCTTTTAGTGGCAGGTTTCCCTTTACCAACCTCACCATAAGTGAGGAACAGTTGGAGGGAGTCAAACCTGTGACCCTTGGTACGTTCTATGTAGTAACTAAGGGCTCTTTTGACATCTAAACTGTGCAGTCTCCTCTCGCCAGAGGAGGAATGGTCAGTGAAGTACACAGGGAGAGACATAGATTGATTAAGGTGGAAGTCTGAAACCACCTTAGGCAAGAACTTTCTGTTAGTCCTGAGGACCACCTTATCTCTATGAAAGGAGATAAAATCAGGCTCCACTGACAATGCTTGTAATTCACTTATGCGCCTGGCAGAAGTGATAGCTACAAAAACACAGTTTTCCAAGTCAAGTACTTAAGCTCTGCTGAAGACAAGGGCTCAAGGGGTTGCATAAGCTGGGCAATGCAAATATTAAGATCCCAGGCAGGGCAGAGTCCCTGAATGGAGGATTGTGTAAGCAACCCTTGAAAAACTTGGAGAATACAGGATGTGCTGAAAGAGAAGAGGGTTTACCTGCTGATAAAAATGCAGACACGGCTGCCAGGTGCACCTTTAGGGTAGCTGGTCTCAGCCCCAAAGTATTCAAATGCACCATATAATCCAGGACTGTGGGTAAGTCAGCAGATTCTGGGGAAATGTGCTTGCCAGAGCACCATATGGAAAACATCTTCCATTTGCAATTATAAGTAGCCCTGGTGGAAGGCTTCCTAGAAGCCCTTCAAGATATCCAATACACCTTGGGAAAGGTGTAGGTCAGCAAACTCTAACTCTTCAAGTGCCAGGCCTTGAGGTTGAGAGATTTGAGATTCGGGTACCAAACCCTCCCCTGAGCACAGGTTAACAGGTTGTGATTCCTGGGAAGACACAGGGGAAGGTGGACTGCTAAGGACATAAGGAGTGGGTACCAGGGCTGTCTGGCCCAATCTGGAGCAATCAGGATCATCTTGCAGGGTTAAGATCTGATTTTGACTAGCACCTTGAACAGAAGAGGGAAGGGGGGAAAAGTGTAGAGAAACTTCCCTTCCCAACTGAGAAGGAAGGCATCCAGAGGGACTGAGCCCAACACTGGGGGCCTGCAACAAAAAAGGGGAAGTTGGTGATTGTCTGGGGCTGCAAAAAAGATCTATCTGCAGGGTGCCCCATCTGGCAAATACTACCTCCAGTACTAAGGGGTCCAGTGACCATTTGTGATGGCCCTGGGAAATCCTGCTGAGAGCATCTGCCAGGACATTGTCCTTGCCTGGGAGGTGAACTGCTGTAAGGGAGGTGTTCAGGGAATAAGCCAGAGACCACAACTTCATTGCTTCGGTGCACAAGGCCGTAGACCGAGTGCGTCCTTGCTTGTTGATGTACCACATTGTAGTGGTGTTGTCTGTTCTGACCTGTACAACTTTGTTCTGAACAGATGTGGAAAAAACTTGAAGTGCTAGAAAAACTGCTCTGAGTTCCAACAGGTTGATGTGGAGCAGAGATTCCTGAGGGGACCACAATCCCTGGGTAGTGAGGTCGCCCATGTGAGCTCCCCACCCCAAGAGGGATGCATCTGTATTAAGGATTAAGGAGTGAGACTGAAGGGTGAAGGGGACCCCTTGTCTCAGATTGCTCTGGTCCTGCCACCACTGAAGGGCTTGGATCAGGGTTCGAGTCACTGGGATCAATTTGGTTAGAGGGTCTCTCCTTTGAGACCAAAAGGCTCTCAAATGAAACTGGATGTCCCTCATCTGAAACCTTGCTCCCTGCACCACTGCTGTAGAAGCAGCCATGTGCCCCAGGAGCTGCAGAAAATGCCTTGCTGGTCGAGAGACCTGCAGGGTGAAGGAGGAGGCCAGAGAAACCAGGGTCCTTGCTCTTTCCAGAGGAAGGAAGGCTCTGGCCTTTTTTGTGTTCAGTTCTGCACCTATGAAGGTGAGAAGCTGGACAGGCTCTAGAACTGACTTTGGAAGATTGAGAAGGAAACCTAGAGATGTGAGCAGTTGCTGAGTTACCTGAAGGTGTAGTCTGACCTGGTCTGGAGACTGGCCTACTATGAGCCAGTCGTCCAGGTAAGAAAGATGGCAATCTTTGCCTTCTTAAGTGGGCAACTGCTACTGCCAGGCATTTGTGAATACCCTCGGGGCGAGGTGAGGCCGAAGGGCATTGCTCTGAACTGGTAATGGCCTGAGGGCAGTTCGAATCTGAGGTACTTTCGATGGGAGCTTCTGATAAGAACATGGAAGTAGGCATCCTTGAGGTCCAGGGATGCTAGCCAGTCCCCTGGCCTTAGAGAGGGTAAAATAATTCCCAGAGTCACCATTTTGAATTTTGGTTTTAAAAGGTCCTTGTTTAGGTATCTGAGATCCAGGATGGGCCACCATTGTCCTGTCTTTTTTGAGGTAAGGAAGTACCTGGAGTACAACCCTTTGCCCTGGTGTAGGGGCGGAACCCTTTCCACAGCTCTGAGAGCCAGGAGGGTAGAAACTTCTGTTTCTAGAGCAAGTGCCTCTGATGGATTTGCAGGTGGAAAGGACCTGGTTCTCATCTTTGGAAATCTTTTGAAACTGAGAACCAGTCCCTGTCTTACTACTTCCAGGATCCACTTGTCTGATGTTAAAGACTTCCAGTCCTGGACAAAGTAAGCCAGCCTGCCCCCTATAGGTAGTGGAGAATCGGCCCTGGCCACCCCATCAGGGTGCCTGCTTGGCAGGGGCTTTAGGCTGAGGGGTGGGAGCAGGTCTGCTTGTACCCCATCTGCCTCTCCCTCTAAAGAACCCCCTCTGGGCATAAGCTGAAGAGGAGGCCTGGGCTTGGTAAAAAGGCCTATGAAAAGGTCTGCCCCTGCCCCTGGAAGGCTGCCTTTGAGGAGTGGCCTGCCTTTCCTTGGCCTGTGCACTCCTATAGGTGGTCCTATACTCATCCATTTTCTTCATGTAATTCTCTGTCTGCTCCCCAAACAGAGAATTACCCACCACAGGAAAATCCATGGCCTTAGTCTGGGTATCCTGTGACAGGCTAATACATCTGAGCCAAGCCATTCTGCGAAGTGCCACAGATGTAGCCATGACTCTTGATGACACATCATTAGAGTCCACTGCAGCATGGAATTGCACCTGGATGCCTCAATACCATCAGCAGCCACCTGCTCCAGCTCCTGGCAAGCTGGCCAGGGACCTGTTTTACTAGAGCCATAACAGTATCCCATCTGGATTTCTGATATCTCAACATAAGCCATATAATTTGCCTGTCTGAGTCCCAAGGATGCTGCCATGTACTGTTTCTTTGCCATAGCATCAATCCTCCTGGAGTCCTTGTCAGGGGGTGAAGCCAAGGAATATTAGCCTTGTCACAGGCTGCAGCCTGCACTACCCAACATGGCTGCATTGTTGTGTAGGAACTCCTGTCAGAGCCTGACAATGTGTACCTCTTGTCCATTCTTTTATCCACAGGAGGTATAGTGTGAGGAGTTTTAGAATTTTACTGTCTGTTTCCAAAAGATTTATGCAAAGGAATAGACAGTCTCCTGAGACTCTGGGATATCCATCATTTCTACATAGTCAGACTCCTCTTGATCCTCCACAGCTTCCTCCACAGGGAGCTGGAGGGTTTCAGCCACTTTTTTATAAAACATAAAATGAGAGGGGGACTCAGAAAGCCTAGGGGGAGACGCTCCTGAAGGTCTGTCTGGAGAGATGTCCGGTTCAATGGGCACATCCAGACTTTCAAATCCACTTTCACTCTCCTCATACTCCTCTTCCCCCTCCTCCGGTTCATAAAATTCCTCTAAAACATATTCTTGAACCAGTGGAACCGACCGAACCGTACGCTTACCTGATGGTGCCGGTTCGGTCGGAACCGGGGAAAGCGACTGGACAATTTTAATCGCTTTGGCTATTTCTTCAGCGGTTGGAGATGGAAATTTTGGCTCCACACCTGCTGATTTTCTAGTCCTTTTTGCTGGAACCGACTCCTCCGAGTCGGCTCTCCTTTCACCCAAGGAAGTCTCGCTCTGGTCAGAGGGCACTCCCTCCGGTTCGGCTATAAACGAACCGGGCTGGCCATCCGGGTCAGCGGACTTCTTGGCCTCTCTTTCCCTGAGCCTACCAACTCTCTTATCCAGGGTAGCTGCAGGAAAATTTTTGCAAATCTGGCAGTCTGCATTGAGGTGGTCAAACCCCAGACAATAAACACAGGTGGTGTGGGGGTCAGCCTTGGCAAAGGCTTCCCCACAAACACTGCAGTGTTGAAACCCAGTGGGCCCAGTTTTTCTTTTGGGTTTCTCAGACATAGTGCCAGCCTAACCAAAACTTGCCCGTTTATAGCAATCCGCCAAGCAAGACCCTCTTATCGGTTCCCAACCGTGTCACGGGTCGTGGAACAAACCGTAATGAAATCCACTTTTTAGAACCGATAAGAACCGGGAACCGCACTCTAAAAGACAGAATTCAATGAATTTTCAACAACCTGATTGGTTCAAACTGAACCGATAATACCGTTTACAAGTTCCACACAGAAATAGATGTAAAACCTATCTAGTACTTACTGTACCACAGACAGAGCTTGACCCGACCGGTTGCGGTTTAAATTCGGTTAAAAAAACTAAAAATTAATACTTTAACCGACAAAATGAACCAAGCCGAAAGAGAAATCTCCAGAGCGACTGTTCAGTGAGGTGGAGTAAAGAATCTGACAGTCTGAGTTTGAAGAACAACAGACAGAGCTTTCAACCGAGCTCGTGCTCAAAGTTCCATGCCTGGCATGGAAAGTTAACTCTTTCACCTCTGGAGCAGTTCGATGGTTGGGACTCACTGCATATGTCATAATATAGCAAGACTTCATGTTGTTTGAAACACCTGAAGGTCTGTCTGGGGAGATGTCCGGGTCAATAGGCACATCCAGACTTTCATAATCACCATCATCATCCTCATACTCTCCCTCCTCCTCATCCGGTTCATAAAATTCTTCCAAGGTGTAATCCGGAACCGGGGAAACCGACCGAACCGAACCTTTGCCAGATGGTGCCAGTTCGGCCAGAACCGAAGTAAGTGATTGCACTATTCTTGTCGCCTTGGCCATCTCATCGGTGGTCGGAGTATGAATTTCTGGGTCCGAACCGGACAATTTATCTTTTCTTTTTCTTTTTACCTGAACTGACTCCTCAGACTCGGCTCTCCTTTTGCCCGAAGAAGTATCGCCCTGGTCAGAGGGCACTCCTTCTGGTTCAGTCGGAACCGAACCGGGCTGGCCATCCAGGTCAGCGGACTTCTCGGCCTCCCTTTCCCTCAGTCTACCTAATCTCTTTTCCAGGGTAGCTTTGGGAAAATGCTTACAAATTTGGCAGTCTGAATCGAGGTGGTCAAACCCCAGACAATAAACACAGGTGGTGTGGGGATCAGCCTTAGCAAAGACTTCCCCACACACACTGCAGTGTTGAAACCCAGTGGGCCCGTTTTTTTTCTTGGGTTTCTCAGACATGGCCAATCCTAACCAAAATTTACCCTTTTTTCGGCAATCCGCCAGGCAAGGCTCCCCTATCGGTTCCTGACCGTGCCACAGGTCTTGGAAAAAACCGTAATAAAATCCGTTTTTTTACCACACTCTAAAAATACACAAACTTTTTTACCTGAAACTGATCGGTTCAGCCGAACCGATCCACAATTTACAAGTTCCACGCAGAAACTATAAAGAAAACCTATCTAGTACTCATGGTACCACAGACAGAGACTTAAACCGACAGATCGGTAGCAGCAATTCGGTAGAAACCGAGCGAAAAAACAACACTTTAACCGACTTTTTTGAACCAAGCAAAGGAGAAATCTCCGCAGCGACTGTTCAGTGAGGCAGAGTAAAGAATCTGACGGTTGGAGTTTAAACAACAGCAGACAGGGGCTTCAACCTAGCTCACAGTGAACATTCCATGCTGGCCATGGAAAGTTTAACTCTTTGTTCTCCGGGGCAGTTGAAAGGCAGGACCTAACTGCATATGTCAGAATACAGCAAGACTTCATGTTGTTTGAATAAATATGAGTAAGTTGAAGGGGCTAAGCTCAAGGCATGAGAGCAGTGCAGTTCAAATCTGTTGGATAGTTTCAGGGGCCAGATTCTAAAACTGCCTGGCTATGGATGAATCCATGCTGTTAGAATCTAAGAATTCATAAACTAGGAGTAAAATATCAAAACATTTGTTAGAACTTTTTCAAGCAAAAGATAATCAACATGGAATAGGCTGCCAGGGGAGGCCAATGAAAAATAAATCATACAGGCAGGTTTTCAGAGACAACTTTGATATCTTTTGGAGAAAGTGGGGATAGAGGGATAGGAACAAAGCAGGAAAGTGGTACTAAGATCAACCTTGACAGGGCAGGCTTTTATGAACCAAATAATCTTCCTGGTCTTAAATTCCTATTTTACTAATGTCCGATATGAATTACAGTCAGTGCTTTGTTTAAAGCTGCAGTACTAGTATCCTCAAACAAATTTCAGCTGCCTTTACGTTTTACATGATTATATACCTAATTTCAATTGCTTCGCCTAACTGCCTCAGTTGCCACAAATATGCAAAATCCGACCCCAATAAATGAAAGGTTAAGTGTTAATCCCTGCATTTCTTTTTTTTCAGCAATGTAATTGGGTGACAAATGATTGCATTCTCTAGTACTGGTTACTTAAAAACCATGTAATAGATCTCTTTCACAGTCAAAGAGGTTTCCTTACCGTGACATTGTTTCTATTGGCTCAGCAACGGCTGCTTCTGAAAAATGCAAAAGAAAAACTAAGTTAATGCTAAGCTTTGCAGTCAACCCAGCTCTAAACAGAGAAATGTTTCATCATCTAGCCCAACATCTGATGTTTTTTTTTCTTTTAAGCTTCAAAATGAATGTGCAAATTAAAAACACACACACATACACACTTTATGAAGAATGGCATTATAAAAACTCCTAATGTAAAGCTCCTTGATACTATAAAAATAAAAGATTTGAGCTTGCAAAGGTACAACTCTTTATACTGCCTTCTCTGAAGCCCAAGTTAGGGCATTTCCAGCCAGGGACTACAAGATGGAATAGTTACTTACAGTAGTAACACCATTTCTGCTAATAGTTTCGAACAGCAAGTCAAACTAGAGCATCATTACCGTGAGGTGCACTGTGTCCTGGAACTTGACTGTTTTTTCAAAGATGCTCTCTCGGGATTTTAACAATTCAGAACAAGCAGCAGCAATCATTAATAAAAACCTTAAGCTTTAAGAAAAAATTACATATCGTTGTAATGCTGTTTCTTCCAAAGAAACCCATCACTATGCTTGACAAACTGCAATCATTCCCCTGGAACAAGCTGCCCGAGCCTAGAATTTTATGCCCATTAGATAACTTTGAATGAATTTAGAAACTCTGCTGTGGTCACGCGCTCCCCTACCCTCTAAGGGCTGATTTATTTCTCAAGCCGTGGGAGAGCAGTGACTATTAAAACTAGCTAAGTGACTACCACTTAAGTTTTGATCAAAACATTTTTTTTTTAAACAAAAACAAAGTATGCAACATGTTAAATTTCAGTTGTGAGTAATGCACTAAGAACTGTCTGTTGTGAGAACCTCTTCCAGGTTCTGGAAGGGGGGGGGTTGGGATGGAATTGTCAAGCATAATGAGGGATCCCTTTGAAAGAATCAACATTACTACAGTGAGTAGTTTTTCTTCAAACTGCAGGAATCCCTCACAGTTGCTTGACAAACTGCAGGCTCCATAGCAGTACCTTGGGAAGTTGGGTAAAGAACCTATTTAGGGAAAAGGTTCTGAAAAACAGCACTGCCATAGTTGGCATCCCTTCTGGACTGAATGTCCAGACAATAATGCTTTGTAAAGCTCTGCACTGTTTTCCAGGTAGCTGCTTTACTAATTTCCTGAATGGAGACACCTCTATATGCAGCCACAGAGGCTGTGGAACAAGCTCTTAGGCCCTTAGGTGGAAGTTTGCCAGGTTTCCCATAGCAGAACTGGATACAGGCCACTATCTAATGAGCAATGGTTCTCCTGGATGGTGGTTTTCCTTGACCTATGTCCCTATAGGTGACAAACAGCTGTGTAGATGTGGACCGGACATCCTTTGTGCAGTCCAAGAAGTACCTTAAAGCTCTTTTAACATCCAGACTATGGAGCCTCTGCCCCCCTGGTGTGGATTTTTCAGTGAAAAACACAGGGAGTGTGATAGATTGGTTCAGGTGAAATTCAGAAACTACTTTGGGAAGGAATTTCTGGTTGGTCCTCAAAACTACCTTATCTCCATGGAAAACAATGTAGTTAGGGGCTGTACACAGAGTTTGGAGCTCACTCACTCTTCTGGGTGAGGTGAGGGCTACCAAGAAAACTGTTTTGAAGGTGATGTAATTCAGATCAGCAGTTGCATCAACTCGAAGGGAGCACCCATGAGGTGAGCAATACACAGGTTCAAGTTCCATTGAAGGACTGGATCCTAAAAAGGAGGGTTCAAGTGGGTCAGACCCTTGAAGAACCTTTTGGAAATAAAAGCCAGGGAAGGTACTGACTTATCCCTGCCAGCCAAGGCATACGCTGAGACTACTGCAAGATATACCCTAACAGTAGAAGGCAGAAGGCCCAAGGACTATAGGTGTACCAGATATTCCAAGATGTTGGACAGGCTGGCCTGAAAAGGGTTAAGCTGTTTGGAAGGGCACCACAGGGAAAACTTTTTCCATTTTGAAGCATATATTTTCCTGGTGGCTGGCTTTCTGGAAACTTTTAACATATTTAACACCTCTTTCCAGAAGTTCAAACCAGAATCTTCTAACTCTTCAAGTACCAGGTCCTGAGGTGCAGGGTGCTCGAGTTTGGGAAGGTTATACTGCCCTGAGGCAAGGTCAACAGATTGTACCTCAGGGGGAGGGTAACTAGAGGTTTGCTACATAGGGACAGGAGTAGAGTACCAAGTTTTCCTGTCCCAGTCTGCAGCAATTAGGATAATTGTTGCAGGCTCCCTTCTGAACTTCAACAGCACCCTCAGTAGGACAGAAAAAGGGCAAAATGCATAAAGGAACTTCCCTGTCCAACAGACTATCAGGGCATCCTCTGGGACTATCCCCACTGATGGGGGTCTGCATCAAAATAGGGGGAGCTGGTAGCTTTGCCAATAGGCACACTGGTCTACCTCTGGTGTGCCCCATCTTCTGAACACTGCCACTAGCACTTGCTTGTTCAGAGTCCATTTGTGGTTTCCTTGACTGATTGTGTTCAGGAACTCTGCAAGGACATAGTCTTTCCCTGGCAGATGTACTGTAGACAGTTGCACTCCCAATGTGTACCAGGCTCCAGATCTTCATTGCTTCTGTGCATAGTTTCGACGATCTTGTTCCTCGCTCTTTGTTTACATAATACATGGTGGTGGTGTTGTCTGTCCTGATCTGGACTGACTGACCCCTGATGTGGGAGGAAAAGGCCTGCACTGCCAGATATACATCCCTGAGTTCCAGGAGGTTTATATGTTCTAGTGGGGCCTACACACCACTTACAGTGAAGTCCTCCAAGTGGGCGCCCCAACCCAGAAGGGAGGCATCTGTATAAAGCACCGTTGGGTCAGCAAGCTCCACTAGTCCCCTTTGGATGATTCTATGCAATGCCAGATCGATTAGGAACAAGACCGCAATTATTGCAGACTTGAATTCCACCATTGATCTGGCTTGTATTATGGAGACCTGGTTGGGGGATGACGCGGATCCAGTTTTGGAGGTGTCTATCCCAGACAGGTTCTCCACAGTGCACTACCTGAGGAAGGAATGCAGGGGTTGGGGTGTACCAATCTGCTTTAGATCCAACCTGAACTTCTCCAAGCACCCAGAGGGTTTCACTTCGTTGTTTGAATGCATGACCGTAGGCGGGGGTCCAGGTGCAGGCTGTAGAATCCTTCTTGTATACCGGCCCCCATGGCACGAGGGAGAATTTCTGCAGGAAGTCACAGACTTTGTAATTCTGGGTAATTTCAATGCCTGGATCAATAATGAACTCTCACATTTTGGTTGTGATTTCCTCCAGACAATGCTCTCTCTGGGCCTTGCAGAACCTGTTGCTTTTGTGACCCACAGTCATGGTAACGCCTTGGGCTTAGTGGTCTCACTGGGGCTTGAAGTCACCGACCTCAAGACTGATCCAGTCACTTGGTCTAATCATTGCACAGTAGAGTTCTTTTTCAGGCCCCCCCCCCCCCCAGTAATCCTTCTCCTGTTGAGATGGTCCGCTACCGCCCTTTGAAGGGGTTGTCCCCAGAGGGACTGACGGTAGTATTGGACCTTTCTGGTGTGGGTGTTGCTTGTGTGAGAGGTGCGTATGAGGTGGTGGCAGCCTATAATAATGCTGTCTCCAAGGCACTCTACTCTGTCACACCGGTCTGTATATGACCCAAGTTTTCTCGCTTGAGACCCCCCGTGGTTTGATGGGGCTCTCAAGGAGATGAAGACCAGGGGGTTGGAGGCTGGAGCACTGTTGGCAGATGTCTCAGTCTGAGGAGGACAGACTGGCTTTGAGAATTCACTATCGTGAATATCAAAGAGCAATCAATCATAAGAAGGCAGTGTACCTGTCTGGGGAGATTGCTTCAGGGAGGAACAGACTGGCTCTGCCTTTTCAGACTGTAGACAGGCTACTTGATCCCACCTGTCTGCAGCCAAAAAGAGCAGCTTCAGTTGCTCAGTGTGAGGAGCTCGCTCTGTTTCTCTCTAACAGAGTGTCCTTCATTAGGGACAGGATCTCTCCAATAGGGCAGATGCAGCCCTGCAGTGGTGAGTTGTGCATTTTCAGAGGCACTCCTATTGTCTGGGGTGAGTTAGACCAGTGGGAGTGGCAGAGGTATGCGAGGTGATTTCGGAGCTGTGGCCCATATACTGCGAACTGGACCTGGGCCTGGCCCGTCCCTTAATGGAACATGTCGAATCTATTGCTCCAGTGTTCATGGAGATTGTCCAGTGTTCACTTTCGGAGGGACGTTCCCCAGCACCTTGAAAGAGGAAATGATGAAGCCCCTCTTGAAGAAGCCATCTCTTGACCCTGATGTCTTCGAGAATTATAGACCAATCTCTAACCTCCCATTTTTGGGCAAGGTTATTGAGAAAGTAGTGGCTCTGCAGCTCAAGGCACACCTTGCGGCTTTTGACATCTATGAGCCATTACAATCTGGGTTTAGGTCCAGGTACTGCGCCAAAACGGCGTTAGCCAGGGTGCAAAATGATCTCCTAAGGGCGAGAAAAAGAGGGGATCAGTCAATACTCATTCTCCTTGATCTCTCCTCAAGTGTTTGAAACCGTGGACCATGTAGTATTGCTGGATCATCAAAGGGAGCTCTGTGAACTCACAGGTACTGTTATCAAATGGTTTGAGTCCTTTTTCCCAGGCATGGAGCAGAAGGTAGTGATGGGGAATTTCTCCTCCTGCCTGCAGCCCCTGCCCCGTGGAGTTCTCCAGGGCTTGATCCTGTTGCCTATGTTGTCTGTGGTGTACATGCTTCCCCTGGGTGAGATCACTGGACAGTACAGCTTGGGTTTTCACTGTTATGCAGATAATACAGGGTTGTACATGTCATTTGCTCCTGGGACGACTGACGCCATAGAGGTGCTTAATAAATGTCTATCTGAGATCCAGGACTGGATGTCCTCTGGCTAGCTGAGACTCAACCCCAACAAGACAGAGGTGCTACTGATTGAGATGGTCACCGGCAGGATGTGGTTGCTGATGGGCATGAGAACAAGGTTATTCCTTGGCTACATCTACTAACGTGAAAAAGCTGGGCATCATCCTTGATGATGCATTGACACTTGAGGCTCAGGTGTCATCCATCGTCTGGAGTGTTTTTTTACCACCTTAGGAATGTCACCTGGAGCAAAGCCTTAATCCGGCCTGGTGACCTGCCCTCACTGGTTTACACTTTTGTGACATCTAGACTCAACTACTGCAATGCTCTGCCACCTGCAGCTAGTGCAGAACGCAGTAGCCAGGTTGCTGACGAGCCTTCTGAGGTCTTGTCATGTGAAGCCGGTCCTGCATGACCTGCACTGGCTGTCAGTGAGATGGAGAATCACCTTCAAGGTGGACTTGATCACCTATAAGGCCCTATATGGATCGGGCCCTGGTTATCTGAGTGACCTCCTCACTCTTATCCGCCCTGTGCGCTCGCTCCGCTCCTCCATCGAAGGCCTCTTAGCGGTTCTCAGGACCCAGCTGAAGACCTCTGGAGATTCCAGGTGGCAGGCCCGGCCCAGTGGAACTCGCTTCCAAGATCCTTGAGGGAGGCCCCATTGGTGGTGGTGTTTAAGCAAGGTCTGAAGGCGTATCTTTTTAGAGAGGCAATCGAGAACTGTTTATGAGTATTAGGGAAATAGACTGCTAAATTGTTTATTTTAAATAAGGATTTTACTTAGGTATTGCTGTTGCTCATTGTCACTGTTATTGATATATGTTCTTGTATTAATGTATATTATTTATTTCTAACTGTTGCCTGCCTTTACAGTGCCCAGAGCCTCTGGGCTAGGGCACTTGATAAATAAAATGTTGCTTACTTACTGTGGGTGACTGCTGGAGGAAGGGAACTTCCATTACGACGTTCTTCTCTTCCTTCTACCAGTCCAGCGCCTTTACAAGGCACCTTGTAACTGGTACCTACCAACTTTCACAGAGGGTCCCACTTTTGGGACCAAATGAGACCATAGGTGGTACTGAATAGCCCTAATTTGTAAACTGGCACCTGGTGCCATTGCTGTGGAGGCAGCCATGTGCCCAAACAATTTAAGGAAGCCTCTTGCCAGTCTGGGCTGTCTTACCCTGAAAGACCTTGCAAGGCCTATCAGGTTTGTCACCCTCTCTTGAGGGAGGAAAGCCTCTCCTTGTTGGATGTCTAGCTCTGCTCCTATAAAGTCCAGTACCTGGACAGGTTCTGTCTGGGACTTTGGAACATTTTCCAGGAATCCTAGATCTTCTAGAATTGTCTGGGCTGGGAGAGCTGGAGGGAGCCTTTGGCCTCTTGGTATGACAATTCTGAGACTAGCCAGTTATCCAGGTACAGGAAAACCACTACACCTTGCCTTCTCAAGTGAGCTGCGACTACTGCCAGGCACTTGATGAAGACCCTCAGTGCCGAGGACAGGCCAAAGGATAGGGCCATGAACTGGTAGTGGCAGTTCCTTACCCTGAACTTGAGGTACTTTCTGAGAGTCATACTGGAACGTAAAAGTAGGCATCCTTCAAATCCAGTGACTCTGGCCAATGTCCCTACTGCAGAGATGGGATCATTGTGGACAGTGTCACCATCTTGAACTTTCTTTTTTTCAAGTGTTTGTTCAGAAATTTAAGATCTAAAATGGGTCACCACTATCTATTTTTCTTCTGGGCTACGAAGTATCTTGAGTACAACTCCTTTCCATACTTAGAAGGGGGAACTCTTTCCACTGCATTGGTCTGCAATAGCTTTTCCACCTCCAACTCCAGCAGGTGCTTTTCTGCTGGGGTATTAGGTGGGAAGGCCCTGTGTGCCAGCAGTTTCAAAAATCTTTTGAACTGCAGGAAGAGATCTTGGCTCACTATCCAGAACTCTCTTGTCTGTGGTGATGTTTTTCCATGCCTGGAAATAGTAAGTCAATCTTCCCCCAACTGGCAATGGCTAGGCAACCTGGACAGATGTGTTGGGGTTGTGCTTTGCCTGCACCTTGAGGCTGGAGTGGTTTCAGCCTGCTTGGCACCTTTGCTGCCTTTCCCCCTGAAGAAACCCCTCTGAGGAAAGTAATCATAAGTCACAAAAGCTCAGGGAAAATAACCCTTGTCCAACTTGCCCTTCTATAAGGTCTATGACAAATGGAGGGCTTTTCTTCTTGGTACTGCTTTTGTAGGTGGTCTTATACTCATCCACCTTTTTCAATATAGACCTCTGTTTTGTCCCCAAACAAGGAGTTGGCTTTGCAGGGGAAATCCATGGCCTTAGTCTGAGTGTCATGTGAGAGGTTTGTAGTCCAAAGCCATGCAAATCTCAAGGACACCACATGTGCCATTAACTCTGGAAGCAGTGTCATTGGCATCCACAACATGTAATAATGGTATTTGGTGGCATCCATGGCAGCCTTTACTGTGTTGGCCAGGTTGTGGGCTAGGTCAGCAGCAGTTTTCTCGCACATAGACACCGCAGAGCTCCAAAGTGCCTTCTGGTACCAAGCTGTGTAGGCCATATAAACTGCCTGCCTCCGCAAAAGGGAAGTCAAGATGTACACCTTTTTGCCCATGCCGTCCCGTTTCCTAGAATCCATTGCTGGGGGTTGAGAGGAAAGGGCACCTTAGCCTTGTCACAGGCAGCAGTTTGCACTGCCTCTTCATGGTCAGGAGGAGTATATAAGTACCCAGCACCCTGCCTATCCAGCTGGTATTTCTTTTCAACCTTTTTGTCTATGCCAGCTGCAGAAGTGGGGGCAACCAAGGATCTGGATGTGGCCTTCTTCAGAGATCTATGAGCAGGCAGGAACAACCTCTTTGTGGGTGTTAAGCCAATCATATCCAGAAACTCCACCTCATCATCATCCTTTGCAATCTCTTGAGGAGAGAGGCTGAGGTTGCTCGCCATCAGCCTCAAGAATGAACAGTGTTTGCCGGCCTGCTGGGGCAGCGGTAGGGCTACTGCTCGTGGCACTAGTGACCCGAGTTCGGGAACAGACTCAAGCATCTGGAGGGTCGGCCGGGGGACTGAGTGCCCAGAGGCCACTCTCCTCCTCTGGGAGGATGGGCTACTTGTCCCACTGCTCTGGGTGATCATGGGTGGAGGCGCAGCAGGACAGCAGAAAAAAGAGAGGGGGGACATCGGCTGGGAGCCGGCGCGTTCGCATGTCCCAACATGCTCCACCCCTAGACTCTCCAAGTGCGCTGAAGTCCCGTGGGAGGGACCAGAAAACGAGGAAAACCCTTGCAGTGCTCCCTGTAGACACAGCTCCAGGCCATCCCCAATGCCCCTACCAGCACTGGCGACAGCATCCCTGACGAAACATAGACATGTCGGGGTGGAAGGGGGTCCTGTCCTGTACCCGCCTGGGGGGTATAACCACAGCTCCATGGGGGGATGGACTGCACCAGTGTCTGGACAGATGAGCGGGGACGCACAAAGCCATAGGAGTCTCCTGAAGAAAGGGAGTACTGCGGCGAGAAGTGGGCATAAAGAAACAATATATAATTTAAAAAAAATTAACAGTGTGAGGTGTAATCCTCAGAGGACTGAGGCAGGGAACCAAACTGCTGAACAGGTGATCTGTCAAGCTTTATGGCTTCACCCGCTTCCTCCTCTTCTTCATACAAATGCTCAGCTTCTTCCACCACAGACATTTTATTTATTCATTTATTTATTTACGAGATTTACCAGGAAGGCATACTGAGCAACATGCTCGATTCCAGATGCGACCTGGGGGCCTAGACCCAGTACATGGCAAATATTAGAAACAAGTACAAGTACAGAGATTGTAATAAAGAAACAATAGCATATGATTTGTACAAATATAATACAGTGTAACATGTACTCCAGGTACAGTAGTACAGTAGATTACAGACAGATATGCACATAACAGGAATAATTACTGTACATTATTTATTTATTAGAGGGCTGAACTTGCAGCATTAGCAGGAGCAGCTGGAGGAGAAGTGTGCCTGGAGTAGTCTGGAGCGGAGACCGGGATTATGTGCGTGTCTGATAGGGGTGGGGAGGGCGTTCCAGATCTGTGGGATTCTGAATTTAAAAGCTGACTGGCCTTTGGTGTTGGCATAAATGGGATATGTAGGAGTCTGGGATCTGTGCCTCTTAGGGAGTACGCAGGGGGAGGGTGTTGGGATAGGGTAGATTCAAGATGGGGGGGAGGAAGTGGGTCCAGAATTTAGCGGCAAACCTAGCGCAATTTATTAATATGCGGTCATGGAGAGATGGTAGGGCTAGAGAGTTATATAAAGTACAATGGTGCGTGGATTGTGGGGAGTCGAGGGTGAAACGACAAAAGGAGTGGAATAGAGTGTCTAGGCTAGCTAGGGTGGATGCAGGGGCGATAGAGTAAACTATGTCATCATAATCCAGTACAGGGAGTATCATTTTTTGGACTATGGTGAGCCTCGTTTCCTTGGGGAGACAGGTTTTATTTGATAGAAGTCCCCCAGTTTGGGTAGCAGCCTCTTATGCAGGGAATCTATGTGAGAGGCAAAGTCGAGGTGTTGGTCGAGCCATACGCCTAGGTATCTAAAGCTAGTGCATTGCTCAAGGGGTGCTCCTTCCAGGGTTGAGAAAGGAGGACACAGGGTTTGGCGGGAGAGTCTTTGTTGGGAGCCAAATGTAAGCGACACCGTTTTTTTAGGGTTTAGAAATAGCTGGTTCTTCCTGAACCAGTGCTGGATGGCTGCGAAGTCCTCCTGAAGGAGAGGTGCTACGCTGCTTGTGGAGGGGCCGGATGTATACAGAGCTGTATCATCTGCATACATTTGAATGGAAGAGTGGGAGCACGCAGCAGGGAGGCCATTAAGAAAAATGGAGAAGAGTATTGGACCTAGGACTGATCCTTGAGGGACCCCAGAATTGACTTGTAGGGGGATTGATGTATGTGAGGCCAGTCTGACCGCTTGCATCCTACCCGCAAGATAGTCTTGGAACCAGTCTATAGCTGAGTGAGCTAGACCTGCATCCTTAAGTTTTGAGATGAGAAGGGGATGTGAGACAGTATCGAAAGCTTTGGCTAGATCAATAAATATGGCTGAGGTGATGTGCCCTTTGTCGATACCTGTGAGGATGTCTCCAGTGACATGTAGTAGGGAGGTGATGGTAGAATGGGATTTGTGGAAGCCAGATTGGAAGGCAGAAAAGAAGGAGGAGGCATCCAGGAACTGGGACAGTTGGGACAGGACTAGACGCTCCTGAAGTTTGGCCAGGATCGGGAGTAGGGAGATAGGTCTATAGTTACCTGGGGAGGAGGGGTCACCGCCTTTAGGAAGGGGTATGACAGTGGCCAGTTTCCAAGACGTTGGAACCTTGCCCAGAGAGAAGGAGAGATTGAAGAGTGCGGCCAGTGGAGTGGCTATGGCAGGGGCTGACAAGAATAGCATCTTGGCGTCCAGAGACAACGGGCATTTGCCTTTATTTGGGTTCAACGTCCGTAGGGAGTGGAGGACTTCTGTTGGGGAAATTGGTTGGAACACGAAAGGTGGGATTGAGGGGTGAGTTCGAGGGGTGTGGGTGCTGTGTGAGTGGACTGGGGCGTGAGTATTCTGGAGGGGGAATAGAAGGGTGTTGGCGCAGCTGGAGAAATGGGTGTTGAATGCTTCCACAACACAGATGGGGTCGGAGATGAGGGTACCATTCATTAGAATTGAGGGGAGAGGTGGTTGGGTTGGGGGAGAGAGCAAGGATTTGAGGGATTTCCAGAAGTCCATAGGGTGGTTAGAATTTTTACTGAAGGTAGCTAGGAAGTAGGACTTTTTTGCTTGGCGAATACTATTTGTGCAAGCATTTCGGAGGGCTCTACAGGTAGTAAGGGAGGCCTGGGAGCCCAGTTTCTTAAAAGCTTTCCAGGCATGGTCTCTGGTATGGCAATTTCTAATTATGTCAGCCGTGATCCAGGGGAGATGTGCTCCTCTAACTCGTTTTGTGCGTAAAGGAGCGTGCTTGTCCCACACTGTTAGGAATCTGATTTTAAAAGCATTAAAGGCATCGTCAATGGAAGATGTCTCGGTGATGCAGGACCAGTTTACCCTTCCCAGGTCCACCAGGAGAGATGCTAAGTCTGAGGAGTTGTAAGACCTGGTGCGCAGTGTCTTTGGGGAGAGGGGCTATGAACCTTCCTGATCAGGTAAACCATGTGGTGGTCGCTAATAGAGTCAGGAAGTAGGCCTGCTTTAAAGTTCTATGTGGGTGCGAGGTGAGGCCCAGTCCAGTAGGGAGTGGTTGTTTGAAGGTTAAGTCTGGTAGCTCCTTTATAAGTTGCGTGAGGTTTTGGGCCTTATTTTTGCCTTCAGGAGAGCTTTTCAGCTCCAAGCCAGTTGGCATTATAATCCCTGTGGCATGGAGTTCACCTCCTTTGGCTAGGGACTGAAGCGTAGTTAGATGGGAGAGGATATCATCATTGGGTGTGCATGGAGGAGTTGTACTTGCCACATAAATAGGAGAGGTATAAGGAAGTGAGATTTTAATTAGTGAGGAGTCTATATTTGCGGGGAGTGAGGGGATCTCCACAGCGGTGAATTGACGTCTGTTTGAGATATATATGGCCGTGCCACCACCTTTCTTTTTCCCATGCCTGTCGTGTCTAATTATTGTGTAACCAGGGATGGAGACTTCGGCATCCGAATGATGTGGTTTTAACCAAGTTTCTGAAATGGTCAGTATATCAGGGTGTAGTGTTAACACTGTTGGTTGTAGCAGGGAGATTTTGGATAGCAGGCTGCAGGTATTTAGGTGGAGTATGCGTAGGCCTTTGGGGAGAGTGAACGGGGTGGGGGTGTTGGTTAGGTTTGGGCCTGGGTTAGCCTCTATGTCCCCTGATAGCAGCAGGAGAAGGGCGCAGAGATGCATTATTTTGGACCTGAAATAGGTTTTGCCTGCATTGGTGCTGCAGCCAGGAGAGATAGCCGCTGGGTGACTGAGGGTTGAGGATTTTAAGATTGAGAGCCCTGGGTGAAAGGAGGGTGGCAGGATTGCAGCATATATAATGCCGTAGTGGACATGAGCCAATTCCAGTACCGGCACGTGGGGGGAAGCACCAAGGTGTGGCTGCGGGGTGCACCGAGGGGGTAGGGTTGGTGGGGGTTCCCTCATTGGGAGGGTTGTGGGTGGTAAGGAGGCTTGTATAGTCATAGAAAGGTAGAGTAACGCTGTGAGAAATATCATACTTAGGCAGGTCTATGGAGTTAGTAGCGAAGAAAATGGTAGGTGCCCTTTAGTGGAGGCAGCTGATAAGCTGCAAATGGAAAAGTGGGCTGATAGGTTTTACTCAGTCATGTGACAACAGCAACCACAGCCTATAAAAGGAGGAGCCGACCAAGGGTGGTGGCGGGGTAGAAGCAACACAAGCACAGAGACAGAGAAAGCAGCTGTTGGACAAGTTTAAAATTGGCGCCTGAATTCGCGCCCTTGCTTCACTGAATCCCGTACCTGGTGATTCGGGGGGGAAGGGTCCGCGGTTGGACGAGTGCAGGGGAGGGCTTGTGAAGTATCCTGGAGCCCTCTCAACCCCAAATGCCGCTTCTGTGGAGGAAAAAGAGTGGATTTTAAAGGCAAACTGTGGGGGGAGATTACTGAACAGCTAATCGGTAAGTGGACTGCAGTAGGAGGATTTCTAGTGTGGAGCACGGAGACCAAGCAGGGATTGTGCTGCTATTTTGTTTTTTTTTTTTGGTAGTGGGGGGCCTGGAACCATGTGGTTAATGGCCACCGTTGATCAGGTCCAGCGTGGACTTGCTGAAAACTGAGTCAGGCAGACTCTCTGAAACAGCATGGGGGCAGACTACAACTCAAGCAGCTCAGACAGTGCTGCACAGGCTCTCTGACTCAGTAGAATTCAGCACAGACTGGGAGCAGACTTTGAACTGTATAATATATGTTTCTTCAATTAAAGGCTTCACAGCCCTGTGTCGTGGGATTGCTATGTAGCCCCCGTAGCCTAGTCAGCACTCTGTGAGGGAGAATCCCTGGTCTTAAAGCTCCACACAGTACAATGCTTTTCGTAGGGGAGAACAAAACATAATACCCTGTGGGGTACCACAGGGATCAGTGCTGGGACAGGTCCTATTCAACATCTTCATCAGTGACATTGCGCAGGATCTAGAAGGCAGAATTTCACTGTTCGCTGATGACACAAAGCTCTCTAACAGAGTAGACACACCAGAGGGTGTAGACAGAATGAGAAGGGACCTGCAGAAACTTGAAGAATGGTCAAGGGTTTGGCAGTTGAAATTCAATGCAAAGAAGTGCAAGATAATGCATATGGGGCACAAAACCCTGGCACAATATATCAGTTGGAGGTAAGAATATAGCATGCACCAAGCAGGAAAGGGATCTTGGGGTTGTCATCTCTGATGACCTCAAGGTAGGGAAACAGTGTGACAAGGCATCAGGTAAAGCAAATAGGATGCTGGGATGTATAGGCAGGGGCATCACCAGCAGGAAAGGGAGGTCATAATTCAGCTATACAAGACACTAGTGAGGCCCCACCTGAGTACAGTGTACAGTTCTGGAGACCATACCTACGTAAGGACATAGACAGGGTAGAGAAGGTTCAGAGGAGGGCAACAAAGATGGTGCATGGATTGCATCACAAGTCCTATGAAGACAGGTTGAAGGAACTGAACATGTACTCCCTGGAGGAGAGGAGGAGAGAGGAGATATGATGAGAGACATACAAGTATCTTACAGGGAGAAACAGAGTGCAGGAAAACACTATTTTTAAGCGAAAAGATGTTCCAGAACTAGAGGCATGGGATGAAGTTGGAGGAGGACGATTCAGAGGAAACATGAGAAAGAATTTCTTCACAGAACGGGTGGTGGACAAGTGGAACACCCTGCCAGAGGAAGTGGTGGGGCTGAAACAATCACAGGATTTAAGAATGCATGGGATAGACATAAAGGAATTCTAGAGGTCAGGGTAAGGAAACAGACTTCTAGGAAAACAAACTGAACTTACAAGCTCAAATGGGCAGACTGGGTGGGCCATAGGCCCTTATCTGCCGACACTGTCTATGTATCTATGTATCTATGTATACTTAAGGTAACAGAGCTATCAGCAGGGTGAAACAGGCTAACATCACATGCAAAAAACTATCAGCACTCCTGCGACGACATTAATTACCAGCAACACAAGCACAGAGACAGAGAAAGCAGCTGTTGGACAAGTTTAAAATTGGAGCCTGAATTAGCCTTGCTTCACTAGTCCTGTACCTGGTGATTCCGGAGGTCAGCGGTGGTGAATGCAGGGAGGGAGCTTGTGAAATATCCTGGAGCCTCTCGACCCCAAATGCGCTTCTGGTGATTCGGGGGTCATGATCGGGCGTGTGCAGGGAGGGCACAGGTACAGCAGCCTGGGGGGCTGACACTGGACATAAAGACTCCCATAGCCTGGAAAGCCTGAAAAAACTGCCATGCCTTAGCCATGTCCTCAGCAGAGGGCATTCTAGATTTGTCAGCTAGAGTCTCCTTTGCTTCTTCAGCAGGAGGGGCAGTGACATGCTTCTCTTTCTGCTTTTTCTTAGCAGGCACCAGTTCCAATGCCTGCTCAGCAGACCTTTTTGTCTCTGAGGACTCAGGGGTCTCCCTGTCAGACACCCTGACCACTGACTCACCCATAGCAGACTTGTCCTTCTGCTTACTATGAGGAATTATGTTGAAAAAGGCTCTTGGAGCTGCACCTGGGACAAGCACTGCTGCGCTATGTGAAACAGTCACTTGTAAGCAACTGGGTAGCTGGCACACTGTTCAGTTACCAATCCAAGTGATACACTGCTTAAAACAGCAAAAGAAATATGAGCATACCTTGAGATGTTCACTGAATGTGTTTCTGCTTTATTAAATTTCCATGCTTTAAACAGCGCTTTTTACATAAATATATCTGCAGCCATAACATTCATAGTCAACATAAACTTGTATCTTTTGTTGTTCCCCCTCATCTCACATGACTTCACCACATCACCTGATGCATTTCATGCTGATGTGCTTTATCGAAGGCAGAGGTGGTGAATCAAGCACTGCCCTTTTATATTGTCCACACTTAAAAACACATGAACAATATTAAAGAGCCCCTGACACCATTAGAAAAACTTGGAAAAAATGTGAGATTTAGACAGTTCCGTTTATATTTCATGTATTTTCTATAAATATTTACCTTTTTTCTTTATTACCGAGGACAGCTATATGAAAGAGACTTACTGTCCCTTAGACTTTATCTGCTCTTTCTGTTATCCTACATATGACATCATAATCCGGGTTGCAGCTGGAAATGAGCTTCTGGTCATGGTGCTTTTCCCGGTTACCAACTTTTAAATAAATAAATAAATAAAATAAATAATCCTCCGTTTATGGCATCGTAATCCCCACAGCAATAGGCTATGATGTCATAAACAGAACTGAGATG
Organism: Neoceratodus forsteri; assembly: GCA_016271365.2. Lineage (NCBI taxonomy): Eukaryota > Metazoa > Chordata > Ceratodontiformes > Ceratodontidae > Neoceratodus > Neoceratodus forsteri. Next base: position 766,000,875 of record CM028132.1, read on the forward strand.
TCATATGTAGGCAAGCAGCCAGAACAGACAGGGCAGTGATCCTGTTTACATGCAAATGTCATTGGTAATAAAGAAGAATGGCAAATACAGAAACAATATTAAAATATAAGCTCACTTGTGCTAAACATTACATTTTCTCAAAGTTGTCACAATGGTGTCAGGGGCTCTTTAAATGTAAAGATCATTAGAAACATCTTACAGTACAAAAAGTGCTGTGCCAAATAACCCTTACACCAGAATAAATATGAATAAATACAGAATATTAAAAACCACAAGAAATGAAAATAATCCAAATCCGGATATTCTTATTTCTTAAAATTCAAATCTTAATAAAAAGCTAAGTGTTAGAATATTAATGTTTCAAGTTAGAGAGTCCTGGTGCTCCTTATATGTCAAAATGGGCACTTCAGGAACCAAAAAATATTTAATTGAAATTTCAAGGTTTTAGACCAAGCCAAGTGTCTGATTCTTGAGGTAAAAAAATGATAAAATCATTGTGCTCCATTATGTTTGACGCTGGGCACAACAGGTACACACAGATATGCAATTTACCCTAGAAGAATATTAAAAGGCTGAACACCAGTTACCAGGGACTCTGTTCCAGATGATCCACCACTGAAATATTCACATAAAAGCACAGACTCCCAATACAGCAAGGCAAGCTGTTTTTTTGTTATTATTCTTTTGGTAACCGAGTAAGGCCCACTAGGCGCAAGCCATGAAGGGGCCATATCTGAAAAAAAAAAAAAAAGCACACAAGGTCAGAGCTGTAAAGACTACAGCTCTTACAGAGCATTCAGAAACATTACAGATTCCCAATTCAGTCCATGGAAAAGAACCATCCATTCTCTTAGAGGAAGACAGGTTGCTTCCCTTTGCCCTTTTCAGGGAATGCTTCTACCTTCCCTCTTCATTTTTCTTCAAATACTTTCAACTGTCCTGAGCGCTTGTAGCACACTTTAGTCCCTATCCCTGGAATATGGACGAGGGGTTTGACTTGGATCCATTAATAGTTATCACTGCTAAACCCCACTCAGTTTCCGGTTTATACAACGCCCTTCAGGTTACAGACCCCTGCCAACTTGCCTGGGATTTGTTTTTAACTGGCAACAAGCTATAGACTTGCAGTGGGATCAAGCTCAATGGCAACAAGTCTGGCAGAAGGTATATCAGTTTATTAAGCAAGATCGTTATTGACTGACAATACAAAGTGCTGCATAATATGTATTATACTCCACAAACTTCTTCAGATGGGGAAATCTGCATCATCCTTGTGTTTTAGGTGTGGGGATATTGAGGGTTCCCTTAAACATGTCTTATGGGACTGTCCTAAAGTGACCCCTTTTTGGAACATCAATAGACATTTTCTGGACCCCTTTCTTGGCTTAGATGATTTAATTGTTCCAAAGGTGTGTTTAATTGGTTACTTTCCACCTCAGCTTTTTGGTTCCCATAAAGTTCACATGGCTTTAATAAGCAGTGGCAGTGAAAATAATTATCCTTCATCATTGGAAGGACACCACGATTCTAGCCCGTAAAGAATGGTATCAGGAGGTGCTGTTGGCTTTACAGGTTGAAAAACAAATCGCTTCACTCAGGCATCATCCCGATCTTTTTCACTCCAAATGGGAACCATTATATACTTTTGTTGTCCTCACAATCACCCTGAACAATTAGGTAACCATTTCGCCAGCCTCAGTGGGTTTGTATGATGGGGTTGTTTTTATTTTTATTAACTATTTTTGGTTCTTCTTTGGTTTACATTTTCTGCCTTCTCTTTTCAGCCTTTTATAGCTTGGATGTTTTTTGCACTCCAGGAGGGGTGGGTTGGGGGATATTCTGGTTTGTTGATATTGTCTTGTATTTAGTTGTGTGCAATGATTTTTTGTAGTATTTCATAGTCTTGTATTTGGTTGATTGTTATTTCTTATTTATAGGGTTGAGAGTTTGTTGTTTCAAGTTGTTTTTTCTTAAACGTAAATAAAGTTTACTAAATTAAAAAAGGAAAAGAACCATCCAAATATCCAAACAACCACTGAGATAACTTCGGGGGGCGGGGGCATGATTTCATGTCACCCAAACAATACTCGTACTCCAGAGCTGGGGTGTGAACCATTAATGAAAATAACAAGTCAAAGTTCCATCCAAATTCAAATGTATTTGGCTTGCTTAGCCAATGTTGAAAGAAACCAAAAACAGGTCCGAAAGTCACTGTGTGTCAGGTGTCCCCCAGCGCTTTGCCACGTAAGGACTTCGACAGGCAGGCCCCTCGGAGAGTGTTGTATATTTGGCATCCTGCTCTTGTGGCAGTTTTTACATAGGAAAAACCAAACATCAGTTCTAGACATGAATTGGGGAGCATATCAGAGCTGTTGAGAACAATGATTTAAGTTATGCTCTAGCGGTACATTTGAATAAAGCCAGAGACAAACGTGCACATAAAATCAACTTCACTGGAACAGAAAAACATCTATTTATTTATTTATTTTAACATCAGTTTAAAACCTTTGAGCCAGAGGCTCATTTACAAAGGTACCTCATCATAAGGAAGACAGAACATACATACATGAAACAATCCGAAATACAGTACAGCAATAAGGCACAGGCAAGTTGCAGGCAAAGCGAGACAGTCAGCAACATAGTTTAACAATAGTCACAGTCACGTTACAGGTGATGAGTGTCATAACACCATTATCAGCTAAACAAATTAGGAATGCAATCCCCATATTTTATTTATTTATTTATTTTTGTGTTTCCATTCTCTTATCATCACGGTGGTGGGGATGGGGGGTCAGGGCAGTGGCAGGAGTGTGAAGTGAGCAAGTGATTTTTAGGCAGTATTTGAAGCTAGCGAGTGAGGGGCATCAGTGATGCCAGCAGGGAGGAATTGTACTAGTAGGGGCTCTATAGAAAGCCTTTGACCCTGGGTAGTCCGTTGCCTTGGGATGACCAGGGCAGTTTTGCTGGAGGCGGGTGCGCACCGTGGGGATGGTCGGTGAATAGAGTTAGCAAGGGCCTGGTGGGGATAGACCATGGAGGGCTTTGTAAGTAACTTGGCGTTAGGAACAAGAGGCGCCATCGAGGCTGGAGAGTAGGGTGGCCATGGAGTAAAGTTGACAGGTATGGGTGAGTCTATGGGCACTGGTAATAAGTCTACATGCTTTGTTAGCGTTAAGGCGAACCTTGTGAAGGGCTGTCTGGTCTGCCGCGCCATATACAGAAGGCCGTAGTCAACTAGTGAGAGCACCAAAGAGGTGACAGCCAAGCAAAGGGAGTTTGCCGGGAGACATTTTTTGTGCCGGTAGAGGATACCCAACCGTGCGTTGGAGGCAGAGGTCAGGGCAGAGATGTGGTTATGAAAGGAGAGAGCAGAATCGAAGATTATGCCAAGGTATTTATAAGAGTGCACAAGTTCTAAGGGGTGTTTCAGGGCGGAGTGAACAGAGAGAGGAAACTTGCTGGACTTATTTTGGGGGTGAGTAAAAAGCATAGATTTAGTTTTCTTAAGATTGATGACAAGACGGTGGTCAGAGAACCAGTTTTCAGCTGAGGTGTAGGCATGCTGGAGGGAGTTTTGGAGTGAGACGGGGTTACTGTCAGAGGCAAAGAGAACTGCGTCATCTGCATAGAGAAGGATATTTCCTGCGCATGCATTGGGCAGGGAATTGAGAAAGAGAGAGAAGAGTAAGGGCCCAAGTATGGAACCCTGGGGAACACCTGAGCGGATTAGGCAGGTACTGGAAAGAGTGCCACCAACCCGCACACATTGGGAGCGGTTGGTCAAGTAGCTGGCGCACCAGGAGACTGGACCAGAGGCAAAGCCCACACTGGCAAGGGTGGCTAACAGTAGAAGGTGTGAGACGGTATCAGAGGCTTTTGATAGGTCAATAAATACGCACAGCAGGGAGCCAGCATCAAGTGAATTATGAAGGAAGTTAGCAAACTCCAGGAGAGCAGTATTGGTGCTATGACCAACTCTGAATCCATGCTGTTCAGGACAGAGGACCTCATATTTCATGAGGTAATGTGAGATTTGGCTGGCAACTATTTTTCCAGGGCTTTAGAGGGGAGGATGGAGATGAGCCGTGGTTGCCTGCGGCGTCCTATCACCACCTTTGTGAATAGGGGTAACAGTGGCGACCCTCCAGACGGTGGGGAATTGCCCCAGGCAGAGGGACTTATTAAAGAGGCAAGTAATGGGGTGAGATGACTGATCCAGGACCTGGCGTAGAGACAGGGATCAAGGAGTCATTGCCCGATGGAGTTGCGCTTTAGGGCTTTTAGTAAGTGGGCCTAACCTCATGGGTGGTGACAGTGCGAAGGTGGAAAGGGGGGCGGGAGTTGGGAGGGGCAGACATGGAGGGAAGGGGATCGAAGAAGTTGCACGGGAGTACTGCACTAAGGTCAGTGAAGGAGTTGTTGAGGTGCGTTGCAATGAGGGCAGGGTCGGTGGAGGTAGTCCATCAATGTTGAGAAGCGATGGGGGTGGGCTTGCGCCACCATTTAGCTGCATGATATTATCCGAGAAGGACCTGGGTTACACCCAGGAGGAGAGTAAACAGCATGGTGATAATCTGCCTTTAGCTGCGGACAGCCCATGTACACTTATTCCAGGCAGCTGCGTGAGCCAGTCTGTCGGCTGGGCGGCCAGTTTCAATGGCCATGTGACACAGGTTGTCACGCTGTTTGAGAAGCGTGCATAAGGCAGGGGTAATCCAGGGGGTGTGCCTTACTTTAGATCTAAGTGGGGTAAGTGGTGCATAAGTGTCACAGGCAAGGTTAAAGGTGTGGACAAAGGAGGCTAGTGCCTTGTCAATATCAGGGGTGTTTAGAAGTGGGGACCAATCAGTGCCAGCTAGATGGTGTTTTAAGTCTTTTAGCCCACCAGGTCTAAGCCGACGACGGTGGGTGGTGTGAACAGGGGGCTTGGGCAGGGAGATTGCCCAGAAGAAAAGAACTGGGGAGTGGTCACTAAGGCAGTCTGGGAGGATTTGAACGTTGTGGACGTGGCTGGGCCTGTTGGTGAGAACCACATCCAGAAGAGTGCCCGTGCCCATGCTAGGATTTAACCTGGTAGGTTGTGAGACTAGTTGTGTCAGATCAATGGCAGCGAATGCCTCACGGGAGGTAGACCCCTTAGGAGATAGCCAATTGCCAATCTCAAACATCCAAGATTGGGCTACCATGATATGGTTCTTCTAAAGAGGGAACAGTACTGGATTTTTTTAAATTTATTTATGTCTTTGTTAACCGTGTAAGTGCACTGATCCAGGGGACCGTTTTCAGGCATGACCCGGGCCACACATGTGACAGCAAGTCAATACACAGTTATAATGCAAGAGCAATACACAGAAATCAAAAAAGTCCATGCTCAGAAACAAGGTGTAGACATAAACTTGTGGAATACAGTAAGCAACAGTTAAAATACAACAAAGTGATGTAGGAGTAGCAACAGGGTTACAATTGTAGGCTGTACAATGCATGTGACGTAGCCCAGCATTCAGCAGAAAGACAAGCACATTGTAGTATGACATAGAGATGTAGAAATCACAGTAGGAAATGGACAACCATGCAGTGAAGCACTTGCCATTTGTCAAGTGTGCAGATATTGAAAATGTAGCTGGTTTTGTTGAGGAAAGTCAGGTATACACTGTTGATAGAGAACAAGAAGGTAGGGACCTGACCATAGTTGCCTTGGTGTGGGGATAGGCAGAAAGGAATAGGTCACAGGTGGTTCTGTGGTGAGCAGGGGCAGGTGGAAGCTGAAGCCAGTCTTAGTTGCCATTTGAAGGACTGGTGGGAGGTGGCTGAGCATATAGACAGGGGTATTTTGTTACATAGGGAGGGTGCGGAGATTGAGAAAGCTTTGCATCCCATCTTGGTGGACGTTTGAGGGACTAAAAGCAGGGGGACAGAGGATGCCCTGAAAACTCGTTGGGCAACCCTGTTTGTTAGGAGGGCTGAGTAGGGGGACTGCTGGTAGTTTCTAAGTGAGTTGTCCACCAAGCCCCCTAAGACAAAGTCGAAGCAACCCTGCAGAGGGAGCCAATGCAGTGCCTGGTAGAGAATGCAGTGGTGGGTTGAGAAGGGACCTTGCAGGACAAGGTGACAGATGGAGTTGTGGGTGGTATTAAGCTGTGAGAGAAGGGTGGAGGAGAGAGCAGAAGAGACAGGGGAGCAGTAGTCAAGAGGGGTATCAAATTACCTTGGGCGATTGCCAGTCGTGCCTTGGTTGACAGCAGGTGTCTAAGTCTGTAGGCTGCACCTAATGTCTGGTTTATTCTCTGCATTGTTATATTAACATGTTCGGAGAATGTGAGGAAGGGATCAAGAGTGACACCTAGATAGATATTTAAAAACAGGGACATCCTCCAGGGGAGGGCCGGCAGGGGTGAGCACTTGCAGGGAGGAGTTATTGTAGGCAGCTTTTGTGAGGAAGGGTTTAGAGCCAAACAGCACTGACTTGGTCTTCTTTTCATTGACTAGTAGTTTGTTGCTACGAGGGCAACAGACCCACCAGGGTTAAATGATAAATTGGAACTGGGTCCATTTCTATAATATTGAGCTTGAAGGTACAGCCCCGTTTTATACAACCCCCCCCAACCCCCAGTTAGGATGTTAAACAGAAGATATCTCAATGGTTGTTTGGTTGTTGGGATATTTGGATGGTTCTTTTCCATGGACTGATCTGGGAATCTATAATGCTTCTGAATGCTCTGTAAGAGCTGTAGTCTTTACAGCTCTGACCTTGCGTTTTTTATTTTTATTTTTTCAGATATAGCCCCTTCACGGCTTGCCTTGCTTCACTGGTAGTCTATGCTTTTATGTGAATGTTTCAGTGGTGGATTTTTCTTTTGCTGTGTTAAGCAGTGTATCACTTGGATTGATGTCTGAACAGTGTGCAGGTGCCAGCTACCCAACTGCTTACATGTTGCTATGAGGAACCAGACTCTTCCCTAGAGCTTGGTCGTAAGGAAGCGGTAGACTGGGAAGCCATAACATCATCAAGTTTTTTAGCCCTCTTCTTTAGTGTTTTGGGGCAAAACCTGATATAGAGCTCACAACCAGTAAAACCGTGGTCAGGACCCAGGCAATTTAAACAAAACTAATGGCAGTCTGCCTTAAGCAGGAGTTTAAAACAATTGGCACAGTTTTTAAAACCTGTGGGTCCTGCCCTTTTCCTGGGCTTGTCAGACATGCCAACCGCTGACAGCCCAAAGGGGAAAAAAGGGTGGTTTCAATAAGCTAGCCACAGAAAACGAGAGCCACAAGTCAAATGTAAAAGGCAAAAATAATGTTTATAAACAGTAGAATAAAATATTTCCAATTCAATAAGAATGTTGTCTCCATTCCTAAACTCAGAACTGGCATCAAGTGAACAGGAATTGCAAGCAGTGACGAAGAAATGGGCTCTGCTATCCAAAATCAAGCAAACTCCCTTTAAATTAAATAAAATTTAGAGGATTAAATGTGGTTCCATGCTTTTTAATGTGATTTCTCAGTTCCCTGGAACCATGAGGGAACTGAAGAAATAGAGCCAAAACAACAACAACAAAAATCCTGATGCAGAGTTATCAAAAAACTAACAAGGCACTATCTAAAATGAAAGAGTGACTCTGGGGCAATGCTTCCTCTCAGGCGGAGAAATAAATCTGTCATTAGAGGGCAAGGGAGTGCATGACCACAGCAGAGTTTCAAATTTTGTTCTAAGTTCTCCAATTAGCATAAAATTCTAGGCTCCAGGGCAACTCACTCCAGGGGAATGATTGCAGTTTGTCAAGCAACAGCCAGGGATTTCTGGGGCTTGAAACAACAATTAATGATTCTGAAGAACCTAACTGCCTTATCCTAAAATTTGGAGGCAGGGAAGGATAGTTTGGCTGACTGCTATTACTCTGTTCAAAAGTTATTTGTCTAACAGGCAACAAGTCATGTTTGGATCCTCCCTCTCGGACCCTGCCCCCATCACAACTGTGGTCCCTCAAGGCTCCATACGCGGGCCGCTCCTCTTCTCCCTTCACACAAATTCAGTCCACCACTGTATTTTAAACAGTAAGCCTATCTTACATGCTGATGATCTGGTATTCTTCTCCAGTGCCCTGAATGTGGCTGACATCAACATGAAATTATTGCTGGGCTTATAAGCCATCTAAAAATGGTTTCATGAAAAAAAAGACTTTTAATGAATGCTACAAAAGAAAAAATTACTCACCATAGTAATGTTGTTTCTTCTAATGGAGTCTTGCTGTATTCAGACATAATGCAGTTAGCCCTAGCACCAGAACTGCCCCGGAGAGGAAAGAGTTAACTCTATGCAGAAGCATAGAACGTTGAGCTTGAGCTCAGTTTTCAAACCTCTGTCTATGGTACTTCCCTGTGTAACTGTCAGATTCTTACAAGCAAACTAACTAATATACTGTAGTATGGAAATTGTTCAAACATATAGCCAAAGGGCAAAAGATTATTTTGGGCCAAAAAGACTCAAGTCGAGAACCCAAGAAGGAAAGGTAGTGACAATATTTAAGTATAAAACACAAGAAAAATAACAACAACATCTATCCCACCCAAGAGGGAGGGTACAAGGTACACCCCTGAGGTGCAACACTGTACCTGCCAGCCTACTTCCCAAAAAACAGGTTCTGAGAGGGGAGGCAAGGGGGGAGGTCTGAATACAGCAAGACTCCATTAGAAGAAACAACATTACTATGGTGAGTAATTTTTCTTCAAACAACATGAAGTCTTGCTGTATTCGAACACTGTCTGAACTACCAAACAGTTCCCTATGGAGGAGGAATGCAGAACCTACTTTGGAAAGAGGCTCTGCAGTACTGCTGTGTCAAACCTAGCATCACTCCTAGCCTGGATGTCCAGGGAGTAATGACTAATGAAAGTATGTGCTGTTTTCCAGGTGGCTGCTTTACAGATCTCTAACAAAGGTATATCTCTGGCTGCAGCTAGAGAAGCAGCTGTACCCCTAGTCGAGTGAGCCCTCAGGCCTGAAGGGGGCATTCTACCCAACTTGTCATAACAGAATTGTATACAAGAAACAATCCACCTGGTAATAGTTCTTTTAGAGGCAGGCTTACCTTTCCCCACTTCACCATAAGTGAGAAACAATTGAAGACAGTCATTTATGTGTGCCTTAGTATGCTCAATGTAGTAGCTAAGGGCGCTCTTAGCATCCAAACTGTGTAACCTTCTTTCACCTGAAGAAGAATGGTCAGTGAAAAACACAGGTAGAGATATAGACTGGTTCAGATGAAAATCCAATACCACTTTGGGCAAGAACCTCCTACTGGTTCTTAGGACCACTTTGTCCCTATGGAAGGAGATGAAGTCAGGTTCAACTGATGGAGCCTGTAACTCACTAATCCGCCTGGCAGAAGTAATAGCTACCAGGAACACAGTTTTCCAGGTCAAGTACTTCAATTCGACCGAAGCCAGAGGTTCAAAGGGGGCTGCATAAGCTGAGCTATGCAGACATTAAGATGCCAAGGCAGAGTGGGCTCCCTAAAGGGAGGGTTAATGTGAACCAGACCTTTGAAAAACTTTTTGAAAACAGGATGAGATGCCAGGGAAGAGCCCTTCCCTGCTGAGAGGAATGCAGAGACAGCTGCTAGATGAACCTTCAGAGTGGCAGACCTAAGGCCTAGACCATTCAGATGAAATAGGTAGTCTAAGGTTGTGGAAATGTCTGTAGAATTAGGCAGGATACCTTTCTGAGAGCACCAAATACTGAATGTTTTCCATTTGGAGTTGTAAATTTTTCCAGTGGAAGGTTTCCTGGAGACCTCCAGAATATCCAGAACTCCATGAGAGAGGTGTAGTGCTGCATATTCTAACTCTTCAAGAACCAGGCCTTGAGATTGAGAGACTGGAGACTGGGGTGCCAGATCCGTCCCTGGGAGGAGGACAGGAGATTATATATCCTGGGTGGAGACAGAGGACGTGACACTGACAAGGACAGCAGTAGAGGACACCAAGGCTGTCTGTCCCAATCTGGAGCCACCAGTATCACTGTGCAGGGTTGAGTCCTGATCTTGATCAGAACTCTGAACACCAGAGGGAAGGGAGGAAAAAATTACTTACCATAGTAATCTTCTTTCTTCCCAGTGATGCTCAGACATTCATAACTTTGTGCAGTCATCCTGATGGGTTGGACTGCCCGGAGAGATGGAACACATGCAAATAATGGAATTCTTTGCACGTGAGCATCTTTCAAATACTGCCTCTACCAACTGTAGTGTTCTAAGCCCTTCAGATTTGTAAGAAGCCTGGAAGTCAGGCAACATGGAACATTTTACCATAAATTATTACTAATTGACAAAACATTTTTTACTAAAACATTTTTAGGATTAGCCTAATAAACAACTTACTTGAAAAAAACTCTGATGGAGGAGCTATATCTAAATATAATAATGGTATTCACCATAGCATGAGAAAAACTATTTTGAGAGACATAAAAACTCTGGTAAAACTCTGTCTAGCATAGAGAAATGTACCCAGAAGGATATGGCTATGTGGCACTAGCATGCGGAATGCAGAGGCTTAAGTTCTGGAAGGGGAGGATGGGAGGGAGTTATGAATGTCTGAGCATCACTGGGAAGAAAGAAGATTACTATGGTAGTAATTTTTCTTCTAACCCCAGTAATGCTCAGACCATTCATAACTTTTGCAACTACCAAGCAGTACCCCCAGGTGGTGGGCACAGAACTTATTTTGGAAATAGACTTTGCAGGACTGCTGTGCCAAACTTGGCGTCACTTCTGGACAAAATATCCAAATTATAATGCTTTGTAAAGGTGTGTACTGATTTCCAAGTAGCTGCTTTACAAATGTCCAACAATGGCACCTCCATAGCAGCTGCAATAGTGGCAGCTGTTCCTCTTGTTGAATGAGCCCTCAGTCCAGCTGGGGACTCTTTACCCGCTTTATTGTAGCAGAATTGGATGCACTGGACAATCCACCGAGAAATGGATCTTTTCGAGGCTGGTTTGCCCATTCCAACATTCCCATATGTAAGGAAAAGTAGTTTTTTGTCTTGCCTATGGCCTTTAGTAGCTGTCATGTAGTAGCTGAGAGCTCTTTTCACATCCAGACTGTGAAGCCTTCTTTCACCAGAGCTTGCATGGTCTGTGAAGAAGACAGGCAGAGTGATTGATTGGTTCAGATGGAAATCTGAAACCACCTTGGGAAGGAATTGTCTGTTTGTTCTGAGGACTACTTTATCCCTGTGGAAGGAAATATAGTCCTGGTCGACACAGAGAGCCTGAAGCTTACTGATTCTTCTTGCTGAAGTAATTGCTACCAGGAAAACTGTTTTCCAGGTAACATACTTTAAATGGGCTGTAGCCATGGGCTCAAAGGGAGCCTGCATCAACCTTGCTATACATACATTAAGATCCCAAGCGGGCACTGGTGCCCTGTGAGGGGGGTGCAAATGCATTAGGCCTTTGAAAAATCTTTTGAAAATGGGATTTGATGCTACAGATACCTTTGTCCTAGCAGACAGGTATGCAGATACTGCTGCAAGGTGGACCCTCAAGGAACTGGGTTGCAGACCTTGTGAATGCAAGTGAGTAAGATAATCCAACACCACTGAAACCCCTGCATCATTTGGGGTGAAGTTTCTAGTAGAGCACCAGAAAGAGAATCTTTTCCACTTAGCAGAATAAGTTTTCTTAGTTGAAGGCTTCCTGTAACCTTTCAAAATGTTTAATACAGCCAGAAAGGTTCAAGCCTGCATCTCTAACTCCTCAAGAGCCATGCTTTGAGGTGAAGAGACTTGAGATTTGGGAATAGCAATGTTCCTTGACTGGAGGTTAGAAGATTGTGCCTGAGAGGCAAGCTTATTGGCCTGCTCACTGCCATGGAGAGCAGAAGAGAGTACCATGGCTGCCTGGGCCAATCTGGAGCTATCAATATCAGAGAAGCTGAGAGGGATCTGAGTTTCAGCAGCACCCTGAAAACCAGAGGGAAAGGGGGGCATGCATAGAGAAACTTGCCCGACCAATCCAGCACCAAGGCATCCAGAGGGATTGTGCCCTAGGCTGGTGGCCTGCAACAGTACTGAGGCAACTAGTAGTTCTGGTGGGATGCGAACAAGTCTATCTCTGGAACACCCCACCTGTTGAAAATTACCTGGTCCACCTGCTTGTTCAATGCCCATTCGTGATGGGACTGATTGATTCGACTCAGTGTGTCTGCCAAGATATTGTCCTTTCCTGGCAGATGGATGGCTTGCAGGGACACCTTTAAAGAATATGCCAGAGCCCAAATTCTCACGGCTTCTGTGCATAGGGGACCTGATCTGGTGCCACCCTGTTTGTTTATGAAATACATAGTGGTGGTGTTGTCTGTTCTGACCTGTACCACCTTGCCCATTACCAGTGTAGAGAAAACCTTTAGTGCCAGCCGCACTGCTCTGAGTTCCAGCAGATTTATATGCTGGAGGGATTCTGCTTCTGACCAGTACCCTGAGTTGAGTGCTCCCCTAGATGGGCACCCCAGCCTAGCAGGGATGCCACTGTTGTGAGGATTAGTGAAGGATCCTCCTTTTGGAAAGGGATTTCTTGTCTTAGGTTGGATTCCTTTTTCCACCACAAGAGGGCTTGTAACAGGGGCCTTGTCACTGGAATGAGCTTTGAGAAAGGGTCTTTTTTCAGACTCCAATGAGTCCTGAGGTGAAACTGGATGTGTCTCATGTGAAACCTGGAACCCTGCACTGTACCTGTGGATGCAGCCATATGACCCAGGAGCTGCAGAAATTGCCTGACTGTTTTTCGACCATGCAAGTTGAAGGAATTTGCTATGGCCTGAAGACTTTGCACCCTGTCTAGTGGTAGAAAGGCCCTGGCCTGCAGGGTGCTGATCTCTGCCCCTATGAACTGTAAAGTCTGTGTAGGGGCGAAGACAGATTTTTTTCTGGTTTACTATGAAACCTAGAGATTCCAGAAGATCCTGTGTAAGCCTTAGAGAGGTTGTGACCTGCTCTGGTGATTTGCCCACTATCAGCCAGTCATCCAGGTATGGAAAGACAGTCACTCCCTGTCTTCGAAGAAATGCCACAACAACTGCTAGGTATTTTGTAAACACCCTTGGTGCCGAGGAAAGGCCGAAGGATAGGATTGCAAACTGATAATGACCTGATGGGAGTCTGAATCTGAGATATTTTCTGTAAGATTCCTTTATGGGGATGTGGAAATAAGCGTCCTGTAAATCCAGAGATGCCAGCCAGTACCCTTTCTGAATTATTGGTAGAATCCGAGCCAAAGTGACCATTTTGGACTTTGGCTTTTTCAGGTGCTTGTTTAAAGCTCTGAGATCCAAAACTGGCCGCCACTCCCCATTTTTCTTTGTTGTTAGGAAGTATCTGGAATAAAAACCTCTTCCTCTCAGGGTTGTGGGGACTAATTCAACTGCTTTTAGCTGAAGCAGCTTCTGGACCTCTGCCTCTAGCAATGAGATTTGTGCTAGAGGTGGAGAGGCAGAAACCCTGGGGTTTTTTAGAGGAAGAAATCTGAACTGCAGAGACAGACCTTTGCCCACTACCCCCAGCACCCACTTGTCTGTGGTGATGGTTGACCAGCGGGGGAGGTAATGGAACAGTCTGCCTCCAACAGGTAGGGAGGAGGCGGCTTGCATCTCAGGGGTTCTGTTTAGGCTGGGACTGAGGTTGTGGCTGAGTCCCTCGCCTAGAGCCCCTTCTGCCTCTACCCCTTGAGTAGCCTGCAGGGGGGTACTGCTGGTATTGGGGCATGGCTACTGGCTGGAAGAAAGGTCGTGATAAAAAGGGATGACCCCTAGCCCCCCTTCCATAGGGCCTAGTGGATGAGGAAGCTCTGTCTCTAGCAGAGTTACTTCTGTAAGTAGCCTTATATTCATCCACTTTTTTCATATAGGCCACTGTGGACTCCCCAAACAGCAGATTTCCTTCCAGTGGGAAATCCAGGGCCTTTGACTGGGTATCCTGAGTGAGATTTGTGGTCCTAAGCCAAGCAAACCTCCTCTGAGCCACTGTATTAGCCATCTACCTGGCTGCAGTGTCATTCAAATCAGCAGCCATTTGGAACTGGTACTTGGCCGCCTCTAGCCCAAACCTGGCAGTTTCTGCCAGGTCATCTGACAAGGGTGGGGTGGCCTTCATGGACATTGCCAGTACCGACTGCCACAGGGATTTCTGATACTGGGCAGCATAAGATTGAAAAGTGGCCTGTCTCATGGCCAATGAGGCTGACAGGTAGCCCCTTTTGGCCATACTGTCCAGTTTTCTGGAGTCCTTGTCCAGAGGGTGTGAGGACAGAGGGACCTTAGCCTTATCACAGGCAGCTTGCTGTATAACCTCTTGATGATCAGGGTGGGAGAAAAGGAATTCAGCTCCCTCCCTGTTCAGCTAATATTTTTTATCTATTCTCTTTTCAATAGGAGGAATAGAGTTTGGGGTCTGGAGGAGCTTCATAGCATCCTTCTTAAAGAATTTATATACTGGAAGGAAGAGGGCTTTTGTGGGTGTTAAACCCCAACATACTGAGGTACTCAATCTCCTCCTCATCTTCCACTTGCTCTGTTGTGTTGATGTCCAGAGCATCTGCCATTCTTCTTACAAAAGAAAAATGGGAGGAAAATCCTCAGACACTCTGGGAGGAGAGCAAATTCCTGCTCAGGGGAAACCTCTGGGGAATAGGTTCATCCTCCTCATAAATATTATCATCCCTTGAAATATTGTTGCTCTGGAACAGGAGGCAACATAGAAGCAGCAGCCTGGGGACCCTGGGGAGGGGCAGGAGGCTGAGGGATGATACTTTGCAGAGCCCGGATAATTTTGAATGCCTGGGCTATGTCTTGAGCGAAGAGCATGACAGAGTTGCTGCTTAAGAGGTCCCTGGTTTAGCAGGAGAGGGTTCTGCATGTTTGAGCTTCTTTAATTTCTTTGAAAGAACCGGGAGTCAGCAGTTCTTTCCCTCTTTTGCCCCTTTTCGCCCATATCAGGGCAGGGAGAAGCCTTGTCAATTCAACCACAACAGACTGGGGTGTCAGCTGGTCAGAGCCTGAGAGACCCCTTTGAAACTTTTTGTGAAGCCTTTCAAGGCATTTTTCAACAGTTTTTCTGGGAATGTTTTGTATGTTTCACATTCCTGGTCCAAATGTTCAAAACCCAGACAAGCTACACATAAGGTGTGCTTGTCTGCCTTGGCAAACACATCTCCACACTTGAAACAGTTTTTAAAACCAGGTTCACCAGTTCTCTTTTTAGGTTTCTCAGTCATGGTGAAATATAAAAATGAAAAACCTCAACCGCTAATACCCAAAGCTAATGCCGTTATTAAAACAGCTTAAAAAGCTTTTACTTTTTTTTTTTTTGTCGGTTCAGGAACCGATAAGGAACTGATGGAACCGAGAAAGGAGATGAAATATGAACCGGTTCAGCTGTTCTGTAACCGATGAAAAGCGGTTATAAATAAAAACTTTAAGGACCAAATTTAAATGAAAATGAATAGGTTCTTTAGTTAGAGAACTGAAACAAAGTTATAATTAGCTTGGATCCCTCACGGTTATACCGAACCGCGAGGAACCGAGAAACAACAATTTAAACAATAATAAACTATATAAAACTAACAAATTAGTAGAGGCAGTAAAAGAAACTAAAAATACTTATGGTTTTTAAACTTTTTCTTTCTTCTTCACGTGAAAGAGGGCGACAGAGACTCCGAGCGACCAGACTTTCAGGAGGAGAGAAAAATCTGAAGGGCTTAGAACACTACAGTTGGTACAGGCAGTATTTGAAAGATGGTCACGTGCAAAGAATTCCATTATTTGCATGTGTTCCATCTCTCTGGGCAGTCCAACCCATCAGGATGACTGCAAAAAGTTATGAATGGTCTGAACATTACTGGGGTTAGAAGGAAGGCATAGAGAAACCTGCCCTTCCAGTCCAAAATGAGAGCATCCTGGGGAACCGTCCCCAGGACTGGAGGTCTGCAACAAAACAGAGGAAGTTGATGATTGTCTGGTGCTGCAAAGAGATCTATCTCTGGAGTGCCCCACCTGGAGAAGATGACATTCAGGATGTGAGGATCCAGGGACCATTCGTGATGGACCTGTGAAATTCTGCTCAGAGCATCTGCTAGTACATTATCCTTCCCTGGAAGGTGAACTGCCACCAGAGAAGTCTGAAGAGAACAGGCCAGAGACCACAGCTTCATGGGTTCTGTGCACAAGGCTGAGGATCGAGTGCCTCCCTGCTTGTTGATGTACCACATTGTGGTGGTGTTGTCCGTTCTGACTTGGACCACCTTGTCCTTCACTGAATCTGAGAAGCTCTGCAGGGCTAGGAAAACTGCCCTGAGTTCCAGGAGATTGATATGAAGGAGAGACCCCTGTGGAAACCATACCCCTTGAGCTGTCAGGGCTCCCAGGTGGGCTCCCCAATCTAGGAGAGAAGCATCTGTAGTTAGAACTACTGATGGGACTTGAGGGAGAAATGGAACCCCTTGTCTGAGGTTGTCCTGGTCTAGCCACCACTGGAGAGCTTGGACCAGAATCTGAATCACTGGAATCAGTTTGGTAAGTGAGTCCTTCTTTTGAGACCAAAAAGACCTTAGATGAAACTGAATGTCCCTCATCTAGAACCTTGCTCCCTGCACCACTGCTGTGGAAGCTGCCATGTGGCCCAGGAGCTGGAGGAACTGTCTTGCTGGGCGGGAGACCTGAGGTCGAAAGGAGGAAGCGAGATCCACTAGGGCCTTCACCCTTGCCAGGGGAAGGAAGGCTTTTGCTTGTAAAGTGTCCAACTCTATGCCTATAAAGGTGAGAAGTAGAACTGGTTTGAGGACAGACTTTGGAAGATTGAGAAGAAACCCCAGGGAACTGAGGAGGTCCTAGGTAGTTTGAAGAGCTGACTTGACCTGTAAAGATGACTGACCCACTAAGAGCCAGTCATCCAGATATGGGAAGATGGTGATACCCTGTCTTCTGAGGTAAGTCACCACTACTGCAAGGCACTTTGTGAACATCCTTGGAGCTGATGTTAGGCCGAATGGCATGGCTCTGAATTGGTAATGGCCTGAAGGCAATTCGAACCTGAGGTATTTTTTTGTGGGAGCACCTGACAGGAATATAGAAATAGGTATCCTTGAGGTCCAGAGATGCTAGCCAATCCCCTGCTCTTAGAGAGGGAAGGATTATTCCCAGAGTTACCATTCTGAATTTTGGCTTTACAATGTGTTTGTTCAAATACCTTAAGTCTAGGATGGGTCGCCACTCCCCTGTTTTCTTTGGGGTAAGAAAGTACCTGGAGTACAGTCCTTTCCCCTTGTGCTGAGCAGGAGCCCTTTCTACAGCTCTGAGAGCTAGGAGAGAGGAAACCTCTGTCTCTAGGGCAATGGTCTCTGAGGCTGATGCAGGTGAAAAAGACTTGGCCCTCTTTTTTGGGAACTTTTTGAAGCTGAGGCCAGTCCTGGCACTACCTCCAGGACCCACCTGTCTGAAGTCACAGACTTCCAGGCCTGGAAGTAGTAAGCCAGCCTGCCTCCTACTGAAAATGGGGAGTCAACTCGGGCCGACACATCAGGGTGTCTGCTTGGCAGGAGCCTTAGACTGAGAGGAGGAGGGAGCCGCCCTGCTCATCCCATCCCCCTCCTGCCCCTCCCTCTGAAGAACCCCCCTCTGTGGGAAGGGAGAGGAGGCCTGGGCTTGGTAATAAGGGCTTTGAAAGGGCCTGCCCCTGCCCCTAGACTGCTGCTTGTGCAGAGTGGCTTGCCTTTCCTTGGCCTGTGCACTCCTGCACGTGGTCCTGTATTCATCCATTTTCTTCATGTAAGCCTTTGTCTGCTCCCCAAACAGAGAGTTACCCACTACAGGAAAATCCATAGCCTTAGTCTGGGTATGCTGTGAAAGGCTAGTACATCTGAGCTAAGCATGTCTTCTGAGAGACACAGATGTAGCCATGACTCTAGATGCTACATCATTGGAGTCCACAGCGCCTCAATTCCATCAGCAGCCACCTCCTCCAGCTCCTTGGCTAGCTGGGAAGAGGCCTGTTTAGCCAGTTCCAGAACTGCATCCCATCTGGATTTCTGGTACCTGGCTATGTAGGCCATATAAGTAGCCTGCCTGAGTCCCAAAGAGGATGCAAAATACTGTTTTTTGGCCATGGCATCCACTTTCCTGGAGTCCTTATCCGGGAGGTGTGAAGCCAAAGGAATGTTAGCCCTGTCACAGGCTGCAGCCTGCACCACCCCAACATGGCTGCAATGACTATAAAAGAACTCCACAGCTGAGCCTGAAAACAAATACCTCCTGTCCATTCTCTTATCCAGAGGAGGTACTGAATAAGGAGTTTGTAAAATTTTGTGTGTCTGTTTCTCCAAGGATTTATGAAGAGGGATAGACAGCCTTTTGGACTCTGGGATGCCCATCATTTCCACAAAATCAGGCTCTTTATCCTCCTCTGCGGCTTCAACCAAGGGAAGCTGCAGGGTTTCTGCCACCTTTTTGTAGAACAAAAAATGTGAAGGGGACTCAGAGAGCCTGGGAGGAGAGACACCCGAGGGCCTGTCTGGGGAGATGTTCGGTTCAATGGGCACATCCAGACCCCCCTGGTCGTCATCATCGTTATCATCATCATCATCATCACCGGGATAGTCTTCGTCTCCCTTCCACTCCTCATAATAAACATCTGGATCATAATCCGGAGGACACGGATCTGACCGAACTGACTGCCGAACCGGCAGTACTGGTTCGGACAGAACCGGTCTAAGCGACTGAACAATGCTAATCGCTTTGGCTATTTCATCCATGATTGGAGAGTGCGATACAGGATCTGAACTGGCACACTTTTGTTTCTTTTTTGATGGAACCGACCCCTCAGAGTCGGCTCTCCTTTCGCCTGAGGAGGTATCACCTAGGTCAGTAGGCACCCCCTCAGGTTCGGCCACAACTGAACCGGGCTGGCCATCTGGATCCACGGACTCCTAGGCCTCCCTTTCCTTCAACCTACTCAATCTCTTTTCTAGAGTGGTTTTGGGAAAGTTTTTACAAATTTGGCAGTCTGATTGGAGGTGGTCAAACCCCAGAAAATAAACACAGATGAGGTGGGGGTCGGCCTTGGCAAAGGCCTCCCCACACTCAGTACAGTGTTGAAACCCAGTGGGACCGGTTTTCTTCTTGGGTTTCTCAGACATGGCCAACCTACCAAAATTACCCTATAGCAGCTTTCAAGCCAGGTAATAACAACCGATCGGTAACAAACCGTGTCACATGTTTTGAAAAAGAACCAGGAAAAGGCCCATTTCTTTTTAAACCAATCAGTACTGGAACACCACTCTAATCCCAGAAAATATTTATTTAAGATAGAAGAAAACACAAGGTCGGTTCCAACTGGACCGACTGAAAAGAAACCGAAGAAATAAACAATTTCCACCCAGTTTTTAAAATTAAATATAGCCACTACCTATCTACAACACTACCTGTACCATAGACAGAGGCTGAAAATCCGAAAAACAATAAAAATAATTGGTTTTAACCGAACGCATTACTTTTACCGAACCGAGCAGAGGAAATCTCCAGAGCGACTTCACTGTTAGGTGGAGTAAAGAATCTGGCGGTTACACTGGGAAGTACCACAGACCGAGGTTTGAAAACCGAGCTCAAGCTCAACGTTCTATGCTTCTGTAGAGAGTTAACTCTTTCCTCTCTGGGGCAGTTCAAGTGCTGGGGCTAACTGCATTATGTCTGAATACAGCAAGACTTCATGTTGTTTGAATCACATACTCTGCTATTTGGATCTGCCCCTTGGCTACAGAAATGAAAATCACATACCTATCATAATTGTTGATCTTCCTGTATATCTTCACCATTCATCACTGGCAGGTCTAGCTGGAGGCGCTAGGACCCTGCAGGAAGCTTATTGCTCTAAGCTTTTTTCTGCTTCCAACATGCCGCCCTCAAGGCCGACGTATTTTGTGGCACTCGCGGGTTGGCCAGTAACCCTTGCCAGACCCTCCACCACCTCAGTTCTGCTCACCGGAGAGGGAAATTAGAAACAGAGGAAAAAGAGGGGAAGGTGGGGAAAGGGAGTCCAAGGGATAGAAAAAGGCAAGGATATAAACTGAAAAAGGAATAAGCCAGACCACAGGAGGAGAGGTAAGACTCTAACAGGTCTGGAAGGGGGACCCCAACCACCAGGCAGGCCAAGGGGGGTTAAAAGAATGGAGAAAGAGAAAGGAGGAAGCAAAGAGAATAAGTATAAGGAAAGCAGGAGAGAGAGAGAGAGAGAGAGAGAGAATCTGCACCCCAGAAAGGAGGACCTGAAGAGGAAGCTTTCCCTGTGGACCAAGCTGGGACCCACTTTTTTTTTTTTTTTTTTTTAATATCGGGAGGACTCAGGAAGTAAGTGCAGAAGGATGTCAAAGAGGACAAGAAGCCTCACAGGCTCAAAAGTCCTCAAGAGCACCACAGGATGACAGACAAGACATAGCTGATCAGTATCACTGAATTCAAGGTACTACCCTCCTGGTCCACCTGAGAAAATGAGGGATTGGACCACCAGTTCTCTCACCCTCCCTCTCCTGTTGCAGAGGGGGTGGGGAAGGGCTCACCCCAGGGCAAAATCTCCCAGATAGGGAGGCCACCTGATCCCTGACAAAGATGTTGATCCCCCTTGTACTCTAGCCACCAGATAAGCAATGGAGGTGAAGGACCTAAGTCTTTTACAGGGAGCAAGGGATCGACAGAGGGGTCAGAGGGGACATTGCCCCATGAGAACCCAGAGGTCGATTACCAGAGAGGAGAAGAGGAGCAAGCTAAGGCTCCAAGAAGTAGGAAAGGGTCCCCAGAGCCCTTGTGATCCAGATGGGAACCAAAGGGTGAGGGCAACCTTGAACCTTAGGCGTAAGGACAAATGGAGACAAGGAGCCTGGAAAAAAACTGGGTAACTCCTGGCCCATAGTGCCCTCTCCACAGAGTCCCTGTCAAGGTTATGTGGGGCCATGAGAAGCCCTTCGTAAAAAGAGGGCAAGAGTCCCTACTTGCCCTCTCCACAGAGGTGGCTCCCTGGTGCTTCAGATGAAGAGTCAGGGAACCCGGAGGTGCCAGCAGGATTATACCCACAATTGGCCTCAATTAGAGAGAAAGCAATCAGGGAGGAGGCACTGCCCAGGAGACTGAGGCCCAAGAGGGGATGGTCAGTGGGAAGCAGTGATGAATGGGGAAGATATACAGGAAGATCAAGAATTATGGTAGGTACGTAATACTCACTGGTGGGTGAGTACCAAGCACCACAATAGTGACACTAGTACCTCCCTGATGGCTGAATCTTTCTTCAGCCTCCTATGGGGGAAGAACACAGAGAGGAAGGAGCCCCTCACAGGCCTTGCTATGCCTGAGACTGGTCAGGGTGAGGTAGAGACTCCCGCGGCCTGGGAGAAGGAAAGCGCCCCACCAACTTGTGCCTCACCCTATGGGAGAAGAAGTGGGCCTCTTGGAAGGGAAAGGCAATCACCCTACACTGGGCCAGGGGTGATAACCTGGAAAAGCAAAGCCACGTCGTCCACCTAATGCAGATTGCACTTCCTGCCAGTCCGGAAGTCACCTCACTAATGTCATAAGAAGCCCATGCCTGGTGTCTCACTAGCTCCAGACCGCGTGCAGAAAGGCTAATGGCCTGCCTGCTTACCTCTGTATCAGGCAAGGATGCCAGAAGTTATCCTAGCACCGTCCACAGGTGCCTAGCATAGGCAGCCTGGTGTGCTGAGTTGCACAAAAGGAGGTGCACCGCTTAGAAAACCCTTCTACCCCAGTGGTCAAGTTCAGTTGAGTCTGAGTCTGGGGGGCGGCTGTGCCTTGGGCAACGATGCCTGGAAGGGGTATCCAGGAGCTCCACTCTGGAAGAGGGGTGGGGTGTAGCATCTGAAGACCCTAGCGGTGCACACTGCCTGTGCTATGGTCCCTTGGGGCTGGAAAGGGGGCAGAGGGATGCTGCCAGACCCGATGTGGCGCCTCTGTGAAAGGGTGAGGCCATGGAAGGATGACAAGGTTTTCGACGCTAAACTCTCTAAGGAAAATGCGTCTCACATGGTCAGGATTGTGGCTTGTAAAATGAGAGATGTGGAGCTCCCTTAGCATCCCTGACAGGAATCATTGATAGTTGGTGATATCAGTGTCTGAGGACAGGTGGACAGAGGGAACCTCTTCCTTGGGGGAGGAAGACGAGGAGGCTGAGGAGCCTGGTTCAGAGTCAGGGGTGGCTGGAGGCTCAGATCTACAGATTACCTCATCCAGGGCTCTAAGGTATTGAGGGAAAGCAGCTGCCGATGACCTGAACTGTTCCTAGGTCATTTGCCCTGAAGGGCCACAGAGGCCTGGGAGTGAAGAAAGAGGAGGCCGATAATCCAATGACGAGAGAGAAGTCTGGTGAGCTACAGCAGGATCCCTGCTAGGGCTACGAGAACACGTAAGGGACCCCCCTCCCAAGGTTGGGGGTGTTACGCAACTCACCAACTGCAGGACACCCAACCACACAGGGGCAGCTAAAGTGGTGCCCATGAGCAAGGACCCCATGATGGGATGATCGGAGCCGGTCTGTCCCTTGCAGGCGGCCCCTGACCCCACCTGTTACACACTCTTCTCTCCTCTCCTCACCAGACCAGGTAGGGTCTGCAATAGGTGGGGCCAGGGGCTACCCGCAAGGGACAGCCTGGCTCTGATAATCCCATTGTGGGGTCCTTGCTCACTGCAGCTCTTCCCAGAGCCACCAACTGCACTGGAAGAGTATGTATGTGCCAACCCCAACCTCTCCACCCCCACCTCCCCAGATAGGGATCTGCTCCTCAGCTGGCCCCCAGTACCCGAAAGAAGGGGCTCCAAAATAACTCCAGCACAAGAAAGAGAGCCAGAATCCATTTCAGAACCCACCCCAGTGCTGGAATGCAACCCAGCACTGAACACAACACTGGAAATAGACCCGGCACCAGGGTCGGCGCCGGACTCTAACATGGCAGCTACCTCAGCGCCGACCCCCTCCCTTGCACTGGAGTTGGCACCAGAGGTGTCCCTGGAGCCGCAAGCAGCACCGGAGGATACGGAGGAATCGGCCCCAAGGATGGGCCCAGAAGAAAAAATTACCATAGTAATCTTGTTTCATCCAAGGGAGTCTTACTGTATTCTGACTAATGCAGTTAGCCCTTCCAGTTGAACTACCCCAGAGATGAAAGAGTTAAAGCCTATATGTATATAGTGGAACGCTCAATAGGCTAGAGCTTGGTTTTCAAACCACTGCCCCTGGTACATTTTATGTAACTGCCAAATTCTTATGAGCAAACTATTGTGCTAATAGCAATAAAGAGATAAACTTAGCTATACTAATTAAAAGATATATTAAACCAATAGTAAATATCTAACTTACGTAGTCAAATGACTACAAACCCAACAAGGGCATAAAAAGATTCAAGTCACAGATGCCCATGAAAAAGAACACCCCAGTGGTTCAACATTTCTAAGAGTGACAGCTGGAGTGCAGTGCCCCCAGATTCTAGTAGGGGAGGCAAGGTAGGAGGTCAGAATACAGTAAGACTCCCTTGGCAGAAACAAGATTACTATGGTAAGTAATTTTTTCTTCAAACCCCAGGAAGTCTTACTGTATTCTGACTATTGCAGACTACCAAGCAGTGCCCCTTGGACGTGGGCACAGAACCTACTTTGGGAACAGGCTGTGCAGTACTGCTGTGCCAAACCTGGTATCACTCCTAGCCTGGGTATCCAGGCAGTAGTGCTTGCTGAATGTATGAACAGTTTTCCAGGTAGCTGCTTTGCAGATTTCAAGCAGTGGAACATCCCTTGCAGCTGCTATGGAGGCAGCTGCCCCCCGGTAGAGTGAGCCCTCAGGCCCACTGGTGGATCCTTACCCACTTTGCCATAGCAGAACTGAATACAGGCCACAATCCATCGGGCAATGGTCCTTTTTGTGGCTGGCTTGCCCTTTCCCACTTCTCCATAAGTGAGGAACAGCTGAGTACACTCATTCTTATGACCTTTTGTCTGATCCAGATAGTAGCTGATAGCCTTTTTTATATCCAGGATATGCAGCCAGTGCTCACCTGAGCTGGAATGGTCCATAAAGAAGATAGGCAATGTAATGGAATGGTTCAAGTGAAACTCCAAGACCACTATGGGAAGGAATTTCCTATTTGTTCTGAATACAACCTTATTCCTGTGGAAGGCAATGTAACTGTAGCTCACTGATTCTTCTTGCAGAAGTGATAGCCACTAAAAACACAGTTTTCCATGTCAGGTATTTAAGATCTGCCGAGAACATGGGTTTAAAATGGGGCTGCGTGAGTGCTATGCAGATGTTCAGGTCCCGGGAAGGGGTAGGCTCTTTATGAGGAGGATGCAAATAGAGCAGCCCCTTAAAGAATTTCTTGAAAATGGCATTAGAAGCCAAGGAAAGGCCCTTCCCTGCTGAGAGATGGGCAGTAACAGCTGCCAGATGCACCTTGAGGGTGGAAGGCCTGAGGCCTAGAGAATGAAAGTGAGCCAAATAGTCCAGCAGGACTGCCAAGCCAGCTTCCTGTGGATCTATATCCCTTTGGGAACACCAGATAAGAGAACCTTTTCCACTTTGAAGTGCAAGTCTTCTTGGTGGAAGGCTTTCTGGAGACCCTTAGGATATCCATAACCCCTTCTGAGAGATGCAAGCCTGCATACTCTTAAATCTTCAAGAGCCAGGCCCTGAGCCAGAGGGACCCGAGGTTGGGGTATAGGATTCTCCTTTTGGAGGAGATCAGAAAGTTGTGCTCCTGGGGAGGCAGATTGGACTGGTGACTGACAGAGTCAGCAACACTGAGTACCACGGCTTTCTGGCCCAGTCTGAGGCAATCAGAATCATTGTTGCAGGCTGTTCCCTGAGCTTGGTCACACCCTGAATATCAGGGGAAATGGAGGGAAGGCATACAAAAATGTGCCCGTCCAATCCAGGTCAAGACATCCAGGGGTATTGAGCCCCGAACTGGTGGTCTGCAGCAGTACAGGGGCAACTGATGATTGTCTGGGACTGCAAAGAGGTCCACCTCTGGGGTGCCCCCTCTCCTGAACACTGTCAGTAGGACTTGCCTGTTCGAAGTCCATTTGTGATGGCTCTGATTGATCCTGCTGAGTGCATCTGCCAAAACATTGTCTTAGCCTGGCAGGTAGACTGCTGACAGGGAGATCTTGAGGGATTAGGCCAGACCCCAGACTTTCATGGCCTTGGTGCACAGGACAGAGGACCTGGTCCCTTCCTGTTTGTTTATGCAATACATGATGGTTGTGTTGTCTGTTCTGACCTGAACCACCTTCCCCTGCACCAATATGGCAAATGATTGTAGTGCTAGTATCACTGCTCTGAGCTCCACCAGGTTTATGTGCAACAGACAAGACCTGTAGATTCCTGCTTGGTCCACGCCCCTTAGGTGGGCCCCCTCCACCCCAGGAGGCAGGCATCCGTGGTCAGCACCACTGTCGGAGACTGCTGCAGGAAAGGGACCCCATCCTGAGGCTGTCCTTGTCCTCCCACCAGTGTAGGGCTTGTATCAGCGTGGATGTCACTGGTATTACCCTGGACAATGAATCCCTCCTCTGGGACCAAAATGACCTGAGGTGGAACTGGATATCTCTCATCTGAAACCTGGCACCTTGAACTACAGCAGTGGCTGCAGCCATATGGCCCAGGAGCTTGAGAAAATCCCTTGCTAGTCGAGGGGCATGCAGCCGGAAGGAGGCTGCTAACTGGATAAAGCTGTGCACCTTTGACTGTGGTAGGATAGCCTTTGCCCGGATTGTGTCCAGCTCTGCCCCTATAAACTCTAGGAGCTGAACTGGCTTTAGAACTGACTTCTTGAGATTTACCAGGAACCCTAGAGACTGCAAGGTGTCCTGTGTTGTGACCAGAGATTCCTCTACCTGTTGAGGAGAATGCCCCACGACTAGCCAGTCATCCAGGTAAGGGAAGACTGACTCCTCACCTTCTCAGATGTGCCACAACCACTGCCAAGTACTTTGTGAATGTTCTTGGTGCAGAGGACAGGCCGAAGGGCAAGGCCCTTAACTGATAATGATCTTAGGGCAGTCTGAACCTGAGGTATTTCCTGTGAGACTGCCTGATGGGGATATGAATGAAAGTAGACCTTGAGGTCCAGGCATACAGCCATTCCCCTTGTCTTAGAGTGGAAAGGATCAGAGCCAGGGTGACCATTTTGCATTTTTTTTTGTATGATGCCTGTTCAGGTATCTTAGATCCAGAATGGGTTGCCATTCCCCAATTTTCTTCAAGGTTAGAAAGTACCTTGAATACAACCCTTTTCCCCTGTACGGGAATGGAGCAGGTTCTACTGCTCTGTTTTGCAGCAGAGTGGACACTTCTGCCTCCAAGGGGGATTTTTCTGATTTGGTAGCAGGTTTGAATAGTCTTGCTCTCATTTTTGGAAATGACTTGAAGCTTAGAGGAAGACCATGGCTTATTACTTCCAGGATCCACTTGTCTGTGGTAATGGTTTTCCATGCCTGGAAGTAATAAGCCAGCCTGCACCCTACTGAGGAATGGGAGGCGACTCCACCAATCACCTCAGGGAGTCTGCTTGACAGGGGTCTTGGGCTGAGGGCTAGGTCCACACGGCCAGCACCCTTTCTGCCTCTACCCCTGAAGTAGCCTCTTTGCTGCTGGTAGGCAGGGAAGGCATGGGCCTGATAAAAAGGCCTCTGATAAGGTCTGCCCCTGACTCCCCTACTTTGCTGTCATTGAGGGGTGGCAGCCTTCTCTTTAGCTGTAGCACTCTTGTAAGCCACTCTGTATTCATCCATCTTTTTCATATATGACTCAGTTTGTGCCAAAAAAGAGAATTTTGCACTAGGGGAAAATCCAAGGCCTTAGTTTGGGTGTCTTGAGAGAGGTTAGTGCATCGTAATCATGCAAGCCTCCTCTGAGATACAGCAGTAGCCATGATTCTGGCAGCACTATCATTAGTATCCACACCCATGTGGAACTGATATTTAGCTGCTTCCACTCCATTTTTAGCCAATTCCTCTAGGTCAGATGCCAGAGGAGCTGCGCTGGCCAATACCTGGACAGCTTCACACATGGACTTTTGGTACCTGGAAACATAGGCCATGTAAGAAGCTTGCTTGCTTTATGCAAGGTGAAGCTCCCAGGTACCCCTTTTTAGCCAGGGAATCAATTTTCCTGAATCCTTCTCAGGGGCAGGGTGAAGCCAAGGGAATGCCTGCTTTCTCACAAACAGCAGCCTGGATGACTCCTTCATGACTCCAGTAGCTAAATATGAATTCAGTGCCATTGCCAGTCAAGGAATACCTCCTGTCCAATTTCTTATCCACAGGTGGTATACTGTAGATGTTGGGGTGTACAGGATTTTCATGGTCTGCCTTTTTAGAGACTTGTGGATAGGGAGCAAAAGTCTCTTGGAAGCAGGCACATCCATCATCTCTACATAGTCAGGCTCTTTCTCTTCCTCAGAAGCTTCCTGGGCAGGGGAGCTTCAAAGCTTCTGCTACCTTTTTAGAAAGGTATAATGGGAGGCAGGGTCCCCAGAGGGAGGAGGAGGGGACTCAGGATCCAGGTGTTCTGGTGAAACCTCAAGCTCAATGGGCTTACCAAAATTATCCTCTTCATCCTCTTCCTCCCACTCCTGTTCAAAAAAGGTTCAGACCCAAATAAATTGCAGGGAAAAACAGTACCTGGTGTTTGAGTCATTGAGTGCTGACCTGGTTCACCTGAACCAATCTGTAGAGACTGGATAATTTGAATGGCTTTTGCTATTTCTTCCGTGGCTGAAACCACAACCGTATGTTTTTGCGGTTCCAAACCAGCTGTTTTTCTCTTCTTTTTTGGGCACAGGCGTTTCAAGGCCTGAGTCAGCGGCTCTTTTAATTGCAGCGGATTCACTCTGGTCAGAGGGCACCCCCTCCAGTTCCACCAGTTTATCTTTAGTGGAGGAACCAGACCAACCTTCCGTGTCAGTTGCTTTATCAGCCATTCTCTCCTGCAGTTTATTCAAATGCCAAGCAAGCGTAGACTGAGGGGAATTTTTGCAGATTTCGCAATCTGCCTGAAGATGGTCAAACCCAAGGCAGAAAACGCAGAAGAGATGTGGATCAGCTTTAGCAAATGGTCCACCGCACTCGGTACAATGCTGAAACACAGAGGGACTGGTTCTTTTCTTGAGTTTCTGTGACATTAACAACCAAGAAAAAATGTTCTTTAACACTTATCCACAGTGGGCGGTTTAGACCTGGACAAATGAGGATATTTGGTAAACAGCCGGTTTAGCAGCTGTGGAGAAAACTGAGAAGAAAAACTTGGTTTTCTTACCAAAAATCTACCGGACCCTCAACCAGAAAATTTTACAATAAACACTAGAATTTACCATAACAGTAAAGAAGAAAATCTTCGATTTCCTCCCGGTTTCGAAAACTAATCAGAAACAGAAAAAATTACCAGAAAGTAGAAACCCCAGTCTAGTCTAACCCATAACCGAAGAACAGAGGTTTGAAAATTAAACAAAAATAAACAGTGGTTATAAAAACCGATGAAACCTGTACTTCAACCGAAGGAGCTGAGGAGAGATCTCCGAGGCGACTTCACAGGCAGGCGGAGTAAAGAATCTGGCAGTTACATAAAATGTAATGACAGTGGTTTGAAAACCAAGCTCAAACCTATTGAATGTGCCACTATTTACATATAGGCTTTAACTCTTTCATCTCCAACTGGGAGGGCTAACTGCATTAGTCAGAATACAGTAAGACTTCCTGAGGTTTGAAGGAGCAGTGCCCAATCCTATTGTATCAGAGACTGAACGGCTACGAGCAGGTGAGTGACAGGACTCCTAAGTGTCAGGTAGCCAATCTGGGTCATCCCAATGTTCCACTTCATAGTATCACAGTAATAATAATGTGTCAGCAGAAAAGGACTATCCCGGTCCATCTAGTCTGCCCATTTCCCACCCGCCCTACTTCTCTCCACTTCCCAGGGATATTTTCCTCTACCCACTAACCAACCCCTTGTGGCTGTCCCACACCCTCTTGAATTCCTCCACTGTTTCTGCACATACCACCTCATTAGGTAATCTGTTCCAGGATTCCACCACCCTCTCAGTGAAATAACATCTTCTTACATTGCTCTTAAATCTCCCCCTTCCAATCTTAAATTATGATCCCTTGTTTTAACTCCTACTTTCCTTTTGAATAAGCTACCTTCATTCACTTTATTTATTCCCTTCATATACTTAATAATCTCCATCATGTCACCTCTATCTCTTCTAACCTCCAGCAGGTATAGATTTAATTCTCTCCATCTGGTCTCGTATGACTTCTCTTGCATATCTTGCACCATCTTTGTTGCCCTTCTCTGAATCCTCGCCAACCCATTTATATCCATTTTTAAATGAGGCTTCCAGAACTGTACCCCGTACTCCAGGTGTGGTCTGACCATGGTCTTATATAAAGGCATCAACACCACCCTCTTCCTACTTGTATACCCCTTCCTATGCACACCATCATTCTATTAGCGTTACCTACTGCCTTACTACATTGGTCTCCTACCTTAAGGTTGTTTGAGATTATAATCCCCAGGTCCCTTTCCTGTTCTGTTTGCTCTGTCAGTTCTCCCCCCAGTGAGTATTCAGCAAGTGGAGTTTTACACCCCAGATGCATCACTGCACACTTCTTAGCACTGAAATTCAGCTCTTCTGAAGAGGAGGAAATCAGGGAGAATGTCAGAGGCCACCCCCAAAACTCTCCCTCTCCAGGTACGGTGAACGACACTGGAAGGGGACCCAGCACCGACAGCGGCACCGCATCACTCAATAGTACCAAGGGAGGTGTCAGGAGCTGAAACGGCACCCACAGGCAGTACCGAGGACTCCACTAGCTTGGGACGAGTGTATAGCTGCAATTGCGACACTTGGGGCATCTGTGCCTCTGAGGAGGCAACAGACCGTGAGGGGTGCTCAGTCGATCCGCCGGAGGAGGCCAACTGTCCATCCAACCCCTCATGTAAGCCTCCCATCTCAGTGAGACCAGAATCGGTAGTAGTAGCAGTAGTAGTTGTTTATTTATTTTGGGCGCCCTGACAGCAAAGATATACAAATATATAGAGACAGCAAGAAGAAAAAATTACTCACCTTAGTAATGTTGTTTCTTCTAATGGAGTCTTGCTATATTATGACAATTGCAGTGAGCCCCCATCTTCGAACTGCCCCGGAGGTGAAATAGTCAACCTTTCCATGAAGCACGGAACTCTGAGCACGAGCTTGGTTAGAAAGCTCTGTCTGTTGTGCTTCAAACATAAACCGTCACATCTTTATGATCTAAAACTCACTAAGGTTCTGTGTGGAAGCTGTAAACCTACACTAGCCAACTGGCTACTAACCTAACACACCTTTCCTGGTCTCAAACAAAGACTCAAGTCAGGAGACCAAGAAAACAAAAACACAACACCAATTCACCCCAAAAAGAGGGTGTAAAGAACACCAAGGTGGGCATAAATGAGTGCCAACCCTGTAAGGCCCAGCCACACCCCAAAACGGAGGTTCTGAGAGGGGCAGGCAGGGAGGGAGGGAGGTCATAATATAGCAAGACTCCATTAGAAGAAACAACATTACTAAGGTGAGTAATTTTTTCTTCAAACAACATGAAGTCTTGCTATATTATGACAATTGCAGACTACACAGCAGTACCCCCATGGAGGAGGGACAGAACCTACTTAGGGAATAGGCTCTGAAGAACAGCTGTGCCAAACCGAGCATCACTCCTAGCCTGGATGTCCAGTGAGTAATGCTTAGTAAAAGTGTGAACTGTTTTCCAGGTGGCTGCTTGACATATTTCTAGAATAGGAATGTCTCTGGCAGCAGCCAGAGAAGCAGCTGTACCTCTGGTAGAGTGAGCCCTCAGGCCTGAGGGGGGAACTTTACCCAACTTTTCGTAGCAGAATTAGATACAAGAGACAGTCCACCTGGCAATGGATCTTTTAGTGGCTGGCTTCCCTTTACCAGCCTCGCCATAAGTGAGGAAGAGTTGGAGGGAGTCAAACCTGTGACCCTTGGTACGCTCTATGTAGTAACTAAGGGCTCTCTTCACATCTAAGCTGTGCAGCCTCCTCTCACCAGAGGAGGAGTGGTCAGTGAAGTACACTGGAAGAGAAATAGATTGATTAAGGTGGAAATCTGAAACCACCTTAGGAAGGAATTTCCTGTTAGTCCGGAGGACCACCTTATCTCAGTGAAAGGAGATAAAATCCGGCTCCACTGACAACGCTTGTAATTCACTTATGCGTCTGGCAGAGGTGATGGCTACCAGAAACACAGTCTTCCAAGTCAAGTACTTAAGCTCAGCCAAAGACAAAGGCTCGAAGGGGGGTTGCATAAGCTGAGCAATGCAAACATTAAGATCCCAGAGAGGGGCAGGGTCCCTGAATGGAGGGTTGGTGTGAAGCAACCCCTTAAAAAACTTGGAAAATACAGGATAAGCTGAAAGAGAAGAGGACTTACCTGCTGAAATAAAAGCAGACACAGCTGCCAAATGCACCTTCAGGGTAGCTGGTCTGAGCCCCAGAGAATTCATATGGACCATATAATCCAGGACTGTGGGTAGATCAGCAGAGTCTGGGGAAATATGCTTTTCCGAACACCATATGGAAAACCTTTTCCATTTGGAATTGTAAGTAGCCCTGGTGGAAGGCTTCCTTGAGGCCTTCAATATATCCATTACACCTTGGGAAAGGTGTAAATCAGCAAACTCTAACTCTTCAAGAACCAAACCTTGAGATTGAGAGATTTGAGATTCGGATACCAAACCGTCCCTGGGCACAGGTTAACAGATTGTGTTTCCTGGGAAGGCACAGGGGAGGATGGACTGCTAAGGACAGTAGGAGTGGATACCAGGGTTGTCTGGCCCAATCCGGAGCTATCAGAATGACTTTGCAGGATTGGGATCTGATTTTGACTAACACTTTGAAAAGGAGAGGGAAGGGGGAAGGCATAGAGGAACTTCCCTTCCCAACTGAGGGCTAAGGCATCCAGGGGGAGTGAGCCCAACACTGGGGGTCTGCAGCAAAAAAGGGGAAGTTGGTGATTGTCTGGGGCTGCAAAAAGATCTATCTGCGGGGTGCCCCATCTGGCAAATACCACTCCCAAGACCAGGTGGTCCAGTGACCATTCATGATGGCCCTGAGAAATCCTGCTGAGAGCATCTGCCAGGACATTGTCCTTGCCTGGAAGGTGGACTGCCGTAAGGGAGGTATTTAGGGAGTAAGCCAGAGACCACAACTTCATTGCTTCGGTGCACAAGGCCGTAGACCGAGTGCCCCCTTGCTTGTTGATGTACCACATTGTAGTGGTGTTGTCTGTTCTGACCTGTACGATCTTGTTCTGAACAGACTTGGAAAAAACTTGAAGTGCTAGGAAAACTGCTCTGAGCTCCAACAGGTTGATGTGAAGCAGAGATTCCTGGGGAGACCACAGACCTTGGGTGGTGAGGTCGCCCATGTCAGCTCCCCAACCCAAGAGGGATGCATCTGTAGTAAGAATTAGGGAGTGAGACTGAGTGACAAAAGGAACCCCTTGTCTCAGGTTGCTCTTATCCTGCCACCACTGTAGGGCTTGGATCAGGGTTCGAGTTACTGGGATCAACTTGGTCAGAGGATCCTTTCTTTGGGACCGAAAAGCTCTCAAATGGAACTGGATGTCCCTCATCTGAAATCTTGCTCCCTGCACAACTGCTGTGGAAGCAGCCATGTGTCCTAGGAACTGTAGAAAATGCCTTGCTGGTCGAGAGACCTGCAAGGTGAATGAGTAGGCCAGGGAGACTAGGGTCTTTGCCCTGTCCAGAGGAAGGAAGGCCCTGGCCTCCTGTGTGTTCAGTTCTGCGCCTATGAAGGTAAGAAGCTGGACAGGCTCTAGAACTGACTTCAAGAGATTCAGCAGAAAACCTAGAGAGGTAAGCAGTTGCTGAGTTATCTGAAGATGTAAAGTGACCTGTTCTGGGGACTGGCCTACTATGAGCCAATCGTCCAGGTAAGGAAAGATGGCAATCTTTTGCCTTCTTAGGTAGGCAGCTGCTACTGCCAGGCATTTGGTGAATACCCTTGGAACAGAAGTGAGGCCGAAGGGCTTTGCTCTGAACTGGTAATGGCCTGAGGGCAGCTCGAACCTGAGGTACTTTCGATGGAAGCTTCTGATGGGAATATGGAAGTAGGCATTCTTGAGGTCCAGGGAAGCTAGCCAGTCCCCTGGCCTTAGAGAAGGTAAGATAATTCCCAGAGTCACCATTTTGAACTTTGGTTTTAAAAGGTGCTTGTTTAAGTATCTGAGATCCAGAATGGGCCGCCATTCTTCTGTCTTTTTTGGGGTAAGGAAGTACCTGGAGTACTAACCTTTGCCCTGGTGTAGGGGAGGAACCCTTTCCACGGCTCTGAGAGCCAGGAGGGTAGAGACCTCTGCCTCTAGGGTGAGTGTCTCTGATGGAGATGCAGGTGGAAAAGATCTGGTTCTCAGCTTTGGAAATTTTTTGAAGCTGAGAACCAGTCCCTGGCTTACTACTTCCAGGACCCACTTGTCTGATGTTAGAGACTTCCAGTCCTGGACAAAGTAAGCCAGCCTGCCCCCTACAGGTAGAGAAGAATCGGCCTGGCAACCCCATCAGGGTGCCTGCTTGGCAGGGCTTTGGGCTGAGGGGTGGGAGCAGGCCTGCTAGTACCCCGTCTGCCTCTCCCTCTAAAGAATCCCCTCTGGGCATAGGCAGAAGAGGAAGCTTGGGTTTGGTAGAAAGGCCTATGAAAAGGCCTGCCCCTGCCTTTAGGAAGCTACTTTTGAGGAGTGGCCTGCTTTTCCTTGGCCTGTGCACTCCTATAGGTGGTCCTATATTCATCCATTTTCTTCATGTAATTCTCTGTTTGCTCCCCAAACAGAGAATTGCCCACAACAGGAAAATCCATGGCCTTAGACTGGGTATCCTGAGACAGGGTAGTACATCTGAGCCAGGCCATTCTGCGAAGAGCCACAGATGTAGCCATGACTCTTAATGAAACATCATTAGAGTCCACCGCAGCATGAAATTGCACCTTGGATGCCTCAATACCATCCATAGCCACCTGCTCCAGTTCCCTGGCAAACTGGTCAGGGACTTGCTTTGCTAGAGCCAGCACAGTATCCCATCTGGATTTCTGGTACCTAGCAGCATAAGCCATATAATTTGCCTGTCTGAGTCCCAAAGATGCTGCCATGTATTGTTTCTTTGCCATGGCATCAATCTTCCTGGAGTCCTTCTCAGGGGGGTGTGATGCTAGGGGAATATTAGCCTTGTCACAGGCTGCAGCCTGCACTACCCCCACATGGCTGCATTGCTGAGTGAGGAAATCAGTGTCGGAACCTGATAAGGTATACCTCTTGTCCATCCTTTTATCCACAGGAGGTATAGTGTGAGGAGTTTTTAAAACTTTTACTGTCTGTTTCCGAAAAGATTTGTGTAAAGGAATAGACAGTCTCCTAGACTCTGGAATATCCATCATTTCCACATAATCAGGCTCCTCTTGGTCATCAACAGCTTCCTCAACAGGGAGCTGCAGAGTGTCAGCAACCTTCTTATAAAAAATGAAATGAGAAGGGGACTCAGACAGCCTGGGAGGAGAAACCCCTAGGGGTCTATCTGGAGAGATGTCCGGTTCAATGGGCACATTCAGATCTTCAAAACCATATTCACTCTCCTCATATTCCCCTTCCCCTTCCTCCAGTTCATAAAAATCCTCACAATCATAAACTTGAACCGGTGGAACCGGCCGAACCGAATGCCTACCTGATGGTGACGGTTCGGTCGGATGGGAAAGAGACTGGACAATTTGAATTGCTTTAGCTATATCTTCAGCAGTTGGGGAAAGAACTTTTGGCTCTACGCTTAGCTGACTTTCTAGTCCTTTTGCTGGGACCGGCTCCTCAGAACCAGCTCTTCGTCTTGCCGAGGAAGTATCGCCCTGGTCAGAGGGGATCTCTCTCCGTCTGGTTGGCACCGAACTGCTGGCCATCCGGGTCGCCAGGATTTTTGGCCTCCCTTTCCCTGAGCCTACCAACTCTCTTTTCTATGGTGGCAGCAGGGAAATTCCTACAAATCTGGCAATCTGAATCGAGGTGGTCAAACCCCAGACAATAGACACATGTGGTGTGTGGGTCAGCCTTAGCAAAAGCTTCCCCACAAACACTACAGTGCTGAAACCCAGTGGGTCCGGTTTTTCTTTTGGGTTTCTCAGACATAATGCCAGCCTAACCAAACTTGCCCGTTTATGGCAATCCACCAAGCAAGACACCCTTATCGGTTCCCAACCATGTCACGGGTCGTGGAAAAAACCGTAATGAAATCCGTTTTTTTTAGAACCGATAAGAACCGGGAACCGCACTCTAAAAAAGGACTAGCAATTTTTCAAACAACCTGATCGGTTCAAACCGAACCGATAAACGTGTACAAGTTCCACACAGAAGTTTCACTGTAAAACCTATCTATTACATACGTTACCACAGACAGAGCTTGAACCGACCGGTTGCGGTTTAATTTCGGTTGATTTTCACTAAAAACCGATAAAATAACACTTTTTAAACCGACAAATGAACCGAGCAGAAGGAGAAATCTCCGGAGCGACTGTTCAGTGAGGCGGAGTAAAGAATCTGACGGTTTATGTTTGAAGCACAACAGACAGAGCTTTCTAACCGAGCTCGCGCTCAGAGTTCCGTGCTTCATGGAAAGGTTGACTATTTCACCTCCGGGGCAGTTCAAAGACCAGGGCTCACTGCAATTGTCATAATATAGCAAGACGTCATGTTGTTTGAAAGAATAGCCATCATACAATACATAAATTTACATAAATCCACTAAAAATCTAAAAACTGACTGATTTCCACACTATCCGGTGGTCCCAGAATGAGTTCCTCAGGTCCCAAAGGTCTGCTCAAACAGGAACATCATCAGATGTTTTTTGAAGAACTCTACAGATGGCGCCTCCCGGAGATACCCCGGTAATGAATTCCAGAGGGCTGGGGCAGCCACTTTGAACACCTGATTCCCGGAAGATTTTAGCCTAGCCCTAGGGACCTCAAAGAGGGTCTCTCCAGCTGATCTGAGAGAGTGAGACGGGGTCCAGGGATGCTGGAGCTTCTTCAGGTAGCCCGGACTCAATCCGTGTAGGGCCTTGTAGGTCAAAAGACCTACTTTAAAGGTGATGCACCAGTGCACCGGCAGCCAGTGCAGTTCACGCAGTACCGGTGTAATATTGCTGATCCTCGAGTGTCACATGAACATGTGAAGAAACCAGCAGAAGAAGGCCATTTGGTCTATCAAGTCTGCTCATATTGCAGGGTCCACAGCTTCAGCTAATGTCTCTGCCCTCCCTCCCCACTACTCCCAACCTCCCTACCCATGATCCTTACCTTCCCCCTATGCCTATCCCACCCTCTCTTAAAGCTGCCCACTGTCTTCAACGAGAGGACCTCTTCCGGCAGCGCATTCCAAGTGTCCACCACCCTCCCTGTGAAGAAGTGCTTCCTGACCTCCCTCCTAAACCTCCCACCCTCCAGCTTAAGACTGTGCCCCTTCGTGTTATGGTTGCCACTCAACTTAAAGAGAGTCTCCTTATCAACCTTATTTATCCCTTTCAAGTACTTGAAAGTCCCAATCATGTCCCCTCTCTCTCTCTCCTGTCTTCCAGGGAGTACATGTTCAGTGCCCTCCACCTCTCCTCATATGCCTTACCCTGCTGACCTGCTATCATCTTTGTAGCCCTCCTCTGGACCTTCTCCAGCAGGTTAATGCCCTTTCTGAGGTGTGGGCACCAGTACTGAACTCCATACTATAGTGTAGTATTACCAGTGACCTGTACAAGGGAAGTATAAACTCCTCTCTCCTACTACTGATCCCCCTCACTATGCATCCCAGCATCTTGTTTGCCTTTGCTGCTGCTTTCTTGCACTGCGTGGAGTGCTTCAGGTCACTAGTGATCATCACTCCCAGATCCTTCTCCTCCTCTGATGCAGAGACTCAGACTCCACCCAGGTGGTACTCTGTCCTGGGATTCTTGGCTCCAATATGCATAACTTTACATTTCTTGGCATTGAAGCCAAGCTGCCAGATCCTGGACCACCTCCTCAGCTTTTCCAGATCTTCCTGTAGGTCCTGTATCCCTTCAGCTGTGTCCACTCTCCCACAGAGCTTGGTGTCATCCACGAATAGGCACATTTTGCCCTTAATGCCATTCCCAATGTCATTGATGAAGACATTGAACACCGGCCCCAGCGCTGAGCCCTCCGGGACTCCACTGGTTACCTCTCTGGTACCAGATAACTCTCCCCACAACCACCCTCTGGGTTCTGTCCCTCAGCCAGTTTTCCACCCATCTGGCCATCTTTTCCCTAACCCCAAGATCCACCAACTTCCTGATCAACCTTTTGTGGGGCACAGAGTCAAAGGCCTTGCTGAAATCAAGCTAGAGGATGTCTACCGCTTGACCCCTGTCTATTGTCTTAGTGACACAGTCAAATAAGTCAATCAGATTCGTTTGACACGACCTCCCTCCCATGAACCCATACTGCCTTGCATCCTGGAGACCATGCTCCTCTAGATATTCCACCAACCTTTCCTTTAGTATGGTCTCCATGACCCTGCCCACAATGTTATGGCTTGACGTTGTTTATTGTAATGAATGTGTACTTTGTGTCCAGGACCATCTTGCAAATGAGTTTGCTCAACAATGTGAATGCCTGGTTAAATAAAGTTTGATTGATTGATTGAATGGAGGTCAGACTGACTGGTCTGTAATTCCCTGGGTCATCCTTGGGACTGCTTTTGTGGAGGAGCACTACATGTGCTGTTCTTCAGTGTCGTGGTACCACGCCTGGCTCTAGTGTCCAATCAACAACTGGGTTGCTGCATTCGCACCTCCTCTAACCTCGAGGTAGAGTGCATTACAGTTGTCAAGCCTCGAGGTGATGAAAGCATGTACCAGCATAGCCAGGTCATTTGGGGGGAATAAGGGACTTAATTTGGGTGATGTTCTGGAGATGGTAAAACCCAGTCCGGACAACAGCCGACACCTGAGCATCAAGTGTCAGCTCGTTGTCCAGAACAACACCCCAAATTTTTCACCTTTGGGGAGGCCTCCAGTTCGGTCGGGCCAATGAAAAGCCCCAACCTATCACTAGAGGCCCCTTCTCCACCCTTTCGACCCAGTTCAACCACCAGCAACTTGGTCTTCCCGGGTTAAGTCCCAGTCAGTACGATAACGTCTAAGCCCGGATCTTGGGTAAGCATTCATTTAGTACATCAACTGTGTCCGATCTCCCAGGTGCACAGGACAGGTAGAGCCACTTTTCAGTATGTATTCCCCCCATTCTTCCTCCCCCACTTTTTAATACTTGTAGAAGGCCTTTTTCTTTTCCCTTACTGCTTCTCTGACTCTTGCCAAGAATAATAACAATCTCTTAAAACTGTGTTTTTTTGGTTCCATTCTCATGCATATCTTAGATGCCTCAAGAATTGTTCCTTAATTGCCCCCCATCTCTCTTCCACCCCCCATGTTGTCCACCCTGCTAACTATTCCCTGACTGGCTCCCGCAGCCTGCTGAAGTCCGCCCTTCTAAAAAGTAAGGAGTTCAGCTCTTGATTGGAGTTTTCCTGACCCAAGGGCCAGTTTGAACCAAATGCAATTATGGTCGCTGTTCCCCAGTGGCTCCCCCTATTCTTACAGCTCCTACCATCTCCGAGTTGGTCAGCACCATGTCAAGGCCTGCAGACTGCCTGGTGGTTCCTTAACTAGTTGTACCAGTACACAGCCCTGGAGGGTGTCCAACAAGGTCTGACTTCTGATGCTCCTGGCTACTGGAACATCCCAATCGATGGCTGGTATCTTCATATCACCCACCACCACTACCTCCCCCTTTGCCACCCCTCTTTCCAGTTCTTTCCTAGTTCTCTGTCCCTCTCTTCCCCTTACCTCAGAAGTCTATAGATCACCCCCAAGAGCAGTTTCTTGCCTAAGGCTGGCATGAGCTGTACCCACAGTGTCTCTGTCTCCCCATTCATACCCTTGATGCACCCATCTTCTGCCATGTGGATGCCATCCTTGACATAAGTGAGAATACTTGACAGGGTGGGCACTACTGGACTATACCAGACTGCCCAGGGGCATAATGAGGCCCAAGGCCACAGGTAGAGGTCCATATAGCCTAATACTGCCCACCCTGGAGGGTATTATTGCACTTAGAAAATGTGCATTTGTTGCTTTTGTGATGAAATGTTTTAAAAAAAAATTAATACAAGGAAAAACATGAGAAAAAAGGAGAAAACTCTTTTTATTGTAAAGTAGTTCCTCTAATGGTACACTTGCCAGTGGAAGTGGCTGCTGTTTTTCATGGTGTCTCATTTGGTTAAGACTCCCCGAACCCCACCCCTGCTGCTTCCCCGACCTTGCTGCTGTTTAGCTGCTCAAGGGTCCCGCGACCCTCGTCTTCCTGCCTGTCAGTAAACATATTACCGAGCAGAACGAACAGTAAAAATGCGACCATGGAGAACTGGTTGGACTGTCAGTAGGTGTCCGTTCTCACCTGCTGTGATTGGGATCAGGACCGAAAGTAGTTAAACAGAGGTTGAGGTCAAGGATGACTGTACACAGGCGGATCACAAAACAAGTTAAAAAACAAGCAAACAAAAAAAAACATTGCTTAGTGTTCTTGCAAATCGGTAACGTCAGTGTCACAAACCCACTTAGCAAGTCAGGCCCTCTGCTCCCACAGTGCCAACCTCCAAGCACAGTATTGTGAACAGGTAACAGAATAGGGTAACCCTCCTGTCTGCTTGTGGGTCCGAATCACCTTTGGTCTCAAGTTCTGAGGGGATTCAAACTGTGAAACTTATGCTAGCGTACCCAAATGTACAGGCTCAGATAATTCTGCTCTTCGGGGAATGCCAGATATCTTTCGCCTAAGGGCACCTAACCAGGTATCCAAAATGAACCCTTAAAACTCTATGAAAAGACCTTAGGTATTTCTTACCTTTTTCCAGTTCAGTAACACCATTAAGATTATGAACAGTTGTCAACTTTAATCATCTATACTTCACATGCTAAAGAAAGAATTTCGAAGGCACACCAGGCAGTCTCTTTAAAATAAGAGGTTTACTTACAAATGGATAAAAAAATATATAAAATGTAAACAAAGAACACTATATCACAAAGCATACAATCACTTAAAAGAATACAAGTAAAAATTCCTAGCAACATACAGTACAGTTAGACTTTTTCTATCTAATGTATACCTCTACACAGTGCTTAAAGTTAGATGTTGTTTCTAAGAGCCCAGAAAGTAATTTGTTGTGTAAAGATCAGACGTAGAATAGCTTAAACTGTCTCTCAAACACACCCCTTCCATGATGTCACCTAGCTTCTCCTTGTTAAATATAAAAAAAGAATACACACAGGATGTCCTATCAGGAGGTATATTAAATAAGGTGACATCAGCAAAAACTCATTTCCCAATATGACTCTTTGATCTTGAGTGGTTTCCTGCTGCAAAGGCAGTAGGCCATAAACACGGCCATAAAATGCAACTCCTCTAAAACGTCATAAAAGTTTATGATCCCTATATCCTGGCAGCTGGTCAGCTCCAATTAAGTCAGATAAACAGGAGACCCTTGATTATATCTCTCTAGTCTTTAATTACCTCCTGGTTTCAGGTTAACATCCTGCTGCTAAAACCTTGGGGGGGGGGTCATCCCAGGAGCACAGGATGTCTCATGACAGACAATCACACACTACATTTTTATATTACAAAATCATAGAACAATCATAACCAGCTGGCCAAGTGTCACAATCAGTACCGGGAGTCAGTAGCTGTCTGTTGTGACCTGTTGTGGTCGGGAACAGAACTGGAATGAAGAAAACACAAGTCGATGACGGCTGTACTTGCTGAATCAAACAAGGTACACAAAAACAAATTTAAAAGCATGTAAAAAAAAAAAAACACTGGTTTGTGTGCGAAGAGGCACAAGCTCTGAAAGCAAGAATTTTGTAACTGTTTACTTAGCATCAGGGGGGCTTGTTCACTCGGGAAGCGAGCAAAAAAAAAAAAGGCTGCCACATTCTCTGTTTTCAGGTACAGGGAGGAGAAAGAAAAAAAAAATAAAAAAGTGATGTTGGCTTGCGGCAGTAGTTAAATCAGGCAGGCAGATGGTTGGAGGATCGGGATTGGGTGCCAGCTCTCGCTAAGCGAGAGGAAAAAAAATGGCAGTCATTTAAAATTGGACATTCCATTGGTACAGTGATACTGGTAATCAGGTGGGTTGGGACTGGCATTTTTTTTTTTTTACCCAGGCTCTGTTGTCTGACAGATGCCCACCTTGCCAGGGCTATTAGCCAATCAGAGCCTGGGGAACTTCTTAGTCCATTTTCTAAAAAAGAGCAACTTCTCCCCCTCTACCTGTTTTTCTATCCCTCCTGAACACTGAGTACCTAGGAACCACCAGGTCTCAGTCATTACTTTACAAAGCCCACAGTTCTGTGATAGTCACAAGGTCCACCTCAGTGTCCACCATCAACGCGTGGTACTCACTGATTTTATTATCCAGGCTCCTAACCTTAAGACATACCACCTTCCATCTGACCCTAATCCAACTTTACTACTACCTTTGTGCTTTCCTTGTCTTGTCTTCTCATCCCATTGCTTTTGTTGGTGTTTGCACACTTTGCATTTCCCCTCCCTAATGCCCCCTCAGCTGGTCCAGTTAGGGTCACAACTCTCTTTGTACCCACTGTGGTGCTACAAGACATCTCTTATCTCTTATCTTTTAAGGTCATCTCATTAAAGACAGTGAGCAGCTTTAAGAGAGGCTGGGAAAGGCATAGGGGGAAGATAAGAATCATGGGGAGGGAGGGCAGGGACATTAGCTCAAGCTGTGCACCCTGCAATACGAGCAGACTTGATAGACCAAATGGCCTTCTTCTGCTGGCTTCTTTGTATGTTCGTATGCAAGACTTCATAGGTGGGGGAGTACTAGCTAGGATACCCTTCTTCTTACCTGCCACCATGGTTCCACTAATCCCAGTCTCCCCTGCAGTCAGTTTAAATGCCTGCTATAGATGTCAAACTTCTGCCTCAGTCCGCAGGCCCCCCCCCCCCCGTAGGGTGAAGTCTGTCACCCTTGAAAATTCTCTTGTTCAGAAGTCCCCCAATCCCGCACAAAGTAGTACCCCTTAAGCCACCCATTTAACTCCTCTATTACATCATAAAGGGAGTCCTTTGGAAATGTCCAGGGAGACTGAGTGCACTGCCAATCTGTCCCCCAGTGTACCGAAATTCCACTTCACCATCTCCACTGACTGATTCACCAGATCATTAGAACCCAGGTGTACCAGAATCCCAAGCTCCTACTGCTCCCTCTCCACCATCCTCCCTAGCCTGGCTAAATCCCAGATGGCAGATGCACCAGGAAGGGACCGGACCATCCCCCTCCCATCAAAATTATGATACATTTACTTCCCATGTAACTAGGAATAGGCAGGTTTGAATGCATAAGTTCATTATATTAAGGGAGGCAGTGTGGTCCTATGGTTAGAACACAGACCTGTGAATCAAACTATCAATGTTCAAATCTGACCACAGTAATTCACTCACTGCTAGTGGGTCACTTGACCTACCTGTACTCAGTACTTCAAGCTGTAAATTAGGTAGGCCCAGGACCACACTGAAAATATGATGCTGCAGTTCACTGAGAGGTCTTAAATACATATATTGTAAAAATAAGTTTACCTCCTGAACCAAGCACTTCCAATATACCAATCTGGTCATTCTTCAAGCCCTGGAATGATAAAAAAGTTTTCATAAATATATATTTTTTTACTGTCAAATAAGTTCTTTCCGCATTGTCTTCCTGCCTGATGTTGTACTGGAAAGTATCCAGTGTGGTCCTCATTTCAAAAAGGTCAAGACAAGTTCAGACCCAAACAACTACAGGCCAGTCAGCCTGACACCTGGAAGCCATTATAAAGGACAGAATACTAAGGTACTTGGTTGAGGTCATGGCTCATACCCTATTTCACCATAGCTTTATGATTAAGGTGAGTGACTCGGTTTCCTGGAGTCTCAGATTCATTGCAGTTATGTGTAAGCTGCTACAGTTGGGGGGACAGAGGCTGGACCTACATACTATGTGGGGCCCCTGTTGCAGCAGTCGAGGAGAAAATGGACTGGAGGGTCGTAGTAGACAAGGGGCCACATCATGAAAAGCAATGCCCAGTGGGTTTGAAGAATGCCAGAGTGGGGTGACAAGTAATGCACTTTACAAAGCCCTGTACAAGACCCATCTGGAGTACAGTATGCATTTTTGGGCTCCACAGTACAAAAAGGACATTGAGGCAGTTGAGAGGTTGCAATGTAGGACCACTTAAATGATCGGGGCATGGAGGACAAAAGTTATGAGGAGAGGCTGGAGGCCTTAACATGTTCATGCTGGAGAAAAGGAGGCTGAAGAGGTATATGACCTCTTCCATACAGTCAAATGCACCAGCAAGATCGAACAGTCGGAGTCATTTGCTCTAGTGTGCTCCAGTAGGACATAGGGATATTCCCTTAAGTTCAGATGTGGTAACTTCCGGTGTAACATTAGGAGGCACTTATTTTCCCAGATGGTGGTGAACCTGTGGATCAACCAACCAACCAACCGAGATAGTGGATATGAAAACAGTAAAGGACATCAAGGCAAGCCTGGACAAATGTCCGCTTACCAAGGTAATCGCAGGTTATCCTGGTTAATAGAGTGGGTGAGAAATCTGTATAAAATAGTACATTTCTGCATAGCACATTTATTAATCCCTGCTTATGAAGCGGAGAAGACAGCCC
The DNA here is from genome assembly GCA_016271365.2 of Neoceratodus forsteri. Taxonomy (NCBI): domain Eukaryota; kingdom Metazoa; phylum Chordata; order Ceratodontiformes; family Ceratodontidae; genus Neoceratodus; species Neoceratodus forsteri. The sequence continues at coordinate 766,044,781 of CM028132.1, forward strand.
TGAAGGACCAAAAGTCCCTTTTGACCTTAAATTATTATGTTACTATGTTGTTGTCTAGTACTGCTTAATAAGAATTGCCATTTTGTTTAAGGGATGTGCACTGTCGGGGAACTCTATTGCGTGTTATGCATTGTATGCAATATGAGTTTACTTGTAGGTTTATCAAAGAAGAGTGACACAAGCTTTTGAACAACCAGGCCATGTCATCAGGTGTACTCTAACTACACTGCTAACAGGGAGACCAGCATATCAGCACAGCATCAACTAAGCATTAACGCCCGACGAAGGAGGCTTCTACTGGGGAATTAATGCATGGTTGGTGGGAGTTGTGGCATGAGGCCGAAGGTCGAGTGCCTACAGCCACCCAACCATGCATTAATTCCCCAGTAGAGGCCGACTCTGGAGGGCATTAATGTGCTTGTAACATGGAAATAACTATGTTTCTTCATGTGTGCTACTGTTAAATACACTGATAATTAGCACATCGTCTATGGTTCCACAAAGCTTTTTGTTTAGTCTCAAACTTTTCTGTTTCACATACAGTGCGCGCGCCACTGTGCCGTGCAAAAGACATCTACTTACATACTTGTGTGTATGCGGACTGTAAACATTTCACAGGCAGATTTCACAGAGTGACATGTATTACTGTTGTTACCAATGCTTTTTTAAAGTTCTGTTCGCTGGAAGTCTTCGTTTTTCTCTTGCCATGGTCAGATAATGTTCCTTTGGAGCGATTACTTATATGTCGTCCACTGCATTGTATGATATACAGTGTTTTCTGCTGTGATAGCTACTGGTGCTACACCTTGACCCGGTGACCCCATGGTTAATACTTAGTTGGAGCAGGCATTACCAGTGATTAACCCCCGCTCCAACTTTGATCAGGTGGTGCGTGTTGTCCAATAACGTCACCTTATTTGACGTTTCTCTTTTTTGCCATGTTACAATGCAGGCTGAATGAGCCTGAGATGCTGGGACCAGCCAGAGGAGGAGAACTGAGTTTCCCAGGGAATGCCTTTCTCCTCTGGGTGAGAAGGGCAGTATGCTCTGCTGCAATACTGCTTCCTTGGTGACCTTGCATGGCAGTGCAGTTAGAGCTGCTGGTAGGAGGCAGGACACCAGCTGGTGCTTTTCGCAGCCACACATCTGCATGAGCATGTCCACTTGACACTCATGTTACTGGAATCCTACTGGAGGGAGGAACCCCCAAAAGCATAGCAGTATGAAAGACATGCTTGCAGGTCCTGCCACTACAACATACTGCTCCTTTCTGCATGCAATAGGTCTGTGGGAGATAGTTGTCTCCAACAGACTCTACCAAGGAGCAAGCTGGGTTCCGTGGATCTTCCCCCAGGAAGGAAGGGTACATGTCTGGGAAGGGCTCAGATGGGGCTAGAAGGAGTTAGGCTAAAGAAGGCAGCAGTTGTGATGGAAGACAAAGAAAATTAGCAAAAAAAAAAATTTTTTTTTAAAACCGAACCTTGCTAACATGGTGTATTGGATTTTTTTCAGATTAAATCAACATAGGATAACCAATCAAAAATGAGCAATCATTACAACAAACACATTAATGAAAAACAAAATATATTAAATTCTTTACCTTGGTTAAAATGTCTGCCTTCTCTATAGACTTTGGCCTAACAAAAAAAAAATTCAGTTAAAGTTTAGAGTTTTTTTATACCAGTACTTACAAATGTAATGGACACAGAGTGGGCATAACTTACACAAGTCTGTAAATGGTCACTGTAATGCAAAGAAGTATAACAAAAAACTGACTAGTTTGCTATTACCAAGCAATTTTGTTATGTATAATGGCCATTTGTTTATGGCTATCTGGTGTAAGAATGTACCATTTTTATGTTGCTTGCACGCATGTGCAAGAAACATGGTGCCATCATCCGAGTCTTCAGAGGTGTGGCACCCCCTCTTCCAATTCAGTCACTGAGTTTGCAGGCGCGGCCGCAGTTCCTCCAATGACTGCTGCAGCTGTCTATGACAGCTGTCAAAATGCAGTGGCATACAGTTGAAAGAGAGAGCTCTGCTTCAGTGAGCAGAGCTCTCCCCCCCAACATACACACACGCATGCAAGCACGCATATTGCGTGCTGATGCACTCCTCCCCCACTGTATGGCGACAGGGTGCCCTCCCCGTCGGCTCCGCCCCCAACAAAAGATACCCAGGTGCCATGCTGGGAGCCCACCCCAGTGTGGCAAAAATGTTATGGCCAATGGGGTGCCCAATCCCCGCTGGCTCCACAGCTGCATGCCCCCCCAAAACCTTTCCAGGTGCCACGCTGGGAGCCCACCCCAGCGTGGCAAATCTTTGTTATGGCGACGGGGTGCCCAACCCCGTCAGCTCCAGCCCCCAAACAGCTCTTTCAGCTGCCACGCTGGGAGCCCACCCAGCGTGGCAAACGTCCCCGTCGTCTTAATTTAAAAACAAACAAACCTGTAAATAAAAAATGGTCCCTTGCAGTCTCACTGCCCCACCACGCACCCACCACTGCACACCCTGCCTCCCCACACCCCCCTCACCCCATACTTACCTCCGGAGCTCGGCGCGACGATCATCGGTGGACCAGGAACACGTCTGCACTCTTCAAAGCCGACCGTGAACTGAGGAAATGCCGGTAAGCTGTATAATGGAATAAATAGGGTTTTTTCAACTTTGTTGCATATCTCAGGCATTTTTGGGAATTTTGGGCCCAGATTTTCAACATAGGGTTTTTTGGGACCCCTCCTCATGAATTCTTGCACTGTCATGGCGTTAATCGGGCCTGAAGGGTGATTTCGCTGTCACTGCGTGAAATCACCTTTCAGGGCAGATTAACGAAACAACACTGCCAGTGTTCATAAGGTGGGCTCTCAAAAAGCCTATGTTGAAAATCTGGTGAAAAAATTCCAAAAAATTACGGTTTTATCGCCAGCCAGTTCCCACGCCACACCGTAAGTTCTGAATTTTCAATATTTCACTCCAGATTTTCAACATTGCCATTTTACCACACCTCCTTATGAGCAGTACAGCTGTCATTTTTCACATCCTGCCCAAAACGTGTTTCCGCTCATGTAGCGCACAATGGTGCAGTCGGTGTGCGAAATCAATGTATGGACCCATTAGGAAAATAACAGTGACACTGTTCATGAGAAGAGGTCTTAAAATGACTATGTTGAAAATTTGGTGAAAAAATTCCTTAAAATGACTGTTTTACGAGTGTGCGTTGCGCAGTTCCTACGCACGCTCGTAAGTTCGTGAATTTTCAATATTTGCACTCCAATGGCTTCCAAATACCTAAACAGCACATACAAGCAAGCAACATTTGGCATTGACAAATGCTTGTTTTGTAAGAAGCAGTGGTAAAAGTAATGGTAAAAGTCCAGAATATAGTCTTGAAGCTGAGCTCAGCACAATTGGAACAGGTAGAATAAGCATGGAAAGGTGCTGTTCTGTGTTGTCAGACTCAGAACAGACATTTCGGCACACATATGTCCTCCGCGGCTTAGACCGTCATTCACATGATCAGAGGCCTGGCCGCGGGCTGTTGATGGCATGGCAGGTGGGGGGACACAAGATCAATCAGAAACAAACTAAAGCAGAAAGAAACAAGTTGAACCCTGGCATCAATAGGTACTAAAACCCGATTCAAAATTGGAAAATCACATTTGAAAAAGACGCTCCATTCAAGTGAATTAAGCACAACCCTGCACTCGACCTATAATTACATCACAGAACGCTGGAGTGTGGGGGCCAGATTGCAGAGTCAGGAACTGGAAAGGGATCATACGGCCAGCCCCTCAGTGGCAAATTATGGTCCCTTCCCTTCCTTTAGGGGCTGAAAAATAAAAAGTAAATATAGCATGGAGTAGCACCCGATGAGGTAAGGGAGCTCCCTGTTTAATGGTTTTTAAATGTAAAAATGTTGAGAAAGATTCTCTTTAAAGCACAACTCATGGCAGTCTGCCTTAGCCAGGAGTTTGAAGCAATGAAGCAATTAATACAATTTTTAAAACCTGTTGGCCCTCTGCTTTTCTTAGGTCTGTCAGACGTGCCAACAATTGATGACCTGAAAGAGAAAAACAATTCAGATTTCCCCTTCAAAAGTTAGCAGTTTAGCTCCCCAATGAAACAGGAACAACAATTTAGAAAACAATTTGAATAGCCAAATAAAGAAAAATATCATCTCAGTTCCTCTAACTAGGACTTCCAAAATAAGGAACTGCAACACAGTATGTAAAATACACTCAACTGTTCCATAAATGAAAGTTACATATATACATACAGTATATATAGTAAATATATAAAGTATATATATATATATATATAGATATATATATATAGATATATGTATGCAATAGGGGCATATATTCAGTGTGATAAATGCATTTATCTGAGTCACTGTATGTATAAATAAATGTATACATACAGTGGCCATTTACACACACAGTTACTGTGTCACAATCCTCTTTAGAATTCATTTAGAATGTTCGGCCTCAGAAGCAGTACTAACCATATTCAAATGGGAATAACTTTAAAACGAAAAAAGATAGCATGGTACTGTGAGCACGAAAATTGTTCAGCACAAAATTATCTACAAAATGAGTGGTGTTTCATGTATAGATACCTTATAGACTTTTTACAATTAGCAAAAAAGCAGAAAAAAATGTAATTTTTTGTTCACTTTTTGAAAACAAATGTGAATAACTTTAAAACAAAAGTGATAGCATGGTACCATGCCATTGAAAAATTGTTCAGCACAAAATATCTACAAAATGAGTGGTGTTTCATTTTAGATACCTTTTAGTTTTTTTATAATTAGCAAAAACAGCAGAAATTCAATTTTCTTTTCCCTTTTGACAAACAAATGGGAATAACTTTAAAATGAAAAGGTAGCATAGTACTGTGAGCATGACATTTGTTCAGCAAGAAGTTTTCAACAAAATGAGTGGTGTTTCATTTAATAGCAACCACTATGCTAGGCAGACATACTCTAGGAAAGTTAACCAAAACTCCCAGAAATTATAATTAAAAAAAAAAAAAGATAAACAGTCAAAACCAAATGTTCCTACACTGATAGAAAGCACCCCTATTGCATAAATGAAATATACAATGGTGAGCTGTCAGATAAATGATTTATCTACACTTGTGCTGTTTGACCTTGGACACCTCACTCGTGGCTTACGCCACTCGTGAGGTTACCCAAGGTCAAACAGCACTTGTGTAGATAAATCATTTATCTGACAGCTCACCATTGTATAACCCTATATATATATTATGGTAGCACGGTAGTGCTACCATGGTTAGGGTTGAGGAGCCATTTCTATGTTAAACCCCAAAACTTTGCACCTTAATAACTTTGCAAGTGTTTGACAGATTTGGTTGAAATTTGGAAAACACGATCAACAACCATAGGCCTTGTCATCTGCCAAGTTTCGTACCGGTCAGATACACGGCTGTGCAGTTATTAAGCGTGATTTGCGCGTGCGTTTACGCTTTTTCTGGAATTCTACGGTCGCGCGTACAGGTCGCACGGTTTGCGCGACCAGCCCGAAATCTTCAGGGAACATGTGGCTAGGGTCCCCGATGTGCCTTTTGAAGATTTGGTGAAAAAATATTAAACGGTTCGAAAGTTATTCAAAAAACAATTTCCCATTATAAGTCAATGGGAAAAGTTAACAAAAGTTCGACAGTGTTGCAAATGCATTTTTACTTTCGCAAATGGGCCTGTTACTTTCGCAAATCAGCCATTTTGTTTTCAGTTGGTGATCAGAAAAATGGTTGGCATTTAAATTGGGACCCTCTACCAACCTAATTATTTTTGTATTCACCTAGTCGGACCCTGAGGATGCTTGCCATGTCTTTATTTTGGTAAACACCCAGAAATATGTTTTCAAATTTCTGGAAAAAGTACTTTCGCAAATTACTTTCGTGCTCACGAAAGTGTCGAACTTTTTTGTGAAAGCTTTCGCAAATTGCGACAGTAGTTTTCTACCTGTGGGAAAGTGACAGCGATTCTTTGGCACTGCGCTGCAAAAGAACGGTTGGGAGTTTTGGGCTGAAATTTGGAAGGAACACAGCCGACATCTCACAGATCTGCATTTCAGTGTTGTATTGAAAAAATATTACACGGCAGCAAAATTCACGGCACTCCAAATTTGATGTTTTTCCATAGGATAACATTCGTGCCGTTATTACAGGAATCCTTTGCTCCCTGCTGCAAAATAACGGTTTGGTCTTTTTCCTGAAATTTGGAGGAAGACGCCAACAGCCCACAGATGTGCCTTTCGGTGGTTTGGTGAAAAATATTACAGGAGGCAAAGTATGGCGCTCTGAACTTCTCTTTTTTCCCCATAGGATAACATTCTGGCGTTCGCGCCTTTCCAGGGCCCGTATCTCGGAAGCGGTGCGAGATCGGACTTTTCAGAAAAGTGCTTAGCCCCTAATGGGGCTAAGCACAAAATTAGCTAGGACAGTTGTAAATAATATGAGTTTTAAATTTTTTTTCTATGTCGTACAGTTCCTGAGATATAACCTATTAGTATTCCAAGTCCTCATTTTCTGCTCTGATATCCATTATTATGCATATATTCTTTGTACTCACTGTCTTTCTCTATGCAGCTTTTGGGGAAAACCAGCCTGTGCGCTTACATTACTGTTACTGTTGCCCTTTCTGCTTGCGGTCCTGTACCCGTTTCACTTACTGTTGACGTCTACGCCACCATGTGCATTATCCTTGGCGTTTTCATTTTCGGTTGCGTTTCTGTTATTTTTTGCCATTTGTGTCTACAGTACTGTTTCTCTTTCTGTTTTAGTTTGCGTCACCATGCCCATTGAAATTTCCGTTTGCAGGCACCATGTTACTATGTGACAACACATCACGTGGCCGACCGTTCCCGTCTACGCCATCGTGTGCGTTACCCTTTCTGTTCTCATTCACGCTTGCATTACCATGTGCGCCACTGTTAGTGCTTCTGTTTACGTTGCTGTTCCTGTTACTATGCCTCAAGACATCATGTGGCGGAAGCGCGGAGCCCTCCGCTGCATTACATTCACTATTTCTCATTATCATTCTCAAAATGAAGGGAAATTAGAGCCAAAAATTCAATTTAATGCATTAGTTAGGGTTGTTCCTGGCAACAAAAGTGAGGAAATTCGCTGTTAGGGTTGAAAACCCCTTGGACCTGCCCACCACCCCAACCGGCATTGGGGTGTGCATTGAGTCGTCGGTCCTAATCTCATCCCATTCTCCTATCTTCTGCTGCTTTACACATGTGATGGGGTGAGGTTGGGGCTGGCGACAATACTGCCATGCCGGTGAGGTGTGACAGAGGCTCAAGGGGCTCAACTCTGGTGAGCAGTCCTCACTGTCATTGAGGAATAGCACTAATACATTAAGCAGTGTTGCCTATAATATATATATATATATATATGGGATATGTAATAGAAGCAAGTGTAATAAATGATTTATCTGCACAAGAGCAGTTTGACCTCAGGTAACCTCACGAGTGGCGTAAGCCACGAGTGAGGTGTCCGAGGTCAAACTGCTCGAGTGCAGATAAATCATTTATTACACGCGTTTTCCACTGCATATTTCATTTATGCAATTCTTTTGTTTTTGCTATTGTAGGGGGCATTTGTTAGTCAAAAAAGTGAATAAAAATGGGATTTTCTGCCATTTTTTGCTGATTATAGAAAATCTAAAAGGAATCTAGAAATGAAACACCTCTCATTTTGTAGATATTTTTATGCTGAACAACTTTTGTGCTCAAAGTACCATACTATCATTTTTTTGTTTTTAAGTTATTTGTATTTGTTTGATGAAAAACTGCACAAAAATGGAATTTTCTGCTGTTTTTCACTAATTCTGAGAAAACTAAAAAGTATCTATAAATGAAACACCACTCATATTGTAGATATTTTTGTGCTGAATAAACTTTGTGCTCACAGTACCATGCTATCATTTTTCATTTTAAAGTTATTTACATTTGTTTGCGGACAAAATGAAAAAAAATATGAATTTTCTAATGTGTTTTGGCTAATTATCAAAAAATCTAAAAGGTATCAATAAATAAAACACCACTCATTTTGTAGTTATTTTCGTGCTGAACAACGTTCGTGCTCACAGTACCATGCTATCATTTTTCGTTTTAAAGTTATTCGCATTTGAATATGGTTAATACTGCTACTGAGACCGAACATTCTAAATGACATAAGCACTGTATAGATAAATGGCTGAAGACATAAGCAATGTATACATAAACGGCTGATGACATAAGCACTGTATACATAAATGAAATTTATGTACACAGTTACTCAGATAAACAGATTTATCACACTCTCTTTACCTCCACCCCTATTGCATAAATATATTTATGCAATAGCAGTGGACTCAGAAGCCATTGAATAAATCCATTTATCTTCACAGCCATTGAATAAATAAAATTTATCCATATAGTAGCTATGTCACAATCATTCCGGAACTCATTTAGAATGTTCGGCCTCAGTAGCAGTACTACCCATATTCAAATGTGAATAACTTTAGAATGAAAAAAGATAGCATGGTACTGTGAGCATGAAAGTTGCTCAGCACAAACTTATCTACAAAATGAGTGGTGTTTCATTTATAGATACCTTATAGATTTTTTTATAATTAGCAAGAAAGAGCAGAAAATGCAATTCTTTGTTCACTTTTTTGACAAACATATGCAAAAACAAGATAAACAATCAAAAGCAAATGTCCCTGCACTGATAGAAAGCATCCCTATTGCATAAATGAAATATACAATGGTGAGCTGTCAGATAAATGAGGTTACCTGAGGTCAAACAGCACTTGTGTAGATAAATCATTTATCTGACAGCTCTCCATTGTATATCCTATATATACATATATATTATTTAAATGCAGTTCTGCTAAAGTGGGAACCGCACCTCTAGGCCTTTCATTGGTTCCATGGAACTGATAAGGAACCGAATAAACTAGCAATGCAGAGCAAAAATACCCCCAAAAATGCAGTTATTCAAAAACTAACTAAAACAAATACTGTCACTAAGAAATACACAAAAAATAGACTGTAGAGACGCAGACGTCAACTGACTGAAGAGCAACTTTGGGGTGGTGCTTCCTCTCAGGCGGAGAAATAAATCTGTCATTAGAGGGCAAGGGAGAGAGCGACCACTCAGCAGAGTTTTTAATTTCATTCTCAGGTTCTCTAATTAGCATAAAATTCTAAAGCTCCAGGGCAGCTTATTCCAGGGAATGATGCAGTTGTTAAACATAAGCGAGGAATTCCTGGGGTTTGGAAGCTTTCTTTTAATAGCAAGAATGTGATGGATGATTTAAAATTATTTAAAAATTCCTTGCAGTACATGCAGTGAGGGTTCTACGGCGCCTAATTTGAAAATAGGTTCTGAAGTACAGATATCCCAAATTCTGCTGCCAAAAAAAGAATGACATTTATTAATACAATAACAATAAATTAATGTATTAATGCAATGGCATAAAATGAATTATTCTTACCTTGTCATTAACCCAAATGCCTCCAGAGCAATCCCATCTAAAACATAATAAGAGAAATATAACCCATGCTATTTCAGCATTTTATTTTTAAGCAATTAAGTACAATAAAATATAGTATGGTCTGTATCTCCACAGTTACATTTTGGACTTTGAAATGCAGACCACTCACCATTAAATATAGAAACACAGACTTAGACAGCAGATAAGGACCACTTGGCCCACCTAGTCTGCCCAATTTCCTACCTACTGGATAAGCTGCAGATCCTAGTTAACCAACAGCCTATGTCTTCCTACCCCCCACAAGAACTGCCTTAAGTCTGTCCCATGCATTCTTGAATGCTTGGGTTTTCCTTGAGGCTGTCAACCCTAATACCCACTCCCACCCCTGAGCAAACAAGGTCAAACGTAATCCCTTCTCTTCATGTAGGGACCTGCGTGAAAAAAGTAGCAACAGATTCTGCTGGCAACATTACACACTGTATGTTACTTTTAGTCGTGGTACTTAGTACTGAATATCAGTTTCATTGCATGATTATGTGCCTGACTAGTGTCAATTTAAAAATAAAAGTTTATGAAAATATATCCTGTGAAAAAATACTGTTTATTTTTTTTTTTTTTTTTTTTTTACAATTCTTTTTCTAGCTCCGCTTTAGTCCCAGGGAACTCTCTCGGGCATCCACTTACCCTCAGCTCTACCTCCGGGCCTGAAACTCCTCTTCTCCTGGCAACCCAGCTATCCCCTTGGCTCTGAGCCCCCCAAGGTGGGGCCATCCTATCCACCCAGGGCGCTCTATCTAGAGTTCGGGCTGGGCTGGGCTCAGCCCAGGAGTTGAGCAAGTCCGGACAGTGGAGTGTGGCTGGGAGGGTGGTGTCATCGCCTATTCTCAGGAGTGGGGATTTCTTAGTTACGTCCCCTCCCTCCTCCCCCCTGGCAGAGCCCAGACATGCAATGCCGCCAGGCACATCTGCCGCGGCTCTGCGTCCCCTTTTGCCGTACCCTAGACATTGCAGTGTCTCCGGTCACCACCGGGGGCCACTGCAGTGCCAAGCAGATGCCTTGATCCCCCCAAGAGAGGACAGCAGTCCTCCAGACGCTGGATCCTCTCTGCTCTGCCGACCCCCAGTGGCCCAGGCTCATTCCCGAACCGGGCGTGGCACAAGGTGTGGTATTCAGCGCTTCATCCCTCAGCCCTACCAGGCCGGCTTGAAAAAATACTGTTTAATACACTTTTTTACAGCATATTTCATACAAATGCCTGCTGCCAGATCACTTAAAGAGAAGGGTAGAAAATAAAGGTAACAGAAATTAAACAATCAGGATGAAATGGTTAACACCATAGTAATTGTTTCTTCTATTGGATGTGATGAATGGTCACAATATAATGTGTGCATCTAGTTTGCACATGCATGATGCCCTGTATCCTTCAAATATTCAAATTATGCTCTGAGCTGGTTACGAGAAGTCTTGCTTTCCAGCATTAGTTCTTTAGCTGAGGCGATATCTGCAGTTGCGACCATAATTGGAATATAAAATGTTTTAAAAATGACAAAAACACATTTATTAATGAAAACAATTTCATTATGGAAGAATGTTATCTTTAAATGCTCAAGCATAGGGGAAGTAGAGAAGAATTAGTGCTAGCTAGACACATATTGGTGTCAGTTCAGAAAGGCACAGAATGCTTGTACTAAAATGGTTAGGGAAGCAAAGGCAGCATTCTATCTCAATGAACTGGATTCCGCTGCAAAGTGTTCATCTAAATTTTGGAAGACAATCAAGCACATGTCTAGGCACACACCTGGCAACTCCCTGCCATCAAAGATTATCTCAGGGAATACTACTACTATCTGTGACAAATTGGGGATCTTAGACTCCTTTAACAATCATTTTGCTACCGCTGGTCTTGCCTTTGACAACTCTCCTGCATCCCTGGTCCGCTCCCAGTTAAGTGCGCAATGCACTGACTCTCCTGCCCCCGTACCTGGCTTCTCCTTCCAACCTGCATCGTTGAAAGAGGTCGAAGATCTTTTGCTTCAGCTGGACATTAAGAAAAGTGCTGGTGCTGATTCTCTAGATCCCTATTTCCTTAAAATAGCCTATCATGTTCTAGCTGTTCCTATTACCCATCTGTTCAACTTATCATTGTCCCAAGGGATTATGCCCCCATATGGAAAATTGCCCATGTCATCCACTTGTTTAAATCAAGGGATCCTTGTGACCTTAACAATTATAGACTAATAGCTCTCCTTCCAATTTTGTCGAAACTTCTGGAAAATATAGCGAGCAACCAACTCAGGAACTATCTTGAATCCAAGAATCTATTAAACCCCATGCAATCTGGTTTCAGAGAAAAACATAGCACCATATCGGCCCTTGCCAAAGTAACCAATGATTGGCACCGAGAACTAGACAACAGAAATTTTGTCTGTGCTGTATTTTTAGACCGTGGCTCATAGCCTACATCTCTCTTCTCTGAAGAGTATAGGTCTTGACTCACCTTCAATGCATTGGTTCACTGATTACCTTGTAGGACGACGCCAGCAAATCAAGGCAAAGTGTGAGCTCTCCCCACTCAAACTTCTTCTGAGGGGAGTGTTGCAAGGGTCAATACCTGGCCCTCTACTATTTGCTATCTATGTTAATGATATTGATGATAGCATTAACAAGGCCAATACGCACCTGTTCGCTGACAACACGGTTGTATATATAAGTCGTCCGACACCTGAAGCCGCCTGTGCAGACCTTCAGGAGGAATTTAACCAGCTGCAGAACCAGCTTCTCTACAAAAAACTTCTCTTAAATGCAAAAAAAACAAAAGCAATGCTTTTTTCGCCCCATAGTCGCATAGTGAACCCGACCAGTACTGGAGCATTACCTCATATCACCACAATCCTCGGAGAGAAACCGGAGTTTGTCTCAAAGTTTAAATACTTAGGAGTGTGGTTAAACCATAATCTCTCATTCATTGAGCACATCAAGGACTTACTAAAGAAACTGATGCAGAGGCTAGGGCTATTCTTTAGAATTAACCAGTTCCTCACTACAGATGCAAAAATGTGCCTGGTCCAAACTACTTTTCTCTCGCTGGTCAATTATGCAGACTTCCTATACAGTCAATACCCAAAAGTATCTCTTGTTAAATTGGATACGCTCTACCACAGGGCCATCAGGTTTTTTACTAGTCTCCCCCTCTCTACCCAACATTGCTCCTTGTACAAAGCTGTAGGGTGGTCCTCCCTCACGTTTAGGCTTAATAGAAATGCAGCCCTTTGGAACTATAGAGCCGTCACAAAAAAGCTTCCTCAATATATAACCAACTGTCTCCCATTAAGTGAGCCAGGAACATATGCCTTAAGAAGTTCCTCATACTTCACGTTATGTATTCCCAAGGTTTCTTCCCATTTTGGCAGAGCAGCAATTAGCTTCATACTGCTGTCCCTGTGGAATAAAGTGCAAAAATTATTGAAACTGAGCTGTCCCATCAGTCTGGATTCCTTCAAGACCCTATATGCTCGGACTGTGAGGGAACCCTGCAGTTGCTTCCCCCGCCCGTAACTTGTCCTGAATCTTAGGTTACTGCCCTCAGCTCTCAGCAGAACATAAGACAGTTTCTGCTATCTTGGGCGACCTCAATATTGTGGAGCCTCCACATGACCGTAAACTTTCCTTCTATGAAGGAACTCCATAATTGCTCATTCGCTACCTGAGACTGTTCTGACTACTAGACACCCTGCTGTCTATATACTTTGCCTGGCCACTAGCTCCCTTCCCCCCTACCTTGGTCCAACTAACCTGCCCCTCTCCACCACTGTATCTCCTTCACTGTATCTCCTTCACACTATTCACCTGCCTCTGTCCTCTGGGAATTCTATACATCCCCTTAACTTAGCCATATCCTTATGGCCAGGACATGGTATTATACCAGTTAAACTTCCTTGCCACTTTTTTACCTAGTTGCTTACCCAACACCCACCTCAAGATTCACTGAAGCCATCTTTTTTTTTTTTGAAATTGCAATTTTATTATTTCATTTTTCAAACAGCAACAGGTTACAAATAAGAAAGAGGGTACAAACAGGGAGGCAAAATACATTCTTGAGAGAATTAAAAAGAAGAGGGGTACAAGCCTTTTCCTAACTGGTATGTTTATCTTGGACTATATTTTATCCTTCTCGCTCCAATTACATTTTTAGTCTAGCCATTAGCCTCCAAAGTAAAAGTCACAAAGAAAAAGACCCCCCAAAAGTACAGGAGTGGAATGACATAAAAGCAGTAGTTTAACAGTACACATATATACATAAAAACCAGAAATACCCCCTCCCCCCAGACCCGTGGTGAGTAAAACCCGTCCAAAATTGCCCAAAGGTGCGCAGATGTTGTCTAGGATGCCTTGCCTCATCCAGAGGCCCAAGCACCTACCCTTGCAGGCCTTTTAGTCCAAAACTTCTCTTGCCAAAATTTCTAGGGTAGTAACTCCCTCTTTCACGCCAAGGTACTCAAAAAATGGAAACCAGCGAGATTTGTACAGATAGGGTTTTAAATTCTGGTTGGTTGTGAGCCTCTCCATTACTTTAATTTGGTTGCAACACAACAGCCACTGCTTTTCACCTGGGGGAAGGGAGGTCTTGAAAAGCCACAACCTAGTAAAGGCTTTCTGGGCTGCAGCCAACAAGATTGGAAATAAGTCATTGGCTTTAGGGCCTACCAAACCTTGGGGGGGGTTCCCCTAGTAGCAAATACTGAGGCTGGTCGAAATTTTCTGCCTGAAAGATCTCCCTCAGCCCTTGACTAATATAATTCCAATAAGTTTTAATTCTAGGGCATCCCCAGAAAATATGTTCGTGTGTCCCCACCTGTCCGCAATCCCTCCAGCATTTATCCGAGCAGGATTGGCCAAAGTGTTTGGTTATCGCTGGTGTCCTGAAAAATCTTGTGAGTACTTTCCACCTAAACTCCCTCCATGAGGGAGAGGCTGAAGTTCTGTATGCCATCCTCCAGATTACCTCCCACCTTACAGCCCCTTCCCCCAGGTCCAATTCCTCTTCCCAGAGAGTCTGGATTCGTAGTCTGGGTTCTGAATTCACCGGCTCACCTGCCACATACAGCTTGGAAATCAGATGAGTCACCCGTGGAGATTCCCTTAATAACTCCATGAGGAGGTCCACAAGTGGGCTGCTGGCCCCTGGCCTTTGTTCCACTTCCCCAACCCTTCCGCTTGTAGATAGTGTCTGATTTGCAAATAGGCAAAAAAATCAGAAGAAGGAATTTTAAACTCCTGTTGGATTTGGGTGAAGCTTTTCACGGTGTCCCCATTAAATAACTGTGAGAATTTACCTAGCCTCAGCTTCAACCACCTCAAAAAGACTGGGTTCTCATACCCTGGTTTGAATTCCATCCTTTCAAGGATCCTCCCCTGCCTTAACACTAGTAGCTGTGATCCTAACTCCTTTGCAACCTGTAGCCAAAGTGTGACTAATGTTTTAAGCCAAGGATTAGGTAGGCCCTGAATCACCCTAGGGTTCCTCTTATTGAAAAGTACTGATGAGAGGGTATATGGTTTTTAAAGCTGTATGTCCATTTTGGCCCAACTCTACACTGCAGCAGGGGATGCATAAACTGCCAAATACTGTAATTGAGCCACTCTATAATACCTTTTAAAATCTGGGCCTCCCAGGCCTCCCTTCCCCTTGGGTAACTTCAGCAGGGCCCAGCTCAACCTGGGTTTCCTACCAGCCCAAATGAAATTATTTATCAACTTTTGAATATCTACCCAAAACTTTCTCGGAGGACACAGGGGAATAGCATCAAACAGAAACAACATCCTCGGAAGGATGTTCATTCTTACCGATTCCACCCTACCCGAGATAGTAAGCGGCAGAGTGGCCCATCTGGCACAATCCTCCCTCACACTATCCAGCAATTTAAGATAGTTAACCTGGAACAATTTACCCAGGTCCTTCGGAATGTAAATTCCCAGGTACCTGAAACTAGTAGTGTTCCACCTC
This sequence comes from Neoceratodus forsteri, assembly GCA_016271365.2. NCBI lineage: Eukaryota > Metazoa > Chordata > Ceratodontiformes > Ceratodontidae > Neoceratodus > Neoceratodus forsteri. Next base: position 766,060,297 of record CM028132.1, read on the forward strand.
AGGTCGGTCAAACTCCTTACCAAAGGTGGGACACCCGCTCCTAAGGAGATTATCTCTGATTTGAATTCATTAATCTTAAACCCCAAGATGGAGCCAAACTCCCTAAGCGTATTCATCGCGGCTGGTAGGGAAAGCTGGGGGTCACTCAAATACAAGAGGGTGTCATCCGCATACAGAGATATGCGGTTGTCGACCCCGCCCACTGAAATCCCCTTAATGCCCTCATGCCACCGGAAAGCCTCTGCCAGAGGTTCCATACTTAGGGCAAAAAGAAGGGGCGAGAGGGGACAGCCCTGTCTCATTCCCCTTCTGATAGAAAAAGATTGGGAGAACATTCCGTTCAATCGAACCCTTGCAGAGGGATTGCTATAAAGGGTGCCCACCCAGGCTTGGAATTTAGGGCCGAATCCAAACTTCTTAAGAACCTCACCTAGGTATTCCCACTCAAGGCGATCAAAGGCCTTTTCTGCGTCCAGTGTAATCACTACCGCCAGTTGTCCCCTCCCCTTAGACTGAGCATGGGCCATTACTGTAAGCAGCCTTCTGTCATTATCGTGGAGGTGCCTCCCTGGCATAAAGCCTGATTGATCCGGATGTATCAACTGAGTCACCACCGCCTGAAGCCTATTTGCTATCATCCTGCCTAAGATCTTAACATCCAGATTCAATAACGAGATAGGGCGATAGCTACCACACAAGGAAGCATCCTTGTCCGGCTTCAGGATAACAGATATTAGGGCTCGTGCCCAGGTATCAGGGGCTTCTGAGGGATTGTGAGCTTTATTACAAACTTCAAGAAGCAGCGGGGCTATCTTGTCGCTAAATCTTTGGTAGTACTCTGCTATATAGCCATCGGGGCAAGGTGCCTTATTATGCTTAAGCTTCTTAATTACCCCCATCAATTCCAGCAGGGAAAATGGTCTATCTAATTCCTTTTCAAGACCAGTAGGAAGTTTGGGTAATTTTAGACCATTGAGGAACTGTCTGATCAGGTCAGGATGGGTAGCACTGGACTCTGACTTATACAAGTCCTCATAAAATTTTCGAAAGCATTCCGCTATTTGGGGAGCTCCTGTTACCAGCCTCCCAGGTGATTTAGGGTTCTGCACTCCAGAAATGAACCTGTCAGCTTCTTGGTTTCTTAATCTAAAAGCTAACAGTCTACCCGCTCTGTTACCCCTGGTGTAGTATTTCTGTGCTGTAAACCTAAGGGCATTCTCAGTTTTTATTGAGAGGAGATGCTACATTTGCTCCCTTGCCGATTGAAGCTCCCTTAGTATACTGCGGGCTCCCCCTTTTTTATGGATATCCTCCAGCTCCTTGATTTTTTGTTCTAAACTGTCCTGTTGCCGTTGCCTAGCCTTCTTTTGCTGTACTGCATATGAAATTGCTTCGCCCCTAACCACCGCTTTTAGCCCGTCCCAGAGGAACTTCACCTTCGATACCGACCCAGTGTTTTCCCTGAGGTAGTTATCTATCACGTCATTTATCTTAGAAACAAAAACCTCATCCCTGAGGAGCCCAGCATTTAGACGCTACATGGATTGCCTGTGCCACCCTCCAAGGGAGATCGAGAGACTGACTTTCGCATGATCTGATAGGTATACAGGATATATCTGCTGGTCTATAATAGAGTCCACCCAGGTTTTAGGCATATAGAATCTATCTAATCGTGAATACGAGTCCTGTGGATGAGAGTAGAAGGTGAAGTCCCTACTGGGGGGGTAACTGTCTCTCCACGTATCCACTAGTCCCAACTCTGTACATAGATGGGATAGTGTTCTGGGTCCTGCACCCTTCTCCCTACCCCCCCTGGCCCCTTGATCTGTCTAACCCTGCATCCTCTATGCAGTTCCAGTCGCCACCTAGGACGAGTTGGCCCTCTGGGAGCGAAGCAACTACCCCAAGAGCATACCTAAAAAACTCAGGGTTGACAGGTGTGGGGGCATAGATATTCACAATATGAATAACTTGTCCACAATCTTCCCCGAGAGAACCACAAGTCTGCCCTCTTCATCTGAGAAGGATTCCAGTAGGCCCATCCGTACTAAAATAGCCACCCCAGCCTTTTTTGGATTTTTATGGGACAAGGCAAAGACCTCTCCAACCCACAAATGGCGAAGTTTCTTATGCCCCACTGCAGAGAGGTGGGTTTCCTGCAAGAGACCAATGTCACAATGCACCTTCGCCAGATCTCTCAATATACTGTGCCTCTTTGCAGGGGAACCCAACCCCTTAACGTTAAACGTAATCAATTTTAGGGTCCCCATACTAGTCCCTTCTTTAGGTTTCTCAGCCTCCACCTCGTCCCCCGCGCGATGTCTAAGCACCAGTCTCCCTTGCCCTGGAGGATAGCACACAGAACGCCACCTGCAGCACCAAGAGCGCAATCACCATGGGTCTCCATCCCCCCTTCCCCCATCAAACCCCCCAATTCCCCTTTCCTGCCCTGCCCCCAAAACTATTTACACATACAAACCCCCAACAAAAGACTCGCACTCTCCTGAGTGAACTATGTACAGAACAGTCCATTAGGACTATGTTCGGAGGGAAGCTCCCTCCGCCCAGGAGCATGGGCTGCTGTGTAGCCCTGAACCCCCCCCCTTCCCTTAGCTAAGGGTAACCGGGAAGGTGGTCTCCCAGGGGGAAGGCACAAACCCCGACGGGTGTCAGCGCGATCTAAAGAGAGGAACAGAAAAATAAACCAAGATCGGCTGACCTCCGCTGGGCTACCTATCCCCTGAACTGGCTTCCGGTACGGGTGGTGCTATTGTTGTTCGAGGCTGGTAGGATAACGGGAGCACGGAGGAACCATCCCATCTACCTCACCAGGATACAGCTTAAACCAGTGCTTGCTGTAGCAATTATGAAGAAGTAGGGGGGAATCGGGGCTCCTGCCGGCTGCCCCCCGAGGCCGTTCATTAAATATATTTAGCCGAGCTTTAATGGCCTGCACATCCAGCCAGGCAGAACCCACCCCCCCAATCTGGCAGAACTTAAATCCCCTAGTCAAACATTAACGGGGTCAAGGAAGATGACTTTCCAGATTCAAGGCCTTCCAGCAGGGGTCACAAAGGTAAACGTGAATTTTATCAAGTCTGGAACCCTTACTAGGCCCGGCCCCGCCTCCCTGCAAGGGAAGGCCCACCAGTTGCCCAGAGACTCTCGACCCCCGCATAACAATTCACAGAATCACCCCTAAGGCCCTCCTGGATATCCAGGCTTATACCCGGACGTGGCTAGTAGGCCTCTCCACTAACCCCCCCCCGACCACCATCACCCCAGCCTGACAGACTGGGCAGGGCCCCCCAGAGGTGGCTGAAAAGAGGCCCCATGATCAATTTACTTGACGTTTGGATAGACAGATACAGTAATAGGATCAGTCCCTTAAGAGGAAAAAAGCAGAAGGACAAACCACCATGTCTACCCAGGTCACTATCAGTTCACTTTTCTAGCCTGCAAGCCTCTTCCCAGTTGGCACAAATCTTTACAAAGCTGATCATCTGGGCCCGCGGTTCTGAACATCTCTCCTCTCCTGAAGATTTTACTTGTCGTCGACCAGTTCAAATGCATCAAGGTCTGCTCTGATATATCTGGCTGGAGGTCCGGGAGAGCAATTCCAGCCTTTTGGAGCGTTTTTTTTAGCTTGTAAGAGTGAGTCATACAGCTTACTGCCTGTAGACCAGTGCACCAACAGTCTTGCCGGGTACCGGAGAAAAGCCTTTATTTGCTTCTCCCTCAGCTGTTTAATAACCACAAGGACCCGCTTCCTCTTCTGCATAGTGACAGGGGGAAAATCATGGTCCAGGTACATACGCTTCCCATCAAGATTTAAATCTCGTTTGCCCCAGGCCTTGCGCAGGACCATCTCTTTTACAGGATACCGAGTAAATTTGGCCAATATTGAGCGGGGAGGGGCATCTTTCTTTGGTTTTGGGCCTAGGGCCCGGTGCACTCTTTCAAGCTCTAGGGGCTTGGTATTGGGAATGTCCAGTTCTTGGTGGAGCCAGGACTTGACAAACTCGACTGGGTCGTCCTGTTCTGCACCTTCTGGAAATCCGAAGATTCTAATCATCTTCCTTCTCCCCCTCGACTCTGCATCCTCAGCCCTCGCCGTTAACTCCCTCTCCCTTCTGGCCAAATAAATCACTGCCCTACTGAGCCACATGGAATCTTCACGGAGCTCATCCAGGCCCAACTCGAGCTCTTGTGTTCTTCTCCCTACGTGTTTCAGGTCTTGTTTGATGTCTTTAATGTTATTATCAGTCCTCTGCAGCATTTTGATGATGTGGGCTGTCGCCCGACCCTCGATGGAGCTCCCTCTTGAGACGGTCTCCTCGTCATCTTCTCCCCCGCAGCCGATTCCGAGGCCCTAGACAGTGGGACACTCAGGCTGCGATCTGGTCTTGATCTGCGGCCGGTTGGGGGTTTATTAACACTTCTGCCTCACGGTTTTGTTAGCTGGCTCATTATTCGATCTGCAGTCCCAACCAAGAGCGAATTCGGTCGTTAGATAGTACCGGATTACCGACGATTCTTGCACCACCACCGCGGAGCTTAAAGCTAAGCCACCATTCGGTTTGATGACGTCACCGGAAGTCTCACCAAAGCCATCTAATGTTTCATCTATATATAATATAGTAGCACTCTGAGCTGCTTATGCTGCCTTGTATATGACCGTTGTTACATTGTGCACATATTTGATATTTATTTGTTGTCTGGTTGTGTTATTTGTCTCTGTTGACTGTAATAATCTTCTCCGGTAATGTATTCTTTGGCCTGGAATTAACCAGGTCTATCTTATAAATGAGCTGGTTCAACAATGTTCACCTGGATAAATAAAGATTTTGATTGATTGATTGATTGATTGATAGTGTGACCATCCATGTCCTCCAGAACAAACACTGTTACTACGGTGAGTAACTTTCTTCTAACAAAATGAATGTGATGGTTGAGACCCAGTGGCGCTGATGGTTGAAGTGCTGGACGCCACACCTTGCACCACATCGGTGACCCGGGTTCAAGAACAAGCCCAGGTTGCCGGGGGTCGGCAGGGAAAAGAGAGGATCAAGCATCTGGAGGACTGTTCTCCTCTCTTGGGGGGGGGATCCAGGTGACTACTCGGCACTGCAGCAGCCCTGGGCGGAGACCGGAGGCACTGCAACACTTAGGGCTGGCATAGAGGGACACAGAGCCGCGACGGATGTGTCTGGCATCATTGCACGCTCGGGCTCTGCCAGGGAGGAGAAGAGAAGGGTGTAAACAAAAGAGAAAAAAATACCTCGGAGCATCGAGGAGGTGACGAGGGCCTCAGGGACCTCCCTCACATCCCCAACACTGGATGCTCATGCAGATGACCCACAGCCAACCCCCGGAAGGAGGTGGATCCTCTAATTTCAGACAGATGCCACCAAGTATGAGAGGAGGGCCCTGCCTCGGGGGGTGATCCGGGGTGCTGGAAAATCTCCTGATGGAGGGGGAGTCTGTGGTGGAGCATCACGGTGGGGAGTAGCAGGGGACGAGGGTCAGGTAGGCACCTCTGACAGATGCCTCGGTGAGCCGGTGCCAGAAAAAGAATTGAAAAAAAAAAATGAATGTGATGGACAATCTCACACTATAACTTTTGCAGGCGCCAAGCAGTTCTTGGGAGGAAGGTTGTGATGGTCAGAGAATCCTGCAGTCTCCAGTAGGCCTCTTTCTCTCTCACAGGCTTTGCCCCTTAAACTATCTGGAACAGCACTGCCGCTGTCAAGGTCCCCTCTTTAGTAAGAGCACAGATCTTGGTATTGAGATGACCCCTTTGTTTGCCACCGTCTATCCTTCAGACTCCCTGTAGTAAGGGTTTCTGCATTGGGTAGGTACACTCTGCTCTCTTGGAGATGCTTTACCCCACACACCTTAGCCAGGTAGTTTTTCCTCAGGGATTCAGCCACACACAAACCAGTTACTACTGTTTTTATGCAAAATATCTAATTTGTTACTAAACACTAGTTAGCTAGCGTTAACAATTGTGAACAGGTATGTAAAACATTAATTACAAAAAAACACATTTATTTATTGAAATGTTTCACCAGGAATGGCACACTGAACAACAAGTTGCTCATCTCATGGTGCGTCCTGGGTTTAAGGAGACATTAGTGTTGAAGATCGTAAAGCACACAAAGTAGGGAAATGAAAAACATTAGGGTTTTGGGTCTCCAGAGTATTGATGAATCAGTGGTGGGGTTTTCCTTGGGGCTGTCAACCCTAATACCCACTCCCTCCCCTGAGCAAACAAGGTCAAATGTAATCCTTTCTCTTCACATAGGGACTTGCGTGAAGAAAGCAGCAACAGATTCTGTTGGCAACATGTGGCAGGCCATAACTTCTCTGCCTCTGAAGAGTGTATCACTATGAGACGCTGGCTTGGAGCTACACCTTGTGCTTTGGAGATGTGACTACAGGCAGGTGGGTGAGGGGGTGGGCATTAGGGTTGACAACCCCAAGAAAGACCTCACCACTGATTTGCCAATACTCCAGAGACTAAAAACCCTAATGTTTTTCTGATACTGTATCTCCACGCTGGTTAAATCAGTTAACATTTAACACTTGGTCTGCTTTATAAGCTAAAAGATTATTTGTCCAATCACTCTTAGAAAGTCCTAGATCTGTCCCCTTCTGTTGTTAGTGGACTATGGACTTCCAGTCTTATGCCACTGCCAATGTCATGGACTTGCAAAGAATTATTATCGTATACAATTCTGTATACAGATTTGCTGCTTCCAGACCCATATTTTCAGATCACTACATTTTCTACAAACACCAAAACTGGTTCCCAGCATACTAGATGTGCTCCTACTCAATTCATAACACCCCCATTCTTCCCTGAGCCGGTGCTCTTTTATACATAGAGCCATCACATGCTAGAATAATTTACCTGCTTCATTACACTATCAATTTGCAGAATATTATTTTTGTTTATTTTATTCGTTAACCAGGTAAGGCCTGCTAGGCACAGGTGCCCATTTTCAGGGGCGATCCAGGAGCACTGGGGAGGTTATACAGTATGCAAGTGGCAAGTGGGAATCAAATTCAGGTCTATCTAATGGATGTACCAAGCTCTCTCACAGCTTGTTACTCTAACCTCTAGGCTATACTGCCAGCCCCAATTTGCAGACTATATTTAAAAAGGTGTTAACAATACTGTATGGATCATCAATGTGCAAGTGTAATGCTACCAAATTACTAAGTACAATGATGTATGGTATTGTCAATGTGCAAGTGTATTGCTTCCTGATTACTGTGTACGCTGGTGTATTGTATTGTCAGTGTGCAGGTGTATTGCTTCCTGATTGCTGTGTACGCTGGTGTATTGTATTGTCAGTGTGCAGGTGTACTGCTTCCTGATTACTGTGTACACTGGTGTATTGCATTGTCAATGTGCAAGTGTATTGATTCCTGATCACTGTGTACTCTGATGTATTGCACATTTATCCTGTACTGCTGCTTTTGTTTACATCTCTGAGTCACCCTTGAAAATGGGCATCTAATACTCTTGAGTCCTACCTGGACAACAAATTTCAAATAAAAAAAACTTGAATAAAAACATTGTAGAACAGAAATCAAAATTATTTAACAGTAAAATGTTTACAGACTATGGCAACACTAAAAGCTCGAGCTGCAGAGTTTAAACATGTAAAGTAAACATGCAAAGTATTCCTGAAGAACATATTTACTAATCATAACAAGCATTTGTCAATGCCAAATGTTTGATGCTTTGGAAGATGTCCACTCCTGCACCTTGTTTATGTCCTTGAGGTACTTGAACGTTTTGTGTCGTGTGCCAGACTACCCATCTTGTTAATCAGCCTTCAATGTTGGCGGGTGTCGAAGGCTTTCCTGAAATCAAGGTAGGTGATGTCCACTGTCCCTCCCTGATTTACTTCCTTACTGAGGTATTAGGGTTTCCAATCGTAACGCCAACCCCCACCCCCACCCCCACCCTGCAGAGATTGACAGGCATTGGGGGTGTGTCTTTGGGTTGTCAGCTGTAAAGCTCACGCCATTCCACCTCACCCCATCCTGCAGACACCGACAGGCATTGTGGTGTGTCTTGGGGTGTTTGGCCATTACACTCACCCCATTCCATAAGGAAATAGGCTGAGATGGGTGCAGTATAGGAGAATGAGGTGAACGTTAGGGCCGAAGACCCCAAGGCACACTTCGATTCCTACCACTGGCTGCAGGGCTGCAGGGTGGGGGTGAGGGAGGAATGTCATGAGCAGTATGGCCGATGACCCCAAGTCACACCCTCGACGCCTGTCAGTCTCTACAGGGTGGGGGGGGGCGGCATCACGGTTTGAAACCGTAACGCCCCAGGTGTTTGTTAGTATTTTTGCTCCAAATTTTCAACATGGGTTTTTTGGGACCCCACCTCATGAACAGTGGCACTATCATTTCGTTACTCAATCCCAAAAGGTGATTTCGCACAGTGATTGCGCAATTCAGTGCCACAGGTATGAAAACACATTTTGGGCAGGATGTGAAAAATAACAGCTATACTGTTCATGAGCTGGTGTGAAAAAATGGCAATGTTGAAAATCTGGAGTGAAAATATAAAAAATTGGTGAAGTTATGAGTGTGCGAAGAAACTGCACAACACACGCCTGTAACGCAATCATTTTTTTGGAATTTTTTCACCAAATTTTCAACATGGGGATTTTTGGACCTCTCCTCATAAACAGTAGTACTGTTATTTTGTTAATCTGTCCCAAAAGTTGATTTCCCACCGTGACCGCGCCATAGGTGTAGAAACACGTTTCGGGCAGATGTGAAAAATATCAGCTATACCGATCATAAGGAGCTGTGAAAAAATGGCAATGTTGAAAATCTGAAGTGAAAATCTTAAAAATTGTGAAGTTACGACGGTACGTAGAAACTGCGATGCATACGCTAAATAACATGAGCATTTTTGATTTTTTCACCAAATTTGCAACATTAGGTTTTGGGACCCCACCTCATGAATAGTAGCACTGTCGCTTCATTACTCGGGTCCCAAAGGTGATTCCGCGCGATCTACAAATCACCTTTCGGGACCAAGAAACGAGATGACAGTCACAGTGTTCATGAGGTGGGGTCCCAAGAACCCCATGTTGAAAATTTGGAGCCAAAATTCCTAAAAATGGCTGAGATATCAACTTAACTTGAAACCACTGACTCCCATTATACGACTTACCTCGGTTCCTCAGTTCGGAGTTCAGCTTTGAAGAGTACAGACGCATCCCGGTCCATAGAAAATCGCAGCGTGGACCTTCAGAGGTAAGTATGAGGTGACAGTGGGGTACAGGGAGGTGGGGTTTGCAGAGGGAGAGTGCGGGTTGGGGGAAGGGGAACTGGGGAGACGACGGTGGACCGTTTTCTTTTTTACAGGGAAAAAAAAGACTTTGGGGGACCGTTTTCTTTCTTTTACAGGTAAAGACTTCAGGGACCGTTTTCTTTATTTTACAGGTAAAACTTAATTTAAATTTAGGCACACTGGGGTGGGCTCCCAGTGTGCCACATAATGGGGTGGGGGGATCATGCCTACATGGGGATTGGGCACCCCGATGTCAGTTTTCCAGAACTGTGTGGAGGGCAGCAGGAATTGCCATGCTTGGCACACTGGGGTGGGCTCCCAGTGTGCCACATAATGGGGGACATGCCGACACGGGGATTGGGCACCCTGATATCGGCTTTTTGGGACTGTGGTGGGTGGCAGAGCCACTATGTTTTGGCACACTGGGTGGGCCTCAGTGTGCCACATAATGGGAGGGGGAATATGCTGACACGGGATTGGGCACCTGATGTCGGCTTTTCCGCACTGTGTGGAGGGCAGCAAGAGCCGCCATGTTTCGGCACTCTGGGGTTGGCTCCCAGTGTGCCACATAATGGAGGGGGAAGGGGACATGTCGACATGGGGATTGAGCACTCCAATGTCGGCTTTCTGGGGAGTGTGTGGTGGGTGGCAGGAGCAGCCGCCCACCTATCCCCAAGCCCATATTACCATATGCCTGCTCCCCACCACTCCCATTTCCCTCTGATCGTGCACCTCCTTGTCCCCTACTCTCCCTCCTCCTAAAGTGTTCCTCCCCCTTCTTTCTCTACCCTTAATCTACCTCCCTCCTGTGCGCTCGATCACTGCCTTGTGCAGGCAGGATCCATACCGCACGGTGAGTAACAACTTTACCCCCTTTCCCCTATCCATGGAGGCAGCATAGCGCAGTGGGTTAAGGCTCTGAGCTGCAGATCTGGAGACCTGGGTTTGAATCCCACAGCCACCTAGGTGCATACTGTGTGATCCTGAGCAAGTCACTTAACTTCCTTGTGCTCCCAGGTCGCATCTGGAAACAAGCTTCGGCTTAGTATGCTACTCCTGGTTAAACAATGTTCCCTTTCCCTTTCCTATTTCTCCTTTTACTGCACCCCCTCAGTCACTGATAGATAACTACCCTGTGCAGGCAGGGTCACCCAGCAAACTGGTGGGGTATTACCACCCACAATAGTTGACCTCTGCTACCCCTTCCACAACATGCCTCCCCCAACACCCCTCTCTCTCTCTCTCATATCACTATGTATAAATAACTTTCATTGCTTATAACCGGTGTCCTACCAGTAGGGCTGTCCACCACCCTGCCCAGATAGGATGACAGGACACTGTTGAATTTCAACTCCCCCTTCCCCCCCATTGTATACCCCCCACCTACAATACCTCTCTCATCACCTTGCCACACTCTACCTCTCCTCTCCTCTCCTCTCCTCCTAACCTCTTCCAGTTAACATAGCCTAACACTGGCCTACCCCTACCCTCAATTAAGCACTTATAACCTACACCTATACCCCTCTTATATGCACTTTAGTCCACCCCGTCATCTCTGTTTGCCTCGAAAATCATGTTCTATCTGTGTCTCTCCGTAAATTTCCTTTCCCCTCTTCCATTCTACCCTCCACAATTTTTCATTCCCTCCTTCCATTTTTCTTCTCTTTACTCCAATCACTGTAAATCTTGAATATCTATGTTACACTAATGGCTACCAATCACTATTGAGTCACCTTACCATCTAGTGCTACATACTGTTGCCAAGTTATTATATGTGTTCCAATGTTACCCACTGTTGCCAATTTACTATATGTATCTTCATATCTACTATACTTAACTGTTGCATTGTTAGCTAAAGTTATTCGCCTGTCATCCCTCCTGCTCTCATTGTATGCAAGTAAGCAAACTGTATTCCAGCACTGTAACATTTCTCTGTATTCTATCCCATTGTTCCTTATCCCCCAGGTCGCACCGGGAGACGAGCAACTTGTTGCTCAATGTGCCTTCCTGGTGAAACATCTCAATAACAAAAACTCATTTGTTTATTAAAATGTTTCACCGGGAAAAGCTCACCGAGCAAACAAGTTGCTCTTGGAGCTGGGCCCGGGGACAGAGTGCTCAGCGCAAGAGCCAACAAGGTTGCAAGGCGGGGGGAAGTGCCGCTGCAATAACAAAACTGTTCGTGATTGCAGCGGCAGATTCTTTTCAACTCTTTGGTTCTCTTTGAAGTTCCTTGTCATCGGCAGCTTCCCACTGATTGGTGGCTGCAGGATGCGCCCAGTAAAGCATCCGTTGCATTGGGTGGCACTTCCACGCCTTTCCTTTGCCGTTATTGTCCCAAAGCATTTGGTGCGCAAGCACATCAAATGCAAAAAGGGGAGTCAGGGAAAGAAAAATTACTCACCATAGTAATGATGTTTCTTCTAAACAGTCCAATAGTGAGCCAATACAAAAATTGCCATCATCTCCACTCTGAGATGTTGCCTCGGAGTTTAGAATGGTGCTGTGAAATCTGAACTCTATGTAACTGCTCACTTCACCTCAGCATTTGTTGCCGTTGCAGTCTCGTATTGTGTGCCTATGTTCCTTTTCTGCTCTTTGTCTGGGAAACATCTATCCCTGCTGTTGACTGTGAAAACGTCTTTGCCAGTGGTAACAGCTGAATTGGGAGGAAGTTGTGTCTACAGAGGAGGAGGGGCGGAACTGGTTAAAAGACTCATGCCGCTCAGGTACATCTGACTTCACCTCAGCATCTGTTGTCATTACAGTCTTGTATTGTGTGCCTATGCTCCACCTCTGCTCTTTGTCCGGGAAACATCTATCCCTGCTGTTTGACTGTGAAAACATCTATATGGCACCTTTCCCCGTGGTATCAGCTGAATCGGGAGGAAGGTGTGTCTATAGAGGAGTGTTGACAGAGGAGGAGGGGCAGGACTGGTTAAAAGACTCATGCCGCCCACGGCACGAGCGTTGTGGCGTGAGCGGTGTGAGTGGTGCGAGCGCCACTCGGTGTCACAAACTACTTAGTTCTGTGAAAGATTGTCAATCATTTTGATGGCTTGTTACTTTTAAAAGTTACTTTCATACGTGATTACTCACGTGCTGATATTAAGTTTTAGTTATTCCTGTGTTTTATTTGTTTTACATCTTGATTAGTAGTTGGTTTTAGTTTTATTATTACACTGACAAATTGACTGATTAGTCAGTCGTTAAAAAACTATCAAAGTAATATCTGGTCAGTTTAAACTACTATTTACATGCTGCTTGCTATAGTCAGCAAAGCAATACTTGCTTGTTAATGTTTATGTAAATTCTAATCCCCTTGGTCAATGAATTATTAATGTAAAAATGTGTCTGTTTAATCTGATCTGCTATTCATATGTTAGTTGCCATAGAGTCATTAAAGTAACACTCAGTTTATTAATTTTTATCTATATTTCAATCCCTCTTGGTTATATACATAGTCTAGTTAGCAATATAGAATAGAGGCATAATCTGTTTTATGTTATATGTTGCTGTCTTTTGTATAACAGACCCATTATTTCAGAATATAGATTGGGTGGATCAAAATTGTCACTATTATAATGGATTAGGGCAGGATATGTTATACAATGAAAAAATAGGGGATGCTGGTTTAGTGGCCCCACGGGACTTTTAACAAGATGGGAAATACGAAGTTTCAGTGTTCATTTATGTTCTTGTAGGACTGATTTAAATCCAGTGTACTTGATGTTTAAAAGACTACTGGAATCTGGTGATATCGAGAAGAATCCAGGACCTCAACTCAGTGAACCATTTATTACCTGGTCTAAATCTCCTGGTTTGCGATTAGTACATCTGAATATATATAGCTTACTATTGAAAAAAACAAGAATTGGAGGCTTGGATTGTAGCTAATGACCTTGATACTATGTTAATAACCAAGTCGTGACTCAAACCTAGAATTGACGATGGCTTATTGTTGATAGCGGGTTATGGTCATCTACATAAAGACAGATTAGGAAAAAAGGGAGGTGGCTTCATTATTTACTACAAGACTTGCCTAGAAGTAAGAGAGATTCTAACCACATTACCTGAGTCAGGGTGCGAATGTTTATTTCTGGAAGTAGTGTTGGGGAAAACTAAGAAGCTACTGTAATAGTAGATTGTGTGTATAATCCCCCAAAATCTAAGTTACAGGGTTTAGAAAATATTTATTGATCAGGCTGAAGCCTTTAAAAATAACGAATTGATTATTATGAGTGATCTAAACCTTAATTGGTTAAGTCAGGAAGTGGATAATTATAGGAAGCTGTTGCAAAAAGTTAATTTGAAACAACTAATTACCAAGGGAACTAGACCAAATCATAAAACCAAACAGTCCTCTCCAGTGGATTGGGTTATGGTAAACAGTAAGTTGAATATAGCTTCCTTTGGGGTTTTTACAGATGTAATTAGTGACCATCTGCCAACTTTTTGCACCTGGAGTAATAAAAGACCAAGGGGTAGATTCAGAATAGTGGAAACCAGGGAATTGAATGAAGCCAAATTACTCTGGATAAAACAGGATCTATCACAGGTTATTTGGCATCAGCTGTTGAATACTAATGACGTTAACAAGGCTGTTGATTTTTTTCCAAGTAAAATTTGAATCAATAATTAACGAAAGGGCCCCAAAAAGGGAAAAAAGAGTTTGAGGGGCCTGTAATAAATGGTTAAATAAGAGGTTATTTACTTTAATGAAAGATTGTGCTATTGCCAGTCAGATTTATAGGGCAACTAGACTTGAAAGGGACTGGAACAGTTTTAGGCAACTCAGAAATGAGTGTAAAAGGGAAATAAAAAGGGCTAAAGTAGATTACTATAATAATGAACAGCGTACTAATTTTCAAGACAAAAGAAAATTCTGGCAGAGTATAAATAATTTGCTTGCTCCTAGGATCAATAAAGACTTTACGAGTTTATTAAAGGATAATCAAGAATTAACTGATATTAAGGAAATGGCTGACTACTTCAATGAGAAATTCACTCATTTATCAGAATATACACATGATTTTGGGGTCTCAACAAAATCTGATAGTCTTAATCTAACCATATCTGTAACAAAATTCTATTTTAGGGGAAATTTCTTGGGAGGATGTATTTTTTGAGTTAATGGGATTGGATGACTCAAAAGGCCCTGGGCCTGATAATTTGGATGCAAAAATATTGAAGTATGCTGCAAGGGAAATTGCTTACCCATTGCAGGTTATATTTAATACATCTCTAAATACAGGTATTGTTCCAGATATATGGAAAAAGGCAATATTCTCTCCAATATTTAAGGGTGGCCTAGTGAATTTATCTACCAATTATTGACCAATTTCCTTACCGTCTTTGGTAGGAAAGATAAAGGAAAGATTGCTGCACTGTCAGATTGTGGAACACCTGAATAAGTATGGATTGTTGACACCAGCTCAGCACGGTTTCCGTGAAGGGTGTGGAACAGCAACGGCCTTGTCCAAGTTCATGGGCGACCTGCATGAAAGTATGGATGAGGGAAGATATGTTGGTGCGGTGTTCATGGACCTGACCAAGGCCTTCAATCTCATGGACCACTCGTTAATGGGGAATAAAACTTAGGAAGTTGGGCTTTGGGGACCCCATGGTGCATTGGTTCCACATTTATTTAACCGAAAGGGTACAACAGGTCCGTGTAAACGGAATACTGTCTGACCCAAGGGGGGTGGATTACAAGGTGCCCCCGGGCTCAATTCTGGTTCTTTTATTTTTTTAATGGATTACCGTCCATTTACACTGAGTCATCTGTCATTTTATATGCGGATGACGCTGTGCTATATGTTGCAGATAAAAACATTGGTAGGCTCCAGGAGAATCTGAATAAGGAATATAATAAATTTACATTTTGGTTAAAGGATAATCGACTTGTCTTAAATCAGAATAAAACAAAAGGAATGTTATTTTGTTCTTCTTTAAAGTCTAAAAAATTACAGGAAGTTTTTACTATCACAATACAGGACAGTACCATAGTTGATGTTGTTTCAAATTTTAAATATTTAGGAGTAACTTAAGATAGTGAACTGGGTTTTCAAGTACATATTGGCAATGTAACTAAGCAGTTACACAGAAAACTAGGGGCCCTTTATGTTGTCTGGGACTATTTAACTGATGAGACCACGAGGGCTACTGCCACAGCCTGCCTGATGCCTATATTAGATTATGGGAGTTTAATTGGGGGGGGGGGGCTTTCAGAGAAGATTAGGCATCAAAGAATAACTTTGTACAACTCTATCTGCAGATTTACTCTTAGGACAAAGTCCAGGGAACACCACTGCAGCCTGTATAACAGGCTGGGGTGGTTATCCCTGGATTATATATTTCAGAGATTATGTTTTGTATACAAAACAATTCATTGCATGGAATCAAATCCTACGCAAAAAAATTTTCTGCAGAGAGTTTTGTCTAGAAATCTACGACCCCAAAGCTCAATTCAACTGACAGTCCTGATTTGGAAAACCTCTAAATACCAAAAATCTTTCAAACAAATTGCAATAAAAACATAGAACGAACTATCAGTCAAAATACAAAATATTTAAACTTTTCATCAGTTCGGGCAACCTTTAAAAAAATAATTTTATTCAAGGTCTGTATGCATTTGCACATAATGTTATGTATGACTAACTTCCATATTTTCAAGTTTGATATGTACTCATGTCAATTAACACAGTTTTAATATTTTGTATTTGTATTTATATGATACTACTGTATTTCATTTTTGTTGTATTGTGTATATGAGTGTCTTTGACTCTCTCCGGGTCAAGCCTGTAAAACGGCCATGTGGTCCAGTTACTTTTTACCCAGTTACCAAAATAAAAATGAAATGTTGCTGTGTGCTGGTGCTCCCTCTAAAGTTCTATCGTCAGATTTGTGCTGAAGAGCAGAAGGGGCAGTACTAAGTAGCTAAACTGCAATGCTCATAGTTAGTGACAGCAAAAAAATAAGCAGACTTAAGACTTTGACATTTTTAAGTACTTATACCATACATATTTTGAAAGACATTTAAAATATAATGTGTGTAAACTATTCAAATGCGAAGGCAGAAAAGAATATTTAAACCCCTGTTATATTTAAGAACCTTTTTCTGATTAGGTTCTAGGAGGGGAGGTAGGGATGGGATTGTATTGGCTCACTACTGGATCCAACAGAAAGAAACATCATTATGACAGTGAGTAATTATTTCTTTTTACAACACAAGTCCAATAGCGACACCATACAACAAGCTCTGGCAGAGCCACTACGACTGTGACTGCATTAACTAGATAAGGGTGTTTCATGGGCTTAAATATAAACATTTATTTATTTAAAAATATCAGATTTGCAAACCTTTGTGTCAGAGACTCAGTTGCAAAGGCACCTCGTTGAAACTAATATGAAGACAGCACATTTAACAAGTCAAAAAACAATAGCTCAGAGAGCAGACTGTTATAACAATCATTCACTGGAGATGCATGGGTAGCAGTAGATAAACAGATTACATAGTTTAGGCACACAGGCACCACATCAAGAAGACCAAAGCAGTTCAAACAATATACTATAGCTAAAGCAAATACACATCAGGAATCAAAGAGAAGCCCAGAGTGTTCACATGAAGGCTGTTGCATATATACTAACTGAATCAAAGTACAGTACAGTGAGAAAGGGCATATTTAAGCAATAAAGCACGACATGGTGTGTGTCATGCAATAATGTCACTCCTGGGGTGGGCTGAAGCATGAAGCAAAGCCGAGTGCTTCCACCACCCCAGGAGTGACAATATTACAAGATAACACACACCCTGGAGTGCCTTATTGCAATTATACAATGGCTTGTTGTTATATACAAAATAAAAAATACATTTTAAAGGATGTTTTTGTTAGTATGGAAAAATATTTCTTAAGAGAAAATGCAAGGAGTGATCCAAATCCAAAGCTACGGTGATGTTACTGTGTAATAACATTACTGTTTCAGTGGGTCAGCAGCCAGCTTCTTACATTCTTCCTTGCCATTGTATAATTAAGCAATAAGGCACGACAAGGTGTGTGTTATCGTGTAATAACGTCACTCCTCGGGTGGGTTGAAGCATGAGGTGAAGCCGAGTGCTTCCACCACCCCAGGAGTGACGTTATTACACAAGATAACACACACCTTGGAGTGCCTTATTGCAATTATACAATGGCTCGATGTTATAGAAAACAAAAATAAAAATGTTTTTAATAGATTTTTAGTGAGGCAGCATATCTTTGTTTCTGAAAAAAGAAAGCCATATCAGCCATATGCTCATCCATAAAATCAGCACAGTGATGTTATTGTGTAATATCATCATTCTCTCAGGCACACACTGACCAATCAGAGTCCAGGAAATGTTCTTGCCATTGTATAATTAAAAATAATGCCACCATCTGTATTACAGTTACCTATATGTTTTGCATTTTATTCTATGCACTGTTATAGCAATCAACTAAACAGAACCAGGCCATCATATACATGAAGGTACTGTACCCTAACTGAAAACAGTGCTGAGACAACTGTATATTGTGACAAGGTAGAAGACAAACACAATGTTGAGACAAGTTTTTGAAGACATTTGATGCTTTCATTTTTTTTTTTTTTTTTTTTAGAAACTGATATACAGTTCACACACAAAATTCATATAATATAAAAGTGCATATGCCCAAATGTCAATATAAATTCGATACATTTCATTACAAGCTGTTCTCTTGAAGGAAGATATTGCTATATAAGACCTAAAAATGGGCGTCAGGTAAATATAAACTGGGGTAGGTGTGTTATTGAGGGTATTGAATAGTTTACCTTTTATTGCTGCTCCACTGGATCAGCAATATTTGCACAAGCTGTGCCCAGTCCAGATTTTACAGCTCTGGCCTGGGTCTGGTGATGTGGGTTTTACCCGTACCCCACTGCATGTGGCTTAGTGGTATACTGTACAGATGGCTACAAAGTCTAAGCCATTGAAGGTTGACGTTTCAGAAAACCATTATGCTAAAAATATCAAGACTCATTCCCTCCCTCACTCCCCAGTCACAATTAATTCTCTACCAAAGTCATGCTTAAATACTGGTGCCTCTGCATCCATGTCACTAAGCTTTTAATGCCAACATGCTTCTTCTGCTGCTGTGACCAATTCAATGTGTGATCTGCTCAACCATGGCTTTATAAATGTATTTTTAATTATTTTTAGAGGGCCTCCTGGTTGTGACCAATATCAAACAAACAACTGAAGTCCAGTGTGCCCCCCGGCCCCAAACTTCCCAAACAGGCCTGTAATGAAGGATTTTTCCATCTTTCATGTCCCAAATAGGGGCTCTTAGTTATCAAACTTTGACCAAAATGTGAACATGCCAAACCACTATGTCAAAGTGGCCCCAATTGGTTTGGTCCGGCACTTTAAATAATGTAAAAAAGTACCTTGCTGATCTGAGTTAGAGTCCAGCTGTTTCATTCTCTGTTTGCAAAGACAATAGTCCAGCTTCCTTGTCTCACATTTATAAAGTGCAGTCTGCTAGGCATGGCTGGGAGCAGATCACTAGGAAAGTGATCACAGCTTTCCCCTAATCTTAAACCAGTTCAATGTGTGATCTGCTCAACCCTGGCTTTATAAATGTATTTAATTATTTTTAGAGGGGCTCCTGGTTGTGACCAATATCAAACAAACAACTGAAGTCCAGTGTGCCCCCCCTCCCAGAACTGCCTGCCTGAGAATGAAGTTGGTATATTATTTGGAAAAATGCAAGGCTGGGTCTCTTATTATGCAGTGTCCAGCAAAGATGGTGTTGTCAAATGTCTTAATAAGGTGCTGTGAGGTGCCTATGGGAACTTGTCATGTAGAAAGTTCCAGGGACACAGTCGTAAAAACTGGAATTACAGGTTCCAAGGAATAATTAACTCGGGAGGAATGCTAGAAAGTCAACTCCACTATAAACTGAGCTAGGAAAAAAGTAAATAGGACAAGAAAAAAATAGAATTTTGTTTCTAAAATGCGTTGCTAATTGCACCTGGTATTTTTAACATGTGCAAGTCAGCTCCACTTCTCAAACTTAAAAAGGAAAATATACTTAATCACAGACTGCATTTACCAAGTACTGCGCCCATTTTAGTATATAAATGTTTAAGAAATACCTGAAAGCTGTCTATTTTCCATAGAAGGTGAATCCTTAGTAGTTTCAAACACTTAGTCTTTCCCTTTGAGACACCAGGTGACTCTGATAATCATTTGTTCCAAGGGTTTTTAAGTCAGTTTGAAGGCATTAAGTATTTTCTGTTCTCATACTCCTTAAAAAATGCTGGGATTCCCCACAGACTTCTTGTGTTCCTAGGTCCAGCTCCCAAACTAGTGAATCTTATTTCAACATCCACCTCATGCCCCTCCCACATGAATAAAAAAAAAAAGGTGGGCTGGATCTTTAGGAGCTAGTTGGGTGGAAGGGGGTTGGATCTTACTTCCCCCCAAAAAACAATGCTGCCTCCCACTACTCAGGTTCCAGTTCTTGTACCACCCATTTAAGAAAGAAAGTAGTACCCTGCAACCATTGAGTAACATGAAAGCATATTTATTTGAGGACAGAAAACATTTCTTGGAGGAGGGTAAGGCGGAGGAGACTATTTACACTTTCAGTCAGTTCCACGGACAGAAAACATGACATCACTCCTTTTGTACATGCAAAACTCCTGTAGGCTCCACCAACAGTCGTAAAAACTGCAGACTATATAGCAGTACCTGGGAGTCTGGGGAGTCTGGAATATGTTAAGGAAAAAGATTCTGTAAGACTGTTGTCCCTAACCTAGCATCTCTTTTGGATAGAATATCCAGACAGTAGTGCTTAGTGATAGTGTGCAGTTTTCCAGGTAGGTGTTTTGCAGGTATCTGTCAGAGGGACGACTCTTGAGGCTGCCTCTGATGTTGCAGTGTCTCTTGTGGAATGTGCTCTAAGCACTAAGTGGGCTGATTACCTGCTTTTTCATAGCATAACTGTATGCAATAGACTTACCACCTAGAAGTAGTCTTTCTTGCAGTACAGTAGGTTTGTCTTTGCCAACCTCCCCATAGATGACAAACAGCAGGCTTTTGTCAGAGCTTATATCTTTTGTTCTCTCAAGACAGTAGCCAAGTGCCCTCCTGACATCCAAACAGAGCAATTTTTGTTCATCTGGACTTGAATTGAATGGGAAAGGCACAGGCAGAGTAACTGTTTAGTTAAGGTGAAGCTCTGACAGCACTTAGGATAGAAAATGTTTCCGTTTGTCCTCAGGACAACCTTGTCTTTGTGCATTATGATCTCTCCTAGCAGAGGTCACAGCTATGAGGAAGAATGTCTCCCAAGTTGTAAACTTGAGGTTCACAGAGAACACTGGCTTGAAGGGAGCATGCACTAGTTGTGACAAGCACATATTTAGGTCCTGGGGGAAACAGGTTCCCTAACTGTGGGTTGCAGGTGAAGGAGGCCTTTGAAAAATCTCTTGAACACAGGCTGTAAGGCTAGAGATTTTGACTTTCTTGCAAATAGGAAGGCTGATACTGCTGCCAAACAGACTTTCAGTGATGAAGTCCTCAATCCACTTGTGTGCAGATGTTCTCAATAATCCAGAACTGTTAAATCAACTTCCAGGGAATAAAGATCTTTACCTGAGCACTAAAGTGACCAATTTTCCATTTTGAGGAATATTATTTTCTTGTGGACTGTTTCCTTGAAAAGTTCGAAATAGTAGTACTCGACTTCCAGATGACTTCATGTGCAAGATAGCTGCCTAGCTCTTAAGTTCCTTCTTCCTCCTCAGCTAAATCCTGTTTAAACAGCAAGCTTTTTACAAAATACCAACATTACCTGTAGTGAGGAGGGGTGTTTTCACATCTGGTCATGTCAAACCACTCAAAAGGACTGGCACAGGTGATGGATGTCAAAGGGTCCTGTCTCAAGCTGTTCAGCTCAGAACCTTTCCAGGCCTCAGGAGCAGCATGGTCTTGCAGGGACTCCTCCAAGAAATCGAAGTGAGTGTTGGCAAAAAAAACATCAAGTTAGATACAATCTACCAGGCATTACAGGGCTGACTTTAAAGATGCCCTTAAAGACGTAAAACAGATGTGGCAGCCCTGGAGCAATGCATAGATATGGTGGAGCGTCAGGCCTCGGTGACTGACACCCGAGTACACAGACTGAAGGAAGCCATAACTGAGCTACTTGACACCCAAGCTCCGATCATGACACATCAGGAAGATACACAGAATAGTGTCAGACGTAAGAATATCAGAGTCTATGGGCCTGATTTTCAAAGGTTGGTGCAGGACTTGCATCAACCTCTGTGTCAACCCCGTTGTTTGGCACAACTGTGCCAAACTCCTTTGATGTAACTGTGACCAATTTTAGTACATTGGGTGCAGTTGAGACAGATTCCGCACTTTATGGCAGCTTGCGACAAACATCTGGCACAGGCCCCATAAAGGGTCCTCTAATGGCACAAGTCAGACCAGGGAGAGCTGGTCTAACTTGAGGCATTCGGGGCACAGGACTGAAAATCATAATCA
Organism: Neoceratodus forsteri; assembly: GCA_016271365.2. Classification (NCBI taxonomy): domain Eukaryota; kingdom Metazoa; phylum Chordata; order Ceratodontiformes; family Ceratodontidae; genus Neoceratodus; species Neoceratodus forsteri. Next base: position 766,082,187 of record CM028132.1, read on the forward strand.
GCGTCGAGAGATTGCCGCAATCCCCCTGTGACTTACGTTCGGCACACCAGGGGCGTGCAGTATTCTCAGGGCTTTTGGAAATCGGGACCTATGTGTAGCTTCTGCTTTTACATAAGGAGTAGGCCATCTAGCATCCCCCTGTGCTAAGGATCCATGAGACAGGGATATCACAGTAGAATAGAGTCTGCCCATTGGAGTCAGCCCAACGAGGCAGCCGGCAGCCAGAAACTCTGCTCCTCAGCAGTGGGTAAGTGAAGGAGAAGAATAGGTGTCTGGAAGTAGCAGGCAGCTGCAGGTGGAAGACGAGGACTAGGGGGTTCTACCTGGCAACTGTGGTAAGAGTCATGTTTAACTCCTTTTCTAGCACACTCACTGCAAGGGAGTGAGGAGAATCGGGGGTACACAGATATTTGGGAGTAGGTGAAACACCGTATACAGGGTAAAGGGAAGAAAGGGTTTTCAAAAGGCAAAACAAAAACAGGCAAAGAAGAAGTTAAGTATGCTGGGAGTGGTGCAGTGTAGTGGCTGTGGGGTGGTAGTTTTCCGGGAGACCTTCTGGAGACTGCGGTGCTTCCCCATATGTGTACACCTCTCTGGGCTGAGAAGGGAAGTTGCTAGACTCCAGGCCGAGTTGACTAGGATTTGGGGAACCTCCTCCCCCACCCTGGGACCACCAATTATGTCATCGCTATCTCAAAGGAAGCCTAGGAGGAGGAGCGGATGGACTACAGTGGGCTTGGGGAGGGTGAGGGCAGTGGGACAGAGGCACATCCTCCATCCATTAACACTACACAACTCCTACACCACTCTGGAGGGGCAGAACTGCCCCATAGAGTCATCCAAGGTAGTGACCAGGGAGGACATGAGGGTTCTCCACAGTGGAGACCCCAAGGAAGGTGGCAGAGGACCACAGAGGAGAAGGAGGCAACTCCTGGCAGGGGAATCCATTGTAAGAGGTATATATTTGGATGCAGGAAGGGAGGGGGAAGAGGTAGGGAAGGTGCCTACTCAACGTCATGGTTTGGAGGGATGGAAGGCAGATCATGAGGATCACTAGGGAAGCAGGATGGGAGGGAGAGCTGGATGTCATTGTCCACCTGGGGATTAATGACCTGGCTAGGGACAGGGAGGGGATAGTACAGAAGAAGTTCAAGGAATGGGGAAAGGTCTTAGGCAGGTAGCAAGCTCAGTGGCCTTTTCTGAGGTGCTGCCTGTCTACGACAGGGGGGACAGTAGGGTACTCCATACCAGGCGCTTCAACCAGTAGTTGAGGGAATGGTACATAGAGGAGGGGTTTGGCTACACTAGGCACTGGTGTCGCACCTGAAGGGATAAAGGCCTGTACAGGGGAGATGGCCTGCATCCGTCCAGGAGGGGAATCGCAGTCCTCAGTGAATAGTTTAAATGTTACATTGGTGACCATTTAAACCAGCCGAGGGGGGTGGCGGAAGGAAGCAGGGAGACATAAACTGTCCCTCCCAAACACTGGAGTAGTCAGCAGGGTTAACCCTAAGGGAGACAATCCTCAATAGTACCTAATAGAAAGAAAAACAAATCAGTAGTAATGAAGAGATATTGGAATGAGAACAGAGGTGGAAAGGAGAGAGGGCAAAAGGGAAAATGGGGGGGGGGCTGACCAGCAGGGAGGTTCTAGAAGTTGGAAGGCCATGTGTGCCAATGCTTGAAGTCTGGGAAATAAAATTCTGGACTTAGAGGCCATTATGGCAGAGGCTGACCTGGATATTGTAGCCATTACAGGTGCACTGAGAACCACGTCTGGGATATAGCCATACCATACTATACTCTGTTCAGGAAGGACAGGGTGGGGGGAGTTTCTGTGACAGATAGCAAAAAAGCGACAGAGGTACAAGGAACACAGGGGGGCGGAGGTACTGTGGGTCATGACAGACATGGGGAATGGAACCACTATTCGCACTGGTGTGATCTACAGACCTCCAGTTGGGGGGTGGTGGTAGATAATTTTCTGGGGAAGCCATTCAAAAGATGGCAAATAAAGGGGAGGTGCTGCTGGTGGGGGACATCAATCTGTCAGATATAGACTGGAGCATCCTAGCTGCAGCTTCATCTAGGAACAGGGACATCCTGGACTCCCCACAGGGGGCATTCCTTAGGAAACTAGTTAGGGAGCCCACTCATTGGGGGAGCCAATACTGGACCTTGCTCTAACAAACGGTGACAGTGTTGCAGACGTCATGGTGGGTGGCCATCTGGGGACCAGTGATCACCAAACAGTGTGGTTCAATGTAAGTACTATGGCAGAACTGAACCACACAAGGATGAAGGTCCTGGATTTCAGGAGGGCCGATTTAAAAAAATGGGTGAATGCCTCAGGGATGCCATGGTGGGGTGGGAGGGGGACATGGGTGGAGTGGAGGATCATTGGGCAAAACTAAAAGGGGACATAGAGAAGGCAACAAACCTCTGCATCAGGCTAGTAAGCAAAGGCAAGAGGAAAAATAGACTGCTATGGTTCTCAAAATAGGTGGCTGGGAAGGTGAAAGCAAATGCGTTAGCATTCAGGAGGTATAAGAAGGCACAGAAAGAGGAGGATAGGGAGCTGTAGCTAGAGAAACAGAGGGAGACAGGGAAATCAGGAGCAGAAAGATGCAAACAGAGGAGAAGACACAGCCCAGGAAGAAAAGGAAAGAAACATTTTCTAGGTACGGTATGTAAGCGAAAACAGAAAGACCAGGGAGGGATTGTTAGACTAAGAAGGGAAGGGGGGGATTGTGTGGAGGGGGACCAAGAAAAAGCAGACATCTTGAACAAATACTTTTGTTCAGTGTTCACAAAAGAAGGGGAAGGTGAAGGGCCACAGAAACGTGACAGGAGCATCAAAGGGAAGTGGACACTAGTCCATTTACAGAGCAGAGAGTCCTGAAGGAACTCGCAAATCTGAAAGTGGATAAGGCAATCGGGTCAGATGGGATCCATACAAGCATACTGAGGGAACCCAGGGAGGTACTGGCTGCACCTCTGAGAGTCCTGTTGAACCTCTCACTGGAGGTGGGAACAGCTCCAGGGGACCGAAGGAGGGCAGATGTAGTCCCACTTCACAAAAGTGGTAGTTGGAGGAGGCTGGCAACTACAGGCCAGTCCGACTGACTTTGGTGGTGGGGAAATTATTGGCATCACTACTGGAGGAAAGGATAGTGGAATACCTTGAATCCAGTGGCTTACAGGACCTGAGACAGCATGGATATACGGGGTGGGGGGGGTCTTGTCAAACAAATCTAATAGATTTCTTTGACTGGGTGTCCAGGGAATTGGATCAGAGACAGCAGTGGTGGACCAGTAGGGTACCACAGGGAACTGTACTGAGACCTGTCCTCTTTAATGTCTTTATTAGCAACATTGCAGAGGGACTGTATGGAAAGGTCTGCCTGTTTGCAGATAACACTAAAATCTGAAACAGGGTAGGCACTTGGGGTGGGGGTGGGGGGTTAGGAATCAGAGGAGGTGTAAAAAAGTTACAGAAATAGTCAAGGGTATGGCAACCGGGCTTCAATGCAAAAAAAGTGCAAAATGATACACTTAGGGTGCAGAAACCCAGGGACGGAGTCCAAATTGGGAGGAGAGGTACTGACAACCACCAAATAGGAAAGAGACCTGGGGGTTATCATATCTGATGACCTAAATGTAGTTAAGCAGTGTGACAAGGCAGTCGGGAGAGCTAACGGAATGCTGGGGTGGATAGGGAGGAGTATCACCAGCAGAAAGAGGGAGGTGGTGTTACCCCTGTATAGATCACTGGTGAGACCTCACCTTGAGTACTATGTCCAGTTCTGGAGACCTCATCTCTGGAAGGACATAGAAAGAGTGGAGGCAGTCCAGAGGAAGGCAACCAAAATGGTGCAGGGTCTGCATCAAAAGCCCTACAAGCAAAGGCTGAAGGACCTCAATACAGTATGTATACCCTGGAGGAAAGGAGGAAGATGGGGATATGATAGAAAATACAGGTTACTCACCTGTAACAAGAGTTCTAGGAGTGGTATATGTTGTTCATCCACACTTATTGGCAGGTTCCTTGCCACTTTAAATCTTGCCGGAAGGTCTTCAAGCTGGCTCCTCCCACCCACCCAGGTGGTAAAACTCTCGGCTCTGTCCCATGACACCAGATCTAGCCCGCTGGAAGCTAGGTTGCGCGTCGAAGCCGGGGAAGTTGGGTGGGTTGTGTGGATGAACAACATATACCACTCCTAGAACTCCTGTTACAGGTGAGTAACCTGTATTTCTAGGGACGTGGATATGTTGTTCAATACACACTTATTGGCAGACTCCTAGCAGTTCTCCAGGAGGAGGGAGGCAAGGCGTGCACCTCCTACTTAGGGAATAAGGACTGGAGAACCAAGGTCCCAAAACCAGCATCCTGGCGTGACTCTAGGTCAATGTGGTAATGGGTAATGAAGGTGTGTGCTTACTTCGAGGTAGCAGCCCTGCAGATTTCCTGGATAGGGACATCCCTTGAAGCAGTCACTGAAGCAGCGGTATGGCGTGTAGAATGAGCTCTTATCCCTTTGGGAGGCTCCATGCCTGTCAACCTATAGCAGAGATCTATGCAGGAGGTGACACACCTGCCTATCGTCCGCTTGGCTGCAGGTCTGCCAGGTGCAGCTTCAGCGTAGGTGACAAACAGCTGATGAACCTCTCCCTGAACTTCAGCCATCCGCTCCTTATAATAAGAGAGCACTCTTCTAGGGTCCAGAGTATGGAGCCTATATTCGGCCTCCGAGGTGTGACTGGGGTAGAACACCGGCAGAGTCAACACCTGGTTAAGGTGAAACTCCGACACCACCTTCGGAAGGAATTTCAGGTGGGGACACAGGACAACCTTGTCCCTGTGGAAGACCAGATAAGGAGACTCGATGGAAAGCACCTGGAGCTCTCCCATCCTTCTGGCTGACGTAACAGCCACCAAGAAGGCAGTCTTCCATGACAGGTGGGAGATGTTACACCTGTGCATCAGTTCGAATGGCTTGCCCATGAGCTTAGCCAATACCAGCAGTAGATCCCACGGAGGTGGAGGTTCTCGCACCTGAGGGGATATATGATCAAGGCCTTTGAAAAAGCGCCCGACCACCTTCTCCTGCGCCATCGACTGCTTGCTGGCCCACGCCCAGTAAGCAGAGATGGCTGCTAGGTGCACCTTAAGGGTCGTTGACCAAAGCCCTAGCTGAGAAAGGGACCACAGGTAGTCCAGAATGCTAGCCAATGAACAGAAGGAAGGGTCCAACCCCTTGCACTGACACCAAATGGAGAATCTCTTCCATTTGAAGGCATAGCATTTTCTGGTCGACTCCTTACAGGATGCCTCAACAACGTTCAGGACCTCGTGGGAAAGACCCAAGGCCTAGAACTCTAGTCGCTCAGGAACCAGGACGTCAAGTGCAGGGATTGAAGGTCCGGATGGAGTACCTTCCCCTTGTTGACTGAAATCAGGTCCAGGTGGGCTGGAAGCCGCCTCGGGAGCCTGGAGCTGAGGCTGAGGAGATCTGGATACCAGAACTGGTGGGGCCAGTCTGGGGCTACCAGAATCACCTGCACCTGGTCCCTCTTCTCCTTGAGAAGCACCTTGTGGATCAAGTGGAATGGAGGGAAGGTGTAGAAGAGGCCCGGGGTCCACGGCCTCGAGAAGGCATCCCCCTGCAGCGAGCCCTGCTGAGGGGGGCGGGAGTGAAACAGCCTCAGCTTCGCATTCTTCCTGGAGGCGAACAGGTCCACCTGATGGGTGCCCCAGTGGGAGAACAGATCTTGTACTACCTCCGGCAGGAGAGACCACTCGTGAGAAGCAGCGCCTATCCAGCTGAGAGCATCGTCCAGACTGTTGGAGGCTTCTGCCACATGGATGGCTAGGAGATCTGCCTCCAGGCTGATCACAAGAGACCAAGTGCAGAGAGCTTCCTTGCACAGAGGCAAGGGGTGCGTCCTACCCTGTTGGTTCAGGTAGTACATGGTCGTTGTGATGTCTGTCTGGACCTGGATCACTTGACACCGAACAAATGGAGCAAAGGTGGTGAGGGCTAGTTGGACCGCTCGGAGCTCCAGCAGGTTGATGTGGCATAGAGACTCCTGAGGGGACCAGAGGTCATGGGCTCTGAGCTCCCCCAGATGGGCACCCCAAAACAACAGAGAGGCATCGGTCGTCAGAGTGACCAATGGCTCGGGGTGGACAGATGGGATACCCTTCTGCAAATGAGCTGGAACGAGCCACCACTGGAGGCCATTCCACATCTCCTGGGTCACTGTCGCTGGCTGGTCCAGAGGACCGGAGCGCTGTGACCATTGGCGGGCCAGCCCCCATTGCAGGGGACGCATACACCAGTGGGCACAACAGACCACGCTGGTGCAGGCCGCCATGAGGCGCAGGAGGTGCAGGAAGTCCCAGGCAGGGCACAATTGCCCAACCAGAAATGATTGGGCAAAGGAGGAAAGAACCTCAGCCCTGTCTGCCGGGAGCTGTGCTCTGGCTCGAAGAGAGTTGAGCTCTGCCCCGATGAACTGAATAACCTGCGATAGTACGAGTTCTGACTTGGCCTCATTGATGAGGAGGCCAATTTGAGAGCAGACCTGGAGGGCCAGATCCCTGGACCGCTCACCTTCAACCTGGAGGGGGCTGCAATCAGCCAGTCATCCAGGTAAGGGTACACCTGGTCCCCTCGGCACCGCAGGAATACTGTCACCACTGCCATGCATTTGGTGAAGACCCTGGGAGCTGGAGAGAAGCCGAAGGGCATGGCCCGGAACTTGTAAAGGGATCCCTCTGCTCTAAAGCGGAGGAATCGCTGGTGCGATGGATGGATTGGGATGTGAAAGAACGCGTCCTGAAGGTCCAGAGAACAGAACCACACGCCTCATTCCAAGGATGGAATCATCTGAGCCAGAGTGACCATTTTGAAGGTGCGAGACCTTAGGAATTTGTTCAGGTTGTGTAGGTCAAGAATGGGGCGCCAGCCCCCCATCCGTTTTGGATCCAGGAAGTACCTGGACACAAACCCTGGGTCTGGAGAGGGGTCCGCCACCTCCCTGATCACCTCCTTCTGGAGAAGCAAGGCAAAGGCAGAGGCTGAGAAGCCCGTTGCTCCCCGTGGGGCGATGGCTCAATAGGAGGGGGAACTGCTCGAATTCCAGAGGCAGACCCCTGCCTACCACTTCCAACACCCAGCGGTCCATGGTGATAGCGGACCAAGTGGAAAGGAAGTGGTGGAGCTGTCCCCAATGGGGGGAACCCAGGGAGGAGTGACGAGGTTGGGGGCAACACCCCTCAACCCGTCACTGGGCAGGCTTGGAGGAAGGGCCGGCCGAGGAGCCGCCTGGGCCTTTTCCTCCCAGCTTCCTGCTGGAGGAAGCAGCAGGCTAGGCTTTGGGATGCCAAACATGAGCCTGCTGGCCCTGATGCTGGTGTTGCTGGGCCGGACGTGCCGCAGGGGCTGAAGGATGAAAGGGCTTACGCTGCTGCTGGCGGCCTTTGTCTTTCTGGGCAGATGTGACTGAGTCCAAGGTGGCATTGGACTTCTCAATCTATTGGAGATGACCCTCCACCCTAGACCTGAACAAGTCAGTACCCAGGAAGGGGACGTCTGCCAGCTTGTGCTGGGTATCAGCCGTAAAGGTGGCGATCTGCAGCCAAGCTCTGCGGCGCATGGCCACTGCGGCCGCTACTGACCGGGCACAAGAATTAGCAATGTCCAAAGAGGTATGGAGCTACTGTTTAGCTACCGCCCTTCCCTGATCCTGCACCTACTTGACCGTCATCTGAAGGTCAGCCAAGAGATGAGGAATCACCTCATCCAGGGAGCCCAAAAGGGCATGTGAAAAGTGTGCCATCAGAACAGCCGAGCTAGCCTGACGAAGGCCATGGGAGGAAGCGGCGTATACCTTCCGCCCTGAGTAGTCCAATTTCTTGGACTCCTTATCAGGTGGTTTGTCCACATCCTGAGCGTTCCCAGAACGCTGGAAAATGCTATCGGTCACGAACCCCTCTGCAGAGGGGTGCTCTGAGAAACCGGAGAGTGAACCGGTAGGGACCGCATACTTTTGAGCCATCCTGGCCAAAGGTGTGGGACAAGATGCTGACCGCTGACACAGCTCCAGGGCCGGACCCAGAATGGCTTCGGCCTCTGGAAAGGCCTCCGTAGGGGAATCCCCTCGGTCCAGAATCTTCATGAGGGGATACTTGGCCCATTTTGAAACAGGTTCGAGCTTCATCCCAGTGGACTCTGAGATGAGTCAAAGCATTCCTAAAAACGAGGATGGGCTCTCGTCCACCGACTGACCCCCTGTAGATTCCAGGTCAAGCGGCCTGGAGAACAAGGAGTCGTCGTCGTCAGACTCCGAGGAGTCTGCAAAGAGCTGCCGAGCACCTGAGCCACCCTCCATGTGCCGAGGTCGATCGGGAGTGAGGGTGACCAACAACCTATGGGGCAAGCCCTGACCTGACCGAGAATCCTTGGTCGGGGCCCCAGTCTTCGGTTGTGGAGGTGGATATTCCACCACAATGGGTGGTGCAGCTGGTTTCGGCTCCTTGACTACGAGGGGTTGTTTCGGTTGCTCAGGTGACAGCCACTTAATGGCCGGAGAAGGCGACGGAGTCTGCTTATTCCTGGACAATAAGAACTGCTGCCACATTAAATCCTCATACCGCTGACGCAAGTTGCACCGGAGCCTATCCTCCGAAGAGGACAACGAGGATGAGCGGCGCCGCCGCTTTCCATGGTGCCGAGACCGAGACCGCCAACATCAGCGGGACCAGCTGGACCTGGAAGAGGTCCGAGACCGAGATGTTCGGGGATTCTGAGGGTGGGTCAGAGAGGGAACAGGGGAAACCCGCTCCTCCATCGGTTCAGGGACCTTAACCGGGGACTCCGGCACAGGAGGCACAGGCAAGTCCTTGGTTTCCACCGGGGAAACCAGTGAAGTAGGGTTGTTGGCATCACCAGTCGACAAACCGTCCAACAAGTCGAGAAAAATCTCGACTGCGTCGACGGGTGTCTCAGTCGGCTGACTTGACGGGGACACCGTGAAGCCAACGGCCTTAGCCGCAACCTCGATCGAAGTCGAAAGTCAACCATCCGGTGAAGGGGATCTCTCCTGCTCCCACGAACGTCGACAGTGGGACTTACCTTTGTAGTCCTTCTTCTTTGACCGACTGGAATGTCCCGATGGTCCTTCTCCCTTGGTGGAGAGGGAATGGCAAAGCTCCTTAAAAGAAGCTGTATATGAAGAGCCCAAGGAGAGCGGGATAAATGCCGCGACTGAGAAGGAAGAAGATGCAGCCTGGGCCACCTCCTCCTTATGATGGCATCATCTCCAACTGTGCCTGGATACACCGCTTCATCGGGCCTCCCTTCGACTTGACCGCGGATATCGCTTTTCAGGGCGCCTAAAAGAAATCGAGCAACACGGTCCTCCAAGATCGAAGCCAAAAAGGATTTGCACAAATCGCAAGCCTGCGAATCGTGGCCAAGTCCTAGGCAGTAAATGCACGTGGAGTGTAGGACGGTCCAGGACATCTTCTGCCCACAGGGGCACCAACGAAATCTGGGAGTCGATTTGTCCTTCGCAGCTGCGAGGGAAAAAGAAGACCGAAGTCTTGTAAATTTGAGAATTAGTTTCGGATTAACTGAAGAGTGTGGATCCAGGCCTAAAACGCAGAGCGCTAGGGAGGGAACCTGAGCTTCCAAGCAGCAAGGAAGATCTGGCATCATGGGGCGGAGCTGAGAGTTTTACCACCCGGGTGGGTGAGAGGAGCCAGCTTGAAGACCTTCCGGCAAGATTTAAAGCGGTAAGGAACCTGCCAATAAGTGTGGATTGAACAACATATCCACATCCCTAGAACTTCAAAATATCTCAAAGGTATAAATAAGGTTCAAGCGGAAAGCATTTTCAGAAAAAAAGATGCTCAAGTACAAGGGGTCATGCTATGAAACTGGAGGTGGGTAGACTCAGGGGAGATGTGAGGAAGTACTTCTTCACAGAGAGGGTGGTTGATGCCTGGAACAGCCTCCCAGCAGAGGTGTAACAGGCATCAACTGTAACAAAGTTTAAAAAAGCATGGGATAGGCATAGGGGAACCTTAGTAATAAGACAAGGGGGGGATAAGCTGGAGATCAGGTAGGGTCTGTGGGGATACAGTAGGATGTCCCATCAAAATGGCAAAAGCAAAACGGCATCGTCAAAAACAGCACCATTATTAAAGCGTATGTGGTTTCAGAGTTAGTTTATCTAATCTAGACGATTTTGGACCACGCTGTTTTCTGGTGTCCACACGGTGCCCTTTTTTTGCCGGCACCATTTTGCTTTCGCTGTTTTGACATGGAACCATACAGTAGGTAGGGGAAAATGGACAGACTAGGTGGGCCAACTGGTCCTTATCTGCCATCAAATTCTATGTTTCTAGGTTTCCCAGAGGGATAAGAGGGCACTAACTTGACAGACTTTTTGGAAAGTACTGGAGTTCTCCCAGTACCTACACTCTGCTCTCGACTCCTGCAACCTGGCCGGTGCAGTGTTCATTGACCTCTCCAAGGCCTGTTACACTGTCTGTCACCCTCTCCTACTCGACTCTCTCCACCAACTCGGTTTCTCTGCTGGTCCCCTTGCCTGGTTTTCCAGCCACCTCTCTGCTAGATCCAGCATGTAAAGATCAATGGCTCCCTCTCCAACACTCGACCTGTTAGCTCCAGGGTCCCACAGGGCTCAATCCTGGGTTCCATTCTCTTCAGTCTCTACCTCAACAATCTCCCCAGCTCCTGCAATAGCAAGATGCTCCTCTATGCAGACGACGTGGTTCTCTTTGCCTCACACCCAGATCTCTCCACTCTCCAATCATCCCTTCAACTCGCCTACGGCCAAACAGAACGGTGGTTTCTTGATCACAGACTAGTCATAAACCTTAAGAAAACCAAATCAATGTTCTTCTCTCACCACCAAGATAAAGCTAGAAGTGCCCCCCTCCTGATTACCACCGACTCTCAGCTCTCATTAGAGCAAGTGCCCACATACAAATACCTAGGCATCACTTTCGATACTGCCCTCACCTTCCGCACCCACATCAACGCTCTTTCCTCCACCATACACTCTTGGATCAGCCTACTTTACCACCATAGGGACTGCCTGCCCCTTGCTGCCCTCCGGCTGGCCATCACCTCCTCCATCCTGTCCCTAGTGGACTACGGCCTGCCCATCTATGCTGCAGCTGATAACACCACCTTCTCTAAAATTCAGCTCTCCATCAATAAGGCCTGTAGGCTCCTGACCGGAGCCTCCAGCCGCACCCACACCTGCCTGCTCTATTCCTCCGCCAACCTGTTCAACTTCGAGGAACGTCTGCAGTATCAGACCTGCCTTCTTGCTAAGAAGTCCCTGCTCGGACTCTCCCCCCCTGGAGTCTCTGCCTCCCTACCACAGTCATCTTCATCCCTTTCCACCTGCAGCTCTGTTAAAGCCACCTTCAAAGTACCCAGAACCAAGACCTCCCTCGCCCAGAGGTCCTTCTCTTATCGAGCCCCCACCTGGTTCAACTCCCTCGCTACCTACACCACCAACACTGCCAAACTTGGTCCCTTCAAAACCGCTCTCTGGAACCATCTCTTTAATGTCCGCTGTTGTAGGTGCAACTAACCCTGCCCCCCCAATCCTACTGCAGGACCTTTCCCTGTCTGGCCCTCTTAATCTCGACAATGTCCTCTGGACTGCCAATCCATCTTTCCCCCTATTCCTTTTCACCTACCCCCTTAGGTTTATACAAGGATGTATTCCACCGTAACTCCAGAGAAATTGTACATCTTTAATTGTAAACCTCTATTTTATACCAACATGTAACTAAGTGTATTCTGTGTTCAATGTCTGCACCTGTAATGTTGTCCAATGTTGTATCTGCACAATGTTCTATTGTCTTGCCCTCCCTGCGACGAGATGCCTTTGTAAATGAGTCCCTGACTCAAAGGCTGTAAATCCGACTTGTACAAATAAATAAATAAATAAGCTTTCTCCAAATGGCACTTGAGTTGGACTCTGATCTGCAGCTGGAGATCTAACGTATGCATAAAGCCCTGGACCTTAAGCCCCAATTGCCCGATGGGGCCAGCATACCTCTCAACTGTCCCTGATTTTCAGGGACGTCCCTGATTTTGCCTCAAAATTTTCCTCTGTCCTTCATAAAATTTGTTTTTTTTGTGACTATACAGTGGGGATTGTAAGCAGAAAATAATGTCAAACATTAAAGTTACATACTTCTTGTTCTTCAGAAACTGAATCTTACACTAATCCCCTTATGCTATCAACTTTCTGGGTGAATATTACAAACGTTTAAGATGTGTCCTGATTTGGGGTCTTTGTCCCTGATCTTTTAAGCTTTGACCCAGATTTATGAGGCAAGAGGTTGAGAGGTATGGGGGCCAGATGGGGTCCCATCCAAGGATACTGAGGGAACTCAGGGAGGTGCTGGCTGCACCTCTGAGAGTCCTGTTCAACCTCTCACTGGAGACAGGTGTGGTTCCAGGTGACTGGAGGAGGGCAGATGGAGTCCCACTTCACAAAAGTGGTAGTAGGAAGGAGGCTGGCAACTACAGGCCAGTCAGCCTGAGTTCAGTGGTGGGGAATATACTGGAATCACTACTGAAGGAAAGGACAATGGCATGCCTTGAATCCAGTGGCTTATAGGACCTGAGACAGCATGGATATACAGGGGGGAGGTCTTGTCAAACAAATCTAATAGATTTCTTTCACTGGGTGTCCAGGGAATTGGATCAAAGACAGCAGCGGTGGACCAGCAGGGTACCACAGGGATCTGTACTGGGACCTGTCTTCTTTAATGTCTTTATTAGCAACATTGCAGAGGGACTGTATGGAAAGGTCTGCCTGTTTGCAGATGAAACTAAAATCTGCAACAGGGTAGGCACTCGGGGGATCAGAGGATTTGAAAAAGTTACAGAAATAGTCAAAGGTATGGCAACTGGGCTTCAAAGCAAAAAAGTGCAAAATCATGCACTTGGGGTACAGAAACCCAGGGACGGAGTCCAAATTGCGAGGAGAGGTATTGACAACCACCAAACAGGAAAGAGACCTGGAGGTTATCCTATCTGATGACCTAAAGGTGGTTAAGCAGTGTGACAAGGCAGTCGGGAGAGCTAGCGGGATGCTGGGGTGCACAGGGAGAAGCATCACCAGCAGAAAGAGGGAGATGGGTTTTACTCCTGTATAGATCACTGGTGAGACCTCACCTTGAGTACTGTGTCCAGTTCTGGAGACCTCATCTCTGGAAGGACATAGAAAGAGTGGAGGCAGTCCAGAGGAGGGCAACCAAAATAGTGCAGGGTCTGCATTAAAAGCCCTATGAGGAAAGGCTGAAGGACCTCAATACAGTAAGTATACCCTGGAGAAAAGGAGGGAGATGGGGGATATGATAGAAACTTTCACATATCTCAAAGGTATAAATAAGGTTCAAGCGGAAAGCATTTTCAGAAAAAAAGGTGCTCAAGTACAAGGGGTCATGCTATGAAACTGGAGGTGGGTAGACTCAGGGGAGATGTAAGGAAGTACTTCTTCACAGAGAGGGTGGTTGATGCCTGGAACAGCCTCCCAACAGAGGTGCAACAGGCATCAACTGTAACAGAGTTTAAGAAAGCATGGGATAGTAATAAGACAAGGGGGGATAAGCCGGAGATCAGGTAGGGTCTGTGGCAATACAGTAGAGTGTCCCATCAAAATGGCGAAAGCAAAACTGCGTCATCAAAAACAGCACCATTATAAAAGCGTATGTGGTTTCAGAGTTAGTTTCTCTAATCTAGCGCATTTTGGACCACATTGTTTTCTGGTGTTCACACGGTGCCCTTTTTTCCCTGCACCATTTTTTTTTAGTTGTTTTACCAGGAGTAGCACACTAAGCTGAAAGCTTTTTTACAGGTGCGATCTGGGAGCACAGGGAAGTTAAGTGACTTGCTCAGGGTGACACAGTACACAAGTGGAAGCTGTGGGATTCAAACCCAGGTCTAGTCTGCTGGATGTCACCAGATTTGCAGCTCACAGCCTTAATCCACTGCGCTATACTGCCTCCATTTTGCTTTCACCATTTTGACATGGAACCATACGGTAGGGGAAAATGGACAGACTAGGTGGGCCAACTGGTCCTTATCTGCCGTCAAATTCTATGTTTCTATGTTTCCCAGAGGGATCAGAGGGCACTAACTTGACAGACTTTTTGGAAAGCTTTCTCCAAATGGCACTCGAGTTGGACTCTGATCTGCAGCTGGAGATCTAACGTATGCATAAAGCCCTGGACCTTGCGCCCCAATTGCCCGATGGGGCCAGCATACCTCTCAACTGTCCCTGATTTTCAAGGACATCCCTGATTTTGCCTCAGAAGTTTCCTCTGTCCCTCATAAAATATATGTTTTTGTGCCTATACAGTGGGGATTGTAAGCAGAAAATAATGTCAAACATTAAAGTTACATACTTCTTGTTCTTCAGAAAATGAATCTTACACTAATCCCCTTATTCTATCAACTTTCAGGGTGAATATTACAAATTTTTAAGATGTATCCCTGATTAGGGGTCTTTGTCCCTGATTTTTAAGCTTTGACCCTGATTTATGAGGCAAGAGGTTGAGAGGTATGGGGGCCAGACGGGGTCCCATCCAAGGTTACTGAAGGAACTCAGGGAGGTGCTGGCTGCACCTCTGAGAGTCCTGTTACAAAGAAACATAGAAGTTGATGGCAGATAAGGACCGCAAGGCCCATTCAGTCTGCCCATTTCTTTTTCTACCTTATGAATGTGCCACAGACATTTGCTCTGTCAATGGCCTATCTATTCATACTCATCTGTATTGCTCCCTTATGCCTACCCATGCCTGTTTGAAGCCCTGCACTGTATTCATATCCACCACTTCCTGAGGTAGGCTGTTCCATGCATCCACCACCCTTTCTGCGAAAAAGAACTTTCTCACATACCCCTTAATCGGCCTCCCTCTAATCTCATGCTGTGTCCTCTTGTCCTGCTATTTTTCTTATATTGAAACATGTTAGACTCTTTCACCTTGTTAATGCCCTTAAGGTGTTAAGGTGAAAGAGTCTAACCTGTTCAACCTCTCACTGGAGACAGGTGTGGTTCCGGGTGACTGGAGGAGGGCAGATGTAGTCCCACTTCACAAAAGTGGTAGTAGGAAGGAGGATAGTAACTACAGGCCAGTCAGCCTGACTTCAGTGGTGGGAATATAGATTCACGGGGAGATGAGTCTTGTCAAACAAATCTAATAAGAGTTCCTTGACTGGTTGTCCAGGGAACTGGAGCGTAAACCAGCAGGGTACCACAGGGATCTGTACTGAGACCATCGTTCTCTCTAATGTCTTTATTAGCAACATTGCAGAGTGGCTAGATGGAAAGGTCTGCCTGTTCTGAGATGACACTAAAATCTGCAACAAGTGAAGACACTCCAGGGGAGGGTGGAAAAATGAAGGATCTGAAAAAGTTAGAAGAATGGTCATGGGTATGGCAACTGGGTTGTGCAAAAAAGTGCAAAATCATGCGCGGGAACAGAAACCCAGGGGCAGAGTACAAATTGGGAGGAGAAGTACTGAGGGCCACCAAACACTTAAGAGACCTAGGGTTATCATATCTGATGACCTAAAGGTGGCTGGGTAGTGTGACAAGTCAGTCGGGAGAGCTAGCGGAATGCTGGGGTGCATAGGGAGGGGTATCACCAGCAGAAAGAGAGAGGTGGTGTTACCCCTGTATAGATCACTGGTGAGACCTCACCTTGAGTACTGTGTCCAGTTCTGGAGACCTCATCTCTGGAAGGACATAAAAAGAGTGGAGGCAGTCCAGAGGAGAATAACCAAAATGGTGCAGGATCTGCATCATAAGCACTATGAAGAAAGGCTGAAGGACCTCAATACAGTATGTAAACCCTGGAGGAAAGGAGGGAGATGGGTGATATGATAGAAACTTTCAAATACCTCACAGGTATAAATAAGGTTCAAGAGGGAATAATTTTTCACAAAAAAAAGGATGCTCAAGGACAAGGAGTCATGCTATGAAATTGGAGGTGGGTAGACTCGGGAGAAGTGAGGAAGTACTTCTTCACGGAGAAGGTGGTGGATGCCTGGAACAGCCTCCCAGCAGATGAGGTAGGGGCCAAAACTAAGAGTTCAAGAAAGCATGGGATAGGCATAGGGAACCTTAGTGATAAGACTTAATCTTAATCAGCTTTATCTGGTTCAAGGTCAGTTGGCATTCATCTGTATCTCCCTCCCCCGGGTCGTGCCTGAAAATAGGCACGATTTGTCTAGTGCACTTACCTGGTCAACAAAAACTAAATAAAATAAATAAATAAAAGACAAGGGGGAGATCAAGTAGGGTCTACGTTGATACAGTAGGTAGGGAAAACCGGGCAGACTAGGTTGGTCTACTGGTCCTTATCTGCCATCAAGTTCTATGTTTGTATGTTTCCCCAAGGGATCAGGGGGCACTAACTTGACAGAGTTTTTGGAGAGCTTTCTCCAAATGGCACTCATGTTGCACTCTAATCTGCAGCTGGAAATCTAACGTATGTATAAAGCCCTGGACCCTAAGCCCCAATTGCCCAATGCTTGCCCGCGAACCATCATTGCAGGCATCTCCCACTGTGAAGTAAAGGAAATGATCTTGAAAAAAGCCTAGCAGAAGAAATTGGTCTTCTATGGCCCCTCCAATATTTTCTTTGACAATGACTATACTGCAGAAACAATGAAGGTATGTCAGGAGTACTTACCCTTGTTCATGGTGCTCTGTCAGAAACAGCTAAAATTCTGGATCCCATACCCACAGAAACTGATGATCCAGTTTCCTAACAGTTGGAAGACGTACACTTCTGCTGTTACAGCTCAAGAGGCTCTGCAAGCTCATAGTTTCCTAACCCCAGATGCCGACACAGCAGTTGCTATGAAGTCAGCTCCCCTCCCTCCTAGATGGCAGTCCACATCTGTGGTAAAATCAATACAGGAAGCAGATGAAATCAACTATGGTAGAGATACTCCACCACCTTAAAGCTCTTCATAAGGACACTTTCCCATATGCAGCTGCCTAACTGTATCCTTTATTGTTTACTTCTGATGTTCTCACTATAGGTGTGAGTGGTGGAGGGAGGCTGCATGAGGGGCGACAAGGTGGAGTGGGGGTGACTGGAGTGGTTGGTCCTGGGGGCCAATACTTCCTTTTTGCACTGCTGTGGCCATGAACCACGGATTGGTCTTACGGAGCTCTGATGGTAGCATTACAGTTTTCGCCCTGAGCCAGGGATGCCTTAACTGGGCAGGCCCAGATCTCTGGGTGTACTTTCATAAGCACATAAAGAAGGGCGATATAGAGAGGAGCTGATGGCGGCTTAAGAAAAGAGCAACCACTGAGTGGGGCCTATGGATGACAGGCATTACAACACTAGCAGTACTTTGAGGTTGAGAGGAACTGTAAAAGAATATAAGGAATAAAAAGCTTCTATGGATTATTAAGTAACGCACAAAAACAGTCTGGTCTGCCATGTGCAGAGCTCTTGAAGGCATCTCCTGATGAAGCCAACTTAGTTGGTGAAACGTCGAGGTTATGGGCCGAATTAAATAAAAGAATAAATATTTTTCCATCAAGAGAGGATCTGTCTACATTTTTGTGTGTTTGCGCCCTCCTACCCTTTTCTGAATGAGACCTGCTTATGATTCAACACATCAGGAGTGGCAGCAGTGCTACCTTTTTTTCTACTAGGATCATGTCCTGTGGAATTTCCAGAATTTTCTGGGACTTTGTCATCTTGCGGAGGCCTGATGAGAGCATTACAGTTTTCACCCTGAGCCAGGGATGCCTTAACTGGGCAGGCCCTGGTCTCTGGATGTACTTTCTCCTCTCCTAGCATGGCTGTTTAGTAGCCCCTGGTACCTCTGGGCTAAGGAAAATCCTTTCAGTTAGGCTGGAGGCTGGGTACCTGGCCCTGCTCCCCGTGATGCCCCAATTTATTGTTCTCAGTAAGTATCAGGTTTGCTGGGGTTTTCAGATACGTTTTAGACTTCAGGACTGAGGTCATGCTGTTTTATTGCCTTGGCATGGCCTCCTCCCACCCCCAAGTTTTCCGGATGTATCACAGCAAACCACATGTCTGCATTAAGGGACTGCACAGGCACAACCAATATTTTTCTGATACAGTTTGACTTTCAGTGCTTAGAAATATGGGGCACTTTGGTGCCCCCCCCCCCCAGCGTAGAGGTTATTTCTTATGGGAAGTAGGGGTATTACTGTGTAACTTGGACATCTTTTAAACCTGTTTGGACAATGCTTTCCTCCACCTCCCTGAATCGTGGACTTTTATGGTGGCATGGAGGCTCAGACAGGATATATCTACGGCACTCTCTAATGGCCACAGCCCTTTTATATGCTATGAAGATCATCATTCCCAATTACTGAAGACTGCTGTTTTATGTGTAACACCCCCATGAGTGGGGCTTACCATGTCTGCCTCCCAACCACTTGTCCTGCCAGTCTTGGTCTTGTAAGGGGCCCCTGAATGCTCCATGCACCTCCACTTTGCAACAGAGTCTATGTGACTGGAGGAGCTTAGTGAAAGTGACCCCCCAGTTTAGTAGTTCACGCTTAGCACAATGCGCAGATTTGAGCTGGATGCTGTTCAAATGTGTGAGCTGGTGGATTGTCTTGCATTCTGTGTGAGCGCTGCAATGCTCAGTGTTACAGCTGCTGTGGTAGCTCCTGCCTGGTCCCTTTTGTGTGCACTGGCCCCCAGGGACACCAGTGGCATATTTAGGGGGTCTGGAGACACATGGAGAGAAATAAAATAAAATATTAGAAAGTACTCTTAAGCAATATTATATTAAAGGTAGCACTGTTTCTACAACAGCAACTGTGGCTGCTATGAATGTTATGACTCTGCCCGTTGCCTGCAGGGACAGTGTTATGACGCTAGCGACAGGCAGGGGGAGACCCTGTCAAGCCCCCTTCTGCCACCAGACACTAGGGCAGAGGGGCAGCTACCAAGTGCTGGGGGCAACTTAACATAAAACAATACTGTTTTGCCTATAAAAATGGACTGAAAGTGGGACATTGTTTAAACTGCTTGTTAGCAGCCATACTTGCCACCTTCTACCTGCCGGGCAGCCAGTGAGAAAGCTAGGAATCCAAAGGGCTACAACAAAGAGACTTCTTGGAAAAGGCAAGGACAGTGTTTTGGCACAAGTACAGGCAACCAATAAGGCACTGAGTGAGCGTAATACTTATTAATTTTATCGATGGACAGCCTGTTCGAACAATGCTGCCCTGAGCTCACCAAACCCAGAAGGCAGATTCAGTCTGAGTCAGTCCTGCTGGAGCCCCCCGCCCCCAAAGGAGGGGTGCTCTGGCTGTTGCTCCCAAGAGATGAAGAAGGCCTGCCTGGGGAGCTTGCACAGCCACCCGACCAGGAGGCGCTGTGTGTTGCCTTCCAATAGCTGGAAGGAGTTGCTACCACAATGAGTGTCATTTTTGCTTGAAAGTGTTGTTTCTGCTGACCAGTGTCAAGGCAGTTGTCTGGGAGTTTCCAGATGAAGAGGAAACTCTGTTGCAATGTCTGAGAGAAGTGTGGAGGCCTACTTGGGGCTTGCAAAGCCATACAGCCAAGGGAAGCCTGCCTCATATCTCCAATAGATGGAAAGTCTGTGAGAAGACGAAAGCTGTCTCATGCTCAAGCCTGAGCCCTTAACTCTTGAAGCTGTCTTTTCCTACAGTCTGAGCCTTTAATGTCCGAAGCTGATAGACTGTTTCCTGCTAAAATCTGGTGGGAAATTCAGAGCCTATGTTCCAGTTGAGTGAGAGCCACAACTGCCAGCTGGCAGTGTGGCTGAAGCTATCTATAGCCTGAGTTCCAGAGAAGAAAAAATTACTCACCTTAGTAATTGCTTTTCTTCTCATGGAGTCTTGCTATATTATGACTTAAGGCAGTTAGCCACAGCACTTGAACTGCCCCGGAGAGGAAACAGTTAACTCCAGGGAGACTGGAGTTCTAAAGCGCGAGAGCGCTATGCCAAAGTTCTATCTGGCAAGTTTCAAATGAAACTGTCAGATCTTTACGAAGCTAATACTAAACAGCAAGTCTGTGTGGAAAGCTCTACACTAGCCAAGTGGCTACCTACTAGTAGAATAACAACAGCAAACACAACAACAACAAAAGCAATAATAATAATAACAATGATAATAACATTATTAGTTTCACCCTAACAAGCACTATTAGACCCCTTCCCAAAAGACTCAAGTCCAGGAAGGAGCCATATATTACTTAAAAACAGAAATACCTAGTTCCCTAACCCTAAATAAAAGTGGGGAGGAAGAACTAAAATAGGCATGACACAGTGCTTGCACTAATTTGCCAACCCCTACCCAAGTAGAAGTTCTGAGAGGGGCAGGTTGGGGGTGGTTGAGAATATAGCAAGATTCCATGAGAAGAAAAGCAATTACTAAGGTGAGTAATTTTTTCTTCAAACACCATGAAGTCTTGCTATATTATGACTTAAGGCAGAGATTACACAGCAGTACCTCCATGGAGGAGGGTCAGAACCTACTTAGGAAATAGGCTCTGAAGCACAGCTGTGCCAAAACGAGCATCTCTCCTGGACTGGACATCCAGGGAATAATGCTTGGTAAAAGTGTGAACTGTTTTCCAAGTAGCAGCTTGACAGATTTCCAGAATGGGAATATCTCAAGCAGCCGCTAGAGATGCAGCTGTACCACTGGTGGAGTGAGCCCTCAGTCCTGAGGGGGGTTCTCTACCTAGTTTTTGGTAACAAAATTGGATACAAGAGACAATCCACCTTGCAATTGTCCTCTTAGTGGCAGGTTTCCCTTTGCCAACCTCGCCATAGGTAAGGAAGAGTTGGAGGGATTCGAACCTGTGACCCTTGGTGCGTTCCAAATAGTAGCTTAAAGCTCTTTTGACGTCTAAACTGTGCAGTCTCCTCTCACCCGAGGAAGAATGCTCAGTGAAAAATACTGGAAGAGAGATGGATTGGTTCAGATGGAAATCTGAAACCACTTTAGGCAAAAACTTTCTGTTAGTCCTGAGGACTACCTTATCTCTGTGAAAAGATATGAAATCTTTTTCCACTGACAGGGCTTGTAATTCACTTATGCGTCTGGCAGAAGTGATAGCCACTAGAAAAACAGTTTTCCAAGTTAGAAACTTGAGATCTGCTGAAGACAGAGGCTCAAAGGGGTTGCATTAACTGAGCAATGCAAACATTCAGGTCCCAGGCAGGAGCTGGTTAAAAGGAGGGTTAGTGTGAAGTAACCCTTAAAAACTTGGAAAACACAGGATGAGAGGAAAGAGAAGCAGGCTTCCTGCTGATACAAAAGCAGAGACAGCTGCCAGATGAACCTTTAAGGTAGCTGGCCTAAGGCCTAAGGAATTTAAATGGACCAAATAGTCCAGTAAAATGGGCAAATCAGCAGATTCTGGGACAATTTGTTTCTCAGAACACCAGATGGAAAACCTCTTCCACTTAGAATTGTAAGTGGCCCTAGTGGAAGGCTTCCTTGAAGCCTTTAAAATATCCAGGACACCTTGGGAAAGGTGTAAATCAGCAAATTCTAACTCTTCAAGAGCCAAGCCTTGAGATGGAGGGATTTGAGGTCCAGATACCACACTCTCCCCTGTGCACAGGCCAGCAAGTCGTGGACTCTGGGCAAACTCAGGGCAGGGTGGACTGTCAGGGACAGAAGCAGAGGGTACCAGGGCTGTCTGGCCCAATCTGGAGCAATCAGAATCACTTTGCAGGGCTGAGATCTGACTTTTACTAATACCCTGAAGAGAAGAGGGAAGGGGGGAAAGGCATATAGGAACTTCCCCTTCCAATCCAACAGAAAGGCGTCCAGAGGGACTGAGCCCAGCACTGGAGGTCTGCAACAAAATAGAGGAAGTTGGTGGTTGTCTGGGACTGCGAAAAGATCTATCTGAGGGTGCCCCATCTGGCAAAGACTGACCCCAGCACCTGAGGATTCAGAGCCCATTGCATTGGCCCCTGAGAAATCCTGCTGAGAATCACGCCAGGTACTTCTGTCCTTCCCTGGAAGGTGAACTGCTATCAGGGAGGTGTTCAGGAGTAAGCCAGAGACCACAACTTCATTGCTTGGTGCACAAGGCTGATGACCGAGTGCCCCTTGCTTGTTGATGTACCAGATTGTTGTGGTGTTGTCTGTCCTGACTTGAACTACTTTGTTCTGGACAGAAGCTGAAAAAACCTGAAGAGCTAAAAAGACAGCTCTGAGTTCAAAAGATTGATGTGGAGCAGAGATTCCTGAGGGACCACACTCCTGAGTGGAAAGGTCGCCTAAGTGAGCCCCCACCCTAGTAGGGAGGCATCCGTGGTGAGGGTGAGGGAGTGGAACGGGAATGAAGGGAACCCTTGTAGTTAGACTGCTTTGATCCTGCCACCACTGGAGAGCCAGGATCAAAGTTTGGGTCACTGGGACTAATTTGGTAAGGGGTCCCTCCTTTGAGACCAATAGGCCTCAAATGGAACTGAATGTCCCTCATCTGGAATCTTGCTCCTTGCACAACAGCTGTGGAAGCAGCCATGTGCCCTAGGAGTTGCAGAAAATGCCTTGCTGGTCGAGAGACCCGCAGGGTAAAGGAGGATGCCAGGGCAATGAGTCTGTCTACCCTTTCCGAGGGGAGAAATGCCCTGGCTAACTTTGTGTTCAATTCTGCACCTATGAAAGTTAGTACCTGAACTGGTTCCAGAACTGACTTTGGTAAATTCAGCAGGAATCCCAGGGAAGTGAGAAGCTGCTGGGTGACGTGCAAGTGGATTTACCTGATCTGGAGACTGACCCACTATGAGCCAGTCGTCCAGGTAAGGAAACACAGCAACCCCTTGCCTTCTTAAATGAGCCACTACCACAGCTAGACATTTTGTGAATACCCTTGGAGCAGAGGTAAGGTCAAGGGCATTGCTCTGAACTGGTAGTGGCCTGAGGGCAGTTCGAACCTGAGGTACTTTCGTGAGAAGGCCTGATCAGGACATGAAAATAGGCATCCTTGAGGTCCAAGGAAGCTAGCCAGTCCCTGGCCTCAGGGAAGGCAAAATCATTGCCAGAGTTAACATTTTGAACTTGGTTTCAAAAGATGCTTGTTCAGGTACCTTAAATCTAGAATGGGCCGCCATTCTCCTGTCTTTGGGGTAAGAAAGTATCTTGAGTACAGCCCTTGCCCTGGTGGCAAGGAGGGACCTTTCCACTGCTTTGCAGTCTAGAAGAGAAAAACCTCTGCTTCCAAAGCAAGGGCTTCTGAAGGATTTGCAGGTGGAAAATGTCTGGCTCTCATCTTTGGAAACTGTTTGAAGCTGAGAACCAGACCCTGGCTTCTACCTCCAGAACCCATCTGTCTGAAGTTAGGACAGCCAGTTCTGGCTGAAATAAGCCAACCTGCCCCCACCGGTACAGGAAAATGGCCCTGGGCACTTCTCAGGGTGCCTGCTTGGCAGCAGCCTTAGGCTGAGGGGAGGGGACGCTTACTTGTGCCCCATCTACCTCTGCCTCTGAAGAAACCCTCTGTGCAAACGCAGAGGAGGCCTGAGATTGGTAAAAGGCCTGTGGAAAGGCCTGCCCTACCTCTGGAGCGTGCCTTTGTGGAGTGGCATGCCTCTCCTTGGCCTGGGCACTTTTGTAGGTAGTTCTGTATTCATCCATCTTTTTCATATAATTTTCTGTTTGTTCCCAAACAGAGAATTTCCCTACAGGAAAATCCATAGCCTTTGACTGAGTATCTTGGGACAGATTAGTGCATCTGAGCCATGCCAACCTATGGAAAGCTACAGAAGTGGCCATGACCCTAGAGGAAACATCATTAACATCAACAGCAGTATGAAATTGAACTTTAGAGGCCTAATGCCATCAGCAGCCACCTGTTCCAACTCACCAGCCAGCTGGCACATGGACCTGCTTGGCTAACTGCAATACTGTGTCCCATCTAGATTTCTGATATCTAGCCACATAAGCCATATAATTTTCCTGCCTGAGTCCCAAAGAAGCTGCCATATATTGTTTTTTCGCCATGGCATCAATCTTCCTGGAATCCTTATCAGGAGGATGTGAGGCCAGGGGAATATTAGCCTTGTCACAGGCTGCAGCTTGTACCACACCTACATGACTACACTGCTCAGTGAGGAAGTCTGTATCAGGACCTGACAAAGTATACCTTCTGTCCATTTTTTTATCTACAGGAGGGACAAATGAGGATTTTTTAAAATCTTTGTTGTTTGCTTCCTGAATGACTTATGCAAAGGAATAGACAACCTCCTAGACTCTGGTATATCCATCATTTCTACATAATCAGGCTCCTCTTGCTCATCCACAGCCTCTTCTAAAGGAAGCTGGAGGGTTTCTGCAACTTTTTTATAAAACATAAAATGAGAAGGGGACTCAGACAGCATAGGGGGAAATTCTAAAGGTCTGTCTAGAGAAATGTCCGTTCAATGAGGCACGTCCAGACCCTCCAGCCACATATATAATGATCAAATTCCTCCTCCCCTCCTGTGGTTCATAAAATTCCTCAACATCATACTCTTGAACCACTGGAACTGAACAAACCAACCTTTTGCTAGCTGTTGGTGGTTCGACAGGTCCCTGAGACAGTGACTGGACAATCTGTATGGCTTTAGCTATCTCTGCAGCAGTTGGAGAGACAATTTTGGACTCCAGACCTGCTGATTTCTTTGTCTTTTTTACTGAGACTGGTTCCTCTGAACCAGCCTTCCTTTTGCCCGAGGAAGTCTCGCCCTGGTCAGAGGGCACTCCCTCTGGTCCAATGGGTGCTGGACCGGGCTGGCCATCCGGGTCAGCGGACTTTTTGGCCTCTCGTTCCCTGAGCCGGCCCAATCTCTTCTCCAGGGTGGCTGCAGGGAAATTTTGACACACCTGGCAGTCTGACAGGAGGTGGTCAGCCCCCAGACAATAAACACAAGTGGTGTGTGGGTCAGCCCTGGCAAAGGCTTCCCCACAGACATCACAGTGTTGAAACCCAGTGGGCCCAGTTTTCTTTTTGGGTTTCTCAGACATAATGCCAGCCTATCCAAAAACTTGCCCTTTTGATGGCAGTAGGTAAGACACCCTTTATCGGGTTCCTAACCTGTCACGGGTATTTGAAAACCTAAAAAGTATAGGTTTTTTAGAACCGATAAGAACGGGAACTCGACTCTAAAAAGCCCAAAATATGAATAGAAATGCTTATTTTAGCAAACCGATCGGTTCAAAACCGAACCGATAATTAATTTTCCACACAGACTTTAAATCCTGTACTTACGGTTTACCAGATAGAGCTTTGAACCGAAATGCAGTAAAATAAATACTTTTTGCCGGTTCAAATGAACCGAAAATACTCGCTTGAACCGAGAAATGAACCGAGCTGAAGGAGCTGATCTCCGGAGCGACTGTTCAGTGAAGCGGAGTAAAGAATCTGACAGTTTCATTTGAAACTTGCCAGATAGGCTTTGGCATAGCGCTCTCGCGCTTTAGAACTCCAGTCTCCCTGGAGTTAACTGTTTCCTCTCCAGGGCAGTTCAAGTGCTGTGGCTAACTGCCTTAAGTCATAATATAGCAAGACTTCATGGTGTTTGAAAGAGCTGTTGCCTGCAGAGGACGGTCTATGGAATTGGCCACGTAATGTCACAGTCAGACATTGCCCATCGTCCCCCCCTCCCCCAAGACTAGATGCCTGGACAGGTGGGGTGAGTTGTGTGGCCATGGTCCCCAGTACTGGTCTGTCCTGCCTAGCAATACCCCAGTAAAGAATATGACAAGCTGCTAGACATTCCGAAACCTGCAAGAGAAGCCAAGAGGTTCCATCATGTTAAAGCTGCCAAAGACGCAGAGGTCCAAGCTGCAAGAGCCTGCCGCTCATCTCAGCCATCCAAGTTTCCAAGTTTCTACTGGTTTCAAGCACCCCAAGCCTCAGTCTGAAATTCTTCAATCAGAGACTGTTCTACAAAATCGTGAGTAATTCAGGGCTTACCTTCCATCTGGAGGGACATTGTATAAAAGTTCTGCCAGTTGCTGTGTTTGCCCACCCAGCCAAAAGTTGCCAAGTTTCACCAACCAGCTGTTGTTACAATTCAAAAGGGTCTGAATCTAATTTGTTTAAAGTGCACTAATGCTGGCCAACCAGCTGCACCAAGATCAGTCCTGCAACTGCTCCAACTGGGTACCCAGAGAGACTGTGGAAGCTTCCATGTTAGACACGGGAAGGGGCACCAGTCAAGGATTGGTAGTGTTTTAGAGCAAGTGGGCTGTTATCCCTTCTGATGTATATGCTGGTTGGAGGCAGGCACTGGGAATGATTGATTAGTGGTTGCAAAAGTCTTAAAAGATGTTTTTCCCTCTACCTCCTTCTCCCCTTTTCCTATGCCTGCTCCATGTAAAAAATAATAATAATAATGATAATAATAATATGCTTTATTTTTACCGCACCTTTCTAAAATCAAGGCGCCTTGACAGAACAATACAAGAGAATAAAACAGGATGCAATAAAACCATCAATACAATAAATACAAAGTTTCATAAAATTTAATAAAATACAGGTGGGTCTTGAGGGCCTGTTTAAATCCCTCCAGGGTCACGCACTCCCGAAGCCAGCGGGGGACAGAATTCCAAAGGGCTGGGGCAACGTACATAAATGCACGGGCCCCCACAGATTTTAAAGAAACCCTTGGAATCTCTAGCAACCCCTCGTCAGCTGAGAGGAGCGATCGCTTGGGGCAGTATGGCACCAGAAGCTTTTTCAGGTAGTCCGGGCCCAGTCCATGTAGGGCTTTATAAGTCAGAAGTCCAACTTTAAAGGTGATCTGCCACTGTACCAGCAGCCAGTGCAGCTCATGCAGCACTGGGGAGATACGACCGGTGCAAGGAGTACCTGTCAATAACTGGGCTGCAGTGTTCTACACTAGCTGCAAGCTGCAGATATCAACCCCAGGTAGCACAAGATAAAGGGAGTTGCAATAATCAAGGCACGAGGTCACAAAGGCGTGGACCAATGTAGGCAGGTCACCGGACGGAACCAGGTGCTTAATCCTGAAGATGTTCCTTAGATGGTAAAAGGAAGATTTGACGACTGCCAACACCTGCGACCACAGTGTCAGCCCGTTGTCAAACATCACCCCCAGGTTTCGCACCCGTTCAGATGTAAGGAGCTGGGAACTATCAAGAGAAAGCCCTGGAGGTAAACCAGCTCCCAACCCCTCTATCCAGCGACCATGGTCCACAACCATCACCTCAGTCTTCTCCGAGTTCAACTTCAGCCAGCTTGACTTCATCCACTCTTGGATTTCAGCGAGGCAGCTGTTAAATACTGAGACAGCTCAGTCCTGATCGGGTGCAAAAGAAAGGTAGAGCCGGATATCATCAGCATAGCAGTGAAACCTCAGCCCATACCTTCTTACAATGTCTCCAAGGGGCAGCATATACACCGCTAACAACATGGGGGACAACACCAAACCTTGAGGTACCCTACATGACAGAGAGACTGGGTCGGAGAAAAATATCCCTGACACCACCCTCTGAGTTCTGCCAGTGAGGAAAGATCTAAACTACCTGAGGACTATACTAGACAGACCACAGATGAACCTCAAGACGTTCGAGAAGAACTCCTTGGTCACAGTGGTAAACGCTGATGAGAGATTAAGAAGAACCAAGATGGAATGGCTCTTCCGATCTCTCGCCATCAAGAGATCATTGAGCACCCGAACCAGCGCAGTCTCGGCACTATTAAATTATTGGTTAACCTTTTTACAACTGTTTCATGAGCAAGTTATTGGTGAGCATATTATTAGCTATAGCCATTAATTGCATGCATTATAAGGTACTGCATTGGTATATGGTAATTCATGTATGGGGTGACTGCAAGGGGAGGTGGGTAGGTACAGCATCCCAGGGGGTTGTACCAATTTACCATCAGGCCCACTTATCTAATTCTCTGGGTGAAGGCACCACACTATTTATTTTCTATCTGGAAAGAACCCCCTTTTCCACCAGAACAAGAACCCAGGCCCCTCAACCTTGGTGAGTTTGTAAGGCAGGGGTTATAACCGAAAACTACACAGAGATCCAGTTACATATGTACAACATGTTTGTGTTTAGCTATTATACACACATATTCGCTGTTTTCATTTAACTGACCCTGGCGTATCTGGAATAGAAGCACCCTCCACTGCCCCACACCCCTTTTTTAACATTTTTTTAGGAGTCTGTTTTTTTTGGGGGGGTGGTTCAGCGGGCAGTTGCCACTTCCCTACCAACAGGCCATTTGGGGGCTCGCTGCATATGGAACACTCCTTGGTTCCTTGCATTGTCCAGATTTCCAGTGGAACCCCCTGCTTCTTTTGTCCTACTTGACCTAATTATTTAGTGAGCTTTTTGCAGTATTGAGTGGAGTTGAAGGAGAGTTCATGCCTGTTTGGGATTGCTGGCCGTGATATCTGATTCCTTTCCTTTTCTCCCATGTGCTAGGGCCTGGCTAGCTGCTTTCTCCCTCCTCTCCTTTTTTTATGGAAACTGTCAGGTTTCCCTGGAGGCCTCGGACCCCATGTTTCCCAGTTTTTCCTCCACTGTGACTACCTCTTTTCTACTACATTTGTGGCTAACACAAACCACAGAGTCAGAAAAACACAAACCAGAGAGTGGAAATCTACCCCACCCCCTCCCTTGGGAGCTGTGTTGTACTGTATATATATTTTTTTCCTCCCATATTTCTGGGAGTTTTCTTTTTATACCCCTCTGACAACAGTAAACTTCTGGTTGAGGTCACCAACCCCAGACTGGTTTGCCTGTTTGCTTTTCGCAGGGTGTGTTTACCCTTCAATTGCTTTTTCTATATAAAAAAACAAATGAGAGTATTGAAGGGATTTGAATTCATTCAATTGTTTCTCACATTGAGGAAACTGAGCAATGCTGGTAATGCTTTTGGCTCTAGGGCCTCCTCAGTTGGTGCTCTGCTGTGTTCGGTCTGATAGGACAGGTACCGGGAAGGGCAGTCTGGTTAGTACCAGTTCTTTTGCAGAAATTTTGAGGTCTCAGCGAGGTACATATTGTGGGTAATGTATTAAGTTTGTATTCTGTTTGTATTTTGTCTTATTTTAAGCAATATGATTAAGTCATTTGTTTTGTTTGTTTGGTCTCCAGACTTTTGCTGTTGGAACGCAGTTTGTGCCTCTTATCCCCTTCCTGTGTTAGAGGTATTGGGTATATATAAGCAATGGACAAATTTGTATTTTTCAATTTGCTATCTCAATTGTCTTCTTTTCCAGAGTGTATAGCATGGTTTGACTGCCTGAACAGACAGTCAATTAATGATTTGGGATGGTGTTTTAGATTAGTGACAGCTAAATCTAGTTATACACTGTCACCTGCCCTAATTTCTACAGTATCTCTGTTTCTTTGGTTGTCTTTGATATTGTCGGGTGATATAGAAACTTCCTCAACTAAAGGGGATGAGCTTCTTGCACATAAATGCCTGCAGCCTGTTAAGGAAGTTTGATGCATTACAGACATGGATTAATCTCTCCAAACCAGATGTCTTGGTAGTTACTGGGGTGTCAGCGTGGCTCAGTTGGTAGCACATCCGCCTCTGGACCAGAAGGTTGTGAGTTCTCGTCCCACACCGGGATTGGACTTGCACCTAAAAATCGCTGGCATCCGAGTGCAGTATCGGGGGGTGCTGTACTGCTGGGGTGTGCCGTCCTTCGGATGAGACGTTAAACCGAGGTCCCTTCTACCCATCCTGGTGTTGTCCTGGTGGGTGTCCAGGTGGAAGTAAAAGAACCCAGGGCACTCTTCGCAAAGAGTAGGGAACATTCCCAGTGTCCTGGCCAACATTCCCCTTCCCATAAACCGGTTCATGCAATTATCCAGGCTGTGTGTGGGTGATGATGTGTGATATGGCCGCCACCACACATTCAGTCACTTCACTACCAGTTTAGCATTGCTTGTAAAGCGCTTTGGATGTATGAAAAGCGCTATATAAATACTGATTCTTCTTCTTCTCCTTCTACTGAAACATGGCGGAGACCCTCCACGCAGGATCACGAAATTAACATTCCTTCACATAAAATTTTTAGAGGGGACAGACATACACGGGGGGAGGTAGCAATTTACATTTGGGACAATTTTATAAATAGTTGATGCTGCTACAATGCCAAAGGAATTCGAATGCATGATCATAAAAGTTCAACTTTCTCATTCAATCCCCCTATGTAAAATGGGGTGCTACAGGCTTCCTTCTACAGGGTTTAAGGTTCTGAAATATGTGAGCAACTTCCTAGGCACAATACCCTCTGAGATGGTCATTCTGGGTGATTTCAACATGGACTGGTCTTCTCCTATTGCCAAACCCTAAAAGACATCTGCAATACTTTTGGGCTCACACAACTCATTACAGATGTTACCCGCCCTAATAAAACAAGCCCGGCACACAGTTCATTACTTGACCTAATTCTGGTTAATAAACCTCTTCCCTTCTCACATGCTGGTGTCTTCTTCAATGATCTCAGTGATCACTGTGCCACAGCCTGTGTGAGGTCAGCTCCAAAACAGTTTCCTCCTCCAGGTACACTTTTATGAGAAACTGCTGGTACTCTGACCCAAATGCCTTCATTACTGACCTTCAGCACTCTAGCTGGCAGGACTTTTACCTAGCCCACATGGTGGATAAAGCCTACCAAGCCTTTCATACCACTGTCATTGGAACTATTAACAAACACACTCCCTTAGTTAAGATTCACACTAAAAATAGATCCTGTCCCTGGTTTATAACCAGCTTTGTTGTCCTTCCTTGAACCAGTTAGCGCTGCCTTAGATAAAGGTATGCCAGTGGATGTGGTTTTTCTGGACTTTTCGAAGGCTTTTGAGTCTGTCTCCACCACATTTCTTATTCAGGAACTAAAAAGATTAAACTTCTATCCAAATATAATAAGATGGATCAATTCATGGTTAAGTAACAGATCTCAAAGTGTGTCCATAAAAGGTTTTATGTCGAACTGGGGGGATGTGTCTAGTGGATTGTCCCAGGGTTCAGTGCTGGGACCAACCCTATTTAATGTACTATTATCTTCAATGCAAGCTCTACTTGGCACATGGTCTTCTAAGTATGCAGACGACTGTAAAGTAGGGGGCATTGTATATAATGATGAAACAGTTAAAGTTCTTCAAGATTGTTTACATCATCTGACTAGCTGGGCCACATGAACATAAACTTGCTTTCAACGTTAAAAAATGTAAAATATTGCATTTGGGATCTCAAAATTTAAAATATCAATACAGTACAGTATTAATAATATCCAATTAGAGGTTTGCTCTAATGAAAAGGATTTAGGAGTTTGGATATCTGACAATTTGAAATTTGATTTCCACACAGATACAATTGTTAGGAAATGCAATCAAATTATATGTTGCATTCTAAGATCTATTAAAAGTAGAGATTCTGCAGTCATCGTCCCATTGTATGCTGCCCATGTCCGCCCCACATGGAATACTGTCTTCCTTTCAGTGCTCCTTATTCCGCTCAGGGGAAAACTAGAATTGAAAGAGTACAAAAAAAAAGCAACTAAACATATTTTGGAAGTTAAAGGCTTGCAATATTTAGACAGATTACAGAAGCTGCAGCTATATTCAATGGAATACAGACGTTTAAGAGGAGAATTATGCCTGATCTTCAAGGCTTTTAATACCCCAGAATTATTTGAACTGATTGGGTTAAATAAAAACACATCTCATTACAAGGACACACGGTCACATAATTTAAGACGTATAGGAGAAAGAAACATCACAGTTAAAAGGAGTCAGTGGTTCTCCCAGAGAGTTGTTACCACTTGGAATACATTGCCAAGATATGTTGTAGCAAGTGGAAGCACGACAGCTTTCAAAAAAAGTTTAGTTCTAGGGACATGGATATGTTGTTCATCCACACTGTCTGGCAGGTTCCTTGCTGCTTTAACTCTTGCCGGAAGGTCTTCAAAGCTGGCTCCTCCCACCCACCCGGGTGGTAAAACTCTCAGCTCCGCCCAATGACGACAGATCTTCCTTACCACTTGGAAGCTCAGGTTCCCTCCTTAACGCTCTGCGTGAAGACTGGATCCTAAATTCTTTGGTTCGCCTGAAACTTATTTTAAAATTTTCAAGACTTTGGTCAAGTTTCTCCCTCGTGGCTGCGACGGACAAATCGAGTCCCGGATTTCGGTGGCGCCCTTGTGGGCAGAAAATGTCCAGGACGGACCCGCACTCCACGTGCGTCTACTGCCTCAGCCTAGAACATGACCCGCAGGCCTGCGAGTTATGCTGTTCGTTTTTGACCAACATCATGGAAGACCGCGCTGCCCGGTTACAGCTTGGGCACCCCGAGAAGCGCTAGCCGCCGGTGAAGTCGAAGGAGGCCCATTGGGTGGTTACCGCGGTGGCTGGCTCGGCTGAGCAACTCAAGCAGATGATCACCCTCAAGGAGGAGGTGGCACAGGCTGCATCATCCTCTTCCTCGGTCGCGGCATTTATCCCACTCTCTCTGGGTACCTCATATTCAGCTTCTTTCAAGGAGCTTTGCCAATCCCTTTCCACGAAGGGAGAGGGGCCATCAGGACATTCCTCTCGGTCCAGAAAGAAGGACTCAAAAGGTAAGTCCCATCGTTGGCGTTCGTGGGAGCGGGAGAGGTCCCCTTCCCCAGACAGTCGACACTCGACTTGATCGAGGATTCTTGACTAAGGATGCTGGCTTCACAGTGTCCCGTCAGGTCAGCCGGCCGAGACACCCGTTGGCAGTCGAGATTTTTCTCGACCTGTCGGACGGGCTGTCGACTGGTGAAGCCGACAACCCTTCTTCACCGGTTCCCCCGGTGGAGACCGAGGACCTGCCTGTGCCTCCGGTGCCGCAGTCCCCGGT
The DNA here is from genome assembly GCA_016271365.2 of Neoceratodus forsteri. Taxonomy (NCBI): domain Eukaryota; kingdom Metazoa; phylum Chordata; order Ceratodontiformes; family Ceratodontidae; genus Neoceratodus; species Neoceratodus forsteri. The sequence continues at coordinate 766,115,119 of CM028132.1, forward strand.
TAAGGCTACCAAGCCAAGGGAAGAGCGGGTGTCCCCCAACCCTTCCCAGACCCGTCCTCGGAAACACCGAGGATCTCGGTCTCGGACATCGTCTCAGTCCAGCCAATCCCGTCGACATGGGCGGTCTCAGTCTCGGCACTGAAGTAAGCGGCGCTGCCGCTCGTCCTCGTCTTCCACCTCGGAAGAGGAGAGGCTTCGGTGCAAGTTGCATCGACGCTACAAGGACCTGATGTGGCAGCAGTTACTTCTGTCTGGGAACAAGACGACGCCATCGCCTTCCCTGGCCATCAAGTGGCTGTCACTCGAGTGGCCGAAACAACCCCTCGCTGTAGCCAAGGTGCCAAGTCTGGGCCGGTTGTTCGGCCGAAACCAGCTGCTCCACTGATTGTGGTGGAACCTCCGCCTCCACAACCAAAATCAGGGGCGCCGACCAAGGATTCTCAGTCGGGTCAGGGCCTGCCCCACAGGTTGTTGGTCACCCTCACTTCCAATCATCTTCGGCAGGTGGAGGGTGGCTCAGGCCCCAGGCAGCTCTTCGCAGACTCCTCGGAGTCTGACGATGACTCCTCCCTGTTCTCCAAGCCCACTAACCTGAAGTCCTCTGGGGGCCAGTCGAAGGACGAAAGCCCATCGTCCTTCATGGGTTTGCTTCGGCTCATCTCAGAGTCCACCGGGATGCAGCTCGAGCCCGTATCCAAGCGGGCCAAGTATCTCCTGACAGAGATACTGGGCCGAGGGGATTCACCCACAGAGGCCTTTCCGGTGGCTGAAGCCATTGTTAGCCCAGCCTTGGAGCTCTGGCAGCGGTCTGCTTCCTGTCCTGCACCTTCGGCCAGGATGGCCAGGAAGTATGCGGTCCCTACCGGCTCTTTGCCTGGTTTTTCGGAACACCCCTCCACCGAGGGGTTGGTCACTGACAGCGTTTTCCAGTGTTCTGGGAATGCTAGGGATGTGGACAAGCCCCCCGACAAGGAGTCCAAAAAGCTGGACTATGCCAGGCGCAAGGTGTATGCTGCGTCCTCCCTTGGCCTCCGCCAGGCCAACTCGGCCGTGCTGATGGCACACTTCTCCCATGCCCTCATGGGCTCCCTGGATGAGGTGATCCCTCATCTCCCGGCCGACCTGCAGACCACGGTCCGGCAGGTACGGGACCAGGGTAGGGCAGTGGCTAAACAGCAGCTCCAAACAGCTCTGGACATTGGAGACTCCTGTGCCAGATCGGTTGCAGCCGCGGTGGCCATGCGCCACAGAGAATGGCTGAGGATATCCACCTTCACGGCGGATACCCAGCACAAACTGGCAGATGTCCCCTTCCTGGGGACCGACCTCTTCGGCCCTGGAGTGGAAGGTCACCTCCAGCGGATCAAAAAGTTCAGTGCCACTCTGGACTCGGTCACCTCCGCCCTGAAGGACAAAGGCCACCGACAGCAGCAGCACAAGTCCTTTCGTCCTTCTGCGCCTGCAGCACGTCCGGCTCAACAGCACCAGCACCAGGGCCAGCAGGCTCGCGCTTGGCATCCCAAACCCAAGCCTGTGGCTTCCTTCAATAGAAAGCAGGGAGGTAAAGGCCCAGGTGGTCCCTCGGCCGGTCCCTCCTCTAAGCCTGCCCAGTGACGGGTTGAGGGGTGTTGCCCCCAGCCTCGTCACTCTCCCCTGGGTTCCCCCCGAGGGGGGACAGCTCCACCACTTCCTTTCTTCTTGGTCCGTTATCACCACGGACCGTTGGGTGTTGGAGGTGGTAGGACAGGGCTTGTCTCTGGAGTTGAGCAGGCCCGCCCTTCAGGCGTCACCCCTCTGGGGGCCTCTGAGTCCGCCCAGCCTCTTTGTCGGCTCGCCGAGCCAATATCGCCCTGCTCCTCAAAAAAGTGGTAATCAGGAAGGTGGCGGATCCTCCTCCAGACCTGGGGTTTGTGTCCAGGTACTTCCTGGTCCCAAAACGGACGGGGGGCTGGAACCCCTTCTCGACCTGCATGACCTGAACAGGTTCCTAAGGTCTCGGACCTTCGGGATGGTCACTCTGGCTCAGATTATCCCATCCTAGGAACAGGGCATGTGGTTCTGTTCTCTGGACCTTCAGGATGCGTTCTTTCACGTCCCAATCCATCCGTTCCACCAGAGATTCCTCCACTTCAAGGCAGAGGGATCCCTCTACGAGTTCCAGGCCATGCCCTTCAGCCTTTCCCTAGATCCCAGGGTCTTCACCAAATGCATGGCTGTGGTGACAACATTCCTGCAGCGCCGAAGGGTCCAGGTGCACCCCTACCTGGATGACTGGCTGATTGCAGCCCCCTCCAGAGCGGAGGTGGAGCGGTCCAGAGATCTGGCCCTCCAGGTTTGCTCTCAGGTTGACCTCCTCATCAACGAGGCCAAGTTGGAACTTGTGCCAAAGCAGGTGATACAATTCATCAGGGCAGAGCTTGACCTTCTATGAGCCAGAGCATGGCTCCCGGCGGACAGGGCTGAGGTTCTTTCCTCCTTTGCCCAATCATTTCAGGTTGGGCAATCGCGCCCTGCCTGGGACTTCCTGCACCTCCTGGGCCTCATGGCAGCCTGCACCAGCGTGGTCCATTGGGCCCACTGGTACATGCATCCCCTTCAATGGGGGCTGGTCAGCCAATGGTCACAGCACTTCGACCCTCTGGATCAGCTAGTGACAGTGACCCAGGGGATGTGGAACGCTCTCCAGTGGTGGACTGTTCCAGCACATCTGCAGGAGGGCATCCCATTTGTCTGCCCCGAGCCAATGGTCTCTCTATCGACCGATGCCTCTCTGATGGGTTGGGGTGCCCATCTGAGAGAGCACAGAGCGCATGGCCTCTGGTCCCCTCAGGAGTCCCGATGCCACATCAACCTGCTGGAGCTTCGAGCGGTTCATTTAGCCATCACTGCTTTCACTCCGTTTCTACGGGGTCAAGTGGTTCAGGTCCAGACGGACAATACCACGACCACGTACTACCTAAACCGCCAGGGCGGGACGCACTCCATGCCTCTGTGCAGGGAAGCTCTCTGCATTTGGTCACTCATGCGCAGCCTTGAGGCGCATCTCCTCACCATTCATGTGGGAGGAGACTACAACACCCTGGCCGATGCCCTAAGCCAGATAGAGGCTGTGTCCCACGAGTGGTCTCTCCTGCTGGAGGTAGTACAAGATCTGTTCTCCCACTGGGGCACGCCTCAGGTGGACCTGTTTGCCTCCAGGGAGAATGCAAAGCTGAGACTGTTTCATGCCCACCCCCCTCAGCAGGGCTCGCTGCAGAGGGATGCCTTCTCGAGGCTGTGGACCCCGGGCCTCTTCTACGCCTTTCCCCCACTTCCCTTGATCCACAAGGTGCTTCTCAAGGCGACGAGGGACAAGCCACAGGTGATTCTGGTAGCCCCAGACTGGCCCCGCCAGTTCTAGTATCCAGGTCTCCTTAGTCTCAGCTCCAGGCTCCCGAGGCGGCTTCCAGCCCACCTGGACCTGATCTCAGTCAATCAGGGGAAGGTATTCCATCCAGACCTTCAATCCCTGCACCTGATGGCCTGGTTCCTGCATGGCTAGAGTTCCAGGCCTTGGGTCTTTCCAACGAGGTCCTCAATGTTGTTGAGGTGTCCCGTAAGGAGTCGACCAGAAAATGCTACGCCTTCAAATGGAAGAGATTCTCCATTTGGTGTCAGGGCAAGGGCCTGGACCCTTCCTCCTGTTCCTTGGCAAGCATTCTGGACTATCTGTGGTCCCTTTCTCAGCAAGGGCTTTGGTCGACGACCCTTAAGGTGCACCTGGCAGCCATCTCTGCTTACCGGGCATGGGCTGGGAAGCAGGTGGTGGCGTAGGAGAAGGTGGTTGGGCGCTTTTTCCAAGGCCTTGATCACATATCCCCTCCGGTGCGAGAACCTCCACCTCCATGGGATCTATTGCTGGTATTGGCTAAGCTCATGGGCAAGCCATTCGAACTGATGCACAGGTGTGACATCTCTCACCTGTCGTGGAAGACTGCCTTCTTGGTGGCTATCACATCAGCCAGAAGGATGGGTGAGTTCCAGGTGCTTTCCATCAAGTCTCCTTATCTGGTCTTCCACAGGGTCAAGGTTGTCCTGTGCCCCCACCCAAAATTCCTTCCGAAGGTGGTGTCGGAGTTTCACCTTAACCAGGTGTTGACTCTGCCAATGTTGTACCCCAATCACACCTCGGAGGCTGAATATAGGCTCCATACTTTGGACCCTAGAAGAGCGCTCGCTTACTACAAGGAGAGGATGGCTGAAGTTTGGGGAGCGGTTCACCAGCTGTTTGTCACCTACGCTGAAGCCGCACCTGGCAGACCTGCAGCCAAGCGGACGATAGGAAGGTGGGTCACCTCCTGCATAGATCTCTGCTATAGGTTGGCGGGCATGGAGCCTCCCAGAGGATAAGAGCTCATTCTACCCACCATACCACAGCGTCGGTGGCTGCTTCCAGGGATGTCCCTATCCAGGAAATCTGCAGGGCTGCTACCTGGAAGTCAGCACATACCTTCATCACCCACTACCACATCGACCTTGAGTCATGCCGGGATGCTGGTTTGGGGTCTCGGTTCTCAGTCTTTATTTCCCAAGTAGGGGTGTCTGCCTCCCTCCTCCAGGAGAACTGCTAGGAGTCTGCCAGACAGTGTGGATGAACAACATATCCATGTCCTAGAAATACAGGTTACTCACCTGTAACAGGAGTTCTAGGACGTTATGTGTTGTCCTGACCTGACCTCCCGGCCGGCGCACAACCTGGCTTCCAGGCGGCTAGATCTGGCATCATGGGGCGGAGCCGAGAGTTTTACCACCCGGGTGGGTGGCAGAAGCCAGCTTGAAGACCTTCCGGCAAGATTTAAAGCGGCAAGAAACCTGCCAGACAGTGTGGATGAACAACATATACCATTCCTAGAACTCCTGTTACAGGTGAGTAACCTGTATATATTTTTATGGGCAAAAATAAATTCCTTTGTTCTACCACAGGATGTTTGAGTGGTGGCAAGTTCATTTATGGACTTTGGTCTTCAGAACTTGAATCCAAACTATGAACCTATGTACCTTAAAGCTGCACTGCTCCTTAGGGATGCCCTCTGGAGGAAGGCAAGAAAACCCAAACAACCCGATGATTGGGCAGCTTTTAAAGCTGCCAGAAATCAGTGTACCAAGCAAATTAGAGCTGAGAAAGCTAGGTTCTACCGGTCTGAGCTTGACTCTGCTTCAAACAGTTCAGCAAAACTTTGGAGAACCTTAAAAGACATAAAAGACCACAGCCCAGCCTCCTCACTCCCCCCAAATAAATTTCTACTGGTGACTCTTCCACTGTGGACAAGCAGGAGAGTCTAGATCTGTTTAATAACCATTTCACCACTGCTGGGTTAGCATTCGACATTTCAACAGCCAGCAACCTTAGGTCCTAGTTATGTGTCCAAGATTCTGCCTGCCTAACTTCAGCCTTCACTGTGCAGAAAACAGTCTTCACCTTCATCCCTGTCTCAGTGAAGCATGTGGAAGATTTATTTCTGAGCTTAGATAGCAGAAAGAGTGGGGGTGCCGACCAACTTGAACCCTACTACCTAAAATTGGTATATTATGTATTGGCAGTTCCAATCACTCACCTTTTTAACTTGTCTCTTATCCAGGGGGCTATTCCCTTAAACTGCCCTTGTTATTCCCTTGTTTAAATCTGGAGACCCGAGTGATTTAAATAACTATTGACCAATATCCCTACTTCCTTTCTGTCCAAAATGCTTGAAAAGGTTGTCAACGCACAACTTAGGCAGCACTGGAGAGCTCTAACCTTCTTAACCCAGTACAGTCTGGATTTTGGCCATGCCACAGCACCGTTTCTGTGCTTGCTGAGGTTTCTAATGACTGGCAAAATGCACTGGATGCAAAAAATCATGCGTGTGCTTTGTTCCCTGATTTGAGCAAAGCTTTCAACATGGTGGATCATGAGCTGATCTTGGTCACTCTTAGAAATTTAGGACTGGACAGTACAGTCTTGAACTGGTTCTCAAACTACCTTATGGGATGGCAATGGGAGATAAAGGCGGATGGGGACCTTTCTCCCCTGAAAACTCTTCTAAGAGACGTACCCCAAGGGTCTATTCTAGGTCCCGTACTATTTGCCTTATATAGTAATAACATTGACTAAGGAATTAAATCAGCAAACTTACATTTGTTTCCTGATAACACCGTTCTTTATGTTAATAGGCCTACCCCGGAACTTGCCTGCAGGTATCTACAGCTTGAATTCCCACCCACCCAGTCTTTGTTGTGTAAATCTGGTTTTAGCACCTCTTGCAGATTGCTGCAACTAAGTGCCTTTCTGACTGCCCTCTCCTCTGTCCCCTCCTTTCGCCGGCCCTGCCCTCGAGCACCCAGAGACCGTAGGGGCTCCGAGGCCGCCAGGCGGGCGGCCTGCCTGCTTGAGAAGGGAACCAGGAGGCGGGAGACAGCCAGAAAAGTGCGGAAGAAACCCATAAACCAATTGGAAGGTGACCGCCAGCTTTGCCTTGCCTCTGATTGGTGCACCTTCCCCATTGACTTTAGCTGTACTTGCACCACCAAAACTGGTCAGGATTACTGCTCTTTTAATGTAAAATGTAAAATTCTCTAAAAAGGAGCTGTTTTTACTTTTACTATTGTACACTTTTGTGAAATGCCTTCTTGCTTGATTACTCTGTGATTACAGTCTTTTGGGAGACTTGTGTTGGGCTAGACGCTCAGGCGCCTAACCCCCACCCAGTCTTTGTTGTGTAAATCTGGTTTTTAGCACCTCTTGCAGATTGCTGCAACTAAGTGCCTTTTCTGACTGCCCTCTCCTCTGTCCCCTCCTTTCTAGCTGGCCTGCCCTCGAGCACCCAGAGACCGTAGGAGCTCCAAGCCGCCAGCGGGCGGGCGGCCACCGCATAGCCGAGAAGGGAACCAGGAGGCCGGGAGAGACAGCCAGAAAGGTACGGGAAAGCCATCAAACTTTTGCCTGCCCCCAGGTGTTTCTTTTATATACACACTTTCCTCAATCTCTTATCCCGCCCATAGCTAATCTCTAGCCAATTCCGAGCTCATTTCTTCACATCACCTTTAGTATCTTTAACCCTACCTACCTTCCACCATGCTACTGTGCCTCCTATTGCTGCTTTGTCTCTCTCACCTTCCTTGGATCCAGAAGGGTAACTGATGTAGCCCATGCCATGGTGATTAAAGGCGGCTACTCGGCCTGTCCTTCTGCTGTCCCCAGTGGATGCCCCTCAATTCCCCAAGTATATCTGCCGCTTCTGCACTGTAATCCCTGGGTATCCACAAAAGGCTCACAACCAGTTCGGTACTCCATAAGCCCCTGCTCCCTTACTGGCACTACAATGACCCCCTATGCCTGTCCATTAAGCTGGTACTTTATGACAAAATCTATAACCACACAGCAGGATCATCACCACTATACATTGGATCCCAAGCAAGAGAAAATCCTCTGACTACTCCCTATTCCTATCACTTGGTGCCCTCATCAAACTAATCTTCTTTCTGCTGATCTGTGTTGGCACTGTTGAAATCAACCCTGGACCCACAGAAAGCTCTATCTCCCCATCTGACTTAGCCTCCATAAATGGCCTGAGTTTCTTCACATCAACGCCTGCAGCCTCCTAAAAGTTCTCATTAATACAGGCCTGGGTTGCACACACCTTACCTGACTTTCTGGTTATCTCTGAAACATGGCTCAAATCTGCAACAAAGACAGTGAAATAAATCTTCCCAAGTACCAGCTCTTCAGATCTGACCGTCCATCCAGGGGTGGTGGGGTAGCCATCTATGTCAACAAACATCTCTGCATCCTGCCTCAATATTACATCACAGCCAAAGGAATTGAATGCTTATCAATTAAAATAACCCTTCCCAATATATCATCTTTTCAACTGATTGGCTGCTACAGGCCCCCTCTGCAGGCCTCAAACTCCTATCCACCTAGGATCTATACTTAATCTAGGCCCTGAAGATACCATCATTTTAGGTGACCTGAATTTAAATTGGCTAGCCAATGCATCTGCACCCTAGTAACCTTATGTGACACTTATGGATTCACTCAATTAATCAAAGAACCAACAAGGATTAACCCAAAGAATAATCTCAACAGCACACTCCTGGACATTATGCTGGTAAATAAGCCTCATCTGTATTCTCATGCTGGAGTGCTATTTAGTGACATAAGTGATCACTCTCCCATAGCTGGCATAAGATCAACAATCAAGCCACTCAACCCTGCAAAATTTCTCCCAAGAAGGTCAAAAAAGAACTTTAATATTTCAGGATATCTCCATGATTTGTTCCACACCACACGTCGGCAAGAATTCTATCTCACAGCTTCAATAGAGACAGCTCTTCAGATCTTAAGTGATATTATCACAAGTGCCCTCAATATATATGCACCCCTCACCAGTGTCAGAACCAAACTCAAATCTTGTCGCTGGTTCTGCTGACTTATAAATCTGCACTGCTTGCAGAGATAAACTCTGGAAAAGGGCAAGAAAGACAAAGGATCAAATGACTGGCTTCAATTCAGAAAAGCCAGAAACTCCTGCACAAAACAAGTAAAAACGCCAAGGCTGCCTTCTACACAGCTGAATTGGATGCCTCCTATCACAACCCTTCAGGTTCTAGGGTACCATAAAGGGATCCTAGGTCAAACTTCTACCCTATCTTACCACCCAAAGTGCACCTAAATAGTATTGAAATCACTGACAAGCACGAAATCTTAAATGCCTTCAACGATCATTTTACTACAGCTGGCCTAGCTTTCGACTCCTCACCTGCAAACCTAATGAGATCATCACTAAACTTACAATCTACTGAGGGACAAAAGGCTGCTTCTCTCAAATCAATACCCTTAAAAAGTAGAAGACCTTCTATTCCAACTAGATACAACTAAAAGTGCAGGTGCAGACTCCTGGATCCCTACTTTCTAAAAAGCACTGCACTGCATTAGCTGCCCCTCACACCTCTTCAATCTGTCCCTAGCCACTGGTTCTATCCTCAATATGGAAGACAGCTCAAGTGTTTCCACTACTTAAGGCAGGTGATCCCATGGACCTCAACAACTATAGGCCCATTTCCATCTTACCAGTACTGTCCAAGATGCTTGAAAAGTTAGTAAACTTTCAATTAAGTGCCTACCTTGATACCAACAATCTCCTTAACCCAGCTCAATCTGGGTTTAGATCTATACACAGCACCATCTCTGCCTTAGCAAAGTTACAAATGACTGGCAGACTGCCTTAGACAAAAGAATAACACCTGTGCTGTGTTCCTGGATCTAAACAAAGCCTTTGACACTGTGGACCATGAACTACTAATCTCCTCTCTGAACTCCATAGGCCTTGACTCACTCTCTCTTAAATGGTTCAGATGCTATCTCTCGGAAGATTACAACTGGTAAAAATGAAGGTGACCTATCTACCTCTAAACCACTCCTAAGAGGTGTACCGCAAGGCTCCATCCTGGGCCCCATCCTCTTTGCCATTTACATCAACAATATTGACTCCAATCTCTCACAATCTAATATACACCTTTTTGTAGATGATACTGTACTATATGTCAGTAATCCCTCACCATCAAAAGCATACCTCTCAACCTTCTGCCTCATAAATCAGGGACAAGGCTTAAAAAAATCAGGGACAAAGGACCAAAATCAGGGACACTTCTTCAAAATTGGAGATATCCATTCAGGAAGCTGGTAGAATAAAGGGCTTAGTGTAAAATGCATTCTCTAAAGAAAAACAAGCCTGTAACTTTAATGTTTGACATTAGTTTGTGCTTATAACCCCCACTGTTTGGTCACGGAAACACAATTTTTAGGAGGGACAGAGTAAAATTTTGAGGCAAAATCAGGGACATCCCTGAAAATCAGGGACAGTTGAGAGGTATGATCAAAAGCCTGTGAGCTTTTACAGTCTGAGTTCTCCCTCCTACAGCACAACTTACTAGAAAAGAAATTACTACTAAATGCCAAGAAAACGAAAGCTATGTTCTTTGCCACCAAGAGCTGCTCTTCCACTGTCCCATCATTCACCCTCCCACAATTATCTACCATCCTTGGTGAAAATCTGGAATACGTGGACAAATTCAAATATCTTGGAGTCTGGATTGACAATAAACTTGACTACACCAGCCATATTGAAGAGCTCCTGAAAAGCTTAGACAAAGACTTGGCCTATTTTATAGGATCAAACACTACCTGACCAGAGATTCCAAACAAAGGCTAATCCTGGCATCATTCCTATCCCTCATTGACTATGCTGACTTCCTCTATGGCCACTGCTCCCTCCCATTTAAATAAATTAGACACCTTGTATCATAGAGCTATTAGATTCATTACAGATCTTCCCCCAGCACCCATCATTGCTCTCTCTACAATGCAGTCAGTTGGACATCCCTACAACATAGAAGAAACAAAATGCTGCTGTCTGGATCTACAAAGCTCTGACAAACAAACTCCTTCCCACATTTCAGACTGTTTCAACCGGATCACATCCAGGCCTTACACCCTAAGGATCAATAAACTCATCATGCTGAAGATTCCTATCACCTGCACCCGGTATGGAAGGGCTGCAATCAGCTATTCCCTAGCACTTATCTGGAATTCTCTCAAAAGACCTTGAAATTGAGACCCTCATTCCTTTAACATCCTTCAAAAACTGTACACTAGTCTATTCCCAGAATCATGCAACTGCTTCCATAAGGCCTAGTCCTCTCACACCCCTCCTTCCCCACCCCTTTTATGCTACCCTATTTCTATCGCTCTTTTCTAGCTTGTTCTCCAACCTACTTCATACAAAAATGCCCACCCAAGTCCAACTACCCGAGCTTTATCCCTACTATTCTGTTTGTTTCTTTCCTTTTAATATGATTTAGGTTTATTGTCAATTTGCCTTGTATATATGTAAATATTTGTTTATCTGTCTCATTCATAAATCATTGTATTTGTGTTTATTCAGTACCATGTTTTTGTGTAAAATTTGTAACCTTATATTGTTATGACCACTCAGGTCCATCTTGTAAATGAGCTATGCTCAATGATGTTCGCCTGAATAAATAAAGATTTTGATTGATTGATTGATTGATTGAATTCAACCTTCTGCAGAAGAATCTCTTATACCTAAAATTGTTTCTAACTGCAAAAAAAACAAGGCTGTGCTCCTCTCTCCCTCATCCTACACGCCTAAACCAAGCTCTGTTGGTTTTGTTCTTCATATAACCACTCTGCTGGGTGAGTCTCTGGAATTCGTGGAGAAATTTAAGTATTTAGGTGTATGGACTGACTTTAAACTATCTTTCGTCGACCACATTGAAGAACTCCTGAAAAAACTAAAGCAGAAACTTGGTTTGCTCTTTGGGATTAAGCATCTACTAACCCAAGAATCAAAAAACAAAGGGCCCTATGCACTTAAAGGCGGGTAATATGCACCTGTGCACGTACCCCACCTGCATAGCTGCACACCCGTGGACAGGTGCTCCAACACTGGCATTCACTGACGCCTGCCACCTGTCCATAGCTCCACCCCCCCGGCGCGCAGGACTCCACAGGGTGGCCAGGGGTAGAGTCGAGGTCCCAGGCGGGCATCCAATGGGATGCCCCGCCCGAAACCCACAATGGATACCTTGCGTAGTGGGGTGTGGGTCCAGGGCGAAACATGCCTACAGCAGGTGCCTGGACCTGTGCAGCATGGGTCCATCCTCCAATGGACCCAGGCACAGCTCTTCACACCCAGCACCCTGATGGCGCACAGACGGACCCCGGCTGCACGCCCCGACCTTGTCCCGTGGACCGCACCCACACAGTGCTGCCGTGCCCCACCCTTCACCTGGTCATGTCCCCTGCCCCTACCTTGAACCCCTCATGATGGGCAGTGTCAGCCCCCTGGCACCGACAGCACCGACCTCCCCACCCCCATATCTGGTGGTCGGTGCCAGGCACTCACCTGTACAGCAGCCCCTGCCCCCTGGTACTTCTCTGTGGGCCGTGCCAGTGCAGGGGATCATGGCACTGTGCTGCTGTGCCCAGCAGGAGGCATCTGCGGGGGCATGCACCAGGTCCCGGCTGGCAAACACGGCACCCCCTCCGCACCCCTGCGGCCAGCACTACATGGTTTAGTGAATGCCGCGTAGTACTGGCATGTCCCTGGAACACCCCCAGTGCGGTCCGCAGCCACAGGTGATCGGGTGCATTGGGTCCGCGTGCCCCCCATTTGTGCAACCCACGTGGGGGGTGCAATGGGTGCCGGGTGGCTACGCGCCCATGTTACGCGATGTGTAGCCACTCTGCACCTTCGTGAAAAGGGTCTAGGTAAGTCCAATCTACCTTTATGTCATTATTAGACTATGTTGACTTCCTGTATGGTCAGGATCCAAGTTTATCATAGAGCTTTTAGATTTATTACAGCTGCGTCATACTCCACTCATCACTGCACTCTCTATGACTTAGTAGGCTGGAACTCACTCAGTTTTAGACATCAAAGAAATGTGTCTACTAGACGTACAGAGCCATTATTAACACACTCCCTCGTTATATTTCGGACTGCCTGCCTCTATGCATTGTGGGTTGTTACCCCTTGAGAAGCTACTCCTGTATTTTGCTTATCATCCCTAAGGTTATAACTCACTATGGTAGATCTGCAATAAGTCACGCCCTCCCTGTTCTCTGGAACAGTATACAAAAAACCTTGAAACTTGCTATTCATGTGAAGCTGCCCTTCTTCAAAATGTTATTTGGACGCACCATCAAGGAGACATGTAATTGCCTCCGCTGATGACCATACGTCTAGGCATACATCGTTCAGCCTTTCCCCTTAATTCGTGGCACCGTTACATTTGTTATAAGGTCCCTGTCTTTATCCTCCCCTTTCTGGCTACTATACTCTACTGCTGTTCCTTCCTTCCCTAGCTCATTACCTCTTACCCTGTTTTAGCCACATTGTACATATGTATATAGGGTATGATGTACATTCAGAGTACTGTATATGTTAATATTATTTTTCATTGTTTTTTGTTCTGTCTTGATGTAACATTGCCATTATAAAATTGCATTGTATACTTGGCCTACCCAGGTCCACCTTGTAAATGGGTTCTCTCAATGGTGTTTCGTCTGGTTAAAATAAAGATTGATTGATTGAGCATAACCCTGGCCCAACTTCAGTTTCTTTTATTTCACAAAACCAAGCTCTGTTGGTTTTGTTCCTCACATAACCACTCTGCTGGGTGAGTCTCTGGAATTCATGGAGAAATTTAAGTAGCTAGGTGTATGGACTGACATTAAACTATCTTCCATCGCCTGTGCCACATACCCAGCCCATGTAGCTGTGCACCCGTGAACAGGTGCACCAACACTGGCATTCACTAATGCCAGCCACCTGTCCACAGCGCCACTACCTCCTGTTGAACCTATTGCTATGTTCTGGTGCAAGTATCTTGTCACATGCAATAGTTATATGTTATTATGTTGTTATTATTACTATGTAATTGTTATATACGTTCACTCAACCTGTTATGTCTTAACCCTGTTGGCTATCGTTTTGCCCCAGGTCCGTCTTGTAAATGAGCTTGTCTCAATGATGTTCCGCCTGGCAAAATAAAGATTTTGATTGATTGATTGATGTTTTGGCAATTGGATGGGTTGAAATTTGCACACTTAAATGTGTGCAGTTTATTATCCAAAAAATCAGAGGTTGAGGCTCGAGTTTCTTTGTATTAACCATATATTTAAGTTTAACTGAGACCTGGTTGAAACCTATTATTATGGACAATTGGTGTTTGATTGATGGTTATAAAATGCAGAGAAAAGACGGGGGAGGGGGAGGGGGAGGTGGGATTATAGTATATTTTAGGGATTATTTAGAAATCTCTGAATTAATTGTAGATTATGATCCCTGTACAGAACGTGAGTGGCTCCTGCTGGAATAGACGCTGGGTGGATGTTGTAAGATTAAATTGTGTATAGTTTATAACCCACCCAATGCTGGAATTAAAGGGCTGAAGGACTTTCTTGAATTTACTGGATTAGCTAGTTTGGGTAAGGATGCATTAATTATGTGAGATTTTAACTTAAATTTGAATTCAGAGTTGGAACAAAATGTAGAACTATTAGTATCAAATTCAGGTCTTTTTCAGTTGATTACTACTTATATGAATCCAATTAGCAATAAGCGTACAATATTAGACTGGATACTTACAAATAACCCAACTAAAATGAATAGCAAAAGTACTTTTGAAGATGCAATCAGCAACCACTTATCAACTTTTAGTACTTGGAATAATAAAAACCCTAAAATACCACCAAAGTATATATCCTTTAGAAATTTCACTAACATGGATATGGATAATTTAATGAAGGATTTGAATTTGATTGATTGGTTATTTCTATATGTTCAGGATAAATTCTGCAATAAAAACTAGATGGGTAAGGGGAACTGTTAATAATTGGATTACCCCTGAGCTGTTTTCTTTAATGAAACAAAGGAATAAAAGATGGAACTCCTTTAAAGCTTCAAACAGTGTATCAGAATGGAATAAATATTGACAGTTAAGAATCCTATGTAAGTCTAAAATTTGTTGGTGTAAATCTGATTTTTTTTTCATAATAAGCAACGAGTCTCTAGGGAACCCTCAAAAATGTTGGTCTTCTGTGAAATCTCTTATAGATCCCATAAGTAAAGGGTCAACTGATAAAAATGAGTGCCTTGGTACCTTCATCTGAAAATATGCCTCCTTACTTTTTCACCGAATCAAGCCAGTGCAGGTTTTAAAAATGTTGAAAGAAATGCCGACAAACAAAAGTGTAGATCAGGATGGCTTGGAACCAGAGTTTCTAAAACTCATATCTATAGCTATTTCTCTTCCTTTGGGTATCATTTTTGATTTGTCTTTGATTACTGTGGAATGTCCTCGATTATGGATCCTTAACTAATTTGGATAACTATCACCCACTTTCTATATTATCACCATTAAGATGTTGGAATAACTTGTTAATAATCAGTTGGTTGAGCATCTTGAGGCTCATGGTCTCTGGTCTCCTGAACATCAAGGTTTTCATAAATGTTATAGTACTGGTACACCTTGACCAGGATCACTGACCATGTCAATAGAGCTATGGGCAATAGGATGCTCACTGGGGCTGTTTTTGTAGACCTGTCCAATGACTTTGGTCTTGTTGATCACCAATTGCTGCTTGACAGACTGAGGAGCAAGGGCCTGGCAGAATCACCATGTGCTTGGTTTCAAAGCTATCTTACTGCTCGTCCTCTTAAAGTGAATTTTGATGGATCTCAATTTAGTACTCGGGATTTGGAACAAGGAGTGCCCCAGGGTTCTATCTTGGGGCCTCTATTGTTTTCAGTGTTTATTGATTCTGTTCCTTCTATCCCAGCTTACACTGATCGACTATTAATGCAGATAACATTATTATTTTAGTGCTTCTTCTACTGAAAAAATTTAGAATTGAATACAGATTTTACTACACTAAATGTTTGGCTATTGCAACATCATCTCACATTAAAAAGTAAGAAAACTAAATGCATGCTTTTTGGATCTAAACTCAAGTTATCCAAATGGTCACCAATGCTGATTTCTGACTCCACATGCTCCCTCTTAGAGCACATTTTTAACTTTAAATATCATGGGGTTCTTTTGGACTCCAATTTAACCTTCTCGCCTCATATAAAGACTATTAGTAGACAAGCTAATCAAAAAATAGGAGTGTTATTTAAGTGATAACATCCAGCGAGTTGGAGTATACGAAGCAATAACCGGCTTATGTGGGAATCAAATGCTGAGATGAAACCGGGGTGTTTAATCACTACAGAAGCCAGTTATTAGAGAATATTCCAACTAGATTTGGATATTATTACTATTATACAATTGGAGTGTGTTTAAAAATGTTTTTAATGTTTGTTAGTATAGGGTGAACAGGAAAAAAGAGCAAGAAGGAGCGTCAACCGCATGCAACAATGTTTCCTATAATCTCGGTTGTCTCTCTGTCTCTTAGTACGCACTTATTTAGGCTTCACCTTGCACAATTAGTGGAAGCCAGTGCGTGTGGCCGTTGGGGTCTGCCAGGAACTGAGAGAGAGAGAGAGGTAGGTATTAGAGACAGAGAGAGAGACAGCGAGAGAGAGAGAGACTGGCAGCAGTCAAGTAATCGTTTGTAGTAAGGCTGTATAAGTATAGCTGCAGCCTTGTTGTGGTTTACGGTGGTGGAGGGAGTGAGTGCAGGGGGTGGGGGTCGTGGTCAGGATGTCGCAGTCACGTAGAAAAATGAGAAAAAGAAAAAAAGAGTATCAGGCTGGATGGGGCAAATAAAAAGGAATGGGAGTTAGAAACGGAATGGATGAGGGTTAGTTTAATGTTTCAGAAGCTGCTGAAGTGATGGCTGTCATTACGGCATTTTTTACTGTTTTGTTTTTTGATGTGTGGGAGGGTGACTAAATGACTGTGGGCATGTCTAATGGTTTATTAAATGACTGTGGGTGAGGTTTATGTGAATAAACGACTCTGGGGCATTGTTTTTCAGTTTGCGGGGAAATAACTGAGGAGTGTTCTGAATCCTGATTGGCTGAGAGGAGACGCCTCTCATGTAATTAAACTTAATAGCTGCTTAACATTGGAAACCAGACACATTATTGTAAAAAGTATATTACTACCTATATTAACTTATAACTCTTTTGTGTTTGCTAATTTATCTTCTGTTGATCTAGTATTACTAACTAGGACTTTTAATGGGATTTGCCGTTTTGCATTAAATATGCCATACAGTGCACATCATTGTGTGCTGTATGCAAACACTGGCTGGTTACAACAAAGGCTCAGTAGTTTATATAATTTATGCTGCATCATAGATAAAACTTTGAGAATAGCATCTAACTCTTCTTTATACACCCTTCTAGACTTTAGAAAAGAATGTACGAAATTAAGGTAAAATCAACTGGAAAATATTTATCTATTACAATTTCTTCTACTGCCATGGGTGAATGTGCACTCTCTGCTTATGCCACTAAATGATGGAATAATTTGCCCGATTTTCTTCACACTGCAGAGAGTGATACTGTTTTTAAAAATGTATTAAGGCTTTACTTGTCAAAACAGCTAGACTGTTTGTTTTAGCTGAATACATCTACTGATGTTGTATTTATGTATTAATCCTGCATATTGTATGAAATGTTCTTGTTACGTAGTTGCATTTGTATGTAACATGCTGTTCCATCTTGTAGCTGCCTTGTAGCTACAGCTCTGGATCATTCCTGAAAAAGGGCCTTTGGCTCAGTGTACGCACCCAGTAAACAAACTAAATAAATAAATAAAATTCATGATTTCACCAGTTATTGTTTTGTCCAAGAACATCCACCACCTTAATAACCAGGTAAAATGAGCTACATTTTTTCACATCTTGTCTAGACACTCACTAGATGTTCTCTCTACTTATAGAAAATGCATTTAACCCCCGAGGAACACCAAAAACTCTTTGGAGGGGGTCGCTATAGAGTGTTTTCCTCCTACTACTGCAGGGGTAAGCGTCAAGACATGGCCATTCTTATTCTCACCACCACCAGTTTCCTTTTATGGAAGAAGATTATGGATCCCCATGGCAGGTCTGCCCTTTTACAAGGTTTACTGTACAATACTGAAGTCACACCAGACAACGTTTATTTTCTCCCAATTCCTCCATAGCAGTTTTTCATGGGTTTATGGGTAAGCTCTTAGATACCCTTGCTGATCAGCTTATTCTGGGTGTGTGATTTCAATATCATGATGTCCACTGACCTCGATAATCCAGCTAAATTTTGAGCCCCATTGGCACAGAAATACCGTTGGAATAATTTTGCTCACCTGGGTATTCTTGATATTTGAGAATATTCCTTGCCAGTAGTAAAAAAAGTATGCCACTTTTCTCCCAGGTATAATAATTATACCTGCTTGGATTATTTTTTTACATTCTGCTAACATTTTAGTACCGGCTAAATTAGAAACATAGAATTTGCCAGCAGATAAGGACCATTGTCTTACCTAGTTTGTCCATTTTTCTCTGCCTGTAGTATCATCGCAGATCCTACTTGATCTCTGGCCCATTAACCCACTCCTTCCCTTTCCCTAAAATTCTCTTATACCGATCCCATGCATTATTGAACCCCACCATTGTTTTTGCTCCCACCACCTCCGCTGGAAGACTGTTCCAGGAATCCACCACTCTTTCTGTGAAGAAGTACTTCCTCATATCTCTCCTGAATCTATCCCACTCCAGCTTATCATGCCCCCTTGTCTTTGAGCATCTTTTTTTTCTGAAAAATACTTCCCTCCTGCACCTTGTTTAACCCATGAGGTATTTAAAGGTTTCTATCATACCCCCTTCCATGCTGTACATGCTTAGGTCCTTTTATCCCTCCTCATAGGGCTTCTGATGCAGACCTGGAACCATTTTAGTTGCTCTCCTCTGGACCACTTCCACTCTGTCTACATCCTTTCTGAGATGTGGTCTCCAGAACGGGACACAGTACTCTAGGTGGGGTCTTACCAGCTCTCAATACAGAGGTAACACCACCTCCCTCTTTCTGCTAGTGATACACCTCCCTATGCACATCAACATTCCACTTTCCTCCCCAACTGCCCTGTCACACTGCCTGACTACCTTTAGGTCATTCAATATGATCACCACCAGGTCTCTGTCCTGCTTGGTGGTCATCAGTACCTGCTCTGCATCTTGTACTCTGCCCAGGGTTTCTGTGCCCCAAGTGCATTATTTTGCATTTTTTCACACTGAAACCCAGCTGCCATTCCATCGACCACTCCTTGAGTTTTCTTAGGTCACTGCTCATGCTCTACACCCCTCTCTCCCCCGAGTGCCAACCCTGTTGCAGAGTCTGGTGTCATCAATCTGCTAAGAGGCAGACCTTCCCTTCCAGCTCCTCTGCAATGTCATTCATAAAAACATTAAAAAGGACCAGTGCCAGTACTGATCCCTGAGGCACCCTGCTGGTCACCCTCCCTTCCTGAGTAAACTCCTTTTACTACCACCCTCTGCCATCTATCCCTTAACCAGTTTCTTACCCAGTTTACCAACTTTGTACTCACTTCTAAGCTATCCAGCTTGCTTGCTAGTCTCTTTTGTGTAAAGGTGTCGAACACCTTACTAAAATCTAAGTAGGCTACACCCACCACTCACTCCATCTTGATCTAGATCCTTGGTCACCCAGTCAAAAAACTCATATCAGATTTGTTTGACATGCCCCCCTCCCCCCGAATCTATGCTGCCTCAGGTCTTGTAATCCACTGGATTCAAAATATTCCACAATCCTTTCTTTCAGCAATGATTCCATTAACTTTCCCATCATCAAAGTCAGAATGACTGACCTATAATTGCCAGCCTCTTCCCTGCCACCTCATCCAGTCCTCAGGGACCACTCCTGTTTCCAATGAGCTGTTAAATAGGCCTGTCAGAGGTGCAGCCAGTACCTCCCTGAACTACCTCAATACCCTTGGGTGGACCACGTTTGGCCCTGTTGCTTTGCCCACTTTCAGATTTGTGAGTCCCTTCAGGACTCTCTCCTCCAAAAATGGATCAGTGTCCACCTTCCTCCCTCCAATGCTCCTGTTACATTTCTGTGGCCCTTCCCAGTCTCTTTCCTCTGTGCACACTGAACAAGAGTATTTGTTCAGGATGTCTGCCTTTTCTTGTTCCACCTCTGCACAGTACTTCCCCCTTCTTAACCTTACAATTCCACCACTGATCTTCCTTTTTGCACTTACATATCTAGAAAATGCCTTGTCCCCTTTTGTTACTGCCTTAGCTACTCTCTCTTCAGGATCTCTCCTACTCTGCACAAATTCTTTCCATCACTTCTACTTACTCCTAAAACTGGACTTGGGTAAGGAAAAGAAGTCTTCATTTTGGAGACTGATGCTTTCTTGTTTAAAGATTCTTCTTTACACATTCTAATACAGGATCATATCCCACAGATTATTTCCGATAATACTTCAGCTTTGGTTTTGGTACCCATCGTTTGGGATACAGTAAAGATGGTATTGCAGGGGAACATTATAACCTCTGCCAAACAACATAAGTGCACGGAACATTATAATTTTCTTCAGGATAGACTGAGTATATTACATCTTTTATATTGATCAGATTAAGGTGGCAAATACGAGCTACAGGCACTAGTAAATGAACAAGTACAACAGGCTCTCCATTGCCTCAAAGAATCCTATTATGAGGGTGGATCCAGGAGTACTCAGCTACTGGCCCACCAGCTGAGAGCCCATAAACAAGGAGAAAAAATTACTTACCACAGTAATGTTTCTTCCAAGGGATCTCCCAGTATGATTAGATATATGCAGTCAGCCCAGAATCTCTGACTGCCCAGGAGCTGTAGTGATGTAATGTGGAATGCATGCAAATAATGGAACTAGAATGCTACATTCAAACTGTTGCCTCTAGGTAGACTGTGTTCCATCTAACAGTCAGATTCATTTCTGTAGCTGAAAAATACTAGACTATCCAGATTAAATAATTCTAACCCAACCACCACCACTAACAATAATAATAATATTACCCACCCCCTGGTGAAGAGGATGGGCTTCCAACAAGATAAAAACAACACAAAGGGAGAGCTAGGCCCACCTAGTCAGTTCTAGGTACTTCTAAAACAATACGTTAAGTCAATGATAAATGGCAACATTAAGAACCCCCATGAAAGTATTGCTGAACCTGATCCAAGTTATGTAAGGGGAGGTAGGGTGGGAGGTCTAATCATACTGGAAAGATCCCTTGGAAGAAATAATTTTACTATAGTAAGTAATGTTTTCTTCAAACCCCAGGAATCTCCCAGTATTATCTGACATATGCAGACTACCAAGCAGTGCCTTGGGAGAAGGGTACAGAAGCTACTTAGGAAAAAGGTTCTGCAATACTGCAGTGCCAAACCTTGTATCACTGCACTGGAAGTCCAGGCAACAGTGCTCTGTGAAAGTGTGGACTGTACTCCAGGTAGCCGCTTCACAGACTTCCAGCAAGGGAATGTCCCTTGCAGCTACCACAGAGGCAGCAGTTCCATTAGTGGATTGTGCCCTGAAGCCCTATGGTGGCTGTTTCTCAGTCTTACTGTAACAGAACTGGATGCAGGATATTATCCAGCGTGCAGATAATCTCTTTGAGGCAGGTCTGCCTTTCCCAACCTCACCATAAGTGATAAACAGCTGTGAGTGGGACCCCTTGAGGTCCTTTGTACAGCTGGTATAGTAACTGAGGGACCTCTCTATATCCAAACTATGAAGCCTCAATTCCCCTGAACTGGACTTAGCTGTGAAGAATACATGAAGGGTGATGGATTGGTTCAAATGAAACTTAAATACCACCTTGGGAAGAAATTTCCTGCTGGTCCTAAGGACCACCTTGTCCTTACGGAAGATTATGTAATTATGATCAGTGCAGACAGCTTGGAGCTCACACACTCTTCTTGCTGAAGTATTTGCCACCAGGAAAACAGTTTTCCAGGTGACATTTTCAGATCAGCCGTAGCCATTGGCTCAAAGGGAGGTTCCACAAGTTTGGCTATGCACAAATTCAGATCTCAAGGAGGGACTGGTTCCCTAACAGGAGGGAACATATGTGCCAAGTCTTTGAAAAACTTTCTAAAAATAGGGTGTGAAGCTATTGTTCTCTGAGCACCTGCAGACAGGTAAGCAGATACTGCTGCTAAATGAACCATAAGGGTTGCAGGCCTCAGGCCTAAAGTCTACAGGTGCACCAAGTAATCAAGCAGAGAGAGTATGTAAGCTTGCCTTGAGAGGACTGACATGCTTAGACTTACACCAGATGGAAAATCTTTTCCACGTTGAAGCATAAGTCTTTCTAGTTGAAGTTTTCCTGGAAACTTTCAGGACATTAAGGACTTCTTCTGAAAATTTAAATTCCACAAACTGACTAGAAACTCCACCCCAAGTAAACAATGATAGGGAATCAAAGATAAGAGATGAAATAAGTAAAAATAACATAAAAAGTTCACTTTTATTGGTTCCGTGCCGGTTCCACATTACCAATGAGGAACCGCAAACTGAAGTAAAACCCAACTAAAACTAGACTAAACGTAACCCAAAATACTAAAATAGGGACAGTACTTAAAACAAAATATAAAATGATTACTTTTTAGTGAAAAAGAAATCAAATAATCAGCTGAACTGAGGAGCGATCTCCGAAGCATCTTAATAGGCAGGTGGAAAAAGAATCTGAGCATTATAGAATGCAGCAGTTACTGGGGAAGCAGTCTGAATGTTGGCACGAGCCAATTAGATGTTCCATCATTTGCATAAGTTCCTCAATCTCCACAGCAGTTCAACATAAGAGGCTAACTGCATTAGTTAATCATACTGAAGAATTCCTGGGGTTAAAAATACTATCTGACCTTGAACAGCTGTTGGAGATTGTATCTCTGAGGAAGATGAATGAATTGCTTGGTGGGCAGGGTGAGTAATAGAGGGTACCATGGCTGCCTGGCTCAGTCTGGAGCAACCAAGATCATGGCTGCAGACTGATGCCTGAGTTTGAGAAGGACTCTCATCGGCAGTGGAAATGGAGGAAAAGCATACAGGAATTTCCCTGCCATTCCAGGGCTAGTGCCTCCATGGGCACTGTGCCCAATCAGGGGGCTCTGCAGCAATAAAAAGGAAGCTGATGGTTTTCTTTTGATGCAAACAGACCTATTTGTGGAGTGCCCCAACGTCTGAAAACTGTGTCTAATACTTGCTTGTTTAAAGCCCATTTGTGATGATCCTGACCGATTCTGCTGAGTGAATCTGCCAGTGTATTGTTCTTTCCTGGAAGATGAATGGCGGACAGATGCACCTCCACGGAATATGCTAGGGACCAGATTTCATGGCCTCTATGCACAGCCTTGAGGATCTTGTATCCCCTTGCTTGCTGATGCACCACATGGTGATTGTGTTGTCTGTCCTGACCTGGACTGACTGACTCCTCAATTGAGGAACAAATGCCCTTAGGGCAAGAAGGACCACTCTCAACTCTAAGAGGTTGATATGCAACTTGGATTCCTGAGAGGACCAAGTCCCACTGATTGTGAGGTCACCTGTGTGTGCCCTCCACCCTAGGAGGGAGGCATCTGTTGTTAGGACCACAGTGTGATGCTGCTGCTGAAAAGGGATGCCCTGCCTGAGGTTGTCCCTTTCTTTCCATCACTGCAGAGCCAGTAGCAGAGTTCTTATAACTGGCACAAGCTTTGAAATGGGATCTCTTCTTTGGGACCAATGGAATCTCAGGTGATACTGAACATCTCTCATCTGAAACCTGGAGCCTGATACTATTGCAGTAGTTGAGGTCATGTGTCCTAGTAATGCTACAAACTGCCTTGCAGCCCTGGGCTGACCCAAGGCAAAAGAGTTTAGTAGGGTTAGTAAATGTGCCACCCTGTCTTGGGGGAGATAGGCCTTGCCCTGGACAGTATCCAGTTCTGCTCCAATGAATTCCAGTGATGGAACTGGTTCTATCTGAGCCTTTTGAGTATTGGTGAGAAAATCCAGAAACTCCAGGGTACTCTGGGTGACTCTGATGGAATCCTGTACCTGCTGGTATGACTCCACTATGACTAGCCAGTCATCCAGGTAAGGGAATACAATGATTCCTTGCCTTCTGAGGTAAGCTGCCATCACTGTTATACACTTTGTAAATACTCTTGGGGCAGAAGTGAGCCCGAAGGGGAGTGCTGAAAACTGGTAGTGCCTTGAAGGCAGAGTGAACCTTAAATACTTTCTGTGGCAAGGCCTGACTGGAATGTGAAAGGAAGCATCTTTCAGATCCAGAGATGCCAATCAGTTTCCTTTTTTTAGAGAAAGAATAACGATGGCAAGTGTTACCATTTTGAACTTGGGCTTTGCCAAGCGTTTGTTCAGGGATCTGAGGTCCAAGATGTCATGAGCTAGTCAACTGCCAATCATTATTTGTAACATGTATTTCTGTTATGTATTGTTTTATGTGATTTCTGTGTATGTTTAAATGCCAATGTAACAGGGAATGGGCTATTTTTCTTTAAAATGGCTGATATACCTGTAACCTGGGATTCCCAGGGAACCTAGAAATTGAATTTCCTGCCTAGCTAACACAGGGGTCACAAACCAGCTCGTATAATCATAACTTCTTACAAAATGCTTTTGATTTCAGACACTAGCATAGGATATCAAATTTTATGAAGTAACAGGATGGTTGAGCCAGGAACTGGATGTCAGATGACCATTCTAGCAGTACTATGTGAAATTCTAACATGACACTGTGAATTAGCTCACAGGATGCTATATTGATGTAGCAAAGTTTTAACAGTGACTGTCCTGTTACTAGTTAATTATGCAGGCAGAATTTGTGTTGAAGCTGAGTGACATCACCAGATGGCCAGGAAATTTTGGGTCACTGATAGGAAAATTGATTACACTGCAGTTTTCAGAAGGGTAGTTAAACTCTCAGCACAGCCACTCAGTGCCATTTCGTTTGGGACTCTCTCCTGACTACAAGATTGCAGCTGTCAGCATGAGACTGCAACATTTACAAAGCAGTGATTTTTTCTGAACTTTTGAAAATCTTCTTGACAGGTAGGGATGTAGTTAAACAGTTTTAAGGCATTTGTACTGTATACTTTCCAAATGTGTTTCCATACTGTAACCTAAATTAGTATATGTTCTCTTTTACTTGTATCTGCATTTATTTAATTATTTTAGTAAAGACGTTTATTTTTCTAAAGAAATTCTGCCTGCGTGAGATTCCTTATATTGTATGTGTGACTGTAGAAGGTTTTATTATAAATATGTGGCAAATGTTAAATGCTTATAAGGGTCACCGGATAGCAACCATATTGAAACAGTCTGAGGGAACATAAAGACGGATTTGGGAGAATACCAGAGTCTCATACAAGTCTGTAGGGATTGTGAACTGGGCTACTGCATGTACTGTAGGGTGAAGGACAAATCAGGTTTTTGCGCTGCTACCCAAAGAGGGCGTCTTCCTCCTGTGTGTGGTAGCCAAGAAAAGGGTTCACCTTTGGCCACAAGACCTAAGACTAGTATTGTGTCTAGCTCCAAAGTATAGAGGGATACTCTGGGACCTCATGGTGACAGTTCTGTTATAAACCCAGTGAGCACTTTGGAAGGACATGAGAAGGGTGTCCCTGTTTTCCCCCTCCCTGTCACAGACTGCACTTAGGGGTGGGCACTGTGAGCTCAGTGATCTGACCCTCACAAGTGGGTTCGTGACATAGGATTGGCCTCCAATCCCCATTCCTTTTTGGTCAGGAGATATATGGAGTACATGCCCTTCCCCCTTTGGTTGAGAGGGACTGGCTCTATTACCATGCAGGGGTTCAAGGCTGGAAAACTCTGTGGCCCAGGAGTTTTGGAAACTGTTTGAACTGTAGACAGAGACCCTGACTCACTACCTCCAGAACCCACTTGTCTGTGGTGTTTTTCCAGTCCTGGAAGTAGTGAGCCAGCCTGCCCCCTACTGAAAGAGGGGTGGCAGCCTGTTTTGCACAGTCATGGGTTCTGTCCGGGCTGAGGTCTAGGAGCTGGGGTCGAACCAGCCCACCTAGAAGGCCTCCTGCCCCTGCTCCTGTAGCAGACTCTGACCTGAGTAAAATCTACAGGCATAGCGACTGGGGTATAAGCTCTGGGATAATATCTACCCCTACCTCCCCTTCCTGTGGATCTAAAAGAAGTGGAGGGCTCTTTTTCTTGTGGAGTTACTCCTACAGGTGGTTTTGCACTCTTCCACCTTTTTCAAGTATGCCTCAGTCTTGTCACCAAAAAGGGAATTGTTTTCACAAGGAAAATCCATGGCTTTTAACTGAGTGTCTGGAGTAAGACTGGTTGCTCTGAGAAAGGCAAACGTCTTCAGAGACATTGATAGGGTCAACAGCCTGGATGCAGTATCATCTGCATCCACAGCCATGTGAAATTGGTATGTTGTGGTGTCCTGTGCCGTCCTGGCAGTGTCAGCCAGATAATGTGCCACGTCACCTTGAACTCTGCCAGTTAATGCCAGTACAGAGTTCCAAAGGGCCTTCTGATATTGTGCAGCATATGCCATATAAGCAGCCTGTCTGAGGAGAAGGGAAGAGGCTAAATAACACTTCTTCACCATTGTTTCAATTTTCCTTAAGTCTTTATGTGGAGGGTCAGATGATAGAGGGACTTTAGCTTTATCACAGGCAGCAGCCTGTATTGCACCCTCATGGTCTGGATGAGAATACAAATAATCAGCAACAGACCTGTCCAAGCGATATTTTTTCTCAACTTTCTTGTCCACTCCAAGGGCAGAGGAAGGTGTCTGTAGAATTTTTAAAGTGGCATTTTAAGAGGATTATGGATAGGAAGGAAAACAGGCTAAACTGAAAGCTGAATTTAATTTGGCCCACTCTAAGACAAACAATAAAACCCTTTTTTCATATATCAATGGTAAAAAGGGTAATAAAAAAACAATAAGCCCACTACTGGAAAATGGAACTCCTATCAAAACTGATTTGGCAACAGCTAATCATTTTAATGAGTACTTCTGTTCTGTTTTTAATTCAACAGACCCCCCCCCCCCACGATAGTCAATGACATGTCCCCATCCCTCTCCTTAATCATGATGAGATATTGACTGCATTATTATCATTAAAGAAATTTTCAAGTCCAGGACCCGATAATATTAGTCCTAGATTCTTAACAGAAACAGCTAATTCATTGGCCTTACCATTAACGCTGTTGTTTAATAAATCTTTAAATAAGAATGATGTCCCAGACGATTGGCGTTGCACTACTGTTTTTCCCATTCATAAAAAAGGTAATAAATCAAATGTTCAAAATTATAGGCCTATTAGTTTAATGTCCATAATAGGGAAAGTAATGGAACAATTAGTTAAGATCCTGTTTGAAAAAGAAATGCATAAATTAGGTATCCAGGATATAACTCAACACGGTTTCAAAAAAGGTAATTCCTGTACTACAAACCTAATTTCATTTTATAATAAGTACCTGGATAAAAAAGTTCCATCTGATGTTATATTACTTAACTATAACAAGGCATTTGATAAACTATTACATTCTATATTAATTAGTAAGTTATATAAACTTGACTTTTCATCATTCCTAGTCAATTGGACTGCCAGATGGTTGCAAAATAGAACTCAGACAGTAAAAATTAAGGGTGTCCTTTCAGATACTGGTCGAGTTGTTAGTGGTGATACACAGGGGTCTGTGCTGGGGCCCACGCTATTTAATATTTTCATAAGTGATATGAATGTTTCTTCAAATAATCACCTTTCCAAATTTGCAGACAATACAAAATTGGGAGGAAGAGTCGATACCATATCAGCTATAAGATCATTAGAACTTGACCTTCATCATATTGAATCCTGGGCACAGACCAATTCTATGACTTTCAACACTGACAAATGTACAGTCCTCCACTTTGGCAATAAAAATCCACAAATCAATTATTATTTAAATAACATCATGTTAAAGGGTACCTAAACAAGCAGTTTTTTAAAAACTGCAAATTCGAAAATCTGGCTTCATACGGAGGTAAAGTAAAGTAAAGGCTGCTGTTTACATGTATGCTAAAACTGCATTTATGTAAATGACATAAATGCAGTTTCATAGCTTTTGAAAAATGTAAACATCAGCCTTTCACATTCAAAAAACAGCCTTGGCTTCTCCCTAAGATGTCTGCCAAGTGTGTTAAGTGATGAGTCATGATGACATCATTTGAGCCAGAGACAGAGATAAACATATATTTCTATAGTGCTAACTAGTTCTTCTTTCCCTCTTTATTTTGAATTGTTGTACCAGAATGATCAACACCATGTATTACCTCATGGATTATTTTGATCAGTACACATGTTAGGCTATGATTTTGTCCATTTTGTTTACTTTAACTTGCAGAAAATGTCTTGCAATCCATCTGATTTTTTCTTTGGCAGACTGCATTACAGTACAACACTTCAAATACCTGATGATCTAGTGGTTATATATTGCACTGAATTTTGTTTTTTTGTTTACCAGGAGAGACACACTAAGCTGACAGCTTGTTTACAGGTGTAACCTAGGAGCACAAGGAAGTTTAGTGACTTGCTCAGGGTCACAACAAAATACCGGTCTTGTGCAGTTCCAAAGCTCATGCTTTTGTTAATCCACAAATAAGGCTTTCTTTTTCCATGTGAACCCCCTGCACCTAGCCTGCCTTCTGTTGAACACCCCAACATCCTCACCCTGTCCTTAGTACTGCCTGGGGCCGCATATGAGCTTGCAGTCTCATGAAGAGAATTATCACACCTCAGATTGTAATCTTGTACCTCAGACAGTTGTGCACACCTATACTGATACGCATCATAAGCTGGCACTGTTAAAAAATGCCTCCCAAATCACTCTCCAGTTCACATTCTCAATGTCCAACTTCTGCTCCCACAGTAAATATTAAGTGGATCACCACCCTTCTGCACAGTGATGGTAGTATGTACAGTTCCCTGTTGTGTTTTTTTCTCACCTTCCCAGCAATTCTTCTCCAGTACTTTTCTGTGCTCTACTCCACAATGCGAGTTGGCTGGCTACCATCCTTCCAAATCTTGAGTGAGCTATACACATCTCCCTCAATACTGTCCTAACAAATGTCAACATCCCCCATAATCTCCCTACACTGAATTCAGTAACAGTTTAGGTGCAGCTCTGCCACTCTAGTATTTGTCATTGTTGACTACTCATCTCACAGTCAGGTAGTGAGCACAATGCTGGCAGCCCCACATTTCAGATCTCACAGTGATCTGCTCAGCATCCTCCTTCATGTCTTCAACTAACCTAAATATAGCTGTACCCTGCTGGAATGGCCTCTTCAGTTCTTCTCTGGCATTCATTCTTCTCACCTGCTCCCCACACCAAAAACAGGCAAGTTCACTACCCTTCCGCATCAAGAATGTGGTTAGTACAGTCTCCCGTGCTATAGTTACATATTAATAATAAACATGATTTTCTGGTAAGCCAGGCTGATAGCAGCATGGCACAAGTGGAAAAATAAGCTTTCCTACTCATATAAGATCTAAGCCACCTATGGTTAGGTACTATTAAATGACGTGCATAATGATGTGCACACCTGTCATTTAATAGTGCCTAATCAAAGGTAGCCTAGATCTTTTAAGGATAGGAAAGCCCATCATTCCCCTTGTTCCCTGCTGATATGAGCCTGACTTACTGGAAATATATTTTATATTTGATATGTCAAAATAAACGGAACTGTACTACTTGCATTCATTATGCAGAAGGGTGATGAGCTCACCAGTTTTCGTGAGGAGGAATAGTGAAGACTGAATACCAGAGGGAACTGAGAAGGCCACTCTTGCAAGGTGCTGCTATATTCAGGAAGGAAGACAGAAGGAGAGAAATATGAGCAGATTACTGCAAGAAATAAGATGGGGCCAGCACCTTGATCACTACCTGACCCCATTGTCCTGGCCAACATTCCCCTTCCTATAAAACCAGTGCATGCAATTGTCCAAGGCTGTGTGTGGATATTAATGTATGGAACAGCTGCCACTACACGTTCAGTCACTTCACTATCAGTCTAGTATTGCATGTAAAGCACTTTGGGTACAGTGTGTAAGAAAACCACTATATACATGCTGATTCTCATCCTTATTATTATTTCACATGGAAAAAGAGGACAAGGCAAGCATATATTTGAGTTTCAAGAAAGTATGAACTCTAACATTGGACTGCACAAGAACTTTGTTACAAAAAAGTGGTGGCTGTAGGGGGTGGTGTAGGGTGTGGCTGCAACCCCCCACCCCCACCACATAGTAACGTACTTGCTTGCAGCTGCTGCTGCATTTCACTTTGTTGAAGAAATCTGATTTATTGATTGTACAAATGTTTACATTCAAACTATGGATTACATTTGTAGGTTCCGTCAAAAACGTACTAGAAAAGAGTAACAGCAGAAAATATAAAGGTTTAATAAAAATGTTAAAAAGTGCATATTAAGCATGCATAGCACCCCAGCACCCCCACTGTAGCATTCTGGATCCACTGTAACCATTAGACCACCAGGTTATTCAAGATTTGTCCTGCACTGTGGTTTGCCACAGAGAAAGTCGGTTAGATTAAAACACATTTTCAGCATGTTAAAGTAAACAAAATGAACAGAACCAAAGCCCAGCATGTGCATTATACAAAATAATGCACATGGTTTTGACCATTAGGGTGGAACACTTCTATACAAAGGGAGAAAAGAACTAGTTAGCACTACAGAGAGCCATATATCTCTCTGACATTGGCTCGGATGATGTCATCACATCACATTTGGCGGCCATTTTAGGAAGCAGGTAAGACAGTTTTTTCTAAATTGGAAGGCTGATTTTACAATTTTCAAATGCTCTGGAACCACATTTAGGTAAATTATGTAAATGTAGTTTTAGCATTAATGAATACAGCAGCCTTTCCTTTAGTCACCTACAGAGTCAGATTTTTGAATTGTTTGTTGTCAAAACGTTGTTTGGGTATCCTTTAAAATCAACAACTACAGAAAGAGATTTAGGCATTATAATTTTTTTTAATTTTTTTTTTTTTAGTTAATTTCTTTTCCTCCTCGGTCCCTGGCAGCCATTACTCCCATCGGTCTCCTAACCCTGTCCCCTGCTCGCAGCTCAACCCTCAGCTACCCCACGGCTTACCCCCCGTGGTGGGGTGGCGGGGATCCCTCAACCCGCCTCACACTAGGATTCTGTGCCAGAGGTGTGTTGCTGCCAGTTGCGAGGGTGGCGCCTGCAGGGACCGACCATCATAAAGCATGCCAGGACCATTTTCCACCTAATTTTTAGATCCCTCAAGCCGAGGACGTGCAATGACGTCCAAGGAGTGAACGCACATGCTCCCGTATGAGTTCCTCCAAACGTCTGCCTCAGCTACCCCTACTGTTGCCTTCAGCGCCCCTTGCTCCCAGCCGCCGTTAGAAGCCAGTAGTGCACCAAGAGCCGGTAACACCCCTTCCCAGAGAAGGAGAGCAGTCCAAAGGACACTCGATCCTTCTCCTCCCTGCCGACTCCCAGCGGCCCGTGCTCGTTCCTGAACATGGGTCGCTGGCGTGGTGTGAGGTAAGGCGTCCAGCGCCTCAGCCCTCAGCGCCACTGGGCCATTTAGGCATTATCATTGTAATAAAGTAGCAAGATCAGCAAATATACTCTTAAAACAAATTAGAACATTTATTAGTAGGTCAGAGCATTGTCTAGTACCATTGTATAGGGTCTATGTTAGACCACATTTAGACTATGGATCACTATTCTGGAGTTCTTATTTAAAGGGAGACATAAATCTCTTGGAACAAATTAAGAGACGGCTTACAAAAATGGTTCCACGACTCAAAACATGTACCTATGAAACTCCCCTAAGAGAAACAGGTTTACATTCCCTCAACAAGAGAAGATATGGGGGACAATCTTTTCACCTATAAGTTACTTAAGTCACCTATTTTAATGGAACAATGTGGTCTTACCTTAGCTAATAAACGTACAGTCAGAAGACTTCATAACCAGCAGCTTGTAGTGGACTGGGCTAACACTAATAAACATGATAACTTTTACCCTATAAGAGCAGCCAAATACTGGAACACACTGTGACATAGACAGCCATCTCTGAGTGCACTGAATGCTGTATTAATTGTTTTTATTACATATAAAATATATGATGGGAAGATCAGTCTGAGGAAACAACTGTCTTACTGGAACTGACACATCAAAACCCCCCAGGGATAAGTTAAAAGGACAGGAGGTATTTTAAACTGCAGAGATCTGGGGTGCAATTACCTAGTCAATTTGCTTTCATCCCAGGACAAGATTAGCCATTTATAATGCCCTCAGGGAGATCCTTTGACTTGCATAGTTGTCAGGAAGGAATTGTGGGGAGGGGTGTCGGAGAGAGGCCACAATGGACAATGAAGAGGTTGATGTCTGGCCCAGGCAGGATCCAGATGACTTTGGAAGGTCAAATACACATTTCCCAGGAAGCCTTGGGAGGACATCACAGAACTTGTTTATATGTGTGTGTGTGTGTGTGTGTGTGTGGCAGAACAAAAACCAGTTCTGACCAGTTACCCTGAGGAGAGGAAATTGAGTATGTCACTTATCATTTTTTTTTTTTTAAATCTTGTTGGGACATCCTGTGTGGTAACATATACTTTTAATACACCAAGGCGGAGTTTAATTATCTCAGAGAGAAGGTTGGCTCAGAACTCTTTTATCCAACTGAGCAAGCCTCAGAGACACACAAGACAATATTTCTGACTGAGAGAGAGAGAGAGAACCTCAAAGCACTGAAAGAAAGTAAGCATTAGATAAGATTAGTCTGAAGTTATAAATTGTAGGAACTGTACTTTTTTACCTGTTTGTTTTAAGGCTGTATGTGTTGGGATATATATCTGTTCTGTAATTATTGTTCTGTTTTGATATTTTTAAAGATTATTTTTACAAACGAAACTGCATGGAGTGCCTTAACATTTCTTTTTATTTTAAGTGGAGCTTTTAAAGGTTATAAGTACACTGTATATGGGCTTATTGTATACCAAACTGGGAAATGGACAGAGTTCTCTAAAGTCTTGCATAGAGTTCTAAGGGTTCATTCGAAAGACCTGGTTGGGTGCCCGTAGGCAAAGATATCTGGCCCCCAAAGACAGAATTATCTGAGCTTGATAATTGGGTACGCTAACAAGAGGTTATCAGTTTGAATCCTTCCACAGCTTGAGACTAAGATGGCTTGAACCCACAAAACAGACAAGAGGGTTATCTTGTCTGTTACACTGTACACAAATCATATGCTCAGAGGTTGGCACTTTCTGAGTAGAGGGTTGACCGTCTGAGCAAGTTTGTGACACTCACTACCTCAGGAATTGATAAATATAGTTAATTTTGAAACATTTAAATCATATGGTTAAAACCCAAATACTCAATCGTAATCTAATGAGCCACTGTTGAGGGGGACAATCACGATGGGTCCTGTGCCTCCTTTTGTCCCTATCCATCCAGTAAATCCAGTGGGAAACAGACACATCACATCTAAAAATTCTGCCTCCTCCTCATCTTCCATAGACTCCTGCGAGGGGAGGCCCAAAGTGTCTGCTGTCTGTCTGACAAAGGAAAAGTCTGATGAAAAATCATCATGCCCAAGAGGAGGGGTATAAAAATCTTGTTCTGGTGATACCTCAGGCTCAGTGGGTTCCCCCAAATCTGGATCCTCCTCTTTCTCCTCAAAGTAAATTTCTTGACCTTGGTCAGTGGGAACCGGTGGTGGGATTTGAACCAGTGTACCCAAAACAGAACCTATAATTTGTAAGGCCTGAATGACCTGCAGGGCTTTAGCAATGTACTCAGCTGAGGACATTTTGTTTTTTCTGCTGGGAGCTCCCTTGCTTTTTCAGCAGGAGGTGCAGCGACATGCTTTTCTTTATGTTTCTTTTTAGCAGGCACAGACTCTGGAGCCTCCTCAGTAGGTGTTTTATGTTTACTGTGTTCAGACCCCTTCTCAGTAGTTCTGGGGTCTGAAGTATCTTTTGAAGGTCTCTCCTTTGTTTTAAGGTGAGAAGAAGAGGCCTCTTCAGGGTGCTTAGGTGACACTGAGGTGAGAGCAGAAGCCATTTCCTCTAAACTTTTAGCCCTTTTCTTAATGATTTTAGGACAAAATGTACTGCACACTTCACAACTGGAAAAGATATGACTGGGATCCAGGCATTCCAAACATAAATCGTGGTGATCAGCCTTAGCAAAAACTTGGAAAAAGCTTTATACAGTTTTTATAGCCTGCAGGACCCATCCTCTTTTTAGGTCTTTCTGACATGCCAAATGTCACTAGACAAAAAGAAAACTCCCAAAAAGGGAGAATATATCCAAATTGTGGTTGGTTCCTTGAAAAGAAAAGGAACTGTGATTAAACAGAAATTATTTATTTTTTATAACAAACACGATTGGTTCCTGACAGAAAAAAGGAACCAAAACGAAAATAAATCGCACCCCCAAAAAAGAAAAAATAAGGTACTTTAATCGAAAATTCATTGAATAAAGTGGCGGTTAAAACCGCTAAAACAGTGTTTAAACTGAGAAAGACCTTGGTTCCTGGGAACTGCAAAGGAACTGCTAGGAACCAAGAAATGAACCCAAAATAGTGCTAACTTTAACAAAAAGGCTACTAGAGGCAGATAACGAAACAAAATAGTGAAATAACACTTTTTTGACAGAAATGAACTTGCAGCGACGTTGCTGAGAGAAGCTCTTTGGGGCATCTAGTTGTCTGTACAGAGAAAATGAATCTGTTAGATGGAACACAGTCCACCTAGAGGCAGCAGTTTGAATGTAGCATTCTAGTTCCATTATTTGCATACTGTACAGTCCACATTATATCACTACAGCTTGCATATGTCTAATCATACTGGAAAATTCCTGGGGTTTGAAGCATGTGTCCTTAGTTTCCGTGATCTGTTCACCAGTCACTACACATATGAACCTCAGAGAATCCATTCTGTCTTTCAGGATTATTATCAAACCTTCTATACCAAATCGTCCCCCTTATATTCGGAAGCTATCTTTACTTTTTTTCTCAGCTTTCTCTACCCATTCTCATGGATAACCATAAGGCAGCTGTAGAGGCCCCTCTTCCATTGAATGAACTGGAAATGGCCCTGGCTGCAGCAAAAACTCAGAAATGCCCAGGACCAGATGACTACCAAGTCACGTCAAGTAGAACAAATCCTTTTGTGGGCAGCTCTTCCCTCAACTGCAGTGGATATTTTTAGCTACAGCTGAGGGCACGGGTCCCCCTTCCTCATGAAGCTTTGCCACTCTGTCTGCCACTCTGAAGCCAGGAATGGATCCCCAGTGTCCCTCCTCCTATCGCCTTATATCATACTGAATGTTGCTTGTAAACTGTTTATGGCTATCTGGGTGCTTAAGTTAGAAGGGATACTCCTGACCTTATTCCAACCAGACCAGACCAGTTTTGTTTGACATCGGCAAACACTAGACAATATCCAGAGAACTCTTATTCTGATGGAATACATGTCAGAAAGATCCATCCTCACAGCTTTCTTTAGTCTTGATGCCAAGAAGGCATTTGACAGGGTGTTTTAGGGATTTCTCTGGACACCTTGTCAGCCTTTGGTTTTCCAGATCCTTTCCTTTTCTGGCTACAGAACATATATCGTACTCCTCAGGCTTTGTGTCAGGGTCAACGGTTCCTATGCCCCAGCCATATGACTCAAACAATGCACTTGGCAGATGCCCATTGTTGCCTCTGTTGTTTGCCCTCTATAATGAGCCATCTGTGATGGCTCTTCGATGTCATCCACTGGTGGAGAGCATACCTTTAGGGGGCAAGGAATACAAGTTAGCTTTATAAGCCAACAATATTGTTTTAGTCCTGCTTAACCCTGAGGAATCTATTCTGGCTGTCTGGTCAGTACTGGACCAATATACAGTGGCAGCCAGTTTTTCTTAAAACATACATAAAATGCAAGTTCTTCTCTTACATTTCTCTCAATCCTCTTCCCTTAAACCGGCATGCTAAAATGAAGGGGAACTAAACAAAAATATTCAGGTATTCAGATACCAAACGATTTAGGGAACTTAGAATTGCTTAATTACAAACCCTTGTCCATAGGCCTAATGGAAGATATCTCTCTTTGGATTCTTCTACCCTTATCCTTTTTCTCCAAGACTGAAACGATATACCTGAATGTTCTTTCCCATTGATTATACATGATTGATTGACTGATTTACAAACCCTTTCTCTTTTTCCTTCTCCTTGTTATTTTCATGCCTGGGACAAATTAATTTCTTATTTCACATGGGATGGGTGCTGCCTCAGGATATGCTATTCAGAGTCACAGTTACCATCCCAACAGGGTGGGGTCAATCTCCAGCACATTCTTCATTATGCAACAGCCTGTCAACTCTGCAGCCACAGACATTGACTGTTGCCACCGGGCAGTCTACAGTCTTGGAAATTTACTACAGGGAGTGCTTGACAGTATACATTCATGATCACTTACAGCAATTTCGACTAAGGTGACAAGGCTGGATACAATTCCTCCTTGCCATAAACCCCTCCTTTCTGCCATAACCCTAGTGTTAATCGATAGTTCTGGAAGGCCCGTTTGTGTTCTAGACTTCATAGTCACCTTGAGGACAGCCATCTCAGTGGCCTACCCTTTATATTGCCATGCATCTTGTGTTATTATTACCCAGTCTTATCTAATATTAATTACCTCATTAAAGTTTCCTGCTAAGTAGTGGCAGTTCATTTTCAGTGACCATATTATGAATGTCTTCTCACTGTGATGTACTACTGCAATTGTGTTATTTCACAAACCTCAATGCCACAATAAAAATGCCAAATATAAAAAAAAAAATCTGCTTGACAAGTTCATGCTACAGTATTCTAGGTCTTCAATAACCACGCATCAGTGTTTTGGGGTTTGAGAATTTCACCCTGCCCTGAGACAGAGTGAGAAGGTCATGTCTTATGGAGAAAGACATGGGATTCCTGTCTGACAGGGACAGCAGGAGACAGAACCATGCCTGTCTTGCTCAGTCTGGTGTCACCAGCACCACTGTTGAGGAATCTTTCCTCAATTTCTAGAGTACTCTGTGACTTAGAGTGAATGCATAGAGAAACATTCCCTCCCAATTCAGAGTGACAGCATCATGGGGTTCAGTCCCCCTGTAGGGTGGCCTGCAGCAGAGCAGTGGTAACTTGTGATTGTCCCATGAAGCAAACAAGTTCACATCTGGTACGCACCGTATCCTGAATAAAGTCTGAACCACCTGATGTTCTAGTGACCACTCATGATTTCCCTGACTTATCCTGCTTAGAGTTTACCAGGACGCTGTCCTTTCCTGGTAGATGTACAGCAGTGATTTCTGTTTAGGGAATATGCCAGATTCCAGATCCTCATTGCCTCTGTGCATAGTTTTGTGGATCTGGTGCCACCTTCCTTGTTTATGTAGTACATGGTGTGGTATTTTCTGTTTTACCCAGAACTTGTCTGTTTTTTTACCAGGTTTGCAAAAGGTTCAGCATGTTTTTAGGCCTTTTGCTGCTCTTGTGGAGACCACACTCCACTTACTGTATGATCTTCCAGATGTCCTCCCGTTCCTAGTAGAGGCATCTGTTGTCAGAGTGAGTGTTGTGGACCGTTTTTGGAATGGAATATCTTCCCTGAGATTGTCCACTCCTTCCACTACTCTAGAGCCCTGACCAGGCCTGCTGTGATTGCCACTAGCCAGCTCAGTGGGTTTGACCTTTGACGCCACTGCCTTCTAAAGTGGTCCTGAACATCTCTTATTTTTAATCAGGCTCAGGGCACCACAGCTGTTGCTGCTGACATAGAAACATAGAAACACAGAATCTGATGGCAGATAAATACAGGTTACTCACCTGTAACAGGAGTTCTAGGAATGGTATATGTTGTTCATCCACACTGTCCGGCAGGTTACTTGCCGCTTTAAGACGGGCCGGAAAATCTTCAAGCTGGCTCCTCCCACCCACCCAGGTGGTGAAACCCTCAGCTCTGCCCCATGACGCCAGATCTAGCCCGCTGGAAGCCAGGCTGCACGTCGAAGTCGGGCAGGTCTGGTGGGTCGTGTGGATGAACAACATATACCACTCCTAGAACTCCTGTTACAGGTGAGTAACCTGTATTTTTAGGGACGTGGATATGTTGTTCAATCCACACTGTCTGGCAGACTCCTAACATTTCTACAGGAGGAGGGAGGCAAGGCGCGCACACCCCGATACTTACTTGGGGAATAAGGACTGAAGAACCGAGGTCCCAAAACCAGCATCCCGGTGTGACTCTAGATCAATGTGGCAATGGGAAATAAAGGCGTATGTTGACTTCCAGGTAGCAGCCTTGCAGATTTCCTGGATAGGGACGTCCCTAGAAGCAGCCACCGAAGCAGCGGTATAGTGGGTTAAATGAGCTCTTATCCATTTGGGTGGCTCCATGCCTGCCAACCTATAGCAGAGATCTATGCAGGAGGTGACCCACTTGCTTATCGTCCACTTGGCTGCAGGTCTGCCAGGTGCGGTTTCAGCGCAGGTGACAAACAGCTGGCTAACTTCTCCCGAACTTCAGCCATCTGTTCCTTGTAATAAGCGAGCATTCTTCTAGGGTCCAGAGTATGGAGCCTATATTTGACCACCGAGGTGTGACTGGGGTAGAACACCAGCAGAGTCAACACCTAATTCAAGTGAAACTCTGACACTACCTTCGGAAGGAATTTCAGGTGGGGGCGAAGGACAATCTTGTCCCTGTGTAAGACCAGATAAGGAGACTCTACGGAAAGCACCTGGAGCTCTCCCATCCTTCTGGCCAACGTGATAGCCACCAAGAAGGCGGTCTTCCACGACAGGTGGGAGATATCGCACCTGTGCATCAGTTTGAATGGCTTGCCCATGAGCTTAGCCAATACCAGCAGTAGATCCCATGGAGGTGAAGGTTCTCGCACCAGAGGGGATATGTGATCAAGGCCTTTAAAAAAGCGCCCGACCACCTTCTCCTGCACCACCGACTGCTTGCCAGCCCACGCCCCGTAAGCAGAGATGGCTGCCAGGTGCACCTTAAGGGTCGTTGACCGAAGCCCTAGCTAAGACAGGGACCACAGGTAGTCCAAGATGCTAGCCAATGGACAGGTAGAGGGGTCCAACCCCTTGTCCTGACACCAAATGGAGAATCTCTTCCATTTAAAGGCATTGCACTTTCTGGTCCACTCCTTACGGGATGCCTCAACGACGTTGAGGACCTTGTCAGAAAGACCCAAGGCCTGGAGCTCTAGCCACTCAGGAACACAGGCCGTCAGGTGCAGGGACTGAAGGTCCAGATGGATAACCTTCCCCTTGTTGACTGAGATCAGGTCCGGGCGGGCTAGAAGCCACCTTGGGAGCCTGGAGCTGAGGCTGAGTTGATCTGGGTACCAGAACTGGTGAGGCCAGTCTGGGGCTACCAGAATCACCTGTGCCTTGTCCCTCTTCACCTTGAGAAGCACATTGTGGATCAAGGGAAATGGAGAGAAGGTGTAGAAGAGGCCCGGGGTCCACGACCTCGAGAAGGCATCCACCTGCAGCGAGCCCTGCTGAGAGGGGTGGGCATGAAACAGCCTCAGCTTCGCGTTCTCCCTGGAGGTGAACAGGTCCACCTGAGTGGTGTCCCAATGGGAGAACAGATCTTGAATTATCTCCGGCAGGAGAGACCACTCGGCAGATGCAGCGCCTATCCAGCTGAGGGCATTGGCAGACTGTTCGAGGCTCCTGCCACATGGATGGCTAGGAGATCCACCTCCAGGCTGATCACGAGAGACGAAATGTGGAGAGCTTCCTTGCACAGAGGCAAGGAATGCATCCCGTCCTGATGGCTGAGATAGTACATGATCGTGGTGTTGCCCGTCTGGACCCGAACCACCTGACCCTGTACAAACGGAGTGAAGGTGGTGAGGGCTAGTCGAACTGCTCGTAGCTCCAGCAAGTTGATGTGGCATCGAGACTCCTGAGGGGTCCAGAGGCCATGGGCCCAGAGCTCCCCAGATGGGCACCCCAACCCATAAAAGAGGCATCGGTAGTAAGGATGACCATTGGCTTGGGATGGACAAATGGGATACCCACCTGTAGATGAGCTGGGGTGAGCCGCCACTGCAGGTTGTCCCACATCTTCTGGGTCACGGTTACTGGCTGGTCCAAAGGACCGGAGCGCTGTGACCATTGGCAGGCCAGGCCCCATTGCAGGGGACGCATATGCCAGCGGGCACAATGGACCACACTGGTGCAAGCCACCATGAGATCCAGAAGGCGCAGGAAGTCCCGGGCAGAGTGCAACTGCCCAACCAGAAATGACTGGGCAAGGGAGGAAAGGACCTTGGCCCTGTCCGCCGGGAGCCGGGCTCTGGCTCGAAGAGATTTGAGCTCTGTCCCAATGAACTGAATCACCTGCAATGGCACAAGTACCGATTTGGCCTCGTCAATCAGGAGGTCAATTTGAGAGCAGACCTGGAGGGCCAGATCTCTGGACCACTCCACCTCCAACCTGGAGGGAGCTGCTATCAGTCAGTAGTCCAGGTCAGGGTACACCTGGACCCCTCGGCGCTGCAGGAATGCTGTCACCACAGCCATGCATTTGGTGAAGACCCTAGGAGCTGGAGAAAGGCCGAAGGACATGGCCCAGAACTCGTAAAGTGATCCCTCTGCTCTGAAGCAGAGGAATCGCTGATGAGACGGCCAGATTGGGACATGAAAGAACGCGTCCTGGAGATCTAGAGAGCAAAACCACATGCCTAGTTCCAAGGATGGTATGAGCTGAGACTGAGTGACCATCCTGAAAGTGCGCGGCCTTAGGAACTTGTTCAGGTCGTGCAGAACGAGAATGGGGCACCAGCCCCCCCCATCTACTTTGGGACCAGGAAGTACCTGGACACAAACCCTGGGTTTGGAGGAGGATCCGCCACCTTGCTGATCACCTCCTTTTGGAGGAGCAGAGCTATATCGGCTCGACGAGCCGACAGAGGCTGCAGAACCGGTAGCCCCCCC
The DNA here is from genome assembly GCA_016271365.2 of Neoceratodus forsteri. Classification (NCBI taxonomy): domain Eukaryota; kingdom Metazoa; phylum Chordata; order Ceratodontiformes; family Ceratodontidae; genus Neoceratodus; species Neoceratodus forsteri. The sequence continues at coordinate 766,155,709 of CM028132.1, forward strand.
GAGGGGCGATGGCTCGATAGGGAGGGGTCTGCTCGAATTCCAGAGGCAGACCCCTGCCAACCACTTCCAGCACCCAATGGTCCGTGGTGATAGTGGACCAGCTGGAAAGGAAGTGGTGGAGCCATCCCCCCATGGGGGGACCCAGGGGAGGAGTGACGAAGTTGGGGCGGCACCCCTCAACCCGTCACTGGGCAGGCTTGGAGGAAGGGCCGGCCGAGAAGCCACCTGGACCTTTCCCTGCAGGCTGCCTGCTGGAGGAAGTGGCAGGCTTGGCCTTAGGGTGCCAAGCATGAGCCTGCTGGTCCTGTTGCTGGTGATGCTGGGCCGGACATGCCGCAGGGGTGGAAGGGCGAAAGGGCATACGCTGCTGCTGGCGGCCTTTGTCCTTCTGGGCAGACATGACCGAGTCCAAGGTGGCGTTGGACTTCTCAATCCTCTGGAGATGGCCCTCCACCCCAGGCCTGAACAAGTCGGTGCCCAGGAAGGGAACGTCTGCCAGCTTGTGTGCGGTATCCGCTGTGAAGGTGGAGATCATCAGCCAAGCTCTGCGGCGCATAGCTACTGCAGCCGCTACTGACCAGGCACAAGAATCTCCAATGTCCAAGGCAGTTTGGAGCTGTTGTTTGGCCACCATCCTTCCCTGATCCCGCACCTGCTTGATCGTTGTTTGAAGGTCAGCCGGAAGAAAAAATTACTCACCTTAGTAATGTTGTTTCTTCTAATGGAGTCTTGCTATATTATGACATATGTAGTGAGTCCCAACCTTCGAACTGCTCCGGAGGTGAAAGAGTTAACTTTCCATGCCAGGCATGGAACTTTGAGCACGAGCTCGGTTGAAAACTCTGTCTGTTGTTCTTCAAACTCAAACTGTCAGATCTTTACGAGCAAAACTCACTAAGGTTCTATGTGGAAGCCGTAAACCTACACTAGCTAACTGGCTACTAAATATAAAAACACATTTTTTGGTCCCAAAACAAAGACTCAAGTCAGGGGATCCAAAAAATGAAAACACAACACCCAAACACCCCAAAAAGGAGGGGTGAAAAATAAGATGGGCATCTAGAAAGTGCCAACACTGCACTGTCCACCCACATCCCAAAAGCAGAGGTTCTGAGAGGGGCAGGGAGGTCATAATATAGCAAGACTCCATTAGAAGAAACAACATTACTAAGGTGAGTAATTTTTCTTCAAACAACATGAAGTCTTGCTATATTATGACATATGCAGACTACACAGCAGTACCTCCATGGAGGAGGACAGAACCTACTTAGAAATAGGCTCTGAAGCACAGCTGTGCTGGAACCGAGACATCACTCCTAGCCTGGATGTCCAGGAGTAATGCTTGGTAAAAGTGTGAACTGTTTTCCAGGTAGCTGCTTGACATATCTCTAGGATAGGGATGTCCCTGGCAGCAGCCAGAGACGCAGCTGTACCTCTGGTGAGAGTGAGCCCTCAGGCCTGAGGGAGGAACCTTACCCAGTTTTTCATAGCAAAATTGGATACAAGAGACAATCCACCTGGCAATGGATCTTTTAGTGGCAGGTTTCCCTTTACCAACCTCACCATAAGTGAGGAATAGTTGGAGGGAGTCAAACCTGTGACCCTTGGTACGTTCTATGTAGTAACTAAGGGCTCTTTTGACATCTAAACTGTGCAGTCTCCTCTCGCCAGAGGAGGAATGGTCAGTGAAGTATATAGGGAGAGACATAGATTGATTAAGGTGGAAGTCTGAAACCACCTTAGGCAAGAACTTTCTGTTAGTCCTGAGGACCACCTTATCTCTATGAAAGGAGATAAAATCAGGCTCCACTGACAATGCTTGTAATTCACTTATGCGCCTGGCAGAAGTGATGGCTACCAAAAACACAGTTTTCCAAGTCAAGTATTTAAGCTCTGCTGAAGACAAGGGCTCAAAAGGGGGTTGCATAAGCTGTAGAATGCAAATATTAAGATCCCAGGCAGGGGCAGGGTCCCTGAATGGAGGGTTGGTGTGAAGCAACCCCTTGAAAAACTTGGAGAATACAGGATGAGCTGAAAGAGAAGAGGATTTAGCTGCTGATAAGAAAGCAGACACGACTGCCAGGTGCACTTTTAGGGTAGCTGGTCTCAGCCCCAAGGTATTCAAATGCACCATATAATCCAGGACTGTGGGTAAGTCAGCAGATTCTGGGGAAATATGCTTTCCAGAGCACCATATGGAAAATATCTTCCATTTGGAATTATAAGTAGCCCTGGTGGAAGGCTTCCTAGAAGCCTTCAAGATATCCAATACACCTTGGGAAAGGTGTAGGTCAGCAAACTCTAACTCTTCAAGAGCCAGGCCTTGAGATTGAGAGATTTGAGATTCGGGTACCAAACCCTCCCCTGAGCACAGGTTAACAGGTTGTGATTCCTGGGAAGACACAGGGGAAGGTGGACTGCTAAAGACATAAGGAGTGGGTACCAGGGCTGTCTGGCCCAATCTGGAGCAATCAGGATCATCTTGCAGGGTTGACATCTGATTTTGACTAGCACCTTGAACAGAAGAGGGAAGGGGGGAAAAGCATAGAGAAACTTCCCTTCCCAACTGAGAAGGAAGGCATCCAGAGGGACTAAGCCCAACACTGGGGGCCTGCAGCAAAAAAGAGGAAGTTGGTGATTGTCTGGGGCTGCAAAAAGATCTATATCTGCGGGGTGCCCCATCTGGCAAATACTACCTCCAGTACTAGGGGATCCAGTGACCATTCGTGATGGCCCTCGGAAATCCTGCTGAGAGCATCTGCCAGGACATTGTCCTTGCCTGGGAGGTGAACTGCCGTAAGGGAGGTGTTCAGGGAATAAGCCAGAGACCACAACTTCATTGCTTCGGTGCACAAGGCCGTAGACCGAGTGCCTCCTTGCTTGTTGATGTACCACATTGTGGTGGTGTTGTCTGTTCTGACCAGTACAACTTTGTTCTGAACAGAGGTGGAAAAAACTTGAAGTGCTAGAAAAACTGCTCTGAGTTCCAACAGATTGATGTGGAGCAGAGATTCCTGAGGTACCACAATCCCTGGGTAGTGAGTTCGCCCATGTGAGCTCCCCACCCCAAGAGGGATGCATCTGTAGTAAGGATTAAGGAGTGAGACTGAGGGGTGAAGGGGACACCCTGTCTCAGATTGCTCTGGTCCTGCCACCACTGAAGGGCTTGGATCAGGGTTCGAGTCACTGGGATCAATTTGGTCAGAGGGTCTCTCCTTTAAGACCAAAAGGCTCTCAAATGGAACTGGATGTCCCTCATCTGAAATCTTGCTCCCTGCACTATTGCTGTAGAAGCAGCCATGTGCCCCAGGAGCTGCAGAAAATGCCTTGCTGGTCGAGAGACTTGCAGGGTGAAAGAGGAGGCCAGAGAGACCAAGGTCCTTGCTCTTTCCAGAGGAAGGAAGGCTCTGGCCTCTTTTGTGTTCAGTTCTGCACCTATGAAGGTGAGAAGCTGGACAGGCTCTAGAACTGACTTTGGAAGATTGAGAAGGAAACCTAGAGATGTGAGCAGTTGCTGAGTTACCTGAAGGTGTAGTTTGACTTGTTCTGGAGACTGGCCTACTATGAGCCAGTCGTCCAGGTAAGGAAAAATGGCAATCTTTGCCTTCTTAAGGGCAATTGCTACTGCCAGGCATTTTGTGAATACCCTCGGGGCAGAGGTGAGGCGAAGGCGTTGCTCTGAACTGGGTAATGGCCTGAGGCAGTTCGAATCTGAGGTATTTTCGATGGAAGCTTCTGATAAGAACATGGAAGTAGGCATCCTTGAGGTCCAGGGACGCCAGCAGTCCCCTGGCCTTAGAGAGGGTAAAATAATTCCCAGAGTCACCATTTTGAATTTTGGTTTTAAAAGGTGCTTGTTTAGGTATCTGAGATCCAGGATGGGCCGCCATTCTCCAGTCTTTTTTGGGGTAAGGAAGTACCTGGAGTACAACCCTTTGCCCTGGTGTAGGGGTGGAACCCTTTCCACAGCTCTGAGAGCCAGGAGGGTAGAAACTTCTGTTTCTAGGGCAAGTGCCTCTGATGCATTTGCAGGTGGAAAGGACCTGGCTCTCATCTTTCGAAATTTTTTGAAGCTGAGAACCAGTCCCTGGCTTACTACTTCCAGGACCCACTTGTCTGATGTTAGAGACTTCCAGTCCTGGACAAAGTAAACCAGCCTGCCCCCTACAGGTAGAGGAGAATCGGCCCTGGCTACCCCATCAGGGTGCCTCTTGGCAGGGGCTTTGGGCTGAGGGGTGGAAGCAGGCTTGCTTGTACCCCGTCTGCCTCTCCCTCTAAAGAACCCCCTCTGGGCATAAGCAGAAGAGGAGGCCTGGGCTTGGTAAAAAGGCCTATAAAAAGGCCTTCCTCTGCCCCTGGGATGCTGCCTTTGAGGAGTGGCCTGCCTTTCCTTGGCCTGTGCACTCCTATAGGTGGTCCTATATTCATCCATTTTCTTCATGTAATTCTCTGTCTGCTCCCCAAACAGAGAATTGCCCACAACAGGAAAATCCATGGCCTTAGACTGGGTATCCTGTGACAGGGTAGTACATCTGAGCCAAGCCATTCTGCAGTGCCACAGATGTAGCCATGACCCTTGATGACACATCATTAGAGTCTACTGCAGCATGAAATTACACCTTGGATGCCTCAATACCATCCCAGCCACCTGTTCCAGCTCCTGGCAAGCTGGTCAGGGACCTGTTTTTACAGAGCCAGCACAGTATCCCATCTGATTTCTGGTACCTAGCAGCATAAGCCATATAATTTGCCTGTCTGAGTCCCAAAGATGCTGCCATGTACTGTTTCTTTGCCATGGCATCAGTCCTCCTGGAGTCCTTTTCAGGGGATGCGAGCTAGAGGAATATTTGCCTTGTCACAGGCTGCAGCCTGCACTACCCCCACATGGCTGCATTGTTGTGTGAGGAACTCCGTATCAGAGCCTGATAATGTATACCTCTTGTCCATCCTTTTATCAACAGGAGGTATAGTGTGAGGAGTTTTTAGAATTTTTACTGTCTGTTTCCGAAAAGATTTATGCAAAGGAATAGACCGTCTCCTAGACTCTGGAATATCCATCATTTCTACATAATCAGGCTCCTCTTGGTCATCAACAGCTTCCTCAACAGGGAGCTGGAGAGTTTCAGCAACTTTTTTATAGAACATAAAATGAGAAGGGGACTCAGAGAGCCTGGGAGGAGAAATCCCTGACAGTCTGTCTGGAGAGATGTCCGGTTCAATGGGCACATCCAGACTTTCAAAACCACATTCACTCTCCTCATACTCCTCTTCCCCCTCCTCCGGTTCATAAAAATCCTCAAAATCATAATCTTGAACCGGTGGAACCAGCCGAACCGAGCACTTCCATGATGGTGTCGGTTCGGTTGGAACTGGGGAAAGTGACTGTACAATTTGAATTGCTTTAGCTATTTCCTCAGCGGTTGGAGAGAGAGCTTTTGGCTCCACACCAGCTGACTTTCTAGTCCTTTTAGTTGGATCCGGCTCCTCAGAGCTGGCTCTTCGTTTGGCGGAGGAAGTATTGCCCTGGTCAGAGGGCACTCCCTCCGGTTCGGTTGGAACCGAACCGGGCTGGCCATCCGGGTCAGCGGACTTTTTGGCCTCCCTTTCCCTGAGCCTACCAACTCTCTTTTCTATGATGGCAGCAGGAAATTCTTACAAATCTGGCAGTCTGCATTGAGGTGGTCAAACCCCAGACAATACACACAGGTGGTGTGGGGGTCAGCCTTAGCAAAAGCTTCCCCACAAACACTACAGTGTTGAAACCCAGTGGGCCCGGTTTTTCTTTTGGGTTTCTCAGACATAGTGCCAGCCTAACCAAACTTGCCCGTTTATGGCAATCCGCCAAGCAAGACTCTCTTATCGGTTCCCAACCGTGTCACGGGTCGTGGAAAAAACCGTAATGAAATCCTTTTTTAGAACCGATAAGAACCGGGAACTGCACTCTAAATAAGGACTAGTAAATTTTGAAAATAACCTGATCGGTTCAAACCGAACCGAAAAGCGTTTACAAGTTCCACACAGAATAAATATAAATGTAAGCCTATCTATTACTTACAGTACCACAGACAGAGCTTGAACCGACCGGTTGCGGTTTAATTTCAGTCAAAAAACTGATAAAATAATACTTTAACCGACAAAACGAACCGAGCAGAAGGAGAAATCTCCGGAGCGACTGTTCAGTGAGGCGGAGTAAAGAATCTGACAGTTTGAGTTTGAAGAACAACAGACAGAGTTTTCAACCGAGCTCATGCTCAAAGTTCCATGCCTGGCATGGAAAGTTAACTCTTTCACCTCCGGAGCAGTTCGAAGGTTGGGACTCACTGCATATGTCATAATATAGCAAGACTTCATGTTGTTTGAAAATGAGGAAGCACCTCATCCAGGGAACCCATAAGGGTGTGTGAAAAATGTGCCATCAGAAAAGCTGAGCTAGCCTGTCGAAGACCTAGGGAGGAGGCAGTGTAAACATTGCGCCCGGAGTAGTCCAGCTTTTTTGACTCCTTGTCCGGGAGCTTTTCAACATCTCTAGCATTTCCAGACTGCCAGAAGAAGCTATCAGTTACCGGCCCTTTAGCCGAGGGGTGCTAAAAAAAATGGAGAGGGAACCGGTGGGGACTGAGTACTTGCAAGCCATCCTGGCTGAAGGCGCAGGACAGGATGCAGGCCGCTGCCATAACTCCAGGGCTGGACCAACAATGGCCTCGGCCACAGGAAAGGCTTCCATGGGGGAATCCCCTCAGTCCAGAATCTCCGTGAGAGGATATCTGGCCCATTTCTGTACGAGTTCGAGCTGCATCCCAGTAGACTCTGAGATGAGCCAAAGAATTCCCAGGAACGAGGATGGGCTCTCGTCCACCGACAGATCCCGGAGGATTCCAGGTCGAGGGGTCTGGAATACAGGGAGGAGTCGTCGGACTCTGAGGAGTCCACGAACAGCTGCCGAACACCTGAGCCACCCTCCACTCGCCGAGGCCTATCGGAAGTGAGGGTGACCGAGAACCTCTGGGGCAAGCCTTGACCCGACCAAGAATCCTTGGTCAGGGCCCCAGTCTTCGGTTGTGGTGGTGGTGGTTCCACTACATTGGGTGAAGCAGCCGGTTTCAGCCGAGCAATTGGCGCCGGAGTCAGCTCCTCGACTAAGGAGCCACTGGTGAGAGGTTACTTTGGTTGTTCGGGCGACAGTCACTTGATGGCCAGGGAAGGCGACGGAGTCGGCTTGTTGCCGGCCAGTAACAGCTGCTGCTACATCATGTCCTCATAGTGCTGACGCATCTTGCACTGCAGCCTATCCTCCAAAGAGGATGAGCACCAACACTGCTTTCCGTGAAGCTGGGACCGAGTCCGCCTATGTCGGTGGGACCTACCCGACACGGAGGAGGACAGAGACCGAGACCGTCGGGGTCGCTGATGGTGGGTCGAAGAGGGGGCCGGGGAAACCCGCTCATCCCTCGGTTCAGGGTCCTTGACTGGGGACTTCAGCTTGGGAGGCCGAGGCAAGTCCTCGGGAACCACCGGGGGAACCAGTGAGAGAGGATTATCAGCTTCACCAGTCGATAACCCATCCAACGGGTCGAGAAAAATCTCGACCGCATCGATGGGAGTCTCGGCCGGCTGACCTGATGGGGACAACGTGAAGCCAGTGGCCTTAGCTGCAACCTCGACCGAAGTCGAAAGCAGACACTCCGGGGAATGAGATCTCTCCCGCTCCCACGAATGTCGATGGTGGGACTTACCTTTTGGTTCCTTTTTCTTCGACTTACTCATGTGAGTCCCTGAGGGCCCTTCTCCCCTGGTGGAGAGGGACTGACAAAGCTCCCTAAAAGAAGTAGTGTAGGAGGAGCCCAAGGAGAGCTGGATAAACGCCAATGCCGAGGAAGTAGAAGAAGTGGCCTAGGCTGCCTCCTCCTTGAGGGCGATTAACTGCTCCAGCTGCTCCGCGGAGCCCTTAGCTGCGGACACCGCTCAACGGGCCTCCTTCGACTTCACCGGCGGAAACCATTTCTCGGGGCGCCCCAGTTGAAGTTTGGCAGTGCAGTCTTCCAGAACCAAAGCCATAAAAGACTTGCAGAGATTGCAGGCTTGCAGATCATGGGCAAGCCCCAGGCAGTAAACGCTCGTGGCGGGCGGGTTGGTCTGAGACATCTTCTGCCGCAAGGGCACCAACGGAAGCCGGGAGTAGATTTTGAATCCATCACAGCCGCGAGGGAAGAAGACTTAAGTCTTGTAAACTTTAAAACAATTTTCGGAAAAACTGAAGGATTAGGATCCAGGCCTACAAACGCAGAGCGCTAAGGAGGGAATCTGAGCTTCCAAACGGTAAGGAAGATCTGGTGTCATGGGGCGGAGCTGAAGGTTTTACCACCCAGGTGGGTGGGAGGAGCCAGCTTGAAGACTTTCCAGACCATCTTAAAGCGGCAAGGAACCTGCCATAAAGTGTGGATTGAACAACATATCCACGTCCCTAGAAAAACTGTTTGGACCACCTAGTCTGCCCATTTTTCCTTACCTTCAGTGTCACTGAAGACCCTACTTGATCTTCAGCTCTCTCTCTCTCTCCCTCCTCCTCTTTCCACTAAGATTCCCTTATGCCTATCCTATGCACGCTTGAACCCTACCAGTTTTCGTCCCCATCACCTCCACTGTTAGATTGTTTCAGGCATCCACCACTCTTTCTGAGAAGTGCTTCCTCACATCTCTCCTTAATCTACCCCCTTCAGCTTCACTTTACTGACATGTATCCTAGCAGCTGCAAGAAGTCCCTTGTTGTCCTTGGTGCCCCTGGTTGGTTAAGTTCTTGTGCAGGACAACAGGCTCTGCACTCTTGCCTGTGGCAAGAATGCCTTCCCCTCAGTAGTGTCCAGTTCTGCTCATATAAAAACCAGCTCTTGGCTGGGCTCCAGTTTGGATTTTTCTATGTTAAGAGGAAAGTATAGACTTTCCAGGGTGTTTCTCACCAGTACAATGGAATACCTTGCCCTTTGTACTGTCCTCTCTGTGACTAGTCAGTCATCCAGGTAAGGATACATAGAAACACAGAAAGCATCAACAGAAAAGGAGCGGTACGTAGAAAAGGTCTGCCCTATTTTCCCTGCCTAACACTACACCCCGGAACCTACATGGTCACAGGTGTCCCTCCCTTCTCCCTCACCTATATTTATTATACCCATGTACCCATCCTACGAATGTTTGACACTATCCACTGTCTTCACCCTTACCACCTCTTCTGGCAGGCTGTTCCAGGTGTCTAGCATCCGTTCTGTAAAGAAGTATTTCCTCACATCCCCCTTAACCCCCCCCCCCACCAACCTTCATAGAATGCCCTCATATTCTGGTGCTCCTCCTCTTTGAAAGAGGCTCCTTCTTGCATTTTGTTCATCCCCGGGAGGTAATTATGGGTCTCACTCATGTCCCCACTCACTTTTCTCTCTTCCAGGGAGTACATGTTAAGCTCCCATGGTCTCCTCATATGGCTTCGTGTGCAGCCAAGAGGGGAGGCACTGAAGAAGAGAAGGGAAATCCTAGGGCCCCCCCAAAAAATCAGGGAAATTAATGAGGTAAATACCAAGATAGAGCAATCGATAGGGAGAAGGGCAGGGGTAAATGGGAGAAAAAGACAAAGGCAGTAGGGGCAGAGATGGGGCAAAAAGAAATAAAGCCATAAAAAAATGGAGGGTAATGAGTACCAATACCCGTAGTCTAGGTAAAAAGCGCCCTGAAATGGTGGCCTTGATGGAAGAGGGATGCCTGGCTGTTGTGGTAGTCACTGAAACATGGTACACAGAGAACCATGACTGGGAATGTCAACATACCAGGGTACACAATCTACAGGAGGGACAGGGAGGGAAGAAGAGGAGGAGGAGGAGTAGCTCTCTATGTAAGGGAAGGGATCAAAGCAACAGAACTAAAGGGTAAACAGGGAGGAGAGGAGGCACTGTGGGTCACCCTAGGGACTGGAAATGGCTCCACAATCCACAAAGGGGTTGTATACAGACCCCCGTTTCAGGGGGAGGAAATGGACAAGAAAATGACAGAAGGCATCCTTGGGATGGCAGAGAAAGGGGAGATATTGCTGATGGGGGACCTGAATATGCCAGATGTTGACTGAAGCACCTTTGCTACAGCCACATCCAAGAGCAGGGCCATTCTCAATGCCCTACAGGGGGCATGCCTCAGACAGCTAGTTTTGGAACCCACTCGGGAGAGACCAATCTTAGACCTGGTACTCTCAAATGGGGATGGAGAGAGGATCTCTGATCTTGAAGTGGGTAGCCATCTGGGAACAAGCGACCACCAGACAGTGTGGATCATGATAAACTTCGCTGTAGAGTCAAGCTACACAAAAGTGAAGGTACTGGACTTCAGGAGGGCTGATTTTGTCAAAATGGGAGAGTGCCTCAGAAAAGCACTAGCAAACAGGCAAGAAGGTGGGGTGGAGCAACAATGGGGAAACATCAAAACTGCCATCACAGAGGCAACAAGCCTTTGTGTGAAGCAAATAAATCAAAATGAAAGAAAAAACCACTATGGTTCTCAAAAGAAGTGGCAGGGAAGGTAAGGGAGAAAAAGACAGCATTCAGGAAGTATAAGGAAACACAGAAGGAGCAGGACAGAGAACTGTATCAGTTAAAGCAGAAGGAAGCGGGTAAGGCAGTCAGAATAGCAAAGGTCCAAACCGAGGAAAAGACAGCCAACTCGGTTAAGAAGGGGGATAAAACCTTTTATAGGTACATTAGGGAGCACAGAAAGACTAAGGCAGGGATACTGAGGCTGAACAAAGAGGAAGGTGGTTGGGCAGAGAGCGACAGTGAAAATGCAGGGATACTAAACAAATACTTCTGCTCAGTATTCACAATGGAAAAGCAGGGGGAAATACCTAATCCAGTCAATAGAAGCACTCTGGATAGGGGGGTTGATATTAGTCCTTTCACAGAAGAAAGGGTTCTGAAAGAACTCTTAAAACTGAAGGTGGATAAAGCAATGGGGCCTGATGGAATTCAATCAATCAATCAATCACTTTATTTAACCAGGCATAAACACTATTGAGCAAGCTCATTTTCAAGGTGGTCCTGGGCATTAATACAATACAGTACACTTCATAAGATTACAATTACGGTGGAATTTACACCAGAATTCTAAAAGAACTAAGGGAAAAACTAGTAACACCACTGACTACCCTTTTTAATAAGTCATGGGAGGATGGTGTGGTACCTGAGGATGGAGGAGGCTGGATGCGATTCCCCTTCACAAAAGTGGGAGCAAGACAAAAGGCAGGAAACTACAGACCGGTCAGTTTGACTTCAGTGGTAGGGAAAATGATGGAATCACTTCTGAAGGAAAGAACTGTTGAGTACCTAGAGGCCAGTGGGGCACAGGGCCCAAGACAGCAAGGATTCACAGTGGGAAGGTCATGTCAGACAACTCTAAATGATTTCTTTGACTGGGTGACCAAAGCAGTAGACCAGTGAGGGGCTGTGGGCATGGCCTACCTAGACTTTAGCAAGGCATTTGACACGGTCCCGCACAAAAAATTAATAAAGAAATTAGCCAGCCTGGGAGTGGTTCCTAGGGTGGTAGCCTGGGTAAAACATTGGCTGGACAACAGGACACAGTGGGTAATAGTAAATAGAGTCCACAGTGAAGAAAGGGGGGTTACTAGTGGGGTACCGCAGGGTTTAGTACTGAGGCCGGTCCTTTTTAATGCCTTTATAAGAGACATTGCAGAGGGACTGGAAGGGAAAGTATGTCTCTTTGCAGATGACACAAAGATGTGCAAAAGGGTTGACATGCAAGGTGGGGTGGAAAGGATGAAAGGGACTTGGCAAGGTTGGAGGAATGGTCAAATGTATGGCAGCTAGATTCAACGCAAAGTGCAAAGTAATGTACCTGGGAAACAAACACCCAGGGGAAGAGTACACAACGGGGGGTGAGATACTAACAACAACAAAAATGGAAAGGGACCTGGGGGTAGTTATATCAGATGACTTAAAGGTGGGCCAGCAATGTGGGAAGACAGTAAGGAGGACTGGGGGAATACTGGAATGCATAGTGAGAGGCATCACCAGTAGAAACAGGAAGTTGTTGGCCCTCTGTACAGATAGTTGGTAAGACCACATCTGGAGTTCTGTGTACAGTTCTGGAGACCCTATCTCCGCAAAGACATAGACAGGGTGGAGGCTGTCCAGAGGAGGGCAACCAAAATGAGGCAGAGTCTGCATCAGAAGACATATGAAGAAAGACCAAAGGAACTAAAGATGTATAGCCTCGAGGAAAGGAGGGAGAGGTGGGACATGATAGAAACTTTCAAATACCTCAAGTAAAATCAACAAAGTCCAAGAGGGTAGCATCTTTCAGAAAAAGAGATGTGCAAAAACAAGGGGGCACAATTTGAAGATAGAGGGGGGACAGCTCAGAGGTAATGTGAGGAAGTATTTCTTCACAGAGAGGGCTGTGGATACATGGAACAGCCTTTCTGAGGAGGTCGTACAGTCAAAAACAGTGGGGGAATTCAAGAATGCATGGGACAGACATAAGGCAATTCTAGTGGGGGTAGGAGGAATAGGCTGTTGATTAACTAGGATCTGCAGCTCATCCATTAGGTAGGGAAATGGGCGGACTAGGTGGGCCAAACGGTCCTTATCTGCCATCAAATTCTATGTTTCTATGTTTCTAACCCCCGCACCATTTCAGCAGCTCTTCTTGGAACTGCATCCACCCTGTTAATGTCCTTGCAAAGGTGCGGCCTCCAGAACTGGGTGCAGTACTCCAGGTGGGGCCTCACCAGTGAACAATATGGAGAAACACAGAAACATAGACTTTGACGGCAGATAAGGACTGCATGGCCCACCTAGTCTGCCCATTTCTCTACCTACTGCATAAGCAGCAGATCCTAGTTAACCAACAGCCTATTTCTTTCTACCCCTCACAAGACTTACCTTACTGTAAGTCTGTCCCATGCATTCTTGAATTCCTCCATGGTTTCTGACCTCATGACCTCTTAAGGAAGGCTGTACCATGCGTCCACCACCCTCTCTTTGAAAAAATACTTTCTCACATTGCCCCTGAGTCGTCCCCCTCTATCTTCAGATTGTGTCTCCTTGTTCTTGCACATCTCTTTTTCTGGAAAATGCTACCCTCTTGGACTTCGTTAATTGCCTTGAGGTACTTAAAAGTTTCTATCATGTTCCCCTTCTCCCTCCTTTCCTCAAGGGTATACCTATTAAGCTCCCTTAGTCTCTCTTCCTATGGCTTCTGTTGCAGACCTTGCACCATTTTAGTTGCCCTCTTCTGGATTGCCTCCATCTTCTCTATGTCCTTGTGGAGATGGGGTCTCCAGAACTGGACGCAGTACTCCAGATGGGGACTCACCAACTGTCTGTACAGAGGGATAATAACTTCTTGTTTTCTACTGGTAATGCCTCTCCCTATGCATCCCAGTATACCCCCAGCCATCCCTAATGCCTTCTCACATTGCTTGCTAACCTTTAGGTCATCTGATATGACTACCCCAGGTCCCCTTCCATTTTTGTTGTTGTTACTACCTCCTCCTCCCCACTTTGTACTCTTCCCCTTTTTTGTTTCCCAGGTGCATTATTTTGCACTTCTTTGCATTGAATCTAAGCTGCCATACTTCTGACCATTCCTCCAACCTTGCCAAGTCCCTTCTCATCCTTTCCACCCTCCTTGTGTATCAACCCTGTTGCAGATCTTTGAGTCATCTGCAAAGAGGCATATTTTTTTCTTGAAGTCCCTCTGAAATGTTACTTATAAAGACATTAAAAAGGACTGAACCCCGCGGTACCCTACTAGTAACCCCCCTTCTTCGGAGTGGACTCCATTTACTATTATCCCATATCTTTTCAGAAATGTAGCCACTGCTAGGTCCTTTGTACACACCCTTGAAGCAGAGGTTTTTTTCCTAACCTGGATCATAGGTATTTTCTGTGGAAGCTTCTCACAGGGATATGGAAGTAGTGTAGGTGTCTTTGAGATCCAGTGATGCCAGCCACTTCCCTTTCTGTAGGGATGGTCTATGTATTCCTAGTGTTACCAGTTTGAATTTTTCCTTTTTTATGCACCTGTTCAGGAATCTTCAATCCAGAACGGTCCACTAATACCTATTTTTCTTTCTTGTACTAACGTGCTAATTGTTAGTGGTATAAAAGAACCATTAGCCCTTTGCAGTTTGCCTCCTGACGAAGTTCATATGAGTGAAACGCCGAGGCTGCTGGGTAATGGTCACACTAGGTTGATGTATCCATGTGTGTACCGAGGAGCTGTTAAATAAAACATCTGAATTCTAAGAGACTGACTAACTTTTTCTATCTGAGGATTCATTTGCAAGCTCCTCCGCACTGTGCAGTTCTATTTTGTTTGCTTGGAGTTATAAAGGGGTCTGCTGCACCCAGAACCTGCAACCCACGTTGCTGGTGAGTGCTATAAACCTTCTGTTGCTTTAACAATATGAAGATGCACTGTTATCCCTTTTCTTTTCAGCAATGTAGTCACTGCTATTTGCTTTGTACACACCTTTGAAGCAGAGGTTAGGCCAAAAGAAAAAATTACTCACCTTAGTAATGTTGTTTCTTCTAATGGAGTCTTGCTATATTATGACAGTAGCAGTTTGTCCCACCACTAGAACTGCTCCGGAGGTGAAATGGTTAATACCATTCCAAAATAGAACTTTGAGCACAAGCTCTAAGAAACAGCTCTATCTGTGTAATTTCAAACCTGAACTGTCAGATCTTTTACGAGCAAAAACTCACTAAGGTCTGTGTGGAAGCTGTAACCTACACTAGCCAAATGGCTACCTAAATATTAACAACCATTGCTGGTCCCAAAACCCAAGACTCAAGTCAGGGACCAGAACTACTAACACAATTCTAACAACATGAGAATAAAACAACAGTATAATAAAACACACACACCCCAAACTCTCAAGGGGAGAAGCTAAAAGGGCATAAAATAGTGCCCACACTAAGTTGCCCGCACCCCACCCAAGTAGAAGTTCTGAGAGGGGCAGGTTGGGGAGGTATAATATAGCAAGACTCCATTAGAAGAAACAACATTACTAAGGTGAGTAATTTTTCTTCAAACAACATGAAGTCTTGCTATATTATGAAGTAGCAGACTACACAGCAGTACCTCCATGGAGGAGGGCAGGACCTACTTAGGAATAGGCTCTGAAGAACAGCTGTGCCAAACCCGACATCTCTCCTGGCCTGGACATCCAGGGAGTAATGCTTGGTAAAAGTGTGCACCGCTTTTCCAAGTAGCAGCCTGGCATATCTCTAATATAGGGATGTCTCTGGCAGCAGCTAGAGACGAGCTGTACCCCTGGTAGAGTGAGCCCTCAAGCCAGAGGGGGGATCTCTGCCCAGTTTCTGATAACAAAATTGGATACAAGAGACAATCCACCTGGCAACTGATCTCTTTAGTGGCAGGTTTGCCTTTCCCAACTTCACCATAGGTAAGGAAAAGTTGGAGGGATTCGAACCTGTGACCTTTGGTACGCTCTGTATAGTAACTAAGAGCTCTCTTAACATCCAGGCTGTGCAACCTCCTCTCACCAGAAGAGGAGTGATCAGTGAAAAATACTGGAAGGAGATAGATTGGTTAAGATGGAAATCTGAAACCACCTTAGGTAAAACTTCCTACTAGTCCTAAAGACTACCTTATCTCTGTGGAAAGAAATAAAGTCAGTTTCCACTGACAAGGCTTGCAACTCACTTATGCGTCTAGCAGAAGTGATAGCCACCAGAAAAACAGTTTTCCAAGTTAGATACTTAAGCTCTGCAGAAAACAGAGGTTCAAAGGGTGTATTAACTGGGCAATACAAACATTAAGGTCCCAGGCAGGGGCCGGATCCCGAAAGGGTGGATTAGTATGGAGTAATCCTACAAAAACTTGGAAAACACAGGGTGAATGGAAGAGGGATGACTTTCCTGCTGACACAAAAGCAGATACAGCTGCCAAATGGACTCTCAGGGTAGCTGGTCTGAGACCCAAGGAATTAAGATGGACCATGTAATCCAATACAATGGGCAAATCAGCAGATTCTGGGGAAATATTTTTCCCAGCACACCAAATGGAAAACCTTTTCCATTTAGAACTATAAGTAGCCCTAGTGGAAGGCTTTCTGGAAGCCTTTAGGATTTCAAGAACACCTTGAGAGAGGTGTAAATCAGCAAACTCTAACTCCTCAAGAGCCAGGCCTTGAGGTTGAGGGATTTGAGGTCCGGATACCAAACCCTTCCCTGGGCACAAGTTAACAGGTTGTGAATCCTGGGGAGGCAAAGGGGAAGATGGATTGTCAGTGACAGAAGGAGTGGGTACCAGGGCTGCCTGGCCCAATCCGGGGCAATCAGAATCACCCTGCAAGGCTGAGATCTGATTTTGACTAATACTTTGAATAGGAGAGGAAGGGAGGAAAGCATAAAGAAACTTCCCTCCCAATCCAGGAGAAGGGCATCCAGGGGACTGAGCCAAACACTGGAGGCCTGAAACAGAACAGAGGAAGTCTGTGATTGTCTGGGGCTGCAAAAGATCTATCTGAGGGTGCCCCTCCTGGCAAAGACTATCCCCAGCACTTGAGGATCCAGGGACCATTCGTGATGGCCCTGGGAAATCCTGCTGAGAGCATCCGCTAGGACATTGTCCTTCCCTGGAAGATGAACTGCTATGAGGGAAGTGTTCAGGGAATAGGCCAGAGACCACAACTTCATTGCCTCGGTGCACAAGGCCGAAGACCGAGTGCCCCCTGTTTGTTGATGTACCACATTGTTGTGGTGTTGTCTGTTCTGACTTGTATCACCTTGTTGTGGACAGATGCAGAAAATGCTTGAAGAGCTAAAAAGACAGCTCTGAGTTCCAGCCTATTGATGTGGAGCAGAGATTCCCGTGGGGACCACACTCCCTGAGTGGAAAGGTCGCCCATGTGGGCTCCCCAACCCAGAAGGGAAGCATCTGTAGTGAGAGTCAAATTGTAAGCAGGGGAATGAAGGGGACCCCAATCTTAAATTGCTCTG
The DNA here is from genome assembly GCA_016271365.2 of Neoceratodus forsteri. Classification (NCBI taxonomy): domain Eukaryota; kingdom Metazoa; phylum Chordata; order Ceratodontiformes; family Ceratodontidae; genus Neoceratodus; species Neoceratodus forsteri. The sequence goes on from CM028132.1 coordinate 766,172,733, forward strand.
ATCCTGCCACCACTGGAGGGCCTGGATCAAGGTTCAGTCACTGGGACCAACTTGGAAGGGGTCTCTTCTCTGAGACCAATAGGTTCTCAAGTGAAACTGAATGTCTCTCATCTGAAATCTTGCTCCTGCACAACAGCTGTGGATGCAACCATGTGTCCCAGGAGCTGCAGAAAGTGTCTTGCTGGTCGAGGCGTGCAGGGTGAAGGAGGAGCCAGAGTCACTAAATTGGTCACCCTTTCTAAGGAAGAAAGCTCTGGCTAGCTTTGTGTCCAGCTCTGCCCCTATAAAGGTGAGTACCTGGACTGGTTCCAGAACCGACTTTGGTAGATTTAGCAGAAAGCCCAGGGAGGTGAGAAGCTGCTGGGTAACTTGCAGGTGAGATTTTACCTGTTCTGGGGACTGGCCTACAATGAGCCAATCGTCTAGATAGGGAAAAACAGCAATCCTTTGCCTCCTTAAGTGAGCCACTGCCACTGCTAGACACTTTGTGAATATCCTTGGGGCAGAGGTAAGGCCGAAGGGCATTGCTCTGAACTGGTAATGACCTGAGGGTAGTTCGAATCTGAGGTACTTTCGATGGGAGCTTCTGATTAGGACGTGGAAATAGGCATCCTTGAGGTCCAGGGAGGCTAACCAGTCCACTGGCCTTAGGGAGGGTAAAATCATTGCCAGAGTTACCATTTTGAACTTTGGTTTCAAAAGATGCTTGTTCAGATATCTGAGGTCTAATATGGGCCGCCATTCTCCTGTCTTTTTTGGGGTAAGGAAGTATCTAGAATACAGACCCCTGCCCTGGTGCAGGGAGGAACCTTTCCACTGCTCTGAGAGCCAACAGGGTTGAGACCTCTGCTTCCAGAGCAAAGGTCTCTGAAGCACTTGCAGGTAGAAAAGTCTGGTTCTCAACTTGGGAAACTTTTGAAGCTGAGAACCAGACCCTGGCTTACTACTTCAGAACCCACTTGTCTGAGGTTAAAGAAGCTCAGTTCTGACTGGAAGTAAGCCAGCCTGCCCCTACCGGCAAGGGAATCGCCCTTGGCACCCCATCAGGGTGCCTGCTTAGCAGGAGCTTTAGGCTGAGGGTGGGAGCAGGCCTGCCCACCCCTCGTCTGCCTCTGCCTCTGAAGAAGCCCCTCTGAGCATAGGCAGAGGAGGCCTGAGTCTGGTAAAAAGGCCTGTGAAAAGGCCTACCCCTACCCCTGGGGTATGCCTCTGAGGAGTGGCTTGCCGCTCCTTAGCTTGGGCACTTTTGTAAGTAGTCCTATATTCATCCATCTTTTTCATGTAATTCTCTGTCTGCTCCCCAAACAGAGAATTTCCCACCACAGGAAAATCCATAGCCTTAGTCTGGGTATCCTGTGACAGACTAGTACACCTGAGCCAGGCCAACCTAGAAAAGCTACAGATGTGGCCATGACCCTAGAGGAAACATCATTAACATCCACAGCAGCATGAAACTGTACCTTAGAAGCCTCAATGCCATCAGCAGCCACCTGTTCTAGTTCACTAGCCAGCTGGCCATGGGCTTGCTTGGCTAATTCCATAACAGTATCCCATCTAGATTTCTGATACCTAGCTACATAAGCCATATAATTTGCTTGCCTGAGTCCCAGAGAGGCTGCCATATACTGTTTTTTCGCCATGGCATCAATCTTCCTGGAATCCTTGTCAGGAGGATGTGAAGCCAGGGGGATATTAGCTTTATCACAGGCTGCAGCCTGAACTACCCCAACATGACTGCATTGCTGAGAAAGGAATTCTGTATCAGGACCTGACAATGTGTACCTCTGTCCATCTTTTATCTAGAGGAGGCACAGAATTAGGAGCTTTAAAATTTTTATTGTTTGCTTCCTAAAAGACTTATGCAAAGGAATAGACAATCTCCTAAACTCTGGAATATCCATCATTTCTACAAAATCAGGCTCCTCTTGCTCATCCACAGCTTCTTCCAAGGGAAGCTGGAGGTTTCAGCAACTTTTTGTAAAACATAAAATGAGATGGGGACTCAGATAGCATAGGGAGATTCTAGAGGTCTGTCTGGGAAATGTCCGGTTCAATGGGCACACCCAGACCTTCCAGCCACATTCATACTGTTCATAATCATCCTCCTCCTCTGGTTCATAAAATTCCTCAACATCATATTCCTGAACCACTGGAACCGGACGAACCGACCTTTTGCCAGATAGTGGCGGTTCGGACGATTCCTGAGACAGTGACTGGACAATTTGTATGGCTTTTGCTATCTCTGCAGCAGTTGGAGAAGGGGTTTGGACTCCAAACCTGCTGACTTTCTTGTTTCTTTACGGAATTGGTTCCTCAGAACCAGCTTTTCTTTTGCCGAGAAGTCTCGCCTCTGGTCAGAGGGCACTCCCTCCGGTTCGGTTGGCACCGAACCGGGCTGTCATCCGGTCAGCGGACTTTTAGCCTCTCGTTCCTGAGCCTGCCCAATCTCTTTTCCAGGGTGGCTGCAGGAAATTCTTACATATCTGGCAGTCCGACTGGAGGTGGTCAAACCCAGACAATAGACACATGTGGTGTGTGGTCAGCCTTGGCAAAGACTTCCCACAGACATCACAGTGTTGAAACCCAGTGGGCCCGGTTTTTCTTTTGGGTTTCTCAGACATAATGCCAGCCTAACCAGAAAAACTTGCCCTTTAAACGGCAGTGCCAGGCAAGACACCCTTATCGGTTCCTAACCGTGTCACGGGTATTGGAAAAAGCTGTAATAAAATCCGTTTTTTAGAACCGATAAGAACGGGAACCGACTCTAAAATGTTAAACTTTAAAGTTAATAAGTTTTAACCAGCTGATCGGTTCAAAACCGAACCGATAAACTTACAAGTTCCACACAGACAAAACCTTTAATTTACTTACGATTACCACAGACAGAGCTTGAACCGAACGGTTTTGCGGTTAAAATAAAACTATTCTCGGTTGAATCGAACCGAGAAAACACTGTTTAAACCGAGAAATGAACCGAGCAGTAGGAGAAATCTCCGGAGCGACTGTTCACTGAGGCGGAGTAAAGAATCTGACAGTTCAGGTTTGAAATTACACAGATAGAGCTGCTTCTTAGAGCTCGTGCTCAAAGTTCTATTTTGGAATGGTATTAACCATTTCACCTCCGGTGCAGTTCTAGTGGTGGGACAAACTGCTACTGTCATAATATAGCAAGACTTCATGTTGTTTGAAGGCAGTGTGGCAAACAGATACTGCTTTTTCCCTAACCTGACTCATAGGTATTTTCTGTGGGAGTTTCTCACAGGGATATGAAAGTAGGTGTCTTTGAGAGCCAGTGATGGCAGCTACCTCTCTTTCTGTAGGGATGGTATAACTGTTCCTAGTGTTACCAGTTTGACTTTTTCCTTTTTTATGAACCTGTTCAGGCATCTTCAAACCAGAACAGTCCCCTAATCCCTATTTTTCTTTTTTGTAAGAAAGTACCTTGAGAAAAGGTCTCTTCACTGGGGACTGGGGGTCCACCTGGAGTGATGCAAGCCTATACTGGCATGATGGGCTGCATCTGTCCAGGAGGGGAACCAGGATCCTAGGTGATAGGTTTAAATGCTTCATTGGCAAGCATTTAAACTAGCCAAGGGGGGAGGCACTGGAAAGGAGCAGGGAAATCCTAGCCCCCAAAAATCACGGTAGTAAGTGCGGTAAACACCAACATAGAGGTGTCGATAGGGAGAAGGGCAGGGGTGAATGGAGAAAGTGACAAAGGCAAGAAGGATAGGAATGGGGCAAAAAGGAGTAAGGCCATCAGGAAATGGAGGGTAATGAGTACCAATGCCCGTAGTCTGGACAACAAGCTCCCTGAGCTGGTGGCCTTGATGGAAGAGGGATGCCTGGATATCGTAGCAGTCACAGAAACATGGTACACAGAGAACCATGACTGGGATGTTAACATACCAGGGTACATAACCTACAGGAGAGACAGGCAGGGGAGAAGAGGGGGAGGAGTAGCTCTCTATGTAAAGGAAGGGATAAAAACAACTGAACAAAAGAGTAAACAGGGAGGAGAGGAGGCACTGTGGGTCACCTTGGAGACTGGAAAGGGCACCACAATCCGCACAGGGGTTGTGTACAGACCCCCATGTCAGGGGGAGGGAATAGACAAGGATATGATAGAAGGCATTCTTAGAATGGCAGAGAAAGGGGAGATACTGTTGATGGGAGACATGAATATGCCAGATGTTAACTGGAGCACATTTGCTGCAGCCATATCCAAGAGCAGGGCCATTCTTGATGCCCTACAGGTGGCAGGCCTCAGACAGCTAGTTTTGGAACCCACTCGTGAGGGAGCGATCTTAGACCTCGTACTCTCAAATGGGGGCAGTGAGAGGATCTCAGATCTAGAAGTGGGTTGCCATCTGGGAACAAGTGACCATCAAACAGTGTGGTTCATGTTAAATTCAGCTACAGAGTCAAGCCATACAAAAGTGAGGGTACTGGACTACAGGAGGGCTGACTTTGGCAAGATGGGAGAGTGCCTCAGAAAAGCACTAGCAAACAGGCTAGAAGGAGGTGTGGAGCAACAATGGGGAATCATCAAAACTGCCATCACAGAGGCAACAAGCCTTTGGGTGAAGCAAATAAACAAATCAAAATGAAAGAAAAAGCCACTATGGTTCTCAAAAGAGGTGGCTGTGAAAGTCAGGAAGAAGAAGATAGCATTCCGGAAGTATAAGTAAACACAGAAGGAGCAGGGCAGAGAGCTGTACCAGTTAAGGCAGAAGGAAGAAGGGAGGGAAGTCAGAATAGCAAAGGCCCAAACTGAGGAAAAGACAGCCAACTCGGTTAAGAAGGGGGATAAAACCTTTTATAGGTACATCGAGTAGAAAGACAAAGGAGGGATAGTGAGGCTGAACAGAATGAGCGGTGGGTGGGCAGAGGGGACAGTGAAAAAGCAGGGATACTGAATGAATATTTCTGCTCAGTATTTACAAGAGGAGGGGAAGTGCCTAATCCAATTAACAGAAGCACTCTTGATAGGGGTCGATCCCAGTCCTTTCACAGAAGAAAGGGTTCTGCAAGAACTCCTAAAACTGAAGGTGGACAAAGCAACGGGGCCTGATGGAATTCACCCCAGAATTCTAAAAGAATTAAGGGGGGAACTAGTGAAACCACTGGCTACTCTTTTTAATAAATCATGGGAGGATGGTGTGGTACCCGAGGACTGGAGGAAGGCAGATGTGATTCCTCTTCACAAAAGTGAGACCAAGACAGAGGCAGGAAACTACAGACCTGTCATTTTGACCTCTGCGGTAGGGAAAGTGATGGCGTCACTTCTGAAGGAAAGAATAGTTGAGTACCTAGAGGACAGTGGGGCACAGGACCCAAGGCAGCATGGGTTCACAGCGGGAAGGTCATGTCAGACGAATCTAATAGATTTCTTTGACTGGGTGACCAAAGTAGTAGACCAGGGAGGGGCTGTGGACATGGTCTACCTAGACTTTAGCAAGGCATTTGACACAGTCCCACACAAAAGATTAATAGTCAAATTAACCAGCCTGGGAGTGGGTCCCAGGGTGGTAGCCTGGGTAAAACATTGGCTGGACAACAGGACACAGAAGATAATTGTAAATGGAGTCCACTCTGAAGAAAGAGGGGTTACTAGTGGGGTACCGCAGGGTTCAGTATTGGGTCAAGTCCTTTTTAATGTCTTCATAAGTGGCATTGCAGAGGGACTGGAAGGAAAAGTATGCCTCTTTGCAGATGACACAAAGATCTGCAACAGGGTTGATACACAAGGAGGCATGGAAAGGGTGAGAAGGGACTTGGCAAGGTTGGAGGAATGGTCAGAAGTATGGCAGCTAGGATTCAGTGCAAGAAGTGCAAAATAATGCATCCGGAAACAAGAACCCAGGGAAGAATACACAGTGGGAGGTAGTAACAACAACAAAAGAGGAAAGGGACCTGGGGTAATCATATCAGATGACCTTAAGGTTAGCAAGCAATGTGAGAAGGCAGTAGGGAGGGCTGGGGGTATACTGGGATGCATAGGGAGAGGCATCAGCAGCAGAAAACAGGAAGTTGTTATCCCTCTGTACAGACAGTTGGTGAGACCCCATCTGGAGTACTGCGTCCAGTTCTGGAGACCCCATCTCCGCAAGGACATAGACAGGATAGAGGCAGTCCAGAGGAGGGCAACTAAAATGGCGCAGGATCTGCAAAAGAAGCCGTATGAGGAGAGATTAAGGGAGCTTAATATGTATACCCTTGAGGAAAGAAGGGAGAGGGGGGACATGATAGAAACTTTTAAGTACCTTAGTGGAATCAACAAAGTCCAAGAGGGTAGCATCTTTCAGAAAAAGAGACATGCAAGAACAAGGTGACACAATTTAAAGATAGAGGGGAGCGGTTCAGGGGTAATGTGAGGAAGTATTATTTCACAGAGAGGGTAGTGGATGCATGGAACAGCCTTCCTGAGGTTGTGGGGTCTAAAACTGTGGGAGAATTCAAGAATGCATGGGACAGACATAAGGCAATTCTTGTGGGGGGTAGGAAGAAATAGGCTGTTGGTTAACTACGATCTGTGGCCTATCCTGTAGGTAGGGAAATGGGCAGACTAGATGGGCCAAGCGGTCCTTATCTGCCGTCAAAGTCTATGTTTCTGTTTCACCACTATGAGGTGGGGGACCATTTCTATGGCCTTTATCCTTAGCAATTTCTTTACCTCTAGCCCTAAGTGGATTTTTTTTCCTAACGTTGGAGTGAAGGAAAACCCTTTGGTCTCTTCTGTTTTGTGGGGCCTATGAACTGAAGAGCTAAACTCTGACTCATCACTTCCAGTACCCACTTGTCTTTGGTGATGATTTTTCACTCCTGGAAGTAGTAAGATGGGCAGCCTCCCACTGGTAGGGGTTCTATGCCAGCCCGCACAGTCAGGGATTTTATTTTTCTTGTGACTTAGGAGCTGGTGCTTGCATCTGTTTTGCACCTCTCCTGCCTCTGCCTCTTGGGGCACTCTTCTGAGGGCGGTAGTCATAGTACAAGTTAGACCTTTATTAGCAGGCCCTGTCCCTACCTTCCTTTTCATATGGCCTGAAGGAAGAAGAAGCACTCTCCTTCTGGGTCGAATTCTTACAGATGTACAGTAGGCTTCTGTTCTGTCCCCAGAGAGGGTGGGTCCCTCGAATGGGAAGTCCATAGCCCTTGTCTCTGTGTTCTCTGACAGGATGGTTGCCCTGAGCCAGGCAAACCTTCTCAGAGCTACCATATGTGCTAGCCCCTTTGAGGCTGTGTCATTTGTATCCACAGCCATGTGGAACTAATATTTGGTGACTTCCAGTGCATCTTTAGCAGTTTCTGCTAGATCACTGCCAAGTTCATCTCCCATCTTCTCACTTAGGGCTTACAATTTACTCTAAAGGGTTTACTTGTACTGTACAGTGTATGCCATGTAAATAACCTGCTTTAACTGCAGGGTGGCTGCAGTGTACACTTTCCTTGCCTGCATTTCCCAAATTGTGAAGGGGATTCCTTGCCTTGACCGGATGGTGCTCTCCACTGGTTTCGAACCATGCTGAGGTTCGAATCCTCCATCGGCCTGCATTTCCCTGACTGTGAAGGGGATTCTTTGCCCTGACTGGGCAACGCTCTCCTCTGAATTCGAATCATGCTGAGGTTCGAATCTCCTGTCGGCCTGCATTTCCCTGACTGTGAAGGGGATTCCTTGCCCTGACCAGGCGGTGCTCTCCTCCGAATTTGAACCACGCTGAGGTTTGAATCCCCTGTCAGCCTGCATTTCTCCGACTGTGAAGGGGATTCACTAGCCGAGCTGCTTAACAGCAGATGAACAGCAGCTACTGCCATTTCCTACACCTGTTTTTCGGCCCTCTCATCCACCTCCACCCCCTACCTATATTAAATCCTCTTGCTAACCCAAGTGGTCCACCACTTCACCAATCAGGTGTTCAGTCATCTCTTAAAGGAGACTTACCATTCAGACTTCATCTTAGTCTCTTAAAGGGGCATGTCCTCTCTGAAGTTGACTTAGTTATTTCCTACTCCTAAGGGTACTAATTCAGCATTCTGAGCTCAGCTCTCCAGGTGCCTAGTCCCAATTTAATTACTAATTATCAGCACATGCCAAGAATGTGACTCTTGAGTCACCTCCTAACTCTAGCTCTCCTAACTGGTGGTTTGCCCCTACACTAACAACAATGCCACTCAACCAGATCTGACCTACCAACTACCTTCCCTATGGGGTACTCCTGGCACATCAGAAACAAACTGTGCCACAAAGCCTCCTCTATCCCCTGTCTCATGACCAGTTATCCCCACCAAACCACCCTATCCTCCTTCTTCTCCTTGCTCTGCCTGACCTCTCCTGTCCTCCCACCATCTCCATTAATTGCAAACCCAGAAATCATAAACCTATATTCTTTCTAAAGGCACTCAAGTTCCTCATCTTACGGAAATTCCTACTACTACTCCTTCTGTCCGGCAAATTCCACCCTAATCCTGGACCTGTGCAGCTTCCTCAGATCAGTAATTACACCCATGGAGCCCTTAAACCTGCATCTATAAACATCAGGAGTCTCCACCATAATTTTTTTTTTTTTAGTTTTTGTTGACCAGGTAAGTGCACGAGACAAATTCTGCCTATTTTCAGGCATGACCCTGGAGAGGGGGATACTGATGAATGCCAACTGACTTTGAACCAGATTAAGTGGTTGGTGGTATTTTTAGTGAATGGAGGAAATTTGGCCAGGACACCGGGAAAATTCCTCTATTCTTTTCGAGATGTGCCATGGGATCTTTAACATCCACCTGAACTACCACCAGAAGAGGCAGATGGGACCTTAGTTTAATGTCTCATCCAAAAGACAGCACCTCAGGAGTGCAGCACCTCCCCTCACGCTGCACTACAGCATCAGTACTGCGATTAAACCCAAGTGCCTGGTGTGGGGATATAATCCACAGCCTTCTGATCTTCTGGCCTCTGAGGCAAGTGTGCTACCTGCTGAGCCACTGACACAAAATTTATCTTCTCCAGGTCTGCGTGATTCAACACAGACCTGACATCCTTGCTGTGGTTGAGACTTGGCTCTCTCCTAAGGTGCCCAATACTGCCGTCCCACTGGATGGCTACTCACTTCTTACAATTAACAGGTTGGGAAAGAGGGGCGGAGGTTGCGCTATTTACCCGAAAACCCCACTCCAGGGGTATGCCCTTCCCAAAATAGACACCAACAGTCCCTCCCAGGCTCTAGATAAGATAAGCTGCTCCTTGGTTGCCAAGGCAAATCGCTCACCAACATTGCCTGTTATGTCCCTCTGCAAGACCACTCTAAAGGTTTCTCTGCCTTAATCAATCATCTCTCAACCCCCCCAGCTAATATTAGCTGTAGCAGTTAAGGGTTATTTATTTTATGGTAGGGTTTAGGAGTTTTTGGATTATTTATTTGCCTAAATAAGTGTTGTGGGTTCATATTGTGTTGGGTTGTTATGTTATTTTGTTTTGGTTCTTAGTTTTAGTAGTTTGTGGGTTAGCTAAGTGAGAACTGCCTGATAATCTGATTGTCAGAATGTGTCGGAGGCCTGCCCCCATGGTCGTGCGCTATTCACCCTCTGCTCTCTGCACCCTCCTTCCCTTTATTCCTCCCCCATTGCAGTTTACAACTTACCAGCACTGTAGGGCGCTGGGTATTGCTCGTAAGGGGAGGAGAGGGGCCGGAGATAGCGAACAGTAGAGGGTGAATGAGCAGGGCCACCACATTGGGGGCGTGAGATCCAAGAGATGCCCTGTGGTGAAATGGAATCTAGAACGTGGTTCACCATGTCTGGTTTCCATACCCAAGGGATCCACCAATATTGGTGGGCTGGTGGCTCGGGTGGCCCTGGAGGTTCATCCAGCTCGGGCTGTGTTATGCAATGCCAGGTCCATTAAAAACAAGACTGTAATTACTGTAGATCTTGTAGAAATGGTGGATCTGGCTTGCATCACCGAGACCTGGCTGGATGAGAATTCTGGCCCCATTTTGGAGGCTTTAACTCCAGCCGGGTACTCGGTGATTCACCACCCAAGACTGGATCTTTTGGGGGGGGAATGTTGCAGTCTGTTTTAAGACTGAACTCAACCTCACGAGTGTACCAGTTGAGGAGAACGAATCATTCGAGTGTACTGTGGTAGCAGGTGTAGGTTGTAGGATCGCTCTCATGTACCGTCCACCTGGAGATGAGAAGCTGTTCCTTCAGGAAGTGGCGGACTTCGTCGTCGACATGGCATTTGAGTCACCCAGACTGATGGTTCTGGGCAACTTCAATGCCTGGGTTGATGATGAATTCTCGCAGTTTGGACAACACTTACTCCAGCTGATGTCATCTCTGGACCTCACACAGATATTACCACTGCTACTCATAAACATGGTCACTCTCTTGACTTATTCTTTCTCCTGGGAATCGAGGCCTCTGATGTAGGGGTGGAACCAGTTGGATGGTCCGATCACTACACCGTGTGGTTTAGTTTTAGTGCCCCCCCTTTGCAGGCCTACCCCTGTGGAGATGGTCAGGTATCGCCCTTTACGAGATGTTAGCTCTGAAAGCCTGGTGGCAGTACTTGACCTATCGTCCCTTCCAGTGGCAAACAGTGACCCAGAAGCCCTTGTGGTAGCCTATAATATGGCTATCTCGGTGGCCCTGGATGTCGTTGCTCCTGTTCGTGTTCACCCTCGGTCCCCATGATTTGATGCGACCTTGAGGGAGATGCAGAGACTAGGACGAAGGTTAGAGCATTGCTGGCGGAGATCCTCCCTTGATGCTGACCACCTTAGATTGATGGAGCATTATTAAGCCTATCAATGTGCAATCGCCTGTAAGAAGGCAGAGTTCCTGTCTGGGGAGATTGCGGCTGCTCAGAATCGACCAGCTCAGCTCTTTTGCACTGTGGACAGACTGTGCAACCCAGCCTGCCTACAAGTTTGAAAGGCATTTTCGCAAATACAGTGCGATGAACTTGCTCGGTTCTTTGCAACTAAGGTGGCCGACATTAGGGTGGTGCTCCAACCAGCACACTCTAAGGGTGTTGCTTTGGATCAGCACGTGGCCACTGCCCCTCAGCTTTCCTGGAGTACCTTCGACTGACCGGAGTTCTTGGATATTATGCGGATTTTCCAGGGTGCACACCCTACATGCTGTAGTTTGGAACCTGGACCAACTTCCCCTGATCTTGGGTTGTATTGATTCCATTGGTCCGATCCTAGCACGGATAGTCTGGTGCTCCTTGGAAACAGGTGAGTTTCCTAGCTCCCTGAAAGAGGTGGCGGTAACACCCTTCTCGAAGAAAGCTTCTTTGGACCCCAACTGCCAAACTAACCACAGACCAATCTCTAAACCTCCCTTTTTAGGGAAGGTGATTGAGATGGTAGTGGCCGTACAGCTGGAGAACCATTTGACCATCCATGATATCTATGAACCCCTCCAGTCCAGTTTTCGAAAGAGGCAGAGTATCGAGACAGCGCTGGTTCATGTGCTCAATGATCTCCTGATGGCTAGGGACTGAAAGAACCGTTCCATCTTGGTTCTTCTAGATCTCTCATCAGCTTTTGACACTGTGGACCATGGGGTTCTACTTGAGTGCCTGAGGTTCATCTGTGGACTATCGGGGTGTAGTCCTCAGGTGGTTTACATCTTACCTCACTGGAAGAACGCAGAGTGGTTTCCAGGGTTTATTTCTCTGACCCAGTTTCTCTGTCTTGTGGGATTTCTCTGGGCTTGATGTTGTTCCCCATGTTGTTCGCAGTGTACATGCTGCCCCTCGCAAACACTGTAAGAAGGTATCGGCTGAGGTTTCACTGCTATGCTGATGATATCCAGCTCTGCCTTTCCTTTGCACCCGACCAGGATGGAGCTCTCTCAGTCTTTAATAACTGCCTCAAAGAAATCCAGGAGCGGATGGACTCGAGTTGGCTGAAGTTGAACTCGGAAAAGACAGAGGTGCTGGTTGTGGATCCAGCGCATCAGATAGGGGGGCCGGGGATTGGTTCACCCTCCAGGTTTTATCTTGGGGGTGTTTCATTCCTCACCTCTGAACATATGTGTAACCTGGGGGTAATTTTTGACAAAGAGAGACTGCATTCACAGGTGTCTGCCATCAAGTCCTCATTCTACCATCTGAGGAATATCTCCAGGATTAGGCACCTTGTTCCATCTGGTGATTTTCCTACGCTGGTCCATGCTTTTGTGTCCTCGTGCTTGGACTATTGCAATTCCCTTTACGTAGGGCTTCCTGGGGTGGAAATCCACTGCCTGCATCTGGTGCAGAACACAGCGGCCTGGCTTTTGACTGGTACCTCCCAGTCCAGTCATATTTCACCGGTGCTGCATGGACTGCACTGGCTGCCAGTTCACTTCTGACTTTTTAAGCCCTACATGGACTTGGCCTGGACTGCCTGAAAGAGCTCCTGGTCCCTTACTGCCCTGGGCAATCGCTCCGCTCAGCTGACGAGGGGCTGCAGAGATCCCAGGTGTGCTTTGAAATCTTCTGGAGTCTGTGCATTTATGCATGCAGCCCCCACCCTCTGGAATTCTCTACCCATCAGTTACGGGAGTGTGCGACCGTGGATGGATTTAAAAAGGCACCAAAAACATATTTATGGATTCAAGCATTTGGTGATTGACTTTATTCGCCTAACTGTATCAGCTGTTTTATATATTTTTAGATTTGAAATGTTTGATATGTTTTTAAACTCAGTAAGGCACCTTGGTTTTTGAAAGGCACCATAGAAATAAAGCTTATTATTATTATTATTATTATTATATTGTGCTCCTTGGTGACTTCAATATCAGTTGGCTGGCACCCACAGCTGACATCTACAGAGACGCAACTACTGCAGTTAACTTGACCCAGGTTGTGTCCTCTCCAACCAGACGTAATCACAGTGCTGGTAGATCTACCATGCTGGACCTCATTTTCACTAACAGACCTGATAGAATTATGGATGCCAAGGTTCTCTCTGATTCCCTTAGTAACTACTTCCCCATCATCTGCCTTTGGTCCAATAAATCACCCAAGCTCCGTGTAAAAACCATGTTCCACCATATCCTCAAGAAAGGTCAACTAAACCAATTTAAAGCCCACCTCAACAACCTGGACTGGTCTCTTCTAGACTGCACCTTCCATGGACCATGCCCTTGACTTCTTCATACACAAGTTTAATGATGCCTGTGACATCTTTGCCCTCAGAAAAAAGCTGGGGAAAAAAAATACGTAATAATCCATGGATTACACCCTCCCTTCTTTCCTGTATGGACAGAGATAATCTCTGGCATAAAGCTAGGGCCACAGGCAGCCCAGCTCACTGGCAAAATTACAGAACTGACAGAAGCTCCTGTACCAAGCTATCCAGCAAGTCAAACAGGACTACTTCAAGGATGCACTCTCAAGTTCCTGGGGTGACAGCAAGAAATTTTGGGACAATCTAAAACAGCTCACTGGAAAGGCCAACAAATCCTCATGCTGTGTTTTGATGGTGCTGTCACCCAAGATCCACAGCAGATAGCTAACATCAATGCAGCTTTTACCAACCTTAGTGGAGTGCTCCCCCCATTACTTCTTTGACTCCCCAGCCCCCCATCTGGCCTAAACATTGCAGCAACTTCCTCAGCCCACCCTCCCTTCTACTTTAAAACAATCTCCCCTAGCTCTGCCAAGAAATACCTGTTCAAAGTCTTTGGGAAATCGCATCACAGCAGTGACTTAAAGCTGCTTTGGATGACTCTAGATGCAGTCCTCTTGCCCCTTACCAAAATTCTAAACAAGTCACTCTGCCTGGGGCAATTCCCTTCTCAGTGAAAGGCGGCCATAGTGACCCCTGTCCATAAGAGTGGCGACTGAGCACAGTGCTCCAATTATCACCCCATCTCCATCCTCCCTCCCTATCAAAAGCCCTGGAATGGATAGTAGCTGACCAGCTATTAGAGTTCCCATCAAAACACAACATTCAATGCCCTGAACAGCACAGTTTTAGGAAACACCACAGCACCACCTCGGCCGTTCCTGAATTCAGTTGGGGTTTTGGGTGAGGCATAGCACAGAAACACTTGAGCACTTGTTCGGGTGCAGAATGATGTACTAAATGCAAAATGTTCACTGATGAACCAGTATGTAAAGAGCTTGTGTGTGACAACTGCATATTGATTAGCACTTTATAGGAGGAAATTAAGGTATTATTGCAGAGACTAGAAACCCATAAGGAAATTGAGTTATTGGAAAAGTTTACAGATGATGCTGACCAGGACATTATGCCAGACGAAGCCCCTCTAGCAACAGGCACAGTTATGAGGCTCTTGGAGCAAGAGAAGCTTGAAGAAACAGAAAAGGGGCTATTCAGGCTACTAATAAAATATTGTGGGAGCAACCAAAAAGTCACATAAAAGCACTATGCATTAATCAAAGTGTGAAATCACCCCTACCATTGCATAATAAATTTGAGTGTTTCAGTGATCAAATTAATCCTGAAGACAGGCCTAAGTACAGCTCCCACACTAGTCATCTTAATCTAAACCTTCGTGCTGACCAGGCTACATCACTAGTTCATGAGGCCCTGACCAAGGATATACTTATTGGTTGTTGGGGATTCTATAATTAGGGGAGTGGATTCCGTAGTATGTGATGGCAGGAAGGCGAGTACTACTGTTAGTACCTTGCCTGGAGCTAAAGTGGGTGATGCATCTGATTTACTGGATGAACTTATGGAAAATACGTCCAAACCCTTGGTTGTTATGCATATAGGTACTAATGATGTTAATAAAACCAATCTAAGTGTGTTCCAGACTAAAGTAACTGGCATAACAAAAAGAATTAAAGAAAAAGAGGGGGAATTATTATTTCAGGTTTACTACTAACTCATGGGTATCTTAAGTATAAAAATGGGGCCATAAAATCTATTAACAATTGGCTAAGATCATTTTGTAAGACTGATAATACAGGTTTCATGGACAACTCAGTTACATTCAACAATAAATCCCTATTCAAACCAGATGGTCTTCATCTCAGTCAAGCAGGTACTAGGGTACTGGGCAGGAAGCTGAACAAAATTATTGATTTTCATTTAAACTGGCACGGGGGGGCCAGTATATGAAAGACAGTACCCCAGTTACAATCATGGGTGGGGACAATAAGCAGGGACTGGATTGGAAGGTTGTGTTAATCAACGCCAGAAGTTTAGTAAACAAGTTCAAAGAACTTTAAATTCTACTAGTATCATAAAATATATATAATATTCTAAAGCGCAACTTTTGTTGTGAAGTGCTCCCGAGACACGCACAGCCACTTCCGGGTTCGAGGGCCCATAAAACTCGAACTGCAGCAAGCATTTTCTTTTAATGAGATCTGAAGTACTGCTGTGGGAAATCAGTGGGAGCTGATAAATTATAACATTGACAGTGTTGTTATTTTAAAATTGGAGCCCTATTGTTCCGGTTAAGGAACTAGGCAGAGGATAGTGGAAGCCCTATATTGTGTTCAGGGGCAAACTACCAACGCTTAATAGTGTTTGTTTTATTTGTTAAGGGAGTAGCCAGACAAGAGATGAACCGACTCCAAGTTCTCTGTAACAAGGTGGCTCGGTTCGCCACACAATCCGGCCCCAGGACCCATCACTGCAACACTTTGTCACAACTAAAATGGCCCTCCAGGGAAGCCCAGCTTCAGTACCCACTACTCTGCCAAACCTTTAAGTTACTTAGCCCCTCCCCTCCCCCCTGCCTCTCCAGACTCATTGCCCTAAAGAGTAACCCTAGGCTCCTCTGCACGATGGACCAGACACTCCTAGCAGTGCCCAGAGTCAGAACTAAGGTGGGGGGCAAGTCGTTCGCCCACACCGCCCCCACCCTATGGAACTGCTTGCCCCCAGGAGTCCAGGAAGCTACCTCCCTCAACAGCTTCCACACAAGGCTTAAGGCACATATTATGTCCACCTCCAAGTGCAACTGCTAAAGAAAGGGGGCCCCCAAGCATAAGCCCAAAATATCACAGCCCTACACCCATCAACGAAACAGGGGGCTACACCCCCTACACTTTAGGGTAGTATCTCTTATGATTGCACTAACCAAATGTCGAACTCAGCAAATGTAACCAGCTGAGGTACAACTATGTATTACCCTGTAGTATGTTTGTATGCCTTCTTTGTAATGTATTAAGTTGTAATTTTTACCATGTAAACCCGGGTTGCCCCTGAAAAAGGGACCTTCGGGGCCCAGTGGGCTCACCCGGTTACCAAAATTTAATAAATAAATAAATAATTGCTGCAACTGTCAGGTCAGAGCCCTTAATACAGCTTGGGGCACAGGGGCATCTGACTTTTATTTTCTAAAGCGCAACTTTTGTTGCAAAGTGCTCCTGAGACACACACAGCCACTTCCAGGTTTGAGGAACCATAAAATCTTGCACTGTAGCGAGCAAGGCGAGCGAGAGCAGGGCGCGTATTGTCAAGGCCGCAGAGTATTGAATGCTGGTTTGATGAGATGTCGGCTGTGTCAGCTGGAGAAAGCTAAGAAGACCAGGAGGCTAGATAAGCTGTGAGTATATACAGTAAAATGCTGACGTGCAGCCTATATGATATGTTTATGCATGGGGAGGAGGTGGATAATTATACATGCAGTAAATGCTGTGAAATCAAAGAACTTAAGGCTGAAATTGCGGCGCTTAAAGCTAGGATGAAGGTACAGTTAGAAATATCAACACTGGAGCAATTTATTGACTCCATGACAGAGGGTACTACTGAGGACATAAACATTAGTAATGAGGAGGAGTATGAAGGCATTATGTCATCAAATGGGATGACCAAAAGCCCAGAGGTACGGTCGGTGGTCCCCAAAAAAATGTCACAAAAAAGAGGAAGAAGGAATATTGGAGGGTTGTCAAATATCCTGACCCCAAATAGATTTCAGACCCTGATTACAACTGAGGAAGAGGATGAAGAAATCCAACTAAATACTGCTGTAGGCCTTAGGGAACCAAATAATGTATGTACAAGCACCCAGAGTGATGTAATGCATTTACCACAACCAATAAATACTGCTGTAGGCCTTAGGAAACCAAATGATGCATGCACAAGCACCCAGAACACTGTATTACACTTACCACAACATATTCAAGTCCCAGAAAGTAATACCCCAAGGGATATCTTGTTTATTGGTGATTCAGTACTACGATACGCTTATAATGTGTTGTGTAAACAGCAAAATGAGTACACAACTGTCAGTGTACTGGCAGGAGCAGGCATAAGTGATATAAAGCAACTCCTGCCGGGCTTATTAGAGAACACCATCACCCCAGTTACAGTTTTACATGTAGGAGTTATTGACGTTGGGAAAAGGGATATTCTAGAAATACAGAGGGATTTTGAAGCTGTGGGTGTTGTACTTAGAAGTAGAGGGTGCGAGTGATGATTTCCGGGATTTTACCTACCCCCAGAGCAAGTAACTTAATAAATCAGAAAATTTTTAGATTCAATGGCTGGCTCAAAAGATGGACTTCTAGAGAGGGATATTCTTATATAGAGCACTGGCAGGAATTTCAGAACAGTCAATTATTTGCAAGGGATGGGTTGCACCTTAATAAAATGTGAAAACGTTTATTAGCACAACAACTTAAGAATACTGTACATCACCATTTAAACTCCACCAGAAGGGGGATGTGGAGGATATAAAATCAGGGGATGCACAAACTGAGTGGAATTTTATGCTCATCAATGCAAGGAGTCTTACAGATAAATTTGATGAATTACAAGTAATATTAAACACTCATAACATTCATGTTTGTGCAATCGTGGAAACATGGTGACAACCTGAGGATACCTGGGATAAGCAAATCCAGGGGCATACAGTGTATATAATAAGGATAGGTCCCTTTCAAGAGGTGGGGGGGTGGCTCTATATGTAGCAGATGGTATTTCTACAGAAAGTATGAATACATCTAGCTGGTTGGATCTAGAAGTTATATGGGTTAAGATTAGTCCACCCCGAGCAGCAAAGATTAATTTGGCAGTGATTTATAGGCCACCATCCACTAGGGTAATGGAGGATGAGGTTATCTTAGATTTTATCAACCAGTTTTCTCTAGCAGGGAATGTAATAATGGTTGGCGACTTTTCAACCTCCCTGGTGTTGGATGGGATACATTAAGAGCAAGTACATTTGTAGCATCTAAATATTTAGAGATATTTATTCTCACGGGATTGGATCAGTATGTTACAACTAATACAAGGGGAAATCATATCCTGGACTTACTATTAAGTAATCTTGGGGATAATATTGTTAACTGCAATTTATTCCCCCCATTGGGATCTAGTGACCACTCTGTAGTTGGTTTTCAGTACTCTGGTACTCTTGGGCTTAAAAAAAGTATCACAGTACTCCATAGGTATAACTCAGCAAATTTTGAGCAAATGATGTATGAATTAGAAGCATGGGATTGGAAATCAGATTTCGATAACCAGACAGTCACTCAAATGTGGGACAAGTTAACAGAAATCCTAAATGGCTTAATGCTGAGACACGTACCAACTAGAAATAAATATAAGGAGACCAGACATTCCCCTGCACCATGAATGACCCAATCTGTTATTGGATTAATTAAAAACAAAAATAAAGCATACCATCAAGCAAGACATAACAACATGGAAGCTGGCTGGGAGATGTACAGAAAAAGTCTTAAACTAGCCAAAAAGGGTATTGTTCAGGCCAAAAGAAATTATGAGCATACAATGGCCACTAAAGTCCAGGATAATTATAAGACCTTTTAGGCATATATTAATAGTAAGAAGGGGAAAAACAATATTGTTGGACCCCTAAAAACACAAAATGGGGATCTTATAATAGAGAATAGGGCATTAGCTGAGGAATATAATACATATTTTTCATCAGTATTTAATGTAAGCCCTCGAGTTATCCAGAACGATGGTGAAATAATACATAGGGGAGAAAGCCTAAGGATAGACCCAGCTGATGTCTTAAACAGACTACAAAAGGTAAATCAGAATAAAGCGCAGGGGCCAGATGGGATTCATCCCAGGGTAATTTAAGAAATGGCAGCAGTATTAGTGGGTCCAGTATCCTACCCTTTTTAGAAAAGTATAGATACTAGCGAGGTTCCAGAGGCCTGGAGGTAAGCTGTGATTATATCCATTCACAAAAAAGGTTCAAGACAGGAGGTCTCAAATTATAGGCCCATTAGTCTGACCTCAGTGCTAGGAAAGATTCTGGAAGGTATAATTAAAGATTACACTGTTGAATTTCTAGTAGCTACAGGCAGGATAGATACGACTCAACATGGGTTTACTAGAGGGAGGTCGTGTCAAACCAACCTATTGGAATTTTATAATAAGGTTAGGTTACGACATGGGAAACCCGGTTGATGTGATTTTCCTGGACTTTGCTAAGGCTTTTGACAAAGTCCCCCATGAGGAGCTTGTGAAGTCACTGTTGGAGTTAAATCTCCCAGTTTGGATACCAAAATGGGTTCAGGCGTGGCTAAAAAATAGAGGCCAGAAGGTCTGTATTAAAAGGGAATTTTCTGACTAGGCTAGAGTGACTAGTGGTATCCCCCAGGGTTCGGTATTGGGATCATGTCTGTTCAATTTATATACTGTATATCAACTATGCAGGTCCATTCAGGGGTTTGGTTGTCTAAATTTGCAGATGACACTAGGATTGGGTGTCCGGTAAATAATATAGAGGAGCAGTTCATCTTACAAACAGCTTTAAATAAATTGGATATGTGGGCCTCCCAGAAGCAATCTATCTTTAATATTGATAAGTGCACAGTTATGCACTTTGGAAAGAAAAATAATCAGTTCCAATATACCTTGGGTGGTTTTGTACTAAAGGCTGTAGGTGAAGAAAAAGATCTGGGAATCATTATTAACAGTGAACTTAGTTTTAGTTTATAATGTAACGCAGCTCTAAAAAAGGCTTGCAGTATAGCACACTGTATACAGAGACACATCAAATGTAGAGACAAGGAGGTTGTGATGCCCTTGTATAATGCACTGGTGCGTCCCCATGTGGAGTACTGTGTTCAGTTCTGGGCCCCATATAAAAAGGGTGACGGAATGATGGAAAGGGTGCAGAGGAGAGCCACCCAAAGGATCAAAGGGACATAGGGACTGAGCTACGAGCAGAGACTGCAGTATTTGGGGTTGTACTCATTGGAGTATCGTAGAATGATAGGAGATATGTGTTTGA
The DNA here is from genome assembly GCA_016271365.2 of Neoceratodus forsteri. Lineage (NCBI taxonomy): Eukaryota > Metazoa > Chordata > Ceratodontiformes > Ceratodontidae > Neoceratodus > Neoceratodus forsteri. The sequence goes on from CM028132.1 coordinate 766,192,926, forward strand.
TCTACAGAGCACTGACAGATATCAAATTGTGGGATCTCTTAGGCCTAGTAAAAAGGGATCAACCATATAATACTAGAGCCCACTGTCACCAATTAATAAAGGATAGATATAGAACAAATAAAAGGAAATATTGGTAAAACAATAGGGCAACAGAAATTTGGAACGTGCTGCCTTGTGAGGTTGTGGAGAGTAAAACAATGTTGGGATTTAAAACAAATTTAGATAAATTTCTTTTAAGTAAAAATATTAATGGGTATACATAAATCATGTTTTGCAAGCTCATGGACTAATGTCTTTAATGCTCTGTATTATCTATGTAATCTATGTATATAGCCTGCATTACTGAAACCTGGTGGGTAACAACGACACATGGGAAAAAACTATACATGGATATAACTTGTATTATAAATCATGAGTTTATAGGAAGGAAGGTATAGCAATGTGTGTCCAGGACTCCATAAAAAGTGTTCAAATACTCCATGAGGACCCTGAGCTCGAAGTTATCTGGGTTAAACTACTGCCACCGACTGGTACCAAAACAATAACTGGGCTATTTTATAGACCACCCTCTATTACCTCAGCTAATGACCTAGCTTTTCTTAATTAGCTTAATAACTTAAACCCGGTTGACAAATTATTATTGTTGGGGGATTTTAACCTTCCCAATATTGACTGGAAGCTAACAAAAGGGGGGAAATAAAACTGAAGATATGTGCTTAGATGTATTTGACCAAATTGTACTGGACCAAAAGGTGTATGACAATACCAGAGGTAACAATATATTGGATATTGTGCTAACTAATTTGGGGGATTCACTTGATATGGTTGAGATCTCCACCCCTTTGGGAAACAGTAATCACTCCATGGTCTCATTCAGGCTAAAAAGGTTGGAATTATCTACCAATCCTGGGGGGACTACTAAATTCAATCTAGCTAGAGCAAATTTTTCTCAGCTAAGAAAGGAACTAGCCTCATGGGATTGGTTTAAGGACTTAAATGGGAACAATGTAGAGAGTATGTGAAATATACTTTTTGCAAAGCTTAATAAACTGATTAGTACACATATCCCAAGACTGCATAATAACAAGGGAAGCAAAAAATGAACCCCATGTTGGCTGAATAAAAACATTAAGCATTTAATGAACAAAAAAAAATAGAATGTTTAAAAAATACAAAAAGGACAAAACAGTAGTTAACTACCAAGAGTACAAAAATTGCACTAAGGAGGTTAAAGCATCTATAAAAAAGGCCCGAGCTCAGCTGGAAGTTATCTTGGCTACCAAGGTTAAGGACAATAAAAAGTCCTTTTTCTTAGGGGTCGGTATTGGCGCCAAAGTTGTTCGTAGTGTATATGCTGCCCCTGGGAGGGATCATTAGGAAGTATGGCTTGGGTTTTCATTGCTATGCTGATGATACCCAGCTATACTTATCCTTTGCTCCAGGAACATCCAACGCAGTAGACGTGATAAACAGCTGCCTTGCAGATATCAACGATTGGATGGCCTCTGAACCCTGATAAGACAGAGGCATTGGTAGTGGCGTTGAACAGAGTGTGTGATAGGATGGCCTCTGGATCAGAGACTGGACTTGTTCTGGAATCTATTCCATTGAAGGCCTCCTCTAGGGTGCAAAATCTTGGTGTCATTCTGGATAGGAGTTTGACGATGGAGGCGCAGATATCTTCCACCGTCCGATCCTGTTTCTTCCATCTCAGAAATGTTGCTAGGATAAAGCCCCTTGTTCTGCCTCTGGACCCCCCCACTTTGATACATGCCTTAGTTACATCAAGGCTTGACTACTGTAATGTGCTCTAACTCGGGGTCGTGGGAGGATCCCTCCACAGACTGCAGCTAGTGCAGAATGCAGCTGTCCAGCTGCTTACTGGGCAGCCAAAGTTTTGTCATATTACTCCTGTGTTGCGTGAGGTGCACTGGCAGCCGGTCAGATGGAGGATCCTCTTTAAGGTGGGTCTTCTCACCTATAAGGCCCTACACAATCAGGGCCCTGGTTATCTGTTAGACCTTCTTGTACCTGCTCTCTCGGTTTGCACCCTCCGTTCCTCCGTTGAGGCCCCCTGGTGATTCCCAGGACAAGGTTGAAATCGGCCGGCAACAGGGTGTTTAGTGTCACCGCCCCATCCTGTGGAATTTGTTGCCCGCCGAGGTTAAGGGGGCTCCTGCGTTGGAGTTATTCAAAGCCCGCCTGAAAGCCCTCCTATTCGCCCAGGCTTTTTTGGATTAAGCTGTTTATTTAGAGTTTTAAACACAGCTACTGGTAATTCGATGGGTAGTTTTATTTATGGGAAACGTTCTTATATGGGTTAATTATTCTTATGTTTATATATTTTTCCTTTTGCTTTCTATCTTGCTTTTAAAGGTATACTCATTTGTTTGTACGGCACCCAGAGCCTCTGGGATTGGGCATCTTTTTAAATAAATTTTGCCTTGCCTTGCCACCTCCTTCATTCATAAAGCCCTGGATCGGAAGCACTTAGTGGGGTCAGTGTACATTAACCTCACTAAAGCTTTTGAGACAGTTAACCACTCCCTCCTAATTGACTCCCTCATTATGATCAGTGCCTCCTCCAGTACGTCAGGTTGGTTTACGAGCTACCTTGAGAGTAGATCCCAACAGGTTAAAATCTGCAACAAATTGTCCACCAGTCAGCTGGTCCACTCCGGAGTCCCTCAATGGTCCATTTTGGGCCCCCTATTGTTTAGCCTTTTTCTTAACTCCTTACCTCAAGCCTGCCCTGGTGACATACTCCTATATGTAGATGACACTGTTATTCGCCAGTCATCCAGACCCTCTAGCCTTAACCCGTAATAACCAAACAAACTTCTTGGCAGTAGAGGAGTGGTTCACATGACACAGACTGGTTATGAACTACAAAAAAAAAAAAGACAACCATGCTGTTTGCTAGCCCCCAAAACAGACTTAAATCATCCATCTTCAGCATACTCAACTGCCTCAGTGCCCCGAATGAACAAGTTCAGATCTTTAAGTACCTCAGGATAACCCTCGATAGTACCCTGTCCTCCTCAGATCATGTACGCATGGTATCCAAAACGGTTAATAGTAGGTTGGGGATCCTCTACAGGCATAAACACTGTTTGCCCCAAGAGGCCATCCAAGCTGCAGTCACTAGCTCCATTCTCTCCACTGTGGATTATGGACTCATCATCTATGGCGCAGCCACCAATACAGCACTAAAAAGAGTCCGCATTGCCCTAAACAAGGCCTGTAGTCTGGTCTCCGGAGCACAAAGCAGGCTGCACAAATGTGACCTGTGTTCCAACGCTAACTGGCTCAACCTCAATGACAGGATAAAGTACCACACGTGCCTATATGGGAAGAAAATCAGCTTGGGCCTAACACCCCCCAACTCCCTGACCCTGCTAACCTGGGCCACGAACTCACATACCACCAGGAGTGTTTCTAACCTCACTTTCCAAGTCCCCTTTTTCCAAACAAATGAAGCCCAACGATCCTTTACCTACCGAGCTCCCAACTGGCTAAATGGGCTTCCCACCGGCTCCCTTGATGTTCCCATGCTTGGCCCTTTCAAGCACCTCCTGAGAAATCACCTTGTTGCATGCAGTCACTGTGACTGCCCTTCCTAGCCCCCTATTTCCCCCTCCCCCTCATCCTAGTATCCTTTTCGCGCCCCCCTTTTTCCTTTCCATCAACCTTCTAAGCCATTTTCCCCTTCCTCTCCCCACTTCCACTGCATCCTTCTACAGCCCTGTCTGCTCCTCCTGGCCTCTTTTCCCTTTTTTCAGCCTCCCATCAAGACTGCTCCTTTTGTTTCTTATCTCTTCCATCTCTTCCCTTCAAAGATTCTTTTGTCTCTCCCCCACCCTCCCTCAGACGACGTCTATCCAGGCTGACTTCACATTACCTGACAAAACCACTTCTGGCTGCCTTCCCTGCCTGTTTCACCCACTAACAACCCAAAGGTCTCCTAGTATATGTACTTACTGGCAACTATATTGTTATAAATACTTGTACTAACCTTACCCAGTCTCTGATATCATGCTTGCTATTGCAACCATCTCCTGAAATCTTTGTTATCTGTATATGTATCGTTAATCTTATTTTTTTATGATGCAATTTTCATGTCTTGTTTATATACAACTCACTATACTCTTGGTGAAATGTTGGTTTTGCATACCTGTATTAACCTAACCTAGTATCTGAATCTTGTAAATTCATTACAACTGCTTCCTGATGCTTTTGGTTTATCTATCTATCTATCTATATGTCTGTTCTTTTGTTTTATTGATGTGGAATCTATGTAAAAGAGTCTTTGACTCGTAGGTATTTGTAATCCGAGAACTGAATAAATTAAAAAAATATAATCCAGCTTTCTGGAATCCTTTTCTGGAGTCATGGAAGTTAGTGACACTTTAGATTTGTCACATGCAGCTGCCTGCACAACTCCCTCATGATCAGGGTGGAAATATAAAAATTCTTCCCCCTGCTTCTCTACTTGATATTTCTTTTCCACTTTTTGCCAGTGCCAGAAGCTGAATCTGGATGCTTCAAACTCTTGCTAGTGGCTTTTCTGAGGATTTTGTGAATGGGTAATGTGTGCCTTTTAGATGAGGTCAGTCCCAACACACTCATAAATTCTGCCTCTTCTATATCCACATCAGTCTCAGTGGAGGGGATATCTAGAGTCTCAACCATATGCTTAACAAATGTGGAATATGAGAAAAAATCCTCATTGACTATGGCTGGTAAACCAAAGCCACGTTCAGGGGTTGTCTCCAGTTCTATTGGTAGCTCTGCATCCTCTTCATTCTCCAGCTCAAATTCAAAAAATGCTTGAGGCTGGGGGCAGGAATAGTGGCAACATTTCCATGGCTTGGAAGGTCTGGAGAAACTGCCACATTTTGTGATGTCCTCTGCTGAGGGCATAGATCTCTGCTCTACTACTGACTCTTGGTGCCTTTCAGGGGAGGTGCAGTGAGATGCTTTTCTTTTAGTGTTGATGGCTCCAGGGCATCTGCTTTTTTTTCCTTTTGCCATCCTTAGAATCAGGGTTCCCCCTATCTGACTTCATGTGCTCTTTCTCTGAGCTGGATGATGGCTTGACAGGTTTTTTTTCTGTCCCACTGATCATACTGCTGCTTTTCTGTCACCTTAGATTTTGTTAGAAGAGAGGTACTCAAAGATGCGTGCTTTCCACCATCTGAGGTTCTTCCCTCCATTTCCTTTTTAGGAGATCTGCTAAGTAACTCTGTGGCAGAAACACAGATTGTGGTGGTCTGTGAAGATCTTGTGACAGGGTTCACCTTTTTTTTTTTTTTTTTTTATCATGTATGCCCTGTCCTTATCTTAGGACTTTCAGTCATAATTGATTGAATTTAGCCAAAATGTATTGCCAAGTTCCTTAGACAATAAAATTCATAAATTGCTAAATGAAACTTTAAAAATAAGCTGTTGATTTAATAATTTTAACCAAAAAAACATTTACCGCATATAAGTGGAAACTGTGAAATTTACTTTTCTCTGGTTCCAGGGAACTGACTACGAAACAGAAAATATCACTAAAATATAAAGATGATAAAAGTAACATAACGCAAACATTGAGAACTAAATAGGAAAAAAAAACAACAGGAGTTTTTACAAATAAAAACAAATACCGGACTCAGTCAATGGACTTGGAGAGGTCTCCGAGGTAAATGTTCTCTTCAGCGGAAAAAAACAAACCAGGTGTTAGTACACTACTGGGAGCACCCGGAATGGCAACATCTGAATGGAGTTCTGATACCACAGCACCCTTCTAAACACCAAGGCAACATCTCAGAGTGGAGATGATGCATTTTTTTGTATGGCATCACTATCTGACAGATGTTGTTAGAAGCAAAAAGTTATAAAGGGACATTATTCATCATGTTCATGTTGTTAGATTATGCAGTACAAACTTTGTGAAACTGTACAGAGAGTATACTATATCTGAATGTCAAACAATAAGCAACCGTTGAGATCACTTACAAAAATGTAAACCACGTTTAATTTTTTTTCTTTTCATATACTGTACATTTTGTTCCCGGCCCCAATGTCAATCACTCCACGGGGTGGCTAAGGGCTAGCATCCAGACCCACAGATTATTAGCTCACTGCCAGCAGAGTTCTATGGTGAGCAGAATCCATGACATGGACACAAGAGTGCCCAAATCATCATTCTGATGGCACCAGGCTTTTTTAATTAGAAACAAGGAAACATAGAATTTAACAGCAGATAAGGACCACTTGGCACACCCAGTCTGCCAATTCCCCCCCCCCCCGCTTATACTGGCACAACAGACCTTACTTGTGCTCTGCCCCCCCACCGCTTCCCACTAAGATTCCCTTTTGCCTATCTCAAGCATCCTTGAAGCCCTCCACTGTCTTTGCCCCCACCACCTTCATTGGAAGACTGTTCTAGGCATCCACAACTCTTTTAGTGAAGATGTAATTCCTCACATTTCTCCTGAATGTACCCCTTCCAGCTTCATTGCATGACCCCTTGTTCTTGTGCATCTTTCCCTCTAAAAAATACTCCCTTCCTGTATCTCATTCACCCCATGAGGTACGTATAGGTCTCTATTATATCCCACCTCTCCATTCTCTCTTCTAGGGTGTACAAATTGAGGTCTTTCAGTCTCTCTTTGTAAGGCTTCTGATGCAGACCTTGCACCATTTTAGTTCCCTTCCACTGGACTGTCTTGACTCTGTGTCCTTCCTGAGATGTGATCTCCAGAACTGGGCACAGTACTCTAGGTGGGGTCTCACCAGTGATCTATACAGTGACAACAACACCTCCCTACCTCTGCTGGTGATACCTCTCCCAATGTGCACCCTAACATGCCACTAGTCCTACCCATTACCTTGTTGCAGTGCTTTGCCACCTTCAAGTAATCAGATATGATTACTTGCAGATCCCTTTCCTATTTGATGAACATCAATAAGTCTTCTCCCATTGTATATTCTGCCTCTGGGTTTTTGTGCTCCAAATGCATGATTCTGCACTTTTTTTGCACTGAAATACAGCTGCCATGCCCTTGAGCAGACCACTCCTCAAGTTTTCTCTGATCTCTGCACATTCTTTCTACACCCTCTGGAGTGTCTACCCTACTGCAGATTTTGGTGTCATCCAAAAAAGGCAGTTCTGCCTTCCAGCTCATCTGTAATGTCACTTACAAAAACATTACAGAGGATTGGTCCCAGTACTAAGCCCAGTGTAGAGATGTGCTAAAATTTGAATTCACCAGCAAAGTTGCCATGAAGTGGCTGAAATTTGCATTTGTGGAGTTTCATGAAGTTTTCCCTACCCTAAGCAACTCCGACTTCACCCAAAATCACCAAGTTTTACATACAAAAGGCAGAATTCTGCCTATGAAGTGTAGAATTTCACCCGTGAATGGCAGAAATTCCGCCGTTTGTGGGTAAAATTCCACACTTCGCAGACTGATCCACACTTCATGAATTGAGCTAAATTTGAGGATTAATTCACGGAGCAAATCTGGCCAACCACCCATCTCTAGCCCTGTGGCACCCTGCTGGTCACCCTCCCTTCACTGGAGTGGACTCTGTTTACCACCACCCTCAGTCATTTATCCCTTAACCAATTTGTTACCCAGTTTACCACATTTTGACCCACCTTGTTTCCTTATGAGCCTCCCATGTGGAACGGTATATTTTACTTATTTTTTTCAAGTCCCTCTCACCACCCTGTTATCGAGCAAACACCTCTTTGGGCCTAGTCAGCATAGCACACTTGTACATAAGCACCATCCCTCATGAGGGAGCAGGTTTCCAGGCCCACCATTAGGGGTCACTACACTGCCAGAATTCGATGTCAACCTCCTGGTGGGATGGCTCACAATGAACTCAGCAACACTTCCCAGCCCTGGCTGCCCCAGTCCCAGCTCCCCGAGTCTGCACCTAAACCTAGAAAGCTGTCACAGAAGTGTAATATGCTTTGACTAGGCTATCGAGTGGCTGCATGTTATATTTACAGGTTTTTACATATGACAGCATTAAATGTTATTATTCTGTATATGGCAAAAAGTAATCTCATTTTTCTTTTTATATAGCTTTTTCCCCCAGACATATGGACAGGCTCCTCAGCCCCATCCCTAGCTCCCACCAGCTGGTGACCACCTGCCCAGACTTACTTCAAGCAACAATCCCCTATGGATCCCCCCCCCCATGGCAGGGCCATGGGAGAGTCCTTCCCCCAACAAGTGACTCTCATCTAGCTAGGCTCCAGGCATCCAGGCAGTGACTTAGGCCAGGGAAGGTGTATAGGGCTTCATGTAGCCGGCATATCCATTTTCCGGCCTCCTAGCTGTGGCAGCACACAGGTGTGTGCTTCGGAGATGTGCACATACTACAGAGCTGCAGCTCCTCCTACTACTGTCTCTCAAGCTTGTGCTGACACCTGGCCTCTACCAGGTGGCAGCCAAGAGTGGAGAAGACATGCCTCCCCACCCCAGGAGAGAAGAGCAGTCCAGCGGCTGCTCTATCCCCCCCACCACCACCGATCGACCCTCAGCAACATGTCACCATCATGCCAGACAGTGAAAGAACTGTATTTTAAAGAGATAACACCTTTCATAATATTATTTCCAGCTCCTCTATACTAGTGTACAAGTGTCATGCAACAAAGTACAGTATTTTGGCTAACCAAATAACAACAAGGGAAACACAGGTTCAGGAACAAACTCGGATCCTCCCTCCCCATGCCAGAAGAATGCAAAAGTGATGTACTCACTCTTTAGGTGTGGGGGCGGGGTATGCTCAACTGCACCACCTTTAGCTAGTTTACAAGCAGAGCTGGTTGTTGGCTTCAAAGGAGATCACCTACCCATGCCCCTTACCATAAAAGGTAAGGTGCTGTAACACAGGCAGGAAACATGCAGCAGGAGGATGATACACATACACACATACATATATACATAAGTATCTGATCCTTGACCTCAAATGTGTTAAAAAAAAACAACACAAAATAAGATATTAAAGTTATACGAAACATGTTCTGATTGATTCCTCATAAATACAAAAGTTTGAAAAAGTAAATTATTTTAATTTTCTTCTACATAAACCAACTACAAATATTAATAAACAGTCTCAATAAAATACCTTCTGGTCCAAGTACTTCAAGCCTTCCGGATCCCTAACAAACAAACAAACAAAAAAAAATCATTAAAGAACATAAAATGCCTTTACTTTTAATACAGTTGTCTAATGTTTGAAGACACCTATTGTTTTTAAAGTAATTGTTTGACTATGCTTTTGGTGTTTTTTTAATCATTGCTTTAACTGAATTTTCAAAAATAACCAGACCACAGTCACAGTTGACCACAATATTGACAAGTCCATAAACTGCAGAAAACAATCCTCTTCAAGAATCCAAGAAATATCAGAAAAAGTCATCTGTACAATTACCAGTTATACAAATGATCTCAATACTAAACTACCAAATATAGATAACATGAACATATAATAATATAATGCAATGTATTAAGCTGATGGTGGAAATAACTATCTTTATAAAAAATGGGCAGGGAAAATCCTAGCTGCTGACTGGCCAAGGCAGAGTGACACCCATACATTTACCTCAGCCTAAAGCCCAGTAAAAAATACCTGTGCCAGCCTACTCACATACTAATCATGAATAAGTGCAGCTTTGAAATGTTACAAATGTTCAAATGTCCACCATGTTTTTTCCACACTTGCCAACTACCTTCTTATTCCTCGCTCAGTTACCTTAGAGTTGCTTAGCCACCCATGCATCTCTCACTGTCTTACAACTCACCCACCAACTCCAACAGTAACAAAATGCTCAGACACACACATTACAAAAATATCAGTTTTGATAAAAGTTATTGGCACAGTAACTATGAGTTATATTGGTATTCTAACATGCTTGAAGCTTATATTACACCAGAAACCTGGATTTCCTACTTCTCAGAGCTTTATTTTTCTCAAACAGAGCTGGCGATGTCCAATTACCAAGAACTCCAGGGAGAAATGTTCTTTGCACGACCCATCTTCATCACAGAAGATGAAATTTATCTGGCTTTACTTTCACTTAAAACTAATAAGGCCCCGGGCCCTGATGGTATACTGGGAGACCTATATAAAGCATTTCCCAAATGGTGGTCTCCCCTCCTTTTTTCTTTATTTAATGGGCTGGTTCAAGGACTTACGTGTCCCTTAAGTTGGGTAGGTAGTACTATATATCCCATTTTTAAAAAAGAGGATCCTAACAACCCCATGATGTACAGGCCAATTAGCCTAATAGATGTATCTCAGAAAGTGTTTTTCTAAAATAATCTTGGGTAGATTGCTTGATTGGGTTGAAGAAAACTCAGTATTAAATGAGTCACAAAATGGGTTTAGGAAGAATAGGTCCACAATACAGCATTGCTATGTTCTGCACCATCTGATTTGGAAATATGTTAAAGTCAGAAAATCCAATTTATATTGTTGTTTTGTGGATTTTTCCTCAGCCTTCCATAGTATTAGCAGGAAAATTATTTGGACAATGCTCAAGGAGTTAAAGTTGGAGAGTTCTCTGCTTGATACTATCATTAGACTCCACGAAAACACTTGGGCCAGAGTTCAATACGATCAATATGGACATGTAACTGAGAAATTTCCCACAGACAGGGGTGAATACTGGCACCCACGTTATTTAATATATATATAAATTCAATATTGGACCACATCACCAATTTCGACTTTCATGCTCCCAAGGTAGATGGTTGCAGGATAGATAGCCTCGCATATGCAGATGATTTGGTTGTGCTTTCTACTTCACCAGTGGGCCTAAAAAGGAAACTGACAAAGTTTGAATCCCTTTGTATACAACAAAAACTGAGGATCAACCATAGTAAGACAAATGTAGTAGTATTTGGAAAACAAAGTAAAAACACTACTAGTTTTAAGATCAATGGTGTATGTATAGATAAGGTAAAGTAATATGATTATCTAGGAGTACGCTTTACCCATGGTTTATCCTGGACCAGACATCTGGATACTATTCAAAACAAAATGAGATTCTCAGGAAATGCTCTAAACAATTTGTAATAATAAAATGGGGAAAGCCTCAGTAAAAGGAATGATGAATGTGTTAAATGCTAAAATAAGAATGAGCATGTTATGTGCTTCTGAAGTATGGGGTTATATAGAGACCGGAAGGCTACAAATTATATTAAATAATCTATATAGATACATTCTTATGCTACCACAAGGGACTCCAAAATGCATTTTGGCACTGGAATTAGGCCAGCGCTCTTTATCTTCTCTTATACAGGAGCAACAAATTATATTCTTACTGAAACTTTTTTATTCTACCTGAACGTAGATACCCAAGAATGTGTTTAGAAGAAAGTATAAGAATAGCTAGTTTGGGATACGTACCTCCTTGTATCCGGCTAATTAAGGAAACAATAATGCCAGCCGGCTTGGGACATTTACTCTATAAAATTTACCTCAGACCCTTTGTAGAAATTAAGCAGGATGTTAAACTGAGACTTGGAGATTTGGACAGGAACTATTTGCTTTCCCAGCTTTCTATGCTTAAGCTTCATGATTACTACAAAACATTTAAGTCTTCATGTAGTTTAGAGATATATATATCACTGTTACCATGTCCTAAATCAAGGAAAATTTATACAAGATTTAGAACTGACTGCTATACGGCTAACCAGATACTGTATAGATATAAGAAAAAGGTTGTCCCTTCCCCATTTTGTAAATGTGGAATGGAACTAATAGATGATCTAAAACATGTGGTTCTATTATGTCCTCTTTATGAATCGACTAGGAAAATATAGTTGAGTAGGTTGCTTGGCGGTCTCAGTCTCTCCGAACTGTTGAACTATTTGTTCAGAGCTAAGGACAAGAAAACTATTGAGCTCCTGGCAACATTTGTTTTAACAGCACACTTGTAAAGCATGGACTTGTGCCATTATGAACTTTATCAAACGTATTAGAAAGTAATAGATATGTCTATTCTCAGTCACTAAACGGTACTTTCGAATTGGACTTGAGAGATGTGTATGATATGCTCATGTCTAATGTTTTAATTATTTATGTACTTTGTATTTTTGGTGTTGTATAAATTTTATATTGTATACGGCTTTATGCTGATCGATAAAATGTTCTAGTACTAAAAAAAAAAAAAAAAAAAAAAAACTATGAGTGTATGTGCCAATCTTCCTTGCTGAACCACCCACTCAGACACATGCACTCCTATCTCTCCTTAGTAAACCACTAACTCCTACACTAACCACATACATGAGAACATAAGAAAGTGCTGGCAGAAGGGGACCCTGTGATCCATCTAGTCTGCCCGTGTAGGCTACCCCCCCCCCTTAGTCTCTTTATTGTCTTAAGTTTCTACAGTGCCTATCCCATGCTAGCTTGAACTCCCTTACTGTTTTTGCTGCCATGACCTCTAGGGGCAGACTGTTCCAGGGTTCCACCCCCCCTTTCTGTGAAGAAAAACTTCCTGCTGTTTGTTCTGAAACTACCTCCCTTCAGGTGCATGTTGTGCCCCCTTGTTCATGTAGTCGTGTTTTCTCTGACGAGAACATGTGTTTGTACTGAGTTTATTCCTCTTAGGTATTTAAATGTCTCTAACATATCCCTTCTGTCCCTTCTCCTTTCTAGAGAGTACATCTTGAGATATTTTAATCTTGATTCGTAAGATTCTTTGTGCAGTTCGTGTATCATCTTCGTTGCTCTTCTCTGCACGGTTTCCAGGTGATCTTTGTCCCTCTTGAGGTGCGATCTCCAGAACTGAATTCAGTACTCCAGGTGAGGCCTCACCAAGGACACGTACAGTGGGATCATCACTTCACTTTTCCTACTTATGATACCCCTACCTATGCATCAGGGGATGCTGCTAGCTTTTTGTGCCGCCTTTGCACATTGCCTGATTGTCCTTAAATCATCAGATATGATTACTCCTAGATCCCTCTCTACCTTCGTTTCAGTCAGCTGTTCCCCTCCTAGGGCATATTTCCAGCTTAGGTTCTTTGTCTCCAGGTGCATAACTTTACATTTCTTGGTACTGAATTTCAACTGCCACTGGTTTGACCATTCCTCCAGCTTTTTAGATCAGAGACCATTTTTGTGGCACCCCCCCCCCTTTGCATGTCCACTCTGTTGCAGAGCTTTGTGTCATCTGCGAACAGGCACATCTTTCCCTGCAAACCCTCTGTGATGCCACTGATGAATATGTTAAATAGAATTGGCCCCAGCACTGATCCCTGGGGGACTCCACTGGTCACCCCGCCTTCCTCTGACAGAGTGCCATTCACCAACACCCTCTGGGTTCTCCCTTGGAGACAGTTTCTAATGCAGCCCACTCCTGTGTGTTCCAACTTATTTACAGTATTAGCCTCCTATGTGGAACGGAGTCAAACGCCTTCCCCAAGTCCAAATACACTACATCTCCTGCTCCTTCTTGATCCACCATTCTGGTCACTCAGTCGAAGAAATCAGTCATGTTTGTCTGACATGATCTCCCTGCTGTGAAGTCATGCTGCTTTGGGTCTAGTTGGCCAGTTGCTTCTAGATGTTGTACTATTCTTTCTTTCAGTAGTGTTTCCGTGATTTTCCCCACCACGGAGGTGAGGCTGACTGGATGGTAGTTTCTAGCATCTTCCTTGCTCCCGCTTTTGTGCAGCAGTACCACTGTGGGTTTTTTCCCAGTCATCTGGTACTATGCCACTCTCCAACAACTTGTTGAAGAGGCCCGCTGATGTGGTGGCAAGTTCTTCTCCGAGTTCTTGTGGTATTCTCAAGTGGATACCGTCAGGTCCTATAGCTTTGTCGGTCTTGAATTTGTTTTAGTTATTTTAGGTCCCTTTCTGTTGTGAAGGGTTTTTTTGTCAGCTTCACAGGTGTGGTGTCCTTCATTCTGTAGTACTGGTCCTCTTCCCTGATCCTCTTTGGTGAAGACTGAGCAGAAGTATTCATTTGGAACCTCTGCCTTCTGTCTGTCAGTCTCAACATTCTGCCCCTCCCTAGTTCTCAACCGTACGATACCTCCCTTACTTTTTCTTTTCTCCCTTATATATCTGTAGAAGATCTTGTCCCCCTTCTTAACCCTTTTTGCTATTTTTTCTTCTGTTCAAACTTTAGCTATCCTAATTGCCTTCCCCGCTTTCTTGAGCCTTGCTCTGTATTCCTCCATGTCGCTGTCCTTCTTAGTTACTTTGTACTCTTGAAAGCTCTTTTTTCCCCTTATACTGGAAGCTACTTCTTTAGTAAACCAAAGAGTGTTTTTCCTTCTTTTAGATTTACTTATCTGTTTTGTGCATTCTACTGTTGCCAGATTGACTGCGCCCTTTATGGCTTTCCAGGTTACCTCCACGTCTCCGCTGCTACAACTTTAGATGTTTTTAATGCATGTTTTCATTTTGACAAAGTCAGCCTTCTGGAAGTTTAGGATCTTCAGTTTTGTGTGACTTGTGTCCTCTGATCTTTTAACTGCGAGCCTGACTGACCTATGGACGCTTGACCCCAAATCGATTCCTACCTTGACGTCCGTGATCCTGGTACTACTCACTTACCTCCCTACATCGCCACCAGTGACACTCAGTGCCTATTCCCCCAAAAAATCCACATACAGATAAACCTTTAAACAACCCAAATTATAGCATGTAGTAGGGAGTAGAAGGGGGGAGGGGGGATGCCACCAACAAATCAGTTTTAGTTTTTAGTTTTTTCAGTTTCAGGTGTTATCCGTTCCACCATAGGTCATAACAAATTCGCAATACAAATTCACTGCAAAATACAATATAGCAATCGAGAAATGTATGGTGCACAAAAAACATTTTACAATCAGTTAAACATTACTTTGGCAACTGACTTAAAGCACATATTCATTGATGACCTGGAAAATAGAACCTGGAATAAATTTAATTAAATTACCATAGCTGCACCCGGCTGAATGCGCCATGACTTCCCCCACCCAGTCCCAAACAACAGTGACAGGATCTGTCCCCCTGTCTGCCCTGGCAGTTCATTTGAACCATCCCTCATATCCCCAATCCACAAGCAATGTATCCTGCATGGCTGAATTAATGTGCCAAAGTGTAGTGGCCCCCCCATCCAGCCCCGATCCCCATCTGTGTGAGAAAGAAGCCCCCACCCGGCCCTGATCCCACAACATATGGGACACAAACACTCATCCATGCCCCAACCTGGATATCTGAAATAGTAGACACCCCCACCGCATTTTCCAGTCCCCCACCCCCAACAGAGCAGGACCCCCGAACCCCCTCCAACCGGAGACGGTGACTGGCTCAGCCCTCTGCACACCACCATGGCCAGCCACCGACTGAACTGTCATTGACCACACACTGTACATAGTACATGCTCATTGGTTGCCTCTGAGTGTGTACTTTGTACAGAGCACGGTCCATGACAGTTCAGCTGGCAGCTGGCCATGGTGGTGTATGGAGGTCTAAGCCAGTCACTGGATTCCGGGTGGGTTGGGGGAGTTTGGTCTGGGGTCCAGTCCTGATGGGATGGGGGGGCCATGGCATTACGGAAAAGCTTGAGGTGGATGACTTTATGGGGATCGGGAACAGGTGGGGGGTTCCTCAGCAGCACTGTGCTATTGGGATTGGGGCATAGGACTGATTCGTCTGGGGATCAGGCATGGGAGGGGGGTCCCTACACTATGGACTAGGGGACAGGGGATGCTACTGATGTTACTGGGGATTGGGCATGGGAGGGGGGACCTGTACTGTGGCACAGGGTTGGGAGGGAATTGTGGTACGTACAGGGATGTGGGTGGGAGTACCACTAGATGGCCATGGCAGGCTGGCTGCCGTGCACCTGCCTGTACTTCCGAAGCCTGCCTGTGGGTGACTGGCCAATTTAGTCCAGCTTTTTACTGCCTATCTCTGCGTGGCACATTTTTGGCCAAGTCTACAGAGGTTAGGGTGTGATCAGACATAAATATAGATTCTATGGCTGTTGTAGGTATATGTTTCACCAAGCTCTTAGATATTAAAATGTAATCTAGTCTGGTGAAGGTTTTTGATTTCTTATCGAAATCTGAAAACTAATTGTTTGTTGGATGGAAATGTCTCCATGAATCTACCAGATGTTCCAATTATAAGAAGTTTGTTAGTTTATTTGACATGAATATATTTCCATTTGTAGGTATGGGTGTGCGGTTACTGTAAGTTTATGTATTTCACTTATGTCGTAGCTATACACTATCACTTCCTCAAGCATTATAATGTTCCGTGTAAACTGGTTAAACTCTATTGCTCCTGTATTATACCGGAGTTAACTGCCCTGTATTATAATGCACAGTATGTTAAAGTTGTGTATACAGTACAATGCTCGGTGCAAGCTGGTTAATCTCTACAGCTCTGTGTAAAGTTGTATGTACCTCTTCTGTATTATATTGTCTGTAAGGTCTGTTTATTTTTGCTTTTGTATGCTTTTTGCTCTGTTTATCCCTGCACCCTTTCCACCAGGATGCACCATGAGATGAGCAAGCTGTTGTGCAGTGTGAAACATTTCCCTGTGAAACTTTTCAATAAATAAATAAAAAATAAATAAATGTTTTATCTTGGCAAGGGTTTACCAGTGCATTTAGGTCACCTGCCAAAATGATGTTATGTGTTTGCAGAGTCTGAAGAACCTCTGTAATTTTTGCTAAGAAAGCCGTGTAGTTAGTAAAGGGAGCATATAATGAACCCATAATTAGGGTTTTGTTTATCTAGTACCCCCTTAAGCATTACTAATTCTTCCTTCCTTATCTGAAAACTGGTCAATTATTTTAATATTTAATCCCTTTTTTACAATGATGGCTACTCCCCTACTTTTACTAGTACCTGAACTAAAATAAATGTGCCTCACCCATTTCTTTTTTAGTTTCTTAATTTCCTGGTCATCCAAATGGGTTTCTTGGATACATATAATGAGCCCTATGCACTAATGGGTGCAAGTTACACATAAATCGCACGTAACCCGCCCGCATAGCACCGCACCTGTGGACAGATGTGCACCAGGTATGCACAACAGATGCACACCTGTCCACCGCCCCCAGTGTGCAGGACTCCACAGGGTGGCTGGGGCGGACGTAGGTCTGTCCGGGGCATCCAATCTAATGTCTGTCCTGGACAGGGAGTGGATCCCTTGCACGGAGAGGTGCAGGTCTTGGTGTGTGAATTGCGCCTGCAGACACCCAGACCCAAGCAGCACAACGCCTATGGGTGCTGTGCCATCGTCTACATCCCCTGTGCACGGGGAACCATCCAGGCATCGTTCCACAGCCCAGGACACCCCGGCCACGGGGAGCAAGGTGCCCCCACCACAACGCATACACCACACACCAGTGCGCCCACTGCCCACACGGGTGACCCCCAAACACTGTACCCTCAACCTATCACATGTGTCATGGTGCCCCCCACAGCACCCTACCCGTACCCATGGTTGGGGTACCGGGTCCCTGACGGCCAGCAATACAGCCCTCCATACACCTCCACAGCCAACGGCAGTCTGACCTCCACGGGCGAGCATCGGTTGCACGCCCCTGCATAGATCAGATAGCTGGCGGCCACAGGGATGTGCAGAGGGCTGTGCTGCTGGCCATTGGGCACCAGGTACCCCACCTGCGGGTACAGGCAGGGTGGTGTCGGTAGAGGGGTGAGTATAGCTGTTCCCCCGCCATTGACTCTGCAGGCACTACCGGGCGCTGGGCTGCAGGGGCACGAGTGTGAAGCTATGGGAGTGGGGAACAGCCATCCTCCCCGTAGGCCCCTTCTCCAGTCCGGTGTGCATGGGGGCTGGGCGTGTAGGGGCACTTATGGCAGGGCTATCCATGGCAAACCTGCCTGTCCCTATGCGCCCCGGTGTGCAGCCCTACACGTCATGTTGATCGGCGTGTGACGGCTGGCATGCCCCCTCATCCGCCTCCTGGCGTGTTGCTATACGCATGGCTGGTATGTGCTGTGCACTCCTAAGCGTATCCTCATGGGGACATATAGGGTGCAGAGTGGTATGCATCCCCAGATACACGTGAAAAGCCACTGTGCCCCATTGGTGCATAGGGCCTAATGTATGCTTGAGTTTTTTTAAAATAGGTTAGCAATATTGCTTGTTTTATCTGTGAATTAATTCTATTTACATTGAGGGAAAACAGCTTTATTCTATTATTGTTATCCACAATTAAGACCATTTGAAAAATAACCACGAGAACCTAACCTCTTTTCCAAGAGAACTGGAAGTATACATCCTAAAATCATTTTCTATCTGTTGAAGAAACGATTATATACATTCCTAACTTTTATATTCTGTATCCCTAGTAACTTTATTTGGATCACAAAGAAGGTAAAAATATTTACACAGTAACCTATATGCCATCCATTATAGCGACAGAAAAAAGACCCATTTTTTCTTACAACCTTGGCCCAACCCCCACCTTCTATTGTATGGGGATATTCTCATAAATTGTTTCATCTCAACACAGACATAAATGTCCCCATAGTGCTTCTCAATTATCCTTACTACCTTAAGGAACTTGAGTGTGTTTTTCAAACAAAACCTTGAATCTTGAAATCTGTACCGAATCTGTTCCCTCCCCCACCTTCACCTCTTTCTATAACATCACCACAATCTTAAATAACTATTATCTGTATTTATTTTCATATAATGTTTCTTGATATAAACCTCCTTTATGAAAATAAGTTAGTCAGTTTATCTTTTTAAATCATTTAAGGCTTCTTGCAGTGAACTGTAGGTTTAGCATTTCTCATCTATCACGACTCTTAATATTGCTGGAAATATCGTAGTCGCTCGATATCCGTGAGCTCAAAACTCGTTTCTCACCAAATCAAATTTTTTTTCTTTCTTGTAAAATTTCAGGTGGCAGGTCATTATATATAGATATAGTTGCGCCCATTAGATTGTCTTTTCTTTTTTATACAGCAGAAATTAAAGTGTCTTTTTCAGTTGATCTCATATATTTTAGAATTACAGGCCTTGGAGGAGCAGAATCTGATGGTTTTGTTCTTAATCCTCAATGTATGCGATCTACTTCAAAGTTTATATCTGAAGAGTCTGTGTCTAAGTATGCAAGCAATCCTTTATTCATTATGCACTATTCCAACAGATCATAGCGCAGTACATTCTAAAACAAGTTAAAGAGAACAGGAAATGATTTCTAATTGGCCGCTGTTTATAATGTTCCTATTTTCAGACACAATATTCATTCCTCTAAGTGATTCATATTTAACTGTACATGGATAAAACATGACGTGAACAAATGTATTTTGCATTGTTTTGTTTCTATGGACAGCATTCCATTACAGTTCTCTTCAAGGAACTAGTGGGCTGGAGTTTTAACTATGTCACAATTTGTGTACAGAACTCTGAGCATGGTTCTGATAGGTCAACAGCTCATGCTTAGCATTCTGTACACAAACCGTGACATAGTGAAAACTCCAAATCACTGGTTCCACGAAAAGGACTGTACAGAACATTGTCCATAAAAAAAAACAATTGAAAACAGTTTTTCACATCAGTGGTTAGTCAAGTACAGATAAGTATGGATCATTTGAAGGTATGAATTTCAATTCTGTAAATAAGAAAATTAGTAGCTACTGCCAATTAGCACACATTTCCTGACTCCTTTAAAATACCCACACAGGTTTATAAAACACAACTAATACAACAAATATAATTAATTAAATTATAATTCAACATGCTTAGATTTAACATTTAAAAATTCCCAGGGAATGCTTGGCTGAAGAGGTATGTTTTCAATTCAGTTTTATAATTATCAGTGGTCTGTCACTCTCTAATTCGAAGGTATACCGCCACTACGACACCGAAACTCCCACAGCGCTTATTTCAGCAGCAACAGAAATTTCACTTTGATCGACTGTTTGGCGAATGGGGATAAATATCTAACGCCACTGTCTGTGCAATATGGAGTTAGAGATCTATAGTGGGGGGGGGGTGCAGGAGGCACAGCACCCTGTATGGTGGGTGCATTGAGCGTTGCTCCGGCGCCGGTTATTTCAGGGACAGGTCAGGGGTGTCGATGGGTTCCCGGCACGGTCGAGGACATTGGCAAATTTGTTGTCGCGCCAGTGTCATGGATTCTAATCCGATGAGGTAGAGAGTTCCACAGGGTAGGGGCAACAAAAGCAAAAGAACATGCCCCAGAAGTCTTTAAGCTAACCCTGGGAACCTCAAGCAATCACTCGTCGGTGGAGCAGAGTGGGCTAAGGGGGTGGTATGGTCACAGAAGATCTTGCAGGTAGCTGGATCTCTGTCAGTGTAGGGCCTTGTAGGTCAGCAAGCTGACCTTGAAGGTGATCCGCAAATTTACTGGCAACCAGTGCAGATAGCGGAGCACACGTACGATATGGCAAGATCTTGGTAAGCCAGTCAGCAACCTGGCCACTGCATTCTGCACTAGCTGCAATCGGTGGCTATCAGCCCCTGAAAGCCCTAGGTATAGGGCACTGCAGTAATCAAGGCACAAGGTTACAAAGGCGTGAACAAGATTTGGCATGTCGCCAGGCGAAATCAGTTACTTAATCAGAGCGATGTTCCTCAGATGGTAAAATGAGGTCTTAACAATGGCTGACACCTGTGATTTTAGTGTCAAGCTGCTGTCAAACACAACGCCCAGATTTCATGCCTGATTTGAAGTAAGCAGCTAGACATCTATGATCCAAAGTCCAGAGGGTTGGCCAGCTTGCAAGCCTTGGCGACCTGGCTCTACAACCAACATCTTGGTTTTGTCTGGGTTCAACCTCAACCAGCTGGCACTCATCCAACTCCGAATCTCAGAGAGGCAGTTGTTAAAAACCGAGATCGACCCATCCTGCTTGGGCACAAAGGACACGTAGAGCTAAGTATCATCTGCATAGCAGTGCAAACTCAGCCCATACTGCTTTATAATGTCCCCCAATGGCAGCATAAACCCTGCAAACAACATGGGGGACAGAATGGAGCCCTGTGGAACCCCACACAAAAGGGGGAGAGGTGCCAAGGAATAAATCCCTGACACTACTCTCTGCATCCTGCCAGTGAGGAAAGCTCTAAACCAACTGAGTACTGTACACGACAAGTCCACAGAACATCTGCAGGTGCTCCAGCAGCACCCCATGATCCACAGTGTCAAATGCCACTGAGAGATCAAGGAGAATCAAGATGGAATGACTCCCTCTATCCCTCACTGTTAGGAGATCATTTAATACCCGTACAAGGGCGGTCTCGGTGCTGTGCCTCTTCCTGAAACCGTATTGGAGAAGATCACAGACATTGTGCACTGTTAAGTGGCCATCCAGTTGTGTGGCCACCACCTTCTCAACAATCTTGCCTACAAAAGGCAGGTTAGAGACTGGTCTGTAGTTTGCAAGGCAGTCCGGATCTAGAGAAGATTTCTTCAGGAGTGGTACCACTACCGTCTTCTTCAGGGGAGATGGAAATACCCGTCTCTAGTGAACACTGGACTATCCTGGCAAGGACAGGGCTGATGACTTAAACACACCCCACAAGGAGACATGTTGAGCCCGGGTCTACACTACAGTAGGTTGGACGCAGTCCCTGGACAACCTGAACAATGTCCATGATCGCCCACAAGTTGAAATCGGACCAGGCAGGTCGAGTGCTTGCAACCTCTTGCCCATCACCACAAGACCCATTTGAGGGCGTTAAGTGGATCTCCGATCTGATAGTGGCAATCTTATCAGCAAAGAACTGAGCAAACTCATCACATCTAACCTGTGAAAAGGCTTCTCACGACTGAAGGCAGGTTGGACTGCACAACCTGTAAACAGCCCAGAAGGGCTGAGCTGGTTTGTTCCTTGCTGCAGCAATCTCCTTGGTCAGGAACTCTGCCTTCTTACAGGAGATTGCCAACTGATAGTCTTTATAATGGGCTATCAATTTAAGATTGTCATCTGCCAGATGCCTCCAGGGCTGTCCTAACTGATCCCTTCAAACGAACCACCCTTGGTCGAAGATCCCTCTCTTACTGTGGGCCTAAATGGTTCAATGATCTGCCTGCAGACCTTGACGACTCCCCCAGACTTGGCCACTTTAAAAATGGGCTTCAATCTCTTCTTGCCAGCAAATCTGACTGCCAGTGTTTCTGTTGAGTCACGGCCTCTGACAGCCGTTCTCGCACCCGACAAACACTACCCTCTCTCACTCCCACCCTCCTGTTCCACAACTGTCTACCTCCCCCACCACCTTCAACCACCTACTACCTCCCCTTGACAAAGCCTCATCTTGGCTGCTAAAACTGCATTTCTACAGACTGGGAGCACCCCATCTGAGCTGTAACATGATTGTTAAACACAGTACCGCACTTAATTAGTGCTGCATTAATATGTTTCTCCGCAACTGTGGTCCTGTTTCTCCTCACTTGTAGTACTCTGTTTAATGTTGTAACTGCACACTACTACTACTTGTTAGTTGATGTCTTTCTGTTCTGCAGTGTTTCATCACCTGTAAATGTCTTGTATTCCTCGTTGACTTGGAGCCATTGTAAACGAGGCCCCGGCTCAAAGGTATTAATCCGAATTTGAAATAAATAAAAAATAAATAAATAAAAATTTATGCCAAAGCCTCTCCAACCTTCAATCCCCTCTCCTCATCTTCCTTCAAAGTCCCATCAAACCATGGGGACCTCTGGTGAAGGGAGAGGGGGCGAACACGGACAGGAGCTAAGGAGTTGAGGGCCACAGTCACTGCCCTATTATAGGCTAGCACCAGTTCCCCCGGCCCCTCGGATACACTTGTCAAACCTGACAGATTCAGTACCTCCATAAGACCATCTGGGGTCAAACCCCTTAAAGGGTGGTACCAGACCATCTCCATAGGGGCAGGTCTATTGGGGGGTGCCTCAAACCTGAACCCTACAGTATGATGGTTCAACCAACTGACCGGTTCCACCATTAGGTCGAAGACCTCCATCCCTAGTAGGAACACCAGGTCCAATGAATGACAGTGAATATGAGTTGCAGAGGTTACCACCTATATGAGGCCCAATGAACTGATCAGTTGGAAGAAGTCCTGTCCAAACTGCAAGAGTTCGTCATCAACTCAAGCGTTGAAATCCCCCAGAATTATCCATCTTGGGAACTCCAACACCTTGTCGAAGATGAAGTCTGCAACGTCCTGCAGGAATTCCTTCCCATCACCAGGTGAACGGTAGATGAGAAGGATCCTGAAACCTACACCTGCAACCACGATACAGTCAAAGGATCTGGTCTCTCCCACTGGGATGGCTACAAGGCCCAGGTCTGATTTAAAACAAAGAGCAACTCTCCCGCCCCTACGATCTTTTCTTGGGCAACATATTTGACAGTTTGTCAAATTTGTACCCATTTGGAATTGCTGATGCCAATACTGAGCCAGCATTTTCATCCAGCCAGGTCTCAGTGATACAAGCCAGATCAGTTGCTCCCACAAAATTAGCTATAACTGCCATCTTGTCTTTTATCGATCTGACGTTGCACAACACCGCCCAAGAAGAATAGGCCGATGAGGTAGGCCCAGCGCCTTACCCACTAGATGTGGAGCCTTTGGGTATGGAAACCAGGCAAGGGAGACACCTTTCCTGGACCCATTTCACCCCAGGGCATTTTCTCATCCCCACCACCCCAATCGGCCCACCCCCCCTCCATAACACCACCAGGCTCAGCTGATCCCCGTTCCCCCTCCCCTTCTACCTATCCCCAGTGCCCTATAGTACCTATACACTTCTGGTGTTAAAGGGAGACAGTCAAAAGGACGGAGATCCCTGAGCCTGGTGGGAGAGTAGTGCCTGACCACAGGTATCCCAGGCCAGCACATCCCACAATCAACTTAATCAACAACAACCACACAACACACAATCAACCAGTCACCCCCACAATAAACCAGATCTCTCTCGCACACACACGTGCGCACGCACACACACACACACACGCACACACTCTCTCTCTCTTACAACCACACAAAATACCCACACAACCAAAATTTATAACAATCTAACCCCCCCCCCAACAATATACTTATGGGACTTTCATAATGTCTGCGAAGTACAAGTCCAGCTTTATCAGAAGCAGTCTTTTCTTTTGCACTTACTGAAATAAATGACTTGCACAAGTCCAGAAAGTCTTAATGAAGGCCTTCGGAGCTCTCACCTCCCAGTGCAAAAAGTGCTATAAAACATTGCTGTCTGTGTATGCTGTGACAATCTGTTTACATTTCTCGTTTAGACCTTTTGAGTTGTCCCATACCTCCGGTACCCCAAAGATTCTAATGTTTTTCTTTCTTGCTCTTAACTCATAGTTCAGCAATGTTGCTTTTAATTCTGTATTTGAGTTCTCCAAATTTTATTTGTTTAGGTATGGAGGCATTTTCATCTGTTAAGTTGGATAACGTTTTCTTTATTTGCAGAATCTCTTGTTTCATGTCCGAATTTTTCTTCATTAAATTCTGCGTCAGCTTGTAATAATTATCCAGTTTTTCCTGCATACTTAACATTCACCCCATTTTTTGTGCAATTGTATTTATATGACTAAATCGGGTTTTTGCCCATGCTGGTGGGTCTGTTTCTTCTTTTTCTTCACTGGATTCTTCTTCACTTGAGTCTGTCTGACTATTTTATGTGAAGCTATCTTCGGTACAGTTTGTTTTTTCAGTATTTTCATAGTAGTTCAGTGAACGTTCTTTATTTTTTAATACGCTCACAGTTATAGCTTTCTCGTCTATATTTCTAGATGGAAGTTCAACGTTGTCAGCCTGTATTTTTTTTCATTTTGGGGTATAGAACTTGGTACATTTAAAACTTTGCTTACCCTGTCTTCCACAGCGTTGTCAGCTTGTCGATGTTCCTGTTGGTCTTCGTCTGGTCTGTTGTTTGCTGTGTTGTTCTTCACTCTTGCCTGTTCATTGGTTTGTTTCTGTTGCTGGTCAGAGCTCAATGGCGAAGGATTGTTGCTTGTCCATGGGGAAGACGATGGAGTTAACTTTTTTGAATTTTCCCCTGTGGCATCTTCTGAATCGTATTGTTTCTCTGCTACCACCACATGGGGCGTTCCAGCGCACTCCAGAGGTGCATTGAGCTGGGCCCCTATTGTAGGTGCCGTACCTGCTTCAGGTGAGTCTTTTTCCATGTTGGCGCCCTTGTTTTCTCTCTGTATCGGAACACGGAAAAGCTTCGCTCCACTATTTTCTTTTTTGCTGTTGGAACATCGTGAGCCAACATAGTTGATTTTTATTTATTAGTGAGTTTGTTTTTCTAGTTGTCATTGTTGCAGGTTTAAAAGACTTTGCTTTAGCTCCACCTGAAGACTGTTTATCGTCTTTTTTTGGGAATCATGATTCCAAATGCCAAAAGCAGCTTTATCTTTTTCTTTTGTTTCTTATTCCCAGGTTTGCGGTTCACTGTCCAAGCTCATTCCTTGTACTTATTCCACATCTACCTGGTGGCGGGGCTGGTCCTGGGGGGTGTCCTGCATCATTTAGCTCACATGGCTTTCTGGCTTAGCCGCCATGATGCTCCTCCCCTCCTCATACATAGCTCTCTCTCTCCCTAGCCTGATGCTCCTCCTTTCCTCGGGGTAGGTGCTCTCCCTCCCTAGCCCATACTGCCTCCTCAACTGTTAAATTATCCTGCCTGCCTGATCTTTTACTCAGTCCCTCTAATAACCCCCTTTAATCCCTTCACAATTTCTCCCATTGACTCCTCTCACACCCCACCCCCTCTCTCTTTACGTCTCGACAGGGCCTCTTGGCCGATTCTACACACAACTTCTCTTCATATAACTACCAAGATTATTTTGAGATGATGTTTTATTTTTACCTAATCGCATCACTGTATTGTCTTTAAGTATTTTTAAACTGTATGAACTGTACGAAACTGCCATGTATAATATGTTCCCCTTGTCTTATTTGCAATGTACCTACGTCTTCCCCTACTTAAAATGTGTGTATACTGTTCTCCATGCAAAATTTTGTTTTTGTGAACTGTTCTCTACCTGACATGGAACCTTTGTAAAACAGCTCTCAGCTCAAAGGTATTGTAATCCTAGATATTAATAAATAAATAAAAATAAATAAAAAATCTTACTTGGTGACTTCAATCTTGACTGTCATGGTAAATCATCTATATCTCAAGTCACTAGTGCAAAAACACCACATGACCCAACTCATCTTCGATCCGACCAGGCTTTCTCTTCCTACAGGTAGTCATACATTAATTGACTAGATCCTGACTAGCAGAAAGGACAGGATCATTAGGCCGGGTATCCTTGCAGATGATATTAGTGACCACTCCTCTATATATTGCATCTAGAGGGCTCAATCATCCTCCTGCCCTCCTAATGAAATCTCCCTCTGGGATTTCGCAAAGCCTGACTCAGTCATTTTCATCGCTGACCTCTAAAAGACTGACTAGTCATCACTATACTGTACCAATGATGTTACTGAGGCCCTAAATTATTTTATCTCCTGTGCTATTGCCCTTCAAGATCTGTATACCTCTGTGGTGAAGTGCAGGATCAGAGATTCATCCGCTGGGGGACTGCAGAAGGATCTTCTTGTCTTACTAAGGAATAGGGACAAGAGCTGGGTCAAGTTTAAATCCTTCAATTTCCCATCTGACTGGCTTGCTTACATGACTAAGAGGAATGTCTGTGAAAATGCCATATGTCTCACCTAGAGCACCTACTGTGAGAATGTGTTACTTGATGCTGCTGGGGACTCTCACACATTCTGGAACAAGATAAAAGGCTTTATGGGGGCGGGCACACCCACTTCAAGAATAATGCTGTGCTTGATGGCATTAATTGTAATAACCCCATCACAACTGCCAATGCCTTCAATCATCATTTCTCAGATTTGTCCAAATACACCTGTCCCACTCCAGTGCCCCTGGCTCCCACCATGCTCATCCCTATGGATGCTCATTTGCCCTCATTCCCTCCTATCTTAATCCCCTCATCATGTATGTGCTGTCACAAACCTGGAAATGTGTAGACTACCGGACTCTGTGTCTGTATGCAGCAGTGTTGGCTCTGATGGCCTCGAGCCTAGGTTGCTCAGGCTGGCCTCCTCTTACTTAGTTCCTCCACTGGCTAGAATCTATAGCCTATCCTTGTGCTCTGGAATTCTTCCTGAGATCTGGAAAGTTGCCAGAACTGTCCCTGTTTTCAAGAAAGGTGACCCTAAGTCTACTACAAATTATTGCCCAATTGCCATCCTCTCTGTTCTGAGCAAAATCTTAAAGAAGTTTGTTATTGTCCAATCAATTATCTCCAGAATTATGATCTGTTCTTGGATACCCAGCACAGCTTTAGAAAAGGCCGCAATACCACCATGACTCTGCTTCAATTCACAAATGATGCCAATGTAGCCATGGATAAAGGTTTCTTCACAGCGGGAAGTGTTTATTGAACTAAGGCCTTTGATTAAGTGGACCATCTGTCACTTAAGACAAAACTGCAATCTCTGTGCATCTCCCCAGAGGTTGTTTCCTGGTTTGATACAACCTACCTCAAGAGTAGAAAACAGTTTGTCAAATTCAATACAGCTGTGTCAATCTTCACTTCTGTAAAATTGGTGTTTCTCTAGAATCTATCTTGGGTTTCTTTCTCTTCACTATCTTTATAAATTATCTCTCCCTTAACCCTGTATCTCACTCTTTTCTACTTTATGTGGATCACCTAGTGCCATAACAAGCTCAAAAAATGTGGCTGACATTAACTCCAACCTAAATTCTGATTTCTGTGAGGTAACTTCTGGCTCTCCCAAAACAAATTGCTACTCAATGCTAGTAAATCTCATTCCATGCTATTTGACTCTGCCCCTAGACTAAAAAAGTGTACTGGCTGCTTAGCTATCTCCAGTATAGATGGCAGTACCCTGCTTGGAAATGTCAATTCTTTCAAGTATCTTGGTATAACCCTTGACCCTTCTCCAGATTTTACATTGCACATCTCCAATATCTGTTAATCTGTGAAGATCAAGCTTGGCTTGGCCTATAGAACAAAATATGCCCTAATACCTTCCTTCTGAATTGCCACTGCTCAAGGCATTCTTCTTCCTGGCCTTACCTATGGTTCTGTCATCTTCTATGATGCGTTACCTACAACAGTAGTTTTCACTTTGCCTTGACCTCAAACTGACTTACCTACCACTGTCAGCTCTACTCTGGGTTAAACTGGCTATCTCCTGAGGCATGTCATTCTCTTGCTTTGGGTGTGCTTACAGACAAAATTCTTAGGACTGGAGTACCTTCCTCCATAGCTGCTCTGCTGAAACCCCGACTTGGCTTAACCCCTCCAATCAGGTGATCTGTCCCTTCTAACCACACCCAGGCATACTGCCAACATGGAGTTTCAGGCCTTCTCCCACTCTGCACTCAGTTACTGGAACTCCCTTTTGTTAGCCCTTCTGCACTCCCCATCCCATGCCTGTTTCAAAAGGGAGCTCTACCACCATCTAGTGGTCTCCGACTCGAGCAGTTGTTTCTCACCTCCTTGACTATTATACCTACACTAGCATCTAGTTTACTTTCAAGTACCAGTATCAGTAGCGGGCTGGCTGTATAGCCTAGAGGTTAGAGTAACGAGCTGTGAATGAGCTTGGTACATCCGGTAGACCTGGGGTTTGAGTCCCACAACCTTCACTTGCATACTGTGTGACTCTGAGCAAGTCACTTAACCCCCAAGTACTGCCAGGTTGACCCTGAAAACAGGCACTTGTGCCTAGTAGGGCTAACTTGGTTACCAAAGACTTAAAAAAAAAATCTCCTGACCCCTGCTATTCATTTGGTCTACCCTTCCCATCCATTGCTGCCCTTTGTGCAATTTATGTTATCTGTGCTAAGAAAAGCATTCGTGGAATTTACTTATCCAACGCATCTTATTGTTGATGCACCCCATGCTCCTGTTGTTTTTTGTTGCAATGTACTGGGTTTCCTTGCTACTTAGATCATATACTATATTGTACTGTATTGTGTAACTATATTATTTCTAATGTCATTATTTTTCCTTACTGTATTTGTACTCAGTTGTGCTTGTAACTGTACTCCCCCAGGTTGTGACTGAAAATAGGCATATTCAAACAACATGAAGTCTTGCTGTATTCTGACAATAGCAGCAAGTCCCAACCTTCGAACTGCCCAGGAGATGAAAGAGTTAACTTTCCATGCCAGGCATGGAACGCTGAGCTCGAGCTCGGTTGAGACTCTGTCTGTTGCTGTTTGAACTCAAACCGTCAGATTCTTTACTCCACCTCACTGAACAGTCGCTCCAGAGATTTCTCCTTTGCTCAGTTCAATTTGTCGGTTAAAGTCCGTTTTTCTCGGTTTTCAACCGTATTCAAACCGCAACCTGTCGGTTCAGTCTCTGTCTGTGGTATTCGTGAGTACTAGATAGGTTTATATTTATTTTCTATTCTGTGTGGAACTTGTAAACATTTCATTGGTTCGGTTTGAACCGATCAGGTTGTTTAAAAATCTTTATTTCTACTTTTAGAGTGTGGTTACTGGTTCTTATCGGTTCTAAAAAAAACGGATTTTACTACGTCTTTTTCCACGACCCGTAACACAGTCAGGAACCGATAAGAGTGTCTTGCCTGGTGGATTGCCATTAAAAGGGTAAGTCTTGTTAGGACTGGCACCATGTCTGAGAAACCCCAAAGAAAAACCGGGCCCACTGGGTTTCAACACTGTAGCGTGTGTGGGGAAGTCTTTGCTAAGGCTGACCCCCACACCACCTGTGTTTATTGTCTGGGGTTTGACCACCTCGATTCAGACTGCCAGATTTGTAAAAATTTTCCTGCAGCTACCCTAGAAAAGAGAGTTGGTAGGCTCAGGGAAAGGAGGCCAAAAAGTCCACTAACCCGGATGGCTAGCCCGGTTCGGTTCAAACCGAACCAGAAGTAGTGCCCTCTGACCAGGGCGAAACTTCTTCGGGCAAAAGGAGAACCGACTCTGAAGAGTCGGTTCCGGTTAAGAGAACAAGAAAGGATAAGTCAGCTGGTGTGGATCCAAAAGTTTCTTCTCCAACCGCTGATGAAATAGCAAAAGCGATAAAAATTGTTCAGTCACTATCCCCGGTTCCGACCAAACCGGCACCATCAGGAAGACGCTCAGTTCGGCCGGTTCCACCGGTTCCGGATTATGATTTGGAAGAATTTTATGAACCGGAGGAGGAGGAAGGAGAGTATGAGGAAAGTGAATGTGATTATGAAAGTCTGGATGTGCCCATTGACCCGGACATCTCCCCAGACAGACCTTCAGGAGTGTCTCCTCCTAGGCTTTCTGAGTCCCCCTCCCATTTCATGTTTTACAAGAAAGTGGCGAAACCCTTCAGCTTCCTATGGAAGAAGCTGTGGATGACCAGGAGGAGCCTGACTATGTGGAAATGATGGATATCCCAGAGTCCAGGAGGCTGACTATTCCTTACACAAGTCTTTTGGAAACAGACATTTAAGATTTTAAAGATTCCTAATTCTATACCTCCTGTGGATAAAAGAATGGACAAGAGGTATACTCTGTCAGGCTCGAGATCGGAGTTACTTCAAGCAATGCAGCCATGTTGGGGTAGTGCAGGCTGCAGCCTGTGATAAGGCTAATATACCCTTGGCTTCACACCCCCCAGATAAGGACTCCAGGAGGATTGATGCCATGGCAAAGAAACAGTACATGGCAGCATCCTTGGGACTCAGGCAGGCCAATTATATGGCCTATACAGCTAGATATCAGAAATCTAGATGGGACACTGTCATGGCTTTAGCTAAACAGGTCCCTGGCCAGCTTGCCAAGGAGCTGGAGCAGGTGGCTACTGATGGTTTTGAGGTATCCAAGGTACAATTCCATGCCGCAGTGGACTCCAATGATGTTTCATCTAGAGTCATGGCTACATCTGTGGCCCTTCGTAGGATGGCTTGGCTCAGATGTACTAGCCTGTCTCAGGATACCCAGACTAAGACCATGGATTTTCCTGTTATGGGTAATTCTCTGTTTGGGGAGCAAACAGAGAACTACATGAAGAAAATGGATGAATACAGAACCACCTATAGGAGTGCTCAGGCCAAGGAAAGGCAAGCCACTCCTCAGAGGCAGCATCCCAGGGGCAGGGGCAGGCCTTTTCATAGGCCTTTTTACCAAGCCCAGGCCTCCTCTTCTGCCTATGCTCAGAGGGGGTTCTTTAGAGGGAGAGGCAGAAGGGGTACAAGCAGGCCTGCTTCCACCCCTCAGCCTAAACCCCCTGCCAAACAGGCACCCTGATGGGTTTTCCAGGACCGATTCTCCACCACCTGTAGGGGGCAGGCTGGCTTACTTTGTCCAGGACTGGAAGTCTTTAACATCAGACAAATGGGTCCTGGAAGTAGTAAGCCAGGGACTGGTTCTCAGCTTCAAAAAATTTCCAAAGATGAGAACCAGATCCTTTCCACCTGCAGATCCCTCAGAGGCACTTGCCCTGGAGGCAGATGTCTCTTTCCTCGGCTCTCAGAGCTGTAGAAAGGGTTCCACCCCTACACCAAGGGAAAGGATTATACTCCAGGTACTTCCTCACCCCCAAAAAGACAGGAGAATGGTGGCCCATCCTGGATCTCAGATATTTAAACAAGCACCTTTTAAAGCCAAAGTTCAAAATGGTGACTCTGGGAATAATTCTACCCTCTCTAAGGCCAGGGGACTGGCTAGTCTCCCTGGACCTCAAGGATGCCTATTTCCATATTCTCATCAGAAGCTCCCATCAAAAATACCTCAGGTTCGAGCTGCCCTCAGGCCATTACCAATTCAGAGCAATGCCCTTTGGTCTAACCTCTGCTCCAAGGGTGTTCACAAAATGCCTGGCAGTAGTAGTTGCTTTCCTAAGAAGGCAAAGGATTGCCATCTTCCCATACCTGGATGACTGGCTCATAGTAGGCCAGTCCCCAGACCAAGTCAAGTTACACCTACAGATAACTCAGCA
Source organism: Neoceratodus forsteri (assembly GCA_016271365.2). NCBI lineage: Eukaryota > Metazoa > Chordata > Ceratodontiformes > Ceratodontidae > Neoceratodus > Neoceratodus forsteri. Next base: position 766,224,902 of record CM028132.1, read on the forward strand.
ACTGCTCACCTCTCTAGGTTTCCTTCTCAGTCTTTCAAAGTCAGTTCTAGACCCTGTTCAGCTCCTCACCTTCATAGACACAGAGCTAGATACAGAAAAGGCAAGAGCCTTCCTTCCCCTGGACAGGGCAAGGACCCTTATCACACTGGCCTCTTCATTCACCCTACAGGTGTCTCGACCAACAAGGCATTTTCTGCAGCTCCTGGGGCACATGGCTGCTTCTACAGCAGTGGTGCAGGGAGCAAGATTTCAGATGAGAGACATTCAGTTCCACTTGAGAGCCTTTTGGTCTCAGAAAAAGGACCCTCTGACCAAACTGATACCAGTGACTCGAACCCTGATCCAGGCTTTGCAGTGGTGGCAGGACCAGGACAATCTAAGACAGGGAGTTCCTTTTGTCACTCAGTCTCACTCTTTAATCCTTACTACAGATGCCTCCCTCTTGGGGTGGGGGGCTCACTTGGGAGACCTGACCACCCAAGGGTTGTGGTCCCCTCAGGAATCTCTGCTTCATATCAATCTGTTGGAACTCAGAGCAGTGTTTCTAGCACTTCAAGCTTTTTCCAAGTCTGTTCAGAACACAGTTGTTCAGATCAGGACAGACAATTCCACCACAATGTGGTATATCAACAAGCAAGGGGGCACTCAGTCTTCGGCCTTGTGCACAGAAGCAATGAAGTTGTTGTCACTGGCCTATTCCCTGAACACCTCCCTTACAGCAGTACACCTCCCAGGCAAGGACAATGTCCTGGCAGATGCTCTCAGCAGGATATCTCAGGGCCATCACGAATGGTCACTGGATCCCCTGGTTTTGGAAGTGATCTTCTCCAGATGGGGCACCCCACAGATGGATCTTTTTGCAGCCCCAGACAATCACCAATTTCCCCTTTTTTGCTGCAGGCCCCCAGTGTTGTGCTCAGTCCCCCTGGATGCCCTGGTTCTCAATTGAGAAGGGAAGTTCCTGTATGCTTCCCCCCCTTCCCTCTCCTGTTCAAGGTGCTAGTCAAAATCAGGTCTCAACCCTGCAAGGTGATTCTGACTGCTCCAGACTGGGCCAGACAGCCTTGGTACCCTCTCCTGTTGTCCTTAGCAGTCCACCTTCCCTTGTCTCTTCCCAGGAATTACAACCTGTTAACCTGTGCTCAGGGGAGGGTTTGGTACCCGAATCTCAAATCTCTCAATCTCAAGGCCTGGCTCTTGAAGAGTTAGAGTTTGCTGATTTACACCTCTCTCAGGGTGTTATGGATATTCTAAAGGCTTCTAGGAAGCCTTCCACCAGAACTACTTATAATTCCAAATGGAAAAGATTCTCCATATGGTGCTCTGGGAAGTATATTTCCCCAGAGTCTGCTGACCTGCCCACAGTCCTTGACTATATGGTTCATCTGAATAGCTTGGGACTCAGACCAGCTACACTAAAGGTGCATCTGGCAGCTGTCTCTGCTTTTCTTTCAGCAGGTAAGCCTTCTTCTCTTTCAGCTCACCCTGTATTCTCCAAGTTTTTCAGGGATTGCTTCATACCAATCCGCCATTCAGGGACCCTGCCCCTGCTTGGGACCTTAATGTTTGCATTGCTCAGCTTATGCAACCTCCTTTTGAGCCTTTGTCCTCAGCAGAGCTTAAGTACTTGACTTGGAAAACTGTGTTCATGGTGGCTATCACTTCTGCCAGGCACATAAGCGAGTTACAAGCCCTGTCAGTAGAGCCTGATTTTATCTCTTTCCATAGAGATAAGGTGGTCCTCAGGACTAACAGGAAGTTTTTACCTAAGGTGGTTTTCAGACTTCCACCTTAACCAATCTATGTCTCTTCCTGTGTTCTTCACTGACCATTCCTCCTCTGGTGAGAGGAGGCTGCACAGTTTGGATGTGAAAAGAGCCCTTAGCTACTACATAGAACGTACCAAGGGTCACAGGTTTGACTCCCTCCAACTGTTCCTCACTTATGGTGAGGTTGGTAAAGGAAAAGCTGCCACTAAAAGATCCATTGCCAGGTGGATTGTCTCTTGCATTTAATTTTGCTATGAAAAACTAGGTAGGATTCCACCCTCAGGCCTGAGGGCTCACTCTACCAGAGGTACAGCTGCTTCCCTGGCTGCTGCCAGGGATATTCCTATCTTAGAGATATGTCAAGCAGCTACCTGGAAAACAGTTCACACTTTTACCAAGCATTACTCTCTGGATATCCAGGCTAGGAGTGATGCTCGGTTTGGCACAGCTGTGCTTCAGAGCCTATTTCCTAAGTAGGTTCTGTCCCTCCTCCATGGAGGTACTGCTTGGTAGGCTGCTATTGTCAGAATACAGCAAGACTTCATGTTGTTTGAAGAAAAAATTACTCACCTTAGTAATGTTGTTTCTTCTAATGGAGTCTTGCTGTATTCTGACCTCCCCCGCCTTCCCCTCTCAGAACCTTTGTTTTTGGGATGTGGGTGGGCAGTAGCAGTGTTGGCACTCAGGAGGTACCCCACCTTTTTATTATCACCCTCTTTTCTTTGGGTGAGTGGGTGTTGTGTTTATTCATTTTTTGGGTTTCCTGACTTGAGTCTTTGTTTTGGGACCAAAAAATCTGTTTATTATATTTAGTAGCCAGTTGGCTAGTGTGAGTTTACAGCTTCACACAGGTCTCTCAGTGAGTTTAGCTCATAAAGATCTGACGGTTTGAGTTCAAACAGTAACAGACAGAGTCTCAACCGAGCTCGAGCTCAGCGTTCCATGCCTGGCATGGAAAGTTAACTCTTTCATCTCCGGGGCAGTTCGAAGGTTGGGACTCACTGCTATTGTCAGAATACAGCAAGACTCCATTAGAAGAAACAACACTACTAAGGTGAGTAATTTTTTCTTACTGTCTAGTGCATCTACCAGGTAATCAAAAAACAAATAACTAACTAAATAAATAAAATGGGTTGACATTTCCCATTTTTCTTATTTGTTAGTAAGTATCTGGAAAATAGTCCTTTGCTCCAATGTGAGGCAGGGAATTCTCCACTGCTCTTGCTAGCAGCAGTTTCTTTACCACTAACTCCAGGATTTTTTCTGTTGAAGAGTGAGAATTTTTTGAACTGCAGGGACAAACCTTGACTCGCTACTTCCACAACCCACTTACCTGTGGTGATTTTTTGGTCCATTCCTGAAAGTGGTGGCCAGTCTTCTGCCCATTGGCAACAGCAGGGTGACCTGGGCAGAACTGTCAGGAGTTTTATTTTGGCTATGGGTTGGGGACTGGTGCTGCGGCTGCATGCCTAGTGCCTCTCCTGCCCTTATAGTAACCTGACTGGGGTTGATACTCACAGGGGATATAAGGCTTTGGGTATTAGCTTCTACCCTCACCTTCCCTTCTGTAAGGCCTGTAGGAAGTGGAAGTCTTTTCCCCTTTTGTGTTACTTCTGTAAGTGGTTTTGTATTCATCTACTTTTCTCATATATGTTTCCGTCTTGTCACCAAACACGGAGTTTCCCTGAAAAGAGAAAACCATGACCTTGGTCTTTGCACCCTGTGATAAGATGTTAGCCCTAAGCCAGGCAAACCTCCTTTGAGATACTGCATGTGCCCGGACCCTCAAAGCAGTCACTGGTGTCCACAGCCATGTGGAATTGGTACTTCGTGGCATCCAGTGCTGATATGGCTGTGTCAGCCAAGTCCTGTGCCACTTCACTGTTTACTTTCTCACCAAGTGCCAGGCCTGAATTCCATACTGCCTTCTGGTACTGAGCTAGGTATGCCATGTAAGCTGTCCATCTGAGGAGCAAGAGAGTTAAGGTGTACACTTTTGTGACCATGGTATCCAGATTTCAAGAATCCTCTTCTGGAGGCTGGGTAGAGAAATACAGGTTACTCACCTGTAACAGGAGTTCTAGGAATGGCATATGTTGTTCATCCACACTGTCTAGCAGGTATCCTTGCCGCTTTAAATCTTGCTGGAAGGTCTTCAAGCTGGCTCCTCCCACCCACCCGGGTGGTAAAACTCTCGGCTCCACCCCATGATGCCAGATCTGGCCCGCTGGAAGCTCAGGTTGTGCGTCAAAGCCAGGGAGGTCGGGTGGGTCGTGTGGATGAACAACATATACCATTCCTAGAACTCCTGTTACAGGTGAGTAACCTGTATTTCTACGGACATGGATATGTTGTTCATCCACACTGTCTGGCAGACTCCTAGCAGTTCTCCGGGAGGAGGGAGGCAAGGTGCACACCCCCTACTTAGGGACTAGAGACTGGAGAACCGAGGCCCCAAAAACAGCATCCCGGCGTGATTCAAGGTCGATGTGGTAATGGGTGATGAAGGTGTGTGCTGACTTCCAGGTAGCAGCCCTGCAGATTTCCTGGATAGGGACATCCCTGGAAGCAGCCACCGATGCAGCAGTATGGCGGGTAGAATGAGCTCTTATCCCTCTGGGAGGCTCCATGCCCGCCAACTTATAGCAGAGATCTATGCAGGAGATGACCCACCTGCCTATCGTCTGCTTGGCTGCAGGTCTGCCAGGTGCGGCATCAGCGTAGGTGACAAACAGCTGGTGAACCTCTCCCCGAATTTCAGCCATGCGCTCCTTATAGTAAGCGAGCGCCCTTCTAGGGTCCAGAGTATGGAGCCTATATTCGGCCTCCGAGGTGTGATTGGGGTAGAACACCGGCAGAGTCAAGACCTGGTTAAGGTGAAACTCCAACACCACCTTCGGAAGGAATTTCGGGTTGGGGTGCAGGACAACCTTGTCCCTGTGGAAGACCAGGTAAGGAGACTCGATGCAGAGTGCCTGGAGCTCTCCCATCCTTCTGGCTGACATGATAGCCACCAAGAAGGCGGTCTTCCACGACAGGTGAGAGAGTTACACCTGTGCATTGGATTTGAATGGCTTGCCCATGAGCTTTGCCAGTACCAGCAGTAGATCCCACGGAGGTAGAGGTTCTCGCACCGGAGGGGAAATGTGATCAAGGCCTTTGAAAAAGCGCCAGACCACCTTCTCCTGCACCACCGACTGCTTCCCGGCCCGCGCCCGGTAAGCAGAGATGGCTGCCAGGTGCACCTTAAGGGTCGTAGACCTAAGCCCTTGCTGAGAAAGGGACCAAAGGTAGTCCAATATGCTCGCCAAGGAACAGGAGGAAGGGTCAAGGCCCTTGCCCAGGCACCAAATGGAAAATCTCTTCCATTTGAAGGCGTAGCATTTTCTGGTCGACTCCTTATGGGACGCCTCAACTACGTTGAGGACCTCGTCGGAAAGACCCAAGGCCTGGAACTCTAACCGCTCAGGAACCAGGCCGTCAGGTGCAGGGATTGAAGGTCCGGATGGAACACCTTCCCCTGATTGACTGAGAGCAGGTCCGGGCAAGCTGGAAGCTGCCTCGGGAGCCTGGAGCTGAGGCTGAGGAGATCTGGGTACCAGTACTGGTGGGGCCAGTCTGGGGCTATCAGTATCACCTGTGCCTTGTCCCTCCTTGCTTTGAGAAGCACCTGTGCATCAAGGGGAACAGGGAAAGGCGTAGAAGAGGCCCAGGGTCCACGGCCTCGAGAAGGCATCCCCTGCAGTGAGCCCTGCTGAGGGGTGGGCATGGAACAGCCTCAGCCGCATTCTCCCTGGAGGCAAACAGGTCCACCTGAGGTGTGCCCCAATGGGAGAATAGATCTTGTACTACCTCCGGCAGGAGAGACCACTCGTGGGGCCTGGCCCCTATCCGACAGGGCATCGGCCAGGGTGTTGAGGCTCCTGCCACATGAATAGCTGGAGATCCGCCTCCAGGCTGCGCATGGTGACCAGATGCGGAGGCTTCTTTGCATAGAAGCATGGGCGCGTCCACTGTGGCGGTTTAGATAGTACATGGCCGTGGTATTGTCCGTCTGGACCCGGACCACTTGACCCCGAAGAAACGGAGCAAAGGCGGTGAGAGCTAGGTGGACCGCTCAGAGCTCCAGCAGGTTGATGTGGCATCGGGACTCCCGCGGGGACCAGAGGCCGTGCGCTCGGTGTTCCCCCAGATGGGCACCCCAACCCATCAGAGAGGCATCGGTCGATAGAGAGACCGTCGGCTCAGGGCGGACAAATGGGATGCCTTCCTGCAGATGAACTGGAACGGTCCACCACTGGAGAGCATTCCACATCCCCTGGGTCACCGTCACTAGCTGGTCCAATGGATCACAGCATTGGGACCACTGTCTGGCCAGCCCCCACTGAAGGGGGCGCATGTTCCCGCGGGCCCAACGGACCATGCTGGTACAGGCCGCCATGAGACCCAGGAGGCACAGGAAGTCCCAGGCAGGGCATGATTGCCCAACCAGAAATGATTGGGCAAAGGAGGAAAGAACCTCGGCCCTGTCTGCCGGGAGCTGTGCTCTGGCTCGAAGAGAGTCGAGCTCTGCCCCGAAGAAAAGAATCACCTGCTTTGGCTCGAGTTCCGACTTGGCCTCATTGATGAGGAGGCCGACCTGAGAGCAAACCTGGAGGGCCAGATCTCTGGACCGCTCCACCTCCTGTCTGGAGGGGGCTGCTATCAGCCAATCGTCCAGGTTAGGGTAAACCCGGACCCCTTGGCGCCGCAGGAATGCTGTCACCACTGCCATGCATTTGGTGAAGACCCTGGGAGCTAGAGATAAGCCGAAGGGCATGGCTTGGAACTCGAAAAGGGATCCCTCCGCTCGAAAGCGAAGGAACCTCTGATGTGACGGACGGATAGGGATGTGAAAGAACGCGTCCTGCAGGTCCAGAGAGCAGAACCACACGCCGTGTTCCAAGGATGGTATTATCTGAGCCAGAGTGACCATCCTGAAGTTTCGAGACCTTAGGAACTTGTTTAGGTTATGTAGGTCGAGAATGGGGTGCCAGCCCCCCGTCCGTTTCGGAACCAGAAAGTACCTGGACACGAACCCCGGGTCTGAGGGAGGGTCCTCCACCTCTCTGATCACCTCCTTTTCGAGGAGGAGAGTGATGTCGGCTCGGTGAGCCGACAGCGAGGCTTCGGACCCCAAGGCCCCCCGAGGTGTGACGGCTCTGAAGGGTGGGGCCTGCTCGAACTCCAGAGGCAGGCCCTTTCCCACCACCTCCAATGCCCACTGGTCTGTGGTGATAACGGACCAGGCAGAAAGAAAGTGGTGAAGCCGCCCCCCCACAGGGGCACCTGAGGTGAGGCGACGGGTTGGGGGTGACACCCTTCCGGCCGTCACTGGGCAAGCTTGGAGGAAGGACCGGCCGAGGGACCTCCAGGGCCTTTACCTTCCTGCTTCCTGGAGGATGAAGCCGAGGGCTTGGGTTTGGGATGCCAAGCTCGAGCCTGCTGGCCCTGACGTTGCTGGGCCAGACGTGCCGCGGGTGCAGAGGGACGAAAGGGCTTAGGCTGTGGTCTGCGGCCTTTGTCCTTCTGTGCGGATGAGACCGAGTCCAAGGTAGCATTGGACTTCTCGATCCTCTGCAGGTGACCTTCCACCCCAGGGCCGAAGAGGTCGGTCCCCAGGAAGGGGACATCCGCCAACTTGTGCTGGGTATCTGAAGTGAAGGTGGATATCCTCAGCCATGCCCGACGGCGCATAGCCACTGCGGCCGCTACTGACCTGGCACATGAGTCTCCAATGTCCAGAGCAGTCTGAAGCTGCTGTTTGGCCACTGCCCTGCCCTGGTCCCGCACCTGCCTAACCGTGGTCTGCAGGTCCGCCGGAAGATGAGGAACTACCTCGTCCAGGGAGCCCAACAGGGCATGAGAGAAATGTGCCATGAATACGGCCGAACTGGCCTGACGAAGGCCGAGGGAGGACGCAGCGCAGACTTTGCGCCCAGCGTAGTCCAATTTCTTGGACTCCTTGTCGGGAGGCTTGTCCACGTCCCTAGCATTCCCGGCGCGCTGGAAAACGCTGTCGGTAACTAGCCCCTCGGCTGAGGGGTGTTCCGAAAAACCGGACAAAGAACCGGTAGGGACTGCATACTTCCTGGCCATCCTGGCCGAGGGCGCAGGACAGGAAGCAGGGCACTGCCAGAGCTCCAAGGCCGGGCCCACGGCCGGGCCTCAGCCACCGGAAAGGCCTCCATAGGGGAATCTCCTCGGTCCAGTATCTCCGTGAGGGGATACCTGGCCCACTTAGACACAGGTTCGAGCTTCATCCTGGTGGACTCCGAGATGAGCCAAAGCAATCCCAGATAGGACGAAGGGCTATCGTCTATCGACTGACCTCCAGAGGACTCCAAGTCTACTCGCCTGGAGAAAAGGGAGGAATCGCCGTCGGACTCGGAAGAGTCCGCAAAGAGCTGCCTCGGGCCTGAGCCACCCTCCACCTGCCGAGGTCAATCGGGAGTGAGGGTAACAGACAGCCTATGGGGCAGGCCCTGAGCCAACCGAGAATTCTTGGTTGGAGCCCCAAATAACGGCTGTGGAGGCGGAGGTTCCACCGGAATCGGTGGAGCAGCTGGTTTTGGCCGAACAACCGGCCTGGGAACAGGCTCCTCGGGTAAGTCGAGGGGTTGTTTCGGCCGCTCCGGTGACAGCCATTTAATGGCCGGGGAAGACGACAGCGTCAGCTTGTTCCCGGTCAGAAGGAGCTGTTGAGACCTATAATCGACGTACCACGTCAAGCCTCCCTCGTCCGAGGAGGAGACGAGCGGGCGGGTATCGCCATCGCGGGAGTCGAGACCGAGACCGCCTATGACGGCGGGATCGGCTGGACCACGAAGAAGTCCGAGACCGACACCAAGAACCTCAGCTTTTCCAAGGACGGTGTGGGGAGGGGACGGGGGGAACTGGCTCTCCCCTCAGCACGAAGGGTTCACCCGAGGGCTCCGGAACCGGAGGCACTGGCAAGCCCATGGGATCCTCAACTCCCACCGGGGGAACCGGGGAGAGAGGATTCTCGGCTTCGCCTGGCGACAACCCGTCCAACGGGTCGAGAAAAATCTCTACTGCGTCTACGGGAGTCTCGGTCAACTGACCTGACGGGGACACCGTGAGACCAGTGGCCAAAGCCGAACGATCGACCGAAGTCGATGGCCGACAACTCTGGGAGAGGGACCTTTCCCGCTCCCAAGAGCGTCGACGGAGGGACTTACCCTTGTCTTTCTTTTTGGACCGAGAAGAAGGTCCAGCACACATTGGTCCCTCTCCCTTAGTGGAGAGGGACAGACAAAGCTCCTTAATTGAAGCTGTATAAGAGGAACCCAGGGAGAGCGGGATAAATGCCGCAGCCGAGGAAGATGCGGCCCGCGCCAGCCCCTCTTGAGGGTGATCATCTGCTCTAGCTGATCACCCGAGCCACCGCCCGTGAAACCGCCGACTGGGCCTCTTTTGACTTCACGGAGGAAAGCGTTTTCGGAACGCCCCAGTTGTAAGCGGGCAGCACGGACTTCGAGGCGTGGGCTGAGAAGGAAGAGCACAGGTCGCAAGCCTGCGGGTCGTGCTCAAGGCCTAAACAGTAGACACACGTGGAGTGCGGATCCGTCGAGACATCTTCTGCCCGCGGGCATCTCAAAACGGGAGTCAATTTGTCCGCCGCAGCCACGAGGGATGAAGACGAAGTCTAGAAATGCAAAACGTTTAAATTAAAAACCCGAAGAATGGGAACCAGTCTCATGCGGAGCGTTAAGGAGGGAACCTGAGCTCGCGGTAAGGAAGATCTGCCGTCATGGGGCGGAGCCGAGAGTTTTACCAACCGGGTGGGTGGGAGGAGCCAGCTTGAAGACCTTCCGGCAAGATTTAAAGCGGCAAGGATACCTGCTAGACAGTGTGGATGAACAACATATCCATGTCCCTAGAAAGTCACCTTAGCCTTCTCACATGCAGCAGCTTGGACCACTTCCTCATGATCAGGATGGGTATACATGTACTCAACCCCTGTCCATCCACCTGATATTTCTTTTCAGTCTTCTTATCAATGCCAGCAGCTGAAGTGGGTGCTGACATTATTTTGACAGTGGCTTTTTGGACAGACTTTTGGAAGGGCAGTAGCAGCCTCTTTGTAGGAGCCAGACCCATCATGTCTATAAATATAGCCTCCTCTTCAGCTTCACAGAAGAGGATGTTGAGGGTGTTTACTATTTGCCTAGCAAAGGAATAGTGGGATGTGTAATTCTCAGAAGGTCCAGATGAAGGGAGTGTGCGCTGGCAGATTTGAGAAGTCCAGTGCCAAACTGGAGATGCTAACTCTGGCAAGCGTTTCCATCAGACCAAAGCAGACGGGCACTCGGGTGAGTGCACTGAATCACTTAAATCACCACACTGGAACTGGAGATCTTCTTCAGTGCTTTATTAGATTACATTAATTTTAACAAAGTGGAGGGCTAGTGTTAGCCACTGAACACCCCAGTGTTCAGTAGCTAACACACTAACCACTGTTAAAATTTTGTCTAATAAAGCACTGAAAAAGTACGACCAGTGCGGTGCATTAAAGTAATTCAGTGCAACTCCCGATGCCCTCACTGGTCTGATTATCCCCAGAAGGCCTGGAAGGTGGGCCAAATTCTTGCTCACATGAACTGTCTGGTTTCAGGGGTTCACCCTCCTCCACATCTTCATGATACATTACTTCCTCCTCCACAGGCAGTTGTGTGGAACCAAAGCCTGGGGAGGGGAAGCAGGCATATTCATAAAACTTCCTATAGCCTGGAAGACCTGAAAAAATTGCCATGTCCATGACATGTCCTCTGCTGAGGGCATTTGTCTTGTGTCAACTGTCTCTTCAAGAAGAAAGGAGCTGGTCTCAACACTCACCCCCAATGTATTACAGAAGTCCAGGATACTTAATTCGTTGTAATGTTTTATTCACATTGAAAAAACATGCTAAAAACACCCAAAATGTACACCATGTGTTGGGGTTTTTTAACATGTTTTTTCCATGTGAATAAAATGTTACAATGAATCAAGTATTTTGGACTTCTGTAATACATTGGGGGTGAGTGCTGAGACCAGCTCCTTTCTTCTTGCTCTGATTTCTCACTGTGCATCCACTCAGTGAACCATTGCGCGGTCTTCCTAACTCACAGTCAACTGTCTGCTCCCTATCTTTTTCAGGAGGGGTGACAGAGGCATGTTTTTTTTTTTTTTATTTCCAGTGCCTGCTCCGAGGCTCTTTTACTTTTGATTTTGCTATCACTGGACTCAGGGTTCCCCCTTTGAGACACCCTGGGTTCTGCACCATCTTTGCCATGCTTTTTTGATGGCTGTGCATCTTTATCTTTTTTAGCTTCCCCTATGACAGGAACTGCTGTTGATTCTGAGGGGAAGGACCTTCATCTGAACCTTCACTGTGTTTTGGTGACATGGAGGCAGACTGAGAGGCCATAAGGTCTTCTCTTCATCTCTTTTTTTTGGCCCTTTTCTTTTGTGTTTTAAGGCAAAACTTTTTAAAGAGTTCACAATTTATAAAATTACAGTCTGGACCCAGGCACCTTAAACAAAACTCATGGTAGTCTGCCCTTGCCAGGAGCTGAAAACAATTGGTTCAATTTTTAAAGCCTGTGGGACATGTTCTTTTCCTCTTTGCTCTGTCAGTCATGAACCATACAGCATTTTTACCAGTTCCCAAAACAGTCAAATAAAGTGAAATAGTGCCCAAAGGGACATAAAAAGGCTCAAAAAAATGTTTTCAGTTTGGTTCCCTGAAAAAGGACTGTGATGATTTTTTTCATCAAAACAAATTATTTTTGAGAATAAGGATTGAGGTTTTATTATCATTTTTCAAAGCTTTATCAGTAATAGCAGCTCACTTCCCTCTATATTGGAACTGTGAGTCTATTTCTGTAAAACCGCTATAGAAAAGTAAAAAAGTGATTATTTAGGAATAAAATATATTTTTTCACATAAATAAGTGATTCCCTAAAGGCCGGAACTGTGTCAGCTTGCGTTTTCTCTGGTTCCTGGGAATTAACTGGGAACTGGAGAAACTACAATACACATGTAACCACCCGCCGCAATGTTACACAGTTAGCTACCCCTGGTACCCCTTACTGGGCACAGACTACTTCAGGAACACATTTAAACAATGGTACCATCCCTAGCTTTAGGAATGTATACCAGGCTCATTACTTCTAGAGGTCAAAAAGGGGTGGGGGTACACAAAAGCAATATAACCTATTAGGTATTTACAAAAACCAGGTCCTGGGGAGAGAACTTTTTGCTAGGGATATGCTAGATCTATACTTCTGGAGGGGTACCCAGTAAATCCACACACAGGAAGCAATAATGTAAATTTCCAAACCAGATTTGGGGTTCTAGAGTGTGGCTTTATTCCAAAAAGATGTTCTCTAAAGCAAGGGTGGACCCCCCTAGGTTTACATGTCGTGGTACTAGGAACTTGCAGAACAACAAAACGACTGCATCGGACAGAAACTCTGCGTATTCCTATATTTTATAGGACATTGAACAACTTGCACTGGCATCCCATATTTCATAGGACAATTACATTTCTTCCAGTGGCACTGGCCACAACTGGAAATACTTCTAGTGGCACTAGCCACAACTGAGATACAGTTGCTAATTAATAGCACAACCCACTTCAGGAGGTAATTTCCTCTTCAGACATTGGCCACATGTCCAAAGTAACCAGGCGCCCTTGCTGAACCTGTAGTCCTGAACTGGTTACTCCAGATGGGGGGCTGCCTACCCTTTCCTCCCAAATCCATACCCAGCCATTCTTCAGAGTTACACCTTAAACATCTTAAACACACTTGGAAAATGTTTTAAGGAATTAACTTTCACATCCAGCATTTAAACACACTACACTAGTAGTGGCAGAACTAAAGTCCCGAACAATGTGAAGTAGTCATAATTCTGGACATCACACTTGTCAGCCAACTTTAAACTGAGAACAGTCTCAAACTTCTGAACAGGACAGAGGTGTATCTCCCTCGTGGAGAAACACCACAGCACAGGTACTTGCCTTCTGCAGCATAAAAGTCAGATCCTACTCACTGTTGGAAATTACAGGCAGATTCAAAACATCCTGGATCAAAATGGGGATTGCCCCTTGGATCCATCCACTAGCAGTCCTTTTCACCCCTCTGGGGATGAAAATCAGGAGATCCTGCTGTAGACCATGGTTTCCAGCACTTCTCTTGGCAAACTGAAGAATATCAAGACGAGGGTGAGAAAGCAGGGCTCTCCTCAGAGCCCTCAGCTGAGCAGTTCTCACTCCTCACATTTCAAGCTACAACTCCAACTGACTCTCTACACAGACTACCGTCCCAAGATTCTAAACTCCCTCCTCACAGCTGCTGTGGCTTATGCTGCTGCGAGAGTTCCAAATGAGCTCATCTCTCTCATCTCAGCTGAAGCCAAGTAAACAAAAGAGTGAGTAGGTGAAAACCTCATTTAACTAATTACCAGCTGCCCATCCCTGCCTAGTACTGAAACCGAGGGGATTCTAGTAATGCCAGGGGACTGGGTGGTTACATGCACAAATAAAATAAATAAAAATAGCCTAATGCAGACCACTGAGAAATAACTAAACGTAAATATTAGAACAGAAATTAAATTGCTAAACCATTCAGGAGGCCAGAAGAGTGGAGCTGTACTTGGGGGCGACTGCTCCCTCCAAGCAGAGAAACAAATCTGACTGTTGGTGGGAGTGTGACAACAGTGCAGCATTCAAACTTAGTTCTAATTTTAAAATTCCAAAATTAGTATAGGTTATTTTTCTTTTTAAATCAACTATATTTTATTGAAGTTTTGTTAAACATAGAGCACAACACAAAACCAAACAACAATAACAAAATACGTAAACTAAGACAAAAAAAGGAAAATTATCCCTCCCGCCCGTACTTACTGATGTGTGTATAACACACATCAGTAAGAACTTTACCGTCTTCATCCACAAAGAATACTCTCAAAAATGAGATACCAGTGCCAAACATAGTATCAACACATAAGTCGAACATGGGCCAATATATATTTATGTACAAGCATACACAAGATATCCTATTCCACCACGATCAGGGTTTGCAATGTTTCCCACCTTCTACAGAAAGTTTGGTATCGCTGAGTGACTTTGGCAATGCACCACTCTATATTCAGAGTGAATAACATTTCTCTGTGCCATTCCATATATGTGGGGAAGGCATCATCATCATCCAGTGACCATGAATAGTTAATTTCACCACAGAGGCTATAAACACCATCTATCATTTGCAGGGCGCAAAGATCCGGTCATTGTATAAACTCAGGATGCAGATTTCTGGGGTAAAGACCCCTTGAAGTGCCAACAGGGGATCCAATTTTGATTGAATCTGAGTCCAAAAAGATCAGACTTTATCACATGTCCACAGGATGTCGTACAGAGTGCCAACACCTGATTTACAACACGTGCATGTATCTTGTTCTAATTTGTGCATCCTGTACAATTTTTTTAAGAGTACAATATATATTATTTAGAATTTCAAATTGCTGCAGTAGGTGAAACCCTTGACTTATATAGTTAAATGTATTGGCCCATAGCTTTTGCCAGTCTGAGTCATAAATTGTTAGCCTCAACTCTCAAATCCACAGGGCATCTCCCAGTTGGCTTTAGGGGATCTACATCTTGATTAAGGAGATATAGGCATGAAATTGGGTGTGGTTGGGAACTACTGTTCACTGATTTATCCAATGTAATTCTGTCTGCCTGAGACCATGGGGTGGGTCAGCAAAGCTAGAACAGAGTGCCTCAACTGATAGAATAAAAAAAAAAAAAAGCTTGGTGATACCCATGTCCAAGCCATAAAGGAATAAAAAAGAAGAGCTATTGGAGACACAAAAAATAACAAAATGTTAGGGATAGTAAGTGGGTGCCATAGATGAGGAGTGAGAACCTTGCCCTCAATTTTGAAATGTGGGTTTTGGAACAATGGCTGAGTAAGGTCTTTCTGCAACTGAAGTCCCAACTGCCTGTACATTTGTGCATGGGCTCTTACTGACCACAGGACAGGAGCATGCCATATCTGATGGGGTACATGAGCTGGAGAGGTAAAAAAGGGTGAGTGGAGCTGAATCCTACATTCCCATGCTATAGCCTCTTCTTTAGACAACCAATGCAGTTTGTAACTACCAGGTCCTCCTTGTGCACTGTGTGGGTGCCACAGGAGGTACTCGTTGCTGTGCAATGCAACATATAGAGAATACTGGATGGGCAACTATGCAGAACCAGTGTGTTCTGCCACACAGGGCTTCCTACTCCCTCTGACCTTGAGAGCGAAGCTCGAGAGGTCCGTGGGAATTAGAACCCTGAGGTGGCAAAACACACTGGTTGTACATAGAGTTGCTCATCCTGTATTTTTTATAGTGTACAGTACTGTGTGAAAAATGTGTTTTGTGAGTTCTTTTGCTTTCAAAATAAAACTGACTCATGCAGTCTCTAGAGGTTCTATAATGCTGTTCTACCACAGTAGGGCAGAACAGCATTCCAAGACCTTGGAACTGTGGTAGAACAGCATTTTGAAAGGGATAGAATTTTATACAGAACAACACTCCACTATACACTATAGTAGTGTAATCAGCATTAATGTTCTATCTCCAAGGCAACTCAATCCATTGGACTGATTGCTGTTTGGATTCCTACGGATAGAAAAAACAGATTCCCCTCCTGGCTGACAAAAAAAAAGCATATTGGACCATCTGGAGAAAGAAAGGTCCAAAACGTAGAACAACATTATTCTGAGGAGATAGGGTAAGGCTCTTCAAGAACAAGTCTGAAGCCCAATGACTCTTCTTATTGTATAACGTACTACCAAAAGGCATGTCTGAGGGAGAAAAGTTCTTTTGAAACTTGGAATAATGCTTCGAGAGGAGCACAAAGGCACATTGAGAACCACATTAAGAATAACATGGGGCTACTGGAATCTATAAATCTGTTGTTATTTGAGGGCCCCTCTACAATCTGATCACTTCTAAGATCCAAGGGGGATCTCTTGAAAATTCCTAAGCCTGCTCCAAACCTAAAGACATGAGCTCAAAAAGTGCCGAATAGGGGAAAAAAAAACTGTCAGCCTCTACCTAAAAATAATTATATGATTTGCACTATCAAAGTCTTTCTGGATCAGCACTCCAACTGTCTGGACTGTCCAACTCCTCCCTTAAAGTGACCTTGATACCATGGGAAATGTTTTTTAAAAACATAAGATTTAGACTATGTGCCATAGTTCATATATTTTCTGTAATTCTTTCTCACTGTTCTTTATTACTGAGGTCAGCTGCATGAAAACAAGATCACTGCTCTCTAGATTTTACCTGCTCTGGCTGCTTGTCTTCACTTGAAATCATAACTCCTTTGTTTATGACATCTAAATGGCAACAGAGTGTGATGCCTTAAGCTGAGCTGTGATGACTCGTGTAGACAAGCAGCCAGACTAGATACAGCACAGACTCTGTTTTCAGGCAAATGCCCTTAGTATTAAGGAATAAGAGTCAGAATTACAAAACACATATAAAATATATGCTGGACCATTTGTAACTATTTCATTTACAAGTTTTTACAATGGTGACAGGGACTCTTTAAGTTATAGCAGAATACTGCTTTCAGGAAGGCATGAGATTTTCTACCATCCTTCAGAACAGCCTGACTTGAGGAAACTCCAGTAAAGGACCTCGGAAGCTAATTTTAACTGAGCTGTGTTGGGGTGAAGCATGGGTTCCTGCCACAGAAGACCCTGCTGAGTCAGAGATCGGGATAGTCCTTGAACTGTCAGATTGACTTGATCAGGAAATGATTCCTCTTTATCCCTTCTGGAGCTGTCAAGAGGAATTCCACTTTCAGACCTTGAATCTTTTTTAGAATCGCTGATTTTTTGAGATATTGGCAGAAGTGGAATGTTCTTCTGAAGTTCAGCAGTTAGAAAAATGCATCCAGTGTCTCAGCCACTAGGCATATGAATCACCTGAAGACCTTGGGAACTGAACGTTCTTCCTGGATGCTAGTAGGTCTAAGCTCAGTTCCTGATCCGCTGACAGGTGTGAAAACAGCTGCCCCAGCACATATATTGACAGCTGAGTCTATCTGCATTAATTTCTATTCCCCTGTTAGGAGTATTGCTGAAAGAATTCCAGATTCATTTCTGCCCTAACTACTACACTGTATACCTCAGTGAGCGTCATTTCACATCTGATCTTGCAACAACTTGTCTGTAAATGCAGCCAACCTCTACTGCATTGTCTGATTGTTCTTTCGCTGGCCAACAAATTAGGTCAGCACAGGGAATCAAGCTATGCCTATAAGTCTGTTCACTCTGCACCTTTGGGGCTGCCCCACCCCCATATCAGAATCTGATCTACATGTAACTGACAACTCCTTTCTCTCTTGCTAAAACTCCCAGACTAAGTGGCAGGCAGTTCAAACAGCCCCCTCAACTTCTGCTGCTGATTACCATACTTATAGCTGAGGGCAGGCACCATGCGGTAACCCTCTCTTGGTGCAAGGCAGAAGCCTGGGTGGCTAGGCAGAGCCCCAGAAATACCCTTCACGTCTGAGGGCAGATGGTAACTGCTCCTCAGAGGTCTCCTCTGGACAAACGATTACTTCAAGTTATCACTATTTACAGTAGCGTTTCTCTTTTCACCCATTTACTAACATATTTACAGTTATACGTGTGGGAACATGATCCCTGAAACATTTTCCTGGTCAGCACTGTTAAGAGAGGCTTGATCCTAACCTCGGACAGAAGTCAGAGCCTCAGAGTCCCTTACTTAAAGGTTGTACCCTTTTCACATTTATGGAGCCCATGACTCATTTCTTGTTATTTACCAGTGGGTGAGGTTATACCTTACATCAGAGCCTCTCTACTTTACATTCTGATTTTACCAGATCTCTAACCTTGTTATAAACTTTGGAGTAAACTCATTTTCACATATACTACTTAACATTTTGGTATCAGTTCAGCTGGTCTGCAGGAGGCAGCACCTCTGTAGGGCCTTTCAGTCAAACATAATTTGCTAATGGCCACCCCAGCTCTGGGTGCCTCCCAACCAGATCCTTACTGTCACTTGCAGGGCACCAGCACAGTCACATGTACCACAGCCTATCCCCTGGCAGCGACTGGCAATCTTCTCATGCTCTCTGCCAGAGGCAGCAGCACCGATATACATATTTGCTTGGGATTTCCCTTCATAATAGCAGGCATATCTCCTACCTGCATCTACAGTTCAATATCTGTAACCAGAGCTTTTATCTTCAGCACTGCTGACAACTTCTGTCAGGCACAAAAGCCACCCAATGGGTAACACCTGTTTTGGTAAGATCCTCAGTGCGCTGCAAAGTTGCCAGGGAGTTCCCTAAAGGGGCAGCCTCTTAATGGCCTTCAGACTATAATTTCTTAGAATCTTCACTGCTGTCCTCCTGGTGTCTGTTCTTAAAGGCTACCAGATGGCCAGACAATGAGTTATGTTGTTCTCACACACACTGGTTGCCTATAATGAAGGTCCCTGCCACACTAGGTGATCTGGCAAGAGACCTCAGGCAAGGTTGCTCCAAGGGCATGCCTGTAGCCTCCTATCACTTTACCATCCTGACACCATCTGCCAGCACCCGACAACAGGCACTCCAGTTCCACGCACTGGCTGTGAAAGGCTATACTAATTGATAGATTCTATGATCTGGCATTCTTTAAACAAGCCCACTCCCTCTTCTGGCAGGAGAGGGTTTTATATATAGTATGAGCGCACCCAAGCCCACGAGGCTGGCATTGATTGCTGCAATCATCACTGAAGGGTTAAACAGAGGGGAGCCTTTCTAGAGAAGTCATGATCCCTCCCTCTATTCTAGTAATTGGGTACCAAGTATGGGACCCATACAAGGAGATGCTACTACTTAGAAACCGTAAATCAGTAACATAAAAATTAACCTGAAGTGGCCTTATATGCAGTCTGGTCTAGAGAACCATCTCTATGGTAGCTTCATCCCATCCAAAAAATATCGACATCTGTGGAGTGGTAGTATTCCTTGTGTTATGCTCTTATGAGGGGCCCTCATCCATCCACTGAGAGAAGAACATAAGCTAGGCCCATGGGCACTGTCAATTCAAGATGGTTGAGGTTCTGGAAAGTAGGGAGCATCGCAAACGCACTCCACAGGTCAGGCCCTCTGCTCCCACAGTTCCAAACCTCGAAGTGCAATATGTGAACAGGATACAAACAGGGTAACCCTCCTATCTGTTTTGGGGCCGAATCACCTACTAGCCTTGAGTCCTGGTGTCAAATATTAACCTTTTCTGCTAGCACACCCAGTTAACAGGCTCAGATGTGTACTCTCTTCAGGGGATGTTGTACAATACTTCACTCTGTGGGCACCCAGCCAGGTTCAAACATCTACCCTTATGACTCAGTTTGAGACCTAAGCATATTCTTTCCTTAGCAAGATAGTAACACATTCAAGCCCTTAACAGTTCTTCTCAGAATTACCCAATACTGTTTCAGCCTCCACATGCAAAAAAAAAATAAAAATAAAAAAAAAAGACTCAGGCAGGATTAGGGAAACCAAACATTTATTGGAATAAAAAAAAATCAAATACATACAAAACATAGAACATATACCCTGAGTACTTACAGTCTTAAAATAAATTGGAATTTTACATAAAACAAAATGCCTGACTGAAGTTCTAGCTTAGCTAAGTTCCAGTCGGGTGTTACCTATTTTTAACAGAAGTGCCTCTTTGGAGTTTCAGAGATGAAGTGTGTCATTTAAGAGTCCAGAGATAAAGTGTGTTTCCCCTCAGATGCTTGGCAATCTTGAAAGACAAGCTCTCCACCTCCTTGTGATGTCACAACACATCAGGCCACTGTTTGTCCTGTCACTAATTTTGTAACCTGACCAAGTATGTCCAAGGGTGGCATTTTGCTGCTGGCTGGAAATCAGCAGTTAGCAATTTTTAAATATGACAGTCTCTTTTATCAAAGCAGCTCCTTTGATCTCTCTCTATCAACTTCCTGGCTTTCCAAGTAATTTCAGGTTTATGAGATAACAGGAATCTGTTAAATGTCCTTGTTCCTCATGGGTGATAAAATGCATACTTCTCCCAGCTCTTCAAAGCAGAAATATTTTATAAGATGTTATAAACTGCACTTTGGAATACCAGCAACTATATGTTAAAACAGAGCAGGAAACCAGCTATCTGCTACTGTAGTGCTGTGCTGCAGTCAAAAGTCAAGCCTTCTTACACTTGCTGGCTGCTATTCCCTAAGCAGACAGTCACATAACATATTTTTTTGATATCACAAATATTATACAATGATGACAAGTAGATGGGCAGAGTGTCAGAGGGAGCACTTTTCTTGTCCATTATCCAGTTATGGTCCAGGGGAACAGGCAGAATCCCCTAGATTGACCTACAAGGTAAAGAGTTTTTATGATACTTTATCAGAGGATTGTCCAACTGAACAGCCCTGATCATCAACCAAAATGATTCAAAACTGAATCTCATTGATCTGACAAATATATATTAAGACACTGCTGGTCCAAACTTGGTGAAGCCTCCTGAGACTAAACATTGGCATATAATATGGCCATACCCACATTTTGTAAACCTCCATAAATGGCCCCAATGCAATTCTGTAAGGATGGCCACTAAAGATTTTTGGCAACAGCCTTTGTTCTTCTAAACCTACTATAGAGACCTCTGTATCCATGAATGAAACAGGCTGCCATGAAGGAAGAGTGTAGACAGAGACATTTGTTCTTATAGATATTATTGTAAGACTATTGACCCCTGTTCCTGGCGGCAACTTAAAATGGGTTATTAAATGGCAGATTCTCATGGTCTGGGCCATTTACTATACCTAAACTATGAGGTCATTATTATTTCAAAGGAGGCTGCTAAACTTCTTGTAGACACTTTCAGCAAGTCTAGTAACAGTCCACTGGAAAAAAGCAACCAGTTGTAATTATAAACTACATCATGCAAGACTGCACCAGAAAGTCCCCCAGTAAACCATCTGATAAGCAGCAGTTCACTTACACTGCAACAATAAATATGGACATATCTATACCTAATGCACCAGCTACAATGTGGACTAGATTCTGTAACACAACAGTCTACTGCATTACACTTATCACCTATACTCAGAATTCTAAATGTATCTCCTACAAAAATGGGTTTTATTTACTGGTATGGGTCAACAATGCAGTGAAATCTTGTCAGACCAAACTGTACAACGCACAAGTGTGTATTATCACTTAGAAAATGAGTGGCAGAAATCTTTAAACCGGATTGGCTTACAGCAATCACAAGGTATATGTTTATTATGCAACAAAGCCTTCTTAAAAAAAAATCGAACTGGCACTATTCCTGCATAAGGACTATTTTACATGTAAAACTTATTCTACAAATGTTTTAAAATACTTTTTTTAAACTTTGTTATTGCAAAAGCCCATTTTCTAAGCACAAGACCCTTCAAGGAGTGGGTTATTGGCGATACCCACACTTTCAGGACTGTAAGGCCCTCTACCTGCAATGCCAGGCCTCCATAAGCCCTGGGCAGGTAGATATCCCTAACACCCCACAGTCAGGTCTTATCTCGTACTTGTATATTATGGAATTCCACATTATGTATGCACTAAAATGCACCATGCTCCCATTTCACTTTCAGTCTGCAGTTTCACATGGTGGGCTAAACTACAGTGTGGTGCCACAGAAAGTCAGTTATTATTAAACATAATGTACGGGAAATGGTGTTTATGAGATTGTTTGTTTTTAACACACCCTCAGTGTGTGATGCCTACATAAACCTCTCGAGCTTCCCTCTCAAGGTTTATGGACATCCCACACTTTAGGTGTATGAAAAAAACTCATAATACACTACTTTCCATATATCATTCTATATTTATTCATGTCCATGTGTATACCTGTATCATTCAATTGCAAATGTAATGGCAAAAGCTTGAACAGTGGCTCACTGTGAACTTATGTCAGGGGAGGATGCTGCTAGAAACTATTCAGAGGTGCATGGTCCAGTGCTCAGAGGGGGCCAATGAAGAAACACATACTCCTTCCTCTCCAGGGATGCACAGTGGGTGGAACTGCAGGAAAAGACATACACTCATTCTATGTGTTACATTAATTAATAACTTCAGAAACAGTCAAAACACTTGACTGAGAGGCCCCAGATATACAAGAATAGGATTTATTTTCTAGTGATGGAGAGGAGAAGGGAGCAATGCTGATTCAATCAGGCTAAGTTTTGAGTGTTTTGCAGTTTTCTCACTGAGAAGGATACAGATCAGGAAAAGATTTCTAGTGTGCCAGGGAATAGGAAAAAAATGGCTGAGACCATCTCATTCATATTGCTATTGTTATTTTCCACCTTCAACATTTAACCTAAATTAGTTAAGATTGAACTGCTCATATTTCATTTTTACTAACTTTTCTTTTATATGCTTTTTCTGGTTATGCTGTTTAACCAGGTTTGCTCTACATTATATCTTGTAAACAAACCACAACTATTAATTTATTTAGATCTATGTGACTAGTCAGGCACTGCAAAAGGGGTATTTTGTGGTTCTGCAAAGTATCAGTCATACTGAATGAAAAGCTGTCATAGCTAATCTGAGCAACTTGATCCTTCCTGATACCGGAAAGCAATAAGGTGCAAAGAGTCAAATAAAACTGTACTTTAGATTCTGACAGTCAGCCTTGGCCTGATCTAGAGGCAATGATGACTGGGCTGAAGGGTTCAGGACTCTGGGACATGCCAACTACACAAAAGGGTGAATGAGGGCACAGGGTACATATCTGGGAGAACTGAGACAGAGATCCGTAACCATCCGGTGCAAAAGTGGCGCTGGTACTCTTGCAGATGTACAGTTCATGACATCATGTAAAATGAGTCATAAAGCATGGGTTGTATGGGGACCTCTGCTCAGAACATGGTCACTATTTCACCTTATTAAGCTTTTGGACTCGAGGCTTATTCTGCCCCCAGCTTCACTAGATGAAATTATTACTTTGATTATCACAGGCACCCATACACTAACCTCTACATACTGTACTTCTTATTCTGTTAGAAACTCTCACTCCTGCTCTCTCTCTCTCTCTCTCCTCTGTGAAGGCCATTTTCTTCTATACACCCACCTATTTTTGGTCTAGACTCCCCTCTCCCTCCACCCCATCTCCTCTCCCCCTTCTTTAAAAATTCTCCTCCATGATCAGTTGATCACACTTCTCTGCATCTGAACCGAAATCTTTGCCCCAACCTCACCAGACTACCTTCCTCTCCCAATTTCCCCATTACACCCACCTCTGTTACCCTTCACCTTGCTCCTCTATCCTCTCTTCCCCTACCACCACTTCACAATCCCTGGTCCCCTTTGTGATGCTTCCATCTCTGTGTGAATCGATTACCCAAGTAATAGCTGTTTCTGTTTACATTTAGAATATTTTATTCTGTACAGTCAGTAGCTCATCATATTTTTATATAATTATGTAATCAACTGTACTTTTGCAGTACTATGTATTATACTCCATTCCCCCCAAGGCACACCAGGAAATAATATACACAAAGCCAGCTGGTCTAAACACTCTGCTCCATGAAATTCACAGAGAAGTTGCAAGATTCTCCAATATTTCAACTTTATTCGTATTTAAGCCCCCCACTATGTGGGGCTTACTATATTGCCCAGAAAGTAGTAGTGCCAGCCGACATGCCAGGACCTATAGTTAGAGGTGGGGCCTTGGGATCATTGTATAAATGCCGCCACACGGCAGGAAATGGGGTCTTTGGGTTAGCAGTACTGCGGAGTCCAGGGAGAGGTGGTTCAGAGGATCGCGCCATGGGCCCGGGGTGGGGAAATAGCCACCCCGGCCCCGTTGAAGTTTGGATCTCCAGTGAAGATGTGTCAGAAAAAGGTTGTGGTATCTGGGTGCCTTCTGCACCCCTGAGGTGGTTGGGCCAGGTATCTACCAAAGGTGAGGAGCCTAGGATTGGAGGATGGGGGGCCTGTGTTGTGATCCTTTGCACCGGGTCGGGGCAGGCAGTAAGTGTCCTGACATCCATATTAAAGACTGGTGGCTGCCATCGATGGCCATGAGCTGGAATATGAGAGGCAGGGCCCATGGGGGCTTAAAGGTGGCAGGCTTGAGATCCTTAGCCATTTCCATGTCCGTCATATAAAAGAAATGTCACTGAGTGAAAAGATTAGCCCATGTTCAGCCCCATGGAGCTGCAAAAAGGGGTGTGAGCCCCAGCCGCAGAGGTGCCCTCGTTTGGTCTGCGGTGCAGCTGCTGCATCAGGCATACAAGTTCTGTTGAGAGGGGCTGAAAGTATGTGAAGCTGCATTTTCAGAAAAGGGGAGCCATGGCTCCGGTATTGGCCCACTGAGAGAACAGTCAGTTTTGAGCCCCGCTGCTGAGTTGAAGGGGGACACAAGTAAACTTAAGGCATGCCAGTACAAGTAAAAAAAAAAAGACTGGAATCTCAGCCACTTTAAATTCTGTCACGATAGGCAGAAACTGCCTTAACTTACGTTAGGTCATTACGCAGAAGTCCGGATAAAGGTGCAATCTAGGACCACCATACAAAAACAGTTTTCTCTGTCTGGCCAATTGTAGCAGCCTGTTTCTGTCAGCCAAAATCCTGAAATTAAGAGTTACGTATCATGCCCCTGAGAATTAAGTGGCTGTGAGTTCAATTAGATTAGGGTCTTCCATAGTAACCTCCCCGCCGTGGAAGCTTTAGATGTGGAGAAGGACGAAATACAGAGTCCAGAACCAAAAGGGGTTCAATTAAAAGGCAGAAGTTAAAGCCTGTTGCACCTCTTCTTTTAACTTGTTTAAAGGTACAGTGTTGGGGAAACGTATAAGTCGAAGGTTCCTTAAAAGAATAATATTTTCCAACCACTGCGACCTAGAAGACTGTGAAATCTGCTCACAAACAGCAGCATTAACTGCTTCCACAGTTAATGTTCTGGCAGAAAAAAATCTTTTGTTTTTTCAATCAGCTTGACTGCTTTCTCTGTCCCCTTCACGCTGGCTTCAATAGCAGCACACTCCGTGGATATTTCTGAAAGAAGCTGTTCCATTCGTTGAACTGACTGATGTGCTTCAGCCTGAAATTCCCTCAGAATTTAAGAGACAGATGCTAGTATTAGCTTTTCTATTGTTTTCTGCTACGCACCCCCCTTCAGACTCTGCACTTCAGGACAGCCTCCAGCACCAACCACTCCATGCAGCATGGGAGGCTAGTAAGCTGGAAGTCACGGGGGCGAAGATGGTGGGATGGGTAGTGAACTGGCTGCAAGGGAGACAGTAGAGGGTGGTGGTGGTGGGAGGGGAGCTCTCGTCGCCCAGGGCAGTGACAAGTTTGGTGCCACTGGGCTCTGTACTGGGGCTGGTGTTTGGGATCTTCATAGCAGACATCTCAATAGGCATAAAAAGCAAGATCAGTCTGTTTGCAGATGACACAAAAACGGGAGCTGTAGTGGATGACTTAGAGGGGTGGCAGGGGTTGCAGGATGATCTGGCAAAACTGGAGGCCTGGTAGGACACCTGGCAGCTGAGGTTCAATACCAAGAAATGCAAGGTGTTGCATTCTGGGAGAAAAAATGCAAGGAGGAGCTACCAGCTTGGGAAGGGGTTCAGCTAGCCAGGTTTGAGGAGGAGAAGGATCTGGGGGTGATCATAATGGGAGCAATGAACAACTCCGCACAGTGTAGAAAGGCAGCTGCAAAGACTAACAGGATGCTGGGTTGTACTGCCAGAGGCATATCCTCCAAGGGGAAGGGGTGATCCTGCCACTGTATAGGTCATTAGTTAGACCATACCTGGAGTACTGCGTGCAGTTCTGGAGGCTGTACCTGAAGAAGGACATTAGGTTCCTGGAGGCAGTGTAGTGCAGGGCAACAGAAATGATCCAAGGGCTAAGGGACTTGCCCTATGAGAGTAGGCTGAGGGAGATGAACATGCACTCACTGGAGGAGAGGAGGGAAAGGGGGGATATGATTGAAACCTTCAAGTATATGGAGGGTATAAATAAGACAGACACAGAAGGGCTTTTCCAGTTCAGGAGAGGGAGGGACACCCAGGGGCACAAGCTGAGACTGGAGGGGGAAAGATTCAGGAGGGAAATGAAGAGACACTTTTTTACTGAGAGGGTGATGTTAGGGTGGAACGCATTATCAGAGGAAGTGGTAGCCTGTAATACAGTGGGAAGAATCAAATAAATATCAATTGGTAAAATAAAGAGATGGATATTAAACGATAGCCTTAGACTCTGAAACTGTTGTCCAGATTTTGCAGTATAAACAGACCAGTGATCATGGCTTATCCATGGTTTAATACTTCAGAAATATGCGATAGCTAATGTGATAATACTGTTCTTACTGGTGTTGTCTGTATTTATTACTGTATGTTGAAATATGATACTGTGTGTCACTTTTGTACTGTGTAATGGTTATGTATAAATATTTAACTTGTTGCATCGTAACCAAGAGCATGCTTTTTATGGTACCCATTGTAAATGAGCTCTGTTGCTCAATTGGGATTCTTTTACCATGTTCATGTTTTGTTCTATGAATTAACATGAATACAATTTTTATCTATCTTATCTATCTATCTATCAAAAGGGGATGGGACAAGATAAGGGGGAGGGTCACTGGAAGGGGGGAGGAGGGGCAGCTGCAGTATAAGGGCTGCTAGCTGCACAGCTGAGCAGACTCGATGGACCGAATGGCCTTTATCGGCTGGCAAGTTCGTATATTCGTATGTCCATGGAAGCCTGTTGGCCCCTGGATCAGTACTCCTGTCCCTGTGATTGTTGGGGACACAAACTTATCCAGCTGGCCACAGATCTAGACAAACACAGACACTTCAGGGATATGGCAGTTATCTCAAAATAGCAGGAGTGTAGCCAGAAATTTCCATTTTGTACACAGTCTCCAACAGTTACACCCCCCCAATTAAAAAATGCACACGTCCCTTCCAAATGGCACCCCCTTCCAGGCAAGTCAGATTGTTGTCAGATGATTCCTCTACTCTCTAAAGAGGTTATACATGCATCGGACCCTCCTCAGTGGCCTTCACTAACCCAAATACTACAGATTAGAATGATAATATTAACAGAGTGGCTTATGGTTTGCGACAGGCACTCAACAAAACCGTACACAAATGTGTACAGTGAGTATGTCTGTCTACACCCCTGCAAAATAGCAAAAGGTGAGTTATAACCGCATTTTAGTTGGACAGAAACAGCATCTTCCTTGCAAAACTAAAACAGACATGCAATCATGACATTTGCACAGCAGCACCCCCAAGCAAGCCAACTCTTGTTTATGTTTGCCCTCCACTTAGCACGGCATGAACCGCATCCCAAACAACATGTCTGATAGTATTAATCTAAACTACTGACTGTTTGACCTGTATTTTTGAGTCTGGTAGATCCCATTCAAATAACAAACTGTTCACACGTCTGCAGATATCACAGGTTCACCAGTATGTGAATTTCTTTTAAGTACTTTAGCAAACCTCTCCTTTAAAATATCAG
This sequence comes from Neoceratodus forsteri, assembly GCA_016271365.2. Taxonomy (NCBI): domain Eukaryota; kingdom Metazoa; phylum Chordata; order Ceratodontiformes; family Ceratodontidae; genus Neoceratodus; species Neoceratodus forsteri. The sequence goes on from CM028132.1 coordinate 766,252,289, forward strand.
ACTGCTTCTCTGTCATCATCTTACCTGTGATAAGCTTCTTGACATTCTCCCTGCAAATCCAGACCTAAAAAAGAGAAGGTAGAAATTCAGCTATATAATACTATTGGTATAAAAACTCCATCAGCACATTTTCCTGCATTCACTATGCCATGTATTGCTAGCCAGGGCACATAGTCACCTACTAGTAAAGTTAGTTGGTTGGTTGGTTGGTAGATTGTCTGGCTGGCTATCAATCTGCAAAATCACTGACCCAAGAAAACATATATGGGTGCACATCTTCCAATTCCAAGAGGTCCTGGGATGAAATAAGAGCAGCAGTGGCACTCAGAATAAAACCCTTTAGACTGGCACAATAAATCAATCACACAATCATGTATAACGAAAATTATAGGCAATTACAATGAGTCCGAAATTAATGTAGCAATGATGATTTGATAGACCCTTTCCTTCTTGTAATTCTGATATCATTCGGCAGTACACTGCAGTTGGTAGCTTTAAAACAAAGAGTACAGATGCGTTTCATTTCGTGGCAGGAGTAACTAGAGTTCTTATTGAGTTTTACCTGGGAGTAGCCAGAATGCCACTGTAAGCTCCTTACAACGCAATTTAGCATCTAGTAGTGGGAGTGCAACAGCAATGATGTTCACATAACTTAAATTGGCTACAGTACCTATCCAGGTTTTCTCAAATTACACCACTCCATTCAGGAGCCTGTTCCATAGTTTTACTATTATTGGGTTAACAAAAATGCTTCCTCAAACTATTCTCAATTCTATCCTCCCTTAAATATCAATTATATCATCCATTAAATGCAGGAATGGAAAAGATACCACAATATCTGCTTTTCTTATAGGTGATCAGAATAACTAGTACAACTCTTGCATCATCTCCACGTGAGATATTTTTAAAATGAAAACACCCTCTGTTATACGTCGATGATTTGCTTCTTTTTGTTACCATGCCTAAGAAATCAATACCAGCATTATTGCAGAAAAATGACTTCTTCACCTCATTCTCAGGCTACAAACTGAATACACATAAATCAGAAATTGTGTTTCTGGGCCAGGGACAGGAGGGAGAAAGGAGCAATACATGGGGCTTGAAGAAGGTGGAGGGCACTTGACTTACTTAGGGATAAAGATAGGATGGGATGAGGGCAGCTTATATAAATTAAACTATACCCCCTTGTGTGAAACAGTCCTGAGGGACCTGAGTAGATGGAGAGCTTTGACAATTTTGTGGCTAGGCCGCATTCATTTAATTGAAATGAACATGCTCCCCAAGCCATTAAATGCCATGCAAATGATACCAATGTGCTCAACAGGAAAAGATATCAAAAGATTGGAGAAAGGGTTCTTCACTTTCATTTGGCAAGGGAAGTGGCCATGGATGACCTTAGCCAGACTTAAGACCCCTGGGGAGAAAGGAGGATTGGGGTCCCCATATATTAAAGGTTACTATCTAGCAATACAACATCGCTTCATACATAACTGGGTGAATGGGGGGAGTGCGGCTAGCTGACTGTACTTGGAAGAAGATGAGTGCCTGGGGTGAGTGTCAGCGTCTCTAGCTAATGGGGGACCTAGAGCATATAAGCAAACAATTGTACCTAATTCATTGATATCGTGGGTACTAGAAGCTTGGGATAATATCAAAAAAAGAAGGGAGGCTGAGGAGGACCACACTTTGCTGAACCCAGTGGTTCATAATCTGGGCTTCCTCCCAAGACTAGAAGATCCTGGATTCCTTTTATGGCAGGATGGAGGAGTGTGGTGTTTTGGGGATCTATTTAGCAAGGATGGGCTTTACACGCTTGCGGAGATACAGAGAGGGCTGGGGGTGCCCTCGATGGAGGGATCTGCTTTATTGGGCACTGAAAGAGAAGTGTATCGAGCATGAAAACATGAGAAAGGTCCGATTCGGAGAGTGGCCCAACAGGATAGATTCTTTTTCCCTGACATCTCCGGGAAAGTTAAACAACAATGGGAAGCAGATCTGGGGATAAGAATAAGTGAGGAAAAAGTACAGTTACGTAAGAACTTACTGTAACAGTAGAACTTCGAGAGGAGCTCTAACAGCAGGCAATAACCATTAGGACTAAGCAACCAGGTGCCAGGACCCCACAGAACCTTCTAGCTAGCAGTCTTCAGCAAGGGACTGCCCCTGATGTTGGCTCCACCCAATGTCGGCCAATGGTATAAAAGGGGCGGTCCCCAGCCCCACCTCTGTTCTCTCTCCAGAGACCCGGAGTCTAGAATGGAAGGAGAACCAGGCAGGTTCTTTGCCAGATGTAAAACAGTAGAGAGAAATCTGGGGGGAAGGAGGGAGGGAAAGCAACACCTGCTGCAAGAGCACCTCTTGAAGATCTACTGTTACGGTAAGTTCTTACATAACTGTACTATCTTACTTTGAGTTGGAGCTCTTGCAGCAGACAATAACCATTAGGACTGAGTCCCAAGCAATAAAGGATAAGGACTAGGAAAGTTTGGAAGGAGACTGAAAAACTTCCAACTAAGGACTTAGGAGAGAAGGTCCTGGATAACTGCCAGGCCAAACCTAGTCCTTCATCTAGAAGCCACACCCAAGCTGTAATGCTTGATGAAGGTGTGACCAGAACTCCAGGTGGCAGCTGCACAGATGTCTACTGTGGAAACATTCCAAAGACAGGCAAAGGAGGCAGCTACCCCCCTGGTAGAATGGCCTTTTATCGTAACCAGTAAAGGCTTGCTGTACTTGTTATAACAAAAAACGATGCAGTAAACCAACCATTTAGGCAGAATCTGTTTGGAAACTGAAGCCCCCTGAGATTTGGGAGCAAACGAAACAAATAACTGATCCATGTTTGGAAAAGGAGCCATACAGTTCAGATAGTAGTGAAGAGTTCTGTGAACATCGAGAGTATGCAGTAACACTTCCCCCCATTAGAGTGCTCGGGATAGTAAACTGGCAGGTTGATGTCTTGATTTAAAGTAAACTCTGATACCACCTTCGGTAAAAACTTAGGATTTATGCCTAAGGACACCCTGTCCTTATGAAAAACTAAATAGGGCTCATTACACATCAGAGCCTGAAGCTATAAAATTCTTCAGGCAGAAGTAACAGCAACTAAAAACAGCACTTTCCACGACAAAGCGTAGCTTGCAATCTGCGACTGGTTCGAATGGAAGTGTGAGCTTTTCTAACATAAAAATGAGATCCCAAGGAGGAATTGGATCTCAGATGGGAGGCTTTAAGTGTAAGATGCCCTGCAAAAAAGCATGGGACACATCCAGCTGAATAAGGGTTTTCCCATCCACTGGTGCATGATATGCCGAGATGGCAGACAGATGCACCTTAATGGAGGAGTAGCTCACGCCCTGCTCAAACAGAGAGTGGAGATACTCAAGGATGGAGTTTGGAGGACAAGAAGAAAAAATTACTCACCTTAGTAATGTTGTTTCTTCTAATGGAGTCTTGCTATATTATAGACATTAGCAGTTTGTTCCAGCTCTAGAACTGCCCCGGAGTGAAATGGTTAAAACCATTCCAAAATAGAATTTTGGCACGAGAGCAGCTCTATCTGTGTCATTTCAAACTTGAACTGTCAGATCTTCTGAGCCAAACTCACTAAGGTCTGTGTGGAAGCTGTAACCTATACTAGCCAAATGGCTACCTAAATAATAACAACCATTGATGGTCCCAACACCCAAGACTCAAGTCAGGGGACCAGAAATACTAACACCATTCTAATAATATGAAAATGGAACATAAGTATAATAAAACACACACAGCAGTACATACACACCCCAAGTCCCAAAGCGGACAAAATGCTAACAGGACATAAGTAGTGCCCACACTAAGTTGCCGCACCCACCAAGTAGAGGTTCTGAGAGGAGCAGGTTGGGGGAGGTCTATAATATAGCAAGACTCCATTAGAAGAAACAACATTACTAAGGTGAGTAATTTTTCTTCAACAACATGAAGTCTTGCTATATTATAGACATTAACGAAATACACAGCAGTACCTCCATGGAGGAGGGCAGAACCTACTTAGGGAATAGGCTCTGAAGAACAGCTGTGCCAAACCGAGCATCTCTCCTGGCCTGGACATCCAGGGAGTAATGCTTGGTAAAGTGTACCGTTTTCCAAGTAGCAGCCTGGCAAATCTCTAATAAAGGGATATCTCTGGCAGCAGCTAGAGGCGCAGCTGTACCCTGGTAGAATGAGCCCTCAAACCGGGGGGCTCTGCCCACTTCTGATAACAAAATTGGATACAGAGACAATCCACCTGGCTATTGATCTCTTAGTGGCAGGTTGCCTTTCCCAACTTCACCATAGATAAGGAAAAGTTGGAGGGATTGAACCTGTGACCTTTGTGCGCTCTATATAATAACTAAGAGCTCTCTTAACATCCAGGCTGTGCAACCTCCTCTCACCGAAGAGGGTGATCAGTGAAAAATACTGGAAGGAGACAGATTGATTAAGATGGAAATCTGAAACCACCTTAGGCAAAAACTTCCTATTAGTCCTAAGGACTACCTTATCCCTGTGGAAAGAAATAAAGTCAGTCTCCACTGACAAGGCTTGCAATTCACTTATCGTCTGGCAGAAGTGATAGCCACTAGAAAAACAGTTTTCCAAGTTAGGTACTTAAGCTCTGCAGAAGACAGAGGTTCAAAGAGTTGCATTAACTGGGCAATGCAAACATTAAGGTCCCAAGCAGGGGCCGGTTCCCGAAAAGGTGGATTAGTATGGAGTAACCCTTAAAAACTTGGAAAACACAGGATGAAGGAAAGAGGGATGACTTTCCTGCTGACACAAAAGCAGACACAGCTGCCAAATGAACTCTCAGGGTAGCTGGTCTGAGACCCAAGGAATTAAGATGTACCATGTAATCTAACAAAAGGGCAATTCAGCAGATTCTGGGAAATATTTTTTCCCAGCACACCAAATGGAAAACCTTTTCCATTTAGAACTATAAGTAGCCCTAGTGGAAGGCTTTCTGGAAGCCTTTAGGATCTCAAGAACACCCTGAGAGAGGTGTAAATCAGCAAACTCTAACTCCTCAAGAGCCAGGCCTTGAGGTTGAGGATTGAGGTCCGGATACCAAACCCTTCCTGGGCACAAGTCAACAGATTGTGATTCCTGGGGAGGCACAGGGGAAGATGGACTGTCAGAGACAGAAGGGTGGGTACCAGGGCTGCCTGGCCCAATCCAGGGCAATCAGAATCACCCTGCAAGGCTGAGATCTGATTTTGACTAGTACTTTGAATAGGAGGAAAGGGAAAGCATGGGAACTTCCCTCCCAATCCAGAAGAAGGGCATCCAGGGAACTGAGCCCAGCACTGGAGGCCTGCAACAGAACAGAGGAAGTTTGTGATTGTCTGGGGCTGCAAAAGATCTATCTGAGGATGCCCCATCTGGCAAAAACTATCCCCAGCACTTGAGGATCCAGGGACCATTCGTGATGGCCCTGGGAAATCCTACTGAGGGCATCCGCTAGGACATTGTCCTTCCCTGGAAGATGAACTGCTATGAGGAAGGATGTTCAGGGAATAGGCCAAGACCACAACTTCATTGCCTCGGTGCACAAGGCCGAAGACCGAGTGCCCCCTGTTTGTTGATGTACCACATTGTTGTGGTGTTGTCTGTTCTGACTTGTATCACCTTGTCGTGGACAGATGCAGAAAAAGCTGAAGAGCTAAAAAGACAGCTCTGAGTTCCAGCAAATTGATGTGGAGCAGAGATTCCTGGGGGACCAAACTCCCTGAGTGGAAAGGTCGCCCATGTGGGCTCCCAACCCAGAAGGAAGCATCTGTAGTGAGAGCCAAGTCGTGAAGAGGGAAATGAAGGGGACCCCGCTCTTAATTGCTCTGATCCTGCCACCACTGGAGAGCTAGGATCAAGGTTGAGTCACTGGGACCAACTTGGAAAGGGGTCTCTTCTCTGAGACAAAAGGTTCTCAAGTGAAACTGAATGTCTCTCATCTGAAATCTGGCTCCCTGCACAACAGCTGTGGATGCAGCCATGTGCCCCAGGAGCTGCAGAAAGTGTCTTGCTGGTCGAGAGACCTGCAGAGTGAAGGAAGAGGCCAGAGCCACTAAATTCCTTACCCTTTCTGGGGGAAGAAAGGCTCTGGCTAGCTTTGTGTCCAGTTCTGCCCCTATAAAGGTGAGTACCTGGACTGGTTCCAGAACCGACTTTGGTAGGTTTAGCAGAAAACCAGGGAGGTGAGAAGCTGCTGGGTGACCTGCAGGTGAGATTTTACCTGTTCTGGGGACTGGCCTACAATGAGCCAGTCATCTAGATAGGGAAAAACAGCAATCCTCTGCCTCCTTAAGTGGGCCACTGCCACTGCTAGACACTTTGTGAATACCCTTGGAGCATAGAGTAGGCCGAAGGGCATTGCTCTGAACTGGTAATGACCTGAGGGCAGTTGAATCTGAGGTACTTCGATGGGATCTTCTGATTAGGACATGGAAATAGGCATCCTTGAGGTCCAGGGAGGCTAGCCAGTCCCTGGCCTTAGGGAAAATAAAATCATTGCCAGAGTTACCATTTTGAACTTTGGTTTCAAAAGATGCTTGTTCAGATATCTGAGATCTAAAATGGGCCGCCATTCTCCTGTCTTTTTGGGGTAAGGAAGTATCTGGAATACAGACCCCTGCCCTGATGCAGGAGGAACCCTTTCTACTGCTCTGAGACTAACAGGGATGAGACCTCTGTTTCCAGGCGAGGGTCTCTGAAGCACTTGCAGATAGAAAAAGTCTGCTTCTCAACTTGGGAAACTTTTGAAGCTGAGAACCAGACCCTGGACACTACTTCCAGAACCCACTTGTCTGAGGTTAAAGAAGCCCAATTCTGACTGAAGTAAGCCAGCCTGCCCCCACTGGTACAGGAGAATCGGCCCTGGGCACCCCATCAGGGTGCCTGTTTATGAGGAGCTTTAGGCTGGGGGTGGGAGCAGGTCTGCCCACCCCTCGTCTGCCCTGCCTCTGAAGAAGCCCCTCTGAGCAAAGGCAGGAGGCCTGAGTCTGGTAGAAAGGCCTGTGAAAGGCCTACCTCTACCCCTGAGGCATGCCTTTGAGGAGTGGCTTGCAGCTCCTTAGCCTAGAGCACTCTTGTAAGTAGTCCTATATTCATCCATCTTCTTCATGTAATTCTCTGTCTGCTCTCCAAACAGAGAATTTCCCACCACAGAAAAATCCATAGCCTTAGTCTGGGTATCCTGTGACAAACTAGTACACCTGAGTCAGGCCAACCTACAAAAAGCTATAGATGTGGCCATGACCCTAGAGGAAACATCATTAACATCCACAGCAGCATGAAACTGAACCTTAGAGGCTTCAATGCCATCAGCAGCCACCTGTTCTAGTTCACTAGCCAGCTGGCCATGGGCCTGCTTAGCCAGTGCATAACAGTATCCCATCTAGATTTCTGATACCTAGCTACATAAGCCATATAATTTGCTTGCCTGAGTCCCAGAGAGGCTGCCATATACTGTTTTTGCCATGGCATCAATCTTCCTGGAATCCTTGTCAGGAGGATGTGAAGCCAAGGATATTAGCTTTATCACAGGCAGCAGCCTGAACTACTAACATGACTGCATTGCTGAGAAAGGAATTCTGTATCAGGGCCTGACCATGTATACCTTCTGTCCATCTTTTTATCTACAGGAGGCACAGAATTAGGAGCTTTTAAAATTTTAATTGTTTGTTTCCTAAAAGACTTATGTAAAGGAATAGACAATCTCTAGACTCTGGAATATCCATCATTTCTACAAAATCAGGCTCCTCTTGCTCATCCACAGCCTCTTCTAAAGGAAGCTGGAGGGTTTCAGCAACTTTTATAAAACATAAAATGAGATGGGGACTTAGACAGCATAGGGGAGATTCTAAAGGTCTGTCTGGGGAGATGTCCGGTTCAATGGGCACACCAGACCTTCCCAGCCACATTCATACTGTTCATAATCCTCCTCCCCTCCTCTGGTTCATAAAATTCCTCAATATCATAATCCTGAACCACTGGGACCAGGCGAACCGACCTTTACCAGATAGTGGTGGTTCGGACAGACCCTGAGACAGTGACTGGACAATTTGTATGGCTTTTGCTATCTCTGCAGCAGTTGGAGAAGAATTTTGGACTCCAGACCTGCTGATTTTCTTGTTTTCTTTACTGGAATTGGTTCCTCAGAACCAGCTTTTCTTTGCCGAGGAAGTCTGGCCCTGGTCAGAGGCACTCCTCTGGTTCGGTTGGCACCGAACTGGGCTGCCATCGGGTCAGCGGACTTTTTGGCCTCTCGTTCCCTGAGCCTGCCCAATCTTTTTTCCAGGGTGGCTGCAGGGAAATTCTTACATACCTGGCAGTCTGACTGGAGGTGGTCAAACCCCAGACAATAAACACATGTGGTGTGTGAGTCAGCCTTGGCAAAGACTTCCCCACAACCATCACAGTGTTGAAACCCAGTGGGCCCGGTTTTTCTTTTGGGTTTCTTAGACATAATGCCAGCCTAACCAAAAACTTGCCCTTTTAATGGCAGTGCCAGGCAAGACACCCTTATCGGTTCCTAACCGTGTCACGGGTATTTTTAGAACCGATAAGAACCGGGAACCGCACTCTAAAATAGTAACTTTTAGTTTTAAATGAGTTTTAAACCCACTGATCGGTTCAAAACCGAACCGATAACTTACAAGTTCCACACAGACAAAACCTTCATTTACTTACGGTTACCACAGAGCTTGAACTGAACGGTTTTGCGGTTAAAATAAAACTATTCTCGGTTAAATCCAACCGAGAAAACACTTTTTAAACCGAGAAATGAACCGAGCAGAAGGAGAAATCTCCGGAGCGACTGTTCACTGAGGCGGAGTAAAGAATCTGACAGTTCAAGTTTGAAATGACACAGATAGAGCTGCTCTCGCACCAAAATTCTATTTTGGAATGGTTTTAACCATTTCACTCCGGGGCAGTTCTAGAGCTGGAACAAACTGCTAATGTCTATAATATAGCAAGACTTCATGTTGTTTGAAAAGGGGTTGAGCTGGTGTGCAGTATCCTACAGGCAAAATCTTTTCCACTTCATAACATATGTGGATCTAGTGGAGGGTTTTTTGGCAGCCACCAGAACCTCTGCTACCTTGTGGGAAACACCATAACGTGCCCTTGCTAGGTCTGTAGGAGCCACGCATGAAGATGCAGGGATCTGAGATCTGGAGGGATCAAATTGTCCCAGTCCTGGGAGAGCAAGTGTGAGCTCAGAGGCAGGGGAATTGGAGGTTTCACTGCCAGCTGCTGAAGTAGTGGGAATGAAATCTGCCAAGGCCAAAAGGATGCTATGAGAATCATCTCTGCCCCCTCCGCCTGAAGTTTCAGAAGTATCCTCTGTAGAAGGGGAAAGGGAAGAAAGGCATAGAGGAACCTCCCTGTCCAGGAGAGGGATAATGCATCTCACCAGAAAACTCCAGCCCCTGGATTTAGCGAGCTGAAACTGGGCAGTTTGGCGGTGAGTGGGGACACAAACAGGTCCAACTCTGGTCGGCCCCATCTGTCGAATAGCTGATCTGCTACTGACTGGAGGAGCTCTCACTCATGAGCCTTGGACCAAGACCTGCTTAGGCTGTTGGCCAAGACATTTTGGATGCCTGGAACATGCACAGCGGTGAGTTCTAGGTGATGTTCCAGCGCCCAATACCAGACCCTCATTGTCTTCCTGCAGAGGGAGTAGGAGTGAGTCCACCCCTGCTTGTTGATGTAAAACACTACAGACATGTTGTCCATCTGAATGAGAAGAAGGCCTGGGGCTAAGTCCACCTGAAAGGCCTGTAAGGCTTTCAGAACTGCTCTCATCTCCTGGACGTCTGATGTGGAGTGACTGCTCGTCTGGTGATCAGGTCCCCTGGGTCTGCCTGCTCTCCAGATGAGCACCCAACTGAGGTGTCTGTGGTTAGAACACGCCTTGGGAGCTCCTGCCGGAACAGGACCTCTGTTAAGAGACTGAGTAGAGACATCCACCAGGTGAGCATCCTGTGAACTGGTTCAGAGACCAGAACAACTTGCTCGAGGTCATCCGACCCTTGGTCCCACTGCACCCTGAGCGTCCATTGTGGACCCTCATGTGGAGGCGAGCCATGGGAGCCATTGGGATGGCTGCTGCCATGTAACCGAGAAGCATTAGCTAGGTTCCTGCCGGGACATGAGGAGCCGAGGCTACCATTCGGGCCTGATCCCAAAGGTGATCCACCTCGATGAACTGGAGCCTCTGACTGGGCCATGGGGATGACTCGTGAATGTTCAGGGTGATCCCCAGCTCTAAGAAGAGTGTAAAGGTGTCTCAGAGTGTGGACCAGCTGTTCCCATGTGGGAACTGCCAGAAGCCAGTCATCTAGGTTGGGAAAGACGTAATGGCCCTGGCACCGCAAGGCCATAGCCACCACCGCTAGGCATTTGGTGAAGACTCTGGGAGCGGAGGAGAGGCCAAATGGCAAGGCTCGAAACTGGTAATGTCAACCCTGGAAAAGGAACCTCCTGTGGGGTGGAAAAATCAGTATGTGCAGGGAAGCATCCTGCATATCTAGAGAGCAGAGCCAGTCTCTCTCTCCCCCCCCCCCCAGTGCAGGAGGGGAATGAGACCCAGCAGCACGACTATCCTGAACCTCTTGTATTCCATGAAATTGTTCAGGAAACTAAGATCCAGCACGGGCCAAGGATCCACAGTCTTTTTGGGAACTAGGAAAAAGTGCGATTAATTCCCTTTTCTTTGTTGAGCCAGGGGAACTGGCTCTATAGCCCGCTTTTGCAGGAGGACCTGAATTTCCCCTTCAATCAGGGGGACATGAGAAGGAGGATAGTGAGAGGACACTGGTGGAGTACCCAGAGGTATTTGCTTGAACTCGAGTATGACCTCTCTCTATGAGCTGTAAGACCCAGAGGTCTGATGTTACTGTGCTCCAACCCTCAAGATGGAGGGAGACGTGACCCCCGACCACTTCCTCCACTGATTCCGCTGGAGGAGGGGGGTCCAGCAAGAAGCCATTGGGAAGCTCCGGGAGTCGGCAGACAGGTCTGGGAGGACTTTGTGGCTTGAAAGGCAGAGCTCCCAGCAGTCTGGGAGGTGGCCTTTCTTTCGAACCCGCCCCTCTGCTGAAATTGATTTTGAGGCTGTTGTCCTGAGGGCTTCTGAAATGGCCATTTCTGAAAGGGTGTTTGGTCCCCCTTATACATTTTCTGGATGGAACAAATGGACTTCCCGGATTCTTTTCTTTTTTTCTTTCTTTTTTTTTAACTCTTTTTATTACTCCACACTCCTAAAACTCTCTCAGGAGGCCCTCTCTCACCACTGCCATGCTACCTCCCACCTGAAGTCTACCCCACTGAGAAATCGGGGACAGACACTCCCCCACCTACCTGCCCAGACACCCAGCCTCATCCCACCAGGCAGCCGAGGGGATCAGGTGAGCCAGTGAAGTGGACCTGGCATTGTGAGTGTGACTTCAGGGCACTGGAGGACTCTGTCACCTATCCAAGGTGCGGGGAGTTTTCTTGTGTACGTTGCCTAGGGCGTGGACGTGCGATGGTATCCAGCTCATGTCAGGAACTCTCCCATGCCTGGGTGAAGGACACCTGCCATAGTCCAATCCCCTCTTATGTCCCGGTGCTGGCTGCGACCACTCCTTCTGCCTCCAGAGGTCGCTAGCGCAGCGCGATGAGGAAACCCTCCCACACCAGGAGAGGAGAGGAGAGCTGTCCTCTGGACGCTTGATCCTACTCCTCTCTCACCGACCCCCGATGACCCGAGCACATTCCCGAACCTGGGTCGCTATCGTGGCATGAGGTGTGGCGGTCTAGTGCCTCAACCCTCAGCACCACTGGGCCGGCCCCACTTCCCGGATTCTTGGAGACGAGTAATCAGTTTTTCCATTTCATCTCCAAAAAGGACCAATCCCTTAAAGGGGAGGTCCAGGATGCCAGACTGCAGATCCTGGGAGGATCCGGGGACTCTTAGCCAGGCATGACGTGTGAGACAAACGCTGGATGCTGCTGCTCTGGCTGCTGTATCTGCAGCGTCGTATGAGGCATGCAAGACATGCATGCCTACATCCAACCTCGATTTGAGGAGGTTCAGGAGCTCGGTTTTCAGGGCCGAGTCTGGAAGGGCCTGAGCTATCTCAAGACCTTTCTCCCACAGGGCGTTCTGGTACTGCACCATGTGTGTGAGAAACTTAAGCGATCGGACGGAGCAGGTAGAGGACGAGTAGACCTTTTTGCCCATCTGGTTAATATATCTGGACTCTTGGTCAGGAGGCTGAGTGCTAAGGTGTTTTGGCTTCTTTGAATGATTATGAGCTGCCGTAATCAGCACTGAGTCTGCCATAGGGTGTTCCACCAGAATAGGCTCCTCCCTAGGAGCTCTGTACAGCCTAACCGACTTTTTGGAGATGGCAGAGGAGGTGGAAGGGTGCTTCGAGGTTCGCCTCATCAGGTCTTGGAAGGTGTCTACTAAACGAGGCACCACTAGAGATTTAGGCTCCTTTTGCCTCAGGTACCTAGCTAGTCTGTGCCGCTCCAGATCCAGGTCTTCCATCTCCCATCCGTTGGAAGTCTGAATGTGCCTCATGATGTCCATGAATGTAGGACTCTCAGGGGGCAACCTGGGGCTGTCCTTGTTGCCCAGCGAAGAAGGGCAACCCCTAGGCTCCGGAAGGTCCAAGCCCAAAGAATCAGAGCCATGGCTAGAGTCCACTGACAAGGTGGATGAATAGCTAGAGCATCGACAGCTTAGGAACCATTGACAGCTATGGGACCAATGTCCCCTATGGGAGGACCACCAGCGGTAATGACTTGAAGAGCGAGAAGACCTGTGGTGACACCGTTCTTTGTGTCGGCATCTACCATGGTGATCTTCAGGGCTCTGAGTGCAGCTCTTGGGGAGGAGACAGTTGTATCGGCTCCTGACCCATGCCGAGGTCTAGCTCCAGTTCTGGTTCCATGGTGACCGGCTCCTTCGGCGGGGAAGCAGGTCCCCTTTTACCTGACTATTCCAGAAGGGAAAAAGCTCCAGGACCTAGTCCTTGGTGAACTGAGGCACCGACAGGGCAGCAGAGGACTGCGGAGCCGGTTTACCCGGCATCGGAACACCAAACGTGCGGGGGTCCGTCATCGGGGATGGGGACCCAGAGGGTAGAATAGAGGTATCGTCCAGCCTGGCATCCTCAACTAGTGAAGAATGCCCGGCAAGGAGGAGGGCAAAGGCTGACCCAATGTCCAAGGAGGCACGCCCTTAGCGGATGGCTGCTTTGCGACGCCCGATAAGGAGGCAGCCGTCGACTTGGTCAGAGCCTGGGGTGACGTTGGAGAGTCCAACATCTGCCCCTGACAACAGGGCACCCTTTTCAATGCTTTGGATGAGACCATCGTTGGGACTGTTTTGGTAGGTGCTGAAGCGTCGCTGCCCGTCCTGCTGGTCCCAGCCCCTAAGGTGGAGGGTGACCCTGCTGGTGTGGCCTTCACCTTGAGAGGCATCAGGGTAGGGCCCGAAGACCACAACTCTGGTTTTCCTCCACCAGACACCAGGACGACGATGGGAGGTTTAGAAGACGACTGCCCAGCTGAACTGTGGGCAGACCGGGAGAAGTGGTCCGAGCCCCCGTGTGACAAGGAGCCAGATGAGGACTTCCTGTGCAGCGGACACCTAGAACAAGAGCAACCCCGGGACCTTTCTCGGTCCTTGTTCCAGTGTTTGTGCTTCCATGAATCCTTCTTTTCAACAGTATTTTACTGGTTACTGGAGAAGATGGCGGCCGCATTGAGCTAGCCGTTGTGTCTCTGTATTGTTGCACCATGTTTGTGCCATGTTCGCTTGCTCGTTTATTTGTTTGAGCTCTTTGATACTTTAGTGTCTTCCAGCACTTCCTAATGTTATTTATTAATCCTCATTTTATTATTATTGTTTGATATTTAGTCATTTTATTGTTTCAGCAGCCCTATCATTGGTCCTACTCAGGGATCCCTTTAACCGGATTAAGACTATGCACAGAATTTACACATAGTGCGTGGCATCCTCCGGATTGTATTAATGACTGGACTTTGTTTCTAGGGGTAACCTCTTCTCGTAGAGTTTCGACTGATTCTGCAGTGGTAGCTATTTTGGATTAAAAGACTGAAAAACTTAGGACCAGATTCTGATTTGATTACTGGATTAATGTGGTTGGGACCTTTGGAGTATCCGAGAGGAGCTGGGATTTTGGAGTATCTGTGAGGAGAAGCTGATCCTATTGACGCTTATCGATCCTGAAGTGGTGAGATTCTCTGAAGCAGAGAGAGGAGTTTGTTTTGACTTTCTGGTATATTTCTGACTCCTTAATATGTTTCTGACTGTTTGCTGCTTGTAACTTATTTTAAGGAGTGCGTTCTGATGTAAAGATTGTGGGGGAGCTGCCTGTGGTGGTTGCTGCCGTTGGCTGGGTTAGGGGTGGGTGGCGCTGGTTTCGGATCTGTTGAAGGATGGGCCCGAGTAACTGGTGCATCCTAGGTTCACTGAGGGATCCGCTGGTGAGTGGATTCTGTGCCGGAAGCCATTGCCGTGGACTCGACTGGGGGCAATGACCTCCTGGTGAGGTGATCATTTCCCTGACTTATAAAATGGAATCAACAGTGCTCCTGGTTTTGGAATCAGTTTTCATGATTTTCCCTTTTTAGCTCCTAAGAACATTGTCTTTTCTGGACTGCCCTATGACTTTCTGTACTCTCTTTTGGACTTTTGGTGAGAGCAGAGTCCGTGAGTGAGCCTTGGTTTGGCCAGGAGAGGTGAGAGATTCCTTGGCCCTTTAACAAAACAGAATTTGGACTCAGACTGATATGTGCTAAACTTCTGATATTGTGCTGGATTTGAGTACTATTGAACTGCATGGATTGAAATGGACTAAAATGGATTGAAATATTATAGGACTTAAATTGGACTGAAACTACAACAATTTGTTTAGTTATTGTAACTAGATTGTTTATTTGAGTGTTAATTATTTGTATGCTATTGTTGTTTTGTGTGGTGTTGTGATGTATGTATGATTGATATGATTTTTAAGGTGTGTATGGTTATGTGAGATATGCTTCGTTGGAGGTGCGTGTGTATGTGTGGTGATAATAATTATAGTGTGGCAGTGTGGTTTTAATTTTTTTTTTTTTTTTTATTTTGTTGGGATGTGCTGTGAGGTTGTTAAGATGGTCAGGCATTATTCTCCCACTGTGCTCTGTGATCTACGCTCCTTTCACTACCCCACATTATCGACTGAAGTTTATAGGAGATGTCGGGAATTGAGGATAGTGAGGAGGTGAGTGGGAGGTGTGTGAACTGGGCACAGTGGGGGAATGGAGAAGGGTGAGCGGATAGAGGTAGTGGGAACTAGGAGACGCCCTGGGGTGAACTGGGGTCAGGAAAGGGGTGTTCCCTACCGGATTCCCATACCCAAGGGCTCCACAATTTGTGGGCAGGTCCTGAGATCCTCCTTGAAAACCCATCCAACCTGGGCGGTGTTATGTAATGCCAGGACAATTAGGAACAAGACCGCTATTATAGCTGATCTTGTTGCAACATATGACCTGGCATGTATCACTGAGACCTGGCTGGATGAAATGCAGGCCCTATTTGCCTCTGCTGCTCCGGCTGGGTTCTCAGTGATACCGCCTGAAGTTGGATGGTAGGGGTGGGGGTGTGGCCATATTTTTTAAAACGGAGCTGGGCCTTGTGGATGTGCCAGTGGGCTGCACTCAATCTTTTGGGTGTATCCCGGGAGCAGGTGTAGGGTTCAGGATTCTCCTCATCTACGGTCTACCTGGGGGTGGTGGAGAATTCCTGAAGGAGTTTGCAGACTTCATTGTCGATGTGGCATTGCAGTCGCCCAGATGGTTTATTCTGTGCGACTTCAATGCCTGGGTCGATGATGAACTCTCACAGTTTGGAAATAATCTCCTCCAACTTATGACTATGTTGGGCCTTACACAGGTGGTTACCTCTACTACCCATATAGGAGGTCACTCAGTAGATCTTGTGTTTCTCCTGGGGATGGAGATCATGGGATTGGGGGTGGAACCAAATGGTTGGTCAGACCATCACACCATAAGTTTCAGCTCGGGGACACCCTCAACTAGGCCTGCCCCTACAGAGATGGTCCAGAATTGCCCTTTGAGGGGGATTACCCCAAAGGGCCTAGTGGCGGTGCTGGACCTATCGGGTCTATCAAGTGAGTACATGAGTCCAGGGGGTCTTGTACTTGCCTATAACAAGGCAGTGGGTGATGCCCTGGACTTAACTGTTCGTGTTCGCCCACTGACTTTGCACCCATGGACCTCCTAGTTTGATGGGTCCTTGAAGGAGCTGAAGAGAGTGGGACGAAGGCTAAAGAGGGCTTGGTGGAAATCCAGTCTTGATCCTGACAGACTTAGGTTGATGGACCATTATAGGCTCTATCAATCAGCAATCACCCGTAAGAAGGCAGAGTTCCTGTCCAGGGAGATTGCTGCTGCATGGAACCGACCAGCTCAACTCTTCCGGACTGTCGACAGACTGTGCAATTCAGTCTGTCTGCAGCCTGGAAAAGATTTTTCACAAACTGTGATGAGCTTGCTCGGTTCTTCACAGACAAGATTGCCAGCATTAGATCAGGTACTGGCCCAGCTCTCTCTTTCAGAGATTGCGGAGATCGGCAAGAGGTGGTGAGCACCCGTGCTGACTGGATTGACTTTAGCAAGCCAGGGTTCATGGACACTGTAAGGACTGTCCAACTGCACAACCAACCAGCTGTAGTTTGGATCCGGGCTTTACACCACTATTAGTAGGTTGTGTAGATATTATCTGCCCGATCCTTGCTGAAATTGTCTTGAAGTCCTTGGAGTAGGGGGTCTTTCCTGATCCCCTCAAGGAGGCAGTCGTTCGACCACTCCTTAATAAATCCTCCTTGGACCCAGACTGCTTAGCTAACTATAGATCTGTCCTAACCTGCCCTTTGTGGGTGAGGTTATTGAAAAGGTGGTTGCCCTGCAGCTGGAGGACCATCTTACTAATTACAATGTCTATGATGTTCTCCAATCTGGGTTTAGGAAAAGACATAGGACTGAGACCGCTCTGGTCCAGGTTTTAAATGATCTCCTAATTGCGAGAGATCGAAAGGCTCGCACTGTTCTAGTCCTTCTTGATCTTTCTGCGGCATTTGAGATTGTGGATCATGGTGTGCTTCTGGAGCACCTGCGCCTTCTTTGTGGACTGTCTGGAACAGTTCTACATTGGTTTCGATCTTTTCTTACAGGCAGGACTCAGAGGGTTGTCACTGGAATTTATTCATCTGACACCTTCTCCCTGTCCTGTGGGGTGCCACAGGGCTCCATTTTGGCACCCACGTTGTTCGCAGTTTATATGCTGCCATTAGGAGAGATCATCAGGTGATACAGTTTGGGCTTTCACTGCTATGCAGATGATACCCAACTATCTGTCCTTTATTCCCGGACAGGATGATGCGATCTCTGTGCTTAACAGCTGTCTAGCTGAGATCAGAGATTGGATGAGCACCAGCTGGCTGAGGTTGAACCCAGGTAAGACCAAGGTGTTGCTTGTGGACCCTGGTCACCTTGAGGCGGGTCCTAGGGCTGGGCTTCTGTCTGGCTTATGGCTTGATGGTGTCCAGCTCCTGACCTCACACCGGGTGTGTAGCCTGGGTGTTATTTTTGATGACAGTTTGAACTTGAAATCTCAGGTGTCTGCCATTGTCAAATCTGCTTTTTATCATCTTAGAAATATCGCCTGGGTGAAATACCTGGTTCCTCAGGCTGACCGTCCTATATTGGTCCAAGCCTTCGTCACCTCCCGTCTCGATTACTGCAATGCCCTTTACCTAGGGCTACCAGGGGTGGATATCTGCCGCTTGCAACTAGTGCAGAACGCGGCAGCTAGGCTTCTGACTGGTACATCTAGGTCTAGTCATATTACGCCTGTGCTGCGTGGACTGCACTGGCTGCTGGTTCAGTGGTGGATCACTTTTAAGGTCGGGTTACTGATCTATAAAGCCCTACATGACCAGGGACCCCAGTACTTGCAAGATCTTCTTACTCCATACTGCCCCTCCCGCTCCCTCTGATCTGCTGACGAGGGATTGCTAGAGATTCCCAGCGTTCAGTTAAAGACATCTGGGGCACGTGCATTTGCCTATGCTGCCCCTTCCCTGTGGAATTCTTTACCTCATCAGATAAGAGAATGCCTGACTGTCTCTAGTTTTAAATCAGAGCTCAAAAACTATTTTTTTTAAAGCCTACTCTGAAGGATTTTAAATGTAATTGTTTAATCTAATTTAATTGTATGCTTTTAATGTTTTTGTACAGCGCTTTGGTTTTGAAAAACACTCTAAAAATAAAGTTTTACTTACTTACTTACTTCTCCTTGTGCAATTTAGAAGTGGAGGAGGTGGACACAGATGAGGATGAAGAAGGACTCTTCCCTGCTGGCTGCTTCAGCATCTGGGCAACTTGCTGCTCCAGGAGGTGTGCCTTGAGGGCCTTCTAATGGCGGATCTGAGTCCGGGAGTTGAAGGCCTTGTAGTGCTGACAGGCCGCAGTGTCATGGTTCGGACCTGGGCAGAAGAAGCAGGCTTTATGGCCATCTTTTGATGGTAGCTGCTTGCCACAGGCACACTTCAACTTCTTGCGATCCGTGGATGAGATGGATGACGCCACAAAAGGAGACATGTAGAATGGGAAATAAATTTGAGGATTTTGATCGAAAAAGCAAAGAAAAAAGCTGAAGGCATGAAAGGAAAATTACTTACCATAGTAATGTTGTTTCTTCTAATGGAGTCTTGCTGTATTCTGACAATATGCAGTTAGACCGACCGGTTCAACTGCCCCGGAGAACCAAGAGTTAAACTCTGTGCAAATGCATAGAACGTTGAGATCAAGCTCGAGCTCGGTTTTCAAACCACTGTCCTCGGTACGTTCTAGTAACTGATCAGATTCTATGAAACGAACTAATTTAATATGTGTGTAATGGACAAAACTAAGCCTAAACAGGACCCCAACAGGGGCAACATCAGGAAACAAAAACCAAAGCGCATGTAAAAGACTCAAGTCACAGATGCCCAGAGAAAACCCTTACCACTGATGATTTCATAAAGTTGCTGCAGAAGAGCCACCCTTCCCCAGGTTCTGAAGGGGAGGTAGGGTGGGAGGTCAGAATACAGCAAGACTCCATTAGAAGAAACAACATTACTATGGTAAGTATTTTTTTCTTCAAACAATGTGAAGTCTTGCTGTATTCTGACAATATGCAGACTATAAAGCAGTGCCCCCAGGAGGTGGGCACAGAACCTATTTGGGGAATAGACTCTGCAGTACTGCTGTGCCAAACCTGGCATCACTCCTTGCCTGAATATCCAGGCTGTAATGCTTAGTAAATGTATGGACAGACTTCCAGGTGGCAGCCTTACATATCTCAAGCAAGGGGACTTCCTTGGCAGCCGCCAGGGAGGCCGCAGTGGCTCTGGTAGAGTGGGCCCTAAGATCTGCTGGTGGGTCCTTACCTAGCTTACTGTAGCAGAACTGGATACAGGCCACAATCCATCTGGCTATAGTCCTTTTTGCAGCTGGCCTGCCTTGACCAACATCCCCATAAGTAAGAAAAAGCTGGGAACAACCTTTCCTTAGCTCTTCTGTCCTGTCCATATAATAGCCAATAGCTCGTTTAACATCCAGGCTGTGCAGCCTGTGTTCACCTGAACTAGAGTGATCTGAGAAAAACACAGGCAAAGTAATGGATTGGTTCAGATGAAAATCAGAAACCACCTTAGGGAGAAATTTCCTGTTGGTTCGGAGCACAACCTTGTCCCTGTGAGGTGAAATATAGTTGGGCTCCACAGATAAGGCTTGAAGCTCACTGATTCTTCTAGCAGAAGTGATAGCCACTAGAAAAACAGTATTCCAAGTGAGAAACTTGAGTTCTAAAGAAAACATAGGTTCGAAAGGAGGCTGCATAAGCTGACCTATACATATGTTCAGGTCCCATGCAGGGGTAGGTTCCCTATGTGGGGGATGAAGATGCAACAACCCCTTGAAAAACTTTTTGAAAACTGGGTCTGCAGCCAGCGAAGATGCTTTCCCTGCTGAAAGATAAGCAGAGACAGCAGAAAGGTGCACCTTCAGAGTAGATGGCTGTAAATGCAGAGACTGAAGGTGGACCAGATAGTCCAGAAGCTGCGGAACTGCAGCTTGCTGAGGATCCAAATCCTTCCAAGCACACCAGATGGAAAATCTTTTCCATTTAGAGGAATAGGTTTTTCTGGTAGCAGACTTTCTGGCACCTTTCAGGATATCCGAGACAGGTATAAATCTACATATTCTAGGTCCTCAAGAACTAAGCCCTGAGGTGAAGGGACTGAAGATTGGGGTACATTATCCTGCCCTGAGAGGATGTCAGCAGATTGTACCTCCTGGGTAGAGAAATCAGTTTGGTCACTGACACTGACAACAGCATCGGATACCATGGCTGTCTGGGGCTATGAGAATCATTGTGGCAGACTGGGACCTCAACTTGACCAGGACTCTGGCTATCAGACGAAAGGGAGGAAAAGCATAAAGGAACCTGTTTGACCAGTCCAGAAAGAGAGTATCCAGTGGCACTGAGCCCTGGAGTGGTGGCCTGCAACAATACAGAGGTAACTGGTGATTGTCTGGGGCTGCAAAGAGATCTATCTCTGGAACCCCCCACCTCCTGAATACTGAAAGAAGGACCTGCTTGTTCAAGGTCCATTCGTGATGGCCCTGGCTGATTCTGCTGAGAGCATCCGCCAGTACATTGTCCTTGCCTGGCAAGTGAACTGCTAGCAGTGACATGTTGAGAGAATATGCCAGCTTCCAAATCTTCATGGATTCTGTGCAAAGCAGGGAAGATCTTGTTCCCCCCCGCTTGTTGATGTAGTACATAGTGGTGGTGTTGTCTGTCCTGACCTGTACCACTTTGCCCTGTAGGAGTCTGACAAACTTCTGAATAGCTAGAAGCACTGCTCTGAGCTCCAGAAGATTGATGTGCAAGAGAGACTCCTGAGGGAGACATGCACCATGTGCTGTGTGATCCCCCAGGTGTGCACCCCAGTCCAGGAGAGAAGCATCCGTTGTCAGCACCAGAAAGGGTACCAGAGGGAGAAAAGGAACCCCCACTCTGAGGTTGTCCATCTCCTGCCACCACTGAAGAGTTAACAGAAGGGTGTGAGACACTGGAATCAGTTTGGCAGAAAATCCTTTTTTTGAGACCAGAAGGATCTGAGGTGGAACTGAATGTCCCTCATCTGAAACCTGGCCCCCAGAACCACAGCTGTGGTGGAGGTCATGTGTCCTAGAAGCTGTAAAAAGTACCTCACTGGACGAGGAACTTGAACCTGAAAGGATTTTGCCAACTCTATGAGGGCCTGCACCCTTGCAAAAGGCCTCTTGCCTGAATGGTATCTAGCTCTGCCCCTATAAAGTCTAGTATCTGTACTGGGGTTAAGACATACTTCTGAAGATTTACCAAAAACCCCAGGGAGCAAAGAATATCCTGAGTGAGTTTTAGGGCTTCTGTGACCTGCTGGGGGGATTGACCTACCAACAGCCAGCCGTCTAGATAGGGGTAAACTGAAACCCCCTGTTTTCTGAGGAATGCCACCACTACTGCCAGACATTTTGTAAACACCCTTGGTGCAGATGTCAGGCCGAAGGGCATAGCTCTGAATTGGTAGTGGCCTGAAGGCAGTTGAAACCTGAGATATTTTCTGTGAGACTGTCTGATGGGGATGTGGAAGTAAGCATCCTTTAGGTCTAGGGATGTCAGCCAGTCCCCTTGCTTGAGAGTACGTGGAATGGTAGCCAGGGTTGTCATTTTGAATTTTGGCTTTGTAAGATGCCTGTTCAGGAATCTGAGATCCAGAATGGGCCACCACTCCCCATTTTTCTTTGGTGCCAGAAGTACCTTGAGCACAGTCCTTTTCACCTGTACTGATGTGGCACAGGTTCCACTGCTCTTGACTGAAGAAGTGCGGACACCTCTGCCTCCAGCTGGGCTGTTTCTGCACTGCTGGAAGGTCTGAAAATTCTTGCTGACAGTTTTGGGGGCACCTTGAAAGTGAGAGCAAGTCCCTGACCCACTATCTCCAGGACCCATTTGTCTAAAGTGATGGAACGCCAAGCCTGGAGATAGTGGGTCAGCCTGCCCCCAACAGGATATGTGAAGGCAGTCTGAACAGAGCTTTCAGGGTGTCTGTTTGGCTGGGGTAGCAGACTGGGGGGTGGAGGTGGCCCTGCCACCACCCCTCCTGCCTCTCAAGAACCCCCCCTGGTTGCTGGTAAGAGTGAAAAGCCTGGGCCTGGTGAAAAGGCCTGGGGTAAGGTCTGCCCCTGCCCCTGGCCTTCTGCTTCTGAGGAGTGGCAGCCTTCTCTTTTGCTGAAGCACTCCTGTATGCCATTCTGTACTCTTTCATTTTCTTCATATATGCCTCAGTCTGTTCCCCAAACACAGTTCTGGACAAGGGGAAAATCCATGGCATTATTTTGCATGTCCTGGGACAGGTTTTATTTATTTATTTATTTAAAAGTTTTACCAGGAAGGCATGCTGAGCAGTATAACGCTTGATTCCAGATGCGTCCTGGGGGTAGGGGAAAACAGCGAGAACTATGTCACAGGATATACAGATGAATTGCAATACAGAGATCATACTAGGTTCAGACATTATGCAGTTACAGTTACATGGGAAGACTAGAATTGCAAGTATTGCTCGGAGTCTAAAATGCAGCAAGAGAAATACAGAGTATACTAACTTGCACCTGGTCATGGTAAGGGCCGGGTTGTAACAATTGAGTCATTCTGCAAGACTAAGTGCACAAGCAGGAGGAACAGAAGTACAACTTGAGTAGGGAATTTAGCTGCTGGGTGTTGCCACATTGTCTACTGTCTCTTGGCAGGGAGTTCCATGGTTTAGGCATATGGTACCTGAAAGCATTTTGACCTTTAGCGGAGGACATGTGAGGGATGGTAAGAAGCCAGGAGTCGGAGTTCCGGAGAAAGTATGAGGGATGAGGTTGAGCTATGAGGGCAGCTGCAAGGTAAGGAGGTAGAGACTGTGTCCAGAATTTTGCTGTGAGCCTCGTGCCAGTCTCCTGTCCTGAAGTGACGGTAGGTCTAGGGACCTGTAGAGGTCACAGTGATGGGTTGTGGGAGGGCAGTCCAGTGCAAAACGACAGAAGGAGTGGAACAGAGGGTCGAGTCTGGCTAAGGAGGTCTTTGGTGCCACGCTGTCTACTATGTCTGCATAGTTAAATGATGGGAGGATCATTTTATGTACGATTGCTTTGTAGGTTTGTAGTGGGATACAACCTCGGTTGAGGTATAGGGCGCCCAGTTTTGGAAGCAGCTTATTGTGGATTACGTCAATGTGGTCAGAGAAGTCGAGGCACTGGTCAAGCCAGACCCCGAGGTATCTGAAAGAGATACAGGTCTCCAAAGGGGTCCCGTCAAGGGTATGGAAAGTTGGGGTGGAGGGGAGTCAGGCGAGTCTCTGCCTCATGCCGAAAGATAGGGAGACAGTTTTCTTGGGATTGAGAAATAGCTGGTTTGAGCGGAACCAGAGCTGAATGGTACTGAAGTCCTGTTGGAGCCTAGAGACCACTTCGCTGAGGGTGGAACCAGTTGCATACAGTGCTGTGTCGTCGGCTTACAAGTGAATGGAGGTGTGTGGGCATGATAAGGGCAGGTCATTTAGAAAAATGGAGAAGAGTAACAGGCCAAGGACCAAGCCTTGGGGGACTCCAGAAGAGATGGGAAGGGGGGCAGAGGTGTGGGGGTCTACTCTCGCTGCTTGTGACCTGCCTACCAGGTAGGACCAGAACCAGCTGGAGGCAGATCCGGAGAGGCCGGCAAGGGAGAGTTTAGATAGCAGAAGGGAGTGAGACACAGTGTCGAAAGCCTTTGCTAGATCAATAAAGATAGCTGAGGTGATGTGCCCATTATCCATGCCAGTAAGGATGTCATCTGTGAGCCTTAACAGGGAAGTGATGGTACAGTGTGATTTCCTAAATCCGGACTGGTAGTGTGAGGAGAAGAAGGAAGAGGAGTCTAGAAAGGAGGATAGTTGGGAGAGAACAAGTTGCTCCTGAACTTTGGCCAGAATACGGAGCAGGGAAATAGGGCGGTAGTATCCTGGTAAGGAGAGGTCGCCCCTTTTGGGGAGAGGGATGACAATGGCATGCTTCCATTCAAAAGGAATTGCTGCCAGGGAGAAAGAGAGATTGAAGAGGGTGGTCAGGGGGAGGCATGGCAGGGGCAGATAGGTATAGCATTTTGGAGTCCAACCCTGAGGGACATTTGCCTTTGTCTGGGTTGAGAGCCTGCAGGGCTTTTAGCACTTCTGGATGGGTGACCCGACAAAATGAGAAGCTGGCTGGTAGGGGGGGTGGGTGGAGTAAGGGTGGGTGGGATCGAGGCAAGTGCAGGGTAGAAGACAGGAGAGCGGATGCACAGCTAGTGAAGAGTGTGTTAAAAGCTGATGCCACTTCACCTAAATCAGTGACAATGGAGCCTGCTATGTTTAGGGAAGGGGTGGGTGGCTGGCTGGGTGGGGAGAGTAGTGATTTAAGTGTTTTCCAGAATTTCACAGGGTGGGTTAGGTTAGTGTGGAAGGAGGCCCTGAAGTAGTTGGCTTTGGCCTGGCATGTAATCCTAGTACAGGAGTTGCGAAGTTGGCAGTAGAGTTGGAGTGCCGCCTGGGTACCAGTTGTTTTGTACGTTTTCCAAGCCTTGTCCCTGGTGTGAAATTGATCTATGATGTGACCCAGGGTAGGTGGGCACCTCTTACTCGAGTCCTACAGAGTGGTGCGTGGAGACCCCAGGCTGCGAGGAATTTGGTCTTAAAGAGTTCCAGGGCTGAGTCGATGGAGGATGTGCATGGGATGTAAGACCAATCAGTATTTGCGAGGTTGTGTAAGAATGCAGTGAAGTCAAGTGATTTGTATGACCTAGTAAGTAGTGTACACGGAGGAGGCAACCTGGGCCTGAATATTTTCCTCACTATGTATATCATGTGGTGATCACTTAGGGAGTCAGGCAGGATTCCTGCTTCTAGTATGCGGTGGGGGGGTGTGGTAAGGGCCCAATCCAGGAAGGAATGTTTCTGTGACTTATGATTTAGGCGAGTTGGGTCTGTTATGTGTTGGGACAGATTTAGTGCATTCACTTGGCTGCGAAGCTTAGTGCTGGTGTTGGAGAGCCAGTTAAAACTGAAGTCCCCAAGAATGTGTAACTCGACCCCAGAAGTGAGTGATTTTAGGAAACTAAGGTGGTCTAGGATGACTTGCAGGGTGGAGTCAGGGGGACACTAGGACCCGGCTATATAAAGTGGAATGGAGTGTGATAATGAGATTTTGATTAAAAGGGAGTCTAGGGACTTTGTGGGCAGGGACAGGGGGACAGGGGTGAACTGTAACTCGGAGGAGATGTACATAGCAATGCCACCCCTTTTTTTTTTACCAGGACGGTCATGCCGGGTGATGGAGTAGCCAGGGATTGATGGTTCAGCATCCAGGTTATGGGGTTTCAGTGATAATTAAAATATTGGGACACAGGGAAAGAACACTGGGTTGGAGTGAAGTTAGTTTGTTCATGATGCTGCATATGTTAAGGTGCATTATTTTGAAGCCTCAAGGTAATTGGAATGCAGTGCAGAAGTGGGTGGTTGGCCCGGGGTTTGGTTCTACGTCACCAGCTAGAAGTAGCAGAAGGGTTATTAGCTGTTTAGCTACATGCATTGCCCATTTCAACCTTCGGAGCGGTGAAGGCCACAGGGCGGACTGTGCAGCGCTGTTTCTGGGAGGGAAGTGTAAAGCTGACATCCCTGTGTGAAAGAAGGGCGGCAGAATGAGAGCTCCTATGTCCCTGTTAATTATTGTGGAGTGTAGGGGATGACTAGAGGTGGTGGAAGAGTGGTGGTTTGGCATAGTTGCCCATGTGCACCATGTCTGGCAGAAGGGAGGGATGCTAGGGGTGCAAGTAGGCTCAGTACAGCAACAGATAGAGGCAGCAGGTTGTGTTGCTGTGTCTTATTCAGCAGGGATGCTGAGAGGGCAGCCTCTAGTGGAGAGACAGTATAAGCTGCTAAGGAGAAAGTAGGCTAATTGGTTTTAAACCACACGTGACTCAGGATATATATACAGCTGAGCCGACCAAGAGTGGTGGTGGGGGCGGGGACACAAACGCAGCTGAAGTTCCAAGCTGGCGCTCAAGACCCTGCTGTGGTGTCGTACCTGAATTCTGCTCCCTATTTTATTTCGATGCGGTACGGGGGAGGGCAGGAACCTTGATGGCCCTCACGACCTCTGGCTGTGGAACAAGCAGAGAAAGTGGACAGGTTATATCAGGTAGGGAGGAGGAGGGGCTAGGCACAGAGACAATTGTAGTTTTTCAGCAACTGACTAATACCTAATTTGGATTAAGTTCCTGAGCTCCGCTACGACATTTTGGAGACCCAGGTTAAAACTGTAAAATCTTCTAAAATACAACGAGGCTAAATTAAAGCTCCCAAGTCAGAGGGGGAAGCTCTTAATGTTATTAAAGTCACCATCTTATTACAGTTATCTGGAAGCAGTTTGCAAGCTAAAACCCCGATTAAAACTGCAAAATCTTCTAAAATACAAGAAGTCTTAATTAAGGCTCCCAAGTCAGAGGTGGAAAAGCCCTTAATGTTATTAAAGTCAGCTGGGAAATAAAACTATCTTCACTGTTCTGCTGACAGGGACTTTTAAAATTGGCACTTAAAGATAGAGTCCTTTGTTTAACACAAACGTGGCTGAGGTTCCAAGCTGGCGTTCAAGACCCTGCTGTGGCATGGCGTCGTACCTGAATTCTGCTCCCTTTTTGATTTCGATGCGGTATGGGGGAGGGCAGGACCCTCGATGGCCTCACGACCTCTGGTTGAATTCTGCTCCCTTTTTTATTTCGATGCAGTATGGGGGAGGGTAGGACCCTCGATGGCCCTCATGACCTCCGGCTGAATTCTGCTCCCTTTTTTATTTCGATGCAGTATGGGGGAAGGCAGGATCCTCGATGGCCCTCATGACCTGAGCCAGGAAAAATGCCTGAGGGATACCGCAGAAGCCATAGCCCTAGAAGCTGCATCATTGGAGTCCACAGCCATGTGGAACTGGGATTTAGATGTTTGTACCTCCTTATTGACCAACTCCTGAAGGTCAGCAGAAAATTCAGGAAGGTCCTTTTTCGCTAGTTGTTCGACAGCCCCCCAAAGGGACTTCTGATACCTGGAGGCATAAGCCATATGAAAAAATTACTCACCTTAGTAATGTTGTTTCTTCTAATGGAGTCTTGCTATATTATGACATATGCAGTGAGTCCCAACCTTCGAACTGCTCCGGAGGTGAAAGAGTTAACTTTCCATGCCAGGCATGGAACGCTGTGCTCGAGCTCGGTTGAAACTCTGTCTGTTGTTCTTCAAACTCAAACCGTCAGATCTTTATGAGCTAAACTCACTGAGGTCCTGTGTGGAAGCTGTAAACCTACACTAGCCAACTGGCTACTAAACATAAGAACACATTTTTGGTCCCAAACAAAGACTCAAGTCAGAGACCCAAAAATGAAAACACAACACCAAGTCACCCCAAAAAGGAGGGGTGAAAACAACAAGGTGGGCATCTACTAAGTGCAACACTGCACTGCCCACCCACATCCCAAAAACAAGAGGTTCTGAGAGGGGCAGGCAGGGGAGGTCATAATATGCAAGACTCATTAGAAGAAACAACATTACTAAGGTGAGTAATTTTTCTTCAAACAACATGAAGTCTTGCTATATTATGACATATGCAGACTACACAGCAGTACCTCCATGGAGGAGGGACAGAACCTACTTAGGAAATAGGCTCTGAAGCACAGCTGTGCCAAACTGAGCATCACTCCTAGCCTGGATGTCCAGGGAGTAATGCTTGGTAAAAGTGTGAACTGTTTTCCAGGTAGCTGCTTGACATATCTCTAGAATAGGGATGTCCCTGGCAGCAGCCAGGGAAGCAGCTGTACCTCTGGTAGAGTGAGCCCTCAGGCCTGAGGGAGGAACCTTACCCAGCTTTTCATAACAGAATTGGATACAAGAGACAATCCACCTGGCAATGGATCTTTTAGTGGCAGGTTTCCTTTACCAACCTCACCATAAGTGAGGAACAGTTGAGGGAATCAAACCTGTGACCCTTGGTACGCTCTATATAGTAACTAAGGGCTCTTCACATCTAGCTGTGCAGCCTCCTCTCGCCAGAGGAGGAATGGTCAGTGAAGTACACTGGAAGAGATATAGATTGATTAAGGTGGAAATCTGAAACCACCTTAGGCAAGAACTTCCTGTTAGTCCTGAGGACCACCTTATCTCTATGAAAGGAGATAAAATCAGGCTCCACTGACAAAGCTTGTAATTCACTTATGCGCCTGGCAGAAGTGATGGCTACCAGAAACACAGTCTTCCAAGTCAAGTACTTAAGCTCTGCTGAAGACAAGGGCTCAAAGGAGGTTGCATAAGCTGAGCAATGCAAACATTAAGATCCCAGGCAGGGGCAGGGTCCCTGAATGGAGGGTTGGTGTGAAGCAATCCCTTAAAAAACTTGGAGAATACAGGATGAGCTGAAAGAGAAGAGGGTTTACCTGCTGAAATAAAAGCAGACACAGCTGCCAAATGTACTTTTAGGGTAGCTGGTCTCAGCCCCAAGGTATTTAAATGGACCATATAATCCAGGACTGTGGGTAAATCAGATTCCGGGGAAATATGCTTCCCAGAGCACCATATGGAAAACCTTTTCCATTTGGAATTATAGGTAGCCCTGGTGGAAGGTTTCCTAGAAGCCTTCAATATATCCATTACACCTTGGGAGAGGTGTAGATCAACAAACTCTAACTCTTCAAGAGCCAGGCCTTGAGATTGAGAGATTTGAGGTTCGGGTACCAAACCCTCCCCTGAGCACAGGTTAACAGGTTGTGATTCCTGGGAAGACATAGGGGAAGATGGACTGCTAAGGACAGTAGGAGTGGATACCAGGGTTGTCTGGCCCAATCTGGAGCAATCAGGATCATCTTGCAGGATTGAGATCTGATTTTGACTAACACTTTGAACAGGAGAGGGAAGGGGAAAAGCATAGAGAAACTTCCCTTCCCAATTGAGAACTAAGGCATCCAGAGGGACTGAGCCCAACACTGGGGGCCTGCAGCAAAAAAGGGGAAGTTGGTGATTGTCTGGGGCTGCAAAAAGATCTATCTGCGGGGTGCCCCATCTGGCAAATATTACCTCCAGGACCAGGGGATCCAGTGACCATTCGTGATGGCCCTGGGAAATCCTGCTGAGAGCATCTGCCAGGACATTGTCCTTGCCTGGGAGGTGAACTGCCATAAGGGAGGTGTTCAAGGAGTAAGCCAGAGACCACAACGTCATTGCTTCGGTGCACAAGGCCGTAGACCGAGTGCCTCCTTGCTTGTTGATGTACCACATTGTGGTGGTGTTGTCTGTTCTGACCTGTACAACCTTGTTCTGAACAGATTTGGAAAAAACTTGAAGTGCTAGAAAAACTGCTCTGAGTTCCAACAGACTGATGTGGAGCAGAGATTCCTGAGGGGACCACAATCCCTGGGCAGTGAGGTCGCCCATGTGAGCTCCCCACCCCAAGAGGGATGCATCTGTAGTAAGGATTAAGGAGTGAGACTGAGTGACAAAGGGAACCCCTTGTCTCAGATTGCTCTGATCCTGCCACCACTGTAGGGCTTAGATCAGGGTTCGAGTTACTGGGATCAATTTGGTTAGAGGGTCTTTCCTTTGAGACCAAAAGGCTCTCAAATGGAACTGAATGTCCCTCATTTGAAATCTTGCTCCCTGCACTACTGCTGTAGAAGCAGCCATGTGCCCCAGGAGCTGTAGAAAATGCATTGCTGGTCGAGAGACCTGCAGGGTGAATGAGGAGGCCAGAGAGACCAGGGTCCTTGCCCTGTCCAAAGGAAGGAAGGCTCTGGCTTTCTCTGTGTTCAGCTCTGCGCCTATGAAGGTGAGGAGCTGGACAGGCTCTAGAGCTGACTTTGAAAGATTCAGAAGGAAACCTAGAGAGGTGAGCAGTTGCTGAGTTATCTGTAGATGTAACTTGACTTGTTCTGGAGACCGGCCTACCATGTGCCAGTCATCCAGGTAAGGGAAGATGGCAATTTTTTGTCTTCTTAGGGAAGCAACTGCTACTGCCAGGCATTTTCTGAATACCCTTGGAGCAGAGGTGAGGCCAAAGAGCATTGCTCTGAACTGGTAATGGCCTGAGGGCAGCTCGAACCTGAGGTACTTTCCATGGGAGCTTCTAATGAGAATATGGAAGTAGGTATCCTTGAGGTCCAGGGACGCTAGCCAGTCCCCTGGCCTTAGAGAGGGTAGAATAATTCCCAGAGTCACCATTTTGAATTTTGGTTTTAAAAGGTGCTTGTTTAAATATCTGAGATCCAGGATGGGCCACCATTCTCCTGTCTTTTTTGGGGTAAGGAAGTACCTGGAGTACAATCCTTTGCCCTGGTGTAGGGGTGGAACCCTTCCACAGCTCTGAGAGCCAGGAGGGAAGAGACCTCTGCCTCTAGGGCAAGCGCCTCTGGTGGATTTGCAGGTGGAAAGGATGTGGTTCTCATCTTTGGAAATTTTTTGAAGCTGAGAACCAGTCCCTGGCTTACTACTTCCAGGGCCCACTTGTCTGATGTCAGAGACTTCCAGTCCTGGACAAAGTAAGCCAGCCTGCCCCCTACAGGTAGCTGAGAATCGGCCATGGCAACCCCATCAGGGTGCCTGCTTGGCAGGGGCTTTAGGCTGAGGGGTGGAAGCAGGCCTGCTTGTACCCCGTCTGCCTCTCCCTCTAAAGAACCCCCTCTGGGCGTAAGCAGAAGAGGAGGCCTGGGCTTGGTAAAAGGCCTATGAAAGGCCTTCCCTGCCCCTGAAAGCTGCCTTTGAGAGTGGCCTGCCTTTCCTTGGCCTGTGCACCCTATAGGTGGTCCTATACTCATCCATTTTCTTCATGTAATTCTCTGTCTGCTCCCAAACAGAGAATTACCCACAACAGGAAAATCCATGGCCTTAGTCTGGGTATCCTGTGACAGGCTAGTACATCTGAGCCAAGCCATTCTGCGAGGTGCCACAGATGTAGCCATGACTCTTGATGACACACCATTAGAGGTTTTTAGAACCGATAAGAACTGGTAACCACACTCTAAATGACAGATTAATATATTTTAAACAACCTGATCGGTTCAAACCGAACCGATAAACCGTTTACAAGTTCCACACAGAATAGAAATTAATGTAAAACCTATCTAGTACTCACAATACCACAGACAGAGTCTGAACCGACCGGTTGTGGTTTAAATTCGGTCGAAAACCGAGAAAAACAATACTTTGACAAAATGAACCGAGCAGAAGGAGAAATCTCCGGAGCGACTGTTCAGTGAGGCGGAGTAAAGAATCTGACGGTTTGAGTTTGAATAACAACAGACAGAGTTTCAACCGAGCTCGAGCTCAGCGTTTCATGCCTGGCATGGAAAGTTAACTCTTTCACCTCCGGAGCAGTTTGAAGGTTGGGATTCACTGCATATGTCATAATATAGCAAGACTTCATGTTGTTTGAAAGGAGGCTTGCCTGATACCCAAGGAAGATGCCAGGTACCCTTTCTTGGCAAGAGAATCCACCTTCCTGGAATCCTTGTCAGGGGGGTGAGAGGCCAGGGGAATGCCAGCCTTCTCGCAGGCTGCAGTTTGAACTATCCCTACATGGCTACAATGGCTAGCTAAAAAGTCAGTGCCATTGCCAGCCAGAAGGTACTTCCTGTCCGTCTTCTTATCTAAAGGAGGGACAGAACTAGGGGTTTGGAGGATCTTTAAAGTCTGCTTCTTTAGGGACTTGTGAATGGGAATCGAAAGTTTCTTGGATACAAGAAGATCCATCATCTCCTTGTAATCTTCTTCCTCATCATCCTCCTGCCTGGCCTCTTGTACAGAGAGCTGCAGGGTCTCAGCCACCTGCCTCATAAAAGCAAAATGGGAGGTAGCCTCAGACACAGGCCTAGGAGGGGATTCGTACTGAGGATGGTCAGGGGAGACCTCAGGGTCAATGAGCTCCCTTTCATCCTGCTCCTCATCCTCCTCCTCATATTCAGAAAAGTAATACTCCTCAGGATTAAGGTGTCCTGAAGGAGTTGAACCGGTATCTGGAACCATTGGCTGCCCAGATGGTACCTGCAATGGTTCACCAAATCCAGATTGCAAAGACTGCACTATTCGGATGGCCTTTGCAATTTCATCCACGGTTGGAACCAAGGCCGATTGCTTACGCGGTTCCGAACCAGAGCACTTAGCTTTCTTCGATGGTGCGGGTTCAGAAACTGACTCCGAGCGTCATTTAGCCATCGACGGTTCACCCTGGCTTGAAAGGTCGGTTGTCGGAGCAGAAGGTTCAGTAGAACCGGAACCAGTCTCAGCAGTCTTGTCTGTTCTTTCCTTCAGTTTACCACGGCGCCTGTCTAAAGTAGACTGAGGTAAATTCTTATAAATAACACAGTCTGTAAGTGGTTAAAACCTAAACAACACAGACACACCAAATGTGGATCAGCTTTTGCAAATTGCTCCCCACACTCAGTATAACACTGAAACCCAGTGGGACAGTTTTTTCTCTTGGGTTTCTGTGACATAACCCTTAAATCTGGAGTTTAACCCAGTGGCTTAGTTAGGTCAGTTAAGCAAGAATCAAATATCTACTTTATCCGTAGTGGCTTAGTTAGGCCAGGATAAAGAAATTGAAGAAAAGAGAAAAATTACCCCTGAAGGCTTAATTAGGCCAGGTAATAGAGAAGACAAAGTCAGAACTGGCTAACGGTTTAGTGCCAGCCAAAAACTGAACCGAGAGCCCCCGGTTCTGGTCAGGACTTTGCACCGGTATCCCAATACAGTGAAAATTTAGATAAACAGAGAAATTTAGAAGTTCGGCCCCCTCACGGTCGCGGAACCGATTGGAAATCGAACACTTACCCAACCTAGGAAACGTAAGCTATACCGAAAACAGCAGTTTGAGAACATTACTGAAATAAAACAACAAAGCGGTTTGAAATAAACCGTCAAAACTATGCTAGACTGAAAGCAGCGAGGGGAAATCTCCGAGGCGTCTTCACTGGTGAGCAGAGTAAAGAATCTTATCAGTTACTAGAACGTACCAAGGACAGTGGTTTGAAAACCGAGCTCAAGCTCAACATTCTATACATTTGCAAGGAGTTCACCTCTTGGTTCTCTGGGGCAGTTGAACTGGTTGGTCTAATTGCATATTGTCAGAATACAGCAAGACTTCATGTTGTTTGAAGTGGTCGAACTGTTCACGAGAAAGCATCCAAGGAGTTTATGCAAACAGGTCAACAGCAGGAAAATAACAAAGGTGGGATGGGGGACCACCCCTTTTATACCACTGGCCAATGTTGGGTGGTGCGGACATTGGGGTTGGTCCCCCGTTGAAGACTGCTATGCTAGAAGGTTTCCGTGGGGTCCTAGCACCTGGTGGTTTAGGCTTAATGGTTATTGCCTGCTGCAAGAGCTCCAACTCGAAGTAAGATCTGTCACTTAATGTTGAGTTCACACATGGGACTGTTAGTATGTAACAAATATAAGGAATCCCAATACAAATTCATATATAGGCTCTATTATCCCCCCAAGCACGGTACATAAGTTCCACCCAGGAATCTCAATGATGTGTGGAAGGTGTAAGACAGCACGGGGTACATACTTTCATTACTTGTTTTTGGAGTGCCCCAACCTGGCACTTTACTGGCGGTCAATAGCCCAAGAGATTACAACACTGTAGGCTAACCCAACTGCAGTCTTACCACTCTCACTTTTATTCGGAGTAGAGGGCAACTGGGAGAAGAACTGGGATCTATACCCAAGATGGATAAGGATTATGTTGGCAATGGCACGGCAAGGTATCCAAAATATTTGGGTCTCGGGTACAATGCCCACAGCTATGGAAACAACTAGTAATACAAGTACTAGCAGTACATAGGCTCACATATTTCATTAAACGTAAGAAAGATAGGTTTATTCTAGAATGGGGAAAATTCTTGGAATCCCTCTCCCGATAGAGGCCCAGAAACTAAGAAATGGTGGGGAAGGAGACAGGAATAGTTTCATGTCAAGAGGGACTACTCCAGAAGTTGAAATCGGCACAGGAAATGAAATATATCCCATGGTCTGGAAAATCTGCAAGGAGCAAGATACAATTAAATCAGGAGTGATACATTAGGCAAAGTAATAGAACAACTAGAACTGGCATGATATCTCAGAATGAATTGTTCATTAGTTAAGAGGACACTGTCAACCTGTTTTCCATCATATTATTTCTAGTTAGAAACCTACATTTTATGATTGCTCATCTTCTCTAAAATTCACTGATGCTGCTGTTTGTTTTGTCTGTCTCTTTGTTTAGTAGAACTGAAATGCAGGCTAATATATATTTATAAACAACCTTCTTTTGTTTACAATCCTGAATGTATTCTTACTGCATACTTCCTGAACATCAGAAGCACCCCCAAACAATGCAGTTACTCATTATGCAATAGCCTCCTAAACTCCCACTTCACCATGAGTGGCCAGGCTATGTTGGGAGTCTTCCCAATCCCAGGAAAGATGCAGTTGTAGTTGATCAAGGAATGTAAACAAACCTGCTGTCATGTGGTAACACCAGTATGGTGGTCAGTCTGTTTTTCACTTTTTAAAAGAAAAAAAAAGAATCAGAATCAAACTACCAGCTACATCAGCAATCTTTATAGAATGTTGGCAATCATAAAATGTGTTTTTTAAACTAGGGACACTTTGAGGCCTAAGGGGTTGACGGTGTCCTTTTAAAGGGTACATAAACAAGCAGTTTTTTAAAACTGCAAACTCCAAAATCTGGCTTCATAGGAAGGTAAAGTAAAATCTGCTGTTTTCATTTATGCTAAAACTGCATTTATGTAAATAACATAAATGCAGTTTCATAGCTTTTGAAAAATGTAAACATCAGCCTTTCACTTTCAAAAAACAGCCTTGGTTTCTCCCTAAGGCCCTGTACACATCAGGCTAGTTAAAACGTTTTAAGGTGCTTAAAAGCGTTTAACTAAACATAACTCTGACTGATCATCGCATTTAACACGGTTTTCAAAGCGTGTTAAGAAACCAGTGCTTAAACCCTGCTGCGAAGCTAGTCTCAAGTCCGCTTTAAAACGGTTTGAAGAGGAGAAGCGTGTTACCTTATGGTGTGGTGAGCGTGCAATTTTTACCTCTATTACAGTGCCAACATAACCATGCTACAGTCGCGGAGGATTACCGGGTTTAAAAACGTTACTTGCTGCTGATGCAGACGGGAGTTGACCGTGTTACAACCGAGTTCGAACTCGGTGAACAATAATGTGGACGGGCTGCTGTGGTGAGTTTGAAAACGTTTTGAAACCGTCATTTAAAACGGTACAAATCTTCAGTTGTAATGTGTACAGGGCCTAAAATGTCTGCCAAGTGTGTTAAGTGATGAGTCATGATGACATCATCAGAGTCAGAGACAGAGATCCACATATATTTCTATGGTGCTAACTAGTTCTTCTTTCCCTCTTTATTTTGAATTGTACCAGAATGATCAACACCATGTATTACCGCATGGATTATTTTGATCAGTACATATGTTAGGGTATGATTTTATTCATTTTGTTTATCTTAACTTGCGGAAAATGTTTTGCTATCCAGCTGACTTTTTCTTTGACAAACTGCATTATAGTACAAAACTTCAAATACCTGATGATCTAGTGGTTATATGATGCACTGAATTTTGTTTTTTGTTAACCAGGAGAGACACACTAAACTGAAAGCTTGTTTACAGGTGTGACCTGGGAGCACAAGGAAGTTTAGTGACTTAGGGTCACATAGCAAAGTACTGGTCTTGTTCAGTTCCAAAGTTCATGCTCGCTTGTTAATCCACAAATAAGGCTTTCTTTTCCCATGTGAACACCCTGCACCTAACCTGCCTTCTGTTGAACACCCCACCATCCATACCCTGTCCTTACTGCTGCCTGGGGCCACATATGAGCTTGCGGTCCCATGAAGAGAATTATCACACCTCAGACTGTAATCTTGTAACTCAGACACTTGTGCACACCTATACTGATACGCATCATAAGCTGCCACTGTTAAAAAATGCCTCCCAGATTACTCTCCAGTCCACATTCTCAATGTTTGACTTCTGCTCCCACAGCAAACATTGAGTGGATCACCACCCTTCTGCACAGTGAAGGTAGTATGTACAGTTCCCTGTTGTGTTTTTTCCCACCTCATTAACCAGCAACTAGGTCTTTCTAGAGGGCTAAGCAATAAGCATCATCATAACCTACCACAAAAAACTGCTGTTCATGCCCTCATAAGGGCTGCACTTACAATGGATTACAATATTTTTAGCAGGAGAGGCATACTAATACTTTGAGTGAATCCACCTGACTTCCAGTGTCAGTCTGCTCCTTTACCTGTGATCTGCAGAACCCTGCAGGACAGTTCCCAGCAATTCTTCTCCAGTACTTTTCTGTGCTCTACTCCACGATGCGAGTTGGCTGGCTACCACCCTTCCAAATTTTGAATGAGGTATACACAACTCCTTCAGTACTGTTCTAACAAATGTCATCATCCCCCACCCCCACCCAAGGGTAATCTCCCTACACTGAATTCAAGTAACAGTTTAGGTGCAGCCCTGCCACTCTGAATAGTCATCATCTCTGGCTACTCTCATCCACAGTCAGGTAGTGATCACGATGCTGGCAGCCCCACATTTCTGATCTCACAGTGATCTGCTCAGCGTAGTCCTTCATGTCTTCAACTAACCTGAATATAGCTGTACCCTGCTGGAATGATCTCTTCAGGCTCTCTGTGGCATTCACTCTTCTCATCTGCTCCCCACACCAAAAACTGGTGAGTTCACTACCCTTCCACATCATGAATGTAATTAGTACAGTCTCCCGTGTTATATTTACATATTAATAATGAACATGATCTGCTGGTGCTGATAGCAGCATGGCACAAGTGGAAAAATAGGCTTTCCTACCCCATATAAGATCTAAGCTACCTATGATTAGGCACTATTAAATGATGTGCATAATGATGTCCACACCCATCATTTAATAGTGCCTAATCAAAGGTAGCCTAGATCTTTTAAGGATAGGAAAGCCCATCATCCCCCTTGTTCCCTGCTGGTATGAGCCTGACTTACTGGAAAGATATGTTTATATTTGATATGGCAAAATAAAACGGGGACTGTACTACTTGCATTCATGATGCAGAAGGGTGATCAGCCCACCAGTTTTCGGTGTGAGGAGGAATAGTGAAGACTGAATACCAGAGGGGGACTGAGAAGGCCACTCTTGCAAGGTACTGCTATATTCAGGGAAGGGGGAAGACAGAAGGAGAGAAATATGAGGAGATTACTATGAGAAATAAGATGTGGGACTGCCAGCACCTTGATCACTACCTGACCCCATTGTCCTGGCCAACATACCCCTTCACATAAAAGCAGTTCATGCAATTGTCCGAGGCTGTGTGTGGATATTAATGTATGACATGGCTACCACTATATGTTCAGTCACTTCACTACCAGTCAAGCATTGCTTGTAAATCACTTAGGAATACAATCTGTATGAAAAACTCTATATAAATGCTGATTCTTATTCTTATTATTTCTCATGGAAAAAGAAGACAAGACAAGCATACATTTGATTTTCAAGAAGGTAAGAACTTTAACATTGGACTGCACAAGAACTTTGCTACAATAAAGTGGTGGCTATAGGGGGTGGTGAAGGGTATGGCTGCAACCCTCCACCCCCACACAGTAACGTATTTGCTTGCTGCTTCTGCTGCATTTCACTTTGTTGAAGAAGTCTGATTTATTGATTGTACAAATGTTTACATTCCAACTATGGATTACATTTGTAGGTTCTGTCAAAAAAGTACTAGAAAAGAATAACAGCAGAAAATATAATGGTTTAATAAAAATGTTAAAAAGTGCATATTAAGCATGCACACCACCCCAGCACCACCATTGTAGCATCCTGGATCCACCATAACCACTAGACCACCAGGTTATTCAAGATGTGTACTGCACTGTGGTTTGCCACAGAGAAAGTTAGTTGGATTAAAACACATTTTCAGCATGTTAAAGTAAACAAAATGAACAGAACCATAGCCTAACATGTGCATTATACAAAATAATGCACATGGTTTTGACCATTTTGGCGAAACAATTCTATACAAAGGGAAAAAATAACTAGTTAGCACTATAGAGAGCCATATATCTCCCTGGCTTTGGCTCCAATGATGTCATAACATAACACATTTGGCCGCCATTTTAGGAAGCAGGTAAGACAGTTTTTTTCCAATTGGAAGGCTGATTTTATAATCTTCAAATGCTCTGGAACCACATTTAGGTAAATTATATAAATGTAGTTTTAGCATTAACGAATATTAGCAGCCTTTCCTTTAGCTGCCTACGGAGTCAGATTTTTGAATACTTTGTTGCCAAAATGATGTTTACGTATCCTTTAAATGTTGTGTTTTTACCTTTTAGACTTGCAAGACATATTTGCAGCTGGAAATCCTTATCTTATTAGACAGTTGTTTTACAATTAACTTATTCCTATGTAAGTTATGTATTTTATCCGGATAGGAGAAAGGCACAGGATTATTCTGTTATTGTTAATAACTGTTACTGATTTGTTGAAACTCAATAAAAATATTATACACAGAAAAAAGAAAATGCCCTCTGTTTCTCTGCTATTCTTGAGCAGCCAGCAAACTCCTAACAGATCTTTGAGCCGAAGCATTCTACTGAAGTTGACACCCAATTTAAAAAAGTAACCACATAAGCAAAAAAGGCAAATTTGTTTAAATTGAAAACACAATTTGTTTAACAGATAAAACACTTTAAGGCACACAGGCTGTGGCACACTGAAAAGCTCAAGCTACTGTGTCTCCAGTTAAAATACCCTTATCCTAATACTACTGTCCTAAAAACTGGAGGTAGGGAAGGGTGAGTTGTACTAGCTGTTCTGAATGTCTAGAAGAAAAACAGATTCTATAGTATCTTTTCCTTTTCACAACCATAATCAGAACTGCTAGTACAGCTCTTGCAAACTCCAAGCAGGGGCCTGGGTTGGAAGGTTTCAGGCTTAAACATGTTTTGCAGTTCAGAGATGCCAAACCTGGCATCTCCTCTTCCTTGGATATCTAAACTATAATGTGAGATGAATGTGTGGGCTGTAGACCAAGTGGCAGCTCTACATATCTCAGCAAAAAATACACAATTCTCCTGGCAGATGGAAATGCAGCTGTTCCCCTTGAGTGTTCTCCAATAAAACCTATTGGCACCTTTCCCGATTTTCTCATAGCAGTACCTAGTGTTACATGATAACAATATAATAACACAATTTCTTAATGGATGGACTCCAAGTTTCATTAAAAAAAAAAAATTTCTAGCCCCAACAGTTCTAAAGCTAGACCTTTCGAATGATAATTTCTTTTAAACGTGATAACTTTGGAACTGTTAGTGCTAGAGATGTTATTTTTGTAATAAAAGCTTGGAGTCAGCTAAGTACATATAGCCCTAAGATAGTACTACAGCAACCATATATCAATATAGAAAAACATAAAATGTTATATATCGATAAAAAAAACATAAAATAGTTCACAAAACTTTTTAAGTTCTGTCATTTTTAACATCATAACAGTGACATCTGCAGACAGTTATTTATTTTTATTTAAAATTTGTTAACCAGGAAAGGCACACTGAGCCGAGGCTCGTTTCCAGGTGCAAAACGGGGGTAGGGGAGCATCATCACAGTAGACTATTAAATAGAGTTACAAAGGGTTACAAATAAAATATATTACAGGCAGAGGGTTACATGTCCCAGGCAAACTAGCAATGAGCTGGAGTCAGGATAAGGTCAGACTGATCACAATATGTGAGTATGATAACTACTGTATAGATAGTGACTGGCAGTATGCTGTATGATTCCAAGGTAAACAGAATGTAGCCAGATCAGGGTGAAACCAGATTGGATTACCAACTAAAATAACAGGCACAGTGCAAAATAAGTGCAATGCAGAAAAACCTAGTGACAAGAAGGGTGTAGAGGGGGAAAGCTGAGCAAGAAAAACAGGGGAAAAAAGTGGGGAGAGGTGTAAGGCTAAGAAGGGCAAGAAGGAGACTTGGAGCAGGGAAAGAGGCAGGAGCAAGGGGGGCTAGGAAGAAAACGAATAAGACACCTGAAAAAAGAGAAAAGAGGAGTGCTACGGAGATTAGGAGGGAGCTGATTCCAGAGCAGGGGGAGATAAGGGAAAGCAGACTGACCTATAGCTGTGTGAGGATGAGGGAGGAAGAAAGAATGAGGGTCTCTAGTGTGAAGGTCGTAGGAGAAGGGAGAGGTCAGGGATAAAATAGAGGAGAGATATGGGGGAAACAAACTGAACCAGACTTTGGCTATGAAGGAGAGGGAGTGAACTAATCTCCTGTGTGCAAGAGGCGGGATGGAGAGAGGGTGTAGTGGTGAGTACGGGGAGAGGCGTTGGTAGCAAAGTAACAGAATGCATTTAGCAGAGTGTCAAGCTTGGAGAGGGAAGTAGCAGTGGCAGTTAAGCAAACTATGTCAGCATAATTGAACAGTGGTAGAATCATTTTGGTGACAAGTTCTTGATGTGTTGGGAGGGAGAGGCAGTCCTTGTGGTGGTAGAGTGCCCCAAACTTGGGGCGAAGTGTACTGCAAATGGAGTCTATGTGGTTAGAGAAGTCCAGGTGACTGTCTGCCAGACCCCGAGGTACCTGAAGGATGTAACAGAGTCTAGAGGGGAAACGTCCAATGTGACAAAAACTGGGAGGATCTCGTAACGTGCTAGTTTCTGCGATGAACCGTATGTCATAGTGGCTGTCTTTTTGGTACTGACCATTAGCAAGCTGTCTTGGAACCACAACAGAACTTTGTTTAGGTCTTACTGGAGGGGAGACTGTATGTCTGCTGAGGAAGATCCTGAGGCAGAGAGAATGGTATCATCCGCATACATGTGTACACGGGAGTTAGTACAGGCTAAGGGGAGATTGTTTACAAAGATATAAAAAGGAATAGGGCCAAGAATAGAGCCCTGAGGGACACCAGCTAGGATAGGTAGAAGAGGGGAGGAGAGGAGGAGTTTCCCAACATCGCCGATTGCTGCCTATTACATAGACCAGTGTTGTGCTGATTGCTATCTCTGGTCGAAAACTGACTTATTTTAAATGAAACTTGCACTGCTTTGTTAAAACAATACTGTATTGCATGCGTGGAGCCCTTGTTCCTATAGAGGGGAACCAGGAAGAGAGTCTGTAGTTCAACAGATATACCAAATGAACTACAGACTAGTTAAACAATTTTACTTCTGGAGCTTTAAAACATCATCTGTGATGTGCTGTTATATTGCAAATTCGAGGATCTCCACTTTTATTACTCCGTTTTAAACAAGTTGGGAGCATGGTACACATGACCCCTCCCTGTACTTCGGGTTAGCTGCTACTTTAAAAGCCCAGTGTTGTTCAGCAAGCAGAAGCATGAGAGACTGCCGTTCTGGCGTGTTCTCATGTGTTCAGCAGGTGCAGTGGGAATAAGGAGAAGCTAACACCTAATAAGCTGTGTAGAATAGGGGTACTACTCCTGGTACCTGTGTCATGACTAATGTGAGTTAGGTTACATGCCTGTAGATAAAAGATGTATTATGTCTCAGTCTAGTACTTCCTCATACATTTCTGGTGGCAATCAATGTGCATCATGTCAAATGTACAGCACCTCTGTGAGTGCTGAGACAGTTAATGAGTTTACTTGCTCCAAATGTCTGGAAAATGAGTCTTTAAAGCAAGCTGTAGCTATGTTTAATGTCAAGCTTTCAGAACTTGAAGCAAGTCAAAATCAAATGCAGGCTAGATTTCTGGCACTTAATCAAGTCCCCGCCTGTGCCCCAAATGATCTCCCTTGCTCTAGTGGAATGCCCTTGTCCAGGTCTGATCCTGTAAAATCCAGTGATTGCCATATTAGTACTATGCTTGATACACAAGTGGGCAGCACTTAAAAGCTCCCCAGGGAAAATGATAGTACTGACAATCCTGATGATCGCTGGTATGAGGTAGAAAGTAAACAGGCTTATAAAAAAGGTTGCAAGGCCTCTCAATTTACCCTGAATACAAGTAATAGTTTTAGCTTGCTAAATGTGCTTAAGGACCCCAGTGGGATTACTACCTCACTGGAGGATACTTCCCCTAACGTGCCAAACACTGCCCACTCTAGTGACATCACCAATCCACTTACTAGTCACCAAGGCTCCTCTAGTGTTTGTCCTCCTCTTTCTAATGTCCCACTAGTTCCACTGGACGTCTCTCCCCCGGCCCAGTGCTTGATGCAGTGTATTCCTCTGTCCCAATGGAAATTTTCCAGATCCCTAGTGATGCCCAAAGGCAAGTGTTTGTTATAGGTGATTCATAGATACATAGTGTCGGCAGATAAGGGCCTACGGCCCACCCAGTCTGCCCATTTAAGCTTATAAGTTCACTTTATGTTATCCTAGAAGTCTGTTGCCCCTTAACCCTGACCTCCAGAATTCCTTTATGTCTATCCCATGCATTCTTAAATCCCGTGATTGTTTCAGCCCCCACCACTTCCTCTGGCAGGGTGTTCCACTTGTCCACCACCCATTCAGTGAAGAAATTCTTCCTCATGTTTCCTCTGAATCTTCCTCCCTCCAACTTCATCCCATACCCTCTAGTCCTGGAACATCTTTTTCGCTTAAAAATAGTGTATTCCTGCACCCTGTTCCTCCCTGTAAGATACTTATATGTCTCTATCATA
The DNA here is from genome assembly GCA_016271365.2 of Neoceratodus forsteri. Classification (NCBI taxonomy): domain Eukaryota; kingdom Metazoa; phylum Chordata; order Ceratodontiformes; family Ceratodontidae; genus Neoceratodus; species Neoceratodus forsteri. The sequence continues at coordinate 766,295,223 of CM028132.1, forward strand.
TCCCTGTCTCCTCCTCTCCTCCATGGAGTACATATTCAATTCCTTCAACCTGTCCTCATAGGACTTGTGATGCAATCCATGTACCATCTTTGTTGCCCTCCTCTGAACCTTCTCTACCCTGTCTATGTCCTTACGTAAGTAATCTCCCAGAACTGTACACTGTACTCCAGGTGGGGCCTCACTAGTGTCCTGTATAGTGAAATTATGACCTCCCTTTTCCTGCTGGTGATGCCCCTGCCTATGCATCCCAGCATCCTATTTGCTTTGCCTGCTGCCTTTTCACACTGTTTCCCTACCTTGAGGTCATCAGAGATGATAACCCCAAGATCCCTTTCCTGCTTGGTGCATGCTCTATCCTCACCCCCAAATTGATATATTGTGCCAGGGTTTTTGTGCCCCATATGCATTATCTTGCACTTCTTTGCATTGAATTTCAACTGCCAAACTTCTGATCATTCTTCAAGTTTCTGCAGGTCCCTTCTCATTCTGTCTACACCCTCTGGTGTGTCTACTCTGTTACAGAGCTTTGTGTCATCAGGGAACAAGGAAATTCTGCCTTCTAGGTCCTGCGCAATGTCACTGATGAAGATGTTGAATAGGACTGGTCACAGCACGGATCCCTGTGGTACTCCACTGGTCACTCTTCCGTCTGTGGAGTGACAGCCATTTACCACCATCCTCTGTGCCCTCTGTGTCCTGCCGCCCAGCCAGTTACCTACCCACCACACTACTGTCCTGCCCATACCCATATTCCCCAGTTTGTGTAATAGTCTTCTATGTGGCACTGTGTCAAAGGCCTTGCTGAAGTCCAGATAGGACATGTCCACTGCCCTCCCCTGATCCACCTTCCTAGTCACCCAGTCGAAAAATTCAACGAGGTTGGTCTGACATGACCTCCCCTGGTGAAACCATGCTGCCTTGGGTCCTGTAGTCATTGACAACCAGATGTTGATCAATCTCCCTTCAGTAGTGCTTCCATGGTCTCCCCACTACCGAGGTGAGGCTGACTGGTCTGTAATTTCCCGCTTCCTCTTTCTTCCCACTTTTTTATACGGGGACTACATCTGCTGTCCTCCAGTCTTTGGGTACCTCCCCTGTTTCCAGTGATTGGCTAAATAGGATCACCAGAGGTTCAGCCACCACCTCTCTTAGTTGTTTAAGGACCCTGGGGTGTACCCCATCTGGCCCCATTGCTTTATCAACTCTCATTACATCCAGTTCCTTCTGGATCCTTTCTCATGTAAAGGGACTTGTGTCCATTTCTGCACCATTCCCAACCCTTGTACTCCCTTCAGACCCATTGCCCTCCTCTTCCTCAGTAAAGATTGAGCAGAAATACTTGTTCAATATGTCAGCTTTACTTTTGTCATCCTCCACACGGCCCCCATCCTCCCCCTTCAATCTCATTATCCCTAGCCACTGATTTTGCAATGTGCTCTTCTGTCTGAGCTTTGGCTTCCCTTACCAACCTCCTTGCCTCCCTCTGCTTCTCCTGGTACTTCTCCCTATTCCCTACTGTCTGTGTCTTTTTGTATTGCCTGAATGCAATCTTTTTGGCTTTCACTTTCTCTGCTACCTCCTTGGAAAACCATAATGGCCTCCTTTTCCTTTTCCCCTTGCTAACCTACTTAATGCACAATTGTGTTGCTCTTGTAATCCCCATTTTAAATACTGCCCACTGTTTCTCAACCCCTGATTCCTGCCCCATTCCCCTTAATGTCTCTTTCAAGCATCTCCCCAATTTTCCAAAGTCTGCTCCCCTAAAATCCAGGATACGTGTTTTTGTGTGGTTTGGTTCTGCTCCTTCTGTGATTTCAAACCACAATGATTGGTGGTCACTGTTCCTCAGGTGCTCCCCCATCACACTGTCCCTGTTTGTGAGCACAAGGTCCAGTATTGCCTTCTGCCGAATTGGTTCCATGACCAGTTGCTTGAGGAAGGCACCCTGAAGAAAGTCCAGGATAAATCTGCTCCTAGTTGATGCTGCTGCTGCTGCTGGGATGCTCCAGTCCACGTCTGGAATACTGAGGTCTCCAACCAGCACTACCTCACCCTTGTCTGCCATCCTTTGGATGGCTAGCATCAGCTCCCTATCTGTTTCTTCCTCCTGGGCTGGTGGTCTATAGACCACACCTGTGCGGATGGCTGGCCCCATTTACCTTTCCAGCTTAACCCACAGTATCTCTCCCCCATTTTGTTCCTCCTGGATCTCTGTGGCCCTTATGTCATTTTTCTCATACAGTGCCACTCCTCCTCCTCCCTTCCTACCTGCCCAGTCTCTTCTGAATATGTTGTAGCCAGGTATGGCCATCTCCCAGTTGTGGTTATCATTACACCTGGCTTCTGTGACGGTCACAATGTCCAGGCCTGACTCCATTGTTAAATACCTGGACAGGGCTATATGTGACCCGGACAAGGCTAACCATACATGTTCCAGCTTTTGGGGTGCTAGGATTGCAAATATCTCAAGCATGGTACACAAAATGTTGGCAAATGGTGGTATTAATGCACTGGTGGTTCTCCATGTAGGCACTAATGATTTCTTGCATTCTAGCATAACAGATATAAAGAAAGATCTTGCCCTCTCCAATATTTTGGTGGACACCAGGAGTGAGATTGTTTTCTCTGAAGTCTTACCTATCCCGAGAGCTTCTGTTGAGTTTAATAACACAATACACAAATTTAATAATTGGCTCCGTGTTAGATACCTTAAGCAAAATCAAGTATGTCTCACCCATTGGGAAGATTTTGTTGGTAGACATGACCTGTACTGTAGAGACGGTCTTCATTTGAGCTGTAAGGGGAACCAACTATTGGGTGAACATGTATTGAAATACATCAATAAGCATTTAAACTGCTTGATCTGGAGGAGAGAGAGAGTAGTTCCTCCCCCCAAAATGTCCTCAGTTAAAGCATATAAAAACAAATACAGCCAGTTAAAAAATCTGAAATATTTATATTTCAACGCTAGGAGCCTACACAGTAAATTAGACGAACTAAACGTCATTCTAACAAATGACAAGATTGATGCTGTGCTGATAACTGAAACATGGGGTGATGGGAAATCTAGCCGGGACTTCTCTTTGCCTGGGTACACCTTGTACAATCCTATCAGGCAAAATAAAAAGGGAGGTGGAGTTGCTATATTTCTTAGAAACTCTTTATAGCAGTTGAAATTTCTGATAAGGTTAAATGCCCTGCTAGTCCGACTGAATCAATAAGGATCAAATTAATGCTAAATAAAAATCAGTTTATTATTCTGGGTGTTTGCTATCACCCTCCCGAGTGCACCCACTGAACATCTCGACATAATCATTAAGGAAACTGAAACTGCTTGCTCCTTGGGGGATATTATTCTCACAGGAGATTTTAATCTGGGTAACATTGACTGGATAAAGTATATGGCTATTTCCAGTTCTGGTAAAAAATTTATAAATATGTGTCAACAGTGCAACCTTACGCAGGGTGTTAAACAACCTACCCGGGGAAATAATATCCTTGATCTTGTCTTTTACACTAGATCCTTGATACTGAAGAATCTTATTGTATCAGTACCTATTGGTAATAGTGACCACTGCTCTATTAGTTTTGACTTGGAACAAGTGGCATCCTTGGTGACCAACAGTTCTATGATTTATATGTATGAGAAAGCTGATATTCAGAACATTAAAGTTGGTTTAGATAGTGTGGACTGGTCATCAATTTTTAACACTGTAGGTGTTGATGAGTACTTCAACATATTACTCAGAAAAATTACTGACCTGAGAAATTGCCAAATCCCAACTAGGCAAAAAAATGTACCCAGGCAATCCAAACCCAAATGGATGAATAAGGCAATAATCAAACTTATTAAGAAAAAAGACAAGTGTTATTCAGCCTATTTAAAATCCCCAACTCCTACAAATTAGTGCTTATATTTACATATCCCCCCAAAAATGTAAAAATAATATTGGATGGGCGAAAAAAACTTAAGACCTCGGACTAGCCTCTAATGCATATAAGGATAATAGTAAGTCTGTTTATGCCTATATTAATACCTTAAAGAAATCCACGTGTCAGGTAGGCCCACTTCAGGTAAACGATACCCTAACAGATGATCCTTTTGATATGGCCAATCTATTTAATACTAACTTTTATAACATATTTAAAAAAAACTGAGAGAGAACATAATCAAAGATTCAATAGGTAGCCATATCATTATCTCCGACTCAGATGTCCACGCAAAATTAATCGTGCTTGAAGAGAAAACCAGTGCATCTCCTGATAATGTGTCAGGCCATCTTCTGTACTTACTGGCTGACAGCCTAGCCTTGCCTCTCAAACTGCTATATGAACACTGTATGGCACAATTTTGTTCCTGAACCTTGGAAAACTGCTCATGTAGTTCCCATTCACAAAAAAGGCCCAAGGAATCGTGGCGAAAACTACAGACAAATAAGCTTAACATCCCCAATGTGCAAAATCTTGGAAAGTTTAATTAAGGATCTAATTACCTCCACTGTGTCTAAATCAGACATTGAACAACATGGTTTCAAGAAGGGCAGAGGGTGTTTGACTAACTTATTATGCTTTTACAAAGAAGTCAGCTTACAGCTTGACAACAGACTTCTTTAAGATGTGATCTATATCGATTTCAGTAAGGCCTTTGACCTTCTCCCCCACTGGGCACTGCTACATAAATTTTATTTGTTTAAGATTAACCCTATTCTTGTAAAATGGATAGCTAATTGGTTAACTGATTGAACACAGCAAGTTCTGATTAACGGACAGCTTTATAAAATGGGGTCTGTTACTAGCGGGATGCCACAAGGTTCTGTTTTGGACCCCTGCCTATTTCAGCTTTTTATAGCTGACATAACAAGTAATTGCTGTTCTAACACTATTAAATACACTGATGATATTAAAATTGGTGGACTATGTTCCAATTTGGATCAAATAACATCAGTTCAGAACAACCTGGATCTAACGTGTCAGTGGCTCAGTAGGTAGCACATTCGCCTCTGAGGCCGGGAGATCAGAGGACTGTGGGTTCAGTTCCCACATCTGGCACTTGGGTTAATATCCCAGTACTGACACTGTAGTGCAGCATGCGAGGGGTGCTGCACTTCTGAGGTGCCGTCTTTCAGATGAGATGTTAAACCGAGGTCCCATCTGCCTGGATTGGTGGAAATTCAGGTGGATGTCAAAGATCCCATGGCACTTATCGAAAAGAGTAGCGGAATTTCCCCGGTGTCCTGGTCCTGGCCAAATTTGCCTCATTCACTAAAAAAAATACCACCAACAGCTAAAAATCTGGTTCAAGGTCAGTTGGCATTCATCTGTATCCCCCTCCCCCAGGTCGTGCCTGAAAATACGCAGGATTTGTCTAGTGCACTTACCCGGTCAACAAAAAACTAAATTAAAAAAAAAAAAAATGTTTAAATGGATTACTACATGGGGATGAAACTGAACCATAATAAGTGCAAGATTATGCACCTTGGGACTAATAATCCCTCTCATGCTTACACATTGGATAATCGAGTGTTAACCAGTACTGACATAGAGAAGGATTTGGGGGTTCTGGTAACTGAAGATTTCTTCCCCAACTCTCAGATTAATGTGGTCATTCTTAAAGTTAACCAAATTATTTGGTCCATAAAGAGGAACATTAAGTCAAGAGATAGCAAAGTACTAATGCCACTGTATAGAGCCTATGTCCACCCTCATTTAGATTTCTCTTCACAATTATAGTGCCCCTTTAAGAAACATGATATTACGCAACTGGAAAGGTACAAAGGGGATTCACTAAAATAGTGAGAGGTTTGAGAACTGTCCCATGCGAAACCAGACTTAGCTCTCTGAACTTAATGTCCCTTTCTACCACACGATTAAGAGGGGATCTCTTTCTAATGTATGATATCATCAATTATCCCTATTTATTAACCAGTTTAGGATTAATGTTTAAGGATGACACTTATAATTTCAGAGGTCATCCGCTTCAGCTACAACACAGGAGATCAATCTAATGCCTCGTAAATTTTTCTATACGTTACGCATTATTAAGCCCTGGAATGCATTACCTCAAGAGGTGATTACTAGTAGTTCTGAATCAATATTTAAGTCCCGGTTGGACAATCTTAACCTCACAGGCGCCTCCCTTTTAGTATACAGGAGCAATTATGGGCCTCATGGCTCTCTAGCTTCTATCAGACCTTAGTATGAACCTACAGAAACTGAACCAGTTTACTGCCGTGGGAGCAAGACTAAGAGAGTGGAGCTTGTTAATCAGGAGGGAGTGGGAGACAGAATCAACTGCCTTGGCCAAGTCGATGAAGACTGCAACCGTAATATAACTTTGGTCCATGACTGTGAGGATTGAAGAAGTGACTCACAAAAGGGAGGCGATAGTAGAGTGCTTTTTCCTGAACCCTGACTGATAAGGAGAAAGGGCTCCTGGGGAGGAGAGGAGAGGAACTCAGAAAGTCTAGTGTAGGTGAGAGACTCTTACAGTTTTGCCAAAGATGGGAGAAGGGAACTAGGTCGGGTATGGATAGGTCACCACCTTTGTGAAGGGGGTAGCACCCTGGCAATCTTCTAGCCCAGAGGCACAGTACAGGAGGTGAAGGAGAGATTGAAAAGATGAGCTAATGGGAAGGCAATAGCTGGTGCCGATAGACAAGGGAACTTTGGGATGGAGGCCACTGGGAATGGATTTGATGGAATCTAGAGCGAGTAATGCACAATGAACTTCCTGGATAGAAACTGGGTGGAAACAGACACCATCAGCTGCGAGTGGAGGTGGTGTGTTAGAGGTGTCAGGAGTGGGAGGATCAGGAAGCACACAGGATGTGAAAAATTTGTTGAAAATGTCTGCAATGGAGGGTAGGTCAGAGATATGAGAACCATTTACATTTAGTACTGGCAGAGCAGAGATGCTGAGGGTTAAGTTGGGAGTTGATAACTTTCCAGAAAGAGGAGGGTGAGATGGAGTGGGTATGAATGTGTTTTTTTAAAGTGCTCAGCTTTTGCGAGAGGGATTGCCTTGATGCAGGCATTCCTAAGTGTTCTGTAGAGCTGATGATCTGAAGGGGATTGAGCAGACTTAAATTGAAACTAGGCCACATCCCTAGATTTGCACATAGCAATGAGACCATGGGAAATTTAGGGATGGTGTAGACGTTTATCTCTAGTAGTAACTAGGGGAGTGTGTTGATTCCGGATATGGGTGAAGGTATAGATGAATTGGGTGAGGGCCGAGTCAACATCATTAGCTGAGAATAAGAGGGCCCAGTCAGCATGGGTAAGATCTCAAAGAAGGGCAGCAAAGTCCAGTGAATGCAGTAAGCAGAGGAGCTGAATATACTTTGGGACAGACTTAGGGAGATGAATTTTCCTGGTACAAAATGTAATACAGTGGTCACTTAGAGCATCAGATAATACTCCAGCAGTCAGAATATGATGCGGGTGAGAAGTGAGACTCCAGTCTAGTAGGGAGTGTTTGGGGGAATGGGGATTATAGCGGGTAGATTCAGAAATCAGCTGTGTGAGATAGATTCTATTTGGAGGAGGCAAGACTTAGAGGAGGGAGAGAGCCAGTCTAGATTGAAGTCCCCCATAATAACTAGTTCACCAGAGGCAGTGAGGGAGCCTAGAGAGTATATGCATGAGACCAGTGAGTCAGGGGCCAACCTGAGAGAAGCATAAAGCACTGTGATAAAGATAGGCAGTGTAGCAGGAAGGGAGAGATGGGTGAGGATAAGTTTGTGGGAGGCTGGCAGGTGATGGAGCATGGGATGGTTTGGCAAACATAGAGGGCCACACCCCCATCTCATCTGCCATGGTCTTGGCAAAAGAGCGTAAAGTCAGGAATGGCAAGGGAGGAGTCAGGGATGTTAGAGGAAAGCCAGGTTTCTGATATACATAAGACAAGTGAATGCTGGGCCATCCATACTTTCAGTAAGTCTAGTTTTAGGAGCAGACTCCTAGCGCTCAAGTGGAAAAAACAAAGCACCTTTGGTGAGGGGTAGCTGGAGTCCGGGGTTCAATTCTACATCTCCTGCTAGTAGTCAGATGAGGATAGAGGAGGTGGTAAGGTGTCCGTGTATTTAAAGCAGTGGAAGGAGAAAGGGGGAAGGGTGAAGATAGGCTAGAGCACCAAAAAACGGATGCGTGTCCAGACTGGGGGGGGGGGAGCAGTCCATGGTGAAAGATGATACCAGGAATAAAAGGAGTGTGGATAGGTGGGAGGGAATAGGAAGGGGAGAGGATAGAGGGTTGAGACAGTAATCAGGATAGAGGCAGGGAAGGGGGTAGAGGCAGGGGATAGCGGGTAGGATGGGGAGTAGTAGTAGTAAGAGAAAATAGCCTAGGTAGAGGATAAGGTAGAACATAGGGAATTAGAGGGAGGGGAGGGTGAGTACCCACTAGATAGTGCAAAAGACACTAGACCGTGTACAAGAGTGTTAGCAGCACAAACCACTGTGTGCATACACAAGATTAGAGAGGAAAAATACACCAGAGAGGAATGGCCCAATCAGCCAGTGCTATTACAGACAGTAGGAAATAGGCAGAGTGCTGTCAATGAGACTGGGTAATAGAACAAGCAATGCAGGCAGGGAGGAATTACTGTGGCCTAGATTGGCGAAGACAAGGCACGGTATGAGTAAGGGTCAGAGGGAATATATTTCTCAGACGTAGCAACACAGTAGAATTGTATTGTTAGAATCAATACATGTTGAACAGACTCCAAACTTTCATTAACAAAAAAACAAACAAGATTTTATGATTAACAGTTCAAACATTACAGCTATTAAAATATAATTTCAAGCATTATTAAATATCGTAGAAGATTATTTATGGAAATGGTTGGAAGATACTAGTGGTTGTTTCAGCTAAGAATAAACACATTCTTTTCTTGTTTAACATGATATCTGTACTTCAGTTAACAGATTGTTTCCCTGATTGCAACAGAAATAAAAAAAAGTTAATTGCAGCTTAGAGATGCAAACTGGCCCCAAGCTATACAATAAATGCAATGATCCCAATTCTCTGACTCAAGGGACTGTCATCAAATTACTGCGCCAACAACTGTGCACCATTCCCTTGATTGCAACCCTTTGTGCTATCCACAAAGGTGTTGGCACATCTTCCCTGAGCAATCATAAACCTCACTGTGGCTCTGTGAAGAAGTCAGTAGTCATCAATATGCAACCTTTCACAAAACATGCAATTCTGCTCGGAACTTTAGCAACACCCCCTGCCTGTAGAACTGTTGCAAGCAGTTGGTAGTGGTGTCACTAAACAACCATCAAAATAGCAACTGGTGGGAGACAGAGTCCAATAAGAGACCTCAACAAATAAACATGCGCATGAGGGAATGGAGATAGGAGGAAGAAATCTCCACTGCATGCCAGGGCATATATTTGAGCTAGACTTGAGGTGGGGGACGATACTGGACAACTAGGGACCATTATAATGGCAGGAACTAGACAGAAATATATTCAGCCCCCAAACAGGTCAGGAGGGTGAGGGGACAACATAGGTGGTAGCACCTGTGCTACAGTATTGTGTTCATGGCAAAATGCAATACAACTGGGTCCTGCGTCATGCACAGAAGTCCACGTGTGTCAGTAATCGGGTGGGAGTGTACACAGACCCTGTTTTGGACTCTTACAAGTGCATTTCAACTTAGTTTCAAGGAGAACTCCCACTTCCCCCAGACCCATGACTGGGTCAACCCTTTGTGGGTAGCTGCTTCATGTACGGTCCCAGCAGAGATGCTGTTTGCACCCTGTTTTGTGACAACACCCAGCACCCGAGATTCAGGCCCAAATTTATTTTTGTATAGCATCTTTCATACAAAATGTATCTTAAAACACTTCACAATAAAAACAATAAAACAGGAAGCACAACAAAAAGAAACCCATGTATAATATCCTAATCTATGCAGAGCTTTTTATGCAAATTTATGTAGCCTTTTCCATTTTTGCATCTAAGCAACGGAATAACTTGCCCAATTAAAATAGAATAACAATTGCGCATCCATCTATTACAGTGCTGTAAATCCATCAAGGGATTCCTGTAAGGTCATAAACCTCGGCAGCGCAGCTTGAGAGGTTTAAACAGAACAGGAACCCCAAGATGGATTTACCAGCAACTGTGCCAGATGGATGACTATCTGTTATTTATTTTTGTAACATAAGGGAACCATTTTTGTTTTGCACTCAGTTTAAAACTTTTAAGTACATAACAAGCTAACTTACCAAAATCACTTTGCCCATTCTGTTCACCGCTACAGACATTCAGGAAATGGAGCTAGTTCACAAAGTGTCACCTGAGCCTCCCCCTCCATCCCAACACCCAGACAAACTAACAAGTGACAAACAAGTAAGGCTTGTACTTTTTGACAAAACTCCCGCTATGTCAGCTGTTGGCACCGCTCCTGTCATTTGTGAGGTGAAGTTTGAAAGCCATGACAGGAGTGACTACTGCCAATAGCTGAGCGTGAGCTGCTTTGCCGTTCCATTATGTAATACCATCGTTTTGACATCAGGTCAAAAGTATTATGGATTCCTGATGTCAGAACGATAGTACTGAGACTCTCAATCAGGCTCACTCTCCCATTAAAAAATGAAGAAATTAACTTCATACTTACTGTAATTTCCTTTTCTGTTAGCTCCAACAGCGTCAATGGGTAATCATAACAACTGGCTATAGTGTACCCCTACCAGGGGAATGGCACAGCCCAAGCTTTGGAATGTTGGGCACATGAGGATTCCATGCACTAGTAGCAACTCCCCAGTTACTACTTAACTCGCAGTGCCAAAAGAGCTACACATATATACAATAAAAACAATCACATACTTGCAATAACGAAAATCTATCTTACCTTCCTATCTGACATTTGGGGAAGGGATGCATTTCATGGACCCAAAATGGAGGCCTCAAGTATTCGGTTCTTCTTGCACAGAAGCCATGTAACCACAACATGACTCACAGCAATCATCCATCTCAATCAATCAATCAATCAATCAAAATCTTTATTTAACCTGGCGATCACCGTTGAGCATAACTAATTTTCGAGGTGGACCTGGGATGTAGGCCTGTGTATGCCTCACAGGATCTGTGAACTGAAGCTAAAACACAATAGGACATGTCCTGTCTTTGATGCAGAGGACTAAACTGCAACAGGAAAATACACCTTCATCAACCAATGAAACCTTTTAACCTGCGGATGCAGATAACTGATAAATCAGCATATAAATATACATATCAGAGTATAGTGCGGCAGGATACAGAGAGAAGTCTATGTAGGGGAATTTTTTACTAAAAACAGACCTCTCTCCTAGCATGCAGGATAAGAGTCTCCCTCAGGAGCCAAACTCCTGGGTGAGTCCCATTGACAGTGTTGGAGCTAACAGAAAAGGAAATTATGGTAAGTATGAAGTTAATTTCTTCTTTCTGTAGCACTCCACATTGTCGATGGGTAATCATAACAACTGGGTTCTAAGAAGCAGTACCCATACAAAAACCAGGAGGGGGGAGAATATTATCCTGTACGCCAGGTGCTTCAGAATTACTTGCAAACTGCTGCCTGCAATACTTTATGACCAAAAGCTGCATCAGCAGAACTCTGAACATCCTATTTATAATGTTTCGTGAATGTATGGACTGAGGACCATGTAGTTTCCTTGCCTAGCTCTGAAAACTGTAGCTTCACCCCTCTCCACCCAGGAAGTTGCCATCGCCCTGGTGGAGTGATGCTTGATAAGTGCCAGAGGCCTCTTCTCTTTTGCAACATAGGCCTTAGCAGCCCAAGCCCCCACCCACCTAGCTAGGATGGGTTTAGAGGCCTTTTGTCCTTGTTTGGTTGCCCCAAAAACACAAATAGACTATCTGACTTACAAACTTCAGACATACGTTTAAGGTATATCCTAATGGTGCAAGATAAATTCAAACTTGTACAATTCCTTCCCTTGAATAGAGGAGGCTGTGGTCAGACATATAGCTACATCCTGGACTCCTGAAGGGTAATACACACCGGAGAGATGAACACCGTTCTGAATACCACCTGTCTTTATGCCTAATAAGGTACGGCTCCTTAGCAGGAAGTCTGAAAAACAACACATCCAGCGAAGTGGATAGGAGTGGTTTGGAAAAACTCCTTTATGGCTCCTTAACAGGAAGCCTGAAAAAACAACACATCTAACAAAGTGAATGGGAGTGGTTCGGAAAACTCCTTGTAAGAAGCATTCAGAACCCTGAGATCCCACAGCAAACCAGATCCGACAGCAGACATCTCCTACAAACATGCACCTATGAGTTCCAAAGCCAACACCTCCCCCCACCCCAAGGCTGCGAGTAGCAGAACCCGCCTCTCAGTGAACTCAAGTCAACATTTCAGCCTTCTTATAGAAAACCAAAAATTGTGGAATAGGAGCCATTGAAGAAGAACCCTTGCAACTGGCCCAAGGGAAAATGAGAGGTGGCCCCTATCGGAGCATAGGCTGCAGAACTAAACGATTTCTGGCAGCCATTAAGGAGTCAAGTGGTCTTCTTGGAGATACACATTTTTTTTTTTATGGCCTCCTCCTCTCGGGAGCCAAGGTGTGAGCTTTATCATTCCTGGATTTGTTTGAGTGGCTAGTCAGAGATCCCGAGCAGTTCTCTGTACATCAGAAGTCATAAGAGTGCTTGCTGAGCAAGATCCTGTAAGTCCATGAACTACAGTCTACTCAGAGCTCAGCAGGTAACAAGGAGCAGCTCCCTCCAGAGAGTCCTCAATTCAATTGATTATTATCCTTTGAGAAAAATTATTAATAGACTGAAAATACAATCTGCTGAAGGCCCATTCCTGAGGCAGAGTGACCACTGCCCTCACCTGTGGTCACCTACAAGACTGAAGAACCGTCTTGGATCTGAGCCCTGTGGCTGGAGGTGAACAGATTGATCCAAGGTCGACCAAACTGGTTGTACAGGGGTTTGAAAAACACCTCTGGCCCAACTTCCACTGCACGGAATGAACAGACTGTGACTTAAGCAGTCCACCCAAAGGTTCAACATCCCTGCCAGGGAACTGACAATCTCTCGAAATGACTCACATGCCTAAATGGTTATGTACGAGAGCCTGCCATGTGTAGCATTACGAATGCACACTAAGAGGAGCTAGACGGGCTGTCTCCATCTCCTGAACATGATGTGGATCTCTGACCTATCCCCCATCCCGCTAGACTGACACTTTGTTGTGATAATTAACTGCAGAAGTTCTAGTGGAACTTGCTCAGATCTTGCACATTCATTCACCATCTCAGGGAGTGACAAAGCTAAGGGGTAAAAAGAAAAAAACTGGATGATAATCCATCGAGAGATCCCAGGCCTACAATAAACCTATTAAATAGACCGCGTCTAGAAGTGAGCCCAGAGGATTAAAACTGTCGATGCCTATCCTGGGGCCCGGCCTCATCACCCTTGTTGTAGGACTTATATTATTTCCTAATTAATGGTCTCCAATAAATCATGGTGCCAAGAATATAACTGTGCCAAATAACAATTGTGAAGCAAAATAATACTTAGCGCCAATATCTTTTCTAACATACTAACACACTAAAATGCCAGCAGAATAGGCCTAACGGTCTTTCGTGTCTGCTCGTTTGGTCAGCCCCCACCCTGGGTGCTGACCTTGCTGCGCCCCTCGCCTTCTCTGGCTTCTCCCTTCCCAGTTCCGGATATTCTTGCTGCATTGGATTTTGCTTCCAGAACCCTTCCCCTGTACCTGTCCCACCCCCTCTTGAACCCCTCCACTGTCTCTGCCTCTACCAGCCCCTAGGCAGTGCATTCCATGGCTCCACCACCTCTCAGTGAAGTAGCACCTCCTCCTTTCTCCCTGAATCTTCCCCCCTCCAGCTTCCACCCATGCCCTCTAGTGGCCCCCTCCTCCTTCCTTCAAAGCACCCTGACTGTTCCTCCCCCATTTACCCTCTTCAAGTACCTGAAGACCTCTATCATGTCCCCCCGGTCCCTTCTCTCTTCCAATGTGTAAATATTTAGCTCTTCGAGCCTCTCCTCATAGGTCCTGTCCCCCAAGCCCCAAATCATTTTCTGGGCTAAAGAATTATTTTCCACAGCGTTGTCTTAAAACACCTTGCTCAGGGTCACACATCACGGAAGTGGAGGATGTTGGAATCAAACCCAGATCTGCTGAATGTATAAACCATAATTAATCTTTTTTCTAAGTTACCCTAATGAACTGCTTTGTTTTAGTAAATATGCTGTACAGCCTCTCCTAGTTTCTACTTCTCTTATTATGCAATGTATTTCTTTTTTTTCCATATCCACCAGTTGTCTGTAATTGCACTATTTGTAATTTATGCACCAGTGCTGCCTATATTTTCACTATTGTAAATGTACCCTGCCCACCGTGATATCTGTATCATCTTGCAATTCTCACTGCATTGTATGTTCTCTCTTTCTGTGTAATGCCACCTGCTGTGGCCCGGGTCGTGCCTGAAAACGGTCCCTCAGATCAGCGCACTTACCCAATTATTAAAGACTTAAATAAATAAATGTAATAATTATAATTCTTATTATTTGTTGGATTGAGAGAGAGAGAGAGAGAGAGTGTGTCACGGGAAGCAAATCCAGGACCACTGGATTTATGTAAACTGTAATAATATAATAATTTTTTATTTACTTATTGAAACTTCGGATAACACCTTTGAGAACAAGCTCATTTCATAGGTTCCACGTCAGACGAACAATACATATTGTGAAAGTATGAGATGGAGAACAAACAAAACAAGGAATTATACAAGACATCACAAGAGTGTATAATTAGAGACGTTCCAATACATGTGGCATTGTACAATGTATGCCATGATGCATATTTGATTAAAACTTGGAATTCAAAGGGTCATATTGGAGGGGGTGGGGCCTTATGAAACGATGCTTTACAGGAAAATGAGAACAGACTCAGCCTATTATCTAATAATCAACAAGGTAAGGGATGGCATCAGACCAGGGGCCTCGTCAGAGGTGAGAAGGTATGGGACAAAGCATTTCAAAGTGAGCAAGGGAGCTCAGGAGATATAACAGGGGGGATAGGGGGAAAGCCATAGAGGGGTGAGGGAAAAGAGTGGAAAGGATCAAGAGGAAATGTGAAGGAGAATGATTAGCAACTCAGAACAGTTATTTACATGCTGAGAACAGTTATGCAATTATTAGCCCCGTTACTTGTTGAGTTAAAACCAGCAAGGCAACTGTAATCCTATAATAATGTGCTTAAAAATTCCTCAGGTTTAAATGTATTAGTGTTTGTGACAGGAACCCCCCCCCCAGATTTTACTTAATTATGCTTGTTTTTAAACTACCAAACCAACTGCTGAACAGCATCCGGCACAAAAAGCGCTCTAGCTTTGCATTTGTACCGCCCCTGTGCTAGTGGAGACACTAGCATGCATGTGCAAACATGCGTGCACCTGTTCTATACATGCACACACTTGCACAATACAAGTCAATGGCGCTTAGCACTGTGCATGTGCGCGCACCACGGGCACATGCTCGGGACACTGGTGGGAAGTCGAAGAGATGAAGAAACACGCGACCAGCCCAAATGACGGCTACGCAAATGTTAAAAAATGGAGGTGTGGTGAAAATTCACCAAAAAAACTCCCAAGTTGTCCCAAATCAACAGTTTGCCCTGAAAACAGTAAAACACAGAAAAACCTCAAGCTGGGGTGGCCAGCAAGGAACAGACACTAAAGACGAGTGACCCCCAGAGACTGTAAACTCCCCAAAATTTTAATCTATACCTACTTGTGGCACCTTTTTATCTTTTTAAAGCTTTCCAAACAGGAGACCATTAAAAACACCCTAGCAAGGCAAAACTGGTTCTCAATCCCCTCAGGGAATGAGAAAAAAGGTAGGTTATTCAGTTGGAAAGCTGCAGCTTAACAGGCACTATTTAGATGCAGGGGTGCTCCCTGTAAACAGGTAGCCCCAACCTGCAGAGCAGAACTGCAGCTCCAAACTGAAGTCTTGAATCCTGAAACTTGAAATCTTCAGAGGAGACAAAAGTAGCAGTTGTTATGATTAACCATTGACAATGTGGAGCGCTACAGAAAACGGCACCCATATATTACATACTACAAATATCTAGTCATACTATGTTTAATGATTGTCTAAATATTTGACTATAAGTTATGCTTGTAACTGTTTTTAATCTAGTATCATATTCTGATGCATTTCTTTTTATGTATGACATTGTACCTGCATATTGCATATTTCTTTTCGTACGTGTAACTTATGGCACCAGGTTGCTCCTCATAATATGCCTTTGACTGGGCAGGGTTCTCATATCATGGAAATATAGGGTGGTAGATGTGGTGATCAGGGCCATGGGTGTATTATTTCATGGGCACCCTACAAACACTATACATGTACTGTACATAAGTACTGCTCATGTACATAAATGCAGATAGCCAGCTTGTTAGTGTATGGTGAGGGGTCCGTTGAGAGTCGGCTCAGGATTACTTGCTGACCTGGACATTTGAGGGTTGCTTTAAGGACTTCCTAGCTCTGCCCAAACTGTTCTTCCAATCAGGTGGCATTTGCTGTCTGTGGCCAGGGCATCTGCAGGATTAGAGAGGCTTTGTTTTAAACTCTCCACTTCAGCTAGCCCACTTATCCCTAGTTCTGACTGTTTGTGTGTGGCCAGGAGTCTGCGGAGGCAATAGGGCTCAGGATTATTTTTATATACATATATATATATATATATAAATATATATATATATATAAATATATGCCTTATCCCCACCTAAGTTTTAGTGGATGCTTGTCTATTTAATCCATTTTGAGAATATTATTATTTAACGGAATGATAATTTCTTGCATTGCTGATTGAAGCTACCAATGTTATCTGTGTACTATTTAAAATGTGATGGGATGTAGAATATAGTTCATAAGTAATTATAAATCTATTTTAGGCTTTGGGAGAAAAAAAAACTCTCCTAATATTGAGTCTTAACCATATAATATATTGTTACCATTATTCAGTTGCCTCCCTTTCTGGGTGAAGCCTTCCTCACACTTGATTCTGCATAATTTGTCTACCTCCCATAGGTGAGGCCTACCCCCAATTGTTTCTTCTTAAACTGCCTGCCTCCCTATCTGGGTGAGGCTACTCTCACTTGCTTTTACTTAAATTGTCAGCACTCTATCTGGTGGAGGCTTATCTTTCACCTTGTTCTTATTTAATTGCGGTTGCCACCCTGTCTGATGATGACTACTTACTACCTTTCTACAACAGATAACTGATTCCCACTTTAATGAACTTTGGCCTTCTCCCCATCTCACAGAAACACAGACACACAGACTTTGACGGCAGATAAGGATCGCTTGGCCCACCTAGTCCGCCCATTTCCCTATCTATTGGATAAGTTGAAGATCCTAGTTAACCAACAGCCTATTTCTTCCTACCCTCCACCAGAATTGCCTTATGTCTGTCCCATGCATTCTTGAATTCCTCCATGGTTTTTGACCCCATGACCTCCGTAGGAAGGCCATTACATGCATCCACCATCCTCACATTGCCCTTGAGCCGTCCTCCCTCTACCTTCAGATTGTGTCCCCTTGTTCTTGCACATCTCTTTTTCTGAAAGATGCTACCCTCTTGGGCTTTGCTGATTCCCTTGAGGTACTTGAAAGTTTCTATGGTGCCCTCCCCCCTCCTTTCCTCACTGGTATACATATTAAGCTCCTTTAGTCTTTTTTCGTATGGCTTCTGTTGCAGACCCTGCACCATTTTAGCTGCCCTCCTCTGGCCTGCCTCCATCCTGTCTATGTCCTTACGGAGATGGGGTCTCCAGAACTGCATGCAGTACTCCCGATGGGGTCTCACCAACGGTCTGTACAGAGGGATAACAACTTCCTGTCTTCTACTGGTGATGCCTCTCCCTATACATCCCAGTATCCCCCCGGCCATCCTTACTGCCTTCTCACATTGCTTGCTTACCTTTAGGTCATCTGATATGACTACCCTCAGGTCCCTTTCCATTTCTGTTGTTGTAATACCTCCCCCATTGTGTACTCTTCCCTGGGTTTTTGTGTTCCAGGTGCCTTACTTGCACTTTGCATTGAATCTAAGCTGCCATACTTTTGACCATTCCCCCTTGCCAAGTCCCTTCTCATACTTTCCACCCCCCTTGTGTATCAACCCTTTTGCAGATCTTTGTGTCATCGGCAAAGAGGCATACTTTTCCTTCCAGTCCCTCCGCAATGTCACTTATAAAGACATTAAAAAGGACCGGACCCAGTACCTAACCCTGCGGTACCCCCCTAGTAACCCCCCTTTCTTTGAAGGGGACTCCATTTACTATTACCCTCTGTGTCCTGTTGTCCAGACATTTTTTACCCAGGCTACCACCCTGAGACCCACTCCCAGGCTGGCTAATTTGTTTATTAATCTTTTGTGTGAGACTGTGTCAAATGCCTTGGTAAAGTCTAGGTAGGCCATGTCCACTGCCATTCCCTTGTCTACTACTTTGGTCACCCAGTTAAAGAAATGTATTAGATTCATCTGACATGACCTTCCCGCTCTGAATCCATGCTGCCTTGGGTCCTGTACCCCACTGGCCTCTTAAGTACTCAACAATTCTTTCTTTCAGACAACATTTTTACTTTCTTCTCCTACTTAGGAGCAATATAGCACAGTGGTTAAGGGCACTGAGCTGCAAACCTAGAGATCTAGGTTTGAATCCCATCAGTCTTCATTTGCATACTGTGTAACCCTGCGCAAGTTACTTAACTTCTTTGTGTTCCCAGGTCACAACTGGAAACAATGTCTGGCTTAGTGTTCCTTTCCTGGTTAAACAATTTCACCTTTCCCTTTCCCAAGTGTGACCTAATACCCTCATTACTAATTTTCTCAGTCTGTAGCCTCTCCCAATAGTCATACTATTAATGTTTGCTGTAAGTTTGACACTTCCATGCCTGTTAACTGACTCTTGTAATTTCTCATCGCAGTCACACTAACTTTTCCTACCTCCACCGTCAGGTTACTCCTTATTCTTTCTCTCCACCCCTTCCTTTCCTCTTTTTCCTCCCTTTCTTCTTCCATGTACCATTCTCTACCCATCCTCTGTTCTCATTCTCCTTCATCATCTCCCACAACCCCATGCTCTTCTCTCCACTTCTTTTCCCCCCACCTCCTGGCATCCTGGGAGCTACCTCCTTCCATTTCCTTGGTTCCTCCACCTTGAAGCCCTCTAGCATTTACTCCCTCCCTTCCTTCCCCCTCACCTCCCCTCTCTTCTGTCCCCTACCCCCTTCAAGCAGCTTAGTGGCTAACTTAAGATCCTCATCTCCTTGTTGCTTATGGTGGCAGGTG
This sequence comes from Neoceratodus forsteri, assembly GCA_016271365.2. Classification (NCBI taxonomy): domain Eukaryota; kingdom Metazoa; phylum Chordata; order Ceratodontiformes; family Ceratodontidae; genus Neoceratodus; species Neoceratodus forsteri. The sequence goes on from CM028132.1 coordinate 766,314,583, forward strand.
AAGTAGAGCTTAATCCTGGTCTTGTATATTCCAGTATTTTTGCAGATTCCTGAAGGGCTGTGTGTGTCCCACTTTAACATCCTGTCTTCTCCACAAAATAAACCAGCTGCAACCCTTCATGCATAGCCTTAATCCTGATGTCCTTGTTATCCCAGCATCCAGACTCTCTGCCAAGATTCCTGATACCTCAGTTGCTCTTCCCAGTTTCTCAACTGCCCGCTATGATTGAGCAAAGAGAGGCGGTGAAGTAGCAATATAAAATGGGCAAAAAAAAAATCCCTGTGCCCTGATTGGCTGAGACTTGGTTCTAGCCATTGCAGTAAGAGAGTGCCACCACTGGCTGAAACAAGTCCCTGCCAACCAGGGCAACTCACAGAATTCATAAGCCACCTATTTCCCAGTTTCCATCACAAACATGGCTGCAGCCTTTACTCATATATAAAAAACTTTGACTAGGCCCTAAAAATAAAAGTCCACTGAATTAAATACAGTAAATAAATAATTTAATATTATTTACACTCATGAGCCCCCCTTACACACATACACAAATTTAAAAAACCAAGTACTATTCAGAGTTTTCATTGCTGGTGTTTCTTTACATACATACATAGACAGTGTCGGCAGATAAGGGCCTATGGCCCACCCAGTCTGCCCATTTGAGCTTGTAAGTTCAGTTTGTTTTCCTAGAAGTCTGTTGCACCTTACCCCTGACCTCCAGAATTCCTTTATGTCTATCCCATGCATTCTTAAATCCCGTGATTGTTTCAGCCCCCACCACTTCCTCTGGCAGGGTGTTCCACTTGTCCACCACCCGTTCTGTGAAGAAATTCTTTCTCATGTTTCCTCTGAATCGTCCTTCCTCCAACTTCATCCCATGCCCTCTAGTCCTGGAACATCTTTTTCGCTTAAAAATAGTGTTTTCCTGCACCCTGTTCCTCCCTGTAAGATACCTGTATGTCTCTATCATATCCCCTCTCTCCCTCCTCTCCTTCTTTGATGACCATGAAAAATTCCCCTCCTATCCCTACCACTTTGTCAGAGAACTCCCTGCTCCTTACCTAGCAACAGATAAAACTGAGGTTCTGGCTGCACTTCAGGCCTGTGTGTGTCTTTGTCTGCTTGCCAGCTGAGCTCTGAAGAATGCTGAATCCATGTATTCCATGTTACCATTCTGTGTGTGTGCGGGGGCATTCTACTGCTGGAATAATGCAGAGCTTTGAATTCTTCTATTCTGTGGTAAACAATCACACAATGTATTGAGTGTGAAGACAGACAGATGACTGACAGGTGAAAAACATCTGTGGAAGAACTATTTTACATTATTTAGCAACATTTTAGTATTTTTTTTGTGACTTTGAAAACTTTTAGAATGTTCTTTTTTTCAAAGTTGCCTATGGGCCCATTTTATATAAGCAATAAGACATGGCTGGGTGTTGGTAGTACTGAGATACCTGCACACCCAGAGGCTGAAGGCACTCGACCTGCGGTCTCGTGCCTAACTACACCTCCGGGTGTGAGAGTATCTCAGTACTACCAACACCCAGCCATGTCTTATTGCTTACATATACACCTCTATTAGATTCCAATTTGAGACGGTGCTCTCAGTCGCTCCCTCAGCTTATGAGCTACTTCTTAAATTCTTTCCTGCTCTGTCTCTGTCTTTTTTACTGGTGTCTACTGTTACTCTAGTTTTTCTGCCTCAATAACTGACCTCCTCTCCTCTATATTCTCTCACTCCTCCTCCTTAGGTGAGTTACTCATCCTTGGTGACATTAACATCAACTGGCTATCCAGTTCTTTCCAGAAACTATGACACAATAATCAATCCCTACAACTCACCCAGCTGATCTCTGATCCTGCCTTATTCAGTCTTAAAACCAGTTACCACTACATTCCAGACTACGTCCTCTCTTCCCATCCCCCACTGAACTGTGGAAACTGTTACTCTCACTGATGCTCTCAGTGATCATCATATGGTCTACTGTGAACAAAAAAATATGACGTACCAAAACTCACCCCCAAATGTATCTACATTGTTTTATTTATGTTTCAGGATTTGTCTTCTCTTCATGCTGATCTACTCTCTAATGATTGGCGTCCCAGCAGCAGCTAATATTAATTCTGCCCTCCACTTCTTCAACTCTAAATTCATGGCCATCTGGGACCACCATGCCACCATTACAAAATCCAGGGTCAGAGATTTCCACCTCCCAAGGATCGCAGCAGAACTGTTTGCCTGCCTCTATGCTAGAGACGAGGTCTGGAGGAATCATAAGGCCACTGGCTTCCCTACTGACCTGACAAATTACAGAAACATAGAATTTGTCAGCAGATTAGGACTGCTTGGCCCACCTTGTCTGTCTAGCTTGTCCCTGCTATACTGTCACTACATAACCTACCTGGTTTCTTTTCTACTAAGATTCCTTTGTGCCTGTCCCATGCATGCTTGAAGTCCACCACTATTTTCGCTCCTACCACCTCCACTGGTAGACTGTTTCAGGTGTCCACCACTCTTTAAGTGATGAAGTACTTCCTCACATCCCTCCTAAACGTCCCACCTTCTGGCTTCATTGCATGTCTCCTTGTCCTGGAACAGCTTCTTCTCAGAAAAACACTCCCCTCCTTTACTTTCTTCACCCCTGTGAGTCACATATAAGTCTCTATCATGCCCCCCCTCTCTTCTCCTCCAGGGTGTACATACTGAGACTGAAGCCAAATGAAAGCCGCCCCACAACTGAATTGCACAGCAGAACATCACAGATCAAATAACCAAACCAAGGCACCATTCACCAGTACATTAAAAAATGCAGGCTGGTACTCAGATAAAGTGCATAAACTTTTTACTTATTTTAGGCCTCCGTGCCCGATACTTACTGTGGGAACACCAGCAGGAGCTCCTCTCATCAAACAAACCTGTGATCAGTTTCGCTCAAGGCGTCATAAGGGAGAGAGGTTCTGGTCTGAACATCAACTATTTATGTAGCCATCTTAAAGTGATAGTTATATATTATGTATAGATAATGATGTGTACTGTGCACATTCAGTTGTGGGGCGGCTTTCATTTGGCTTCAGTTTTGGATAGAGAAGCTCACCCACTTCAAACCAGTACATTAAAGCAGGTGGGAGTTTTATATAATATTTAGTCACACACTAGTTGGAGTTTACTTCCTATCTTTTTGGTCTCTGTGCCCAGCACTATAGCTCTATTGTTTTTTTGAGTTACAGTCAAACAGAGCCGGGATGCCTGTAAATTATGCAGACATCCATTTGGAGGACACCGGCGGAGCACTCACCACCTTATTTTCAGTAACGTGGGTGAGAACCCATTTGGGGCTGAATCCCAAGCAGCCGAATGAAGTAATGAAGCAGTAATTATGGCAGAACAACAGCAGGTGGTACCAGACATCAATGCAGCCTTTCATCAGTTGGAATACGCAGCCCTAAAAGCGAGATGTAATTATTGGCTGAGAATTACATTAGAAGCCTATGCTAACGTGGACAGAGTGCCTCGTGGCCAAAGAATATTGAAGTGGCCAGGATATGGTGAGGACAGACCGATTTTAATTAAGGACTGGAACGCCCAAATGGAGGAGTGCTCCATGTTATTCGTGCACTGCCTTACACGAGATTATCTTGCTCAGAGGGAAGAACTAGAGAAACGAGTTAAGGAATGTGAAGATAAAGTAGCAGAGTTTAAAACACATCCTGATTTCAAGGACTTTGAGGAAGAATTAATGCAGGCAATATTGGCAGAAGATCAGAGACTCAAAAAAATCAAGATGACAAAATTTGAATGGGATAAGCATGATTATCTGCTAGATGGAGTCTTCACATGGAAATATAAAGAGGGAACTGGGCAATGGAGAAATAATAATAGTAAAAATTAGAATAAAAGGAAGAATAAGAACAAATCCAGAAAACAAAATGGTAATCAGAGAAAAGAGAGTGCAAGCGTGAATGCCAATGACTCTGATTCGTCTGCCGCAGGTGCTGTCAGGCATTCAATTTTGAAAACATCCACCGACAGTACAGGCAATGCAAGATTGGACACCCCAAGGGATCACTTTACATTGGAATGGGCTACAGAGTCCTCAGAGGATTTTTTAGAAGAGATGAAACACGGAACAGTAACACAGACAGTGAAAATGAACGCACTGCTGTCGAGACACAGCCCACGATCAGTCCAGTTTCAGATAATGGGAGAACATCCAAACGAACAAGAAGAGGGGGCAGATGCCACGGAGGAAAGATGGATTGGAACAAACACCAAAGCAGCAGTCGAGTTATCAGCGACTGGCTCAGACACCAATAATGAACACAGTGAATGGGAAGAGGGCCTACAGGGGCAAGAAATAAAGGTATTTAACTTATCATCTATTTCCCTAACACCAGCACAAATACCAGTTTTGGAAAAGGGCTTGAATTTTATACCCACATTCTTATGATCCTTTTGGGCTATATATTGACATTAAAAAGTTTGTCAGGAAACTGAATTTAAAAGTAACTTTTTATGAGAAAACAATTCTGTTACAACAGATAATATTGTGGCACTGTGGATGTGACTGCCTCTGAGCCCCTTCATTCATCTGAATTCAAACCACTGGCCCCTACTCTAGCTAGTAACCCGGTGTAAGCCCATTTTAGAAGGCCTTCTATGTTTGTGCCACATTATACAGCGGTCACTACAACATTTGAAAAGACACTTTTACATGAGTTGGAAAAAGACAGTCAGATCTAACCACTATTGACTACAAGAATACTACAGCATCCGAATTTAGAGCTACTGGAGAACTGAGAGATAACCCCCATATTATTATAAAACCAGCAGACAAGGGGGAAGGCAATAGTGGTGATGGACTGTGAAAAGTACAAACAGGAGGTCTTCAAGCAGTTATCGAACACTGATTTCTATGCAAGTTTAAAAACAAATCCAACAAAAAGTCATTTAAGGTTGTTACTGATACATTTTTACAACAATCTTTTGAGAATGGTCTTATAGATAGGAAAACTTTAGAATTTTTGACTGTACCATACCCGATTAGGCAGACTATGTATGTTCTGCCGAACATTCATAAAACTTGGATCGATTCCCCAGGACTTATTGTGTCAGTGTTATGTCCTGCAGACCATTTTGACTGTTTGTGGATACACATGTGAATTTTTTGGTACCAACTTTGAGATCTTTTATAAAAGACACAACGCAGATTTTGGGCATCCTGGGGGAAATGCAACTTGAACTTCATTGTTTACTAGTTACGATGGACATACAGTCTCTTTATTCAAACATCCCCATACAGGAGGGTTGGAAGCACTGAGATACTGGATGTGTGAATTTACATTATATGATTGTGAATTAATTGATTTTGTTTGTGACATGGTAGAACATGTATTGACAAAGTATTACTTTGTCTTTCAGGGGCAAGGGTAAAGCGATGGGGGCAACATTTGCCCCCACATATACCAACCCATTCCTTGGCCTGTGGGAGGAAATGCCCATCTATGATGTGGCAACAAACCCTATGATCTGACAGATTGTCGGCTGCACTTTATTGACAATGTGCAGATGGTGAGGCAGGGAGATGCAACATCTCTATATGGATATGTAGGATACTTGGAGAGTATGAATACAAACTTAAAATTTACTGTACAGTATAGCTCAACAACAGTGAATTTTTTGGATTTAAGGCTGGAGAAGATAAGTGATGGTACAACAGAAACTGATTTATACAGGAAAGCACATGACTGTAACAGCCTACTATTATCAAGTAGTTGTCACCCTCGCCACAGCACAACATCAGCAACATACCTAAATTTCAATTTATTCATGTTAAAAGAAATTGTTCGACACCAGAGGTTTTGGAAATAAGAAATAATGATCTAGCACAGTGCTTCTTAAATAGGGGTCATAAAAAGAACCTTATACAATATACAAGAGAAACAGTTGGATCTATGCCCAGAGAGGGGATGTTACGCTACCAGCATAGAGATAGGGTGCAAGATGACAGAACTCTATTCATCACAAAGTATTTTATGAAAAGCAATGTGGTAAGATAATGTTTGAACAAGGTATGGCATATACTGGAGGCGGAACCTGCATTGCGGAATATTGCCACATTGCCTCCACAGATGACATATAGGAGGGCAATAATTTGAAAGATTTATTAGTCTCTAGTTTTTTTTTTTTTTAAATCAATAATTCATGGGCAGACTAGATGGGCCTAGCGGTCCTTATCTGCTTTCAAAGTCTATGTTTCTATGTAATAAGAATTTTTATTAGGTAATCACATCAATACATTAAGTAACTATACCAATAACAGAACATATTGAAATATAGCAGTACAAAGATAATGAGTGCATACTAGCTATTATATATGAATCATAAAACAATTCATCAAGAGTTTATCATTAATATACTGTAAAAATATAAGTATTTGCAAGAATCATGAGATAACAAACCAATATAAAATATTTATCAATTACATAAAAAGATTAGTTTCTTATATAGCAAAGAAAAGAACACCTGTCCCTAGATAGCTATTTTCAATTGCCTATAAAATATTTAAGAGATTATTTTAATGAGACATATAACAACAGTTTTATGTTTTATATTATTACTATCAACAGCTAGCCTAAATAGTCCTTGCTCCCCTACTATATATGAACTGATTAATCCATGAATGTTGGGCCAGACTGAAAGAATTACTTTCAATAAATGTCCATTGTAAAATTATAATACTATTAAACATAAGATCTTCAATAAATGGCTAAAGAGAATGAGTCTGAGGATAGTCTCTAGTTATTTACCAGTGGAAAAAAAAAATTACTCACCTTAGTAATTGCTTTTCTTCTCATGGAGTCTTGCTATATTATGACTAATGCAGTTGCACTGCACTTGAACTGCCCCGGAGAGGAAAGAGTTAACTCCAGGGAGTCTGGAGTTCTACAGCGCGAGAGCGCTTATGCCAAAGCTCTATCTGGGCAGTTTCAAATGAAACTGTCAGATCTTTACGAAGCTAATACTAAGCAACAAGTCTGTGTGAAAACTCTACACTAGCCAAATGGCTACCTACTAGTAGAAATAACAACAATATAAACAACAATAACAATAATAACAATGAATAATAGTATTATTAGTTACCCCCCTGACAAGCACCATTAGGACCCCCCCTTCCCCCAAAGACTCAAGTCCAGGAAGGGGGCCAATATATACCTAAATAAAATAACCTAGTTCCCTAACCCTAAATAAAAGAAGGTAAGGGAAAAAAACTACAATGGCATGACACAGTGCTTGCACTAATTTGCCACCCCTACCCAAGTAGAAGTTCTGAGAGGGGCAGGAGGGAGGGTGGTCATAATATAGCAAGACTCCATGAGAAGAAAAGCAATTACTACGGTGAGTAATTTTTTCTTCAAACACCATGAAGTCTTGCTATATTATGACTAATGCAGATTACACAGCAGTACCTCCATGGAGGAGGGTCAGAACCTACTTAGGAAATAGGCTCTGAAGCACAGCTGTGCCAAAACGAGCATCTCTCCTGGACTGAATATCCAGGGAATAATGCTTGGTAAAAGTGTGAACTGTTTTCCAAGTAGCAGCTTGACAGATTTCCAGAATGGGAATATCTCTAGCAGCCGCTAGAGATACAGCTGTACCCCTGGTGGAGTGAGCCCTCAGTCCTGAGGGGGGTTCTCTACCTAGTTTTTGATAACAAAATTGGATACAAGAGACAATCCACCTTGCAATTGTCCTCTTAGTGGCAGGTTTCCCTTTGCCAACCTTGCCATAGGTAAGGAAGAGTTGGAGGGATTCGAACCTGTGACCCTTGGTGCATTCCAAATAGTAGCTAAGGCTCTTTTGACGTCAAGCTGTGCAGTCTCCTCTCACCTGAGGAAGAATGCTCAGTGAAAATACTGGAAGAGATATGGATTGGTTCAGGTGGAAATCTGAAACCACTTTAGGCAAAACTTTCTGTTAGTCCTGAGGACTACCTTATCTCTGTGGAAAGAGATAAAATCTTCTTCCACTGACAGGGCCTGTAGTTCACTTATGCGTCTGGCAGAAGTGATAGCCACTAGGAAAACAGTTTTCAAGTTAGAAACTTGAGCTCTGCTGAGGACAGAGGCTCAAAGGGAGGTTGCATTAACTGAGCAATGCAAACATTCAGGTCCCAGGCGGGAGCTGGTTCTCGAAAAGGAGGGTTAGTGTGAAGTAACCCCTTAAAAAACTTGGAAAACACAGGGTGAGAAGAAAGGGAAGCAGGCTTCCCTGCTGACACAAAACAGAGACAGCTGCCAGATGAACCTTTAAGGTAGCTGGCCTAAGGCCTAAGGAATTTAAATGGACCAAATAGTCCAGTAAAATGGGCAGATCAGCAGATTCTGGGATAATCTGCTTCTCAGAGCACCAGATGGAAAACCTTTTCCACTTAGAATTGTAAGTGGCCCTAGTGGAAGGTTTCCTTGAAGCCTTTAAAATATCCAGAACACCTTGAGAAAGGTGTAAGTCAGCAAATTCTAACTCCTCAAGAGCCATGCCTTGAGATGGAGGGATTTGAGGTCCGGATACCACACTCTCCCCTGTGCACAGGCCAGCAAGTCGTGGACTCTGGGCAAGCTCAGGGCAGGGTGGACTGTCAAGGACAGAAGCAGTGGGTACCAGGCTGTCTGGCCCAATCTGGAGCAATCAGAATCACTTTGCAGGGCTGAGATCTGATTTTTTACTAGTACCCTGAAAAGAAGAGGAAAGGGGAAAGGCATATAGGAACTTCCCTTTCCAATCCAACTGAAAGGCGCCCAGGGGACTGAGCCCAGCACTGAGGCCTGCAACAAACAGAGGAAGTTGGTGGTTGTCTGGGGCTGAAAAGATCTATCTGAGGGTGCCCCATCTAAAGACCGACCCCAGCACCGAGGATTCAGAGCCCATACGTGATGGCCCTAGAATCCTACTGAGGGCATCCGCCAGGACATTGTCCTTCCCTGGAAGGTGAACTGCTATCAGGAGGTGTTCAGGAGTAAGCCAGAGACCACAACTTCATTGCTTCGTGCACAAGGCTGATGACCGAGTGCCCCTTGCTTGTTGATGTACCACATTGTTGTGGTGTTGTCTGTCCTGACTTGAACCACTTTGTTCTGGACAGAAGCTGAAAACACCTGAAGAGCTAGAAAGACAGCTCTGAGTTCCAAAAGGTTGATGTGGAGCAGAGATTCCTGAGGAGACCACACTCCCTGAGTGGACAGGTCGCCCAAGTGAACTCCCCACCCTAACAGGGAGGCATCCGTGGTGAGGGTGAGGGAGTGGGAGACAGGAATGAAAGGAACCCCTTGTTTTAGATTGCTTTGATCCTGCCACCAGTGTAGAGCCAGGATCAGAGTTTGGGTCACTGGAACCAATTTGGAAAGGGGTCCTCCTTTGAGACCAATAGCCCTCAAATGGAACTAAATGTCCCTCATCTGAATCTTGCTCCTTGCACTACCGCTGTGGAAGCAGCCATGTGCCCTAGGAGTTGCAGAAAATGCCTTGCTGGTCGAGAAACCCGCAGGGTAAAGGAGGATGCCAGGCAATGAGCCTGTCTACCCTTTCCGAGGGAAGAAATGCCTGGCTAACTTTGTGTTCAATTCTGCACCTATGAAAGTTAGTACCTGAACTGGTTCCAGAACTGACTTTGGTAATTCAGCAGGAATCCGGGAAGTGAGAAGCTGCTGGGTGACTTGCAAGTGGGATTCTACCTGATCTGGGGACTGACCCACTATGAGCCAGTCGTCCAGGTAGGGAAACACAGCAATCCCTTGCTTCTTAAATGAGCCACTACCACAGCTAGACATTTTGTGAATACCTTGGCGCAGAGGTAAGGCGAAGGGCATTGCCCTGAACTGGTAGTGGCCTGAGGGCAGTTCGAACCTGAGGTACTTTCGGTGAGAAGGCCTGATCAGAACATGAAAATAGGCATCCTTGAGGTCCAGGGAAGCCAGCCAGTCCCCTGGCTCAGGGAAGGCAAAATCATTGCCAGAGTTAACATTTTGAACTTTGGTTTCAAAAGATGCTTGTTCAGGTACCTTAAATCTAGGATGGGCCATTCTCCTGTCTTTTTTGGGTAAGAAAGTATCTTGAGGACGGCCCTTGCCCTGATGGCAAGGAGGGACCCTTTCTACTGCTTTGCAGTCCAGAAGAGAAGAAACCTCTGCTTCCAAAGCAAGGGCTTCTGTAGGATTGCAGGTGGAAAATGTCTGGCTCTCATCTTTGGAAACTGTTTGAAGCTGAGAACCAGACCCTGGCTTATTACCTCCAGAACCCATCTGTCTGAGTTAGGGACACCCAGTTCTGGCTGAAATAAACCAACCTGCCCCACTGACACAGGAGAATTGGCCCTGGGCACCCCATCAGAGGTGCCTGCTTGGCAATAGCCTTAGGCTGAGGGAGGGGACGGTTTACTTGTGCCCCGTCTACCTCTGCCTCTGAAGAAACCCTCTGTGCAAACGCAGAGGAGGCCTGAGATTGGTAAAAGGCCTGTGGAAAGGCCTGCCCTACCTCTGGGAGCGTGCCTCTGTGGAGTGGCATGCCTCCTTAGCCTGGGCACTTTTGTAGGTAGTTCTGTATTCATCCATCTTTTCATATAGTTTTCTGTTTGTTCCCCAAACAGAGAATTACCCACTACAGGAAAATCCATAGCCTTTGACTGAGTATCTTGGGACAGATTAGTGCATCTGAGCCATGCCAACCTCGGAAAGCTACAGAAGTGGCCATGACCCTAGAGGAAACATCATTAACATCAACAGCAGTATGAAATTGAACTTTAGAGGCTTCAATGCCATCAGCAGCCACCTGTTCCAACTCACTAGCCAGCTGGCCATGTGCCTGCTTGGCTAACTGCAATACTGTGTCCCATCTAGATTTCTGATATCTAGCTACATAAGCCATATAATTTGCCTGCCTGAGTCCCAAAGAAGCTGCCATATACTGTTTTTTGCCTATGGCATCAATCCTCCTGGAATCCTTATCAGGAGGATGTGAGGCCAGGGGAATATTAGCCTTGTCACAGGCTGCAGCTTGAACCACACCTACATGACTACACTACTCAGTGAGGAAGTCTGTATCAGAGCCTGACAAAGTATACCTTCTGTCCATTTTTTTATCTACAGGAGGGACAGAATGAGGATTTTTTAAAATCTTTGTTGTTTGCTTCCTAAATGACTTATGCAAAGGAATAGACAACCTCCTAGACTCTGGTATATCCATCATTTCTACGTAATCAGGCTCCTCTTGCTCATCCACAGCCTCCTCTAAAGGAAGCTGGAGGGTTTCTGCAACCTTTTTGTAAAACATAAAATGGGAAGTGGACTCAGACAGAATAGGAGGAGATTCTAAAGGTCTGTCTGGAGAAATGTCTGGTTCAATGGGCACGTCCAGACCCTCCCAGCCACATATATATTGATCAAATTCCTCCTCCCCCTCCTGTGGTTCATAAAATTCCTCAACATCATACTCCTGAACCACTGGAACTGAACGAACCAACCCTTTACCAACTGTTGGTGGTTCGACAGGACCCTGAGACAGTGACTGGACAATCTGTATGGCTTTAGCTATTTCTGCAGCAGTTGGAGAGACAATTTTGGACTCCAAACCTACTGATTTCTTTGTCTTTTCACTGGGACTGGTTCCTCTGAACCAGCCTTCCTTTGCCCGAGGAAGTCTCGCCTGGTCAGAGGGTACTCCCTCTGGTCCAGTGGGTGCTGGACTGGGCTGGCCATCGGGTCAGTGGACTTTTGGCTCCTCGTCCCTGGAGCCGCCCAATCTCTTTCTAGGGTGGCTGCAGGAAATTTACACACCTGGCAGTCTGACAGGAGGTGGTCAGCCTCAGACACAAACACAGTAGTGTGGGTCAGCCTTGGCAAAGGCTTCCCCACAGACATCACAGTGTTGAAACCCAGTTAGTCATAATATAGCAAGACTTCATGGTGTTTGAAAGGGGATTCTTTGAATTGGTTACCAGCACCCCCAAAAGGGTGCTTTACTTGTGGTAAATGTTCTCACTGCGTCCATATTAAGAAAACAAAAACCATTTCCACTGTAAACAATACCAGAATCTTTCATATTAAACAGTTTGTAAAAGGCAAATCTACCTATGTCATATACTCGGCAGCATGCATATGTAAAGCGTTCTACACAGGGAAAACTACTCGTGCATTTAAGACCAGGGTAGGGAAGCATTACAGTGAAATTCGAGGTATGGATATGGGGAATGCATTATTTTGCCATATTACAGAACAAACAGAAAATAACACAAATTTAAGTTCATAGGCATTGAAAAAGTTGTTAGGAAACCTAGGGGTGATAATTTGGACTTATTGTCTAAAAGAGAAACATTTTGGATACATACATTAGGGGGATTGAGGAAACCAGGACTTAATGATGCTATCGATTTGACAGTATGTTTGGTTAAATGAAACACAGAATTTGACCGCAGATAAGGACCATTTGGCCCACCCAGTCTGCCCATTTCCCTGCCTAATAGATAAGCTGCAGATCCTAGTTAACCAACAGCCTACTTCTTTCTACCCCCAACCCCTAGATTAAATATTCTGAGTGTGAAATAGAAAGGAAAAGATGGAATAAAACATATGGCTAGAACTTGTTTCAAATGTTAAATGTTAAGTGTTACCTGTATCTATGGATTTAGGAATCAATTTGAGGACATCGTTTTTTTTTTTGTTTTTTTTTTTTACAGACACAGCTGTCCTAATGTATACTTTGATAATATTAAGTAACAAGAGAGAATATATATATGTAGCTATACACACACACACACACACACGTATTTTGCTGTTATTTAGGAATATTCTACATATAGTTTGCTGTTATTTATAAGTATGCTATCAATAAATATATTTATTTCTAGATTAGTCTTATTAATGTGGACTTACAAGTAACAATTTCCCATAGAGATTAGTTTAGTTTTTCCATCTCTCTCACGCACAAATACATTTCCTAACCTCCTTTCCTCCCTCTTCCCCCCCCCCTTTTTCATTACTCTAATACCATACTTACAGGTTTCGTATTTTATACCTTTGTATTCACTTAATGAAACTTTAAAATAATACACATATATTTAATGAATGTGTATATACAAGTACATTTCAATGCCCTGCTTCATTCTTTGATTGGCTGTTCACTGTACAGACTAACATTGGTGTGTTTTTTCAGTATTTCTTTATTTTGCATATATAGATTTAGATATTTATTGTCACAACTATATCAATGGTAAGGGTACACATTTCATTACAGATAGTTGATTTTAGATATATATAATATGTATAGATAATAGTGTGTTTCACTTTAAGATGGCTACATAAAAAAGTTGATGCTCAGACCAGAACCTCACTCTCTGATGACGCCTTGAGCGAAACCAGTTGGAGGTTTGTTTGGTGAGAGGAGCTCCTGCTGGTGTTCCCACAGTAGGTATTGGCATGGAGGCCTTTAATGAATAAAAAGTATATGCACTTTATCTGAGTGTCAGCCTGCATTTTTAATGTACTGGTGAATGGTTCTTTGGTTTGGTTGTTTGACCTGTACATACTGAGATCCCTCAGCATCTCTTCCTTGGGCTTTTGATGCAACCTCTGTACCATATTAGCTGCTCTCCTCTGGACAGCCTCTACCATGTCTATGTCTTTTCTGAGACGTGGTCTCCAGAACTGGACACAGTACAACAGTTGGGGTCTCACCAATGACTGAAACAGTAGCAACACCACCTCTCTCTCCTTTTGCTGGCGATTCCCCTCCCTATACACCCCCGCATCCCGCTGGCTCTGCCTATTGCCTTGTTGAAGTTCCCCACCACCTTTATGTCATCAGACAGGATAACCTCAAGGTCTCTTTGCTGCTTTGTGACCGTCAATACCTACCCCCCCCCCCCACACACACACACAATTTTATACACTGCCCCAGGTTTCTGTACCCTGGGTGCATGATTTTGCACTTTTTTGCACTGAAACCCAGCTGCCATGTCCTCGACCACACCTTGAGTTTTCTTAGGTTTATACTTATTTTCTCCATCTCCTCCAGAGTATCTACCCTGTTGCAGATTTTGGTGTCATCTGCAAAAAGTCATACCTTCCCTTCCAGCTCTTCTGCAATGCCGCTTATGAATACATTGAAGAGGACTGGTCCCAGTACTGAGCCCTGATGTATCCCACTGGTCACTCTCCCCTCATTGCAGTGGTGTCATTTAGCACCACCCTCTGTTGCCTATTTATCAACCAGTTCCTTATCCAGTTTATCACCTTGGATCTCACCCTTAAACTTGCCAATTTCCTTATGCGCTTACCATGTGGTACAGTGTCGAAGGCCTTGCTGAAGTCCAGATAGGCACATCCAATTTCCCACCCTAATCTACTTACCTGGTTACCCAATCAAAGAAATTAATCATGTTCATCTAACATGACTTCCCTCCCATGAATCCATGCTGCCTCGGGTCTTGTAGCCAACTGGATTCAAGATACTCTGCTAGCCTTTCCTTTAAAAGTGTTTCTATTAACTTCTCCACAACTGATAGACTGATTGCCCTATAGTTGCCAACTTCCTCCCTGCTGCTACTCTTATGAAGCAAAACTGTATCTGCCTTCCTGCAGTTCTCTGAAATCACTACTGTTTCCAGTAAGTTGTTGAACAGGGCTGTTAGAGGTGCAGCTAGTACCTCCCTGATCTCTCTCTCTCTGCACCTGTGCGTGTACCCCATCCAGCCCAATAGCCCTGCCCACTTTCAGATCTGCAAGTCTCTCAGAACTCTATCCTCTGTGAATGGACTTGTGTCCACCTCCCTCCATTCCTCCCTCCCAGTGTTCCTGCTGCTTTTATATGGTCCATCCCCATCTCCCTCCACTGTGAAGACTGAAGAGAACTTACAGAAGTACCTCTTCAGGATATCTGTTTTTTTCTGATCCTCCTCTGCAAAATCTCCCCCTGCCCTTCTTATCCTCACAATCCCTTCCCTTGTCTTCCTCTTTTTGCTTATGCATCTGAAGAAAGTCTTGTCTTTGTTACCTACCCCTTTGGCTATTCTTTCCTCTGCTTGTGCCCCTCAATGCCTTTCCTGTTTCCCTCTGCTTTACCTTGTACACCTCCCCATCCTCTTCATTCTGTGTCTCTTTGTACCTCCTGAAGAGAAAACAAATGTGCTACTAGAGGCGGTGGAAGCCAAAGCTGGCTTCCTCCTCAGTCGAGGCGGCAACAAGGCATACAGACTGAAGCGAAAGGAGACCTGGTAAGAAGTGACCACCAAGGTGAACACTGTTAGCAGAGTGAAGTGGTCAGTGCATGAGCTCCAAAAGAGGCACAATGACCTGACATGGAGTTCTAAAGAAAAAATGGCACAAATCCACAGAAACAATGTGGCCACTGAAGAAGCACCACATGAACCAGTGCAGCTCACCAGCCAGGAGGAGTGGGTGGCATCCCAGATAAGCAGGAGGAGCACTTAAGGGGATAGCAACCTTGATCTATTCAGGCTGCAGAGCAAGGCAGGTCAGTGAGGAATAGCAGTAGCATAATATGTGTGGTGCAGAGTACAGCTGATGCCAGAAGGCCATCATCACTCATGCGTGTGCAACACACACCACATGCAGGGGCCGCAATGTGCTGTACTGAACCCCACCTGAGTGTGGGGGTGGAGAATTGGCATGGACAATGGAGTAGAGCACCACCCCCACAGCAGCCAATGGTGGCGGGCATGGAGATGTCAGTGGTGGGGTACAATAACAGTGTGGATACAGCGCTAGGGTCCCTGCTGGTGTGCATATCTGGAAATCATGCCAGGGCATGCACCCTGTGACAGGGTGTGGGGCGGGCAGGGGGGTCTGGCATGGCCACTGTATGTGGTATGTCAACCTGTGCGCAGTGCCCAGCCACCTGGCTCAAAAGGTGATCAGGACCCGCACATACTGACATGTGTAGGCACCCCACATTGTGTGTGATGCAGGGACACCACCCCCACGGGTAGGAGCAGACTCCCTAGGCACACTGTGGGATACAGACATAACATGCGTAAACATGTCAGAGTACCATGTGTGTAGTGGTGACACTGGCATGTCGGTGTTGCCGAGGGCCATGGAAGATATGGGCACAGTGGAGAGGCAGAGCTGAGGCCTGCAGCCAGAGTGGCTATCGGATATAAGGCATGCCATGATAGGAAACAACACATGCTGCACAGGGCATGCACACATGTGTGTTGGACACATGGATGGCACACACCACAGGCCCCACCATGCCCTGCTGCTGGATGACTCACACAAGACATAGGCCCCTTGTCACTGCCCTTCACCTGGTGATGTCCACTCAGCCCACCATTCTACTCACCTAGAAGCCATCCTCCTTTTACATTCCCATGCCGGAAGGCCTCATACATCCCACTCTGTTGAAAAATGAAGGCATCGAGGCAGGATCCCAGGCACATGGCTACAGCATCAAGGATCCGGCACCGACTGTCACACACCACCTGTACGTTCAAGGAGTGGTACCGCTTCCTATTCACATAAACATCTGGTTCATGGGTGGGTGCACATATTGCTACACGTGTACAGTCCACGGCACCCAGCACACGGGGAATTTGTGCAATTCCATAGAAGCCCTGCTTCACAGGCACTTGCTGCTCTGGCTCCACAGGGAAGCATATATACTGCACTGTCCGATGCAACAGGGCCTTGAGTATCTGTTTCAGGCATGTCTACGCAGTAGACTGGGAAATGCCCACTGTATCACCAGCTGGAGTCTGGAATGAACCTGTTGCCAAGAAGCACAGTACTGCTGACACCTTTACTTCTACTGGTATTGGACTGCCTCTCTGTGTACAGGTCCTAAATTCTCTCTGAGCTCATTACATAGCTCTTCAATGGCATCATGGGGCAGGCGGTATCGTAGCAGGCACTGCTCCTCAGAGAAGTCCCTGAATGATGTTTTCCACTTATATACTCTGGCTGTGCACCCTTTGCACATGGCCAGCTTGTTGACCTGCTGGTGCTGCTGTTGTGCACACTACTGGTGGCATAAGTAGTACCAGACGTATTGTCAATAGGGCTGCTAGCCCTGGCATTCTTGCTGTTACTCCACTAGTGCTTGTGCTGCTGCTGACGCTCCTAACTAGTGACTTAACACAAGCTTCAGTGCCGGGCCCTATTTATATGTGCTGTAGACCAGCTCCTCCCTGGTCTAACAGGTGCATCTAATGTTGGACGCATCTCTGCGTCTTTGCCTTTCTAAAATCCCATTTTAGGGAATGTGGCAGCTGGCTATGATGCAAATCACATTGCGTCGACACAAATAGTGTTTGTATCCAGCGCAATCCATTTTCAGACGACGGCAACAGCAGGTCTTTGACGTAGTCGCATTCAAGCGCCAGATGCATTTTGCATTCAAAATAGCATTTGGCACATCTTCAGACGCAAATCACAATTTGCATCCTTCATGCTTGACCCAAGTACCTTGCGTCCCTCAAACACCTTTAAAAATCGGGCCCAAGGTCTGTTGGGCATACACTACTGATCCCGCGTGTGGCCAAGATTTGTCTCCTGTGTCTGGGAGTACCAGAGGCTAGGTGCTCTGGACTGTTCACCGAGTGATTCCAGTACTGCTGGAAGAGATATCCCTTCAGCCAGTTTGGGGTTTTGAAGCTCAATCTCAGTCAGTGTTCAACAACCTGCCAGAGACTGAAGCAGAATCGGGAACAGCCCACTGGTGCCTGAAGTCAGGGGAGTCAGAGAGAGTAAAGATTACCGCCAGAGTGTGGAAACATGCTGAGAGACTGTTTGAGCTGACTGTCAAAGTGTATCAAATCTGCTACTACTGTGAGTTTGCTGTGCCCTACAGAAAGTGACAGACTGTTTGAATCCCAGTTGGGAAAGAGAATGTCAACCAGGACAGTCTGAGGAGTTGGCCCCAGGAGTGCTACCACCCTGCTTTGCTGATCGCCTCCCCTGGAGGCGTGCTGGCCCTGGTCCCTGAGATTGGCCAAATCCAGCATCCCGTGAGAGGCATCTTGAAGATGACAAACTGCAAGAGCTTTCAGCCACCTTAAGGGGCAATCTGCCAGATCTTGATCTTAAACTCCACCATTGTCTATGCTGCCACGGCAGAACCCAGCTCAGTCTCAATGACCTTCAGTCGCCGATTCTGTGCTGACACTGGGCTGTTAAAATGCAAAACCATAAGTACAGGCAGGGAAATAGCCAGTTCCAAGCTGTACAAGATTACAAAACAAATTCTTTTCACAGAGCCCCAACACCAGTCAACCTGCAGCAATGATCGAGGCCTGCACTGGTCCTATTCTGGGTATCCAGACAGACTTATGGGGGACACTGGTACCAGTGGGGAGGTGGGCCTTACTGTTGAGGGTGGGCACTGTGTCAATGCTGCATTGTGTTTTGGCATCATCAAATTATTTTATCTTGCCAGCTTCTTTCCTCTTTCCCCAATAACAACCCTGTTATTGTTGTTACTGCATAACATTGTCTGTGCACATATTATTAGCGATAGCCACTAACTGCATGCACCATACAGTACTAAGTTGGTATATGGTATTCTGTGTGTGGGGTGACTGGAAGGGAAGGTGGGTAGGTACTACATCCCAGGGAGTGGTACCCTACACATATCTGACCCACTATATTGAATCTGGGTGAAGGCACTGTGCTATTATTTACTACCCCTGGGAAAGAATCCCACTCTTCCACCTGAACAGCTCAGGCCCCTTAACCTTGGTGAGCCAACAAGGCTGGGGTAGTAGCCTGCTGGAACACCGCGCCTGGGTTACACTTACAATGACTATTTCTGTGCTGGCCATTTGGCATAAAATTACAAGCTTCTATTTCCAAACTATGACTAAATTGTTCAGCAAGACGCTTCTTTTCCCTCCTCTTGTTTTATTTTCAAGAAGCTCCCTGTGCAGTGGGGCATAAAACAAGTAGCGCACCAACTTAGTTCAGTGACTCAGTGTGGGAGTGTCTGGCAGGAGGTTAGTAAGCAACTGACGGAATTTACCTGTACGCACATTATTTGTGATTTACTTTACTATATTATTTGACATAGCTTAACCTTCCTTCCTAAAAAACCCTATTTCAGCATTTCCCTTATTAACACCTATTCCATGGTTGACTGTATTTATTGTGTTCAGCCGTTTTCTTGCACATGGTGCTCTATTGCTGTTTCAATTACTATGGGGAGGGTCTGTTTAGGACCAGTGTAGCATTTTCCCATAGGGTCACATCCTGACTGCTAGCCTGCCAAGTCAAGGGGTTCTCTGGGTCAAGGCATTGCTATTCTGTCATCTATATGAAGATCCAGGCTAATACCAACGACTCCCAGGGCCTCTGGACGCCTGAAAGCCACGTCTAAGCAACTACAAGTGGACTGAATACTGTGTTTAGCAGATAATGGGGAACATCAAATGAAGCAACTAAATTTCCATTTATCTTTAACCAGCTTAAAATTCTTTCATGGTGATTTGCACATCTTACTCACGATGCATAATACTAAGAGGATATGTACAACTGCGTGGCTCATTTACCAAATTCATACTTTATTCCCAAAAGCCTGAAAACCAGTGGGAATTGTTTTCCTAGCCGGTATAGAGCACATTCATAACTGCGACTTCATAATCAGCTAGCAGTACTCCTTACAGCATACCTGATCATTGTGAGAACACCAACCTGAAGAAACTATGTGAGCTACAGGAGCACACCGTATTATCTTGTCCCTGTACATCAAAAAGAGATCGCACTGCTAGAAAACGAACAGGCATGGCATGATCTCTTGCATTGCACACGCGGAACTGCTACCAAAATTAAGCTCAAATGAGATCGGCGTTTAAGAGTAACTTTGCATATTTCAGGTAATATTTTAGTCGGACGTGAGCTAAAATGCATTTATGTATTCATGTCTACGATAACGAGGTTACCTTTAAATTCTACAGTGACATAGAAGCGAAGGAAAGCTATCATCTCCATGGAAACGTAGACTCTGGAGGAACACAACCAAAGAACTAGAAGAAGGGCAACGCTTGCACCCATAGAGTTCAAAGATAAAATAGAGAGGGCTACGAGGCGGACTGACAGTATCAGTACATCGGCTGAGTTGAAGCCGTAGAATTGTAAAGACTAGAATGGATGTTGGTGTCACAGAACAAAGCTGACATTATGTAGGCAGACGAACATCCGTTTCCTTTCATTCCGATTGTTTATACATTATAATGTGCTGTTAGAATGTATCCTGACTGGCAGTGGGAAACACGCTATCGCTTGCTGCCGCGGTTGTTTTTTCGTTTTGTTTGATTGTAGTCCGAGTCTATACCGTCGCCTATGGGTGAGCTGAGCATCGAGCGGCTGGTGGGAATGGGAGGGACTGGAGAAGTTGGAGAAAGGGGGGCAAGATATCGGACGCAGGAGGGGATTAAATATGGGGACTACAGGAACCGAGTGTATACTGTAGCAGGAAAGTGCATGGTAAGGCCAGTGAGGTGCCAAGCCAGTTCGGTTCCGGATGCCGGAACGCTTCCTGACGCGGAAAGCGCATGCGCAGTAATCACTTGCGGGCGCATACTACACTTGCTTGGCTCCGGAACGAAAACCGCCCAGCTACCAGTGCGAGATTGGTAACTGGCGCGGTATTGGTTTCGTGCCCAATTAATTTTAAAGGTGGCAGGGTGTGCAAACACTTCTCCAGACTGGTCTGGGAGCGGCTGCAGTATATGAGGGACGGGGAGTCGGTCTGCTACTTTCTTTTTTTTCAAACGTTAAACTTTTAATTGAAATATTTCAATACACAGAATATTGGCAGCAATGTACACACAAGGGCGATACTGAAGGGTTACGGCCAGATCGCGTCGCTGCGCAGCTTTCAGAGAGACAAGTATCCAACATTTCAGTACATGCAGGAACTTTTTTTTTTTATACTTGTTTTATTGTAGTTCACAGTTTCCAAGCACATCCCAATGTGTATACGTTTTACACAGTTGATACAGCTTTAGGTAGGATGACAAGCTAGAAATCCATAAACAAATGATATCTCATCATTCCTCTCTCAGTGTTATAATATTAAAAGATCTGGGTACATCTTTCTTTTTTCACTAGTAACCATTAACAATAACTAATTACCAGGTTATCACTTAACATAACTCTACATCATCCTCACAGTCTTGCAAAAGCGCCAGGTTTTTGTGGGGAAACCACTCCCCTTCACATGGTCAAGTTTTCCCTCCGCCCCTAACCACTGTTCCTCTCTTGTTCCATCCAGGCTTATTTCATTACTTCTGTTCATTCTTTTGGGGTCAAGATTTCCGGTCTCATCTCTCTAATGGATCTGCCATTCTTCCTTTCCCTCATATAGAAGCCATCTTGTCCATCTGTTCTGGTATTACTGGTTTAGTTGCCTGAGAGAAAAGGTGATTTTCTCCATTTCCATTATATTTTCTATTAATTTGGCCCATTCCCTCACATCCGGGCTGCCTCTCTCGCGCCACCTCTTGGTAATAGATTTCAAAGCGGCAATTACAAGTATTGACCACAAATACCTTGTCTCTCTCCCTTTTATTTCTTGTGGGCCAATACCTAACACCATATGTTCAGGTCCCAAAGGTGTCTGGATCTCAAATATCCTAGAAATGTGTCGCCTGACACCCTCCCAGAATGAGACAATCTCCGAGCATGCAGGGACTTTTTAAAGTGTATAGCACTATAACGCTTAGAAAGTAACACATATATAATGGTGCAATGCACAGGATCAGTTAAGAGCAGTCAGCAGGTTTTGTCTGCTTCTATTTGTGAGCCTGAACAAATCTAAATCACATGCACTGCATTTACATGCAGCTGGGTTACCGGGTAACTGCGCTCGGAGCGGAGATCTCCGAACGTAACTCGGTAACACTAGCTGCGTGTAAATGCAACATCAGGAAGTATCCAGGCATCGACTTACCCGGTAAAGTTGCCTGGATAACGCTTTGGTTAGCTGGTAATTCCAGCCATGTATACGCACGATCAGTAGTATCTGGGTTTTAGCGCGAGTGGTGACGTCACAACACAGAAGAGGAGGTCTCAGTTTAGACAGCACAACACTGAAATATCAGTACCTCATATATTGCTAAGGACCATTGCCTCAATATTTTGTCATTTGATGTTGCACTTTGTTGAGCTTGCTATTTCTCACACAAAACTGTTTCTCCCTCATTAAAAAAAAAATAAAATAAGTTTTCTTTTGTGATATCCAGACTGACATGCACATGCAGCTACTGTTTTCCAAAAATTTGCATTTTTTTAAAGTTAATCAATATTTCTGTAATTTTTCAAAAAGTATACAACTTTGGTTTTTTAAATTATTTACCATCAAATGCCCATTATCATCACAGTATCTCATTTACTGTCTGTCACCAGTACCCTAAAACATTTTGCATGCTATTTTCAGATATGCCCCATTTCTCAAATATGTGCAAGCCCAACACCATTTTCTTAAGTATTCTTCCTACAGTGTTTTCTAGCAAACTGTTAATGCCAGAACATAATTGTTAATAAAACAAAAGCAGTCCCACAGAATTACAGATCTGTCAGTCTGACCTCAATTGTGGGCAGGTTCATGGAGACCATACAAAAGAAAAGGTTGGTAGAATATCTAGATGAGCATGGTCTGCAGGATGTGAGCCAGCATGTGTTCATTTGGGGGGTTGTGTCAAACCAATCTGTTTGACTTCTTTGACTGTCACTAAGACAGTTGCCAGGGGCCAAGTGGTAGACATCCCCTATCTGGATTTCAGCAAGCCCCACAAAAAGGTTGATCAGGAAGCTGGTGGATTTAGGGGTTGGAGATAAGATGACCAGATTGGTGGAAAAATGGCTGAGGGACAGAACACAAGAGGGTGGTTGTGTGGGGGGAGAGTTATCTGGCACCAGAGAAGTAACCAGTGGGTTCCCACAGGGCTCGGTGCTGGAGTTGGTGTTATTCAATGACTTCATCAGTGCCACTGGGGATGGCATTAAGGGCAAAATGTGCCTATTTGCGGACGACACCAAGCTCTGTGTAAGAATGGACACAGCTGAAGGGACAGTGGGCCAACAGGATGATCTGGAAAAGCTGGGGAAGTGGGTCAAGATCTGGTAGCTTGGCTTCAGTGCCAAGAAATGCAACGTTATGCATATTGGAGCCAAGAATCCCAGGACAGAGTACTACCTGGGTGGAGTCCGAGTATCTGCATCAGAGGAGGAGATAGACCTGGGAGTGATGATCACTAGCAACCTAAAGCACTCCACACAGTGCAAGAAAGCAGCAACAAGGGCAAACAAGATGCTGGGATGCACAGCTGGGGGGACAGTAATAGGAGAGAGGAGGTTATACTGCCCTTATACAAGTCACTGGTAAGGCCACATCTAGGGTACGGAGTTCTGTATTGGTGCCCAAACCTCAAAAAGGACATTAACCTGCTAGAGAAGGTACAAGGGACAGCTTCAAAGATAATAGCGGGTCAGCAGAGTAAAGGCATATCAAGAGAGGTTGAGAGTACTGAACATGTACTCCCTGGAAGATGGAGGGGAGAGAAGGAGAGGAGAGGAGGCATGATTGGGACCATCAAGTACTTGAATAAATATGGGGGATAAGGAGGGTCTCTTAAGCTGAGTGGCGACCATAACATGAGGGGGCACAGTCTTAAGTTAGAGTGTGGGAGGTTTAGGAGGGAGGTCAGGAAGCACTTTTTCAAAAAGAAGGTGGTGGACACTTGAAATGTGCTGCTGGAAGAAGTGATCTCATTGAAGACAGTGGGCAGATTTAAGAGAGGCTGGCATAGGCATAGGCATAGGGGGAATGTAAGGATAATGGTAGGGAGGATGTGTGGAGGGGCTGTAACTCGAACTGTGGACCCTACGATACAAGCAGGCTAGACTGACCAAATGGCCTTCTTCTGCTAGCTTCTTCGTATATTCATATCTAAAGTTGAACTAGCACATTTTCCGGGAAAAATACATGAAATGAGAAGGGACTTGGCAAGGTTGAAGGAATGGCCAAAAGTATGGCAGCTTAGATTCAATGCAAAGAAGTGCAAAGTAATGTATCTAGGAAACAAAAACCCAGGAGAAAAGTACACCCCATATGGAGTACTGCGTGCAGTTCTGGAGACCCCATTTCTGCAAGGACAGACAGGATGGAGGCAGTCCAGAGGAAGGCAACTAATATGGTGCAGGGTCTGCTCCAGAAGCCATATGAAAAGAGACTAATGGAGCTTAATATGTATACTTAGAAACACAGAATTTGACGGCAGATAAGGACTGCTTGGTCTACCTAGTCTGATCATTTCACTACCTAATGAATAAGTTGCAGATCCTAGTTAACCGACAGCCTACTTACTCCTACCCCCCACTAGAATTGCCTTATGTCTGTCCCATGCATTCTTGAATTCCTCCACTGTTTTTGACTCCACCACCTCCTCAGGAAGACTATTCCATGTACCCACAACCCTCTCTGTGAAAACATACTTCCTCACATTACCTCTGAGCCCCCCCCCCCCCATCTTCAAATTGTGTCTGAGAGATGCTACCTCTTGGACTTGTTGATACCTTGATGTACTTGAAAGTTTCTATCATGTCCCCCCGTCCCTCCTCTCCGCTAGGGTATACATATTAAGTTCCTTTAATCTCTCTTTGTAGGTCTTCTGGTGCAGACTCTGAACCATTTTAGTTGCCTTCCTCTGGACAGCCTCCATCCTGTCTATGTTCTTGCAGAGATGGGGTCTCCAGAACTGCATGCAGTACTCCAATTCATACCCTAAAGGAAGGGGGGGGGGGACAAGATAGAAACATTCAAGTACCTCAAGGGAATCAACAAAGTCCAAGATCATAGCATCTTTCAGAAAAGAGCCAATCATGAACTGAGGAGTGCTTCCGGTCTCCACCGGGGGCCACTGTGGTGCCAGGTTTAACCCTGGATCCCCCCCAAGAGAGGACAGCAGTCCTCTGGGCGCTGATCCTCTCTCCCCTGCTGACCCCCGCCAGGCTTGTTCTGAACCGGTCACCGGTCTGGCGTCCAGCGCCTCAACCCTCAGCACCACTGGGCTGGCTCTCTTTTATCCATTGTTATCTAATCTTTGTTCTGTATCACTGTGATACTGTTCTTGACTGCTATAATCTGTTTTGAGATGAAACCTCTGTAAAACAGTATCTGACTCAAAGGTCTAATCCTAGATCTGGAGGTCACATCTCAAGGAGGACATAGAGTAGAAGCAGCTCAGAGAAGGGCAACAAAAATGGTGCAGGGGCTGCATCAAAAGTTATATGAGGGGAAACTCGAGGATCTTTATATGTATTCCCTGGAGGAGAGGAGAGAGAGAGGGGATATGATAGAGACTTTCAAATACCTCAACGGTGTAAATAAGGTACAAGAAGGTGGTATCTTAAAAAGAAAAAAAAAGGGTGTTCCAAGAACAAGGGGCCATGATATGAAAATAGAGGGGGTAAACTTGGGGTAATGTGAGAAAGTATTTTTTCATGGAGTGGGTCCCAAGATGTTAGCCTGGATAAAAAACTGGCTGGACAACAGGACGCAACGGGTAATAGTAAACGGAGTCCACAGTGAAGAAAGGAGGGTAACTAGCGGGGTGCTGCAGGGTTCAGTACTGGGACTGGTCCTCTTTAATGTCTTTAAAAGTAACATTGGAGAGCACTTAGAAGGAAAGATATGTCTCTTTGCAGACAACACAAAGATCTGCAACAGGGTTGATACAAAGGTGGGGTGGAAAGGATGAAAAGGGACTTGGCAAGGTTAGAGGAATGGTCAGATGTATGGCAGCTCAGATTCAATACATTGAAGTGCAAGGTAATGCACCTGGGAAACAAAAACCCAGGAGAAGAGTACACAATGGGGGGGTGAGATACTAACGACAACAAAAATCGAAAGGGACCTGGGAGTAATTATATCAGATGACCTAAAGGTGGGCAAGCAATGTGAGAAGGCAGTAAGGATGACTGAGGGGATACTGGGATGCATAGGGAGAGACATCAACAGTAGAAAACAGGAAGTTGTTATCTCTCTGTACAGACAGTTGGTGAGACCCCATCTGGAGTACTGTGTGCCATTCTGGAGACCCCATCTCTGCAAAGACATAGACAGAGTGGAGACTGTTCAGAGGAGGACAACCAAAATGGTGCAGGGTCTACACCAGAAGACATATGAGGAGAGACTAAAGGAGCTTAATATGTATACCCCCGGGGAAAGGAGGGACATCATAGAAACTTTCAAGGACCTCAAGGGAATCAACAAAGTCCAAGAGGGTAGCATCTTTCAGAGAAAGAGATGTGCAAGAATAAGGGGGCACAATCTGAAGATAGATGGGGGACGGCTCAGAGGTAACATTAGAAAGTATTTTTTCACGGAGAGGGTTGTGGATACATGGAACAGCCTTCCTGAGGAGATCATGGAGTAAAGAACAGTGGGAGAATTCAAAAATGCATGGGACAGACATAAAGCAATTCTAGTGGGGGAGTGGGAGGAAGTAAGTTGTTGATTAACTAGAATCTGTAGCTTATCCATCAGGTAGGGAAATGGGCAGAAAAGGTGGATCAAGCAGTCCTTATCTGCCGTCAAATTCTATGTTTCTAAGGGTGCAATGGAACAACCTCCCGGCAGAGGTTTAGGGGCAAAAACAGTAGGGAAATAAAAAAAATGTATGGGACAGACATAAAGGAACTCTAGTGATAGGAAAGAGAGGGAACCGGGTAGAGAACATGGGCAGACTAGGTTGGCCGAGCGGTCCCTAGCAGCCATCAAATTCTGTTTGTTTCTATGTAAATGACTGCGCAGTGGATCCTGAGGCCCACACAGCCTTAGCAGCATGCTTCCTGACCACCCCCACCTGGTGGCAGGCTCCACTGCATGCCAGTACTCCAGGTGAAGTCTTACCAGTGAGCAATATAGTGCCAACACCACCTCCCTCCCCTCACTGGTGATACCTTTCCAACATCCCACTAGCACTACCCATTTCGACACACTGCCCTTACACACACACATAATTGCTTAGTGGATGTGTGTCTGTGTGTGTGTGTGACAATGAACTGGCAGAGGAGACAGTAAGCGAGGAGGCTGGCAGGGAATCAGACAGTCATCCTGAGGTTGGGATAAAAAATACACACAATTGCAAATAACAGACTACAAGGAAATAAAAACAAAGATCCTTTCTCTGTTCGTAATATACTGTATGAACGCTAAATAAAAATAATAATTGAAGCTTGATTACTTCAATTGGAGTACCTCTGTGGCACTTAATTTTGTAAAACAGCCCCCCCAAGGAAGGGAAAGGATCATAATTTGCCCCCAAGGGCTAGCCACATGATCCTTTTCCACTTCATACCAGACAGTACTGCCTCCACACTCCGTTTTATGATCTCTGAATAGCGGAAGCGAAGCGGTCTATCGAAGTCTGGGGAGTGTCCGTTTCAGGCACTGTTTTGGCTGTTTAAGTGAACATTTTGTAAAACTGGACCCATTGGTCAACTAACAGGGCTCTTGTTAGTTGACTGTTCTGACCGGTTCTAAGTAATTTCCACTTAAACTGACAAAAACAGAGTTTGAAAATTATGCTTTTTAGACTTCAATTGCAAGCAGCTTGTGCTCTCCCTATACAGATATCATAAAATGGTGTAGCACAGGCATAGAGTGCGGTAGTAGGTCATGGAAAGTGATCATGCAGCTAGCTTCTTTTTTTCATATGTACTTTATCTTCCTACACCTCTGGCAGACCACTTCTACCCTGTCCTCCCAGCCCCATCACTCGACTGCCCAAGAACTCACCGTTAATGCCTCAGCATGGCAGGGTGCCTGGTTGCTGGTGCGTTGGCCCATAAGGCTGGATGTCATTCTGCAGCCAGAGGGGTTTTCTTCCTGCTATTTTGTTGCCCCTCCAGTAGTTGCCCAGATGCAGTGGCATAACGAATGAACTCTGCATCCATGGAGACGTCTTCAGGTGCCTGTGTGTGGCTTGTCTTAGTGTGCACGAACTGTGCTACCATCCGGACACTTCCAGATGCAGGCAAGCAGCGGGTCACACTACCCCCTTCCCCAAGGGAGGACAGCCTTGTAATACAGCCAGGCTGAGGTCAGGTCTCCTAAAAGAGAGCAGGTCCAGACTGTAATGTTTAGTGAACAAATGGCTCTTACTCCAGGTAGCAGCCAAGCAAATGTTGAATGCTGAGTCTTACCTGAAATAAGCCATAAGGGCCACAGTGCCCCTAGTGGTGTGCCCAGTAACTGTATCAGCACTGCTTCTCCCCCATCATTTATTTGTCCCATTCTCCCTGAGCAGCCCCCCCCCTTCTGATGGCAACCCCAGCTCCATCTCTCGCTGTCCCAGGCTTTACCCCAACTACTTACCTTGTTGGAGTGACTGTGCCATGGGGGGGGCAGAGCAGGAGTCACCAGCCATCATCCCGCCAATCAGGGGTTCTCCTCTTTTTTTTACCTTCCCGAGGTTGGGCACTGATGTTATATCATGGCATGGTGTGCCCTTTCGATCCTCTAGGAAGCATTTCCTGCCTCCAATGGGTGGCAGGCAAGTAGCACATTGCTGTGTTCCCCTTCCTCAAAGGAGGAGAGCTGCCTGTGGATGCTCAGTCCTCCTTCACCCAGTTGACCCTCAGTGATCCTGTCCTGTTCTCAAACCGGGATTGCCGATGTGGTGAGTCGTGTGACACCTGGTGCTTCATCCTCTGCACCACTGGGCCAGCTTATAAGGAATGGTTTTGACAGCCTTCTGGTAAAGTGACATGCAGGAAGCTGTCCACCAGGAGAGGCACTTAGTTACCAGCATAATGCCCAGCATACACTGGGCAAAGGGCACAATCAACTAAGGGGACTGCCAGATGTCCTTGGTGCAGTTCAGATAACAGAGGAGTGCCCAAGACAGCCTGTTAGTGCAGCGGTGGTACTGCCGCTCATGATGCCAGTGACCCTGGTTCGGGAATGAGCCAGGATCATCAGGGCCTGCTGGAGTAAAGAGGATCAAGCATCCCAAGGGACATTCTCCTTGTCCTTCTCCTCCTCTGGGGAGGCACACTTTCCCCATTACTTTACTGCTCATTGGGTGACCACAGGTGACAATGCAGCAGAGGAAGTAGAATGGGAGGGGATGATGTTGGCCAGGGACCCATGTTGTGAATGCACAACTTCTGCATGTGCACTGGTCCCCCACATGCACTGACATAATCTGGGGAGAAAATTAGGAAACTGGCCCTGGTCTTGGCTCCCTGTGAGGTCTTGTAGACCTGGGCCAGCTCTACCTTTGCAACCTGCTGTCCAATACATGGCTCAGTAAGGGTATCTCCTCAACCCATACATAACCTGGGGGGGCAGACCAAGGCTCCGTGGGGGCAAAAGCAGTGTCCGAGGTAAGGTGAGGGTTGGCTGGTGGTGGAAGGAATCTGGGGAAGGCAGGGACTGGTGTGAAGGAAGGGATAAATAAAGAATTGAAATTTAAAAAAGTGGTTTGCCCTGTGGATGTGCAGGGAGTACAGGTGCACCTCAACTGGGTTTTGCAGATTCCAAAAGAATACAGACAGGTCGATGGGCTTGATTCAAAGTGAATTCAGACACCACCTGAGGCACAGTCTTAGGATGAGTACTAAAGGGTAGCCTGTGTAGATGAAAGGTTAGATAAAGGGGTCAAATACCATAGCCTGATGTTCAAACACCCGATGTGCTAATGTGATTGCAACCTAAAATGGGGTTTTCCAGGGCAGAAACCCAAGATTACAGGAGGTAGCAGGTCTGAATGGATTCTTCATCAAAAATTCCAGAACCAGGGCTTACAGACAAAGAACTGTGCAGAATACCCTTGAGAAATTTGAGGGAAATCTCCAGTTGAGCCACAGATTTTCGGGGCAGGATTCTCAAAACTTTCAGGACCAAAGTCCCACTCCGCAACTACAGTTGCGGGCTGAAATCGACCGCAGCTGCTCTGGTTGCGATTCTCAGCCAGCAGTTACGGAGGATGTTACGGCTGCTCCCACCAGCCGTAGCATCTTGCCGCAGCTGCGGAGATCTCCCGGGTAACACCTCCCGCAAGCAGCTGTAAATCGTGGAGTCGTTCATGATCCGGCTCCACCTTTGTGAATACCCGCCACTGTGGGTAACCTGCGGATCCGCAAGTGGCAACTCACTCGCGCCGCGGTTTACCCGCAGCTATGGGTATTTCACGATCTTTGAGAATCCTGCCCCCTGCCTATAGGTGCAGGATAGGCGGAGAAGGTTGGCAGAAGTACTTTCACAGAGGAGTACTGCTGCCCTGACTTGGACAGGAAGAGAAGATACAACACAACATTCTGAATCAGACAGGTGAAAGGCTCCTGAGAACACACCTGACCCCAGATGCTAAAGTGGTTCCTACCTAAACAAATGGGGCGGGAGGGGGCTACAGAAATTGTTTGACCAGGAAAGGCACACTAAGCGGGGACTTGTTTCCAGGTGTGACCTGGGAGCACAAGAAAGTTGTGACTTGCTCATGGTCAAACAGTGTACAAGTGGGGGTGTGGGATTCAAACCAAGGTTTGCAGCTTAGAATCTTAAACCACTGCGCTACACTGTCGCAGTTTCTCAATTTTTGAGGATATCTGCATGAAAATAATGTTGTCTATGGACAATATCTGCTTTTGCTGCTCCTTTACAGGGAAAGTTAGTATTAGGGGAAGGAGGCAGTATAGAGCAGTGGTTTTAAACCTGAAGACCTGAGTCTGAATCCCATCCTGCAGCCCCCACTTGCATACTGTGTGACCCTGAGCAAGTCACTTAACTTCCTTGTGCTGTAAACAAGCTTTCAGCTTAGTGTCTCAACTGGTTAATAAACAAAATAAAAATAACCATGGTGAGATACTGTATAGGAGGAAGTACTCTATAGAAAGGCACTGCTGAGCCGCTTGTAAGCGCATGCTCAGTTGAACAGAACTGCTCCAGCTGATCAGTTAACGCAAACGCGCAAAGATTTGGATGCACTCGATAAAGACCTGCGGCATGTATATGCACAGCTAGGAGTTACCGGGTAAGTCTGTTGTTAGCCGATAACTACTTACCCGGTAACGCTAGCCATGCATGTAAACGTAGTGATGGAGTATCACTGCAGTATAGCGCTTATCGCTTTACTACTATGTGTTTCACTTGGTGGTGGTTCTCAGTAGGGATCCCTGGTCAGGCTGTTATTCTCCCCAGAATAAAGCAGATAACTTTAACACTAGGGAACGGATGGTGGATACCCTTCCCTGGACTGTAAATTTGGTGCAACATGGGACAGATCAGTTTGAAGCTAGTGGTCAGTTTGGGCACTAGCTTATAAAATGGGTAGGCTAAACCAGCCAGTCAGAGATCTAGTTTATCATGCATGAAATATGTTCCATGCATGGCGAAAAAAAAAGACAGCAGTAGAAAAGCAAATATCATGAAGCGTTAGAACATTGACTTTTAAAAATGCCACCATTGTTTTTTTTCCTCGCTAAGACTTCGGGACAGCATGTAGCTGACAACACCTAGAAACCAAAATACTGTAGTTACTTAAAGTTCAGTTTTGATTTTGTGGCAATGGAACTGTAAAACTATCAGTGGAACAGACCAACAGGCTCTGTAGATACAGCCATTATGGTGTTAAACCATTCCTAGATACAGTGGCATGGCTTTAGAAATATATCCACTTAGATTGGAGCAGATCTTGTCTTGAGTACAATGCAAGCAGAAAGTCTTTCTTATCCTCTGTAGGGATGACTGCCCATGAATCGGGAGTGCTTCTCGGACACTACTACACACAACTGTCAATAAAAAGACTGAACTCACTACAAATATTGCTTCCTGCCACAGAACTAGGTGTGCTTCCTGCTATGTACAGGTTCGTCAGCTGCATCACTTTCTGCTGCCTGGGGACTCAGCTAATCGCTCGCAATGTTTATTTCACACACCCGTGAAATGGAACAAAAAAATCTTTCCTCTCTTTCTTTCTGTCTTGCTCTGCGTCTGTACCGGTGAACAGCGCCAAGGAAATGAGTTTGTGATTCTGGGGGGTTGATATGATCCATGTCGCCTTGCTTCCCTGCGCTGTCACTTATTTGCCATGTAACCACCAGGGAAACAGAGTGTAGGATCCCCGTTGCACAGCATTTAGTCCCAGCGTTCCCGTGTGTGGCTCTTGTTTCAGCAACCCATTTGTGTCTCTGTCACAGTTAAGTACTTGTCCATCACCTCCTCTCTCCAGCTTCTCTCTGTCCACTAGTGTACCTCTCCCCCATGCAAATTGGCTACTGACTATTAACCTAAAACGCAGGCGGAAGGAATATTTTATCATAGATTTGCAGAATAAAATATTTCTCCATATAATCATTATTTTTCTAACTGTAAAAAGTAAAATAAAAATAGACCACTTTATAAGCGCAATAAGACACTCCAGGGTGTGTATGGAACATATTATAGTGTATAGTGGAGTGTTGTTCTGTATAGAATTCCATTCCTTTCAAAATGCTGTTGTACCACAGTTGAAAGGTCGTGGAATTCTAGGAATGCTGTTCTACCACAGTAGGATTCTACCCTACTGTGGTAGAACAGCATTCTGGAACCTCTAGAGACTGCATGAGTAGTTTCATTTTGAAAGCAAAAGAACTCACAAACACATATTTCACTCAGCACTATACACTATAAAAAATACAGGATAAGCAACTCTATGCACAACCAGTGTGTTTTGCCACCTTTCGCTCTCGAGGTCAGAGGGAATCAGAACCCCTCTGTGGCAAAACACACTGGTTGTGCATAGTTGCCCATCCAGGATTCTCTATTTACCACACGCCAGGGACTAAAGGCACTTGACCATGGCCTTGTGCCTTATTACGCCCCTGGCCATGCGGTAAAATATGTTCCATGCAAACCTTGCCGTGTCTTATTGCTTACGTAACCAAATCAATATTTGTAGTGGCTATCCTTTTCAAGGGCTCAAAAATTGATTGTGGGCAGGTAGCCAGTTAGCCCATAACTTTCAAAATTTAATAGCCAATCCAGTTTTTATAGTGGTCATTGGCTACCTGGCTACCCAATTTGTCTCACCCTGATTTGGTGGACTCTGAAACATTAAGAAAGGTGCCCATACTCTGTCATAAGAGTCAGATTTACCCTAGGAAAAATGAGACAGGCATTCCGTTGTAGCCAGGTGGCCCACTGCCAGCAGCCATTCATTAAGGAATGGCACCTCCTTCTGTCCCCATCTCTGAAGAAGTCTTTTGGCTGTGATACTGGCTACCATGGCTCATTTTAGATGGGGGGGTGGCTCTTGGGGATGAAGTGTGCGGAATACCCAGTAGTAACAGAGGAGAGTCAAAAAATATTTCAGGCAGAGTTTTACAAAACTTAAGCACCCCTTTCCTAAAAGTTGGAGATTGCCGGGCACGCCCATAGAATGTGGAGAGAGGGACCTCAGCAAGCGTCACATCTCCAGCAGATGTCTGAGGTAAGAAACACCCTGGCTTTCAGGGCCTGTTGTATTCTGTATCACCTGTGGAGAATTTTCAGCTGTATAAGCTGGGCTTTGGTGTCCCTACAGGCAGCATGGGCATGGTGCCGAGCAGTCTTCCATTGGTGGTTTGTAAAGGCCACCCCTAACTCCTCATGCAGCTGAACCTTGATTATGGGGGGGGGGTGGGGGGATCTCTGAGAGATTTATAGATAACTCCTGCTGCCTCTCTGGACAGCCCTAAATACCTCTTCCATGGGTGTTGCTTGTCTTGCTTATCTGTGGAGCTCCATTGAGGAGATAGAAGCACCCTCAGTTGTAAGAAGATCCAGAAGTCCCTCGAGTACTGGGCCACCAAATCTCCAAAGAAGGTAGGAATGTTTGGTCTGGAGGGCAAATGTCACAGACATAATGGATGCTTGCTTTTTGCCCCCTTCCTCTGGGATGGAGGACCCTAGTGGATTGTATTGAAAGGGAGGGTCGAGTACCTGGAGGTACTTGGACACCTTTATCCAATATGAATAAGATATTGAGATAGAGGGATGTGTCCTCACTAACTTGGTTTTATCATACAGGACCACCCGGGGGAGGGAGCATTGTGCATCTGCCCTTCCATGGCCACCCACAGAGGAGTAGATGGAGATGAAGTAGAGAGAAATATTTAACTGTTTGTGCTAGGACAAAGGTGGCATGATAATGTGCAAAACTGGGGAGTCCCCACCCCTCTCTAGACCAATGCTGTTGTTTGGCCATGTGGAATCTGGGTGGGTGGCCTTCCCAAAAGAAGGATCCTACCAAGGCATCAAGCTTGGAGAACCAAATGTTCAGGAGCTTGATGGGGAGATGGAAAAGGAGGTGGAGCACCTTAGGGGGCTAGCACCACTTAATGGCCGCGATCTTCCCAGTCAAGGACATGTGGAGGAGTTTCCAGTTGCTCAGATCCTGTGTCAGAGAGTCAGTTAGTGGGTTGAAGTTTACTTTGCACAGGTGTTGAATTTTAGGGAAGAGCTTCAATCCCAGGTCTGTGATTCCTGACTCACACCAATACCAGGGAGCACCCACAGTTGACTGGTGGGTACAGAGCAGGTTAAGTGGGAAAACATCTGATTTAGAGTGGCTAATATGAAGGTCAGAGATATCACAGAATTCGGTGAGCAGTTTCTGTAGGTGGGAGATGGCAGTCATGATATCAGCCAGGACAATTAGGATGTCATCTTCATACAACAAGGCTCTATGTTCCCCTCAACCTTGAGTCCTGTTAGTTGTAAGTGTACCTGCAGAGCCAGGACCAGCGGCTCTATGGCCAGTAGGAATAGCAAGGGTGAGAGAGGGCAGCCATGCCTAGTGCTTCTGTGGAGGGGGAAAGGAGTGAAACAGGGTACTGTTGGTCAGTACTTGGGTGTGTGGCTGTTGGTATTGGGTGCCCACTGCATGTAGAAAATGGGGGCCAAAGCACACATTCCACATGACCTTAAAGAGGCAGTCCCACTCCACGGAGTTGAATGCCTTCTCAAAATTGTTCGTTAGGGCAGCTGCTGGCGTACAGAGGGAGGCAGCCAGGTACTGCAGGTCTAGGATTGATCTAAGGTTATTAGAGTCCATTCTCCCCTTTACGAATCCTGCTTGGGAGGGATATACTAAGTATTGAAGGATGGGGTCAAGTAAAATGGGGCAGTAGCTACTGGGTAGAACAGGGTCCTTCCTTTTTTTGGCAGCACTGTAATAAAAAACTTCTGACATCGAGGAAGGTGGCCCGTGTAAGGATATCTTAGAATGTTCTGAAGATGACCCGATTGGTCAATACATAAGCACAGCGTGACCAGCAATTGCAGTTTGCAGTTTTAAGGTTTGGCTTTTCACCAAGTGGCAGTTAGTTCAAATTGGCATTTTATGGCTTCTTTCAACTTTTTCAGCATTTAAGCAAACCAGCACGCTATGGCTGTAAATTTGTATACAACGTTCCTTTTATTGTCCTGATAGTGAGTGTTTAATCCACAATCTGTCGAGACTTAGTCGATGTGACTACTTGGTTTAAATTGCTAAAATTACTGCACCACGGGATGGGGACAACACTGAAGCAACTTGGGATTACCATCTTATTGCTAAAGGTATGTTTGCCTACTATTCGTCTGAGCTGCAAATGTGGTGAGCTGTAAAATCCTGACTTTATGGGAAAAGTTTTATTCACTGATTTGCCTAAATAAAAAGGACTGTCTTTAAGATTTTATGTCCTTTTTGTTATCTGTGCTGACCTCCAATTGGGGAATACTATTCCCTACCAATGCTGTTTATATCTTAGAATGCCTTCAGCAGCAGTGGAGCAGTTTCTGCTATCATCTCCTGGTTGAGGTCTATGAGGAGTCTATCATCCCCTGGTGATTTATTTTTATTCATTGCCTTTGTTCAGCTGCTCTGACCTCATCTAAAGTGAGAAGAGGATTCAAGTCTATCTCTAAGTTCTAGGGGGGACCTTGGGTAGTGGCACACATCCCAGATTCAGTCTGGGGTGGTTTGCAATGGGGAGGAGTAAAGTTTGAGATAGTCATTCCTCATTACCTGGTTAAGATCTTTGGCGTGCAGGACACCCATACAGTCATGGAGCCCAGGGATGTGTCTCTCCACCTGCATTTTCCAGAGCCTATGAGAGAGTGTCTTGATGGCTGTCTCTTCCCATTCCCAAACCTATGACGAGACCGGATTAAAGCTAACGCAGCGATAAGGGAGCACAGTTTATTTAGTCTGTCTCTCAGCTGGAGAACTGTATATAGATTTGAGGTTGGGGTCGACTTTGACAGCATCTTCAGCTGTTTGTAGCTGTGCTTCTAGGCCACTAGCTTTAGCCTCCCATTGTTTCCTTCTGTTGGCCACGTAGCCAAAAACTATGAATAAAATAACTCTCCCTATTAAATACGCCTTCCAAGATTCCCGGAGAGTGAAGTTCCCTACTTCCTGGTTGCATACCTTTCAACCTCTTGCCTCATAAATCAGGGACAAGCTTTGAAAAAATCAGGGCTAAAGGACCAAAATCAGGTATGCAGCTTCAAAACTGGTGATATCCACTCAGGCAGCTGATAGAATAAGGGGTTTAGTGTAAAATGCATTTTCTAAAGAACAAGTCTGAAACTTTGACATTATTTTGTGCTTTGTGTTTAGTCACAGAAACACAAATTTTAGGAGGGACAGAGTCTGCTACTTTCAGGAGCTCAGCTGTACTCCTGGACTGGAAAAATGCCACAAACGTAAAAATTAATTTGTTTAAAAAAAAAAAAAATACTATTTGACGCTTCTTGCCCCCAGTCCCCATTCAGGACAATTTCTCAAAGTCTTTTTTTTTTCGAGCTCCAAATCAAAGATTTGATGCAGGGGAGGGCAGAAAACTAACTTCCGCATCCTCCGACCCCATTCCGACGATGATGAACTGTGGATTTTGTGAAGTATATATTTAAAGGCAGCAGACATCTCTTGCACCCTGAATATGGGCAACAGACGGGTTTGAGAGCATACCACCAGAGCTGAGGTGGTGAAATCCTGCTGCCAGAGTTGGGAGAGGGGCCACAGAAGCCTGCAGCCAGGCCTTGGGGTGCTCTCGTGCCTGCTGTCAGGGTTGGGGGAGGCCACAGGAGCCTGCTGCTAAGGCAGTGGGTGGTTGGGATCTGCCTGTAGGAGGTGGGGGGGCTCAGGAGCTTGTGGATATGGCAACTGGGACACAAAAGTGAGCATCCTGGGCTGGGGAGGACTCTGAAGCCTGCTATAAGGGTGGTGGGTCTTAATACCCAGGGGCCAGTGATAGGATTGGGAACATGCCTCATTGGCATGGGAGGTGCTCGGGAGCTACAAGCAGAGCTGGTGAATGGAGCTCAGAGCTAGTGGCCGGGGGTGGGGTGGGGGATATGAACATTTATTTATTTATTTATTTATTTATTTATTTATTTATTTCAGTTTAGGATTAATACCTTTGAGTCCAGGACTCATTTTTTGGAGGTTCCAGATCATTGTTGTACAAACATAACAGTGTTTACGGAGAACAAAAAACAGTTACACAGACATTCAAATACCAAAGAAGTCTTATATATCCAATTAAAGGTTGAAGAGGATAGGGTAAATAGGGTTCAGCCTTGTAGTTCACTATTTAGTTGGTCAGTCTAGCTTAAGGGGGGTAGGGGGTCAGCCAGGGATGGCGTTGTCATGTTGGAAGTGATTTGTCAGCCGAGTGGGCCTCATTCGGGGATGGGGGGGTTGATGAAATAAAAAGAAGGGAGTGAAAGGGAGAGGGTTGGGTGGCTGAAATTCTGCCATATTAGTGCAGGCAAGCACAATTCTTTTTTTTGTGTCAAGAAGGGCTCCGAGCCCAGATTTGAAGGTAGTAGTCTTGGGTGATTCTGTGAGGTTAACAGGTAACTCATTGTACCATTTTGGTCCTTGGTACAGGATGGAGTTCTGGGCGAGTTTCGTCCTTTTGAAGGGAATCACCAACCTGTCTGTAGTCATGCTTCTTGTTGATTTGGTGGGAACTGCCGGCATAAAGAGGCAGCCCAGTGCGGTGGGGGGAGCCCAAGAAGCACTTTTTTCAGAAGTAGGCAGGTTTGGTATTGTGCTTTAAGATGGAGTGGGAGCCACCCAGTTTCAGTGTAAAGCATGCAGGTGTGGATGTCCTGGGCAGCCCCTATGGCTAGTTGACAGGCCTTATTTAGTAGAGTGTGCTGACCCTGTTTAGGGCAGTTTTAGTGCCTGCCCCATAGATAGGCAGTCCATAATCTATGGAGAACATCACTGAACTACTGATGGCAAGTTTCAGAACATCTGGTGTCATAGAGTGCCTATGGCGGTAGAGGACCCCAAGTTTTGTATTCGCTGACTTGACGACTGAGTCTGTATGGCCAGGGAAGGTTAGTGTATCGTCAAAGGTGATGTCCAAGTATTTGAACTTTGTTACTTGTTCCAGTGTTTCACCATTATGGTTCTGGATGAGCAAAGGCTGGTATTTCTTTTTGCTTTGGGAGGTAGAGAAGAGTAGACTTTTCGTCTTTTTTTATGGTTTAGTAGTAGTTTGTTTTGTGTGAACCAGGATTCAAGCTTGAGGAAGCTGTCTTGGAGTTCGGTTGTGATGTAGTTGTGATCTTTCCCAGCGACCGATGTCACTGCATCGTCAGCATAGAGAATAGTGCATGCTGTACATGCAGATGGTGCAGAGTTGATGAAGAGGCTGGAAAGCAGAGGGCCAAGAATAGAGCCCTGTGGGACCCTGTGGGACCCTGTGGGACACTTCCTTAGCAGAAGATAGGGTGTCTCCAATTTTGACTCGTTGTGACCTGTTTGTGAGGTAGCTTCTGAACCACGGTAACATGTCTGGGGATAGACCTGTTGAATGGAAGCAGTTTAGGAGTATTTTGTGGTTAACAGAGTCAAAGGCCTTCGTAAGGTCGATGAAGACTGAGCCAACTGCCTCCCCATTATCTAAGGCATCATAAAGCTGGGAAGAGTAATCAACAAGGGTGGTAAGTGTGGAGTGCTTTTTTCGGAACCCATGCTACTGTGGGCAAGGTAGGTTATATTTATTAAGATACTCTGTAAGCTGCTCTGAGACCATTCTTTCAAGTGCTTTAGAGAGGGGTGGTAGAATGGGTATTGGTCTGTAGTTGGACGTTAGAGTTTTGTCCCCGGCTTTAAAGACAGGCTAACTTCCATAGTTTTGGAAACACCCCCATTCTTAGAGATGCATTAAACACCATCAAGAGGGGACTGGCCAGTTCATTTAGGAGAAGACCCACGAGTTTCATATCCACTAGATCAGCTCCCATCCTGGTCTTGCCAAGAACCCTCTTAATGTGCTTGGTGGTTTCGGACTTGGTGACCTGCTTAAAGTAGAATGGTGGTATTGCATCCTTTGGGGGGTTAAGAGGGGTAGTGGAGTGTTGTTGCCCAAGCTGATCTTTAAAGTAGTCAGCAGGGAGTACTCCAGATAGGTCTGTGAAAGCATGGTTGAGCTCATTTGCGATGTCAATGGGTTCCTGTAGGGGACCCTTCCTTGTTACTAGTAGATTGGGTGAGGCCTTAGGGGTCTTTCCTGTTAGGGATTTGTTGGAGTTCCAGAATCTCTACCGGAGCCCCAGCTCTTGCTTAAGAGGTCCTTATAGTAGGAAACTTTTGTCTGCCGAATGAGCTTGGTGCAGGCGTTTCTAGCTGCCCTGTAGGCAATGAGTGATGCAGGAGTTCCAGATGATTTTGTAATGTTTTATTTTTTTATTTTTTTGTTGACCGGGTAAGTGCACTAGACAAATCCTGCCTATTTTCAGGCACAAGCCGGGGGAGGGGGATACAGATGAATGCCAACTGACCTTGAACCAGATTAAGCTGTTGTGGTAATTTTAGTGAATGTTTTGAAATGTGCCAGAAATTGTCTCTATTCTTCATTAAACTGAGCAGGGGGTTAGTGAGCCATGGGTTGGAGGCACCCCTGACTTTCTTTGTTTTGTATGGAGCAAATATATCACAAGCACTGTTGAAGTTCATTATGAAATAATTCAAGGCTTCCTTACCATCAATATCTCCTGCCAAAGGAGACCAGTCCAGTTGTGATGGGTACTGCTTGAAATGGTCACGTAGCCCCGGCTTCAGGTAGCGGTTTTTGGACACCTTAGGTGGGCCTTTGGTGAAATTGTTTGCCCAGGTGCACTTCACTGGGGAGTGATCACTGAAGCTGTCAGGCAGGACGGTGACATCTGATATATGCTCTGGATGTGTGGGAAGGAGCCAGTGTATAAGGGAGCTGTTCCCTGTTTTGTAGTTGATCCAAGTGTTATCGGTTACTATCTGGGTTAAGAATAGGCTTGGATATTAGATCCCTGGCTTTTGTCTCCTTCGGGGAGTAGCAGTTTATGTTAAAGTCACCTACAACGATCTTCTCCAAATTAGTACCTGACTGCTGCAGGTTGTCTGCAACTAGTTTTAGTCCGGTAGTTTGGTGCCCAGGTGGTATACAGTATATACTGTAGAGAGCAGTGTTACAAACTCGCTCAGCTGGTCAGCCCTCTACTCCCCAAGTACCAACCTCTGAGCGTTTGATTTGTGTACAGTGAACAGAACAAGATAACCCTCTTGTCTGTTTTGTGGGATCAAGTCACCTTAGTCTCAAGCTCTGGAGGGATTCAAACTGATAACCTCTTGTTAGCGTACTCAATTATCAGGCTCAGATAATTCTGTCTTCGGGGGGCCAGATACCTTTGCCTACAGGCACCCAACCTGGTCTTTCAATTGAACCCTTAGAACTCTGTGCAAGACTTTAGAGAACTCTATCCATTTCCCAGTTTGGTATATCAATAAGCTTAAAATACAGTGTCACTTATAACCACTCTAAGCTCTACTTAAATAAAAAGAAATGTCAAGGCAGTCCAAGCAGTTTCCGCTTTAAAATATATCTTTACTTTAAAATATCAAAACAGAACAATAAATACAGAACAGATATATCCCAAACACATACATTCTTAAAAACAAAACAGGTTTTTAAAGTACAAACTAAGCTCTCTTATCCACATAATACTTCTCTCCTACAGTGCTGATGTTGTCCTTCTTTTCTCAGTCAGAAATATTGTCTTGTGTGTCTCTGTCAAGGTTCTTTCAGCAATTAAACACAGTTCTGAGCTGGCCTTCTCTGAGGTCACCAAACTCCGCCTTGGTGTAACAAAAATCTATATTTTATATAACACAGGATGTCTAAATAAAATATTTAAAAAAACATAATAGGTGACCTCACTGACTTTCCTCTCCTCAGGTTAACCAGACAAAACTGGTTTGTGCTCTGCTAGACATAAATCTCAAAAGTTTCTTTGATCTAAGTCATTGTATTCAAAGCAAAAGTGTATTTGCCTCTTTAATCCTATCTGGGCCTTGGAATCTACACCTCAAAGGTCTCTCTGATGTAATTCAAGGGTTCCCTGGGAATGTATAGTTGGCCTTCCAAATTCGTCTGGGTCCTGTTTGGCCCAGCCATCAACCTCTTTGATGAAATGAGCTGGTTCCTGGAAGGTTATTCATAGCCCATGCATGCTCTTTCCATATGACACCTAGAGCAAAATCAAGATTCCCTAGGGATGCCATGAATAGCTAATTTATTCATAGGATCAAAGCAAATTTAACATACTAGTATTTAGATCTCTGTAGTTTAAATACCTCCTGTCCTTTGAACTTATCCTTGGGGTTTTTTGGATGTGTCAGTTCAGCAAGACTGTGAGTCTTCTGACTGCCCTTCCCATCACATATTTTATATGTAATAAAAAAAAAATTAGATACAGCACTCAGAGTTGGCTGTCTAC
Organism: Neoceratodus forsteri; assembly: GCA_016271365.2. NCBI lineage: Eukaryota > Metazoa > Chordata > Ceratodontiformes > Ceratodontidae > Neoceratodus > Neoceratodus forsteri. The sequence continues at coordinate 766,356,371 of CM028132.1, forward strand.
GTCACAAGCAGCAGTGTTTTGTTCTGTTGACCTATGATTAGCTTAAGATTCAGGATTTGGACCGCTTTTGTGTGTAGGCTGGAGTCAAAGGCCTGCACCTTTAATACAGATTTGGTATAGACTAGGCACCCTCCCCCACGTTTAGAGGTTCTATCTTGCCTGAAGGAGTTGTATCCGTCGAGGGAGATTGATGCATCCAGGATTTTCGGGGAAAGCCAGGTTTCTGTGAGTGCAGTAATGTCTAGGTTAGTCGCCTGTACCCAAACCTGGAATTGGGAGAACTTGGGTAGGAGACTGTTGATGCTTAAAGAGATGATAGTGAGTTGCCCTTTGTGTTTAGGCAGTCTAGTGGGGGTGGGTCCAGGGTTGGGGTGCACATTCTCTGACAGATGCAGCAACAGTAGGACAAGAGAATGAAGTAGATGGTACATGACGGTCGCACAGGAGCAGGTGTGCTTTTTACCCGAGGGGGAGGCTTGATGAGCAGTGTAAAAATGTGGTCAGATGTTTATCAGTGCAGCTACTGGGATCAGGTAGGTGCATGTGTAATATAGTAATCTTGTTCAAGGTACCAGGAGTCAAATGATGAAAAATAATCAAATCCACAGGAAATGGTGAACTACTGGGGACCAGTAAACTGTTGTTACTGTAGATCAAAGACCCAGAATGTGTTAAATTCCTGAAGGTGATAACACTGGCGTAGGGCTATGGGTGGGGGAGTGGTGGTATCGTGCTACCAGAGATAGGGGGGTCAGGGGACCACCACCACATCTTGAGTGTGGGGCTTTGGAGACTGCCACCAGGGCTGTTGAGCAGGTGGGCTGGGGGGCATGGCAGTGAGTATGCTCAGGGCAGATGGGTGGGGGTTTGGAGGTAGAGATCTCTGATGGTGTGTGGGCTTGACAGCATACCTCCTTGACTGCTAGTTGGGTTCAGGAGCCTGAAGTTAGGGATCAGGTGGCTAAGGATCTAAAGGCCAGACCAGAGTGTGTGTGTGTGTGGGGGGGGCGCTCATGAGTATTCAATGTAAACTCCAATCTCAGTGACATCACTGCAGAACTTGAATCTAAGGCCACCAAATTCAGTTCCCACCAGTGCCGAGGCAAGAGTGGTGGCCATTCCAGTAGTTTTGTCATTGAAACATATCATTTTAATAAGTGGGTAGACTAGAACAAGACAGATTAATCAGCATCCAGAACCGGGCATCTATGTTAACCACCACCACCACCACATTCCTGGGCCAGCGCCATCCCGGAGAGTTCAATGTATTTTGTGTTGCAATAGCAGCGGTTGCTTAGGGCTCAAATAGCTACAGATGAGTTTGTTACACAACTTCCTCCCAAAACAGAGCGGGTTTTGAGTTTATGCAAGTTTTAGGGTGATAAATTTACTAATGTGTAATGTAATACACTACACTGTGCCATGCTCGACTTTTCTTGCTGGATAAAAGTCCCTCGATAGCATAACTCACAGCCGTTTGGCACTGAAAGGAGGGACACATACTCTCCAAAGGAAGGATAATGTGGGACAGTGGCACTCAAAATGAGGGACACATCATTAAACATATAGAAGCAAGCACAATACATTGCTTTTATTAGCTCACTTTTAATTTTGCATCTGCCTCGTAGACTGGTAAGAAATTTAGGACAGGATATTCAAAACTGGGCTGATGTGTGGCACAATTAGATGCACCACCCAAATAAATGACCTGGTGCAGAAAAATGATATATTCAAACAAGATGCGTGATCTCAACAGATAATGCGTCCTGTATGAATATTGCTACTTGGGCAACTGGCACGGGGGGGGGGGGTGGCAGCTGACAGTGTGCTGATGCATCCCCAGGATGGGCTGAATACTGCCAGTGGGGGATGCGCTGCACCCTCAAAGGCGATATTCAGCCAGAATATGCAAATGAGTCCATTAGGCATGCATGGAGCAAATTGCCCTTATGCATGCCCATTATGCGCTCATTTGCACGTCTGTGCCCTGCAGGATGCACCTATGCTGGCCCCCCCACCAACACCCTCTCCAGATGCACAAGTGTTATTAAACAGACCCCAATTTCTGTAGTCTAGTGGCCCCCCAACCCATTCCCAATCCCCATACTAGTACCCCACATATGCTCCAATCCCCGTTGCACGTGATTATACCCCTGAATAGTGCCCAGTCCCTGTTCAAACTACAGTAGCACCCTGCATATGCTCTGATCACCGTTCGGCAGATAATTATATCCTGAATAGTGCCCGATCCCCATTCAAACTACAATAGCACCCTGTATATGAACTGTCCATTCCCCAATCCCAGTTCATACTAGGATTGTACCCCAAATACTTTCCATAGTTTAGTGGCCCCCCACCCCGGTAGACAGAACCCCCTTCCTGCCCCCGCACCACCCATGCTGGTGACTGGCACTTCCCTCTGCTCACCACCACGCCAGTCACCGGCTGAACAGTCCAGGAATGGTACTGTTCCAGAATAAGTACTCAACCAGTGAGCGTGTGTTCCGAACAGTAAGGTCCCTGGTCTGTTGAGTTGGCAGCTGGCCATGGTCGTGAGCAGAGGGCTGTGCCAGTTGCCAGCACGGGTGGTGTGTGGGGGGGTGCGGAGGGGGGGGGTTCTGCTTACTGGGGTGGGGGGGTGATGGCGGACCACTACACTATGGAAAGTATTCAGGTGGTCATTAGCTATGTGACCAAATACAAAAGAGAGAAACACAAAGAGCTGCTTGAATTGCAACAAAAAGTTAAGGACTTTGAGAAGAGAGCAGCAGGTGGAGAACAGGGAGAGATTTTTTTTATTACTATTTACTCCTCCTCTCTGAGCTGGTAGGTGGCTTCGGTCCTCTCCCTCGGAGGGGACTCATCTTTTTGGCTGGCTTTCCCCCGCACCCACCCCACTGGCCATCTCTTCCCCATGATACCTCTGAGGCCGGAAGATCAGAAGGCTGTGGGTTCTATCTCCGTACCAGGCACTTGGGTTAAATCCCAATACTGACGCTGTGGTGCTGCACTCCTGAGGTGCCGTATTTCGGATAAGATGTTAAACCGAGGTCCCATCTGCCTGTTCTTGTGGTAGTTCAGGTGGATGTTAAAGATCCCATGGCAGTTCTCGAAAAGAGCAGGGGAATTTCCCTGGTGCCTTGGCTGATTTTCCCCCCATTCACTAAAAATACCACCAACAGCTTAATCTGGTTCATTGTCAAATGGCATCCATCTGTATCCCCTTCCCCTGGGACGAGGCTGAAAATAGGCAGAATTGTCTAGTCCTCCTTTCCCGGTCAACAAAAACTAAATAAAATAAATAAAAACTCTTAAGAGATGGACTGTAGGAATCGGAGGGTTATAAACTACTAGCAGGATGCGAGAGACTAGCTGGGCTTATCTGAAGAGAGAAATATCTTATACTTCTGAGCCCTAGTGAACTTCAGTGTTTTACAATGCTAAAAAGGATAGAGCAATATATTGAAAGCTGTATAACTATAGAGCTAAAAGTGCTTCTAAAGATATTAAAGTGTTTATTCCTAGCATGTTACAAAAAGATAAGCTTCTATTTATTGGAGATCTGATTCAGTGATATTTTTTGCAATTTATGTGGACCCATCTGTATATAGTTGTAATGAATTGCGTCTTTTATGGTGTTTGTTTTGTTGTCAGTATATAAGTGGTAAAACTTTAACAAAAACATTTTACAAAAAAAAAATTAAAACCAGTTCCTCGTGTCCGCTGGTCCAACCCCCAACCTGCACCCATGCCCATGCCTGCTGTTTCAATACTATTCCCTGGTGGTCTAGCAGCACCTCCCTCCTCCTGCACCCATGCCCCCTGTTTCAGTAATATTCCCTGGTGTTTAGAGGTCCCTTCCTCCATCTGCAACCATGGCTACTGTTTCAATATTATTACCAGATGTCCAGTGGTCCATCCACCCACCTGATCATCTGCTTGATACACAGACACTGTTTCCCTGATGTCAAATGTATCCCCGCACCATCCCAATCCGCTGTACAATTATGTAATGCTGTTCCCTGGTGTGTAGTGGGCCCCCTATCCCAGTATGTAGTGCCAAAACACCCTGCTTCCCCCCATCCCGACCCTGAGCCAGTGACCAGCACAGTCTGCGATCCATCATGGCCTGCCACCGACTGAATTGTACAATCACTTGTTACAGTATGCGCTTATTGACAGCTCAGTTGGCACCCTGCAGCACCCTCCCTCCCTTCTTGGTCAGTTACTGACCTGCACTCCCACCAGACCTCCACCTGGTGGCAGTAATTCAGTGGGAGTGGCGCACCACCCACCCTGGGAGAGGATAGCAGTCCTTCGGACACTCAAGCCTCTCCCTCCCTGGCCAACCCCCGACGACCCGTTTGCATCATGAACACGGGTCACTAGCATGGCAGAAGGTAAGGCATGGATGCCTCTACCCTCCACGTCACTGGGCCAGCCCCGCCTGGCAGCTCTTTTTTTTTTTAATGTGGTTCCCCCCCCGGATGCACACGTTCCAGCAGGTTAATGTCCTATTTGAGGTGTGGGCACCAGTACTGAACTCCATACTGTAGATGCGGCCTTACCAGTGACCTGTACAAGGGCAGTATAACTGTCTCTCTCCTACTACTGATCCTCCTAGATATGCATCCCAGCATCTTGTTTGCCTTTACTGCTGCTTTCTTGCACTGCGTAGAGTGCTTCAGGTCACTAGTGCTCATCACTCCCAGGTCCTTCTCCTCCTTCTCGCTAACAAATAGGGAGGCTAATAAATTCATGTGCATACAAGATTTTTCCAAATAACCTGCCTGGATACATCATAAAACTACATACTCCTAGACAATGTGCACGGAAAAAGGTCGCTCTTCGGCTGTGGCTGCTTAAGGTAAAAATATATTACATAGAAAAACCTTGCAGCCCTCCCTCAGGTTCAGTTCATATATCAAGCTGTAAAACACCATACTTCTAGACACCCTGGCATGTGCCACATAGACAGGGAAGACTGCCATTAGCTGTTCATTTCCCACCCTCTGGAACTGGCTACAGCCTACTCCAAAACTCTCAGCATTGGTAAGCACAAGCACCGTTAAGAAGCTCCTTAGTAAAGGATATGCTGAAAACTGTTTGTGTAGCTAGTGTTTACCTAGATTATGTGGGATCACAACATGAGGTACTCAAATCCTATGTAAAGAATATGTTTTTCTTAATGAGTTTTTCATCATAACTATTGCTGAAGACACTGATTAACACCACACAGAGCGGCCTTGAAGTCCAGATAGGCCATGTCCACTGCCCCCTCGCTGGTTGATTACCCGAGTCACCCAATCAAAAAGCTCAATTAGATGTGTTTTCTCATCCTGCTGCTTCCCCTAGAGGGATATAGTGAATGACCTTTGCCGACGTCATGCCTGGCAGGAACTCTACCCCCCCCCGCCCCTCCACCTAATTCCTTTTATTATAGAGTCCACAACCAGTAGGAGCTTGTTCTCCACCTCTCTCTGATTACCTCTCCTTTTTATCCTCCCTCCACCCCCTCACATTCCGTTTTCTACCCTATCTCCAATACCACCTTTGTCCATTTTGTCTCCTGTAGCACACTGACTTCGCCATTCGCTTCCCAAGCTTCCTGCGCCCCGCAAGCATTTATTGCTAGGTCTGCCATGTCTGCCTCACCATCCAAAATTTTTTTCATACCCTGTAGATCTGCCCCTGCCCTGACTGATTTTCCCTGAGGAACTGCCCCCCTTTCCAGCACCATCTAGTCTCAGCTTTTCTGAACCTGAGCACACTGCCCGCTCCTCCTTTTGGGTTTGCCCTTCTTGAGGTGAGTTCACCCCTGCACTCCCATTTCTATGCTTGCTGCCCTGTTTGTGCCTTCCCAAAAGGGCACCCCCTTTTCCGATTTTTCTGACCCTCCCTCCTCTCTTGCTACTCCTACTTCCCCTAGGTACTCCTCATCTCCATTTTTCTGACGTTCTCCCTCTTTCGGTGCCTTTAGAGGAGCATATCTGTTTTTCTGCTCAAAGCCCACTGCCTGTGTGCCCCTGCTTTGGTCTCTACCCACTGCCCCCTCCTTCCTTCCCTCTCCTTGCAGGCTTTGGACCTCTTTACTTTTATCTCCTGCCATTCCCCCTGGTTTCCCTTGCTGCCTCTATTTGGGATTATTGTGTCCCCCCTGAAGCCATCCCTTCTGCTTTCTTGCTCCTCTTCTTGCCCCCAATCCCACTCCCATCTATGCCTGCCTATTACCTGGTTTGTTCTTTGTGTCCCAACAGCTCCGTCTCTAATTGCAACTTCCCTCTCAGCGGAACCCCACCAGTCCTCCATTCTGCTCCTCCCCCTTTCCGAGTTTAGCTCCCACCTCAGCCTCCTCACCTCCTCCCTTAGCTGTGCAAGCTGCCTACATACCATGCAACTTCCTATCCTTCAAACCATATCCAGTACAATGGCTGACCCTCATCCATTACACCCCACCACTCTCCCAGAGATGCCCCTGGCCCTTGCAGCCTGTGACCATGCCCCAAACCCACCCTCACCCTGCTCCAGTTTCCTCTCCCAGTTGTTTGCCCCGCCATATCCCCTTTCCTTGTAACTCTACCCTGAAGGCCCAGTACCTAAGCTGTAGATTTAAAATACTATATCACCTATCTTGTGTTTCCACTCAACCACCTGTAGAAACACCCATAGGTATACCCAGGGTGCAGTACATTTTTTTCAGCAGCAGTAATAGTATTATCCGCGTTTCCACCAACTTGGCAGTATAGTTTCAGCAACAGCAATAGTGCAATCAGCAGTTACACCTGGCACACACAGAGATTTTCAGTAGCTGTTCCACACCAAACACACTGAACAATTCTCAGTAGCAGTATAGTTTCAACAGCAGCAATAGTATACTCAGGAGTTATACCCAATGTACACAGAAATGGACACATGGGAACGAGCTGTGGCTTAACCCACAGAGTGGGGCCGCAGGAGCGGGACCCCCACCAGCGGACAGTCGTGGTAGCGCTAACGGTGATGGAGCGGGGTCTCCTGCCTCTAGACTGGGATTTTTTAAACAAGATGGGGGAGTCTGTTGGAGAGTCAAGTGGGACAAGGACTTCGCCCAATCCTGTGACAGTAGGTGAGAGCATCGTGCATTGGCCTGCAATTAACCCGCTTCAGATTTCTTGTCTCAGGATGTGCCTTAGCAGTATTGGACATAATGTATGCAGATTAAAAATCCCCCGGAGGGATCCACATGGCCGATCATCCCCATCACACTTCACTTCCCACCGGCATCTGGAGCAACCGTCACCCCATACTACTGAAAAGTGACATTGACCACGAGCTGGCAATAAATAAGCATGTGCTTATACAAGGGGGCTGTGCCAGTCACCTGCTCCATTCCAGGATAGAGAGTGTGGGGTGGATACTACCTGTTGAATTTGGATGAGGGAAGCAGGGGGGCCTATACTTGACTTCTGTACCACTGTAGCACCAGGCATGAATTGGAATTTGGCACAGGTGATGGACTGAGGTAATATATTTAAAAAAAATATATTCTATTTATACTATATATGGGAATCGGGACAGGGAGGGAGAGGGGGATCATTACCACTAGACGACCAGGTACATTTAACTAACCACAGGTGGCAGGGATAATGGAGGGTGGGTGCTACAAGTATGAATATAAACATGTAGTCTGGAGAGTGGCGGATGATCAGGTGAGGGGAGGGACCATTATCCATATATACATATATTTATTTTTTTAAACGGGCATGCCAGTGCAGACAGTTGATCAGATGAGGGGAGGGTCCACTAGCACCCAGGGTTTTTGTTGTTTTAAATTCACATCTGATTGTGATTTTTATTTATTATATTATTGGCCACTTATGTAGCAGTGCAGATCAGGCAGAATTAAGGCGAAAGTTCAAAAGTAGATTTCCGAAATTGCACAGAATTGAAAGTCTAATTTTCGCTTATATTCCACCAGTGAAAATTTTTCTATCGCACACCGCTAGGAGTCACCGAACCCCATACACCAACCAAATGCCATATGCGTAATCCAGACTTCTTTCCCTGGTATCTGGTGGCGTACCAAGCCCTGCCGATAAGTATCACCATAATATAATGTCTTCACTGGTGTCTAGTGGAACTCCCCTCATGCAGATCTGCATCATTATATATGAAGTATAATTTTACTGTTTCTTCAGTGGTCCCTTCCCCCTGTCACCTTTTCTCCGATCCCTACTCTAATGCATGTCCATGGTGTATAATGGTCACCACCTCCACACTATTTTCAATCCCTATGATAGATGAAAAACTGACACAAGTTTTTTTTTTTCACAAAATGAAATGTTTCTCCGATCAGCCCAACCAACCTTTAATTACAACTAAGCATCCATAAACCATTGTATACCCCCCTCTTCGGCAAAAGTCTACCTGTGACCTGTTCCCCCCATCCCAGCCAGAGTCCAACTGTGACCTGTCCCCCCAGAAAGAGTCCAACTGTGACCTGCCTTCCTCCCGGCCAGAGTCAGACTGTGAACCATCCAGAGTCCAACTGTGACATGACCTCCTCCCCAGCCCAATTACATCAGACACCTGCCCACCCTCTCTGAACAGAATCCAACTGTGACCTGCCCCTCCCTCCCAAGCCACAGTCCAACTATGATCTGCCCCCCGGCAAGAGTCCAACTGTGACCTGTCCCCCTTCCTGGCCAGATTTAAACTGTGACCTGACCCCCGGCCATAGAAGTCAAAGTACAAAGGTGATCTTTGAGCTGTTGCCCCACAAGTTTCTCGACAGCCTTGCTTAGAAATGACAGATTGTAGATGGGACGGTAATTTGCAAGGACGTCAGGGCAAAGATATGGTTTCTTCAGGAGGGATCACACCAGGGCTTCCTTCATGGCCTCTAGGAAGACAGCCTCTGACATCGAACACCGGGCAATCCCTGTGAATACCTGGACAACAGCCCCAGTCCATCTCATCCAGAAACTTGTTAGGGCTGGGTTCAGTTCACAATATGTGTGCTTCAGGTCTGATATCCTCTTTATGACCTCAGCCACCTCCACCAGTTTAAACTCCTCCCAGATTGACAGAGTTCCTCTGTTCCCTCCAGCCCGACCACTAGTCTCGCCTCACTGATGGAATCCCTGACCGAATGGAGGACACTCTGTCAGAGAAGAACAGAGCAAACTTCTCACATAAAGTGAGTGAAAAGGCTTTTTTCAGCTGCAGGCAAGTTGAGCGAAGTAGTCTGTCCACAGTCCAAAAAGCTGAGAAGGTCTGTTCCTCCCTGCAGCAATTTCCCTGGACAGAAATTCTGCCTTCTTATGTGGGTAATTTCCCCCTTGTGTTCATTGTAATGCCTGGACACCGAGATTTTCTATTGGATGCTGTTGTTCCCCTGGAGACGGGATGGGCTGGATCAGTGAGCAAGAGGGGTGCATGAACCAGAGGTGAGTTATGGGCAGGAAGTTGGGTTTATACTGTATCTGTCAGGGTCGGGCACGAACCAGCCAGCAGTACAAAGCGTCAGCAAGATGGTTACCAAGATATTTCAGGATCAGCATGCAATCAAAGCAAGTAACAGACAGGGTAGGTAAAGTCTGGTAGTCATTCCTGAGCAGCAGAAGCATCTTTGAGCAGCTGTAACCAGCACAGCATCAGCCTGTTGTGTTGGCCCTATTCTTGAGGTACAGATGAGGCTATGAGAGAGCAGGAGTGCCTGGACCTGGCAGCAGTTAAACAGGATGGGGGGAGTCTGTTGGGGAGTAAAGTAGGATGAGGACTTCACCCAGTTATGTGACAGAGGGTGAGAGCATCGTGTATTGACCTGCAGTTTACCTGCTACAGATTTCGTATCTCAGTCCGGGAACTATTTTCTTTGGCGGAAGCATAAGAACTTCATTTCTGAGCATAATAAACTAATTACTATTTATTCAAACTTAAAAACTTTTCTCACTTACTTTGAAAAAATTGTATAATCGCAGTATCCCACTTGAGAGTGTGGGTGATGCCAGGATTTACCCACTTCTGGTATGGTTTACTCACTCGGCCAGCGGCCTCGTGACCAAACTTCACCAGGCGTCATTAAATACTGGCTTCACCGACACCATCTTGTTGTATATTGCTTAAATCACCTACAGCTGATATCAGAGTGGTATTGCCGCAGTGGGAGCTTCAGTAGCATGCAGTGCATGTTAGATCTTTTATAATCTTCAGTCAGATGTTTTCCAGTTTGTCTTTTCTCCAAGAGGAGAAGTACATTCATCTTTGACTGTACTTTGCCCCAGGAGGATAGTGGGGCCAGCAGAAAAAAGATCCGAGCTTATATAAACTCATGCACTGCAGAGTAGTCATTTATTTATATTTATTTGATAACCAGGTGAGTGCACTGGTGGCAAAGCTCCTCTTTCAGGTATGACTCGGCCAGGTTGTTGAATCACCTGCTGCTGCAATACTGCTGTGATGTCAGCTACTGGTGGGGGGAAGGGGGTCTAGGAGTGGTAGGCAAAGTAATGGAATCACTGTTGAAGGAAAGGATTGAGGAATACCTGGTAGCCAGCTGTCTACAGGGCATGGGGCAACATGATTTCATAGTGGGGAGGTCTTGCCAGACAAACTTGATATAGTTCTTTAACTGGGTCACCAAATAAGTGGATCAGGGAGGAGAAGTGGACGTGGGATACATGGATTTCAGCAAGGCATTTGACACCATTCCACATAGAAGACCGATAAGCAAGCTGGACAGCATATGAGTAGGGCTAAAATAGTAAAATGGGTGGAATGTTGGATGCGAAATATGAGTCAGAGTGTGTTGGCAAATGGCATCCACTCAGTAATCGGTAAAGTGACCAGTGGAGTGCTGTAGGGATCAGTATTGGTTGCCGGTCTTCTTCAGTGTCTTTATCAGTGACATTACAGAAGGGCTAGAAGGGAAGTTATTCCTGGTTTGCTTTTACTACTAACCCCTGCACAATGAATCAGTGCTGCACTGTCCTAGTCCACTGTAGATTAGAAAAACTAACATTTTTCCTGGCTGGTACCAGTGTCTGCTGTCCACTTGGGGACCATTACAGTGACAGCGATTCCATCATTTTTACTACCACAGAGGTCAAGCTGACTGGTCTATAGTTTCCCACTTCCTCTTTTGTGAAGGGGTATCATGTTTGCCCTCCCCCAGTCTTCTGGCACTACTCCCTCTTCCATTGATTTGTTGAATAGGTTTGTCAGTGGTGTCAGCAGCACCAGTCTGAGTTCATTGAGTATTCTGGGATGTATCCTATCCGGCCCCATCGCCTTGTCCACTTTCAATTTCAAGAATTCCTTTAGGACTCTCTCTTCTGTGAATGGACTGGTGTCCACCCCTCTTCTCTGTTTGTGGTTATTAGCTGATTTGGTCCCTCTCCTCCCCTTCTTTTGTGAATACTGAGCAGAAGTATTCATTCAGGATCTCCGATATTTCTAGGTCCCCCTCTGCCTGAGTGTACTGATTCTGATCTGCCAAGGGGAAGGTGTGGTCAGTCACCTCTAGAAGGGCAGTCTTGGTGGACTGCCCAAGCCAGAATCACACTGCACTCAGGAGGTTATGCTTACAGAGCTGTTCTAAAACTTTGTGGATTAAATTACTAAAGTTTGGGCAAGACAGGCAAAATCAAAATTGGCATAGCTAACATACATGCATGCAGCTTTAACCCTTGCTGTGCCACGGACGGATATGTCAATCCAGAATCCTATTTACATAGCTGCTCTGCTCTGTACTGCATTACATTTTGGTCCTACCCCAGACCTGAGCCAGTTGCTGTTTAGCTTATATGGTGGCCCATCGCTGAGCTATTGTAGGATGCACTGGAGACAGGCCCTCCCAAGTCCGGGGAGGAGGAGGAGGATGCTGGGAGGCATATGGGAGTGCTGGGAGAATCATTTCTGTGTCACATCGAGCAGTGAAGCCTGTTCACATGGCTGCTTACACCACTACTTCCATACTATATCTCTAGGTATGCAGCAGATCCGGGAGAGAAAAGAGTTGCAACTTACTGTGATTGGGTAAGTGTCCACACAGTGCTCAGGTTGTTGCAGTGCAAATGCAGCCATGTAAATTGACTTAAAGTTGTGCTACTAACAAAGATGTCACACAGTGCACTGACTCTGCCACAGTCTACACACATCACGATGAAACTGTGGGGACGAGAGCCCATTCAGCAAGGGCACACAGGGTTGGGGACAGGGGCTGACACAACTGTGTACTGACCTTGTGGTAGTACCAAGGCAGTGTAGTGTACTGCTGCAAAGTCTGCCAGTTGGAGCAGGATAGGCTAGGTGCCACGGTTGAGAACACAACATAGCCCAGGAGCTGAAAACCAAGTTTCAAGGAAAGAGGACTAGTTAACAACATATCAGCAGGGTGAAACAGAACAGTTTGTGAGCTGGTGGTCAGTTTGGCTGCTAGCTTTAAAAAATCTGATAGCCAAATCAGATATTTTTTTGGTCATACTTTTTTAAGGACCCAACAATCACTTTGTGCACAGATAGCCACTTGGCTGGCAACTTTCAAAATCTGGTAGGTAGCCAAAAACATTTTTTTAGAGGCCATTGGGAACTTGACTACCCAATTAGTCCCGCTTAGCATATCAGGGACATACACAAGCGTATTGCAGACAGGAAGGGTGTACTGGGCCCAACAAAGATCCTGTCAGCACACTTGGGCATGAGCACACAGCCCCAAGCCCATTAGTAACAGGACAACATATGGCACCACAGCCCAGCACACAGCAGCCAGCAGTGGTGAGTGGTCATTGCAGCAAGGCCACAAGGAACGCATGTCACCTTAACGTGCACCTTTTCACGTTTTGTCAAGCATACTGATCAGGTGTACTGCACATGTCCTACAGTGCACGTGTACACTATTCATACCATCATGCTGACACACCATGTAGCACATTACAGATGTCACACAAGTATACCACACTCACACCCCATCAAGTTAGTCATACATATGTACAGTACCACACTTGTACCCCCTCATAGAAACCATATATGTACACCATACTCGCACTCCATCACAGAACCCCTACATGTACACCACAATTACACCGCATTACAGAACCCATAAATCTATACCTCACTCACGCTCCATCACAGAAACCATACATGTACACCACACTCACACCCCATCACAGAAGTCATACATGTAAACCACACACACACACACACACACACACACACACACATCATCACAGAAGCCATACGTGTATACCACACTCAAGCCCCATCACAGAAGTCTCACATGTACACCACACTCACATCCCATCACAGAAGCCATACATGTATACCACACTCAAGCCCCATCACAGAAATCATACATGTACACCACATTCACGCCATCATCATAGTCGTCATACATGTACACACCACTCACATAGCACCATTGGCATGCACAACAGTTGTATGATGCTCAGGGGAGAACACTGTCATGGTGGCATACCAACCCCCTCCCCCCACACACACACACATATGCATAACAATGTCATTTATACATCTTCAATTTAATGCACCCTGCAGAAGTCCAGGTCTCACCGCTTCCCTGATAGGATGTCTGTGACACGTGGACAGCCAGTTCTGAGTACACTATGATTTTTTGTAATATAAAAATGAGTTATGGACTGTCTCTCATGAGAGATGCTGAGACAGCATGTGAAATCACACACACACACACACACACACACACACACAGATTTTAGATACAAGGTGTTACCTGGAAGGCCAGAAGCTAATTACAGACTAGAACAGGCCTTATTCAAGAATCTTCTGTTTTTCTAAGTTAAATATAGCTTTAACTGCTAAGAGGGAAATCAGTATCCATTTTGTGAAGTTTCGAGGAGGGAAACCAGGTTTAGCACACTGGTGCGAAATCATAAATGCTTTGATGTCTGTGTGAGAGGGGATACTGCTCATATATGAAAGGAAATGTACATACTTGATTGGGGAGGTCACATGGGGAAAGGAGTTTCTGCTGATGTAACCTTAATTAACTTTCCTTCTAAAATGATAAAACCTCCTGGGTGTATGATTTTTAATAAACAGAAGGGAGCTAGGTGACCTCACACAAAGGGCTTGGCAAATACAGTTTTTTAAAGAGTACTCTAGTTTTCCTTCAGAGACACTTTTATTTACACTCTGACAAAGAAACATCTTTGAGCACTTTAAGGAAGTATACAGGTAGAGAGAGACAAATCTAAGTACTGTAGTAGGAATTGCACTGTTAGAACCTTGTTCTTTTAAAAGGTTGTATGGTTCTTGTGATATATGGGTCTGTATTTTATGTTTTACATATTTTTTATCTATTTTAGTAAAACTATTTTTAGAGCCTACTTGGTCTGTCTTTGAATTTCTTTCTTTAACAAGTGAAGTATATGTGGTTAAAGCAGACGCTGTGCATAAGCTTGAATGGTGATACCAAACTGGAAAAAGGTAAGAGTAATCTGAGGTCTTTCTTAGAGTTTTTAAGGGTTCATTTTGTACACCTGGTTAGGTGCCCATAGGCAAAGATATCTGGCCCCCCGAAGACAGAATTATCTCAGCCTGTGCATTGGGTATGCTAGCAAGAGGTGCACAGTTTGAATCCCTCCAGAACTGAGACCAAAGGTTGATTCGAACCCACAAAACAGACGGGAGGGTTACCCTGTTTCTGTTAACTGTTCACAAGACTGCGCTCAGAGGTTGGCACTTTGGGAGTAGAGGGCTGACCGGCTGAGTGGGTTTGTGACAGTGTCTACATATGGCCTCACAGCCTGTGCCGTGCTGCACAGTACTGCTGTCCCGAAATGAATCCCAATGCCCTGCTTGGTATCAGACTGTGACCACAGTGACAGTGGATAGGATGCCCAGATTGTCTGTATGGGCATCCTGTCCACTATTAAGCCATAGTCTGAGTCTGGTACCAAGCAGGGCATTGGGATTAAATTCGGGACAGCAATATTGTGCAGCATGGCACAGGCTGTGAACATTCTGCGCACCCTACCAGGAGGGGCAAGCATCATGATGCCACCTATATACCATGTCATGGCTGGATGACAGTTTCTGCAGTCCTTCTACTACTAGGAAGTGTGTAGCGTCCAGAAATTGCCCTTTGGCAGGTAGTGTATTAACCATGCCCATCATACTACTGAGGGACAAATTCCTATCCTACCTGGTCAACGCTGGTTAACTGGGTGTGCAACCCAGAATCTGTATGTACAGCCTGACATTATGATTACACCATGTGTAAAGTGACACTGATGCCCGTTTTATGTATGTCGCTACCAGACTACCACTGCTGTCTACAGATGTTTGTGCTGGAGTTCCACGAGAGAAAGGATGATGGAGTGCTAGTGGTAGTATCACACCTGATGACCACAAACTTCTGGATGCCAGAGCTGCTGGTGCTGATGGGTCACCAGTACCATAATAAGCCGGAGCGTATGTAAGGCAGTGCTGGAGCCCTGCAATGTACATACTGCTTCTATCCTGCATACCTACTATTCTGTATATCCTGTGTTGGTGCTATCCTAGCTCTCAGTTGGGAGGGGGGGATGTTGCCCATCCGTGTATCGTGTGTGCTATGGGGTGCATGGCTCTCTGCACATGGGTGTGTTGTTTATCCGTGTCCCCTGATGTTTTGTTGTTGCAAGCATATCATGGGATGCTTAGGTGGATGGTACTGAGTGAGTTCCCTTATGGAGTCAGCAGCCCACCAGGGTCTTGGGAGGCCACAGAGAAGGACTGCACCATCATCCTGTGGTCTGGCCAGTGATGGAGATGGCAAGTGTTTGCTGCAACCATACATTATACTGTGTTGCATCTGAGTTCATATACTCAATTTAACAATGCAGCCTGATGGCACATACATCAATACAGGCAAATTCTACAATGCACAACCACGTCTGTGTGTTTCTTCTGCATGACATCTCCAGTGAAGTATGCAGCAGGGTGGACCTAGGGACAACAATCCCGCACAGTGAGTCTGATGCAAGGTGGACCTGGGGAACTGTGAGTAGCCAGGAGGGATCCATGGGCTGTCATAGGGGATCTGTATGTCTCAGTTGGGAATACTTTGGTGACTGGAGCGACCCATGGTGGCTGTGGGCAGACATAGGTGACTAAAGAATATACATATGTGGCATGGGAGATTACTGGCTACTGATCAGACATGGGAAGTGGTCTCTCTGCACTAGCCCAGTGTTTTGAGGGGGCCCGTGACATGGCGCGAGGTGTGTGCTGTAACTGGCTCTCAATGTTTCCAAGCCACACTCGCTGTACCTGTATGCATCGTGGCTTCTGATGGGCTTTCCTGTAGTGCAGTCTGTCACCCTGCCTGCTATGCATCATGCTGCTTCATGCATGTGCATACCTGTTGGGCACCTCTGCTGTTCTGTGTTCACGCCTCCTCCTGCATGCATTGTCCCTGTGCTGTGTACCTGCATCTGTGTCTCTGCTGCCTGCCAGTACGCAGTGGAGGCGCATGCCGCATGAGTATTGGCCATACATTTCCATGTCATATCCCTTCCGATGGTGCTGTTACACAGCATACTGTGTTGCGTAGCTGTTAGTGCATCAGACCCACTGTGTGGTATTATTTTCTCCAATCTGGGTATTCAGGGGGGGTCTTTAAGTGGACGTTCAGTGCTGGGAGCTGAAAGAGCCGGAGCCTAGGTCTTGGTTCATAACACTGTTGTTGAGGGGAGCAGGCAGGACCCATTCAATGAGAGTCAAGTGGAGCCACTAGCAAATCCAGCTCTATAGAGAAGTAGTACAGGGTACTTTCAATCCCCTTAGGTCAGTTAACAATAGCTGTTTTGATCTGATCTCAGTTATATAAAAAGTACTTTACATTTTGATGGGAAAGTGCTAACCCCTAGACAGAATGGCTACGGATGGTGCCCTGTTGCTGCAGTGGCGTCACTTTTCTGGGCTGGTGGGAACAAGTAAAAGTGGTCAAAGTAGAGTGTTGAAGGTCTCAAAACCATGGAGGCACTATGACAGTATACACAGAATGGGTAGAAACATAGAAACATAGACTTTGACGGCAGATAAGGACCACTTGGCCCACCCAGTCTGCCCATTTCCCTACCTATTGCATAAGCTGCAGATTCTAGTTAACCAACAGCCTATTTCCTGCAACCCCCCATTATAATTGCTTTATGTCTGTCCCATGCATGTTTGAATTCCTCCACTGTTTTAGACCCCACAACCTCTCCAGAAAGGCGGTTCCATGCATCCACCACTCTCTCCATGAAAAAGAATTTCCTCACATTACCCCTGAGCCGTCCCCCCTCTAACTTTAAATTGTGCCCCCTTGTTCTTACACATCTCTTTTTCTGAAAGATGCTACCCTCCTGGACTTTGTTGATTCCCTTGAGGTACTTAAAAGTTTCTATCATGTCCCCCCTGTCCCTCCTTTCATCAAGGGTATACATATTAAGCTCTCTCAGTCTTCATATGGTTTCTGATGTAGACCCTGCACCATTTTAGTTGCCCTCCTCTGGACTGCTTCCATCCTGTCTATGTCCTTGCGTAGATGAGGTCTCCAGAACTGCACGCAGTACTCCAGATGGGGTCTCGCCAACTGTCTGTATAGAGGGATAACCACTTCCCTTTTTCTACTTGTGATGCCCTCCTATGCATCCCAGTATCCCCTGGCTTTCCTACTGACTTCTCACATTGCATACCCACCTTTAGGTCATCTGATATGACTACACCCAGATCCCTTTCCATTATTGTTGTTGTTAGTACCTCCCCTGCTGTTGTGTACTCTTCTCCTGGATTTTTATTTCCCAGGTGCATTACTTTGCACTTCTTTGGATTGAATCTAAGTTGCCATATATCTGACCATTCCTCCAACCTTGCCAAGTCCCTTCTCATCCTTTCTCACCCCTTGTGTATCAACTCTGTTACAGATCTTTGTGTCATCCATAAAGAGGCATACCTTTCCTTCCAGACCCTCTGCAATGTCACCTATAAAGACGTTAAAGAGGACTGGACCCAGTACTGAGCCCTGAGGTACTCCACTAGTAACCCCCCTTTCTTCAGAATGTGTTCCATTCACTATTACCTTCTGTGTCCTGTTGTGCAGCCAGTTTTCTACCCAGGCTACCACCCTGGGACCCACTCCCAGGCTGGCTAACTTGATTATTAATCTTTTGTGCAAGACTGTGTCAAATGCCTTGCTAAAGTCTAGGTAGGCCATATCCACAGCCCCTCCCTGGTCTATTACTTTGGTCACCCAGTCAAAGAAATCGATTAGATTTGTCTGACATGACCTTCCTGCTGTGAATCCATGCTGCTTTGGGTCCAGTGCCCTGCTGGCCTCTAGGTACTCAACAATTCTTTCTTTCAGAAGTGATTCCATCATTTTCCCCACCACTGAGGTCAAACTAACAGGTCTGTAGTTTCTGCTTCTGCCTTGCTCCCACTTTTGTGAAGGGGAATCACATCTGCCCTCCTCCAGTCCTCAGTTACCACCCATCTTTCCATGATTTGTTAAAAGTGTGGTTAGTGGTGTCACTAGGTCCTCCTTAGCTCTTTTAGGATTCTAGTGAATCCCGTCAGGCCCCATTGCTTTGTCCACCTTGAGTTTTAGAAGTTCTTTCAGTACTCTTTCTTCTTTAAATGGACTGGTATCAACCCCACTATCCAGAGTGCTTCTACTGTTTGGTTTAGGTAACTCCTCCTCTTCTTCTTTTGTGAATACTGAGCAAAAGTATTCATTATCTCTGCCTTTTCACTGTCTCCCTCTGCCCACCTCCCCTCTCCTTTATTAATCTTCCCTATCCCTCCCTTAACCTTTCTATGTTCCCTAATGTACCTATAAAAGGTTTTATCCCCCTTCTTAACTGAGTTGGCTATCCTTTCCTCGGTTTGGGCCTTTGCTTTTCTGACTGCCTTCCCCACTTCTTTCTGCTTTAATTGATACAGTTCCCTGTCGTGCTCTGTCTGTGATTCCTTATACTTTTTGAATGCAGCCTTTTTCTCCTTAACCTTCCCTGACACTTCTTTTGAGAGCCATAGTGGTTTTTTATTCCGCTTTGTTTTCTTTATTTGTTTCACACAAAGACTTGTTGCCTCCATGATGGCAGTTTTGATTTTTCTCCATTGTTCTTCCACCCCTCCTTTCTGGCCATTTGCTAATGCATTCCTCAGGTATTCACCCATTTGCCAAAGTCAGCCTTCTAAAGTCCAGTATCCTTGTATTTGTGGCTTGTCTCCATCGTTGTGTTTATTGTGAAGCACACTGTGCAGTGGTCGCTTGTTCCCAGGTGTCTACTGACTTCTAAGTTTGTGATCCTCTCTCCATTTGAGAGTACCAGGTCTAATATTGCTCCCTCCCGAGCGGGTTCCACCACTAGCTGTCTAAGGCATGCTCCTGTAGGGCATCGAGAATGACCCTGCTCTTGGATGTGGCTGCAGTCCATGTTGCCCAGTTAACATCTGGCATATTCAGGTCCCCCATCAACAGTATCTCCCCTTTTTCAGCCATTTTGAGAATGCCCTCTATTATTTTCTTGTCCATTTCCTCCCCTTGAGATGGGGGTCTGTACACAACCCCTGTGAGGATTGTGCTGCCATTCCCTGTCTCCAATGTGACCCACAGTTCCTCTTGTCCTCCCCCTTTACCTTTTAGTTCTGTTACTTTGATCCCTTCCCTTATGTAGAGAGCTACTCCACCTCCTCTTCTACCCTCCCTGTCCCTTCTGTAGATTGTGTACCCTGGTATGTTGACATCCCAGTCATGGTTCTCCATGTACCATGTTTCTGTGACTGCCACAATATCCAAGTGTTCCACTTCCATCAGGGCTACTAGCTCTGGAAGCTTGTTTCCCAGACTACGGGCATTGGTACTCATTGCCCTCCATTTAATGTTGGCTTTATCCTTTTTTACCCCATCCCTGCTCTTATTGCCCTTGTCCATTTTTCCATTTACTCCTGTCCTGCCCTCTGTCAAGCTGTGTACCTCAGTGTTTACCCTACTACCTGCCATGCTTTGAGGGGGGAGGCTTGAACTTTCCTGTTTCCTATCAGCACCTTCCCCCTTGGCTAGTTTAAAAGCTTGCCAAGGAAGCCTTTAAACCTTTCACCTAGGAGTGTGTTTCCCTTCCTGGACAGATGCAGACCATCATGCCAGTATAGACCTTCATCTCTCCAGGTGGACCCCCAGTCCCCAACATGAGGAGACCCGAGGGGCTATATTCACAGCGTTTTGCAGTGATCAAAGGAAGCAGGGCTTTTTTTCTAGTACAATGGGTATTTATTACCAACAAAGGGTTAACGCCCCCAAGAAGTTATGAATGTTGGCAAGGGTGTATGCACGCATACTCACTATACACATTTGTGTAGTTTCATAAGGACCTGACCCACAATAATATGTCTTTTTGCATCCATCATCGTTCAAAATTTGGACCAAAGGAGAATATGCAATAGTTACATTTTTAAACAAAGCCACTAGACAGTGACTGAGACATTTTAAATTTTGAAACATAGAAACATAGAATTTGATGGCAGATAATGACCGTTTGGCCCACCTACTCTGCCCATTTCCCTATCCAATGGATAATCTGCAGATCCTAGTTAACCAACAGCCTACTTCCTCCTACCCCCCACAAGAATTGCCTTATGTCTGTCCCATGCATTCTTGAATTCCCCCACTGTTTTTGACTCCATGACCTTCTTGCTGTTCCATACATCCATAACCCTCTCCGTGAAAAAATACTTCCTCACATTACAGCGGAGCCATCCCTACTCTACCTTCAGATTGTGTCTCATTGTTCTTGCACATCTCTTTTTCTGAAAGATGCTACCCTCTTGGACTTGGTTGATTCCCTTGAGGTACTTGAAAGTTTCTGTCATGTCCCCCCCCTCCTTTCCTCGAGGGTATACATATTTAGCTCCTTTAGTCTCCCTTCGTATGTCTTCTTGTGCAGACCCTGCACCATTTTGGTTGTCCTCCTTTGGACAGCCTCCACCCTGTCTATGTCTTTGCTGGGTTGGGGTCTTCAGAACTGCATGCAGTACTCCAGATGTGGTCTCACCAGCTGTCTGTACAGAGGGATAACAACTTCCTGTTTTCTACTGGTGATGCCTCTCCCTGTGCATCCCAGTATTCCCCCAGCCCTCCTTACTGCCTTCTCACATCGCTTGCCCACCTTTAGGTCATCTGATATAACTACCCCCTGGTCCCTTTCCATTTTTTTTGTTGTCAGTATCTCGCCCCCCATTGTGTACTCTTCCCCTGGGTTTTTATTTCTCAGGTGCATTACTTTGCACTTCTTTGCATTGAATCTAAGCTGCCATACGACCATTCCTCCACCTTGTGTATCAACCCTGTTGCAGATCTTTGTGTCGTCTACAAAGAGATATACTTTTCCTTCCAATCCCTCTGCAATGTTACTTATAAAGACATTAAAAAGGACCGGCCCCAGTACTGAGCTCTGCGGTACCCCACTAGTAACCCCCCTTTCTTCGGAGTGGACTCCGTTTAATATTACCCTCTGTGTTCTGTTATCCAGCCAATGTTTTACCCAGGCTACCACCCTGGGACCCACTCCCAGGCTGGCTAATTTGTTTATTAATCTTTTGTGTGGGACTGTGTCAGATGCCTTGCTAAAGCCTAGGTAGGCCATGTCCACAAACTCTTCCTGGTCTACTACTTTGGTCACCCAGTCAAAGAAATCGATTAGATTTGTCTGACATGAACTTCCTGCCGTGAATCCATGCTGCCTTGGGTCATGTGCCCCACTGGCCTCTAGGTACTCAACAGTTCTTTCCTTCAGAAGTGATTCCATCATTTTCCCTACCACTGAGGTCAAACTGACAGGTCTGTAGTTTCCTGCCTCTGTCTTGCTCCCACTTTTGTGAAGGGGGAATCGCATCCGCCTTCCTCCAGTCCTCAGGTACCACACCATCCTCCCATGATTTGTTAAAAAGGGTAGTCAGTGGTGTTACTAGTTCTCCCCTTGGTTCTTTTAGCACTCTGGGGTGAATCCCATCAAGCCCCATTGCTTTGTCCACCTTCAGTTTTAGGAGTTCTTTCGGCACCCTTTCTTCTGTGAAAGGACTGATTATCGACCCCCCCATCCAGAGTGCTTCTATTGACTGGATTAGGTACCTCCTCCTCCTCTTCTTTTGTGAATACTGAGCAGAAGTATTCATTCAGTATCACTACTTTTTCACTGTCCCTCTCTTCCCGCCCACTCTCCTCTTTATTCAGCCTCAGTATCCCTCCCTTTGTCTTTCTTCGCTCCCTAATGTACCTATAAAAGGTTTTATACCCTTCTTAACCGAGTTGGCTATCTTTTCCTCGGTTTGGGCCTTTGCTATTCTGACTGCCTTCCCTGCTTCCTTCTGCTTTAACTGGTATAGTTCCCTGTCATGTGCCTTCTGTGTTTCCTTATACTTCCTGAATGCTATCTTTTTCTCCCTAACCTTCCCTTGCCACCACTTTTGAGAACCATCATGTTTTTTTTTTGCTTTGATTTGTTTATTTGATTCACACAAAGGCTTGTTGCCTCTGTGATGGCAGTTTTGATGTTTCCCCATTGTTGCTTCACCCCCTCATTCTTACCTGTTTGCTAGTGCTTTTCTGAGGCACTCTCCCATTTTGACAAAATCAGCCCTCCTGAAGTCCAGTACCTTCACTTTTTTATGGCTTGACTTTACAGCTGAGTTTATCGTGAACCACACTGTTTGGTGGTCACTTGTTCCCAGATGGCTACCCACTTCTAGATCTGAGATCATCTCTCCATCCCCATGTGAGAGTACCAGGTCTAAGGTTGCTCCCTCCCAAGTGGGTTCCAACACTAGCTGTCTGAGGCATGCCCCCTGTAGGGCATCGAGAATGGCTCTGCTCATGGATGTGGCTGCAGCAAAGGTGCTCCAGTTAACATCTGGCATATTCAGCTCCCCCATCAGCAATATCTCCCCTTTCTCTGCCATCCTAAGGATGCCTTCTATCATTTTCTTGCCCATTTCCTCGCCCTGAGATCGGAGTCTGTATACAACCCCTGTGCGGATTGTGGTGCCATTTCCAGTCTCCAGGGTGACCCACAGTGCCTCCTCTCCTCCTTGTTTACCCTTTAGTTCTGTAGCTTTGATCCCTTCCCTTACATAGAGAGCTCCTCCTCCTCCTCTTTTACCCTCCCTGTCCCTCCTGTAGATTGAACTTTGGGCAATGGATAAAACAGTTTTGAGATAAATGAAACACAATACGCTTAGCCTTATAGTGTTTAAATTTTTAAATGTATTCCCAGATTAAGTGCATCACTTGGTATATAACTCCACAGAATTGGAGTGAGCAGGTGGGAAGGGGGGGGTGGTTGGGCAGAATGTGCACACAATTGAAATTACTGGCTATACCCCTGGCTTAAAATCCTAGTTTAAAATTTCTGTTAATGGCATAATTGCTAGATATTTTAGTTTTTGTAATGCTGCAATTCTGCATACAAACGCAAAACGCTACTCGTCGCAAAGTTGGAACGGAACTCGCAGTGACAATGCAGGATGCCGTGGGACACAATTCATGAGTTGTGCATGCTCAAGGCTGATGGGGGAACCAAGCCCACAAAGGAACTGATCTGACATGACACCGGGTTTACCAGAATGAGGGTGTTACCAGATGGATCGTAGTACGGTAGGAGGATGTAGGTGAGACAGGAGTGAACATGTGTGCGGTGGGGGCCGAAGACGTTGATGAACGGGAGTGCATCTGCCTATATCTCTCTGATACTTGTGATGCTTTGTCCTAATAATTGTACAGTGTGAGTGAGATGAGCGAGGCGCCAGGTTGTGGGTGGCAAAGTTGTGATGTGTGGGAGGAAGAGGATTTCCAGCGGGGCAGGGGAGACACAGCCAGTCTGTTATGGGGGCATGCCAGCTGGAGGGGGTGGCTTATTTGTGGGGGAAGGGACACCTGCATGGTGGCTTACTGCCAGCCTGGGGGGGAAGGTTTTCCAGCTGTGCGGGGGGGGCACAGCCGCTCCTCCTGGGGAGTGCATTTGCAGGAGGTGACTTGTCTGTGAGAGGTAGTGGTCTGGCTGTGGGGCAGGGACTGTCCACACACAGTCTGTTCTTTGGGGGGGTCCAACTACAGGGTGGTGGCAGGTCTGTGGAAAGATGTGTTCCTGCTGTGGGAGGTGGGAGTTAGCTGTAAGTGGTGGTGTTCTGTGGGGAGAAGTTCCCAGCTGTGCCTGGTTGGGTGAGGGGAGCACACAGCCAGCCTGTTCTGGAGAAGACAGATGCAGGGGTGGGCTTGGTGGGGGGGGGCTGTGGAGTGGGGACAGGACAGAGTATATTCAGAGGAAGAGGAGGAGTTCCAGCTGCAGGATGGTGGCTGGTGTTTAGAAAGAGGTATTTCAGCTGTGTGTGTAGGAGGGTGTGCTCACTGTCAGTCTGTTCTTGGCAGGGGCTACATAGCTGCATTGTTTCAGTGGGTTCCGCAGCTTTTGATGGGGCTGCATAATATGAGTGACAGAGACTGAAAATGTGTTGGAGTAATAGAAGTAAGAGGGATCTAAGGCTTTGTGTGGTCAAGTGAGAGGATTTGGGAGTTACTGGCAGCATGGAAGGGTGTTCCTTTCAGGTCTTTATGTCCCCTCCCCCCCCGAACATCTTATTTTCAGTTTGGTCTTAACGCTACTCGGGTGGGTGGGGGGTGAACAGCTGCAAGGATGGTGGTCTGCGGGAGTTTGTCCAGCTACTGAAGAGAGGGTGCTCAGCATGGTGTGAGACTGTTGCTTGTTTGGCAGGGAAATTCCTATGGGCTGGTGTGCCATCTTTGCCTGCATCCGGTGCCCTCAGGTGGGGCTTGCATCAACCTCCACTCATCCATCTGAATGGCCTGTCTCCCTCTGCATTCTGTGATGCCTGCAACCTGATATAATCCCTTCCCACACCCTTTTGAATTCCCTCTTTCTACTGGAATTCCCCCAACACATCAGACTGGCACTTTGACCTGTTGGAATTCCTTTACCCTCTCTGTAGATGAACCAACGTTCCAGTCCACTGACAGGTTCCCGAAACGGAGTGTCCTCAGTGTAATTGGACTCATTCCCCCTCCCCCATCTGCCCCAGGAATAGCATTTACTGACAGATGACCACCCTTTCTGCAGCTGGTCCCCCCAAGCTGGACCACCTTTTCTGCCCATGGACCAGCCGCCAACTTCTCAACTTGCTGCTGGAACATCCCACCCACTCAAACCAACCACCCTCCCGCAACTGGACCACCACTGGATTATGGACAACAGACAGACTTGTGCATCATTTGATAATATGAATGGCAGATGACTGCAAAATTGCTAAGATTCCAGATCCATCCCTGTTTTACCTTATGCCTACAAACAACTCAACATTCACTGAGGTGCTTGAGAAGTTCACTCCTTGCTGCCATAGACGTGCCAAGTAAAGAACAAAGCAAACGAAACAAATCATTTTTTAGTCTGTAATAAGTATGGGTATGTATTGCCCACCATTCATATGGTCCTGCACCCCCATGCAGATCACTGTACCCAACTAGATACAGACCACCTCTTCCCACAGAAGGGTTGGCATCATACCACCAGACCTTGTGGCATGCAGCCTCTCATGCATGAGCCCACACCCCAACACCACAGGCAAGGTTCTGCCTCCCTCCTCACGCATGAACCTGTCCCCATCCTCATGCAAGGCCTGTTTCCCCCTCCTACCATGCATTGCCCTCCAACGTCACATGCAGGGGTTTGCAAATCCTCCCACCTCTGTATGGGCCTGAACACCCCCCCCCCCCCATTACAAAGAATTTGAAGATCTCCAGCCAAAATGTAACTCCAAACTTCAGATTTTCAAGTGCAGTATTTACATTCAGTGATCTGTAATTCTCGGTACACACAACTGCTAGGAGCGTGTCCCCTAGCACTTCTGCCTCAATCTAGGCCTTCATCAGACATTATCTGAAGTTTGGAGTTTGGAGCTTCATTTTGGCCAGAGTGCTTCATCTTCTTTGTACTGGTATGTTTTGTTGGCTTGCCATCCTTTGTGAAGCACCCTGGATAAATCTGTGATGCGCCTGAAGATTTTTGAACTGCCCCCACAGGGTAGGCACCCATTCCTAGTCAGTGGCCTGCACCATCCTTCCCATGTACACATGGGCCTGCAACCACAATCTCCACCATACAGGGGCTACACCTCACCTTTCCTCAGAATGGTCTGCTCCTCCCACTGTAGAGGACCTGCAAACACATCTGTACCATAAGTGCTCCGCACCACCTCCCCATAAATTGGCCTTCGCCTCTCCTCCTCATGCAGGAGTCTGCAAAACTAAATAAGATTTGGTTAAGAATCAGACGAAAAGGTAGAGGGTCGTTGGTTTGGGAAACCAGGCAAAATCTGGTGGCAGTGGGGAGGGATTTGTGTTGCTGGTGACAAGGGTTTATATGACTGTTGAGTAATGGGAAAACCTCATTTGTAATTACTAACCAGAATGATGACAGGGACAACACCTGATTTGAACCACTGACATCAAAGATTGTCACTGACAGTGCGACTTGGTTGTAGGGTGAGCAGAGGCACTCATCCTTTCCTTATGCGACAAGAAGAATTGGTGCATAGCTGTACATCTATGCAGCCATTTGGCTCTCTATCCATCTATGTCACTCATGTTGTGCTTTTCAAACACATTGTATTCCAAAGTGCTTTTCAAACTGTGAGAGAGTAGTAGTATACAGGGCAGTATACAGTACAGTTACTGTAAATGTATATTTACAGCCATTCACACATCAGTACCCAAACACAACCATGGGCAGTTATCTGAACCTGTTTTATGAGAAGTGCAATGTTCATCAGTACACCAGTGAAAAATCCTCTACTCTTGAGAAAAGTTCATTGTGCTCTTTTACTTCCACCTAGACACTCAATAGAAGCAAAGATTGTACCTCATTTTAACTTTGCATACAAAGGACAGCTCAACCCAACAGTACAGCCTTCCCCCAGAGTACTGCACAAGAGTACTAGCATTTGTGGTATTAGCTGAGACTCATTTGTGGGACCAGTATCCACAGCCTTCTGGCAAAGTGCCAGAAGCAATATCAACTATGCCATGCTGACACCTTTCAATGCAGGCTCCAGACCACCACCCCTGCCCCCTTGACAGACTCAAGTTCCACAGCAGTGGATACAACACTATCTCATGCAGTACCAACAGCACTGTGCTACATTCTGTGCTGAAGGCAATGAGCAACATACTTTGTTGTCATTGCGCTGTGCCATGTGCACTGTGCACTGCCGACACAGCCGCAGTTCCTAAATAACCAACCAGCTGAACTCAGTTTATAATGCAATATACCTTAAGGAAGAATGAACGTGAGAAGTTTTGAAGGAGAGTGGAACTGAAATGCATAGACATGAGATGCACCGTTCCTTTGTCTGACTTCTAATGCCCCCACCCCCTTCCTGCTCCCTTCAGGTACTCTTGATTTTCTGGTGCATGGAGGGGGTGATGTCTTTCCTCGCTCAGAGACTGTGTTGTCTCATAATGTGTAAATCGCTTGAAATCTCCACATCATTTGTTGAAAATGGTCGGCCCTCAAATGTGTCCTCTCCTTCCCCAGCCCTAACCTTACTGCTGCCTGCCTCCACTCTTCCAGCTTTCTGTAGTATAGTTGGCTAGGCTGGCATGCAGCAGTTGAGATAGCTGTTTGTTTTGTGTGACCCATGTCAAATACAGATTCCGTGCATGTCTCTGGATGTGTGTGAATACTGAGTTCAGTTTGCCAGCATACATTCCTTGCACTACCAGTATTTAAATAGCAGGCATCTATTGCAGTAGATAAAAAAATCTGTTTATTAAATAAAGAATATTTCCGCTTCTGTGGAGGTTGCAGAAAGCTGTTCTTGCATGCTTCCTGCTCCAGTCCGCCCTAATGCTGGCTTCCAGTTTCACTCCCCAGCACTTGTGGATAGCTTCATCGGGTTCCCCTCCCCAGCATACGTAAGCTAGCACACAAACATCTGCAGGGTGGGCTGTCTGCTTGGAGAGGGACTACGTGGTGGGGGGGGATCCACCCCCAGATGCCGTACTCAACTTTAGTGAATCTGGTGCTTGTCCAGCAGGGTCTCAGTGTGGTTCCTGGGTGCAGATACAGACACCTCATGTGCATGACTGCCATCTTCTGTGGCACCTACCTCTGTGTTGTTTCACTTGCACTCTCCACGGATGAGCCTGCACAACCTTCTCAATGGAGAGGTCTGTACCTTTACCTTACCCACACATGGGCCTGCACAGCCCACTCCAGTCATACAGAATTCCACTCCATAGCCATGCCTTAGGCTTCTGATAGCTCATAGTCATGGCAGCATGCTCTGTATCCCTGGCTTCTTGGTCCCATCCACCCTCTCCCCTCAGCTATGATCCAGGTTCCTGAGCCCCAGCAGCCATGGCAGCTTGCTCCCTGAGCACTCCTCCAGCTTTGTCCAGTGAGTTCTGAGAGTCACCATCCTTGACCAGTAGGTTCATGGACATTCCCTCCAATCTGCTGGAGTGGCTTGCTCCTACACCACCTTTAGCCCCTGAGCCAGCCTCCCCCCACAGCACTCAGCCCTGGACTGTGAGGCCCTGC
This sequence comes from Neoceratodus forsteri, assembly GCA_016271365.2. Lineage (NCBI taxonomy): Eukaryota > Metazoa > Chordata > Ceratodontiformes > Ceratodontidae > Neoceratodus > Neoceratodus forsteri. The sequence continues at coordinate 766,384,960 of CM028132.1, forward strand.
TCAGCCATGGCAGCATGGTCTGTAGCCTTCTCCCTCCTGGCAGTGTGCTTTCGAGTCAACACACTCCCAGACCTTGTGGCACTCTCACATGGCCATCCACTTCCAGCCCTGAAGACGGGTTCCCGAGCTCAACCGCCCCAGCCCTGATGGGTGGTGGGACCCAGGAGGTGAAGCTGCAGTAGCTCAGTGAGTGGGGGCATAGAATGTTGTATGGTGAGGGTCCAGGGACACAGGAAGGAGGAGGAACTGTCCAGTTGGCCCAGAAAAGGAGGTTGGGGGATGTCCAGGAGGAAAGTGGTGTCCAGAGACCAGGCATTGAGATGTTTGGGAGGCCAGGACAGTAGGGGTGTCTAGGGAGGGTGGTAGATGTCTAGTAGGATGCAGTAGGTGTCTGTGGGGCACTGGACAGAGGTGTGTCTAGTGCTAGAAAGCAGCAGGAAGTACAAACAGGATGCTGGGATGCATAGCTAGGAGGATCAGTAGTAGGATAGAGGTTATGCTGCCCTTGTACAGGTTACTTGTAAGGCCACATCTAGAATATGGAGTTCAGTACTAGTGCCCAAACCTCACAAAATAAATTATCACAATCTGTCATACCTTCCTTACTCACAAACCCCCCCCCCCCCCATCCCTTACTTGTTGAGGTGGGTACATCTTTTTCTCTCGTTGATGCATATACAGCAGGCCATATCTGCTTTATGCATGGGGGTGGGGAGGCTTGTGGAGTCCGGTGTCATCTTGCCTCAAGTAGAGTGTAGTGGAATGGCACCCAGGTCTGCCTAGACACACTGCCATGTAGCATGCGGGAGCTCACTATATATGTCATGGTGTTATTGCATGCTATGTTGCATAGATAAGATAATTGGAAAATAACTACCTGTAGCTGTATAGATGGCGCTTTATCAGGAGGCTAATTTCCTTCATTCCACCTTGGCTCGACAGTGCAACTACTGTATCTAGTTCAAAAACAGTGCTTGGGAGACTGTTAGTTCAAGTGACAGGCTCTAGTTGTATTTATTACCTTGTTAATGTGGTTGAATTTGATCCTTTTAACACCATGTAACTTGATATAATATCTTAGCTTTTACGAGACTTTTAAATCCATATTAAAAATGTATTTATTTGAAAAGGCATTTGGGGGATAATGTTTAGTTCTGTGACTACTGCCTGTTATTTTATATTTTTCATTTGATTCGATGTTTTATATTGTATATGCGCTTTGGTTTGTTGAAAAGCGCTTGAAAAATAAATTTTGATTTGATTTGACTCTGTTGTCTATCTAGAAGCCTGTCTCCACTTTTATCTTTATTTTTATCTGTATGCTAATCATTTTCCCCCCTTTATTTCCAGTGGTCTGTCAGGAATGGAGCTGACCTCTGACTGACTGGACACAAAGACCTGCATATTAGATAAGTGTTGCTATTTGTGTAGTAATTGCCATCATTCTAATCCTTTCCATAAAGAAACTACAGATCCTTTGTGATCAAATCTCAACATTTTCATTCACAGGTATGTCTGGATATTGCCTTGCTACTCCAATCACAGGCTTCCTGGCACCCAGGTAGGGTGTCTGTTATCTATACAATGTATGAAGCTGTAGTGGTGCAGTCACATCTGTGCCTTATTTTTTCCTTCACCATCTGTAGAACCTATCCCAATGGCCCACTGCATATTACTGTGCCTCCTTTGTTATTGAGAGTGTGGGAACAAGGGAGAATCTGCAATACTACCAGCACATGGGGATCAGAACTTAACAGTGACATCACTGTGTTACTGGTTGCAGCCTGCTGCACCCTCCTCTGTCTGTAGAGCTTATCTGAAGAAAAAATTAATTTCTGTCTTAGAGCTGCAATTCTGCGTAGTAGGCTGGTTAGAGCACTCTGTGACATGGGTGCCCGCATCCTTTACTTTAGGAATAATCTGCTTTTTTCACATTTCAGCTGCTTGTTTTTGTATTGTGGGTCATGTCTGGCACATAGATCAGGGTTTGTTTGTTTTTTTGTTAAAATGCTCTTTTTTTTTTTTTTTTATAGATAAAACAAACTCTCACCCCCCCCCCATATGTGTCTACTTCTTTCAAGAAACGTAGCAACTCTTCTCTGCAGTAGATCATCAGCCATCCATTACTATCTTCCTTTGCATCTTTATGTTAATGCTGAGGGCCTTTATAATCTCAGAAAAGTTAAGGAGCTCAATACTGTTCTTCTATACCCTGCTTACTTCCTAGTGCTTTGCTGGACTCACCAACCTCACTCTTTCCAGATCACTGTTTTCCTGCTGAATAATGCAGTGTTGTTTACCCCTACCTTTTTTTTCTGCTGTATAAACCTATATTTTGCCCTGTCCACCCCTGGTTACTGTGAATAGATGACCTTTTGTCTGTGTTATGTATCCCATGCTCTCATTTGGTTTATAACAAATTAAGGTGGAAGAACCATAGACCATCAAATATTTCTTCCATCAATAATTTCAATATTGTAGTAGTTAAGGTTTCCCTATTTTTAGTATTCTATTTGCACCTTTGAAAAATTAAAACAAACACAACTGCATTTTATTCACCATGTATATTAAAACATTTCTACCTATTTAAACACAAATACATAGCGTGGAAGCTAACAAAAATAAAACAAAATATAAATGCATGTTTTTCACCGTGGGTTATGAAACATTGCTTTTTGTATGAAAGACAATACAATACCTAGTAATTGAGAACACTGTTCTCCTAAAACACATTTCTCCTAAACCTAATTACTAGCCATTATACAAAATCTCATGAATTTGCAATACACAGGTGTGTCTATAAATATCTAAAAGATTTAAAAAAATGTACATCGATCAACATCTAATATGTACTTGTTAGGGAGTAGGCCAGCTTACAAATTTTCATGGTCTCTGCACAGTGGGCGAGGGGGAGGTGACCTTGTGCCTCCTTGCTGGTTGATGTAGTACATTGTGGTTGTATTGTCTGTTCTGACTTGAACCACTTTGCCCTGAAGCATTTAAGAGAAGGACTGAATGACCAGGTAAACTGCCCTGAGCGCCAGCAGATTTATGTGTAGCAGATACTCCTGCTGTAGCCAGCTGCCATGTACGGTGTGCTCCTCTGGGTGGGCTCCCCATTGTAGGACGGAGGCATCCTTTGTTAATACTACTGATGGTGGCAGCTAGAGGCAAGGAACACCTTATATGAGGTTGTCCTTTTCCTGCCACCACTTAAATGCTTGAATGAGGGTTCCTTTTACTGGTACCATTTTTGACAGTGAATCTCTATTTTGAGACCAGTGAGATCCAAGATGAAACTGGATGTGTCTTGTCTGAAATCTGGAGCCTGGCATTGTTACTGTTGACACAGCCATGTGTCCCAGCAGCTAAAGAAAGTGCCTTGCTGTCCTGGGGGTGTGCAGTTTGAAGGATCTGATCAACTGTATTAGGCTGTCTGCCCTCCCCCGAGGCAAAAGGTCCTGTGAGCTCATCCCTCAGCACCCTGAGAACTCTTGGATGTACCTGATCCTTCCCCATGACCTTATCAGTTTTTATTTTTCTCATCTCCTCCATCACCCTCTCCTCTGTGAAGGGACCCTTGCCAGCCTCCTTGCCATTGGTACCCCTTCTCCCCAATAGACCATGATGACCTTTTGCTGCTGCCAAGTTCCATAATTTCGTATGTTAGTAATGTATGTAAGATGTAGCTGGATATTCACATTTGAGCCTTCTTTGTGCCTTCACCCATCTGCAATTCCTTTCTCAGTTGCCCCTTGCATATTGCTATGCCTCATTTGAGGTGCTGGTCCATGTTGTGCAAGAAAGGATGTCAGTATTTGGTGGGAGGGGTGGTACTGAATATGTCAAGGTATGTGACAGAATGCAGGAGGAATATGAGGGAACAGTTCTTATCTGTGATGGTTATGGAGACTTGTTACTCGCTCCCAATGAGGTAGTGGAGTCCCCAAACAGTAGCAATTTTAAAGAGGGAGTGGGGACAGGCACATGGGCCTACAGTGGGAAGGGGGGCAGTTTGGAGTGGGGTGAGGGTGTTTTAGTGGGAAGGGAATTGGGCAGACTGGATGGGCCAGACTGTCCTTTTCTGAAGTCACATCCTTTTATTATATGATTTTAAGCATGTTACAGGCCTCGCTTGCAGCAACCAGCATTAATAATATCACAGACTTGTGATGATGCATCATATTTGCCATTTTCTTTGCACAAATATCTGTTGCAGTTGAATGTGCATCATGGTGTCAAAAATGTGTCTGGTATCTCTGTGTTCCATTTCCTGATACTTCATTTTAATATGACTGTTGTATACATATAAGTTTGCAGTGCCCCTTGGTTATTACTATTTATGTCAGACTATCAATATCTTTAAGCTACAGGGTACGGGGTGGGATCAAAACTGGTGGGGTGGGTGGAGAACTGGCTAAGAAGGTAGGCAGCAGAGGGTGGTGGTAGGTGGTGATGAATACTCATCCCCTATCACTGCCATGATATCCAGGTGCCCCTCTTCCATCATGGCCATGAGTTCATGATGCTGGATACCCAGGCTGCGGGCATTGGTACTCATTATCATGCGCCCAATCACAGGACCTCATGCTAGCAGGGAGGATCCCCCTTGTTACATGACTCATTAGCAGTTGTATAGATCAGGGCTTTACCAGTGTGAGGGTTGTACCTGTAGTTTGACTACCCCTGAACTGTGTACTACAATCAGTGGTTTGATTCCCATCACTGTTACTGGCAGCCTGTTGTTGAAGTTGTTTTTTGTTGGATAGACGAGCAGTTACTACCTTCATTAACAAGACAAACACAGTCTTTCAAAACCTCTATGTTAAAATGTCTTTTTTTGTTTTGTTGTTGCTGGGCAGCTGCCAGGTTGTGTTGCACAGAACCCATAAGCTCCTTCGTTTTAAAGTTATTCCCATTTGAATATGGTTAGTAATGCTTCTGATGCCGAACATTCTAAATTAATTCTGGATAGATTTGTGGCACTGTAAATGTGTGTATAAAAGAGTAACTGTGTGTATAAATAAATGTATCCAAACAGTTATTCGTATAAACAGATTTATCGCACTCTGTGTATCTCCACACCTATTGCATAAACAATTATATATAGATAATAAATGTATATACAATTACACCAACAAAGAATTGCTGCTAAAACAAACATTTCTACTGATTCTCAAATAAGATGAGTTTTAACTTCTGATGGTATCTGTACTTATAGACCATTTCATTATTTACTCTTGCCAGATGGTGTCTCCTGATGTCCAGATATGTCTTGATTAATAATTTAATACTGTACAATGACTATCAATTCCAAACATTGTATTCATAATGTGTTCTTTCATGTTATCAAACAAATTAGATGGAAGTGTCCATAATATGTCATGTTCAAGGTTTACACTTATTTTGTTATAATTATTGTAAATTCTTATATAGTTTCTTAATTTTTTTTTCAGATATTTCAGTTATAGTCATGTCATCATTTGAAGGATAAAAAAGTCCACTATAATCCCGTATCTTTGTTAATTTAAATTTAAGAATGTTCTTCATTACAACTTGATTTTAGTGATGAAATGTAAATTTTGCACTTGATCAAACTCCTAACTTTTCGAACAACAAAACCTGATATATATACAGTTACATTTTCAATATAATTGGTTAGTGACGTGGGATCCCTGAAATACAAATGTTCTGTAATTAATGATTCAGTGTTGTCTGTTGTTGTATCATGCAGTGTTTTGGAATTCATGATGCCAGATTCAGTTGAGGTAATACCTGATTCATTAAAACTGTCATTGTAAGATATCTCTTCATTTACTGAGAGCACTGTTGTTTCGTCTTGTGCAATAACATTGGCAGAATTTGATGGATCGATGCCACATTTATACAGCATTTTCTTGTATGCCGACTTGAATTGTGCAACTGTTGGATTGTTATTCCACCCTCCACATCTTCTAATGTTGCTGAAAAACAACTCCAGATGATCTTGTGATGGTTCATATGTAAGAAAATATTCCAGACTGTGCTCTTTGTATATGGTACCTATTAGTCTGATCACTAGACCCTTTATGCTGTTGGTGTTTACTATAAATCCTACTATGGCCATGGTTCATTTTTATTTGTTCAATGGTATGCCACTGGCCATTTGCATGTTTTGAAGGTGGAATACACATTCTTGCAACAAATAGAACGTGTTCTCTAACCTGTCAGCCTTTAATGGAGCCCTAAATCCTGTGCCAAGTACAGATTTTGAATTAAAAATGTCAAATAACATGTTAAATGTTAAGCAATATTTTTCGGTAGCCTCTGTATCTTTAAAATCATACTTTTTCTTTTTCATGTAAAAACTTTAAAGCCTTCGCTATTGATAGGCTTAGTGTCTGTGCAGCCAATTTAACTTTCATTTTCTGGTTTTGAAATTTGATGTGCGTGTTAGTTAACTTGTTTCTTGCTCTTAGGCCTTCTGTATTTTATTAAATCATTCAGCTGTTCCAGGTGGCTCCATTTAGCTGTGCCGTATCCTTCAATTTTAACTTTTCTATACGTTACCAAGATGTTATGTGCTAATTTTAGCATATCGCAGGCAACAGAAAATATGAACACAAGTTCCCCATTGATGGATAGATGCGGAAAAGATGATTGAATATGTTCTGGCTGTAGACTGTATCCCCAATTATTTTACCATCATCTGGTTTGCAGACAGACCGTCCATAGTCAATGATACCACCTAATATATCAAAATAAACAAAAATCACATTTAGGAACTAAATATACTATGCTTGTATAACAGTTAAAAAAGTCTTATTCCAATGATGTAGTACTATAAAGAGTGATGCCTCATGAGGTATTCACTAGCATTTAGTAAATGTACATTTACAGTTCAATAAATATCCATATTTAATAGATTACATATAATCTGAAAATGAAGGCAAATCATGTCATCAAGCCTGATGTTTCAAAAATCAGTTTACCTGTATATTACAAAAATGCCTAATATGGACACACTAAACACTTACAAATAATGTATGAGCAGTGTCTATTAACCCTGATTTTTAATAAGTTTTTAATCTGAAATTCTGATTATTATGACATCACTATGCTATAAACCTTGCTTAAATAAGTCAAAATGTGTCTTGTGATACCTGTGTTTTCTGATTCACAAGTGACATTTCATGCCATGTTCTAGATAATGCTTGGGATCACCTTTTACCAGTGCATGTATCACCACTTAATAATCTGATCTCTATCCCATATACAGAAACAATATACATGTGCTCTTTCGACAGTTAGGTCACTGAATGGAAAATGTGAATTGCCTCTTTAAATTTTGCAACTAGGAGGGAGGGTGAGTGTAATGAATAGTGAAGATATGTAGGAAGATCAGTAATTACTGTAAGTACATAATTTAGATATTTTTCCTTAATTAATCATCACCAGTCTTTACCTATGGGTCCAAGTACTAATAGGTGATCTTTGTCAGAAGAGTGATTCCACATCGCCCCATGGACGAGAAGCAGCCTTAAAGTAATCCACATTATACTGTAATGAACATCGTGATCACCGTGACACATGGATTTATTCTAGCATTCCATCATATAGCACTTCTAAATGGCTGCCATGCTTCCACATTACACCCATATTGGATGATTAACAGACTGTTGATTTAACCACTGATAATTCCTTATCGCTAAAATACCCATCTAGTTTTCTCTATGTATATTTTTTATTACATTTCATGCGTTCTGATTAAGTATATTACACAATGTGTATTACATACGTGTATACCAACAGCTGCTAATCTAGCTACAGTGGATTCCACTTAAAGATAATGTGCAACGGTTTTGACTTATTTTTTACAAAAGCTTGAAAAGCTGAAATTCAAGTCCTTGTGTCATGATTAATGTTTCCTGAAAATGTCATGCTATTTGGTTTTGTGATTTTCTTTAAATCAGCATTTGTTAACTTGCTCTACAGTGGCTGAAAACAGTGGAGTTATTTCTGTCTTCTCAGTCAAACTTAGAGTGTGATGGCCTAATTTTGGAGTAGCTTTCTGTTTCAGATTCCCTATCAGAGCAGTAGTTTGTAGAGCTAGTGGTTTGCTGAGCTCTCCAAGTTTCTTACAAACCCAGTCTCTGGCTTGTGTTTAGATAGATCAGCTTAAAATATATCATTATCCTCTCATAAAAAAGCTGATCATTCCAGTTTCAGTGCTGAATTGGAGTAGTGGAAATCTTTCTCTTTGAGAAATCAGCTTGTCTGTATCACAGCTCTCAGTTCTTTCTAATCAAAACTCCAACTTTTTTCTAACTATACAACAGGGCTATTTAATGAATATAAAATAAATCTAAATTTTGTTCATTCTTGGAAACAGTTTGTCTTTGATGTAGCCTTCATAAATACATTCATGTAAGAACATTTTTTTTATGTCAGAATGATAAGCAGTACATGTACTTGAAATATTGTAGCAGAGTGTGACAGGCACCTGTTTAAACTCACAAATTTCAGTTCTTTGGTGGTTTCTGTGTGAAAATACTTCATGTATGTGTGTAACTAGAAACACTATTTGGCATCCCGATGCATCATGTCTCTGCCCCACAGTTGAGGCAGCTGCAGTCTACTGCCACCTGTCCCTGCCCCACAAGCCTCCTACCTTCTGCTCCACATTCGAGGCTGGTACATCCTGCTGCCCACTGTCTTTTCCAACACAGTCAGGGATTGTGCACCCTGCTGCCTCCATCCTCTGCCTGAAGAATCATGACTTCAAACAACATGAAGTCTTGCTATATTATGACATATGCAGTGAGTCCCAACCTTCGAACTGCTCCGGAGGTGAAAGAGTTAACTTTCCATGCCAGGCATGGAACTTTGAGCATGAGCTCGGTTGAAAACTCTGTCTGTTGTTCTTCAAACTCAAACTGTCAGATTCTTTACTCCGCCTCACTGAACAGTCGCTCCGGAGATTTCTCCTTCTGCTCGGTTCATTTTGTCAGTTAAAAGTATTAATTTCTCGTTTTTTTAACCGAATTTAAACCGCAACCGGTCTGTCTGTGGTATCGTAAGTACTAGATAGGTTTTACATTTCTTTCTGTGTGGAACTTGTAAATGGTATTATCGGTTCGGTTTGAACCGATCAGGTTGTTTTAAATACATTAAATCTGCCTTTTAGAGTGCAGTTCCCGGTTCTTATCGGTTCTAAAAAAAACGGATTTCATTACGTTTTTTTCCATGACCCGTGACACGGTTGGGAACCAATAAGAGAGTCTTGCTTGGCGGATTGCCATAAACGGGCATGTTTTGGTTAGGCTGGCACTATGTCTGAGAAACCCAAAAGAAAAACCCGGCCCACTGGGTTTCAACACTGCAGTGTTTGTGGGGAAGCCTTTGCCAAGGCTGACCCCCACACCACCTGTGTTTATTGTCTGGGGTTTGACCACCTCAATGCAGACTGCCAGATTTGCAAAAATTTTCCTGCAGCTACCCTGGATAAGAGAGTTGGTAGGCTCAGGAAAGAGAGGTCAAGAAGTCCGCTGACCCGATGGCGGCCCGGTTTGGTTGTAACTCAACCAGAGGGAGTGCCCTCTGACCAGGGCGAGACTTCCTCGGGCAAAAGGAGAGCCGACTCGGAGGAGTCGGTTCCAGCAAAAAGGACTAGAAAATCAGCAGGTGTGGAGCCAAAATTTCCATCTCCAACCACTGAAGAAATAGCCAAAGCGATTAAAATTGTCTAGTTGCTTTCCCCGGTTCCGACCGAACCGGCACCATCAGGTAAGCGTACGGTTCGGTCGGTTCCACCAGTTCAAGAATATGATTTAGAGGAATTTTATGAACCGGAGGAGGGGGAAGAGGAGTATGAGGAGAGTGAATGTGGATTTGAAAGTCTGGATGTGCCCATTGAACCGGACATCTCCCCAGACAGACCTTCAGGAGTGTCTCCCCCTAGGCTTTCTGAGTCCCCCTCTCATTTTATGTTTTATAAAAAAGTGGCTGAAACCCTACAGCTCCCTATGGAGGAAGCTGTAGATGATCAAGAGGAGCCTGACTGTGTAGAAATGATGGATATCCCAGAGTCTAGGAGACTGTCTATTCCTTTGCATAAATCTTTTGGGAAACAGACTGTAAAAATTTAAAAAACTCCTCACACTATACCTCCTGTGGATAAAAGAATGGACAAGAGGTACACATTGTCAGGCTCTGATATGGAGTTCCTTACACAACAATGCAGCCATGTTGGGGTAGTGCAGGCTGCAGCCTGTGACAAGGCAAGTATTCCCTTGGCTTCACACACCCCTGACAAGGACTCCAGGAGGATTGATGCCATGGCAAAGAAACAGTACATGACAGCATCCTTGGGACTCAGACAAGCAAATTATATGGCTTATGTTGCTAGATATCAGAAATCCAGATGGGATACTGTTATGGCTCTAGCAAAACAGGTCCCTGGCCAGCTTGCCAAGGAGCTGGAGCAGGTGGCTTCTGATGGTATTGAGGCATCCAAGGTGCAATTCCATGCTGCAGTGGACTCTAATGATGTGTCATCAAGAGTCATGGCTACATCTGTGGCACTTCGCAGAATGGCTTGGCTCAGATGTACTAGCCTGTCACAGGATACCCAGACTAAGGCCATGGATTTTCTCTTGTGGGTAATTCTCTGTTTGGGGAGCAGACAGAGAATTACATGAAGAAATGGTTGAGTATAGGACCACCTATAGGAGTGCACAGGCCAAGGAAAGGCAGGCCACTCCTCAAAGGCAGCCTCCAGGGCAGGGGCAGACCTTTCATAGGCATTTTACCAAGCCCAGGCCTCCTCTTCAGCTTATGCCCAGAGGGGTTCTTTAGAGGGAGAGGCAGACAGGGTGCAAGCAGACCTGCTTCCACCCCTCAGCCTAAAGCCCCTGCCAAGCAGGCACCCTGATGGGGTGGCCAGGGCCTATTCTCCACTACCTGTAGGGGGCAGGCTGGCTTACTTTGTCCAGGACTGGAAGTCTTTAACATCAGACAAGTGGGTCCTGGAAGTAGTAAGCCAGGGACTGGTTCTCAGCTTCAAAAAATTTCCAAAGATGAGAACCAGGTCCTTTCCACCTGCAAATCCATCAGAGGCACTTGCTCTAGAAACAGAAGTTTCTAGCCTCCTGGCTCTCAGAGCTGTGGAAAGGTTCCACCTCACACCAGGGCAAAGGGTTGTACCCAGGTACTTCTCTTACCCCAAAAAGACAGGAGAATGGTGGCCCATCCTGGATCTCAGATACCTAAACAAGCACCTTTTAAAACCAAAATTCAAAATGGTGACTCTGGGAATTATTTTACCCTCTCTAAGGCCAGGGGACTGGCTAGCATCCCTGGACCTCAAGGATGCCTACTTCCATGTTCTTATCAGAAGCTCCCATTGAAAGTACCTCAGATTCGAACTGCCCTCAGGCCATTACCAGTTCAGAGCAATGCCCTTCGGCCTCACCTCTGCCCCGAGGGTATTCACAAAATGCCTGGCAGTAGCAGTTGCCCACTTAAGAAGGCAAAAGATTGCCATTTTCCTTACCTGGACGACTGGCTCAAAGTAGGCCAGTCTCCAGAACAAGTCAAACTACACCTTCAGGTAACTCAGCAACTGCTCACATCTCTAGGTTTCCTTCTCAATCTTCCAAAGTCAGTTCTAGAGCCTGTCCAGCTTCTCACCTTCATAGGTGCAGAACTGAACACAAAAGAGGCCAGAGTCTTCCTTCCTCTGGAAAGAGCAAGGACCCTGGTCTCTCTGGCCTCCTCTTTCACCCTGCAGGTCTCTCAACCAGCAAGGCATTTTCTGCAGCTCCTGGGTCACATGGCTGCTTCTACAGCAGTAGTGCAGGGAGCAAGATTTCAGATGAGGGACATCCAGTTCCATTTGAGAGCCTTTTGGTCTCAAAGGAGAGACCCTCTGACCAAATTGATCCCAGTGACTCGAACCCTGATCCTAGCCCTTCAGTGGTAGCAGGACCAGAGCGATCTGAGACAGGGAGTCCCCTTCACCCCTCAGTCTCACTCCTTAATCCTTACTACAGATGCATCCCTCTTGGGGTGGGGAGCTCACATGGGCAAACTCACTACCCAGGGATTGTGGTCCCCTCAGGAATCTCTGCTCCACATCAATCTGTTGGAACTCAGAGCAGTTTTTCTAGCACTTCAAGTTTTTTCCACCTCTGTTCAGAACAAAGTTGTACAGGTCAGAACAGACAACACCACTACAATGTGGTACATCAACAAGCAAGGAGGCACTCGGTCTACGGCCTTGTGCACCAAAGCAATGAAGTTGTGGTCTCTGGCTTATTCCTGAACACCTCCCTACGGCAGTTCACCTCCCAGGCAAGGACAATGTCCTGGCAGATGCTCTCAGCAGGATTTCCCAGGGCCATCACGAATGGTCACTGGATCCCCTAGTACTGGAGGTGGTATTTGCCAGATGGGGCACCCCGCAGATAGATCTTTTTGCAGCCCCAGACAATCACCAACTTCCCCTTTTTTGCTGAAGGCCCCCAGTGTTGGGCTCAGTCCCTCTGGATGCCTTCCTTCTCAGTTGAGAAGGGAAGTTTCTCTATGCTTCCCCTTCCCTCTTCTGTTCAAGGTGCTAGTCAAAATCAGATCTCAACTCTGCAAGATGATCCTGATTGCTCCAGATTGGGCCAGACAGTCCTGGTACCCACTCCTTATGTCCTTAGCAGTCCACCTTCCCCTGTGTATTCCCAGGCATCACAACCTGTTAACCTGTGCTCAGGGGAGGGTTTGGTACCCGAATCTCAAATCTCTCAATCTCAAGGCCTGGCTCTTGAAGAGTTAGAGTTTGCTGACCTACACCTCTCCCAAGGTATATTGGATATCTTGAAGGCTTCTAGGAAGCCTTCCACCAGGGCTACTTATAATTCCAAATGGAAGAGATTTTCCATATGGTGCTCTGGCAAGCATATTTCCCTAGAATCTGCTGACTTACCCACAGTCCTGGATTATATGGTGCATTTGAATACTTTGGGGCTGAGACCAGCTACCCTAAAACTGCACCTGGCAGCCGTGTCTGCTTTCTTATCAGCAGGTAAACCCTCTTCTCTTTCAGCTCATCCTATATTCTCCAAGTTTTTCAAGGGTTGCTTCACACCAACCCTCCATTCAGGGACCCTGCCCCTGCCTGGGATCTTAATATTTGCATTGCTCAGCTTATGCAACCCCCTTTTGAGCCCTTGTCTTCAGCAGAGCTTAAGTACTTGACTTGGAAAACTGTGTTTTTGGTAGCCATCACTTCTGCCAGGTGCATAAGTGAATTACAAGCATTGTCAGTGGAGCCTGATTTTATCTCCTTTCATAGAGATAAGGTGGTCCTCAGGACTAACAGGAAGTTCTTGCCTAAGGTGGTTTCAGACTTCCACCTTAATCAATCTGTCTCTCTCCCTGTGTACTTCACTGACCATTCCTCCTCTGGCGAGAGGAGACTGCACAGTTTAGATGTCAAAAGAGCCCTTAGTTACTACATAGAACGTACCAAGGGTCACAGGTTTGAGTCCCTCCAACTGTTCCTCACTTATGGTGAGGTTGGTAGAGGGAAACCTGCCACTAAAAGATCCATTGCCAGGTGGATTGTCTCTTGTATCCAATTTTGCTATGAAAAACTGGGCAAGGTTCCTCCCTCAGGCCTGAGGGCTCACTCTACCAGAGGTACAGCTGCATCTCTGGCTGCTGCCAGGGACATCCCTATCCTAGAGATATGTCAAGCAGCTACCTGGAAAACTGTTCACACTTTTACCAAGCATTACTCCTGGACATCCAGGCTAGGAGTGATGCTCGGTTCTTAACACAGCTGTGCTTCAGAGCCTATTTCCTAAGTAGGTTCTGTCCCTCCTCCATGGAGGTACTGCTGTGTAGTCTGCATGTGTCATAATATAGCAAGACTTCATGTTGTTTGAAGAAAAATTACTCACCTTGTAATGTTGTTTCTTCTAATGGAGTCTTGCTATTGCTGGCCACTCTCCCACCTGCCCCTCTCAGAACCTCTGCTTTTGGGATGTGGGTGGGCAGTGCAGTGTTGGCACTTGGTAGATGCCCACCTTATTTTTCCCCTCCCTTTTGGGGTGTTTGGGTAAGTGTTTTTCATTTTTTGGATCCCCTGACTTGAGTCTTTGTTTTGGGACCAAAAAATGTGTTCTTATATTTAGTAGTCAGTTGGCTAGTGTAGGTTTACGGCTTCCACACAGAACCTTAGTGAGTTTTGCTCGTAAAGATTTGACAGTTTGAGTTTGAAGAACAACAGACAGAGTTTTCGACCGAGCTCATGCTCAAAGTTCCATGCCTGGCATGGAAAGTTAACTCTTTCACCTCCGGAGCAGTTTGAAGGTTGGGACTCACTGCATATGTCATAATATAGCAAGACTCCATTAGAAGAAACAATATTACTAAGGTGAGTAATTTTTTCTTCTGCCCCCTGCCTGAACAGTAAGGGTTGCTGCACTTCCACCCTCACAGTTAGGGAAGCTGCACCTGTTGGTCCCTGTTCCTATCTCCACAGTCAGGGCTGCTGTGCTGTGCTAAGCCCTAGAGTGCCAGGTTCCCTGCCTCCACAGCTGAGGCTGCTGTACCATGCTGCCCTAGCCACCAAAGGTGGGTCTTTTGCTACATTCTGCTACCCACTTCCATTGCCCCAAATGGGCAGGGCTGCTGCACCACCTGTACCCCATCTCACAGTCAGGGCTGCTGTACCCTGATGCTCCCTGTGTTCTGCACCACAGTCATGATTTCTGCATCATGCTGTCCTCTATCCCCTGTCACCAGAGACAGGGCTGCTGCACCCTGCTGCTTTCTACACAGTTGGGGTTGCTATGACCTGCTGTGCTCTAGAGCTTCTACCTCTGCAGTTTGGGCTGCTGCACCATGTTGCCACTTGCCACAAGATTCAGGACATGGAAACAGTGAAAAGGGCCAATAGAGACACATGGAATATACTGCGGAACATCAGGAGTAGGAAAAGGAGGTGCTGGTCACCTTGTGTAGGTTCTTGGTTATACCTGCGGCTGTAGCTAATACTCCTCCCCCCTTGTCAGTATACCAAAGATAGCATAGTCATGGATAAAGACCTAGCTTATCCTATGACTACATCCTTAGTTCCCACTATCCAGCTGTAATTTCACTCTGACTCAGGGTTCTGTTTATGTCCCTCCAAATTTCTGTAACCAGACTTATCTCACAACTGTAACTCAGGGTCATCCCATGCCTTTGAGATGGTAACTAATATGTAATGTAAATACACTGTGCTGAGTGACCTATGTATTACTGTTATTAAATGTAATGTTTGTGCTTTTCTGTACTGACGTGGAGCCTTTGTAAAAGAGTCTATGACTCAAAGGATTGTAATTCCGATTCTCTCAATAAATAAATAAATAAAATAAATATGGAGCACCGTTTAGTGCACCTCAGGAAATAGGACCTGGTAGAAAGGTGGAACAAGTTCAGCATAGATTTACAAGAAGGATACATTCTGTAGAAGATATGGAATATAAAAGTAGATTGTAGTCATTAGGACTATACTCAGTGTCATATAGAAGATTGAGATGGGATCTATGCTATGTGTACAAAGCCACAACAAATGGAATGTTATGGGAATCAGCGGGTTTGTGTTGGAATATAAGAACAGGTGTGAGAATTAGGGGCCATCACATGCAACTGAAAGGGGAAGGGTATAACACAACAAGAGAAGGAGGTGGTTCAATCAACGGGTGGTTAACACCTGGAATGCACTCCTGTTGGAGGTGGTATGTGTAAACAGTTTATCAGCCTTCGAGATCGCACTGGATAGGCACATGGAAGAGAAAAAATGGGAATTTGACCACTGAAAAGTGTCAGGATCATAAATGGCTCTGGAAGCTAGTGGACCTGTAATCGTACCTGTGAACCTATTTGCTGCATCCTGTTGCATGTCTCCTCAGTTTAGGCAGTTGCACCCTGCTGTCCCGCTGCCACCAGATTCAGATCCTTTGCTACACCCTAGAGTCTCATATCACCTGCATCCACAGTTGGGGCTGCTGAACCCTCCTCCACAATTCCTTTGCCCCAAATGGGCTGGGCTGCTGCACAATGTGCACTCAGTGCTACTGTCAGGGCTGCTGTGCCCTGATGCCCACCTGTGTCCTGCCTCACAGTCAAGTCTTCTGCACCATGCTGTCCTCTGTCCCCTGCCATAATTTTGCCCTGCTGCACGACAGAGCCCCTTGCCTCCACAGGCAGGGGACAGAGTGCAGCAAATGTCCTTACTCTTGTGTTGCACCATTCCCAAACAGTTGGGGTTGCTGCACCCTGCTACCCTCTCTCTCACCCTCACAGACAGGGACACTGCACATGCTGCCCCCTGTTCCTGTCTCAGCAGGGTGTAGCAAAGGATCTGACTCTGGTGGCAGGGGGGCAGAAAGGTGCAACTACCTCAACTGTGGAGGTATGCAATGAGGTGTAGCAAATGATCTGAATCTTATGGTAAGTGACAGCATTGTGCAGCAGCCCTAACTTCATAGGCATGGGGCTCTAAGGCACAGCAGGCCATAGCACCCCAACTGTGTAGAAAGAAGCATGGTGCAGCAGCCCTGTGTGTGGTGATGGGATAGAAACCAGCATGGTGCCGAAGCCTCGACTAAGGGACAGGACACATGGAGCATCAGGGTACAGCAGCCGTGACTAAGGGATGGGGTACACGTGGTGCAGCAGACCTGATGATTTGGGGCAACGGAAATGTGTAGCAGGGTGCAGCAAAAGCACAAGCGGTGGTGGCTAGGGCAGCATGGCACAACAGCCCCAGCTGTGGAGGTAGGGAACCTGGCCCTCTAGGGCTTAGCACAGCACAGCACAGGAGTCCTGACTGTGGAGACAAGAATAGGGGGCAACAGGTGCAGCATCCCAAACTGTGAAGGTGGGGGAGAGAGGGCAGCAGGGTGCATCAACTCCAATTGTTTGGGCAGGAGAAGGCAGGGCACAGTACTCCTGATTCTTTAGGCAGGGGAAGGAGGCAGCAGGGTACACAATCCCCCGACTGTGTTGGAGAAGACAGTGGGCAGCAGGCTGCAGCAGCCTCAAATGTGGTGCAGAAGGCAGGGGGCTTCTGGGGCAGGGGACTGGTGGCAGTAGACTGCAGCTGCCTCAACTGTGGGGCAGAGACACGGTGCATCTGGATGCCACATAGTGTTTCTAGTTATACACGTACCTGATGTATTTTCACACAGAAACCACCAAAGAACTGAAATTTTTGAGTTCTGACAGTACATGTGCTTGAAATACTGTAGCAGAGTGTGACAAACACCTGTTTGTCAATCTGACATAAAAAAACATGTTCTTACATGATTGTATTTATGAAGGCTACATCAAACTGTTTTTGTGAATGAAAACATTTTATTTTTTTATATTCATTAAACAGCCCTGTGTTATATACAGTAGTTAGCAAAAAAAATTGAGGTTTGATTAGAAAGAACAGAGCTGTGATACAGACAAGCTGATTTCTCACAGAAAAAGATTTCTACTACTTCAATTCAGCATTGAAACTGAAATGATCAGCTTTTTAAAGGAAAAGAATGATACATTTTAAGCTAATCTATCTAAACACAAACCAGAAACCGGATTTGTAAGAAACCCGAAGAGCTTAGCAAATCACTAACTCTACAGAGTGCTGCTCTGATTGGGAATCTGAAACAGCAAGCTACTCCAAAATGATGTAATCACTCTCTAAGCTTGACTGAGAGGACAGAAATAACTCAACTGTTTTCAGCCACTGTAGAACAAGTTAAAAAATGCTGATTTAAAGAAAACCACAAAACCAAATAGCAAGAAATTTTCAGGAAACACTAATCATGACACAAGGACTTGAATTTCAGCTTTTTAAACTTTGATTAAACATTTGTAAAATTCGTTGCACATGATCTTTAAGTGGAAGCTCCATAATTTGGATCAGTAGTCCACGTGAGGGCCAATGTATGATCTATATAGTGGGAATGATACAATGTTCATTTCTGCTTACAAATTATCTTTTTATACAGTTAAAAATTCTGTTAGTTATTATATCCACAGGTATGTTCTTAGTTATGCTCTTATTACAATGCTTGCTAAACTTCAAATCATTATTTAATCAGTATTCCAAGATCTTTTCCCCAATTAAAACTTTACAATTGTGTTATCATTTACACAGGTTTCATAAATTATTTACGAGCATTGGAAGGCAACACTGCCCATTTAATTTGCTCAGCCTTTTTCTTAAAGGACATATCCACCCACTTTACTATTGAAGGAGTGATTGTCGAATTTAACTTTGAATTCCTCAATGTTCCTACATCCTACCACATCATTTGACAACCTGTTCAAAACAGACACCACCCTCTGTGAGAACCACATGGCCCTCTTTTTTGTATGATTTAATTCCCCCTTTAATTGTAACATGTGTGATCTTGTACTCTTGTGTATCCTTCATTTCAAAACCCAAGCAGTCCCATAGCTCGTGATTGTTATAAACCCCATATACCAGGCACATATCTTCTCTTAGTCTACAGTACTCCAGGGTATATAACCCAAGCCTATTTAACCTTTAATTGTATTCCATCCTGCTTATATCTGTAATCACTTTTGTTGCCCCTCATTGAACACCTTCCAGTAATTTATTTTTGGTTTTAGTATAGGATACCCAGAACTGTGCACAGTACTCCAAATTTGGTCTTACCAATGCAGTGTACAAGGGCAGGATCACCCTTCTGTCTCTACTGGTTGTATGTCTGTGTGTACACGCCCGTATACTGTTTGCCTGCCTAGTAACCAAATGGGTATGCTTTTTAAAACTCAGGTTTCTTTCCTTAGTAACATCGTTCAATACCAGCCCTCTAAGAACATATAATGCAAACTGATTACTTTTTCCAAAGTGCATCTCTGTACATTTATCTATATTGAATTCTATTTTGTGTGTCTGTGACCATGTATCAAGTCTGGTGAGTTCCTCTGCATGATCTCAGTTTCAGAGGACCCATTAACCACTGATCCTAGCTTAGTATCATCAGCAAACTTTGCCAACTATACCCCTTTAGTGCATCTCATTGAAGATACCTACATGTTAAAAAGACGTGGCCCCAGTACAGATCCCCTGAGGCATTCCACTTGTAACAGGTATCCAGCCTGACTTCACCCCTCTAATAGTAACCTATTGGTCCCTGTTGAACAACCAGGACTCTGTCCAGGCCACTATTCTGTTATTTAATCCTATAACTTATATACTTAATATAGTAGCTGTATTTATATGTTGCCCTAAATATATAGTGACACATTTGTCAAGCTCAAAGCATGTTCTTTTGTTTGTTTGTTTTTTTGACCATTTTTCTATTTTCTGTACTTCCCTTGCTAGTTTGTTCTTGCTTTCTGGTGTGCCTACCTTTCTGCCATCTGCAAATTTTGCTAGCCAACTGTATGTCAGTGTGTAGCTCACTTACAATGATTGAAAGAAGTACAGGACCTGGTATTAATCCCTATGGCACTCCACTTGTTACAGAAACTTTTTCTGACAGAATTCCCTGCATTCTCACTCTCTACATTCTGCTGCACATAGCCAGTTTTATACCCAGTTAGAGATTCTTGTGTCCAGGTTGAGTTTTTTTTTTAATTTTGTTCAATAGTAGTTCATGGACAACCTTATATAAGGTGTTTTGGAGATAAAGAAATATTATATCCACAGGTGTATTCTTATTGATGCTCTTATTTACTTTTTGGTAGAAACATAGTACAATACTTGTGTGTGATATGTTTTTCTAAAGTCATATGTATTGTCTACAATATTTTTTTCTGAAAGTTCCTTATCCAGTTTTGTTTTATTTTAGTCAGGCTCTCCATAATCTTGCTAGGTATTGATGTGAGACTTATTGGTCTGTAATTCAATGTCTTCGCTCTATCACCCTTCTTGAAGATAGATACCAAAATGGTTGCTGTACAGTCCCTGGGTACCTCCCCAGGGTTAAATGATTTATTAACTATTACATTCAAAGGTTCTAACTCCTTTAGCAGTCTGGGTGTAACTTATCTGGACCTAATAATTTATTTATTTTGAGTTGCGTTAAGAGGTTTAGTACTTCCTTTTTACTGGACAGATCGTGCTGATTTGTTTATATCCCTGGTTTATTAGTGAATTTCCCTCCTGCTAGGTCTTTACTGAACACCAAATAGAAGTATTTATTAAACAGATTTGATAATTCTGTTGGTTCTTTCATTTCCCCTGTTGTTTATGATTATAGGTTCTATGGCGGTGTCAGATCCCCTATTGTTGTTGACATAAGCAAAAAAGGTTTTTGTATTGTCCTTTGTGTGTGTGATATTTTAAAATCCAATTTTTTTTCCATTCCAATTCTGTATTTTGTTTTTCTTCATTCTTATTTGCATTTCTCAATACTGTGTTCATTCTTCTTGTTCTTTGCCTTATCTGCCAACTGATTCTTTTTGATTTAATAATTTTTTTGTACATCAAATAGAAATGTTTTGCTTTTTATTATAAAGTTGTTTTATTAATATGCATTTGTCTTCTAATTCTATTAGTTGACTCTTGAATGCTGTCCATAATTCATTGTCTTTCTAACCCCTGCCCCAGGCTCTTTGCTGACATTGTGCTATGTTGCGCAATACTGCACTAAGCTGATTTAAAAGTTACAGTTATAAAAATTACTGTGGCAGCTCTAACAGCCATGCTGCTAAGCTAGTCCCCTAAATAAAGGCTCAGTTTAAAACTTCTTTGCAGTTTACACTGAACTCTGCAGGACCCTCATGTTTTGTGGTCCTGATTGATCCCAGAACTACAGTACCCACAGGCACCTCTCACAATCACTGGGTAAACTCAGTATAAGCATATAGAATAAGTAGGATAGCAAGCACATTTTTTTGTTTGTTTTTTTCTCAGATTTAGAGTACAGGACAATAAACAGATTTAGAGGGCTTTCCACACACAATAGTCTGCCTGTGTCTGCCTCTGTGCTGTGCTAGTAATAATAGGAAGAGTAGTGCAGAGAAGGAATCAACAAGGCCACAGAGGGAGAAATCTAAAGATAAAATAATAGGTATAGCAGAAAAATAGACTATATTAGCTACAGTTGTAGATTATGAAGCTAAGCATAACCAATAGGAACATAAACATACTGCACAGGGTATACAGTGATATACTGAAGCAAAGGTTATGATCAGTATACAGTATAGGAAATATATAAGCAACCCACTTACAATCTTATGAAATGCGAGCCTCAGCTGCAACAGTCTAACAGCTAAGGTGAGGGGGTGCAGAAGCTGCACAAACTGAAATAGAGGTTGACAGCAGAAAAAGACCATTGGTCCATCTAGTCTGTGCATAATGGAGTTTGTGCATGGACGTGTTGATTGCCTATGTTCCCTGTATCCATGGTGTTTAGGCAACTTAGAGTTGGAATGCCTGGCATACACATAGCATTCAGGCAAAGTCAGTGAAAATAGAGCAGGACATAGGAGATACAGAGATTATTAAATCTCCATACATATGGGTGCTATACATGAAGGGGCAAGGACTCATTATCATATCGTGTTAGCAGCATGATCTCTGCTGCTGAGTACCCGCATGTTAGAAAATGACGGCTGCATTGGGAGGATTATCAGAATTTACGAGCGTTAAGTTATTTAAATAAAGCAATGAACAGTGTGACTGCAGGTGGGATCGGGGTACTGACGGCCCAATCTGTGTAGCAATCACTGCATTACTTGTGTCCATAGTTCTCCTTTAAGGTAGACCGCCTTCCATCCAGCGCCCAAACTTTACACCATTTATAGATCTTCCCTGTTCTTCATCATCCCTCAACCTCCTTAATTTGTTTTTCTATTTTGTGCTGCCTTAGCAATCCCTCCCTCCCCTACCTCCTTTCTAAGCTTATAATGAACTCCTGCCTTCCTGTTTCCCTCTCCAATGTTCATAGTGCTTATTTCTGGGGGAGCCCTAGCTATGTTTCCCACTTGCTCTCCTTTTGTAGTAGTTACCCCAGCCTTAGCCTCCCACAGTCAGTCAGTTTAACTGTCCACCAATGTAGACATCAAACATCTGCCCCAGTGCACTGGCCCCCTCTCTTGTTAGGTGAAGTCAGTCAAACCTTGAGCCTCCTTGCCCAGAAATCCCCCCTGTCCTGTATAAAAGGGTATCCCTCCTCCTGACATCATCCCTTCAGCCACCCATTAAACTACTTAGTGTCCTCCTTCTTCATTCTATCCACCCAGTACTCACTACCCACATTGGGGGGGGGGCCTTGGAAATGGCTAGGGAAGTTGAGTGCACCCTCAGTCTGTCCCCCAGCTTTCGGAAGTTGTGCTTCATCATTTTGGTAGGCTGATTCACCAGATCTATGGTATTTAAATGTACCAGCTCTCCCAGCTCCCCACCCCCTCCTCTACCATCCTCGCTATCCTGGATGGCCGATGCACCAGGAAGGCATCAAACATCTCCAGTCTCTTCCTTTCCCCTCTTCCCTCAACACCCTTGTGACCCCTCCAATCATAGGGTGCCCTGCAACTGAAAAACTCTTTTCTATCCTCCCCCTGTTCTCACCCCGAGGTGCAACCAAGTCATCCTGTCTTGTCCTTTCAGCTGGGTCCAAGACCCCTCAGCCCCATCTTGTACTTACTCTTCTTTTATTTGCTGTCCAGATGTTTTGGGCTTAGAGGACCACCATGTAGCTGCCCTAGCCATCCTTCCCCCTTCCCTTCTTCACCACCATTCAGCTCTCTGAGAGAGTGGTGGTGGGGTGTGTGGGAACTAGCTCAGCTGGTGATACAGCCAAGATATCACCTCTTGTGCTGCTACCAGTTGTGCATGGAGCTCCCCAGTGGTCCTACATATGGGACAGTGTCCCTTCCTCCAGAGTGTAACCCTGCAGATGAGTCCCCTCAGTTCTTACAGCTAACTGCCTCGCCACATGGAGGAGCAATATCCTCTGCTGACTTGTAAGCTGACACCAAATGAATGACACCTTTTTGCTGTGTCCTGCTTAGGCAGAAAAATGTCTGAAAGAGACATTTTAAATTTGACTGAGAGCCAGATGTGTAGTGAGACAAATCTTACCACATGGTCGCATGCTGTGGTTCAGCCAATCACATTCTTCCTTTTCTCACTGTCATTTTACAAACATATTTTGCTGCTATGCTATAGTGAAATCAGAAATTAATGGCTAAGAAGTATACTAACAGATAGATACAACACTTTAAGATGAAATTTCAGAATGTACTAAATATAACAAACAAAGGTTACAAAAACTCAACAGTATGGCACAGTGGTTTAAGGCTCTGAGCCGCAAATTTGGAGACCTGGGTTTGAATCCCACAGCCCCCACTTGGATACTGTGTGACCCTGAGCATGTCACTTAACTTCCTCATGCTCCCAGGTTGCACCTGCAAACAAGCTTTCAGCTTAGTGTGTCTCATCTGGTAAAATAATTGGTAAAAAAAAAACTTCCTTTTAAAAAACTGTAAAAAAAAGCGCAGAGTAATTATGCAAATTAACAAGGGAAAAATAAAACACCATTAAGGTATTCCAGGGGTATGATGATGGACTGTCCACTTATCAATAAATTCCAAAACTAATATGAGAATGTATGAGGTTGTAGGAATTTTTTCAAAAATAGTGTTAAATGTGGCACTTACAGTTTAGTATTTTATTTAAATCTATATCTGATTGGTCCTGCGCCCTTCCCGCCAGCATTTTTAGTTCAAACACCCTCCCTGTTGTGCCCACAAGCACCCACAGCTGTTCCCATGATGACGGGGCAGGCGGAGAGCAGCTGGGGCATCTCCATATTATTACAGGTGGTGCTTTATAGGTTTTACAGTTTTATCTAACATTAGGATAAGCTTTCAGGGTTACTGCATTTGTTGTTGACTGATTGTTTCTGCTCTTACCTCCTTGTTGTTTCATCCGTGGTTCTTCTTTTTCGGCAGGGGAAGGGCCCAACCACCCCACACTACACTCCTTTTATATGGTACCACAGTTGTGACATTTCCTGTGGCAAAGCAGGAAGGGGTAGAACAGTGGGGCATCCACAAGGTGAGCTCATTTACAGGGGCACTAGTAATTTAACTTGTTATAACAAGTTATACGAAAACAAAACACAATATCAAACCATTACTTGCATTTTCTTCCTTCTAATTACTCTGACCAGGTTATAAACCCAGCAACTTATCTGGAATGGATATCATTAACTGCAGGTACTGTGGAACACTTTTCAGAAGGACAGTTTTACAGGATTTAGGACACTGTCCTACATGCTGCGCCATTGGAGATCTTAGGGCTCAGCTCCGGGCAGCATGGGCAGAGATTGCATGCCTCAAATTTCATATTCAAGAGGAAATACATTATAAGAACCACCCGCCTTTTCCCCAACATCCAACAGAAGAACCTCGACTGCAGAGAGTAGTTGGTCCAGGAGGTTGGCAGGTGGTTAGGAGGGGCAAATCGGGTGCCCCATCACTCTGTGCTCTCCAACATATTACCTCCAAAAACCATATAAACACTACAAACAGGTATCTGCCTTTATCTCCGAAATCAAACAAAGGGGCAGAGGACACTACAGAGCAGGACACCGCAGCACAGGAGCTAGCACAACAAAACACTCCCAAATCTGGAACCAAAACAAAAAAAGCAAAAAGGAAATCCAAAAAACTTCTGATTATAGGAGACTCCATGATTTGGGGAGTTGATACCCATCTCCAGCCAGGAGTAATGGTCAGATGTCTCCCAGGTACATCAGCATGGAGAGACACTGACCACATTGCTAAAATTGTTCAGAAAGCAGGAGAAAACATTCACATCCTGGTACACATAGGGACTAATAATCTCACCAGCCAGTCAGATGTGGAGACCAAGGAACACCTGATCAGGCTGGGTGATAAACTATCATCCATTTTGTCCGACATCTCCTTCTCTGAGATCCTGCCAGTCTGGGAGAGGAGGGCAGATGGACGGAAGGTCAGAGAAGGGGAGATAGGGGAGCTAAATGTGGCTCAAGGGCTGGTGCCAGGAAAAAGGACACAGATATGTAGGGAACTGGCAACAGTTCTGGGAGTGAAAGTTCTTTAAATTTGATGGACTGCATCTGACTAAGGAGGGAGTCAGTGCATTGGGGCAGAAGTTTGACGTCTTTGCAGAATATTTAAACTAGCAAATGGGGAGAGGGGTGCAGCACCCCATACGTCGAATGGGAAGAACACACCTCCCCCCTCAGCTAGTGGTCAAACAGGGATTCAGCATGTTTGCAGTTCATTTGCATCACCAGGTAAGAAAAAAGGTCCGTCTCCCCATACGACACACAGGGGAAATGCCAAACCTCACTCAACAACTAACACATCGAAATCTGGCCAATGGAAAATCATGTACACAAATGCTCACAGTCTGGGAAATAAGATCCCAGACCTGCAGGCAATAATGTCAGAGGCTAAACTGGACATAG
This sequence comes from Neoceratodus forsteri, assembly GCA_016271365.2. Taxonomy (NCBI): domain Eukaryota; kingdom Metazoa; phylum Chordata; order Ceratodontiformes; family Ceratodontidae; genus Neoceratodus; species Neoceratodus forsteri. Next base: position 766,410,414 of record CM028132.1, read on the forward strand.
TTACAATTATTAAGATGTGGTTTACCAGTAACCACACTTGGGAGACTTCAGTACTTGGCTATGTACTGTTCAGAAGAGACCGCGGTGCAAAAAGGGGGGGTGGAGTGGCCCTGTATGTCAATGAAAATATCAAAGCTACAGAAATTCAGAATACACATAAGGAGCCAGAAGAACTGTGGGTCACCCTGGAAACAGGAAATTGGACAGCCATAAGAACTGGGGTTGTCTACAAGCCCCCAGACCAGGGGGAGGACATAGACACATTACTGTTAGAAGATATACAAAACATGACAGCTAAAGGGGAGGTTCTGATAATGGGAGACTTCAACTTGCCAGATACAGATTGGTCAATACCAGCAGGAACATCTGCCAGAACTAGAAACATGGTGGATTCTCTGCAGGGGGAGGGCCTCAAACAACTGGTACAACAACCCACAAGAGACAGGGCTATCCTAGATCTAGTACTGACTAACAGGGAAGGGATCACAGATCTCCAGGTAGAAGGTCACCTGGGGACCAGTGATCATCACAAGGTATGGTTCAATTTGGCCACTACATCTAAATCATCCCATTCCAAGGCAAAAATATGGGACTTCAGAGGAGCAGACTTTGATAAGATGGCCAGCAGAGTTAAGCTAGCCCTGGCAAAAAAAAAAAACACAGGTGAGGGGGTACAGGCAAAGTGGGAAAGCATTAAGGATGCAATACCTGAAGCAACATCCCATTGTGTTAGACAGAAAAGGAAGTGCAAAAGAAGAAGGAAACCACTTCGGTTCTCAAATACAGTAGCAGAAAAGGTCAGAGCCAAAAGGCTGGCCTTCAGGAAATATAAGGAAACACAGCGGGATGAAGATAGGGAGGCATACCAAACTGCCCTAAGGAAATCAGGGAAGGCAGTAAGGCAGGCAAAGTCCCAAACTGAGGAAACACTAGCACGAACAGTAAAAGAAGGTGACAAGACTTTCTATAGATACATTAGTGAAAGGAGAAAGTCCAGAGGGGGTATGGCTAAGCTCAAAGGAGAAAGGGTGTGTGTGTGAGGAGGAGGACCCTGTAAAAGCATCTGTCCTAAATAGATACTTTTGCTCAGTATTTACTGAAGAGAAGGTAGGGCAGGGGCCACAGCTCAGCACCATGGACACGGGGGAGGTGAGCACTACACCCTTCACAAAAGAAAGGGTCCTACAAGAGCTCGCTAAGCTCAGGGTGGACAAGGCAATGGGACCTGATGGCATGCATCCCAGGGTACTTAAGGAGCTAAGGGTGGAACTAGCAGAGCCATTATCAGAACTGTTCAGTGAGTCTCTGAGCACAGGAGAGGTCCCAGAAGACTAGAGATGGGCTCATGTGATCCCGCTCCACAAGAGTGGTAGCAGGGAGAGGGCAGGGAACTACAGACCAGTCAGTCTTACCTCAGTAGTGGGCAAGATTATGGAGGCACTCCTTAAGGAAAGGATAGTGCAACACCTGGAATCCATAGGGGCACAGGATCCAAGACAGCATGGGTTTACAAAAGGAAGGTCCTGTCAAACTAATCTCATAGATTTCTTTGACTGGGTAACCAGAGTGGTGGACCAAGGGGGAGCAGTTGATGTCACCTACCTTGACTTCAGCAAAGCTTTTGACACTGTTCCACATAGAAGATTGATAAATAAGCTGGGTAGGCTCGGGTGGGTCAGAAGTTGGTCAACTGGGTGGCAAACTGGTTGATGGGCAGAAAACAGAGAGTGGTGGTAAATGGTATACAGTCAGAAGAGATGCAAGTCACAAGTGGGGTACCTCAGGGATCAGTCCTGGGGCCAGTCGTCTTCAATATCTTCATTAGTAACACTGCAGATGGACTAGAGGGTAAGGCTTGTCTGTTTGCAGATGACACCAAGATCTGCAACAGAGTAGATGATCCAGATGGAGTGGGCAGAATGAGAAGAGATCTGGATAAACTAGCAAAATGGTCAGAAGAGTGGCAACTGGGATTTAATGCAAAGAAGTGCAAGATCATTCACATAGGGAAGAGAAACCCTGAAGCCACCTATAGGCTGGGAGGGGAGTTGCTGGCAGTCACAAAGGAAGAAAGAGACTTGGGCATCATCATCACCGATGACCTGAAATCATCCAAGCAGACCTCTAAAGCAGTAGGTAAGGCTAGGGGATGTTAGGTGTATTAGAGGGGTATCACAAGTCGTAAGAGGGAGGTAATAATCCTCTTTACAAGACAATGGTTAGCCTCATCTGGAGTACTGCGTGCAGTATTGGAGGCCACACCTTCACAAGGACATTAACCAAATTGAGGCAGTCCAGAGAAGGGCACCAAATGGTGCAGGGACTGCATCAGAAGACATATGAGGACAATTAATGGAGCTCAATATGTATACCCTTGAGCAAAGAGGAGAGAGGTGATATGATCGAAACATTCAAACACCTTAAGAGGCATTAACAAAGTGAAAGAGTCTAACATGTTTAAATATAAGAAAAAGAGCAGGACAAGAGGACACAGCATGAGATTAGAGGGAGGCCGATTAAGGTGGAATGTGAGGAAATTCTTTTTCACAGAAAGGGTGGTGTATGCATGGAATAGTCTACCTCAGGAAGTGGTGGCTATGAATACAGTGCAGGGCTTCAACAGGCATGGGACAGGCATAAGGGAGCAATACAGATGAGTATGAATAGATAGGCCACTGACAGAGCAAAGGCCGATGGCACATTTATAAGGTAGAAAAAGAAATGGGCAGACTGGATGGGCCTTGCAGTCCTTATCTGCCATCAACTTCTATGTTTCTATGTTTCTAATATTAAAGCTTTACATTGTACAATTTTAAGGGAAACATCCATGTACCATTGGGCCCCAACTGCGTATGACGTGGGGCCTGATTAGCAGATACAAAAATAGTGTTAAATGTGGCACTTACAGTTTAGTAGTTTATTTAAATCCATATCTGGTTGATCCTGCGCCCTTCCCGCCAGCATTTTAAGTTCAAACACCCTCCCTGTTGTGCCCACAAGCACCCGCAGCTGTTCCCGTGATGACGTGGCAGGCGGAGAGCAGCCGGGGCATCTCCATAGGCTTGTCATAGCCCAGGACTACTAAGCAGCTCTGGTTTGGAGCCCGTGTACTGCTGTGACATAAGAAGACCAGGTACAGACAGCTACTGTGCCTGTTAGTCTGTACCTGATCTCAGTATTGCTAGAATACAGATAGACTCCAAACCGGAACTATTTGCAGCTATGGCAATACAGATTATATGTATTGAGGTAGCTTCAAATAGCTCCGGTTTGTAGTCTGTCAGTATTCTAGCAATACTGAGACCAGGTATAGACTAACAGGTGCAGTAGCTGTCTCTACCTGATCTCGGTGGCACACAGGCTCGGACTGGGCTTTGTTTAATAGTCTGACTATGTTTCAAGCCAATAAGGCACCCGCTGCTCCTGCACTGCTCGTCATCGGGGTTTAACTCGGTGCTGTTGGCGCGACGGGGAGAATGTTGAACAAATACAGTGAAGGGCACAGATCAGCAGGTATGAATTGACTTGCTAATGTAAGTGCAGTAACTATTTTAATATAATCAAACCCATGAGGGTGGAGACACAATGTGTGAACGACTCACACCAAGCTCATGTATAACGGGTTTTAAAAATGATGGCTTTAATGACTTTTTGTTTTTACAATAAACATTTGTAACGAAGAACTGCTTTGTAATGAACTCCTCTCCATGATTTCTACTTTTTATGTAGCGTTCAGTTTGGAAGTACTGTAGAAGACAATTCGTCACACTATGTAAAAGCCATGATTCCCCTGCTCATGTGCTTGATTCTTATTATAAAATGGGTAAGGAAATCATTGCATCCCAATTAGTCAGCAATCATACAATGTGAGATCACTACCAATGGTTAAAAAGTGGTGGCAACCAGGACACAACCCATTAACATATAGAAATGGACATAGAAACACAGAAATCGATGGCAGTCAGGCAGGCAGGAAAATGTAGCCCCCCAAGCCCGGCTGAAACATTATCAGCTAAACATAACAGCAGAACTCTCAAATCCTCCAACCACCAGCTTCTTAGCATGCCTAAAGTTAGGTCTTCACAAGGGCACAAGTCATTCTTCACCTATATCCCGCCCCTCTGGAATGAACTTCCAGAAAATATCCAGGATTGTAACTCCTTTGGGAGATTTAAAAAGGGACTCAATGCTCACTTGTTGAAGCTTAACCAATGCACTTGTTACTGATGATATCACTAAATAGTCCTTATCATATCAGTTGTTTACAATAGGAATGTCTGTAACCAAAAATGTCCAGAATGAATTAACAGTTGTCATATATCATTTTATTTATTTATTCTAGGATTACAAGTACCTTTGAGCCAACAACTCTTTTACAAAGGTTCCACATCAGAGACAGGACAATACAGTAGTACAACAGTGGAGCATAAGCAGTGTACAATAGAGCAAGTACAGGTTGTGCAGAAAAAAATGGATTAACATACAGTTTCATAATAATATAACATAGAGATAGCCAAAGGCAGTTGTCAACATGAGCAGAGGTAGAGGGAAGTGGGGTGGGGTGGAGTGGAAGTGGGAGAATAGGGAAAGTGGTGGGAGTGGACTGAGGAGAGTGGTGCATGGAGGGGTGCCTCAGATGGGACTGCATGACTGAGTAGAGGGCCCGGCTATAAATGACAGTCACGGGTGCTACAGGAGGAGAGATGGGAATGGAGCTTTATTTTAAATAATCCCAGCTTAGGGGCTGAGGAGCTCTCAGTACTAAGGCTATTCCACCAGTGTGGAGCCCTGTAAGAAAATGAACGTTGGCCCAAGGAGGTTTTGTGGCGTGGAACTTACAGATGATGAAACTCCAAGCCTCTTGTGTGGTGAGGATTACTGCTAGGGCGGAGAAGAAATAGAACCCCAGGGGGTGCCGGGCCCATGGTGACCTTCTTAGCCATGGTGCAGGTTAGATATTTATGCAATTTGGTAGTTGTAGCCAGTCTGATTGAGCATAGAGGTCACAAGTGTGGGTTAGGTGGTGAAACCCAGTAATCAGATGACATGCTTTGTTGAGTGAAGTGGAGATATGTCATTAGAGTAAACAGTCACGGCACTACACCACTTCTGTACTTAAAAGAAAAAAGGCCACAAGCAAATACTTTATATATTCACCAAACTGTATTCACCAATGCAGTAAAAAGAGCTCAAGGCCACATGCCTGGAAGTAACAGTGACCCACAAACAACCTCTAACGTTTCAACCTAACGATCATGAAAATATATGTGTTTGATGATTAAGCTTAGGTGAAAGAAAACAGGTGCTGCTTTTTTGGTTGTGGTCTGTATTATTTCCATATTATTTATATGTAATTTTTAACTGTTTTACTTATGTCTATGTTTTTTCCAGCAGGGATTTCTGCACTCTATTTTAGAAATGGATTTAAGTCTCTTAATGAGTATTTTTTGCACAATATCACTTTAACTGGAATTTTTGCACATGTGACAATGTTTAAAAGATATTTAAACAGAGCACCCAATAGGTGGTGCTATCTTTGACAAAAACTGTTAGGTTGAAACATTAGAGATCGTTTGTGGGTCGCTGTTACCTCTGGGTGTGTGACCTTGAGCTCTTTTTACTGTGTTGGTGAATATATAAAGTATTTGCTTGTGGCCTTTTTTTCTTTTAAGTGCAGAAGTGGTGTAGTGCCGTGACTGTTTGCTCTAATGTTCGTTCTCTGTCACTGAGCACCCACATGTCTGAATGCAGCTCTTTCTGTTTTCTGAATTGTTGTACATTAGTTGTTTACAATCAGAATGACTGTATTGTCTAGAATGTATTAACAATTGTCATATGCTCCTGATTGTTGTAATGTGAAAATTACTGTGGGACCCGATTAGCAGATACAAAAATAGTGTTAAATGTGGCACTTACAGTTTAGTAGTTTATTTAAAGGGGAGTTGCTGGCAGTTACAAGGGAGGAAAGAGACTTGGGCATCATCATCACAGATGACCTGTAATCATCCAAGCAGACCTCTAAAGCAGTAGGTAAGGCTAGGGGGATGTTGGGGTGTATTAGTAGGGGTATCACAAGTCGGAAGAGGGAGGTAATAATCCCTCTTTACAAAACACTGGTTAGGCCCCATCTGGAGTACTGCATGCAGTACTGGAGGCCACACCTTCACAAGGACATTAACTAAATTGAGGCAGTCCAGAGAAGGGCAACCAAAATGGTGCAGGGACTGCAACAGAAAACATATGAGGAGTCAAGACTTTCCTCGGCTCAAAGCAAACTCTACTAAATAATGACATGATACTGAAAGGTGTCCACTGTAATGACTCAGACACAATTGCCAACGCATTTAACTCTCACTTCTCCGACCTCTCGAGCTACACAAATGCCTTCTCTTCCAATAACTTAATGCCTGGATCCCCCAACCCAAATGACAGTTCAATGACACCTACCTTCTATTTTAAAGCTATATCGAAGAACGATGTCCTTAAACATCTAAATTCCATATCTGACAGTACTGCTGTTGGGTCAGACTGCCTTGAACCTAAACTCTTAAAGCTTGCGGCACCTTTCATCGCAGGACCACTGTCCAGTATACTAAATTTGTCCCTGAGTGAAGGAGTAGTACCCGAGGTATGGAAACTGGCTAGAGTCACGCCAGTGTTTAAAAAAGGCAACAAAAAAGATATAGCCAACTATAGACCAATAGCTATACTGTCAGTATTAAATAAAGTCCCTGAGAAGCTCATCTCAGCACAGATCTCAGAACACCTTACTAAGTATAACCTTCTCCACTCAAATCAACATGGCTTTAGAAAAGGCCATAGCACTCAAACTGCTCTACTACAGTTGACAAATGACGTTCTTCAAGCCATGGACCAGGGTCAACAAACCGGTGCAGTATTTATCGATCTGACGAAAGCTTTTGATCTTGTTAACCACCCTCTTCTGCTTAACAATCTCCACTCCCTGGGTTTCTCGACTGGAGTTGTAAATTGGTTCCATAGTTACCTATCAAACAGATACCAAACTGTGAAATTCAACTCGGCCACCTCAGATATGGCAGTCATTAATGTTGGTGTACCTCAAGGATCTATCCTCGGTCCCCTCCTCTTCTCCATTTTTATTAACAATATTCCTCATAGTATATCCTCCTGTTCATCATTGCTATATGCCGATGACCTTGTCCTTTACACTAGCTCAGACAATGTTCACTCTATTAATCATAAGCTCTCAATGGACCTACATAATATTCAATCCTGGATCACCAAAAACAAGCTCGTTCTTAACGTTGGAAAGATCAAGGCCATGCTCTTTGGATCCCTATTAAACTAAAAGCAGTGCCGTAAATTTTTCCAGGTCACCTGGGCTGATGATTCCCCATTGGAGATGGAAACTTCTTTTAAATATCTAGGTGTCTTACTTGATGAATCCCTCACCTATGACGCCCATATTACCTCCACTTGTAAGGCTGTAAATGCAAAACTCGGCTTAGCCTACAAAACAAGCCATATTCTTACCCCCATCACTAGGACAGTCATTGCTCGAGGAATCCTGCTTCCATCACTTTCTTATGGATCCGTAATCTATACTAACGCATCAAAGGCTACTCTTCATAGGTGGGACACAACTTATAACAACATATGCCGTTACGCCTCCGCATCCTCTAGACTAAAACATCACTGCCTGCTGTACTCTGACCTAAATTGGCCATCCCCCATTGCACACCGTCTCCTCTCCCTTGGGAACCTTCTGGATAGTGTACTGCGATCAAGTATGCCCACCTACCTAGCCTCCCTGCTGACCCCTCAGCCCATCTCTACGGTCTCCGATCAACTGACTTTTCCTTGATTTGCATTCCCAGATGTAGAACAACCAAAGGAAAATCAGGCTTCTCGCACGTAGGCCCCTCCTACTGGAACTCGTTGCCCCTAGATGTACGCCTTGCCCCTAATCATGCCACCTTAAGAAGAGACACTGCTCCCTCTTTACCGCATGTTCTCATTGTACCTGCTTCAACCCTCCATAGATCTTGACTCCCTCTGTCTTGACTGCCCTTGCTACCTAGCATCCTGACACTCTCAGCCTCCCTTAAACAGAGTCCCACCATTCACCTCTCTCCCTGCCTCCTACGAATAACATCCTCTCAGGTTCAGCTGGATGTAATTATACCCTGTTTGGTATATTTTTTTTCTTTTCTGCACCTAATATTGTGATATTACTATGTCTGTCTTCACATGGGCACTTATCTCCATTTGTATAATTTATACCTTTATGTGCCTTGTACCAATATTTTTCTAAATCTTGTCTCACTTTCTGATTGTGATGTATTGTACCAATATTTGTCTAAATCTTGACTCACTTGCTGATTGTGACATATTGCATATCTCCTGACACTGTATTCTATGTAACTATATCTCTCTGTGTTGTTGACCTCCCGAGTCGTGCCTGAAAATAGTCACTTTTGTGTCTAGTGCACTTACCCGGTTATCAAAAAAAAAAAAAAAAGATTAATGGAGCTTAATATGAATACCCTTGGGCAAAGGAGGGAGAGAGGTGATATGATCGAAACATTCAAACACCTTAAGGGCATTAACAAGGTGAAAGAGTCTAACATGTTTCAATATAAGAAAAATAGCAGGACAAGAGGACACAGCGTGAGACTAGAGGTAGGCCGATTAAGGGGTAATGTGGGGAAGTTCTTTTTCACAGAAAGGGTGGTTGATGCATGGAACGGCCTACCTCAGGAAGTGGTGGATATGAATACAGTGCAGGGCTTCAAACAGGCATGGGATAGGCATAAGGGAGAAATAAAGATGAGTATGAATAGATAGGCCATTGACAGAGCAAAGGCCGATGGCACATTTATAAGGTAGAAAAAGAAATGGGCAGACTGGATGGGCCTTGCGGTTCTTATCTGCCGTCAACTTCTACGTTTTTCGTAATTTTTGTAAAAAGTTCCATTATCTGTAATTAATTCTGTGTCACCACTGAAAAAGGGACTGTAATGGTCCCAGTGGGCCTACCCAGTTACCAAAATTAAATAAATAAATAAGATAATGACCTCTAGGCCCATCCAGTCTGCCCGTGTGCCCTACCTTTATTAGTGTCCGCTGACCCTACTTGGTCATCAGCTTTAGCCTCTCCTTCCCATCTCTAGGGTTCCCTTGTGCCTATCCCATGCATGTTTAAATCCCCCCACTGTGCTTGCTCCCACCACCTCCTGGGGTAGGCTATTCCATACATCCACTACCTTTCCATGAAAAAAAAGGTTTCCCATTTCCCCTTATCCAGCCCGCTTCCAACCTCATATCGTGCCCCCTCACTCTAGTACTTGTCCTGTACTGAAAGATGTTGCCCACTTGCACCTTGTTTATGCCTCTAAGATATCTGAAGGTTTCTATCATGTCTCCCTGGTCCCTCCTCTCTTCCAGTGTATACATATTGAGGTCTTTTAATCTCTCCTCATATGTCTTCTGGTGCAAGCCCTGCTCCATCTTAGTCGCCCCTCTCTGAACCACCTCTACCCTGTTTATGTCCTTACAAAGATGCGGCCTCCAGAACTGTACACAGCATTCCAGATGAGGCCTCACCAGTGTTTTGTATAGTGGTATCAATACCTCCCTCCTTCTGCTAGTGATACCTCTTCCTATGCACCCCAACATGCCACTGGCCCTCCCTACAGCCTTTGTACTCTGCTTGGTCACATTTAGGGTCTCTGAGATGATAACCCCCAGAACCCTTACTTCCCCGGTGACCGTCAACAACCCCTTCCCCCATCCTGTAGCTCTACCCAGGACTTCTGTGTCCCAGGTGCATGATTTTACACTTCTTCGCATTGAACCTCAGTTGCCACACTTTAGACCATTTTTCCAACTTCCCTAGGTCCTTCTTCATTTTGTCCACCCCATCTGGAGTGTCCACCCTGTTGCAGATCTTTCTGTCATCTGCAAACAGGCAAACCTTCCCCTCCAGCCTTTCTGCAATGTCACTAACGAAGACATTACAAAGGACTGGCCCAGGACTGATCCTTGAGGTACCCCACTGATCACACCCCCTCTCCTCAGATTGGATCCCATTTACCACCACCCTCTGCTTCTTGTCCCCCAACCAGTTTCTAACCCAGTTTATCACCTTGTGGCCAATGCACCTGATACCCAACTTGTTAACCAGTCTTTTATGTGGGACGGTGTCAAAGGCCTTGCTGAAATCAAGGTAGGCAACATCTACTGTTCCCCCTGATTTACCTACTTCGTTACCCAGTCAAAAAATCTATCAGATTCATTTGACATGACCTTCCTACTGTGAATCCATGCAGCCTCGGATCCTGGGCTCCATTGGATTCCAAGTGTTCCACAATCCTTTCCTTAAGCAGTGCCTTCATAATCTTACCCACTACTGAGGTGAGGTGGACTGGCCTACAGTTTCCTGCCTCCTCCCTGCTACCATTTTTGTGAAGAGGGACTAAATGTGCCCTCCTCCAGTCCTCTGGAACTACGCCTGTTTTGAGTGACTCCCTAAACATGGTTGGCAGTGGCGCAGCTAGCTCCCTCTGTAGTTCCTTTAAAATCCTGGGATGTGTGCCATCTGGCCCCATTGCTTTGTCTACCTTCAGTTTTGTGAGCTCCTCCAGGACTTTCTCTTCTGTAAATAGACTGATGTCCACCCCCCTTATATCTGATGCCCAGCTGTGGTCCCTGTCCCTCCCCTTCTTCAGTGAATACTGAACAGAAGTATTTATTCAGTATTTCTACCTTTTCCAGGTCTCCCCCCACACCCTCCCCTTCATCCCCTCTTACAATCCCCCCAGACTTCCTTCTTTCACTGATGAACCTTTAGAATGTCTTGTCCCCTTTCTTCACCATCTGTGCTAGTCTTTCTTCTGTTTGTGCCTTTGCACTCCTAACAGATTTCCCTGCTTTCTTCAGACAATTTGGCTACACCACCCTATCCTCTTCCTTCTGTGTCTCCTTATACTTTCTGAAGCCCAACCTTTTGGCCTTTACTTTCTCTGCTACCTCTTTTGAGAACCATAGTGGTTTCCTCCTTCTCTTGCCTTTGTTTCTCAGCCTAATGCACTGATTTGTCACCTCCGCTATGGCTCCTTTTAGGTGTGCCCACTGCTCCTCACTCCCACCACACCTCTCTCCTCGCCAGGACTTCTTTAATACATATCCCCATCCTAGCAAAGTCCACCCTTCTGAATCCAAAACTATTGCCTTTGTGTGACTTGACTGCGACCATGTACCCACGTTAAACCACACTGTTTGGTGGTCACTGGACCCCAGGTTACCTTCCACCCAGACTTCTGTGATTCTGCCTCCATTGGCCAGTACTAAGTCCAGAATTGCCCTGTTCCTGGTGGGTTCTAGCACTAGCTGCCTAAGGCCTGCTCCCTGCAGGGAGTCCAAGATGTCTCAGCACCTGGCTGAGGCAGCTGCTGAGATGGTCCAATCCATGTCTGGCATATTAAAATCACCCAGTGGTAGTACCTCCCCTTTTGTTGCCATCTTGGGCATTTCTTCCACTAGCCCCCTATCCACTTCCTCCCCCCGAGCTGGAGGCTTGTAGATCGCCCTTGTGTAAATTGTAGTGCCATTGCCTGGCTCAAGGTGACCCACAGTGCCTCCCCTCCTCCCCATGTGTACCTGTATCGCAGTTGCTTTATACCTTCTAACGATGCACCCCTTTTTTTACTCTCCCTATTCTTCCTGAATAGAGCATAATCTGGTGCATTTACCTCTCAGGCGTGATTTGCTGTGTACCACATCTCTGATCTCTGTTATTGCCACCATGTCCAGGTCAGCTTTTACCATCAAGGCCACCAGGTCTGTGATTTTATTTTTCAGCCTGTGGACATTTGTAATCATGGCCTTTCATGTTTTGTTGCCTGCCCCCTTCTATTCATGCTTCTGCCCTCTTGTTTTTTTCTCTCCAACCATGGAATACTTCTTTTCCTGCCTCCCTTACCCTTTATGACTGGTTCAGGTATACCTGTCAACAACTTACCCTCCTGATCCTCCTTTCTGGCTGCTGTAGCCTGTGGTGGTGGATGACTGCTTGATTCTGCCTGCTCCCATTGGGCCCCCCTTTGGCTAGTTTAAATGCTTGCCCAGGAAGCATTTAAACTATTCATTGGGGACTGCTGTTCCCTTCCCAGATGTATGTAGGCAGTCACCCTTGTACATTTCCACATTGTTCCAGGTGGGTCTCCATTCCCAATGAGGCCATAACCCTTTTCACTGCACCAGCCCTCCAACCAAGTGTTGAAGCTTCTGATGCAGAGATTCCTAGCTTCCTCCCCTGCTGTGGACCGGCAGCACCTTTGAGAATGTCACAGAGCTTGCCGCCTTCCCAAGGCACCATCCCACCTCCCTGAAGTCCTCCTGCACCTGTTCTATGCTTGCCTCATCCCTGGCTAGGTCATTTGTCCACAGGTGAACAACAACCTCTAGCCCCCCTCTCATTGCTACCACTTTAGTGAGCCTCTGGATCCACTCCCCCTCCCTCCGAGACCTGTGCCTCCTGGGAGGCACTTAACCTTCCTCTCCACCCTGCTACCTGTGCCCAAATCTATTCCCCAGACAATTGAGTTCCACACCAGGAGTAGCTTCCTCCTCCCACCCCTGGGTCTCCCTCCTGGAGAATATACACATTCTCCCTGGTCTCAACCTCGGGTTCCCTTACAGGACTCTCCCACTCCTCCAGGACAGCATAGGAGTTCCTAAGTTGGACCGGACAGGGGATGTGCCTCTGACCCCCCTTCCTCAACCTCCCTGAGTCCACCATAGTCCATCCAGACCCCTGTCCAGTCAACCATTGTGGCAGTGGTTGGGGACATGGTGGCCTCTGGGTGGGGGTGAAGGTCCCCAGTAATCCTGTCAGCTCAGCCTGGAGACTGACCACCTCTGCCCTCAGTCCAGAGAGGTGCCTGCATGTGGGGCAGCACCACAGTACCCAGAACATCCTCCTGAAGACTGCTTCACTGCACCCACTGCACTGCACCACTCCCTACATCTTCCCCTTCTGCTCTATGTCACCTTCTGCTGTCTAAACGCTCCTTCTGCTATAGTTAGTCTACTAGATTTCTTGCTTTTATCCCATGTCCTGCTTTTAGCCTTCTTTCCCAAGTATGGTGCCTATTTTTTTTTCTCTTCTCTTTCTACTTCATCTCTACCCTTCTCTCTCTTTCTCCCTTCTTTGTGAGTACTTGACTAATGACAGGGATTACCTTTACTTGTACTGCTAAATTATCAGTATGATAGATGGTGCTTTATCTATCTGTGTTTAACCTTTTCTTGTAGGAAGTTGTAATCTGTTGGCTGCCTCTAAAGGTGGATGAACCCGGGAGGGTGGGTGGGTTTAGCTTCTGCTGCTCGAAAAACAATCAGCTACTCTGCTCTCAATCACCAACCACACTCTGTTCCCCTTTGTCTTCTGTCCCCAGTACCATGCTTACTCCCTGGTAAAAGGAAATTAATATTATCTGCTCCTCTTCCTTTCATGTGAGCCTCTGACCCAAAACAGATATCACTGCCTTTCTTACAAAATTCCTGATTTCCGTTACAAACATGGCCCCCACCTTTTTTCTCACTAAAATGTTTGCTAGATCCCTAAAAAAAAAAAAAAACTCCCTCAAAATAAAAAAAAATATTAAATATTCTTTTTCTTTATAATTTTCTTCTTATACATATAAGCCCCCCTTTTTAGGAGGGCTTGCAATAAAAAGCAATCTCCTCCCTTTTGTTTTTTTATGGGCTAGGTGGTAAGTGATTGGCCCTGGGCGGAGTTGTGGGCCTAGCCATGGAGAGTATAAAAGGTCAGTTTCTGGAAGAATCGGGAGAAGCCGGTGGGAGACTGTCACTAGTGGGCCAGGAGTCTGATCCCTGGGCTGGGAGCCCATGCCTAAGCATCAGCGGTGGTGGGGTCCATTTGGGATTTGAGGTGGGAGGTGTCAGGGAGTGCCGCCAGTGGGATTAGGACACCATGTGGAGGTTGGGAGCTGTGGTCCAGAGGAGTGCTAGTATGGGACCTGTCTAGTGCTCTGAGGCACCGGGGTGGACCTGGGGCCTAGTCCAGTTGTGTAGCTTGTAGATGGTGGGGGTGCTTCAGTGGTGACAGCACCATGGCATGGCCCTGGAGGTGGTGACAGCAACCTGGGGTCTTACCTGTGTGGCACTCCATCTTTTATGGGTGGCCTTCCGGGAGCAAGTAGTGGTTGGTGTACCCCACGGGCCGTGTTGAGCCTGCTCCAGGATGGTGGGTGTGGGGGGCCAATCACAGGCCAATATTTGCAGCAGGATTGGTTGGAAAGAGGAAAGAAAAGTGCAGCTGTCTGCATTTTGAGAACCCCTTGGAAGTGGTAACCCCCTAGCGGGTGGGTAAAGAGCAGCTAGATCAGCAAATGAGATAGAGCCAGGAAGGAAGTTCATGTTAGGAAATTCATGTTAAAAAAGCCCTGGAGTTCAGGCCAGATTAAGCTGATCGAGTGATCTGAGATCTCCCTACTCAGTAGAGGTGGGGCCCATTCATTGGGTCATCTGCTTGAGTGATCTGAGCCCCCCCGGCTCAGTAGATGTGGAGACCATCCATTGGGTCATATCAGCCCTCAGTGTTGTGCCATGGCCTTGTACCGCAGAGGGAAATTTTATTTATTTATTTCATTTATTTATTACAGATTCAGATTATTACCTTTGAGCCAAAGGTTCCAAGTCAAAACATGCTTTACGATACATAAGACAGGACAGTGAGAACACAGGTGTTCAAAGAATTGTCAGTTATACCAGTGCAAAAAAGTTAACAATAGCAACATTAGGCATAAAAACAGAATAGTAATGAGTTGATGTTACACAGTAATAATGCTTTGCAAACACAGTAGGTTACTAAGTGCAGGGCAATGGGGAGGGGTGGTAGCAGCCTGAGCAGGCTTTGTCAGGAAGAGGAGAGAGGGGAAAGGGATAAGAGGCTAGACAGGGGAGGATATTAGAAGAAAGGGAGTTAGTCAGTCAACCAAGGGTAGGGCAAGGGATTGCATATGACTAAGGTGGGCAATCACAGTGGATAGCTTGGGCTAGTGTGAGGTGGAGGTCTCTTCTGAAGTGGCCAATCTTGTCACATTCTAAGAGGGAGGCCGGGAGATAATTTATCCACTGAGGCCCTCAGTATGATAGGGTACACTGGGCAAAAGTGGTATGTTTGAGAGGGACCCGGAGTACACCCTTAGCTGTTCTTCTGATTATTTTGGAGGTTTTAGTGCACTGGAAAATACCTGAAGTTGAGTCAGGAGTCAGTCCTAGTAAGGCCTTTTTTCCAGTCATGCAGGCCTGGTATCTAACCCTTAGGCGCAGTGGGAGCCACCCTGTTTTAGAGTAGAGACTACAGGTGTTTGTCAAATGCTTTGCCCCTAAAACCAGTCGGCAGGCCTTGGTAAGTAGTATTTTGATAATTTTCAGGGCAGTTTCAGTACCAGCACTGTAGATGACAAGCCCGTAGTCGATAGTAGACAGTATCGAGCTCCATGTTACTAGGCTTAAGGCCTCAAGAGTCATTGACTGTCTGTAACGATAGAGTATACCAAGCTTGGTGTTTGCTGTTTAAATAACATGATCAATGTGTGAGTTGAAAGACAGGGTGTCATCAAGATGAATGCCTTATTTATTTAGTTTTTGTTGACCGGGTAAGTGCACTAGACAAATTCTGCCTATTTTCAGGCATGACCCGGAGGAGGGAGATACAGATGAATGCCAAATGACCTTGAACCAGATTAAGCTGTTGGTGGTATTTTTTGTGAATGAGAGGAAATTGGGCCAGGGCACCAGGGAAATTCCCCTACTCTCTTTGGTAGGGGGTACTGCAACTGGTGCCAACAGGACAGTATTCCCTTTGTGGATGGAGGAGCAAGATGTATGCAGGACTGAGGAGCGGGCCTCCTCCTCGGTCTTGAGTAGAACAGAGGCCATACAAGCAGGATCGAGCAATTTACCATTGGAAGAAGCGATGGCTGGAGTAATGGCCAGCACAGTACTACAGGAATCAAAGGATGTGGAGGAGGGGCTGCTACCTACACTCTCTTCCACCACCTTGTTGCAGCTTTTGTTCGAGGAGGAGCAGCGGTCCTGCACCAGACAAAACCACGCTGAGATGGAACTGAGATGCCAGGGGACAGATTTCGGAGTGGACCAGGAGGTGCACCAGGGAATGGGCTCGGGTAGAGCCGCACCTAGCATCAGCGGGCAGCCTGGAATGGCAGGAATTACTGAAAACATCAGGACACAAACAGGAGGCTCTCTGGAGCCACAGGTAACATTCACAATGTGGGTAGTGGCTTCGGATGGGAGTGTTGAGATAAGTAATGTGATAAATGTGGGAGAAACAGGACTGGAGATCAGCTCTGTGGCTGATGTACTACCTGCAGAGCAAACTACTGTTATGGATTCTACAGTAGAGGGGATGAGTATGGAAGTCCCATCTACGCTTCCTCAGGCAGTGTTTTTTTCAATTGGGGTCACAAGCAGTAGCCCCAAGAAAATGGCAGCTGCTGCAAAAGTGCTTGCTGAAAAACCAAAAAAGAAAGGTAAAGTATATCCTAAACAGCCTGCATATTCTACAGCGCCCACGCCTACAGTATCCTCAGATATTGGCTCCAAAACACTCAAAGAGTCCCCTGCATGGGTGCAGACAGCACTAACAGGGGCGGGCTGGTTGATTACTGGAGTAGGATGGGTAGTAAATCCTTTGACAAAACAGGGAGGGACAGAGATTTCTCCTGAGCTCACCCCATCATCAGGGCTAATGTGTCGGGTAATGAAGGACGTGTGTTTCTTCCACCTGGCCAACATACAGGGTCTAGTGAAGTTGCAGAGTTACAACAAGATAACCCCTAAGAAGTATTGCAAGATATTATGGATTTGGAAGAGGAAGGAGATGGAGACACTGAACAGGCCGTATCTCATTTAGAGCAAGCCCCCATTGATGGGAGGCAACAGACAGCACAGTCTACAGTTGCTTCTAGCCTAGAACAACTGAAGGAGGCTAGCCAAAGGGCCCAGTGGGTTGATACAGAATGGGAGGGTGGCCAAAGGGCAAATGTGTGGCATACTAATATAAAGGAGCACCTATATCCCGAAACATTAAAACTGGCCTCTGAACCTGCAGCATGCAGGAATGCTGTACGCTTACGATACAGGGAGAACATGGAAGACATCCCGGATCGTTTATTTATAGGGAGAGCCATTTTAAAAACAAGCATGAAATTTTATGCTTATGAAATTGATGCCCTCATTCATATGCCAGGGGACACAATTTATGACATCACTTTTAAACACCCGACTGGTTTAGAGCCATTTTGGAAACAGTATCAGTTACTGAAGAATACTGCTCTTTGGAGACCCTTTATTGCCATTCGCTTAACAAAGCCCTTCTTCAAATGGACCACTACTTTTCCGTGATGAAGGGGTTAATGACGCTGACATTACTTGTTGGTTAAAGAAACATTGCACAGTTACAGATTACCCAGAGTCGATTCTTGATGACGAACATTTGTGGACAGGAGGTTGGCGATATAAAGTCACCCTCAAACAAGAGAACGGAGTGACTAAATACTTACAAAATTGCTTTTCTCTGGGGCAGTATAGGGGAGTTTTGTTTTATGCAGGACAACCCTGTGCATGTTACCAGTGTGGAGATGTTGGTCATTTAAGTAATGTGTGTAAAAAACTGAAATGTGTGCTATGTGGGGAATTGGGGCATGTCAGCATCCACTGTCCTAGATCTGTTAAATGGAATTTGTGTGAGGTGCAAGGCCTTGCTTTTCAGGTCTGTCCATGAGCATCCCATAATAGCTTAGATACAACAATTAGAGCAGAGCATGATGTGTATGTGGCCACTGAACAGAAAGAGCATATGAAGATGGACAATTTAATGTCCCAGTTCATGGCTCCAAATCCTTCACCTCTGCCAACCCTCCCCCCCCCCACGAGAGGCATGGGTTCAGCCTGAAACGTCCTCTGTAACTGAGCCTCAGACACAGCAAGCTGTTCATGATTCAGTTGCAGCATCTATTTCAGGAGATACACCAGCAAGACCCCCTCCCCAGCAGAGCTTGAAGCAGACATGTTGATTTCTACTGCAGGCTCAGGTAAAGTTATTGACTCTGCCAGTAGTGCTGTAACTGCCCCAATGGGAGGTGCCATTCCATAGTCTGTACCCCTGTCAGACAATGATATGTCCCCTCCAGCACCCATGGAAGAGCGTCCCTTTCAGTGAGTGACTCACTCAAGAGCCGTAGTACATGCTTCTGTCACCGTAACAATGGTTCTTGACACTGACATTATTCCTACCCAGAACTCCTATGATGTTCTCATGGATAGTGAATCAGTAGATTCAAAGGGTTGTTCAGAAGTCGCCTCTGTTACCTCTTCACAACAGGAGGCAGTGGGAGAAGTAGTTATTGTGGAAAAACTTACGGCTATGAAGTGAAAGAAAAGAAAGTAATGTGGTTGTTTCAGATATCTGTGATGTTTTTCTTCTTCCTTTTTTTTACCTGGTGATGAGTATTAAGTTAATAACCTTAAATGCCAACAGCATTAAATCAAGGGAAAAGTGATGAGTCACCTTTGCAAAGTTGCATATGGAGCAGGGTAATGTCCTATTTTTTTTTTTTTTTTACAAGATATCAAATTACATATGGTCTCAGATATAGACCAGGCCAAAGCGGATTGGTGATGGGGACCTTCGGTCTGGTCTGTGGGTGAGCATGAGTGCTCTGGTTTAGGCATTTTGTTCAGGGGTATTTCCATTATGACCTTGAAGGTTCTTGATGTTCACCCAGGCAGGGCTCTATTAATAGATGTGGTTATTGATGGGGTTGCATATAGATTAATACACCTCTATGCCCCCACAGTCAAAGGCTAACAGGACAGCCTTATTACGGTGCATTGAACCCTTTTTAAACTCCTTGAAGGTGATCCTTTGAGGTGGGGACTTTAATTGTAGTTTATCTAGTAGGGATTGGGGTAGGAAGACTAGGAAAACATACTGTGATACCAACCTGTTGCTGGAAACCTTGACTAGAAATCACCTTGTAGACATATATGAACTAACAGGTATTCCACCCACACATACATTCTACAAGGGTACTATTTCAACTAGGATTGATTTCTTGTTTCTACCTGGAAGAACAGTTGAAGTATCTGCAACAGTTGGTCCCTTTGAAACCTCAGATCACTTTGCGGTTAAAATTACACTAGAAGCAAAGCAAGAGATAAAAATGGGAAGGGGATATTGGAAATTAAACTCATCCCTTCTACAGTCAAACTCCCTCAGAAATGACATTTTACTTTTTCTGGAAACTAAGCATGGAATTTGGTTCTTGTATGAATGTCCTATGGACTGGTGGGAGGACACTAAAGTAGATTTAAAGAATATGCTAATTAACTTTTCTACTAAGACATCAAAGGAGAAATATATTACTTACCTAAGTTTGCAAGCTAAATTTTTGAAACTAGTGACCCAAATGAGGAACACTGGGGTGTATCTTTCACGAAAAATTTATGACATTAAAAACCATATGTTTGCTTACCATCAAGACCAAGAAAAGAGTATGGTCAGAAATGTAATACCCATGGCACCAGAATAGAGGTGAACCCATACGATGCTCAGATAGAGTGGACCAGCGAGTTATGACAGCTTTACAACAAACTGACAGTACACTAGTTATAGATCTCTCCTCTATGTAGCAGGCTGTGCAACAATATGTTACAGAGAGATTTCAGGTAGGAGGGGATAGGTGTTCAGAAAGCTTCCTGAGTGATGTTGAGCTCCCCCAGATTTCAAAAGATGCTAAAATTCAGCTTCTGGAGCCTATCTCAGGGGCAGAGCTTTCAATTCCTGTATTCTAAGATAAACAAACATTCCATCTATTGAATGTTTAGAAAGACATAGGACTGACTGGGGAGGAGAGACTACTATTTAAGGGGCCTAGCTGATATTTTCATGAGTAAAGGTGGTGCCATGTTTGTAGTGAAAATCAGGAATTTTTTTCATTATGTAAAAGCATTCAGTAAGCCAGCCAATTGGCACAGTGGTAGGGCTACCACGCACGATGTCAGCAACCTGGGTTCAGGAATGAACCTGGATCGTCAGGGGAAGAATGATTGAGCATTCCAGAGGACACTTTCCTTCTCGGGTGGGGGGCCTGTCCCACAGTGCTACTTCCACCTGTAGACATAAATGCGGCAGAGCAGCTTGAGTCTAAGGGGGAGATGCTGTGCTGCATATTGACGAAGCATGCAACAGCATGCTTTTGTCATGGACCTTGGTCCCAAAACACCTGCATCCCTATGGGAACAGGCTGCACACAAAAGAAAAATATGCCGCAACAGCTATGGACAAATCTTGTCTGCCCTGCAGCTCCATGAAGGCCTGTATACCAGGCCAGAAGGCAGTACACCCGCCAGAAACAGGGGCAGAGGAGTATAAACAGAGAATTAAAAAGAAATAATAAAAAAAAAAGGCATTCATTATTATGTTAGTATGCAGTGTCCTGATTGCTAGCACTTTTTGCAACTGCTGGTAGCAGTCTCAGAAAGCATGCCTGCTGACCAATCAGGATGCAGCAATTGACCTACCCTTTTTATAAAAGTGAAGTAAGACACTTCAGGATAATAGTCGACACCCTGTGCTGCAGATTCAGGGTGCCTTACAACATTACAAAAATACAACAGCAGCTGCAGGTGCTGAAGACACATGACAAACGCTTCATGCCACACAGTGCACCTGGGCGTGCGTTTATCACAAAACAACCCACACCTTGTCATGACTTCATGCTCACATATAGCAACCAGCTACTGACTGGCAAAAGGCTAATTGATAATTATCAATCAGTGCCTCTTCATGGCAACAAATATTCATTCATTCTCTCTATATGCTCCTGATCTAACTCCAAGTCTCACCCTCTCACCTACCATTCAGTTAGTGATACCTTACAGCTTACTCCCTCTTTTCACTGTAAAGCCCCCTTTCAGAAACTTAGATTGATGTACTGGGGCGGGAAGACAGGGGCCATGACCTCCAAGTTATCCTTCATTGCCGAGATGTCTCCTCTGTGAAGCCCACCTCCTTTTCCTCTGTTATCAGTCTTACTTCACCCACTCTAACCTATTGGCCATAAGTGATCAATTTTCTGACATTGCCACTTGGGCATAAGGGCCACCTTTACACAGCTGCCCCCCTAGCATACTTTCACAATGAGCAGACACAACTCTGCCTAGAAACTTTTATGATTAATCTCTATGACATGCTCAGAGATTCTCCACTGGCTGGGAAGGAAGGGATTTGGGGGCCAAAACCTTACAGTCCAAATGGTAGTTCTATTTGCCATTGGGCTGAGACCTACATAGGAACAAAACTTTGCACTCAGAGCCAGCTGACAGAATTCTAAATTGTCGTACCCTACTGCTGCACTACCCGCACTCAGAAGTGGGCATTGAAAATTAAAGTGCTCTGCTTTGGGAACCACTCAACAGCTGTGCTGGAAAGAAATATCCCATCTACTATCAACATTAAAGTCCAAGACTCAGTTTCAAGTACTGCGAAAATGTGTTCCACACAAAATCCAGTGCTCATCAGTAGTCTCATGCCAGTCATGAAAGGATCAGGAAATTGCAGGACTGAGATGTAATTACTGATTCACTAAAAGAATGGGGAAAGTACTAGTTACAGACCCCTTTGCAGTTCTCATCCCCACAGTGCTGCCTTCAAAGCAAACCTGAAATTGTGATGCAGTATTTATATCTGACAAGAAATAAGTTCCCCCTTCTTTTAATCCTGTTTACAAATGTCCCTGCTCATACCCCCCACACACACACACTATCAAGCCGGAAGGTATCTCATAACATTTTAGTCAGACTCAAAAAAATATTTTACTAGATGCCTTACAAGAACATTAAAGCTGGTGCAGAAATTACAATGACTAAGGAGCCAGAAAGGGCTCCAGAATATGGAGCGGTACAACTTAGGAGCTCCAGTAGAAGTGGTACACTTTTCTTGTGACTAGTGTTCCTTGTGTTGCCCATGGGCCCAGACCATGCAGCTCCTTTTGCATACTCACACAGTACAAAACAAGATGACATATCACTTACAGTAGGTTTTTGTTTTACCAAATTTTACAGCTGGGAAAACCTTAGCACATGGAGGTCAAGTGATTTTGCTCAAGTTCACAAAGTGGGAAAATGGCTATGGGAGGGATGTGAACCAGTTCCAAATAGAACTGGAAGAGGTTGGCCCTTCTCTAATTTAAACACCTGAAATGTTTGGTCCAGGATAACATAATACATAATTTATCAGGTAAAGGCATTTCTGTATCCTCATGATGCTGGTGAAATTATGCAACTGAACACACAACAGCAGTGTTTCTGTGGCTAATAAAAATCTGAGAAAGTAAAAACCTGCATTGTCCTTTGATTTCAGCTTGATGGCCCTGTCAGTAAAAACACATGGGACTTTACAAGCTAATTTTCTTAACTGTTTTTTAGGTTATGAGAAACCCCCTTCAATGAAAGTTCTGATCATGTGAAGTGGCTTAGCTAGGCAATTCTGAAACAGCTATTGGCCATTTGGATGTGTCATGGGAGTGCCTTGCTAAGCAACCACTCACCAGAGCAGTGGCATCATGGGGGATGGGGGGAGGGCTTGAAACCAGCATCAGACTAGCCCACCAGGATTCCAGGAAATTCACAGGTGGACCCCCTCAGGAGTGTGCCTTTCCAAACACATATGTAGTAATATAGTAATTCACATATTTTCTAATTACATGGGATTTTTCTGCTCTCTGTAAGTTAATACAAAATGCAAACGTAGAACCAGTGTGCCAAACTGAAATATGTTGACATCAGTGTAGCAAACCTGAGCTGCCAAGTACCACTTTCTAGGTAATCCCCCATATCACAGTTTGACATTGGGAGGTACACCCTGATCAAGCTATACGCTATCATACTGATTGATATGTGTGGGAAGAATAATATAATTATCCAAGTGTCTCTACTCCTGTTCTTTAAATGAGAGAACCCCAAAGTGAAACTGAGGGATCCAAGCACTCAAAGATCACAAGGTGAAATAGTTTTTGTGCACACTTGAATATATAAATTGAGTTAACAAAAAAAAACAAAAACTAATTTTGAAACAAATCACCCCTGCTGCTAGGAAATGGGAACACAATATAAGCATCAAATAATATAACAAAAAGGCAACCAGTTTTTTAACATTGATTACCTTATAATCTAGGGCAGAGGGCAGGGAGTAGACATGCTAGGGAATGGACTGGCAGAGTGCAGCATGCCCGATGCCATTTGCACTATGTTGATCGGGGGGTAGATTGTTATGCTACCCAGAGGACTCCTTTAACAGGTATACTCCCCCCCAGACAGACACAAAGAGGACTTGTTTTTGCCCTTTGCCATGGACCCCAGCTGTTCTCCTTGCTACAGGGAGCTGGGTTGAAGATTACAGTGGAGGACACATTTAAAAATCTGCTCCACTGAGTAAATGGCAGTCCTTATGTGAACTACCTGATCCCTTGCTTCTGCAGAGCAGGGATCTGTTTCAGAACCTAGCGGGGTTTTTGAGTGGAAGTCCTGTGTCTGTCACAGGTCTACCTCCCGGTTGGCCCATCCCCTAATCTAGACCTACATGCCTATGTATCAGGCCAGGCAGGGATACTGAATCCTCACTTTGCATTTGTTTGGGTTGGGTGCATGGCGCATAGCTAAGTGGCCCAGTATGCACCTTTTCACACCAGACCCATTTGGGCATAGGGCCTTATATGTGGTGTATGGTTTTCTTTATATTATGCATATTTGGGGCCAGTGTTATTTCTTATAATACAAATTAAAATTCTGAACAAAATATGCCACCTTTTCCAGAAACTGCACGGCTTGTGTGCTTAGTCCATACCTGCCCATTGCAATACCCTGTTTTCTTGTTGATACCTACTGCTGTACCTGATACCTGTTGTGTAACTCACTAATTCCTATTATGTGATATTTGTTATACCTGTCATTTATTGTACTGGTCTACTGTTTGTTACCTGTCTCCTGTTTTGTCTAGTGTGCTTGACTTGGACACCTTTGAAAAAGGGCTCTTGAGTTCAAAGTTCTTCCAAACACACTAAATATTGAAGTAACTATTACAATTATATTGTATTTATTCAAATAGCTTCTGGTTACATTAATGTTGCTAACAGTATCAATACACTTTCTATGTCTCCCCTTTCCTTCTTGTAACTTGCATAAAGCCCCTCTTGCTGGAAAGGATACAAAAACTGATGTTTTAGCAGGTGTTTGTGTACTACCAATGCAATATCTATATACCATACCTGCTTTTACTATTACTAAAGAGGTTTGAGATCCCTTGGATCTTAGCAAGGTGAATTTAGGGGCTAGGAAACTATATCTAACTTGCAGGTGGTTGTAATGCCTCTGTCTCCAAACAATTATATTCATCACTTTAATAATTCATATGCAACTGGCTGAATTGACATTGATGTGAAAAACAGTTTATTTTTTCTTTTTCTAGACTATAGTCTGTATAGTCCTCTTTGTGGATCTAATTGTTTGTAGTATTGTCTACACCACTGCTTGTATACAGAACTCTGTTGTGAGTGCAAAGGTGTAGGCAGGCATACTCACTGTACGCATTTGTGTATAGCTTTGTTGAGTACCTGTCCCAACCCATATGCATTTATGTTACCATAATTCTAATCTAGAGTATTTGAGTATGTGTAGGCCACTCAGTAGTGGCTCTGTTTAAACATCTACTGTTCTGGAGATAGATATGGGTACAACCTGTTTGTAGATTAGATGAGTCATCTGACAACAATCTGATTGGTTTGTAATAGGAGCAGCAGCTGGAGAGGATATGTACAGTTTTTAAAGGGGTGGGGCAGCAGCTGGAGGGTGTGTGTGCAAAACAGAAATTTCTAGCTGCACTCCTGTGTGTGTGTGCGCACTACTGACCTATCAGAACAGTGATCAGAGGTCTAGCAGTAACACTGACAAGACTACAAATTACTTAAATGAAGAGAACTGTATGGAAAGTTGGCCATAAAAAGAAAAAAAAACTGCAAAATGCTGTTTCTCACATTAACACTAATTCCAGTACTGTGAAGCACGATAATTTGGGTGTATGACTCTCATTTATAAAACCAGGAATGTTATAAGTGTTATAAATGTTAGCACACAGTCCTTAACTTCTTTTACAGTGTAAATCTTGATGCAATTTCTGACAGTGTTTGCAGCAGCCTCAATCTTTTATTGATTAGTTTTGAATATGATGTCAGAGAACTGGTGATGATGTCAGAGAACTGGTGATTTCTGATACTGATAATAGTTCTATTATTTATTGGGGTTTTCCACACCAGGATAGCCTCTAGGTACACTGGTTATGTTGGGGGTGGGGCGGGCCAACAACAACAGAATTTGTTACAGTTACTCAATACATAGAATTTATAAATGCTTAAGAAAATTGTACTATATAGAGATTGAAGGGCCCGGAAACTACATTCAGATGCAACAAATACAGTACACATGGCAAAATTGTGCTGTAGATAGAGGTGACCATAGGTACGCATGGGTAATGTGCACATGCAGAGGAAACCAATGCTGTAATAATTACCAGTATGTGAGACACTAAACTGTTTCATTTAACCATGTGGCATGTTATTATAGGAGCCCATCACATCAGCTATTTAGAATTTGCCTATGAAAGCACATATCCATTAAGAATAGTTTTAAGTATACTGTGGCCCAGATATTCAGAAATGCGCCAAAGCCTGGCACAAGTCTGTCGCAGCACAAATCTGATGCACCATAGTACAACTGGAGCCATATTCAGAGGTTGTACAGGCCAAACTGCGCCAGCACAATGCAGCTGAATATGGCAGGGTTGCGCCATAGCGCAAACAGAGGTGCGCCATAGTGCACACAGAGATCCTCCAGTGCACCTGTGGCAGCAGAGCAACAGAGGGGGGCAGGGCACAGAGAACAAACCCAGGGACAGGGCCATGGCAGCACAGTGACAGGCCACAGGAGGCCTCCACCAGCAGGGCACACACAAGCACCCTGACACTGGACCCCGGAACAGAACAGTGGCATCAATAGCAGGTGACAGGACGTGCCAACGGCCAATGGAGGGCCACCAAGGGAGCCGCCCCGGTGGGCTGCTGGCCATGCCCCCCCTGAGACCATAGCAGGCCACACTCAGAACCATGCAGCCAAGCACACGCACGCACCGCACAGGCAAACAGGAAGGCCACACAGTGGGCACTGAACAGGCCGGGTGGCAGGCAGCAAGGCAGACCACATGGCACAGGCCGCACAATGCCAGGCAGAGGACCCCAACACAGTGCACGGACAGCACCTGACCAATGACCATGGCCCACCACCATGCACACACCCCTGACCGCAGCCCCATGGGCACCCCAATGCACAGCCACTGACCCAGTGGATGGACACCACTGCAGTGGGACAGACCATGGCACACAGCAGGGAACCACAGTAGCACAACACGCGCCCCCTCACATGCACACAACACAGACGGACACAGGGCCACTGCAGCATGGCGCCTCATGCCACCTGCAAAGCAGACACGGACACAGGCGGATATGCCAGACAATATATATGTATGGAACAACAATGTATTGAACCAGCAGGGGCTGGGGAAGGGCAGGGACAGTGAGGGAAGGGGACCAGGAACAGGGACTGTTCAGTGGGAGGGGGGACTGTAGGGAAAGGCCCAACAGGGGTAACAGGAGACACAGGGGCAACCCTAGCGATGGCCCTGGCCGGCCACCCCGCCATGCCATCTCTCACACTCCTCCGCTGCCAGCATGCCATGCATGGCTGCCACCACCCCAAGTATGCCCGAGACCATGAGCAAGGTATGCTGCATGAGCCAGCTCAGCATCTGGTGCGGCGGTGTCCACACTGGCCTCTGGACACCTGTAACAAGGGTCAAGACAGGTGCCCAGTGCCATGGCCCAAGGAACCATGCCCACCCACAGTGCACATGTGCACAATAGGGAACACGCCATGTTGCACGATGTGCATGTTGCTGGCCCTGCACAGCTTGCGCTATGTTGATACATCATGCTGCTTGTGCGATTGACACCACGTCGGCGCAGTATGCATGCACACTGCAGGCCTGAGCACTGCGCATGCATGGGCATTGCACCGCCACTTGCTCCAGTGCAATACCATTGTGCATGGTGCAATATCTCAATATTCAGATGCCACATGCAAATGAGTTCATCAGCCAATGTGTGGCACAGTGGGGTGCATTAGCATGTCATTACCGTTGCTTACAACCTCATTTGCATGTGTTGCGCCATAGAAGCACCACCGAACAGCACAGGCCATGTACCAGATTGCAACCTTGGTAGGTGTGGTGGATGCCGCAGCAGCACATTGGGGGCAGACAGCACTGCAGGGTGGGATGAACTAGGGTCATGCTGCCAGGGCCTCAGCGGGTATGCGCTGTCACCTGTGTGGAGCATGCCATGGTTAGCCCTCTGCTATGCTGTGCTGTGGCCCTTGCCTGTCCCTAGCGCCCACACTGCCATGCATACCCTGCCCACCCCCATCCCCAGGACTGCACTGCCCATCGCACCCTGCCCATGCCACACACACCCACTGGGTGGCCTGTGGGGTCATCCCCACATTCATATTCATGGCACGGCACAGGGCTGAGCCAGTTGAAGGTGTTCTGTGCACTCCCAGGGTGCGTGGCGCAGGCATTGGTGTGCGGCCCATGGCATCGCACACCACCAGGCAGATGATGCTTGGGCTCCCCTTCCTGTTGATATGCGCCAGTCCCACAGGGACAGGTGGTATGCAGATGCCCATGTGGGTGCAGGCCCCACTTATACTAGGCATGTATGCCACCCTGGCTGTCCTGCATCGGTGCTGTATGCTCCACCTGTGTACTGGGGAGATGGATGCATTCCACAACACATGACAACACAGCCATGGGGACCTGTGTGGGGTGGTGGGCCATGGCCACCTGGGTGATGCCCATGGTGTCCCCGGTTGGTCCTTGGTCGGTGCCTGTGGTGAACAGGCACATGCCAGTGGTCACTGTCATCTCCATGGACATGGTGTGGCTCCATCTGGTGGGTACCTACAGCTCCACACTGCACAGCTCGCAGGGCTGCCACAGCATGGCCCTGTTTAGGCAGTACCAGCCTAAGATCTCAGTGTCACTCTGGTTCCTAACCTGCTGCAGGCACGGTACCGCCTGTGTCGGGCATGCCATCGCTGGGCCCTTTGTCAGCCATGTGGCTGTTTCTACTGCCACCTCACACCCCTCATTACTGCCCCCATCAGGATGGGCGTGCTGTCCATGTCTCCTGCTGTCCACTGTCCCCCTGGGCAGTTGGATGCTGGCTGTGTGCCACCCTGGTACACAGGCTTTGTGTCTGTGTGTGTGTGTGTGTGTCCCTCCCCCTCTCTCTCTCTCTCTGCCCCTTTCTCCCTCTCCCATGCCATCTCTCTGTCTCTCTCCCTCTGTGTCTGGCCGTGTGTGTGTCTGTCTGTCTCTCTGTATCTCTCCCACTCACTCCCACTCTTGGCGCAACTGCTGTCTGTGTGTTTGTGTCCTGTTTTACTAGGAACAAGTCTGCTTGGAGCAACTTCGATTTGCTCCACACTTGCGCCATGGTGTCACGGTTGAATATGCTACTGTGCTGGATATACATGGGAATGTCCTCTGCACCTGCATACATTATAGCTGCGCATTGGCGCAATGGATTTTGTGCTGTGCAATAGCTGCTGCTGAATATGGCTCTTTGACACAATTCTGCACTTGCGCCAGTGCAACGCAGTTGCGCCATGCACAACTGCTCTGAATATCTGGGCCATAATGTATACCTGAGAAAGCTAAAGGATTGGTTGGAGGTATGGCAGCTTGGGTTCATTGCAAAAAAGTGCAAAATCATGCAGTTAGAGTGCAGAAATCCAGAGGCAGTGTATACAATCTGTAAAGAGATATTGATAGTCACTAAACAGGAAAGGGACCTTGGGGTCATCATATCTGAATACCTCAAAGTGGCAAGCCAGTGCAATAAGGCAGTAGACAGGCCAGCGGGAGGCTGGGTGCATAGGGGAAGGGAATCAAAAGTAAAAGAAGAGAGGTAGTGTTACCACTGTATCAATCATTTCTGATACTCCAGCTGGAGTACTGTGTCCGTTTGGGAAGCCACATCTCAGAAAGAACACAGACAGGGTAGAGGCTGTCCAGAGGAGGACAACTAAAATAGTGCAGAGACTGCATAAGAAGCCCTATAAGGAGAGACTGAGGGGCCTCAGTATGTACATCCTGAAAGGGGGGAGACATGATAGAAATCTATAAGTACCTCATGGAGGTGAACAAGGTACAGGAGGGGAATATTGGTCAGAAGAGAAGATGCACAAGAATAAGGGGGCATGCTATGAAGCTGGAAGGGGGAAGTTTAGGAGGGATGTGAGGAAGTACTTCTTCACTGAAAGAGTGGTGGATGCCTGAGTCAGTCTTCCAGTGGAAGTGGTGTGGGCAAAAATAGTGGTGGGCTTCAAGCATGCATGGGATAGGCACAAAGGAAACTTTGTAGGAAAGCAAGGGTAAGGGGAGTAGCTGGAGGTCAGGTAGGGTCTGCGGTGACTGTATAGGCAGGGAAAAATGGGCAGACAGGGTGGGCCAAGCAGTCCTTCTCTGCCAACAAATATTGTGTTTCCATCTATGTTGCATGATATCTAAAGGAGGGGTATTAGGCTAATGTTTCTAGTTATTGATGCTCAGTCCCTTTTTTGTATTAATATATAATCTGAAAATTCATGTACCCTATTATGGTTCCATGATATTTATACTCTTAAAATGCTGTTGCTCTTTGATTTGTTCTAAACATTGGTTTCTTGGAATGTGTCACTTTCTATCTTCTGATTTGTGCTGAATTGTTTGTATCTGCTTATTGCATTGAATAGCTGTATCATTGTGTACTGTACATTCTGACTGTTTCCACCACATTGTAACCTCACTTATCAGGTAACTAAAATAAATCAAATAAATAGTTCAGTTATTTAATATCAAATCCTAATCTAGTTCAGTTCTGACATTTTAACAGTGAAACATGAGTACTGAAGTAAAAGGAGAACTGAAATGAACCTGTAAGTCATGTTTCTCAGCAGTTTTTTTTTCTTTAGCAATTTCTTTTATTTTATGCCCCCTGTTATCTATCTGCAATCTTCTTCACGTCTCACAAGACAATCCAGCTGTCCCCTTTACCTGACAGTCCTATGGTGCTGTCCTCCATAGGACCAGGCCTTACTTCCCAGGTGGGGGACAAAGAGAGGTGCTCTATCCCTCAAGTGCTTCAGGTTTCATTGGGTCGCCACTCAGAGGTCAGGCAGGGAGATCTGCTGGTGCCAGAAGACTGTCATGTTCAGGCATGGGGCTACACGCTTTCACATTTTTCTGTCCTAACTCTCAGGAGCCATGCATATAAGGGCCACAAGTGCATGCATCTGCAAATGCATGATGGCATACGCTGCTGGTGCATCTTCTCCCCTAGTTGTGCTGAGCCTTGCCATCCCCTGTATTGAGGGGGTATTGTGGCAGCAGCAGATGGAACCCTCTCACAATGGGGAAGGAGATCATCCTTTGGGACACTCAGTCCTCCCCCCCCCAGATGGTCTCGATGACTTGGGCTTATTCCCGAACCCATGTCACCAGTTTCACATGCAGTAGCGTTACTGCTGTGCCGACAGGCTGGCTGCATTTTTTTTTTTTTTTTAAACACGGGTTCCAGTGCTATTATTGTTCCATCTTTACTGGCCTTTCCATTAGGGGAGGTACTAAAACCAATCAAACTGGAAAGGGACCTGGGGGTAGTCATAACAGATGATCTAAAAGTAGCCAATGTGAGAAGGCAGAGAGGAAAGCGGGGGGTGTTGGGGTACATAGGGAAAGGCATCACCGGTAGAAAACAATGAGGTGGTGATGATGCTGTACATGCAGTTAGTGAGGCCTCATCTGGATTACGGCATGCAGTTCTGGAGACCTCATCTCTGAAAGGACATTGACATGGTGGAGGCAGTCCAGAGAAGGGCAATGAAAATTGTGCAGGGACTACACTAGAAACCATATGAGGAGAGATTGTGGAAGCTCAATATGTATACACTGGAGGAAAAGAGGGAGGGGGGATATGAGAGAGACATTCAAATACCTCAAAGGGATCAATAGAATTCAAGAGGGCAGCATCTTCTAGAAAAGAAGATGTGCAAGAACAAGGGGTCATAATATGAGGCTGGGGGGGGGGAAGACTCAGGGGCAATATGAGGAAGTATTTTTTCACAGGTGGTGGATGCATGGAACAGCCTCCCTGGGGAGGCTGTGGGGACAACAACAGTAGGCAAATTCAAGAATGCATGGGACAGACAGAAAGCAACACTAGGGGTGAGAAGGAAGATGTAGGCTGCAGATGAAGTAGGATCTAGAGTTTATACAGTAGGTAGGGAAATGGGTAGACTAGGTGGGCCAGGTGGTCCTTATCTGCCATCAAATTCTGTGTTTATAAGTGTTTCTGATATACATATATATATGGTAAATACCATTTTAGAACCATATGATGTAGTCTGTGTCCCTTTGAACACAGAGTTCCATAGCAGAACACAGATGCATTATGACAACAATGTGAGAGATTGATAGGGGCATAAACATCACATAATTCAACTTTGGTCTGTACTAGGAGTGTGTAAGTCAGAAACATAGATCAAGTTTACTACAGACCAGCAAAGATGGGACTGTAACAAAATGTGAACATGCACTTCAAAAACAACTTCCACAGGAAAAAAGTCTTGCAGCTTGAAGGCAATTATAATTATGTTTGTTATGCACTTAC
Organism: Neoceratodus forsteri; assembly: GCA_016271365.2. Classification (NCBI taxonomy): domain Eukaryota; kingdom Metazoa; phylum Chordata; order Ceratodontiformes; family Ceratodontidae; genus Neoceratodus; species Neoceratodus forsteri. Next base: position 766,442,333 of record CM028132.1, read on the forward strand.
AAATTAGATTATTGTCCATGTCAGTAAACGTTTCGCATTTATGTCATTTTTTTGTTACTGCTGCTGACCTGCATCTGCACTGTGATGTTCTCAAAATATCTGACTTTTTATCAGCAGGATTCTAATTAAAATTGGAGTCTATTTTGCATCACTGTGCCATGGGGAGGGGAGGCTGCTTTGAGTGACACTAAACGAGGCTCAACATTCTTGTTTGAAAGGAGTACTGTAGTCAGAATTCACAAAACATATGTTTTGCAGAGTGTTTTGATTATTGTGTAGTCCTACTGTGTCCATCCCATTGTCTGCTATTAAGATTTTTTTCCAAATTAGCCTGCAAGTATTATAGTGGTTTTATGGCCCCTGGGGATCTCCATTTTCGCATGATTTATTGCTTTTCTTCCTACAGTTCTTCCTGTCCCATGTGGCAGTGGTAGTGATGTGTCCAGGACCATGGAATCGACAGGCACTGGTTTAGAGTCAATTTTACAACAGCAGAGCTGTGAAATTAAAGAGGGACTCCAGCCAAAAGTACTACATTGCAGAATTAGAATAAGCATACCCCCAATATATCTCATACCAAAAATTAAGTTTCTATGTTACTTCATTTTAAAATTGTGAGCTATTTTGTAACCCTGATTTCACTACCTGTTCAAAAAAGCCAATTTCAGTGAAGAGCTGTTGATGGTGTCATCTTGTGAACTCACAGTCTAGTCCTCCCTGTCAGCAAGCTTATTAGATCCATTTCTCCAAAGTTTAAAGAGCATGTGCAATGGCTTTCACAAGTAAAACAGGCAGCACCATTCAAAAAACATTGCTATAAAAACTATGCATGTTTCAGGGAATAAAGTTGACAGATTCATATTTTTAATGCCTTTTTGCTGTGGTCCATTTCTTCGGGATTGCTGGATGCTGAGTCAGCATGCCTCCACACTGCTGATACCATTTGGGGTTCTACTCTACTGAGCCTGTTAGGAAATTGTATTGCTGCTAGTATTGTAGTGTTGGTAACTTAACTGCAGTTTGTCAGTGTCTGCTTTACAATAAGTTGTAATAAGGGCCTTATATGTGTTAATTCCTACTAGGGATGATAGCGTTGGACCTGGTAAAATAAGCATTTTAATGTGGAGTGCAACATCGATGAGCCTGAATGTAGGTCAAGTAATAATCTGCCAGGGAGAAAACACTGGGCTGGCTAATGCATAGAAACCCATAGTAAGGTTTCAAAACAGCATTACCTCTCCTACCATTTACAGCGAGATGGATTAATTGTTTTAAAATGCCATCCTGAGAAATCACCTCAATTGAATGATAGGTGTGAATGATCACAGCCTTTCATTAAATCAGTTATCCAGTTTGCAAACCTCACAGCAATGTGCTATGAGACTCAGCATGTATGAATTTGTAAACTTTGTTACAAAACCTGAAAAACACATAGTTTTTATAGCAATGTTTTTGAATGGTGCTGCCTGTTTTACTTGTGAAAACCTTTGCATATGATCTTTAGACTTTGGAGAAATAAGTCCTATAAACTTACTGACAGGGAGGACTGACATCAGCAGCACTTTACTGAAACTGGCTTTTTTGAACAGGCAGTGAATTTAGGATTGTAAAATGACATGTAACTTTTAAACAAAGTAACTTAGAGATTTCATTTTTGGCATGAGCCCGATTTTGGCTATGCTGATCCAGTTCTGAATTTATTGATGCCAGAAATTTTGACTGTAGTCCCTCTTTAGGTAATTTTCCTTATCCAGTGAACACTAATGGCTACGTTTACAGCTTAGCAAACACATTCTTTAAGACAACAGCTAAAGTCTTTACTAATTATAGCATTGATGATCTGGGGTGATTTGTATGCTTTTTATGGCTGTGTGTTTGATGAAATGAAAAGTTTTAAAAGCAAAACATTTACTCTTGGTGGCTAGACCGGACATACTCATAGAAAACAAAAATATTGAATTAGAGCTATTTAGTGGAGGCCAGATCATCAGGCTCCTATCTGTAGTACTTACCGAATCAGTGGTCCCGGATGCATCACTGTCACATGGGACAGGAGGCATTGTAGGAAAAAGAAGAGCAATAAACCTTGTTAAGATGGAGATCCTTAGGGGCCATAAAACTAGCAGGCTAATTAAAAATAAAACTCTTAATAACAACTAAAGGGAAGGACACACCTGGACTAAACACACAAATCAAAACATTCTGCACAACATACATTTTTGCTAATTTTGACTAGTATGCCTTCAAGCAGGATTCAATGCATTATAAATGGGACCCAAGGGATCAACAACTTACCATTCAACTTGGTGAGTCAGTTTGCATATGCATGCATCCAGGTTTAGGACTTTTTTTTTTGTTAGTTGAATTGCTTCTCTGAAATCTATGCCTATATTTAAGAAACTTTGGTATTTATATTATTTTTCACATTATTTTAACCTGCTATATGTAAAGCATGTTTATGGTGTTGCTTTGCCTTATTGAGGTTATTTGGTTTTAATTTACTCTTGTTTTGCTACACTCCTAAAGGGCAGGGCTTAACAAGAAGTAAAATACATAAAACATGATGATAGTGCAAAAAACGTCCGAGAAGTTGTTTCATGAATAACAGTAAACAAAGCGGTCATTGCCAGTGTAAAATTGTGTGGTGCATTTAGGCCTATATGCAATAACGTGCTTTTTCATAATCCAATTAGACTGAGAACAATGTTATAATTATTTTTAACATTAATGTTCAAGTAGCAGTTACTATACATGTGGATTTGAGTGTAACAATGTAAAGTTTGAATGGGGCAGCAGTGTAATGAGTCCTGCGAGAGAGACCCGAGTGTAATATAAACAACTCCAGTTATAGTATATGGTTAGGGTTTATTGTGGATGGAAAACGATGGTTTTCCAAATCCTGGTGTAGGACAGTTCAAAGGTCAAAAAAGTTGTGTACTATCGTTCTGACGTCACATCGATAGTACAACAACTTTTGTCCCTTGAGCTCCTACCTGATTGGTGGAAATAGGCAGTGATTAAAAAAATACATTCTAAAATGGCACATTCACTTAGCGAGCGGTCGGGTGAGCAGTTTGGATACGGATTGCCATAATTGGCTCTGTGTATCCAAAATCTCAATTTGCAGTTTATTTTTAATCTCTGGCACAGTTACAGCGAAAGCAGAGTGGGACTGCAGTGATTAGTACCGCTGTAGTCGGGGATGGATCAGAACAGCATAACCGCGGTGAGGAGGACCGGTATCTTGAGGGACTTGAGCGAGGACCAGTGCAGGAGTGTCAATGCAAGGTATGAACCTCGTGTCCATTTTGGGGAAACCACATACTATAAAAATAGTGGATAGTTGACTATCCACAACTAAGGCTGTGTTTCCATCTCGGGAGTTGTTGATGCCATGGAGACCTCTCGAGCATCGCTCTCGAGGTCTCTATGACATCATCAACTCCTTCGATGGAAACACAGCCTTGTTGTAGATAGCCAACCATCCACTATTCTATATATAGTGAACATAACACAAAGTGGGCATTGCCTTGCTGTGACTGATACTGCCTTTGTTAGGTTTGTTCCATTTTTGAGAAGGGAAAGAGAAAACAGTACACTCTTCATCATGTCCCCCCACTTTTAATCTTTGTGATGTGTCAGTATTCATGCTACTAGATGCTTTAAAATATTAAAACCACAGAATCACACAGAGAGCTCATTTGTTGATTTTTCTCCTGAACAAAACATCATCCTTCACAGTATCAAATGTGTCCAAGGAGCAAAACTGAGGACTGGCCCAGTCATAGCAGATACTCTGTTAGGTTTCCTAAGAAATAGGTAGCATACATTCATGAACCAATGATAGTCATGAAGCATGGAGTATTTGACTTTTGTTTTACCCAGCTGCAGTAGTTACTAACCAGTTTTGAAGTGTAGCTACATAATTTGGCTTTATTTTACTTTTATATTGTTGTAGTGCAGTACACACACACACACACACACACATGCCATTTAGATTGTACTCCCTGACTTTTTTTGCATACTGTAATACCAAAACAGCAGCTGAACAACAGCTGCAGGTTTGTTGTGAAACTGGATGAACGCTACATGAAAGTAAGATTTCTAGTGTTGCTGCAGCTTCTTGCAGCTGACATCATGTAAACTGCCTACTTCTAAGTACAGTATTAGTGAATGCAGATCTTGACAGAGTTGAACTGGCCCACCAGGATACCTAGAAATTTCCAGGTAGGTTCTTTCAGTTGGGTACCTGACTAGCTTCTAAACTCTGAAAATCATTGCATTTATCATCTATGTTCTACTTAAATTTGGTATTTTGGCAGTACAAATCATAGTAAGATACAAACACAGAAATAGTGTATTAAATATAGGTGGAATACTGATAGGAGTGTGTCATCCTGCCCCCAGTAATTTTCTAGGTTGACCCCTGTATCCACTTCCCAGGTCAGCCCTTTGTTCCCCAGTCCAAACCTGCATCTTGGGCAGACCTGGTAAACAAAAGGAATAGCACAGGTGACAGTATGTGATCCCTTCTCCATCACATGATAGGCACCTCATTCCAGTGCAAGTTAGAGCATCACATTTTAAGTTGTTGGCACAAAACAGGCTGTTCAATGCACTGGGATAATACTAATCCAGGAATAGAATGCACACTCCTGATACTAAGACTGCCTCCTATCTTTGCACCTTGGACATGTATTCATTCCTTTGAATGCATTGTCCCCTGCACTGTACAACCTGAAATGTGGATTACCCCAGTGTAAAATGGTTTTGGACTTCTAATAGAAATGATGAGGACTGATATATGTGCTTTTTTGCACAGCAGGCAGCTAGACTAAAAGTTGCAGTCAGCTACCTGCACATCAGACATTCAGCTAGTTTGCAGGTCAGCCAGCACAGTTATTGTGTTTGTCTCCCTGAACTAGCAATCAGCAGCACTTGTCAGCAAGCTTTTAAGCAGGTACTAATCGGTATAATAATTAAAGCAAACCTGTTTAAAGCACAGTTTCAGGGTTAAACAAGTGTCCTTTGGGTGCTGTCATGACAACCAGGTGGCTGGATTTCAACAATTCTCTCTGAACCCCATTGCAATACCAGTTATGTAACCTGCTCACTCTGAGTAATGGAATCAGTGTAGTCACTGTACTTCATTAGCTGAACTGTTTAGTAGACCAATAACTAGAGTAAGTTAAAACAACTAGAAAACATTATTTTTGCAAATCTAATAGTTTAAAGCTTTTTACTGTAGTAGTGAGTCACTCTGTAAACCATCACTTCAAGGTAAACCCCCTTAGGGCAGGTCTAACCTACACTGTACACTATTCCCAATTGCGATCTTTACCTCCTGGTAGTTTGTTTACAATTGCAGTTATCACATGGGACAGCAAATACAAAACGGTTAAGAAAATCTCCTTTCCTGAAATCAAAAGTGTAACATATTCCTAGCAGTGGTCACACGCATTTAAAAACACTTGACTGTCAGTTCTTGCTATATGTAATTTGACTTGAGGTATGACTAGTAGAAATTACGTTTGAGTTTGTTTTGTTTAGCACATCAATTATAACCCCCCATTTAAATATGGTTTATGACTGTAGAATTACATCAGCCTTCAGTCATGCTATAAACCCTAACAAAGAAGAACCCACAGGTATCAATAAATGAACTTCATTGCTGTGGTTTCTGGGCTTGGGGAAATGAACTTCAGATAAGCTTCCCAGCAAAATTGCCTTTTGGAATTATTAGTTGTTATAAATCTGTAGGTATTAAAAAAGTCGTATGGGTGTTTTTCCTTACTTCTAGTTTTCATACACACAAAAGTATGATTGCCTTGTAGTGCAACCTGGAGCTCCCACAAAACACGTCTGGCTTTCTGCCAGTAACACCATACCTACCATGGATGACAATGCTCAAAGGTTCTTGCCGGGGTCGAGAACGGTTTATATCAAAACCTATATGTGTTAAGAGGTTTCCGAAAATAAATTATTTTAAAACATATGGATCCAGGAAGCTCAAGTCTGAGCATTTCATAGTAGTACTGTATTTTCACCAAAGCAATGCCAAATATTTCCCACTCTAACAGGTGCGGTCACTTCGGACAGTGGAAATCGCTTTATTTCGTTAGTTTGCATTGTTTTTGTTAAATAACCCACTTAGTCGTGTTTAACTTGTTTACGTTCTCTTCCCTTTTAAATAAAAAGTTATTGTTTTTCTTTCTGAGCTCCAGTTAAGACGACATGTTCAAGTTTCCTTTTTTTTTTTTTTTTGTTAGAACATGGTAACCCAAAGCACGTCTGTCCTGGCCAGATCAGGACAAATGCCAACCACACAAATGTTCTTTATTGGTATGTATCACGAAATCTGGCACCGGTGGTGACTCATGCCGGATAACTTATACTGATCAGAAGTTGCACGGATGAGATGGGGTGGGGCTGTGTGTGTGGGGGGCTTCCTTGGACAAAGATCTGAATCAAATCTTATTTTTTGGTGGACCACAGGGTTATATAATCTTCTGATCACAGTGGGTTGTCAGTCTTTAAACATAGTAAACATTTTTAACAGTTTGTAAACTGGGATCCATCTCCTTGCACTGCCTGCACTAAAGTCACCCTAACTGTAAAGAGGAGTCACCACCCCTGTGCCAGCATGACAAGGCATGGGTGTAATTTTGGCAGTCGCTGTTTAGCCAAGGGGCTTGCAACCGGCTTTCAACTGAGCTCGGAACTGCTCTGCAAACTCACAAAGAACAATATAACCCCACGCCAAAACTTTGAGGTTGTCCAGAAAAGCCGCTTTCAGGCAAGGAATATCACCAATTCAGTTTTGCACCAAACACTGATAAACTAAATACGGAATTAATCAATGTGACATGGAGTGCATTTAAAAGCATGCTTTAATACTCTGTACAGATAATATAATATACGCTATTTAAGATCGTTTTTAATTAAAAATTGTTAGCCGTTGACCTTTCCAGTACCAATGAATGCTAAGAAACTGGCAGCATCGCCTTCTGCGGTGCACAGCTGCCCATGGCCGTTAATTCTCGACTTGGAAATAATAATATCACTCAATACGTTGCCTTTCTCTGTGTTTGTCTTGATGATATGAAACTCTTCAAAGTCTACGGAAGAGAAGAAAAGATCAAAAAAGACCGACTCAGCAGGGATTACCGAGCTGAGAGTTCTTTATTTTTCACAGTTCCGGGTCGCTTTACAGGAGCACTTGTGTTTTGTCACAGCTTGATGAAAGGAGTCCCCTACGTGGGGTCCGGGACATCTAAACACTCTCATTCAATGAAAGCTATTAAATTATATGTACACAAAACTTTTTTCATCTTCCATTGAAGACAAGAGGCGAATTGCAGCGTGTTCGGGGGACTTACAATCATGAACATCCAACAACTCAAAAATACATCATCTAAGTCCAAGACTATTAAGAACTCCACGTTTTTAAGCTGCAGTCTATAGGACATACAGAGTCCGAAGCTCCTTGCGTTGCAAATATTGTTATCTGGATACCACCGGGTGCCACTTGCACAAAGTCATGATTGGGGGGAGTGGAAGACTGATTGCCATGAAAGTAATCGTATTTGTGCTCAAAATACTATTTACAGTCATCTGTATATACAACATTGTAGTTCAAATATATTGCACTCTTAAAGTTGTAAAACTTCATATCCGTGCTGTTAATGGGCTCTGCTTTCTTCCCTTTTGATAGTGTCCACGGATTTTTCCCCCACTTTGCACTTTTTGTTCTGGTGAGTCTTCACGTGTTTGGCCAGATGGTCACTCCTCATGAACCTTTTGCCGCACTCGGGGCACACAAAGCGCTTCTCCCCAGTGTGAGTCCTCAGGTGTCTTTGCAGCTCGTCCGAGCGGGTGAAGCTCTTGCCACAGAATAGCCAGTTGCAGACGAAGGGTCTCTCCCCTGAGTGCCACCTCAGGTGGGCCTTTAGGTGCGACGTTTTGCCATAGACCTTCCCGCAGCCGGGGATGTGGCAGATGTGCTGTTTTTTCTTGCCGGGCTCATCGCTGGCACTGGTGGACTGGCAGTTGGGGCACCTGCATCTCCTGCACCTCCTTGCTGTTGTGAGGGGGGATTTGTGGAGCAAAGCTGCGATCTGAGTCTGGTACTGTGCCAAGTCGGGATGTCCCAGCATCAGGCCCCTCTGGATAGGGAAGCGGTGAGCCCCCAGGGAGGGAGGGTGACTGACATGGCTGCCCTGTTGGATGCTCCACCAGGGGATGTCCTCGGCCTGGCAGGGAGACAGCTGCCTGGGCTGCTGGTGCAGCAAGTTCGAGTGGCTATGGACGAAGGCTGGCATGGCTGAAGGGATGGGTGCCGGGGCAGCATAGGTCACTGCACCAGAGACGTAAGAAGATGGGCAGCTGGGGGGCAGGGCTGACATGGAGGATGGCATCATCTTGACTGGGGAGAACTCGTAGGGATAGGAGGGATCCGCCGGGGGTGTCAGAGGTAGCTCATGGGACGCAAAAGACTGCAAGTGATGAGTGAGCTGGTGCTTTGGGGATGTCAGGGCCAGGCCCGATGGTCCAGAACTGGCAGACAAATCGTTCGTCCAGGGGTGGAAAATTCGAGGAGGAGAGCCCAGAGCCGGTTCATACGGCACCTGAAGGTAATCCGAGTGAGCAACTGTGCCCGGCTGCCCGATCCGGCTACAGGTCGCTGCCAAAAGAGCCAAGGGCGAGTGTTTCATCGATTCTGGCGAGGCATTGGGAGTCCGATCCTGTAATGAAAATGGATAGTTTAGTTAAACAGGAAAAAACAAAACAAACATCTAAATGGTTAAAAACAAAAGGCATGTTTTGGGTTGAGCTTTTAAGGGCGAGGTGCAAGACCCTTCTGCATAGTTTGAAGCAGTAATCTCTATATTAGTTTTGCTTCTAGTTTAAATCTTGCAAAGCAGTGACTAAGACACTACCAATCTTTTTAATCTGAAGATTAGCTCCGTCTTGCATTTACAGAGATATTTAACAATATGCGATATATGGGAGGACGACTTGCTTTTCAATTGTTACATTGATAAAGTGCGACAAAACTTTGTTCAACATACATTCTTTGTAATGTGCGCTTGGCAAACAAATAACGTGGTTCACTGACCGGTGACGCATTGCAAAACAGTACAACTTATAAAAAGAACCCCCACCCCTTCCGCATTGCTGAAAAACCATCTACTGTAACTCCAGACCTGCAACAGGAGTGGAACATGGGTATTCGTCACCCATGGGGTGCCCTCTGGGCCCCATGCACAGGTCCCCAAAGGAGCCAATGTGGGGGCTCAACAGTTAGAAGGAAGGGGGTACCGACCTGCAGGAAGGCCTGTAGTGAGTCCCGGCGGAGCACGGCGACAGCAGCAGCCATGGGGGCCTAGGCTCCTAGAGGTCGAGCGAACTGGGCGACTAGTGGTACTGGGCGGGCGACTGGAAGGAACGAGACACTAAGTCCTGAGCAAATCCGAGCTCCTTCTCCTGCAGCTCTCCTTGGACTATCTGAAGAGCTAGGGAGTGTGGGAGGGGGATCACTACTTCGAATTTGATAAGGACTTTGGAGGAGCCGACAGCCAGTGAGCAAGGAGCTGTGGGGCCTTTGAAGTTCGCCGCTGCCCAATCATCAAAGCACCGCCGAGCCTTTGAATGTGCAGAGCTCCTCTGGTGTGTTTGTTGGTCGGATAAAAGGAATGATTATTCGGGGGGATGGGAAGGGAGGAGATAAAGGCGGGACAATTAATGAAGTAATCACTATGTGGGAAATGTATAGACACCAATAATTGGATTTGCCCGATCAAAGCCCCCCTCACTGCCTGCAGGAGACCCTGGCCCAGGCTGCTCCAGTCATCTGATCCCCCTCCCCCCTTTGTTATTAAAGATTTTTAGCCGAGCCTTAAAGTGATAACAGTATGTCTTGTGAGCTCGGCGCAAATCGGTTCCTGCCGGCAATTGCAAATCCAAAACTAAAGTTGCAGGGCGATCTGATGAACTGCATTTGTTTCTGTAAGTGACTAAGGGAGCGTGGCACCTCACCTGCGGAGGTCACACAGACAATCGTGGGTTAACTGGGAGTTACACACACGTTGTTAAACTTTTGAAAAGCTTGAACAAGAAAGCTAAAGAAGTATAAGACACTCTGGGGGCGCCATGATTTAAATATGCAAACTGCCTTGTAATTCTTGACGTTTCAGGGCTGTAGTAATTAATGATATACTAGAGAAAACTGTGTGTGTGTGTGTGTGTGTGTGTGTGTGTGTGTGTGTGTGTGCGTGTGTGGAATATCTGTCCACTTTTAGCTACTTTCTCATTTTAAATAATAGCAACTGCTAAGGATTACGTCTGGAAAAGCTGTGGTAAAGGATTCACATGGTTAGTGAAATGGTTTAATACAAGAGACATTTTTACATTAACAAAAATAAAAACGTTAAATACTTTTAATATTTTGTAGTAATCATTGGCGTTATAACATGTATGCCGCCTTTTTCTGTTTATAAAAAACTTGAATAAATGTTTAGTTAAATAATAATAAAGTATCGCCAAAGCATGTTCCTTTTTTGGACAGCATTATTCATTGCCACTCGGCCCCTGATTGTATGCTACTAATTTAGGCAATGTTTCACTGGAGGTGTTGTTCGGTCTTTTGTTTTCAGGCGGGGGTGGGGACATGGGGATACAAACCTTTGCTGTGATCCCCACAGCCCCAAAGCCTGTTGACTTCCTCCTCTGTAATTATACTCCAACAAGTTATTACATTTTACATAAACACAGGCCGGTGCCAGCACAAATGCATCCCCTCACAGTCATACCTCAGCAGGTATTACTTTTGCCCATCATTCAGCAGCAGGGCATCTTTTCCTTTTTTTTTTTAAACTCACACTCGAGTATTTCACACAACCAAGATAACAGTGGAATGCCTTCAAGATAAATTCGCGAAATATTAGCCTAATAACACAGTTTGAACTTCGCTTTCCTACCACATGTTTTGTTGTTAGGGGGTGATACAGATAATAGATGTACAAACACAAAGCAACATTTTTATATCAGGCATATTCTGCAGGCATGCGATTGTTATGACACTTATGGACTCTAATAGTTAGTTCGTTTGTTTGTTTTACCAGGAAAGGTAAACTATGTCTAAAGATCTGTTTTCAGCCATGTCCTGGGGAGGTAAAAAAGCAACAGCCCTCAGTTGCTACAAACAAACGGCTAATGAATGGCCTTCCCTATTATAATGCCATTAAACCTCTAGTGATAGGGAAACAAGCTGAAAAAAGAAGGTTTTGTTGGAGGTTGACATGGGACGAAAATGCTAAACTGCCAGGTTATAGCTGGGGATGACTGTTTTATATGTTCATTATGTTGCCCAAAACCGGTGCCAATGTGAAACTGCGCAGAAGGAGGAAGAGGAGGAGCAGTTTCTCTTGAAGAAAGTAGAAACTCGTTTCAGATCTCCGCCTAGTTCTCCGCCTTAAGCCGCTTTCAGACCTCCCCTGGCTGGGCAGGAAAAGGAGTTGGTGTTGAAGACGAACCCCTTCCTTGAATTAATTATCTTCACAGAAATGCGCCAGGCGTTACCATTTTATTGAAATTCGGAGACAACCCAATGCGTGACGGATTAAACTTTACAGATTTATGACGTCCCAGCCTCCAGTCGCCCCCTACCCCCCCCCCACACACACTGCAACATTTAGTATAATATTTCCAATAGGTGCAAAGCTCATGGAGGGAACTTTGTTTATTACCAGAGGGGCTGTGCCAGAAATAACGGCAAAAAGCTTTCTTAATACAGTTAGCCAACCATTAATTCCTAAATGTCTAATAAACACAGTCTCCCCAATGTATCTTTCTTTCGTGGGTCCCTTTCTCAAATAATGGGCTGCAGCTCTCTACATGATGACCCAGAAGTGTAAAGCATTGGGCACCTTTGAATAGAAAACGCAAAGGAAATACCCTTACCAAGTGGTAAAATAAAACTACAGTATGCAAAGAGTGTGCAGGGTATTTCGTTTATACCGTAGTTCCTGAGGTTCGAAGTAGGACTGCCCCAGTAACTTCATCCTGATACCAGCAGCCTTGTTATAGCAACTAATGGCATTGGGAACGAAGCCTTTGAAATCGCTGGGCTGCCTGGAGATCTTTATCTGGCTTTGCTGCCGAAACAATCCCTGTCTCCTCCAAAGACTTAGGAGTGTAGCAGGGTTTGAATTAATTCGGTTGCTTTGAAGGGATTAAAGTGCCAAGTCCTCTCCCACGGCTCCATTCTTGAGTCCTGGGCTCGGAGAGGACTCCTGCAGTGAGCCACATTGGCCCAATGCCTTCCACTCGCACTCTTCTTCTTCCAGTTGGACGGTACCAGCACACTGCGCCCTACTGTGTTGTGCCTCTCTTCACCCTTTGTTGATTTGTGCTGCTGATTTTATCTCTTCCAGTTTCGTTTCACACATTTTGCTATTTGTTTTGCAGTAACTTTTAGAAGTCACCGCAGGTCAGAAACCTCAGCTCCCTTGTTGCATGGTACAGCAATATATGAGGAGACGATGCAGTTACACATCTGGGAGCCTCTTGTAAATAAACTAGCCTTGTTCCACCTAAATATCTGCCACAGTGTGGCAATGTAAAGCACACTTAAAATGCTGCCTATACACCATGTCGCCAGAAAACCTGTACTGTTATACTATCATAACCAATGTTTCAACTGGAAATCTAAAACCTGTACTGCTATACTGTCATATTCGCATAACCCCTGTTTAAACTGGAAGTGCAAAGCCTGTTCTAGTATTTTAAAACCTTTCCTACTGTGCTATCATATTCACATGACATAACCAGTGTTCAAACTTAAAGTCTAAAGCATGTACTGGTATACTGTCATATCAACAACCAGGGTTTAAACGGCAAGTCTCAAACTTCTCCTGCTATACCCATAACCAGTGCTTAAATTGGAATAGTCCTGAAACTTATAGCACTTGGGATAATTTAGCCCAATGACAAAAACTCTTAGTCAAAACTAAAACAATTTAATATTCTTCTATAGTATGTGGGACTACTTTCAATAGAACTTGGGTCACTTGAATGGTTATCTAGACAGCAGTTAAATAAAGAAATGCTCAGCAAAACTCTATTTGGCCGGTGGTGGCATATACACTGCATAACCATTTCATAAATGGCACCAGTATGCCTTTGATTTTAATGCACATTTCAATATCCATAACAAAGTGGACTACTGCATCTCAGATATTTTATAGGATATTCTAATGTTCCTCTGAAAACTGGAGGTGAGCTTTTATTTGATTGTTAAAAATTGGGTTCCTATATTACGAGGGAGAAAATGCAAGGGCTTTAGTGAGATCATTAAGAAAACTGGATTGCCATTCAGAAGGATATAAAGTCAATGAAGTTGTTTCCTTGGTTCTTGGCTGGCTGGAAGACCACTGAATCAGTTCAGTTTACAAAAGCCAACCTGGGCTAGGCTCAGTGTTATGACCACACCCTCTTGGATATACAGTCTGTCTGTCTATTTCTCTCTCTCTCTACTTTTTCTCTCTCTCTCTCTTATTGTAAATATTCCAATTAATGAAACCGATCTTTGTGTAAACCCTGTTGACTCAGCTGTTTTACACAGAGTCCACATCAGCCCAAGTTTCTGAGCAATATGCTCTTAAATCTCAAGTACTACACCATATACTGTAAACCACTGTCTTTGATTAACATGATCATTTAATGTGTTTTGGAATTCCAGTATATATTCCTGGGTTAGAAACAAACAATGACAGTGAAAGAGACCAATGGTCTATCCAGTCTGCCCGTAGCTCCCTATCAAACATTGGGATCTATTGTCTATACAGGCTACTAGCCCTTACTCGCCATTTCCCCTCTTCCCCTTCCTACTAATACCACCTTTAATAACCACTATGCCTCTCACTCTATCCCAGGCCTGCTTGAAACCGTTTATGGTTTTGGTGCCCATCACCTCGGCAGGCACGGTTCCACCACCCTTTCTGTAAAATAAAATGTTCTCAAATCCCCCTTGAACATCCCACCCATAAGTTTCCACTGCTACCCCTGGTCCTTGGACTGCTATGTCCGCTAAGTAAAACAGTTCCTCACAGTTCACCTTGTTTATTCCTTTCAGGAACTTGAAGGTCTCAGTCATATCACCCCTCTCTTGCCTGGTCTCCAGGTTCTTGACCTATGAAACCTTAGTTTGTTTGAATTAACTGTTTGCTGCCATGTCATTCTTCTTCATTATCAACTTTGTCGGGTAAATGGTCGGGTAGTTTTAAGGAAAGTTCAACAGAAGCCCTATAGCAATTGTAAGATGTCTCTAGTTATTTAGCTAATGAATAAATTAAAACAACAGATGGATAAGCTATAGTATACTGAGGACCTACTATATCCATTATTGTAACTCACAATTTTGTAACATTATGTAACCTAAGTAACATACAAACTACTATATTATGTAACCTAAGTGCATCTATGTTAAATGTTCCTTTTACTGCACCTGTAATGTTATCCTCTGTTTTAATCTGCACTGTAATAACTGTCTTGATGTCTGCCCTCCCTGCAACGAGGTGCCTTTGTAAATGAGTCTCTGACTCAAAGGTTGTAAACCCGATTTGTAATGAATAAATGAATAAAGAAGTCTAAAGAAGAGTGCTCTTCAAAGTGTCTATCCTCTCCCATCAAATTCATCACACCAGTTGTCAAACCTAGGAGATTATGTTTTTGTGAAAAAAGTGCAAGCTCCTAGGTGTACTGACTCCTAACATTTCTCCAACTTCAAAGAACAACTATGGACTGCAATGTTTTACAATTTACTAGATAATATTTTTCTTAATTTCTAGTTTTCCTTTTATGGGGTTATACATATTGTTGTAGTGTAAGAAATGTGTATAAAACATTTGGCTTTCCTCAGCTGACTTCACACTGTTGTTGTTTATGACATCATAGTGATCACCATGAGAAGAGACTGTGATGCCACAAGCAGCAGTTTTGAGGTCAGTTGAGAACAGACACACTTTGAAAAAGACACACTGAAATACAGTAAGTACTGCATCAGCTAAAATATTTAGTAGATTGACACCAGCAGAAAGGAAACAAACAGAAAACACTAAAGCAAGCCATAATGTTCTAAATGGAGCAGTGTTAAAGATCATTAGAAACTAAATATATAGTCTTATTATTAGTGGTAGCACGTACTAGCAACAGAAGCATTTTTTTCAGTGATTCTCCTTTCCCAGTTTCTGTGCCAACAATAATTTAATGGTGCCATTTGAGTCCATAGTCTCTAATCTTTTCTACCCTAGCCTTTCATGAAAAGTTTTTCTTTAAAAAAAATGATAATATATAAATTTACAGTGCATTTTTAGGTTTGCCATTTCAGCTAGAAGATAACTGTACTGAGACTAAAAGGACATCATATCATTTCACAACAAATGTTGCATCTCTGAGAGCTCAGACAGCAGTGACTAAAATACTACTTGGTGGTACATTTCAACATTATTTAAAAAATAACATTTTTGTATTCAGCAGTGAAAATAAAACAATGTACTATTCATTATGTATTACCATTAATTCTTCAGCTTTTTTTTTTGGCACATACTTGCTCCTCACTTGCTCCTCACAATGTAAAAACCTGGTGTGGCATTCACAAGGATTCCCTGCCATTATGAGTGGATTCTTATTTCCTGTTACATAATAATGAACTTTCTTATCACTTGTGATATAACTTGATGCTTTCACATCAAGGAGAAGTTTGCAGAAATGCACTGCAAAACCTGGGAAAGACAAATTAATTTCTAAAAATGTCCTTAAAGCAGCAGTATTTTGTTAGTCACGCTGTAGTTTTTTCAGCAATAATGTTTTTTTTTCTAGCAAAAATATCAAGATACCCATTTTCTTTTTGGTTTCTTTCATTCCTGAACCAATATACATTTGAACATTTTTAAAAGTTCCCACTCCTGTGACATGCCTACCAGGAAAAAAATATATATCATTACAGTGCTGTGCTGTTTAGCATCAGAAACAAACCCATGGCAGCACCATCCTTATACACCCACATTATGACTCTAGTGAGTACATTCAACAGATAGTCACAGTGGAAGAGATTTTTTAAAATTGTGAAAGGCAGCCATCTTTAATAATGTGAGTCATTAATTACAAAAGTAGCTAGGAAAGTTATTTTAAGCATATCTGAGACAAGTACAAACATATTGAAGATGAATCTAAGGCTGTCAGAAATACATTTTTACTAATAAAAACTATATGATAAAATGTTTTGCTGACTAACAAATACTGCTGCTTTAAAGAGAGGCTATGTTCTCCAGCATTACATTCACATCTGATATCAGCAGAACTCAGCTACTGAAAATTCCCCCAACTTTTGAATTTCAGGACCTTCCATTTTTTATTACTGTGCACTTTTTCACTAAAACAAGTCTTTTCCCTTGGACTTTAGTTGTCCTTGCTGGTTGCACCTAATGTGAAGTCATAATTCTCTGCTTATGAAATCACAACCTGTTGTCAGGGAAATTACTCTGTTGCCACAAGTAGAAATATTATTTAATATGGTGACTTAGGGGCTGGAAAAGCAGCTGGAATAGACTAAATATAAGGGACAAAGAGCATGTTTTTATGCAAATGTTCATGCACTTTTGTACATGTTTACATGGAATATTTCATTTTTCATCCCAGTTTATGAAGCAGGGGGATCTGTAAGAAGGACATAGAGTCCTTTCTAACCTTAAATTACTGAACTACATTACTATGCAAATGCCTTCCATAATAAAAACAAATGGAAAGTTCTGAAATTAATTTTTTTGTGAATGTTATGACATTTATTTATTTATTTAACATTTGGTAACTGGGAAAAGCACTCCGACCTGAGGTTCATTTCCAGGTGTGGCCCAGGGAGCGGAAGACAAACATACAAAGGAGAATTATATAATGTCAATAAACAAGTGCCATTTACAGATTAAACATATTTTCATACAGGCTATGTGAGCATTCAAAAAAAGTTCATATCCTATGATGCCAACAGTAAGTTTTTTGCATGAAACTAGTAAATCATTTTAAAGCAATTTTTTGGTTTCTAGCACAGAACTCATATGGTATCAGCACAACTCAGTCACACAACCCCCCCCCCAACATTTCTTTATTACAATTTTTTTAAAACACATCTTTTTCCTATATGCTAAATACAGTATGCTCATGTTGCTTATGCTTGATGTGAAGTCGTAATGCACTGCTTGCGACATTATAACCTGTTACCACTGATAAGATTCTGAAGTCACTAGCAGAGGATTATGATTCTAGGGGAAGGAAAGCAGCAGGCAGAGGGACAGATGAGTCCAAAGGGGCAAAGAGTCTCCTGGCAAGCAAATGTCCAAAGTGATAAAGAATGGAATGTCCTGAAATTCAGATTTTTTTGAAATCTTATGAAATTTGAGGCCTGTCATTGAAATTATTATTTGAGGCCTGTTAATGAAATTATTATTTTATTTGCAGAAACCTGGAAAATCAATTTAAGTAAATCATATCAGGGTATCAGCATGGACTATATTCATAAAATCATATTCTGCAGTGGGTACTTACCTCTTTAAACCATGACTTTTGTATTCTCAGTGCTCTTAGTGACTAAAAAAATACCCCAGTCTGTACATTAATGACCTTCTTAAAAGTATCCAAGGAATTTAAAGAGCTAGTGTACTGCCTAATAGTTTTTTAAAAGCAGTCAACTATTACCATTTATTTCTGTGGTGTATTTTCTTTTCCACTTGGTTAATTAGAAGACATATTACCTGATGTCAGTAGGTGTGATGTACGGAACAGCACTCTGCTTGGCAGCTGACATATTTGGAGCCATGTCAAGATCGCAACATCAAACACCATGCAGTCAATAACAGCGATGCACGGTTAGTACAAAACTGCAGGGTTCAAAACCATGCAGATTGTATATACCAACTTTAAAAATGCGCATCACTGTTATGACCATGTGATTTTTGACTGCTTGTATTTGTGGTCATGGTCTTGACTGGACATCGACATATTTAGCTCTGTTCCTCCCATTACATTATCAGAATTGTGACCTCACTGACTGACTGACATCACAGTTCTACAGGAAGAGCCACTTAGGTAGCTGCCAGGTCAGTTCACTGTGATAGGACAGTCAGTGAGGTAACCGTGCTGGTGATGTAGTTGGAGGAATAGAACTAGATATGTCAGCTGCCAGGCAGAGTGCTAGTCCACACATCTAGCATTATCTTATCACACAGAAAACTTTCTAATGAGCAAAAGGAAAAAAAAGGAAAAATACTTCAAAAATAAAAAGTTACAACTGACTTCTTAAAATCTGTAACATTTTCCTGTCTATTATTTCTGGTTCTATTAGCTCTTTAATTGTTCCCATTTCATGTCACATAATTTAGTTTATACCTTTGATGACTCTTGCACTTCTGTATTCATCCTCAGGGTGAGGCTAAAATTAGGAATGAACTCCTAGTTCCCCTTTCCCGGTAAACAAAAATAAATGAATATCTAACTGGTTGCTTCACCCCTTTGTAGCCATGATCCTGCCCTTCACTATTGCAGATAAACGGTATATTTGCAGCTAGGCCATTCCAGCTTTATGTCACTGCCCATTTTAGAAACCTCCGACTGTTCCCAACTGACCTCATAATTTCTGTATTGAAGACAACTCACTCAGCAGTTTTGGAAAGGACTGTTATGTCATAACAAGTGCTCTACATAGTCAGAAATTGCCAAAAAAAGCCTGCGTGGTAAAGTTGGTAAACTGCACTGCAAAACCTGGGATGACAATTAAAAAAGGTGTTGTTACACACATAGTAATGGCATACTTAAAGCTAATGAAATGAAATGCAGCAATAAATGCATGCTCTTTAAAGGTGTTTGAAAACTGTTTTTATATCTTAGAATACCTCCTGCTTCCCCTTTAGTGTATAGCCTATATTCTGCTGTGCTTAGACCTTGTTCATTAAATTAATAATCACATTTTCTATTGCCTTTGTAACAACTCCGAATTCATCCCTCCTCAGCAACTACTACTCTCTCTTTTCATGCAGCCTGAACATTTTATAACATCTGCTACATCATTCCAAGTCACTCAGATCAACAGCATGGAACGGTGTGAGTGTTGTCATGGCATGTCTTGGAAATAAAAATAAGAACAGTTGCTGAGGGAAGGGGAACACAATGTAGAGTTGCAGGCACCAAAACGCTAGAGTATTAATTTATCAAAAAATGGTCTAAGCACATCAGAATACATGACTGACATGAACAAGAAAACTGGAGGGCATTTTAACCATGTCAAAATATTTCTGATCACCTGTTAAGCATGTGATGCCTTCATAAAAACTGTGGAAATAATACATAATTTAAGTTGTATTTCCTATATTTCCTATTTTTATCTTCATCTTATTTTTTATTACTAGAAACATTTGTATGGAAACAAGATCTCTGTTCTTTGGACTTTATGTGCTGCTTGTCTGTACACGTTATGTCATAATCTCCTGCTTGTGACATCATAATTTCTTATCAACCAATCCGGATTCATAAACAAACTTATAATATCACATATAGACAGGCAGCAGGAGTAGATGAAGTTTAAAGGGCAAGGATCCTAGTCGCAAGCAACTTTCCTTAATAAAGAAAGAGGAGAAGGCAAATACAGAAATTATAGTAAGTGGCATATAAGCAGAACTACATGTAAATACTTTGTTTTTCAACATTTGCGCAATGATGCCACAGGTTTTTTTTTAAATTAAAACTTTATTAACATTTTAATCATAACATATAAGTAAGTGACATATGGGTAATGGAATACATAACATAGCAGTAGAAAAAATCATAAAGCAAAAACTATTTACAAAAACAGAAAGTTCATGAACTCAGTAATGCCTATCTTATTCTATAACGCTATTGTTAAATGTAATGCCACAGGCTTTTAACGCTATACTGTCATTGCTGTCTATGGCCATGAAATTCCTCAGTCTGTGCATTAATTATCTCGACACATTTACCCAAGGAATTTAATTGTGTCCATTTCAAATTAATGTATTTTCTTTTCCTAGGACACGTGAAAAGTATGGTGCATTTTACTTCAGTAAATGACTCAGTGTTTTGATAAAATTGTCTTTATTTTTCTCACTTTGTGAGCAAGTTTAAAAATTACCAACATATACCAACAGCAGTAAAGCTATACTAATCACAATCATTACAGATAGTTACATCATTTCTATCTACAAAAAAAAAGGGGGGTCTCTAGGAAGGCAGAATGCTAACGCAAAAATATTGCATTGAGCAGGTACCCCATGGAACCTTAAGTTTATTCAGAGAAGAAGAATAGTAATATAGTAATTTAAGGCTGAGGGAACTTTAGGTCCTCATGCTCCCCCTTCATAATTAGAGATGATTGAGAATGTTGTGTAAACATGAAATAATTTATATAAGGCACTACCCACCCTACTACCCAGGGATACAGGATACCAGGAGAATTTTATTGGTGTCCTGGCCAAATTTACCCATTCACTAAAAAAAAAAAACAAAGGAAAAAAACCCTTAATTCAATAACAGTTAGTTTGCATCTATGCCATGATCCCCACCCCCATGAGGCTGACAACTGAAGGTATTCCCTAGCTCTCTCCTTCCCAGTTAATACTGAAAACTAACTAGCTGTGATTCACTTAGCAAACCAAAATTTGTCTAGGCTTCCCTTGAAGGCATGTGCTGCTTTCATATCTGCTGTGTCTTCTGGTAGGCTGTTCCATAGATTATAGTAACATCACCTAAATGCAAATGTAGACTTATTGATTGCTTTCATTTAGGTAAGTGTGATATACTGCAAATACTAACTGATTTCTAAAACCATCTAGTATTTCAGTTTTGGAGCACTGAAGTGGAAGCAGGAAAAAGCTATATTTACCTCCAATTAGTAGTGTGTGGAAGTTACTGTTTCATTATTATTAGTAAGGCAATTCAAATGTGTGTTTGGAGGGGACCTTGGGGTACACAGCTGCCCAACAACATGACATCCGAAGAGGGACCATCCTCAAATTTCATGATTCATTTAATCTATTTATATGTTAACTGTTTTGTTGCTAACTTTGTGGCACATTAAAAGGACTAAGATTCAACCAAACACATCAGAGCACATTAAACAGCATCAAGAAAGGAGCTCATTGCTTCAAGACTGAAAGTTCCCAGTTCAAAAATCATGTTATCGTGCGACTCTTGGCTTGAGGAGAGGGATATCTTAACAAGACAACCTGTGGAACAAATAAAAGTCATTTTCAGAAACAGCATTGACCTTAGAAAAATGTCAGCAGCTCATTTACCATCTCCTCTTAAAATATCTATATGTCTGTCTACCTATTCTATCACATATATTATATATATATATATATATATATATATATATATATATATATGTTATCCTAACTTTCTTTGCTAATATACACCTTACCAATTGATTTGAGGTTACTGACCACAAGATGACAATGCATTTCCATTTCTTACCTGTAAATCTTGCTGGCAAACATCCCCCTACAGCAATGTATGTTAAATATGGAAAGCAATGAGCACAGATTTCACTCTGCTTCTGCTGTGCTGGGCCCTGATAAAACTCTGGACTCAGCTAACTTATGTTCCAACTTTAAGTCATTGAGCTGTACCTGCAAGCGATAAGGCCATCATGTATAATAAACTGGTGCTGGCTGTAATCTGTCTGAAGTTTAAGATGAGAGCCTGTTCCCAATTCCTCCCTCCCTCCCTCTCTCACACATTGCAGCTCCCACATCTGCCATGCACTGGTTTCTACTTAGTAAAATAAGGTGCTCCAGGCTACCGGGCACTTGAACTGTGATAATGGCAGCTCGTCTGAGAACAACATCTGTGAATTTCCTCCCTGATCTACAACAAAGTCTTACTTAGAGCAGTCACTCGGCAAAGCTTTGAAGTCTTCCTGCAGCAGAAAGCTGCTATTGTTCCCAGCCTAAAACATGGAAAAGATCAAACTTTGGCCTCCCTAATTTGAAGGATTTGCTCTGCAACCTGATCCCTTCCCTTTTACCTTTGAGGCTGAGCAGCCCCACATATTTGAGGAGAAGATCAGGCCACAGTGACTGTTGCCCCAGGGGAAGGGAATGAGGGTGGGTGGGTCAGTCAGTACTCAGCACACCTCAGCTGCAGTGCTTGTGTGCATATATGTGTGTGTGTGTGTGTGTGTGTGTGTGTATGTATACATGTGTGCACATGCACGCACCTGTGTGTGATGTGTGTAGTGTATGTGATGTGGTGTGTGTGTGTGTGTGTGGGGGGTTACAGTAGATATAGATCAGCCTTCATAGCCATGGGATATGTTGCTCAAGTAATTGTGTGTGGTGATGGGGGGGGGGCACAACTTGGCACATTAGGGAAGATGAAAAGGGAGCTGAAAACAATGAAAAGTTATGAAGGAGCTTCCTCCAGCCCAGAATCCTAACTAGATTCTAGCTTCACAGGAAAGATAGGGAGCTACAGTCCCCCCCCCCAACATATCCCAATAAAAGGGCTATTTTTTTAGGCCCCAACACAGCTCAATTCAGCTTTATAAGAGAGAAGTACCATTCTGCATGGCTCATTTACAACAGTGTCCTAGTATGCATGCATTTTAAATACATATCGTATAAAAATAACCTATGTTACATATGCAAAGAGAACTTTAGTTACACATAACAACATTTAGATACACATGGCAAACACAGCATGGGACAACTGTCCCTTTTGTTTTCCTTATCCCGCTTTCCTGCTTCCTCTCCTCACTTGGTCTGCCTGTTAACCATGGGAGTATTACAGAAGCTGAAAAAAATTTCACCATTGCCTTTACCACCTCTCACAATGGTGTTTTCCTGTACTAGCATTTGCATGAAATATACATTATTTTTGTAAGGTAATTCACTGAGCATGTGCACTCCTTTCTGTTACTAAGTAATGTAATATGCTGTTGAAAAGAAGCATGATCTAGTGGCTAGAGCGCAGGATTCTGAATCAAGAGAGCCAAGTTCACATCCCACCAGACTCATTTACTCTCTTGGTGAGCCTAATCAAATCCCTTAACCTTTCAGCGCTTCAGACCACCCAGATGTAAAAGTGGGTAAACAAAGGACCCCACTGAATACAATATATAGTAGCTCAGCTGGGCTATCATGGCGGGTAACAAAATATTTTTTTCTAAGGTAGTTGACAGAGCATGTACACGTCTTTCTATACTAAAATGTATTTATGATGTACTGTTTTTCTAATGTAGTTGATTATGTATGTACACTCCTTTCTGTTTCTTAAACAATAAGTATAGATATAGAAATAGATATAGATCCAGGACGCATCTGGAAATGAGCATGCACTACTCAGTATGCCTTTCCTGGTAAACATTTAAATAAATGAATACAGACATAGACAGACAGGTATATATATATATATATATATATATATATATACACACACACACATATATAGTTGTTAACTAAGCATGTATATCTATTGATGGGGAAAATGTAAGAGCAAGGGTGTGAAAACTGAACCCTGAACTCTGAACAGAGCAAACTGCAACTATCCTCACTTTTTTTCCCTCATTTTACCTGCCTGGCAGAGGCACAAAACAACTCTATATCATATACACCTTGAGTTTTATCATTACTAGTAATGCTTTTATTTTTGAGTGAACCAATCTGTGCCATATTGTCTTCTGCCTTTAAAGATCTTACTGTTTGCTGTTGGAACTGATTAAGGATAACTGATCCTCAGCTGCATAATAAGCCTTTGGGTGGAACAAAGACCCTGTCAAATCAAAGGGTTTCGCTCAGCTGGAGATCATATAAATGGAGAAAAAGGGAACAAATCTGTACAAACCCACGAGATCTGCTTTCCTAAAATGAAAAGACTATGTCATCCATATGAAGATGCACTGTTTGCCAACTAGGCTACACAGTGACTGACATAGAGAGTCTCATGTATTTATTTGCAACTTGCTAACTGTGAATAACACATTGCGCCAAAGCTAGTTTCCAGGTACAACTAAGGGGAGGAGGGATATGTGTGTAAAGAAAACAGAAGCAAATACTGGTACAGTGCAGTGGGTAAAAATGTTAAAATATAACAGTAGCAAACAACATACAGAGCAATAAACAAAAAATGACTACAAAATAGTGCAGAGCTATATATATATATATATATATATATATATATATATATATATATATTATAAAATGGGTAGGGAAATTGCTTAGAATTTATTGGATGAAAAGCATCACATGACTGTGCGTATATCAGAGCGTGACGGCACACCTGTACTTTTAACCCTTCCAAAACAATTTTGCCATTTTATAAGATAGATAACTCACTCTGAGGTGTGCGGTCGCACTGTGATATATGCCCGCCTTGGGTGGTTGATGCACTCGGCCTGCAGCCTCATGTATAACAACGCACCACATGCATGTGATATCAAAGCACAACCGCATAACCTCAGAGTGGGTTATCTATTACGATCTATCTATATATATATATATATAGATATATATATATATATAGATAGATATATATATCTATCTATCTATCTATATATATATATACAGTATATATATATATATATATATATATAGATAGATATAGATATATATATATATATTAAATGGAACAGTAACCATAACTACAATAAAGAAACTGAGTAATGGAGGATTATAAAAAGGGTGCGAGTTGCACAGAGGAGCAGTTTATCTAGATTTGAAGGGAACACAGCAGACTTGGGGCTATGGAGTAAACTCTAACTCCTGACAAGGTAAGAGGGGGTGGGGTATGCAGATGGAAATGAGGAACAGCAGGAAAAACAATAAGAGGGCTATATGTAGTAACAACCAGAGGGGGAAGGAGGAGTAGGGGCAGGAGTATGAATGAGAGGAAAAAGGTAGAGAAGGGAGTATGCAGTAGTTACAAGAGCAGACGTGTGGAGAGGTCATGGAGGAAGACTTTGAAAGAGAATATGGAATATGAGGTGTGGACAGAAGGTAAGGTTGTTCCAGAGACGTGGAAGGCAGAGTGCCTAAAAATGGTTTTGGATCTAGGATCTTTAAAGAGTAGCTCTCTACTAAAATAAACAGCATAGCACTTAACTATTAGTTTTCCAACAGTTCTATTTAATTTTAGTGTTTTGTAGTTTTGTTTTACTTTTCTTTTTCTCGATCTACTCAATATTTTAGATCCACTCCACATATTTTACTGAGTCTCTCAGAAAGCATCTACCTGTTTCCAACTGATCTCCTCATGGCTGTTTGTGTCATCATCTGTTATCAGGGAGAGCATTATGATGTCATAAACAAAAATATCATGAGGTCAATACAGTGGAAAGACCAATGCTTTTATTATTGGCTTTTTTTTAGATAGACTACCAAATGAGTTATAAGCCCTAGAAAAGAAATCCAAAAATAATGAAAAACAAAGTTTCTTTAGTAAATTTTTATAGCTGAGAAGAAAAAAAAATATTCACTGCAGTAATGATGTTTCTTCTAATGGGTCCACTACTGAGTCACTTGTATGGCATCAGTACTGGACTCATGTTGTTAGAATCATATCTGTGAGAGTAAATGCAGAAGTGCACAGTTGCTCTTTAAGATCAAAGAACTGAGAAGGTGTGGGATTCAGAAGAGTGGAGAGAGTATGAAATAAGGAGTGAAGGTGAGAGGAAAAGTGAAGAGAGCGATAATACAGAAGGGAGCCAAATCAGTATTTGAAGAGAAAAGAGGTACAGTGTAAGAAGTGCCAGGTACTGGGAGTTGGAGCGGTGCAGTTGAGAATCAAAGGACAGTAGGTACTGTATCTGAAAAGGGGGTTCAGCATGACAGCCTGGCTATGGAAAATTTAGGGCCAGCACTACAGTAAATACCATGTTCATATAGCCAAACACTTTGAGGGTCATCGTGAGGGCATAGAAACATAGAGTTTGACAGAAGAAGTAGCCAAAAGGTCCATCTAGTCTGCTCTTGTTATGCTACCTCACCCCACCGACTTACTGCCTTAGCGGGCTATATTCCTTTCCTGCTACTCCACCCATCAAACCCTTATTGCCCCCATCAGGAACTATGAATCCCCTTGCACTATCCCAGCTGTGTTTAAACCAGTTAAATGTAGCTTCCCCCACCTCTTCCACCAGCAGTGTGTTCCACAGTTCCACCACACTCTCAGTGAAGTAGAACTTTATTAAGTTTCTCCAGAACTTGGTTCCCTACCAACCTCCAGTCATGCTCCCTAGTGACTGCAACCCTATTTCATACAACTAGGTCCTCACTATTTACCTTGTTAATACCCCTGAGTAACATATACGGAATGTTTCAATCATGCCCCCCCCCTTGCCTGGCCATAAGTGAATACATGTTTAGGGCCTCCAGCCATTCCTCATAGGATCTGCCTTGCAGGTCCTGGATCATCTTGGTGACCCTTTGCTGTATTGACTCTAGTTTGTTACTGTCCTTCCTCAGGTGAGGGCTCTGGAACTGGGCACTGTACTCCAGATAAGGCCTCACTACGGATCAGTACAGTGACAGAATCACCTTGCTTCGCCTGCTGTCAAAACCACTTCCTATGCAACCCAGCATCCTCGATGCCTTGCTGTATGCTCTATTGCACTGTCTTGTTACACATTTATTTCTCTGTTTATTTTGTACTCTGTATTTTATTGGAAGTATAACTGCTATATACCCTGTACCATTATGTATAACTAGTCACTTGTCAAAAAGGGCTATGTAGCTCCTCTTGCTCTCCAGCATAAAAAAATCAAAATCAAATGAAATGACTTGTTTGTTAAAGGGAGTCACTGATTATGATCCCCAGATCTCTCTCCTCTGTTGAAGTAAAGTCTAACTCCTTCCATCTAGTATTCTGTGAGTGGTTTTTATCTACCTCAGTGCATAACTTTGCACTTCTTGGCACTGAACCTCACCTGCCAGACTTTAGACCATTTCTCTAGTTTCTTTATGTCCTTCTGGAGCTCCTGCACCATTTCCTTACGACCCACCTTACCGTATAGCTTTGTGTCATCAGCAAAGAGACATAGCATTGCCTGGATACACTTTCCAATGTCACTTATAAACATATTAAATAGGACAGGTCCCAATCCCTGCGGCACTCAGCTAGTGACCTCTCTGTCTCCTGATTTCAGCTCCATTAACCACTACTATCTGTTGCCTACCCTTTAGTAAATTTCCTACCCACCTAACTAAATCCAGCTCCATTCCCAAGTCCTCTAACTTTTTCAGCAGCCTCCTGTGTGGTACCAAGTCAAGGGCCTTGCTGAAGTCAAAGTAGACCATGTTTTCTACTTGTCCCCTGTCAATTGTCTTGGTGACCCAATCATAAAACAGTATCAGGTTGGTCTGGCAAGACTTTCCTGAAACATACCCATGTTGCTTTTAATCCTGTCATCCATTGTCCTCTAGGCTGGCCACCAAACTCTCCTACACTATGGTCTCTATCATCTTACCTATGATTGATGTAAGGCTGACAGACCTGTAGTTGCCTGGATCCTCCCAGTCCCCCACTTGTGGAGTGGTACTATGTTGGTGGATCTCCAATCCACTGGCATTGCTCCGAACTGCAGTGAGTCACTGAATAGATGGATTATGGGTACTGCCAGTACTGTAGCCAATTTCCTTAGCAGTCATGGGTGCAGGCCATCTGGGCCTGGTGTCTTGTTTACCCTGAGAGCTTATAGTCCCTTTTGTGCTCTGTCTACTGGGAGCTGTACTCTTTCCATATCTGGAGCCCCCTTGAGGTGACCTTGAAAGCACTCTCTGGCATAGGACTATTGTCCTCTACCGGTATACTGAACAGAAGTAATTGTTTAGTACATTTGCCTTCTGATCATTATCCTCCACTACCCCCTCTTCTTGGCTAGCCTAACAATCCCCCCTCTTGTGTTCATTTTTCACTTGTGTTCCTGTAAAATTATTTTCCTCACCTTTTACTCCCTTGGCAATCTGCACCTCTGTGTCAGCCTTTTGCCTTTTTTACCTCTGCCCTTGCCTGTTTGAATTTGCCTGATGCTCCCAACAGGCTTCCTCCTCCTTGTTACTCTTGTACTCAGTGAAGGCCTTTCTTTTTACCATCAGTGCCTCCCTCACCCCATTTGAGAGCCAGACCAGTCTTTTGTGCTTGCTCCTTTTCTTTATTTGAAAGCTAGTAACCGGTAAAGGCACACTGAGTCAAGGCTTGTTTCCACATGCGACCCAATGGAAGTGAGCAGGAGATACAATAAAACATATACAATATTGATGCTCGGTACAAATAAAGTTCAGTCAACACTCACCCCTTTCTAAGAACAGGCATGCCATTGTTGCCTGTGTAAAGGGAGAAAACATCCATATATTACAGCTCATTTTTACATCAATGTCCTTTCCAGTCTGACTTGTGCTGCTGACTCTGAATCTAGCTCGTGCAACCCCAGTTCTGTGGTCTCAGAGCCAGAGTTGGAGTCCAGACAGTGGCGGAGCTGCTTTGTCTGTGGGTTTCAGTGGGAGGCCCTGCAGAGGGTCAGAAGCTGGGTGTTTGTGTTAAGCTAATATTAAGAATCCTAAGTACCTCAGAACCTGCATGTTTAATGTGTTTTTTTTTTTGCACTGAAAACAGGGTACAGGATACCAGGAATAACTTTTTCTCCCTCCTTCTCCTTCTTTTTTGATGTTTTTGATGTTGCGCTTTGAGCGCTTTGGTGTGTGTTTTTAATTGAATTAATTATTTTTTGTCTCTTATTTTATATCCTTTAGTTTGCACAGTTTCTTTTTTTGCTGCAATTACCAAAAGTTGCTAATATTGAATTGATGTACTGGATGAAGGTTATTTTTATAAATTCTTATTCAGTATATTTTCTCCTTTAGTTTGTTTTTAAAATTGCACTCCAGTAGTCACGTGTTCTTGTGTGTCTGTGGGTCTCATGCAATAAAGTACATGCATGGTGTTCATTAGATTCACCATTTTGCAGCTTTGCTTGCAGGAGAACGCCTAACTGACTTTGGCTGCCCTTATCGGAGCTCTGAAAACTTTTTTTTTTTTTTTTTACATTTCTATTTATGTACTCCAGAGATCTGGGCATCCTTCCGGGCTACTTACTGGGCTAGGGCCTCTAACTCCCTGCTTGAACCCCCATGCCATGAAACTTCTCCACCTGCACTGCCCAGACCAGACCCCAGCCCCCCGGCTCAAGCTGGGGTCTGCGCAGCCTACGGGTTGGCGCCTGGGAAGATCCCAACAAGCTGGGCCAGCAGTGGGATGTGGGCCATACCTCGGAGGTCCCCATCATCTCCACAGACCTTCAGAAGGATTTTTCCTGCTTGAGGTTTGTCTCTGTCCCCCTGCCCCTTACACGATGCACGTCCGACGAACTGGCACACGGCAACCATGCCAGCGTCGGTCTCGCTACTACGTGCATGCCTGACCTGTTGCAATGCCCCTGGTCTCCACCGGGGGCCACTAACAGACCAGGACTTCCCAACCCCTGCCCCCCCGAGGAGGAGAGCACCACAAGGACACTCATCCTCAACCCTCCTCTGCCGACCCCTGGCACCTGAGCTCGCTTCCGAACCTGGGTTGCCAGCGTGGCATGAGGTGTGGTGTCCAGCACCTCAGCCCTCAGCGCCACCGGGCCAGGTGAGCTCTGAAAACTTTAGATCTAAATTTTGTATATGCCTTGAGTTATCTTCTAAAGAATAAGTCTGTTTCTTCCTCTGTCTACATGTATTAAGTTTTGTTTTTGGGTTGGGGCCTTAAAAATGCTAAAAAAGAACCTATCTTTTTGAACTGAAGTTAAAACAACAGTGCATGGCATTTATCCTGTGCATGTTTAGCTATTACAACAGGTAAATATTTAAAGTTTTTCTTAGACACTCAGACTTGAACTATGTTATTATCTGTAGTATCTACTCCTTGTTTTCTCTAGTGAATTGCATGACATTAGGAGTGGATCTATTCTACCTGGCATGGAGTCCAGTAAGGCCCATCAGTGTTCAACAGATAATCCTACAGGCAGGCCTGAAGGGGTGTTTGGGAACGAATAAGGAAGGAAGAAGAAATCAGAAAGTTCCTTGAGAAGAGCCCATTGTCTCACTTTTAATTGCTAGATGCCCACAGCTAGAGAGCCAATGAACTGAATTGCCAAAGCTTATTGCTCAGAAGATAACAGGAGGACATTTGGAAGATACGTTAAGGGCAAAGGGAAGAGCAAAAAGTAAGATGGACATTTGTGGAATAAAACTGTAGAATGGTACCATCTATTGTTACCACTCATTGATATGGTAGAGAAGTAATACAAGCTTAATTAAAGATTCATCTCATTCTTTGTTTAGTATCCATTATAGCTATTTATATCTATTTATTAACATTTTAAATACTACAAATAGTTTTAAAGTGCTCTCAAGGTATTGTTAACAGAAATTGGATGACTGTGAACTGATTTAGAAGAAATTTGAACTAAACAGCCAGATATTAACTAAGTGAAGTTTGACTTTATACACACTGGTATTATAATTAGAACATTGGGAAAAGTGGTATTATTGTGTGAATTATAAATAATAAATCTGGAAAAGGAGGGGTTACCTTGAAATATAAAGTATACTGGTTAAGTCACAGAAAGTATTGCTTTACAAGTAGTTATAATCATATTCTCATATTCTTTACAATCTGTTATTAGTTTTACTATTATGCTGCACTGCGGATTACTGCTACTGAGCTAAAATGTCTGTTATATTGCAGAAAAAGCCTAGAATATATAGTAGAAAAGCAAATAAAAAACAAGATGCAGTAAAAACTAAAATGGGGGAGATAAATGTAACCCCTAAAATTACACAGTTTCTACATCCTATAGAATCTTATTGCGCTAAGGGGAAATAAAAAACATTGCAAAATACAGATTTAAGTCAAATTTGATCTCCTCTCCAGTATGCAAAATAAATGAAAATCATACACATCCTTTGCTAAAAGAAATCAGAAATCTAGAGGAAACAGATGAAAAGAATTTAAGTAAAAAAATTGAGAAAGAACAATCAATAAACTCGATTGATATTACTGGGCCTGTACTTTGTATAGCAGATCTTGAAATTTCATATAAAAAGAATAATGTTGAGAAGGAAAAAATGAGTTTGAAAAATAATGCAGAGGAGGATTCAAATTCAGCTGAAGTTGTTAAGGAGCTAAATCCTGAAAGTGTATTCTCTAATGAGGGGCAGCTGACACCAAGCTCTGTGGGAGGCCGACACAAACAAAGGCGTGGATGACCTAAAGGAGGATCTGGCAAGGCTGGAGAGGTGATCAGGTATCTGGTAGCTGGGGGTTTCATTTTCATTTTTATTTAAAATGAGAGCCTATGGACAATAAATGCCTGTTTTCATAGCCAACTGTAGTCATGGTACAAATAACAGAGAGTATACCTAGGACCTACAAACCTAGTTCCCTTAATCCAAGATGGCCCTGCCTATTCTCTACCTTTTACCTATTCTGGCCTCCCTTTTGGCTGCCTACTCTTTCACCCCAATTTCTACCCTATTCCTTAATACCTCCTTATATTTTATCATTTAGGTATGCGCTCTTACTTAGCAGAGACTATATGGGATTGTTGTCTCTTCTCATTTCAGTAAAGCTTATCATTATGTACCTTTGCATGTTAATTATGTTGACCGGTGTGTATAGGCCCATATTGACCGGCACCTTCACAATGTTTTTTTTTTTTTTTTTTTTTTGCACCATTGTCCATCGTAATTGTAATCTTATGAAGTGTACTGTATTGTATTAATGCCCAGGACCACCTTGAAAATGAGCTTGCGCAATGGTGTTTATGCCTGGTTAAATAAAGTGATTGATTGATTGATTGAGTATACAATATAAGACTACGTATACAGACGATAAAATACATAGTACAAGAATCACATTTTCATACATATAGTAGAGCACCATTAGTGCTCATCACAAATGTCTGTAGCACCAATAACATTTCTTAATGCTGTAACAAAAGATTTGTAATTAGCTAATGTTTTTATGGATAAAGTAAGGAATTCCAAAAAGTGCCATCTCTATAATAGAAAGTTGTTTGTCCAACCTTCTTTGAATACTTAGGTAATTTTAAATTGAACCAATCTGTAGATTGGGTTTTAACATTTGACAATGCTGGTCTTTCTACCAGTAATCTTGATTTAGCTAATACTTGTTCATTTACCATCTTCTAGGCCCAACATCCAAATTGTTGATTTATTCTTTGTTGCAAAGTATATCACTTCAATATGTTGTACAGAAAAAAAACATGACATTCTAAAGGTAAATCAAATGCAAATCTACAGTCTTTGTTGAGCAACAGTACTACTCTCTGCAACAAAGATTTACTGGCAGATGAGCAAATGACTAGACCATAGTCAATAATGGATAGAATATGAACTTGAACAATGCGTTTTTATTTTTGCTTCCTGGGTAAAGTTAAATCTATTCCTGTACAGCATGCCAAATCATTGGTTTACAGACTGCACAACGTTGTCAATGTGCTGATCATAACTAAAACATCTTTCTAGAGTCAGACCTAAATATTTATATTGTGTGGCTCGATCCAAAATAATACCGTCAGATGTTTTTATAGAAAGAGACTGTAAGGAACCAGTATGTTGCCTGGAATGGAATAACATAACTTTTATCTTTTTTTTAGTTCAAGCATAGCTTATTATTAATGAATCATTATAAGTCTAATTAATTATTCATGAGCTGAACTAGCTCACTGATTGGCTGCTGTGCCGGTCTGAAATCTCTTAGAAATGACCAGCATGGAAGTGACACTCGGCTCACACACTGTACACTGTACACTGACAGCAGTGGCGCCAAAACAGAACTGTTTTTGTCAATAAAAACCTCAAGAAAAACATTTTTATTATTGTGATTAGACTTGTAATCATAATAATGACCTCATAGCTAGTCATTTCCTTTGATTAATGACTGGTTGGGTGAGGTTGCCCTCGGCTGTGCCTCAGGCCACCCTGTCCCCCCAGCCAGTCGTTAATCACCAGGAAATGACTGGCTGTTCATCATTATTGCTTAAATTTTGCACAGCACAAAAATCAGATTGTAATATGGTAGTCAAGTTGTTTAAGTCTTTGTTTCGGAAAAAGATTACTGTGTCATCCATGTACAACAGAATCTTTGATTGTTTTATAGCACTAGGTAAGTTATTCAAAAAAGACAAAAGAGCAAGGGTCCAAGGACAGATCCTTGTGGAACACTCAAAGTCACAGGTAATGGTTTTGAAAGAAAATTTGGAATTCTAACCTGTTGCACACAGTTGGTTAAGTAATCTTTAAACCAAGATGTAACTGAGTTGAAAAAACTAAACTGTTTCAAACTCTCAATCAGTTTTGTATGATGTACCAAGTCAAAAGCCTTCGATAACTATATGTATATAGTGCCAATTAGATCACCACTGTCCAGGGCCTCATGTATACTATTAGTAAATTCTGCTAAAGCTGTAATAGTACTATGTTTTTTTTCCAAAACCATGTTGTTCAACAGTCTGCAGATTATATTTTTCAAGATGTTATGTAATCTAATCATGTATTATTCTTTCGAGTGCCTTAGGCAGTGGAGATAAAACATAAATTGGTCTGTAGTTAGAGGTTAATAGCCTATCACCACTTTTGAATATTGGAGTAACAAATGCATGTTTCCAGTAAGAGGGAACTATTCCGTGCATCAAAGAAAATGACATAACTTCGTAACAGGAACAACCAATTAATCTAGGGCTATTTTAAAAAGATTTAAGTCTAAACCATCTGGACCTACACAAGTTTTTATCTTTAATTTCTGCAAATATTTCAAACAGGT
Organism: Neoceratodus forsteri; assembly: GCA_016271365.2. Classification (NCBI taxonomy): domain Eukaryota; kingdom Metazoa; phylum Chordata; order Ceratodontiformes; family Ceratodontidae; genus Neoceratodus; species Neoceratodus forsteri. Next base: position 766,476,221 of record CM028132.1, read on the forward strand.
GTTTTTTGTAATACTTTTAAAATAAAATTGAGGAATAGCAGGATTATTGTCTAAAATGCCAGAATTATAATGTAGAGAGTCAGTTGATGGTAAAGTAGATGCTACCTTTTCAATTTCACTTGTGAAATATTGGTTAAATCTATTACTGTAGCTATGTTCATAGGATCATTGGTTCAATGTGGAAAAATGCAAGATCATGGACATAGGAAGAAGAACAAGAGGGTTAAGTACAGTCGGGGGGGTCAAGGTCACTGAATCAGAGGAGGAAAAGGACTTGGGGATAGCCATCACCAGTGCCTTAAATAGGCTACTCAGTGTAGGAAGGCAGCAGCCAAGGTGAACAGAATGCTAGGCTGCATTATTAGAGGGTTCATGAGCAGAAGAGAGGATGTCATTCTGCCACTGTACAGATCCTTGGTATGACCACACCTGGAGTATGGCATGCAATACTGGAGCCCCATACATGAGAAAGGATATCAACCAACTTGAGGCAACTCAGAGGAGGTGACATAGATTGTCCAGGGACAGCAGGACAGTGTATATGAGGACAGGCTGAAAGAAATAAAAAGGTACTGTTACCTGGGACCTGGATTAGGACCCAGGTGACCAGGGTTCATATCAGAAAAGTCCATATCTGACATGCACTGTGGTGATTCCATCAGTCATTATTAGATTATAAATTAGATGAAAACACCACAAAAGTATATGTTCATATCTTTAAATATGCTGGGTTCATTAAAGTCTGTCTTGATGATTTTTGTGGTGAATCATGAAAACTTAATTTTTTTAAAGTCAGCTCAGACATCTCCTTAGACTACCTTCTGATGAGCCAAACAACTGTCAAACTTTACAGCTACTGTAAGTATCTTTTAATTTTTAAAGTTTTGTTTCACGCTCAACTTTAACTCAGAAACATTTTTGCATTCTTTCAGCAATTAAATAAGGATTTCATAGGCTGGCCTGATGGAACTGAGGGTTGAGGCACTGGATGCCACACCTCATGCCACGGTGGTGACCTGGGTTCGGGAATGAGCCCAGGCCATCAGGGGTCAGCAGGGGAGGGTAGGATTGTGCATCTGTTGGACAGCTCTCCCTCCCTGGGGAGGGGGGATCCTTGCTTCAGCAGTCTGGTGGTTCAGGGGGCTCACAGCAGTCGGGAGCCAGAAGATTGGGGATTGGCTGGGAGGCACTTTTGTGAGCATGCTCAGGAGTGAGCACGCAATGCACTGGAGTGCATTGCATCACCCAGCCAATAGGGGCAAAAACCAAGAAAATCCACTACCTCCGGGTGAGGCAACGAAGACCATGGGGAGCTCTGGCCACATGCCCAATGTCAGCTGCAACTCTCAACTCTCCCACTGGGGACTCTGGGGCCTCTCCATGGGGCAGGGGGAGCCCTGAGTCTTGACCCCGATGTAGCATGTGGGAGGAGAGGTTCAGGCAGGTGGTTGAGCTGCAGAGCTGAGTGTGGGAACCTGAGAGATGCCCTGGTCAGGTAGAAGCATAAAGAAAGTTAAAAAAAAAAATAAGGATTTCATAATTTATAATGGTCTGTTTTTTCACTACTTGATTGCAAAAAAAAAGAATACTTTTTTTATTGACATTTTTTAATGAGGAAATTAGTTGCAGTACAGAATGACATTTGATTAACTGACAATATTACAGAAGTACAGTACAGCAGGGAATTAATTCTAGTAGTCTAGTGCAGATATTAGTAATTGATAAATGCTTTATGGCATATTATTATTGTTCAGCTATAAAACAAGCTACAGTCCACAGTGTCTCTGAATAGTATCATAGAACAACTGGCAACATTTCTGTTCTATCTTTGGTTTACAGGACCATAAAGCTATGAATCCATCTGCTTTTGGATGACAGTCTAGAGCAACATTCATGATTAAACAGCATTTTTTCTGTTGTATCAAAGAACAATTAATTATTACGATTCACCATCATGTATAATAGCCATCCTTGCCATCTATTATTAAATCAATCCATTTGGTTATGGACTTTGTGTGTTAATTTTACCATCTGATAAACCACTACCATTAGATCCCACCAGCTGTCAATTGTAGGAAGGTGTGGTTGTAGCCACTTTTTCATAATGGCCTTATTGGCCATTGTGAAGGCAATGTTGAGTAGGTATTTCTGATGTTTCTTCAAGGCTTTGGGCAGGTAATCTAAGAACTGTACAATTCTGAGTGTGAGTTGTGGGATTTGTTGACCAAGCTGCTGTATATCTTATCCCATTTCTGTCCAATACTGGGTTAATTTGGGGGCATTGCCAAAATATATGGGCATGTGTGACTAGCTGTTTAACATACTGTCTCTAGCAGTCTGCTTTACCTTTCTGAGTGAATTTTGCCATGCTGTATGGTGTTCTGAAGTAGCAGTTCATAGTCTTCCAGGCAAATTCCTTCCATATATTGGAGGGTGATACTTTGTGCTGCTGGATATAGATCTGTGCCCAAGCCTTAGGTGTTACCTGGATGTTTAACTCCCCTTTCCAACTACATTCCATCACCTCAAAAATGGCCTGTGCAGGGACATTGTGAAATGAAGTGAGGGGACAGCCCCTGATGTTGAGAGGCTAAAATTAATGGGACAGTTGGGTGGTGTTCTTTATATTGCATAATTTGCCCCAATTTTGCCATGAGAAAGTGATGGACTTGCAAGTATTTAAAGTGATCTGTGTTGATTAATGTGTACTGTTTCCATTGTGCAAATGTATGGAGAAGTCCACCATTGTATAGCTGGTACAAGAGAGTTAATCCCTGCCTTTCCCATTGCAATAAACAGGGGTTAACTAAGGCTGGTGTAAAAGCTATATCAAGTGGGATAGTATATAAGGGAAGTAGTGTCTTTTGTAGTCATTTATTTCTGTATGTGAGTCCAGACTTGGAGAAACTGCTAGGTGAAGATATTGTCTGTTAGGTGCTCCAAAAGGGGAGAAAAATTTTCAAATAACGTTTTGGTGCTTGAGAACTGGAGTTCATTTATTTCTAGTATTTTCCACCATGCTTGGTAATGCGGATCAATGCAAGCAGTCAAGTGATGTAGCTGGGTTGCCAGGAAATAATTTTGCAAATTCAGCAAAGCTACCCCCCTTGTGTTTTCAGCAACTGCAGTTTGCTGAATGCTACTCTAGGTCTGGTTCTTGCACAGATGAATCTAAAGAGTCATTTATTTCATTCCTGGTATGTCGCTAATGGTGGAGCAACTGTTAATGTTTGAAGGAGATATAATACTCTGGGCAACAAATTCATGTGGACAGTTTCTATTTTGTTGTGGAATGTGAGGGGGAGTACTATCTATGTCAGAATAAATTGTTTTGAGTACAGGTGGGTAGTTCAGTTTGTAGAGGGAAGGGAGATCTTGGGGTATGTGCATTCTGAGATATTTAACTTATGACTGCCCCACTTAAACTGGAACCAGTTTTAGTGTGTGTGGGGGGGGTTGATATAGGATATGGAGGGCTGCCATTTTATCTACATTGAGCTTGTAGCCCAAGAGTGTTCCGTACTTGGTCAACATGAACCATGTGGGGTAATGAGTCAGTATGATTAGTTAGGAAAATTGGAAGGTCATCAGCATAGAAGGCCAGTTTGTGGTCTTCTCTGTAGTGCGAGATGCTCATGATATCTCTTTTCTGATGTATAGATTGAGCCAAAGGTTCTACGGTAAGCGCATATAATAAAGTGACAGCAGACAACCCTGCTGTGTTCCCCTATATAGTTCAAATCTATCGGATAAAGAACCAGTTGCCTGTACCATAGCTTGTGGTTTTAGGTAAAGTGTTCTGACCAAGGAAATGAACTGTCTGTGAAAGCCAAATCTGTGAAGGTTATAGTAAAGAAAATTCCACAAGACCCTATCAAATGCCTTGTCTGTATCTAGGTTCAGCAGCTAAGTCGGCTGTGTGAGTCCTGGATGAATACTGAAGCAAGAAAAGAGTTCTTTTGATGTTGTCCTGAGTTTGTCATTTCATTATGAAGCCAGTTAGATCCTGATGAATTATGTGTGGAAGTATTCACTCTAACCTTTTTCCAAAATTAGAGGTGTAAAGCTTATACTCAAGATTTGGAATAGAAACTGGTCTATAAGATTCTGCTTTCATGGGCTTTTTGTTTGGTTTTAGTATGGTCAAAATGGTAGCAATTTCCGGGAGGGGGGCTTTTCCCCACTGCATGGCTGCATAGCCTTGCAGTAAGGGTGGTAGGAGGCTGTCTTTACATGCTTTTAGGAATTCTATGGCAAACTTCAGGGCCAGGACATTTTCCTGCATTAGATCAAGCAAGGGTGAACTCTAATTCTGTTAAATTAATAGGGGCTGTCACAGCTTGGTTCTGCACCTCTGTGACAGCTGGGAGTTGCAATTTGTCAAAGTACCTTTGGTAGACAGCGAGATCCAGTTCCTTGTCCTAAAGGAAAAGGGAGGCATAGTACTGTACCTGGTGAATAAATGGAGAATTTTCATGGTCTTAAAAAATGTCTTGACCAATCTTGGGATCCTTTAGTTTCACTATAGTGTCTGTGGTTCTTTGTTTCTGGAGCTGGAAAGCTAATAACTTTGTGGCTCTGGGTTACCCATCATAACAGTTCTGTTTGAGAAATTGCAAAGCAAGCTTAGTTTTCACTAATTAACTTTTGAAACACAAAACTAACACCAAACCAGCAAAAGAGTAGCCCCTTAGAATGGGAAGGTGCACACCATATATTGCAGTGCTAGGGGCTAAGATTGCTGAGATATAAGCTGTCAAAACCCAATTTTTTACACAAACACCAACTCAAACTTAACATTCAGGTATTACTATGCCTGTATAATACTGATATCACACCAGTGAGGAATAAATTGGGTAACTAAATGATAGTGTATATATTGGGATAAATATGTTTTCACTTAGAACATGTTATTTCCATTTAAAATCTGGAAATAGAACACAGAGAACAATGGTTTAGATAGAGAGTTTACAAGAAAAGGTATTTTTTCTTTTTTTTTTTCTATACGCCTCTCATCAACCGATCTCTGTCCACCTGCGCTGTTGCGATTGGCTTTTGCAAGACCCATTGTATCAGGCACATGTGTAATCGGGCCTGTGGGACAGTGGAGATGGTGGCAGCCATATGGCCTAGAAGGTGCATATACTAACGGGCCATGACATGAGGAACAGATCGACAGTGGGCAGCAAGGGTCATAAGTTTCTGACATCTGTCCTCGGGAAGGAATGCTCGACTGAGTTGCATGTCTAGGATGGCTCCTTTATATTGGAGACGTTGTGTCAGTTCCGGGTGAGATTTTAGCAGACTGACAGTAATGCTCACTTCCTGAAAGAGTTGGAGGGTGGTGTGGAAAGACTGTAGCAACCCCTCCTTGGTGGAGGCCGTGATGAGCCAGTCTTCCAGATATGGGAAGATGAAGTGTCCTTGACAACGTATGGCAGTGGACACCACTGCTAGACATTTTGTGAAGACCCTGGGTACTGTGGACAGTCCAATGGGTAACACTCTGAATTGGTAGTGATGTTCTAAAGGCTGAAAACAGAGGTAGTGGTGATGCATGGGATGTATTTGGCTATGAAGGTAGCCGTCTTTCATGTCCAGAGCGCAAAGCCAATTCCCTTGATGGAGAAGAGAAAATATAGTGGCTAAAGTCACCATTCTGAATCTTTTGTACTGAATGTACAAATGTAGGTCCCTGAGAGCCAGAACTGTGCAGATCCCTGTGTGTTTTGGCACCAGAAAAAAATGGGAGTAAAATCCTGTCGCTTTTTCTGGATGAAGGAGACTAGTTCCTCTAGGAGTATTGGAATGTGGTCCAGTGGGTACATTACTGAGCAGGGTGGATGGATAGGTGGGGTGGAAGTGAGTTCCAGTATGTGTTCAGTTTGTATGATCTGCAGGACTCACTCGTTGGTTGTGATCTATTGCCACTCCTCTAAATGAAGGGAGAAGCAGACCACCACAGCCTCTGAGGCTGGCTGAAGGATGCTGGGGAGGCAAAGGATCGAGTCAAAAAGACTGTAGAGTGCCGACCATTGCAGGAGGGGCAGTCCGAGCATCCTTAGAGGTGATGACAGGGGTACAGCTTTCATGCTGAGGTTGCTGCTGGCCCCTAGTGGACTGTTGGGTAGTACCATCTGACAGCTGTCCCTTCAGAACTGGAAAGGCTGATAATATTTCTCTGGGCCATAGTTTGTGACCTAAGGTACATGCCATGCACTGTTCGGAGGGCACGACCAGAAGCCTGAAGATCATCCAGAATGGTTTGAGTGTCAGAGCCGAGGAGTTTATGTCCATTGAAAGGGGCATTGAGAATGGTTTGATGTACGTCAGGAGTAAAACCAGACACCCAGAGCCATGCATGCCAATGAAGGGTGACACCCATGGCTGAAGTCCTTGTGGAGGTGTCCACAGCATCATATCCTGCTCGAGGTAAATGGTGGGAGAGGCTGGTGACAGTTGTAAAAGTAGCCAGAAGATGATCTTTCTCTGCTGATAAAGGAAGCTTAGTAGCTACCTCCGATGCCATAGTCCAGAGGGTCCTCTGGTACTTCAGTATGTGGCCAGTATAATTCAGGATATGCATAGTCATAGTGGCAGCCTGGTATACTCATTTGCCCATTAAATCCAAGCGTTGGGACTCCCGATCTTGGGGGAGGGAGTTCAGATGCTTAGGACATTTTGTCATATCATGCGCAGCATTAATGACCACAGAGTCAGCCTGTGGTGCAGTAGCAAATAAAGGGTGATCTGGCGGTGCCTGATAGAGGCAATCTGCCTTTCTAGGGACTGGTGGAACTGTGGATGGGTGGTGCCAGGCTGCGAGGATGGCATCCTGGTATGCTTGTATGAAAGGAGGCACTACAACAGCAGGGTCCTCTGGGAGGTCCAGGTAATCTGCCATATGGCAGCAATGTTTATTCTGTTCCATGGTGCTGAATCCCATCTCTTGTTGGATTTGGGTCATTTCATTATATCCATAAAGGCTGGATCATCTGGAGGAGGAGAACAGGGTGTATACAGCCCGGGGTCTTCCTCTATAGAGGACACAGTAGAAGTACTTGAAGGAGGGTGAAGGCCATCACCTGCATCAATGACTTCCTCATATTTGTCCACATAATCTGGGAGAAACTTGTCCTCCAAAGAATGGTAAGAGGGTGCAGGAGATGGCTCCCTGTGGGGTGCAGAAAAGGAGTCCCTGAGGCCGCTTGGGCTGAGGAGGTGAGGGAGAGGAAGATGGTTGAGGATGAGGATGATGAGGAGGCCATGTGGGTTACAGGCCCTGCATCACCTGAAGAACTGCTTGCAATGCAGAAGCCACGTCGCGGGGAGTGGAGGTCATGGCTGTTGTCCCGGTACCGGCAGAACCGGGAGGAGGCAAGACAGAGGGTTTAGGGTGCAGTTGCAGATGCAGATGAGATCCTGAGTCATGAGAGGTTGCCCCTCAGCTGGGAAGAAGGAGGCAAATTGGGAAGCACCATGAGGGAGAACCCTTTCTGCTGTATGACATACCCAGTGGCCATTGTGGGCTTTGTAGACAGGCACTGAAAAGGCGACAGAGCAGAATGCTTCAATGTGGGTGGGTTCCACCATGCCACATCGACAGAAATCCTGTCGAATGCCCTGTCAGCGGTGGCATTATGTCGACCGTGAATGTGGTCGGCATTGTGCTGTCAAGAGAAGTGCTTTTGTTTTTTCGGGGGGCTGAGCCCCTAGAACTCCCCTGCACCCCCCTGGAATTAAATATAATCAACTCTGGGTCACAGTTGTTCCAAGGAGGGGGTGCAAGACCCGAAAAGGGCATGCCGGGGTCCTGTGTGACCAATACAGCATACTGTCGGCATTGTCACTGTAATGGTCATCACAGTAAAAAAAAGTCACCCTCTTGACAGTATGCTATGTGGGTGTCAGTGACGAGACACCAGGGTCCATACTGGAGGACTGGGCTGTCATCTACGAATGACCTGTCAATGCAGAAGGAGCAGTCATGATCACGATGGCCAGGGCCTGAGTTAAAGCAGTCGATGAGAGGACCAGGAGAGCTGTAGTCGACAAAGACCGAGGCTTGCCTGGGTGGGCCTTGTCCTTGGCTGCAGTGCAGGCAGATGTCATCGATGGCCACCAGAACCAGTAGCCATCAATGGATGAGATGTCTTACCTTCTGAAGAAGATTTGTCTTTCTCTCTTGTGCTTGTGTTTCGAAGAATGTTCGTGGGAAGACTGGGAGGCCTGCAAAGTCGTCAGTGGAGGATGGGAACGGACCTACTGCTTGAGGAGTGCAATCTTGTGTTCCATTAGGTATGACTCAAGTTCTTGCAGTCATCGATGATGTGTGGCTTGATTGAAGTCCTGGCAGTGAGCACAGGAAGAAACGTTATGGGCAGCCCCCAGACAATGAACACAAATGGAATGAGTATGGTATCTGTAGATTTTCTGACAGCAAGGGCACTTTTGAAATAATGATTCTGAATTAGACATCCAGAGATAGGAGGAAAAAAGGAAAATGAACTGAGATCCGTTCTGACTTCAATTTCCACATCGATGGCGGTGTTGACACACTTGAAGTGAAAGCTACTCATGCAGCAAGCTGAGAGACAGCGGGGAAAAAGAACCAATGCCACTAGGGGCCGCCCACGTATTTACAGAAGTAAATGTGATGACATCATTGTGGGCAGCCCCCAGTCAGCACTGCTAGTGAAAGCTACTGTCGACGAGAACACCCTCTGGCGGATACCCAAGTGTATACCTGCTGCAAGCGATGCCCTCAAAGAAGATCAATGTTTCAGATAGAGAGTTTACAAGAAAAGATAGTTTGTTTTTCATGCACCTCCCACCAACTGGTCTCTGTCCACCAGCCCGCCCAGCCCCATCACCCTGGCATCCACTGGGATTTACCTTGTGGCTGTGAGAGGCGCCCAGCTGGCTGGGTGTGGAGCCCATGGGGGACTGGCTTCATCTCACCAGTCGTCAGGCTCTCCCCCACAGTTTTCTTCTCCGAGTGTGGCTACAGTAATGTGCAATGACACCAATGGCTAAGCTGCGCATGCTTCCGCCTGCAGCATGCCAGGCATCTGCTCCGCCTTCTCCCTCCTCTATCTACGGGACTAGTGTGCCAACCCCCAGCTACCACAAGGTGCCAGACACACACACCGGTCTCTGAACCCGCCCCTCCCCGGGAAAAAGAGAGCTGTCCTCTGGATGCTCGATCTTCTCCCTCCCCAGTTGACCACCAGTGACTGCTCACAGCATGAACATGGGTCGCCAGCGTGGCAGGTGGTAAGGCAGTGATGCCTCAGCCCTCTATGCCACTGGGCCAGCCTATAAAATATAGTTTTAAGTTAAAACAAGGTGATCCACTAATAACAAACATAAACAGTAGTGTGTTATATGTCAATTGCATAATAGATTTCAGTGAAATAACATCTCCATTCATGAGTGGAAAGACCTTAATGACTAACTCATGGCTTCTCCACTCATAAGTTATAGGTCTTACTACTCACTAGTGGAGATAAATGCATTATTTCTTTGCAACCCATCTTGTATCCCCCATCTGCTGTATGAGAGAGATAAAGAAATAAATGTTATTCAACTCTGCTTTCACTAACCTGAAGAAGAGATTATAACTCTTGAAAGCTAGTCTCAAACACAGTTGTGTTAGTTCAATAAAAGGTATCACCTGCAAGATATTTTTTATTTTATTTTTTTACATACGAGATACAGAGCGAGAGAGACTGAGGCAAGGAGGGGGAGAGAGATGGTGAGTGAGTGAGTGTGTGTGTGACACACACACACACACACACACACACAAACAGGGAAAGGGAGAATATACAATGGCCCATCTCCAAATATGTCATATATTTCCATGAGTGAGGGGGCAGGACCATAATGCATGAGTGGCAAAGCTATAAGTAAGTTACGAGAGTTCCACCTCCTCACAAATGAAAAATGAACGACATATTTGGAGACAGGACATTGTATGCACGATGTATACAGTGTAATTTGATGCAAGTTTTATTTTCAGGTTTCTGATTTTATTTTTCTTTCAATGGTGATTCCCTCCCATATCCTGCCCACATGCCTGCCTGTCCATCTAGAAGTTGAGATCTTACTTGGATAAAGATTGCTGCGGATGTTTAAAAAAATGATAACTTTACTAGTTAATTGATATTTTATTTGTGTCCACTGCTTTTATGTCTGCTTGGAAACAAGATAGGTAGTTTTGTGATTGTAAGCTGTACTACAGGTGTGGCTGGAAAACAGAAAGGGGGGGGGGGTAGAATCATGACAGTGGGAGTCTGAGTTTCATTGTTCACAAAGGCCAGGATATGCAAAGTTGATTTGGGGCCACAAAATGGGTTAGCATACCATTAACACTGATTAGTGCCTAAAAAGCAGGGTAGCAGTAGCAAATGACATGGTTAGCAAGTCTAACCCATACCAGTGCACCTATGCAAAGCAGTTGACTGCACCTTACATATAGGTGCATTGGCATATTCACAGATTTGGAGAGGTGGTAACTAGTGGTTAGTGTCTTGATAATTACCACCATCCCAAATCAAGTCCTACAGGCGCTGCACCCACAGTGGCCCCAAACTCCCCAGGTCATGCATCCAGTGCTTCGTCTAATATCCCTGGGGGTCCAGTGGCCCCCGTACCACCCCACTTGCTCATCCAGTGCATTGTATAACATCCCTGACCAATGGTTCCCATGCCCCACAATTGTGCAATCTTTGCTTCATCTTATATCCCAGGTCATCCAGTGGCCCTCCACCTCCCTGGTCCCTCATCTGGTGCACTATATAACATCCATGATGGTCTAGTGGTTCCCCTGACCCTCCCAAACACTTGTCTTGTTCTTTGTATAACATCCCTGGGGCTCCAGTAGCTCCCACTTGCCCCTGATCACTTGTTCGGTACTTTGTCTAAGGAACAATAGAAAAAGCACTGGATGAGTGATCAGGGTGGGGGGACCACTGGACCACCAGAGATATTAGAAAAAGTACTGTTTGATTGGGGGTGCTTTACCACCAGACCACCAGGGATGTTACACAATGTGCCAGTTGGGTAATTGGGGGGGGGTACTGGACCACCAGGGACAGAGTTGTTGGCAGTGCCTACAGGCTCTGTGGGGGGGTCACAAACATAGTTTGCTCCAGGCCTGCACTGAAGCCCTAATGAGAAGCAAATGACCCCATAGTACCTTGCTAGTGCAAAATCCCCATCTGCTTGCCCTAACAGCCTGATTACTCCCACAATCCCCATAGCATCCAATCGACCAAATACCTCCTGTGATCAGTATGGGGCAGGGGATCCCAAGCGTAACTGGGATAGTGGCTGGCAGGTATACTGGAACAATGTCTTTAGCACTCACAAAGTGCCTGAGCATGTTCCAGTACACCTGTGGTTTGCTCCAGGCACTAATTTGATCCTGGAGCAAACATGTAGTGAGTGCAAACCGGGGGCTTCGACTATCCTAGCCAGAGTGTTGTGGCTGGTCAGAGAATCTCAAGTAGATTCTGTTGACATGTCAGTCCTGTTGACTGATCGGGAAACGTAGCAGTGGCATACCCAAATAAAAAAAAAATGACAAGTGAAAAATAAATAATTTATTTCCACAATGGGTCCTAAGCCACTGAAAATAATAGACTGGGTAGGTTTCAAATCCACTAACATTATACATGCCTTCTTTCTATCTATCTATCTATCTATCTATCTATCTATCTATCTATCTATCTATCTATCTATCTATCTATCTATCTATCTAGTTTTTATGGTCATGCTTATTGGAACAAACTCCCAATCTGCCTTTGCCTCTCCTCCTATCTATCTCTTGAATCTGTTTGCTACAAAATTTCCTTTCCTGCTCATAGAAACATAGACTTTGATGGCAGATAAGGACCACTTGGCCCACCTAGTCTGCCCATTTCCCTACCTACTGGATAAGCTGCAGATCCTAGTTAACCAACAGCCTACTTCTTCCTACCCCCCCCACAAGAATTGCCTTTTGTCTGTCCCATTCTTGAATTCCCCCACTGTTTTTGACCCCAGACCTCCTCAGGAAGGTCATTTCATGCATCCACCACCTTCTATGTGAAAAAATACTTCCTCACATTGCCCCTGAGCCATCTCCTCTCTATCTTCAAATTGTATCACCTTGTTCTTGTACATCTCTTCTTCTGAAAGATGCTACTCTCTTGGACTTTGTTGATTCCCTTGAGGTACTTGACATTTTTTTATCATGCCCCCCCCATCTCCTTTTCGAAAGGGTATACCTATTAAGCTCCTTTAGTCTCTCTTTGTATGGCTTCTGTTGCAGACCATGCACTATTTTAGTTGCCCTCCTCTGGACTGCCTCCATCCTGTCTATGTTCTTGCAGAGATGGGGTCTCCAGAACTGCACGCAGTACTCCAAATGAGGTCTCACCAACTGTCTGTACAGAGGGATAACAACTTTCTGTTTTCTACTGGTGATGCCTCTACCTATACATCCCAGTATCCCCCTAGCCCGCTTTGCCTTCTAACATTGCTTGCTTACCTTTAGATCATCTGATATGACTACCCCCAGGTCCCTTTCCATTTTTGTTGTTGTTAATACCTCCCCTCATTGTGTATTCTTCCTCTGGGTTTTTGTTTCCTTGGTGCATTACTTTGCACTTCTTTGCATTGAATCTAAACTGCCATACTTTTGACCATTTCTCCAACCTTGACGAGTCCCTTCTCATTCTTTTCACCACCCCTATAAGGAAGCTGCTCAGGAACATGGCACAGGGCATTCTGCAAGTAGGTTTACAGGGATTTCATTAATCTCTGTTTTTATTTAATGTCAAATGAGTCTCTAACTCACCTACCCGGTCATCAAAATTCTAATAAAAAATAATAAATAAGTGAGATGGTTCTCTTAATTTGTTTCAAGGGCTTGTCCGGGATTTGAACCTGGGACCTCTTGCACTCAAAGTGAGAATCATGCCCCTAGACCAGTGAGCCCCTTGCTCCTATGCATAGTTCTCTTTTCTGTCCTAGTGCTCTAGATTGCCTGTCCCACTATGCCCAGTGCCACCCCCCCGGACCTCTGGGCCTGCCCCACTGGGCATTTTCATCTAATCCACTCGTTATGTACACATCATTATGTAGAGTCCTAATTTATAGTTACTCATTGTCTAGATATGTTATATAGGCACTAGTGCCATGCAGTTGCTTTGTATTCTGTATATTACATATTTTATCAGCAAGTGAAAATGTAATCTTTGCTGTATTTATCTTGGCAATAATATACCTTGTTACTTGTTTGTTCATAAAAAAAAAACACAGACTTTGATGGCAGATAAGGACTGCTTGGTCCACCTAGTCTGCCCATTTCCCTACCTACAGGAAAAGCTGCAGATCCTATTTAACCAACAGCCTATTTCTTCTTAACCCCCACAAAAATTGCCTTATGTCTGTCCCATGCGTTCTTGAATTCTCCCACAGTTTTAGACCCCACAACCTCCTCAGGAAAGCTGTTCCATGCGTTCATCACCGTCTCTGTGAAAAAATACTGCCTCACATTCCCCCTGAGCCATCCCTCCTCTATCTTCAAATTGTGTCCCCTTGTTCTTGCACATCTCTTTTCTTGAAAGATGCTACCCTCTTGGACTTTGTTGATTCCACTGAGGTACTTAAAAGTTTCTATCATGTCTCCCTCTCCCTCCTTTCCTTAAGGGTATACATATTAAGCTCCTTTAGTTTCGCCTTGTGTGGCTTCTCTTGCAGACCCTGCACCATTTTAGTTGCCCTCCTCTGGACTGCGTCCATCCTGTCTATGTCCTTGCGGAAATGGGGTCTCCAGAACTGGATGCAGTACTCCAGATGGGGTCTCACCAACTGTCTGTACAGAGGGATAACAACTTCCTGTTTTCTACTGGTGATGCCTCTCTCAATACATCCCAGTTCCTCCCAGCCCTCCCTACTGCCTTCTCACATTGCTTGCTTACCTTAAGATCATCTGATATGATTACTCCCAGGTCCCTTTCCATTTTTGTTGTTGTTACTACCTCCCCCATTGTGTAATCTTCCCCTGGGTTTTTGTTTCACAGGTGCATTATTTTGCACTTCTTTGCATTGAATCCAAGCTGCTATACGTCTGACCATTCCTCCAACCTTACCAAGTCCCTTCTCACCCTTTCCATGCCTCCTTGTGTATCAACCCTATTGCAGATCTTTGTGCCATCTGCAAAGAGGCATACTTTTCCTTCCAGTCCCTCTGCAATGTCACTTATAAAGACATTAAAAAGAACTGAACCCAGTACTGAACCCTGCGGCACCTCACTAATAACCCCTCTTTCTTCAGAGTGGACTCCATTTACAATTACCTTCTGTGTCCTGTTGTCCAGCCAATGTTTTACCCAGGCTACCACCCTGGGACCCACTCCCAGGCTGGGTAATTTGACTATTAATCTTTTGTGTGAGACTGTGTCAAATGCCTTGCTAAAGTCTAGGTAGGCCATGTCCACAGCCCCTCCTTGGTCTACTACTTTGGTCACCCAGTCAAAGAAAGAAATTAGATTTGTCTGACATGACTTTCCTGCTGTGAACTCATGCTGCCTTGGGTCCTGTGCCCCACTGGCCTCTAGGTACTCAACAATTCTTTCCTTCAGAAGTGATTTCATCACTTTCCCTACCACAGAGGTCAAACTGACAGGTCTGTAGTTTCCTGCCTCCATCTTGCTCCCACTTTTGTGAAGGGGTATCACATCTGTCTTCCTCCAGTCCTCAGGTACCACACCATCCTCCCATGATTTGTTAAAAAGGGTAGTCAGTGGTGTCACTAGTTCTCCCCTTAATTCATTTATAATTCTGGGCTGAATTCCATCAGGCCCCATTGCTTTGTCCACCTTCAGTTTTAGGAGTTCTTTCAGAACCCTTTCTTCAGCGAAAGGACTGGGATCGACCCCCCTATCCAGAGTGCTTCTGTTAACTGGATTAGGCACCTCCCCTCCTCCTCTTTTGTGAATACTGAGCAGAAGTATTCATTCAGTATCCCTGCTTTTTCACTGTCCTTCTCTGTCCACCCACCGCCCTTTCTATTCAGCCTCACTATCCTTCCCTTTGTCTTTCTACGCTCCCTGATGTACCTATAAAAGGTTTTATCCCCCTTCTTAACCAAGTTGGCGATCTTTTCCTCAGTTTGGGCCTTTGCTATTCTGACTACCATCCCTGCTTCCTTCTGCCTTAACTGGTACAGTTCTCTGTCCAGCTTCTTCTGTGTTTCCTTATACTTCCTAAATGCTATATTTTTCTCCTTAACCTTCACTGCCATCTCTTTTGAGAACCATAGTGGCTTTTTCTTTCATTTTGATTAGTTTATTTGCTTCACACAAGTGCTTGTTGCCTCTGTGATGGCAGTTTTGATGTTTCCCCATTGTTGCTGCACCCCTCCTTCTAGCCTATTCGCTACTGCTTTTCTAAGGCACTCTCCCATCTTGTCAAAGTCAGCCCTCCCGAAGTCCAGAACCCTCACTTTTGTATGGCTTGACTCTGTAGCTGAGTTTATCATGAACCACACTGTTTGGTGGTCACTTGTTCCCAGATGGCTACCTCTCACCATCCCCATTTGAGAGTAGGAGGTCTAAGATTGCACTCTCATGAGTGGGTTCCAGAACTAGCTGTCTGAGGCATGCCACCTGAAGGGCATTGAGAATGACCCTGCTTTTGGGTGTGGCTGCAGCCAAGGTGCTCCAGTTAACATCTGACACATTCAGGTCCCCCCATCAACAGAATCTCCCCTTTCTCTGCCATCCTAAGGATGCCATCTATCATATCCTTGTCCATTCCCTTCCCCTGAGATGGGGGTCTGTATACAACCCCTGTGCGGATTGTGGTGCCATTTTCAGTCTCTAAGGTGACCCACAGTGCCTTCTCTCCTCCCTGTTTACTCTTTTGTTCAGTTGCTTTTATCCCTTCCCTTACATAGAGAGCTACTCCCCCCCCCCGTCTCTACTGTAGGTTGTGTACCCTGGTATGTTAACATCCCAGTCATGATTCTCTGTGTACCATGTTTCTGTGACTGCTACAATATCCAGGCATCCCTCTTCCATCAAGGACACCAGTTCAGGGAGTTTGTTGCGGGCATTGGTACTCATTACCCTACATTTCTTGATGGCCTTACCCCTTTTTGCCCCATCCCTGTCCTTATTATGTTTGTCATTTTCTCTATTTACCCCTGCCCTTCTCTCTATCGACATCTCTGTCTTGGTGTTTACCTCACTTACTACTCTGATCTATTGGGGGGCTAGAATTTCCCTGCTCCTTTCCAGTGCCTCCCCCACCTTGGCTAGTTTAAATGCTTGCCAATGAAGCATTTAAACCTATCACCTAGGATCCTGGTTCCCTTCCTGGACAGATGCAGACCATCACACCAGTATAGGCCTGCATCCCTCCAGGTGAACCCCCAGTCCCCAATGAAGCCAAATCCCTGAGCTCTGCACCAGTTTTTTAACCACTGATTGAATTCCATGGTGTGGAGCATCCTAGCCTCACCCATGCCATAGACAGGCAGCACCTCCGAGAAGGTTACCATGTGTGCTACTTGTCTAAGACCCCTCCCCAACTCCACAGACTCTTCCTGCACTGCTCTGATCCCTTTCTTAGCTAGGTCATTTATCCCTAGGTGGACAATGACATCCAGCTCCCTCCCCTGTGCAGCTGCTTCAGTGATTCTGAGGATTCGCTCCCTGTCCCTCCAAGCCATGGCACCAGGCAGACACCTTAACTCCCTCTCCTCTCCCTCCCCTAGTTCTACCTTCCTAACAATGGAGTCCCCCACCAGGAGTTGTTTCCTTCCTCTGTGGGGTCCCATGCCACCCTCCTGTGGGTCTCCTTTGTGGAGGTTACCATCATCCTCCTTGGTCTCCACTGTGGGTGCCTCCATAGAGCCAGAATGGCATATGAATTGTGGAGAGGTACAACTGGAGGGATGTGCCTCTGTTTCACCACCCTCGCCCTCCCTGAGCCCACTGTGGTCCAACCGCTCCTCTTTCTTGGCAACCTCTGAGGCAATGGCAGTGGCACTGGTGGTCCCTGGGTGGGAGAACAGGTCCCACAAATCCTGGCCAACTCGGCCTGGAGATGAGTAATCTTCTCCCTCAGCCCAAAGAGGTGCCTGCAGATGGGACAACACCGCATCCTCCAGAACGTCTCCCGGAAGACTGCTGCTCCACAGCCACTGCATTGCACCACTCCTATCGTGTTCATACTTTGTATCCCTTTGTTCCCCCTCCCATTGGTCACAGCAGAAAACAAGCTCTGACTCAGCATACCTTTCCCGGTTACCAGTTTTCAAGTTAATAAACGAATAAATTCTTGAGAGGGTATTGATCTGTTACTATCTCATGACCACAGCATCTGACAAATTGCATCCTCAATTTTACTGCAAAATCCATAATTTTTGCCATTCTGAACAAAAACATCCACAATTTCTTGCAATTCATTTCATGTTTTGGCTGAAATTGTGCAAAAATAGTACAATGCTTGAGGAAAGATAATCAAACATGCTGACAGTTTGGCATGAAGACTTGGGTTTGGCCAAAACAATACAATGTGAGGTGAGGAGGGTTGTATGGAACTGCTTTCGTTTGATTCACTTCCTTGGTTTGGTTTAAAAATCCTCTGGCCATGCATGTGTAATTAAACACTTACCATCTGTGTTGAAGCAAACTATCAGAAAACTGTTTGCTACCACAAAGACTGAAGCACTAGGTGGGAGTAAAGATGCAAACTGTCGTATTCATCTAATGGAGCACTAACTATAATGCTTTTATTTTGAGTGTTAGGGGCGGTTTTTCCTTGTGTGAGCACTTTCATTCTGAAGGGATTTTGATTCAAACATCTGCGCAGTTTGGATAGACCTGCTGATTTTAAACTTGAATGTGTCTTTGGGGAAGTTGTTGACAGTTATTCCTGACCTGTAAATTTGTCGTCTGCATGCTCACATGCAGAGACTGCAAAAAAGTCTGACTAAGATTCCTGGAAACAAGCTGATAAAATAGGGGAAATACATTTGAACAGTTACATCACCTTTAAATAAACAAAAAGCATTTTAACCAGAGTAAAACCAGGGTGCCATGGTCATGGACTGCAGACTATTGCATGATGTAGTGAAAAGATATTGCTGTGATATATGTGATTTTAGAAATCTTTATACCTACAGTACATATTAAGAACACAATTATTTTGACCGGAACTTGACTAGGCACCTTATTTTTCTTGCACGAAAGTAGGCAGTTAACAGAGTGAACATTGAAACTAGTTATTGATAATACTTCAGTATTTTATGTCTAGAAAAGGAAACAAAAATATCTTGCTTCAGTATTTATTTAATACTGACTATGTGAAACATAGAAACTTTGAAAATGTTGGCATAAAAAGACCACATCCAGTCTATCCTGTTTTACCCTGTCCTGCCCTGGTACCTACTATTTCATCAGGGTAATTGCCCTCACCACCTTGCCCCCTGCTTACTGCCCCCCCCCCCGAAGTAACTATTAAGATTTTTACTTGGTCCCAGTCATATCTGAAGCCATTAATGGCTCTTGCAACCACCACCTATGCTGCTTTAAAATGATCCAAAGAAAACTAAAATAAAATCAAACTATTTAATCCTTGTTACTCTTGAGTCTAGAATAGCGCGATTCAGAAAGGGAGCTCAGCCATGCCTCCTCAGAACCACCAACAGCAGTGCCTCGTTTTTCTGTATGGCTAATGTGAGCTGCTGCTTTACATAAAGGCTGCATTGGATTCTGCCCAGGAGGGAACAGGTAAGGTGGTGAGGGTAGTCGGTTGAAAGGGAAAGGCAAACAGGGAAGTGTAGTGGTGGAAAAAAGGACTAGATACAGGCTAGGCCTGTGGAAGCAAGAGAACTAGAGAACTGAAACTACTCCCTATCTGGGATAGGCCTACAGAGGTAGGTGAACTTGGGGACTGAAGCTACTCCTTATATGGGTAGGCCTGTGGAGACAGGTGAACTATGGGATTGAAGCTATTGTCTATCTGGGGTAGGCCTGTGGAGGCAAGTGAACTAGTGGATTGAAGCTACTCCCTATCTGGGGTAGACCTGCACTGACCAGTGAACTAGGGGATTGTGTCTACTCCCTATCTGGATGGACTTGAGGAAGCAGGTGAACTAGGGAATTGAAACTACTCCTTATCTAGTGTGGTCCTGCGGAGACAAGGTTAATCAGGAGAATGTAAGTACTTCCTAAATGGGGGAAGGTAGGTGTGGGGAGAGTTCGGGACTACTATCTGCTTAGGGGGAGGTAAAAGGATAACTTGAGGTTAGTTTGAAACATATCAATGGGTAGGCTCAGAGGGCAGCTTGAGGAGGAGGTAAAGAACAAGAATGCATAGGCAGCAGGAGGGAGGGTCATGGTGGTGTGCTGTAGGGGTACACAACAGCAGTGTTCATGAGGACAATGTGAAAGACAGGTGGTTTCCCAGTGTGAGGGAAGAAACATTTTTTACAGGTGAGTTACAGATGCTAAGGCAGGAGGTGGCTATTCTGGTAGAGAGGTAGGGGAGCTAGACTGGGTGAATGGGAGGAATAAGGATGGTGGGCAGGGGAGTAGGTGGTCCTGATGCAGTGAGACCCTCTACCCCAGAGGGAGAGAAAGCCTGAAGAAGCAGGATGGAGGAGGGGAAAGATTCAGCTGGGGACAGGGGGTATGAGTTCACCTATGGTGGTATCAATAAAGAATTGATTCCAACCACAGAGTATGGTAGAAGTTAGAGGGGGACCTAGGTGGGACACAGGGAAAGGAGGGATGAATGGTTTATGGAGAGGGTTTAGGGGAAAGGAGTCAAGTAAAGGGCAATAGGAGCAGGAGGGGTGTTCTGGGGGAAGGAAGGAAGGAGGGTGAAGTGGAGAGACAGGGAGGACAGAGTACAGCTGGAGTGGGGAGGTGGAGGGGTATCTGAAATGGGGGAAGGGCCAATAAGCAGACAGAAGCTGCAATACAGGAGGAGGCAGAAGGGGGGGGAGTGGCGGTAAGGGGGGGTAATAGGGCAGGTGGATTAGAAAAAAGTAGTTCCAGTAGGTAGAGGGCCAAGGGAAGGGTGGTTGTATGGTCATAGTGCTGATGGATTCAATAGTAAAGGGGTAAGACGGGCTAAGAGATGAGGAATACAGCAAGGCAGGGGAGTGGATTGCCACCTGAGTGTGACAGCAGAACGCATGTAGCTGATGCTAGGCTCACTCACATAGGTGATGGGAGGAAGCCACATGTGGTAGTACACCTAGGCTCAAATGACCTAGCAGTAAGTGAGTTAGGGACAGTGCAGGAGAGGTTCAGGATGGTTTTGTAGGGGGAGGCTAGGTTGGTAGCCTTCCCTTCCTACGACTATTTGGCTATTGTTGTACTGCTCTTGTGCTATGTATCTACTGTATACTTATATTTGCTGCTGTATTTGTACCATTATCAATGCCAACTGTGTACACCTTTACCTACTTAACCCTGTATTTGAATGTATCCACTGCTTTTTATGTATCCATTGTATTGTATTTTTAATCTTGTACCTCGTGCCTATTTGATCCGGGTCGTGCCTGAAAATGGTCCTTTGGATCAGTGCACCTACCTGGTTATCAAAGACATAAATAAAATAAATAAATAAATAAATAAATCTGAAGTGCTGCTAGTGCCTAGGGTCAGCACAGCTATGAAATGCAGGTCAGAGCTGAGGGAATGGTGCAGGGAAGAGGGATTTGGGTACATGGTGAACTTGGAAGGAACTTGGGACGATAAGATCCTCTGTGCACCTGATAGGCTGTATTTAAGTGTGTGGGGAGCCAGGATACTTGGGGAATGATTCAGGGAATATATAAGTAGGAGCTTGAATTTAAACTGGGGGGGGGGGGCAGAAAAGGAAGCAGCACCCAGGGTTCCCCAGAGGAGGGGGCAGCCAGGCCCCCCAGGATGAAAACACAGAGGAGTTAGGGAAGAGAGGGAGTAGGGAAAGCAGAAGGATGCATGGGGGGATTCTAAAGGAGGGGGCAATCAAGTAAAAGGCACAGAGGGTCAGGAAAGGGAAGAGAATGAGATGAACAGAGGAGGGCTAGGAGGAAGGATAACATGGGGGAGAACCAAGGGAAGAGAAGGGAAGGGGTGGGTAGTTAGGAAGAAGTGAGGGAAGGCACATGACCAAATAAGAAGGGAAGGAATCAATCAATCAATCAATCAGCCAATTTTATTTGTATACTGGAAGGAATGTGAGCAAAAATGCCTGTTTTCACAAATGTCCAGTGTAGGAAATACAACAGATGAACAAATACATAGGCCAATGGAATGCATAGGACATGCAATGAACTACCTACAACATACAACAAAGTAAATACATTATACATACAGGTGTATAGAAGTACAAGGAACTATCAGGTGCAAATAAAACTAGCATATTACATGGGTACAATTGTACAAGAGTCGACCAGGAGGCAGACTGAAAAACAGAAATGAGAAATCAGGAGTGATGTAGGGCAGCGTCCCTCAATGCTAGAAGTCTAGGGAACAAAATGGATAATCTGCAGGCAATGATGGCAGAGGAGAATGTGTATCTGGTGCTGGTCACAAAAACATGGGCTACCCAAACCAGGAATGGACCTCTCCATTGCAGGGTATACCCTCTATGGAAGTGACAGGGATAAAGGAAATGGGGGGGGGGTGGCATTATGTGCCAGACAGGGCATCACTGGCACCAGGGAAGAATTAGGGGAAGCAAATGTAGAGGCACTATGGCTACAACTTCAAACAGCAGAGGGAAGGAAATTGAGGCTGGTGTAATTTATAGCTCAGGAAGAAAAAGTCTCAGCACATTTCTGCAGGTGCAGTGCTGCAGCTAACAAAACGATTGAAACAGAGAAAATAAAAACCATGCACTGAAAGAGTGAATACTGGTAATAAGTAGCTGCAAGTAACAGTGGTTTCTTTGGAGTCAGACAAAACTAAAGGATGACACTGTCCATTTGTTTTGTCTAACTCCAAATAAACCACTGTGTTATCTGTAGCTACTTATTGTCAGTATTTGCTCTTTCAGTGCACAGATTTTGTTTCTTACTGTGTAATTTATAGGCTACCAAGTCAGAACAAGGACAGGGAGTTGGGTATGATGATCATGGGCAACAAGGGGACACAATTTAAAGATAGAAGGAGGGCGGTTCAGGGGCAATGTGAGGAAGTATTATTTCACAGAGAGGGTAGTGGATGCATGGAACAGCCTTCCTGAGGAAGTTGTGGGGTCTAAAACTGTGGGAGAATTCAAGAATGCATGGGACAGACATAAGGCAATTCTTGTGGGGGGCAGGAAGATATAGGCTGTTGGTTAACTAGGATCTGCGGCCTATCCTGTAGGTAGGGAAATGGGCAGACTAGATGGGCCTAGTGGTCCTTATCTGCCATCAAAGTCTATGTTTCTATGTTTCTATGTTTCTATGGGCAGTGGTCATGGTTGAGGTGATGGTACTGGGGGACTTCAGTTTGCCTACAGTGGATTCGAGTATTTTTTCCACAGCCTGTGCCAGGAGTCAGTTGGTCCTGGATGCAGTTCAGGATGGGTTCCTGGTTCAGGATGGGTGACAACCTACACAACAACAGGGCGCCATACTGGACATGGTATTTACTAACAGATAGCTCATCATGAACATCTTGTTAGAGGACCTCTTGGAGCAGTACCACCGAACAGGGTGGGTCTGAGTTGATGTCGGTAAAGAATGAACAAGTACTAAGATGAAAGTGCTAGACTTCAGGAAGGCTGATTATAGTAGAATGGAGAGATATTGAGGGGAGACCTAGCTATCCTTAAGGGTGGTATGGAGTGGATCAAAAGTGGACAGTGATCAAGGAAGGGACAACGGCTGCCACTAACACCTGCATTAGACTGAAAAGGAAAAAACTCCAAAGCCAGGATACCAAGTTGTTTCAATAGGTAATTGGGCCAGATAGTGAGAGAAAGGAGAGATGCATGCAGGAATTTTAGGAACTATCAAAGGGATGAAGATGTGGGAACTACTTGGTGAAAGCTTCGGAGGCTAGTAAGATGGTTCGGCAAACTTAAGGTTAGAAAGGAGCTACAAACTGCAGAAGGGATCAAGGAAGAAAAAGCTTTCTTCCAGTATATCAGCAAGAAATGGGACACAAATGGAAGAATGGTGAAGTTAAAGGAAAGCTGTCCAAATAATAGAAACCCCCACCCCCCCAAAAGGCTTACCCTCCGATTAAGCTTTTCACAAAGAAACACCTTCATTTTAGCAGCTGCTACTTATTTCATTTTAATTTTGAAAAGTTTGGGAGTCGGGAAGATGGCATACAGTGTGCGGCTCCATTTAGTGTGAAAGTACCTCACCGCTCGCTGCAATACAAATGTATTGTAGGGAATGGTGCGGTACGGCACTTTCACATTAAATGGAGCCATGCACCATCCGCCATTTTCCCGACTCCTGAACTTTTCAAAATTAAAATAAAGTTAGTAGCAGCATGAAAAAATACTTCCTCACATTACTTCTGAGCTGTCCCCCCCTCTATCTTCAAATTGTGCCCCTTGTTCTTGCACATCTTTTTTTCTGAAAGATGCTACCCTCTTGGACTTTGTTGATTCCCTTAAGGTACTTGAAAGTTTCTATCATGTCTCCCCTCTCCCTCCTTTCCTTGAGGGTATACATATGAAGCTCCTTTAGTCTCTCTTCATATGTCTTTTGGTGCAGACCCTGCACCATATTAGTTGCCCTCCTCTGGACAGCCTCCACCCTGTCTATGTCTTTGCGGAGATGGGGTCTCCAGAACTGCACGCAGTACTCCAGATGGGGTCTCACCAATTGTCTGTATAGAAGGATAACAAAATCCTGTTTTTGACTGGTGATGCCTCTCCCTATGCATTCTAGTATCCCCCCCAGCCCTCCTTACTGCCTTCTCACATTGCTTGCCCACCTTTAGGTCATCTGATATAACTACCCTCCAAGTCCCTTTCCATTTTTGTTGTTGTCAGTATCTCACCCCCCATTGTGTACTCTTCCCCTGTGTTTTTGTTTCCCCGGTGCATTACTTTGCACTTCCTTGCACTGAATCTAAGCTGCCATACATTTGACCATTCCTCCAACCTTGCCAAGCCCCTTCTCATCCTTTCCACCCCACCTTGTGTATCAACCCTGTTGCAGATCTTTGTGTCATCTGCAAAGAGACATAGTTTTCCTTCCAGTCCCTCTGCAATGTCACTTATAAAGACATTAAAAAGGACTGGACCAGTACTGAACCCTGCTGCAGTACCCCACTAGTAACCCCCCTTTCTTCACTGTGGACTCCGTTTACTATTACCCTCTGCATCCTGTTGTCCAGCCAATGTTTTGCCCAGGCTATCACCCTGGGACCCACTCCCAGGCTGGTTAATTTGTTTATTAATCTTTTGTGTGGGACTGTGTCAAATGCCTTGCTAAAGTCCAGGTAGACCATGCTCACAGCCACTCCCTGGTGTATAACTTTGGTCACCCAGTCAAAGAAATAGGATTAGATTCATCTGACATGACCTTTCTGCTGTGAATCCATGCTGCCTTGGGTCCTGTGCCCCACTGGCCTCTAGGAACTCAACAATTCTTTCCTTCAGAAGTGATTCCATCATTTTCCCTACCACTGAGGTCAAACTGACAGATCTGTAGTTTCCTGCCTCTGTCTTGCTTCCACTTTTGTGAAGGGGAATCACATCCGCCCTCCTCCAGTCCTCAGGTACCACACCATCCTCCAATGATTTGTTAAAAAGGGTGGTCAGTGGTGTTACTAGTTCTCCCTTTAGTTCTTTTAGAGCTCTGAGGTGAATCCCATCAGGCCCCATTGCTTTGTCCACCTTCAGTTTTAGGAGTTCTTTCAGAACCCTTTCTTCTGTGAAAGGACTGATATCGACCCCCCTATCCAGAGTGCTTCTATTTACTGGATTAGGTACTTCCCCCTCCTCTTATTTTGTGAATACTGAGCAAAAGTATTCGTTCTGTATCCCTGCTTTTTCACTTTCCCTCTCTGCCCACCCACCCTCCTCTTTAGCCTCAGTATCCCTCCCTTTGTCTTTCTTCGCTCCCTAATGTACCTATAAAAGGTTTTATCCCCCTTCTTGACCGAGTTGGCTATCTTTTTCTTGGTTTGGGCCTTTGCTATTCTGACTGCCTTCCCCACTTCCTTCTGTTTTAACTGGTACAGTTCTCTGTCCTGCTAATTCTGTGTTTCCTTACACTTCCTGAATGCTATATTTTTCTCCCTAACCTTCCCCGCCACCTCTTTTGAGAACCATAGTATTTTTTATGTTGATTGCGCACAGCGCAAGAAACATATTAGGACAGCTTGCTCAGAAGCAGGTTGTGGAGACACGGCACTGTTGTGGCCAATGCCCCCACAGCCTGCAAAGGCTTGTCCTGCGTCCCCCAATGCCATGGCATGCTGCTGCTGACACAAGTTTGGAAACTTGCCACCAACTTGTGACAATTTAGCCGCTGCAATCAGAGGCCACCTCGTCATTGCAGTGTAAGCCATCCGCTGCAATGAGGGAGTGACCCGTCATTGCAGGGCGGGATCTTTACAGAGTCATATTGTTTGTGAACATGGTGGTGGTTTGCCACCGTATTCACAAACAATATTAACCCCCCCGTGTTTACTTGCCGAAGGAGGCCCCAATCCCCATCGGCTTCAGTGCCCCAATGTTGATTTTGCCGATGGGGGGCCCTCCTCATTGGCATTCTGTAAGCAACCCCCACTTTTATTGTCTGCCGATGGGGTGCCCCAATCCCGTTGGCATACTCTAACTCCCCTTTTGTTGTGTGTCGACCGGGTGCCCAATCCCCGTCGGCTACTGCCCCCAAAGAAAGAGTCCGGTAGCACGCTGGGCCACCCCAGTATAGCCGCATGCCCTCAGAAATAAAAAAACTGTCCCACCCACGCTTTTTTTGTTTTGTTTTAACCCTGTAAAAGGAAACTGTCCCCGGAGGTCTCCCTGGCCCCTCCCACAACCCGTGCCCACTCCTGTGCACCCTGACTCCCACACCCCACCCATACTTTACCTCCAGAGTTTGGCGCTGACGATCTTAAGTGGACCGAGAACACGTCTGCACCTTCAAAGCTGACCACAAACTGAGGAAATGCTGGTAAGCTGTATAATAGAATAAATAGGGTTTTTCAACTTTAATGCATATCTCAGTCATTTTTTGGAATTTTGGCACCAAATTTTCAACATGGGGGTTTTGGAACCCCTCCTCATAAATTCTTGAACTATCATGGCATTAATCATCCCCGAAAGGTGATTTTGCGGTCACTGTGCAGAATCACCTTTCGGGGGTAAGTAACAAAATGACAGTACCAGTGTTGATGAGGTGAGCTCTCAAAAAGCCTATGTTGCAAATTTGGGGGAAAAAATCCAAAAAATGACTGTTTTACGAGCGTGCGCTGCGCAGTTGCTATGCACTCTCGTAACTTCATGAATTTGCAATATTTTCATGCCAGATTTTCAACTCTGGCATTTTGTCACACCTCCTTGTGAACAGTACAGCTGTCATTGTTCATATCCTGGCAGAAATGTGGTTTCGCACTTCTGGCGCAGAATAGCATGGTCGCTGTGGGAAATCAGTATTGAGGACAGATTAAGAAGATGACAGTGATACTGTTCATGAGTAGAGGTCCTAGAATGCCTATGTTGAAAATTTGGTAATGATACTCCATAACATGACTGTGTTACGAGCGTGCGTTGCGTAGTTTGCATACATGCTCGTAACTTCGCGAATTTATAATATTTTCACTCCAGATTTTCAACATTGCCATTTTCCCATATCTACTTATGAACAGTGCAGCTGAAATTTTTCCCATCCTGGCCGAAATGTGTTTTCGCACTTCCGATGCGGAATAGAGCGGAAGCTGCGGGAAATCACTGTCCGGGACAGATTAAGAAAATGACAGTGATACAGTTCATGAGCAGAGGTCCTAAAATGCCAGTGTTGAAAATTTGGTGATGATAGCCCTTCAAATGACTGTGTTACTAGTGTGCGTTGCACACTTTCCACACACCCTTGTAACTTCGCAGATTTGTAATATTTTCATGCCAGATTTTCAACAGTGCCATTTTTTCACACCTCCTTATGAGCAGTACAGCTGTCATTTTTCACATCCTGACTGAAATGTAGTTTCACAGTTGCAACACAGAATAACGCGGTCGCTGTGGGAAATCAGTGTTCGGGACAGATTAAGAAAATGACAGTGGCACTGTTCATGAGCAGAGGTCCTAAAAGCCCTATGTTGAAAATTTGGTGACGAAACTCAATAACATGACTGTGTTACAAACATGCGTTGAACAGTTTTCATGCAGCCTTGTAACTTCACAAATTTGTATTATTTTCACACCACATTTTCAACAGTGGCATTTTTTCACACCTCCTTATGAACAGTACAGCTGTCATTTTTCACATCCTGACTGAAATATGTTTTTGCACTCCTGCTGGAGAATAGCACAGTCACTGTGGGAAATCAGTGTTTGGGACAAATTAAGATCAAACGAGTGAGAGAGGGCAGTGATCAAGCTCAACTGAGCTCTGTCGGGACTGCTTCGGATTTGTTTGTGGGCAGAAAAAGGCCCCAGCGCAAGAGGCCAGTACAAAAGGGCAGCCTGCAGCACTGGGAGAAACAGAATGAGAGAGCGAGTGAGGGAGGGGGAGTGAGCGAACTCACCAGAGTGCTGTCAGGACTGTTGCAGATTTCTTTGTGGGCAGAAAAAGGCGTCAATGCAGGCAGGGGTCCAGTAGAAAAGGCCAGCCTGTAGCAGTGGGAAAAACAAAATGAGTGAGTGAGACAGGGGGACGGAGTGAGCTCAACGGAGCTCTATCAGGACAGCTGCAGATTTCTTTGTGAGCAGAAAAAGGCGCCAATGCAGGCAGGAGCCCCTTACAAAAGGGTCGCTTGCAGCGCCAGGACAAACAGAATGAGTGAGTGACACAGGGGGAGTGAGTGACCTCAATGGAGCTCTGTTGGGACAGCTGTGGATTTCTTTGTGGGCAGAAAAGGTGCCAACGCAGGCAGGAGCCCAGTACAAAA
Source organism: Neoceratodus forsteri (assembly GCA_016271365.2). Lineage (NCBI taxonomy): Eukaryota > Metazoa > Chordata > Ceratodontiformes > Ceratodontidae > Neoceratodus > Neoceratodus forsteri. The sequence continues at coordinate 766,504,288 of CM028132.1, forward strand.
GGGCAGTCTGCAACGCTAGGAGAAACACAACGAGTGAGTGAGAGAGGGGGAGTGAGCGAGCTCAATGGAGCTCTATCGTGACTGCTGCAGATTTCTTTGTTGGCAGAAAATGCGGCAACACAGGCAGGAGCCCAGTACAAAAGGCCAGCTTGCAGTGCCAGCAGAAACGGAATGAGTGAGTGAGAGAGGGGGAGTGAGCGAACTCAATTGAGCTGTGTCGGGACTGCTTCAGATTTCTTTCTGGCCAGAACAAGCCGCCAATGTAGGCAGGAGCCCAGTACAAAAGGGCAGCCTGCAGTGGCAGGAGACACAGAACGAGTGAGTGAGGGAGGGGGAGTGAGTGAGCTCAATGGAGCTCTGTTGGGACTGCTGCAGATTTGTTTGTGGGCAGAAAAAGGCAGCAATGCATGCAGGGAACCAATAGAAAAGGGCAGCCTGCAGTGGCGGGAAAACCAGAATGAGTGAGTGAGAGAGGGGGAGTGAGCGAGCTCAACAGAGTTCTGTTGTAACTGCTGCAAAATTCTTTGTGGGCAGAAGATGTGCAACGCAGGCAGGAGCCCAATAGAAAAGGGCAGCCTGCAGCCGCTGGGAGCTTCAATGATTGAGTGGAGAGAAGGGGAGGAGTGAGCTCAATGGAGCTTTGGTCGGACTGCTGCAGATTTCTTTGTGGGCAGAAAAGGCACCAACAGAGGCAGGAGCCCAGTACAAAAGGGCAGGCTGCAGCACCAGGAGAAACAGAATGAGTGAGTGACACAGGGGGAGTGAGTGACCTCAACGGAGCTCTGTTGGGACAGCTGTGGATTTCTTTGTGGGCAGAAAAAGGTGCCAATGCAGGCAGGAGCCCAGTACAAAAGGGCAGTCTGCAACGCTAGGAGAAACACAAAGAGTGAGTGAGAGAGGGGGAGTGAGCGAGCTCAATGGAGCTCTATCGTGACTGCTGCAGATTTCTTTGTTGGCAGAAAAAGGCAGCAGTGCAGGCAGGAGCCCAGTACAAAAGGCCAGCCTGCAGCGCCAGCGTGTCGGGACTGTTGCAGATTTCTTTGTGGGCAGAAAAAGCCACCAACAGAGGCAGGAGCCCAGTACAAACGGGCAGCCTGCAGCACCAGGAGAAACAGAATGAGCGAGTGAGAGAAGGGCAGTGAGCCACCTCAACAGAGCTCTGTTGGGACAGCTGTGGATTTCTTAGTGGGCAGAACAAGGTGCCAATGCAGGCAGGAGCCCAGTACAAAAGAGCAGCCTGCAGCACTGGGAGAAACAGACTGAGCGAGTGACAGAGGGGCAGTGAGCGAGCTCAACACACCAATGCAGTCAACATTTGGCATTGACAAATGCTTGTTTCTTTTATTTTGATTTGTTTATTTGACTCTGTGATGGCAGTTTTTTTTATTGCCTTTTTATTAAAATTTTTGCATTTACACAGTAGGTTGTGAGACCAAGTACAAAGTACATTCAAGTGCATAGTTGAAGTATTCTCAATATCATAAATCCTTATACATTCATGTCCAATTCCAGTAAGTTTACAAGCACATATGACAGATGCTGATATAAGTAGAGAAAAAACAATTAAGAGCTGCAACAAAATTGTTCTCTTGTAATGTCTGTTTTGGGAAGACTCAGTGATGGTCATGTCTTAATTTCTAGAATGTTTTACTGTCTGGTTAGTATTCCTTCCTTAGAGGAAGCAGGTTAGTGAGACAATACTGTTGGCCTCACGTTAAATAAATAATAAGAGAGTCTGGGGTATTAGGAGGTTTGCTACATATAAGATTAGATTTAAGTCAGTTGTTAAAACAGGTAGGAAGATATAAAATGGTTAGTAAATATATAAGTAGAGAGGGCTAGGAGGTACAGTATATGTTTATGTAAAGGTAACTATTACCCATGAGAGAGACGTTCAGTGAGTATGGGCATAAGTATCAGCCATGATAGGCTAAAAGGAAGTTAGTTATGGGACAAAGTCAAGGTAATGAAGGGCTTCATAGGTCACCCATGCATGCCAGAATGTCTGAAAGGATTTAGTGTGTGAGTTTATGTTAGCTATTATTCTATCTAAATTGTAGATTTCATAAGTTAGGGCTCTCCAACATTCCTTCGTGGGGACACTCCCAGTATACCATCATTTTGTAATAGCCTTCTTGGCTGCTAAAATCAGGATCGTGGTTATTTTAAGTATTGGCTTAGAGATCTTCAGGCCTTATGGAGGGGTAGCCTCAATTACCCGAGTACCTCCTTGCCACTATCTGTCTAGCCAAATTCAAAATGGACCTCAAACAACATCTAAGTACAATCTCTAAATGCTCCGGCAACTAATCTTGGGTATCTTCAATCTTCAATCCTCTGCCATACCATGTCTGATGCAGCACTTGTCTCCTCTTGTCTTGTGCCCCCTGGCTGCACTTTGTTAAGACAAGGCCCCACACAGCCTACCCTTAACAACCTCTTGCTTTCCTACCTCCCTGACCATTCCCCCTCCCTCATACTTGTTGGCAAGTCTCCTAGGGGCTGCACAATTCTCTGCCTCCATAACTGTACACATGTCCCCACCACTTTATCTTGTATCCCACAATGTTTTTTGTGCTATGTTAAACAGGGTGGTGTTTTCTGTATGCTCCTCTCTTGATTACTACTTTGTACCTTGTCTTGTCACTGATGTGGAACCTTTGTAAAAGAGCTAGGGCTCAAAGGTATTTTCCGAACCAATAAAATTGAAAAATTGAAAATTGAATAGTCGTTAAAATATATGAGGGGTTGAAAGGATCTTGGTGACCAAAGAGATCTTTCAATTCTGAGAGGATCTCTGTCCAGTAGAGGCTCAACTTAGGGCATTCCTAAAGTATATGGGTTATGTTGGCCAGGCGGTTACCACATTTTCTCCAGAATTCTCCCAGTTCTGAACCACAGTATTTAGCAACTACGGCTGGGGGTCTGAAAAAAAGAATCCTACATTTCCAGGCAAATTCCTGCCAATAGGAGGAATTTAAAACTTTTAAAGCCAGGAGGGAGTTAGCTAGCCATTGGTCACTATTTATGTCTTCTGTTATTTCTAGGGCCCATGCCCGTCTTGTATGATCTGTGGAGTCCTCTTTATAAGCTTTTAGAGCTTTATATAAATGACTAGTTAAATGTAATTGTTCCTGCCCCTCTAGGCCTGCTTAAATAAGTAGTATCAGGGAGTTTGGAGATTCTGTTATTTGAGCTAGGCGATCCTCAAATGGAAGTAATGAATTTCTTTAACTTATAGTGGTAGGGGCTGGAGAATTGTGGGAGTTTACGTTTGTTTTGAAGGAGACTAAAAGATGATAACCCAGTTAGGGTAACTAACTGGCCTACATACCAGACTTGAGTTGACCAAGATTTAGTTACTTCTTTTGTTTGTTTAGGTAATAAATGCAGACCTACAATTAAGGGCTGGAAATAACCTTTTTCAGAGAAGGAAAGCACTATATTTGACACGGCAAGCCAAGTCCTGTAAGGGTCTGCTATAAATTCAGGAAATTGAGTTAATGGGATACATTGTGGTAGATTTCCAAACAGAAGAGAGAGTATATCCAGAGTATTCATTATTGTTAGTACAAGTTCCTTCCATGGAGCTTTATATACTTGGTTAATATGATTTAGTAGGAGCTGTAGTTGGGTTGCTATGGCATAAGTTCCTAAATCTGGTAGATTCAGGCCACCTTTTGACTTAGGCAGCTGAATGGTTGAAAATTTAATTCTAGGAGGCCCCCATTCCAAATAAATCGAGAGATGACTTTATTACAGTAATGGAAATAAGTATTATTTGGGGTGATGGGGAGGGTCTGAAAAAAGGATAATAAAAGGGGAAGAATGTTTTGCTGTATAGTTTCTATCCTATTAATGAAAGTCAGAGGGAGTTCTGTCCATCCTGATAAATCTTTAGTTAGTTGTTGTGTAATGGGTTCAAAATTAACCATTTTAAGGTGTGTTAGATTATATGGAAGTTGTATTCCCAAATATCTTATTAAGATTCTACTCCATTTTAAAGGGAAGCTATGTTTAAGGGAAGGGGAAGGACAGAAGAGGCATGTCAGGACTTCTGTTTTAGTATTATTGATTTTATAGCCTGCCAGGGACCCAAATTGCTCTAAAAGTGGCCAGACTGTGGATACTGATGATTCAGGGGAGGTCAGAGTAAGTAATATATTGCCCGCATAAAGGTTAATTTTGTGGTGCTTTTCTCGTACAGTGAGGCCAGTTATATTAGGTGAATTTCTAATAGCCAGGGCTAAGGGCTCTAGGCAGAGGGCAAATAAGGGGGATAAGGGGCACCCCTGATGGGTTCCTCTAGTGAGGGGAAAGGGTTTGGACACAGCTCTGTCCAATTTTAAATATGCTTTGGGAGATTCACATACCTGTATGATTTGTCGAGTAAAGGCCAGCAGTAGGCAGAAGTGTTCCAGGGTGGACCACAGAAAGGCCCAACTGACCTGTCAAAGGCCTCTTCTGTGTCAAGCCCAAGAACGGTCAGAGGGATATTATGTTTAGTAGCGTGCTCCATTATGAGAGCGGTACATTGTACTGCATCCCTGGCCTGCCGTTTTTTTATAAAACCCACCTGATCTTCAGCAGTTATAGAGGGGAGCAGGTTATCCAACCTATGTGTCAATATAAACATATAGATTTTATAATCACAATTTAATTTTGATATGGGGTGGTATGATTCTGGATATTGTGGGTTATTCGCAGCTATTTCAGCATATTGCTTGGGGGGTTCCAGCATAGCCTCTGTAAAGGTTGTGGATAAGTTATTGTTAAAAGTTTTATAAAATTCCATGTGATGTCAGTTTTGATGTTTCCCCATTGTTGCTCCACCCCCTCCTTCTTGCCTGTTTGCTAGTGCTTTTCTGAGGCACTCTCCCATTTTGACAAAATCAGCCCTCCGAAAGTCCAGTACCCTCACTTTTGTATGGCTTGACTCTACAGTTGAGTTTATTGTGAACCACACTGTTTGCTGGTCACTTGTTCCCAGATGGCTACCCACTTCTAGATCTGAGATCCTCTTTCCGTCCCCATTTCAGAGTACCAGGTCTAAGATTGCTCCCTCTCGAGTGAGTTCCAACACTAGCTGACTGAGGCATGCCCCCTGTAGGGCATCAAGAATGGCCTGCTCTTGGATGTGGCTGTAGCAAAGGTGCTCCAGTTAACATCTGGCATATTCAGGTCCCCTATCAGCAATATCTCCCTTTTCTCTGCCATTCTAAGGATGCCTTCTATAATTTTCTTGTCCATTTCCTTCCCCTGAGGTGGGGGGTCTATATACAACACCTGTGTGGATTGTGGTACCACTTTCAGTCTCCAGGGTGACCCACAGTGCCTCCTCTACTCCCTGTTTACCCTTTAGTTCCATTGCTTTGATCCCTTCCCTTACATAGAGAGCTACTCCTCCTCTTCTACCCTCCCTGTCCCTCCTGTAGATTGTGTACCCTGGTATGTTGACATCCCAGTCTTGATTCTCTGTGTACTATGTTTCTGTGACTGCCACAATATCCAGGCATCCCTCTTCCATCAATGCCACCAGTTCAGGGAACTTGTTACCTAGACTACGGGCATTGGTACTCATTACTCTCCATTTTTTGATGGCGTTACCCCTTTTTGCCCCATCCCTGTCCTTACTGCCTTTTTCTTGTTCTCCATTTACCCCTGCCCTTCTCCCTATCGACTTCTGTATCCTGGTGTTTACCTCACTAACAACCCTGACTTTTTGGAGGGGGGGGCTAGGAGTTCCCTTCTCCTTTTCAGTGCCCCCCCTCCCCTTGGCTAGTTTAAATGCTTGCCAATGAAGCATTTAAACCTATCACCTAGGATCCTGGTTCCCTTCCTGGACAGATGCAGACCATCACGCCAGTATAGGCCTGCATCCCTCCAGGTGGACCTCCAGTCCCCAATGAAGCCAAAACCGTGAGCTCTGCACTAGGTTTTCAACCAGTGATCGAATCCTATGGTGCAGTGCACCCTAGCCTCATCCATGCCATAGACAGGCAGCACCTCCAAGAAGGTTACTGTGCTTACTACTTGTCTAAGGCCCCTCCCAAACTCCACAAACTCTTCCTGCACTGCTTTGATTCCTTTCCCAGCTAGGTCATTTGTCCCTAGGTGGACAATGACATCCAGTTCCCTCTCCCGTGCAGCTGCTCCCGTGATCCTGAGGATTCATTCCCTGTCCCTCCAAGCCATAGCACCAGGCAGGCACCTTACCTCCCTCTCCCCTCCCTCCCCAATTTCTACCCTTCTAACAATGGAGTTCACTACCAGGAGTTGTTTCCTTCCCCTGTGGGGTCCCATGCCACCCTCCTGTGGGTCTCCTTTGTGGAGGTACCCAGCATCCTTCTTGGTCTCCACTGCGGGTACCTCCATAGAGGAACCACACTCTGCCAGAATGGCATATGAATTGTGGAGAGGTACAACTGGAGGGATGCACCTCTGTTCCACCATCCTCACCCTCCCTGAACCCACTGTGGTTCAACTGCTCCTCTTTCGTGGCAACCTCTGAGGCAGCAGCGGTGGCCCTGGTGATCACTTGGTAGGAAAGGAGGTCCTCTGAATCCTGGCCAACTCAGCCTGGAGATGAACAATCTCCTCCCACAGCCCAGAGAGGTGCCTACAGATAGGACAACACCACATCCTCCAGAATGTCTCCTGGAAGACTGATCCTCCACAGCCACTGCACTACACCACTCCCATCATGTCTTATTTGTGGTCCCTTAACTGTTGCTTTGTATACTTACTCTTTTCTTTCACTGTTTATTTTTTTTTATACTATTTATTTTTTTTATATAATTTTTTCTCCCTACTTTCCTACTACCTCCATGCCCTTAAAGCTCCTGATCTTCCTGTTCTGGGAGAGGAAACTCCTATATTCCTCTGTAGTCTCCTCCTTACTTGCTCAGAGTCAGACTTTCAGCAGCTGGTGGTGGTGGTGGTGGGAGGTGAGGTTAGGATGGAGAGCTACTCTTTTCCTTCTAGGATGGTGAGTCTTTTGTGCCTCTGTGATCACTCCCTTCCTGCTCCCAAACAGGAAGTTCCTGTTGTCAGTCAAATCCTGTGCCTATAAAAGTAGAACTGGCTAAGGGTGGAGGGGAGGGATGGAGGGCAATATAGACCCAGTAAAGTTCTAACAGCAGCTCCTTCATCTTGCTGTTCTCTGCCAAAAACTATCTAGGTCAGTTTTTAAATGCAAACACCTAGCTTCCTTCTGCCTAAGCCACTCCCCCTAATTCACAGTTTCTTTCACCACCTAGCTAACTGCACAGATAACAATTCCTTCACCCAACTCAGACAACTGGCACTGGCGGGTCCGCTGGCAGATCTATTCAATAGCACACTTGATATAGGGGTGGTACTGCAGGAATGGAGAACCATACATGTGGTACCGTTAGATAACAGTGGGCCCAGATATGACCTAGACAACTACAGAGTGGTCAGTTTGACCTCCATTGCTGGTAAACTAATGGAGACCATTCTGAAGGAAAAGATAGGTGGTTTCCTGGGGCAAATGGGATGAGAAGCAACAAGGGTTCATATCAGGGAGAGCTTATCAAGCCAACCTGATCAGCTTCTTTGACTTGGTAAAGAAGGCAGTAGACAAGGGCCAAGTAGCTGACATTCTATACTTGGATTTCAACAAAGCCTTCAACTGGGTACCGCACGAGAGGTTGATCAGGAGGCTGTAGGACCTGGGGTAAGAAGTAAATTAAGGGGGGTGGCAAATTGGCTTAGTGGTAGGACACAAAGGGTGATCATAGTAGGGAACTGTCTGGCATGAGGGAGGCCGTGAGTGGGGTCCTGCAGGGTTCAGTGCTAAGCCCAGTGTTATTTAATGTGTCCATAAATGACATTCGTGATGACATTAAAGGCAAAATCTGCATCTTTTGTGGATGACACCAAGCTCTGTGGTAGGGTAGACATGGATGAGGACCTAAAAGTAGACCTAACAAAGCTGGAAAGGTGGTCTGGCATATGGCATCTTGGTTTCAATGTAAAGCTATGCGAAGTTATGCACACAAGAAGAAAGAACCTGAGGCTGAGTACTGCCCGGGGGTGTCAAGGTCACTGAGCCAGAGGAGGAAAGGGATCTGGGAACAGTCATCACCAGTGACCTACAATAGGCTGTATGGTGTAAAAAGGCAGAAGCCAAGGCAAACAGAATGCTGGGCTGTACTGCAAGCGGGTTCACAAGCAGCAGGGAGAAGATTCTATTGCTGCTGTACAGATACTTAATAGGACTGTCCCTGGAGTATGGCATGCAATACCGGAGGCCCTACCTAAAAAGGATATTACCCAGCTTGAGGAAGTTCAGAGGAGAGAGAAGAAAATGCTTCAGGGACAGCAGGGGCAAGGTATGTAAGGACAGGCTGAGAGAATTCAACATATACTCACTAGAGGAGAGGAGGAAAGAGGGGACATGATTAAAGTCTTCAAGTACCTGAAAGGTATGAACAAGGTAGATATAAGGGATCTCTTTTGTCTCAGTGGGAACAAGACCACAAAGGGGCACTGCTATAAGATGGTGGGGAAAATTTCAAGAAGGGGGTCAAGAGGCGCTTCTTAACAGAGCGAGTGGTGTTGGGGTGGAATGAAGTCCAAGCAGAGGCCATTACTCTAAAGAGAGTGGGGTTGTCAAGAGGGGTGGGACAGGGTTAAGAGAAGGATCAGGGTTGTCAGAAGGGGGTCCACAGTAATGACTGGATCAGGGTCTCTGCAATTGAACAGATTCTGTAGACTGTAAGGCCTTCTGCTGGCTTGTTCATGTTTGCATGTTCATATAGAACTATGTTGGTGGATCTCCAATCCACTGACCCCACTCCGGATTGCAGTGAGTCATTGAACAGATAGGTTAAGGGCACTGCCAATACTGCAGCCAATTCCCTTACCACTCACCAGTGCAGGCCATTGGCACCTAGTGCCTTGTCTACCCTGAGAACTTCTAATCCCTTTCGTAGCCTTTCCACTAAGATCTGTACTCTCCTCAGTCCCCCCCCCCCCATGGCAGCATCAACACCACTCTCTGACAGGGGACCATTGTCCTGTACTGTGAATACTGACCAAAAGTACTTGGTTATTACATTTGCCATCTGCTTGTCATCCTCCACTACCCCCACCTTGGCTAGCCAAAAAACTCCCCCTCTTGTTTTTCTTTTTTCCCTTATTTATCTGAAAAATTATTTTTCTCCTATGGCAATCCACAACTTTGGGTTTCCCTTTGCCCCCTGACCTCCATTACTGCCACTTTGAGTTTAGCCTGATACTCCTACCAGGCACCCTATCCCTTGTTACTCTTTTACTCAGTGAATGCCCTTCTTTTCACACTCACTGACTCCCTCATCCCCTTTGAGAAGCAGATTGTCCTTTTGGTCTTGCTCCTTGTGGTAACCTTCTTTGCACATGCTTCAGTCGCCTCTAGGAGTGCTCCCTTGGTCTTGTTCCATTGTTCTTTCTTTCCTCTATTTGGTCTTCTTCTGCCAGTCTTCCACTAGTAGTTCTCACATCTTCCCAAAATCCACCTGCTTGAGGTCCAGGGCCACGTCTTTGAAGGGGGGGGTCTATTGTAACCCCCCCCCATCAGTTCAACTCACACGGTGTTGTGATTATATAGAGAATAAATTATGGCAAAGAGTAGTATACAAGTAAATAATATCATCGAGAGGTCGAGCAAGCCATAAAGACATGAGCCCAAAGTGTGAGTAGCCTTTGTTTATTTATTTAGATTTTGTTGGCCGGGTAAGTGCACTAGACAAATTCTGCCTATTTTAAGGCACGACCCAGGGGAAGGGATACAGATGAATGCCCACTGACCTTGAACCAGATTAAGCTGTTGGTGGTATATTTTTTTAGTGAATGAGGGAAATTTGGCCAGGACACTGGGGAAATTCCCCTGCTCTTTTCGATAAGTGCCATGGGATCTTTAACATCCATCTGAACTACCACCAATCCAGGCAGATGGGACCTTGGTTTAACATCTCATCCGAAAGACGGCACCTCAGACGTGCAGCACCCCTCTCATGCTGCACTACAGTGTCAGTACTGGGATATTAACACAAGTGCCAGATGTGGGAACTGAACCCACAGCCCTCTGATCTCCCGGCCTCAGAGGCGAGTGTGCTACCTACTGAGCCACTGATACTGACGAGCCTTATGAGCCTGTTGGACCCTGAGATGGTATTATTTCATGAGTATGCCAGACTTTGCCATCTTTTATTTTATATAATGCATTAGGTTGGACACTAGTGATGTGTGTTAGTGTTTTTGATAGTGTAGTAATTTTCTGTAGTGTAGTGGTGTGCACCTTTAAGTAGGTACTTAGTGTTTTTCTGTAGTGTAGTGGGTTGATTTTGAACTTTAATTTTTTTTGTTCCAGTAGTGGTTCCATAGTGCAGGGGCCTCCTATAAAAGGTGATGTGGCTCCGGCAGTCTTTCCATTACCATGTCATGGAGGGGGTGAGATGTGTGGCAGTTGGTCAGAAGCAGCATGTGGTTGTGAGTGGAGTATAGTCTGCTGGGGATTGGTGTGGTTTGCAGTCAGGAGCAGCCTTTTGGACTGGTGCATGTTGTGAGTCACAGAAGGAGTCTGGGAGTATCATTGGTCCAGGAGGAAATGAACTGCAGCAGCACCTGCAGGGCCTATATGATAGGCTTGGAGATTCCATAACAGCATTGTTTGGTAAGTGAGTTGTAATAGAAGGGGAATGGGTGGGTTTTTAATCTAATAGCAGTGTGGCAGTTTTTTGCACATACAGTCGTGGGTGTTTTAAGGTGGCCGTTACATGCGTTATTAAGAGGTTTGTTACATGGGTAATCAAGAGGCTTGTTACATGGTTTACACTATTGTTTGTTTGTTTGTTTATTTTCTTATATTTCAACAGGATAAGGTAATTAGACAAGCCTATTTACAATACCGTCCTGCATAAGATGTGGAAACATAAAAATAAATATAGAGACAATGAGTACAAAATACATATAACAGTTGACAAATTTGAAATTTAGTAATAAGTACATCTGGATAAATAAAGATCTAGTGAAGCACATTTAAAAGTTTGATATGTGGGCATATTGTGTACACTATGGTTTACATCAGAGGTGAAGACAGCAGTCAGGGAAAAAAAGAATGCGTTCAAGACCTAGAAAGCTTCACAGGGGATGCCGGATAGGAAAGTTTACAAGGAGAAGTTAAAGGAAGTGGGGAAAATAGTCAGGAGAACAAAAGTGAATACAGAGGAGAAAATAGTGAGGGAGGCCAAAAGGGGAGAAAATAAATTTTTCTGGTATGTAAGTGAATGCAACAAGAGCAAACAGGGGATTATGAGGCTAAGAGGGGAGAGGGGAAGCTCTGATGGAGGGAGATGAGGAGAAAGCAAATCTGCTGAACAAATACATTACCTCAGTCTTCACAACTGAGGAAGTAGGAAAGGGACCAGAACTAAGCAACAAGGGAAGGGTGGGTAGTGAGATGGATACAAGCCTCTTTTCAGAGGGAAGAGTGTTGGAGGAGTTAGGAAAACTGTGTAGGGGCAAGGCAATGGGTCTAGATGAGATCCACCCCGGTGTGCTTAAGGAGTTGAGGGAGGAGCTAGTGGCACCTCTCACAAAGTTATTTAATCTGTTTCTAGACATAGGGAGGGTCTTGGGGGATTGGAGAAAGAGCTAATGTGGTCCCATTGCACAAAGGAGGAGGAAAGGAAGAACTGGGAAACTATCACCCAATCAGCCTTACCTCTGTGGTGGGTAAGCTGATGGAGGCTGCTATAAAGGAAAGGGTAGCACAATATCTGGGGGAGGAGGGACTCAGACAAAAACCAGCATGGGTTCATAAGGGGTAGGTCATGTCAGACCGACCTGACTGAATTCTTTGATGGAGTAATGGAGATATGTGATCAGGCAGGGGCAGTGGACGTGGCATATCTGGACTTCAGAAAGACCTTCGACACCGTCCCTCACACAAGACTAATAAGCAAGTTGGGTAGCTTAGGGGTGGGGAGAAAACTAGTAAACTGGGTGGAAAATTGGCTGAAGGGTAGAACACAGAGGGGGGTGGTGGTAAATGGGGTGCCCTCCATAGAGGGAAGGGTTACGAGTGGGGTACCTCAGGGATTAGTACTGGGACCCATACTATTCAAGATATACATTGGGGACATCTCAGAAGGCTTGAATGGGAATGTGTGTCTGTTGGCAGACAACACAAAGATCTGTAACAAGGTGGACACAATGGGAGAGGTGGAAACAATGAGGGAGGATCTAGTCAGGCTGTAGGAATGGTCAGAGAAGTGTTATTTGCAATTCAATGCAAAAAGTGCAAAATTATGCACATAGGGAGTAGGAACCTAAGGGCAAAACACTGGCTGAGGGGTAACAGAGCAGGAAAGGGACCCGAGGATCATCATTTCGGATAACCTGAAGGTGGGGAACCAATGCAATAAGGCAATGGGGAAGGCAAACAAAATATTGGCATGTCTAGGGAGGGGCTTTACAAGCAGGAGGAGGGAGGTGATCATCGCATTATACAAAACTATGGTCTAACCATATCTGGAATACGGGGCACTGTTTTGGAGGCCACACTTGCGGGGAGACAAAGACAGGTTGGAGAGGGTTCAGAGAAGGGCAACCAAGATGGTTCAAGGGCTGCATAGGAGGACATACAAGGAGTGGTTAGAGGAACTAAACTTATACACACTGGAGTTGAGGAGGGAAAGGTGGAATATGGTTGAAACCTTCAAATATCTTAAAGAGGATAAACAAGGTGAGGGAAGGCAGCATATTCAGCATGAGTGAAAACAAATCAACGAGGGGACACAGATTCAAGCTGGAGGGGGGCAGGTTTGGAAGAAATGTGAGGAGAAGTTCTTCACTGAGAGAGTGGTGGGTCCTTTGAATAGGTTACCAGAATGGGTGGTGGGGGTAGACAAAGTGAACAAATTCAAGAGGGCTTGGGATGACTACATGGGGCTAAATAAAGGCAAAAATGACATGGAGGTGAGGGGGCAAGATAAAAGGACGGGGGGTTGGGCAGACTGGATTTGTCATTGGGTCCTTTTCTGCTGGCAAGTTTCTATGTTTCTATGTGTTATTAAGGGGGTTGTTACATGTGTTATTGGAGTGTTTTTTAGTGTTTGGCAAATTAATGTGTTACTGAGGTGTTAATAACACATTAATACAGTGTAATAAGCTAATTGGTGTCATAATCTGCTAATTTACTACCATCATATATGTGGAAATATATGATGGCTTTTTCTCAATGACCTGCCAGTGCAGAGGCAGGGCATCCATCTGCGACACCAATGACCTGGGTTCAGAAATGGACTTGGGGCATTGGAAGGTCGGCTGGGGGGGGTGGAGATTGAGTGTCCTAAGACTGGTCTCCTTCTCTGGGGGTAGTGTGTCCAGCACACAATGTACCCCTGATGGAGGCCAGGGGGTCCCATTGTGCTGGTGCCATTGCCGGGGGGGGCAGGGCGGATGGGAGGTCATCATTGCTCATCCCCGCCCTCAGGTACTACCGCATTCACTAAAATGCCCGCCCCCAAGCATGATGCCCGGTTCTGTCACTGCCCTCACTGTCTACACTATCCACCGGGGGTGTCCCGCTCCCATAGCCCCAGGGGGGTAAGCCTGGGCATGGGGTGGGGCAGCTCAGGGTGGGCACAGGCTGAGCTCCCTTCAGGGAAAATGGGGGGGGGCCGACAAAAATGAAAATAAAAATACAGTATGATGTCTTTTTCTATGGCAACAAGGGCCCATCCATGCTATCTAATCTATCTGTCTGTCTGTCTGTCTGTCTGTCTGTCTATCTACTTTCAACATATATTTTGAGGTAACTGGGCAGATAAAAAACTGTTATCTCAGGCATCATGAAAATACATTCATATCTTTTCACGATGCATTATGTCATCCTGATCTCTCTTCTTGAACAAGAACAGAAGAAGAAGTAGATCTTAAATAGAAGTAGCAGTAGATCTTAGGACTAGCCAGTCCCAGGCAAGTACAAATAGAATGCTGTGACTGGTAAACCTCTGAATTCTACTCTCCAGCTTGGAGCCCTGCAGCAACTTTAAAAGAAGCAGAAAGTCACACATTGCAAAGTCACAAGCACTTTTACATATTCCCAATCATGTTTATTCCAAAATATATGTCTGTAAAAACAGGACATGACATGGCCTGACTTGAAGATATCATATTTATTTTCATTCGAGGTCAATGATGATAAAATATCTTACTTGTGGAAGATAAATACAGTATATCTTCAGTCAGGCCAGGTCATAGTCATTATATATACAGGCGATATATAATGGGTTGGCTGACTCAAAATATGAAATTCATCTTCAACTGTGAGGGGATAGGACCATAACTCATGACTGGTAAAGCCACAAGTGAGTTATGAATGTCCTGCCCACTTACAAGTAATGATAAATTGCCTAGTTTGAGTCAGGCTATTGCATATTTCATTTATTTATTTATTTATTTAAATCTCGGATTACAAATACCTTTGAGGTTGAGGCAGCTCATTTACAAAGGTTCCACATCAAAGGAAAGGGTTACAATAAGGTAGGAGGTACAGACAACATTCATGGAATCATCGGAGCACAGCAAGTCAGCTGGTAAATAAGTGGGAACAGTGCTACACACTCAAGATTACAAGCAAGCATAGAAAACCATAAGGTACATTTGAAGCAACATTGCTAATCAGAGGTGGGGGGGAAGGGAAGAGTAAGGAAAGGGTAGGGGACATGAGAGGGCAGAGTTCAGATAGAGAAGGAAAAGAAAATATGACAGCCAGAGGCCTTGTCGTAGGGTGAGAGGGAGGGGAGATGAAGGTGGGAAAAGGGGTAAAAGAGGGGAAAAGGAGGGTGGATGAAGGGAAAGAAGATAAGGGAGAGTGGGGACCAGAGGGCCTGGACAGGTCCAGGAAGAGGGGTGTCAGTGTGACAAGAGCAAGGAGGGGGTGAGGTAAGGGTGGAGGTGGCGGGGGAAAGGAGAAATTGTTCTGTCAGAAGAGGTGATATGAAACATTAAGCCAAGTAAGAGCCTCAGAGAGTGAAAAAAAAGTGGTATAATGGTATCTGCAGAAGTGGGAAACTAGGTGCAGCAATCACAAGTGCTTTCGGTTAGGAGATGCTGATGAAGCATACGTTTAAATTGGGACAGACTAGAAAGACTGCCCAGTTGGTTGCTTAGATTATTAAACCACAGGGGAGCTCAGTATTGAAAGGATCGCTGGTACTGAGCAGTCAGACCGTGGGGTACTAGAAGGAGGTCAGAAACTGAGGTACGTGTGTGTTGGGTCTTAGGGGATTTGTTTAGCAGGCAACCAATGCTCATAGGTAGTAATCCAAGTAGAGCCTTTTTTGACATGAGGCAGGTTTGATATGTGATCCTGTTACTTAGTTGGAGCCAGCCAGACTGAGCACATAACTCACAGCTATCAGTGAGGCACGCAGCACCCGTAACTAACCTACAGGCTTTGTTCAGGGCCACTGTGAGTCATTTAAGAGAAGTGGAGGTTGCAACACAGTATATGAATAGACCATAATAATTATCGAGAGGACCGAGATGTGAACTGCAACCTTCAGGGCTTCTTGGGTAGGACTTCGTCTGTGTCTGAAGAGGAGCCCAATTCTGATATTAATAGCTCTGGCAACATTTTCAATGTGAGGCACAAAGGTAAGGTGACTATCCAGGGTTAGACCTAGGTATTTGAAAAGCTGAGTTTGTTCGAGAGTGTCTCCGTGGTTGTTGGTAATAGTGAGTTGATGGGCCTTAAACTTATTCTGAGAGGATGAAAACAGCTGGACTTTAGTTTTTTTGTAGTTTAGCGCTAGTTTGTGATTTTTAAACCATCTCTCTACTTCTTTGAAGCCTTGTTGAAAACTGTTTTGAAGAGCATTGGGATCCGGGTGGCTAGTAACGATGACCGTGTCATCTGCGTAGAGGAGAGTACGCTGGTTTCAGACAGCTGGAAGGTCGTTCAGGAAAATACTGAGCAATAAGGGACCCAGGATTGAGCCTTGACATACCCCTGATCGGACAGCCCTCTGCTCCGAAACTATATTTGATATCCTCACCCTCTGCAGTCTATCACTGGGGTAGCTTTCAAACCATTTCAGGGTGTTTGGGGCAACACCAGTTTTAAGAGAGTTGGACAAGCGACAGTGTGTGATTCACTGTGTCAAAGGATTTTGTTAGGTTTTGTTATATATTCAATAGTAGTTTACAGGTTATTGCTTTTAAAGAGCTTCTGACACAGTTGAGGCAACTCTGAAAAAAACATAATATTCAGGTATAAATGTTGCTTATAGTGCATATCTTATTCTGTGATTATTTTTTTTTTATTTTTTTTTATTTTAGCTTTTGTTAACCAGGTAAGTACACTAGACAAACACATACCCATTTTCAGGTACGACCCAGGAGAGTACAGGAAATCAAAGAACATACAGAGTACAATTTGAAGCAAGTGGGGCAGATACACAGATGTCAGGAGAAGCATAACATGCATAGTAAGATATCTCAGGTCACAACAGTAATCATAGTCAATATGCTAAGGTACAGCGTCACTGACACAGCGTCACCATCAATATATATATATACAGATATATACAAAATGTACACATTTGCAAGATACATGGAATGAATACACTCAAGTATACTGTGCAGAGGACCAGGCTAATCAGGGAGGGTTAAGACAGTCACATACTGACGAGAGCTTCAAGTGGTTCCACAGGGAGGTGCGTAGGCCTGACTGGGGGGAGGTCCGGACCTAGATAGGAAAGGAGTTCCATAGTCTAGGGGCACATGATGCAAAGTCCCTGTCCCCCATTTTGGTATGAGTAGGAGGGACCTTAAGGATAGCAGGGCCCAGTGACCTTAGAGGGTAGGTAGCGGGGGCTGCTGGCACAAGGAGCTCCGCCAGTCCAGGGGGGGTGCCAGTAGCCAGTACCTTACCCATGAAACTGCCCACAACAAAATTCAAATAATTGGACGGGGAGAGACAGTTGAGCTTACTGTACTGATCACAGTGGTGAGTGAGACGAGGGACTCCAAGAACAAAATGTCAGATGTTATTATATGCAACAGTCCATCCAGAGAGGTGAATCTTAGAGGTATTGGCAAACAAAAGGAGCCCATAACAGAGGGATGGTAGAAACACCCCTCTAGACAGTGCTTATTTCCTTGTTATTAAGGGTATCTGCATGAATACAGTATCTCTGCCCTTTTAGTTCTGGCTGCCTGCCTACTCCTGACATCATAATTCTGTTTATAACATCAAAATATGTTATTGTAGAGATAAGTACATCATAAACATGGGATTGTGATGTAATGCATAGAGAAGCAGCCACAGTAGATATAGTCTAGGGGATAGGGATCTTGTTTTCATGCAACTGTTTTCAGTAATACAAAAAAATGGGGATTTAACTACTGAAAATATATGAACTACTAAAGAAACTGGGATGGAATTGAATATAAATCTTGCTTTTTTCAATGTTTTCCTAATGCTGTCAGGTGCTTTTTAAATCTAGTTTGTTTGAAGATTTGCTGTTCTTCTTTGATTTGCTATGTTTACATGTAGTGGGAATCAATTACTTTGTAATCAATTCTTTTCTTTCAGATTGTAATCCTTTTTGGTTTACATGGTGTTGGACTGATGAGGATGAACAACCAGATTCAAAATCCTCAGTTGCTGTGTGTTTACATGGAATAGGAATCAGTCATCTTGGAATCAGTTCAAACTGAATTGATTACAAAGCGACTAATTCCCACTGCATGTGAACACACAGCAATTGAGAATTTTGAATCTGGTTGCATTCCTTTTGCAGCAGTTTCAACAGTAAGTAAGCAGAATCAATTCAGGAATCAGGTTTACATGTACAAAGTAACTGGGTTCAAAAGAATCAATGCTTTTGAACCACTGCAGTTGAACCCGGTTCTGACTGAAACAGGAACCCAACTCAGATTGAGTTTCCAAGAGCTTCCAATTGAGGAATGCAGCATTGATTCCACTGAATTTGGAGTTTGAACCCAGTTCCGGTGTGCATGTAAACAAGGCAATTGTAACTGCTGGCTTCAATGTTACACTAGGCATTGTGATGTCAAAAGCATTGATAAAGCGACTCTCTGATTGGTTCAGTATTCAACTGCAATGATAATAATCTAAAAAAATATCCAGTGTGACAAGAGTAACAACATATGTTTAATATGTTGCTGTAACTGATGTCACTAGCCAAGATATCTTTTTTTATCTCATCATTTTAAAACCCACCCCTGAATGCCTAGATAAAAAGTGATATCTTAGGTTACTGTGAAAGATATTCATATCTTCTGATACTTTTGCAGGCAAAGCCTGTGAAAGCGAGGAAGATTTGGTACTGCTGGGGGAGGGACCAACATGTTTTTCATGCAATTAAGGTCATAAGATGAATGAAAAGTAAGTTGAAAACTACACAGTTACTGATTAAATACTGTGTAGTAATGCCAAAACTCAGAAAAAGTTGAAAAACATTTTTTATTAAACATTTCCTTTCTCAAAACTATCATGTAAGTTTATTTATGCAACATGTGTCTGTATAAACAGTGTTATAAACCCATTTGTCTGAGTCCTGTGTGATAAATGTATTTTATGTACACAGTTAATACATCACTCCGTTTATCTACATAGTTACTATGTCACCCCACGTAGCTGGCACTTCTTTCTGATAGTTACTTTCACTGAAAACCTCTTGCTCTTTCCCACAGCAGGTCTGCAGCTACTCAGTTTGTCCCTTTTTAAATACAGTGCGCCTAACTATAACAGACAAATGGCATCACACACCATGTAGCCACCAAACACCTTTTTTAAATCACTTTCAAGTACAGTAAAATGCTAACATTGCCACTGCTCGTTCTGTGACCGCTTATTCACTTGTGCTCTCACTGCTACCACCTCCAAGCTGCTTCCACTCTCTCCCGAATAATTAACCTGTTCTCCCCACACTATCAACAGCCTCAAAATACACAAACAAAACAGTGTTTTTTCAGTTTTTTTTTTTAATTTTAAATAAACATGACCTGCTGGATTGTTTTCAGTCCCCCTACAGATTTCTCACCAGATCTTCAGACTGCTCCTGCCCCCTGCCACTCTTGCACCTTATTGTATCGTTGGTGACCATCATCTATAGTCACACTCTGCAAGCCACACGTTTCAGAATAAAGAAATAAAAAAATGTAGGTAACTATAGCAGCCTCCCAATGGCAAGCACATTCCCACTACTAAGAGTGCCTCAGTCACCCGCTCATTAAATGGTGATGCCATTGTTGTTGAACTTTTCTGAAACAACCCCAATCAGTGAGGACATAAGGAAGTTCACCTAGCGTCACCACACTGCATCTGCAGTGATGCCCCTAGCAACCAAGAGATGAAACAAGCACACTCACATTATTACAGAAAACAAACCCACAAACTAAACTACATTTTAAGACATATAAATGAACTAGAAGCAAAATAATCCAACAAAGTCCTACCCTGTTACATAAATGAAATATGTGTGTGTGTGTGTGTGTGTGTGGGGGGGGGTTATTGTGTGTTACATGATTAATTTGTACTCGTGGTGTTTGACCTTGGACACCTAACTCATGGCTTACACCACTTGTGAGGTTACCCAAGGTCAAACATCACTCGTATAGATAAATCATATATCACAAAGTCCCCCCACATATCCCTTAAGTATCAATGCAAAAAACAGTATTGATACAATCTATTGTTACAGATAAATACTATCGGCATTATGTATTTGCAGTTTTTTGGCTGTGTCACAACTAAAAACGTGTATCAATAATACACTGAAAAGCCTTGTCAAATAGTATCAATATATAGATAATTTTGACACATAAAAACAGTACTGAACAAGCTAAGTCTTTATGGCTGGACTCAAGATTTCATTTAAAGAGACACTGTCAACCCTTTTTACATCATATTCTTTCTAGTTAAAGAAAACATTTTATGATTGCTTACCTTCCCTACAATCTAGTGATGTCACTGGTCATTTAATCTGCTCCTTTTCTTAGTAGAATTGAAATGCATGCTAATGGTGTAATTATTCCCAGCATTAGCCTTGTTTCAAATCCTTGATCTACTCTTACTGCACACTTTCCGGACATTAGGAATACCCCCAAACAGTGCAGCCACTCATTATGCAATAGTCTCCTCTCTTTGCACTGCATATTGAGTGTCCAGACTGTGTTGGGGTGTTCCCAAGTCCAGGAAGGATGTACTAGGAATTGATCAAGGAATGGAAACACATTTCTGTGTGGTAACACCAATATAGTGGGCAGTCTGTTTTTCACTTTTAAAATGAAAAATAAAATCAGAATCAAATCAACAGCCACATCAGGAAGTTCTACAGAATGTGAGCAGCCATAAAATGTGTTTTTAAATGAGGAACAGTTTAAAGCCTAATTGGGGATGAAAGTGGACCTTTAAAAATTAAGTTTCTAGTCCCAACAGTTCCAAAGTTAGACCTTTCAAAAGATAATTTCTTTTAAATGTAATAACTTTGGAATCATTAGTATTAGAGGCTTACTTGTTCTTTTAAATAAAAGGTTGGAGTCAGCTAAATAGATGTACTGATAAGGTAGCACTACAGCAACCATATATCAATTGAGAAAAGGAAAATGTTATATATCAATATGCAAAAAATTCTCTATCTTTTTAAAGTCCTGTAATTTTTAACAACATATTATATCAACATATATTGATATGTAGTGACACAGTTGAATTCCATCATTAAGATCAACACATGTTGATCAGACTCCAAGTTTTCATTTAATACAAAACTTAAGTTTCTATGGTTAGTTCAAATATTACATCTATTAAAATATAATTTCAAGCATTATTAAATATCAATGATTATTTTTGGAAATGATCGAAATATACTAGTAGTTGTTTTGGCTAAGAATAAGCACATTACTTTCTTTCTTTGTCCCTAAATAGAAATAGATTAGTTGCCGTATTGGTCCTTGTAAGAACAGATCCAGAAGCAAATGGTTTGATACCTTTTATTGGACCAACATAGAGGTTACAAAAAGAAAACAATGTCTAAGTTTTCAGACCAACCAAGTCCTTCCTCGGAGACTTATGACAATTGTTGAGAGAGTCACAATCTATTAACACCCAGATCATACATAAAAAAAGGAAAAAACAGAAAACAATTCTTACTGGTTAGAAGTACCTATTTCAAAAAATCACAAATTTAAATGGAATGAATAGCATCCCTTTAGCTTGCTATTACTGAGAATCTTTTCAAGGTAAAACCCAGTAATGATATATATGTTCACTGCAAAAGACTCCATTAATGCATCAGTTAGGGTTCATAGCACAGCAACAAAAGTTTTGAAATGTGTTAGCATTCAATCTCCTAACTCCGCATTCCCTCCACCCCCCCACACACAAGACACATGCAAGATTGCAAGACACTATACCACTCCATCACATCTGTAAGCACAATAATCACAACACTGTACTGATGTCACACAAAACTATGTAATGAAAAATCACATACCGTATGATGACACATTCTTGCTGGCATATCTTCATCACACAATGAGACATAATCTGTATACATTTTCAAAATATTGATTTTTATGTGTCATAATTCAACAATTGGCTCACTGTGGGATAGAGCCGACACATACATACTACTGTACTTTTCAGATACTGCTCAGGCATGAAACTAGCAGCATCACATGTTGTTATACTGCTGCGTTACCTGGAAATATTCATTAGCAGTATGTTATGGATAGCTTTGGATGTTGCAACTGTTGCTTTTACATCTTACTTGTAAACTACACTACAAAACATTACTTTTATTACTACTACTGTTTGTTATTAGGAGTAACTCACTCTATCAGAAAAAGAAATGCAAACATTCGATGGCTGTCCATTCACAGTAGAAAGGGTCCTGAAAGAACACCTAAAACTCAACGTGGACAAGGCAATGGGGCCTGACAGGATTCACCCCAAAATTCTAAAAGAACTGAGGAGAGAACTAGTGACACCACTGACTACCCTTTTTAACAAATCATGGGAGGATGGTATAGTACCTGAGGACTGGAGGAAGGCGGATGTGATTCCCCGTCACAACAGTGGGAGCAAGGCAGAGGCAGGGAACTACAGACCTGTTAGTTTGACCTCAGTGGTAGAGAAAATGATGGAATCACTTCTGAAAGAAAGAATTGTTGAGTACCTAGAGGCCAGTGCAGCACAAAACCCATGGCAGCATGGATTCACAGGGGGAAGGTTATGTCAGATGAACCTAATAGATTTCTTTGACTGGGTGACCAAAGTAGTAGCTCAGGGAGGGGCTGTGGACATGGCCTACCTAGATTTTAGCAAGTCATTTGACACAGTCCTGCACAAAAGGTTAATAAACAAGTTAGCCAGCCTAGGAGTGGATCCCAGGGTAGTATCCTGGGCAAAACATTAGCTGGACAACAGGACACGGAGGGTAATAGTAAACAGAGTCTACTCTAAAGAAAGGGGGGTTACTAGCAGGATACTACAGGGTTCAGTACTGGGGCTGGTCCTCTTTAATGTCTTTAGAAGTGACATTGCAGAGGGACTGGAAGGAAAAGTATGCCTCTTTGTAGATGACACAAAGATCTCCAACAGGGTTAATACATGGGGGGGGGGTGGAAAGGATGAGAAGGGACATTGCAAGGTTGGAGGAATGGTCAAAAGCATAGTAGCTTACATTCAATGCAAAGAAGTTCAAAGTAATGCACCTGGGAAACAAAAACCCAGGGGAAGAGTACACAATGGTGGGGAAGGTACTAACAACAACAAAAATGGAAATGGACCTGGGGGTAGTCATATCAGATGACCTAAAGGTAGGCAGGCAATGTGAGAAGGCAGTAAGGAGGGCTGGTGGGATACTGGTATGCATAGGGAAGGGTATCACCAGTAGAAAACAGGAAGTTGTCATCCCTCTGTACAGACAGTTGGCGAGACCCCATCTGGAATATTGCATGCAGTTCTGGAGACCCCATCTCTGCAAGGACATAGACATGATGGAGGCAGTCTAGAAGAGGGCAACTAAAATGGTGCAGGGCCTGCACCAGAAACCATACAAAGAGAGAGACCGAAGAAGCTTAATAAGTATACCCTCAAGGAAAGGATGGAGAGGGGGGACATGATAGAAACTTTCAAGTACCTCGAGGGAATCAACAAAGTCCAAGAGGGTAGCATCTTTCAAAAAAAGAGATGTACAAGAACAAGGGGGCACAGTCTGAAGATATAGGGGGGATGGCTCTGGGGCAACGTGAGGAAGTATCTTTTCACAGAGAGGGTGGTGGACACATAGAACGGCCTTCCTGAGGAGGTCATGAGGTCAAAAACAGTGTGAGAATTCAAGAATGCATGGGACAGACATAAGGCAATTATAGTGGGGGGTAGGAGGGAAGAAGTAAGCTGTTGGTTAACTAGGATCTGCAGCATATCCAATAGGTTGGTAAATGGGGAGACTGGGTTGGCCAAGTGGTCCTTATCTGCCATCAAAGTCTATGTTTCTATGTTACTATTGTACATCAATAAACTTATCCTATACCATAGTGCTAAGACCCCAGCTGAACTTTCATCCACACCCACAGTGAACTTTGGAGCCACCCAGCAATGGATCCTTGCAAACAGATTCCTGGTAAATGCCCAGAAGACTAAGGCCATGCTGTTTGGATCGGAACCCAGACTAGCTAGGTGGGCTGGTGAAACTATCTCTCTTCATATCCAATCTCCTGACAACTCACCCCTTCAGTTAATGACTTCCTTCAAATACCTGGGAATCACCTTGACCCCGCACTGACTTTTTCTGATCACATCACAGTCAATGTCAAGTACGTGAATCAGAAACTAGGAGTCAGACATAGGCTCAAAGATTATATGACCACAGAAGTCAGACTCAGTCGCCATTATCCAGGGCACCTTACTTCACCTGCTAGACTACTGCTTCCCCATCTACACACAGACCTCATTCTCCTGCATGTCCAGACTAAACACAACCTGTAACAGCATCTGTACATTTGCCTTGATGGCACCTTACTCCATGCATCACTGCTTCCTCTACCAGGCCCTAGGACATCTGCCCCCTCAGGCCAGGTGGGACCACCTCCTAGGCTGGCTAGTTGGCAGGTCCATCAGAGAAAAGGAGGTGTCCTCTCTCTCCTCCTATTCAGGCCAAATCCCTGCCATCCAGGCCTCTGAACCTCCTCTAGCCTACTATTAGAGTGCCCATGAGTCCCCAGATGTATGGGCTAGAAGGCCTCCTCTTTGGCTGCCCCAAATCTTTGGAACAGCCTATCTGCTTCTCTATGGATCTTGGGCTCACAACCCCTATTCAAATCCCACTACAAGACTTCCCTTACTGCTACCATCACCTGTAAAGGCCCCCGGTGACTGACAGACCCCATCTAAGGCAAACTGGAGTGCCACAACTGACGCTGGAAATTGTTGCTTTTCTGACATTTTGACTCTGTAAACTATTGTTACTGTAAAGAAATATGCTGGGCACTGTGGTGCCACTTAAACTCTGTGCGCTATAATTGCATGTAGTGTGGTCACTTTATACCCAGTTTGCACAATTCTGTACCATTTGTTTCATATCACTTAATGTTTCACTTATCTACTGTAACTACTCATAGTTCCCTGTACCTTTTTTTTCTTTCTATCATGTTTATGACATTTTTATGGCCCAGGTCAGGCCTGAAAACAGTCCCTGAGATCAGTTCTCCCACCTGGTTAACTTACTTGAACAGGTAAAAGAGTTTAAGTACTTGGGAGTCCTTCTTGATCCTTGCTTAGTTTTTACTTCTCAGGTTAAAGCAGTAAGTAAGACATTACATTGTAAGTTGAGGTTGTTATATAAATTTAAGGCCTTCTTGTCATATGAGTCTCAAAAGTCCATTGCAGTGGGCACTTTATTGCCACACCTTGACTATGTTTCCCCTTTGTATTACAATTTAGGAATAAGGGAGGGTAGGGTTTTGAGTGTGGCTTATTCTTGGTGCCCCTGTACTAATACATCACTGTGTTTTGTACTCTTCTTTGGGATGGCTATCTCCCAATTCGAAATTCACATATGCCTTTGGCAATTTGATTCGTCAGGCCATTTATGCAAATAATCTTTCTCCATTACCTGATTTACTCGACTATAGGGACTCCCAAGTAAATCTGTAATCTAAGCAAATGTGGTTAAGAATAACTATGGTTTTCGTTCTTTTGTATCCTCAGCTGCTTGATTGTGGAATGATTTATCCTTGTCTCTTGGATCTACTAATTCCCTGATTGGGTTCAAGGCAAAATTTAAAAGTTATTTATCTGTTGGAGTATGTAATTGTTTTAGTTGACTGTATATAATGGTTTGTATTGTTTGTTAAATGTCCGGGTCAGACCTGAAAAAGGGCTTTGCCCAGTGTCCCTACCCGGTTAACAAATTAAAAAAAATAAAATAAATAAAACTGACTGACTGAATGAATGAATGTATGCATCAGTCAATAAATATTTCAAAAGACTACACTATGGAAACCTGAAAGGGCCGAAACTATGCAGCCCAAACCACGGTCACTCTTTATTTTAAGTGTCAGTTTCGATGCAACTGTTGGGTAGATAATCATTAATTACATGCAACAGTGGTAATTACACTGTAGTTACATGTTTGCTGCATGTAACTGCATTGTAATTGCAATGCAATTATGGTGTAGGTAAGGAAACATAAAGTGTTACCCATGACACTTCTTCTTAAAGAAAAACAGACCAACTTTTTCTTAAAGTAAAATCAGAACACTTTTTTTCTTAATGCAAAACAGACCAACCTAATGTTATATATAAAACATCAGATAGATAAGTACCAAATATTCTGGAAATATCACCATCTCAGTGTCAAACAAGCTCATAAAGGTCACTTGCCCTTTGAGCTTGTGTTTTTTTTTGCTTGTTTGTCCCTCGATGGTGATATTTCTTTTTATCTGACACCTATTAGATATTCATTTTCTCTCTCTCTCTCTCTCTCTCTCTCTCTCTCTCTTCGTATAACTAAACAATGACGTCTCCACAGTGGAATAACTGAAAATAAACTGCTATGTTGATATGTCACAAGTAAAATAATGCACTCCAGATACGTCACCTTCTACTCAGCTAAACTGTTCCCATAACACATTTACAATTACTCAAAACACCTGAGATTACCTGGCACAAAGCACATTCCACATATGTCTCATGCACTGCAAGAAATGACCAGGAATAAACTGAGCAGCAAGCCAAAGCAGTTGCATCTAAACACATTTGGGGACCCTATTGTATAAATAGTATACATGATGTTCGATTCTGTGGAATATGGTAAATATCTGGATAATATCACTCATGGTGGAGACACTCGTGATATTATCCGAGGTCACTCTTCACTCATGCAAATATTTACCATATTCCACAGTCACCCATCTTATATCCCATATATCTATATATATATATATATATATATATATAGAGAGAGAGAGAGAGAGAGAGATACAGATTTATATAGTATCCAATATTTTCTTTTGAAATAAACCTTAACTTTAGAGAATTGTGGACTTCTGGTGGTAACTGTGGGAGAGTACAGATGATGTGCAAAGGCTTTGTGCTCTTACTACTCATAGTGAGATTGTTATTTTTACAGTTGGAGAGTAGAAAACTAATCCAGTTACACTTAGCTATGCACTACAGAGAACCGTTTCTTTGCTTGTTGTTAACATTTTTAGATTCATTACTTGGCAAATGGATATGAGACAGATTTCTTTCGTTTCTCCTTCTCTGCCCTAAAATGCAACCCCCTTGATTTCCCAAACTGTTACCTCCTCCATGTTTTATTAAATGGCTGAAAAAGACAGCTGCTCTCACCATCTGTTACAAATTTTTAGAGGCCAAATGAAACAGGTTACATCTTTAGCCATGCCAAGTCTTCCTGTATCCCTTCCATTCACAGCCTGGGGAGGACTAATGGGCATGTCATGCTAAGAGTCCATCAAACTACTCTTCTGCCAGTGCCAAAAAATTCCCTAGTGGTTTATGTCTGCCCCTCCCTGTCTTAATTGCCCTTCACGTCTGCAAAACAACTACGCCTCCTCTAGAGTAAGTCAAATGATGACAGTTGAACACTGGATAGCACAGGCAACAGAACTGTGAACTTCAATAAGTGATATCCAGCAGCCTGCATTTAGAAGGCCACTAGTTTTACATAAGAAAATAAATGTGAAGAAGATACTCATTTGAAGGCCTAAAGCTTTTCATCTTTTTGCTACTCCTTTGTATCTGTGCTAAATAATGCAGTTCAAATGTGTGAAGAAAGGCTCAGCCTGCAACAAACTGCAGGTGTAAGGCAGCCGAAACAAAAGGGATTCTAACCTTAATGGTAATTTATGTAATTTAAAATTCTTTGATGTTCAATTTCCTCTCCTCTCTCTTTCTCTCACATCTTTCTTTGTGCAGCCATATTTAGTAACACTGAGCTTTAGTGATTATTTCTGTTCAGCCCTTTAACATATTTGACAGACATTCTTGCTACCTACTTTTCACAGAATCTGCTAGTATCAACGTTAAAAAGGTATGCATATAAAGTTATTATTAAATGTCAGTATTTCTTTAATCAAAAAGAAGAAAGAAAAAAAATAAGGAGGCACAGTAAGTGTTTTAATACGAGTTTCTGTAAACTCAGTCCAGAATGAACTCTCTTTAGTGTTGTTTGCATTGCACTTCATAGGGTATATGATTGAGTTTCATCTACATGTTTCAATATATTATGGTGGTGTAGTAGTGCTGATAATATTGTATTAGAGTTGTTTCCATTAAATCCTAGTTTTTGCACCTTAATACTGTGGCTGTCCCTGGATGCAATAATGTGAACATTGGCATACACATTCTTGAGCCCAGGTTCTCTGGATTCTGAAAATGTGGCAATGATTGGACCTGTGTTTTAAAAATTCTAGAAGGTTTGAAACATGAAAAACAATATTTTCTTAGTCTTTTTTTTCCTCACTGATAATGCAATGTGAGTTCAAACCTAAACTTTTTAGGTTGGTTAGAGTTCTGCCTTAGGATGATCATTTGCTATGTGGCTTAACTGACAACTTTTAAATGATTAATAAAATTGTTTTCCATTCTCATGCATGTGCAGTTAATTATGTGAGACATTTTTCAGAAGCTGTGTTTTGCAACAACAGTAGGTTTGCATTTTATGAATTGAAATCCATTTTTGTAGGATACAATTTTTGTTTTCCTGAGTCTTAGTCTAGAAAATGGTAAGTCATAGAATAATAGAAATCTGATGGCAGAAAAGGACCCACTGGCCTATCTAGTCTGCCTTATCCCCCCCTTCGCTCCTCGCCCATATCCCGGGCCCTCCCCTTTCCCCCACCTACCAACCCCATGTGTCTATCCCATGCCCTCTTAAATCCCTCCACCGTTTCTGCCCTCACCACTTCCTCTGGTAGTTTATTCCAGGCCTCTACCACCCTCTCCATGAAGAACCTCCCCCTCACATTACCTTTGTATCTTCTTCCTTCTAATCTTAGACTGTGCCCTCTAGTTTTAGCCCCCTCTTTCCTTCACCTCGTTGATCCCCTTTAAGTATTTAAACATTTCAATCATGTTCCCCCTCTCACTTCTCATTTGTAATGGGTACAGATCCAATTCCCTTCACCTCTGCTTGTATGGCTTCCTCTGCATGCCATGCACCATCTTGGTTGCCCTTCACTGTACCCTCTCTATCCCATCAATGTCCTTATGTAGATGTGGTCTCCAGAACTGGACCTCATACTGAAGGTGTGGCCTCACCATGGCTTTATAAAGAGCCATGATTACCTCCCTCCTTCTACTGATTATACCCCTCCCTATGCACGCCAACATTCCATTTGCCTTCCCAACCACTTTGCTGCATTGGTTACCTATCTTCAGGTTGGATGAAATTATTATCCCCAGATCCTTCTCTTGATTGGTTGTCTTAAGCTCCTCACATCCCCCGGCCCCAGAGAGTAAGTGGCTTGCCCTTTTCCAGTCACTTGGCACACACCTTGCATCCAGGGACAAGTTGAACAGCCTTGTCAATGGGGCTGCCAGCTCTTCCCTCAGTTCCCTGAGTACCCTTGGGTGCAAGCCGTCCAGCCCAATAGCCTTCTCCATTTTCAGCCTGCCTAGTTCCTCCCTTACCCTGTCTTCGCTGAACAGGCTAGGATCCACTTTTTTGTCTTCCCTACCCCTCCCTTTCAGTTCAGGTCCACTACCCCCCCCACCCGTGAATACCGAGCAGAAGTAGCTATTTTGCTCCTCTGCTTTCTCTAAGTTCCCCTCCAGTTGTATTCCCCCTTCCCTTCTCAACAAAACTATCCCCTACCTTGTCTTCCTCCTCTCCCCTACATACCTAAAAAACATTTTAGCCCCCCTTTTGGCCTGCCTAGCAATTTTCACCTCTGTGTCAGCTTTGGCCTCCCTTATCTTCTGCCCTGCTGCCTTCAGCTTCTCCCTGTAAACCACCCTATCCTCCTTCCTCTGTGTCTTCTTGTATTTACTTGAGTCTTTTTTCCTTTCCCTGATCACCCCTGCTACCTTCCTTGTAAACCAAGGTAGTGTCCTTCTTTTATGCAAATTTCTGTGGCTTTCAGTACCCCCCCTCTTTGATAGTTTCCCATATCTCCTCCACTCCTCTAAACATCCCCATTCCTTCATTCTGGCAAAGTCTGAGCCAACCCGGTCATCACAATTCAATAAATAAATAAATAAAGTCAGTGTTCTTGAAGTCCATAACCCTCATGCTGGTCTGATTTCACTACCTACCCTTTTTCACCCTGAACCTTACAGTTCTGTGATCACTTGTACCTAGCCCATCTACCACCACCACCTCTTCCACACTTTCCCCTGTTCGTCAGGACCATGTCTAGTAAGTTATCTCCCCTAGTGGGCTCCCTAACCAGCTGTTGCAGGAATACCCCCTGCAGTGCTTCCAGGACCCCCTGCTCCTAGTCGATACTGCTACTGGGATCTCCCAGTTCCCATCGGGGAGGTTTAGGTCTCCCACCAGCAGAAGCTCCCCCTTCAGAGCCATCCATGTAACTGCCTGCAACAGCTGTCTATCTCCTTCCTCTCCCTGCATAGGAGGTCTGTATACCATCCTCATCCTCCATGATTCTCCAGTCCCTTTCTCCAGTGTGACCCACAGGACCTCTGTCTCCCCTACCTCCTCCCGCCCTTCTGTTGCCCATATGTCATCCTTTATGTACAATGCCACCCCCCCTTTTTTATCAGCCCTGTCCCTTCTAAACAGTCTATAGCCCAGGATAACAGTCTCCCATGTATGATGCTCTGTCCACCAAGTCTCACTTACCACTACTATGTCCAGACCCCCGTCCACCATGATGGCCTCCAAGTCAGCCATTTTGTTCCCCAAACTCCTGGCATTCTCTGCTAATCCTTTCCACCATGTATCCCTCCCTCCTGCCCTCCCACTCTACCCTTTCCTTGGCCTTATTTTTTAACCTCTGTCTTCCACCAGGGTGGGAGGCCGGATGCCTCCCATCTCTCCCACCTCCTTCAGTCTACTTAACCCCTCTCTCCCGAATTCAGTTTAAATTATACTCTCTTTTGAAAAAGTCCACTAGCTTACTCTTAAGCACTGCTGATTCTTCCCTGCTTAGGTGCACTCTGTCTGGGGCAAATAGGCTCTCATCTTCCCATGTTGATCCCCAGTCTCCCACCATCCCAAATCCCATATGCTTACACCACCCTGACAGCCATTTATTGAATTCCTCAGTCCTTTTCTTCCTTGATGTGCTTGCCTTTGGCACAGGCAGCACCTCCAAGAAAGCCATAGACTGGAATCCCATATTACTACAAAACCTGGCAAGCTCCCAGGCTGAACCTTGCCTGCACCTCCATTAGACTATTCCATTCAAGATCATTGGTGCCCAGGTGTATCACCAAGTGAGTTCTTGCAACTTGCTGTTTGCCCCATATTGTGCTTTACCTCGAGTGTCGTCATTCCTGGCATGCACTCCACCCAAATTGCGCTTCTCCTGCCTCCCTTCCCACCCCATTTGATTCCTTTTATTATTGAGTCCCCTATGAGCAAGATCCTGCTACTATTTTCCTTCTGCTTGTACTTTTTGATCTCCAGCTTACTCCCCTTTCCTGTCATCCTGGTTACCTCACTGTTCTACTCTCCCCCTGGCCTACATCTCCCTTTCCCCCTTCTGGTTCCCTCACTGCTATCTCCCATCCTTGCCTCATGTTTTGTCAGTTCTGCCCCCTCTTTTAGTTCTATTCCTGCCCCTTTACTGTCTGATTCCCTATGTGAACTGCTACGCTCCTTCTTCTCCTCTCTGCCGATCTTCTCTTGTCCTGAGCTTGCTACAGGCTCCCCCTCAATTTCTTCTGTGTGGTGAGTCCTCCTACTGAGTGTGTTTACCCCCCCAACCCCTCTGCTGTTTGGAGAATTCCCTCAAGGCTCCCCCCAAAGGTGTCTCCCCTGTTCCCCTTCTTCCAGAACTCTTTATTTCCCTAGTCCAACCTCCATCCCCTGTGGTCACCATGCAACGGCTGTCCTTTGCATTAGTCCCACCTCCATTCTCTGTGGTCACCTCACAGGCGCACTCCTTTGAATTAGTCCCACCTCCATTCTCTGTGGTCACCTCACAGGCGCACTCCTTTGAATTAGTCCCACCTCCATTCTCTGTGGTCACCTCACAGGCGCACTCCTTTGAATTAGTCCCACCTCCATTCTCTGTGGTCACCTCATAGCCACTTTCCTTTGCATTAGTCCCACCTCCATTCTCTGTGGTCACCTCGTAGCCACTCTCCTTTGCATTAGTCCCACCTCCATTCTCTGTGGTCACCTCACAGCCACTTTCCTTTGCATTAGTCCCACCTCCATTCTCTGTGGTCACCTCACAGGCACTCCTTTAGATTAGTCCACCTCCATTCTCTGTGGTCACCTCACAGGCGCACTCCTTTGCATTAGTCCCACCTCCATTCTCTGTGGTCACCTCGCAGCCACTTTCCTTTGCATTAGTCCCACCTCCATTCTCTGTGGTCACCTCACAGGAGCACTCCTTTGAATTAGTCCCACCTCCATTCTCTGTGGTCACCTCACAGGTGCACTCCTTTGCATTAGTCCCACCTCCATTCTCTGTGGTCACCTCGCAGCCACTTTCCTTTGCATTAGTCCCACCTCCATTCTCTGTGGTCACCTCACAGGCGCACTCCTTTGCATTAGTCCCACCTCCATTCTCTGTGGTCACCTCGCAGCCACTCTCCTTTGCATTAGTCCCACCTCCATTCTCTGTGGTCACCTCACAGGCGCACTCCTTTGCATTAGTCCCACCTCCATTTTCTGTGGTCACCTCACAGGCGCACTCCTTTGCATTAGTCCCACCTCCATTCTCTGTGGTCACCTCACAGGCGCACTCCTTTGCATTAGTCCCACCTCCATTCTCTGTGGTCACCTCGCAGCCACTTTCCTTTGCATTAGTCCCACCTCCATTCTCTGTGGTCACCTCACAGGCGCACTCCTTTGAATTAGTCCCACCTCCATTCTCTGTGGTCACCTCACAGGCGCACTCCTTTGCATTAGTCCCACCTCCATTCTCTGTGGTCACCTCGCAGCCACTTTCCTTTGCATTAGTCCCACCTCCATTCTCTGTGGTCACCTCACAGGCGCACTCCTTTGCATTAGTCCCACCTCCATTCTCTGTGGTCACCTCACAGGCGCACTCCTTTGAATTAGTCCTACCTCCATTCTCTGTGGTCACCTCACAGGCGCACTCCTTTGCATTAGTCCCACCTCCATTCTCTGTGGTCACCTCATAGCCACTCTCCTTTGCATTAGTCCCACCTCCATTCTCTGTGGTCACCTCATAGCCACTCTCCTTTGCATTAGTCCCACCTCCATTCTCTGTGGTCACCTCACAGCCACTCTCCTTTGCATTAGTCCCACCTCCATTCTCTGTGGTCACCTCGCAGGCGCACTCCTTTGCATTAGTCCCACCTCCATTCTCTGTGGTCACCTCATAGCCATTCTCCTTTGCATTAGTCCCACCTCCATTCTCTGTGGTCACCTCACAGGCACACTCCTTTGCATTAGTCCCACCTCCATTCTCTGTGGTCACCTCATAGCCATTCTCCTTTGCATTAGTCCCACCTCCATTCTCTGTGGTCACCTCGCAGGCGCACTCCTTTGCATTAGTCCCACCTCCATTCTCTGTGGTCACCTCGCAGGCGCACTCCTTTGCATTAGTCCCACCTCCATTCTCTGTGGTCACCTCATAGCCATTCTCCTTTGCATTAGTCCCACCTCCATTCTCTGTGGTCACCTCACAGGCGCACTCCTTTGCATTAGTCCCACCTCCATTCTCTGTGGTCACCTCATAGCCATTCTCCTTTGCATTAGTCCCACCTCCATTCTCTGTGGTCACCTCATAGCCACTCTCCTTTGAATTAGTCCCACCTCCATTCTCTGTGGTCACCTCATAGCCACTCTCCTTTGCATTAGTCCCACCTCCATTCTCTGTGGTCACCTCGCAGCCACTCTCCTTTGCATTAGTCCCACCTCCATTCTCTGTGGTCACCTCGCAGCCACTCTCCTTTGCATTAGTCCACCTCCATTCTCTGTGGTCACCTCACAGCCACTCTCCTTTGCATTAGTCCCACCTCCATTCTCTGTGGTCACCTCGCAGCCACTCTCCTTTGCATTAGTCCCACCTCCATTCTCTGTGGTCACCTCGCAGCCACTCTCCTTTGCATTAGTCCCACCTCCATTCTCTGTGGTCACCTCGCAGCCATTCTCCTTTGCATTAGTCCCACCTCCATTCTCTGTGGTCACCTCGCAGCCACTCTCCTTTGCATTAGTCCCACCTCCATTCTCTGTGGTCACCTCGCAGCCATTCTCCTTTGCATTAGTCCCACCTCCATTCTCTGTGGTCACCTCGCAGCCACTCTCCTTTGCATTAGTCCCACCTCCATTCTCTGTGGTCACCTCGTAGCCACTCTCCTTTGCATTAGTCCCACCTCCATTCTCTGTCGTCACCTCACAGCCACTCTCCTTTGCATTAGTCCCACCTCCATTCTCTGTGGTCACCTCGTAGCCACTCTCCTTTGCATTAGTCCCACCTCCATTCTCTGTGGTCACCTCGCAGCCATTCTCCTTTGCTTAGTCCCACCTCCATTCTCTGTGATCACCTCGCAGCCACTTTCCTTTGCATTAGTCCCACCTCCATTCTCTGTGGTCACCTCGCAGCTGCTCTCCTTTGCCTCCTCTTCTACTTGGGTTGCTAAGGGTGTGAATCTGTTCTCATGCTCAGTATCCTTGCTCTGCAACCTAATGTCTGATATGCCCCCTCCTGTTACCTGCCCCTTTCCTGCCTGTGCTTTATTTGCTCTTTTTGATCTGACAACTTGTCACTTTCCCTGCCCCCCATACCTGTTTCTAAGTCCCTTGTGGCCTTACTTACTTCCTCCATCCCCTCACCCATCACATCACACCCTCACTTGCACCTTCCTCCACCTGCCTGCCTCCTTTATTTCTCCAGTGCTTCTGTCCATTTCCTACTCTGAAAAGAGACCCTTTATATCCTTCATTCACTGAAAGCTGTTCTATTGACCTGCTCTGGGCCCTCCTCTGCTACTCCAGCCCATGCTCCACATGCATCTCCTTTCCAACTCTCCTGTGAGTCTGCTAACTTCTGCCTCTAAATATGTCAGACTATTACATACTGGGCAAAACCCCATTCTCTAGAGCATCATCATGTAAACTGCTGCACCGCACCCATTACAATCCACAATTTTCCCTTATCCTGTCCTCATCCCCAGTGACCCCTTCCATGCACTCCTCAATCCCCCCTGGCTGTCAAAACCCATATCTGAACCCCTCCCCTTACCCCTGTATTTCCAATCCCAATGCTCAAGGCAGGGTTCTCAGCATCCTGGAGGGGTCTAGCACTGGGCATGTCTCCTCCTCCCCCTCCCCTCTACTCTCTCCTTTCTACCCAACTTGTCCTCACCTAAGTCTGCCCTCTGTCAGGATTCTTGGCACCCTGGTGATGTCTACTCTCAGGTAAGTTTCTTCCCTCCCTCCTTTTTTCCTTTCCTCTTCTATACCCCCTATTTCCCTCCGCCCAACTTGTCCTCACCTAATTCTATCCCCTGGCAGGGTTTTTTGCAACCTGGAGGGGCCCAGCACTAGGCAATTACTCTTCCTTCACTCCCCCTCCCCCTCTATCCTTTCTACCGAACTAGTCCTTGCCCGATTCTGCGCTCTGACAGGGTCCTCAGTATCCTGGAGTGACCTAATCTTAGGCAAGCTTCTTCTTTCCCTCCTCTTCCCTCCTTTCCCTTCATCCTTTCTTTTCTCTTTTCCCAATGAGTCCTCACCTAGTTCTGCCCCCTGGCAGGGTTCTCAGCATCCTGGAGGGGTTCCAGCACTGGGAAATTACTCTTCCTTCCCTCTCCTTTCCCCTCCATCCTTTCTACCTAACTCGTCCTCTCCTGACTCTGCTCTCTGGCAAGGTTCTCAGCATCCTGAAGAGGCCTAGTCTTAGGCAAGTTTCTCCCACCCCTTCTCCTACTCCTTCCCTTTGCCATTCCCTCTACTATCTCTACCCAACTTGTCCTTGCCTACTCCTGACCCTTATTCTAAGTCCTCGACTCATTCTACCACTGGCAATGATCTCCACACTCTGAAGGGGCCAGTTCCAGATATGACTCATCCTTTCCTACCCTATCCCTTACCTCTACCTTCCTCCTGCCCCCTCTCTAACCCCCTGCACTAAATCAAAGGAATTAGTTCACTTGAGCTAATAACTTGCACTTTTTGTTCTGTCTGAGGTGCTCCCAGATTGCACTAGCCCTGTGTTAACTTGACCCTTGCAAATGATTTTTTGCTCACTTTGCTTTGGTAATGTTCCCCCCATCATCATTATCCTCTCCTTCCCCCAGCTGGTTTCCCCTGTCTACCCCTCTACCCTCCTTGATAGCCCCTCACTGCACCTCATTCATTCAATAATTGCTAAATTATCTGCCTCTTAACCGTGATCCATTACTGTAAGGAGTTTGCTCCAAGGTTACATTACATTTCTGTACTATGTTCCTCAGATATGCCATTTGTAATTAAATGCATATTACACAGGTATGATATATTTAACTGTATGTTTTGTCACAAATGCAATTGTATGATTATGATATTTTTATCCTGTGTGTCTTGTTACAAATGTAATTGAATGTTTAATTTCTCAGATATGTTAAATGGTAAACTGTATGTCTAATTCTTCATCTAATTGTACCCCCCAGGTCGCACCAGGAGACGAGCAACTTGTTGTTCAGTGTGCCTTCCTGGTGAAACATTTCAATAAATAAATAAAAAAATATCCTCCTCATGCCAACAAGATCTTACTCAAGTATTCAAGTGTAGACTGACCACCCTAACACTATTTCAGCACCTTATTTTCTGGCCGTTTCAATTCCCCTTTCTCTCCCCTTCCAAAAACATAAATTTCAAGTCTGAACAGTTTGGACCCACCTCCAATATTCCTACACCTCATATGATGCTCAATTTTAAGTTTCTTATCAGCCCTATTTCCCAGCTATTATAGGAGTTGCAAATTGTTAAATTCTTCATCACAATTCACCCTACCTTAATTAACACAATTTCTATTGTCTAATAAAAAATGTGCTTGATCAATTTGCTACTACCCAACTGCATTCCCCTCTTACAGTGCACTTCTGGGGCAACCCCTATCACAAATTAAGATGCCGTCTTTACTCTTGTACACAAATTCAGCATGCACTTACTCTTGTGTCACAGCGTTACTACTTCATTTCACCACCCATTAAAAATACAAGTTACTTGCTCCTTTTGGGGTCACTTAAGATCACAATTTCAGGGTATTCAATCTCAACCACGACACCAACACAGTGAACTCCCCACAGCAAAACCAAGACAGTGGCTGTATTTGCAATGATGAGGATTTCACTGTGATGGATTTTGTGGTGACAGGGAGCATATATCTAACTTCTGTGTCTGTGTGACATTGGAGTTAGATATCTAAAAATCGGGGAGTGCGAGAGGGGGCGCAGCCCCCCCACATTTCCACAATCGAGTTTGGCTGTCAGTGTTGGAGTGTTGCCGGTCATTGTGGGGATACATTGGTGTCGGGGATGCCAACAGGTTTTTGTTGGTGTCAGGGACTTCGCTGTGCGGGATATCGTGCCATCATCATAGATCCCAATTTCAGCATGCACTTTACCCAACAGTTTACAAATTTCACTTCATTTCCCTACCATTTAAAGTATGTATCAAGTTCTTTGATCCTCTTAAGAACACTTGCCTGAAGAGAGTTTGTTAATTTTTTTTTGCAGCGTTTTGCTCCTTGGGATAATGCCAATTTCTTAGACTTTGCTTCAGCGCTCATCCCCTTCTGTATTTGTCCAATCCCTGTGCAGGTTCTGAGTATTTAAGAAGTCGAGGGGGAAGGGGTGGGAGAAAGGGACATTTTTTTTCTTGGGAGCTGCTGGCTGGAATGCTGTTCTGCTCCACTCCGCTGGCTGCTGCTGCTAGTGAGGGGTAGAGGGAGTCCCTAGATGGGACAAAGTCACCTCTCCTCTCCAATCCTCCTCCTCCTGCTCTTTCTCTTGAAAAGCACCGGTTGCACTTTTTAAAGGTTGCCTGGCTTTTCAGCTTGCTGGGGCTGGCCCTGGTTGGACAAAGATCTGTTCCTCTGGACGCGGCCGATTGGTGTAGCCGATCTTCTTCCCCAGCAGCCGATTGGCTGCCGCTGAACACCTCCTGAGCAGCTGTAACTGCCGCCCTGCTGTCTCCTCGTCAACTTGGCTTTTCTCCTTGGGAGCTGCTGGCTGGAATGCTGCTCTGCTGGCTGCCGCTGTTAGTGAGGGGTAGAGGGAGTCCCCAGTGGCAGAGCCAGGTTTGGGAGCTGGGGGTCCATTCAGTCAATCATGGGCTCCACAATGGGCACTAAACAGTGAATAAATATGGTGGTGCGGCACCACTACTCACAGTGAGGCAGCCAGGAGGGGCAACCCCCCCCAACCCCCCCGAGCTCCACCACTGGGAGTCCCTAGACAGGACAAAGTCACCCTCCTTCCAGTCCTCCTTCAGCTTTATGCATCTGTAAGGAGCTGTAGTCTAAAACATGTCACAACAGTGGTGGTGTCAGGTTGATTCCTGAAGAGTTGGTTTTTGAAAAACAAACAATAGTTTTACATTATTAATGAAATTAGGTTGCTCAGCATAACTAAAACAGGATTTGTTTTTATGACTGTCAATCCAATTTCTGAGATTGTTGGTGGTCACAAAAGTGGGTAAAATAAGAGAAAACTTTGTGCATTAAAAACCAAAAAAATGCATTAATGTAGGATTTTTTAATGAATTTTGTTACTTTTTGAAAAAGATACAGTGTATAACAACTTCCGTCTATAGTGTTCTTCATAAGGGTCTGCCTACATAAACCAGTACACCCATTAGGGAGGGTGCCACACTTTTAGCTTGCTTCACTCTGGGCTCTGTATGCTATTCACAAAGCAGCAGCCCCTTTAGGCATGGGGCTAGACCTGTAGCTTGCTTTGCACAAAACTCTGCATGACAAATGCAAAGCAGTAGACTTGTCAGGTGGGGCACTGCACCTATTTCTTGCTTTGCACAGGGACCATTGTCCCTACATAAAGCAGCAGCATCATTTGGCATAGAGCCAGACCTATAACTTGCTCTATGCATGGTCCTGAGAGCCATAGGTGAAGCACAAGATGCACTGGGCATGGGGCAGACCTATAGCTTAGAAACATACAATAGTAAGTGATGGCAGAAAAACAACACTGGTCCATCCAGTCAGCCCATAGAAAGTCAGCAGATAAGGACTTCTAGGCCCACCGAGTCTGCCCAAGTGTTCTATTTCCATGTTACCCAAAGATCCTAGGTGATCCAGGTAATATCCCCCCCACCCCCTCTCCAGAATTCCCTTGTACCTATTCCAAGCAACCTTGAATCCCATCACTGTTTTGGCCCCCACCACTTCCTCTGGGAGTGCATTCCACCCATCCACTACCCTTTCTGTGAAGTAGTGTTTCCTAATGTTTCCCTTGAATCTTTCCCATTCTAGCTTCATGTCATGACCCCTTGTCCTTGAGAGCCTCTTATTCTGGAATATACTGCTATCCAGGACCTTGTTTATACCCTTTTGGTACTTAAAGGTCCCTATCATGTTCCCCCTTTCCATCCTTTGCTCCAGGGTATACATGTTGAGGTCTTTCAACCTCTCCTCGTATGTCAAATGGCTGAGTCTTTGCACCATTTATGTTGCCCTCCTCTGGATCTTCTCCACTCTATCCATGTCCCTCCTGAGGTACAGTTTCCAGAACTGTACACCATATTCAAGGTGAAGCCTCACCAGCTACTAGTACAAGGCCATAATCACCTCCCTTCTTCTGCTCGTAATACCCCTGCCTATGCATCCCAGCATTCTACAGACCCTCACTACTACCCTCTCACATTGCTTAGCCACATTAGATATGATTATACCAAAGTCCCTGTCCTGCTCTATCACTTCCAGTATCTGTCCACCCATCCTGTACTCTGCTTTTAGATTTCTACTCCCTAAGTGTATAACTTTATACTTTTGTGACCACTCCTGTAGTTTGTGCAAATCTCTTATCATTTTGTCTACCCCATTGGCAGTGTATTTTCTGTTGCAGAGCTTTGTATCGTCTACAAATAGACAGACCTCCCTCTCAAGCCCTTCCACAATGTCCGCTATGAAAATATTGAATAGGATCGGACTCAGTTCCAATCTCTGTGGTACCCCAATGGTCACCCTTCCCTAACCCTGATGGAACTCTATTAATGATCAACCTTTGCCTTCTTCCCTCTAGTAAATTGTTCACCCATCTCTCCCCCTCTTGTCCCACTCCCAGTGCTCTCATTTTGTGCTGAAGCCTTCTGTGCAGCACACTGTCAAATGCTTCACTGAAGTCTAGGTACACCACATCCATTGCCCTGCCCTGATCTATCACTCTGGTCACCCAGTCAAAGAATTCAATTAAGTTCGTTTGACATAACCTCCCTTCTGTGAAACCATGTTGTCTGTGATCCTTCAGGTCATTTGAATCAAGATACTTACTAATTCTTTCTTTCAGTAATTTCTCCATCAACTTCCCCACCACTGATGTCAAGCTGACTGGCCTGTAATTACTTGCCTCTTCCTTGCTTCCTCCCTTACAGAGGGGGACTACGTTTTCTCCCTTCCAGTCATCTGGAACCACCCCCATCTCTAACGATCTGTTGAACAGGCCAGTTAATGGTTCCACTAGCTCCTCCCTCAGCTCCCTCAGTATTCTGGGGTGAATCCTGTCAGGTCCCATGGCTTTGCCAACCTTTAGTCCTGCTAGTTGCTTTAGGACCCCATCCACTTTGAATAGGCTGGTGTCCACCCCTTCCCCATCTTTCCACCCTCCCTAATCCACCCTCCATCCCTTCCACCGCCAACTATTTAGGATATCTGCCTTCTCCTGATCCCCTTCCACTGTCTCCCCACCTTTATCCCTCAGCCGAACTATCTCACCCTTTGTCTTCCTCCTTTCATTCACAGAAGGTTTTTATCCCCTCTCTTAACTGATTGGGCTATATTCTCTTCAGTCCTCGCCTTTGCTCTCCTGACCTCAATTCCTGCCTCCTTTTGCTTTTCCTGGTACGCTTCTCTATCTTCCTCCCTCTGCATCTGAAGTATCTCCTGAACGCTGCTCTCTTCACCCTGACCTTTATTGCAGCCTCCCTACTGGACCATAAAAATGTCCTATTTTCCTGTTTTTACTGACCTGTCTGATGCAGAGATTTGTGGCAATCTACTAGTATAGCCCCCTTTATTTTTTCCCATTTTTCTTCCACCCCCTTCAGATCTCCCACCCCTACAAGAGTTTTCTTAAGGTGGTCTCCCATACTCTTAAAAGTCCACTCTCCTGAAATCTAGGACTTTTACCTTAGAGTGTTTCCTTTCTGCTGCTGTCCTTAGCATGACCTATATTGTATTATGGTCACTTGTGCCTAGGCTTTCCCCAATGAAACCCCTCCCACTCTGTCTCCATTTGTGAAAATCAGGTCCAGTACTACCTCTTCCCTAGTAGGTTCCCTGACTAGCTGTCTCAAGAGTGCCCCATGTAGGGAGTCAGTCTCTACTCCTGGCAGAGGCTGCTGCTGGGGTACTCCACTCCACATCTGGTAGGTTGAAATCCTCCAACAGCAGCACCTCCCCTTTGTTTGCCATCCTCTGTGTTTCCTCCATCATAGCTTTGTCCATCCCCTTTCTTGTGACGGCATCCTATACAACTCCCCTCTGCAAATAAGATCCCCTTTCCTCATCTCCAAGGTGACCCATAAAACCTTAACAAACCCAGGACCTATTGTCCGTACAGAGTTCTTACCCACACTATACACTGTCCTCTTGAACTACCCCCAATAGTTTTCACTCATGCCCTTGTGTTCTTGATCCATTACTTATTCTAAATACAGTGAAGCCCGGTAGGATCAAGTGCAGTATCACAGTTTCCCCTGCGTAGCAAAAGGTATTAACTCCCATTGAAACTGCATTGTTCCCTGCAGTAACTCTACTGCAGAATTCTGCAGAGTTGGGCTTGATCCTGGTGAACTTCATTGTAGTTCCCCGCAATTTACCTAATTCATTCTTTTCACAAAATTGAAAGTCTCTATCATACCTCCCCTTTTTCATCTGTGCTCCAGTGAGTACATGTTCAGTACCTTGAGCTGATCCTCGAAAGATCTGCTCTGCTGGCCTTGAATCCTTTTGGTCACCCTACATTGTACTGTCTTTAGCCTGTCCTTATCTTTTCTTAGGTGAGGACTCCAGAACTGGGCACAGTACTCCAGATGGGACCTCACCAGTGATGTATAGTGAGATAGTACTACCTCCTTCCTTCTGCTGTCAATACCCCTTCCTATACACCCCAACATCCTATTTGCCTTACTGTAGGCGCTGTTACAATGGCATAATTGTTTTAGTGAGTCACTGATGTGACCCCTAGGTCTTTTTCCTCAGAGGTCATACCCAGCTTTACCCCGTCCCCTCCAGTACTCTGTCCTGGGGTTCTGGTCCCTATGTGCATCTCCTTGCACTTTTTCACATTGAGTTTCAACTACTAAACCTCTGACCACCTCTCTAGCTTTTGCAAGTCACTTTGCATCTCCTTAACAGCCCTCTTTACTGTTTATCCTATCACAGAGCTAGGTATCATCTGCAAAGAGATGCATCTCGTCTTGGATTCCTTCTCCCATGTTGCTGATGAACATACTGAAAAGGACTGGATCCACAGCCAATCCTTGTGACACACCACTAATGATTCCATTAACCACAACCCTCTGTTGTCTCCCTTCCAACCAGTTTCTCACCCATCTAACTGTTTCCTCCACTGCACCCATATCCTCTAGCTTCTTCAGCAACCTTCTGTGAGTCACCCAGTCAAAAGCCTTGCTGAAATCAAAGTAGAGTAAATCCACAGTATGGCCCTTATCCAGTATATTGTCACCCAGAATGCTATCAAGCTGGTCTGACAAAACCTCTCAGTCACAAACCCATGCTGTTTACTATCCTGGAGTCCATCGCTCTCCAGGTAGTCCACACGGTCCTCTTTGACTAGTGTCTCCATCAGTTTACCCACAGTAGAGGTAAGATTGACAGGTCTGTAGTTAGCCAGTTGCTCCTTGTCCCCACCCTTATG
This sequence comes from Neoceratodus forsteri, assembly GCA_016271365.2. Lineage (NCBI taxonomy): Eukaryota > Metazoa > Chordata > Ceratodontiformes > Ceratodontidae > Neoceratodus > Neoceratodus forsteri. Next base: position 766,547,063 of record CM028132.1, read on the forward strand.
GGGGTGAGCTACATCCACTACCCTCCAGTCTTCTGGAACTACCCCTGTCTCAACTAAGCTATTGAATAGCTGTACCAGGGGTTCATTTAGTTCTGTTGTCAATTCCTTGAGCATCCTCAGATCAATCTCATCTGGCCCAGGGGCCTTATCTATCATTAGGGTTCTAGCTCTTTCTGAACCACCTGTTCTCGTGCAGAGACTTTGTTGCCTTGTGAATGGCCTCCGCCAGAACCCCATCTTTCTCTACATCCTGATGTTGTCACGTAACTAACTTGTCCCGGACCAACTCCCTCATCCGCTGGAAGTCTGCCCTTCTGAAATCTAGGACTTCAGCCTTTGAAGAGGGCTTACTTGTCCCAAGGGTCAGGTTGAGCCATATAGAGTCATGGTCACTGGATCCTAGTGGCTCCCCTTCCCTAACTGCTCCTACTACTTCCAAGTTGGTGAGTACCACATCAAGAATGGCAGCCTGCCTAATGGGTTCCTTAACCAGCTGCGCTATCAGACAGTCCTGCAATGTATCCATTAGGACCTGACTGCTGGAGCTCCTGGCTGCTGGAATGACCCAATCAATATCTGACAGGTTTAGATCTCCCACCACCACCACCTCCCCCTTTACCACCTCCTTTCTAGTTCTGCCTCTAGATCCTTCCCTTTCCCTGTCCTGGAGGTCTATAGATCATCCCTATCTGTAGTTTCTTGCCTGTGGATGCCATGAGCTGAACCTGCAGTGCTTCTGTTTCCCTATTACTGTCCCTAATGTTTCCATTTTTGACTGCCTCTATGCCTTCCCTGACATATAGGGCTACACCTCTTCCTTTTCTTGTACCACACCTAAACATGGTGTAGCGTGGAACTGTCAGGTTCCAATCTTTATTCTCTGTGGCTCAAGTTTCTGTGATGGCTACTAGGTTCATCGCAGTGTCTGCCACCAATACCTGGAGCTCACTAATTTTATTTTTCAGACTCCTGGCATTAAGGTAGATCTTTTTCCATCTTTCTTCTGATCCCCTGCTGCTTTTTCCCATTCCTTCTCCTTTGTTCTTCCGTGGTCTCCTTAATTTATTATTTTTCATGCTGAATATAGGCTTTGTCAGCTCTTCCTCATTGGACTCTTCTCCTAACCTAATTTCAAGTTCAAGTTTGTTCACAGAAAAGCTCCATTGAGCATGTTCATTTACAAGGAGGTCCTGTCGAGGATGATGTGAAAGCAAATACAGTACAGTAATATATAGACAAAACAAGATTCACATGAATTATGGATGGTAAAAGGATTACAAATATTTACAGTTGGTTGCAAGGTAAGGTTGCGATACATACAGGGCATTTTAATATATGCCTCCCTCCAACATACCTCCCCCACAGTCTCCAACCGCACCTCAGACAAGGCCACTCTACTGGTACCCAGAACTAGGACCTCCCTAGCTCAGAGATCCTTTTGTTACAGGGCCCGTTCCTGGTTTAACACTCTCCCTGTAACCATCACTAACACTCCCAAAATTGCCTCCTTCAAAACTGCTCTTTGGAACCACCTGTTCAACACCTGCTGCTGTTCCTGTCACTAACAGGCTGCTCGCATAACACTGAGTGCACTTTGACAAAGTCCTCTGGACTGCCTCCTCCGTCCCCCTCCCCCCCTCCTCCCACTGGTTTAGTTCATTCCCTCCTGCCAGATATCTGTATTTATGTAACTACTGTTTTATGAACTGTACAAAATAAATGTAACAATGTCTGTATACTACTGTGTAAAATCTGTGTAAATCTGTATGTCAACCTACTGTAATATTGTAACACTGTTGTCCTCTCTGTGACGAGGTACCTTTGTAAATGAGCCTCTGGCCCAAAGATCGCAAATCTGATTGTACAAATAAATAAATAAAATAATCAGGCATGCTATAGCATTTATATGTAACCCCCACTGGCCCACTCATTTAACTAGAAGGGCACACCTCTCACCACCATGGCAAGTCTAGGTGTAGAAACAGAGAGGGGTTGGGGTTATATACTAATTAAACAGTTACACAACAACTAGAAAACTGTGTCTCATTGCCCACCATAGACAAGATGGGACCAATTCAGGACACAACCAGGTGTGGCACTAAATACCTGGCACACACCTGGTGGGACCAATGCATGGCCAACAACCCAGGTCCCGGGGAGAAAACATTTGCTCAGGGCTATGCTAGGTTTGTACTTCTGGACAGAGGGACCCAAAGTAATTCCACATGGGAAGCAATAACAAGAATGTCCATACCAGATGGGATTCTAGAGTATGGCTTTATTCCAGAACACAGTAGGAACAACACAAAGCGAAGATGGACCCCCAGGGGTTACACACACTGTAAATGCAGACATCTAACGTACAGAACTCCAAGAATTCCCATTTAGCATGGGATAACTGTAGAACCTGTGGACTAGCCACCAGTAGAACACACTCTCCCTCGACTAGGCACATACGGCCAGTACTTGGTCACTTCCCATATTGCATGGGATGGACGTGGTACATGAACCACACAGAGCACTAGAGGCTCAACACTGTAGGACCCACATATTAGGGGTAACTGGAGGAAAATCCCACTCTCTGTGGTAGAACTGTTTCTTCAGGTATTGGCCACATGCACTGAGAGAAAACACAGGTGCCCTTCAGAACCCGGAGACATGAACTAGTCACTCCAGATGGGGGGGGTCTCCTACCTTCTGTTTCCTAGCTCATACCTGGCCATTCATCTGGTAAGGACACCTTACGCACTGCAGAAACTGTAGATGCTGTCTTGAAATGTGTATCACACTTAACTACAAAGAACACCGCTGAGGTGTCAAAGTTAAAAGTTCTGTACATGGACAGTCACATACTGGACTCCACTGTAGGCAGACAACTTTTAAAGAAAGTCTAAGGTGACAGGGTCCCTTTGCCAGAGAAGCCACCTTTAAAGAACTGCAGGTACTCTTGGGCAAACTCCAAACAAGCAATGTACTCACAGAAAGTTGTCATACAAAGGCAGCTTCCAAAGTCCAGGGAGGATCAGGGGATTGCCCCTGAAATCCTGACATCCTGCTCCATCCTTCCTGGGATGAAGCACAGGAAAATCACAAACTGGAGACAGTTTTCACCACTTCAACAGGCTGGCAAGGTCATCCTTCACTAGGGTGAGCACTAAAACACACAAGAAGAACTGCAGCTCTGTCTCAGAGCTGCCTGAGGAGCTGCAGCTCCACTCTTCAGCCTCCTCCTTCAGACTACTACTTCAGACTCCTCGAACATTCTATCTCCCTCACTCACAGCTACTGAAGTGTGGCTTATGCAACTGTGAGAGTTTACAATGACATCACCTCCCCAGCTCTCAGCTGTGACTGACAGCAGACAGGGAGACAGAGTGAAATCCATTTGACTGGCATTTCACTAGCTGCCTTCCCTGCCTACCACTAATTCTAACTGGGATTCTAGTAACCCCTGGGAACAAGGGGGTTACATATTTAATGTTATACATTTATAGAATTTATAGCATGTTATAGCATTTGAACTTCTACCTTACTGTTACCCATCTTGCTGCTGTTAGTCCCCTGTTCAGGGGGGTCCTAGCTAGGTCCCTCACCTGCTCTCCCTTTGCAGTAGTTCCCCTAGACTCCATCTCCCTTGCAGTCAATTTAACTGTCCAATACAGACATCAAACTACTGCCCCAGAGCACTAGCCTCCTCTCTCATCAGTCAAAAGCCATCACCCTTGAAGAGCCTCCTGTTCCAACCCCTCCTGTCCCCCACATAATGGTATCCCTCATTCTGACACCACCCCTTCAACTACCCATTAAACTCCTCAGTCTTTTTATTCCTTACTCTATCATTCCCATGTCCACTATTCCACATAGGGAAGACCTCAGCAAAATCTAGGGAAGCCGACAGTGCCCTCAATCTATCCCACAACCTCTTAAAATATTTCTTCACTGCCCCCACAGGCTAATTCACCAGATCATTGGTAACCAAGTGTACCAGCACCCCCAGCTACCCCTCCCCTTCCCTTCTCTGCCATCCTCCCTATCCCATCTATATCATGAATGGCTGCTGCCCCAGAAAGGGATCTGAACAATTCACTCCCCTTCCCTTCCCTGTCCACCACCCTCTCTACACCCCAATCATTCAGTCCCCAACCACTGACTCTCCTTGATGACTTCTTCCTGCTCACCCCCCCTATTTGCCACCAAGTCGTCCTTCCCAATTTCCACAACTGACTGAGTCCTCCCATGGAGTCAGGTACCTGAGCCTCTTCCAGGTGTGCAAAGTGATTTGCTGCCTAGATGGTATGAAACTGAATCTCTTGTGGCTGCCCCCGACACCCTTCTCCCTCCCCTTCTGCACCACCCTTCATCCTCCTGGGCTAGTGGGCTTCTGGAGGAGTGGTGATGTGGGGTTTGGACCCCAGCTGAGCTGGTGCCACAGCTGAGATATCTCATCTCTTGCTGCTGCCAGCTGAGCACTGAGCTCCAGAAAGGACCTGAAGATGGAGCAGTGCCCCCTCTTCTAGAGCATAAACCTGGAGAAGAGCACCTCAGAGTCCCTACAAGTGAGTACTTCCCATTGTATCCCCTTACTTCATGCAGGGCTCTACTGGCCTTATGTGAGCAACAAGCCCACTGGGGGCATGTGTGTTGCTTCATGCAAGGTCATGTGAGCCCTTCATGAAGTAGCAGGCCCATAAGAATTGGCATTGGATCTGTAGCATGCTTTGTGCAGGGCCCTGTGGACTCTACACAAAGCAGATGACCTGTAAGGTTGATATAAAAGTTGCCACTTAGGTGGTTGTGAATGGTGAGTGGTAAGTAGTCCATGCCTAAAATTTGAGCTAAAATGTTAAAAAAGTAGAAATTATGGGTGATAGAAAACAAACAGGAAAAAAAACGGAGTCAAAGTGTATGCACAGTTCTTTTTGGGGAACTTTGTTTTTTTCATTTTTTTATTTATTTGAACAAGTCGGATTTGCAACCTTTGAGTCAGGGACTCATTTACAAAGGCATCTCATTGCAGGGAGGGCAAGACAATAGAACATTGTGCAGATACAACATTGGACAACATTACAGGTGCAGACATTGAACACAGAATACACTAAGTTACATGTTGGTATAAAATATAGATTTACAATTAAAGATGTACAATTTCTCTGGAGTTGCAGTGGAATACATTCTTGTATAAACCTAAGGGGGTAGGTAAAAAGGGGTAGGGGAAAAATGGATCGGCAGTCCAGGGGACCTTGTCGAGATTAGGGGGGCCAGGCAGGGAAAGGATTGGGGAGGCAGGGTTAGTTGCACCTACAGCTGCGGACATTAAAGAGATGGTTCCAGAGAGCGGTTTTGAAGGGACCAAGTTTGGCAGTGTTGGTGATGCAGGTAGGGAGGGAGTTGAACCAGGCGGGGGCTCAATAAAAGAAGGACCTCTAGGCGAGGGAGGTCTTGGTTCTGGGCACTTTGAAGGTGGCTTTAACAGAGCTGTGGGTGGAAATGGATGAGGATGACCGTGATAGGGAGGGAAGGAGGGAGGTGGAGACTCCTGGGGGGGAGAGTCTGAGCAGGGATTTCTTAGCAAGAAGGCAGGTCTGATACTGCAGATGTTCCTCAAAGTTGAGCAGGTTGGTGGAGGAATAGAGCAGGCAGGTGTGGGTGTGGCTGGAGGCTCCGGTCAGGAGCCCACAGGCCTTATTGATGGAGAGCTGGATTTTAGAGAGGGAGGTGTTATCAGCTGCGGCATAGATGGGCAAGCCATAGTCCACTAGGGACAGGACGAAGGAGGTGATGGCCAGCCAGAGGGCAGCGAGGGACAGGCAATCCCTGTGGTGGTAAAGTAGGCCAATCTGAGAGTTTATGGTGGAGGAAAGAGCGTTGATGTGGGTGTGGAAGGTGAGGGCAGTATCGAAAGAGATGCCTAGGTATTTGTATATGGGCACTTGCTCTAATGGGAGCTGAGAGTTGGGGGTAATCAGGAGGGGGCACTTCTAGCTTTATTTTAGTGGTGAGAGAAGAGCATTGATTTGGTTTTCTTAAGGTTTATGACTAGTCTGTAATCAAGAAACCACCTTTCTGTTTGGTTGTAGGCGAGTTGAAAGGATGATTGGAGAGTGGAGGGATCTGAGTGTGAAGCAAAGAGAACTGCATCATCTGCATAGAGGAGCATCTAGCTATTGCAGGAGCTAGGAAGAGTGTTGAGGTAGAGACTGAAGAGAATGGGACCCAGGATTGAGCCCTGTGGGACCCCGGAGCTAATGGGTTGAATGTTGGAGAGGGAGCTGTTAATTTTTACATGCTAGGATCTAGCAGAGAGGTAGGTAGAAAACCAGGCAAGGGGACCAGAAGAGAAACCGAGCTGGTGGAGATAGTCAAGTAGGAGGGGGTGACAGACAGTGTCAAAGGCCTTGGAGAGGTCAATGAACACTGCACTGGCCAGGTTGCCAGAGTCGAGAGCAGAGTGAAGGTATTGGGAGAACTCCAAGAGAGCAGTGGTTGTATTGTGTCCTGGGCGGAAGCCGTGCTGCTCTGGGCACATAATGTCATACTTAGCCAAGTACTCAGATAGTTGGATAGACACCACTTTTTCAAGGGCTTTGGAGAGTGGGGGGAGGATGGAGATTGGCCGATAGTTGCTGGGGGAGGATCGATCACCGCTCTTGTGTACTGGAGTGATTTCAGCAGTTTTCCATGCACTGGGAAACTGTCCAAGGCATAGGGACTGGTTGAGTAGGTCCGCCAGGGGGACTAGGACAACGTCCAGGACCAGCGGAGGATTCTGGAGTCAAGGGGTGCTGCTGGGGTTTACTACCAAGAGCTTTTAGCAGGTGTGGCCTGACTTCGTGGGGGGATAGGGTGTGCAGGTAGAAAGGGAGGGCGATGCAGGGCAGGGGGAAGTGAGGAGGGGATTGGATCAAAAAAGCTGCTGGAGAGGACAGAGCTTAGATCAGAGAAAGTGGTATTGAGGCAGTCAACTATAGATAGTGGATCAGAGGATGTCGTGCCATCGATGGTGAGCTGAGATGGTGGAGGGGAATGGGTCTACCCATTTAGTTCTTTCATGCTATCCCAGAAGGTCCAGGCCAAACCCCAGGTGAAGGTGAGGGTGGCCTGGTAGTGCTCCGCCTTGGCCTGTCTGATGGCCCAGGTGCACTTATTGCGCTCTGCATTGTAGGCTTGTCTGTCAGATGGATTACCTGAATCTACAGCGATTCGCCAGAGATTATCCCTATTCTTAAGTTTCTGGATGAGGTAAGGGGTGATCCAAGGGGTGTTGCATTTCTTTGTACGGATCCTGGTGTGGGGTGCAAAGAGGTCACAGGCCTTGCGGAAGGCACTTGTGAAGAAGTCAAGAGCTGAGTCGATATCTGGGGCATATCGGATATGGGACCAGTCTAGCTGGACTAGGTGCTGTTTTAACTTTTTTAGGCCACCAGGGCATAGCCACCAGTGCAGTGTAGCCTGGGACACTGGTTTTGGAGAGGAGGATGACCAGATATAGATGACTGGGGAGTGATCACTAAATGAATCGAGGAGGACAGTGATGTCCTGGATTTTAAAGGGGTGGTTTGATAAGATAACTTCTAGGAGGGTGTTGGTTCCACTGGATCGGTTGGACCTGGTGGGCTGTGAGACTAGTTGGGACATATCCAGGGCAGCAAAGGAGTACCTGGTTTGGAAGGTGGCAGAAGTAAGCCAGTTAACATTAAGATCACCAAGGATGACTTGCTCAACTTTGTGCAGGAGGGATGTGAGGTAGTCGATGAGGGACTGGACTGCTGAGTTCTGGTTCCTTGGGGGTATGTAGGAGACAGTAAGAAAAAGAGAGCCTCTGACGGGGCCAGGGATAACTTTTAGCGTGAGGGCTTGGGCACCATAGTCAAGTTTGGAGCAGGAAGTGCATGACCTATTAGGATGTCCTGCATGAATATAGCGCACCCACCACCGCGTTTGCCTATGTGGTCTTCCCTGAATAAGGTGTATCCAGCGAGGGAGATAGTGGAGTCAGGGGTGGACTTAGAGAGCCAAGTCTCTACCAAAGCAAGAATATCAGGTTGATGCTGGGTGACCCAGTACTGGAGAGCAGCAGTTTTCTTTAGGAGGCTACATATGTTAAGGGATGCAAGGTGGAGACTGGTAGTGGTACAGGATTTGGGCGGGCTGGCAGATAAAGCTCCAGGATTGGGGTATACATTCCCAGACAGTAAGAGTAGCAATGTGATTATTCTGATTAGGGGATGGTGGCAGCAGGGACCCATGGTTTGGCGCCCGGGTGAAGACCTGGTGATAAGGGTGCAGGGATAGGTAGAGCATGAAGGTGGGTATGCAGGGAACAGGTGGGTCTAGGGTGGGCCTGGGAGGGCAGGAGTGGGGCTGTAGGCAGGGGTGGATGCTGGGGAGTTAGGGGTGTATTCAAGATCGGAGGGGGCTGGATCATACTGGGGTAACTTGGGGGTGAGGTGCCTGATGTAGTGGACAGGAGCTCAGGTCAGGGGCAGGGATTGTCAGTCACTCTTTACTTTTTATTGTTTTTAATTTTTACCAAATTTGAAGGACAACATGGTTACCACCCACCCTCAAGATCACATTAGTCACATTTTCATTTTGTTGTGAATACATTTTCAAGGACAACAAACTGAAACCTTTTGTTGGCTAAAAACTATACCCCTGCAAATGCACAGTGCATTTTTGTGCTGGACATAGTCTTAAGGCATCCTTTGCAGCTCAGCACACCAGTGCATAAGATGGCTACTGGCTGAGGTGGAGGGAGGGCTGTGCGAGTCATCCAATGTGGGACCATAAGAAGCATACACTGGGGTAACTGTAAGGAAGGAGGGTTGTATGCATGACAGATACTGGAAGAGGGTGGGAGATTCATTTTACCTAATAGCCTGGGCGGGGAAGTCATTACAGATTTGGTAGGGGGAAGGGATTTAAAGAAGTACTACAGTTAAAATTTGCAAAATCATATGTTGTGCAGAGTGTTTTAATTTGTGTGTTTAGTCCTGGTTTGTCCATCCCTTTGTTTGCTATTAGAATTTTTTTTCTCAATTTGCCTACTAGGTTTATGGACTCTCCTACTAATTTTATGGCCTCTGGGGATCTCCATATTACCATGTTCTATTACTGTTCTTTTTCCTGCAATGCCTCCTGTGCCATGTAACAGTAATGCATCAGGGACCATAGATTTAGCAACAACTGGTTGACAGTCAATATTTATTTATTTGCTTTTGTTTACCGGGTAAGTCACACTAGACAGCCAAGTGCCTATTTTCAGGTGCAACCCGGGATAGTTACAAGCTAGAGCATACAAAAACAGTGAGGAAATCAAGTTTACATACAGTGAGATAACAGGCAATATCAGAATTTGACATCCAGAAAAATGACAAGCTTAACAGGGTTTGAGTAGGTAGCTAACAGCATTAGAAACGATTTAGCACAAGATAAGTACAGTGCACAAAATTATATAAAACAGGTTCAGTCAAATGCAAACAGAAGTAAGTGCCAGCAGGTAGGGTGGGGACAGGGGGTAAACTCAGGAACGAGTCAACGGGGGGGAAGGGAACAGAGGGCCTGGTGATCTCATTAGGGAAGGAGGACGGGGAGTAAGACTGGTGCAAGGATGACATTTAATAGTTACTCGACCAGCTGACAGGAGGATAAGTGCAGTGGTCGCTGTGGGTGCAGAGACCCCCCAGCATACCTGGTGCTGGTGCACTATGAGGTACATGGACAAGTGGAGGATCCCTTCAGGTAGTTCCAAAGGGAGGTTTTAAAGCCAGGATGGGAGGGGGAGGACCGAGTAAGGGCAGGGAGCGAATTTCATATTTTAGAGGCATAGGTGGTGAAAGCCCGATCACCCGCAAGGGTGCGTGTTCTAGGAACTGGGCGATCAAGTATCATCCTTGACCTAAGATGGTAGAAAGAGGTGTCAGGGTTGAGGGGAAGGGCGAGGGCAGCCGGGGTGGCTGATCTGACGATGTTGTCGATTACAGAAGTACAACTGTGATTTTACGTCACTTTCCACTGTCTCACTCAGTCTACATGAATTAATTGTAGATCCGCAGCCTAAATCTGTTCAGCCTTCTTGTGTTTTGTACTATAATTTTTAGCACAGCTTTAGTACAGCTCCATTTAATTTATTAGTCTGCAGCCTGTTTAAGCAAATTATGAGTGCTTTGGATCCCTTAACTCGATCTGCAGCATAATCTATTATTTAGAACTACTCTTTGCCTTTTGCACAGTACCCTGCCACTAATTCATAGCCTACAAGCCACATTTCTGGTTTCCCTATAGCCTACATTCTGATTTTACCTCTCGAGCACCATTGCAGTAGGGAGCTGAATGCCTAAACTGAGCCTCATGCTTCAAATTGTAATTTGCCACAGTTGTAATTTTGTACCAGACGACTCAGGCAAATTCGAAGTCTAATTTAGGTTTAACCTGTCCATGTAGTCAAGCTAAAAAATCCTTACTTAATCCTGAGCACTTGCTCTGAAGGACCCAAGTTTCAGATCTTTTAAATTCAGACCTTTTAAATCATAGCCTTGTTTTTCTCCCAACCCCCTCCTCCTGCCATTATAACCCCAGCTCCTCTCCCCTCCTTACCTGCATATAATCCCCTCTTTGCTTTTTCCACAGACATGGAGTGGTCGTGGGGGCCAGACTGAGTCATCCTCCCCCAAGCTGCATAAAAGCAGTCAGGTATGGCGTGCACTGAAACGGACTGTTGGGATGCGGAGTGAGATTTCCCTGCCGATGCTTTGCGTTGGCTATACCACCACCCCCTCCACCACCCTTGGTGAACTTCCTATTATTCAGGAAGAGTCACATGACAGTATAAACCAATCTACTGTTTTCTCCATTTGCAGCTTATCAACAACAGCTACTAGCAGCCGCTACTAACCTAATACAACACATCCCTCTTGCAGATGCACACTGCAGCCACTCTGCCTAGCTGTACTCTTGCTACTTGCTCCATTGGTGTCCCTGCCACTGTCCTCTTACCTAGAGATGGAAACTTGCCAGCTGGTATTCTATACTCCGGCTGCTCTAGCTCCCTATTTCCCCACTGAATTGGCTCCTGAGGTCCACCTCACATATCTGCTGTCAGACCCCTTAGTCCTCCCATCCTCCTTTTATGCAGGCCTAGCAGTCCTTAACTTCCCTACTCGTGGCACCTCAGTGTCATCCTTCTTGGCACCTAAACCACATTGTAAGCCTACAAGGGCAGTGCCCAAAGTCAAGATTCTAATATTGCTACTGCTCCTCCTATCCAGCAATGTTGAGCTGAACCCCTGACGGAACCTTAAACCCATCCCAAACCCTGCCCCACCTCTCCAACTCCCAAGGGGCTTAAAACTAGCCCATTTGAACATATGCAGTCTCCTCCATAAAGTAACCCTCCTGCAACCTTTGTTCTTTCCCTTAAACCTGACATAATGATCATTTCTGAGACATGTTGAAACCTCACATTACTGATGATGAATTCTCAATCCCTAGCTATACACTTTTTCGACATGACTGGCCTGGTAAGAAAAGAGGAGGTGGACTAGCTATGCACATCGCTGCCTCACTCCAGCTTACCCCAGTCCCACTACCTGTGCCCACACAAACCATTGATGCCTTACTAATCAAACTCTCCCTCCCTCACACTTGCCCAATATTTATTGCTGGTTCTTACTGCTCACTGGACTCCACCTTGCCCTCCATTATGAATCACCTGGGTGTCCTGTCATCCTTAGCCTCTGGGACTGAGCTTCACATTCTTGGTGATTCTAACCAAAACTGGCTCTCCAGCACTAGCGCAAAATTATGCAACCAGGTGACTGCACTCAACCTATCACAACAGATCACTTATTCCACACGTCTCAACCCCAAATCGAATAGCGAATTCCAAAGGATGGGGCTGGTGACATTAAATGCACTATCACTGGCAGTTTTTAACCTCATCCTACGAATCACAATAAGGCCCCTGGAGGATGAGTGGAGGAAGCGGACTGAGACAGCGGGCGTAAGAAGGTCCTTCTGGTAACCAGGGCCCAGACCATGTAGGGCCTTAAAGGTGAGCAAGCCCACCTTAAAGAGACCCTCCACCTGACTGGCAGCCAGTGCAGTTCACGCAGTACTGGGGTGATGTGACAGTATTTTGATTGCCCCATCAGCGACCTAGCAGCTGAGTTCTGCACCAGTTGCAGTTGGTGGAGGGTAGATCCAAAGACCCTGAGATACAGCTTATTACAGTAGTCACACCTAGACATTATGAAGACATGTACCAAGGTGGAGAGGTCCAGGGGTGGAAATAGGGGCTTTATCCTGGCGATATTCCTCAGATGGTAAAAACTGGTATGAACAACGGATGACACCTGGGACTCAAGCGTCAGTCCACTGTCGAGAATAATGTCAAGACCAAGCCCCCTATAGGAGGCCTTCAGTGGTACAGACCCAAGAAAAAGTCCCGTTTCTGTGCCAGAGGCCAGCCTATCATGCCCTCTGTTCGACTCCACCACCAGTACCTCAGTCTTATTGAGGTTCAGTCACAACCAGTTGGAGGCCATCCAGTCATTGATCTCAGCAAGGCAGATATTTAACACATCCACTGCATTAGATGTTCCACGGGCAAAGGAAAGATACAGCTGGGTCATGAGGTGTGCCTCAAGCTGAAGTGCCACCACCTCCTCCACAATCTTACCCAAGAAAGGAAGATTGGAGATGGGACGCTAATTTGCCTTGACGTCAGGGTCCAAAGACGGTTTCTTCAGAAGGGGTCTCTCCAATGCCTCCTTCAAGACATCGGGAAAGACCCACTCCAACAAGGAGCACCGGACAATCAAGGCTTTACTAATTATAGTACTAATGACCTATGGTGATTCGTGTGCTTCTTGTGGTTGGGTGTAGTTTGATGAAATGAAAACATTTAAAAGCAAAACATTTACCCCTGCTGACTAGACCTAGACAAACATATAGAAAACAAAAATATTTAATTATTTAGTTGAGGCCGGAACATCAGGCTCCTATCCAGATTACTGCTGCAGTACTTTCCCTCACTGAATTAGTGGCCGTGGGCACATTACTATCACATGAGACAGGAGGCATTGTAGGACAAAGAAGAGCAATAAACCATTCTAACATGGAGATCTCCAGAGGCCATAAAACTAGTAGGCAAATTTACAAAAAACCCTAATAGCAGACAAAGGGAAGGATACACTAGGACTAAACACATAAATCAGAACACTCTGCACAATGCACGTTTTTGCAAATTTTGACTGTAGCACTCCTTTAAGTATATTTTGAAGTCTAGCACTGGGGTCGGAGTCTGGTATTGGGGTGGGGTTCTGACATTGGGATTGGTGACTGGGGGTTGGAATCATGGATTGTATATTATACTAGGAATTATACTAGGAATTAACAGAACAGCAGAAGACTCAAGCCCATATAAGCTGTTCCCACTATAAAGTTGAGGCATTCGAGATGCCAGCTGAGTAATATCTACCCAGATTTACCTTAAATATGTTGAAACTGTCTGCCTCTACCACATCCTGTGGCAACTTATTTCACTCCCTTATAGTTCTGATCTTAAAACTATTCTTTTTTAGTTCTGTCCTATACTTATTCTCAACCAGGAGCTACCAGGGTTGGACACCTCATGTAAGAGAAGATAGTAAGGGGGGTCCGACACCAGTATTGGGTACCCAAGGTCAGAAAATACATGGGGGAGGGACCAGTGGCTCCAGAAAAAAAAGAGCCTTTTTTCCTTCTTTCATTTTCATTCACGATTGACTTTAGTTGTAGATAATTATCAATGAAAAAAGGTCTCATTTTTAATATTTTTCTAACCTTTTTTTCATTTGCACACACACCCACTCAGCATGAGAAAAAATGCATAGATCTTTTTAATTTGGCTTTTTTCATCTCAAAACCAGTGAAAGGCCCTGCTATGGTTCAATATCCAATAAACTTGAAAGCTTCATGTTTTAAATTAGTCAATCCCTACACACAAGGCACAAGATAAACTTAATGCTTCAAACTACAGGCCCATCTCCCTGTTGCCAGTATTAAGCAAGCTGATGGAAACATGTGTGTTCTGCCAGCTGGTGCTCTATCTGAAGGAGCACAGATTACTAAATGACCAACAATGTGGTTTCAGGAAAGGATGGTCCACCACGATGGTGCTGGCCAGATTTGTGGACACTGTGCTTGGGGCCTGTGGTGGGGGGGTGGTGGTGATGGGCACAGTGTTTGTTAACCTAGCTGGCGCCTTCGACACAGTGGGCCATAGGTCGCTCTTACTAGATAAACTGGAAAAAATAGGGGTAAAGGGATCGAGCCAGATGTGATTTGATAATACTTGGGGAATTGTGTTTAAAGGGTCAGAAAAGATAATGAACTCTCAGAGCCCATGGTAGTGATGGTTGGAGTACCCAAAAGGTCAGTGTTGGGCCCACTGTTATTTTCAATTTTTGTCAATGACATGCCTAGTATTTTCTCTGGTGGCAACAGTCTGTTATATGCAGACAACACTGTATTCTAGGACTCCAGGACTCTGGCCCTTTGCTTTTTAACAAATCATGGCAGGATGGGGTTGTACCTGAGGACTGGAGGAGGGCAGATGTGATTCCCCTTCACAAAAGTGGGAGCAAGGCAGAAGCAGGAAACTACAGACCTGTAAGTTTGATCTCAGTGGTAGGAAAAATGATGGAATCACTTCTGAAAGAAAGAATTGTTGAGTACCTAGAGGCCAGTGGGGCACAGGACCCAAAGCAGCATGGATTTACAGCAGGAAGGTCATGTCAGATGAATCTAATTGATTTCTTTGACTGGGTGATCAAACTAATAGACTAGGGAGGGGCTGTGGATATGGCCTACCTAGACTTTAGCAAAGCATTTGACACAGTCCCGCACAAAAGATTAATAATCAAGTTAGCCAGCCTGGGAGTGGGTTCCAGGGTGGTAGACTGGATAGCAAACTGGCTGCACAACAGGACACAGAAGGAAATAGTGAATAGAACACATTCCGAAGAAAGGGGGGTTACTAGTGGAGTACCTCAGGGTTCAGTACTGGGTCCAGTCCTCTTTAACATCTCTATAGGTGACATTGCAGAGGGTCTGGAGGGAAAGGTATGCCTCTTTGCAGATGACACAAAGATCTGTAACAGAGTTGATACACAAGAGGGGGTAGAAAAGATGAGAAGGGACTTGGCAAGGTTGGAGGAATGGTCAGACATTTGGCCACATAGATTCAATGCAAAGAAGTGCAAAGTAATGCACCTGGGAAACAAAAATCCAGGAGAAGAGTACACAATATCAGGGGAGGTACTAACAACAATAAAAATGGAAAGGGACCTGGGGGGTAGTCATATCAGATGATCTAAAGGTGGGTAAGCAATGTGAGAAGTCAGTAAAGAGAGCCAGGGGGATACTGGGATGCATAGGAAGGGGCATCACAAGTAGAAAAAGGGAAGTAGTTATCCCTCTATACAGACAGTTGATGAGACCCCATCTGGAGTACAGTGTGCAGTTTTGGAGACCTTATCTATGCAAGATCATAGAAAGGATGGAAGCAGTCCAGAGGAGGGCAACTAAAATGGTGCAGGGTCTGCAGCAGAAACCATATGAAGAGAGACTGAGAGAGCTTAATATGTATACCCTTGATGAAAGGAGGGATGGGGGGACATGATAGAAACTTTCAAGTACCTCAAGGGAATCAACAAAGTCCAGGAAAGTAGCATCTTTCAGAAAAAGAGATGTGTAAGAACAAGGGGGCACAATTTAAAGAGAGAGGGGGGACAGCTCAGGGGTAATGTGAGGAAATTTTTTTTTCATGGAGAGAGTGGTGGATACATGGAACCACCTTCCTGGGGAAGTCATTGGGCCTAAAAGAGTGGGGGAGTTCAAACATGCATGGAACAGACATAAGGCATTTATAGTGGGGGATTGCAGGAAGTAGGTTGTTGGTTAACTAGAATATGCAGCTTATCCAGTAGGTAGGGAAATGGGCAGACTGGGCGGGCCAAGTGGTCCTTATCTGCCGTCAAAGCCTATGTCTCTATGTAATACCGGAATTATAAAAATCCTTCCAGGCTAAGTATCACATCTTGGCCTCATGGGTGGAATTAAATAAATTAAAACTAAATAAGTAAGACTAAAATAATGGCATTTGGTTCTACTCAGGAACTAGCTAGGGTAAAGGATTCACAGCAGATAGTTGGGAAAAATGGGAACCAACTGCCATTAGTGTCTAGCTTTAAGTATCTGGGGGTCCTGTTGGACCCAAGCTTAAGCATGCGACCACAGATTGAAAAGGTAGGTAAGAGGATAAATTAGAAACTGGGATTTCTATACTGAAACCTTAATTCTTTAACAGATGAAGCATGATTACTAATACCAAGGCAGGTTCTAATTCCCACCTTGGATTATGGCAATATATTATTTGTGCACCATAATAACACCTTTGGAGAAAAAATATCAAGTAACTGTATGATTTTGAAAGCAGCACAAGGGAAATCAGAAAGTTTGAAACTGCTTGATTCTGAAAGCAGCACAGGGGAAGTCACAGAGTTTGGAATTCTGATTTTGAAAGCAGCACAAGGGAAGTCACAGAGTTTGGAACTGTTTGATTTTGAAAGCAGCACAAGGGAAGTCACAGAGTTTGGAACTGTCTGTTTTTGAAAGCAGCACAAGGGAAATCACAGAGTTTGGAACTGTCTGATTTTGAAAGCAGCACAAGGGAAGTCACAGAGTTTGGAACTGTTTGATTCTGAAAGCCGCACAAGGGAAGTCACAGAGTTTGGAACTGTTTGATTCTGAAAGCAGCACAGGGGAAGTCACAGAGCTTGGAATTCTGATTTTGAAAGCAGCACAAGGGAAGTCACAGAGTTTGGAACTGTCTGATTTTGAAAGCAGCACAAGGGAAATCACAGAGTTTGGAACTGTTTGATTTTGAAAGCAGCACATGGGAAATCACAGAGTTTGGAACTCAATGCTTTGGCATCTCAGAAGGAACTAGAAGGGGGACAGGATCAGATCTGCAGTACAGTAGCTTATTGTTGTTTTACATTGTTTCTCGTGTATTCTACTTGGTAGAAGGTTATTTCTTTTCCTTCTTACTACTAAGGGGCTAACAGGGTATTGTTTGGGGCTGTTGGAATTTTGAAACCTGTTTTGGTAGCTATAAATGGGCTCATTTGTTTGATTCACTGTGTGGCAGGCTGCATTTGTAGAGGCCTATTTCTTCTGTTTTAAAACATAATTTGGTGTGATTTAACTGGGTCTGTTTCTTTGAATTGGAGACATATATCTTCTAATTCCAAGCCTATTTTGATGTGTTGTTGGTGAAGCTGTTTGAATTGGAGTCCTGTTTCTTTGGGTAGCAAACCTATTTTGGGGGCTTTGAGTAGAATTGTGATTCATTGTTGCTGGCTTCACTAGCTGCAAAGTTTGAGTGCAGAGTGGGGGAAGGGTGCTAATGATCTGACCAGAGACCTCAGCTACCTGATTGTTTCTGGAAGACTTGGGCTGGTCCCACCCTTGGTCCATTATTTCCTTTATACCAGGGGTTCTGACATCACTTCCTCAAACAGGCAAAAGAATATGCACCTGTCATAGCAAAAGCAGACATCCAGGAAAGGAACAGCAGCAAGTGAAGAGGTGACTGCTCTCTCAGTGGAAGGGAAGTAAATGCAACTCTAGGAGCTTTCATTATTACTTCTTCACATTGATATTGCATTGGGGGAAAGGAGGAGTAGGAGTTTGAAGAAGATTGTGCAATGGCTACTTAAAGTCTGTTTTTGAGCGTGGATAGGAAGGATAGGAATATAAAAAGCAGTTATTTTGCACTGATAGAGGAGGGAGAGGGGAGAATTGGGGGAGTGTTTGGTATCCTGCATCTGGAAGGGGTGCGGGGTCGCTGGTGGGCAACGACAGCAATGGGTAGGGTGGTAGGCTGCAACAACTGTGGTGCACCAATCTTTCTAAAAATTGCCTGGAGTGTGGGAGGATGTTTAGTGTACAACCACATAGAAAAACTTAGAAAGGAGATTGAGGGTCTGCAGGACGAACTAAGACAGGCAAGGCAAATTGGGGGTGGGTTTAGCCCAATACTGGAGGGAGGAAGAAGGGGGAGATGAGGGAAGGTGATTTAAGCCAACAGTGGTGAGGAGAGGTCAGAAGAAGGAAGCAGAGACAAAGGGCCCAGGCCAGGAAGAACAATTGCCGGAAACCAGGTCAGGAGACAAAAGACAAATGGAAGGAGGAGATAGGGACTTGTGAGGGAGGTGAAGAAGTGGCAAAAGTCATGGAGTGGCAAGGAGAGACAGGTTATTATGAAGAGAGGGCGGGCATTTGTGAAGGCCTTCAGAAAATAATTGTGCACTGCTAGAGAGGAAGAAGGTGGAGGAGGAAATGATGAAATTAGAGGAGTAATTGATAAATGCCTGGACCAAACTGGAGTGGGAGGAAGTTCTGCTGGGAGAATTGCAACAGGGGTAAAAGGGGGAAATAATGTGCAGGAGGAAGAAGAGGAGCTGAAAATGAGAGAGGGAGATGAATGGAAGCAAGCAGGGAGTAAGAGGGGTGGAATCTTAGTGCTGGGGGACTCAATACTAAGAGGAGTTAGGTGGGGTAGCAAGGGGGAGAGGCATAGTCACATTTGGCTGGAGGCCATGCCAGGAATGACAGCGGAAAGGGTGGGACAGTCTGTTCTGAAATATGCTAGAAGGGGTAGGGACAAGCCTCATTTAATTATACATCTTGGGAGAAATGAGCTGGCTGACAAGACAGTAGATACAGTCCAAAGGAGGTTTGAGGAGCTAGCACAATTATGTGAGGGGGCAGGAAGATCAGCAACTTTTTCAGAGATACTTCCTGTGCCAAAGGCAAGCACAACAAGAAAGCTGAGAATAGAGGAATTTAATGGATGGCTAAGAACCTGGTGTTGTGCTAAAGGGTATGGGCTGTTGGGGGAGTGGGGGAGGGACCTGGAGGACAGTAGTCTCTATGCCAGGACAGACTACACTTGAGTGAGGAGGAAAAAGTGCTGAAACAGAGGATGGAGGGTACATAGAGGAAGTTGGAATTTAAACTAGGAGTGGGGGTGGCAGTTGGGGAAGAGATATGCAGAGACCACAGGTTGGGAAGCCATATGAGCTACCCCCATAGCAGTGACAAAGGACAAATGGCAAGTACTGTTGGTGATGCTAGGAAAGGAGGGCAGGATGGGAGGGGGGGAAGGGTGGAAGGTGGTTACCCTTAATTCTAGGAGCCTTGGGAGGAAAACTGCAGAGTTACAGGTTCTCATGGCAGAGGGAGAGGTGGACATTGCAGCCATCACGGAAACATGGGCCACCCAATACAATGACAGGGATCTGTCGGTACCAGGGTACAGGTTATTTCATAGGGACAGGGCGATTGGGAAAGGTGGGGGGTGGCACTATATGTGAAGGAAGGAGTGAAGTGTGTAAGGGAGGAAGGGGAGGAGGGTAGTACGGAGTCACTTTGGATGCAAATCCAGGATTCCAAGAATAGGATTCTTAGAATGGGAGTGGTGTACAGACCACCATCTCAGACGGAGGAGTTAGACAGGGAACTAGCGGGACAGATCAGGAGGACCTGCGAGAAGGGTAGTGTGGTGATTGTGGGGGACTTCAACATGCCAGGAGTGGACTGGAGCACCCCAACAACCAGGAACAGAAGGGAGCAGGTACTACTGGATGCCTTCCAGGACAGCTTCCTGCTGCAAATGGTCAGTGAACCAACCAGGTTGAGAAATACCCTTGACCTTGTGCTGGCAAATGGGGACTTTGTGAGAGAACTTACAGTGGAGGAACCGCTGTCAGGGAGTGACCACCGCTCAGTATGGCTCACATTGGATATGGGCAAGGAAGGAGTGGAATCTGGCACAATAGTGCTGGACTTCAGGAGTACCAACTTTGGGAGGATGGGGGAAGTGGTAAAAGGTACCTGGACAGAATTCAATCTATTATGGACACTAATGGACACAGAGGTGGGAGCTCATAAAGCTGGGGATAGTGGAAGCAACCAAAACCTGCTGCAAAGCCCAGCGCAAGAAGGGTAGGGCTAAGAAACCAATCTGGTTGAGCAAGGAGGTCATGGAAAAGGTAAGGAGGAAAAGAGCTGCCTTTAGGAAGTACAAGAAAATCGGGGGGGAGGACAGGGAGGAGTACTTGACAGAATCGAAGGAGGTGACAAGGGCAGTAAAGGGAGCCAAGCATCTACGAACTCAGGCTGGCACAAGGCATTAGAAGGGAGAAGGACTTCTTTAAGTACATCAGGGAGAAAAAGGAGTTGTAAGGACCACATAGTAAGGATTAGGAAGGAGGGGATTGGGTGGAAGCAGGGTGCGATGGCGGAAGCACTAAATTAGTACTTCTGTTCAGTATTTACTAAAGAGAAGAGGGTGACACCCAAGGTGGGAGAAATGGCAGAAGCAGGTGGGAAGTGGTGACAGATGGAAATCATGGAGCAGAGATTGAGAGGGTTTGAAGGCACTGAGGGTGGACAAGGTGCCAGGCCAGATGGTATCCACCCAGGAGTCTGAAGGAGCTGGCAGAGGTCCTGCAGGACCTTGGCCCACCCATTTAATGCCTCACTACATTTGGGGTGTGTACCTCAGGACTGGAGGATGGCTCATGTGGTGCCCCTCCACAAGAGTGGCCCCAAGGATGAACCGGGAAACTACAGACCAGTGAGCCTCACATCCATCGTGGGTAAGCTAATGGAGACTATCCTGAAGGAAAGGCTGGTGGCCCTCCTAGAGGCCAAAGGACTACAGGACAGCAGACAGCATGGCTTCATACGTGGCAGATCCTGCCAAACCAACCTGGTCGAGTTCTATGACTGGGTAACTAGGCAACTGGACAGGAGCCATGCAGTGGATGTCCTGTATCTGGACTTCAGTAAGGCATTCGACTCAGTGCCACATGGAAGGCTGGGAAGGAAGTTAGTAGGCACAGAGGCGGGTGCAAAGCTGGTGAGATGGGTAGGAAACTGGCTGCAGGGAAGGCAACAGAGGGTGGTGATGGGTTGGGAGCTCTCACACCCAAGGGCAGTGACGAGCGGTGTTCCACAGGGCTGTGTTGGGACCAGTGTTGTTTGGGATATTCATTGCAGACATATCATGGGACATCAAGAGCAAGATCAGTCTGTTTGCTGATGATACCAAGGTAGGCGCGGTGGTGGATGACCTAGGGGATGGCAGGGGTTGCAGGATGATCTGGCAAAGCTTGAAACCTGGTCAGACATGGCAACTGGGCTTTAATGCCAAAAGTGCAAGGTGCTGCATTTTGGGATGAAGAACCCAAGGAGGAGTTACCAGCTAGGGGGTGCAGCTAGCCCAGACAGAGGAGGAGAAGGATCTGGGTGTACTCATTACAGGGTCAATGAACAACTCGGCACACTGTAGGAAGGCAGCTGCAAAGGTCAACAAAATGTTGGGTTGTATTGCAAGGGGTATATCCTCGAGGAGGGAGGAGGTGATTCTGCCACTGTATAGGTCATTAGTTAGACCACACCTGGAATACCGCGTGCAGTACTGGCGTCCGTATCTGAAGAGGGACATTAAGTTACTGGAGGGGGTGCAGCGCAGAGCGACAAAGATGAGCAAGGGGCTGGGGGACTTATCATACGAGAGGAGGTTGAAGGAGTTGAACATGTATTCACTGGAGGAGAGGAGAGACAGGGGTGACATGATTGAAACCTTTAAATACATGAAAGGAATAAACAAGACGGGTACAGAGGGGCTGTTCAAAGTAGGGAGGAGAGGCCCAGGGGCCATGATATGAGACTGGAGCGAGGAAGGTTCAGGAGGGAGATGAGGAGACACTTTTTACAGAGAGGATGGTGGCTGGGTGGAATCGTTACCTGCTGAGTGGTATGCAGTAGAACAGTGGACTGCTTCAAATGAGGATGGGACAGGACAAGGGGGAAGGTTAATGAAGGGGAAGGGTGGAAGGGAGGGGCAGCTGCAGAATAAGGGGTGCTAGCTGCACATTCGAGCAGTCTTGATAGACCTCTAGGCCTTTATCTGCTGGCAAATTTCGTACATTCGTAACATCTGTAGATTTGCTCTTAAAGAGCTAGTGTACTGCCTAAAACAAATAATAGATTTTAAAAGCAGCCAACCACTACCTTTTATATCTGAGGTAGTTTTAATTTTCCCTTTGTTTAATTAGAAGATTATTTACCTTACGTTAATAGGTGTGACGTGTGGAACAACTCTTAACCTGGCAGCTGACATATCTTGCTCTACTGCCCCACACTACATCATCAGCATTGTGACCTCACTAACTGTGACATCACTGCTGCTTAGGAACAGCAAGATAGTGACTGCCAGGTCAGTCACCTTGTTGCACCTGGGTTATGGCCCCTATCATCCCACATACAACTTACACTGTATTCCTGGTCTGTTATACTGTGATGCTATTTTTATTTATTTATTTATTTATTTTATTTATTTGATATTCAGAAAGGCCTTTGAGTCAGAGACTCATTTACAAAGGTTCCACGTCATACATAAATTGCACAGAGTACGGAACTTAAGATACAGAACAAAAGAAGACCGCATATTACATAATAACATTAAATAAATAAAAAATACAGGTTACATAGTTGTTTCAAAGTGGGCTAACAGAGAAGTTTAGAAACTTTAGCACAGCCAGGAGGGAAACAAACAAAAAAAAAGGTCAGGCACATTTTGCACTAACATGAAGATTTAGGCACCCATCATATAAGCATGAGTGCCAGGAATGCGCTTTGCTACTCATATTTGTTAATGTTTACATCCTTTATAGGATTAGATCATGCATGATTATTATACCTCACTATAATGCATTATGTTGTCTTTTACATGTATTCCACATATAATCTACCTAATTACTGATATGATGACTCTGAGGGATCATCAGTGATTACTTCATACACCATGGGCCAGATATTCAAACTGCGTCATTCTGTGGCGCAGGCTGCTCAAAAAAGTTGCGCAGGGGTGTGGCCAGGGCGATATTCAACAGAGTTGCGCTGTTGAGCAACTGTGAATATTGCCCGCCACAACCGCATGCTAGTAGCACTGGAACTGAACAGCCACTGCAAGTGGTCAGAGTGGAGCATTCAGATGCGGTGGCGCAAGTTCCATTGTGCCATCCGTAAACTCTGCGATATTCAAAAGGTGACATGCAAATGGGAGCCATAATTTATACAAGGTGCAGGGGTCCATTTGCATCTAATCGCCCCATTTGCATGCCATTAGCATGCGGGTGCGCCGATCCTGACGACCTGCACCTGGCGCCCTGCCAGGCAGCAGCCATCGGGGAGTGATGCCCCCTGCAGCCCGATCGTGGGCATAACATTATTTACCCCCTCAAGCAGCCCGATCACGGGCATGATGGTAGTAATCCCCCCGAGCAGCCCGATCGCGGGCATAACGTCAACCCCAATGTCCAATATCCCTGGTGGTCCAGTTGACTGAAGCCCTATCATGGGGCATAATGTCAAACCCACCCCCATGTCCAATATCCTGGTGATCTAGTGGCCCCCGCCCCACCCACCCATGGAGCCTCCCCACCACTCTACTCCCCGTCAGCTGGGCGGGCGGCAGCACCCCACCCACCTGCCGCCCCGCCACCCGCCCGACTGACAGTTCAGTAGGGCTGCACACCCATTGGTTCAGGGCAAGAGCCAATGGGCGTGGCAGCCCATACTTACAAGGCAGTCCAGATATGCAAGAAACATAGTGCCATCATCCGAGTTTTCGGAGGTGTGTCAGCCCGTCTTCCAATGCAGTCAGTGTGTTTGCAGGTGCGGCCCCAGTTCCCCAATCACTGCTGCAGCTGTCTATGACAAGCTGAAAATGCAGTGGCATACAGTTGAAAGGGAGAGCTCCGCTTGAGTGAGCAGAGCTCTTCCTCACACACACACGCGCGCGCATGCACGCACGCACACTGTGTGCTCATGCGCCTTCCCCTTCCACATTGTACGGCTGACGGGGGTGCCCAATCCACCGTCGGCTCCACCCCCCCCAAAGCATCCAGGTGCCATGCTGGGAGCCTACCCCAGCATGGCAAAATCATGTTATGGCTGACAGGGGTGCCCAATCCCCCATCGGCTCCATTGTCTCCCCCATGCTGTTGCCGATGGGGTGCCCAATCCCGTCGGCCTCCACTGTCTCCCCAGTACAGGGTGCCTGCGCTGGGAGCCCACCCCAGCGTGGCAACAGATCGTGGGCTGCGGGGTGCCCAATCCCCGTCGGCTCCACGACCCCAGCCATCCTTCTGCCATGTTGGGAGCCCACCCCAGCATGGCAAACGCCCCGTCATTTAAAAAAAAACCTGTGAAGAAAAAAAACGTACGCGGTCTTCCTGCCCCCAGCCTGCACCCACCCTGCGCACCCGCCTCCCCACCCCCCTCACCATACTTACCTCTGGAGTCCAGCAGCGATCTTGGTGGACTGGGAACACGTCTGCACTCTTCAAAGCCGACCGTGAACTGAGGAAATGCCAGTAAGCTGTATAATGGGATAGATAGGGTTTTTTCAACTTTGTTGCATATCTCAAGCATTTTTTGGAATTTTTGCACCAAATTTTCAACATGGGGTTTTTGGGACTCCTCCTCATGAATTCTTGCACTGTCATGGCATTAGTTGGGCCTGAAGGGTGATTTCGCAACCACTGCGCAAAATTACCTTTCCGGAAAGATTAACGCAATGACTCTACCAGAGTTCATAAGGTGGGCTCTCAAAAAGCCTATTTTGAAAATTTGGTGGAAAAATTCCTAAAAATGACTGTTTTACGAGCGTGCATTGCGCAGTTCCTACGCACGCTCGTAAGTTCACGAATTTTCAATATTTTCACTCCAGATTTTCAACATTGCCATTTTACCACACCTTCTTATGAGCAGTACAGCTGTCATTTTTCACATCTCACCCAAAATGTGTTTCCGCCATGTAGCACAATGGTGCAGTCGGTGTCGAAATCAATGTCAGGACACATTAAGAAAATCACAGTGACATTGTTCATGAGCAGAGGTCTTAAAATGGCTATGGTGAAAATTTGGTGAAAAAATTCCTAAAATGACTGTTTCACGGTCGTTGTGTGCAGTTCCTACATGCATTTCATTAAGTTCATTTCAATATTTTCTGTCCAGATTTTCCAACATTGTCATTTTACCACACCTCCTTATGAGCAGTACAGCTGTCATTTTTCACATCTCACCGAAAATGTGTTTCCGCCCATGTAGCGCACAATGGTGCAGTCGGTGTGCGAAATCACTGTATGGGACACATCAAGAAAATCACAGTGACACTGTTCATGAGCAGAGGTCTTAAAATGGCTATGTTGAAAATTTGGTGAAAAAATTCCTAAAAATAACTGTTTTACCAGCGTGCATTGCACAGTTCCTACGCACACTCGTAAGTTCACAAATTTTCAATATTTGCACTCCAATGACTTCCAAATTCCTAAACAGCACATAGAAGCAAGCAACATTCGGCACTGACAAATGCTTGTTAATGTCTTCATTGATGACACTGGAGAAGGCATAAAGAGCAGGATTTGCTTATTCGTTGAGAACACCCAGCTCTGTGGGAGGGTGGATACAGCAGAGGGGATACAGGACCTAAAGGAAGACCTTGGTGAAGAGGTGGTCTGAAATTTTGGCAATATGGCCTTAATGCAAAAAAACAAAACAAAACAAAAAAAACTATTCACATTGGAAACAAGAACCTGAAAACAGAATACAGTCTGGGAGAGGTGCTAGTAACCAAAACCAAAGAGGAAAAGGACCTGGGGGTGTTGATCACTAGTGACCTGAAGCACTCCACACAATTCAGGAAGTCAGCAGCAAAGGCCAATAGAATGTTGGACTGCATTGCTAGAGGGATCACCCTCAGCTGTGAGGCAGTAACACTGCCATTGTATAGGTTGCGGGTGTGGCCACACCTAGAACACAGTGTACAGTACTGGTGTCCCTACTTAAAGAAGGACATACACCTGCTGGAGGTGGTCTAAAGGAAAGCAGCAAAGATGGTTAAGGGTCAACATGGCTGGACATATGAGGAGAGGCTGGAATACCTAAACATGTACTACCTGGAGGAGAGGAGGGGTGGGGAGACATGATTGAGACCTTCAAGTACTTGAAGGGTATAAACAGGGTGGAAAAGAGGTGCCTCTTTAGGCTTAGTGGGAACAAAAATACAAGTGAGCATTGTCTTAAGTTGGAGGCAGGGAGGTTTAGGAGAGAGACCAGGTGGCATTTCTTCACTGAGACAGTGGTGGCGGGTTAGAATGGGATCCCTAAGGAAGTGGTATCACTAGAACCAGAGGATGGCTTTAAAAGAGGTTGGGCTAGGGTAAAGGGGTGAGTTAGGGTCATAATGGGTGCAGCCAGAAGGTAGGGGTATTGGTTAGGGAGGTGGGGCAGAGTCCTTAGCTGGTGTTGGGTCTCTGCAATATGATCAGATTCAATAGATCAACAGGCCTTATTCTGCAGGCACTTTCATTATATTCTTATGTTCATAAAATGCCAAAGCAGAATGCAAATAAGTTAGGGGGTTCAGGGGCTTGGCCCCACCAAAACATTGTATTGTTTTATAATGTCTAGCACTCTCCCTTCTCCTTACCTCTTCACTAACGTTGTTTGGCTTGATTTCTTGTCAGTCAGTTTACATTGGGAAGCCTAATTTGTGTTTTTTTTAGATCATCAGTAAGACCATCTTTGCTTTCTGTTTCCATGAAGTTTAATAAGCTTCCAGCAAGTTTACATAAAGTTCAGGTTGTAGAAATATAGAAACATTTTCTCAGCAGAAAAGAACCCTTTGGCCCACCCAGTCTGCCCAGATGAGTCTTGCCTAGTCTGTCACCACAGTCCCCAACTGTTGTCTGGGGAACCTCCCTCTTCCCTGCTTATTTACTAATATTCGCCTATGTTTATCCCATGCATGCTTGAAGCCTCCAACTGTTTTCGCCTCCACCACTTCTGCTGGCAGCCTGTTCCAGGTGCCTACCGCTCTTTCAGTGAAGCAGTATTTCCTCACATCCCTCTTAAACTTCCCCTTCCTCCAGTTTCATTACATGCCCTCTGGTCCTGATGCTCTTTCTCATTTGAAAGATTCCCCTTCTGCACTGTTTTCCCTGTGAGGTACATGCAGTTCTCTATCATGTCTCCTCTCACTCTCCACTCTTCCAGGGTAGAAATGTTGTGATCCTTCAGTCTCCCCTCATAGTGCTTTTGGTGCAATCAGTTAACTGACAGGGAAAGGGCCACACTCTCTGGTGCAAGACTGATACAGACCAGGGGAGATGTTGTCCCCCTTAACTTGAACAACAAGGGACAGAACAGGTGATCTGCACTCAAACAGTGCTATCAGGCAGGAAAATGCAAAGTTGAAATTATTGCAAAAAATAGCACACTTTGGTTGGTTTTGCCAACCAGTAGGTGTGGCCGACCACAGCAAGTGACGGATGATGTTTCTGTGAAAGCCCTTACACGAGCCTCTCTCTAGGTATTAGATAACACCCTGTCCATATTTATTTATTGGTTATAATTATAAAAAGTGTTACTAACTCATGAGTTAATCCTAAATGTATCCTGATGTAGCAGCTGCAAGAAGTGCCAGACTGCAAAGGAGCTCCGCAGCCACTGCTCAGGCTCAAATCCATCCTCCCAAGCCAGCCAGAAACCCATGCCCTTGTGGCATTCACTGATGTAGCAGCCGCAAGAGGCACCAGACTGCAAAGGAGCTCTGTGGCCACTGTCCAGGCTCGAATCCATCCTTCCAAGCCAGCCAGAAGCCCATGCCCTTGCAACTTTCACTGATGTAGCAGCTGCATGGTAATCCAGCCGACTCTGGCACGGAGCCCAAACAGTGGATAGTGTTTTGAATCCACCCAATCAGGAGCATTGGCACCATTTATAACTTTTGAATCTGTTGATTAGCACCCTGGATTTTTCTCTTTTTCTTTAAGCTGCCTTACACATATTGTTTAATCTAGTGCTTAAATTAAGATACCTCAAAGTATTGTTTAATTTAGTGCTTTCCCTGGATTTTTAACTTTTTTTCTGTTACGCTGCCTTAAAAGTATTGTTTAATTTAATGATTTCTAGCACCCCTCTATGGATTCCATCTCTACGCTAATTGATGTAACTATCTTAAAGTCATAGGCAATTATCTTGAAGTAGTAGCAAGTTTAGGAATTGCAGGACTGATTATTGTAATGATTTTACAAGTGTGTTAAAATTTAGGGCTGTACTGCTCACTGCTGCTTCTCTGACCATCTGAGCCACACTCTCTGCTAACAATACTTTTAAACCTAATTGCTTCTCTCTGGCTCCCTAGGCAGTGTGCCCCAAGTAAAACCTTTGCATCCAAGCTCTAGCCTAAACTAAAATCTCTCTCCTGGGCCATCTTAGCTGTTGATCCAGACAAAGCTGTCTCCCCCCCCCATTATTACTCAACACAAAACCTACTTTCCTGTGTCCCTGCCCACTCCATTTTTCTCTCTCTCCTCCCTCCCATCCAAGAATAATTCACACTCCTCCTCCTGTGTTCTGACCCCCACCCGTATCCTGACCTGTGGCCTGTATTGTGCTGTGTAATATGAACAGGGTCTGCCCAGCTTGTGACTGTGGTTTTATTGCAGTCACTAACTTGCCTTTTTCTCTCTCCTTCAGAGGCACTGGACTACAAAGGAGCTCTGCAGCCACTGTCCAGACTCAACTCCATCCTCCCAAGCCAGCCAGAGGCTCTTCCCACCACCATACGGTGGCTCCCCAACCACTTCCACCATTATCTGCCTCTCCTTATGTAGCCCCTGGTGGTCAGGTGACTAAGTCCTCATTTCCCCATTTGAAGGCTATGAGTCTGCACAGCTAGAAGGTGCCTGATTAAGATCACTCCTGCTCTCTAATTTAAGAACTTACAGCTCCAGTGTCAACTGACATAGGAGGCTGATTGACACGGATAATCTTTCTCACACTGCGCCTCTCAGGATGTCCTGCAGCAGTAATTCTACCTTCCTAGGTGTTATAACTTGTAGGCAACAACTGTCGACTGATATTTTAGCCTTCATCCAGTGTTCAAAGGAACTTTGGACACCGGCTGTTCACCGCAGCGGTGGTAGCTGCACATCTAAGTTCCTTTGGTGCAGGTTTACTTAGGCATAGTGTTCTCCACTAAGATAGCACTGTCCCTCACAGCTTAACCAAACAGTAAAAAGGTCTAGTGAAGTATTCAATTCTTCACCCACTCTCTGATTCACATACTAGCAAATTATCACAGACCAGTTAACAAAACTAGGGTGATAATGGTTTCCCTATGGTATGTAGTACTCCTGCTGCTATTCACAGCCATCACCTCCATGGGACAAAAGCACACCATTATCCCACAAACTGCACAGGACCAAAGCCTAGTTCCTAATGATGTGATCAGGATACATGGAACCTTACTGTTCAGGCATTGCCTAAAGACCCTTACACCACTGATACCCTATAGGGGAGTGCAGTGAGCCAGTAGCACTGGCCTAATAGTACCCCGCTTGCTCTTTCCTTTCTCAATGAGAGTGCAGCATCCTAATTCTCTCAAAACCAAATTTCAGAGGGTCAAGACTAAAATGCTCTTCAATATCACTACAAAAAAGGCAGTATTTATGCTATTACTACTATCTGGGCATGTGCACCCAAATCCTGGATCATCAAATACCCAGTATAAGGCAGGTAACAAGGGCAGCAGCTTGAAGATTGCCACAATGAACATTGGAAGCTTATTGCCTAAGCTGGCAAAGTTCCAGGTGTGGATGCTTATGCATAGCCCTGACATCATCTGTCTTATAGACACATGCCTAACCTCCAAAATAAAGGATAACGCAATAGTGCTACAAGGATACAAAACCTACAGACTTGACAGAATAGGTAAAAGGGGTGGAGGCTGTCTTATTTATGTCAGGGACTCTATCCAGGGGAGTGTGCTCCCTATATCTGGTATCTCCGGGGACCATGAACTGCTGGCTGTTAAACTCTTGCATGGATACCACAACAAGTCTCTCACAATAGCCTCAGTATACCTCCCTCTTGGGAGGATGAAAGTGAGCTTAGACAAAGTTGTCAAAGCTCTCACCCAAGTTGAAAAGAACAGTAAAATCATCATTACTAGTGACTTCAATATCAGCTGGCTCAGCAAGGAGTCTGGCCTCCTAAAGGACCTAGTTGCCAGTATGTACCTCACACAACTGGTAACTGGACCCACCAGAATTAAATGCCAAAGTGGCAACATCACAGTTTTAGACTGGATCCTATCCAGCTGCCCTACAAGGATTACTAAGGTCACAGTACTTCCTGACTCTTTAAGTGACCACTCACCTGTTACATGCCTTTGGTCAAATAAATTCAAAAAAGCAGCACCACAATCATCGAAAGCAGAGTAATTAAGAAAGGACAGCTTAATTCACTTAAAGCAGTGCTATCCCAGATCGATTGGACCCCACTGGATGAACAACAGGGCATTGACCTAGCCTTGCAATACTTCATTGACAAATTCAGTGTTGTATGTGACAGATTTGCCCCAGTTAGGAAAAGAAAAACCTATGGATCCTGGAATGTGTGGATCACTAAGGATCTTCTGGAGCAAATGAGAGCTAGGGACAATTTGTAGTGCAGGGCTAGAAGCACGGGCAACAACAATTACCACCAGAAATTCAGGGCAGCTAGGAATAGTTGCACAAATCATATTAGGCTTGCTAAAGCAAAATTCAATAGGGACCAGATAGAGAGGAACTGGAGTGATGGCAAGAGATTCTGTGAGAACGTAAAGGACCTTCTAGGGAAAGATGACAGGCAACATCCCACGATGCTTAGCATCAATGGTACCTCCACACTAGACCCTCGCACTATTGCTGACTCATTCAATGCAGCCTTTACGGACCTCAGCTCCATATCCCCCCCCTGACTATTTAAAGAATACAGAACCCTCCCTGAAGTTCTAGCCATTAACAACCAAATTTCTACTTCAAGCGCATCACTGTCAAAGAGGCAAAGACTTATGTAAAAAAGGTCCTTGGCAAAACCAGACTTGGCAGTGATAAAATAGATATGAAACTGGTGGCCCTTTCTTTTGATGAAGTTGTAGTCCCCATCTTCAAAATATTTAATGAATCCCTCTCCTTAGCTAAATTCCCCTGTATTTGGAAACTGGCCCTGGTTACCCCAGTACACAAAAGTGAAGACCGATCCAACACTGCCAACTACAGACCCATCTCGATCCTCTCCCTCCTCTCAAAAGCACTTGAGAGAATAGTGGCTGATCAGATCACAGACTGCCTCCAGAAGTACAATCTCCAATGTCCTCAACAGCATGGCTTCAGGAAGAGCCACAGTACTGCAACTGCTTTGATCGAGTTCACTGACTTTGCTCATAAGGTCCTGGATGGTGGCAAGCTTATGGGGTCAATCTTTATTGACCTCACCAAAGCCTTTCACATGGTCAACCACTCCCTTCTGTTGGAGCAATTGCTGACTCTGGGGCTGACAACCACCTCCGTCCACTGGTTTTAGGACTACCTATCACACAGATCACAGAGCATTAAAATAGGGACGGCTGAATCTGTCACTAGAGAAGTCACTTTTGGGGTCCCTCAAGGGTCAATCCTTGGCCCTCTTCTATTCTGTCTATTCTTGAATGCTCTACCCAAGGTCTGCAAGGGTAAAATAATACTGTATGCTGATGACACAGTCATCCTAAATAGCAATTCCCATCTTTACTGACTTCAAAATGAACTACAGACTACCTTCAACCAACTAGAGGATTGGTTTAGCTCACAGAAACTACTACTCAATTATATATATATATAAAAAAATTATACTTCTCTCCAGTCATCAAAATAAGAAAAACAACCCATGTCTGCCCATTGTCACAAACCCACTCAGCAGGTCAGGCCCTCTTCTCCAAAAGTGCCAACCTCCGAGCACAGTCTTGTGAACAGTTTAACAGAACTTGGTAACCCTCCTGTCTGTTTTGTGAGTTCAAATCAACCTTTGGTCTCAAGTTCTGGAGGGGGATTCAAACTGTTAACCTCTTGCTAGCATACCCAATGCACAGGCTCAGATATATCTGTCTTTGGGGGGCCAGATATCTTTGCCTATGGGCAACTAACCAGGTATACAGAGATGAACCCTTTAAAACTTTAATAAAGACCTCAAATTTAAAATGCTTCTCTTTCCAGTTTGGTACCACCATTCAAGCTTATGCCAGTGTCTGCTATAACCATATATACTGTTCTTACAAATAAAAGAAATTCAAAGACAGACCAAATATGTTCTAAAAAGAATTTTACTACAATACATAAAAATATGTTAAACACAAAATACAGAACTGTTATATCACAAGACATACAAATCTTATAAAAAAACAAGGTTTAAACAGTGCAAATTCCCTACTTACAGTACTTAGATTTGGCTCTCTAAATACTTCTTTACAGTGCTCACCAATGTTTCTTGGTCAGAGGCTAGGTAAAAATGTGTCTCTGTGTAGTAAAACAGAATATTTCTTAAAGTAATCTGTATTTGCCAACCCTTTTTGTGTGAGATCATCTAGCTCCACCTCTATCAGATTATATATAAAAATATATCTAATAAAAAAAACAGGATGTCTTTTCAAAGTATTAATTTTGCAGTCCTCAGCATGACTCATATGTTCCTCAAATGACGTCTCTTTGATCCATGCTGCATCCTCCCTCACACTGGCTTCACAGGAGCATTTACAACTTCGCACCCCTGTGTAACAACCTAGGTTCCTCTTCATCATAAAATAGATATGATCTTCCATCTTAGTAACTACAGTTGTAATTAACTCAGAAAAACATGAGATCCTTGATTAAGGCCTTCCATGTAACACATTGTCTCTAAAAACTGATTGTATGTGATCTCACATGCTGTGTCAGCCTTTTCTCATGGCTTTCATCTTTCAGCTGAAACCTGGAGGGAGGATGAGTGAGGTCAATCCTAGAGCATTAGATTTTCAGCAGAGACATTCAGTAATACATTTTATATTACAAAAAATCATACAGCACTCAGAACTGACTGTCCACGTCACACCCATCACTAACAAAAAGGTGGTTCCTCTTGAGCAAGTCCACTCATTTAAGTACCCTGGGGTCATGATAGATGATACCCGCTCTTTCTCGCAGCATACTGACCTGGTATTAAAAGCGGTCAATACCAGACTTGATGCACTTTATAGGCATGGGCAATACCTAACACCCACAGCTCTTTGCCTCACCATTTCCAGCTCAGTTCTGTCAATAACAGATTACGGGTTGGTGCTATGCAGTGCAGCCTCGGACACAGCACTCAAATGGGTAGCTACAGCTTTTAATAAGGCTTGCAGACTTACCCTAGGGGCAGGTAGCTTTACTCACACATGTGCTCTGTATGAGCAAACTAAATGGATCAACTTAAATGACAGGGTAAAGTTCCATATAAGCCTCCTTGGTAAAAAAGCATTACCAGGCCAAACACCCCCTTGCATTCTAAATATCCTGTTAGTGGCACACTAACATTATGACACAAGAGGTAAAGCTAATTTTTCATTCAGTGTCCCCTTCAGAAGAACAACTGTTGGACAATGCTTATTCTCATATAGGGCCCCTCTCTGGCTGAATGTGATCTCAGCTGTAATAAAAAATACTGTGAACCTTCCTACCTTCAAACTTAAATTGAAGCAACACCTAGTCAAAACAAGTGCATGTGAATGTAGGAAAGCAACCTGACCTCCCAACTTTAGCTCCTAGTCACTCACCTACACCTTAATTATCCCTGGTGAATGAGAGGAAACTTCTAATCCTCAATCTCCCATTGATCTACATCTTCCTCCTGTTTATACACTTATACCCCACATTATTCCCCTTCAGTTGCCCTTTACTCCCTGCCCTCACCCCACTCCTTTTCAACTTTAGGCTCTGACCTCTCTCATCCCTTACCTCCCCTTCTCCATACAACTAACTTACTCCCTTCCCCCGACTGCCTCCCACATAGCCAGGTACTCCTTTAACCTTCCCCCAGTCACCTGGCAATACTTAGGCCCCACCCTCCCCTTTCTCCACATTGCTCTCCTCTTACTAAACTCAGCCAGCACGTTACGTTATCAACTGGCAATGCCTATCTACTTTGCTGCTTTTGATCTAATCCTGGTCTGTATTTAATTTTTTGTAATCTCACTGTAAACAACATTATAGCTAATTACCAGTTTAGTATCTTCTGTTGTCTGTGTAATCATTTGTCTAGGTCGCTGTGATTTGTACCAATTGGAATTGTCTTGTGCTGCTGATGTGGAACCTCTGTTTGCTGGCTGCACACACTGTGCGTCTGGATCTTTACCTGCTGCTGGTTTTATTGTAAGTTTTTTTGAATAAAACATTGCGTATCGTGGAACACAACTTACGTGTCTTAGAGTGGTGACTGTGTAGCCGAGCTCTGTGTAACTTTTGTACCCTGTCAAGAATTGAAACCTGCCTTATGGGTTCCCTAACAGTTGCACTGTAGGAACTTCTGCAGTGTTTCTATATATGGCCGGCTTAACCTGGAAAGTTCCTTAGACATATGCGACATCCACTGGCTTTCTTTGTTGTACAACAGTGCACAGGAAAAGCCCCATATTATTTCCTAGCCCATCTTACACAGTTGAGCAGTGCCTACTCACTCTGTACAACAGCAGTACTTTCCTTCTCAATTCCCAGGATGAAGTCCAAATTTGTTAGAAAGCATTTCAGCACCAGACACCTGGAACAAACTCCCTTTCCAGCTGAGGAACATTTCTAGCTTGCAAGTGGTCATATGCAGTCTTTCCAGCCACCTTAGAATGATCTATATTTGGTTTGGTCCAATATCCTCCCTAATCATGAGCATGTGTCATAACGATGGTTTTGCTTATAATTTGCAGCAACCCCACTATGTTAGTTTATTTTGATTACTTGATTGGGTGTACTTGCCTTTATTGTTTGTTTTTCATTAGATATTTTAGCCTTTATGTAATTTTGTATTTCCTTAGATATTTTAGCCTGTATGTAACTATTCTTGCTGGACTATGTTAACCTGTTGACTGCTGCTATCCTCCCCTGGGAACCCCATGAAAATGAGATGCTGCATCTCATGGGTTAATCCGGTTGGTGTAATTTCAAATAAATCTATTAATGGGGTAAGTTAACTGTGTAATTCTATCTTCTTAATTTACCCACACCTGCCTCCCTTCTAGAGCAGTAGGCAGCAGTAGGAGATTCAATAGCCTGCAGTGCATGTTAGAGTTTATTTAAGCTCTGATCTTTGGTTTGATGGTCCTGCTGTTCTCCAGGGCTAAGTACAGTCACAGGGGACTGTACTTAGCCCCTGGAGAGGAAACAGAACTGGAAAACATTAGATTGGAGATTATAAAAGCTCTAACATTCACTGCAGGCTATTGAATCGCTCACTGCTGCCTATTGCTCTGATGTCAGCTGCAGGTGATTTTGTGATTTGTGATAACAGAAGATGTCAGGCTAGAAGTAACCAAAATTAGTCTGATATACTTTACTGTGCTACAGTAAAGAGTAAGGAAACCAAAATGTTTTTGCACACAATATGCACATTGGGACCAGCCACATATTGGAGTGGGGTCCTTTGTGATGACTGTTCCCCTTTAAGGGGCTAATTAGCTGGGAAACTATGCTGTGAGTCCTGAAAGACATAACTGAGCAGTGGCTCTGATGGAGGAAGAGGAGGAGGGGAAGGATGTGGAGCATAGTCACGTGAAGCCAGGGACCAATCAGGGCAGAGCAGGAAGCCCGGGAGAACTATATGAGCCCCAGAACTGCAAGCATCCTTATATGTGAGCATCCTGGAGTGCCCTGAAATAAATGTGTGGCACCAGAGTCTGCAGGAGGTCACATAGCAGGAGGAAACAGGAGACCCTACCTGTAAGGCAGACAAGTATCCGGGAACTAAGGTAAGACCAGTCCAGTACTGGAAGTAAGGGCAGTGCTAAGGAAGTGAGATCACAGGGATCTATTTACCTTGTAAAGCTAGTACTTCATAGAAACTAGTACCATCCTGTCTAGGGTAGAGTTGAATATGCTGCAATAGGGGTCAGGTTGTAAACAAAGAATGTAAAGTATGCTGTATGGGAGACTAGCTAGATTACAAGAGTAACCAGTTTGAACACCATCACCCTTATTAGTCAGGAACTGGATTATCTGTCTACCATAAAATACCTGGACATACATATAGAGACCACTGTAAGTTTTAAAAATCACTTACTCTTCACTACCTCAAAAGTTCATTCTTGGCTAGGCAATTGTACAGGTCAAAAAGTTTCTTGACAGTGGATACAAGACTTGCAATTGCTCAACAGCCTTTACTTCCCATTTTAAACTTTGGAGTAAGTGTTATTGATGGGGGGGGGGGGGTTTACTGCAATCATAATTAAAAACAAAGTGTGTTCACAAAGCATTAGGAGCCCTTGGGGTCCCAAATGAGTTGGTCTGCCTTCTCTGAGGCATCCAAATGAGACTGGGAGGTTTCTTGTTGCAAGCCATGCCTCCTCCCTGATCCTCCATCAATCTGATACTGGGGCTGTTCCAAGGA
Source organism: Neoceratodus forsteri (assembly GCA_016271365.2). Taxonomy (NCBI): domain Eukaryota; kingdom Metazoa; phylum Chordata; order Ceratodontiformes; family Ceratodontidae; genus Neoceratodus; species Neoceratodus forsteri. Next base: position 766,583,660 of record CM028132.1, read on the forward strand.
GTAGGGTTCTAGCAGCCTACCAAACATTGACAACAGTGACAAAGGATCATCATGCTCCAGGCCACTCCACAAGCACTGGAAGCCATTGGGGTTGTAAGGTGAGTTGGTCTGCCTTCTCCAGACTACCTTCACCCAATGATCACTGCCACAATAGACAACCCACTCAAGGCATCCAAGTGAAACTGGGAGCTCTGTTGCTGCAAGTTGTGCTCCCCGCCTGCTCCACCTATCAGTGACCATGACTGCTCCAAAGGGTGGGGCTTAACAAGCTCCACCAAATACCAGCACCTGGAACACAGGATCACTACATTCCATGCCACTCCATAAAGTGTGAGGAGCCATCAGGGCAAACTAATTTGATCAGCCAAAGCTAACTACTACCTGAAATTATTAAAGGAGAACAGAAATTATGCCTCTAGGGAACATATCCTCAACTATGACTAAACAAATCATAACTAGGGAATATGATAATCATGAATAAACTACTTATAGTGGAGGAGATAAACTCACACTTTGCCTCTGCTGGATTGACCTTCAATAATTCTTCTACCTCCTCTTTCCCACTGTCCAATTCCATGCAACATAAGTTTGTCCATGACAGTAAGGTCCCTTTCACTTATAAGCATATCTCTTTTGAGCAGGTGGAATCTCTCCTCCAAATCTGGGACCCCATATAAAGTGCCAGGGCTGATAATCATAAGCCATTCTTCCTACGGATGGGGTACTCTGCTCTGACTGCCCTCATAACCCACATTTTCAAACTCTCAATAAAAAATAATGAATTGCCTAAGCTCTGAAAAATAGTGCATATTATTCTCCTCTTCAAATTGGGTGACAAGGCCACCTTAAACAGTTGCAGGCCTATCTCTATTCTCCCTGTTTTGGTTAAATTACTTGAAAAATTGATTAATAACAAGCTGCATGAGTACTGTATGTCTGATAGTTCAATATTATCACACCATTACAGTCAGGTTTTAGGGCAAAGCACAGTACCTCTACTACTGCACTAGGTAAGGCCATTAATGACTGGTTCTCCTTGACCAGAAACTCATAATTGCTGCCATTTTCTTGGACCTCAGTAAAGCTTATGATACTGTTGACTATATCATGCAAAAGCTTTCTGTAACAGAAATCAGCTCTCCTGCCTTGTCCTGGTTCAGAAACTGAGTGGCCAACAACAGCAACTAAAGCTGTAAGGCCTGTCACCTCCTGCTGTTCCCTATCTAAGGGAGTCCACAAGAGTCAGGACTTGGTCCACTAGTATTTATGATCTGCATTAATAACTTTAGGGCAAATATAGGGGATACTTGTCTGCATTGTTACACTGACGACACTGTTTTGTATATCTCAAGACCCACCCTAGCCACTGCACTGAATAACCTACACTCTACTTTTAATGCATTACATTTCAGTCTGTGTGCCTCCAAATTCCTCCTTAATGCTGCTAAAATCAAATTTATGGTATTTACTTCTGATGGCTGAATCCTCAAGCACCTCTACCCCCAATATATTTACCATTAACTGTGACAAATTAGAGTTGGTGGATATATTTAAATATATAGGCCTATGGTTAAGTTGTAAACTATCCTTCAGTACTCACATTGAAAACTTATGTAAGAAATTACATCTGAGATTAGCCTTTTACTTCAGAGACAAATTCTGCTTCACTGCAGAAGCAAGAAAAAGATTGGCACTACTCGACTATGGTGACCTGATTTACAGAGATTTCTCCACTTCACACCTAGCCAAACAGGAGGTAATGTACCTTAGGCATGGCCTCTGGAATCCTGCGATTCTGTGGCCATGGAATTTTCTGCAGAATTTTTACCAAGCTACAGAATATACATAGTGCAGCAGAATTCATTGTTCTTGGAGAATTTTCATTCAAACATTCGGTTTTCCATAGTGCCGAACTCCGTTTCCCATCTTGTTTATCCTGAAGTACCTACTCTGTCCTCAGTATGTGAGGTCACTGATGACATGACATCATATTTTAGCCAATGGCAGGACTGCATTCTGCCACAGAAATGAATAAATCATGCTGCAGACATCAAAGAATGTTGCCGCAGAAGTCTAAGAGCCCTGCTACAGAAGTCAGGACAAATTGCCACAGAGCACTAGGGGCTCTGACCTTAGAGTACTTCACTTTATAAGTAGTCTGCCCCCAGAACCCATCACTTCACTGTATATTTGGCTGCTAGCTGACCCTCTTACCATGAGAAGATTAAAAAGCCTGCATTTTTGGCCCTACAAGGTCGTTCAGAATGATTTGTTACCTTATATTACAGCCTTCTTCCTAAGAGTCTCATGCATGTATAGTCGTAAGTGTAACAATGTAATGTTACTAGAAGTCCCAAGGTACCTATTCAACTATGGCAAAATGGCATTCAGTTGGCTTGCTCTCATTCTCTAGAACAAGTTACAAGTCATTCTCAGACTAGGCTCTTTGGTCAGTTTCATCTCCTTCAGTTCAGGGTCTTACTAGAATGACACTGCATGGCCAAATGTGCTTGATGATAGAGCCTGAAACTTAATATTGCTACAAACTCTTCCTCCAAAGATTTCTTATTATTGTTATAATGAACTGAACTTTCTCTGTATTTTGCTCTTGGCACTTTAACTTGTAGGTTATGCTCTGTGACTATGCTTCTGTTTTCTATATTATAACTCAAACTGTGTCACAGATCTGTTGCTGTGTATTGTTGACTATTTGTTGCCTCTGATCTTTGTGATTTGTTATGCTTTAACTTGTACCACTGAATGTGCTAACAAGGACCTTCTTACAAATGAGCACTAATCAATGAAGCTTTTTTCCTGGTAAAACAAATAAAACAGAAAATATAAACAAGATTTGTAAATTCACATTAGTTTAGTTTATTAATTTGTGAGAGCACTCTAACTCATTGCGACTCTAGGCGCTTTAAAGATACCTGAACAATATAGGCACAGACTAAGATATACATTAAACATAAACTACCACAGTAAGTTAAAATTAGTTAAATGGAGGGAAAGAGGGAGTAACATTATAACATTATTATTACTATGCTGTTTCATCAAGTAACAATGATAGCAATGCTGTCGACATCCCTGATAGCTACGAGAACAATACTGCCTGTTGGCATTGTTCCAGTTGGAAAAAGGACAAGTTTTTGTAGGGGGCTTTGCCCCCCGCACCCTCTTCTCTAGATAACCAACTCCGAGTCAGAGTTGGTTTGGGGTGGGGGCACAACACCCGGAAAGAGAGCGGCGGTGTAAAGCGAGACCATCACAGTAATCTGCCGAGATTTGTTGCTGTGGTGGTCTTCACTATAAAATTGTCGATGTTGCAATGGTATACCTCACGATCCCAGCACAGATGCATGCATGGGGCCAACTTTTCAAAATTTATCAGGGGAATGTTTCTGGGTGGAGGTGGTGATAATAGGGTATTTTTTATTCCCCCCCCCAAAAAAAAATGTATACTGTATTCATACTGTATGTGCCACTGCACTAGGCTAACCATTGTCTTACGTAAAAAAAAAAAATGTAATTTATCTCATGAGCATACTCTAAATTTGTACTACCTAGGTTATTGAGGACCATGTTAATCATGGGATCTCCATTTTCACTGTTTAATGATTTCAGAATTTTAAATAATAACAACAACCTTAGATAATCAGATATTCTTAGGAGTACACTAAAAACACACAGCAATTGGACAGCCAGTATTTGGCTATAGTGTCACAAAGGCTTGGAATGCATGCAACTGTGTCTGTACTATTTAATACATACAATTTTGTTTTTTAGTATGTGATAATTGTGACGAGGACAGCCAGTTATGAGTGCTGTATCATTTTTTTTAATATAAAATGTATTACTGACTGTCTCTGCTGAAAATCTGATGCTCTAGGAGTGACCTCGCCCCCAGGTTTCAGCTGAAAGATGAAAGCCATGAGAAAATGCTGATACAGCATGTGAGATCACACACTCAGTTTTTAGATACCAGGTGTTACGTGTAAGGCCTGAACCTAATTATAAGGTGGAAGAAGCTTGAGTTGAGCACATGACCTCTTCATACTGTACAGTACCCAGGATATTTCTATCATCAGCTCCCGACTCAGCTCAGACTTCGATCTTATCCAGAACTGGCTTGAGGGACACAAGCTCACCATAAACCTGGAAAAGACTCGGGCCATGCTGTTTGGTTCTGCGGCCAAAACCGCTTCCTGCCCTGCTCCTCTAACTATCTATGGAGAGAATGGCTCCCTGCTGCTGGTCATTGACTCCATCAAGTATCTAGGAGTTGCCCTTGATCCACAACTGGATCTCACCGCACATCTTTGGAATATCTGTAAAGCCACGAACGGCAAGCTTGGACTTGCCTAAAGAGCCAAAGATTGCCTCACCCCAGCTGCATGGCTCGCCATAGCCAGGGGGATACTCCTTCCCACACTTTGCTATGGACTTGTAGCCTTTGCCTCAGTCCCAAATTCTAGCCTAGCAAAATGGGATACTGCTTATAACAACGTATGCCACTTCGCACTCTCTGCACCTCGCCTTACGCATCACTGTGAGCTCTACTCTCAGATAGAGTGGCTCTTCCCTGAAAAGAGTGTTGCCCTGGGTAGTGGAGATAGCCAAGTGGTGTAGCTTGTGTGGGTTATGAGAGCTGCAGAAGAGCATATATTTGGTTTTCTTGTCATTGAGGACCAGTTTATGATTAAGAAACCATGTCTCTACAGAACTGAAACCAAGTTGAAGGTTGTGTTGAAGAGCTGCAGGATCTTTGTGGGTGGAGAATACAACAGCATCATCGGCATATAGTATGATCTGCTCAGAGCAGTAGTAGGGAGGAGTTTAATAAAGGCTAAAGGAGGGTCCCGTATGGATCCCTATGGGACACCAGGCGAACAGGCAGGGTGTTAGAAACAGCGTCCATAATTTTACTCTCTGTGACCGGTTTTCTAGTAGCTTTTAAACCAGAGAAAGAGTTGGGTAATAGCCGGCATTCAGTAGTTGGTGTATTAGTAGTCCATGGTGTACTGTATCGAAGGCCTTGGAGAGTCGGACGAAAGCGGCCCCTGTGAGAAGGCTGTTGTCAAGGGATTTGTGCAAAGCTCCAGTGAACTCAAGAAGGGCTGTGGTGGTGCTGTGACCTTTCTGGAAGCCGTGTTGTTGTGGACAAGGTATATTGTATTTATCCAAGTGGTCGGTAAGTTGATCAGCCACGATGCGCTCAAGTGCCTTAGAGAGTGGGGGCAGTATGGAGATAGGGCGATAATTTGAGTGAATCGTCTTGTCCCCACTTTTATGGACAGGTGTCACGGTGGCTGTTTTCCATAGGTCCAGGAATTTTCCACAGCTGAGAGAGAGGTTTAGGATTTTTGTTAATGGATGAATTACCTCATCGAGGGTGAGCAACAGAAGCTTAAGGTCCAGGGTGTCGCTACTAGATCTAGATTTAGAGATAGCTGCAGTAATATAGAGACGAGCTTCATTCAGCCTTACCTTCCTGAATGTGAAGAGGGGATGGTTAGACTGAGGGGCTGAGGTATTTGGGGAGTAGACCCTGTTTTTGAAAAAGTCATGGGGTAGAACAGCACTAAGGTCTGAAAAAGCTGTGTTAAAGATGCTTACGATCACCTTGGGGTCAAGGGTTAAGGATCCATCAACCATTAACATGGCCAGAGAGGTTTTTGGCTGCTTCCCTGTGACATCCTTGATATTGTCCCAGAAAGCACGACCATTTCCCCATGTATTGGTGAGAGCGTCTTTGTAATAGGTGGATTTCATTAGCCGTATGGCTTTTGTGCAGGCATTTCGTGCTTGTTTGTAATTTTGGATGTCCAGTTGTTTGCCAGTGGCCCTGGCAACTGCCCAGAGGTGATACCTTAGTTTCAGCTGTGAGAGAAGAGCCGCGGTGACCCATGGGTTAGAGAGAGATTTTGTTTTGTGCATTTTAGGAGGGGCAAAGAGGTCGCAGGCTTTGTTGAAAATTGAGATGAAGCGATCAAGAGCCAAGTTAACATCTGTTGCTTCATAGATGGGTAGCCAGTCTTGTAGAAGCAGGTGTTGTTTGAGATGTGGAAGTTTTCCATGGGGAAGGACTCTGCTAGCAATAATTTTGGGAGGGGGCTTAAGGAATTTGTTAGACCATGCACACATGACTGGGGAGTGGTCACTGAGTGAGTCTGGGAGAATGGTCGTATGAGAAATCCTTGTGGGGTGAGTGGTAAGGACCCAATCCAAGAAGGTACTGGTGCCAGTCTTGTAGTTAATCCTAGTAGGGGAGTTTACCATTTGCGTGAGGTTAGCAGCTGAGATGGAGTCTTTATAGGCACTGGCACTCGATGTTAACCAGTTTATGTTGAAATGCCCTAGTAGAATAAGTTCAGTTTCGGAACGATGAGAGTTGATAAAGTTTAGGACATCATTGAATCCATGTTTAGGGTCCCTGGGTGGGATGTATACGGAGACAATAGTCAGGGCTTTATGGTTGGGACCTAGGACGATTTTTATTGGCAGAATCCGGGCTGAGGCAGGAAGTGATGGAGTTGCTACAGGGTGCCAAGACAGGGAGTCTTTGATATAGATTGCGTAACCACCGCCTTTTTTGGATATCCGGTCCAGCCTGTGGACATTGTAGCCCTGTATTGTTCCTGCTGAGTCAGGAACTTTAGGTGTCAGCCAAGTTTCCACCACTGCAAGGATGTCAGGGTTGTGTTGGCATATGAAGGCTTGGAGTGCATCCAGCTTTGGTAGTAGGCTGCAGATATTAATAGTTGCAAGGATAAGGGCACCTGGAGTTTGTGTGTGACCTGAGCTTCTAGGGCCAGGATTGGGATGGACGCTGCCTGAGATGAGATGGAGGAGGAGGAGTAGGAGTTTTAAGGAGCAGAGTCACAGCTCTTTGAGAAATAGTTTTGATTGTTGTTTTCTGGAGTAAGTTGCAAGGTTCAGGCGGTGTCCCATATGGACTGCAAGGTGGTACAGTGTAGAGGTGGCCACACTTATTGAGAGTAGTGGTTGGGTTAAAGTAACCAGGAATATCCAATCGTGCGCCCAAGCACAAGACTCGAGTGGAAGTGAGAGTTCCCTTGGAGTAGCAGTGGAAACCAGAGTAGAGGGTGGCGGGGTGGGGTGGGGGTGGGGTGGCTAGGACCAGGAGAGGGAAGAGGGGCCAGGACAAGGAGGAGGAGGCGGAGGAGAGGCAAGAGAAAGGCAGAGAGAGACCACATGGCTTACGTACTAGATAAAGAGATAGAGATATAGCCCTCTAGTGGTGAGAGGATATAATCTGCTAATGGAAAAGTCAAAAAAAAAAAGCTCTAAATTCACTTCTAATATCAACTCAGAACTTAAAATGACTGTAAGGATTAAACAAATTATTAAACCCTAGCACGTAAATTCAACTAGAGACACAGAGGGAGATTTCATGACGTTCAAAGGAAGAAAAGCAGGCTGTGATGTATTACTGCGAAAATCATAAACATACTTTCATGTCCTGAAAGGTGGAAGCTTATCATGAGATCAATGAGATGTCATTTGATGGACATGAGTCATGCTGAGGATTGCAAAATTAATACCTTGAAAAGACATCTTTTTTTTTTTTATTAGATATATTTTTATATATAATCTGACAGAGGAGGAGCTAGATGACCTCACACAAAAGGGGTTGGCAAATACAGTTTACTTTAAGGAATAATTCTGTTTTACTTAGATACTTTTTATCTAGACTCTGACAAAGAAACATCGGTGAGCACTGTAAACAGGTATCTAGAAAGAGAGTCAAATCTAAGTACTGTAAGTAGGAATTGCACTGTTTAAACCTTGTTCTTTTAAAAGATGTGTATGTCTTGTGATATAACAGTTCTGTATTTTGTGTTTCACATATTTTTATCTATTTTAGTAAAATTCTTTTTAGAGCATACTTGGTCTGTCTTTGAATTTTCTTCTATTTGTAAGAAAAGTATATATGGTTATAGCAGACATTAGGCATACGCTTGAAGGGTGATACCAAACTGGAAAGAGAAGCATTTTAAATCAGAGGTCTTTATTAAAGTTTTTAAGGGTTCACCTCTGTATACCTGGTTAGGTGCCCATAGGCAAAGATATCTGGCCCTGAAGACAGAAATATCTGAGCCTGTGCATTGGGTATGCTAGCAAGAGGGTCACAGTTTGAATCCCTTCAAGACTTGAGACCAAAGGTTGATCTGAACTCACAAAACAGACAAGAGGGTTACCTTGTTCTGTTAAACTGTTCACAAGACCATGCTCGGAGGTTGGCACTTTGGGAGTAGAGGGCCTGACCTGCTGAGTGGGTTTGTGACAATAATTTGTTGTATTGTACTCTGTGTGTCTGTGCTGTATATCAGGCTTTTATTGTTATCTGTGCTTTTATTGTGATCCTGGGCCATGCCTGTAAAAGGAGTTACAGCTCCAATGTACTTAGACACTTAAACAAACAAACTAGCAAACTCCCTGTCTGGTGTGGAGCTGGAAGGACTTCCACCATACACCAGGTGGTACCAAAATCTTAAAAGCAGCCAACATCCTATCTGGTGTAGAATTACAAATTATGCATCTTGGAATACTGTGCAGCAGACCTATTTAATGGTATTCTGAGGCCTCATTTGTCATAGGGCTGTCTTATCAATTACAGAGGTTTATGAACACAGGAAAATACAAAATCACCAGCAAAAGAAGTCCATTATGGCCTACTGAGTCTGCTTGATGGGATGGTCATGCATCTGGTGTTACATGGTGCTCTGTCCCCCTTTTCCCTCACACTCTTACTCTCACCTTGACTTTATTCCACCCCCTCTTATATCCCCCAACTAGTTTCTGGTTTACAGCCTCGTTTGGTAGCCTGTTCCGCCCTGTCACCGCTTTCTCTGGGAAGAATTGTCTCCTGGCCACCTTCTGGAACTTTTCTCCTTCCAATTTACAACTGTACCCCCTAGTCTTCTTGTTTTAATTGAACCCTACAAAAGATCATCCTGATTGACCTCCTTCACTGACTTCAGTGCAGACATAACATCTGCTAAGCTCGAGTCCCTCTCCATCCACCTTCTTCTAGGTGAAAACAAATCACTATGACCACAACTTATCTCCCACATGGTATCCCCCATCTGCTCTTGATTCTCTTCTTGACATCAAAAATACTCTTGCTCGCTCTCTCTCAATAGGATGTGGATTCTACTCAGGGATTTCAACATAAACTGGACCGCCTGTCATTTAGATTATGCCAAATCTGCATCTCTGACCTTGGTCTACAAAAACTTATCTCCTCCCCTACTAAGACTAACTATAAAACTGACTCCCAGTCTGTCATTGACTGAATCATTGTCTCCAACCCCTCCAGAATCCTTGAAGCTGGGGCACTTCCAGACTGCTTAAGTGACCACTGTGCCACCTTTTGCCACTCGTCCAAGCATTCCCCCAAGCCTCCTCCCAACTTCATCTACCCGAGACATTTAAATGGCAAGGTCCTTGCTGACATTTATTTTATTTTATTTAGCTTTTGTTAACCGGGTAAGTGCACTACCCATAAAATGACTATTTTCAGGCACGACCCGGGAGAGTACAGACATGCAGAAACTTAACAGGATAACAATTTATAAGTGCTTTACACACAAAGAGTTAAAGAGGATACAATATATCAAAACATACAACGTAGAGTGCTTTACATACAATGAGTTAAAGTGGATACAATATATCAGAGACATACAGAGTACACCATTCATAAGTTCATAAGTGCCTACCTATGCAATGAATAGAGAGGACCTTGGACAATAAATTATCAGGTGACATTACTCAGGCCTTTCACCAGGTCGACTGGTCCTTCACCTCAACCATGGCAATACTGATCTGGTCATTGACTGCTTCTCAGTTATCTTTACTGGTGCCTGTGATAAATTTGCTGCCCTAAAGAAAACCTGGGTCTGGGACCACATCTGTGAGTGAATCACCCCTGACATCCTCAAACTGATGCGGGGGGGAGAGAGAGAGAGAGAGATAGGGCCTGGACCAAACACAGAAGGCATGGTGACCCCACCCAACTCACATACAAAACCCTTTGGAAGAAATGCAAAGCAGCTCTCAGGTCAGCCAAGGTTAATTTTCTCCACAGCAATCAGCTTGGGGATAATTCCAATCCCAGGCATCTTTGGGGAACCCTGAACAACCTCCTAGGTAGGGACAGGAAAGCTGAACCCATCACCCTCAGGCATGACAATTAGAGCTCACCAGTGACCCCTCTGATGCTGCCAACTTGTTTAACAAATTCAAGGATTTGGATAAATACAGCCTCCCCTACCCCATACCAAGATTCTGCCAAATCACCCACACTCCAGCCCCCCCACACCACACCTTGGTACCATTACAAATTTCTACTTCCGTGCTCTGTTACCCTATGACACCATCAAGCTCGTCCACTCAAATAACCCCTGACGTTGTAAAGGAGTGGACAGGATAGATTACAAAATCCTTAAATTTGCCATCCCCCCCCCCACAGCGGTCCCACTCACCAACATCTTAAACCGCTCCCTTTTGCACCAGTATTTTCTCCCGCAGCTGGAAAATGACCATAGTCAATCCCCTGTTTAAATCTGGCTCCAGAACTGAGGTTGGCAACTACAGGCTAATATCCCTCCTTGCTCCCCCTCTCCAAGATTCTGGAAAAAGTGGTTTATTCCCAAGTCACCTCCTTTCTCAACAGTTACAACATCCTCACTGATGCCCAACGTGGCTTCACAGCTGCTCACAGTACTGAGACCGCCTTAGTCAGGTTCACCAGGGATATCTATGGAGCTATAGACAATGGTCTATACATGGGCTCGGTATTCATGGAACTGACTAAGGCCTTCAACCTTGTCGACCATGATCTACTCCTGTACACCCTCTCAGATCTCCACTTTTAAAACAATGTTGTCAAATGGGTCAGGAACTATCTGACCAATAGATCACAGATAACCAATTTGGATGGACACCACTCCTCCGAATGCTCCATTAAATACGATGTTCCCCATGGCTCTATCCTGGGCCCCCTCCTTTTCACACTCTTCATCAATAAGCTCCCTGAAGTCTGTTCGAACACTAAAATGGTCCTTTAGGCAGATGATGCTGCACTTTACTGCAGCAACAAAAACCCAGAAGAGATGCTCACATGCCTACAATCGGACTTTCTGAAGCTACACTCTTGGTTCTCCAAGAAAGACATGGTTCTTAACTAAAAAACCAAAAAAAAACAAATGCATGGTTTTCTCCAGACCCAGGAAACCTACAATCCCCATCTTACCCTCTCGGACAACCTTAGGAATGGTATAGAACTAGTATCTGAATTTAAATACCTAGGTATCATACTCAGTCCCCACCTGTCCTTCAGCCTCCACATCTCCAATGTGATTAGCAAGATCCACATGAAGCTAAGACTACTATACAAGATCCGGAAGTTCCTACTACCCGACTCGAGACTCCAACTAGCTAGCTCCCTTCTCCTACTGCTATTGATATTAGGATTCATCATTTACACCCCCCTGTAAATTCTCAGCTCTTTAGCAAATGAAGATCAAGTTACAATAATATAATCCACTTTGTCACTGGTCTTCCCTGGAGAACGCAGCACTGCACCCTATACAAAGCACTGACTGGCTCCCCCTTGCCTGACCAGAGGAGCCTCTAGTAAGGTCTTTAACATCCCTTTTTTTCACACCTCTGTTGCTCAAAATTCCCTCACCTATAATGGCACAAAGATTAATAACCAGCTCCTTCCTGCACTACTGGCCTGCAGCACTACCCATGCCTTTCAAAGATTCCTTAAGAGTCACCTCCTTACAAAGTTCACTTGCACTTGCTCCTCCATCACCTATGGTACCCAAGTTCTGACCCCCACCCACCCCTTCTAAATACCCCATCTCTCCCAATCTTGTCTTTCCATCTTCCTCCTCTACCCCCTTTCCCTTACACTTTATGTCTGTGTACATCTCGCCCTGAAAATCATTACAGGATATCCTTACTTTGCTACTGCTTATGAATCCCTATCACTTTTGTTGATTCTGACTTGCCAGTCATTATTGTACCTTGCACCTTTGTTCCCCAATGACTCTTACTGAATTCCTGTATACATGATATTACCAAATGAACACCGTCCACAAGCACCGATATGGTCCCTGGTGATCTAATGGCACCCCTCCCCCCTCTGTAATGGTGATCGCCAATAATGGAATGGAACGTAATCCCTGGTAGTCTAGTGGCATCCCCCTCCATCCTGAGGGTACTATTTACAGTGCTTGTACAGTGCTGTGTTACTGTAGGGTGATTGGAGCATCAAGATGGAGTGGAGTTTCACTAGACTACCAGGGAGGGTGTTCTTTTTTATTATAGGGTAATCAGAGCATCAGGAGGGAGGGGGGTGCCACTAGACTACCAGGGATTACTGTCTATTTGTTATTGGCGATCACCTCTATGGGGAGGGAGGGGGGTACCACTGGACTACCAGGGATAATATAACCTTTTATTTCTAGTGATCATGGCTACGGGGAAGGAGGAGGGTACCACTAGACTACTAGGGATATTTAAACCTCTACTTCTAGCGATCGTGGCTACAGGGAGGGCGGGGAGTACCGCTAGGCCCACTCTGGCAGCACCACATGCTGTGCAGGGTGCTATGTGCATTTCGCTGGCCAGCCCTGCACAACTCATGCAAATGGGGCCAAAATGACATGCAAATGGCCCCATTTATGCCTTGTATACATTATGGCTCCATTTGCATACAACCAGCTGAATATCAGGAATTTGCACGCAGTGTAACTCCGTTGCACTGGCGCAGTTGCCATTCCTGGTATTCAGCCCTGTCGGGTTGTGGGGTGCGCCAGCGCATGGTATTTGAGCAGTACACATTACCTGTTATATTCAGAAGAGATGCGCCATTGCTCATCTCCTTTGAATATATCCCTGAGTTGCACCAGCGCCACATGAACCATTGCCAGGTGCACTTCTGAATATCGGGGCCACTATGTATTATGTACATCTATTATCTTGTATCTTTGTAACTACTTGTACAATTGGACGTCTGTGAAAATGGACATTTTTGCTCACATACTTTCCAGTATAAAATAAACTTGATTGATTGGTTGATTGATTGACCTTGTTTATACCTTTGAGGTACTTGATGGTCTCTGTCATGCTCATTCCCTTCTTTTCTATAGTGACTACATGTACAGATTCTCCAGTTTTTACACAGACGAAAGTCCCTGTTGAACCTGAATCATCCTTGTGGCTCTTCTCTGTACTGCCTCCAGCTAACTGATGTCTTTCTTGTAGTAGCAGCTCCAATACTGCACACAGTACTCCAGATGTGGTTGCACCATAGATCTGTATGAGGGCAGTATGAGCTCTTTCCTTGGTGAACCGTCTTGTTATGCAACCTATCATCTTGTTTGCTCTGCCACTGCCTTGATGCATTCTGTAGAGGATTTCGGATTGCTCATAATTGCAATCCCCAGGTCTTTCAGTGGTTTAGTATACCTATAAGGCTCTCTGTAATGTTATACCACCCTACATCTCGGCCATGTTCCAGAAGACCTCTATCTTCTATAACCTGACAGCCTGTAAGTTCATCCTGTTAAGGTCCCCAGATATGCATCTAGATACGGCAGGATGGCTTTCAGCTGGCTTGCCCCCATGTGTTGGAATAAGTTACAATCCTCACTCAAATGAAGTTCATTGTTTAGTTTCCACTTGTTCAAGCAGTTACTTGAAACTCACTGCACTGATAAATGCACTTGTCATTAGGCTAGCTCATCTTTTGTATTTTGATTGCTGTTTGTTTTAATTACTATGCTTTGTGCTTTTATTATTTGCCACTACTATACATCACCCTAGTATTTTAATGGTACCTGCTGAATGTAATTCCATACATAACTTTGTAATGCTGTATTGTATATTGCTACTGATTTATGTACTGTCACTGTGCTGTCCTGTCCTGTCCTATCCTATGCTATCCTATCCTATGCTATCCTATCCTATCCTGTCCTATCCTGTCCTATGCTATCCTATCCTATCCTATCCTGTCCTATCCTATCCTATCCATCCTATCCTATGCTATCCTATCCTATGCTATGCTATCCTATCCTATCCTGTCCTATGCTATCCTATCCTATCCTATCCAGGACCTCCTTGCAAATGAGCACTGCTCAGTGGAGCTTCTTCCATGTAAAATAAATCAAACAAACACATATGTTAATTAGAATGTACATCAACACATAAGCAGGGCACCACTGTGTCGAGTGAGCAGAAAGTAGGAACTGTGGGGCAGTCATGACTAACAGGATGCTCTGGATCTCTTCTCAGTGCCTCAGCTATTGGAGGGAGCAGATGTTGTAAACTGAGCTCGTGGGTGCTGGAGCAGAAATCTGTTTCCTAAGAGCCAAGGCCAGTGAGCAACAGCAGGCACTGCACATGATAGTGTCTCACCAGGTCTAGAGGTCAAACCGGAGCCAGTGGACCATAGTCAGAAGGGAGGGTGGGAGGAAATGTAAGGGTCTATCAGCAGCGCAGTTGGTACTCATCTCTAACAGGATTCATGAACTGTTGGAGGAGGTCCCTTGGACTCCCCAGGAAAGGGCAGGGCCAGCACTCCTTATATGGAGGCTCTAGTCAATTTACATGAGTCAGGGAAGGGTGGGAGCCCCAAAGGGGGTAGTAAAACAGCCATGGTAATAAGAGGTTCAGTTGTCAGGGGCACGTGTAGGATAGGTTTCATTGGTTTCATATGTGTTATATGAGCTAAGTAAGGCAGATGCCCATAACAGCGCACCCTTTTCTTAAGAAGAATTTCCTAATATATTATTCCTCATGCAAAACTCATCCAGTTTTGTTTTGAACTGTTGCATACTTCTGCTTCTTACTATCGCTAGTGGAAGAGTGTTCCACATTGCCACTACTCTTTGATTAAACCAGGTAGCCCTTTTCTTAATGTGATTTATATATGCCTTAAGACTTAGGGCCCAATATTCAAAACTTAGCCCTGTGGCAAAATTTGCACTGCCCGGCATGCAAAAATTGCCCGGAACCATTTACACACTATGTTCAAAGGAATAGCCCATCGGATAAATCAGATGACTATAGCATGCAAACAAAGGCGTGGAAATGGGGCTGAGAGTGCAGTGCAGAAATAGCCCTGCAAATAAGACAGCTCTGAATATAGCAACAGGGCAATGCAAACTGCAACAGCAGCCTAGTGCCCACAGAGGTGGAGCAGTGAAAAGTTGCAGTAGGTGGCCAATGTGGATGTTAGCAATGAAGTGGTGAACAATGACTGCAAACAGCATTGCAGGCAAGACATGGCAGAATTGTGCTATGGTTCTGACAGGATTACCTGGGGCTAACTCGACTGCCCAGCACTAACATATTAGCTCAGTGCAAACACATTAACCCGGGGCTAAATTCTGATATATTCAAAGCTCCTATGCAAATAAGCCTGCTCAGGCAATCCGTGTGCAGACAGCCACATTAGCATCTCATCATGGCCTGCTTTGCATACATTACCATGGTATTGCCCGATGCTATAGCAAGGTGTACACAGCTCCACCCATAGATCAGACTGGAACTACAGGTCTGTAGCTGCAGCCTGTGTGTGCTGACAGCTCCACCTGTATGTCGGACCTGGGCAACAGTTCTGTAGCTGCAGGCTACCTTTGCACACAGCATCAGAGTCTATGGAACACCATAATAGTGGGTCAGTTTCCCTGGTAGTTTAGTGGCCCCCCCAGCCCTGATACCCAAACCCCCAGACATGTAGTAATGTAATAAGGAAAACATCCTCCTCAGTGGCATAAAGGAGGATGCCAGTCTAGCTATGTGTACTCTCACATTGTTACAATAGAAAAATGTGGGTCTTTCATCTACTGAATGACGCTACATGGTATGTTCAATGGTGACAAACTGAAACTGTACCATCTGTAAGTGAGCCAGTGTTATTATACCAGGCAGTGTATCTGTCTGATAGCGACCATTGGTGCCTACTGTTACGCATGCTGTGTGTAAATGTCAATACAAGATTAAACTACACAGAAATATATGTTCATATAGGGCACCAGTCATAAATGTCATGACATAATGCTGTCACCCTTATGAGAATCATACAAGTGACAAGGTTGTAATATTACTTACAAAACCATAGCATGCATCAAAGAAATTCTGAGGGCAATAAGAAACAATAAATATGCCATAATCCCTGGTAGTCTAGTGGTCCCATTCCCTGACCCTTGATCCCTGGTACATGTTTATAATCACAACTTTCATTTCCCTGGTGGTCTAGTGGTCCCCCTCTCCACCCCAATCCCCAATCGTGGACACATGTTGTTATTAGAAACCCTCTCTGGGCATGGTAGTCTACTCATACCCCACCCCCAATCTCCCATGATAAAAATCATAGTATCCCTAGTGGCCCAGTTGACTGTTCCAGCCCTGATCCCCCGTATAGTGCAAACCCAATTACCTGGTGGTCTAGTGGACCCCCACCCTGCAGTGCCTACCGCCCCCCTCCCCCATCCCATAACAGAGCCAGCGGCTGGCTCAAGCCACCACTCATCTCCATGGCCAACCACCAACTGAGCTCTGAATGGCGTGTACTGCACAATACATGCTCATTGGAAGCTCAGTCAGTAACTAACTGCAGAAAGTGAAGTGGGCTGAAGTCGGTGCTAGCTCCATTACAGGATGGGAGGGGTTGGAGTGGTAGGCACTGCAGGGTGGGGGGAGGGGGTGTCCATGAGACCACCAGGTAATCGGATTTACACTATACAGGAGATCGGGGCTGGAGAAGTCCACCTGACCACCAGGGATAATATGACACTTATCATGGGAAATCGGGGTGGGGTGGGGGTAGATCACCATGCCCAGTGAGGGTTTCTAATAACAGCATGTGCTGGGGATTGGGGATCAGGGCTGGGGCACTAGACTACCAGGGAATGTGAGGTTTATTATTATAACATGTGTCCATGATCAGGGATCGGGGTAAGAGAGGATCACTAAACCACCAGGGAAATGACAGTTGTGATTATGACATGTATCAGGGATCAGGAAGGGGGGGCACTAGACTGTCAGGGAATATGTACAGTGCTTATGCACAACATGTATTGGGGATTGGGGCTGGGGGGGAAACTAGTCCACCAGGTTGCCTTACATCAGGCACTCCATACAGCTTGTGTCGGTGCTGTGTCCACGCCCCCCATCTTTACTTTGCCCTGGGTAAAGACATGCTTTTCTTCGGCGGTGATTTGCTCCATGCTATAAGTCATGTTAACTCCTGTTGTGCAGTGCTATATGTTTGAATAGCCCAGAGTGCATGTATGCATGTCCCCGCCCCTCACTAACTCCTGTGCATACATTATATTTTAGCACTGATGCTACCATGTTTCGCCGGCACTGTTTCGGCTTTTAAATATAGCACTCCAGAGCTATTGTGGTGCAATTCTGGTGCAAATGGTTTGTGCCCAGTCCAACCTTTTGAATATCTATCTCCCAATGTTGTGGTGTTGATTTTTGATTTCCAACCCTAAACAGTCCAATAGGTCATCATTTTCAAAAGCATTGTACACCAAGCATAAATCCCCACGCATCCTTCTATACTCCAGAGGATATAAACCCAACATATCAAACCTTTCTTTATATCTTAGATTTTTAACAGCTGATGCCATCTGAGTAGCCCTGTGTTGGACCCTACCGGGTCATAATGTTGTACGCTTAATAGCATATAACATTATAGCTAACCCGAGACAGCGCTGTCCATGACAGCGAATGGTGAAATACCGCGTATACTGCTATACGCGGTATTGCACCATTTATAGAATCCCAGGCAGAGGATAAGACCTCTGCTGGGATTGGGTTCTGCTGAGCAGCTGCTGTGGCTCACTGGACTGAGCCACAGCAGCAGGAACCCAGGCGCTGCATCTGGGACTGGGTTTGATACCCGGTCCAAGGCATTTTATTTTTTTCCCAAACTTATATGCTCCTAGAGATAATCCCCCCTAGAGTTGAGAATCCTTAGTGGGGGGGGTTCAGTGGTACAGCCCCCCACAACAGGGTGTGTGGGGGCAGAGCCCCCCCATAGAAAAAAGACTTATGCTGCATGGCAAAATCATGCTGTATTGGCAGCATGATTTTGCCATGTGGCATAATGTCTTGCGACATTATGCCCCTGTGCCACATTGAACTCCCTCCAGGATTTTTATTTCAGCTTTTGTGCTTGGGGACCAGAGCTGTGCACAATATTCCAGATATGGTCTAACCAGGGAAGTATATAATGGAGCTATTACTCTTCTAGCCCTACTCTGAATGTGTCTTCTGCTGCTACCCAAAACACCACTTGTCCTCTTTACCATCAGATTTATTTATTTATTGAATTGATTCACCAGGAAAGGCACACTGAGTAAAACAATGTTCGTCTCCCAGTGCTACCTGGGGGGAAGGGAACAAGGGGGTGGATAACACGCAGGTTATCAAACATTTTATCAACATACATAAAATTATCATAATAATGTAATGACAATGCATATATTTATATAATTTACAATTTGGCAGTTGCAGAGGAGTAGTATTTGACAGCTAAAGATAGCGCAGTAAAACTAAAATGTACAGCAAAACAAATTAGATACAATGCCCGTATGCTTAAATGGAGTACAAAATCGGTGCTGTGGATTTGTTATAAGATATAAATGACAGTGTATTTTAAACCTTAAGTCATTTGATACTTTTTATTTGGAGGTCTGGTTCCTCTGTTATTTCTCTTAATATATGCTCTTTAAATATGTACTTAGCTTTGTTGTTATTTCTACCCAAGTGCATTACAGCACATTTTTCCACATTGAAGTCTAATTTATGTTTCAAGGCCCATTGTTCTAAATGTGTTAATTAATCTTGCAATTTATCGATTTCAGAGGAATTTTGCTCTAGTGATCATATTTTTGTATCATCTGCAAATTTTGAGACCACATCCCATCTCCACTGGACACTAACGCCACATAAATATTAAATAGGCAGGGTCCCTGTACCTATCCCTGTGGTAGATAACTGGTGATGTCAGCCCACTCAGATGCACTTTATGTTCACTTTCTGTTTCCTATTGGTGAGCCATGAATTTATCCATGCCACTATCTTAGTGTTTAAACCTATGTTAAGTAGAACCTCCACTGGTTGATTATGTGGCACTTTGTCAAAGGCCTTACTGTAGTCCAGAAAAAACTTGTCCACCAGGTGCCCTTTATCCAAAGCCTTTCTGGCCTTGTTGAAGAAATCTATCAAGTTTGTCTGACATGATTTTTTTATTTATTTAAAATGTGATAACAGGGAAAGGCACACTTAGCCGAGGCTTGTTTCCAAGTGCCACCCAGGGTAGGGGTAACATGTGAGTACAACAGTGATACAAAACAATGAACAGTACACAGTATGCAATTCTAGTTATGGTAAGGGGATTCATAAACAGGGCAAAATAATAACAATACAGATACAGTTGCCACCATACCTCTCAACTGTCCCTGATTTTCAGGGACATCCCTGATATTGCTTCAGAAATTTCCTCTGCCCCTCATACAATTTGTACTTTTGTGACAGAACAGTGGGTATTGCAATCATAAAATAATGTCAGACTTTAAAGTTAAAGACTTGTTGTTCTTCAGAAAATGCATCTCAACACACATCCCTTGATTCTGTCAGCTTTCTGACTGAATACTACCAATTTTTAAGATGTGTCCCTGATTTTGGGTCTTTGTCCCTGATTTATTGAAGCCTTGTCCCTGATTCATGAGGCAAGAGGTTGAGAGGTGTGGTTGCCACAACAGTTCAGGAGTAGGTCAGACAAGAGACAAACAGGATTGGAAACTCTAATTAAAAAGTTTAACAGGATCAGAGTACTCTGCCCTGCACTGGGGCACAGGGGAGTAGGGAGGGGTAGACTTTGAAACTCAGACTACTAAGGGGGGGTGGTAGCTCAGATAGTGGGGGAAGGTTGAGAGCACTATGAGCATTGTGGGGAAGGGAGAAATATGAAGAGTCTTATGAAAGAGAAGAAAGAGGAGGATATGCAAAGATCTGAGGGAAGTTTGTTCCAGAGTAGTGGGAAATGATAGGAGAAGGCAGATTGGCCAGCAGCAGAATGAGGGTGAGGGATAGAAAAGGTGTAAGGGTCTCTGTGGTGTGTGGAGTACATTGAAGAGGTTGCTTGAGAGAGGCGGGAGGAGAGGTAGGGGGAGTCATCATTTTAGATACCAGCTCCTGGTGGATGGGGAGAGGGAGGCTATCCTTGTGGCGATAGAGGACTGCAAGCTTAGGTCAGAGTCTGGTTCAGATGGCGTCTATGTGGGTTCTGAAATCTAAGTGGTTATCCAGCCAGACCCCTAGGAATTTAAAAGCTTGGACCATCTCTAAAGGGGAACCATCGAGAGTATAGAAAACTGTGGTAGACTGGAGGGTAGCCAATTTCTGTCTAGAGCCGAACGTCATAGCAACTTTTTTTTTTGTATTGAGTTTTAGTTGGTTTGACTGAAACCAGGTTTGCACTCTGTTGAAGTCTTGCTGGAGAGGAGATTGGACGCAGTTTGAGGATGGACTGGAGGTAAAAATAACCGTATCGTCTGCGTACAAATGCATGTTGGAGGAGTTGCAGATGGAGCAGAGGTCATTTATAAATTGGGAGACTAGGATGGAGCCAATGATCGAACCTTGAGGAACACCGGGAAGGATAAGAAGAGGGGAGGAAAGTGCATCACCTATATGGACAGATTGCTGCCTATCGTGTAGATAGGAGTGGAACCAGTTAACAGCTGGATATGAGGGATCAGCAAATTTTAGTTTATGTAGCAGGAGGGTGTGGGAGACTGAGTCGAATGCCTTTGCCAGGTCTATGAAAATGGTGGCTGTAATATGACTCTAGTCCATTGCTGAGAAAACAGAATTAGTGACCCACAACAAGGAGGACAGGCCCATAGAAAGCATTTTGAAAGTGGTAAGGCCATAATGTTGATATCCAAGACATTAAGGCTGGGGGTCTGGGAGCCGCCTGGCTGCCAGAAACTCTGGGGGTCTAGACGCTCTGTGGTGAGTTTTGGGGCTTTTATTGAAGATAAAAGACACTTTTATTTGCAATTTTCATACCCCTGATTCCTGTGGGGGAAAAAATTCCCCTGGAGTTAGGGGTGTGGCACACCCGGGCTGGCCTTGGAGCCTGCAGCTGCAACTGGAGAGGGCCAAATGACTAAGCAACAATGCCATCAACCACTCACCCACCCTATGATGAGCATTATTGCAATGTTCCTTGAAACATTTTTCTATAAAGGCTGGGAGTTTGGGGGTCACTAGCCCCCAGAAGCTGTTGAGTTCTGGATGCTCTGTGGTGAGTTCTGGGGCTTTTTCTGAAGTTTAAACACACTTTTGTAATGTCTTTCCCACCCCTGACTCCTGGGAAAAAAATTATTTATTCTCCAAGGGTGCGGGAGGCTGGCAGTCAGATTGTCCCACACCCTTGACTCCAGGGGAAAGAATAATGTTTTCCCAGGAGTCAAGGGTAGGAAAGACATAAGAAAAGTGTAATAATTCAATAAAAGCCTCCAAACCCACCACACAGCAACTGGACCCCAAGAGCTTCTGGAGGCCTAACACCCCACCTCCTGCCTTTATATAAAAATATTTCACACAGGACATTGTAATAATGCTGCTTATCGTGGGGTGGGTGGGTGGTGGATGATGGAATTGTTGGTCAGCCAGTCCCACCCAGCTGCAGCTGCAGGTCCTAAGGCCAGCCAGACCAGCTGCCTTCTAGTGTCTCCCTCCCCCACCTTGCTTCTTCTGTTCTCTCTTCAGCACCATAACTGAGACAAACAAGTCTCCTTTTTTATTTTAGATACAGGAACTCTAGAGTAGGAAAGGGTTCGTTCAGCAGTACCCCATCAGCTGCTGCATTCCAGTCAGTGTTTTCTGAGCTTCCCCACTTTGTTACTTCAGTCTATTCTCTCTCTCAGCACCACCTCTGAGCCAAGCTAACAGATCATCCCCTCTCCCTTGGCTGGAGATCTTACTTTGTTTTCACTTCAGTACACCTCCACCACCTGTGTTGTCTTTTCTCCCTTTGCTCATGTCCTTTTCTGGCTGCTCTTCTGGCCCCCTCCAAAACTTACTTAGTCAGTACTGAGTTTGCCCGAGGCTGCCAACCTGCCACTGAGGCTAACTGTGTGAGCCCCCTTCCCTGGGATAATATCAGTCTCCCACCGCCAATGCTACCTTTCTATCTCACAAAGGAAATTCCTCTGAGTCTTCTGTCCTTGCTGTTCTTTTCCCCAGCATCCAAGCCCCCCCTCCCAAATGTCTGGTTAGGTGTGTAGTAAGTGCCTGCACAGAACTGTTTTTTTTTTCAGTTTTGATCACACACACACACACACACACACACACACACACGAGTGATTAAGTCAGTTTTTATCAACTGATGGAATCAGACATCAACCAGCCCAAAACATCTGTGATGTGCAATACAAGGGAATGAAAACTGGGTCCTAGAGCTGCTTCTACTCATGCTGTGGCTGCCCATATGCATCAGTCTGTCACCTACCACACAACGAAACAAGCTCTGGTACACAGAGCACAGAAAAAGACATAAATCACCAATCAGTTCCGATGTCATGTGCTCTGATCTGCTGAACAACCTCCATCCTCCATAAAGAACCCTAGTTGGCTTTCTTGATTGTTTGCAGTCTGCTGCATCAATGGAGACTCAGTGCCCCATGAACAAAACAAAGTAAGAAGTGCTGAGCTGCTCTCTGCTGCCACCCTGCCACATGGCTCTGTACAGCAGACGTCAACAGAGTGATAGAAGTTTTAACTCATTACTTGCTGGGTGGGCAGTTGCTAGGAATCACTCTGCAGTCTACAATTTTTTGGTTTTTGGAACTAGGGGACAAAAACTGGTACGGCCAAGCCTTACTGGTTCCTACGATCCTGAAGGAGAAAATGGTCAGGTGTTGTTTCCTAAAACCTGACTGCATTGGTAAGAGAGCATTGTTTGCGGCAAGGTACTCAGACAGCCTGGAATGAATGAGTGACTCCTGAAGTTTGGCAAGAGATGGGAACAGAGAAATAGGCCAGTAGTTCTTGGGAGTAGAAGGATTGCTACCCTTGTGTAGAGGTAACACCTTTGCAAATTTCCAGGCATTGGGGATGGTGGAGGTTGGGAGGTAGAGGTTAAGGATGTGGGCTAAAGGGGTGGCTATGGCAGGGGCAGAGATTAGGGGAAGCCTAGGGTAGAGACTGTCAGGGCTGGTTTTAGCAGGATTGAGAGCAGTAAGAGTTGTATAGACTTCATGGGGGAGAACGGTGGGAAGTGGAACTCGGTAGGGGGAGTGTGTGAGTCAGGCAGGATGGAAGAGGAGTCTGTTGGGATGAGAGTAGGGTTAGCGGGGAGTGCACAGGTGGCAAAGAATTTATTGAATATCTCTGCTGTCTTGGAGGGGTCAGAGACAGGGGAGCCATCAGTTTTGAGGACCGGGGAGGCCTGCTGAGCTAGGGGATCAAGGAGAGAGCATAACACTTTCCAGAACAAGGCGGGTGTGTTTTCATCTTGTTGCAGGTGGGACCTGAAGTATTTAGTCTTGGAGAGGTGGACGGCTCTGGTGCAGTTATTTCTGAGTGGTTTGTAGGGCTGTTTGGGATGAATACATTTTATAGTGGGTCCAAGCTTTTTCCCTGGCTCTGCATTTGATCAGCAGGTCTGTCATAATCCAAGAATGATGGTGATGTTTTACTCTAGCTTTCTTTAAGGGAGCATGGAGGTTCCAAATGTGGGTAAGTATGCTAGAGAAGAAGAATAGGGCAAGGTCAACATCAAGGGCTGAAAATATAGGTTACCAATCTGTCAGGGTGAGATCACGGAGGAGGGCTGCTGAGTCTCAAGCATAGAGAGGGCAGGTCCAGATGTATTTAAGGACAGAATGGAGGAAGTGTATCTTATGTACTCAATAAGTGATGCAGAGATCCCTGAGAGCATTCAGTAGGATGTCTGCTGCCATGATGTAGTGGGGGTGGGAGGATAGCACCCAGTCTAGCAGGGAGTGGTTTTGGGAGCGATGGTTTATATGGGTGATATACACGATCTCCCGTTGGTGAACCTGTGCTGTATTTTAGCAGTTATACCTTCCTTATTGATAAATTCTTCAATCACCTCCTTTAATACTCTTTCCAAAACTTTCCCTAGCACTGATGTCAGACTCACTAGTCTATAATTCTTGCTTTCTTTCCTGAACCCTTTTTATGTTGGCGTGCTTGCGCAGCCAACATCTTGCGAGTAGTACAGATTTGGAGGCGCGGTCACTGTTGGGCGAATGCAGGGCATGCACCAGTAGGTGCTTCCCTCATTCCCCAATCAACCAGCAGCAGGGGCCAACACCCTGCCTATCTAATCAGGTGAAGACATCACAGAAAATGTCCACTGCAATGAGAGCGAAGCTCTCATGCAGCTTAACCACAACACGCCTCTCCCTACGTGCAGGCAACATGGTGGCAGTGACTGCCGCTGTTGCCTGTCAACCCCCCCTTCCTTTATTGTGTGCCGATGAGGGTTCCCAATCCCCATCGGCATCATGTAACACCCCCTTTCTTTGATTGCCGAGGGGGTGCCCAATCCCCCTCAGCATCATGCGCCCCCTCAACAGGTTTTTCTTTGCCAACAGGGGCCTAATCCCCATCAGCATGTATCCCTCCCTCCCCTTGAATTTTGCCTATGGGGAGCACTCCCCATCGGCATAATGATATCCCCTCTTTTTGCTTGCTGAGGGGTGCCCTATCCTCGACTCCGGCCCTCTTTACTTGTTTGCTTGACGGGGTGCCCAATCACCCATTGTCTAAAGCATGCACACACACACACACACACACACACACAGACACACACACAAGGTGGCATGCTGGGAGCCCACCCCAGCATGCCAAAGCACCTATTAAAGTGAAAACGGTCCCCAATGTCTTATTTTTATTTTTAACTTATAAAGCAAAATGGTCCCTCGTAGTCTCCAACCCCCTCCCACAACCTACACCCACCCACTGCACACCCTGCCTCCCACCCCCTCACTCCATACTTACCTCCGAGTCTGGCGCAATGATCTTGGTGGACCGGGAACACATCTGCACTCTTCAAAGCCGACCACAAACTGAGGAAATGCCGGTAAGCTGTATTATGGAGTAAATAGGGGTTTTTCAACTTTAATGCATATCTCGGGCATTTTTGGGAATTTTTACACCAAATTTTCAACATGGGGCTGTTGGGACCCCTCCTCATGAGTTCTGTCACTGTCATATCATTAATCAGTCCCGAAAGGTGATTTTTCAGTCACTGCATGGAATCAACTTTTGGGACCCATTAATCAGATGATAGTGCCACTGTTCATGATGTGGGCTCTGAAAAAGCCTTTGTTGCAAATTTGGTGGAAAAAAATTCAAAAAATGGCTGTTTTACAAGCGTGCATTGTGTAGCTGCTATGCAGGCTCATAACTTCATAAATTTGCAATATTTTCATGCCAGATTTTCAACATTGTCATTTTTGTACACCTCCTTGTGAACAGTACAGCTATCATTTTTCACATCCTGGCCGAAATGTGTTTCTGCACTTCTGGTGCACAATAGAGCAGTCACTGTGGGAAATCAGTGTTCGGGCCAGATTATGAAAATGACAGTGACACTGTTCATGAGCAGAGGTCCTAAAATGCCTATGTTGAAAGTTTGATGACGATACTCCATAAAATGACTGTGTTACGAGCATGTGTTGGCAGACTGCACACACACTCATAACATCGTGCATTTGTAATAGTTTCACTCTGGATTTTCACAATTGGCATTTTTCCACACCTCTTGATGAACAATACAGCTGTCATTTTACATATCTTGCCCAAAATGTGTTTTCGCATGTCTGGCGTAAAATAGCACGGTCTTTGTGTGAAATCACTTTTTGGGACAGTTTGAGGAAATAACAGTGACACTGTACATGAGCAGAGCTGCTAAAATGCCTATGCTGAAAATGTGGTGCCGAATGTCCATAAAATGACTGTATTACAAGCATGCGTTGCGCATTTCCGACGCACCCTTGTAACTTCGCAAATTTGCAATATTTACATGCCACATTTTCAACACTGGCATTTTTTTACACCTCCTTATGAACTGTACATCTGTCATTTTTCACATCCTGCCCAAAATGTTTTTCTGCGCTGCACTACCAAAGCCAATGCCAGCACGACAACATTCGGCATTGGCAAATTCTTGTTTAAATATGGGAATGATGACTTCCCTCCAGCACTCGACTGCAGTGCTATGTCTACAGAGGCTTGGAAGATCCTACTGACTGTTCTTGCTAGTTCCTCAGTAAGCTGTCTGACCACCCTAAGATGAACCCCGTCTAGATGTGGTAACTTGTTAGGATCTACAGTAGGTGCTCAAGCCTAATTTTGACATCTTTTTCAACTAGAATTATTAGCTGTTTCTCTCCATCTATAAAGTTCAATGATAGCCCATCTGTCTTGTCATTAAATACTGAACAGAAGTATTTATTTAATATCTATATCATTTGCTTATCTTCAGTGACCAATACCCTCTTACTCTCCTCAGGTGATCTCAATTGTAAATTACCTCCTCTTTTATGGTTTATATGATTATAAAATGATTTATAATTATCCTTCACCTTGCTTGCCAATCTTAATTCATAATTGCATCTGGCCTTCTTAATACTCTTTTTGCTTTCCCGAGCAACTGTCTTATATTCTGTCCATGCTTCTACAGAATTGTTCTTTTTTGTCTTTATATATGCTTTAATTATCTTTTTGCCGAAGTTGGTCAAACATTTGAAAGGGAGCACCCAGGATTCATTTCACCACCATGAATACAGATTTTTCAGACATACTTATCAAACCAATTTTTTTCTTTTAGAGAAATTCGAAAGATGAAGTATTTAAAGAATTAACCAAATCGGAGACAAGTAAAGGGGCTGGTTGTGATGGTATACTGCCAGTGTTCTATAAAATAGCTTTAAAAATATTACCTGAACACATTGCTTACTTGTTTAATTTTTCTTTGCAGACTTCAAATTTACCATATGATTGGAAAATAGCACATATCTCCCCATTTTTAATGGGGGGGGGGTGATTTTTCTGATCCAAATTCATATCAACCTATTTCAATCTTGACAATATGTACCAAAAGGTTTTGAAAGATTGCTGCATGTACAATTAACCCAGTATTTCTCAAAATATAACATAATCCCACAACTGCAATCAGGTTTTAGAAAAGGTCATAATACTACTTATTTGATATCAAAAGTAACTGATGAAATATTCATATGTTTTGATAAAGGATACAGTGTACTATCAATATTGTTAGATCTGTTGAAAGCATTCGACACAGTGGGCCATACTATTTTACTTAATAAATTAAAATCATCTAGTCTGGATTTTACTACACTGACTTGATTCTATTCATATTTAACACCACGACTGCAATGTGTAAAAGTGGGAGAGACATATTTAGGTATGGCAACTATCAGAATGGGGGACCTGCAAGGCTCTGTGTTGGGTCCCATACTGTTTTTGCTTTATATGAATGATCTTCCCAAACACCGTTCTGTAAGTACAAGTATTTATTTACATGCTGATAATACAAACATGTACAGTACATACAACAAAATAACTTAAATTTGGCTTTTGACATATTACAAAATGATTTTATTAATGTACAGAAAGTTCTATTAGATTTGAGAATTTTGTTGAATGAAAAAAAACTCCATAGATACTTTTTGCAAAAAAACAAAAAAAAAATATGACAGAGACTGATTGTACTATCTAATCTATTACAGGTATAAACATCACCAGGGTACACTCTTACAACGATTTAAGCCTGACTCTTGATGAACAATTAACCTTTAATCTGCATGTAAAAAATATATCAACAAAACTAAAACAGTTGTTGTGGTTCTTTTATAGAAACAGAGTCCATTTTAATTTTTCACTTAGAAAAGTATTGGTTACTTCATTATTTTTTTTTTTATTTAATCAGCTTTATTTAATTTAAATTTTACAAAACCAGCCACTAGAGTGGCCAATCCACAAAACACAAAAAATCAAAAAAGTCAACACAACAATGTCACAACTAACCTAGAAAGAACCCCCTTCCTCCATCCCCACCCTCCCCCTCCATGGTATCAGTTCTCTATCCTCTACTAGTGCGTATCTATTAGAGAGGCCAACCTGGGACTAGGTGGTTAAAGTATGTGTAATCTGCTCCAAGTATGCTCATATTTCACAAATCGGTCATGGACATTTGCAATAACTTTCTCCATGTTCAGGATGGAGAGTAGCTCCTGCAACCACTCAGCATATGTGAGAAGGTCTGTGTCATGCCAATGACAGAGCACCAATTTTTTCACCAACATCGCCATTAGTGCTATATAGTATCTGTGTTCCTTGACAGGTATCTGAGTATAGTCCCCAATCAGGCAAGTCTCAGGCCTGATAAGTTCTGCCACTCCCAACAGGGGGTCTACTTTTTGCCAGATAAGGGCCCATAGGAGGGCTACTTTAGGACATTCCAAAGAGATATGGTACAGAGTGCCTTCTGCTTGTAGACATCTACAACAGTTCAGGGAGGAGACCCTTCCCATCTTGAACAGTCAGACTGGGGTGAGGTACATATTATTAATAATTTGGAATTGTATAAGTCTCAGTCTGTTCTGAGAAATGTATCTATAATTGTCTTCCATATTTTATCCCAGTTCAGCGACCTATGGGGGAACTGAGCAGACCAGTAAGCGGGGACTCCATCCATCTTGGAGAAGGCCCTCTCAAAAAGACTAATATATAGTTTAGAAACTGCATGCAGTGCCATTATCAAACCCCGAGTGGCCGCAGGAACCTACTCCTGTCTTCAACTTCCTTAGTAATTCGGGAGTTGATCAGCATGTGTCTAATCTGATATATTTTTATTTATTTATTTATTTTATTTATTTAGTTTTTGTTGACCGGGTAAGTGCACTAGACAAATCCTGCCTATTTTCAGGCACGACCCGGGGGAGAGGGATACAGATGAATGCCAACTGACCTTCAACCAGATTAAGCTGTTGGTGGTATTTTTAGTGAATGAGGGAAATTTGGCCAGGACACCAGGAAATTCCGTACTCTTTCGAATAAGTGCCATGGGATCTTTAACATCCACCTGAACTACCACCAATCCAGGCAGATGAGACCTCGGTTTAACGTCTCATCCAAAAGACGGCACCTCAGAAGTGCATCACCCCTCTCATGCTGCACTACAGTGTCAGTACTGGGAAATTAACCCAAGTGCCAGATGTGGGAACTGAACCCACAGCCCTCTGATCTCCCGGCCTCAGAGACAAGTGTGCTACCTACTGAGCCACTGACACTGCCAAATCTTAAACCCTGATCTACCACTCAGATGAAACTTCTCAATAATATCACCCATGGATAGATACTGACCATTATGCATAACATCTCCTACTGAGGCCCCAGGTATTTGTGGCAACCAATTTACTAGAATATATCTTGCCCCAATTTTAAGACTAGGATCCAGAACATGTTTATAGGACAAGAATGCACACAGCTGGGAATGCACTCTGACTGAGGTCCCAACTGGGGAATGATGCAGCCCCCTCTGTAAGAGACCTGGGTGTGACGTGCAGCAGCGCTTTGGGGGAGAGACCATGCGCAAGCAATTAGTTCCTGCTCAATGGTGAGATAAGGACTTATAAAGGGGAAAATCTCCAGCTTTATCTTCTAATGACCACATGAGAAATTTATTCAAATGGCTCACCCTGTAATACAAGCTGACATGGGGAATGCGTAAGCCACCCTTTTTCTTAGGGGGCTGCTAACTTATGGTAAGCCCGGTGTGCTGGCTTGTCTTGCCATATGAAATATGTCAGAAGAGAGTGTAATTTCCTAACCCAGGCCTGAGGGAGCCAAAGGTTCAGCATGTTAATGGAATAGAAAAGGCAGGGCAAAATAATCATTTTAATTAAACTGATTCTCTCCCATAGTGACATCGGTAGCCCCTTCCACCTGGCTAAATCTTGTATCACATTTACTAGGTTTTCTAAGTTAAGTTTCTTTAATGAGCTGTCTTCCTTCATCAAATAGATGCCTAAATACTTTAAACACTTAGGCTCCCATTTCAAACCTAAGGACACCATCTCCTTCCTGTTCGCCATGAAGTTAAGGGGGAAACCGTTGTTTTGTTGAGGTTTAATTTGTAGTTTGAATACTGACCAAATTCTTTAATGAGATCCAGGACCACTGACATAGATGCTCGGGGGTTTGATAGGTATAGAAGTATATCATCTGCATAAGCAGACAGTTTAAGTTTGTGACTTCTTACTGTCACCCTGTATATCCCAGGGAGCATTTTAATCTGAACCAGCAATGGTTCCAAATACAAACTGAATAACAGGAGAAACAGAGGACAGCCTTGTCTCATGCCAGAAAATAATGAGAAGGTGGAAAAGAAGACCTGGTTACAATAAATGAGTGTACTGGGTGCACTATACAGTGCCTTGATCCACTGTATAAACTGAGAGGGAAACCCAAATTTGAGCAAGGTTCAAAACAAAAAATTCCAGTCCACTCTATCAAAAGCTTTCTTGACATCTAGAGACACCAAGACTATAGGGTAATGTGTGTCCCTGGACACCGCTAAAACATGGGCTAGTTTTCTGAAATGGTCCGTCAAAGACTGACCCACTATAAAACCCATCTGTTCTGGACTTGACCAGAAAAAGAAGAACCCGGTTCACTCTATCAGCTAGAAGCTTAGCTAGCAGCTCAATGTCGTAGTTTAGGAGTGAAATCGGCCCGTAGTTGGAGACCTGAGTTGGATCCCTCCCTGTCTGATATAAGACTACAATTAAAGCTTCAAATAGATAGGGGTCTTGCCCTCCTGTGGTTAATATGGAGCTGAATAAATGATATAGCCAAAGGACAACCAAATCCATCAATATTTTATAAAAGCTGGGGGAAAACCATCCGGGCCTGGGGCCTTGTCCATGGGGAGGGCTTTGATTGCCAATTTGATGTCCTCCTCCATAAATGAGGAGGTCAGTCAGGCTTGTTGCTCCGGGGAAAGAGGGCAGTGGTATGCTAGCCAGATAATTATCTATCTGATCCATCTATGGGGGTCAGACATTGCACTGTATAGGGCTCTGTAAAAAAAATTTCATATTCTTTGGCAATAGCTTTAG
Source organism: Neoceratodus forsteri (assembly GCA_016271365.2). Classification (NCBI taxonomy): domain Eukaryota; kingdom Metazoa; phylum Chordata; order Ceratodontiformes; family Ceratodontidae; genus Neoceratodus; species Neoceratodus forsteri. Next base: position 766,614,907 of record CM028132.1, read on the forward strand.
GATCAGTTTCTAGGGAACCATCTCCAGAGGACTGAATCACACTAATAATCCTAGAGGCTTCTTGTTGTTTAACTCGCAGTGTGAGTAACCGCCCCGCCTTCTCGCCTTGATCCACATACACCGCTCTAGTCTTTAAAATCGCATACTCAGCTTTGTCCCCAAGCAAATCATCATATTTTGCCCATAGCTTGACAAGCTGTTGTCGAATTGCATCTGTGGAGGAAGGTGAGTGAGACCTCTCCAATTCTCTTATTTTGTCTAGTAACTCAGAAACCTGATTATACCTCTTACGTCTCCTTATGGAGGCTATCCTTATAAATTCTCCCTGTAAGAAACACTTGAGGGCCCCACACTCCATATCTATCTGTCCGGTGATGTCTCTGTTCTCATTAGTAAAGCGTTTGATACTTTGGTTAATTATATCAATAACCCACTTATCCTGCAGAAGATAATTATTTAGCTTCCAGATGGTCTTGCTCTGGTGTCTAGGGGCTAAGGAGAGCATACACTGGAATGTAGCGAATTAGCGAATGATCTGAGATTACTCCCAGGTGAATCTGGCATTCCATGATCCCCGCCATAAGGCTCTTTCTCAGGAGGAAATAATCAATGTGGAATAAGATGCCATTCACGGGAGACAGGAAAGTGTACTCCCTTAAATTAAGATATAGTACCCTCCAAGGGTCGCATAACCCTAAATTGTCTATGAGGTCTCTGATGGCTGTCTGTGCCAGAGACAGCCCTTTGTGTGATGACCCAGACCTGTCGATGTCTGGTGAAAATGAGAGGTTCCAGTCGCCCCCTAGACTTATCAGGAGCGAGAGGAATGGGACTAGAGTGTTTAATATATCAAAGAAGAATGAGGGAGTATCTCCATTGGGACCATAGATAGAGCCTAGGACCAACTCTGACCTTTCTAAGGTACCTACCACCAAAATAAACCTCCCCTGTTAGTTCCTGATGCATTGCGTGCAGGAAAATGAAAGATTTATAAATTAAAACTGCCACCCCCTTGTACTGGGTACTACCCCCCTGCTACATATACTTGACCTATATTCAATCTCCTGAGTAATGATGCATCCGCCTCCAGAAGATGTGTTTCTTGCAAAAAAGATATCTGACCTTTCACCACCTGCAAGTGCTTGAGTATCTTATACCTCTTCTTGTTGCACACTCCTTTAACATTCCACAATATCATATTTATAAATTTACCCATCAGGAATAAAGATTCGCACTATTGTTGTCATTCTAATATGTCCAAAGAATATTGTAACCCCTCTGATACCATGGACCCTCCCCCCATCCCCATCCCCAACAGAACATACAAAAGAACCTTTCAACAAGCAAGAAAACAACATAGCCACTGTGTAATCCCCACTCGTATACCCCATATAATCACAGATAACCCTTCCCAAAACAAGAAGCAAGTGAAACTTTTACTCCTTTTACTTTCTTCTCCCTCCAAATCATAAACTATTTGGCCATTGATTATCAGCCATCTCGCCATTACCTCATCAGCTCCATTGGCCTCCTATAATACCAGTATCCATTGCCCCAATCAAGCCATGGGTGAACCAACCCCTCCACAAGCTCACACATGAGCTACCCCTTTTCAATACATCTCCCTTTCCAAAGTGTAATGAATATGAACAGAAACAATAAAGCTGTCATTAGTATCCTCCTTTAATGTCCCATCCTTCTCAGGGGCCCCCCTGTCTGTCCAATCCCCAGGACCAAGTACAAGTGCAGGAGTCCCTTCTGAAACACCAGGGTAGCATATAAGCAGGTTGTCAACAAAGTAAAGCTAGATCCTTGTATAAAAATGTCTGTCCTGGGTCAGCAAGTGATAGTGACTGTCAGCCCCACAGATGTCTTAATAAGGCCTATCAGAACAGCCGCTTATCTAAGAAATTATCCCGCCGGTGCTCTGAGACCTGCACTGCCTCCATGGTAGACACAATAGAGAGTCTATGCGAGAGTTTGATAGTTTTCACTTTCGAGGAGGCGGGGGGAGGAATGCCGCAGAAGGACAAGATAGGAAACTCTACCTTCTAAGCCAGCAACTCGGAGAGTCAGGGATGAAAACATTAACCCCAGTTCAATAGTTCAGACATACCACATACCATCAAAATCCATCCCTTTAACTCTGTATAAACTTTTAAGCAGACAGTGCCTCTTTGCTGAAGCCTGTCATCCATCACTTGTTGCAAAAGAGATCTGGGAAGGTTTTCTTCAGAGCTTCCTCAGCTTCCTCCACCTCCTTGAAGCTCTAAGTGGATCCCAGCTGCTATAAGCTTCTTAACAATTGGATGAAATGCTCCCCTTTTTAAACTAACCAAGCTTGGCAGATCTTGGGTGATCCTGAGCATGACATCCCCCCACTTTACCTCCTGGATTTTGTGCAGTTTGGTTAGTATAAACTATTTTTCTTGAAAGTTTAAAAACCTGAAAATAAATGGCCTGTGGCTTGAGCCGGGAGCTGGGAGGGGGTGAAGCACCCGATGTGCCCGTTCTATAGTGTACATCGTTCTGAATGGGGAAGGCCAGCTAGCTTCTGCAGGAGCTTCTGAGTGAAAAGTACATGGTCGGTCCCTTCCTCCTTCTCAGGGAGGCCAAAAATCTGAATATTGTTTCTTCTCGACCCCCCTCCAAGTCTTCTAGCTTTTGTTCCATCTTGGCTATCTTCTGTTGGATTACTGCTAGCTCTGGGTCCAGGCGGTCAGCCTTTTTCTCCAGGGAGAAGATGTGTGTTTCTGTGTCCCCAATTCCCCTCGACAAGTCTTCTAAATTCCCAGCAATAGATTTAACTTGAGCTGTAAGTGACCTGAGCTCTTCTCGAAAAGGGTTGAACTCTTGAAGAAATCACTCTAAGGTCAGTGGTGTTTGGTCCTGGGTAGTAGAGCTTGCCTGCCCACTAGAGGAGGCTTGGGCCTTGGATTTTTTTGCTCGACTTCTCCGGTGTGGGGGTGGCATGTGCTTTGGGAGGGCATTCCTCATTTCTGCATCCATTTTGGTGATTCCAGCTACCAGAAACGGGTACACAGGAATCATGGAATGATGAAACAACCTGGCAGGTAAACTCAGTGAGGCGACAGTAGAAAGTATAAGTATTATTGCAGAGAGGCACGACGGAGCAACACAATGGCACTGTTAGGCAGACCGCTGCATCACGTGATTCCGGTTACTTCAGTATTTTTACCAATATTGGATTATGGAAATTGCATTTATAAGAAGTCAACAAGGACAGTACTCAATGCACTAGACCCATTGTATAACAGTGCATTGAGATTTATTACAGGTTTACCTTATAAAACCCACCAGTGCTTATTGTACACTAGCGTAGGATGGACTTCTTTAATTGAACGTAGAGAACTGCACTGGAACCTGTTTGTCTATAGGTTTATTTTAAAAGTTTTATCCCCATTCTTGTTAAATGTACTTCAACCCAAGACATCTTCTAAGTATAGTTTAAGATCTGCAACTTATCAGTCTTTTTCAAATTCCAAGATATAGAACAAAGTATGGGGAAATGACCTTAGCTGTTACTGTATCACATACTTGGGACTTGATTCAAAAGAAATTAGACATAAAGGTACTGTTACCAATTTCACATTTTAGGGCTTCTCTTGTTAGTTTAACTTATAAACATTGCAATTATTTTAGTTGATTAACCAAAATTAATCTACATGATGCTGATTTTATTGATTGATTATTTTTAACTGTGACATGGAACTATATGTATGTCTTGTCAATGTATTTTGTTATTTATGTTAATGTATGTTGTCATTTATGTTTGGAAGCAATTGTAAATGAATGTATCTCTCTCAACTTGCTATCCAATAAAAATGATGATGATGGCTTTTCTTTTTTATTACTTTTTGGATGGTATGTTTCATACTAGGTGTCACAGGGCCAGTCTACTGTTTCTCAGGGACAACAGCAGACTCTCTGAAAGAAGGAGCTGGAACTTACTAGGACAGATGGGGGAAGGCAGACACAGTAATGCATGTATGCATGAATGATCTGGCCAGAAGAGGTGTAGAGCAAGTGAAAGAAAGCTTCGATACCTTAGGTAGGATGCTCAGGTATAGATCAGGTGTGGTGACCTTCTCTGAGGTGGTATACCATCTACATAGCATTGGAATAATCATGCAGTGAAATGCATGTCATGGAAATAGCGTGAATGAAAACAGCTACATGTACAGAAAAGCGTGGGGATATTATAATGCTGTACATGTAACTGTTTTCAATCATGTTGATATTCAGTCGTTCACATTCGTCTCCCCCTCCCCGACTTTGTCCCTTCCGGAGTTTAGAATAGTAATTCACTCACCATCTTTCTCCCTTCTGGAGTTTAGAATAATAAATCCCCTGACTTTTTCCCTCCTGGGGAGTAAATAGCATCCCTTGCACTGCCATAACTTTGTGTTGTATTAGTTGCACATAGTTCTTACTGTCAGTGTTTTGTCAAAATCTTCTTCAGTCTTTATCTTTATTTTACCAGATGAAACACCATTGAGTAGAACTCATTTACAAGATGGACCTGGGTATGGTACCCATAAAAACAACTATAATACAACAGTATGGTTTTGGCAAACATTACAGAGCATACTAACAATGCATAGAAATAAACAAAACCTAAAATGGCAGGGAGTAACAAGCAAAAAGGAATCCATAGAACATGAAGTACCCTATATGCTAATGCAATAAGTACAATATATACAATATCTATATAAAATATACAAAAAGGAAATTGTAAGTGATGTAGAAGCAGTACAGCCTAGGGGTAGGAGTAAGCAAGGAACAAGGTGCAAAGTTTGCAGAGCTTCAGGGAAAAAAAGTACAGGATTCATTGAAAGAGTGCGCAAACAGTGTTTCAAAAGTGGATAATTTGACAGGGATTGCTATCTTCATGTTTTTTTTTTGGGGAGGTTATTCCATAAAACTGGAAGGACATGACTTATGGCTGACCTACCAAAATGTGTTCTAACTCTGGGGATAAGCGTAATGTAGGAGAGGCTTCTCAGAGGGTAGCTTCCAACAGAGCACACAGGCAGGCAGTTTGAAATATACTGTGGCAGCTTACTGCAGATTGCTCTAAACGTCCGGGAAGCTACATTTTTTTGATGTCTGAATTTGAGCAACATCCAGCCCACTTCAAAGTATAGGGAGCAATAATGGGTGGAGTATGGTGCTCCAGTAATAAACCTTAGTGCACGGTGGTAGAGGGTATCAAGTTTAGATAGAGCAGTGCAAGAAGCTTGACCATAAAGGAAATCTGCACAGTCCACCAGTGGAAGAAAGGTGGTTTGAACCAATCTAATTTGGGCTTCCTAAGTAAGTAAATGTTTAATGCAGAAATATATACCGAGAACCTGTCTTAATTTTTATGGTCAATGAAGGTCAGTTTATGATTAATCCAAAAGCCTAGATATTTAAATTTAGCCACGAACTCTAGGGGCTCTCCCAAAAAGGTGGTAAGCTCCTCTAGGTGCCATACCTGACGGGCATGGATTTGAAGCTTTGATTGGAGGTGAAAAGAACATTGCCTTTGTTTTTTTGGCATTTAATAAAAGTTTTAGGTGTAGAAGGTTTTGTTTCAAGTGGTTAAAATCAAGTTGTAGATCCTTGCAGGCAAGATCAGGGGAAGGCCTGTCGACATAAAGAATGGTATCATCGGCGAAAAGATGAATGTTAGCAGATGCAATTCCTGAATTAATATTGTTAATATAAATTACAAACAGTAGTGGGCCTAGGACAGACCACTGAGGCACACCTCTCAGGAGAGTTTTAAGAGGGGAGAAGTCACCATCTGCCTTTACCTGCTGTTGGTGAACTGTAAGGTAACTGGTGAACCATTTCAACGCAACAGAGTCCAGGCCAATGTTTTGAACAGTGAGGAGAAGCAGGTCATGGTCCACCATGTCAAAAGCCTTGCTCAAATCAAGGAACAAGGCACATACATCATTTTTCAATTATGTATGTGCCTTACTAACCCCGTCTTGTAGTCTTGGCGCCTCATAAAAACCTGGCTTGTAAAAAGTGCCAAAACACCTAAAGTATGTTGCAATTAATTGTAAATATTCTATGCTTGCTGTGTGCTGTTTTGTTATACCTGACAATGCAGCCCATGATGCTTTGCATTGTGGGGGCATGTATGATTTTGTATCAGTTTAATATTGTATATATTATTAGTGTAAACAATTTGTGTAACTATTTTTCTGTCTTACACACTGGAACCCCATTGAATATAAGCTTTGGCTCAATTGGGCTGTCCTTTTCTGAAGATCTCAGAATCAGACTTTAATACTACTACTACTACTTGTCTGCACTGTAATTGACTGTGGCATTTTTGTTTTCGTGGTCATGTGGTGGTCCTCTCTGATGTATTCCTTCAGCCATGCTGTAGTCACAGGGAGCAGCTGAAACAGAGCAGTTCAATGCATGGCTGAAGGGCTTGTGTCTCGGGGGAGGGGGGTCCAATTCCTAGGAGACTAGTGCCACACGTGGTGGGATAGAGATTAAGTGGAATAGTCTTATCCCAACAGGAGAACACCAAGGTGCTGGGGAATAGGTTCACATAACTCCTAGAGAAGACTTTCAGTTTTGCATGGGGGGCAGTACAATTGAGGAGAGGCATGTCCATACAACAGAGGAAGACCAGGAGAGCCTGTCCCCAGGACTAGTGCAGGTAGGAGTATCAAACCCAGTGGGGGACTAGGAAGGGACATTACAGTGGAACAAATAGGATTGAAGTGTAACAGGCTCAGCAAGAATGTGGTGGTGGGGGTGGGGGCCAGGTGGTGGAGCACAACAGGAGGAAGGATATGATGGGCAGCAGAGGCAATTGGGGACAGCTATCAGAAAATAGTTAGATATCAGGAGGGGCACAGCAGGTATGAAGGGTGATGACTGTCAATGCCAGAAGCCTGGGAACAAAAAACTGTGGTCTCCAGGTAGTAATGACTAAGGCACACTTAGACATGGTGGCTATAACAAAGACACTGGCCACCCAACACCATGACTGGAATCTGAAGGAACATGCTACAAATTGTTTGGGCAAGATAGGATGAAGGAATGGGGAAGCAGTGTGGCATTATACAGTCGGTGAAGGAGGGAACTGCTGCCTTGGAAATCCGGGATGATGGCAGGGCTAAAAGGGCAGAGACAATCTGGGTGCAGGCCATAGCACAAGAGGAAATTAATTAGAATAGGCATGGTCTTCAGGTCCCAAGCACAGAGGGAGGAGGCAGACAATGAGCTGGGAAATTAGGTTAAAATAATGGCAGTGACAGGGGAGATTTTGATATTAGGGGACTTCAATCTGCTGGATGTGGACTGGAGCACCCTAACTGCAGCAATCACAAGAAGCCAGGCTCTAGTGGAACAAATACAGAAGGCATTCCTTAGTCAAAATGTCACAGAATCCCATAGGGAAGCAGTCATACTGGACATTGTCCTTACAAGCAGGAATAGCATGGGGAAAGTAATGGTGAGGGATCCAATAACGGAACAGTGTCGGCTGAAGTCAAGCTTAAAGCTGAGAAGGTACAATCCAGGACTAAGGTCCTGGACATCAAAAGGGCTTATTTCAGTAAGATGAGGGAGATGTTGGGGAACAAATTATAACAGATAAAGGGAGTGGTAGGAGTAGCCAGAAAATAGGAAATTATCACAAAAGGAATATTGGTGGCAACAGGTCTCTGTGCAAAATGGTAGTGAAGAATAGGAAGAAAATAAACCATTATGGATCTCAAAGGGTGCAGCAGTGGAGGGGGGGTGGAAGATATTTGTTATGTATAAGGGAAGTCAGATTGATGAAGACAGGCGGGCATATCAGGAAATAACAAGAAAAGTTAACAGGACTCTGAGGCAGACAAAGGCAGAAGCAAAACTTAGGCTGGTGGAAGGGATCAGGGAGGGTGACAGGGTACTTTTTCACTATATTTAGGAGCAACACAAAACCTAGGGAGGAGTGATCAGACTGAAGAAGTGGGTGGAATGGGTGGATTAGAAGGGTAAGGCACATCTGCTGAATAACTTTAGAAGGAAATGGGACAGGCAAATGGGAAAAGTGCAGTTGGGTACAGTTGGGGGTAGGGGCAAACATGGAGACTGACAAGGGCTCAGTCCATTAGATAAGTGGGAAAGGGCAAACTAGGTGGGCCATCAGGCTTTTTCTGTTGATATTTTCTATGTTTGTATGGGAAATAACTTCAGGAGGACCTGAACAGGGTAATTGGTTTGAATTTTGGAGCCACTGATTCAACATAGCCAATTGCAAAATGCTAAACTTGGGGAGGAAAAACAGAGGTAGGCTCTGCACACTGTGTGGGACTCCTCTTTTTGCAGTCAAGAAGGAAAAGGACCTGAAGGTCATACTAGACAAAGAGGCTGAAGCAGGGCAAGTAGTATGCAACCATTGATAAGTGCCAGAAAAATACTGGGGTGTGTCAATAGGGGAGTGCCCAGCATAGCGGAGGAAGTTATCTTGCCACTTCACAAGGCCATGGACAAGCCCCACCTGGAGCACTGTGTGCAGTTCTGGTCTCATCAATACCAAAAGGGCATTGAGGCAGTTGAGAGGATGCAATGCAGAACCACAGTCCGCTCCCTCTGCTCTTCGACCAGGGGCCTCCTGGATGTTCCTAGGCTCAAGACCTTGGGTGACTGGGCATTCAGTGTCACTGGGCTGACCCTATGAAATGTATACCATCTGCTGTCCAGGAGGCTTTCATGGTTGAAAGTTTAAGCGGGGGCTTAAGGCTCACCTGTTCCACCTGGCCTTCCCTGATGAGACCATATGAATCACCTGGCCTCTGTGGATGTATTTTGGAACTGCTTTTAGATCTTAAATGGGTTTTATATTGTTTTAAGACTGCTTGTAATCCTGTTCTATATGTATTATTTTAAAAATTGTTCTGATTGTATTGTATTGCATGGCACCCAGAGCCTCCGGGATTGAAAGCCTTAAAAATAAAGTTTGCCTTGCCACCAAAATGATCAGCGATATGGGGGGCAAAAGCTATGCAGAGTGGCTGGAAGTCTATGGCATGTTAACCCCCCTTCCCCAAGAAAGTGGAAAAGATGTTCCAGGAATTGTTGGGGAGTACCTTGGTCCCAAGACAGCATTCTGCCTGATGCCAATTTAAGACAAAATTTGTCTGGTACCAACAAGGCTGGTCTTGCTTAATTTATGTTGTTAGTTACAGACTTACATACGCACACTTGAGTGTCATCAGTAGATGCCACTGGTGGTGCAGTGGACCTGGATGTACTGGTGTCCATCATCCACCATGCTGGGGCCAATTTTTCCAAGTTTCTGTTTCCTGCCCTCTGGAGGTAGTGGCACATAGGGGTCAAGGGGCAGTGGCATGGCTGTGTACTGACTATGAGCCCAGCTGACATTCACCCACTCCCACTCAGCCATCTGCTGCATTACCACCTGTGGGTACCTAGGTCGCAGCACTGCAGTAGTGGCCATGGTCCTTCCTCTACAGAGGAGAAGAGCATCTGCTAGGATGCTTAATCTTACTCCCTCTACCATCCCTGTGACAACCCAGGCTTGTTTCCAAACCAGAGTCGCTGGCATTATGAGCAGTAGTACTACTGCTGCACCAATGGGCCTGCTGAGGAAATCTTTAATATACATTCTAAACAGACTAGCAAACTGTGGGGACACTACTTGTATGGTTTATTTACCAATTAATGTTTACAGAACCATCAGCTCCTCCACTCACAGGATACCATCTTTAAATAGGATTTTAAGACTCTAGAGGCAGAGAAGAAAGCTTTACTTTAAAAATTCTCTGTGCATTGGAAGGTTTGCACTTGCATCCTGAATGATAAGGGCAGTGTGTATCTCAGATATTATGGGAGTGCTACTTTTGGGTCAAGAGTTGACAAACAGTAAGAATAACAAGAGCAATTCCCCCACTCTAATGATGCTGTGGGTAACACACACAGTAGGCCACAACAGACCACAGGGGAGCACCAAGCAACCTAAGTGACATGCACTGTAAGATTCATGAACAAACCTCTGTTACCAAATGTCCCACAACAGACATCAGAGGAGTGAGCACCAAGCAACCTATACGACACACATTGTAAGCTTCATGAACAAACCTCTGCTGCTAAATGTCCTGCAACAAACTGTAATTGATCTTTATTTCTCAGTTAAGTTCATTAGTAGCATTCCTGTTATGCTGATTACATGCTGCAGAGAAGAGGGGTGCCCAACTGGCATGTTGGTAGCCTAGAATTATTGGTGCAGAAAGAGAGTTTAGAGTAGTCCCCTCTGAAGAGAAGGACAGGAGGAAGAGTGCCCAGAGGTTACAGTGCAGATCAGGGTTTCTGCTCCTCAGAAGCCCCCCCCCCCAAGTACGGCCATGCAGCTATACTTTCAAGTGCCCCCCTTTAGAGAGGAGAACAGGAGAAAGAGCTGCCATGCCGGTGGTTTGCAGTGCCCTCTTAAAAGTGGAACAGGAAGGAGTACCACCATGCCTATTGCATTGGATGTAGTGTGATTACTGCTGCCCTGGGGCTACAGTACATATCAGGAGTGGAGCAACTGATAGCAAGGACTGGGCAGGCAGCAGCAGATTTCTGGGGGAATTGCACCTGGCTCCTCTTCTGAACTTCAGATTATCCTGCAGGGCCAGGACCAGACCACAGCACCAGTGGCAAAGTGCCCCCCCCCTTGGAGTGGGGGCAGGAGGGAGAGCACCTGACAGTTACATCACCAACTGGGGTTCCTGCTTCTGTTTTTTTTTTTTGCAGCAGCAGCAGCAGATTACCCCTCTCAGCAGGCAGTTAACTGGGGGCTGGTAAGGTGGAAATCAAATGCCTTGGGATAGAGTTGTAGTTTTTTGCTTTTCAAAAAGTAATTATCCAAGCCCACTGGGTGACCACTTAACCATGGGAGGGGGAAGGGGGGAGGAGCATGCAAAGAGAGGGAGCTGGAGGTTATTTTAAACTTAGGTCATCCATTGCCAGTCTTCAGTGGCTGGTTCGCTCCTCCTGCCTCTGCTTTGTTCTCCGCAGACTATTATCAGTCTTTCATTACTGGTCCTCCTGTTGCTGCTCTTTTGCGTTTCTGAGAACCTCATTGCTTACTCTTCTGACTCTATCTGCACACTTCAGCGTACACCCTATCAAATGATCACCAACAATAAGTTACTCCAGCAACAACCAATAGCAAGAAACGCCACTCATTCATAATTGTAAGACTAATCAGGCACCACCTACCAATGGATTCCTATGACAAAGCTCAAAATCACTTCCTGACTCCAATCACAGTAGTAACTATTCTGCTATGTAAATCAGCCCTAATAATGTTTTCTGGTTTGACCTGCAAATGTGTGAGTACTCTTTCTTCATTATTTATTGCTGTTTGTGTGCATTCTCCTCTGCTGTTTTTGTACTGAGAGGGGCATGATCTCAGTCTTTCACATACCCAGTTTGGACAGTCAGAGATGCTGGATCTGGTGTCCTGCAGTAAGATGCAGGGACATGCCTTAAAGCTCAGGGGTGACAAATTCAGGGGCAAAGTTAGGATGCATACTGGAGGATGGAAGAGACTTCTGGCAGAGAAGAACTGGCTATGCTTTTCTTAAGTCCGCATAACCAATACAAATCCTATGCCCTAACCATCCTTAACAACCAAAATCTCCCCCTCGAACAAGTCAGGGAATTTAAGTATCTAGGCATAACCGTAGATAGCTCCCTGTCCTACTCCTCACATATCAACCTTATAACTAAAACTAATAATGCTAGGATTGGCACCTTTTATAGACATCGACACTGCCTCACCCCTGAAGCCCTCAGAACTGCCATCTCAAGGTCTGTCATTTCTATCATTGATTATGGCCTGATTATCTATGGGACTGCCACCGACTCCACTATGAAAAGAATCAATGTGGATCTCAATAAGGTGTGCAGGCTTGTCTCTGGTGCCCCAAGGCTCATCCATACCTGTGATCTCTATGCACAAACTCTTTGGTTAAATCTCAATGGTAGGATCACCTACGAGACTTGCCTTTTTGCTAAAAAAAATTAGCCTCAACCAAACCCCGCCAACCACCCTGTCCCTTCTGCTACCAACACCAAACCTCCGCAACACATGCAGTTCCACCCTGACAAAATACCAGGTCCCTTTCTGCCAGACCACTCGGGGGCAGTGATCCTTTAGGTTTAGAGCCCCTTCCTGGATCGATAATCTCCCCCCTGAAATCAATAGTCATCCTACTCTTGGTCCCTTTAAAAGCAGCCTTTGTCAGCACCTGTATTCACTTAATAGTTGCAACTGCCCCCTAACAAATTTACCCCTATGTGTCCTCTTGTAACCCCCAAGTTTGGCTCCTTATGTCTTAGACTTGAACCTCTGTCCTGAGCACCCTTTCCCCCTTTTGCCTTACTCCAGCACACACACACCCCACAACCCCTACTTAATAGACTATATCACCTTAGACTGCCTCAACCCTACTCTCACTCTTCTTCCTCCATCTTTCCCTCCTCTCCAGCCCTTTCATTTTCCTACACACCTCCCTCTCCTTTCCAACCCCATCCTAGTCCCTCTTTTCCTGTCTCCCCCTTCATCCCTTCCTTTCATCGTAGCCCTGCTGCCCACCCCCACCCTTCTACTTCTTGCTGTGCCTCCCACATATCCTTGACTTTTGCCTTTATTTCTTTTCTTTCACTCTTCTCTTCCCTCTTCTGCCTTTACCGATCATGTATTTATGCCTTATATCCTTTTGTAAACACCCTGTACATATGTATTCCTTATCATGAACTGTAAATATTTATTTATTTATTTGCTTTTGATAACCGGGTGGGTGCACTAGGCATGAAAAATGCCTATTTTCAGGCACGACCGAGGAGAGAACAGTTAGAAAAAAATAATACATACATAGGAGTGCATGTGACGCAGCACATGTAGTAGCAGGGCAACAAACAGGGTACACAAGTTTACAGGTAATACAGCAACAATACTATATGTACAGGTAATGCATTTCAAACACTTTGAGATGTACGGGTAATACATTTCAAACATTTTGAGAAATACAGGCAGTGCTAAAGTGATGGCGTACATAAAACAAAATAGTAAAGGCAATCTGAACAGTAAAACAGTTTAAGTGCCAGGTTGTGATTGGTGAAAGAGCACAAGGGGAAGCAGGAAGAGTGGTGGGAAGCCTGGAGAAAAGGGTTAGAGCCTTAAAGTGTTTGAAAACCAGAAAGTGAAAAGAGGACAAGTGAAAAGGGGGGGTATAGGATAGGTGGGAAGAAGGTGTTTGAGAAGTGTATTTACTTGGTGACTGATCTAAGGTGGATTGAAGCAGGTATAGGGGCTGGTTAGCCGCAGATGTTCACGGTGCAGTTGTTTGAAACTGGCATGGGAGGTTGCTTGACGCATTGAGTAGGGTAGGGAGTTCCAGTATTTTGGAGCCATGTGAGAGAAAGCTTGTGCACCCATATTTGTTCTACATCTAAGGATGTGAAGAGGAGCTTCATCAGCAGATCGTAGTCCATAGGAGAAAGGTTGTGCATGTAGCCAAGAGGCAAGGGATAGTGGGAGACCTGATCTGGTGATGCAGTAAGTTTGAGCCCCAAAAGACTGAAATCGGTGGGTAGAGGGACCAGGCCATTTAAGGTCAGCATAGAGCTGGCAGTGGTGTTTGTAATGTGGGGATGCAGAGGTGTAGCGGCAGATGTTATTATAAGTGGTGTCCCATTTATGGAGGGAGGATTTTGAGGCAGTTTGGAAGATGACTGAGCCATAGGCCAGAGCTGGGAGCAGAAAACCTTGTGCCACTGCTAGTCTGGCCGAGGGGGTGAGGGCATAGCTAGTTCTGTAGGCACTACCTAGCTTGGCATTCACAGACTTGCAGACACTTGTTATGTGCAGGTCAAAGTCAAGAGATTCATCCAGTGTGACTCCCAGATATTTGAAGGATCTGGTGTTGACCAGAAGGAAGCCATCCGCAGTTCGGATATCTAGGGCAAGGTGGTTCATTTTAAGCCTGGCAGGGGAGCCAAAGAGCATGGAGTGTGTTTTTGGAGTGTTGAGAACAAGTTTGTTCTTAGTTAGCCAGGATTGGATGTCTGTGAAGTCCCAGGCAAGACAGAGGGTTATGTCATCGGTATTTCTAGCACTGTGGTAAATAACTAGGTCATCAGCGTAAAGCAGAGATGCGAAGTTTGGTGCTAGGAGTGGTAAGTCAATGGAAATTGAGAAAAGCAAGGGGCCAAGTATGGAGCCTTGGGATACTCCAACATGTATAGGGAAGAGATCTGATATAGATGAGTTAAAAACTACAGCCCGTTTCCTGTCAGATAAGTAGCTCTTGAACCAGGCTACTACGTCAGGGGAGAAGCCTAGGGAACGAAGTTTATCAAGAAGAAGGGTATGGTTTACCAGGTCAAACACCTTTGTTAGATCGATGAAAATGGCACCAGTCAGGAGGCCTGAGTCCATGGAGGTATAGATGTCATTTGTGAGTTTCAGAAGGGCGGTAGAGGTGCTGTGGCCTTTGTGGAAACCATGCTGTGAGCCAGATAGAAGGTTATATTTCTGAAGATATTCAGTTGATTGGGTGGCCACTAGCTTTTCCAGAAATTTACTGAGCATTGAGAGAATAGCAATGGGGCGGTAGTTCTTGATTTCTTTGGGGTCATCTTTTTTGGGAATTGGGGTGACTTTGGCTATTTTTCAGATGTCAGGAACTGAGCCATGACATAGGGAAAGGTTGAACATTTTGGTGAGGGAAGAGGCAATGAGCAGGGCAGCTGCTTTCAGAAGCCTAGGTTCTAGACCGTCAGATCCTAAGCTGGTATTTTCGGGAGCGGAGAGCAGTAGTTTTAGAACTTCTGCCCTGGTGATACTCTGGAACCTAAATGGGGGGTGCTTAATTAGAGGTTCAGTTGGGGGTGAGGTGGTACTTATTGTCTGGAAAGATGTCAGGTAGCTAGTGAGATCCGAAAAATGCTGATTGAAGGAGTTAGCTATGGTCTCTGGGTTGTTGCAGTGAATACCATTTAGAAGCATGTCACTGGTATGGACCCTGGAATTAGCACCAAGGAGTGTTTTTATGGTAGACCAGAACTTTTTAGCGTTGCCAGCAGCCTTTGTTAGCAGGTCTCTGCAGAAAATGCTCTTTGTTAGGCGAGTATTTCTTTTACATATGTTTCTCTGAGATCGATACTGGTAGTAATTGTTTGGTAACCCTGTTGTTTTGAAACATCGCCATAGTTTGTCTCTGGCTCTTAGTTGTGTAAGAAGATCTTTTGTTAGCCATTTAGTCTGTGTTCCTCAAATCCAACGAGTGACACGGGGGGCATTGGTGTCTTGAAGCAGGCTGAAGTGAGCCAGGAAGTAGTCAAGTGCCACCTGGGCGTTTGTAGAGGAGTAGATGGGGGTTCAGTCAATCAAGGAGAGATCATGAGTAAACTGGGTGAGGTTGAAATGGGCCATGTTGCTGAAAGTAATTAGTTTAGGAAGCGGTGACGGTTTATTTGTAGCGCGCCAGATGCAGAAAATAGGGGAATGATCACTTATGGCATCTGCAAGGGTGCCTGCACTTGCTATGCTGTCAGGGTGATTTGTAAGGACCCAGTCAATAAGGGTGCTTGTCCGAAGGGGAGTCATGACCCTTGTAGGGTCTGTGATAAGTTGGTGAAGGTTGTTACCTTGAATCATTGTATGTGAGGATAGGTTAGATTTACTAGTCCAGTTTAGGTTGAAATCCCCCAGAATAAGGACTTCATTATGGCTGATAGTGCTGTTTACTTGGGAGAGGAGTTCGTCGAGACCTCTGCAACCACCAGCAGGAGGGTTATAGGCACAGACGATGTGAAGTTTCTTTGAGCCTAGTTTAAGGTTGCATGGATTGCTTTGCAAGTTAGTAGTGTTGGCAACACATTGAGGGATAGCACCAAATGTGGTTTGTAAAAAATGGCTACGCCACCTCCACACTTAGCTGATGGCCTATCCTGTCTAAGGATATTGTAGTTGGGTAGACTACAGAGGGTATCAGTGATGGAGGGTTTTAACCAGGTTTTGGATAGCTAGAGTATATCTGGATGATAAAGAGCAACCCATGCCTCAAGTTCTGTTTTATTGCGGAGAAAGTTCCTAATATTCATGTGTACAATGCGGAGGCCCTTTGAATTGCTCCAGGTTGCATCAAAGGCAAGATAAATTACTTTGAGGTCCCGGGTTTAGCTCTATATCCCTGGCTAATATTAAGGCTAAGAGTGCCAGGTATCATAACTTACGGTGGATGAAAGGTGGAGGCAGCATGAGGTGCAACGTGGATTGACGTAGAGTGTAGGATAGATGGTAGATGAAATTATGGGGGATGAGCAGAGGGGAGGAGTAACGGAGCCAGCATGCTGGCATGTGCAAAGCACAGAGTGACAAGTCATCAGGGTGGTTGAATTGATGGTTCATGGCTGGAGGGGAGTAAAATATAAGTAGCCAAATAAGGCAGGAGAAAGTAATAATGACCAGTAGCAGAGTAGTGCTGGGTCTTTTAGCCATGTTTAAATTATTTAAGAGGGTCATTTTGGGGTGGGGTTTAGGGGAGAGTGTTAAGGAGAGTAGCAGAGTTAGTGAAAGAGTTTGCAGGGAAATTGGAGTTTTCAGCCAGAGAGACAGAAACTATTTCAAGATGCCCTCTAGCTACCAACAAAGATAACCTGTAAATGGTGAAGTGAAGAGATAGTTAATTTTGCCACTAGGGTGTTTTATGGGCGTGGTTAGAGTCTTTCTGCCCTATATAGCTAGAGCCGGACAAGGGTGGGTGTGGTGGGAGCGGGTGGGGAGCAGTCGCGAAGCGACTGCGGGAAAGCAGCACCCATCCACCAGCTGCAGGCTATTGCTACTCCAGACCCTTCTTCTAAATTTAAACTGGTGCTTCAGGTTAGCAGGAGAGAACAGACTGCAATTCCCTCAGAGCGCAGGTACGGTAGTCTAATTGTGACTCTTCTAAATCGGGCAGCTGCTTGCGAGAGAAAAGGTGCCAAAATTTAAAACAAAAATGGCCAGCAGTGAGGCGCTGCTCGAGGTCTCAGTTGGAGAGTCAATTTACCTTTCCGCGAGCGGACGGCTGGATGCGTGGAAGCTCCTGGAGCAGAGGAACCCTCCTGAATTGAAGTGCCTGCTTTCACGAATGGCCAGCTGGATCATCGGGGAGCTCCTGGGCGAGAAGCCCTCCTGAAGTGAAGTTGCCTGCTTTCACAAATGGCTGGCTGGATCGTGGGGGGAGCTCATGGGCAGAGGAGCCCTCCTAGAGAGTGAAGTCGCCTGCTTTCACTGAGCGGCTGGCTGGATCATCGGGAGAGCTCTGGGCAGAGAGCCCTCCTGAAGTGAAGTCGCCTTTCACGAGCGGCTGGCTGGATGGAGTGGGAGGGGCTGAGCAGAGGAGCCACTCTGAAGTGAAGTCAGCTTGCTTTCATGAACGGCCGGCTGGATCGTCGGGGGGGGTGCTCCTGGGCATAGGAGCCCTCCTGAAGTGAAGTCGCCTGCTGAGGAGGATATATAGTTGTGCTTTTAATGTATTGTTTTGCTTATGTTATCTTCCATGTTCATATGTGTTACCTGTTTCTGTATTTACACCAAACTCTGTTTGTACTTGATGCGGAACCTTTGTAAAACAACCTCTGGTTCAAAGGTATTGTAATCCTAGTAATAAATAAATAAAAAAAAATACTGTTGAAATGATTGAAAAAAGCTATTTGGAACTCAAGGGTTTAACCTGAAATGCAGTTTTTAAGCCTTTTCCAGACTTGTCAACAAGAGGTCAGACCTGGGACACCATGGACTGTTTTATTCCACCTGCAAGGAATGAAACAGACAAGAACATTCTGTAAACTTACAAGAACGTTCTGTGAGAAGCAAACTTTCTTAACGAGTTCCCAGACAAAGACTTATAAAAACAGCAGCAATGCTTTTGCTAGAGAGACAAGGAGAATTAGAGACTGAAACTTGGAATTAAGAGATACCCTCAGAAGAAGGACTTAGTTTTCTACATGCTGCCTTTCTAAATAGTTCTACGTGCTGCCTTTCTAGTTATTCTAAACACATTTTTAGTTTTTATTTTGCTGTTATTGAGAAAAATAAAATGTTATTTGTGAATTTTGAAACTGCTCCTGGTTTTCCTATGCTTCCTGACCTGTGCCTTGATGACAGATGGTGTCAGCCTAAGTGGGATTTTTGGCGTGCATACTCTAAGCCAGGAGTTTGGTGCATGGGTACTAGACCTGGTACCAGGGAAGAATAGCAAAAATGTATGGATTCTACAGCAGCAAGTCCAGGAGTGATTACCAGAAGAATGGCAGCTAAACTAGAAGCAGAAACAAAAGTCCAAGCTGAGACTGTACAGCCAGCACCAGCAATGGAAAAAAAAGAACAGGTAGTGACAGAACCTGAAAGCCTGTCTGCCTTCATCAAATGGTGGGCTATACAACAATGAGAGATGGAGAAACAGAGAAGAGAGGAGATGCAGCAGAGAGAAAAAGAGATTCAATGTTTAGAGACACAGAGAAAAGAAGAAATGCAACAACTCAAGAAGCAAAGAAAAGAAGAGATGCAGCAACAAGAGCTGCAAAGGAGAGGGGTACCTTGCAAGTTATCAAAGCTGGAGGATCTGACACTGGTCCAGCAGAGCAAATAAGACACAAAACAACTTAAAATACATTAAACTTACAAAGTTGTGTCCCTTGGATGATATCAAAGCATACCTGACAACTTTTAAAAGGGTTGCCACAGGCTGCCAGAGACCAAAGTAGCAATGGGCAATCAGACTGGTACATTATCTTATTGGGAAAGTCCAACTTGCCTACAGCAATATGGACACTGTACAGCCAGAAAACTATGACCTGGTGAAAAGCAAAATCCTGAAAAGGTATGACATCTCAGGAGGGACCTACGGGCAAAGATTTCAGTCTCTGAAGTACAACTCAGTCAACGATCCTTGAGAAGCCTTTACCTGACTCAGAGCTCCTGATGAAATGGCTCCAACCAGAGGGCAAAACAGTCCCACAGATCATCGACACATTTGCAATGGAGCAATTCATCAACATCCAGCCTAAAGATGTACAGCTTTGGGTTAAAGAACACTAACCTGGAAGTGGGGAAAAGGTTGTTTCTTTGGCCAAAGACTACCAAATGGCCAGACAGATGCCACAGCAGCGAGGTAACAGCCAAGCACCAGTAAGACGCTCTTTTTCCCATTTAAACTCCAAGTCTGATAAGAATTCTGGTGGGGGTAACAAATCTGCACCCAAAGACTGTATTTGCTATAATTGTAATAAGCCAGGTCATAGTGCAAGAAATTGCCATAGTAAGAAGAGTGACAATGGAGCAGATATGTCCTTAGCAAACTGGGACAAGTACTTAACAGATGTGAAGGTGGGAGATAAGACTGTGAAGGGACTTATAGATTTGGGAAGCAGACAGACCCTAGTACATACTGAAGTGCTATGAAAACAATGTCCAGAAGGCCCAGGTGCTGATGTCATCTGCATCCACAGGGACACTCGATACTATCCTACCAGTCAAGTGACTCTGACTATGAAGGGTGTGTCACACCAAATGAAAGTGGGGGTAGTACCTAAGTTACCTGTACCTGTGATTATTGAAAATGACTTTCCAGGATTTAAAGAGTTAATCAAAGAGGAAGTAATTCCTGATGTTTCAGCAGCTGTGATGACAAGAGCTCAGGCAAGGAAAATCTCAGATGGTGGGGACTCTTTTCCTTTCACTGATTTTGATTCAGACTTGCTTGAGCACAGCTCCAAGCTCCAGAATTCTAGAAAAGAAAGACGATACCTGAAGAAACAGTGGCAACAAAAGACTGATGGATATAAAGGGTTAAAATATGAAAATACTGAAACTAAACAGATCACTGATTGTTATTTTCTTTCGGAACAAGCTAACAATGTTTCTCTTCAGGGTTATTTTAAGCAGCTGGGGGTGAAACCAAAACAGGGTGAATCTATGTTTAAAAAATGTAATGGGCTACTATTCAGAGTTTGGGTTAAACCTCGGACACAGGGCCAATGTACTTTATTGCACTTCCTTGTCCACATTGTATGTATTAAGTCTGTTTTGCTGTTAATTTGCTCCTCTCGCATCAAATCCCAATGATTATCTAATGCTACTAACTGATATATTGTTTTTTTTACTCTGTTGCTTCTCTGTTTTATATTACCTTAGGAAATGTGTTGCTGATTATTGTATATATACTTTTGTATAATACTGCATGGAAATGTGCTTTTGATTACTGTACTCCCATGTTCCCCTTCCCCCAGGACGCTCTATGAGATTAGCAATTTTATATTGTTCAGTGTGCCTTTCCTGGTGAAACTTTTCAATAAATAAATAGAACAATTGTTTATACCACAAAATCTGAGTTGTTACAGGTAGCAAATGATAGTCCTATGGCTGGTCACTCGGGAAGGGATCGCACTCTTGCCAGATTGCTGTACAGATTTTACTGGCCTGGAATTCATGGAAGATGTTGCTACCTATTGCAGTTCTTGTGCTGAGTGTCAGAAAGTAGCCCCATTGAATAAAAAAGACAAGGTGCCCCTGGTGTCCCTACCCTTGACAGACATGCCTTTTGAGAGAATTGCAATGGATGTGGTTGGCCCCTTAGTTAAAAGTAAAAAGGGTAATCGATTCATTTTGGTAGTATGTGACTATGCTACTCGGTACCCAGAGACAGTTCCCTATGTGTACTGTCACAGCCCCAAAAGTGGCAGCAGAGCTTGCCAAAATTTTCAGCAGGGTGGTCATACCTAAAGAGATTATTACTGATCAGGGTAATAATT
Organism: Neoceratodus forsteri; assembly: GCA_016271365.2. Taxonomy (NCBI): domain Eukaryota; kingdom Metazoa; phylum Chordata; order Ceratodontiformes; family Ceratodontidae; genus Neoceratodus; species Neoceratodus forsteri. Next base: position 766,635,739 of record CM028132.1, read on the forward strand.
TTGGTACTGCAGTACTGAAAAAGCTGTACTGACCACTAGGTGTCACTGCCATAAGAACCTCCCCTTATCACCCTCAGACAGACCGTCTTGTTGAGTGTTTTAATCAAACCCTAAAATGCATGTTAAAAAGGTTTGTAAAAGGGGAAGGGAAAGACTGGGACCAATACTTACCTTACCTGAGTTTTGCTTTTTTTGTTAATTTATTTATGTATTTATTTAGTTTTTGTTGACCAGGTAAGTGCACTAGACAAATCCTGCCTATTTCCAGGCATGACCCAGGGGAAGGGGATACAGATGAATGCCAACTGACCTTGAACCAGATTAAGTTGTTGGTGGTATTTTTAGTGAATGAGGGGAAATTTGGCCAGGGCACCAGAGAAATTCTCCTACTCTGTCAGTAGGGGTGTTGCTACTATGGAGGAAGATGTGCAACAGACTAATTCTGCTGGTGTACCTGTGGGCGAGATGGTCTCCCAGCCCACGGGTCCAGCTCAGGAGACCACACTCGAGAGAACTGAATTGTTATATCAAGTGAATATGCAAATGGGAGAAGTCCAGGCTAAGGAACGAGCCTCAAGCGGGTTATTTTCTTCTGATGAGACTTGGTTGAATGCTATATTGAAACAAAATAAGGCACTAAGATGTGCCAGTATGTCAACTGTGCAAATGGGTACTACGATGGATGATTTGAGTGTTTCCCTGCAGTTGGGTGAAGTTACAGAAGACATTCTGCAAGCAGTAGCAAGAACAATCCTCGAGCAGGGCACAGCAGAGCTCATTGTAGCTCAGGGCCGAATCTCACAGCCGAGTGACATCGGCGTTCCAGGTGCATTCCAGCCACATGAGTCAGTTTTGGCACCAGGGCTTCTGACAGCAAAGCAGGACTCCCTGACAGCAGCTGAAACCGCCTTGAATTTTACACACACTGCAACTCCTGTGAGTACTAACCATGTTACCTTTCCTAAAACACCGTCTGATTTACTGTCCACGCTTGGCCATAAAGGCAGGGAGGCTGAACCCACTGTATTGCTTGCTCACGGGTCCTCCCCAACATCCTTAGAGTGATCCCTGCTAGCAGCAGGGTGGAAATGGGGAAACACGGGATCTGGATCCCGGACCCGGCCCACAGTCCGATTCCTGGGGGTTCCCCCCTCCTCCAGAGGATTTATCTGGGAACAATGTTTTAGTGACTACCGACCAGGCCTTAGGGCCTGAACCCAATTCTACAAATACCAGTTCGGAAGCAGTATCTATTCCTAAGTCGAAACGAGTTATGGGTTCTTCTTCCTCTGATTCAGAGGACGAAATGGTGATACCAGTCCAGTGGGCTGAAGCAGGGGAAGAAAATCAGAATGTTCCTGGAGAAACCACGAATTTGCAAGAACAGTCCAGAACCGCCTGGGAGTCATTTTGGAAGAAGGATCATTTCACAGGATTCCCCTCCCCCGCAGAGACAGAATGCAGTCCGCTTGGAATATCTTGGGGGGTTAGAGATAGCCCCTGACCATTTGTATGTTGGGCATCATTTATTGAAAGGTTCTTTAGTTTTTTTTTCTACAGAGATTTATGCTCCAATCCATGTTTCCGGCTCTATTCTATACAATATTAGTTTTACCTCTCCACAGGGTCTTGACCGGTTTTGGACTAAATATGACTCTCTAACGTATACTGAACTATGGCTACCGTTTAAGGCTATACCCTTAACAAAGTCTTCTATTAAGAATGTGACAGTTTTGTTCAGAAATTAATCTGTGTCTATTCATGATATTGTTTATTGGCTACAAAAGAGGTGTGATGTGTTAGGAAATCCTAGGCCAATTTTTGATGAGGAATGTATTTGCAATGGAGGGTGGGTGCTGCAGGTTCGTTTACGAAATAATAATTTAGGCCCAGTTCACCTTCCTAATAGTTTATTTCTTGGCAATGAGAGAGGTCACTGCTTCTACCCAGGTCAGCCAAGAACATGTTTTAAATGTGGGGCCGGTACTCACTTGGGCACCGCCTGTGATAGGATAAAGTGCAATCTTTGTTTAATGTTTGGCCACTAGAGCTCTGATTGCATGAAGGATTTATGTTGCAATCTGTGTGACAATACTGGGCATGCTTTTTGTGCCTGTCCTTGGGCTACCCACAATAGAATGGACTGTGTTAGTTAAGATTTGTTAATTCAGGAAGCACAAAAACCAGAAATGTTAAAAAGAAAATGTATAGCTGACAAGGCTCCTATGGAGTGTTCAAAGTCTCCTCCCCCCGTCAGCACCCCACAGGAACCCCTTGAGGCTGAGGTTCATCTACAGCAGGTTGAGGCTGTCTCTATTCCCCATTCAGTGGTATCTCAGACCACTGACCCAGTGCCCCCCCTCCCGTCACCTCAATGTCTATGGAGAAAGATGTTACTGAAGTTCAAATGCCTCCTCCCTCCCCCCCAGGTTAAGAGTACTGCAGAAAAAAGGGGCATGAAACAAACTAGGCCAGGTCAAAAGTAGCAAAGGCAAATATTCCAGGTGAAGAGGGTATCAAATTATTAAATAAGTTTGAGGTCCTTGGAGCTACAAAACCAGACCTAGAACAAGGAGATGACTCAGAGGCATCCTCTCTGGCTCCCTTCTCCTCAGAATCAGAGGAAGAGAGGCCTGAAGTAGGGACCGAAGAAGAACAAGCCTCCAGAGTCCGAACTAGGACAAGAAAATGTTCCAGGCTGAGAAAACCAACTTAAACCTTACAGTATCCTACAGCACAGGCTCTTCTCTGTTTAAGGGTAGATACTATTAATGTAAAAAGCATTACACATGCAAGGCATAGATTGATTATGTTAACTATGTTGAAAGATTTGAATTGTGATATTTGTTTATTACAAGATACTAGACTAAACTCTACTTCACTAGTTCATTCTGCCCAACAATTGTGGTGTTGGAGCCCTTCTTTCTTTTCTTTTGGTTCAGCAGTGTGTGAAGGTGTAGGTGTTTTGTTTAAAGGTGATGGATTTAGAGTGTCACGGTTAGTTGATATTTCGGTAGGTACAGCACTATTATTAGACTTTACCTTTAAAGACATGGGGCTGGATATTCAAAAAGGTTGTGCCTGCGCAAGTCCGAAATTGCGCCATTCTGCCATATTCAGCAGGAGGCAGTTGCGCCCCCCCCCAAGTCATGCTGAGCAACAGCACAATGCTAATGAAGGCATGCTCAACTGGAGGAGGAGGAACCATGCATAAACTGCACAGCCCGATATTCAGCCGGGCTGTGCAGAGTTGTGCAGGTGCAACCCCCAACCTACGCCTGCAGCACTTTGAGCAAAAAAAGGAGTAAGTCGAGGGCCACCCACAGGTGACCTGCTGCATTGCAGGGTGCAACACAGCAGCTGCCACCTGTGGGTGGCCTCCATTCTTCCTGTGCCCCCTGCAGCCTGATCGCAGGCATAATAACCCTCCCCCGACTGGCCCGATCGGCGGGCAAAACTAAGTAATCCCCTGATTGGCCCGATCGCGGGCACAACTGCAGTAATTCCACCCCACTAGCCTGGTCACGGGCAAACCAGTAGTATGCCCACCCCCACTAGCCCGATCGTGGGCAGAACAGAGTTCAACCCCCAAGAACAATATCCCTGGTGGACCAGTGGACTGCGCCGATCGCGAGGCATTAGAGTCCAACCCCCAGGTCCAAGTACCCTGGTGATCTAGTGGCCCCCCCACCCACCCACCCAGAGTCCCACCACCCGCCTCCCCGTCAGCCGGCGGTCGGCAGCACCCACCCGCCTGCCACCCGCTGCCCACTGACTGACTGCTCGGTAGGGCTGCGCCTATTGGTTCAGAGCAAGAGCCAATGGGCATACAGCCCATACATAGACAGGCAGTCCAGATATGGGAATGAATTCATTCATTCACATATCTGACTTACTTACGGTATGGCTGCACACCATTGGCTTTTGCTCTGGAACCAGTCGGGCATGCAGCCCTACCGAGCAGTCAGTTGGCGGGCGGCTGCGGCAGGCGGTGGGTGCTGCCACCACCGCCTGACGGGGAGAGCGGGTGGTGGGGTCTGCAGGGTGGTGGTGGGGCCAGCTAGATCACCAGGGTACTTGGACCTGGGGTTGACTCTAATGCCCACGATCGGGCTTTATGTCCACTGACCACCAGGGATATTGTTCTTGGGGTTGAATTTGTTCCGCCCGCGATCGGCTAGTGGGGGTGGGCACATACTGGTTTGCCCACAATCGGGCCAGTTGGGGTTGGAGTTACTACAATTTTGCCAGCGATCGGGCCGTCGGGGTGGGGGAATATTATGTTATGCCCGCGATCAGGCCAGTCAGGGGTGGGGATTACTACAGTTATGCCGCGATCGGGCCAGTTGGGGGTGGGGATTATTACACTTTGCCCGCGATCGGGCCAGTCGGGGGGGTGGGGAATTACTACAGTTATGCCCATGATCGGGCCAGTTGGAGGGGTGGGGATTACTACGGTTTTGCCCGCGATTGGGCTGTAGGGGGTGTCGGTCGCCGATGGCTGCTGCCTGGCAGGGCGTCAGGCGCAAGTCGTCGGGGATCGGCGCACCTGCATGCTAATGGCATGCAAATGGGGCCATAAGTAGATGCAAATGCCCCCCCTCGCCTTGCATGAATTATGGCCCTATTTGCATGTCACCTTATGAATATCGGAAATTTGTGCATGGCACAATGGAACTTGCGCCACCGCATCTTGAATGCTCCACTCTGACCACTTGCGGTGGTGCAAGTTCCACTGCGCCATGCACAGTGGTTGTGGTGATATTCAAAGGAGTTGCTCAATAGCGCAACTCTGTTGAATATCGCCCTGGCCACACCCCAGCACAACTATTTTGAGCAGAGCAAGGGCTTGCGCCACAGAATGGCGCAGTTTGAATATCCAGCCCATGGGGTGGAGGTTGATTAATATATATATGCCCCTCTTACAAAAAAAGAATGGATTACTTTATATCAGGAGGTTAGCCCTTACCTACTTACAACAAAAGTGTACTATGGGGAGGTGACTTTCATTGTGTCATGGACAGGAAGGATAGAGATGTAACTACGAAGAAATTATTTTGTGACTCCAACTGTCTTAATAATATTATAAACCAGAGTGGTTTGCAAGATTCATTTAGTCATCTACATAAGGGGGGGGGGGACACACCTATTTCAGAGGTGCTCTATCCACCAGAATTGACTTTATCTTTATGAAGAAAAATATTACTATACTGCAGGCAGAGACCACTCCCCTTGAAACTTCGGAGCATACAGTCTTACATATTGTTATAGGAGGGGAGTGTGAGCCACAATATGGTAAGGGGTATTGGAAACTAAATACGTTACTTTTAGAGGAACATAGTGTAAAAACTAAAATTCTTGAATTTCTCAAAGCAAAGTCTGTGGCACGCTTGAGGAATAATATCAGCACTTGGTGGGAAGAAACCAAGAGGGGTATAAAAACAATCTTTCAGACACATTCCACTAAAACCCGATTGACTAGATATAGGGAATATCTTAAATTTAGATTACAACTTAGTAAGCTTTACTCAATTATAAATATTCAACATATTGGATTAACATCACAGGTTCTTAACCTGAAAAAGGCTATGATGAAAATACAATATTCTAGGGCAACTGCCATGTTAAATGAACATAGGATTTGTTCTCTGGGGAAAATGGGATTTGGTGATGATTTTAAGGACTGTTCACATAGAGCTTCTGAAAGATATATGGGATCTGTTAGGACAGAGGATGGTACTATAGTTTCTGATGGGCATAAAATTCTAAAACTAGTTACTATTTATGAGAGATGTATGAAACGTTCCCTATTGATGAACATCAGGTAACAACATTCCTAGCTTCTCTTTCTGCCCCTAGTATACCTAGTGACTTGTTAAGAAACCTTGTTAGACCTATCACAAAAGCAGAAGTTGGGGAGGTCATTAAACATCTGAAAAAATCGACAGCCCCGGGCATAGATGGCCTTCCTGCTGAATTTTATGTAACATTCACAGACATACTACAACCCATATTAATGACGGTCTTTAATAACGTCCTTGATGGCCTACAGGTAGATATGCACTTTTGCATTGCAATTCAGATTTTGATATATAAAAAGGGTGATAGAGCACTTCTGGATAATTGGAGATCCTTAAGTCTGCTAAACACTGACTACAATATTTTATTGAAAATTTTGCACATTCGTCTCCTCAGCATTGCTTCTTTGCTTATTGTTCCCACCGAAACATGCATAGTCAAGGGCTGCTCTATTAAGCAAAATATATTATTACTTCTGGAAATTGTAGAAAGGGGCAAAGAGGGCAGCTTAACTGGATTTATTCTGTCGCTTGACCAAGAAAAGACCTTTGACCATGTGCCTCATCACTTTATATCATTAATATTGAAACACTGTGGTATACCTGATTGTTTTGTTAACTGGATTTCATTGTTGTATGGGAATGCTGAGGCACTACTTCTTGTTAATGGCCATTTTAGTACTTATATTGATATTTCAAGAGGAGTTCAACAAGGGTGCCCACTTAGCCCCTTACTTTACATACTGTGCTTAGATCCCCTACTTCGTTTCATACAACATGATCCTTGTATAACTGGGATCTCGACACCAGGAAGAGCTATGGAGATAAAGGCAACTGCTTATGCTGATGACATATGTGTTCTAGTAGCAGATTACACTTCTGGTATGCGAGCTCTTGAGTGCATTGAGGAGTTTTCCAGATTGACTGGTGCCCGTCTTATTGTACAGAAAAGTTTTGTTTACTCCCTAAATGATTTAAGCACGTCACCCCCCTTTTGGAAAGGGATTCGGGTGTCATCTGCCTCCTTCCAGTACTTAGGGATATGGTTCGGAAGGGGGGACAATGATATGCTTAATTGGCAAATAAAATTAGACCTTACGAAAACAAAGGTGGCAGTGTGGAAAACAAGGAATCAGTCAAAAAAGAAGAAAGTTGCAGTAATTAAAACATTTTTACTCCCAATATTTCTCATTCTCAGTGTACTTTACCCTTTACCCATGTCCTTGGAGGCCTCTCTCCTGGGATCAGTGTTCCAAGTATTGTGGGGAAGTCGTTTAAATCCAATCAAGCTAGAAATAATTTATTTGCCAGTGGAGAAAGGTGGTTTAAATTTAACCAATGCAGTGCTCTTTTTTATTGCAACTTTTTTCCATGCTAATTTGGTTGATTTGTCCAAACCTAGTTTAGATGTGTGAACTATATTTGCAAGTGAGTGGTTAAGGCCTTTGTATAACACTTGGAAGTCACAGGAAGTGTTGATGGCCCAGGCTAAGACCAATTTTTTTTTTTCAATCAGCACTACAGAAGTTAAAACAGTGGAAAGTCCATTTTAATGATTGTTTGTCCTTACCTTCCACTAAAGCTTTATATGCATCCATTCATGACACTATCAGTTCATTTGCAGTTTCCTTTAAGGAGGCTGAACCCTGTTATAATAATAACTTATTGGATTCACTAAAAGACCCTTGTATTTCACCACAAATTTGGGATATTAACTGGCTATGTGCACATGGGTGCTTATTTGTGAAAGGGAATGCAAAACAAAGAAATAAAAGAGTGAATGTGCCCTAGGACATCTTGTATAGGACAGTAAGAATCCATGTCATATTTCCTTATTGAATGTCCATTTGTAAATGAGATGTGGGAAATAATAGCTACTCGTTGGAACAATATATATTGGAAAGGTATATCATATGTTGAAGTTGTGGGATGATTTAGTCTACATGACTTGGGTTTGCAAAAGGGAACAGTATGCTTGATTCTTGCATTTATTAAGTTTGAGTTATGACAAACAAGATGTAAGTTTGTTCTTCAACAACTTTATCAAGAACCTGAGCAAATTGTTATACTTGTGGAAAATGAACTAGTTAAACAATGCAGATTTGAGAAACAGTATATGCCTTTAGATGTTTGGGTCCTCTGTTGGAATGAGGTACATTTTCTAAAAGATAAAATTGGATGAGTATGTTGTGGACTTATTGTAATTGTGGTGTATAACTTGTATTTTTGTTATTCTTTGGAATGTATTGTGCAGTTTCCTCTTAATAAAAATTCCCCCTACTCTTTTCGAGAAGTGCCATGGGATCTTTAACATCCACCTGAACTACCACCAGAACAGGCAGATGGGACCTCGGTTTAATGTCTCATCCAACAGACGGCACCTCAGGAGTGCAGCACCCCTCTCATGCTGCAATGCAGTGTCAGTATTAGGATATTAACCCAAATGCCTGGTGTGGGAATAGAACCCACAGCCTTCTGATCTCCTGGCCTCAGAGATGAGTGTGCTACCTGCTGAGCCACTGACACTGACAGAGAAGTGCCACAGGCATCAACAGGTTTTTCACCATTTGAAATGCAGTATGGTAGACAACCTAAAGGCCACTAGATGTACAGTAATAAAAGAAACATGGGAAGATAACCCTCATCAGAAACAATCTATTACATCTTACATGTGTGCCCTGAGAAAGAAGCTGGCAAAATATGTTGAAATCGCCCATAGTAATCAGGAAGTAGCCTAAAACCAGCAGAAGGTGTATTATGACCATGGGGAAAAGAAAATGTTTTTGAGCCAGGTGAAAAGGTCTTTCTGCTGTTACCCACTACAGAAAATAAACTGTTAATGAAGTGACAAGGGCCTTATAAGGAGCTTAGACATACTGGCACAGTTAACTATGAGATTGAGACCCCGATAGGAAAAATCCTACTAAGATATACCATACTAACCTCCTCAAGAAATGGGTTGAAAAAACACCAAAAACTGTTTTGCTAGTTTTACCAGAAACTGATAGAGACAATATTGACGTAGCTTATGACAGACTGGAACAAACTGTAACCACTGATGCTGTAAAGGTGAATGTTTCCTTAACCTCCAAACAAACCGCAGAAATTCGTAACTTGCTAAAGACATTTAACAGTATTTTACCACAGTACTAGGCCTGGCAACAGAGGTTGAGCACGTAATAGTGACAAGGAATGCTCATCCAATTAGACAAAGGACATACAGATTACCAGAGCAGTTAAGAGCTGACGTGGTTAAGGAAGTACAAAAAATCAAAGAATTGGGTATTATAGAAGAGTCGAGAAGTGCTTAGTCATCACCAGTGGTGACTGTAAACAAAAAAGAAGGGGGTGTAAGAAAATGCCTTGATTTTAGGAAACTTAATCAAGTGTCAAAATTGACAGTTATCCTATGCCCAGAATAGATGATTTGGTGGACAGATTGGGGAGTGCCAAGTATATCAGGAGGCAGCATAGCAGAGTGGGTTAAGGCTCTGAGCTGCAGATCTGGAGATCTGGGTGCCTAGGTGCATACTGTGTGAACCTCAGCAAGTCACTTAACTTCCTTGTGCTCCCAGGTTGCATCTGGAAAGAAGCTACAGCTTAGTGTGCTACTCCTGGTTAAACAATGTTCCCTTTCCTTATATCAGTACCCTCAATCTCACCAAGAGTTACTGGCAAATCCCCTTAGCTACAGAATCCAGAGACAAAACTGCATTTGCCACTCCTATAGGATTCTATAAGTTCACCACCATGCCATTTGGTTTACATGGTGCACCCGCTACATTCCCGCAGTATATGGATGTAATTTTGTCCCCTCACACTAGTTATTGTACTGCATACCTGGATGATGTCATGGTATACAGTCCAGACTGGAAACGCCACCAGGAACGCCTATTAGCAATTATCCAATCGATCAAAAAGGCAGGTCTGACAATTAATCATACCAAGTGTGCATAATAACAACAACAGAAATTGAAAGAGACCTAAGAGTAATTATAACAGATGACCTAAAGGTGGGCAAGCAATGTGAGAAGGCAGTAAGGTGGGCTGGGAGGATTCTGGAATACATAGGGAGAGGCATCAACAGCAGAAAACAGGAAGTTGTTATCTCTCTGTACAGACAGTTGATGAGACCCCATCTGGAGTACTGCATGCAATTCTGGAGACCCCATCTCCACAAAGACATAGACAGAGTGGAGGCTGTTCAGAGGAGGGCAACCAAAATTGTGCAGGGTCTGCACCAGAAGACATATGAGGAGAAACTAAAGAAGGTTAATATGTATACCCTTGAGGAAAGGGGGGAAGGCATGATAGAAACTTTCAAGTATCTCAAGGGAATTAACAAAGTGCAAGAGGGTAGCATCTTTCAGAAGAAGAGATATGCAAGAACAAGGAGGCACAATTTGAAGATGGGGGGACGGCTCAGAGGTAATGTTAGAAAGTATTTTTTCACAGAGAGGGTTGTGGATGCATGGAACAGCCTTCCTGAGGAGGTTGTGGAGTCAGGAACAGTGGAAGAATTCAAGAATGCATGGAATAGGCATAAGGCAATTCTAGTGTGGGGTAGGAGGAAGTAAGCTGTTGATTAATTAGAATCTGAAGCTTTTCCATCACGTAGGGAAATGGGCAGACTAGGTGGACCAAGCGGTCCTTATCTGCTATCAAATTATATGTTTCTATGTTTCATTGGGCATGCAGGAAACCAGATATTTAGGCTATGTTTTGGGAAATGGAGAAGTCAAGCCAGAAGTCTCCAAGATAGAAGCTGTAGCTAACAACCCTGTCCCCAAAACCAAGAAACATGTCAGGTCATTTTTAAGGCTGGCTGGTTATTTTCAGAGATTTGTTCCCAGCTTTGCTGAGTTAGCTACTCCCCTCACTGAACTCACAAAGAAACAGTTCCCGAATAATGTGAAATGGACCCCAGAGTGTGACAAGGCTTTTCATGCCATTAAGGCTGCATTATGTTCAGCCCCTGTTTTAAGAAGCCCAGATTTTGAGAAACAATTTCTGTTACAGACTGATGCATCAGAGGTAGGCCTAGGTGCCATCTTAAGTCAGTATATAGATTGAAATCCAATTCTATACTTAAGTAGAAAATTGCATGACAGAGAGAAAAGGTACTTCACCATTGAAAAGGAATGCCTTGCAGCAAAGTGGGCCATGGAGTCCATTTAAGCAATAAGCCACGAGGGGGTGTGGGTTATCGGGGGATTTACCATGGCTGGGTGGTTTGCCCAGAGCGCGGCCAGTGGGTAAATCGCGCCAGCCATGGTAAATCGATAACCCATAACTTTGATCAGTATGCCATCAGTTAAATATTTAATTGATTTAAAAAATGCATCTTTTAAAAAAAAAAAAATATAAGCTGTTTTATTACAAATAACCTTGCACAGTAAAAAACAAAATAGTCCTGGCCAAGCTGGTATGAGGAGGACTGCAGAGTTTGAGTTTTGTACTGCTGGTGAAGGTTACCTTCCGTCGGCTTGATTCGCACAGTGTTGGCAGGCTGAGAGATGGGGATGCAGGAGCAGTTTGTTGAAGTAAGTGCTCACACTGAGTGCTACTTTGTGGTTCGGTTTCGGGAACAGACTGAGATATTTATTTAATTTTGGCTGGGGCAATCAGGTTGAATGATGCGTCTTACTTTTTTTTGGTAACTGGGAGGCATGAGCGAGGAGTTGGGAGACCGGAAGCATACTTGTGGTGTAGCGAGAGCGATGGAATTCAGAGGGAGCGAACGTTATAGGAACATTTTTCAAATGGTCAGTCACGTTTTTTAGGCTGCAGTTTCTTTTCGGAGAAATGCGAGTATGGAATTAGTGTTTATGCCAGGCAGTTTTTTAAAATATTTCGTGAGCTGGGGGAGGAGGCTGGGAGGGTGCCATGCTGATTTGCGCTTAGCGAGGAAACGAAGATGGTGGCTCGGAATGATTTAAAATTTTTTTTTTTAGTTGTTATTGAGATGCGGCTGGCTGGCACCTTTTGCGGTGATTATCAGAGGATTTACAACGGAGGTAAGGTGCCAGCCTGCCGTTTTCATTGGTCGGTGTCCGAGGTCCATGGTATAATAAGTTTTACTTACTAGGAGCTGACTTTGTACCTGTAACAGATCACAATCCTCTCTGTTGGCTTAACTAAATGAGAATAACAATTCTAGAATCACACAGTGGTACCTGGCACTACAGCTATTTAAATATAAAGTGATACACAAATCTGGGAAAGAGAATGTCAGTGCTGATTTTCTGTCAAGATATGGATCAGGAATTGAGAATTCCAAAGGTTGAAAAAATGTGAGTTGAAACTTCTCTGTTATGCTGCATATGCACTTAACTGTAAAGCTTATAAGCTAATGTTAGACAGGAATTTAATAGAACATTTTGGAAACCTGTTTTTGTAAAACAGGTTCTCTCTTAAAGAGGGGGTATGTGACAAGATTGAATAAGACCCCGCCCCTTTTGTCATGCAGAAAGAGTTTAAATGCAAGGGTCTGTTCTATCCTCTTCTTTTCCGTCTCTTGTCTGGTTGCGCAGCCAAAATTTTCTTGTGAGACCTAGAAACTGATCACTCAGATGGTTTCGCAATTCTTCACCTCTCACCATCTCTCTGCCTTTCCTTACTATTTCTGTCTTTTCTTCCCCCTTGCATATCTGCAGGTATAAAAATACATGTGAATCTTTATGTGGAAATGTCACTGATACTGGGATCCCCTTGTTTAAAACTGTATGTAGTTATACTGTTGAAATGATTGCAAAAAGCTATTTGAAACTCAAGGAGTTAACCTGAGATACCATTTTTAAGCCCTTTGCAGAGTTGTCAACAAGAGGTCCGTTCTGGGATATCATGGACTGTTTTACTGCACCTGCAAGGAACGAAACTGACAAGAACATTCCGCAAACTTACAAGAACATTCAGTGAGTAGTAGGCTCTCTTAACGAGACAAAGACTTATAAAAAGAGCAGCATTAAAGACTGAAACTTAGAATTAAGAGATACCCTCAGAAGAAGGACTTAGTTTTCTCTGTACTGCCTTTGTAAATAGTTATGCTGAAAAAAGTTTTATTTTTATTTTGCTGTTATTGAGAAAAATAAAACGCTATTTGCAAATTTTGAAACTGCTGCTGGTTTCCCTATGCTTTGTGACCTGTGCCTCAATACCAGGGCCCACTGGGATACCTGAACATTCTCTGGTGGGCTCCCTGCTTAGAGTGCCCCTTCCACCTTGGAAACATAACAGCTTCTGATATAACATCTATTTTCTAATTAAATATGCTAATTTCTGATCTCAGCAAGTTATTACAATACACAAACACAGTGCCAGTGTATCACACTAAAGTGGTATGCAGGTTATCAGTAAATCAACACTAAGTCACCAGCACCCAGTTTCCAGATGTGTCTGCTGAACTCACGCTCTAGGTTCCCCTCCCCCCCGGAGCACAGTCCAAATCTGCTATTTTTCCCTGTTCTCTTATTTTGCTCACCCTTCTCCTCACCTATTGTTAGTTGCCTCCTTTAATCCCTCTTTATACCCCTGCCCTCTCTCCTCTACCCACTCTCCCTCCCTCTCTTGCCCCTTCCCACCCTTTCCTCCCCGCTCATCCATCCTTGCTCTCCTCATGTCTCCCCTTCTTCTCTCCCTTTCCACTTCTTGTCTCTTCCACAAGCCTCTGTAGTCAAAAGCATTCACATGTTTATCCTCTTTTATTTCCTTCTCATCCTCTTCCATTTTTACTGCTCATCTCCCCTTAGTCCCATTCTACTCGTTCCCCTATCTTCTTCTCTCTCCTCTTCCTCCTTCTTGCATACCATCATTAGCAGCCTCCTTTATCATGCTTTTAATTTTAACCATGAGCACCTTTGGAGGTCTTTCACCTGCTCTCATTCTCTGCCATCCTACTCTGTCCCTCTGCTCCCCCTTCTTTAAGTAAGGGCTTGGGGGTGGGGTGGTAGGTGCTGAGGGAGGGTTGGGTGGGGGAGATAGTAATGGCCACAGAAGACATCAGTGGAAGATTTTCTTTACAGGGTTTACTTAACAAAAAATGAGGGACGGTTTTCTTTATTTCAGGTTGTAACACTGGGGATTGGGCACCCCAGTGTCAGTGTTATATTAGGCAGGATGGGGATAGAAGCTGGCATGGGATTGGGCACCCCAGTGTCAGTGTTATATTGGCCAGGTGGGGAAAGAGCCAGCACGGGGGATTGGGCACCGCTGTGCCAGAAGATTAACATGGGTTGGGCTTGGGGGGACAGTTTCAGTGGGCAGCAACAGACATCACTGGGCATTTTTTTTCCTTTTTATATGGTTTAGTTAAAAAAAACAAACTATGAGGAATGGTTTTCTTTATTTCAGGTGGCAACACTGGGGATTGGGCACCCCCAGTGTCAGTGTTATGTTTGTTGGGGGGGGTGCTGAGTGGGAAGGTCAAGTGGGGGAACAGTAAGGGCGGCAATAGACATTGATGGATGGTTTTCTTTGTTACAGGGTGTAATTCAACCTCAGCAGGCTGATCATGACAGGTCAGCTGTGCTTGATGGGCAGCATAGATCAAAGTAAAGAGCTGACCTATGATTGGTCAGCTCTTTCCTTTGAAATACATGAAGTTTCCACCCAGCAAGCCAGAACACTGTCATGACCAGCCTGACTGATGATTGGTGTGACACTGATGGGCCCCTTGCAGATCACTCTGCATTGGACTGACAGTGTCACACCCCTCAAGTCATTTTCTTAACAAAATATTCACTGTGAGTGCATGCACGGTGAACATAAAAAATAAATCACAAGGAAAAGTTTCATGGCTCTCAGTTAAATCAGTGTTCTTGTGTGAGGCCAATTCACCAAAGAGATGTTGTAACTATATGGAAAATGGTTATGTGACCCTTTAGCAGGGGTGTAGCCAAGCATTTCAGATCTGTACAGCAACCTGCCACACTGCTACCCCCTCCACTGTTGTTCATGCCTGCCCCCCCCCACGACTCGCGTCCAAGGTTCCTGGCTCCAATCAGATGATTCCCACACTAGACCTGCTGTCTGTCCACATTGCTAGTGTGGTGCTCACTGCCCGCTGGTAAACACCACTGACTGCACCACAAGTTCAGGACCATGACAGAAATTGCTTCTCTCTCCCCTGTAGGTAAGCAGATTCACTCCACTTGCCACTCCACATGAAGTTGTCATTCTTTTAGCTGGCTCTGAGTCTGTTTTTCCATCTGCTGCTTCTCTTACTCCCAGTACAATTAAACTAATAGTATGGCTTCTAACTTTGCTGGGGCATTTAATCTTGCCGCTCCAGACTTGCCGCATTCCTACCAGATGCCGCAGTCAATCACTATGCAGGTGGACCATGCAGACCTAATTGAGATCTTCAGCTTCAAAGTCCATAGTCCACTCTGCCACCCCCCCCCAAACAAAGCTGAAAGATAAAAGAAAAAGCCTGTGAAGCCAAACAAAGGAATTTAAATGCGATGGACTAGAGAGGGCAGAGCAATGCTGGCCAGCTTGTTTGCTACCCCCTGCTACTAAACATGGCATGCCTTGGCTTGCTTGGAGTATCAATAGCTATGCCCTTGCCCTTTAGAGCACTCATAATTGAGCGTTAGTCAAAACTTACAACTGTCTTTTTGAGAAATGCACCTGGGAAACCATAGTCTGGTGTCATCTATCAACTTAAACCAAGTTTTCAGCAATTTTAAGATTAACCTATGGAACTGTTTTTTTTTTTTTGCTGACTGCAATATGTTAATATTATGATGCATGTTTGCTACTATATGTCTTGATTGCAATCCTTTCTCCCAGAAGTTACTATACAGCATGCATTCCCTTTTTATGTATCTTGACTGTCTTTTAAAAATGTTTTAATATTATAACCAAATATATGAATGTCATGCCATCTGTTCTGAAACTATTTATATGTGCTCTCCTTTATTTCATGATATCTGTTGAGAAGCAATATATGTGTGCCCCCTTCATTCTGTTGCTTTGTTTGTTGTGAAACAATATCTGTGTGCCCCCTTCATTCTGTTGTATTGTTTGTTGTGAAGCAATTTATGTGTACTCTCCTTTATTCTGCTGCATCATCTGTTGTGAAGCAATGTATGAGTGCTTTTCTTTATTACATCATGTTATCTGTTGTGAAGCAATGTATGAGTGCTTTCCTTTATTACATCATGTTATCTGTTGTGAAGCAATGTATGAGTGCTTTCCTTTATTACATCATGTTATCTGTTGTGAAGCAATGTATGAGTGCTGCCCTTTATTACATCATGTTATCTGTTGTGAAGCAATGTATGAGTGCTTTTCTTTATTACATCATGTTATCTGTTGTGAAGCAATATATGAGTACTCTCCTTTATTACATCATATTATCTGTTGTGAAGCAATTTATGTACGCTGTCCATCAAAGCAGTTGAGCAAACAATGTGTCAAAAGGCAGGAGGTGAAAAATTCTTCAGAACGTACCAAAGGGATGGATCCTCATTGTGTTGGATTTTGTGGAAAACTATGCCTGCATGTACATGGATGAGATCCAGTCCTGCCATTGGCTTCATGAACAGGTTACTGTGCACTCAATAATGACACACTAGAGGTGTGCACACAAAGGAAGTTTTTATTTCAAAGGACCGTACACACAATCACCATACTGTTTGGCATTTTGTGAGTGTGACCAACGCATACCTCAGTAAGGCTCACCGCCTAAATATGCACATGTAGGTACAATTGACGTATGGCTGTGTAAGCCAGTATAAATCTCAATGGGAATTCCGTGAAATTTCTTCGGCAGTGACAGACTTTGGATTTCCGATCGAATAGGCCTACTTTGGATAATGACACAGCAAAGACCCCTCAGATGGAGAGAGTGCTGTTGTGAAATCAGTGGTAATGAGGGCCATGCAATCCTATCTTGAGGTCCTCTCTATAGCAAACGACTTTTTCATGTGCTGCTGGGATAATCTTGCAAGAGAACCTTCAATTAAGGGGGAGTAGCAACTTCAGTGAATGCTTTTCTGGCTGCTCGACAAGCTCAAAGGACCTGATGTTTAAACTGTTCCTGGGACCTAGCACATTTAAAGCCTAAGGTCTGGGTGTGGCTGGTTTGGTTGCCACCAGAGATTGTACTTGCCTCTGCACACCTTGCCAAAAAGATGACAGTCCATGCATGAACTTTGAGCATGTGGAAGAATAGGCAGTGAAGAGACTTTCACAGGGCTATAAGCAAAGCAAATTACAGATGACTAATCAAATGCCTGACCATGTTTTCTCTGTGGTATCCCCTGTTCTTACTGAATATCACAGCAGTACACATGCTGCTCCTGGGGGAAACTTCAACACTTCCCCGCTACTCCTGGCACTGCTGTGATGGACCCCTTGAGTGCTCCAGACATTCCCGAGATGGACCCCTCCACTACTCCAGTCACTCCTGTGATGGACCCCTCTTCTGCTCCCAGCATTCTTGTGTTGGACCCCCTGCTGCTCCTGCACTCCCACGATTGACCCCCTCTGCTGCTTCTGGTGCTTCTGTGGTGGACCTATTTGCTGCTTCTGTTAAACCTATGTGCACACTGAAGGTTCAGCAACTGAAAAAGGTTAAACCCTGGCAAGATGCAACTGGATAAATTCTGCGCCATCTACTACTCACACATTTTACATAGGGTAAGTGATTTCAATCAATGAAATTAAAAGTGTTCTTAGTGTCAAATCCCTACACAACATGTGGGTGGATGCTTCATATGGCCATGACAGCAGGATGCTGATGTGATCAGGCAATAAAGACTTATTCATGGACCAGTAAATCTGTTTGGACAAGGCATTTTTGAAATCATATCAGGTGTATTGCAAATTATTGCTAGGAGATATGGAACGCTCCAGAAGTGCTGGAATTGAATGCATTCTTCAAGCAGAATTATTTAATCAAAAATAAAATTTTTGGGCAACCTTGGTATTCATGTTCTGCCATGCCACACATAACCTGGTGTCAGTGTTACATTCACCATTCACTGAATTCCTTTTACCGTTTGGAAAATATCACAAGATGACAAATGTGCAATTTTCCTATTATTTCTTACTTTTTCTTCAATTGCCATATCATTTTAGTAATAGTTTACCTCACTGATCAAAATTAGTAAATTATTTTTGATTTTAAGCAGTTGTTTGACATTCTTTGATATATTCACAACTCAAATCTGGTGTCCACTGTTACATTCACAACTCATGTTTACTGTCCATCATTACAGTAATAATTTTAAAGATTCTTTTTCTCATGCACTTTGAAGTCAGTTACCTCACAATATGGTCCACTTTTCACTGCTGGGTTACGGCATTGTGAAATGCTTAAAAGAACTGATGTGCTGTTGAGTTGAAAACTGAACTTTCATGTCACACTCTAGTACGTCATATTCACGAGCATACCAATTTCTTTTTTCCCATAAATTTGATCCCAAAGTAAAATACAATTGCTTTGGAGTTAACAGTAAAAAAAGAATGCAAAGTTACATAACTTATATACATGAACAGCAGCATTATGTGTGCTGATCACCTCAGTACCTGGGTTTCATTTTGTGTCAGTATTTTGGCTATTTTTATTAAGTATGCTATCTTTGGGTTTGAAAAACACATTTTAAATTGCCTATCATGCTATCTGAACTCCAAAGCACACAGTGAACCCACAGTAGATGTTGAGGCCTCCACATTCAAACATGGCCTTTTGACCCACATGAAATCCTTAGGGAGGCATATCCGTAAGGCAGTGAATATGAATATTGATCTGTGGTAGAACCACACAAAATGCAGAAGCATGGTGCACCACAGCTCCCACCTGGCAATAGATACCCAGGAGAAAGGGGGACAGCCCATCCCTAATGTAGTAGCGCTTTTGCTGCTGGGCACCATATGCAGTGGCCTGCATGTTAATAACCTTCTGTAGATAGGGAAATGGGCAGACTAGGTGGGCCAAGTGGTCCTTATCTGCCGTCAAAGTCTATGTTTCTATGTATGGCATTCAAAGTCCTAAAGAGCAATTTTCACACCATTATCATAATAAATAAATAAATTACTTGGTCTTTAGCAGCTCACTCTGCACAAGGCTTCTATGCATATGTACACATGGAGGCATTTTCCTGAGCTGCAACCTTTGCCTGCACTCTTACGTAATCCCTGTACACTACTCCCTGGCAGTCTAGTAGTACCCCCAACTGTCCTGATCTCTTTTATGAAATGAAATTGCCCTGGTAGTCCAGTGGAACCCCCTTTAAACCGTGATCCCCAGTGTGAAAAAAAATTACGATGGTAGTCCAGTGGTACCCCTCCCTCACCCAATTCCATTGTGAAAATAAAGCACCTTGTTAGTCCAGTGGCATCCCCTCCCACCCCAATCCCTGCTGTAAAACAAATTATGTCCCCCTTCCTGGCCCAGTCCACCCACTAAGCACCAACCATCCTCCATCCTGCCGCTACCTGACTCACACTAAAAGGCTTGCGGACATGGTGTGCAGAATGATGGATGACAACCAGCAAAGGCCCTCCTCTCACCACATTGGTCAGACACTGTCTAACTGCTGGAACAGTGCATGTATACTGTGCTTCTACTGAAGAATAATTGTGGATACAAAGAACGGGGGCTGTTCCTGACATAGTCTCCCTTGTTTCACTCGCCACAATAAAGGCCTGTTATTTGTGTCCAGCCTGGTTTTTGTTTTTATGTACGCCAATGTTCTGCGTTTTTGTGGCCTTGCCCAACACTACTGCCGAAGGTTCACTTTTGTAGATATTTTATATTTGTTAATTTTGGATTTTTAGAAAAATGAAGTCTTGCTTGCTGATATTATTTGTGCAATAATTATAAGTAGACAACTGTAATTATACTGTTTATTTTCTGTTGGACTCTGTGTTTTTCCTGTTGCTGCTGGCTCTGCTGATATTTTTCTGACCTATGGTTAGAGGATGTTGCTACCTAGCCCTGAATATATGTAATATATCTATATATATTTATATATCTATATATATCCACAGTATATCTTATTATGCTCGCCTTGTTAGTTGTATCTGGAACTGTTTACCTGTATTATTATTATTGCCCCACCTCTGTATGTTAGCCTGTCTTGCACTGCATTGTAGACTTGCTTATGTATGATTCACTGTTGTCCATTCACACTGTATTGTACCATTGTCTGTGCCAGTCTCTGGCCTGGGCCATGCCTGAAAAAGGTCCTTGGACCAGTGCACCAACCAGATTAACAAATAAATAAATAACAAATGAATAAATAATATTTGACAAATATTTATAATACCTGCGGTACTACCATTAACAGTAAGCATTTTTAATCAAGTTAAAGCTGTGTGTGTCAGAAAAATATGGAATTTCACGGACATCAAATATGAGAGGGCAGCAAGGAGGGCTGGGGGGATACTGGGATGCATAAGGAGAGGCATCACCAGTAGAAAACAGGAAGTTATTATCCCTCTGTACAGACAGTTGGTGAGACCCCATCTGGAGTACTGCGTGCAGTTCTGGAGACCCAATCTCCGCAAGGATATAGACAGGAGGGAGGCTGTCCAGAGGAGGGCAACTAAAATGGTGCAGGGTCTTTACCGGAAGACATATGAAGAGAGACTTAGGAGCTGAATATGAATAGCCTCGAGGAAAGGAGGAGGGGGACATGATAGAAACTTTCAAGTATCTCAAGGAATCAACAAAGTCCAAGAGGGTAGCATCTTTCAAAAAGAAGTGCAAGAACAAGGGGCACAATTTGAAGATAGAAGGGAGTGGCTCAGAGGTAATTTAAGAAGTATTTTTTCACAGAGAGGGTTGTGGATGCATGGAATGGCCTTCCGGAGGAGGTTGTGGAGTCAAAAACAGTGGTGGAATTCAAGCATGCATGGGACAGTCATAAGGCAATTCTAGGGGGTGAGGGTAGGAAGAAGTAGGCTGCTGGTTAACTAGCATCTGCAGCTTATCCATTAGGTAGGGAAATGGGCAGACTGGGTGGGCCAAGCGGTCCTCATCTGCCATCAAAATCTATATTTCTATGTTTCTATGACATAGACCCTTAACACCTAAAGATGATTACAAACTGCATATTCATGTATCATGCTCCCTTGGGACTTTCATTTCCATGTACTATACTTGTGTTTTGTCTGGCATTTTGTATTCTTTTAGATCATGTTTAAAGTTTTGCTCTCTGGTAACATTTTAACATCTTTTGTACTACAGAAGACTAAAATGAAGTGAAATTGCACTGTTAAAGAAACACAGAAGGATATAATTTTTTTGGCAGATGAGGTCTGCTTGGCCCGCTCAGTTTGCCCTTCTTTTCCCTGCCTATATTTTTAGCTCATCCCACACATGATCTCTGGTTACCTCGCCCCGTTTCTCAAATACAGTTCCTATGTTCCTATCCCATATGTATGAAGCCCACCAGTTTTTGCCACCCCCACCTCCATTGGAAAATCCTTCAAGGTATCAACCTCTCTTTCAGTGAAGAAATACTTCCTTGCTTTCCTCCTAACTTTTCCCCCTTCCAGCATCATTGCATGTCCCCCCATTCTCATGCATCTTGTCCTCTGGAAAATACCTCCTGCCTGTACCCTGTTCAAGCCTGTGAGGTACATATAGGTCTCTATCATATCTTCTTCCCCTGCACCATTTTAGTTGCTCTCCTCTAGGTAGCCTCCACCCTTTCTCTGTCCTTCTTGAAATGTGGTTTCCAGAACTGGACACAGTACTCCAGGTGGGGTCTCACCAATGATGTTTACAGTGGCAACACCACTTCCATCTTTCTTTGGGTGATACGCCTCCCTATGCACCCCAGTATCCCACTGACCCTAACTGCTGCCCTGTTGCACTGCCTTGCCGTCCTGAGGTCATCAGATATGATTACTCCCATATCTCTTTCCTGTTTTGTGACTATCAATACCTCTACTCCCATATTATACTGTGCCTCTGGGTTTCTGTGCCCTAAGTACATAATTTTGCACTTTTTAGTATTGACACTCAGCTACCATACCCTTGACCACTCTTCTAATTTTCCCCTGTCTCTGCATATTGTCTCTACCCCCACTGCAGATTTTGGTGTCATCTGCAGAGAAGCAAATCTTTCCTTCCAGCTCTTCTGCAATGTTACTTATAAAGGCATTAAAGAGAACTACACTGAAATAGTATAATTTAAAGATTTGCAGACACTATATAGCAGCTGTTGGATATCTTTGGTTAGACTTTCATCACTAAATATTCACTGTGTAACTCTCAGCAAATCATGTAAGCTCCCAGTGCTGTATTCCACCCAGTTATGGAAATTAATACTGTGCAAAAGACAGATTTATGATATTTGTACTTGTGTCACCGATATTTGTATTTGTCAAGTTCTTGTATTATTGATAAAAAGCTTTTCTACCATTTTGGACTCGTGTAATTGTCAATAACAGCACAGTATCAAGGGTATTTGAGTTGGTATCAGAAATAAAGTCTTCACTCATAATATATAAAGAATTTACTACATTAATAGGTAGATTAATAGGTTATCATCAAGTTGCAAACAATTCCACATACAAAGTTAGTGGCAGGCAGGTTGTTTTTACCTTGTGCATCTAGCCCGGTGTCACATATTGTAAATTACACATTACGTGGGATATACTATTGTAGCCCACCCAAATTATTCTGCTACTTTCTGAGACAATAAATTAAAAGAAAAGGTTGGTGACTGCAGTTTGTGTCAAATTGCTATGACCATGTGCCTCTTGCCCAGCGTTGCACATGTACTATTTAATTTTGTTTTGTTTGAAGAACAAATTTGACACGCACTTATCGAAAGGGTTGACTCTGCATGACAGGGCCTTCCCATATCATTGCAGATGTTATAACTGGCACAGTTTTGGAAAAGTAAGATCAAAGCATGAGTCATGGTAATTTTGCCTTCGAAGTTAGTTGCCTAACCTAAAGTTACTGGGGACCATGCCCTAAGCATATTTTACCACTGCCGTTTTGAGTCGCACTAGCCTCAGCCAAGGTGTAACATGGCTCATGTGTCAGGCTGGTGGACTGATGCATTCAGCATCCAAGATTACAAATGATGCTGAATACACCCCATGGGCCTTGTCATGCAGAGTAACTAAGCACTGCCTTTTTCTTTCAGTTGGCCTTTCAGGAACTATGCTGCAGTTACTGATGACAGTTATAAATGATGCATTACGTGGGATATACTATGGTTACTCACCCAGATTTCTCTGCTGTTGTCTGAGACAATACATTTTAAAACAGGTTGGTGACTGCAGGTCAATTCAAATTATTATGACCTTCTTGTGCATCTTGCCCAACATTGCACATGAACTATTTTAAAACCAGATTGAATATATATATTCTTTCTTTGTGAAACAGCAAAGTATGAAACTCAGGCCGATCCGGCCTACTCGTATCAGCTGGATCAGACAGAATGCACTTGTTACTTATGGTACCACTAGCTCAAGAAATAATAGTGGTGAAGAACCAGATAAAATGGCAGGTGAATAGTAAAAAAGAAAATCACTTGAACAATGTTACAATAAGTCCAACACAATATAGGTATATCACTCAGTCATAATCTAGCAGTGGGAGATTTAATTTCAGGAAAACAAGTTCTCCTACCCACTCTGGCGAGAGAGTGAACCTGTGTGGAACTACAACATCATCTGCAGTACTAAATATTCTTTCAGAGGGCACATTCATAGGAGGGCAGCCTAAATACTTTACAGCTACTTGAGTGAGTGCAGGCCACACCACCTTTTTTGACATCCAGAATTTTAAGGGATCCATTTTGAAATGTTGCTTTTGTTCCCCCAAGTAAATAATCACCATTTTCTCTACATTAATAGTACAGTATTCCTAAAGATGGAATCTTCATCTGAGTCTGTGTCTTCTAAAACACTAATGTAAGCCCACATATCACACCTAGATGGTAGTGTTGTTGAAGTTGTAGTGGTATCACCTCCTGCCTGTGCATCACCAAATCCAGTGCCATCACTTTCATTTTCCTGAGAGTGACACTTATTTCCATTACCATGAGCAAACCTGACCTTCCATGTCACTGAAAGCAGGCATAGTGTCTTTAACCTACCGAACCTCCCTTACTAAGATGCTGTGACCTCCTTTGGTAAAACAGACACTTTCAAACAAGGGTCAAGAACTGTTGCAAGAACATACTTTTTTTCTTCTTCAAAGACTGTGTCAAAATGCCTGAAAAGTTGTTCGATAAAAAGATTTGCAAGAGAAGCAACCTCTTGAAGAACATCCTTTTTTTGCTGGAATGCTTCCATCTTGCGCAACAAGATGCGAATTATGGGTATGACCTGACTTAGGGAAGACAATTCAGCACTCAGGTCCTTTGTTGCTTGTTCAAATGGTCTTAACACATCAACAAAGCTTCCATTATATCCCACCACATTTGAGTCATACTGCCACCAATATCATGCTCAGTCGCCATTGCATGCAGTGCCCGTTTTTGCTCCAGCAGCCGTTCCCATATATAAAATCTTGAATTCCACCTGGTCTTGACATCTTAGATCAAGTAGTGCTGTGGACTACTAGTTTCCTTTTGGAAATTGCTCAAGTACCCATTTGATTTTACTGAATGATGAAAATGACCACAGATTTTTTGCCCAACACTGAGTAAACTACACAGCGCTTTATTACCACCTAGAGTGTTATGCACTGTAAGATTTGCAGTGTGTGCAAAACAGGGAACATGTTCATAACCCCTATCACTGATTGGTTTCAACATGTTTTTAGCATTATCAGTAACAAACATGACAGGATTTGATTTGTTTGCATATATACAGTTATTCATCACGGTATTTATATTGAGCAAAATATTGGCAGCAGTATGTTCTCACCCAAAAACAGCAACATGCAAAAGAGCCATGTTTCGCAATGCACTAGCACCATCTGTGTCCGGACCTGGTCTAGCAGCATTCTGCACTTCATTTTCATTACCGTCAAACTGTACCTAGTGAGCTGTTAAAGACTGCTATGCATTACAAGCACTAGTGCTTGTCCAGATGTCAAACGTGAAGTGAATAAGACCACTTTTTTACAAATTGTGTTTTTCACCGCAGTATAGATGGAAGGTAGGATAGTATGGCTAAATGTGGTACGAGATGAAGACTGTAACGGGTTTCAAGTAACTTCACAAGCTTTTTGAAACCAGTGTCTTCAACAAGAGAGAAAGGCTGGAGGTCAAGAGCTATCATCTCACCTATGCGTGCTGTGATTTTACATAAGAGAGGGTGATTTGAAAAAAAAACTGCTTTGATTCAAAGGCTTGCATTACAGTGGTTTGCTTCTGCTTGATCCCTGGGCTGTCTGAAGAACTATTGCTGTAGAATTCATGGTGGCATTTTTTTTATATGATTCCACAAACCAGTGGTGGCTAGATGGCTTGTTTGCCTACCTCAACTAATACGAGCTTTGCAGTACATACAGATAGCTGTTGTGACATCTTGATACAAAATAAAATGCTGCCATACAGAAGCTGTGACCCTGGAACAATCTGACTTGTGTGAAGAAGATGAAGAATCTTTTTTGCTGAAGAATTTTTGGTCAAATTAGACAGGAATAAAGCAGAAGAAGATGTTGGTACTCCTGGTGGAATGCTAACACTAGTGTCATCTTCATTTTTCTCATCTACAAAAGAGAGGTCTAAGAAATCTGAGTTATTTGACTCATTTCCAATATCATCATTTGAATTGCAAGTGTTAAGTACAGCAGCTGCGACTGCCCAGCTTAGCTTCCTACTAATCCTTGTCACGTGCAGCAGCTGCGACTGCCCAGCTTAACTTTCAACTAATCCTCTCTGTCCCGTCCCCCTTTTCCCCATCCACCATACCCTCTGTCCACCCACTACTGTGTCCTCTCCCCCTGCCCTGCCATCTCCCTCTCTCCTCCCTTCCCTCAACCTTCCTTCCCACTGTCAACCCACTCCTGTATGCTCTCCCTACCCTGCATCTCCTTCCCTACTTCCCTTTGGCCTTGACTCCCCTTTCTTACAGTCATAGGACTGCCCTGTAGCTTCGACTAAGCCCAACCTCTGGCTGCCTCTTACCCCACTGACAAAGCCAACCCCTGGCAGCCTGCCCAGACCAGCAGTCCTAGTAGTATCACCGCTGTATTAGAAATATCGTTAGCCAGTTTGAAGCTACTTGATTACTTACTGTTGAACCTCCTATTGTAACATGTACAGATGTAATATTTTTACCTGAACTCTTTATTATGTAACCATCCATGTGTGTATTATATACTCTTCCTTGTTTATTGTGTGAAATGACATGGAACCTCTCTAGGTTTTAATCTAAGAACTCAATAAATAAATGCACAATAAAAGTAAGGTAGATGAACTACAATCTGAATTAGCTGATGCTGCTGGAGTGGTAGTGGCACCGGATTTGGTAAGTTGTTTCCTAGGAGTACACTGCAGGTCACTTGTTTCTAAGATGATGGAGGTAGTGGCAGTATTGCTAGAAGTAGCATCAGTAGTAGCAATCAAATCATTATCTTTATTATATTAGCAGTTGTGCTAACAGTTGTTGTTTCCGTGGGAATGTTTCTACTGACAAGAGCAGTACTGCTGCTACCACTGGTATCATTATTATTTTCTGTGTAATGTGCACTTGTACTGCATTTCAGAAAAGTGGGGAAAGCAAGCTTCTTCATAGCAGATGACCGTCCATCACTGCTGCTACCACCACCACTACTAGTACTGAGTGTAGAACAAGTTGGTTGGTGGGCAGATGTACTGGAAGAAGTTTGTTGTTTTTTTAATTAATGCAATAGATGCTTTAGAAAATGGACTTACATTTGTTGGGTTTAACAATATGACCAGATCTTGTTTGCTTCGCTCCAAATGGCACTTTTGCTGTTGGTGGAGAACAAGGACTATTGGTTTTGTCCTCATCACTGCTGCTGACTGGACCTTTATTTGTTCTTTTGCTGATGGTAAGGTGATAAAATGGTGGTGACACTGGAAAAATACACAGAGCCACAGAGCCGAGTATTGACAAGACCTGATTTTTTAATGGTCACACTGGGCAAGATGAAAAAGGGAACTGACACTCTGAACCACTATGGTGCCTCGAGAAAAGAACTGATTTTTTTTTTAATGGTCACACTGCGTAAGATGCACAATGTAACTGACCTTCTGCATCACTAATTTCTTTTTTAAATAGTCACACTGGGCAGGATGAACAAGGAAACTGACACTCTGAACCACTATGGTGCCTCAAGAAAAGAACTGATTTTTTTTTAATGGTCACACTGTGCAAGATGCACAATGTAACTGACCCTCTGCATCACTAATTTCTTTTTTAAATAGTCACACTGGGCAAGATGAACGAGGAAACTGACACTCTGCACCACTATTTATTTATTTAGTTGTTGTTGACCGAGTAAGTGCACTAGACAAATCCTGCCTATTTTCAGGCATGACCCAGAGGAGGAGGATACAGATAAATGCCAACTGACCTTGAACCAGATTAAGCTGTTGGTGGTATTTTTAGTGAATGAGGGGAATTTGGCCAGGACACCAGGGAAATTCCCCATCTCTGTCGGCAGGGGGCCCCTGACGCTGCGACTGGTGGTCATTCTGAAGTGGGTTCTGGAGGCGGAAGGTTTACTGGATAGGGCTACGATGGCGCAGGAGTCAGAAGTAATGGAAGTTCCCCAGGAGGAGGGATCTGCTGTGGAGGTGGCTGGGTTGCACCCTACAGGTGGCCAGCATATCGCCTGAGACAGTGGTCTCACTACAGTAAATCCATTGCAGCCTTTAAGTCGAGTCGAGAAGCGTTGCTGCTTAGAGGAGGAGTTGCTGCGCGTAAGTGAGCTGCTGGCTAAGGAAGGGCAGAAGAAAAATATCGAGGAGGATTGGAAACAGAAGCAAGATGCCACTTCCGAGTGCTGCTCTGCCTGAAGGTACGCTAAAATTTCATGCATCTACGGAGAAGGCTGTGGCAGTCCCAATTGCGGCTAGCGAGGCCTGAGGGGGCATTGTGGATGCTTCCTGGTCACTGGATAGGGCCCTGCATGAGGCAGGTTGGATCCCTATGTCCAACGGCCGGCGGAAACCAGTGGAGGTGATTGCGGGTGCAACGGATGGACCTGCTGTTGAAATAAGTACTATTTCATCGGATTTGCCTATTATACCGATGAGAGTAGGTGTTGGTCCACCTCCTCTAGTGACCCCCCCCCCGACATCCCAGAAGATGGAGCGAATATTGGGAAGAGTGCTGCAGATCAGCCCCAGGCTTCTGAGGCCCAGGCTAGGCCCACATATGCTAGCCATTTCCAACAGACTGTGGAACAGGCTAAGCGGCG
The DNA here is from genome assembly GCA_016271365.2 of Neoceratodus forsteri. Classification (NCBI taxonomy): domain Eukaryota; kingdom Metazoa; phylum Chordata; order Ceratodontiformes; family Ceratodontidae; genus Neoceratodus; species Neoceratodus forsteri. Next base: position 766,663,861 of record CM028132.1, read on the forward strand.
TAATGCCATCAGACTATGTTATGTGGGCCTCGGGAAAATCCCTTCAATCGTTTCTTGTGGGGAAGATTCTGCTAAAGCAGAGTATGGGATTTACTCCAGCAGAAGTTTATGCCCTGATCCATGTTCAAGGGGAATTCTCTTTTGATATAAGTTTTCGTACTCCTGCTTTATTGGAGACTTTCTGGTGTCGGTATCTGAATTTGAAAACGAATACCCTTTGGTCTGATTTCATTGTATTTCCCCTCACAAAGCAACCTTTTTGAGTGATAACTATTCTGTTTCGAAACAAAGGGGTCAATGTTGCTGATGTCATGCACTGGCTAGGGAAAAAGTGTGACATTCAAGGCAATCCTGTCCCTATACTGGATGATTAAGGTTTTTGGAATGGGGGCTGGCCATTTCAGGTTAAATTGTGTGCTACTGATACGGATCTTATTCATCTCCCTAACTGTTTTTTTTAGGGAAGGATAAGGGTTTTCTTTTCTATCCACATCAGCCCAGGGTTTGTTTTAAGTGTGGTTCCAAGAGGCATATAAGCACCACCTGTGATGTCCTTAAATGTGTCCACTGTGGGGAAACAGGACACCCTAGTGCTCATTGTTTCCAACAGGCAAAGTGCAATCTCTGTGATGAGGTTGGCCATACTTTTGGATCATGCTCTATGGCCGCTCAAAACATGGAGGAGGAGGATTTTGGGGTATAGGATCACTTCATAAGGGTAGCAGTAAAACAGGGTCATGCTCCTGTGGGGAAGGTATCGAATGCAGCCCCTAGTGGGGCAAGCTGGTGGGAAATCAGACTTTTGAGGCTGCAAGGACCCTTGGCCCTGACACTGTCCCATGTCCCATATCCCTGACACCTAGGCTTGCTGTAGCAGGTGATTTAATAGATTTGAGTGAGCCCCCCCCCCCGTCCCACTGTCCACTGGAGAGGATTTTACTATTGTAATTGGGAAAAAGGGCAGGCAGGCAAAAGGGAAGACTAAGGTGACAAAGAAAACTTCTTCCTCAGCCTCTTCTATTCCTCTGGCAGACCCCAATCCATATGAGGTTCTGGTGGATGACTCAGCAGGTGTGGATCAGGCAGTGTCCCTCTCGCAACCTGTTTCACAGATTATACTGGAGGGGCAGACTGAACAGAGACCTCAGGATTGTATAAGTGGTAGGGTGACAAGAGCCTCGAGTAAGGTGAAGTAAGGTTTCTGGGTTGACTGATGGTTCCTTTTCTATTTCGGGTGGCATCTCAAAATGCTAATAGCATTAAATCCTCGGAGAAACGGCGCAACACCTTTTCCTAGTTTGTGCACGTAAACTTGGATTGTGTCTTTTTTCAAGATATACGATTACAGTCTCTGGAAGAATTATCTGCTGCTGCTGCAGGATGGTTGTGGAGGAGGGGACTGTTTTTGGTCCCAGGGCGGGATTTATGCAGTGGGGTTGGGATCTGTTTTTTTCGGTCTCAAGTGCAGGTGATGCATCACATAGAGATAGTGGAAAGTAGAGCCTTGCTCCTAGATATAAAATGGGGGGATACCCTTATTCGTTTAATTAATATCTATGCTCCCCTGAATATATTTGACAGAGTTGCTTTATTTAAGTCTCTTTACCTTTTTGTACACTTGTCTTCCTCTTATTTTTGGGGGTGATTTTAATTGCACCTCCTGGCCCCTAGCTGATGGGGGGAAGAATGTTTATTGTGATGCATCATACTTGGCAGAGGATATACAGAAGGCTGGGTTGGTAGATGCTTTTGGGTCTTCACCTAATGTTAATAAGAATACCTATTTTTGCGGTCCTAGGGCATCTAGGATTGATTATTTTTTTCTTTCCCCTGGATTACTTGTACCATCTCAAAAGATACAGGATGTAGCTATTTCTGATTATTTACTGTTGAAACTTGTTTTGGGGGATGTGCTTGAGGTCCAGAGGGGGCCTGGTATGTGGAAATTAAATGTTACTTTGTTGGACATCCTCAACATAAGGGAAGGGTTGCATTCTCTTTTGCTTGCCCGTCAGTCTGTTTTCTTTCTTTCTTTCTTTATGATAATTTGAATGAGTAGTGGGAGTACACCAAAGTTGATATTAGGGGTATTTTCAAAATGTGGGTCGTATTAATGGGAAGCAGAGGCATAATGCAATGCAGTATTTAAGAAAGTGTATCACTTTTTGGTCCGCTTTTCGACAACGGGGTGGGGGTTCTGGTTGTCAGGATGCCATTAAGGGGTTAAAGTTTGAATTGACCCATCTACACCTGAAGGTATAAAGTGAGATGGAGAAGAAGCATAAGTATGGGATGTCTGGGTCAAAGGGGGTTACTTTGCCATTTAAATCTGCCAATTTTATTAGGGAGTCTTGAAGTATGACATGGTTAAATACTGCTCAGGGAGATAAGGTTATTTTGAATGTTGGTATTTTGTCCGAAATCCATACTTATGCTTCCAAGACTTTTATGAGTACTCCCCTTTCACTTGATTCTCTGCATTCTTGGTTGATGGGTTGTCAGTTACCTCAGCTGGCTCCAGGTTTGGGAAGTTCTCTGACTGCCCCATTATCTTTGGAGGAACTCGGGTCGGTTATCTGGGCCCTAAAGGCAGGGACTGCCCCGGGTTCTGACGGGCTGCCTCATGAAGTGTACAAAGAGATCTGGGCAGTTTTGGGGTAGAATTGGGTGAGGTACTTAATGTGAGGTTGCAGTCTGGGACTCTCCCTGAGAGCATGTTGCAGGGCTTATTGTTGTTGATTTATAAAAAAGGGGAAAGGGGTGATTTGGATAATTGGAGACCGCTGACACTACCGAATACGGATTATAAAATTCTAATGAAAGTTCTGGGGAAAAGATTATGTGGGGTTTTGGAGGATTTGCTCCATCCTTCGCAATTTAGTGGTGTTCCGAAGAGACTAGTTCAGGATGCTCTTATCCTACTCAGGGAGACTCTGGAGAAAGGAACCTCACAAAACATTTCTGGTCATCTTGTTTGTTTGGATCAGAATAAAGCTTTTGATCATATCGAATATGCATAATTTTGGGAAGTGATGCATGGTTATGGGTTCCCTTTGCAGTTTATAGCTTGATTAAAAACGTGTTATAGGAATATTAGTTTACTGCCTAGTATAAATGGCTGGACAGGGAGCAGGATTTTGGTACATAGGGGGGTACGTCAGGGCTGTCTTCTCAGCCCTCTGTTGTATGTGCTGTTATTGGACCCCTTACTCTATGCCCTGAATAGAGCTCCATGGATTATTGGTTTATCTGTTAGTTGTGAGGATGTCCCAGTTGTGATGGTAGTGTATGTGGATGATTTGGTGTTGGTTTTGGCTGATAGTTCTTCAGCGAATGAAGCCCTTAAGATATTAGATACCTTTTCTGGTGTTTCTGGTTCCTCAATCAATTCTTTAAAGAGTGGGATATTACCGGTGGGATATGATGCAGCTGATGTTGCCTTAATTTGGCATATCCCCATTGATTCTGGTTATAGACGAATTTTAGGTGTTTATTTTGGTGGGCCAGATGCTCCTGAATATAATTGGGAAAAACAGTTGGAGGCGGCTAAGGATAGGGTGGCACAGTAGAATAGATGGCAGATGTCTAAAACAAAATGCATTTGTCTTATCAAAATGTTTCTTGTTTTTGGCAGCAGTGTACCCCTTCCACTTTCCTTGGAAACTTCTTTGTATGCTGTGTTTTTGTCTTGCTTGTGGGGTAGCAGATTAAACCCAGTGAAAAGGGGTATTACTTATTTATCTATTGGTGAAGGTGGTGTAGGGATGTTGAACCTGGTGGTGTTTTTTTATGTTACATTTCTTTCCTATAATATGATTCCCCTGTTAAAAGGGGAATCTAAGGTATGGTCCCCATGGGTGGGTGATGTTATTGGTCAGATAATTGATAAGTGGGATCTTTCTGAGGTTTTGCCCCATCAAACTAGGGTACCCCAGCTTCCTAGTTATTTTAAGGGTTTGTTTGGGAAATTGAAGGCTTGTCAGATACCGAAACATGCCATTTGTATGTACTCTTGAAAGCAATTATATTCTGGTGTGGTGAGAGATTTTTTTTTATGCTGACCCTTGGTTTTTAGACTTGCCTATAGCAGACCAACGTTCTAAATTAAGGTATTGTCCAGTAAGAGGGTCCCCAAATACTTATGGGACTTTTTGTGGCTTTGTTTGCATAAAAAACTGGGTGTAAAGGGGAACTTGAAACATAAAGAACTAGCTGAGAGATATTGTCCTAGGGAGGAGACCTGTTTGGGCATTGTTGAATCCTTATCTCACTTTTTTTCTGATTGTCCCTTTTCTAGGTCCTTTTGGTCTGTTTTTCATGAGGCCTGGCCACTGAACCCATTTCGGGGACAGTCTGTTGGTATTTGGACTGAGGGGGTGTTGCCCGGCTCATTGGTGATTTATGATAATATTACCATTAGACTCTTGATGGGTTTTATAGGTTATCAGCTCTGGCTGGCACGCTGTTGTTTAACACTTAGGAAACAACTGAAATCAAAGAGTCAGATTGTGCAAAGTATTAAAAGAGATGTCATTAGGTGGCAGATGTTGGAAAGGGAGAGGGTACATCCTGACCTTTATAGGTTGTGGTGGAGAAAGATGTCTTGGCTAGACACAGGTTGAGGTAATGGATTACTTCTTTTATAGAATTATTTTTCCTGGTGGGTTAGACCAGGGGGGAGCCTTTCTAATGACTAGGGAGGCTGGGGGGAGGGACAGGTCTGTGTCTTTGTTGCTTTGACATAGGGTCGTGGGTGGGAAACGTGGATTTTTTTTTGTGTGTTTTTAGTGGTTACTATTTTAGCATGGGGATGCTATTTGGTTTTCTGTGAATTGAACCTTTGGGATGATTTTTTTTACTTTCATTAAGATCATTTCTACTTTTATGATGTCCTGCTTACGCTTTTGAGTTTAAAGCGATGTGGTGTACATTCCCCTTCCTTTTCAGTACGAGGAGGAGGGGGATCTGCTTAGGTTAATATTATTTTCTGCTCTATGTTTGCATTTATTATTTTAGAGGTTTTCTTCTGATATTTGTATCTTTCGTTTATGTGATTTCTTTCTGTTTGTCTTTATTTGCTATTGCAATTCATAATGAGAAATTCCTCTTCTATAGTGGGGAAGGGGGGGTGGGTTTATGATGGTTTTCCTCTGACAAATTTAGGGTTTGTATGGATTAATATTTATTTATGATTTTTTGGATTTATTTTCCTTTCATTTTTTGAGGAGGTATGTTATCATAGTGAATTACATAACTTTGTTATGCTTTGTTGAGATGTCATTAATCTTCCCCTGTTTCTATAGTAGGGGGGTTGGGGGTATGTCAAGTGTTTATATTGTTTATGATGTTTTCCTTCTGGTTTGATGACGTATGAATTAATACTCCTCTGTGTTTGGTTTTTTTTCTTCATGATGTTGTATGATATAATACTGTTCATTTTATATTTTTGTTATGATTTAATAAGAACTTCCCCTACTCTTTTAGTGAGGGGGGGGGTCTTTGTGTATAACTGGATATGCTTTACGTTATGGGTAATTTATTTTCAAGCAATGTATGATTGTAATACTTATTTTTCTTTTCCTTTTCTTATGATTTGTATCTTCGTTTTTGTGTGTTCTCACACTGTTTGTATTTATTTGATTTTTGAAGTCTATAATAAAAAATTCTCCTACTCTGACAGTAGGGGGACCGGCTGCTGTGTGAACATGGCCTTTGAAGGAGCAACATGTCTCTGATGCTGCTTGTCTTGTGCAGCCTACGCTGATGGAGAATTGTACATTGGACAGAGTGAACTCATTGGGTTCCCCTATGGAGGTCGCTGCAGTGGGGCATGGTGAGAACCATGCATCGGGAGACTTTATTTCAGTTACTGAGTCTCATGCATTTATTCCTGCAAAATTAGTGACCTCTGAGTTGCCTTCATTACCGACTGAAGAGAGTGCAGCTCCTGTTTTGAATGAAAATAGCGATACCCCTGAAGTTGCGCCTGCACTCGTCTTTCCTGCAGAGGACTGTACTACTCGGCCGACTTGGACAGATTTTGTCAGCATGACTCACCCGGATGATGCTTCTGACCTGGGAATGTGGAAGCAGACTACGAGGAAGGCATCCTTTCCAAACAGAGACTGGTTGAAAGTGACTGCCCTAGCTGATGCGGGCTGGACTTTAGTGAATGGCAAGTGGATGCCTGATTCGCAATGGGAAACTTTCACTCAGGAGACTGTACAATGCACTTCGGAACATCTTGAGGGTTCATCACCAGGTCAGCCTTTTTTTTTTTTTTTGAGGGGATGGGGCATCTAATACTTCGGACATTACTGAGGGTGCTGCACAACGTTCTCCTCCTGTCCCCCCCCCGTACTCAGTGCCACCCTGGGGCCCATTTTTCTGACCTTTTTAAAAACAATAGGTTGGAACAGGCACCCAGAAAGAATGCTGGTCGCCTCCGTTATCATGGAGGTTTGGAAGAACATCCTGACAGGCTCTACGTGGGCATAAAATTGTTAAAGGACCCCATGAATTTTCAAACTACCGACATTTTTGCTTTAATTAATGTACCAAGAGAAGATACTTTCGATGTTAGCGTCAGGAAATTTTCAGACCTAGATAAATTTTGGTCTTGCTATGAAAATTGTAAAACCCTATCTTTATGGTTGCCCTTTTTGGGCTATCCCTATTACTAAACCCCTCTATAAGGTGGTGCGTGTTATGTCCAGAAATGAAGGGGTTAATGTGGGTGATATTCTTTTCTGGATGGAACATAAATGTACTGTTTTGGGGCCCCCAGAAGCAGTGATTGATGGGGAAGGAATTTGGACTGGCAGTTGGAAATTCAGAGTAAAACTGCAGATTATAGGAAATGAGGTGGCACATATCCCCAGTAGTTTCTTTTTAGGTAAGGGGGAGGGGGGTTATCTCAGACAGCCTAAAGCTTGTTATAAATGCAGCAGCAGGTGGCACCTCAGTAGTGCATGTTATAAAATTAAGCGTGCTTTATGCGGAGATTTTGACCACGATAGAGGTACTTGTAGGAATGTCTTTCATTGCAACCTCTGCGACGAACAAGGACATGCTTATCACCAGTGTCCTTGGGCTGGTCAAAATAAGCAGGGAGGGGTAAATAAGGAAGATCTGATAAACAATGCACAAGACAGGTTTAGATTTAGAGAGAGGCCAGATCAAAGCCCTGGTACAACTCCAGCTTCTGATCCAGGCCCTGCCTCTGCTTCTGAAGGCACTGCTTCTACCCCTTCTGATACTGGGATTTCTGTCTCAGGACCCCTGCAGACATCTCGACCCTATACTGATGTACCCTCTATGGATTCTAACCTTATAAGTCATAAGAACCAACCCCAGGCTGAGGCACTCGAGGCCTCCCTTTCTGCAGACCTGCCTCATACACAAGGTCAGCGGCCTATATCTCCCTCCACTTCTGAGTTTCAAATTCCCCCTCCTAAATGAGTGACCAGAGGCTCTAGTCAGATTCTGATTTCACCCCTGGAATTCCACTGATAACCCTTTTCAGCCCCTTCAGGCCCATGAAGAAGGGTTGGAGTCAGATGTTTCTATCCAATCTGGCATTATTTCTGATTTGGATTGTGAAGGAGATGGGGGGGGGGGGATTGGTGGAGGGAAAGAAAAAGAACGGAAAGAAAAGAAAGAAGAAAAATGCTCCCAATCCCTAATGTTCTGTTGTACATTTCTTTTCCTTGATTTATGGCAAGCATTAAACTTATTTCTTTAAATACTTGCAGTATTAAGAATTTAAAAAAAAGAATGGCCTGTCTCCATTGTTGTCTTTTGCTACAAGCTGATATTATTTTTTTGCAAGAAACTAGGTTTAATTGTCTTGCTGGTATTTGGCAGGCATCTAAACTCTGGACTACAGGGCCTACTTTTTGGTCATACGGAGAAGATGCTGCTGATCGCCTTGGTATTCCGTTCAATCATACCGCTGTCCATGTCTCTAGACTTGTGGATATACTTCCTGGGAGGAATTTGCTTTTAGATTATATTTATAAGGGTTTTTCTTTGCGTCTAATTAATACTTGTGTGCCTCAAGTTAAGACCTCACGAATATCATTGTTTAACACTATTTTGCCCTACTTATTTACTAGGAAGCAAATTATTTGAGGTGGAGGCATGAACTGTGATCTGGATGTTAAACTTAAAGATTGAATTCAGACAAAAGTTTACTGTGATTTGCACACTCTTTTGAAAATTTGGCAGACTGCTTCTCTAAAAGATGCATACCGTATGCTTCATACTAATGACGGGAGCTACCTATAGACGCAGTGCATTTTGCACTAGAATTGATTTTTTCTTTTTATCTAAGTTTTTATTTCCCATTTCTTTTTTTCTTCCTTTATGTGAATTTTCAGATCATTTGATTTTATGTTGTACATTAAGTATGTCTCAATTCCCTCCAAGATTTCTAGGGGTACCAAATAGATGGAAGCTGAATTCTTCAGTATTGCAAGATCACGGTTTACAGGTTAAATTAAGATCCCTTCAAGTAGCTAGGAATTCAGTTAGAGTTTTTTATGACTCTATGGCATCTTGGTGGGCAGATACTAAACGGGACTTTAGAGATTTCTTTTTCTTTCAGGTACAATATGCACAAAACAAAAAAATATATCCAGTATCTAACTTTCCAACAGCAGTTTTATCGTTTAACTTCTTCACCTAATGTTGCTGATGTTAGGATTAAATCACAAATAGATGTTATTAAACAGCATATGAGGAACTATCAATATGACCGTGCAGTTTCTTTACAAGCAGAGATGCAATATGGTACTGTGAAATCGCCTTCTGCTGACCCTTTTGCAGCCTGCAAAACCGGTTTAGATAACACTTTAATGGAGGGACTTAGGAATACTGAAGGAACGGTATTACATTCTACGATTGGAATGTTTCAAGTAATTAAAACATTTTATCTGTGCACTCCAAGGAACTAATTATGTTACTGGGATTCGATGGGAGGATGTTTTTTCTTGCATATCACCAAGCCCCTCAAAACTCGATATTGAAGCTTTAGAAAAACCTATCACAATAGATGAAGTTCGACAGGAGATTTCAAGGTTAGCATTAGGAATTTCCCCAGGGGTAGATGGCCTGACAAATGAATTTTAAAGTTTTTCTTAGAAGACTTTTGTGAGGTATTACAGGTTTTATGTAAAGAAATTCTGAACACAGGGACACTGCCTCAAGATTTTTCAGATGCAATACTATTATATTTATTTAAAAAGGATAACAAGATGGATATTGGAAATTGGAGACCTATTAGTATACTTAATACTGATTATAAAATTTTCTCTGCAATTCTTTGTCATAGATTACAAACTGCAGCATCCCATTTGATACATCCAGTACAAACTTGCTCCATTCCAGGGCGGAATATACAACATAATTTGACGTTTTTATGAAATATTTGTGAGTTTGGGAAGCACCGATGCCTTTCAGGTTTTCTGCTGGCCCTGGATCAAACCAAAGCATTTGATAGGGTGTCTCATAAGTTTCTCTGGGAGGTTCTGGAACGCAATGGGCTCCCAAGTCACTTTAGGACTTGGATTAGTCTCTGTTATGTGGGGGCTAAAAGTTTTCATACACTTAATGGGGAATTGGGAGAACCTATCTCTTTACATAGAGGAGTCAGACAGGGATGCCCCCTTAGTCCCCTGTTATACACATTTGTTTTGGATCCAGTAATTCAGGACATTTTCCACGATACTACTATTCAGGGTTTAACGCCCTCCTCTGTTCTGGAACCTCAAAAATTGGAAGTTTATGCTGATGATATAGCGATTATTGTTCCCGACGTTACATCGGGAGAAGCAGCTATACGGGTTTTAGATAAATATGCTTCTATTTGAGAAGCAGCGATTAATTACTCCAAGAGTAAGGGGGTATATGTGGGTGATGGAGTTCCCATATCAAACATTGGGCAAATCTCGATCTTCCAGGAGCCGATCAAAATTCTTGGGTGTTTTTTTGGCCATGGGGATGTTGCCTTCCTGAATTGGGTGGATCGAATTAAAATCAGGGAATATAAGGTGCAACTCTGGAAATCTTGGTCTCCGTCAAAGCTAAAAAGAGTCCTGATTGTTAAAAAATTCCTTTTCTCTTTATTTTTATATGTGTGTGGTTCTTTTCCACTTCTTATTTCCCTAGAAACAAGACTGTATAGTATATTTTTCAGATGGTTTGGGGGAGCCATCTTAATCTGGTGAGGAAAGAATTTACCTATTTGCCCATCAATAAATGGGGCCTCAGAATGATATATCTCGTGGCATTTTTTTTCTCTTTTTTTTTTTCCCACCATGCTTCCTAAAACTGAGGGTAATAGACACCAGTGGGATGGTTGGACAGACTTACTCCTTGGGCAGTTTGTATTGAAATGGGGGGACACTGTACCCAGACTGTGTGCCACTTTAGAAGTACTGGACTTTGTGGTTCCTGCTATTCAAAAACTTAATCAATGGGGAATCAAGAAGGAACATGTCCTGACTCTCTCTTGTAAATGTTTATATAGGGATATACTGGGAAGAAACTCAGCGGGTCAGGTAGATTTCCCTAGATGTGTTCCTACGAAATTAACTTATGCTTTATGTCCCTTAGCGGATAAATGGGTCCCAGTACATAGGTGGGATATACTATGACTTTGCTGTCATGTTAGACTAGGGGTTAAAGGTAATTTAAAACATAAGCCATTATTGGAAAGGCAATGTATCCGGTTGGAATGTGCAGGTCTTGAGGAAACATTTTTTCTTTACATGTTCATATGCCCGACTGTTTTGGCAAGATAGCATTGGGGCTTGGCATCAATGGTTAATTATGAAACTTTGATTTTGGGGGATTACACTGGGGCTTTTTCCCGCTATCATCCCAGTACTTTGAATTTACTTTTTGCTTGTGTTAAATATTTTCTTTGGCAGGCTCGATGTCAGTTTTCTTTGCAACATTTAAATGTACCTACTCTGACTGTTATTTCACAGATTGAGAACACAGTCCAGAAACAACAGGACTCTGAACAAACATTACTTGCTTTACCTAAGTTTTGGCTTTTTTGGAAACATATCTTTTGGCTCTAAAACTGTTATTTTCTTTTTTCTACCATGATTGCACAGTTTTTTCTTTCGGTTTAGTATGTTGATGTTTCCAATATTGATTTTGTGACAGTTCATGTTTCTTATTTTCAAAGGGGGGGGGGTTCTATGTTTTGTTGTGTTGTATTTACCATGCTATATTCTGATGTTTTTGGTATTTTATTTCTTTTTTCATGCGATTGGTTGTTGTGATGTATTGTTATTTCAATAAAAATTCCCCTACTCTTTTTGATAAGTGACATGGGATCTTTAACATCCACCTGAACTACATAGAAACATAGAATTTGACGGCAGATAAGGACCGCTTGGCCCATCCAGTCTGCCCATTTCCCTACCTACTAGATAAGCTGCAGATCCTAGTTAACCAGCAGCCTACTTCTTCCTACCCCCACCCCCTAGAATGGCCTTATCACTGTCCCATGCATGCTTTAATTCCACCACTGTTTTTGACTCCACAACCTCCTCCGGAAGGCCGTTCCATGCATCCACAACCCTCTCTGTGAAAAAAATACTTCCTTAAATTACCTCTGAGCCGCCCCTCTCTATCTTCAAATTGTGCCCCCTTGTTCTTGCACACCACTTATTTTGAAAGATGCTACCCTCTTGGACTTTGTTGATTCCCTTGAGGTACTTGAACATTTCTATCATGTCCCCCCTTTCCTCAAGGCCATACATATTAAGCTCATTTAGTCTCTCTTCATATGTCTTCCAGTGCAGACCCTGCACCATTTTAGTTGCCCTCTTCTGGACAGCTTCCATCCTGTCTGTGCCTTTGCAGAGACTGGGTCTCCAGAACTGCACACAGTACTCCAGATGGGGTCTCAGCAGCTGTCTGTACAGAAGGATAATAACTTCCTGTTTTCTACTGGTGTTGCCTCTCCCTATGCATCCCAGTATCCCTCCAGCCCTCCTTGCTGCCCTCTCACATTGCTTGCCCACCTTTAGGTCATCTGATATGACTACCACCAGGTCCCTTTCCATTTTTGTTGTTGTTAGTATCTCACCCCCCATTGTGTACTCTTCCCCTGGGTTTTTGTTTCCAAGGTGCATTACCCTGCACTTCTTAGCATTGAATCTAAGCTGCCATACATTTGACCATTCCTTTAACCTTGCCAAGTCCCTTCTCATCCTTTCCACCCACCCTGTGCATCAACTCTGTTGCAGATCTTGTATCATCTGCAAAGAGACATACTTTTCTTCAGTCCCTCTGCAATGTAGCTATAAAGACATTGAAGGGACGATCTAATACTGAACCCTGCGGTACCCACTAGTAACCCCTTTCTTCTGAGTGGACTCCATTTACTATTACTCTCTGTGTCCTATTCTACAGCCAATTCTTTACCCAGGCTGTCATCTTGGGACCCACTCCCAGGCTGGCTAACTTGTGTATTAATCTCTTGTGTAGGACTGTGTCAAATGCCTTGCTAAAGTCTAGGTAGGCCATGTCCACAGCCCCTCCCTGATCTACTACTTTGGTCACCCAGTCAAAGAAATCTATCAGATTCATCTGGCATAACCTTCCCGCTGTGAATCCATGCTGCCTAGGGTCCTGTGCCCCTCTGGCCTCTAGATACTTAACAATTCTTTCCTTCAGAAATGATTCCATCATTTTCCCTATCACTGAAGTTAAACTAACAGGTCTGTAGTTTCCTGCTTCTGCCTTGCTCCCACTTTTATGAAGGGGAATCACATCTGCCCTCCTCCAGTCCTCAGGTACCACCCCATCCTCCCATGATTTGTTAAAGAGGGTAGTCAGTGGTGTCACTAGTTCTACCCTTAGTTCTTTTAGAATTCTGGGAGGAATCCCATCAGGCCCCATGGCTTTGTCCACCTTCAGTTTTAAGAGTTCTTACAGAACCCTTTCTTCTGTAAATGGGCTGCAGGGGCGTAGCCGGGGGGTTTCCTGGGTGCTCAACCCCCCCCCCGCCTGCCTGACTGACTGCCGCCTGCTTGCCATGTGAAGTGACAAAAAAAAACAAAAACTGAAACATTTTAAATTCAGCAGCAGAGTCAAGTGGAGTGATGCTGGATTTACTCACAGACACTGGATGCAGTGCCAGATTCCTGCACCGTGCACCACCCATTGCCAAATTTCTTTTCCACTGGCAAAGTAGTCCATTTAAAGTTTAAAACCCACGGTCTGTTGGATGGCATGCGGGGCGGGGCGCCGGAAGTCGGCTGATGAATATGCGCCCTGTCTCCCCTGGCGCTCTGCTGAGACACGAAGAGGCCTCGGCTCTGCATCACATGATTGCAGACTGGAGCAGTCACACGATGCATAGCTGCTGAAGCACACTGCACACTGGCAGAGAAAGAAAAATTTCCACTTGGAGGGCAGCAGCAGCATGTCTTGGCTAGGCAGCCTAGAGGTCTGCATCTCGAATCAGGCGGATTGCTGGCTTATTTGGCATGGCAGCATGTTAAGTGAGATGGGGGACTCAGAATGGTCTCAGGTAGGCTTCAGCATTAAAATTAGATCAGCCTGGGAGGCTGACTAGCGAGGGGACAGGTGACAAATCTAGAGGCCTGAGTGTCTAGTCAGACTCAGAAGGCAGACTCAAGTGTGCACAGTGATCAGGGATTTTACAAGGTGGTAGCGCTGCAGCACTGGCAGCAAGGAATAGTAATGGGGCAAACATGATTTAAAAATGAAAAGGTTGGGTATTAAGGAAAAATTACCTTGGGGGGGTCCTGGAATTTTGACAAACTAACTGGCCTGGAGGTGGGGATTTCTGTGCTTAGTCACACACTGAATGGGGGCTGATGTGACCAGGGGGAATAGGAATGAAAGTGTGGCTGGCTCAAATATGAGGTGACTTATCTGGTCACATGAACAACAGAAGGTGGGGCTAAATAAAAATGATGATATGAGTGGGGGATGAAAAAATGACCATGGGGAGGGTCTCGACTTCTGGCTCAGTTTTAAGGTGAATCTTCTGCTCTCATCTCACACTGAAAGGGGCTGGGGGAATGAAAGTGTGGCTGGCTCAAATACAACTTGCTAAATAGACACAATGCAATGAAGTGACTTATCTGGTCACAAGTGAGACAAAAAACATCAGGGGCTATGAAATAAAAAATGATTGTGGTGGAATTTTGATGCATTTTGTGACTCAACATTTATTGCCTAAAATGCATGAAACTGCACCATTTAACTCCTAAATTTTCAAAATTTTCTGAGGGGGGGCATGCCCCCAGACCCCCCTAGAAGTGTTTGGGATCCCCCCACACCAAATCCTGTCGATGCCCCAGGGCTGGTATCAACTTCTGTATCCAGAGTGTTTCTACTGTTTGTTTTAGGTACCTCCCCCTCTTCATTTGTAAATACTGAGCAAAAATATTTGTTTAGTATCTCTGCCTTTTCACAGTCTCCCTCTGCCTACCCTCCCTCCCCTTTATTAGGCCTCACTATCCCTCCCTTGGTCTTCCTTCGCTCCCTGATATACCTATAAAAGGTTTTATCCCCCTTCTTAACTGAGTTGGCTATCTTTTCCTCGGTTTGGGCCTTTGCTGTTCTGACTGCCTTCCCAGACTCCTTTTGCTTTAACTGATACAGTTCTCTGTCCTCCTCCTTCTGCGATTCCTTGTATTTCCTGAATGCTTTCTTTTTCTCTTGAACCTTCACTGCCACTTCCTTTGAGAACCATAGTGGTTTCTTACATCGTTTGTTTGTTTATTTGCTTCACACAAAGGCTCGTTACCTCTGTGATGGCAGTTTTATTATTCCCCATTGTTCTTCCACCCTCCTTCCTGCCCATTTGCTAGTGCATTCCTTAGGCACTCACCCATTTTGCAAAGTCAGCCCTCCTAAAGTCCAGTACTTTTGCCTTTGTATGCTTGACTCTATTGCTGTGTTTATTGTGAACCATACTGTTCGATGGTCACTAGTTCCCAGATGGCTACCCACTTCTACATCTGTGATCCTCTCTCCATCTCCATTTGAGAGAACCAGGTCTAAGATTGCTCCCTCTCGAGTGGGCTCCAATACTAGTTGTCTAAGGCATGCCCCCTGTAGGGCATCTAGAATAACCCCACTCTTCGAAGTGGCTGCTGCAACTGCACTCCAGTTAACATTGAGCATATTCAGATCACCCATCAGCAATATCTCCCCTTTTTCTGCCATTCTAAGTATACTTTCTATCATTTCCTTGTCCATTTCCTCCCCCTGAGAAGCGGGTCTGTATACAACCCCTGTACGGATTGTGGTGCCATTGCCTGTCTCCAAATTTACCCATAGTGCTTCTTCTCCTCCCTGTTTACCCTTTTGTTCTGTTGCTTTTATTCCTTCCCTTATGTAAGAGCTACTCCTCCTCCTCTTTTACCCTCCTGTCCCTCCTGTAGATAGTGTATCCTGGTATGTTTACGTCCCAGTCATGGTTTTTGTGTACCATGTTTCTGTGACTGCCACGATATCCAGATTTTCCTCCTCCATCAAGGCCACTAATTCAGGAAGCTTGTTACCCAGACTACGGGCATTGGTACTCATTGCTCTCCATTTTTTGATGGCTTTACCTTCTATTGCAGCATCCCCCATTGACCTTTCTACCTCAGTCTTTTCTCATTTAGTACCCTGTTTTGTAGGGAGGCTGGGATTTTCCTGCTGCTTATCAGTGCCCCCCCCTTGACTAGTTTAAAAGCTTGCCAATGAAGCATTTAAAACGATTGCTCAAAAGACTTGTTCCCTTCCTGGACAGATGCAGACCATCCTGCCAGTATAGGCTGGTGTCCCTCCAGGTGGAACCCCAGTCCCCAATGAAGCCAAACCCCTGTGCTCCACACCATTTTTTCAACCATTCATTAAACTACCACCAATCCAGGAAGATGGGATCTCAGTTTAACGTCTCATCAGAAAGATGGCACCTCAGAAGTGCAGCACCACTCTCATGCTGTACTACAGTGTCAGTACTGGGATATTAACTCAAGTGCCAGATGTGGGAACTGAACCCACAGCCCTCTGATCTCCTGGCCTCAGAGGCAAGAGTCCTACCTACTGAGCCATTGACACCAACTATGGTACCTCAAGAATTAAAAACTGATTTTTTTTAATGGTCACACTGGACAAGATGCACAACATAATTGACCCTCTGCACCACTAATTATTTTTAAGTTCGCTGTGCGTGCATGTGCAGAGAACTTCTTGCTATAACAGTGGCTTTTAAAGGGCATGACACTGTCTGTCCAATGCAGACTGGTCTGCAAGGGGCATAATAGTGCCACACCAATCATCAGCTAGGCTGATTGTGATGGTGTTTTGCCTTAATGGGCAGAAACTTTATCTAGTTGAAAAGAAAAAGCTGAACCAATCATATGGTGGCTTTTTCCTTTCATCTGCAGGACACCACCCAGCAAACAACTGATCAGTGTCCTGAGCAGCGTGGCTGATGTCAACAACTTTCAGTTTGGTTGCCCATACCCCCAAAACAAAAAACCTCCCACTCCCTTCCTCTGTGTGCTGTTCCACCCCAGCCCTCCATTCCCATCCCGGTACATTTGAAACAGAAAACCCTCCCTCTCTCACCCTCTGTGTGCTGTCCAACCCCCGCCTTCCATTCCAGTCCACCAAATAAAAGAAAAACTCTCCTGCTCCCTCTGTGTGCTGTCCCACACTGTCTTGTTCCCATCTGCCAAATATAAGAAAAACCCTCCTGCTCACTCCTTCTGTGTTCTGTCCCACCCCTGCCCTCCATTCCCATCATGGTAGCTGAGTATTTAGCTTTCCTCTAGTAGATGCGGATTTACTGGGGGGGAGAACTAAGGGGACTATAGCCCCCCCTTAGCACACATGTGCTATGACTAAATAATTCAAGGCTTACTTCTTAAAAAAGCATTGCTTTATTTCAGTTGAGAAAAGAAGGGGTTAAGCAGCAAATTTAGCTGGTCTGGTGGCACTGAGGGTTGAGGTGCTGGATGCCACACCTTGCACCATGCTGGCAACCCAGGTTCGGGAATGAGCCCGGACGTCGGGGGTCAGTGAGGATGGGGAAGGATTGAGCATCTCAGGGACTGCTCTCCTTCCCTGAGGAGGGAGGTTTCTCTCATGCTGATGCACTAGCTACCTCTGGTGGTGACTGTGGGATTGCAGTGCTTGGCCAGCAGAATGCAGGGATTGGAGCTGCGGTGGATGTCTTTTGGGTGTGAATGGGAGTATGCACATGCTAAGCAGGACATCATTGCATGTCCGAGCTGCAGAGTTGAAAACCTAAGAAAATACCCATATCGTCAGGTGAGCTGATGGTGACATCAGTAGCCCCGGCCACATGTCCAATGTTGGTGGTATCTCTGATTCTCCCCTGGGGATTCTGTGGCTTCTCTGTGGGGATGGGAGTGCCTGGAATCCTGAAACTGATGTAGTATCCGGACAGCAGTTCAGGTGGGTGGTGAAGCTGTAGGAGCTGTGCATGGGATACCTGAGAGATACCCCAATGGTACGGTGCATAAACAAAGTCTAGAAAAAAAAAAGCAGCAAACTTGGGTCAGAGAAGAGCAGGCGCATCATGATCTCATTCTGTGCTGGAGCATACGGGTTCATGTCCCGTGACCGCTGTGTTTACGCACCCGACTGTGTCTCATCATGAGCTCATGGTTGAAGATGGTTCAGAGCCATAAAATTACTGTTGTTTTTTCATGCAGGTCCTCGCCCTAGATGTTGCATCACTGTAAAGGTAATGTGCATGTTTATATGGTCAGCAGGGACAGAGGGAAATCTATTATGCAAAATAATAAGACTAGTTAATATGACTACTCATGCCAGCCTGGCAGTCAGTAGCAGGTCATCCCAAGAGCTCACCCCATCAGTGCCCCAATGAGTACGGGTGTCAACGTGTTGGGCTGAAACGTCTGGCAAGTTCTAATGTGTGCACACTATCTTACGTGCCCCAAGAAATACCAGATGTCAGGCCACACTTTGTTAGCTGCTGTGATTAAGTGTCTAAATTGAAGAATTGTACAGTGCTTACTGTTACAGTTTGTTTTCTTGCATTGTATAGTTTAGCCTGCATGTAAATATTCCTGCTGGACTATGTTGATGCTGCTTTCCTCCCAGGAACCCCCAAGGCAACATGCCACATATCATGGGGTTATTCCAGCTGGAGTAATTTCAAATAAATAATTAAATAGGCAGACAGAGAGACAGACAGATAGATAGATAGATAGATAGATAGATAGATAGATAGATAGATAAACAAATTGTGGTACACATTGAAATCCCTTTAATAACCCCTTCAGGCCCCTAGCAGTATTTGGCAAAACAGCTTAACTAGGATGAGTGCTGTGAAGAGCAACGTTTTCTGCAATGGTCTCCATGGTGCTGCCAAGACCCTGCCTGCCAAGGTAGGCAGTGGCAGTGTAGCTCAGGGTGGCACTTTGGAATTATCACAGGAGCACCCCATGCTGTTGATGATTAAGTCCCTAACAGGGTGTCAGTGGCTGAGCAAATAGGAGGCCCCTCTACGCTGTATTTGATCAGATCCATACCAGTGTAGGGGGCTTCATGGCATTGAGTGGCACATGGAGCCTTTTGAATGCCACCAGGAGGATTTTGGGATCAAGAAAGGCTTTCTAACAATGATAAAGTAAGTAGGAGAGGGGTAATGGGAGAGTCAGGTGTTGGGTTGCTCTGTTTTGTGTGTGGGGAGTTAACGTGCCCCTTCAATTATAACTGTTTAAAGCATCCATAAGTGAAGGGGGTCTCCATTTCATATCAAACAGGTGAACCCAAGCTCAGTCAGTTTGAATGTTACTTGATTTGCACTGTGAGGACTCTGAGGAGGGGGCAAGGGTGCAACTTACTGGGCATGGGAAGGGAGTAACAGGGCTGCAAATTCTGTTTAAAAATTATCTCCAAAATGCATCAGAATGCACCATTTTTTTTTTCTAGGAGCCCAGGCCCTATCAATCCGACTTCAGCTCCCCCATCTACATCATTACTGTATCTGCCCTGACTACAAAAGCATTTGGAGGGAGCAGCCAGCATAGAAGTGTGAGAAGTATTTTTAAGTTGTTAACTGAAGTTAAAAGGTTTCATATTTAGCTTCTTGTGAGCTTTGCCAATAAAAAAAACACATACCAGCAGTTAGTAATGGCTTTCATTTATTAACTGACTGACTGATTGATTGTTTAATTTGCCACTGCTTCTGAAAGTCCTGGTCACTGGTTTTCGTAGTGCATGAAGATATAGATGTGGGAATGCAAGCCCATGGCATTTGTCAACTAGAAGGCAAATCCACATGCCTGAAATTGCTGGTGCCAATTTGCATGAGGCAATTAAATTTGTTTAGAAGCTGTTTGAGAGGATACTAGGTGCTTCCTAGCATTCCTATGTGGTGCTGTTCTGTGTGTGTGTGTGTGTGTGTGTGTGTGTGTGTGTGTATATATACGTATGAGTGTTTGTCTGTCTCTCTTATGGAATTAACTGCTGTTTAACTGCACTCACTAATAAATTCACTGCCATGGTCACAGTCTCCCTTTGCTGGGATATTTCACTTACTGCTGAAAGCTATACTGTGCTATTCTAAAACCCACCTCTTGGGAACTCTTAGCCCTTTATGAAATGCCACCGTGTAATCTGCCACGTTAACAGTTTCTGGGGGGAAAAAAAAGTCCTGCGGTGTTTTTTCCCTCCTGAAATGCACAAAATGGTCCCTCGTCGTCTGCTTGTTCCCTCCCCATCCCGACCCTCCCACTGAGTACCCACCACCCCACCCCATCCTTACTCTATACTTATTACTGGAGGTCCTACGCTATCATTTTCTGTGGACCGGGACACATCTGCACTCTTCAAAGCCAAACCATGAACTGAGGAATAAAGGTAAGTGCTGTATAATGTATTTCAGTGGCATTTTTGACTTACAGTATGTTCATAACTTTGTCATTTTTAGGAATTTTTTCACCAAATTTTCAACATGGCCTTTTTGGGACACCACCTCATGAACACTGCCATTGTCATTTCGTTAGGCCCAGAAGTTGATTTTGCAGTCACTGCACAAAATCACCTTTCGGGACTGATTAATTAAATTTTACCACCAGTGTTCATTAGGTGCAGTCCCAAAAGGGCCATGTTGAAAATTTGGTGAAAAAAATTCCTAAAAATGTGCGACTTACTAGTGTTCATTGAAACTGTTATATGCACCAGCATAACTTTATTCATTTTTAATATTTTGACTCCAAATTTTCAACACAGCCATTTTTTTATGCAACCTCATAAACAGTACAGCTGTCATTTTTCACATGTTGTCTGAAACATGTCATTGCACCTGTGGCATGGCATGGCATCTTGGCACAGACTTGAAAATTTTCACCTACGGGGTTTATATGATGGGGTCATAAGAAGACCATGTTGAAAGTTTGGGGTCAAAATATTTAAAAAAAACAATAATTTATTAAGTGATGTTGTTTGCAGGGATGTCCGTTACACTGCTGGGGAATATGCTGATTTACCATGCCAGTGTGCTGAGTTCAGGTGTGAATTCAGTGAGCCGGTTTAATGGAACAAGGCTGATGGGGAAGGTATTATAGCATGCAGCACCATCTCCAGCCTGGGTAGGGATGGGAACTGTAGTCCTGTCGATTGCACCACCCGGTACAACAGCAATACCAATGGCAAACTTTGGCATTGACAAATGCTTGTTTTAAATTGTCACACTGGAAAAGATGAACAAGGAAGCTGACACACTGCACCGCCATGGTGCCTCAAGAAATAACTGATTTTTTTTTAATGGTCACACTGGGCAAGATGAACAAGGAAACTGACCATATGCACCACAATTTTTTTAAGTGGTTACACTGAGCAAGATGAATACCCTCTGCACCTCTTTTCTTTTTCTTTAGTTCTTCTCAGTTGTTCCTGCGTTCCTCTGCCCTATGCCCTCCACAGAGGCACAGTCTCACAGCCACACACCCCTGGCCCTGCCTTCCCTCACTTGACTTCAGTAAGGTGCCTTTTTCTGTTAAAAAAATGTTATTTTTTCCTTTATATATTATTTTCTTTGTCTTTAGTGTTCAGGTTTCTTTCTTAATCTTTTTATTAAAAAGATTATTTATTTATTTTTCTTTATATTTAGTTGTTGTGAGTTTCTCCACCCTACTCTGTCCCCACAACCCCAGTGAATTTATTAACATTTTTTTCCTTTTCTTTCTTTTTTTATCTTTTCTCTTTCTTGTTAGTTTTCTTGCAGTTGTTGTTTGTCTTGAGATGGTGAGACTGCCCCCCAACTACCTTCAGCTATCCTCCACCCTCCTCACGATCTCTCGCCCCCTCCTCTACAACTGACTTTAGTGCCTGTATTGGTGGTTAAGTTTTTTCCTTTCCCGATTCCAATCCTTATTCCTTTTTACTAAATAAATGTCTCCTTTTTTTATGATATATGGTGGTTAAGGTGAGCCCAAGGCAATGCAAACCCCCAAATGTGACATGTCAACAAATGAACAACAGCAAAATGGAGCAAGCTACAGTACAAACTGAAAAGCACCCTCCACAGCAGTGACATTGGCAAAATGGCACCTCTTCCAATGGGTGCTGTCAGGGCCGGCTTTAGGGTTTTGGGGGCCCCCAGCAGAATTAGTGAAGTCATGTGCCCCTCTACTTGGCCCACCTTTAGCCCATGTGTTTTACAGTAGCCCATAAGTGCAAGATTTTATTTGTGGTGATACTATAGGCAGAGAAAAATGGGCAGACTAGGTGGGTCAAGCAGTAGTTATCTGCCAGCAAATTTTATATTTCTTTGTTTCTATGTATAGTTTTAGTATAACCAGTAGTATTTTAAAACTTTATAAGAGGACACAGCAGTGTCAGTTCTTGGGTCAGTTCTTACCATTCCATCCATTGCTGCCTATCAACCTCCTATTGACTGGATCAAAGCTTGTTGAGGTATTTCATGACAGAACCAGAAGGATCTGCACAGTCCCTTACGGATGTTTTAAAAATATATTAAGATAAAAAAATGTTTAAAAATGAATAAGGTAAACTTCTCTGGTTGGGGGCCCCCAGGAGGAGGGGCTCCCAGCAACCGCAGGGTTCGCTGGTGCCTAAAACCGGCTATGGGTGCTGTGCAACTTAGACTTCCAGCTCTGCCCTCCCCCACCGCATTGGCCAATAGCCAGCACTGACAGGCAGTCTCCACTCAGCTATAGGCTGCCTAGCCTGTCAGTCTCGCTGAATCCAGTCAATCGCATTTCTCCTCCCTGTGGCAATGGCACACTTGCTCCTGGCGATGGATGACTGCTACTTATTTGCTCTTGCTGCCCAACCAGTGTGAGCATTCAAGGAAGTGTCAGAGGATGCCAGCCACATGACAGTACAGTGTGGACCTCAGATGACTGCCAGCCAGGCTCCAGAACTGATGATCAAGGAGTGGCATCACCCTCTAGCAGTTGGGGAGTCAGGTACAAATGTACAAGGTCAAAATAGAATCCTGCTTGCACTTTGAGTGTCCTGAATGCTTCAAGTTGTAGTGGGTTTTACAGCATAGCTACCATCCTGAAATATTCCAGTATTCAGGTTTCGCTTTGGCAGCCCAAATAGCAACATATTGGAGGGTATTTGTGCTGAATAATAATCGGCTTGCACAGTCCTAATGGAAATGGGTGGAATCAAAACACCACTGGCAATGACTTGTGGCATCTCAGCTGGGCTATCCTAGGTAAATACATTGTAAAAAGGTAAAAACAGTACATCAATGACAATGAAATGTTGTATTTCAGTTTGAGTATCATGGGTAAATATACTATTCAAATGGTTAAAAGCTGGACCCCATGGGACATGAGATACTGCAGCTTACTTGAGCTATCCTGGGTCAGCCAGCTACTCATGGAACCTCGCAATGCTCCAGCCTACCTGCACACCTGTGGAAACAGGTAGGAGCAGGGCTTCACTGGAAATGAGCTGCTGCATCTTCGCTGGCAATCCTGGGGAAATGCATTATAAGAAGACAATCAAAAGAACACTGCCAGCAATTGCTTGCCTTTGCTAGCCCCCTCCCCCCACACACCCCCAAAGCAGTGTGGTCTAATGGTTAAAGCATTGTTAGGAACAAGGAAATTGGAGGTGCAAGCCCTCCTTGTGAGAAATATTCACTTTATAACCCTAAGCAAATCACTTAACCTCTCACTGCTCCATTCCACCCAGCTTTAAGATGTCTGTTCTCTTTTTTGTCGTCTTTCTGTCTTTCTATTTTTGTTTTAGGTGACTCACTCCTTTGTCTTGATCACCGGTCAGTTGTTTTTGATACCCATTATGAGACAAAAGCCCAGAAATGTTTTGAAGTATGGTCGATCACAGGTACCATGGAAGGCATGGGGTCCTAATTCTATTTGTTCTCCTTGGCATGAGGATGAGAATATAAGTGGCAGTGCTCACATATTGAAATTGCCAAGGTTCCAACATGTTTGGTAAAAGTTACATTCTAGTGATTTTTTACTGGTGTAAGGTCAATTTTGGAGATCCATATACCGCAAGATAGCAGGGGCTTACAATAACAGAATCCTATTGAGGCAAGAATATGCTTGTACAGTAAATAAAATGCAGGAGTTCCTAGATTCACTCACCGCTTGGGATACTGTTTGACCCTTTACTATAGGGGAATGTTTTAACAAAAACGTGTTGTACAACTGTAATATGTTCCTTTTGAACTAATTACATTTGTACTATATCACTTTCATATGTTGTACTAGATCAAAACTAATACATATATTCACTGTGTAACCCTAAGCAAATCACTTAACCTGCCAGTGCTCCAGTCTACCCAGCTGTAAAAATGGCTAGAAGCAGGACCTGAATGGAAATAGAATGTTGTAACCCAGCTGCACTTTCCAGGCTAAATTCATTGTAAAAACAGGACCCCACTGGAAAGGAGATGTTGCATCCTAGTCAGACCATTCTTTGCAAATAAATTGTGAAAAAAAAGCTGAATTTGACTGGTCTCCACTGGCTTTTCCCAGTCCCCCACACCAGTTAGTAAGATTCCTGCCAAGCAGGTGATTGCAGGTTTCTGCCCTGTGCCAACCAAATATTGCATAACCCTGAGAAAGTTACTGAGAATTAGATGCTTCAGCTAAGCTGGGATACCCTGGGTTAGTACATTGCAAAAGCAAGTAAAAACAGGTCCCCACTGGAACCAAGATATTGCATCCTAGCTGGGCTTTCCTTAGTAAATAACCTGTAAAAAAATAATTTACTCTGCCACTAAGTACAACAATTTCACAATAAAACATGTTTAAATTAATTTACCCTCCTTCACTTTCTAAGCATAACAATGACTCTTGTAACAAGCAAGCAAACATTAAGACGTTCACAAATGGCTGTCTGCTGTGTATCAGCCAGTATATGAATTCTAACTCAGTGCAGATCCGCTCCCTTTGGAATGGCTGACTACCATAATTACACAGGTAGTACAGAATATAGTAGTCAATTGACTTCTCTCCCTGAAAAGACTTGTTAGAGTGCTTCCTGCTCAAGTTGCATTCAAACATTTACACAAACCACAGCTGGAACTAATTTGGGTTACCTGTTTAAGTAACTAATAGTTCTATGATCTGAAACCTTCCGCCAGTCCTATCACTGACATTAGAAACAAATCACTCAGAGTGAATGTAACACTAATCTTTAGTAAATGCAGAATACAGTATGCATGACTACAAGAGGTGTTGCAAGCTATACTTGTTGGCACCTAAAACAGAAGTCTTTAATGTGATTTGTACCATGTTTATAAGTATAGTTACTGCATCTGTAGTGGTTATAAGAGTGTATATTTAATTCTCTTGTGTGTCAGAACTTCTCAGCTTTGCTTCACAGTTCTGTCATGCAAAAATTGAAGAAGGGATCCTTGTAACTGAGACTCTGGAATTGTACATGTAAACACATAAAAATGCTAAAGCAGACTGTAAACAAGGGAAAAGGATACATTACACGGCAGAAGAAAAGTCCAGTTAATTTAATGTTGCACTGCTTTTCGTTAGTATACTTAAATTGTTCTTTCATGTTCAGCACTTCCATGTTCAGTCTTGTTTACGTTACATTACACTGCTATCTATTAAAGAGGTTACAGGAAAAAACCCCAAAACACCACCCACTTTACTTGATGTTGATGGGGCTACAACTCTGGACCCCCTAACTATTGCCAGTACCTTCAATAATGCATTCACGGACCTTAGCAGTGTTCTTCCACCTGACTTTTTTGATGCAGATGTCACCCTGACCAATCCTGTAAGCTATCAACGTCCTCTCTGACTCAAGACCTGTTTGCTCTGGGGTCCCTCAAGAGTCTATCTTGGGTCCACTCCTATTTAGTCTCTTTTTTAGCAGTCTCCCAAGTTCCTGCCCCGAACAAATCCTACTCTACGCAGATGGTGCCGTAGTTTATACAACTCATTCAGAGCCTATGCACCTTGAAAACCAGCTACAACTTGGATTTGCCTCGGTAGAGAAATGGTTTAGTATTCACAAGTTGATACTAAACTATAAAAATACTAAGCTTATGCTCTTCAACAGCTCCTATAGCGAGCACAGACATTATCCTTTGACTATCACTAACTGCCTTGGTACTGCTCTAGAACAGTTACAATCCTTTAAGAATCTTGGAGCCACCACAGACAAAAACCTATCTTATGGAGTGCATGTAGATAATGTTGCCAAAGCTGTAAATATTCATATTGGCCTACTCTATAGACACAGGTGATCTCTGACCCCTGAAGCCTTAAGGATAGCTGTACAGAGCTCTATCATTTCCATAATTGACTATGGACTGATCATCTATGGCTCTGCAACTGATACCACTCTCCAGTACATCTCCACTGCTCTTAACAAGGCATGTCATCTTGTTTCAGGAGCTCACCATCTCACCAACATGTGTGACCTCTATGCCCTAACCAGTTGGCTACAGCTTAAAAATCACATCAAATACCAAACGTGCCTAATAGCCAAGAAAATAAACTTAGGCCTTCTGCCACCTGGAGTACAAGATCTTCTAAAACCCCCTTGTAATCCAGACTGCACCCAAGGTTCTGATTATCAACTCCTACAGGTCCCTTGTCACTGAACCACCCAAGGGCAAGGATCATTCACCTACAGGGCCTCCTCTGGATGAATGCTTTAAGCAGTGACATTTCCTCTGAACTAAAGCTGGGCCCATTCAAATCCAAGCTTTGGTCACTACTCGCAACAGCTAGCACCTGTGACTGTCTCCCTTAACCAGGTTTCCCAAACCTCAGCCTTAGCACTTGACCTCTAATCATAATAACTTAGCACTCTTGCTTCCAACCCCTCCCCCATCACCCCCACCTCCACCTCCTTCCTCCTCCCTCCCCTTGCCCCACATATCCTCATGTCCTCCACACCCACCCCTCTCTTACTCTTCCCAGCCCCACCCTCCACATGCTTTCCTTCATCCTGTGCCCTCTTTGTCTTGACAAACCTGCTGGCTGATATCAATGTACTGTATGCATTTTCCTGTGCCTGAAACCGATTAGCATAATGTGTCTGTTGTATTATGTTGACTATCCATTGTGAATTTTGTACCTCCTAGTTACACTTAATTGTACTGTACTTTACTGTCCTGTTTAATCTGTTGTCTTTTGTACTGATGTGGAACCTTTGTAAAATAGCTTATAGCTCAAAGGTATATGTAATCAGAGATTTAAATAAATAAAAATGTATTCCACTGTATATTTGAACCAATGGTCTAATGCTGTGCAATGCTTGTATTGGAATTTGAATGTTTTGTACCATTTGACTCTGTTTATACGTCACCTTGTATAGAACCTACTGTTTAATGCTGCTTGCTATATGTATGGTATGTTTGATGCTTATCCCCTTGACCCCCCCCCCCAGATGCACCGTGAGACAAGCAGCTTGTTACTCAGTGCGCCCTTCCTGGTGAAAATGTCAATAAATAAAGAAAGAAAGAAAAAGCGCAATCTAAAATAGAACAAAAAGGTACAGGTACACAGTCTTCACATTAAGAGGCACTCTTTCTTTAAATTCTCTACACATTTCAAAAACTGCTCAGTAGGTCGGTGAACCTCTGGGAGAGTTATTGGTTTGTCAAGCAAAGCTTTGTTTACCCTGGCAAGCGCAGAGCATGCCTAGTTCCTTCTTTCATTCCTAAACACTCATTAAGAATGGACCTTAAGAAAATACTGACTTGTATTCAGTTTTGATTTTTACAGTTCATGGCACATCTGTGAATGCTGCTATTTCTTCAAATTTTACACTCTTTAGGTAGCAAAGTACCATATTTGTCAATACAAATGGAACATTCTGGCCCACTAAATGGAAATCAGATATTTGACACTAAAGGACCCAGTTTAAAAACCATTAGCAGTAGTGCTGGCCTCCATACAAGCAGCCACATTAAATGAAGCGGGCATATTTAGAACCACCACGTCAATGTTTATTTGTCATGCCTGTACAAAATATACATTTTTTTTCACCCCTACTTATGATGTGGAAGAGGGGTGGTGGAAGCAGTGAACCTAGTGTCCCATCTGACTTTAAATTACTGTATTACTTTTAATAAAATAAAGCATCTTTTCCACCAATAATAGTATGGGAAACATCTGTTCTTCCAGGTATCCTAGTCTGTAATTGGAATATCAGTTGTTTGGTGCTAAGTACTTCATAAATATCAATTGTAGAGCAGCAGTATAGCTAGGAAACCTTAAATTTGGAAACCAGAACCCCTTTCATTCCTCTTTGCCCCATCTACATTGCTGTATTTTCTGCCCTGCTGTCTTCTATAATACCCTATGTTGTCCTGCAGAGAGAACATGACAACAGAAAGTTACTGCAGGACTAAGTTTGATTCATTTAGCATCATGTGTAATTCCCACAGAGCACACCAGTCACATTATAACTTTAATAGGGGTGGCCAGCACCCAGAATAGTGCCTTATTCCAAATCAACATGCAAGTTATGGCTCGTATGGCATATGCATTTCGACACCTATGCTTAAGACCAGTTTCTATGCTATTTCTGTCAGCTACTTTAGTTCATTTTAATTGATAATGATTTATTACCCTACAACTAAATCACTGGAACATTAGCTCCTAAGTACCTTAATTGGTTCTTAGTGTTATTAATTATTAAGAAATTCAATTAAAGACATTCTCATTAGGTCCTGAATTACAGAGCATCCATCTAAGAAAGCTTTGTGTTTTTTTCTGCCCTAAACTCAGATCTTAGATCTTACATGGAATGTTATGTGCGAGATGAGAGCTTGAACTCATGTAAGCATAAATAGCCTTAAAAAGCTAAGCACACTAACTTTACTTTTTTCTCTTTTAGATATTTCCTGAAGAAGATCTATGGTCAAAATGTCGATTTTTAACTATATTTTCTATTTTCAGCATGCATTTCATATTACCATTTTGTCTTGCTTAAAAAACTAAGGTTGGATTTTCTAATGGCTGGCAGCTGACACAAATGCAGGCTGCTCTTGCATCAGCATCCAC
This sequence comes from Neoceratodus forsteri, assembly GCA_016271365.2. Lineage (NCBI taxonomy): Eukaryota > Metazoa > Chordata > Ceratodontiformes > Ceratodontidae > Neoceratodus > Neoceratodus forsteri. Next base: position 766,692,408 of record CM028132.1, read on the forward strand.
CCAGTTGCATCTAAGTAGCTCTGTTGCCAATTTCTAACAAGCATTTGTCAATGCCAAATGTTTGCTTGCTGGCATTGGCATTGGTAGTGTAGAAGTTACAGAGCTGCATAATAGGAATGGCAGCAAAGTACTGAACTGAAGCCAACCCCCCACAACCACCCTGCAGAGAGTGACAGGCATTGGGGTGTGCCTTTGGGTCATCAGGCATAACGACCACACCATTTCACCACACCCTACCCTGCAGACACCGACAAGTGTCACTGTGTGCCTTGGGGTCTTTGGCCCTTATGCGCACCCCATTCCATCAGGAAATATGGTGAGATGGGTGCGGTATAAGGAGAATGGGGTGAAGTTTGGGCCCCGAAGAGTCCGAGGCACACCTTGATGCCTCTCACTGGCTGCAGGGTGTGGGTGGGGGTGGAATGGTATGAGCATGACAGACAAGAATCCCAAGTCACACCCCTGATGCCTATCATTCTCTACAGGGTGGGGCGTTATGGTCGGAAACCCTAACGCCATAGGCATTCGTTGGTATTTTCACTCCAAATTTTCAACATTTTTTTTTGTGACCCCCACCTCATGAACAGTGGCAATATCACTTTGTTAGCCGAAAACTGCTTTTGCACAGCGAATATGGCATTTGGCACCACAGGTGCAAAAACACATTCCGAACAGGATGTGAAAAATGACAGCGGTACTGTTCATAGGGAGGTGTAAAAAATGGCAATGTTGAAAATCTGCTGTGAAAATCTTAAAAAAACTGGTGAAGTCACGAGCGTGCATAGAAACTGTGCAACGCACACCCATAATGTAACTAGTTTGGGGATTTTTTTACAGCAGATTGTTAACACAGGCATTTTGGGACCTCCGATCATGAACAGTGTCAGTGTGATTTTCTTTATCTGTCCCGAACAATGATTTCCCACAGCGACCACGCATTTCTGTTATAAAAGTGTGAAAACACATTTTGGCCATGTTGTGGAAAATGATAGCTGTACTGTTCATAAGGAGGTGTGGAAAAATGCCACTGGTGAAAATCTGGACTGAAAATATTACAGATTCATGAACTTACGAGGGTGAGTGGAAACTGCGCAATGCTCACTCGTAACAGTCATTTTATGGAGTTTTGTCACCAAATTTTCAACATAGCCATTTTAAGACCTTTGCTCATGACCAGTGTCACTGTGATTTTCTTAATCTGTCCCAAACATTGTTTCTACACGACTGTACCATTGTGCGCTACATGTGCGGAAACACATTTAGGCGAGATGTGAAAATGGTAGCTGTACTGCTCCGCAGGAAGGTGGTAAAATGGCACTGTTGAAAATCTGGTGTGCAAATATTACAGATTCGCAAACTTGCCAGCGTGACATAGGAACTACGAACGCAAGCGCTCCGAAACAGTCATTTTTTAAAATTTTCACCAAATTTTCAACATAGCCATTTTAACACCTCTGCTCATGACCAGTGTCACTGTGATTTTCTTAATGTGTCCCATACATTGATTTCACATACCGACTGCGCCATTGTGCGCTACATGAGGCAGAAACACATTGTGGGTGAGATGTGAAAAATGACAACTGTACTGCTCATAAGGAGGTGTGGTAAAATGGCAATGTTGAAAATCTGGAGTGAAAATATTGAAAATTTGCGAACTTACAGGCGTGCGTAGGAACTCTGCAATGCACGCTCGTAAAGCAGTTATTTTTAGGAATTTTTCCACCAAATTTTCAAAATAGGCTTTTTGAGAGCCCACCTTATGAACACTGGCAGTGTAATTTTGTTAATCATTCCGGAAAGGTGATTTCACGCAGTGGCTGCGAAATCACCCTTTGAGCCTGAGTAACACCATGACAGTGAAAGCATTCATGAGAAGGGGTCCCAAAAACCCCATGTTGAAAATTTGGTGCAAAAATTCCAAAAAATGCCCGAGATATGCAGCAAAGTTGAAAAAAACCCTATCTATTACATTATTCAGCTTACCGGCATTTCCACAGTTCGCGGTCGGCTTTGAAGAGTGCAGATGTGTTCCTGGTCCACGAAGATCATCGCGTTGGACTCCGGAGGTAAGTATAGGGTGGGGGTGTGGGGAGGCAGGATGCGCAGTGGGTGGTGCGGCTGGGGGCAGGAGACTGCAAGGGACCGTTTTTAATTTACAGTTTTTTATTACTAAGATGATGCGGGACATTTGCCACGCTGGGTGGGCACCCAGCGTGGCAGCTGAAAAAGCTGTTTGGGGGCTGGAGCTGACGGGGATAGGGCACCTCTATCGGCCATACAGGCTTGTGCCACGCTGGGGTGGGCTCCCAGTGTGGCAGCTGTAAGGCTGTTTGAGGTTTGGAGCCGACAGGGATTGGGCACCCTGTCGGCCATATGGACATGTGCCATGCTGGGGTGGGCTCCCCAGCGTGGCACCAGGAAAGCTTTTTGGGGCGGAGCCGACGGGCATTGGGCACCCCATCGGCTATACAGTGTGCGTGGAGCTTGTCAGCACACAATATGCGTGTGTGCGTGTTGGGGGGAGCTCTGCTCACTGAAGTGGAGCTCTCCCTTTCAACTGTATGCCACTGCATTTTCAGCTGTCATAGACAGCTGGAGCAGTGATTGGCGCACTGCGACCGCACCTGCAAACACACTGACTGCCTTGGAAGAGGCTGACACACCTCTGGAAAACTCGGATGATGGCACTATGTTTCTTGCACATGCGTGCAAGCAAACATAAAAATGCATCTGTTATTGACAAAAAGTCATGATCTGCAAGGGGAAAATTATGCAAATTAGATGTGTATCATTTTTGGCTGAAACTGTGTTTTTGGATGCAAAATTTAGATTAAGTTAGATCATCTAATAGAAACACAGTATAATTTGGGCACTCACCCCACAGTAACAAGGCTCCAGGCAGCTTGAAGTAAAAAAGTGTTTTATTTATTACACAACGGCAAACAAACAGAGTATAGGCTGACCCCCTGGCCTTTGATAAAGGACTGTTTTGAAAGTCTGAATGTGTCAGGCAGGGGCTGTTTTGCCAGTGGATCAGCCTATACCCTGTTTGTTTGCCATTACATGATAAATAAAATGATTTGTTACTTCAAGCTGCCAGGAGCCTTGTAACTGCAGGGTGAGTGCCTGAATTCTACTGTGTTTGGACTGAGCTACATTTGTTGAGCACCACCTTCCTCGTGCACACCAGAAGTGCCTGTGTCATCTAATAGAAGTCTAACATTTAGGATGAATGTCCATTTTGAAAACAGCAGTGGGTGGATACCTGGCTAATTCTTTTAAAAATGTTGTCCCAACTATCTACTTGCATGTTTACTCTTCAGGTTTAGTGTCATTCATAATGTTATTACTGCTGGCTATAGTTGAAATATTGTTTTTATTTTCTTGTTTATTAAAATATGATTTGAGTACAGCCCCCTCCTTCCCCCTTCTGAATTTTGCAGAGCTGGGCTGTCAAGCAGGAAGTGATTTTATTGAAGAAACAGCCTCTGGTTTATGCATGACAGTCATCATAGCTAGCAAAGCAGAAAGCGAGCATCCTTTTCTGGTTAGAAAAGACATGCAAGGGATGTAATTCAGTCTTGGGAGCTCACTGACATAATGTGGCCTTTCATAGAATGGGTTTGAAATTACTGGCCCATTTAGATGAAATGGGAACTTTACAACTAGGCTTCAACTTTCAGTCAGTGGCAAGAACATTTTGATAGACTGTCTCAAAACACTGAGGTTCAACAGGTTGAATCACACCTGACCTGGCAAAGGGAGGTGATTACCATTCAAGGAAAAATGACAAGTCAGGTTTGACTATGGCAGATACTGAGGGAGGCAGAAAAAAAAAGAGGGTCAAATGAAAATGAGTGCTCTCCTTTCCTTGCCCTGTTCCATGTACTGCATTCCACTCATACTGCCCGCTCCATGTTCCTCACTCTACACTCTCAGAATATAACATATTGCCTGCTTGGTGCCTCATAAATGTGGCTCAGTGCAGGGGCATTTACTTTGTCATCTGGTCCTTGGAACACAATCACCAAGGCCACCCACACCTTTAACCACAGCATTAATCACAAGTATGCCTCTCAACATCTAACCCAATACAGTGCCCTTACAGAACTGAAACAAACACTGTAGCCAAGCCATGTCTTCTAATCCAAAATGCAAGGCAAAAACATATTCAATGGGCTTACGCAACTTAATGAGGAGTTATGCTTGTGCAACTTTACTTATAGTCTGAAGGTATTTGATTGAATGTGTTGTTGATTGTTATAAGTGAATACTTTGGCCATTCGCACTCTCTGTTCCACAGGGAACTACCACCCTGTCAGGGTAGTGTGAAGGCAAAGGAACCCTCTTGAGGAGGGTTCCACCCCTAGAGGTGCCACAGGAACATAATTCCTTTAGGCTAAAGGTACCTTAGGAAGAAGCCCCAAGGAGAGAGGTGCATCACTGGAAGAGGAAGGTAGGATGGTGGGGCAAAGAAACAGTACTTCTGAGTGAGGCTGAAAGGAGCTAACTTACATAGCTCAGGCAAGGGGTGTGGCTGGTTGCTCCTACTCATTGAATTGCAGGCATAACCTTTGAATTCAATGGGCTTACGAAACTTAGTGAGGGTTATGCTTATACAACTTTGTTGATAGTCTGATGGTATTTGAATGAATGGGTTGTTGATTGTTATAGGTGAATACTTCGGCCATTTGCACTCTCTGTTCCATGGGGAACTACCACCCTGTTGGGGTACTGTGAAGGCAAAGGAACCCTCTTGAGGAGGGTTCCACCCCTAGAGGTGCCGCAGGAACTTAATTCCTTTAGGCTAAAGGTACCTTAGGAAGGACCCCCAAAAAGTACTGAACAGCAAGTATTGACCACAGAGCCTGAGTGAGAACAGATTGATGGCAACTAGTGATGACTGGAAACAGAGACTGAATTCAGCAATGACTGATATACATTGGAACTGATAGCAGAAGAAGCATGACTTCTGTATGGAAAGAGGGAACAGCTGAAAGGAGGGCCAGAATCCAGCCCAACTCACAGCAGAAACCTATGCGGGTAAATGTTATACTACTATAAATGTACTACATTATGGACCACCTGTTGCAGAGACTACCTAACTTTTATAACTTTCGGCACAGAGGAGAGGAAAAAAAAGCCTATGAGGGGGAAACCTCTGGGGATTCAAGTCCTTGGTCGCCTTCCCTCCAGGCTTGGGATAAATTTGTGATGACTCAACTACCGTAATTTAGAGACCCAATTCAGGGGAAAGTTTTAAGAGGAAGGGCTCTGACTATTTCCCTCTAACAGGAAAGCCGTGGGAGTGCCATGAGCTGATCTCTGAAGCTAAAGGAGGTTCCCCATTAAGGAGGCCCACCTCCCAAGGCAGGAGGAGGAGAGCAACAACTGCTGAAAGGAACTCACTTGTCCTCCATGAGGGGAGGCCTAGAGAGGAAGCTGAACTCTTGGAGGGTAAGGCATAGGAGTTGGGCCCTCAAGGGACTGGGACTTGGAGTTGTGTCATCTTCACCTTTGAGGGGAAGAGGAAGGGAAGGAGGTGGAGACCAGGTGAATCTTGGGCAACTGTAGGGGGAATAGCTTTTGAAGGTGCTGCTGACCTGATCTACACAGCTAAGGGAGCCCCTGTGCACTTAGAGGTTCTACCCTGCAGCAGCTGAAGTCTTAAATGCTATATCAAGAGGTGCTGGCGAGTTGTTCTGAGCATAGGACATTCTCACCTGAAGGGCAGAAAGAGAAAGATCCTGCCCAAGTCGAGGGACCTAGCCTTAAGATGCAGACTTCAAGAGGGCAGAGCAAGACCATCAGCTTAAAGGGCAGAAACCCTGGAATCCATGCTATGGTTGTGGCTGGCATGCATCTCAGTATAGGAGTAGTGGAAGGCCAATGGCGAAGCCTGATGGCCATGAGTACATGGAAGAAACAAAACATAGGTAAGGCTGAACGGCTGACTGAGACATCGAATGACAACAAGGCCACTGAATGAGACCAAATAATGCAGGATTGGACTGAATGATGAATGCATGTCAACCAGTTCCATAAGGGATGTTAGTTTTAGTTGTTGATGCATTGAAAGTCGAGTAGGCTGAGGCAGCAGAAACAACAAATGAAACCTGGTTAAACAATTGGAAAAAAAAACTGCTAGGGGAAGCAGGAGCATATGGGAATTGAAAACTAGGAAGGAGTAAGTGCTGAAGTGAACAACAGAACCCAGAAGGGAGCGGCTGCCTGGCTAGGAGCCAGGTGTAAACATTTAAGGATTGCAGTTGAACTGAGAGATTGTAGTTGTACTGAGAGATTGCTAAAGGTATGGAAAAAACAGCAAAATGGGAGACTGAATAGCGCAAGTCGAAAGAAAATGATGAAAGCAGAACACTGGGAAAACTAGAAGGCTCAAAAAAAGTTGAAAAAAACACAGGGTACATGAGAACAGGAGTGCAGCAGGAACAGGTGACCGAGAGAAGCACAAGCTACAGCCAGGAAGGTAGAAAGCAAAATACTAACCTAGTAAGCTGGAGAAGCACAAACCATAAAGAAACTCCAAAATCAAAGAGAGAAAGTGGAAGACAAACACTGGGAGAAAAAAAAGGGGGGGGGACAGCGCCTCCAGTTGTAGTGAAGAAACAGTGCTTCTGAGTGAGGGTGGAAGGAGCTAACTTAAATAGCTCAGGCTGTGGGCGTGGCTGGATGTGCCCACCCACTGAATTGCAGGCATAGCCTTTGGATTAGTTGTCGCAGGTGCTTGACAAGAAGATTCACTGCCTTGCCTTACTCTGGTTCCAAATTCACCCATCTAGCTCTCTGGGCCCTCTTGGGAAGCACTAAATGGGGAAGAAATGTTGATAACCCTTGAAGGATGAGCAGTGTCAGAGAGAGAGCATTAATCGGGTCTATGTCAGTGTCTGGGTCTCACACAATGGCCTGGCTGGAGAATAGGGCCCTTAATATGGCATTCCTTCAGTCTTTTATTTCTTTTAATGTTTTTAATGTTGCATTAACACAAACCCCTAAAGAATCCTAGGTCACTGGAACTGCATCTACTGCTGTGTCCTTGTAAAACAAAGAGCATGGGATATTTTCTTTCTTTAAAATTCTGGTATAAAACCATGTTTTACGCAGTTGTAATTTAAATAAAAAAACAAATTGGAGGTTCTAATGCTCTGGGAGATGATAAGTTGAATTAAATAAATGGTCTCATCATGATCTCAAATGCTTGACAATAGAAAAGTGAATAGAAAAGATCACTAGAACTATCTTAAAGCAATTGGTATAAATGACGTGCACTTAATGAAATACACAAATTAGTTCTAAATCAGAACAGTTGGGATTGTTTGTACTGTATTTTTGGAGCACTGAAAGTCAGGCCATAAACACCTCAAGAAGTATTAAAATGATTTCCTGTTTATATACTTTAATGGTCTACCATCCATTCTTTTCTTTTTTGGTCAGCACCTGAAGTCTCCTTCATTCAGCCCTAAGCCTTTTCCCCCGCTCAGGGGTCACTATGGTTCTGCCCCCATTCGGCCTTCACTCACAGCCTCACAACTTCCCACTGTTGTACTCTGCAACTTCACCTCTGCAAATGGGAAGCCAGGGAAGGCTCTGACTGAGTGTGGTGGGCAGGCTGACATTATCTGTCTTGGCTACCCCTATTCATCCCAATCTCTCCACAAACCCACCCATGGGGGGCACTGAGTGAGGGGAAGCTCTTCCTTCTTTGCTAATCCTGTGTTGTCCACCACCCCTTTGCATCGTGTGTAAGGTGGGCAGGGTATGAATTGATGTAATGCCTTGAGGATCCTCTTTGTTTCCAGCATTGCTCACATGCTCGTGCAGAAGACAGAGCATCCTCATCCATGCTGAGACAGGAAGGATCCAGACTGACACTCTCCCTGTCTCAGCTGGCTAGTATCCAGATGGTCCTGAGTCTGGGCATGAACTCCAATCATTCAAAAGGCAGGTAGTATCTGCTTTTTTTTTTTAAACAGTATTAAAAATGTAAAGAAATCTCTAAGTCAATCAGATGGCTAGACTTGGAAAACTACTTTCTAGTTCTTAAAGCAGCAGTGAATGGGCCCTATGCACTAATGGGCAGAATGGCTATGCACCAGATATCTGTGATGCGTACCCACTCCACACCCAATGTGCCCCCAAGTGGGATGTATCAACAGGGGGTGCACAATATCTATGCACCCGATCCCCTGGCTGCATGGAGAGCAACGCGCCTGGGGTGGGCCAGTACTACACGCAATGCACTAAGGCGCGCAGTGCCATCTGCAGGGGGGTGTAGCGGTGTGCAGGATATGCCAGGGGACCCTTCCATAACAACGATATGCATCCAGTGCCGTGTGCACACACAGGTTTCTCCCGGTCCTGGCAGCATGTGGACAACACCCCCCTCACACACCAAGAGTCCCCCTCAGCAGCATTGAAGGTGACTCCCCACCACCACTTGCAATGCCCCCAGATATGTTACCCACAACCCCACTTTGGTCACAGCAGTGCCACCCCCCCATGTTGGGAGCTATGCCGGAGCCATATCCTGGTGATGGTGCACGGGGACTAGGGTGGTCACATCAGTGCAGCCGGGTGTGGGGGGGCATAGTACACCACTGTGCCACCCACAGGGCCATGATCTGGGTTGTGGGGCAGGCATTTGCAGATGGCCTGGCCAGGATGCTGCACGACAGGGCTGGGAGGGCATGACTGCAGGGTCAGGGCTGTGGTGAGGGGGCACAGCCAGGCAGGGAGTTGTGTATCTGCAGGTGAGGGAGATCCGTGTAGCTGGGCAGATGCATCCGCAGGGGCCGGTACCTGCAGAAGAGGGGCTGCCAGCTGTTGAGCATGGCTGCACAGGACCATATACTGACAGTCTGTATATACTGTTCTGGACCCACGCTATGCCATGCCATGCAGGAGATCCACTGTGGGACCCAGTCATTCGATTGGCCACCCGCCTGGGTCTGCTACTCTGCTCCATCTGCCCCATATGAACCTGCATGCTGGGGGGGGGCAGGGCCACGGACAGGTGGTCGATGGTCATGAATGCCACCGGGTGTGCACCTGTCCGCATGTGCGGAGCTCCGTGAGTGGGATATGTGTCTCCGGTGCGTACTTCCCGCCCATTAGTGCATAGGGGCCCATATTAGCAGCTAGAATTTTGACCTATGCTTTTTTATTCTGCTTTAGATTTTCACTCATTTCCTAACTTTATGTCCTCAATGCTTTTAATGAATAATGGTGTCTATTTTTGACATCCCACTATATGCCCTTGTCTCCTTCCTATGACCTACCTTCTCCTTTCTCCCTCTCGCTACTCTTCGCCCTTTGCTAGACTTCCTGTAGCTACATGCACTAACTTGGTCCCTCCCCTATCTCTTGTAGGCAAATATTACTTACAGCTGTTGCAGCATTTTCTGTAAATAATCCATATGTATATGCTTTTATACATTCAATGTATATTACTCAATGTGTAATTTATGATATATTGTATAAAAGTGTGCCTTTATATGAGTATACATTCTCTGTAAATATTTTTATGCTGTATGGATATGTATTTCTCCCTCTCCGTCTCCCTCCCCCCCGGGACGCTTCAGGAAACGAGTTGTTTATGGCTCAGTATGTCACTCCTGGTGAAACTTTTGAAATAAATAACTAAATAAATACATAGTACCTTGCACTGCACTTTATGGTTTCTTATACACAAAGCATGTATAATGGGGTTACTGTCTCTTTAACACCACATATCTAAAATAAATCAAGTGGTGACAGTATCCCATGAATATGTGCCCATCTACACACAAAATGTTGGGTGTTTTACCTTTGTTGGTCCTGCTGCTTGCTGTGCTGAAATAAGTCAACTGTTTTGTACATATTATCTTGAGTCCATGTATGGGTGTTGCTTGAGGTAAGGCTGTTTGTAGTCTGTTTTTTTGTTTTGTTCTCAAAGTTGCAACTTCACTGGGAATTCACCCGACTTCACCTGAAAACATGCCATTTCCCTAGGAATATTCAATGTGAAGTTGGCAATTCTTTAAGTTTTTCACAAAGGCGAACTTTGTAACTTCGCTGGAACTTCACCGAAAAAATAAAACTTGATAACATTTCTATATCTGATAACTTCAAAGTGGCAGGGCAGAGTGACAAAGCAGAGGGCAGGGCTTGTGAGATGCTAGGGTGTATAGGGAGGAGTATCTCCAGGTGGAGGCAGTGCCACTGTGTTGCTTGCTGTTGAGACCCCACCTGGAGTACTGTGTGTAGTTTTGGAGGCCACACCTAAGAAAGGACATAAAAAGGATGGAGGCAGTCCATAGGAGGGCAACTAAAATGGTGCAGGGGTTGCATTAGAAGCCTGTGAGGACAGACTGAGGGATCTTAACATGTACACCCTGGAAGAGAGGAGGAGAACAAGAGGTGAGATGATAGAGACCTGCAAGTAACTCACAGAGGTGGCGGACATGGTGTGTTTCTTTTCAAATGAGGAAGAGCACCAGAACCAGTGTCATGTGATGATGCTGGGGGGGTGGAGGGCTTTAAGAGAGATGTGAGGAAATATTTCTTCACTGAAAGAGTGGTAGACATCTGGAAAAGACTGCCAGCAGAAGTGGTGGAGGTGAAAACAGTGTGAGGGAAGGAAGTTCAAGCATGCATGGGATAGACATAGGTGTATATTAGAAAATAGGCAGAAAGGTTGGAGGGTTGCTGGAGACCAGTCAGGGTCTATGGAGACAGATTAGGCAGGGAACATCTAGGCAGACTGGGTGGACTAAGTGGTCCTTTTCTGCTGACAAATTATAGGTTTCTATGTTTCTAACAGTTCCAAAGTTATTCTATTTAAAAAAATTATTTTTAAAAAGATCTAACTCTGAAACTGTTGAGGTTAGAAACTTAATTTCATTTAGTAGTAATGCTGTATTAGTAGACCTTATTTAATATGGCACCCTTCCCTGGAGGCTCAGAGCACCTTACAATACACACAGTAAGTGTGGAGCAGTAACATACTACCACAATAATGAACTAATAATTAGTAAATAAATTAATACATGAATTAATTCTACTTGCTGCTGGGAGAAGTAGGAGTGTGAGTTTGAATCTGTCCAGGAGGCATTTTGCCTCTGAGATTTTTTTGCCCTGCCCTGTGACCCAACCCCACCTCCATACATTATTGAATACTCATTTAGTTGGTAGGACCATATAGGCTCTGCCCAGGGGCAGGCTGATAGCTAAAGAACAAATAAAATCAAAAGAAGGAGAAGCTGCTGATTATATCACGTAAGTGGGCATTTGTACATTTAAATTGCATGATCTTGTCAATTTAACTCTGCTAGGAATAGGATAAGTTTGACAGGGGCACAGAGCAGAAAGGGGCAAGGGCTGCAGAAACATAGGGTCATAAACAAAGAAACTCTGTAAAAGGGAGAGAGACTGCAAAAAAAACACACTAAAAGAAGGTAGAATCATACTTGAGTATGTAGGATGGCACAAGGATTGGTGCAGTGCAGTGGGTGCGGATCAGTGGTGTTCAGAAGAACTTTCTGGGAAATACGGTGCTGCCTTATTTGTAGGCACCTCTCTGAGGTTGCCAGGTTTCAAGCACAGTTGGTAAGAGTACTGGGGACCTTTGTCCCCACCCAGGGACCACCATACCACCAGCCACTGCCACAGAGGGTACTCAGTCAGAGGCCTGGATGGACTACGGTGGGCTCAGGGAGGTTGAGGAAGGTGGAGCTCAAGCCCCTCCCCAACTCGGTACAACTAAAGAACAAATATGATGTTCTCAAGAAGAGGAAAAGCCCTCAAAGGGAATGCAAGGTTGTGAACAGGGGTGAAGGGGAGACCCACCAGGAGGGGGGCACATGGGATGGAGCCAGAGAATCCCAGGGTAGAAGGAAGTTTCTCCTAGTGGGGGACTCAGTAATTCGGGGTATGGCGATAGGATCAGGCATCAGGAGGGAGAGGGAGGTTATGTGTCTCCCAGGAGGCACAGCTCTGAGGGAGGGGGAGCAGATCCTGGTTAAGGGAAAAAAGGGTCCAGCTGTGGGGGTGGACGTGGAGGTTACAGTACATGGGGGGATAAAAGAGGGGGTTCAGGGTGAAGGGTAGGGATGGCATTGAGGATGAGGGAGCTCCAAGTGGGAAGGGGGACAAGTCAAGTACAGAGATTGTTAGGGGAAGGGGCATGACTGGGGAGGCGGCTGGGGGTGGAGTTGAGGGTACAGATAAGGATGCAAAAGTGCAGGGTAGGGTGGACTCTTTGGGAAGAAATAAGGAAAGAGAGTTTGGGGAGGGATGAGAAATGAGGGGGAGGGGAACGTGCTAGTGCTAGGTGATTCCATACTAAAAGGGGTCAGATGGGGGAATAAAGGGGAAAGACATAGTCACATATGGGTAGAGTCTGTGCCTGGGTTGATGGCAGATAAAGCAGGACAGGCTAATCTCAAGTGTGCAAAGAGGGGAAGGCATAAACCACATGTGGTGGTGGTGCACGTGGGTACAAACGACTTGGCAGGGGAAATGGTTGAGATGGTTAGGGAGAGGTTCATGGAACTGGATAAGTTGAGTGAGGAGGTAGGGAGCTCAGTGGCCTTCTCTGAGGTACTCCCAGTGCCCAGGGCAAGTATGGCAAGGAAGGGTAGGGTAGATGAATTCCACAGTTGACTGGGAAATTGGTGTCGATCCAAGGGGTACGGGTTAATGGGAGGCTGGGGCAGGGTCTGGGACAAAAGGGATCTGTATGCAAGGAACAGATTACATTTGAGCAGGGAGGGGAAGGGGTGCTAAAACAGAGGTTAGAAGAATACATAGAAACAAAGATTAATTTAAACTTGGCAGGGGGTTGCGAGTGGGTTGCTGAAGGGAAGGCTCTCCAAAGAGGGGAGACAAATGAGCCTACCCCCCCATACAAACTGGTAGGAAGCAGGGAGGGATCGAAGTGCAGGGCTGAGAAGGGTGGGGAATAGGGTAAGGAGTGTAAGGGAACATCTTGGAGGGTTGTCTCCTTGAATGCAAGGAGTCTGGGGAACAAAACCACAGAACTACAGGCTGTGTTGAATGGTGGACATAGCTACCATCACAGAAACATGGGACACTCAATACCAGGACTGGGACCTGATGATCCCAGGGTATAGGATTTACAGGAAGGATAGGGGCAAAGGGGGAGGGGTAGCGATGTACATAAGAACATGGATAAACTGTGCAAGGAAGAAGGGAGGAGGATAGGACAGAGGCATTGTAGATGCAATTCCAATATGAGGAATAGGATTCTCAGGATGGGGTGGTATACAGGCCACCGACTCAAGGGGAAGACATAGACAGGGAGCTGGCGGAGCAAATTAGGAAGGTCGGTGGGACAGGTAACACAGTGATCATGGGGGACTTCAATCTACCAGGAGTGGACTGGAGTACCCCGGACGCCTCGAGTGCTAGGGAGCAAATACTCCTGGATGCCTTTCAGGACTGCATCCAGGAACAGATGGTCACTGAGCAGACTAGGTTGGGGAATACACTGGATCTAGTTCTGGCCAACACTTAATATGAGCAGAGAAGCAGTGGGTACAGGGACCAGGGTGGTGGACTTCGGACAGGCTGACTTTGATAGTATGGGTGAAATCTTAAGGGGGCATCTGGGAGGACTACAGCCACACTGGGATGTGAATCAGAAATGGGAAAAAATCTAATTTGGGATATTGGAGGCTACTGAGACATGTACCAGATTGCAGAGCAAAAAGGGAAAGGCTAGAAAACTGAGCTGGTTAAGTAGAGGGGTCTTAGAAATGCTGAGGGCTAAAAAAGCAGCGTTCAAGAAATACAAGAAATCCAGGAAGATAGGGAGGAGTATGTGAAGAGGTCCAAGGAAGTTACCAGGGGAGTCAGAGCAACTAAGGCCTCCAGGGAATTGAGGCTGGTGCAGGGCATCAGGGATGGGGAAAAGGACTTCTTCAGATACATATGGGAGAGAAGGAACTGCAAGGACCAGATGGTGATGATCAGGAAGGATGGGGAGAGGGCAAAGAAAGGGGTGGATCAGGCAGAAGCACTGAATGAGTACTTCTCTTCTGTATTCATGAGGGAGAAAGGAAGGCAGCTACCGCAGGGGATGGGCAGGGTGGGTAAGAGGGGAGAGGGGGTAATGGATAGAGTGATCACTGAGAGTAGGATATTGGACGGGTTAAGGGCTCTGAGGGTGGATAAGGCACCAGGACCGGATGGCATACACCTCAGAATGTTGAAGGAAATGGCCAAGATCCTGGCTGGACCGCTGGTGGAACTGTTCAATACCTGCCTGGACACAGGGTGCATACCACATGACTGGAGGATGGCCCACATGGTACCCAGCCATAAAAGTGGACCAAAGGATGAGCCAGGTAATTACAGTCCGGTAAGCTTAACTTCCATCGTGGGGAAGCTGATGGAGACAATACTTAAGGAAAGGCTGGTGACCTTTATGGAAGACAATGGGCTCCAGGACAGTCACCAGCAAGGGTTTGTCTCCAGAAAATCATACCAGATGAACCTAGCTGAGTATTACAACTGGGTCACGAGGGAATTGGACAAGGGTCATGTGGTGGATGTCACATACTTGGACTTCAGTAAGGCCTTCGATTCAGTGCCACATGGGGAGTTGGGAGGGAAGTTGAGATACCTGGGAGTGGGGACTAAGATGGTTAAATGGATTGAGAATTGGCTGCAGGGGAGACAGCAGAGGGTGGTGGTGGGGGGAAACTCTCATCTCCAAGGGCTGTGATGAGCAGGGTGCCACAGGGATCGGTACTGGGGCCAATGCTGTTTGGAATATTCATAGTGGACATCTCGTATGGCATCAGAGATAAGATAGGTCTATTCACTGACTATACCAAATTAGGGGCTGTAGTGGAAGATACAGCAGGTTGGCAGGGGCTGCAGGATGACCTGACCAAACTGTTGGAATGGCCGGATGTGTGGCAGTTGGGGTTCAATGCAAAAAAGTGCAAAGCCATGCACTTTGGAGCAAAGAACCCAGGGAAGGGTTATCAGCTTGGAGGGGTACAGCTAGGTTCCACTGAGGAGAAGAAGGATCTAGGGGTGGTTGTAACAGGGAAGATGAACAATACAGAGCAGTGTAGGAGGGTGGCAGTGAAAGCCAACAGGATGCTGGGTTGTATCACAAGAGGATCTCCTCCAGGAGCAGGGAAGTGATCCTGCCTCTTTACAGGGCACTGGTCAGGCCACACCTAGAGTAATGTATGCAATTCTGGCACCCATATCTGAAGAAGGATGTGAAATTACTGGAAGGTGTACAATGCAGGGCAACAAGGATGACCCAGGGATTTGAGGACAGACCATACGAGGAGAGGCTGTGAGAGCTGAACATGTACTCCTTGGAAGAGGGAAGGACCTGAGGGGATATGGTTGAGACCTTTAAGTACGTAAAGGGCATAAACAAGGCAGGCACTGAAGGGATACTCAGGCTGAGGAGGGGGAGGGACATGAGAGGGCACAACCTTAGATTGGAGGGGGGAAGATTTAGGATGGAAATTAGACACTTTTTTATGGAGAGGGCCGTGACACAATTGAATGATCTACCAGAGGAGGTGGTAGCCTGTAAGACAGTGGGTCATTTCAAAAGGGGATGGGACAAGGTGAGGAGGGATTTGGAAAGGGGGGGGGTGGGGCAGCTACAAGGTGAGGGTGCTAGCTGAACACTGGAGCAGACTTGACAGACCAGGTGGTCTATTTCTGCTGGCAAATTCATATGTTCGTATGTAATAAATGTAAATAAAAACCATTAGCAGCAGGCATAAGTCAGACATGGGTTGTTCATTAAATTAAATTATTATAATTAAATAAAAGCTTCAAGTCAGGTCATTAAGAGTAAGTCCTATTGTCACCGTATTTATCTGCTGATGCTATTCTATAAGTATTGACTCTATCTGAAAACGCAATTTGAGTATAATATTGAAACATTTTTTTAGTTAGAATGCAGTCCAAAGTAACAAACATATTGCATTGATACTATTTTGTGTATTGACACTTTTGTTTGTATCTATGCATACAATTCATAATAACTTTTACTTTTCTGAATTTTTATTTAGTTAGAAACTGTGTAGTTTGCAACTTCATTTGCAGTCTTGTGCCTTTAATCACACTGTGAACTTTTCAATCTCTTCTCTAGCAATGCCTACTCTTTCTGCTTTTGCAGGCTTCACCTACAAAAGGGTCGGAACATAATAATCACTGATCTCTTAAAATGGACTGAAATGCGACGTTTGACAAGTGATAAAGTGGCTATATAAAACAATAAAATTGTCTGAATATAGAGCTGGGTGAAGGGCCCTTTTCTCCTCCTTATAAGATACTGATAAGAGGCAGCAAGAGAGGGATTGGTATTGTATTGCCCTCAGATTTATTTAAAATTATAACATGGGTGAAGACAGACATGCAAGCAGATTGGCTGAGTCACTTTGCGAGGCCGTGGATTAAGTTAGCATTAATCCACAGTCATGCTGAGAGACTCTGGAGATCCGCCGTCAGATCTGTCTTGGGATGACTCCGAAATTCAGTCGGCAGCATGCAGTGCAGTCATGTGAGAGACCTTGGATCATGAGCAAGCTTCTATTGCTCACCAAGTGTGTCCAGGGAGGATGGGACGTCACAAAGATGATGCAATATTTCTCAGAGGAGAGAGCTTGGTCTTGTTGTACTCTAGTTTCCCTTTTCTAACAGAACCACATGTATAGAATAACAGCAGTAATGCCTACCATGCAATACAAATGTGCAGCTATCAGGACTTATTAGTCCCCCAAAATGTTATTTATAGTAACACTAGGCCAGGGTAATGAGTGCTGTGTGTCATAGCTGGAATAAACCTTCCTCAGTGAAGGTCTATATGATGTTGCACTGTTTAAGTTCAAAGAAAAGGCATGTGTTTATGGTGTAATCATTGCTGAATAAGTTAGTGTGTATGCTTGCGTCTTGGGTTAGAAGATTGGAAGGTTGTGGATTCTTGTCCTACACCAGGAACTTGGACTAATACCGAGTACTAAGGCTGTAGTGAAGCACTAAGGGGGTGCTGCATTGTTGAGGTGCTATGCTTCAGGTGAGTTTGTTTTTTTACTTTTATTTATCATTTTACAAGTAAAACAGTACTCACATTTGATAATACATGGAAGCATACCATATTACTTATTCTTCAAAACAGTTTCTGCTCATTTCTGGTGGCTATCTAGGTGTTAGTTAAAGATCCTATTCATTTACAGTATTCGTTGAATTTTTTTGTTGACTGGGTAGGCCCCACTGAGACTAGAAGTCCCTTTTTCAGGGGCAACCCGGGAGGGGGGTACAGATGGTAACCAACTGAAATTGAGCCAGATTAAGCTGCTGGTGGTATTTTGAGATCCTATGGCACTTAGAGGCAAGGATTTTCCCTAGTGTCCTGGACAACATCCCCCACCCCCACCAATAAAACAGGTCCATGTAACCCAAACCCAGCACACACCAGAAAATGAGTTGACAAAGCTCAGAGTGCTTTCACTGGTTAACATTTACAAATAACCAAATGAATAATAGTTATTTTTTTAGGGTTAGCAGTTGCAAAAAAAGCATGCGAACTGAGCAATATGATCACAACCTTGTAGCATTGCCATGAGGTAACAGCTTATATACTGATCAGTCAATTGATTTTTCTGCAGCCCACTGCTAGAACATCTAAAGCAAATGTGATGTCATTGTTTTGAAAAAAATCTGCTTAAAGAGCTAATGTACTGCCTAAAACTAATATTAGTTTTTAAAAGCCATTACCTTTTATAGCTGAAGTACTTTTTCCTTTTCCTTTGGTTAATTTAAGATCGTTTACCTGATATTAGTAGGAGTGATGTGTGGGACAACATGCTGCCTGGTAGCTGACATATCTAGCTCTATTCCCTTCCACTACATCCTTAGCACGGTGACCTCACTAACTTTGATAGCTCTGCTGCTTAAGAACAGCCACTCAAGGGATCCAGTCAGTAACATCGCTACCAATAACATTGTGGTCAAAAATAAAACTGGGATTACATTGCAGCCAACAATGTATTTTTTTTTTATTTAGTTGTTTAACCGGGTATAGCACACTAAGCTGAAAGCTTTTTTACAGGAGCGTCCTGGGAGCACAAGGAGGTTAAATGACTTGCTCAGGGTCACACAGTATGCAAGTGGAAGCTGTGGGATTCAAACCCAGGTCTGGTCTGGTCTGCTGGATGTCACCAGATTTGTAGCTCAAAGCCTTAGACCACTGCGCTATACTGCCTCCAAAAGTAGGCGGTAGGCTACAATATCATTGCTTCCCCAAATCTTGCAGGCAGTATCAGGACTGAAACCCTGGTGGGTCTTGGGTTCCCCTAGCCCACCTGCTGCATCTCAGTCCCCCTGCAACCCCCTTGCCATCTCCGATCACCGATCTTCCCGCCTGCACAACTGCCGAAGTATGCGGTACAGTGGGACATATCCTTGGTGTCTAGTGGCTCCCCCAGATAGTCTGTCACCTACCTTCTCCCACCCCAACCCCTAATGGGTGACCAGCACAGTGTTCCACTTTCTGCCACAGCTGACCACATGACTGAGATGCAATGCATGAGCGCATACCCTCAGGGTGCACGCTCATGCATTGCATCTCGGTTGGGCAGCCAGCCGTGCAGAGAGTGGAGCACTGTGCTGGTCACCCATTAGGGGTTGGGGTTGGAGCAGGTAAGTGGTGAACTACCTGGAGGGCCACTAGACACCAGGGATATGTTACACTGTACTGCATACTTCAGCAGTGGTGCAGGCGGCCAGATCGGCGATCGGGGATGGCGGGGGGTTGCACAGGGGATCACTCATGGGTCTTCTGTGGCTGGTACTGAGATGCAGCTGGTGGGCTAGGGGAACCCAAGACCACCAGGATTTCAGTCCTCATACTGCCTGCGTGATTTGGGGAAACGATGATATTGTAAGCCTACATTGTTGGCTGCGATGTAATCCCTACTTTATTTTTGGCCACAGTGTTATTGGTCGCCATGTTACTGACCGGATCCCTGCAACTTTGGTTCCACTAGCTCTTTAAATAAAGGTCCTGGTTACTGAGAGTGGTTGACTTGGATTGGTGCATTATTGTACACTTATGGTACTTGGCTGGTGAAGACTTGCTGAGCTAAGATTAATTTCCGGATGTAACCAAGGGGCATGTTACAGCAGGGCAGATGTACAGTAAAACAGGCAGTGCAAAATGGAGCAAGAGCCATGATAAGATAGGGCAGATGTGTTATATGAAAGGAACCTAAAGATCCTGTACAGAATAAAGCCTGTACAGTATTATTCTGCAAGCCAGATCCAATCCATGCATAGCACTTCACAATAAAATAAAATGAACACACATTTGAATGTTGTGTTTTCTTTGTTATTATTTACTTTTTTGTACATACTCTGAACTCTTGGCTTGACTTTGAAGTTATCCTGTTACTGATCCTGAAGTATTGTGCATCTAGCCTGATACAAACTGGACAGAGGATGTAATAGAAGGAAAATTGAAGTTTAATGTTTTCTTTGCACGTTAATGTTTTGTTTATATAATGTTTCCTTAATTAATAAAAACTGTGATGAGAGCAATTGAAAACCCCTATGATACTTCAACTCCATGTGCAAGTCCTTTTTCCTGATAAGTTCCTGTTCACTCAAATACAGTACAGCACACGTTAAACTTATTGTGCAGCCAGTTACAGTCACAATGTATTCACTTTATGCACTTGCAATGAATTGCCAACTAAGTGATTTGCTTTTTACTCTGCTTTAGCAATCTGAAATCATTAAGAGATTTCTTATGCAGAGCCATATAGTTCAAATGCCACAGTAACAGGTTGTTAACTGGTATCACAGTGTTTAGTGTGACCTGTACTGTATGCATCAGCAATGCCAAGGTAGCCACAGACAGGGGTATGTACACAGGGTTGGTTTTCGTTGACCTTACAAAAACCTTTGATCTTGTTCATCACTCTATTCTCAAGGCCAAATTATTGTCCCTTGGCATTCTGGCTACTTCTGTAAATTGGTTCAGTAGCTATTGTATCTTGGCAGTAGACAGTAATTTTTAATTAGTCCAAATCAGCTCTTAATACTAGTAGTCTTGGAGTCCCTCAAGTTTCCATACTTAGCCCTCTTACCTCTTACCATTTTATTAATAACATATCTAGAGTTCCTACCTTATGCTCTATCCCACTTTATGCTGATGACATGGTGCTATACTTTGGCTCCAAGAGCATAGAAGATATAAACTCGCAGCTGAATGCTGACTTCTATAACCTTCACTCATAACTATTACAGAACAGGCTTCTCCTCAACACTAGCAAGACTCATTCCATGTTATTTGGGTCAGCTCCCAAGCTGAGGGCATGTACGAATGACTTGGTGGTCCACCTCATAGATGGCTTCCCTCTTGCTGCTATCCACTCTTTTAAATACCTAGGCAGGCCTCTTGATCTGACCCTAGATTTTACCTTGCACATTGCTACTGCATGTAAATCTGTCAACAGCAAGCTCAGACTTGCCCATAACGTATGGTATGCCTTGAATCCTGCCACCAGACTTGTTATTGATCAGGGTGTCCTACTACCTATGGGTTTGTCTCGTTCTCTCAAACAGAAAAATGCAACCTAACAAACTGGGATTTCACTTATAACAACATCTATTGTTTTGCCATGTCCATAACTCCACTTGCCCACCATAGCTCACTCTGTTTTAGTTTAAACTGGGTATCTCTTTCCTCATGGTGACAATATGCCCTTGGTTGTATCATGGATACAGTTCTTAGGTCCACTGACCCTGCCTCCCTGGCTGTCCTACTAAAATGTTCCAATCAGACCTATATCCTGAGATCTAGTGACCTCTCTCTCCTGCCCATCCACAAATGCTCAAAAAGTATGGGTGAATATGTCTTTTCCTTTTTTGCCCTGAAATTCTGGCTCTCTTCCAGTTAACCGTCATCTCTCCCAATCTCATATTCACTTTAAGAGAGAGTTACATAGGTACCTTAGCTCCTCAGATAGCTGCACCTGTAAGTGAGGTACTGTCTAGTTTCTTGATTTCCAAATCACAATTACTTATGTAATGAATGTGCTTACTTGTGCTGTATCTTACTGTCTGCCTTCATCTTGTTATATGTTTCTGAAATCTACCTATGTAACACTGTCACATTGCATTTGAAACCTCTATCATTTTTTTGAAAAACTGCTTTGATCCTTTGTATTACCGTTGCTCTGTTTTTGTAACTGCTATCATTTTGTAAAACTGTTTTTGACTGTATTCTCCTGGTTCATGCCTGAACATAGGCAATGTACTGCCTAGTGCACCTACCCAGTAAACAAAAACTACAAAAAAAAACCAGTAACTAATACATAGTTATATAGTTATAGATAATTTAAATAGAAACTAAAGTTGTTTTTATTCTTATTATCATTAAGTATAGTTAATTAAATCAAGATTGGACTTCAAATCACATGACATTTAAATTTATCTCCTTTCCCTGCCTAATGGACCATTCAGGAGTGACCCTTTTGGGCTACCAATATGTTGTTAAGGTCCGAGGTGCCCTCAATTTCCTCCATATAGTTAAAGAAGGGGAGCCACCTTGTGTTAAAAAGGTCTGCCTGCAACTGCAGCTCATGAGTAATTGTTTCCATACTAAGAATTCTTTTGCAGTGTCCCAATAATTCAAGGAGCGAGGGTTGGGAGGGTGTCAACCATTTGCATGTAATAGCCTTAGCAAAGGCTGCTGAGAAGATCCTAAACAGATATCTGCTACATGGGTTAGGGACCCCTCTTGGGGGAACCCTAACAGGACCTGTGGAGCAATCAGTAGGCCAGAGCCTCCCAATATTTTGTTAATAGCATCAGATATTACTTTTATATAAGAGGACAAGCTTAGGCAGGATTAAAAAGTGTACAGATTGTTGCCTATGCTTCCGCAGCCCCTCCAGTAGTGATCTGTGTTGGCAGGGTAATTTCCTTTGGCAATCACAGGCTCTCACTTCTCCCCTCCTTCCACACCCTCAATGGTAATGCAATTTAAGATGTCCCCTTCTTCAAGTATGTTGGAGTCTGGCTAGACCATCCCCTTGACTTCTCAGTGCACATTGTTGCCATCCACCAAAAACTTCACCCCAAACTGGGTGCATTCTACAGGAACAAATCTGACATCCTGCTTCCTGCCCACCGAGAATTAGTGTCGAAGATGAGCTTTCCCATCTTCAACTATGGCGATATTCTCTACAGCGCTTCTCCAAAGTTCTCCCTTGCTGGACTAGACCTCTTCTCCACTTTTCTTCTGGTTTTCTTTGGACTGTTCTGTCCATACCCACCACTACTACCTTTACTCCTCCCTCTCCTTCCCTTCCCTTGATGCCAAGCTCCTCGCCCTATATGCCTCCTTCACCTCCAAATTCTGTTTTGGCTCTCTCCCTCCCTCCATCCCTCCCTTTTCTGACTCCTGTCATACCATCCCTCTTCCCTTCTCCCTGTTTGATGGGTGCCCCCCCCACCCCAGCTGGAGCAATATCTCCATGGCCACCTTAAGCCCCGAGTCTGTGTGACATTAATCTGCTCCAAACTGAGTTCACATCTGAATTTCTCAGTTACTATTTGGACTTATTATTTATACTGACTTTCTATTTTATATATCTATTATACTGGTTTATCTGCAATTCGCAACTGTACAGCTGTATCATATTTTATTAGTTGTGTACCTTACTATACCATGTATTCTGTATTTTGTATTTTATTGCAACTGCCCCCCTGTTTTGTATTTTTATTGCTCTCACACCTTACTGAACTGTGCATTCTGTATTTCATTTTTTATTTATTCTGCATCTTTTTTACGGTCTAGTCCCACCTCCTCTCCTCCCAGGATGCATTACCAACTTAGTATGTCTTTTCTGGTAAAACATTTGAAATTAATAAATAAAGATCTCAACTGAAGGATGGATCTTAACAGTGTAGCATCTACCCCATGCTGCACTACACTCTCAGTTATGAGTGTCACCCAAGTACCTGGTGTGGGGCTAGAGCCCCCAACCTTCCTATCTGCCAGTCCCAGAGGTAAGCATGCTACCTACTAAGCAACTGACACTGGTATACAGTGGCATATAATGATTTTGAACTTGTGCGGGCCTGATGGCAGCCAGCTAGGGGGGTGACTGGTGTGTAAGTACTGGCCACCATCTGGTGGTTGGCATGGGGAGGCAGGAGGTTACAGGGAGGGGGGGGGAGAGCACTGAACACCAGAAAATATTGTACTAATGCTGCCAGTGTGGACCGGGTGAGGAAGGGATTATCACTGGACACCAGGGAATATTATTTAAAAGCAAACGGGGATCAGGTGAGAGGGGTTACCACTGCACAATAGAATGTGATTTACATGGAACTGGGGATCAGATGAGGGTGGTGGTACTACTGGACACCAGAGAATATTTGGAAATTAAAATGGGGATAAGGTGAGGGAAGGGAAATGTTTTGCTTTATTTTATTTTAAACACAGTACCAGTGCTATGGGGGTGGGGGGGAGGAGTTTGCTCATCACTGTACACATTGTTATAAGTAGGGTTTTTGGAAACATTAAATAGCGCTGCCCCAGCAGCTTTTTAGGGCTTCTAAAATACTTAAAATATGCCACTGTGCCCTGTATGCAAGAGGTTTCCCTCATTTGCATGGGCTCATAGTGCATTTGGCACAATTGAGTTAACCATTTAGTGCCCCACTATATGTAAGTAATAAGCCTCTCCAGGGTGTACATGATAGGATTTAAATGCACACCCCAGGGGTGTAGTAAGGCATAAGGCTGAAGGACGAGTATCCTTATGCCCCTTGGAAGTGCATTAAAATCCTATCATGCATACCCTGGAGTGACTTATTACACTTATAAAATGGCTCTAAGTAATTTTTTCGGAGAAGGAAAAAGAGATTCAGTTTCTGACTGTGCATTGATAGAGATTTAATGCACAGTCAGATGATGTCTCTCGACCAATGATATTTCTAGATTTCTTTCTTGCCAGTTGATAAGTCTCTTTGAATATAGCAGTGGCCATGCTAACAGGCCGTTAACAGTGCTATATCCACTTAGCATGGTATTAATCCTATTAACTCCATGCTAAGTGTTTAAATATGCATGCTACTATGGGCAGCACATTGAAAACACGAAAATTGCTCCCCCTAAACTCTTTACTCCTTCAGCAACATAGTGCCTGGAGTGAACTGTGGTATATTCAAACATGCTTGGAGCACATTGCAAGTACTAAAAGTATGCTTGAATATACTGTCCGAAGGTGAAGCACAGCTTTAGGTACTAACTTGTTTGCTCCTCACAAAATACAACACCTCTACTGGCCTCATAAGATATGTGTCCAATTGGGAGCAATAGGGAACCAAAGGAGCAAAGTACCAGTTAGTACCAGTCACAGGTGATTGATTCTGTGGAGTAATTTGCCATATTGAAAGCTCCATATGTAAATTTCCTCATAACTGAGCTGCAAATCTGGAGAACTTGGTTGGAATCCCATAGCCACCACTTTCATATTGTGTGACCATGAGCAATTTAATTAACTTCCCTGTGCACCCAGGACGCACCTGGAAACAAGCCTTGGCTTAATATGTCTTTCCTGGCTAAAAATTGTAAAACAAAACACAATCAAGATATTATATGGTTATTTGCATCTCATTATGGTGTCAGAAAACAGGAAGAAGCAAGCTTTTGCTCCTTGTGATGTGCAGAGGTCCCAGCCATAGAGGTGAGAGAAGGTTGTTTTCCAGTCACCGTGGGAGGATGAAACACTGGACCACCAAGTATATACCATACAGTTGAGCACAGGGATCAGGATAGGGAGGGAGTCCAGTAGGCAACCCGAGTGTTTTACATGATGGGCACAGTGACTGTGTTAGGAAGGACAGTCAACAAGACTACCAGGGAGTTTTACGTGATGGGCACAGGGATCATGTTAGGGAGAGCAGTCCACTAGACTACCAGGGTGTTTATATTTCTAATGGGCAAGGTGATTGGGTGGGAGAGGAGTTACATGGCACAGGGATTGTGTGTTGTGGCACCAGTGCTGAGGACTAGAGGGAGAGGTAGGGGCAGGCACATCTCTGTGGGCTTTTTTAATGCTAGCTTTCTGGAGGTGTTAAGTAGCATGGCACCAACAGTTAGTTAGGGTCTCCTCAAACCTTTGCATATGTCAGACCACCTGTATGCATGGCACAAATCTGTGTTTTGCATAGATGCCTGGCATGCCATAGTGCACAGCTTAGAGACACACCAACTGTGCCTCCCAAAATGGCACTTTTAGTGCTTATACAGTTTTCTGAGCACAACATACAGTCAAGCTCTAACTCTGTTAGCGCAGTGATCAATGTTCGAGTGCACTGCTAAAGATACTATAGATGGCTCCACTGCAAAGTGATAGCATGGGCTATTAGAACTCAGACTGATTGAAAACTGTTTAGTTTCATAATCTCACGGTTTACTAAAGCAATAAACAGAACATTTGCTTTTTTATCATGTTCTAATTATTTCCCTTAGTGCTGATCATAGTGTCAATCCAGTGTTACTGCTGCAGCTCAGACCACAGGTAGGACCTTTAGGTATGATAGGTAGGCCAGCCACTAGTTGCATCTCTTCTACCACCTCGTGGCAACTGCTCATCCCCTTGCCTGTGCTTCCTATTAATGTGGTGAGGCCACTGTAATCTCTAGAGCAGAGGTTACATAGTTACATAGGAGATATTGGCAGAAAAAGACCCCATGGTCCATCTAGTCTGCCCTACTAAGCTTGGTTCCTACTTTCTTTCTGAAGTCCTTGCCAGACCTGTGACCTTACTTCCCTGCGTTCCCAATTTCATGAGTCCCCTGTGCTTATCCCATGCATGTTTGAATGCCTCTATGGTGCTTGTACCCACCATATCCCCTGGTAGCTTGTTCCAGGGTTCAACCATCCTTTCAGTGAAGAAGTACATTCTAATATTACCCGTGAATCTTCCCCCTCCGACCTCATATCATGTCCCCTCATCCTTGTGCATTTCCTTCTCTGTAGAAAGCTGCCCTCCTCTGCTTTATTTATCCCCTTTACATATTTAAATTCCTCTATCATGTCTCCCATCTTCCTTCTTACCTCCAGTGAGTATATATTTAATTCCCTTAGGCTCTCCTCATAGCTCTTCTGGTGCATGCCCTGGACCATCTAGGTGGCCTTTCTCTGCACTGCCTCCACCTGTTCAATGTCCTTTCTTAAATGTGGCCTCCAGAACTGGACGCAGTACTCGAGGTGAGGCAATTGAGCAGACTCGATACATGGTAAGGCCTTCCTCTGCAAATTATTTTGTATGTTCATATGAGCCACCATGATGGCACAGGTGTAGAACTTAGAGCTATGCAAAAGTAAAATTCCACCAGCTGAGTTAACTGCGAAAGTCAGAATTTCACTTCAGTGGCATTTTGGAATGCACTTTGGCAAATTTCACAAAATTCTGACTTGGAATAGTGGAATGAATGTATGAATTTGCTAATATTGAACTGCGGAAAGAAATTCTGCACAATTGATCACTGAACTGTGGAATAATTGCATGTATTGTAGATTGATGTATTAAATCAGCCAGAGTCGTCTCCATCCTGTAAGGTACAACACAAGCTGGAAGAGCCTGTTCCAACTACTTAAAACACTGCCAGACTTTACTAGCCACAAGCAAATTTATTTTTACATTTGGAATCAGATGTTAAACATTTCACTTTGTTTCCAGTGCACATAGGACATCTGAGAAGACACTATTCTTATCCAGCTTGAAAAAAAACAACCATAAATCAGATGAAGGTAATTTCTATTTCTGGAAAGCGTACACTGATGATGGAAGCTAACACTTATGTCAGTTTCTCCATTTCCTTACTTTATTCAGCTCTACCCAAAGCATTTAAAGAAGCCAAACTATTAAAAATTCAGAAACAAAAAATGGTGTGGAATTCTTAAACTACGAATAACCTGGAAGAATAAAGTGGACATGGAGAGCTCCATGGTGTTCTTAACTCTGAATTACCCAAACCTCATGCAAAATAGACTGGGGGGGTACTGTCATGGTTTTCTCCACCATAAACTGAAAAAACAAATCAAACAAAAAAGGGTGTAATGATGAATGCTCAAGGAAATGAGAAATAACATGTTTGGCCACAAGGCCCTCTTCAGGAATGATTAGAAAGGAGAAACATAAGTCTAGTTAAGTATTTATTTTACTTAGTTGAATTATTGAAGAAGTATTGATGATTGAAATTCTGTTTTTCCTCTTACTGTCTCCCTCTGACTTCCTCTGTTGGGCATGCCCCAGTTTCACTGTGCCTGTCTACATCCATCCTGGGTTGCCACTCCATGACTCCCCCCCCCCCACACACACACAGAGTTCTGCCCAGTGCCCACGTACCTGTTGTCAGTGGGAGTCTGAATGGAGGACTGTGCCAGACAGGACCCAGGGCTGGCACTGTGCTGTGGCATTGGAAATGCAACCTGCCCATAGGGGAGCCTGATTTTCATGCCTGTCCTGGAAGCTAAATCACTCACACCTGTACACTGGTGCACACGCACTTTGGTTGTTCCCTCTCCTGACAAAAGTTACAAGGCAGGTCCTCCCAGGTTTATTTTGTTTATTATCTGCAAAATTTGGCCAGGAAGGTACCCCAAGCAGAGGCTCAGTTCCAGGTGTGACCATGGGGGTGGGGGGCAGGCATTGCAGAGGAAATGGTGTAGGGGCGGGATAGTCAAATAAATACCAACAAGACAAATATATTATGATATGTACATTAAAGTGCAAATTGTAAAACCCACACAGTTAACAACAGCCATTGAGGAGAAATTAGTTGGTATGTGGGGCACCAGCGAAGGTCAGAGATTATGTGTGTGGGGGCAATGAGTAGGGAGGGAAAGAAGTGGTATGTGTGAGAAGTGCAGAACAGGGCAACATAACAGAAGGAGTGAACAAGGCCATCCATTCTAGATGGGGAGGTCTCAGGGTAGCACTGCAGACAACATCTGCAGTGTCCAACACAGGGAAGATCATTTTGAGAATGAGTTCCCAGCAGATGGGGAGGAGGGATACGATTTGTTCTGATACAGTGTGATAACCTTGGGGAGTTTTTTATGGATGGAGTCAATATGGTTTACCAAATCTATGTGACTGTTCAGCCATACATCAAGATATTTGAAGGAGAGGGCATCCTCCAGGGAAGGGCCATCCAGAGTCTTGAAGATGGTTGGATACATGGCTGGAAACGATGTCAGATTTTATAGTTTATTTATTTGAAATATTTTACTAGGTGAGCTAACAGAGTTCAGGAAGTTTTTTTTTTATCCAGTTGCCACATAGGGAAAGGGGAAAACAGGAGAAAATGGGGATAAATAATAAAACAATATAAAATCTTCCAGCAATTAGACCAGTAACAATAAATAGCAAGACAATGAGGATCTGGAGTAAATCAATACAAAGGGACAGAACTGTGATTCGTGAAGTCTCATGACTCCTGTCCAAGTCACAGGAACTGCACAGAGAGCACAGGACAACCAATTCCCATCTCCCTGGGGAGTGATGCCAAAGACAGCATGTCCACCCCTACGATTAGCAACGTTATCAGGGTTTGTGGAGTGAACCTAGGTCATCAGCATGTTAGAAAATGGCAAGAATCAATTCTGAAACTTGATTGGCTGAGACAGGCTCCAAGCTGGGTATCTATTTTTCAATAGATGCCCAGCTAAAAATAAGAGCCAGTCCAAGTGCCACTTCACAGTGCAGCATTTTTCAGAGGTGCCCAGCCTGCTTTCTAATTGGCTGAAAGCACCCTAGAAAATTTGAAAAACTCGCCATGTTTTCTCTCGCTTAGCAAGAAGTACAGCTGATCCCAACACAGAATAGCCATCTCAAACGTTTATCAGGGCTTGGTACAGACAGGGGCATCTTAGAGATGTACTGTTTCTCTTTATTTTACTGTATAATAATAGATTTCTTTATTTTCTTTAGTTCTCTATATCTATTTAATTATTTCCTTTGAGGGCATTCACTTGTTTAAGTTTTATAGGGATTTCCCTGTCCCTTTACCTTCCCCCTAGGCACTCGCTATATATATTTAATTCTTTCATTTGAGGGCATTCACTTGTTTAAGTTTTATAGGGACTTCCCTATCCCTTTACCATCCCCCTAGATGCTCACTAATTTTTTTTATAGCAGGGTGGCTTTTTGTTTTGCAAAACGGGAAAGTTTTGTTGCACCATTGTACAGTGCACCACACTTCGGGAGGAGAGAGAAAGATCAAGAGAGAGGAGCTAGTGCGCTCCTCTATTTTTACTACATCTCTCCATTTTCTCAAATGCAGTTCTCATAATACTTCTTTAGACTCCGAAGGTTTTGCTTTTTAATGTCGCTTTTTACCTTGCTAGCATGTCTCGATCAAAGGTCACATGCTGCATAGATATAACGTGTGATCGGGAAGGAGGGGCGTCAATCCACCAGAATGCTGCAGGAAGGAATGACAGCACCAGGAACACCTTGTGGACTACTTTATCAATAGGTTTGCTTCTAATACCTGCATTAATTTTCCACAATCATTTACTATATTTTTTTACAACTTCATAAAAATTTACTGAATTGACCATTTTCTAAGCACAATAATACCCTCCAGGGTGGTCATTACTGGGAAATACTGGACCTTCCAGAGGCTATAAGGCCCCCCGCCTGCAGCATCGGGCCTCAATACACCCCTGGGCAGTCCTGTATGTCCCAATAATGCCCACCCTGTTGAGTATTATTGTTTAAGTAATGCAGTGCATTAGCTCTGGGCCCACCGGTGCTCTGAACATCAATTTTGAACTTAATTTTCTCTGTTCAGTGGGTAGTAGTTTAGATAACCCATTGTGTTCCATTTTCTGCCTCCACACTGATGCAGCATCCCTTCTTTGTGCCTAAAGTGATGAATTCTTGGTTGTCTTGGACCTTGTTAAAAGTTACACCACTTATTGCAAAGTAAGATTCTAATTTCCAGATAATTAGGCTTCATCAATGAGTCACATTTGTCTAGATTCATTGCAAAAAAACCAAAAAAAAAATATAAACTACACTAAAGCATTAGTTAGGGTTTGAACACAGAGCCTTACAAGTTGGGAAATTGGATGTTAGGGTAAAAAGTCTCTTGAGTCTTGCTTAACATGTGGCATGATTTTCCCCAGAGTTTGAATGATCACACTTTGCAGCATTGGCAGTGCCCGAGCTTCAGCACTTTCTGTCCAGTCAGAGAAAAATGCTCCCACACTAATGTTTGGAGACAGGGGCCTTAAGTTAGGGCAAAGCCAATGGTGTATCACATGATCATTGAAATCCCAAGGAACACTACACCACAGATTCAACAAGGCCCAGGGACATTTTTACCCTAACATCTAATTTCTCTACTTTTGATGCTTTCTGTTTAAATCCTAACTGATGCATTAATGTTGTTTTTTGCAAGGAATTTCCTTGCTTAACAAACAAAAAAGATATACAACTGTTGCACACATTTTCAGTCATCTCTACCATTTAGTGGTATACCCCCATGCCCCCAGCCCCATCTCAACTATCCCTGGCATCCAGTGATACCCTCACCCTACCCAACCTCACATATCCCCGGTGTCCAGTGATACCCCCATCCCAGCCCTATGCCTCATGTCCAAGTATCCCTAGCATCCAGTGACACCCCCTTCCATCACCAACCTCTTCTTCAAGTATCCCTGATATCCAGTGGTACCTCCAACTCTCACCAATGCCTCCCGTCAACTCCAAGTTGATAGCTGGCTAAAGCTTTCCACCCACCACCTTTTCTAGCCACCAACTCAATCAATTGCAACCCCAGTTCAGGAAATACATGCTCACAGCATGTAATTCATAAATCCTGCTTTGTGCTTGCAGTCTGTGATTTATGATACACACAACATGGGCTCGATTCTCAAAAGACAGTGCAAGCTGCGCCAATGGCAGCTTACACCAATTGCCGATGCACCAGGGACTCTGCACCCAATTCTCTATCGGGTAGGGTCCTGGAGGCAAAGTCTCACAGCTTGCAGCAGCCGGGGCCATGCACCAAACATATGGCACATCTGACAGGTTTGGCACTAGCTGCAGGGCAGTCAGGCGGCACTCCATAAAGGGTAGCAATAGTGGGTAGGCTACTGCAAACATGCTGAATAGATGAGCTATAATAGTCACCCTACTGCACACATACTATAACCATGCTGCATAACGACAAACTGACAGTATGTACAGCTGACTGAATATGGCAGAAGTGTAACATACCAATATAGTTGTGTGTGTATATATATATATATATATATATATATATATATACACTCCTGCCATATTTGTATCAGCTGTACATATTGTTGGTTTGTCATTGTGCAGCATGGTTTGGGGATGGGTAGACACAGACACCACTGTAACTGAGATGCCGCTGCAGAGCTGGGCTATTCTGGTACCATATCCTGCTTTGTGACAGTACACGAATACATTCAACTTCAGCCCAGGGAGGGCTCCAGAGTGGCACAAGGACCATTAGACAGGCCCTGGCAGGCCTAGCAAGTGTTTGAATCTGTCACCACTAGCCCCTTTACAAATTCCAAAAAAGGGGATGCAGCATTACCCCAGCACAAGGCTCCTGGTGCCATGCCACAGCCCATTTTGTACTGCACAGACGGCACAAGCCCCTTTGGTACATGCAGCCTGCATTTAAGAATTGCTCTTGGTGCAAGTCTCACCTTGTGTCATTCCTTGTGGTGCAAGCCCCTTGCTTCATTAGGTGAAGCTTTGAGAATCAGGCTCTATGTGTATTTCTTGAACCCCAGCTGTGTTTGATTCAGACATTGGTCAGCTAGGAAGGTACATGTCGGATTTGTGCAGGCCACCATCTGGGGGGAGGAAGGGGCTCTTCAGTGGTACCGGGATTGGCCTCCTAGTGCCAGCCACTTGGAGGGTTGAGACAAGCATGCCACCAGAGACAGACTCCCCATGACTGCATATGAGTATCACAGTTATCATCACTAGGGTCATATTCCTAATGCCAGAGATGGGTTTGGAGGTTGGAGCATGCCAATCAGGATGGCCACCAGGTCATCACATTACTAACATTTACCAATGCTTGGGTGGGATCCCAGTGTTAGAGTCGGGTTTCAGAGGGAGTTAGGAATGCAACAGAAGATTGGTTCCTGGTGGTACACATCATCCCTAACATTCAAAAGGTTAGGGTGGTACTAACCATGTTATTATCATTGTAATCAAATATAGCATGATCATACAGGGCAGTGACCATATTCAAAGGCCCCTGGTGTATGGCACTGACCTGACAGTGTGATTGTGCAGAATATACCACCACCCCCATGCAAATGAGAGATCCCCTTGCATAGAGGTTGCAGCAGTATATTCAATGGTTTTGTTAATGCTAAACAACTTCCATTACAGTGCTG
This sequence comes from Neoceratodus forsteri, assembly GCA_016271365.2. Taxonomy (NCBI): domain Eukaryota; kingdom Metazoa; phylum Chordata; order Ceratodontiformes; family Ceratodontidae; genus Neoceratodus; species Neoceratodus forsteri. The sequence goes on from CM028132.1 coordinate 766,724,890, forward strand.
TCTAACATTACTAAAACACCACCCTTATCCCTCACCGAGTGACACCCCCAATCACCATTCCATGCATCTTTATTCTTCCCATTGGTGGTAGTGCATCACCCCAACTGTTCTCCTGATTGCCGCTCCTGGCATCTGTATTATCCCCATTGGTGGCAGTGTGTCCTCCTACCCCCACACTGATCACCGTGCCTGGTGGCTTTATCTAGTAGAAATATACTGTTGATGGCTTTACATGGTAGAAATATACTGTTGGTGGATAGTGGTGGCCCCTACTCTCTGATTGCTGCTTCATGCATCTGTATAATCCCCATTGTGGGTAGAGTGCCCCCCACCACTGATCACCACTCCTGGTGGCTTTATAAGGTAGAAATACCCAATTGGTGGAAAGTGGAAAGTTACTGCCCTCACTCCCAATCCCTGTTGTCAGTGAGCTGTAGTCGTAATAACACCACAGTAGTGGATAGGGCACCCTTCACCCCCTCACCCCTCCTATCACTGCCATCCCAAACTGTAAACCAACCCCCTCTCATCCTCCCCATTCAGGACCCTCCACCCCACACTTTCCCTTGCCCCCACTAACTGAGGCACTATATGGTCACTGTCACTGTTGCTGTTTGCTGATTTTTGTCCTACAATGCTACTGCACTGCCACCTGTGGTCACCAGGTGGTAGTATAGCAGTCGAGCTGGCTGCCCTCCCATTCCAGAGGAGGAGAGCATCTTCTGGGGTGCTCAGTGCCTCTCCCCCAGGCCTGGCCGGCCCCTCATGACTCGAGTTCATGCCCAAACTCAGGTCACCAGCATTGTGACCCAATCCCTTATTTTATTAGTTTGGAAATGGAAATTAGAAATGTACCACATTTTTGAAATGATTTATCTATTGATTTTCATATTACTTTGTATTACAACCTATCTCAGTTATATCATGGATTGTTCACATATACTTGTTGTATATATATATATATATATATATATATATATTTGTGTTTCTTTATCCGCTGCTCCCCCTCCCCGGGATGCACCTGGAATCAAGCAGTACCCTGCTCAGTGTGCCTTCCTGGTAAAACGTTTAAATAAATAAATAAACGGCAGTGAGATGGATGTCAACTGGTACAGCCCCTCTGCTCACCACCTTGGCCAGCTGCCATCTGAATGATGGAGGCATGCATGTGACTACGTATATTAGTAAGCCAGCAGAGGTGGTAAGCGGAGGTCTGTACTGGTCACCATTCATTCCACTGCTGTTTAGCTGCTTCGGTGAGTGGGGGCAAGGGTGTGTGTAGGGTGGATGGTCCTGAGTGGATGGGACAGGAGAGGGGTCTGTTGATCTTTTGAGGGGCAAGGATCAGGGAATAGGTGGCTCCCTATCCATCCTGTTCACCACCATGGTGTTATTCAACTACAGCTCACCAGGAGCCACTGTTCACCAACACGGTATTTGTACCATGTAAAGCTGTCAAGAGGTAGCAATTTGGGGAAGGGGACACACTGTCACCAGTGGGGATTATACAAACACCAGGGTCAGCGATCCGGAGGTGGGCTGTGGCTGCCAATTTCACAAACAGGGTATTCTACTGTCCAATGCCGCCAGAAGCAGCAAAGCAGCACAGCCCTGCACAATGCTGTCATGCAGCCTGCACAGTGGCATTGTGCAGCATTGCTAATAAGCCCATAATGGGCATGCAAATGGCTTTAAGTGTCTTGCATACCCCAATAGACTTATTAGCATGTTAAGGCCGAATATGGCTTGCAGGAGTGCTGGTGCTATCCCGTTTGGCTCCTGCAGGCCATGTTCAGTAGTGGGCTTTTGAAGTACCTAGTCATTATGCACTGAGCAGATACAGACTCATAATCAAACAATGTGTTGAGGTCGGAGTTTTTCTGAATATAGCCTCCAAGCTGGCCATGCACTATTTTCCAGACAGCACTCTTCTGTGTGCAACACTTATGGTTGGTTTTGAATGTGGGGCCCATATACCATAAAAATGTGAAAGCCAGCATCAGGATGGACTCTCAGTGTTGGAAATAAAGTGAAAGCTGGCACTGTGGTGGGCTTCTAGTGTCAGTAAATTATTAAGAGGGCAAGTGCCAGCCACAGAGGATGGGCTCCCAGTGGCCGCATCATTCTTTTCCGTTATGTGTGTACATCAGTCCCCAAACCGGGGGTTACAGTGTTTTAGCAAGATTAATCACAGTGTTACTTCTTGATTTCACAGTGTGCAGCAAATTCAGTATATGGCATGCCTAAGCATCCACCCAGAGGCTCAGGGCGTTGAGTGTCAGTTGGCTTTATTCGACTTTGTGCTGATTTTTTTAACAGTGCATGCCCAGTCCCTTATATGTTTTTTTTTGTTTTTAGTTTATCTGTTTTTTGCCCTTTTTTTCTAGCTGGTCCCCCATCCCTCGGTTGCCCCAGCACACTGGCATTCCCTGGGACATACCTTGACTTCTTGTAGACCCAGAGCTGGCCCCCTCTGGCGGGGGCAGCGGGGCTCCCCACCTCTCACCACAGGATGGATCCAGTCTGGAGGTGGTGCTTGGGTAGCCAGGTGCAGGGCCTGTAAGTGGCCAGCGTCATCCCTCTGGTCAGACCATTTCCGCATTTTGGTCCCAGTACCCGCTAGAATGTTGGTGGCTTGGGTGTTCAAGCATGCATGCAAGCATGCATGATGTGGCACCAGCCATCCCTTCTGCCCACTAGTGGCTCTGAATGCACTGCCACCTGTGGTCACCAGGTGGTAGTATAGCAGTCGAGCTGGCTGCCCTTCCATTCCAGAGGAGGAGAGCATCTTCTGGGGTACTCAGTGCCTCTCCCCCAGGCCTGGCCGGCCCTTCATGATTTGAGTTCATTCCCAAACTCGGGTCACCAGCATTGTGACCCAATCCCTTATTTTATTAGTTTGCAAATGGAAATTAAAAATGTTTTGCAGTTTTAAAACACCAAAAGCACCACTGTTGGGATAAGATCTAACAATCTTGCAGGTTTCATGTTTCAAATCACAACTGTTTTAATTATTGATGAGTATAAAAATTGTTTTTTTAAATATTTTCAAATTTTTTTGTCACTCTGTAGCACAAAAACTGCCGAGCCCAAGTTCACATAAATTCCCATGTTCTGAGATCCTCAGCCAGTTCATAATTTTTGCAGACTTCATTTCGCTATGTCAAAAGACAGCTGAGTCATAAGTAAATGAAAATTGGGGGGGGTTGTATGGCAATGCCTTCTCATCCCCAACTACAGCATAGTATCTTATTGGCCTTTCATCTCTATGGGTTTCCATATCAGCTGAAATGTTCTTGTACCACAGTTTAAAGGTCATAGAACACTGTTGTACCCTTCTGTGGTGAAATAACATTCCAGCTGATTGGAAATCCTCATAGCACCTGGTGTTTTACATGTGCTGCTGCAGGCACAGCAATCAGTTAAAGTTCTGAACTGAAACCACTGGCATGTTCATTGCTGCCATGAAGCGCGGTGAAAAAAAAATTGAAAAACTAAAACTTACAAACTATACACTATATAAAACAGTGGATGGGCAACCTTGTACCCAATCACACTGTGCTGCCACCTCAGAGTTCTGATTACATCAGACCTCTTGAGCTTCACTCTTGTGGTCTGATTACACAGAATCCTTCTGTCGTAGCACAGGCTGGTAGTGCGTGGTTGCCCATTCAGTATTCTTTATATCGTGGCACGGTAGGGCCACTATTATATTGCCATTTCTAAACTTAAAAATAAAGAATCAGTGTCTGAATAAGGCAGCTCTTTTAATGGAAGACAGTGTGATATGCTGGTTAGAAAATTGAACTGTGAAAACAGGAGATTCCAGATTTGGATCCCACCCGAACCACTGCCTCATAGTGAGACCTGGAAGAAGTTACTTGACCTCCCTATGCTCCAGTCATGGAAAAGGGTAGAAGCAGTATAGCAGTGAAAATGAGACTAGTCCTGATGTACTGTGAGCCTTTCTTAAGCCAATTTAGCCTAAAACATTTGTTAGAAAGGTACTGAAATAAAACATGACTCTCCTCTGCCTACTCTGTTCTCCTTCTCCACTTCTTTTATTTATTATTTTACAGTTTTTGTCCTCCAAAACTGCTGGTCGAGTCCTCAGAGGAGGACTTACCAGCTCCAAGCTACTTTCCATCCCTGTCTGCTGCTACCTCTCCCTGTCCCTCTAGTGGGGTTCCCAGCAGTTCAGGGCCCAAGTGTATCCAAGACTGGCATCCTTGTGGTCTTGTAGTTTTCCTGTTTTTTCCTCCCTTTTTCCAGCTTCCAGCCACATGGTAGCTTGGCATTGTCTTCTGCAAGCCATGGACACCACAGTAATTCCCTGAGGGGGGCAGACTTCCTTGCCCTCCACAGTGGTTGCTGCAAAGTCAGACATCCTCCTCCCAAACAGGGAAAGTCTGCAATCAACCCTGGCTGCCTGTGCACAAGCCCAGCATCCGCTACCAAAGTCTGGTTTCCAGCATGGCAGTGTGTCACCAACAATCAGGCCATTTTGCTTTTCTTTTTTGTTTTTAATTTTCTCCTCAGTAATCTTCCCTTTCCTTGGTGGTCCTGCGGCCGTCTGCAAGTTTACTAAACTGGTAATGCCTGAAAATGGTCACTGTGACCAGTGTACCCACCGGTTATCAAATAATAAATAAAAAAGGCACGGTACCCTACTCCGGCTGGGCCCACAGCCAACACCGTAAGCTCTCGCATGCAAGTGAGATCTGCGTTCCCTGTATAGAAGTCCTTGAAGTGCACACCTAAACCAACATCTTGCATATTCTGAAGCTAGTGGGCTATGAAGACGGAAATGTGCTCTAAATTTAGCTTTGAACAGTGGGGCCATTCTGATATACTTATGTGCAGTCTTTTTTGTATGACACATCTTTATGCATGCTGGCCTGTCAACACAGGGCTGCCACTCGTGACACTGGTGAACGATGTTCAGAAATTAGCCCAGGACTTTGGGGATGCTGACTAATGGGAGGAGGATAGAGCATCCAATAGGATACTCTGTCCTCCTCCAAGGAGGGTGGGATTCAGAGTCTGCTGCGCTACCACCACCTGAGTGACCACAGGTGGCAGTGCAGTTGGAGCTGCTGCAAGGGAGAGGAGACGCTGATTGGCTCTGGTGTACAGGGCACACTCTGTCTGCATGTTCCACTGAGCTGCTGATTGGCATCCCAAGTGAAGGGGACAAAACAGATAAATCCTGCAGTATCGCAGTGTGATGCCTGCAGTGCTGGGCCCCATGACACCGACTGCCCACCCCACCCCTTGGAACTTGGCTGTCCTGCAGAGGTCAGCTGGGCCCTCTGCAGACCCCACCACAGAGGGGCAAGTCTGTGGTAAGAGGTGAAGAGGCATACGTGGCAGAGAAGACAAGAAAGGCCTGGGAGGTCGCCAGGATTAGGTAGGGTTGCTCCGGAAAGGATGGTGTAAAATAAAAAAAGGCATGCTGTGTTTATGCGTTATACAGAACTTCCTCTAAACAGCTCTAAATTTGTATCTGCATTTGTATTTGTTTTATCAGGAAAATTGTATATATGTATATGTATAGATGTATATATGTTTATATTATTGCACCTGTTCATTTAGAAAGTTTTTCTTGTGTATGTCTGTTATTGTACCTTCATGTTGTTTTTTGACCTATCAGGTCCATCTTGTAAATGAGCTTTGCTCAATGATGTCCGCCTGAATACATAAAGATTTTGATTGATTGATTGATTGATCAGGAAAATTGCTCCATTGCACATTGCTCATTTAAAGGAGATCCTGGTTAGGCCAGGTAACATAACAGAAGATAAGATGGCAGGTAACATAATGCAATGAGTAATACACAATGGCTACAGTATTTTGCATATGAGAACTAAAACAAGGATTGAGAAACAGAAGAAAAATACAGAATCCATGCTTACAGAAGGTATGAAAGTGTGGCAATATTTGTGTAGCAAGCACAAGTGACAGAGTGATTTAATAGCATTAGCATTTGTCAACACAGAATTGACCAAGTAAAACTTTGAAATAGTAAATTGCTTTGCAGTTTAAAACAGAGATGGGATTATTGATGGTGCTAGTTTCTGAAAATGCATCTTTTAAACAATTCTAATGCAACTCGCAAGGACTCGTATGTTAAGTCTGTTGTGAATACTCACACAACCGCTGAAGTGCACAGTAGCTAGGATGTTTAGCTTTCAGTGAAAACCGGTCCTCTGGAATGAGTGGGAGGAGGGTTGGATGTTCTGTCTTCCTCGGGGTTGGGTTCAGCAGCTGACAATAATTTGTAATACTCATCCTCGGCATCCAGCACTTTGATTTGGCTATGATGAGGAAAGGAAGCACACTATTACAGATGGCACATTAGGCAGGATAACAGACTTGCTGGGTTTTAGTTCACCACTAGAATCCTACCCCAGTATCTCATGCCATCATAGAAGTGGTTACTGGTAATTAGTTTGTCAACCATTCATTTTGTTTCTGCCAGTTTTATTCTTCTGGAATCACTGTTGTCATCTGAATTATTCCGTGAGGCTCTTGCGTTATTATACTTTCAAATCAATGCTTAGAATCAAAGGCTGTAAACCTTTTTTCCACTGATCAATATTCATTTTACAATTACTTGATACTGACCTAACACAAACCTGAAGGAGCTTCTAAAATTTACCACAGTTTGTTAAAGCAGAGTAAAGTAGAGAAAAGCTTCATTCTTATTTTTCAAACTCCGAGAACTTCTGCAATATGTGTAATACAGTACCAGAAAGGGTCTGTGCTGTTTACAGTTGCTTGGAACTGAGAAGGCAGATATTTACCCAAGTTTTCTTGGCTTCCTCTTGCTCCCTTGGTACTCTAAAGTTCCCTGTGGAGAAGGCCAAGAATACACAGTCAAAGTAGAGCAGCAAGTCATTAATTTTTAATTCAAAGTGATTTTGTGTTGAATGCAAGCAGATGCTGATAATATCAGAAGTCACAGCATAATTTTTTTTTGATCAAAGGGCTCAAGTGAGCCTGATGAAGCATGCATCTTGCTCGTCTTTGATAAACCACATCAATTATTCACCGTGAAGGCAGACATCCTGACATGAAAGCAACAGATAAAGAGCATAAGCACATGTTCGGGACAAGAGGCAGCGGAACATGGGGTGGGGTTGAAGTGGGCAGGCCCAGGTATTATTAATTGTATTATCATTTGAAAACAAAGTCAGCAAAACAGCTTTATTGCCACTTTGAACTCACGTTTAGTTGGTTATAATACATGCTGTCCTCTGGGCTGTTGAGCATTTTAGGCTGCTGACATCGTCGCCGAGGTGTTCTCAGCTGCTTCTTTTCTGAAGAGTTTTCTAGGTCTGAAACAAGACACTTCACTTGAAACAGGCAATACAGAAAAAAAAATCATTTCTAATCCCAGGTGCTATAAGAACCATTGAAATCACCTGAAATGAGTGGGCCCAGTGGTGGGGAGGCTAAGGCACTGAATGCCACACTTCCCACCATGCTGGTGATCTGGATTTGTGAACAGTCTTGAGTTGCTGTGGGTCAGCTTGGGGGGGGATTGAGCATCTGATGACTGCTCTCCTCTCCCTGGGAGGAACTGCTGCGCTGCTCAGGTACTGCCACCGCATGGAGGCAGAGCAGGGGTTGGGACTGGGTGTTTGCCGGTGGCAGGTCCTTAGCACTGTATGTGTGTGCCTCCAAGCACATGTATGACAGCCTCCTTGCATGCTGTCAAGTCAGGGAATAAGAAAAATGGAAAATGGGGCTGGAGCATGATGTTCAGCCCACTCCTTGCACCACGCTGCCACTCAGCACACCTCGTCTGGATGATGCCTCTGGGAGGGTAGGATGGCCCTACCTATCCTGACTCTGCCACAGGAGGCAATCTGTGGGGGATTGTGAGGCAGGTCCTTTAAGAGGCATATGCTGGTTGGGGGTGGACTGAGGCCAGTGGTAAATTGAAAATGTTTAGGTGGTGGAACTCTCATGTCTACATTTGTAGGAGGTGGAACTGTCATCTCTAAGAGGTGGAGCTCTCCTATAGTGTTTAATGGAGAACAGTGTTAGAGGAGTAGGAACCCTCATACATTTTTTTTAGAGAAGGGGGAACTGTGTTCCTGTGAGTTCATGCCCAGTTTAACCCGTAAGGCTGAGCAGGGCCAGCCCAGAGGGGAAAAAATTATATGAAAAAAAAAACAATTAGTTGCAATGCTCAGAAGTTAAGATTTTTTTTTTGTTTAAGTAGATTCTCTGGTTTTCAGTACATAAATCACAGTTGAAATCAGTAGAAATCAGATTAATATTCCTTAAAAATATGAATATCATGACATTCTATATTTGTTCTAGGAGACATTTTCATGAAAACAAGATCTTTTTCTCTTACTTTCTCAGTTCACAAGGCTTATTCCTGTCATGAAATAATTATTGTCTTCTTACAACACCACAACTTGTTGCCATGGAAATGATTCTGCTGTCACAAGCAGAAAACTGTGATTTCAGGGCAAAAAAACAGTAGGAAGACCTGAAGTCTAAAAGGCAAACAGTCACGTTTTATGTAAAGTAAATGGCCTTAATAGTAAAACATAGCATGTCCAGTTAGGTGTGAATGTTATTAGATTTGAATCCTGCTGGCAGGCCCATCTGCACATAACGTTGGTAACCTGGTTTCTAGAATGAGCCTGGGTTGTTGGAGAGCAGCTGACTGGAGAAGGACTGAGCATTCCGTGGAAGCTCTCCATCTTTGTGGGATGGAGGCTGCATGACACTGCTGTAATCATGCCCCCTGGGTGGCCATGGGTGGGGCTGCAGGCAGGTGTGCCCTAGAAGTGGAGACGCTGGCTGATGCCATGTGGCAGCATGGTCTGTGCACGTTCTCGTGCTTGTGCATCCTCATTGTTGGTGTCTTCAGGGAATGGAAGAACAACTGAAAATACCTCATCAGAGCAGAATGATCCTGGCACCCCACAGGCCCCACACCATTAACTAAGCACCTGCCTCAATCTGATGTGGACTCCAAAGGGGCCTTGCCATCCCCAACAGCCCCAACATAGGGGGTAAGGAGGTGCCTTCTAACAAGAGCACTATAAAAGACTTCCTTGCCAAGCATGTCCCATCATGTTCGTGTCCCGGGGCATGAGTGGAACAGCACAGGAGTAGAACATCTGCCATAGGCAACTGCAGGAAGTCATACAGAGTCTGCAGTCCACCAGAGATTCTGCCAGGGGGACACCAGATCATGACAGCAGATAACAAAATACAGTACTGTTTACAGATATACAGAGACAGATAGCCTAAGGTTAAGTGGCTCCAGGTAGTGGGGTAACAACTAAGGTGTAAGAGGTAGTAGACATCAGGAAAAGGTAGCTGCTGGTAGGTGGGCTAAAAAAGGAAATTAGGAGAGACCCTATCGAGGGTAGGGCAACAAACACATTTCAGACAAGTAAACAAAGATGTAGGACATCAATGGGCATAGAAAAGAAGCAGGAAGGTACTTGGAAGGTTCAACCCTCAAAAACCGTGGGGGAATTCAAGAATGCATGGGACAGACATAAGGCAATTCTGGTGGGGGGGGCAGGAAAAAGTGGTTAACTAGGATCTGCAGCTTACCTAATAGGTAGGAAAATGTGCAGGCTGGGTGGGTCAAGCGGTCCTTATCTGCCATCAGATTCTTATGTTTCTTTGTTAAGGTTAAAGAAGGAAAGAGCATAGGAGTGGTGCAGTGTAACAGGTGGTGTGCTGCAGTCTTTTGAGACATATTCTGGAGACTAAAGGTGCTGCCCCATTTGCACTCACCTCTCTGGGTTGAAGGCAGAAGTTGCTGGACTCCAGGCTCAACTGGCAAGTGTGCAGTGAGCCTCCTGCCCCACCCAGGGGCCACCAAGTCTTCCTCTGCTCTCCCACAGGATGCCTAGGCAGAGGCAGAGTGCATGGACCTTGGTGGGTTCTGGGAGGGTGAGGGTGGTTGGAAGGATATGCACTCCTCAGCCTGCATCACAGCACAATTTATTCACTGTATTGGTGGGACAGGACAGCATCAATAGCAGTGGGAAGGAAGGATGTAGGGGTCCGCAGAAGGGGAAGCCCCAAGGATAGAGGAAGAGGCCCCCAGCCAAGGAGGAAGCAGCTGATTATGGGTGGGGCTCTGTCATTTGGGGTACAGACTTAGGAGCGGAGGGGCGGGTGGAAGTGACAGAGAAATGGAGTGCCTTCCTGATGCTTTGGCTTGGGGGGATGGAGAGCAGATCCAGAGGATCACTAGGGTGGCAGGAGGTGGGAGGGATCTTGATATCACTGTCCACTTGGGGACAAATGACATAGCAAGGAATAGGACAGCGGTAGTGTAGGGTAATTTCAGGGTGCTGGGGAGGGGCCTTAAGCAGGTAGCACCCAAGGTAACACTTGCTGAAATGTTACGTGTGTACAGAAAGGGAGAAGAAAGGGCACTGTGATCCAAGGCTTTAAACAATTGGTTGAAGGCATGGAGGAGGGCTTCAGCTGTATTGGGACCAGGGGCCTGCCAGGGAGGATATGGGCCTTTATAGGGGAGACAGCCTGCATCCTTCCAGGAGTGGGACCACAGTCTTTAGTCAGAAGTTTAAATGCTAATGGGGTGAGCATTTAAACTAGTTGGGGAGACAGACTGTAATATCTAGGGAGGCAAAACAAGTGCCCCCTCAGATGATGAAGCAACAAGGAGGGAGGGTCAGAGGACAGGAAGCTCCCCCAGGGCAGTGGAGCAAGAAGACAAACATGAGGAAAAGGCAGAGGAGAAGGGACTATAAATCAGGAAAGCAAGATGAAAAGAGTAATGGAGATAGGTAATTGAGAGGGTAATAAGGGAAGAGGGAGGCCAGGGAGAGCTTCAGGGAACATCACAGGTAGGAGTGGGGAGAAAGCAGGAAGGCAGACAGGGAGGATGTAAGGTATGGAGAACCATATGCACCAATGCAAGGAGTCTGGGTAATAAAATTCCAGACCTGGAAGCCATCATAGAGGAGGCTAGCCTGGATTTGGTGGCCACAAGGGAGTCATGGTGCACGGAAAGCCATGACTGGGATATGGCCATACCAGGCTACTGTCTGTTCAGGAGAGACAGGGAAGGGTGGCGGGGAGGAGGGGTTGTACTATATGGGAAGGAGCGAATCAAGGTTACAGAAGTACAGTGCCACCCAGAGGAAACAGAAGGACTAGAGTAGTAGTACCATAATAATTTTATTTATTTCTGGCACCCTTCCCTTGAGGCCCAGAGTGCCATTACAAAGTAATACATCAGCACAGTCACATACTATACTGCCCAACATAGGCATGACAATAAAATGCAATAATCACTAATAAATGAATAAACTAAAATCAGTTAAAATCCACAGCACAGCCTAACACCTGAGCAAAAAGGTAGGTTTTAAGACATTTTTTAAATGCTTCAGCCGAGGGGGCCTCCCTCAGAGCCCTCGGTAGTGAATTCCATATTACTGGTCCAGCCACCTCGAAGGCTCTGTTCCCAGATGTTTTAGTAAAGTCCTGGGAACCACCAGAAGGCCCTCACTGGAAGAACAGAGGGAATGAGTGGGACAGTATGGATGCAAGAGATCACGCAGGTAACCAGGACCCAGACCGTGCAGGGCATTATAGGTTAACAACCTGATCTTATAGGAAATGCGCCACTTGACCGGCAGTCAGTGCAGTTCCAGTAGAGCAGGAGTAATCTGACTTGACCTGGAAAGGCCTGTCAGCAATCTCACAGCCACATTCTGCACCAGCTGCAGGCATCACAGCGCACGTTCACTGACCCTGAGGTAAAGGGCATTGAAATTAGTCAAGACAAGACGTCACAAAAACATGCACCAGCAAAGGAAGATCCTCAGGGGGAATAAGGGAACAAATCTGGCTAATATTTCTAAGATGGTAAAAACACACTCCGAGCGACTGACAATACCTGAGCCTCAAATGTCAGCCCTTCATCCAGAATGATGCCTAGATTCTTCACCTGTTGGACAGTGTAAAGACGAGAGGTACTGAGACGAAGGTTCAGTAACCCCTCTGACACTGTCCATCCCCCTTTCCTACCTGGCTCAAGCACCAGTATTTCAGTCTTATCAGGATTAAGTCTCAACTAGCTCAAGGACATCCAGCCTTGAATCCGGGCCAAACATTTGTTCAGCACATTCACTGCCCCCCGGTCCTGGGGTATAAAAGACAGAGTTGAGTATCATCTGCATAGCAGTGAAACCCAACTCCATACTACCTGATGATCTTGCCCAGGGGTAGCATGTACACTGAAAACAATGTGGGTGAAAGGACCAATCCATGGGGTACCCCACAGTGCAGGTCCCTTTGGTGCAATGAGAAATTACCCATTACTACCCTTTGAGACCCGTCCTGAAGGAAAGCCTGAACTGGCTCAGAACTGTGCCAGTGAGTCCCACATATTCCCTGAGATGGTCCAAAAGCAGCCCATGGTCAATGGTGTGAAACGCAGAAGAGAGATCTAGGAGCACAAGAATTGATCTCTTTCCTCTATCCCTTGTCATGAGCAGATAATTTTGCATCCTGACTAAAGTGGTGTCAGTGCTGACCCTCAATTGAAACCCTGAGTGGAAAGGCTTATAGATATCAAAGGTCTCAATGTGAGCCTCAAGCTGTAGCGTAACCACCTTCTCAATAACCTTACCTAGAAATAGCAAGTTAGAGACAGGTCTGTAATTCACTGGGACAGCTGCCTCAAAAATAGTTTTTTCAAAAGTGGTCTTACCAGCATGCTTTTTAATTTGTCCAGAAAGACCTCCTCTGACAAGGAACGTCTGACAATCCCAGTGAATACTGGACCCAGTTACTCTGCACAGCCCACTAGGAGCTGTGTTTGGCATGGGTCCAGTTCACAGTAGGTAGATTGCAGCCCCAAGATCACCCTAATGACCTCCTCTGATGTCACTGGCATAAACTCACTCCACGGCTACTGACAGCCACCGCGACATCCCATCCACCCACTGCTGGACAGTAACTGTCAGAACAGGAGATCCCAGCCCTAATGGAGGACACCCTGTCTGAGAAAAACTGAGCAAACTCCTCACATTTTGCAAATGATGCAATTTTCACAGGCTCCAGACAGGCCAGGTTTAAAAGTATGTCTATAGCTCAAAAAAGCTGAGCTGGTCGATTCTTCCTGGATGCAGTCTCTCTGTACAGGAATTCTGCCTTCTTATGAGAGATTGCCTTTGATACTCACCATAGTGAGTAATCAAAGCCAGTTTTTCCTCCTGAGCCCTGGACTTCCTCCAACGCCTTTCTAACCTCCGCCCCATAGCCTTCATCGACATTAGCTCACCATCAAACCATCGTGAGCCAAGACACGAAAATAAAGGATGGACATGGACATGGACTGGAGTTATCAGGTCAAAGGTCACAGTAACAGCCCTATTATTGTCTGCCACTACTTCCCCCCTACTCACAGCACAAGCCACACGTATACCAGAGATGTAAAGTACTGACAGCAAATCCTCAGAGTTCAACCCTCTCAAAGGGTGGTGCTTGACTGCCTCCACAGGGGGAGGGCTACGGAGGGGTGCCCTGAACTCAAAACTGATAGCGCAATTATTTGACCAACTGATTGGGTCAATACTGAGGTTCTCCACCTCAAGCCCTGTGTGGAACACCAGGTTCAATGCATGTCCATGCTGGTGGGTTACAGCAGCACATACAAACAGAGATGAGAAAGAAGTAAGTGCCTCTGCTGGGACTTGATCCCAGGCCACCTGGAATGCCATTCCGATTGAGCTAACCAGCTGCACCACTGAGACAACTGGAACCTGGGCTGTCCCTGAGCACATTACTCTTTCTCAAATGCAAAACCCAATGGCAACACAAATATTTACTTTGTAACAATCAAACAGGAGTGTGGTGTGCATATTTATGGAACACATACAAAAAGAGGTGAGAAAGAAGTAAGTGCCTCAGCTGGGACTTGAACCCAGGCCACCCGGAATACCGTTCTGATTATGCTAACCAGCTGTGCCACTGAGACAAGTAATGCACATCAGGGTGTGGGTTGTGCTGGAATAACATCATGCCTGGGTGGTTGGGCATTAGGCCACAGGCCGAGTGCGTCCAACTTCCCAGAAGTGAGGTTATCTCAGCATGGCCCACACCCTGGAGTGCATTATTGCTATTATACAATGGCTCATTGTTATACAAAATAAAAAAAAAATTAAAAAAATGTATTAGTAGATTTTTAGTGTGGAAATATATGTAATTGCTTTCTACTTTCATAATAAAATATTTTGTTTATGTATTGAAACATAATTGTTTTGGCCTTTGCTTTTCACACCACTAGTAAAAAGAATTCAGTAGAATTTTGGTATTGTGATGTCAGCAAATGTCAGCTATTTAGGAGCCTGATGCATTTCAGTGAGAAAGTAAATATATTTATATATCCTTTTTTTCAAGTGAAATAGATACTTCTTTCAGCAACAGACTTTGTCTTTTTGTATGTTGGCACTATTTTGGTCCGTCTTTATGATTTTTGCAATTTTTAAAACAGTAACTGTGTTCTTTTTTCATCTTTCAAAGTAAAATCTGTTTATGAAGAAAATGCCACCTGCTAAATTATAACATGATATCACAGGTTTTCAAAAATATCATATTTCTATTAAATATATAATATTTTAGCTGCAGAAAGCGTTATTTCTTCATAAAAACATGAAAAAAGGTTTGCAGTTTCCCATTGAAATACACTGCTAGTCTTGCCAGTAAACCTTTTCTGACATTATAATACAAGAATTCCATTGGGTTCTTTTTTAACTGGTAGTTGGCAAAATACAAATAAAATGATGAAACGGTAATCAAAATAACAAACAAAAGCAAACAGAATGATTACAGAGGCATCTAAAGGCTCCAAACCTTCATACTTTACAGTATACATCCTTACTAAGCATTTGCTCTTTAAGACTGGAGCAGAGACAAACCACATGATGACAAGGGCCCTAGACTTTAGGAAAGTGATTTTTAAAGAAATCAGAGAATGCCACAGAAACTGCTTAGTTGGGGGGATTGCCAGGGAGGGGTAGAGGAACACTGGGGAAAAATAAGTGAGGGAATAATTAAGGCAACCAGCCACTGCACGGGAGTAAAAGCCAAAGGAAAAAGAGTCTATCATCACACTCTAAGGAAGTGGCCACAGCTGTGTAGGAAAAAAAGGATGGCATTCAGGAGGCATAAAGAAATGCAGAGAGAGGAAGACAGGGAGATGTACCAGGTAAAACAGAGGGAAGCAGGTAAGGCAGTGAGGGGGCAAAGATGTAGACAGAAGAAAGGATAACCCAAGGGGTAGGACATGAGGATAAGACTTTGTTGAGGTACGTAAGAGAGAAGAAGAGATCAGGAGCAGGGATAGTGAGGATAAGAAGGGTGTCATGGGGACACCGCGCAGAGGTGACCAATAAAATACCAACATCCTGAACAGGTACTTCTGCTCAGTCTTTACTGTGGAAAGGGGGAATGGATCACCAGAGAGCAGCAGGATCAAGGAAGGGGAGGCAAGGTGGACAGAAGTCCATTTATGGAGGAAAGAGTTCTGAAGGAACTTCCAGGTCTAAAAGTGGACAAAGCTATGGGACTAGATGGAATACACCCAAGGGTACTACAATAACTCTGGGAGTGGCTGGCTGCCCTAGTGACAGTTTTATTCAATAGCTCACTGGAACTGGGTGTGGTTTGGAGGACTGGACTGGTCCCTCTACATAAGAGTGGCAGCAGGGAAGAGGCTATCAACTATGGGATGTTGCACCTCACCTTAGTGGTGGGAAAATTAATGGAAGCACTGACAATGAAAAGGTTGGTAGGGTATCTTGAATCCAGTGGGCTGCAAGACCAAAGGCAGCATGGATTCATGGGGGGAGGTCATGCCAGGTGAACCTGATTGATTTCTTTGACTGAGTGACCAGGTAAATAGTTTGGGGGGCAGTGGATGTGAACTATCTGAACTTTAGCAAGGCCTTCAACACCGTGCTGCACAGGAGACTGATTCAGAAATTGAGCAGCCTAGGGGTGGGATCCAAAGTGGTGAACTGGGTAAGAAACTGGTTATTGGATAGGCAAACAGAGGGTGGTGGTTAACCGCACTCACTCTAATGATGGAAGAGTGACCAGCAGGGTGCTGCAAGGCTCAGTACAGAGGCCAGTCCTCTTCAATGTCTTCATAAGTGACATTGCAGGTGAACTTGAAGGGAGAGAATGACTTGTTGCAGATGATACCAAAATCTATAATAGAGCGGACAATCAAGTGGGGTGGAAAGAATGCACGTGGACTTGGGAAACTCGAGTAGTGGTCAAGAACATGTCAGTTGAGGTTCAATGTTAAAAAGTGCAAAATCATGCACTTAGGGCATAGGAAACCAGGAACTGAGTATAGGATGGGGTGGGTATTGTCAGTCACTAAGCAGGAAAGGGACTGTGGGTTTGTCATATCTGATGATGTCAAAGTGGCAGGGCAGTGTGGCAAAGCAATGGGTAGAATCAGTGCAGTGCTAGGACGCACTGGGAGATGTATCTCCAGCTGGAGGAGGGAGGCAGTGTTTCTACTGTATCACTCAGTGGTGAGACCCCACCTTGAGTATTGCGTCTTGTTCTAGAGGCTGCATCTCAGAAAGGACAGATACAACACAAAAACATAGAAATTGACAGCAGATAAGGACCGCTAGGCCCATCCAGTCTGCCCTTATACAAGGTTGAGTTAGTCCAGAGGAAGGCAACTAAAATAGTGCAGAGGTTACACCAAAAGCCCTATGAGGAGAGACTGAGGAATCGCAACATGTACACCCTGGAGGAGATGAGGGGAGTGCAAGAGGTGACATGATAGAGACCTACAAGTACCTCACAGAGGTGAACAGGGTGCCGGAGGGGAGTCTCTTTCAAATGAGGAAGAGCACCAGGACCAGAAGGCATGTAATGAATTTGGGAGGAGAGGTAAAGAGCAATGTGAGGAAGTACTACTTTATTGAAAAAGTGGTAGACTCCTGGACTAGACTGTCAGTGGAAATGATTGAGGCAAAAACAGTAGGGGTGTTCAAGCATGCATGAAATTGACATAGGGGGATATTAATAAATAGGCAGGGAGGAGGGAGGTTCGCCAGAGACCAGTTAGGGTCTGTGTAGACAGACTAAGCAGGGACCATCTGGACAGACTGGGTGGGCCAGGTAGTCCTTTTCTGATGACAAATTCCATATTTCTGTGTTTCTAAACCATGGGGATCAGAGGCTGGGGTATGTCTGTGAGAAGGTGAATGATGGGGCTGCGGTTGCCAGAAGAAGGGGGCGTAACCAGTGAAACAAGGAGATAAGAATAATAAAAAAAAATATGAACATATGAATCCTGCTGAGGGTAACAGTAATTATTTTTCAGGGACCAGCCAGTTTACTTTAAGGTGCTCTGATGACAGAAATGCCCACTTACATATTATGATCAAATATGAATTAATTGTTTTCTCTAAATTATTGTTGAAATTGCAAACTCTAAAGGCCAAATATTGAGAACATTTGCATAAGCAGTTTGTCTGTTCATGCAAATTTTAAAATAATCCTTTTTGGAAAAAAATGGCTTCCTGGGACATCACTCCAAGTTATAATTTTATCAGAACTTGGCATCACCCCATAGAAATGCTGAACAGATGTGGAGGACTAAGGTGATGAACGACTTACCTCCTGCCACACCGGTGACCCATGTTCGGAAATGAGCACGCATTGCTGGGGTCTGTGGGGTGGGAGAGGATCAAGCATCTGAGGGACTGCTATCCTCTCCTGGGGTGGTGGCCAAGACATCTCGGCCAATGACTGCCCCCAGGGTGGAGGCCCAGAGGTAGTTTAGGCATGAGTGACCGGAATGGGTGAGGCTACAAATCTGCAGACTGTGAACACCTCCACGCACATGTACTGACATGATGCCATGGCAGGTGCAGAGGCAGAAAAATAGAAAAAGGGGGGCCTGAGCTTTGTGAAGCCCTGTTTGTGTCTCAGCGGTACACTATGTTGCTCTGCTCCCGAGGCTGCACTGTATTTGTCTGCCGGGGGGGGGGTGAGGACAGCCCTTCCGCTCCCACCCTGACGTGGGGGAAATCCATTGGGGTGCCTGCTTCTGGACCAGGAGAGAGGTAAGGGACTACCATTGGGCATGGGGACAGGGCTAATAGCCACCCAGACCTGCCTATTGGGATAAAAACCTTTGTTGAAAAATAAAAAGCTTGCCAGACATTTCACTACTAACAAAAGTTTTTTGACCTATGCACAGGCAACCAAATTGCAATTGTAGATGCTTTGAAATTGAATATCTATTAATGAAATTGTAATCTGCTCCTCCCGACTGATGTAATCTAGTTAGCCAGTTGATTGTAACAGAGGTGGCATCAGTACTGGAATTACATTTAGAGTGCTTTGAGAGGTATAGGAGTCCAAGGGGACCCTGTCATTAATCTGAGCCACTCCTTCCTATTACAAGTGAATGGCAGTGTTACATAAGCTACCAAGGCTCACTTCAGAGCTGTGAGAACCAAGCTCCTTCATCCCCCCATAATTCAAACATGAGGTGAAGTTCCGATGTAGAACATCTCACCAGTCCTATAACATCCAGTCTGACACTTCAAATGCTGTCTGTACTCAGACCATCAAAGTAACCTCAGTGAAGGGCATCGAAGAACTCTAGTTAGCCAAACATTTGCTCTGATACCGATTATGAACATGTTATTTGGTTCCAATCGGTATAACTTGATGTGTGTTAATTATTTTAAAGGAAACAGAAAGATCAGTTTTAAACATTCAAACATTCAAACACCTTAAGGGCATTAACAAGGTGAAAGAGTCTAACATGTTTAAATATAAGAAAAATAGCAGGACAAGAGGACGCAGCATGAGATTAGAGGGGGGCCGATTAAGCGGGAATGTGAGGAAATTATTTTTCACAGAAAGGGTGGTGGATGCATTGAATGTCCTACCTCAAGAAGTGGTGGCTATGAATACAGTGCAGGGCTTCAAACAGGCATGGGATAGGCATAAGGGAGCAATACAAATCAGTATGAATAGATAGGCCACTGACAGAGCAAAGGCAGATGGCACATTTATAAGGTAGAAAAAGAAATGGGCAGACTGGATGGGCCTTGCGGTCCTTATCTGCCGTCAACTTCTATGTTTCTATATGTTTATTCATGGCTAGTACACAAGAATTGCTGCCTTCTGGCTTGTAAATGCCAAACTTTCACTATGCTAAGTTTTGCAAACTGAATCAAAACCGAATTCATAAGACATAAAAGGTAAAGAAGTTAGAATGACAAACATCAAAGCACATTCAACTAAACCGCATAGAAAAAAAACATCATTTATTTCCCCATATAGGATGGTAGCTAATTAGCGTATTATGATGACAATTAACTTAGTACACTGTATTAATGTGTTTAATAACACCTTAATAACACATTAACACCTAACAAGAACTATACATATCTACCTTTCATACACACACACGCGCACGTGCGCGCACACACACACACACAGATACTGCCACTATACTAATGTGTTATTAACAACTTGATATCACATTACTACCCAGCACACTACAAACCCCACCAGTAACGCATGTAACAAGTCCATCAGTAACACAAGTAACAAGACCCTTAATAAAACACGTAACAGCCACCCCCCCCCCAGCAATATGGCAAAACAGCGAAAAGTGTCCAATCTCATGAATAATATAAATTAAAGATGGCAAAGTGTGGCATACTCATGTAATAATACCATCTCAGGGTCAAACAAACTCATAAAGGTCACTTATCCTTCGACTTGTTAGACCCGTTGATTGTATTATTTTCTTGTACACCACACTTTGTCATAATTTATTCTCTTTATCTGTCTGTCTGTCTAGCTATCTATCTACCGCCTGGTGTTGCCATCATATTTAGAATGGAACTGGGCCTTGTGGATGTGCCAGTGGGGTCCACCAGATCCTTCAAGTGTATCCTGGGTAAGGGTGTAGAGTGTGAAATGCTCCTCATTTAACATCCACCCAGTGATGTTGGAGAATTCCTGCAGGAGATGGCGGACTTCATCGTTGATGTGACATTGGAGTCCCCTGGGATGGTTGATTCTGGGGGACTTCAATGCCTGGGTCAATGATGAACTCTCTCAATTCAGTCAGAATCTCCTCCAGCTAATGACTGCACTGGGCCTTACACAAGTAGTTATCTCCTTGACCCATATAGGGGGTCATTCGCTAGATCTGGTGTTCCTCCTGGGGATGGAGATAACTGATTTGGGGGTGGAACCAGTTAGTTGGTCTGACCATCACACCATAAGACTCAGTTTCAAGGCTCACCTAAGTGGACCTGCCCCTACGGAGATGGTGCAGTACCACCCTTTAAGGGGTGTTACCCCAGAAGGTCTGTCAGCGGTGCTGGAGCTATCGGGTATGTCGGGTGAATGCATGAGTCCAGAGGATCTCATACTAGCCTATAATAGAGTGGTGGGAGATGCCCTGGGCAAGATTGCTCCAGTTTGAGTTTGACCACTCACTCTTTGCCCAAGAATCCCTTGGTTTGATGGTTCCTTGAAGGAATTGAGGAGAGTTGGTCAAAGGCTAGAGAGAGCATGGCGGAGGTAAGGCCTGGGTGCTGGCAGGCTTAGATTGACAGCCCATTATAAGGGCTATCAATCAGAAATCACCCATAAGAAGGCAGAATTCCTGTCGAGGGAGATTTCTGCTGCATTGAATCGACTGGCTCAGCTCTTCCGAACTGTGGACAGACTATGTAATCCAGTCTGTCTCTGGCCCAGAAGGGCATTTTCTCAGGCTAAATGTGAGGAGTTTGTTTGATTCTTTGTGGATAAGGTTGCCAGCATCTGGTCTGGCACCAGCCCTACTCTCCCTATGAGGGACTGCAGAGGTCAGCGAGAGATGCTGTACACACACTCTGTTTGGGCGGACTTTAGTCGGCCAGAATTCATGGACCTTGTGCAGATCGTCCAAACATTGCTCCCAACCAGTTGTAGTTTGGATCCAGGCCCTACACCCTTATTAGTGGGTTGTGTAGATGACATCTGCCTGATACTAATTAAAATTGTCTGGGGATCCTTGGAGAGGGGTGTCTTTTCAGATCCCCTTAACTCATTAAGTCCTGGTGGCCATTTTGGGTCAGGTTCTATAATGGAGGTTCCGACACCATATGGTATCTATTGGACTCAATGGGCAGTCGTACGACCACTCCTAAAAAAAAACATCCTTGGATCCAGACTGCCTAGCTAACTACAGACCTGTCTCTAACCTTCCTTTTGCCAGGAAGGTTATTAAGAAGGTGGTTGCATGCAATTGGATGATCACGGTGATCACCTTGTGACCCGCAATGTCTATGATGCTCTCCAGTCTGGATTTTGTAAGAGACATAGCACTGAGACTGCACTTGTTCGGGTATTGAATGAACTCCTAATAGCGAGGGAACGAAAGGCACGTACCATCTTGGTCCTTGATCTCTGTACAGCATTTGACACTGTGGACTATGGTGTGCTATTGGAGTGTCTGCAGTGTCTCTGTGGACTGTTGGGGACAGTCCTAGAATGGTTTTGAGCTTTCCTCATGGGCAGGACTTAGAAGGTGATTGCCAGAATTTATTTCTCTGACGCCCTTCCCCTATCCCTGTGTAATGGTACTACATGTGCCATCCTCCAGTCCAGTGGCACACATCCCGAATCCAGTGAGGTGCTGTACAGATCCGCCAGCGGCTCCGCCAACACCTCTGCCATCTCCCTCAGCACCCTGAGGTGGATACCATCCGGCCCTGTTGCCTTGTCTACCTTCAGTGCCCTCAGTCCCTCTAGGATTCTACTTGCCTCAATTCTTCCATCTGTTGCCTCCTCTCCCCATCCCCACCCTCCCAGCCCATGGTGGTAGTGGTCCCCCCTTTTCTTACATGAACACTGAGCAAAAGTATTCATTCAGTGCTTCTGCCTGCTCCTCGCCTTTTTCCATCCACTCCCTACCCCTTTTTATCCTCACTATTGTCTCCTTGCACTTCCTTTTCTCCCTGATGTATCTGAAAAAGTCTCCCCCCCCTCCCGTTAATTCCCTGCACTAATCTCAGCTCCCTCTGGGCCTTGGCTTCTCTCACTTTTCTGGTCACCTCCCTGGACTGTCTTGCATACTCCTCCCTGTCCACTTCCTTCCCTGTCCTTCTATACCTCTGGTGTGCCTCTCATTTTGCTCTCACCACCTCCACTACCTCGCTGTTCAACCAGCATGGTTTTCTTGCTCTGCTCCTCTTACTCTGTGTCTTGGTGCAGGCTTCTGTTGCCTCTGTAATCCCCTTTAATAATATCCCATTTCTGCTCTGCATCCATCTCCTGCCTTATGCCCTCTAGTTTCCCTTTCAGTACTTCCTGCATCCTCCCAAAGTCTGCCCCCCCTGAAGTTTACTACCTGAATAATTGATTTCTCTGGCTCCCCGCACATCGTGATATTAAACCACACCGTGATCGCTGTCGGCTAGTGGATCCTCCACCTTTATTTCCCTTACTGCATCCCCATTTGACAACACCAGATCTAAAGTGTTCTTTAGCCTAGTAGGTACACTAACCAACTGTGTCTGGAGGCCCTGCTGGATTGCATCCAGGAGCACTTGCTCCCTAGCACTGGAGGTGACTGAAATGTTCCAGTCAACCCCCGGCAACTTGAAATCCCCCACGATGACCACCTTCCCTTTTCTACATACCTTTCTGATTTGTCCTGCTAATTCCCTGTCAAGCTCCTCAGACTGCAACGGTGGCCTGTATACCACCCCAAATCTCAGTTTCCTACCCCTTGAGTCTAGGAACATCAGCCAGATTGCCTCTGTTCTCCTTTCTTCCCCCTCGTCCCTTATGCATTTGATCCTGTCCCTCACATAGACTGCCACCCCACCGCCCCTCCCTTCCTTACAGTCCTTCCTGTATACTTTGTGTCCTGGGATTGCCAGATCCCAGTCTCGGTGCTCAGTTGCCAACATTTCTGTGACAGCTGCAATATCCACCCTTCACACTGCTAAGAGGGCCTGTAGCTCAGCAGATTTGTTGCCTAAGCTTCTTGCATTCAGTGAGATCACCTTCCATCCTGCCCCTTCCCTTCATTGGCCTCCATTTCCTTCCTTCTACGCCCTCCTTTTTTGGCCACCCCAAGTCCTTTCTTGCTAGCCTGGGGGTAGGCTCCACTCTATCAGATCCCTGCCTACCTGCTGTCTACTTGCCACCACCCCATCTAGTTTAAATCCACCTTTGTCACAATATACCTCCCCAGTCTTTGCTTTAATACCTCCCTCCCCTCCCCACTCAGGTGCAGCCTATCGCTTGCAAACAGATTGTTATTATCCCATGTACTGCCCCAGCCACCGACAACCCCATATCCCTTAGTTTGACACCATTCTACCAACCATGTGTTCAACTCCCTAATCCTCTCCTTTCTCACTGTGCTTGCGCAGGGTACTGGGAACCTTTGGAGAATGACACAGACTCCCCAGTCTCCTCACACAACCTTCCCACTTCCTCAGTCCTCTCCTTTGTTACCTCCACCGTTTCCTCCGCTAGGTCATTTGTCCGCACATAGACCACAATATGTGGTCTCCTCCTACCCCCTCCTTACGCACCGTAGGATTGCCTGTCTTGCCTTGTCTGCCTTTAATCCTGGTATGGACTCCACCCATATCTGACTATGCCTCTCCCCCTTGCTGCCCCATCTGATCCCCTTGAGTATAGGTCCCTCCCACTAGTACACCTCCCTCCTCTTTCCTTGTGCACGTCGCCACCCCCCCCACCCAGGTTCTCATTTCTGGGGCCACTCAAGATGGTGCTTTTACAATGTGTCCCAGTGTCTTCTCCCGTGCCCTTCTCAATTTGAGACCCCCCCCGTTTGACTGCCAACCTTCTGCTCCTTCCTCACCTCTCCAAGTATTATTCCTCCCCCTGCCATGCCATACTCAGTCTCTCCACTAGTAATTCCCCTCTCTTCCTTCTCTTTGTCAGTACTATCCCTTGTGCAATCTCCTCCTGCGTTCTCTTTCCCATGTGTTGCTAGTACAGCAAACATGTTCCCTCCTCCCTTTGCCCTATTGTGTGTTTCCTCCTTCCTCCTGCTGCTCCTCTTTTTCTAGGTCCTACTAGAGTCTACCCTTCATCAACTGGCTTCCTGTCTACTGTGCCTCCTCCCTCTGACCCCCTGACCTCTCCCTTGCCCCACTGTTCTGGCACCACAATACTCTCAGATGTCAGCTCTCCTACAGACGCAATCCTCCCCATCTCCCTCAACCTCCCCAGCTCCCTGCCAAGCCACTGAATCTCTTCCTCAAGCCTCCTTAGCCTGTGGCATATTGGACACCCTCCCAGCCTCGACAGTATGTTCATCTGCATTGCTGCCCCACAACCATTGTACCCTACAATCCTACTCATGGTCCACACTACCTATATAGCCTCTCCACACCAGTCTCCCTACAGCAAGTAGAATTAACTAATCCAAGCCCAACCTCTAACAGAAATTGTTATCCTAAATGCCCTTACATGTATCATAAGGCAGTCAACTACAGTATTAACTGGAAACCACAATCCTACTCATAAGGACTATAGATCTACTCACACATTTTGTACATTTATATGTCCTTAAGACTTGGCTCATATGGCTGTTCCTTGTTTCCTCCTTCCTGGCCTCTTCTGAGGGCTCAGATCAGTTTGCAGCTCCCCCAAGCTCCTCCCTCACAGCCTTCAAACCCAACCCCCAGTGGTAGTTCGGTATTTAAGAAAGGCTGGTAGAACAGGTGGGTGGGAGGGCTTTTACAGTCACTCCAGCACTGATCAACTTAGAGTATGACTTTCAGTGGCAAATGTTTTTTTCTAAGATGGCATTACGAAACAGTTAAAAAAACTGTTCTTGAAAATCTCGCTGGTCATCCAGACATTTCGACTTGAATCATATAAGACAGGTAGGGCTTTCATATGAACAAGTCCTGGAGGACTGTTGGAACTGATGTAATTGTTAAACTTATATTAAAAGCTCCCTAATGGAACAAACAAAACTCCATGTATGGACTCTTGTATTTTCAGCACAGAGTGCTCAGGTGTTTTCATTTGGAACTGACGTGGAATTACGTATTGATGTGATAGAAGCATCTTGGTTTTTGAAACTTTTCAAAACATAGGGGCATCAGTTTATGGTAATCAGAGGCATTAGTGCAGAATAAAAACATTACCCAGTCTTTACTGACCTTAAAGCCCTGGCCTATATTGTTTTTCATTTTGCAAATCAAAGTAACATCTGGGAGGCAGTGCCATTACAGGCCTCTTTCATTAGCATTATAGACCTGTTCTGGCAGGTTCCCATAACTGACACTGATTTCTTATAACTTTGGCTGAAATTCAGCAGCAGCAACATCATCACAGGAGCACTGCTGACCTGTGATTGTGATTCCACAAATTCCATGGTGAGCTGAAAATGCCAGAGGCACCCAGATGAGAACTTGAAATGAGTGTCATCTCCATGAATTTGTCAGGCAATGTGCTCGGCCTTTTCCCTCACAAACAATCTGGAAACTGGGACACCACTGGCAACTTGTTAAGAGAACCAGAGCAGTGTTGCTTGGTCATTCTATCTCAACAGCACCCCTGAGTTTCTTCACTGCCAGTCCTTCAATCACTGAACATTTGTTCAGAAACTTTTAAAGTGATGGCTCATGCTTATGCCAGTTATTGGTTGTGGATTTGGTGAATCCATTTCCTGAGGGCATTTTTGTTAAACTTTTGCCAGCCTTTAAACAATCCAGAAGTACTAACTTCATATCACTGCAGTATGCAGACCGCTTCTTGACTAGTGCCTGCCTTCAGAAAAGCTCCAACGATCGCCAGCTTTTATACATTGCCAGATAATTTAATTAATTTACTTAATTTAGGCAAATAGACAATTAGAAATTAATTGAAACTAAGCTGCTGGTTTTGATTACTCACTATGGTGAGTACCAAAGGGCAATCACCCGATAAAGGCAGATTTCAGTTGAGGGAGATTGCTGCTGGAAGGAACTGACCAGCTCAGCTTTTTCAGACCATGGACAGGCTTCTCTCCATCCAGCCTGTCTGGAGCCTGTGAAAGCATTTTCATTTGCCAAATGTGAGGAGTTTGCTCAATCTTTCTCAGACAGGGTGTCCTCTATTTGGGCCAGGATTTTGACAATTGGGCCATTACAACCCAACAGGGTCAAGCCTTCATATTTCAGATGCATTCAGTGGTCATGGGGAGAGTTTGGACCAGTGGCGATGGAAGAGGTTAGTGGGGTGATCTTGGAGCTGATGCCAACATATTGTGAACTAGATCCAGGTCTGACACAATTACTAATGAGCTGTGTTGGGCACCTGGGCCCAGTGGTCATGGAGATTTTCCAGTGCTCCTTATCAGTGGGGACTTCCCAACAGCACTGAAAGATGCACTGGTAAAACCCTTCCCAAAAAAAGCCATCTTTGGACCTGGATGTCTTGGCAAATTACCCACTAATGTATATAATCTTTCATGGTAAGGTTATTGAGAAGACGGTTGCACAACAGCTCAAGGCACACCTCACTGCCTTTGATATCTGTGAGTCTCTCCCAGTCTGGTTTTAGGTTGAAGCATAGCACAGAAACTTCATTGGTCAAAGTGTGCAATGACCCACTTAGGGTGAGAGATAGAGGACAGCTGTCAGTTCTTGTTCTTATGGATTACACTTCAGCTTTTAACATTATGGACCATGGGCTGTTATTGGACCCAGTTAGGGAGTATGTAGGGTTCACCAGCAAAGCCGTTTGCTGGTTTGAGTCCTATCTCAGTGGAAGGACTCAGAGGGTGATGGTGGGTACGTTTTCCTTGTCCCTAATGATCCTGCCCTATGGCATACCCCAGAGATTGGTCCTTTCATCCATGTTGTCTGCAGTGTACATGTTGCCCCTGGGGATGATCATTAGACAGTATGGAGCTGGGTTCCACTGCTATGCAGATGACACCCAACTTTATCTGTTCTTTGCTCCCAAGCTACTGGGCATGGTTGATGTGCATAATAGGTGCCTGGCTGGGATCCAAGACTGGATGTCATTGAGCCGGTTATGACTCAATCCAGATAAGACTGAAGTGCTGGTGATTGAGCCAGGTAGAAGGGGTGGTGTGGTGCTACCAAGAGGGAGATGGGGCTTCAGCATCAGCTCCTCTGGGCTTTTGGTTTACATGAAAGTGAAAAAACTGGGGGTCATTCTGGATGAGGGTCTGACATTTGAGATTCAGGTGCCAGCAGTAGTCCAGAGTGGCTTTTACCATCTAAGGAACTCCTGCCAGATTAAATCCCTTATCCCTTTGGAGATGCTGGTACGCGCTTCTTTTTTTTTCTTAAAGTTTTGACTACTGCAACACCCCATATCTTGGGATCAGCAGAGATATGCTGTGGCACCTTCAGTTGGTGCAGAATGCATCTGCTAGGTTGCTGACTGGCCTTCCAAGGTCATGTCATGTCTCCCTGGCATTGCCTGATCTGCGCTGACTGCCGGTTAAGTGGCATATCTCCTTAAAAGTGGGCTTGCTCACTTACAATGCTCTACACAAGTTGTGCCCAGGCTATCCGGCAGACCTGCTACATATTTATGTCTTCATACCCCTTTTCACTCCACTGAGGAAGGCCTCCTTGTGATACCATGGGTAAGGTTATAAACCTTGGGTGACCAGGCTTTTGAGGTGGTTGTCCCATCCTTGTGGAATTCCTTCTTGAGAGCCCTGATGGAGGCCCCCTCAGTGAAGGTCTTTAAAATGGCCTAATGACATATCTGTTTATGCAGACTTTTGGGGGTTAACTTCCCCTATGCCATCCTGACATCCCAGTCTTCTATTTCTATCTTTTTAGTTTATTTAATTGTCTATTGGAGAGCTGTTATTATAAAGCTAGCTAAAATCATCTAGAATATGTATGTATTTAATTATTGATGTAGGTGATATTTAGTTATTGTGTGTTGTTTTACTTGATATTTCCTACCCTTATTGCTTCTGTTGTAATAGCACCCTGAGCCTCCAGGGAAGAGCACCAATAATTACAAATAGAAACTACTACTACTACAACTACTACAGACTGTACGGGCACCAACTACAGCTGTTGCAAGTGCTATCACAAGGGCATGCTAAGAAAACAGAAAGCTGCTTTGATTTGAGAGCTTCACAGCATATTTTCCTCAGGGAGTCACACAGGCTGTTCTTCATACCTTGGAATTCGCTGTAGCAGGGTTTTCGCTATAGAAAAGGGGCACTGTAGATTCTATAGTTAATTCTTGTCTAAGTCTATGCTAAACCTATCGCAGAGTCACTGCATTTTTACCAATTAATGTATTACAGTATAAATCAGTTTTACATAGATATTAAAAAATCATGCCCTAATTATGTTCCAGATGTTTTATTAAAAGATTCCATATGTTGTCATATAAATCAATTTTATCTAATGCAAGATAACTTAACCTTTCATTTGCTGCCAGCTAACTCATATATTTGAGCCATTCACCAAATGATGGAACATGAGGGTTCTTCCATGTTTAAGGTATTAATCTCTTTAGGCACAATGTTGCTGCCAACAACCGAAACTGATCACATTTTGGGATATTCCAAAGAGATGTTCAATCCCCCAATTAAAGCAGAAGAGGATCAAGATGCATGCATGCTTCTAACACCCGTTAACAGAATTCAATGACTTTGATCCATAACAATTTGAGCCTGGGGCATGACCATAATAAAGCAACTGGTCCCATTTTAGTTTTTTCTTTATATTCCTACATGTTTTTCTCTGTGCATGTGATCATGTGTGTTATAGTCTTTTTCAAGGTTGGTAGGAACATCTTATAGAAAAGGAACCTGAGGTGACTAAGGCTCTTTCATATTTTAACCATATCGAAGTATTGGTATTGACATTCTCCTCAGTAAGCTGACTAATCCGTTTGGTTACAAATGCCCACTGATATCTCCCAATGCTTGTCATTTCAAACATTCCTCTTTCTTTCCATTACAATGAGTTTATCAAGGTTTAAGCTAGGCCTATGTCTCTTCCATAGAAAGTTTGTTGCAAGTGCTTGGATTCTATTAAACTAGATTGTCGAAATATGTATTAAAATGCTATTTAGAATGTAGAGGAATGTTGGGGCAGTCGTCATTTTGAAAGAGTTAATCTTTCCCCAGAGTGATAATTTAAGTATTTTCCACCTCTCTATGTTCATTGTTACCCTCTCCAGAGAGGGTTCCATGTTTGCTTTTACAGTTTGTGAAATGCTTGCTGTGATCTTAATCCCCAAATATGTAATGAATTCTATAGGGCAGATTTTCAGGACTTAAGTTTTGGTGGTGCACCAAACCCCTTTGTTGCAACTGCGCCCAATTTTCCAATCTCGGGTGCAATTGTGACAGTTTCCATGATTTACAGCAGCTTGCGCCAAATATTGGGCACAAGCTCCATAACAAAGGCCCCCAGAAGTGGCACATGCTAGATCACAAAAATGTTGTCTAAGGTGTGGTGAGTGGAGCAAGGGATTGAAAATCCTACTTGCCAGCCAGAGAGTGTGGCACAAGCTCCGTGCGCCACATGTTCGGTGCACCAGGGGCTTGTGGCAGTCTTAGTGTTTCAAAAATCCAGCCCAATGTGTTTCTAATTCTTAATTTATGAGTGATTTTTGTTAATGGTGGATGATGTTTACCTAGATAGAGAAGTTCAGACTTTGGTAAATGGAGCCCCAACCCCATAGGTCCTAAATTGTTACATTTGTCTGACTAATGGTTTATCTGAATAATTTATGCAGCAGTGGAACCACAAAAACAGGGGGTCTTGGTAGAGATGCAGAGCTTAATAGATAGATTATGGCAGCAGGTTGGAAGTAGGCAGTTAAGAGTTGGATGAGTCAATGGTAAATGACTGAGAAAAAAAAACAGGTTCATGAATCAGACATCCAGGGACAGTAGATGGAGTGTTACATTCTAAGATGTTAACTTTAGTCTCAAAAGTGGATACTGATTATTCAATGGGAGGGAGCAGATTGTGAATACCTTCATATGGGTTTGAAGGACCTGGGGCAGGATTCACAAAAAGGGATGCAAACAAGGTTTGCTGTGTCCATAAAAGGGCTTCATCTATGATTCTTCTGTCTTCTTTCTTGTGTCATATCCACAAAGTGTATCCAACATTATGGACACAATACAGGTTCAACTCAGTCCAAAAAAGGCCAAAACAGACCAAAACAGAGGTGCACCAACAATGATACTTTTCATGCAATAGTAGCTTATGTGGATGGTTGTTTAAAAGTGTCCCTGCTGTATTTTACTTATGAGATGACCCAGGTACAAACAGTTCATGCTGTAAGTATGAGGATGCTCAGAACCCTGCAATGTATCATGCTGTGAAGTACACACTTAATCATGTGTCACTGGCACTGTGTGCCTCAGCTACCACCCTCAGGGTAGGATCAGCAGAGATGGTGGGTGGCACAACAAGACTTTCTGGGTAGGTTATCTGACACATGGAAGCATGCTGGATTCTGCACATTTGCCTTAAGTTTGAATGTTGAACTTTTTTAGCTCTTGTAGCTTGAACCTTAGCTGTTGCTAGCCTTGCTTGTAGAGCAGAAAGCAGCTAACTAAAAGAAGCTACATTTTCTTATTAATTTAACACTTATATCTCAGCAGGAGTCAGTGTCTGTTGAGATTAAGCAGACATATACTTTATTAGAAGTAGAAGGGGCCTTATTTAGGGTTAAAAAAAAAAAGAAAAGAAAGAAAGTCAGTGTGTGTTCTATGCTGGGAAGGGTACTGTATCAACTTACTTTGCTAAACCAGTAGGAGGAGAGAGAGCTTAATTGGGTGTGTGGCTTAGACACTATAAAAGCAGATGACTCAAATTACAACTTCCTGTTGCTAGCCTTTTTTCTTACTAATTGCCCTCCATCCCACCCACCCTAAGACAGTTCTACTTTATAGCCACAGGATTTGACTGTAAACAGGAACTTCCTGTTTGGCAGTAGGAAGGGAAGAATCATAGAGAAACATTGGTTTTGTCAACCCTAAAGGAAAAAAGTAGCTCACTCCCCCCCCCCCCAAGCTGGTGGTGGTCTGACACTGAGCAAGGAAGAAGGAGGCTACTGAAGAATATAGGAAGTTGCTGTCTCAGAACAGTAAGGGTGAGAGTTGTAAGAAGAAGAGGAGAGAGTAAGCATACAGAGAAACAGGAGAGGGGACACAAAATAAGACATGAAAGGAGTGGTGCAGTGCAATGGCTGTGGGGCGGCAGTGTTTTGGGAGATATTCTGGAGGCTGCGATGCTGCCCTATTTGCAGGCACCTCTATGGTCTGAGGGAGGAGGTTGCCCATCTCCAAGCTGACCCGGCTAGGATTCGTGAATCCTCCTCCCCCACCCAGGGACCACCTGAGCTAATGCCGCTACCTCAGAGGTTGCCAAGAAAGAGGAGAGGCTGGACCAGGGTGGGCTCAGGGAGGGAGAAGGTGGTGGAACAGAGTTGCATCCCTCCCGCTCTACCTCTCCACAATTCATTCGTTCTTCTGGTGGATAGTGGTTCCTCTATGGAAGCAACTGCAGTAGAGACCAAAGAGGATTTGGGAACCTTCACAAAGGAGACCCACAGGAGGGTGGCATGGGAACCCACAGGGGAAGGAAACAACTCCTGGTGGGGAACTCAATCATTAGGTGGATAGAAATGGGGGAGGAAGGGGAGAGGGAGGTAAGGTGCCTGCCTGGCGCCATGGCTTGGAGGGACAGGAAGCAAATCTTCAGGATCGTGGCAGCAGCTGCATGAGGCAGGGAGCTGGATGTCATTGTCCACCTAGAGACAAATGACCTGGCTAGGAATGGGATCAGAGCAGTGCAAGAGGAGTTTGTAGAGTTGGGATGGGGCCTTAGACAAGTAGCACATACTGTAATCTTCTCAGAGGTGCTGCCTGTCAGTGGCAAGGGTGATGCTAGGGTACTCCTCACCAGGGAATTCAATGAATAGTTGAAAAACTGGTGTGGAGCTCAGGGTTTTGGCTTCACTGGGGACTGGGGAGCCACCTGTAGGGATGCAGACCTATACTGGTGCGATGGTCTGCATCTGTCCAGGGGGGGGACCAGGATCCTAGGTGAGAGGTTTCAATGCTTCTTTGGCAAGCATTTAAACTAGCCGGGGGGGAGGCACTGAAAAGGAGTGGGGAAATCCCAGCCTTCCCCCACAAAACATGGTAATTAGTGAGGTAAACACCAAGGTAGAGAAGTCATTAGGGAGCAGGACAGAGGTAAATGTAAAAAAAGGTAAAGGCAGTAAGGACAGGAATGGGGCTAAAAGGGGTAAGGCTATCAAAAAGTGGAGGGTGATAAGTACCAATGCCCATAGTCTGTGTAACAAGCTCTCTGAACTAGTGGCCTTGATGGAAGAGGGTTGCCTGGATATTGTGGCAGTCACAGAAACATGGTACACAGAGAACCATGACTGGGATGTCAACATACCAGGATACACAATCTACAGGAGGGACAGGGAGGGTAACAGAGCAGGAGGAGTAGCTCTCTATGTAAAGGAAGGGATCAAAACAACAGAACTAAAGAGTAAACAGGGAGCAGATGAGGCACTCTGGGTCACCCTGGAGACAGGAAATGGCACCACAATCTGCATGGGGGTTGTATACAGACCCCCATCTCAGGGTGAGGGAATGGACAAGGAAATGATAGAAGGCTTCCTTAGAATGGCAGAAAAAGGGGGATATTGTTGATGGGGGACCTGAATATGTCAGATGTTAACTGGAGCACCTTTGCTGCAGGCACATCCAAGAGCAGGGTCATTCTTGATGCTCTACAGGGGGCATGCCTCAGACAGCTAGTATTGGAACCTACTCGGGAGGGAGCAGTCTTAGACCTGGTACTCTCAAATGGGGATGGAAAAAGAATCTCAGATTTAGAAGTGGGTAGCCATTTGGGAACAAGCAACCACCAAACAGTGTGGTTCACAATAAACACAGCCATACAATCAAGCCATACAAAAGCAAGAGTATTGGGCTTTAGGAGGGCTGACTTTGGGAAAATGAGAGAGTGCCTCAGAAAAGCACTAGCAAATAGGCAAGAAGGGGGGTGGAGGAACAATGGGGAGTAATCAAAACAACCATCACAGAGGCAACAAGCCTTTGTGTAAAGCAAATCAACAAAACACAACGAAGGAAAAAAAACGCTATGATTCTCAAAAGAGGTGATAGGGAAGGTTAAGGAGAAAAGGAAAGCATTCAGGAAATATAAGGAAACACAGAAGGAGCAGGACAGAGAACTTTATCAGTTAAAGCAGAAAGAGGCTGGGAAGGTAGCCAGAATAGCAAAGGCCCAAACCAAGGAAAGGATAGCCAACTCTGTTAAGAAGGGGATAAGATATTTTATAGGTACATTAGGGAGCGAAGAAAGACCAAAAGAGGGATATTGAAGCTTAATAAGGGAGAGGGAATGTGGGTAGAGGGTGACAGTGAAAAAGCAGGGATACTGAATGAATATTTCTGCTCAGTATTCACAAAGGAAGAGGAGGGGTGGTACCTAAACCAAACAAGAGAAACACTCTGAAGACGGGGTCAATACCAGTCCATTTACAGAAGTAAGGGTTCTGAAAGAACTAATAAAATTGAAGGTGGACAAAGCAATGGGGCCTGATTGGATTCACCCAAGAATTCTTAAAGAACTAAGGGTAGAACTAGTGACACTGCTGACTACTCTCTTTAACAAATCGTGGGAGGATGGGGTGGTACCTGAGGACTGAAGGAGGGCGGATGTGATTCCTCTTCACAAAAGTGGGAGCAGGACAGAGGCAGGAAACTACAGACCAGTTAGTTTGACCTCAGTGGTAGGAAAAATGATGGAATCACTTCTGAAGGAAAGAATTGTTGAGTACCTAGAGGCCAGTGGGGTGCAGGACCCAAGGCAGCATGGATTCACGATGGGAAGATTGTGTCAGACGAATCTAATAGATTTCTGTGACTGGGTGACCAAAGTAGTAGACCAGGGAGGGGCTGTGGACATGGCCTACCTAGATGTTAGCAAGGCATTTGATACAGTCCCAAACAAAAGATTAGTATACAAGTTAGCCAGCCTTGGAGTGGGTCCCAAGGTGGTAGCCTGGATAAAAAATTAGCTAGACAACAGAACACAAAGGGTAGTAGTAAATGGAGTCCACAGTGAAGAAAGGAGGGTTACTTGCTGGGTACCGCAGGGTTCAGTACTGGGACCGGTCCTTTTTAATGTCTTTATAAGTGACATTGCAGTGGAACGTGAAGGAAAAGTATGTCTCTTTACAGACAACACAAAGATCTGCAACAGGGCTGATACACAAGATGGAGTGGAAAGGATGAGAAGGGACTTGGCAAGGTTGGAGGAATGGTCAAATGTATGGCAGCTCAGATTCAATGCAAAGAAGTGCAAGCTAATGCACCTGGGAAACAAAAATCCAGGGGAAGAGTACACAATGGGGGGTGAGATACTGACAACAGTAAAAATGGAAAGGGACCTGGGTGTAATTATATCAGATGACCTAAAGGTGGGCAAGCAATGTGAGAAGGCAGTAAGGAAGGCCGGGGATACTGGGATGCATAGGGAGAGGCATCAATAGTAGAAAACAGGAAGTTGTTATCCCTCTGTACAGACAGTTGGTGAGACCCCCATCTGAGTACTGTGTGCAGTTCTGGAGACCCCATCTCCATGAAAGACATAGACAGAGGAGGCTGTCCAGAGGAGGGCAACAAAATGGTGCAGGGTCTGCACCAGAAGACATACGAAGAAAGACTAAAGGAGCTTAATATGTATACCCTTGAAGAAAGAAGGGAGAGAGGGGACATGATAGAAACTTTCAAGTACCTCAAGGGAATCAACAAAGTCCCAGAGGGTAGCATCTTTCAGAAAAAGAGATGTGCAAGAACAAGGGGGCACAATTTGAAGATAGAGGGGAGACATCTCAGAGCTAATGTGAGGAAGTATTTTTTCACAGAGAGGGTTGTGGATGCATAAAACAGCCTCCCTGAGGAGGTCGTGGAGTCAAGAACAGTGGGGGAGTTCAAGAATGCATGGGACAGCCATAAGGCAGTCCTAGTGAGGGGTAGAAGGAAGTAAGCTGTTGGTTAACTAGAATCTGCAGCTTATCTGTTAGGTAGGAAAATGGGCAGACTAGGTGGGCCAAGTGGTCCTTATCTGCTGTCAAATTCTATGTTTCTATGTTTCTATGTTTTAGATGGTGTGAGGTGGAGTCTGTCATTGTTACTGGGAGTGTAGAACCCTATAGTCACTGGGACATTTGACATTCATCTGGCTTGGAGCCCTCTTAATTTCCTGAAACACAGATCGTTTTGAGATCATAACATAGCCCTTTTTGAAGTGTGTGAGGCGTGAAGCCATTTGATTTATGTGGTGTGCATAGCCCTTTGATGTTCTTGGAGACACAGGTGATAGAGCCCTATGATATACATGGATCATGGAGCCCCATGATGTTCATAGGGCATAGAACTCTTGGTGTTCAGTGAATGCAGAGTGTTTTGGTGTTCATAAGGAAACTGAGCCCCTGAATGATTGTGTGGCACTGAATATAAATCAAAAGGTGGTGCACATGCGACGCACCTGTGTAACAGGACAAACATCTTCACACTAGGAGATGAGTTTCTCAGTTTCCGAACTGCTATGAAGGGAGCTGGTACTCCCTCTTCATTTTGCACTACTCCGATAATTTCTCAAGGGGACACCTTGAGAATATGTTAGAGCAGTGCAATACATTAGGAAGTCTTTGCTTCAGCTCCATGTCCATTTGTTATATACTGTAATAAACTGAGAAATCCATCCCCTAATATGAAGATATTTTTGTCCCCATGTGAGTGCTATGTAGACCAACTTCTGTGACCTCCTTTTTTGGATGCAACATAAAGGCTTTGGACTTAACATTTGCTTGCATCCATTTTTGGACTTTTTGACTCCTGCCTCTGGAGTCTAAGGATCCAAAGACTGTTGCTGAAATGTAAGTACAAATGCACGGTGATCAAAGAGTTCTCTTCTTTTTGCATTTGATGGACATTAATGTTTGGAGAATAAAGAGCAGGAGCTTAGTAAGGAACCATTGTTTGTATTTATGTGACAAAGTGATAGGCACATGCTTTCTCAAATGGAGACTTGACTGAGTATTGATTGGACAGAGTTCTTCAACTCCTATATCCAGAAGTTTGTAGAGTCAGTTAATATACAGACCCAAAATGTATTCTAAAATAGGGGAGAAGAGCCCTTTAAGAGTACATAGTCTGGTAAGAAAGTTGAATCTCCATGTTCACAGGGACACTGAGTCACTTGTTAATTAAATGCAGAGATATTTTTTAAATTATATTAAGGGGCAACGCTTTAATGTGCAGTGTGGTACGGTTTTGCATTGGCTGCATTAGAAATGGGGCGCAGAGCCCAAAGTTACAGCATCTGGTATCATCTGCATTAGTAATGGGGCATGGGAACATAGAAGCAGAATATGTCAGCAGAAAAGGACAGCTTGGCCCACCTAGTCTGCCCATGTGTTCCCTGCCTAGTCTGTCTCCACAGACCCCAACTGGTCTCTGGTAACCCTCTCTCCTTCCTGCCTATTTCCTAATATTTCCCTCTGTCTATCCCATGCATGGTTGATGCCTCCTACTGTTTTTGCCTACACCACTTCTGCTGGCAATCTGTTCCAGATGTCTACCACTCTTTCAAAGAAGCAGTACTTCCTCACACCCCTCTTAAAGTACCCCCTAGCTTCATCACATGTTCTCTGATCCTGGTCCTCTTTCTCATTTGAATAGAGACTCCTTCCTGCACCCTGTTCATGGTCAGGTTCTTTTAGGCATCTTTTAGGGTAGTCCTCTCGGGGACATGATAGAGACCTACAAATAGAGTAGGAGCATGTTGTCATGCGGTGTTGGCCACAGTGGTATTGGGGATGGAGTGCAGAACTGTACAACATTGGGTGTAGGGAGCCTTGGTGAAGGGAATAACAGGGGCAACAGAAAACAGGACCAGGTGAAGGAGGCAGAGTGACTGTGGAGACAAGCAGACTGGCTGGATGGAGGCAAAGCAGCAGAGGAGAACAGAACCCTGGCCCATCAGGAAAGAAAAGGGAAGGAGTATGCACAGTATGAGTGTTTGCTTGAAGTAGGGGTATGCTTTTATGACACTCAGGGGGACATGGGGGCATAGTGAGTTGCTACTGCCCCTGCCTCCTAACCAAAGGCTAAAGCCTCTCAATTGTTTAGCTAATTATGTATCTAATTGAAGACTGAAAATATTGCTTGCTACTTTATTTGTGCAAGATTTTATCAAGCCATTCTGGATATATATATATATATTTAAAAAATTTGTTTTGAATTTTGAAAACCATACAAAACATTAGCAACAATCAATGGTACTGCAGCGACTAGCATTACATTTGTCTGGTTAACTGTCAGGGCACGTAAAGTAGTGCAGTTATTTGAGAAGTTGATGTTAACATTCAATTAGTTCCCATACAGTAATGATTTGTTACCATAACTCAGAGAGGTTATCACCCAGACACTAAAACCTTTGTTTTCATTTTTCATTTAAGGCTTGCAAAGCATTTTCTAAGTAGTTGTTAAAAATTAATGGGTGGCCTTGATTTTTCGACAATTTGAGTATTCCCAATTGAGCACACGCACAAAAGCCTGGCAAGGAAATGTATTCTGGTCTGGGGTGATCTTATCATGTTCTGTAAGGTTGCTTAGTAGGATGACTTAGAAGTTAATTTAAATGCTAGTGCCCATTATTATATAGGTAGTGCATTTAATAACTTTCCAGTATTTTGTTAGTTTCAGGCAGTACATCATCATATGGGGACATTATGCATTCTATCCTCCACATCTGGACATTTGCCATCCCACTGAAGTTGGAAAATGTTGATACACTTCCTGAGGTATACAGTGGTGCACTTTTTGCAGTGTCACATATGAAATTTACATTGGAGGGGAATTTTCATAAAATCCTTTAAGAAATCCTCCCAGTCTTCATCAGAATGATCTATCCCCACTTATTCTTTCCATTTTTCTTTTATTTTAATGTTGGCAGGCTTACTGTGAAACAATGTGCTCTGGTACATGTCTGCTATGTACAAGACGTCTGCTTAGGAGGGCAAAGTCTAATGATTTAAATATGGTGGTGTGGTGTTGCACCTGGTGGGCGTTACCCACTTCCCATGTTAAGATGTATTTAATCTGATGATGATTCTGTATAATGGCACTTTTTTTACTAGTCATGGAAATGAAAGTAGAGATCTGTGAAGATCATAAAAGTGCCCCATTAGCTGTATGCCTTTTTCTCTCCATAAATTAAAACCCAGGTCTGGTGAAACCTCTGGGGAGAAAGGGGGTAGCTCCAGTAGAATAGACTGAGCTGCACACTTGAGCAGACTTGCTAGACCATTATGGACTGTTTCTGCTGGTGTTTTTGAATGTTTGTATGATAGAAATTTTGTGTAAACTGGGTTGTCCCATATTGATAACATATTTTAAATGAAACCATTTATGCACAGACTCTGTTCACAGTTAGATTAGTTTCCAAGGTTGTGTGTGGAATTGTATGTGTTACATGATCATGCTGGATACTGGGTTACATGTTATGACATGAACTGAGCAAAATATAAAGAACTATCTAATTGGACATTTGAGTTTGAGAAGGTTTGGTTAATGTGAGTGCCACACTCATTGAGTTCTGATGAAAAGGCACAGTCCAGAGTTTGTACATGCCTAATTTAATTGTAACTTATGTGTGAGTCCACATACCTTAGTGGTTGTTTGCTTTTGAAAGCAGTGTTCAAACAAAGTCACCTTGTCAATGCCTGACATAGAATTTGCTTTTGATGTGGGTTCATGAGGACTTTCATGTGTGGCAGCTACACCACTACAAATAGAATGACAGCATGTTCAGATTCTGTCTATCATTCCCTGAACATGCTCTAGTTACAAGTACAAATCAGTTGTTTGCATGCAACATTTTCAGGTTGGCAGTAAAAGGCCTGATTGTGTCATTTTGACATGCTACAGCGATAAAAACCTGTCCTTGGAATTAGTTTTCCATACTGAGGTGATTAAAGGTTCTGTGTGGATTGTTTATGGCTTTCAGGTGGTCCATACCTTTTGTCTCCAGTAAATAAAAAATAATCATGTAGTATTGTGTACTTCAGAGCCAGAGAATAGGGGAGAGGGGCTAGGTAAGCCTAGTGTGGGTTCTTTGGGTACCAAAGAAAAATTGATTGACTTTGCAAGGGGCCTGGCTGCTCGGAGGTCATGAGGAGGAGGGTTTGTGGGAGCTTGAAGTGCAGGCAGTGCAACCAGTGACACCATCTTATTTTTCTGTGAACTTTCTTTATTAAAAGTTTTCAGGTTTCAGATTGCTTAAACGAAAGTACCACAAACAATTACATTAGACAATACAAGTAATTCCCGCCTTCCAAGCAGTTAAAAGAAATTTGTATGATACAGCAGTGTCAAATTATATAGTACATTACGTTATGCCAGTTTGTGAACCATGTCACAGTCATGATGCCATTTTGAGGGTCTACATGTGACTGCCTATCACTAATCAAGATTTTGCAGTCCTTTTTTAAAATCCCCCCTCTAGCCAATGACTTAGGAGAATGAGGACCATGAAGCAAGAGGATGGCATCTACAGGGGTATCCATATGGTATTCCACATGTCTACACAGAACTCAGATTGTTTAGGACCCAACATGAGGTAAGACACCAGTTCCTCCCATTGAGGGAGACTCTGGTTTGTCATTGTCATTATGTGTAACTTGTGATGCAGGTCAGACCACACTGTAAGAGCACAACAGTGTCCTTAAATTGTGGGTCTCATAGGTTCACCCTATCTAGGGCTCCCTAATAGAGTGGTCTTGGGGGAGGCTTGGACAAGTCCATGGAACAAGGAGATAGAGAGGGAGAACTACTAGAATGATTATTGAGGAGTACTAGAATTAGAAGGTGTGTACTACAACTCAGGCATATTGGGGGAACCCAGATTCCATGGTTTTAGGGAGGATGAAGAATGGAGGAGGATGGAGGATGGCAATGTAGTTGGTGAGTGGGAGGGGAACTAATGTATTGCAACAGCTGTTGGGCAGCCATTTTCAGAGGGGTACTCCAGAAGAGAGGCTGCTGCCCACTGTACAATAGATTTCAACACTCCCTATGGGACTGGCTGCTGCAGTGAAGGATGAATTAGACCATCTCTCTACCAGACCCAGGTGAGGGCAGAAGCAGACAGCTGCTGGTCTGGTTCCACAACAGATACCAAGGGTCCAAACTTTGGGGGAGGGGGGGTGGAGAGTAGTTTGCAGTGGGGGTAAACATAGAAACAAGAAAGTGACGGACAAAAAAAATATCTGAACAGACTATCTAGTCTGTCCCAAGATTCTGTACTTTGAGATGCTCTAGTCTCAATCCTCCATCTTGGTCACCTCTTCCCCCTCAGCATCCCATTTGATAACTCATTTTTATTCATACCGCTTCCTCTGGGACCTTGCTATTGTCTTTGCTTCCACAGTCTTGTCAGGAAGTTTGTTCCACCCATACACCACCCTTTCAATGAAACATTACTTCCAATGTTCTTTCTGAACCTTTCTTCCTCTCCAGCTTGAGAGCACACAGCCTGGGTGATGCACTGTTTCTTAATTTGATTGCTGTGTCCACTCTGTTAGAGACTTTTAAGTTCATAAAATAACTTATCATGCCCCCTGTCTACCTTCTATCCTCCAGTGAATACATGAAT
This sequence comes from Neoceratodus forsteri, assembly GCA_016271365.2. NCBI lineage: Eukaryota > Metazoa > Chordata > Ceratodontiformes > Ceratodontidae > Neoceratodus > Neoceratodus forsteri. The sequence continues at coordinate 766,765,686 of CM028132.1, forward strand.
ACATTTTTCTACTGGATGATGCAGGTAGTGGACCAGGGGTGTGTGGTGGATGTGTCCTATCTGGATTTCAGTAAGGCCTTTGACACTGTACCCCATAGGAGGCTGGTCAACAAATTGGATAGCATTGGGGTAGGGGTCAAAATAACAAGATGGGTAGAAAACTGGTTGGTAGATTAGAGTCAGAGGGTGGTGGTGAATGGGGTGTACTCAGGGATCAGGCAGGTGAGGAGTGGAGTTCCCCAGGGATCAGTGCTGGGACCCCTGCTGTTCAATATCTATGTATAGAACATTGCAGACAGACTGAAAGGGAGGGTGGCCCTCTTTGCAGATGACACAAAAATCTGTAACAGAGTTGACTCCATTGGGGGGTGGATGACATGAGAAGGGACCCGAGAGTACTGGAGGAGTGGGCGGAGACCTGGCAGCTAAAATTCAACACCAAGAAGTGTGCTGTTATGCACCTGGGACACAGGAACCAAAGGGCTGAGTACATGATGGGAGGGGAGAGAGTCAGGGTGACAGAGAATGAGAGGGATCTAGGGGTAACAGTCTCCAGCAACCTCAAGGTAGGGAAGCAATGCTTAAGGGTGGTGGAGAGGGTGTATGGGATGCTGGCAAATATCAGCAGGAGGATCACCAGCAGGTGTAGGGAGGTTCTGGTGCCCTTGTATCAAGCCCTGGTGAGATCACACCTCGAGTATGGTGTCCAGTTTTGGAGGCCTTACCTGTGCAAGGATATAGACTCGATTGAAAGGGTTCAGCGAAGGGTGACCAAGATGGTGCAGGGGATGAAGGGCAAACTGTACAAACAGAGATGCAAGGAGTTGGGGCTATATACAATGGAGACCAGGAGGGAGAGGGGGGACATTATCGAGACCTTTAACATAACAAGAGAGCATGGACTGAGACTCCAGGGGGAGCAATGTGAGAGGTCAATTTTTCATGGAGAGGATGGTGGAGAACTGGAATGGGCTTTGGGAGGAGGTGGTGAATTCAGAGACTGTAGAGGGATTCAAGATTGCTTGGAACAGAAACATTTATTTATTTATTTTAATTTTGTTGACCGTGAGGGTCCACTGAGACAAACACGTCCCTTTTTCAGTGACGTCCCAGGGGAACAAATGCATTCCTAGTACAGCAAGGTACAATACAAAACCTAAAAGGTAACACAAAAATAATGGAAAGTATGAATACAATAGAGTAGTACTTTGAGTATAGATACAATGAAACAAATAAGAGCATATAATCATAACACAAGTGTAGACAAAAAAAGAACTTAAGGTATAGTGCTTTAGGGTAGTGGTACAAAATAGGCAAAATTTACACAACAGATTGTACCCAGCATGTACTCAGCCCTTTGGTTCCTGTGTCCCAGGTACATAACCGCACACTTCTTGGTGTTGAATTTTAGCTGGCAGGTCTCCGCCCACTCCTCCAGTACTCTCAGGTCCTTTCTCATGTCCTCCACCCCCCCCCCCCCAAGGGAGTCAACTCTGTTACAGATTTTCATGTCATCTGCAAAGAGGGCCACACTCCCTTTCACGTGGTGCTAAGGGGAAGGGGGGTGTCTCAAGTTATGGTAGGTTGGGTTAGTGGGGTAGGGGGCAGTCTAGATGGGTCATGAGGTCCTTTTCTGCTGTCATCTTCTATGATTCTATGTTTTATTTATTTATTTATTTATTTTATTTAGTTTTTGTTAACCGGGTAAGTGCGCTAGTCAGCAAGTGACTGTTTTCAGGCACGACCCGGGGGACTTAAGACTTTTCAGTCTGTTATCCACCTTGCCCTGCTGACCATGGGTCATCTTCATAGCCTTTTTTTGCAGTGTCTCTAATCTATCCATGTCTTTCCTTAGGTTGGTGCCGTAGAACTGGATACAGTATTTCTGATGTGGTCTCACCAGTGATCTATACAGAGGAGATATCATCTCCCCATTTCCTGCTAGTAATCTCTCTCTCTCTTTATGCATCCCAGCATTTTGAAAGCCCTCCTATATAACCCGTTACACTGAGAAGCCTGCTTTAATTTACTGCTGATCACCACTCCCAAATTCCTCTCCTCCTCTGTGCATGCTATTGGTATCCCATCGATCTAGTACACTATGGCTGAATGTTTCCCTCCTATGTGCATCACCTTGCACTTTTTTGGCATTAACATTCAGCTGCTAAATACTGGGCCATTATTCCAGTCTCCTCACATTGTGTTTCATAATGTTAATCCCTCCTTCACTTTTGACCTTCCCATAGAGCTTGGTATAATCTGCAGGCAGGCTCATCTTGCCCTGGATAGCCTCTCTGATGTCACAGATATACTGTACATATTAAACATGAGGTGTCCAGGACCAACCCCTGTGGTACCCACTATTCACTGCCCCATTCTCCGAGAATTTCCATTTAGAACTGCCCTCTGAGTTCTGTCAGCCAGTTTTTGAACCATATAGTTATTTCTTCCCCCATCCCCAGAACACTCACCTTCTTAACCAGTCTCTTATGAGGCACAGAGTCAAAGGCTTTGCTTAAGTCCATGTATAGCACATCCACTGCCTTGCTTCTGCTTGTAATTTGTGTCAATGCATTAAAAAGTCAATTAAGTTAGTCTGACATGACTGACCCTTTCTGAATCCATGCTGGTTCCCATCCATTCTGCCTTTTTCCTCTAAGAATGTGATTATCTCCTGTCTTCAGAAGTTCCCCCACTATCTCTGTCAGGCTCACCAGCCTGTACTTTCCCAGATTTTCTCTGTCGCTCCCTTTTAATAAAGGAACCACATTTGCCATCCACTACTCTACTCTTCAAGCGCTGCATATGTTGCTACTTATTCTCCAAAGAGGACTCCCAGTGGCTCAGCTATCACCTGATTAGTTTCCTTCAACACCCTAGGGTAACCTCCCCCCAGCTGGCTGTAGTGATTTATTGGTCTTTAGGATCTCTAGTCCCTTTAGTACCCACTCCCTTGTTATCCTCTCCAGGTCAAATCTATCCCCTGTATCCCCCTAGAATTTCCTCCTGCTGTTAGGGAGTAGGCCTGCCTCATTGACTGTGAACACAGAACAAAAGTATTCATTTAGTATACCTGCATGCTCAACATAATTATCAGTACTCACACCAACCTTTTGTAACCTAGCTGTCAGCATAGCAGGTTATCAGGACCCTCAGAACAGGTGCGAGTGTTTGAGGCTATGCTGTAAATAAGTTGCCAAGATAAGTGCACTTATAGGGTTAAGCTTACCCTCGCTTTCAAGGTTATGAAATGTGTTCTGTAAATGTTAAAGAGAATTGCTATGCATCCTGTTCCTGCAATGTGCTGACATGTTTGTGACAGTATGTCTAGGTGCAAGCCTTGCACCTCTATTGCCCATGGTTGGGAGAGTTCCTAGGCAACATTTCTTACCTATAAGGGACATATAAATAGGGACTTCTGTCTGCCAAAAGTAGTTCTTTGTGTATGTGTTCCTGGTTCCCTAGTCCAGGGTACTGTAAGCAATTCCAGCTTTAGTACCTACAGGTGCGCTTCTCCAGCTGTGACCTGCTGGAGGGGGGCCTCGGGATAATGGCATGGTTCCTGGGTCTAAGTGGCACTGGCCTCCTTCAGTGTGGGTCTCCTGAGGCTTAGGCCCTTGCAGGGGTCCAAATTCAGGGACAGTGCGGGATGTTGGGGACTCTCCCTCGAGAGGGTCTCCTGATGGCATCCGACCATATCATCCTGCTTCTTGTAACAATGGAAAGTGCGGCAGGTGGCCTGTGCTGGTAAGGGACTCTGGCCTAAGACAAGAGGCCTGCTCTGGCTAGTGATGAGTGATCAGTGCAGCTGATGAATTTGAGAAAGCTGCTGATTGCTGTGACCATAAGGTACTGACTTCAACACCCATGGAGGCATGGGGCCTGGGGCAGACTGCCAGGGTAGCCGCTTAAACTACCTCATGTTCTATGCATCTGTGTGATCAAAAGGGTATATCCCTTCTTCACCCCTACACCAAGCAACATTGGTACTCACCTGCCATGCAGGGCTTGGCATAGTCTGATTCCCTGATTCTTCTCGAGGTTATGTAACTGTGTATATCCCAGAGTGTCAACGGAAGTAAATGGGGAACGTAAAGGGCTGGAAAGCATGGAATTTGTTCTGCAAATGTGTTTAAAGTAATCAATCTGCTAATCAGAATCAAACTCATAGCCGGGTAGCTGTTAAGACATGTACCATGGCTGTAATCAGTGTTGATTTGGGTGGGCCTATAATCAGGAGCTACGGTAACAATTTCCCCATATGATAATCTGGGTGTGCACCTGCTTCTGTAAATAAATGTTTGGTGTTTTGGAAAGCAATGTCTATCTGAAAGTGTCATACCCTGTGTTCGAGTGTTCCCTGCAAGGGTACAGTGTTCAATCTACAATGCAAACCACTAATGCAAACTGAAAATAGAAGTATGGTGCAGTAAAAATACAAATAAGCTGCTCATGCAAAGCTGAAAGTGAAGCTGTTCAATTTACAGTTCAAATGAGTTATGATCTACTCCATGTTGCCTTTTTGAGGAGAAAATATTTACAGTGTGTGGTGTAAGTTAAATCTATTTTTTGGTCAACAAAGGTGGCCCTATTTTACCTTGGGGCCAGAAGGGTGATGATGAAGATGGCGAGTAACGAAGAGCTAGGGCTGAGTCCTGCTGTGGGGTGGCTCCTGGAGGCAATTTAAGCATGGCACTCCAGGAGAACCCAAAGTCTAATTCAAGTTTGGATGAAGAGGAGGAAGAAATGAAGATGCACCACACATGGTGCCCAGGCAGCACTGGCATGCCAGGTAATGGGACAGTTATGGATTATCCTCCATTCTTGCAGTGAGGAGGCTGCAGAATGAAGAAGGTAAGTGGTCCTCCTCCCTTATCTGGGCACAGAAAACTCAGGATGGCAAGAAGAGCCATACTGTTCTGCAATGTCAGGTGCTGGCTCTTGGTGGAACTGTACTATATATACCCCTAGACACGAGATTCACCCCTGAGATTATTATCTTCTCCTCCTTATCACCATAGAGACTGTGGGAGAGCAGAAGACAGGGTCTGGTTACATGACCTTATCCTTCTTATGTTATCCATTGTCTTTTTCCTTTTACTAAGGTATCTAAAAAAGGATTTGCAGTTTTCCATGACCCTTTCTGTTAGTCTCAATTTTGCCTTTGCCTCCCTGGTGTGCTTTTTTACTTATACACAGTTTCTCCTTATACCTCTTTCTGTTTGCCTCACTCTGTTCCTTGTTGTAAGCTCCGAATGCCGCCCTTTCTGTCTCTAATACCTTGCCTTACCTGCCCATCTAACCATTTGGATTTCCTATATCATTTAGACTTTTTTGTAGTTTTGACAAAATCTTGGGTGTTCTCTGTAATAGCCTTTTTTAATGCTGCCTACTTCCTCTTCCCCCCCCTTGATCTTGTGGGGGTCTTTGAATCTTTCCTGTATTTTCTCCTCCATTTTTATAAAGTCCACTTTCCTAAAGCCTAGTGCTCATGTGTCAATGGCCACTTGTTCCAACACCAATTCATTGCTGAATTTTGACATGCAATAGTCACTCTGGCTAACTGGAGCCTCTACTTTAATGTAGGGGTGGGCAAAACAAGGAAGGTTTTAGTTCTGGTTTTATTTTTGCTAAATCACCCATGGTTTTGGTTCTGGATTTGGATTCATGGTCAGTATTTATTATTATTTATTTTATTTAAAGTTGATAACTGGGAAAGGCACCATGAGCAGGGCTCATTTCCAGGTGTGACCCGGGGAATGGTGTTATAGATGGATAAGACAAATAACAACAACAACAAAAAAAGTATGAGATCAATATATAATTCATCCTTTCCTTCAGTTTTAAAATATAACAAAAAACTAAAAATGGTGAAAGAAACATGTCAACAATTACACCCCACCCTACAAGTCAGGGGCAACTCAAATGTTGAAGCACAATACCCACTCCAAAGCAATGGCTACAAGTCAGGGACTACTCATATACCAGAACACTACCCCCCCATACAAAAAAATGACTATAAGTCACGGGATACTGGAATACCAGAGCACTACCCTCACAAAAAACAAACAGTGGGTATGATACAAACCTGAGGCTACTTAAATAGTGGAGCACAACCCCACACCCCAAACCCCACACCCCAAATGACTGCAACCAAGACTGCTTAAATACTGGAGTGCTACTATCCCCCCAAAACTGGCTATCAACCTGGGGCTGCTGAAATGACAGGAACTACCACCACCCCACAAAAAACAGTGGTACAAGCCAGAGGCTATTCAAATCTCCAAGTCCATATACAACACCACTAAATGTTTTTATTTTTTAATTGAGGTTTCCTAACAAAAATGTTATGTTTTCCCTGCTGTTTGTTTCAGAGGACATTTGTTTTTGTGAAGTGTTTCTTACTCATTTTTGTATTCCCCAGCAAACTTCAGGTGAATGTTTAATGCCAGGTCAGCATGGCTGGACCCCCAAACATATAGCGTGGATTGGACATGAGTCTGCATCGACCTGCCTTTTACCCCCCTTGCCTTCTTTGCCCTTTACTCCACTTTGATCAGCAGTGAGCCATAACATTTATTTATTTTTTTTGCTTTACTGACTGTCCTGATATGAGCTGTTTGTCTGCACTCCAACCACCCTCTGCTGAGTGCCACTGAGCTCCCGATTGTCAGTCCCAACCAGACATAGAAACTAGAAACATAGAAATCGATGGCAGATAAGGACCGCCAGGCCCATCCAGTCTGCCTGCTCTCCTTGCTTACTGTAAAAGTCACAGACCCTACTTGATCTCAGGCTTTACCTCCTTGTTCCTTTTGCTAGGGTTCCCCTATGCCTATCCCATGCATTCTTGAATTCCCCAGCTGTGTTTGCCGACCTACTGTATTTTGCTGTGTAGGATCAATAGCACAGACTGGCTGCACATCACAGTGTTACATACACTGTACTAGTGCATGCACATACTTTCCTACAAATTGTGGGATACAGATGGCAACAAATTTCCTATGGCCAAGGACCTTTCTTGTACTGTGTGCTGCATTATGCACTTGTGCAGGGCTGTGTCATCCATGTGATAAGGTGTTTTGGACTCAGGTCAGAGTAGAAAGGACTATACAGCCTGATCATAAGGAGAGGGAGTGGAGCAGCATGCCATCACGTTGGGTATGCAACAATTGTCAAAGCAGACAGGCGTGACTATTAAAAAAAAAAAAAACAACAAAAACATTACCAAGCCAAAATCTGAGCTGAACTTCCAAAGTTCAGCTTGGATTAAAGCAAAACAGAATCTCCCAAGTACAGGTAGGCTCTTTTTCTCCAGTGAGGTTCTGCACACCTTTACGTTAATGTGCCTAAGAGCATCCTGATTGGACCTCACCTGGCCAGGTATTGTCTAAAATGTTATATACATTTTTACACCTTGTTTTATTTCTGAATTATGTTCACTTGCAAAGCATACAGATATAATGGTATCAGTCTGAAATGTGAAAGGGCTTTGTGGGGGGGGTGTCCCTCCTCCACATATCACAGCTTCGGAATACTGAATCTCCTCCCTAATTCCACCCACTCTCTGCCTTTCTCCTCCTTTTCCCTTTGAAGCTATTGCCCAATAACAGGGATTGAAAATGCAAGGTAGAGGGTCTTCTCGTGCAATCCCTAAGTTCTGCTTGAAACCTTATCCCTGCTTTCCCATCCACAGATGTGCTACTGTTTACTTCTGTTATGTGCTATGTGCTGCTGTTTAGTACTTTGTTTTTCAGGTGATGGCAGAGATATTGCACAACCAAAATGATCTGCATACCCATGACACAGTGCTTGCAACTCCTGGAATTAATGTATTCTGCTACAAATGCAAGTAAAACAGATGTTCTAATATGTTCCTGCACCCATTGATTTCTTTAGGTAAAGAGCTGTGTTACTCTGCTTACCTGTGTTTTGAACACTAAAATTAGAGCATTTTCCTTAGTAAAACATAAATAAACAAGGATTGGCACATATACCACTATTCCAGGAACTGAGCTGAATTTGTTTGCTTGCAAAGCAAGGAATACATTGTATTAGTCTGAACTGTAAGAGGGCTGTTGGGGTGTGTGCTTTTTCCTTACCAATCATTGCATCAGACTACTGACTTTTCCCCCAACTTTCCCCACTCTTTGCCTTTTTCCTTCTTTTCCCTTTGAAGTCCTTGACCAGTCACAATGTTATGAGTGAATCAACCTCGTCATTTGCAAGTCACGACTATTGCTCTATCATAGCTTGTATTCTTAATTGTTCCTTTTAACTGCTGCGCTATCTATGCCCAGTCAGGCTAGGTGGAATTTATCTTCTGCCAGTGAAATTGTGATTTAATTTCCCTTGAAACTGCACAAAATTTTTGTGAACATTTCACAAACTTTCACCAAAATTGTGATTTCAGTTACTGTATTTTCATCTAACTTAAAAAGTGTTTCTCCACACTACACCAAATTTGGGTGATGATTTAACCAAGGTCGATATAGAAATGTACCAAGTTTCAGATCTCTTATCTTTAAAGGTGACCTATAAGCCTCCAAACATTTGGAAATTTCTAAATTGCATTTCATAATTGTGCAAACTGCAAAATTTTAAGGTCCTGTAACTTTAAAACTAGAGAATGGAATATTACCAATTTTGTTAGGTTCATTGACCCTAAATATTAGGCTTTGAGGCCACCCTGAGGCCTAGCAGTACAGCATCGCACTGCCATGCTGATGATCTAGGTTCAGAAGGGAGCCTGGGAAGTCACATTGGGAGGCAGGCCATGGTGGAGACAGCTGCTGCTCAGTAGTGCATCTCGGTTGGGGAGGGTTGCAGTAGGTTCAACCAACACTGCCACCCTGCAACTGGGCCAGGGAGCTTGCTCCTGCTGCAGAAGAAACTATGGCTGTGTAAGGCTAACAGAGGCACCTGTGGCTGTTTGAGGCTAACAGAGGCACCATCCCCACCAGAAATAATGGCTGGTTTCAGCTTGACCAGGGTATATCCTTTGAACACATTATATCCCTGAGAGATTAGCTGCCAGCCAGGAGAAAAACTAATATGGAAAAAAAAAGGCTGTGTTTATCAACTCTCTAACCTTTTGCTCAAAGTCTGGTCAAGTTATAAGCAGCCAAATATTCCAAAATAACATCAGTAAAATTAAAGTTGAATTTCATGACCTTTTGTGAAATTCCAGGATTCCCTGAGGGGGATTCCATCTTCTGCACTAGCAGTCTGGTGCTGAGCTCAGCCAGCCGCAGGGTGCTCCCCAGCCTGCCCTTAAGAGCAAGATTGCAGATACGCTTCAGGAAAGCAGCTCCAGTCCAGCTTGCTAGACGTAAACCCAATTGGTGGATGGGGCCTGAAATTACAGGCAGATTCAGTACTCCATCTCTCCCTGACTGGCTTCAGCTCCTGGAGATTTGAACTGCTTGGCACAGTCCCCTGGAGCTCATCTGTCTGCTGCCTAAATTTCTTTTTTCCTAATGTCTGCAACTAAATCTGTGATGTGTCTTTGTGCCCACTGCTGAATTTGAGTTGTTAGTGTAGGGAACTACAACCCCTTTTTCCCATTTTTCCATTTGTAGTTTATACTGATCTGCCACTAGAGGCATCTTATTTTTTCTATTAGTCCTCCAACCTTGCCTCTGTCTTTTCCTGTTCTAATCACCTTATCCCCTGCCTTGTTCTCACTTCTAGCATATTGTACTCTGAAGAAAAAAAAAAAAAAACTACTCCACAGCAGCAGTCACACTCACTGAAGGTCAGTTATTCCCCTTACCCCCCCCAATAGAAATAGCAATGGGCATCATGGCTATCACACTCAGCCTACTCATGGTTACCTTTCTTGCCCTGCCCACATCCCATCCTGCCCCCACCCTCCACCCTGAGCCCCACCCCTCTACCACCCCACAGCAGCCAACCCCTCCACCCTGGACACCCCTATTTTTCCACGGCACCCACCTCCAACCAATACCCCTTGCCCCCAGGACACCCTAGGTCCATCCCTTCCTTGCCATACCTACCATCCGCGCCCTACCCATCCCTTGTACCCCCACTAGTAGGACCCGCATCGGTATCTGGCTAAAGGACCTGGTTACCACAGACCGCTCATCAGATTAATTGCTCTACTCCTTTTGCTCTCCGGGAACATACACCCCAACCCCAGGCCATTGTCAACTAGTCACCCCACACCCCACTCTAGTACTGGCCTCAGCATTGCATCCATGAATATTTGCAACCTCCTAAAAAAATCCTCCGCTCTCCAGTGCTGGGCTGTACAACACCGTCCTGATGTTATAGCACTAGTCGAGACCTGGCTCTCAAGAAAAAATCCCGACTCGGTTATCTCCATCCCTGGCTACACTCTGTTCAGGGAAGACTGTATAGGAAAACATAGCGGCTGGTGTGCAGTCTTTATGTGTGACAAACTTTTAGGCCATGTTCTTCCTGCCCCCAAGCTCAGTTTTAGTGCCCAAGCCCTCACCCTCAAGGTTGCCCCTGACCCAGCCAGGGGCCCTCTTTTTCTCACAGTCTCTTACATACCCCTGAGGGACCAGGGACCAGCTGTCCACTCCCTCATTGATTACCTCACCACACTCCCACACAAGGTGGAGCAGCTCATCCTAGGTGACCTTAATGTCAATTGGCTGAGTACCACTGCCCCCCATATCAGGGACTTCTTCGCTGTCCTAGATATGACCCAACTAGTTACCTCACCCACTAGATTTAACCGGTCAGGCGCCTCCAGCACCCTCCTAGATGTCATTCTGTCGAACCATCCCAATAAAATCAGGGATATTAATGTTCTACCAGACTCTCTTAGTGACCACTCTCCTGCCGTCTGCCACTGGTCATCCCCCACACCAAAACCAGTGTCCCAGGTCACCTCGTGCCGGCGCTTTCACCCCAGGGGTCTCAGACAGCTAAAAACACACCTAGCCCAGCTTGACTGGTCCCCAATCCTACTTGCAACAGATATTTCCTCTGCCCTAGCCTATTTCTCCAGTGCCTTCAGCAAGGCCTGCGACCTTTTTGGCCCCCTGACCAGAATCCATACCAAAAAACACAATGCCTCATGGATCTCCCCATCCCTCATCCAAACACTGAAACAAAGAGATAATCTCTGGCATATTGCTGTTGAGACAGACAAACTGGCTGACAGACAAGCCTATAATGCAGCACGTAACAAGTGCACTGGGGCTATAAGGCAGGCTAAGGCCAAATATTATTAAGCCACCCTTGAATCCACTTGGGGCTCATCCCGTGCCTTCTGGGACAATATGAAAGAGCTCAATGGAAAGACAGGCTCCCCACCACCATCACTACTCTCCATAGACGGTACCGTCACTACTGATCCTCCACGCATAGATGAGTGCCTCAATATGGCTTTCTCAGATCTAAGCTCTGTCCTCCCCAACTACTTTTTCGACCCTATTCCTGCCTCCACCCCCCACCTCGGATCACCCCCCTTTCTACCTGCGTGCCATATTACCCCTTGAAGCCAGGCCTCATTTGCAAAAAAACCTTAGCCAGCAACAATCCCAGCTGTGATCCCCTTGACTCCAGGATTCTCCGATTAGTTCTAGATACCGTTCTAGCCCCTCTCATCAACCTTTTAAACCAGTCACTATGTCTTGGTCAATTTCCCAGTGCCTGGAAAATTGCAGAAATCACCCCTATCCATAAGAGTGGAGATAGAACCTCCCCTAACAATTTCAGGCCCATCTCCATTCTCCCCCCTCTCTCCAAAGCACTAGAAAAAATAGTGGCCATTCAGCTCTCTGAGTCTCTGGCCAAATGCAACCTGCTGTGTCCAGAGCAACATGGATTCCCCCCTAGACACAGCACCACTACAGCCCTCCTGGAGTTCTCCCAGCACCTCCACTCTGCTGTCGACTCTGGTCATGTTGTGGGTGCAGTTTTCATTGACCTCTCCAAGGCCTTTGACACTGTCTGTCACCCCCTCCTACTTGACTCCCTCCACCAACTTGGCTTCTCCCCTAGCCCACTGGCTTGGTTTACCAGTTACCTCTCTGCCAGATCACAGCATGTGAAGGTAAAGGGCACCCTATCCAATACCCTGCCCATTCGCTCAGGGGTCCCCCAGGGTTCTATCCTGAGCCCTGTTCTGTTCAGCCTATTTCTCAATACCCTTCCCAGCTCCTGCTCGAGCAGTATGGTACTCTACGCCAATGATGCAGTTCTCCTTGCCTTCCACCCGGACCCCCCATCTCAATAGGAATCCCGGCAGCACACATTCAACCAAGCCGAAAAGTGGTTCTTTGGCCACCGGCTGGTCATTAACCTCAAAAAAAACCAAATCTATGCTTTTTTCGCATCACCAGAATAAGGCCAAAAATGCCCCCCTCTGCATTCTCCCCAGTAATGCTCACCCTCTCGAGCAGGTGTCATCCTACAAGTACCTGGGCATCACCTTCGACTCGGCTCTTACATTCCACACCCACATCAATACCCTGTCCTCAGCCATAAACTCTTGGATTGACCTTCTCTGTCGCCACAGAGATTGCCTCCCCCAAACCGCCCTCTGACTGGCCATCAACTCCTCCGTCCTGTCCCTAGTGGACTACGGCCTACCTATCTACACTTCAGCTGACAATATCGCCCTCACCAGAATCCAGACCTCAATAAACAAGGCCTGCAGGCTTCTGACCGGTGCATCCCTCCACACCCATACTTGCCTGCTGTATTCCACCGCCAACCTGCTCACCTTGGAGGAGCGCCTGCGCTACCAAACTTGCTTACTTGCCAAAAAATCCCTGCTAGGACTCTCTTCTCCCCAAGGGTCACTGCATCCTTGCAGCTTGCATCCCCATCCATTGCCACCCATAGCTCAGTTAAGGGCCACCTTTCTGGTGCCCCATGCAAGACCTAGCCCAAGGTCATCCTACCGTGCCCCCCATGGTTCAAGCTCCTCCCGCTCTCTGTCACTAAGTCTACCAAAATTGGTCCCTTTAAAGTCGCTGTCCATAACCACCTCTTTGCGCCCGGCTGTAGTTGCCTCTTAATCAACCTAATGTTGGGCCTATCTCGTTTCTTGCCCATAGCCTTGACAATGTCCGTTGGACTGCTTCCCCCTTTCTTTTTTTTTTTTTTATATGATTGCTATTTACTGCATGTAACTTTATCCCGTAAACCACTGTTATATTGTGTTATTTTTGTTATCTGTATTGCACCTGTATGTTAGCACTGTTGTATCTCGCACTGTAACCATGTCTACCCTCCCTGCGACGAGGTGCCTTTGTAAATGAGTCCCTGACTCAAAGGTTGTAAATCCGACTTTCAAAATAAATGAATAAATAAATAAATAAATAAATTGTGGCATGTTGTGATACTTTTGTTAAAGTCATGTCCATATATTTTGCCCAGTTGTACACTTGCATTACCATTTTAGGGGACGGTAAAGGCTGGGTAAAGTGGCAATAAGGTAACATTCATAGGAGGCTCCATAGTAAAAGTATAGTGCTGTCAAGTGTCAGGTCACTATGTGGAGTGACGAACCATGAAGAACAGTCATGGATATCACTGTGCACTAGCATGAACTCTTGCAATATGCCAGATAACCACTAGAGTTCACTGGTTTAATGACTTGTGGAAGCACATGCACATGCAACATTGTTTCCGTAAAATGCCACCTGCAGACTCTTCAACAGCCCTATTGATAACAATGTATATTTTTACTATTTGAAAACAGTGGCACCAAGTGACACCAAGCCTTACAACTAGCTGTGACTTATGCCATTGTGACAGAAGTATCTGGATATCTTTACTCATGATGGAGCGTGATGCTAGACATCACAGTCGCAGGAGTGTTAGAGGGGTATTACAGGGTCATAAGGTTAGTGTAGGTAAGGTGAGTCAGTGGTGATAAGTACTTTGTGAAAGTTAAGTTCCACAAGTGGGATTCTAATGGCATTACCTAGCATGTGTGCATGCATTTTTGAGAAATGTCGCCAGTTAGTAATTTCTAAAGTATCCACAATAAATTTTAACTTACTAAACCACATTTATCCAGCTAATAAGATTCCAGGATGTATTTACTTTGGTATGCATGCAAACATCCAAATATTTTGAAAATGTTTACACAGTTTAAGAAATAAACTGTGACATTTTGAACTCCTGTAACTTACAGTTTACACAACCAATTACCTCCTATTTAGCAGTTTCTATGACTTTTCCAAGAAAGCATTCTTATTAATTTTCAGTTATCTCCAAAGGTGGCTAAGTTGAAAGCATAGAAATAGTTTCAGAATTTGAGCCCCTATGACTTCACCACCCCTCATTTGAATCTCATGAAACATGGCATCTGCATCTTCCAAACCATATGCATGCCACCTTTTAGATCGCTATTTGTAATACTGACTGAGTTATGACGAATTAAAAATTGTGGAACATTCTGCAAAATTTCATAGAATTGCGTGGAATTTCATGGAAGTTCTGTGAAATCCGAATTTGCTAATTTCATCCATCCCTAATGCCCAGCAGCTGCACAGCAAATACAAGTCAACATCTGGCACTGACCAACTTTTCTTTATTTATTTGAAAACTGGTAATTGTGAAAGGTAGACTGAACCAATGCTCATTTCCAGGTGCTACCCTGGGGGGAGGAAATGGAAAATACAATAATAAACACATACACAGTATTGATGATTGGTACAAAGCAAAATGCAAACAGAGTGCAATTTAATAAGTACAGGTGAACGTACAAAGGAAACAGAGCTAAGCAAAGTTACAGTGAGCAACTTTGACATGCAAATAAAGAGACCAAGGCATGTGGAATGAATGGCAGGGCAGATGCAGAAAAGAAAGAGGCCTGATGCAGGCTGAGGTGGAACCCAGAAAGGCATGGTAAGGGCTCCAACAGGGAAGGCTCGGGGAGGGGGGGGGTGAAGGGAGCAGGTAGGGGCAGAAAGGAGCTTTAGGTGCTGCGTAAGGGAGGTGGGGAAGGGTGAGAGATGGAGAGAGGAAGGGAGCAGGTTCCAGAGGAAGGGAAAGTGATGAGAAGCTGACTGTCCAGCAGAGGAGTGAGGGTGGGGAAGGAAGAAGATATGATGATCCTTGGTGCGGAGGGAGTATAAGGCAGAGGGAATGGGGGAGAGGAGTGATCACAGGTAAGAGGGCATAGACCCAAACCAGAATTTGGAGATGAGGGAGGCACGGTGTCCCGTGATAACAGTGACTTCGGAAATAGCGAGGACAAAAATGGTGATGACTACAG
Organism: Neoceratodus forsteri; assembly: GCA_016271365.2. Taxonomy (NCBI): domain Eukaryota; kingdom Metazoa; phylum Chordata; order Ceratodontiformes; family Ceratodontidae; genus Neoceratodus; species Neoceratodus forsteri. The sequence continues at coordinate 766,780,918 of CM028132.1, forward strand.
AAACGATGACTGGGGATTTCCTCCCCTCCCTGAGTTGCACCCCTCTGGAGTTGTAATCCTAAGTAAGGGTGTGTGTGGGGGGGACAAAGCCCCCCACAGATACAAATGTCACCGAATCTGCAATCACCCAAGTTCCCTCGTTGTTTTAACACGTCGCCGTTAAATTTTCGCTCATTTGACGTGGTACTGGGAGGCACATTGGAATCATATGACAATGTTTGTAGTTTTTTGAGTTTATATTTTGAATGCAGTGCTATCTTAGTTTATCCATCTAGTACTATCTTTCCCCTTGTAGCTTCCTTCATTTCTATATGACAAGGGTGACTGAATGTCAGTGACTGGTCATAAGGGTTGGGCAGAGAAAGGGGTAAATCAGGCAGAAGCACTGAATGAGTACTTCTATTCTGTATTCACGAGGGAGAAAGGAGGGCAGCTACTGCAGGGGATGGGCAGGGGGGAGAGGGGTAACCAATGGGGTGATCACTGAGGGTAGGGTATTGGAGGGGTTAAAGGCTCTGAGAGCGGATAAGGCACCAGGACTGGATGGCATGTACCCCAGGGTGTTGAAGAAAATGGCCAAGATCCTGGCTGGACCACTGGTGGAACTGTTCAATACCTCCCTGGACACAGGGTGCATGCCACATGACTAGAGGATGGCCCACGTGGTACCCATCCATAAAAGTGGAACAAGGATGAGCTGGGTAATTACAGTCCGATAAGCTTCACTTCCGTCATGGGGAAGCTAATGGAGACAATACTTAAGGAAAGGTTGGTGACCTTTATGGAAGACAATGGGCTCCAGGACAGTCACCAACATGGGCTTGTCTCTGGAAAGTCCTGTGAGACAAACCTAGTTGAGTATTATGATTGGGTCACAAGAGAATTGGACAAGGGTCATGCAGTGGATGTCATATACTTGGACTTCAGTAAGGCCTTTGATTCAGTGCCACATGGGAGATTGGGAAGGAAGTTGAGATACATGGGGTGGGGACTAAGATGGTTAAATGGATTGAGAATTGGTTGCAGGGGAGACAGCAAAGTGTAGTGGTGGGTGGGAACTCTCATCTTCAAGGGCTGTGACAAGCAGGGTGCCACAAGGATCAGTACTGAGGCCAGTGCTGTTTGGAATATTCATAGCGGACATCTCTTATGGTGTCAGGAATAAGATCAGTCTATTCGCTGATGATACCAAATCGGGGGTGGTGGTGGACGATACAGCAGGTTGGCAGGGGCTGCAGGATGACCTCACCAAACTGGTGGAGTGATCAAAAATGTGGCAGTTGGGGTTCAATGTGAAAAAGTGCAAAGTCCTGCACTTTGGAACAAAGAACCCAGGGAGGAGTTACCAGCTGGAAGGGGTGCAGCTAGGTTCCACCGAGGAGAAGGATCTAGGGGTGGTTGTAATGGGGAAGATGAACAATATGGAGCAGTGTAGGAGGGCGGCAGTGAAAGCCAACAGAATTCTGTGTTGTATTGCGAGAGGGATCTCCTCCAGGAGCAGGAAGTGATCCTGCCTCTCTACAGGGCACTGGTCAGGCCGCATCTGGAGTACTGTGTGCAATTCTGATGGCCATATCTGAAGAAGGATGTGAAATTACTGGAAGGGGTACAATTCAGGGCAACAAGGAGGATCCAGGATTGGAGGACAGACCAAACTAGGAGAGGTTGAGAGCACTGAACATGTACTCCTTGGAGGAGAGAAGGAACCAGGGAATATGACTGAGACCTTCAAGTATGTAAAGGGGATAAACAAGGCAGGTACTGAAGGGATACTCAGGCTGCACACTCGAGTAGACTTGATAGACCAGGTGGCCTATTTCTGCTGGCAAATTCACATGTTCATATTTACAAATCTTCACCCCTTTTGAATGCTGGCCAGCACCATCCCCCAGTCTATGTCTGAAAGGTTGAAGTCACCCATTAACTCTACTTCTCTAGTGCTTAATCTATCATGACTGTGTAATCTAGTGGTCTGTTCACTATCTCTAGCCTTGTTTCTTTCCTCTCCTTCAATCGCTTGCATACACAGTGACTTTACCGCACTCCTACTTGATTGCTGTATCTTCATAAACTCTAATATGTTTCCTCACATATACTGCCATCCTTCCACCATCCTTTCTTTACCTATCCTTACTGAACACCTCATACCCAAGAACATTTATGTCACAGTAGTTGCTCAGGTTAGCTCAAGTTTTAATAATTGCCACTATGTCCATTTCCTCTGCAGCCATCACTGCTTTCCCTTCATCCGTCTTGTTGTCCAAGCATATTGCCCAGACTTCTGGCATTTGTGTACAACACCTTCCATTTGTTCTCCTTCCCTCTTAAAGGATTCTTTCCTTCCCCCTCCTCACTTTATTCTTTGCATTTCCTCTTGCTTTCCCATCCCCCTAATAGCCCCTACCATCCTGCTTGCTTGGGAGCAACTTGACTTCCACAGTGATCTCATTCTGGTCCCTTTTCCCTAATACAGCCCCCTCATCTAAATTCCTTCTAATAGAAATATCTGACTTCTGCCCAAGCACTCTGGTGCTCCTCTGCTCAGATGCAGATGGTCCCATCTGAACAGCCTGTCATCATCCCAGAAAGAACCAGTTCCCACAACCTTAATGCCCTTCTCTCAATATCAACCTTGTAACCACATGGTAAACTCCAGAATCCTGGACTTTTAACAATTTGTTTCACATGGCACCAGCAGTACCTCAGAGAAGGTAGTACATCTGAGAAGGCTACCATATCTGTAGCCTGTAACCTAGTTCTCTTAACCTTTCCTTAACCTGATCTACACTGTAGTGCACAAGATCATTAGTTGCTAGGTGAATCACAACAACTGGCTTCCCCCACCTGTACCTAGGTCAGACTTTACAGCCTTGGAAGTACCTTCACAAACTGTCTCTCCAGGGAGGCAAATGATGGATGTTTCCACTGGTGTTCGGCCATTGATCAGCCTTCCCGTCCTGCTGACTATGGAACTCCCAATTACTATCACTATCTACTCTCCTTCCTAACCTTTATTTCCACTCTTCTGTCCTGTCCAACCCAACCCACCTCCCTTCCCTCTGTACTACAGTCCATCCCCCAGAGTGGATGCCTGGGGGCCTCTGGGGTAATGGTAAAGCAGCTCTCTGGGACCTATATGTATAGCCTCTTCTCAAGCCTCAGCTCTGAGGTGAACAGCCTCTGTCATAAGGATCTTAAACCTCAAGCACACCTGGCAACCCCTCCTTCTCCAACAGCACCCTCTGGAGATTGGTACCGCCACATAGAAACATAAAAGTTGACGGCAGATAAGGACCGCAAGGCCCATCCAGTCTGCCCATTTCTTTTTCTACCTTATAAATGTGCCATCGGCCTTTGCTCTGTCAGTGACCTATCTATTCATAGTCATTTGTATTGCTCCCTTATGCCTATCCATGCCTGTTTGAAGCCCTGCACTGTATTCATAGCCACCACTTCTGTGGTAAGCCATTCCATGCATCCACCACCCTTTCTGTGAAAAAGATTCCTCACATTCCCCTTAATCGACCTCCCTCTAATCTCATGCTGTGTCCTCTTGTCCTGCTATTTTTCTTATATTTAAACATGTTAGACTCTTTCACCTTGTTTATGCCCTTAAGGTGTTTGAATGCCTCGATCATATCACCTCTCTCCCTCCTTTGCTCAAGGGTATACATATTGAGCTCCGTTAATCTGTCCTCATATGTCTTCTGATGCAGTCCCTGCATGGTTGCCCTTCTCTGGACTGCCTCAATTTTGATTAATGTCCTTGTGAAGGTGTGCTCCAATACCTGCACTTGATACTCCAGATGGGGGCTAACCAATTGTCTTGTACAGAGGATTATTACCTCCCTCTTCACGACTTGTGATACCCTACTAATACACCCTAACACCCCCTAGCCTTACCTACTGCTTTAGAGGTCTGCTTGATGATTTTAGGTCATCAGTGATGATGATGCCCAAGTCTCTTTCTTCCTTTGTGACTGCTAGCAACTCCCTCCCAGCCTATAAGTGGCTTCAGGGTTTCTCTTCCCTATGTGCATGATTTTGCACTTTTGCATTAAATCCCAGTTGCCACTCTTCTGACCATTCTGCTAGTTTATCCAGATCTCTTCTCATTCTGCCCACCCCATCTGGCTCATCTACTCTGTTGCAGATCTTGGTGTCATCTGCAAACAGACAAGCCTTACCCTCTAGTCCATCTGCAAGGTCACTAATGAAGATGTTGAATAGGACTGCCCAGGACTGATCCTGAGGTACCCACTTGTGACTTGCATCTCTTCTGACTGTATACCATTTACCACCACTCTCTGTTTTCTGCCAGTCAACCAGTTTGCCACCCAGTTGACCAACTTCTGACCCACGAGCCTACCCAGCTTATTTATCAATCTTCTATGTGGAACAGTGTCAAAGCTTTGCTGAAGTCAAGGTAGGCGACATCAACTGCTCCCCTTGGTCCACCACTCTGGTTACCCAGTCAAAGAAATCTATGAGATTAGTTTGACAGGACCTTCCTTTGTAAACCCATGCTGTCTTGGATCCTGTGCCCTATGGATTCCAAGTGTTGCACTATCCTTTCCTTAAGAAGTGCCTCCATAATCTTGCCCACTACTGAGGTAAGACTGACCCGGTCTGTAGTTCCCCGCCTCCTCCCTGCTACCACTCTTGTGGAGGCGGGATCACATGAGCCCTTCTCCAGTCTTCTGGGACCTCTCCTGTGCTCAGAGACTCACTAAACAATTCTGCTAATGGCTCTGCTAGTTCCTCCTTTAGCTCCTTAAGTACCCTGGGATGCATGCCATCAGGTCCCATTGCTCTCATCCACTCTGAGCTTAGCAAGCTCTTGTAGGACCCTTTCTTTGTGAAGGAGTAGTGCTCACCTCCTCCCCTGTGTCCATGATGCTGAGCTGTGGGCCCTGCCCTACCTTCTCTTCAGTAAATACTGAGCAAAAGTATCTATTTAGGATAGATGCCTTTACAGGGTCCTCCTCCTCACATGCTCCTTTTTCTCCATTAAGCTTGGCAATGCCCCTCTGGACTTTCTCCTTTCACTAATGTATCTATAGAAAGTCTTGTCACCTTCTTTTACTGTTCGGTGCTAGTGTTTCCTCAGTTTGGGACTTTGCCTGCCTTACTGCCTTACCTGCTTCCCTTAGGGCAGTTTGGTATGCCTCCCTATCTTCATCCCGCTGTGTTCCTTATATTTCCTGAAGGCCAGCCTTTTGGCTCTGACCTTTCTGCTACTGTGTTGAGAACCAAAGTGGTTTCCTTCTTTTGCACTTCCTTTTCTGTCTAACACAATGGGATGTTGCTTCAAGTATTGCATCCTTAATGCTTGCCCACTTTGCCTGTACCCCCTCACCTGTGTTTCTTTTTGCCAGGGCTAGCTTAACTCTGTTGGCCATCTTATCAAAGTCAGCTCCTCTGAAGTCCCATATTTTTGCCTTGGAATGGGATGATTTAGATGTAGTAGCCAAATTGAACATCTGTTGCAGCTGACTTCCTCCCAACCACCTGCCTGACCATGGTAACACTGAGTACTAAATCTACTGACCAAATATGGAAAGTCCTTTAAGCAGCTTTTCTACCCCATGCCAGACAGTTCTCATCTAGCCCCCAAAATTTAGGGCAAGATGGAGCCTCTTCAATACTGCACCTTAAATGTGGCTATTGCAGCTGCTCTCAATTTTCCTTACAGACTCTGTTTCAAAATGTTTTCCTCATGACTTAACATACAATACTTATTATGATTTAAACATAGCCTCATGCTTTATATTCTGTTCCCACCCACTGGCAGGGGTAAGAGACAAAGGACAGGGGGGGGTCCTATGGGTGTGATGAGACTCCTGGGATAGTAACAGGTAATTGTTTTGCCCCCCCATAGCAACTCAATTTGTCCCATGTCTACCTACAGGTAGATGGCACATGTTACCTTGGAGGCAACCAGGGCTGCCCCTAGAGTGGCACCCAGGAGGTATTGGAGCCCAAGGACAGAAAGGAGGCTAAAAAGCCACTAGTAATAGGGGGGAACTCCAACACCAGGGGAATGATGAAGTAGTGCATGCAGGGGGGCCAGAGAAGAAGGGTGGTCAAATGCCTCAGCACTGACCAGAGCATTGGCATTGGTGTAGAACTGAGAAGATTGTCAAAGGAGCGGGGGCTAGATCTAATTGTTTATGAGCGGCAAGCAATCTGTCTGGTAGTCCTCTGGGAAAAGAGGAAGACAGATTTAGGGAGGTGGGCAGGACATTTTGACTGGCAGTAACCTCAGCTGTATTTTCTAAAGCCCTTCCAATCAGTCCTGCCATTGTAATTCAAGGGATAGGCTAGGCTTCTTGTAATCACTCACTTTAACCAATTGATGTAGTGGTGCAGAGAAGACAGATTTGGCTAAGCAGGAGACTGGAGACAGTTCTTGAGGAACAGGTGGCTATTCCAGTTGGATGGCCTCCACCCCTACAGAAGAGGGTAAAATGGTCTTGGCCTGAATGTGTAATGCCTACATCTCTGGCCATTTAAACTGTGAGTGGAGCTGCAGCTGGGGATAACCAGTGTATTATACCAGTCAAAACAGGCCAAGCATGCACTTCACCTTCTAGTAGAAAGATGCAGGGTCATATCAGGGATGAGGAAAACTCAATATGTGGGTAGACATAGGGAAGGATCTGTGTGTGAAAAAGGGAACGTGCAGGGAGTACACACCAACACTTTCCTTGGGAGGGTGGCTAAATTAGGTAACAAGAGCCTGGGAAACAATAATAGAAGTGCAGTGGGAGGGAGGGAGGGGAAACAAACAGAGAAACAGTGAAGGGGGGGCAAATAGTGAATGGAGACTAGGACAGGCAGCAACTCAAGGAAGAGAATACAGTTTTGGTTTTTTTTGCTCCTCCCTCGCTCCCCAGCTGACCACTCATTTGGGTCACCTAGGACCTCCGACGGCACTCTACTCTCACCGCCAGCCACCACCTAACATGTCAGACCCCCAGGTAACCAGACGTAACCCTTCATCGGATGGGTCCCCCCCCAAGGGGGAAGATACCAGGAAGGGCCAGCCAGTGCAACTTGTTTAGCCCGGGTGCTGCTGGGGTGGACTGGGCTAGTCTGGGGCTTCATGGTGGCGGGGAGCTGGCAACTATCACCAAACCAGCCAGGGAGCCATTTCCTGGTTTTCTCCCTGGGAGCGCGGTGTCCTGGATGTCAAGGCAAGGGCTGATGTCTGTTGTACTCCCTACATAATGGGACCCAACATGCTACCATACCCCTGGCCTCTGCCAGAGGTTGTTAGATACCAGGCCATGGAACCTCCCTCCCCCCAGGAGATGGTGAGCTATCATGGGTCGCTCAAGCCATCTCACCCTGGCCAGCCCTCTGACGCCCGGGTGCATTCCTGGACCCAGGTCGTCGGCGTTGAGGGCAGATATCCAACTGCTGTCCCATGTGCCGGCTAGAATACAGTTCTTGAAGGAAAGGGTGCCACAGTAGCATGGAGGAAGATAGGGATAAGATAAACAGGTGCATGGGCAAAAGAAACAGGATAAAAACAGAGGCACAAGGGAAAAGAAATAGAAGCACTGGAGAGCAGTATACATCTATACCAGGAGCCTGGACAAAAAGATTTGTGACCTACAGGCAATAATAGCACAAACCAAGGGCATAGATTTGGCAACTGTTACAGAAACATGTGCCACACAGCACTGTGACTGGTAATTTAATTCCTGGCTACTCACTATATAAGAAGGATAAGGGGAAGGAAGGAAGAGGGACAGCATAAGGTATGGCAGATAAAGAAGGAATAAATGTTACAATTAAAAGCACTGACTGGCACAGCATCTTAATACATCTACTGAAGAATGTTGGACAGTAATAAAATAACAAGTATTTGTCAATGCTGAACGTTTGCTTGCTGGTATTAGCATTGGAAGTGCAGAAGTTAGACAGATGCAGAATAGGAATGGCAGTGAAGTATTGCACTTCATGCCAATCCCACCTTCTTTCTGCAAAGATGGACATTCATTGGAGTATTCCTTTGGGTCAACGCCCATAACGCTCCCGCCATTTCACCTCACCCTATCCTGCAGACACTGACAAGTGTTGAGGTGTGCCTTGGGGTGTTCGGCTTTACAGTCACCCCATTCCAAAAGTACATACCCTGAAATGGGTGTAGTATACGAGAATGGGGTGAACTCTGGGGCCGAAGAGTCCAAGGCACACCTCGATACCTGTCACTGGCTGCAGGGTGGGGGTGGAATGGCATGAGCATTTCAGCTGGCAATCTCAAGGCACACCCCTGACGCCTGTCAGTCTGTACAGGGTGGGACATTATGGTTAGAAACCCCTAACACCCCAGGCATTTGTTAGTATTTGCACTATAAATTTTCAACATGGCCTTTTTGTGGCCCCCACCTGATGAAAGCATTTGGGACCTTTGCTCATGAACAGTGGCACTGTGATTTTGTTAATCTGTCCCAAATGTTGATTTCCCACAGCGACCACGCTATTCTGAGCCAGATGTGCGAAACCACAGTTCGGGCAGGATGTGAAAAATGACAGTGGCACCATTCATGAGGAAGTGTGAAGAGATGGCAATGTTGAAAATCTGGAGTGAAAATATTAAAAATTCTCAAAGTTACGAGCTTGCATGAAAACTGTGTAATGCTTGCTTGTAACACAGTCATTTTTTTTTGAACTCTTTCACCAAATTTTCAACATAGGCATTTTGGGACATCCACTCATGAACAGTGTCACTGTGATTTTCTTAATCTGTCCTGAACATTGATTTCCCACAGAGACCACGCCATTGTGCGGTGGATGTGCGAAAACACATTTCAGGCAGGATGTGAACAATGACAGCAATACCATTCATAAGGAAGTATGTAAAAACAGCAATGTGGAAAATCAGGAGTAAGAAAATCAAAAATTTTCAGTTACGAGCGTGCGTGTAAACTGTGCAATGCACGCTTGTAACACAGTCCTTTTTTGGAATTGTTTCACCAAATTTGCAACATGCGCTTTTTGGGAGCCCACCTCATGAACAGAGGCACTGTTGTTTCATTAATCAGTCCCAAAAGGTGATTCCATGCAGTGACCGTGAAATCACCTTTCAGGACCGAATAATGCCATGACAGTGACTGCATTCATGAGGAGGGGTCCCAAGAACCCCATGTTGAAAATTTGGTGCCAAAAGTCAAAAAAATGGTCGAGATATCCACATAAGTTGAAAAAAAACATTTATGCCATTATACAGCTTACCGGCATTTCTTCAGTTTGTGGTCGGCTTTGAAGAGTGCAGGCATGTTCCCGGTCCACCAAAGATCATTGCGCCTGGCTCCAGAAGTAAGTATGGGGTGAGGGGGGGTGAGGTGCAGAGGGTGGGCACGGGTTGGGAGGGACCCGACGGTGAGGGACCGTTTTCCTTGTTTCAGACAAAAAAAACCCAAAGATGTCACAGGAAAGTTTTTTTTTTTTGCAGGTTTGCATTTTGCACACTGGGGTGGGCTCCCGGTGTGCCACCTGTGTTTTTGGGGAAGGGAGACTTAAACCAACAGGGATTGGACCCATGTTGGCAAAGAAAGCCTGTTTTGGGGAGGCATGATGCCGAGGGGGGGATTGGGCACCCCCCCAGCACACAAAAAATTGGGAGGCATTATGCCAGTGGGGATTGGGCTCTCCCCATCAGCAAATGAGCTGGGGCAGGGGCATGCCAACAGGGGGATTGGGCACCCCCATTGGCTTTTAAGGGGACTGTGAGCGGACGGCAACAGCTGTCGCCATGTTGTTTTGAAATGTTACACCAGGCAAGGCACGCCCTGCAATGATGGATAGCTCCCTCATTGCAGCAGCTAATTCCTTTCAAGTTGGTGGCACATTGGCTGAACTAGTGTCAGCAGCAGCGTGCCACCGCATTGGGAAACTAGGGCCAAGCCCAAGAATGCAGTCATGGCATTGGCTGCCACAGTGCAGTACCTCCAAAACCCACTTCTCTCCTAAGCTGCCACATAATGTTTCTTGCATATGCATGCAAGCAAACATAAAAATTATTTCCACCTGTAACAAATGCATTAAGAAAGTTAAAAGATATAATTGTAAAGGATTAAGGTCCAAATGGTTAAAAAAATCAAACTTATCAAAAAAAAGAGCAAAATATATGCAAAACATAAAAAGACTAAATCAGCTGTTATGAGGGAAGAATTCAAGGCCCTGCAAAAGCAGTGTAAAATAAAATCAAAAGAGCAAAAGCAAAATTAGAAATAAACTTGGCATAAAATGCAAACAAACAAAACACCAAGCCATTTTATGGGTATATTAACTCATTGAGGAAAACTAATGCAAACATAATTAGCATTACTGAAAACAACAAGGTAATCAATGAACCACTTAAAATGGCAGATAGTGGCTGGCCAGGTGGTGCTAAGTGTTGAGGCACTGGATGCCACACCTCGTGCCATACCGGTGACCCAAGTTTAGGAATGAACTCGGGCTGCCGGGGGTTGGCAGAGGAGAGAAGAGATTGAGCATCCGGAGGACTGCTCTCCCTTCCAAGGGAGGGATCTGGTGAATGCACTGCTCCTGGGCAACCCCTGATGGTAGTCGGGGGCAGTGCAAGGAACAAGTGGTGCTACAGATGTGAGGACAGAGCTGCAGTGGACGTCGGCATGTAGTGCCTTGGAATTCATTGCATGTCCGAGCTTCAAGGGGCAACCTACAAGAAAATCCCTGCTTGGTCTAGGGAGGTGACAATGGCTCCAATAGCAGACACCCACATCCCTATCGCTGGGCTTTCTCCCTGAAGGCTGACCGAGCACCCCACTGGATGGACCCTCTAACTGTCAGGAAGGCCACCAGGTAGGAGAGGCTGGCCCTCCCCTTGGGGGTGATCTGTGGGCTGGAAAGTCTGGTTGGGGGGTGCTGGAGGGAAAGAGAGCTTCAGGCAGGAGAGTAGAGGAGTCTGGCTGAGAGTGCACCACTGAGAGATACCCTGGCTGAGTGGAGCATAAAGATAAGTGTAAAAAAAAATGACACAAAGTTTTAACAATTACATCTGCTAGGTATAATCAGAAAATATGCATAACAATAACAATATGTCTGTAAACTCTTCAGAATACATTACAATAGATACAAAAATATATAATGCATAATGGACAAAATTAATAGTTTAGCACAGAGTCCCTGGTCCAGACAATATCATACCACAGATGCTAAAAATGATGAAAAATACCATTGGTTATCCATTAAAAATCCTATATGAAAAATCATGAAACAGGTGCATGGTCCCAAGAGATTGGAGAACTGCCCATGTGGTGCCTATACACACCAAGCATTTGTCAATGCTGAATGTTTGCTTGCTGGTATTGGCATTGGTACTGCAAGAGTTAGTGAGCTGCATAATAGGAATGGCAAATGATGCTAGACAACACCAACTCCACTACCTTACGAAACTGACAGGCGTTGGGGGTGTGACTTCCTGAGTCATGGGGCATAAAACATGCCATTCCACCTCACTCCACCCATCCTGCAGACACAAAACAGGTGTTATGGTGTGCCTTGGGGTCTTGGTCTTACGCCACCCCATTCCATAAGGAAATAAGCTGAGATGGGTGCAGTATAGAGAATGGAGGAACGTTAGGCAGAAGACCCAAGGCACACCTCAATGCCTGTCACTGGCTGCAGGGTGGGGGTGCAATGGCATGAGCATTACAGCCGACAACCCCAAGTCACACCCCCAATGCCTGTCAGTATCTACAGGGTGGGGCATTATGGTTGAAAACTCTACGCCCTGGGCTTTTGTTGGTATTTTCACTACAAATTTTCAACATGGGCTTTTTGGGACTGCACCTCATGAATAGGGGCAGTATCATTTCGTTATTAAATCCCCAAAGGTGATTTCACACAGCGACTGCGCCATTCAGCACTACAGGTGTGAAAACACATTTTGGGTAGGATGTGAAAAAAGACAGCTGTACTGTTCATGAGGAGGTGTGAAAAAATGGCAATGCTGAAAACCTGGAGTGAAAATATGAAAAATTGGTGAAGTTACGAGCGTGCATAGAAACTGCATAACGCACGCTCGTAATGCAGTCATTTTTGGGGAATTGTTTTATCAATTTTTCAAAATGGCCTTTTTGGGACATCCTCTCATGAACAGTGGCACTGTGATTTCATTAATCTGTCCCAAAAGTTGATTTTGCCCAGTGACTGCGCCATTCTGCGCCACAGGTGCGAAAACACATTTTGGGCAGGATGCAAAAAATGACAGCTGTACTCTTCATAAGGAGGTGTGAAAAATGGCAATATTGGAAATTTGGAGTGAATGTATTGAAAATTGGCAAAGTTACAAGTGGACATAGAAACTGTGCAACGCATACTAGTAATGCAGTCATTTTTTGGAGTTTTTTCACCAAATTGGCAACATGTCCTTTTTGGGACCCCATCTCATGAACAGTAGCACTGTTAATCTGCCCCAAAAAGTTATTCTGAACAGTGACCACAAAATCACCTTTCAGGACTGAGAAACAAAATGACAATTCAAGCGTTCATGAGGTGGGGTCCCAAGAACCCCATGTTGAAAATTTGGGGCCAAAACTCCAAAAAATGGCTGAGATATCAACCTAAGTTGAAACCCCCCATTGATGCCATTATAAAGCTTACCGTGATTGTCTTCATTTTGCAGTCGGCTTTTGAAGAGTTCAGACGTGTTCCTGGTCCACAGAAAATCGCAGTGCTAGACCTCCGTAGGTAAGTATGAGGTAAGGGGGGGTGGGGACCCGAGAAAACAACGAGGGACCATTTTTTTCTTTCAGGTTTAAAAAAAAAACAAAAAAAACAGCAAGGGATGAGTTTCTTCATTTACAGTATAAAAAAAAAAAGTTTGACATGCTGGAGTGGGCTTCCAGTGTGCCACAATGGTGGTGGGGAGGGGGGATACTGACTCGTTAATTGGGTACCCTGATGTTAGCATGGGGTTTTGATAGTCTGGGAGGGGGTGCACATCTGATATTGGGAGTGTGCATCCCGGTGTTGGAAAAGAAAGGGGAAATTGTTTAACTAGGAAAGACATTCTAAGGGGGGGGGTGCCGACATGGGGATTGGGCACCCCATGTCGGCTTATGGAGACTGTGTGGCGGGTGGCAGGAGCCACCATATTTTCCCAGCACACTGGTGACTCCCAGTGTGCCTTAATGGGGAGGATATGCGACACATGAGATTGGGCACCCCGTAATGGAAACCTGGAAGGAAAACTGTGTGGCGTGGCAGGAGCCACCATATTTTGGCACACTGGGGTGAGCTCCAGTGTGCCACTTAATGGGGGGGGGATATGCCGACATGGGATTGGGCACTCCGATGTCGGCTTTCCCCGGGAGTGTGTGGCCAGCAGCAAGAGCCACCAATGTAAATAATGAAATGTTTCACCATGAAAGCCACACTGGGGCCAGGGGCACATGGCAGCAGTCAATAATAAGGAAACTGCACCCATGTGCACTACTATGCACTGTAATGCGCATGGGTGGAGAGTCTTGTCAGCTGCCTCTGAGTTCCTGGTTGCAAGGGAGGGGGGAGCTGCCGCTGCAATCAGGTATGATGAAACTGTTCCTGACTGGAGTGCCACATTTCTTTTAAGTCTGGTGCTCTCTCTGAAACAGCCATCATTGGCAGTTTTTCTGTTGATTGGTAGCCGAGGGATGGGCCCCTGAAAGCATGGGCTGCATTGGTCACACACTGCCATAACTCTGTAATGCTCTACTCACCTCTATATGTTCCTTGTGCGCTGCACACATAAGCAAACATAAAAAGGGGAAAAAGCAAGAAGTATCAAACTATAGGCCAGTAAGCCTTACATCTGTACTAGGTAAAATTCTTGAGTCAATTACCAAGGAACTTATAACAGAATATATACAGACAAATAATCATGTCTACCAGGAACAATGTGGGTTCACAGCAGGGTGATCACACATCTCAAATCTCTTGTGTGTTTATGAAAAATTAGTAAACACCTTGACAACAAGAAATCAGCAGATGTTATTTTATTAGACTTCTACAAGGCATTTGGTACAGACCCACACTGGGTGATAGGGCAAAAAATTAATATCAGTACTCATGTGGTACACTGGATAAATAATGGGGTTAACAACTGTACACAGAGAGTGTCTATAAATGAGTATCTATCCCATACAGGTAAAGTCACCAGCGGGGTGCTGCAGGGATCAGCCCTGGGACCAGTCATATTCCAAATCTTTATAGCAGAAATGAACAGCAATATTAGCAACTGGATGATAAAATATGTGGATGATACCAAACTTGCTGGTCCGACTAGCAACGATGACAATGTAAAAAGTATACAAGAAGACTTAAATAAAATAACTAATTGGGCTTTTAAATGGGACATGAGCTTTAACCTTGAAAAATGCAGAGTTATTCATCTTGGAGGTAGAAATCCACTGCATCAGTACAGTTTGTGTAATATAATACTAAAATCCTCTAACAGTGAAAAGGATCTTGGCATCACCACTAATAGTACCTTAGAATCCAAGGACCACTATATGGAAGCAATCACAAAAGTCAATAAGATTCTAGGTAACCGGCCCAGTGGCGCTGAGGTTTGAGGCGCTGGACGCTGCACCTCACACCATGCCCGCGACCTGTGTTCGGGTTGCTGGGGGTCGGCCAGGGAGCAGAGGATCGAGCATCCAGAGGACAGCACTCCTCTCCTGGGAGGGTGGGTTCACGATGCCCTGGCAGCAGTGACTCCCAGTGGCAACTGGGAGTGCATCAGCTGGGGGTTGTGCACGCAAGGGGTGGAGGTGTCAGTGGACATCCACGAGTGGGGTGCAGGAGTGTGCTCAGCTCACACTGGATATCATTGCATGTCCACAGCTCCAGGGGATCATCACAAAGTCACACTCGTAAAGGGAAAAACCTTGGCTCCTGCAGGAGACAATGGCATGCCAGCCCCACTCCCACCATCTGATCACACCTTCTCCGGTCCCAATATTCTCTGGCCCACACCAGACCACTAAGTTAGATGAATTGAGCACCCAGGTAAGTGAAAGGCAGCCCCACCCTAGGAAGCACAAGCCAGGGGGTATACGGTGTTCAGGGTGCCAGGTCGGGGTTCCAGGGGAACCTGGAGCAGAGGGGGGTCTCAGGCAGCAGGCTGGGTGGGACAAGCTGGGGATGCCTGAGGGAAAAAGAGTGGATAAATAAAGGTTCTAGGTGCTATAAAAAGGAACAGCTCTAGCAGAAAGGTGGAAGTAATCATTCCATTATACCACTCTTTTGTCAGACCACTGTTAGAATTCAGTAGTCAAGTCTGGTGTCCTTACAGGAAATCCAACATAACTAGAATAGGAAAAGTACAAAGAAGAGCAATCAAACTCATTTATTGATTAAGTGATACACCTTATCCAGGAAGGATGCATGCTTTAAATTTGTATTCACTAGAGGACAGAAGAAAAAGATGGGGCATATTGCTGATGTATGATATTGTACAAGACCCGAATCTACTGAATGACTTAAATTTGACATTTAAAGATTATGATAAAAATACAAGGGTCATGCCTCGCAATTTGTACTAACCAGGTTTAGAATGAACAAGAGAGAATTCTACTTCCCAGAACGTGTAATCAACCCCTGGAATAATCTACCGGAAAGTGTTATAACAAGCGAAAAAAAAAAAAATTAAAACAAAATCCTGATAAATTTATTGTGGAGGGTGGTAATTTAGACTACTACATATAATTTGCAGGAGCAATCTTGGGCAAGTGGCCTTTTTAACACTTTGAACTCTGTGTGAACTCCTTGTGAATAAAGGCCAATTCGGTCAAAGACATGGGGAGGGCATGGAAGTAGAAACACTCTGGGTCCAGGTAGTCAGAGCAGGGGAAAAAAGTCATCAGGGCTGGAATAGGATATAGCCTACTATTTCAGAAGGAAATGGTAAACAAGAAGATGGCAGAAGAGACTGGGGCAGCGTAACTGGGTGAGATGCTATTAATGGGGGATTTTAACCCTAAGGCTGCTGACAGAATTACATCGTATAAGAATTCTGGACTGATATATCAGTCTGTTGAACAGCAAGGGTTAGCATGCCTGATGTGTACTGGGGTGCTCCAGTAGCAGTGAGTGCTAGAAATCAAATGGTGTTGGAGGCCTTACAAGAGGCCTTTCTGGTACAGAAGGTAGAGAAGCCTACATAGGAGTGGACTATTCTAGATTCGGTCCTCACACACCATGATAGCACTGGGGAGGTTACGTTTAGGGAGAATCTATGAAGATAAATCACCAGATTGTGTGGTTTGAAATAACATCGGAGATATAAACCAAGTACTCACTAACAAAATGGTAATGTTAGATGTTCTCACTAACAAAACTATAAAACTTCAGTAGGACAGGTTTTGGTAGGCTATGGGAACTGCTTAGGGAAAGGATGATGGGGTGAGGGGGATGCAGTGAGGTGAACAGCAAATGGGACTTAATTTAACAGGGGTTATGGGAAGCTATGAGTCCCTGCATCAATACAGTAAGTAACAACAGAGGAGAAAGAGACCACTGCAGTACACAAAATGTAGGGGAGGCTGTGAGGGAGATAAGGAAGAACTTTAAAAACTAAAATATCAGACATACAGGGGGAAATGGGGAAGAAAACAGGGAAGTGTAACTAAGCAGGAGAAGGGAGGCAAACAGGAAGGTGAGACGGGTGAAGTCAGATGCTGAGGTAAGGATAGCAGTGGGAGTGAATGGGGGGGCAAGGTGTTTGTCTGCTACATTAATGAAAAACTCAAATTCAAGAAGGGAATAGTTAGACTGAAGAACGGGAAGGGTGGGAGGATATTGAAAAGGTAAAGGCAGGCATACTCCGAGTATCTCTGCTCAGTATTTACAGTAGCAGATAAGGTTCCACTACCAGAATGTGGATTGAAGGCCGGGGGGGTCAACACGGAACCAATTCAATCAATCAATCAAGTCTTTATTTAACCAGGCGTTCATCATTGAGAAGAAGCTCATTTGCAAGACGGACCTGGGTGGAGCATGAACAATTGTATCAACACAGGTATTTACAAGGCAATACAGATAATACTGTTTACAGAGAGGAAGAAAAAGAAGTTCATATGTACATAGAATTATACAGAGATTGTACAGATTACAGGGTATTTACATACATAGAAGTGTCTATAGGAAGATAAAGCAGGTTTTCTAAGGTTGCAGGAGGAAGTAACGGTAGGAAAAAAATAAAATAAAAATATACATCAGGTAGAGGTGAAGGTGGGGGAAGGGAGGGAGGTAGGGGGAGAAGGCTAGGAGGGCACGGTGCACAGAGGAGTTGGTAAAATGGGATGTAGAGAGGTGGATGGAGAAAAGGAGTATGTGTGGGCCGGATTGAATGCTATAAAGTATGGGGATGGTAGGATGTCACAACCCAGGGGTAGTGAGCTCCTATCGAGTTGGGAAAGGAAGGATAAAGGGATGGATGGGCCTAGTGTTGATAAGACAGGGGATAGAGAGAGAACAATTAGGCTTGTGAGGAGCAAGCTGGGGCAGTACTTAAATTGGGTCTGTGGTATTATATACCAGTGCAGACACTGGTACTGGGTCTGAGTGGGTGAAGCAGTTACATACTTCTCTGATTGTACAGAAATAAAGTGTCTTGAAGGCATTTATACCGATTAGAGTGCTTAATTTGAGTGTTTTTTGTAGACCGTTCCATAAGGTAGGTAGCACGAAGCTTATGGCTGCCCTGCCAAAGCGTGATTTTGCTTTGGGTACTTTAAGTGTAATAGCTGAGTAGCTTCTTAACGCATATTTCCCAATTATACTCAGGGGAAGACAGCAGGAGATATAGTAAGGCAGCTTATTAGAGATGGCTCTATAGGTCCAGAGAGCGGCGTGTCTGTGGCGACTGAATTTTAGTGATATAGGAATTGCTGAGGAAGGTGTGCTGACAGGCCTCAGTGCTCTAAAAGTTGATAAATCAATGGGTTGCATGGGTTATACCCTAGAGTACTAAAGTAAATGGGGCATGAGATGGCCACATCCATGGTGGATCTCTTTAACAGCTCACTGAAATCAGAGGTGGCAGTGAGAAGTGGTACAGCTGCAAAAGAGTGGAATATGGATGAGTCAGGGAATTAAAGACCAGTAAATCTGATGTCCATTGTTTGTAAGATGCTAGAGGCCATTATAAAGGAAAGGTCTGTGGATTTCCTAGCGGAAAATGAATTCCAGGATGAAATGCAGCATGGGTCCACCAGTGACAGGTCTTGTCAGATGAATCTAATAGACTTATTTGACTGGGTCATGAAGGTGGCAGATAAAAGCCTGGCAATGGATGTAATGTACCTGGACTTTAGTAAAGCCATTGGCTTGGTCCAACATGAAAGGATGGCTAAAAAACTGGGTGATCTGGGGTGGGGGACAGAAATTGATTAAATGGGGAGAATACAGAGAGTCATCTTGAACAGAGAATTCTCAGATGTTAGGGAAGTCACCAGTGGGGTTCCCAGGGATTAGTCTTAGGCCACATCCTTTTAATATTTTTATTTTCCACATTGGGGAGGGGATTTGGGGAAAAATCAGCCTCTTTGCAGATGACATGAAGTCTTCGGAAGAGTGGATGGCGATGAGGCTGTAAGGGTAAAGAGGAAAGATATGGGGAGGCTGCAGAAATTGTCCAAGGTTGGACAGCTGAAATTTAATGCAAAGTGCCACGCTCTGCACACAGGGGCCATAAACCCAGGGAAGAAGTGCAGGATGGGAGTGTGCAGTAGGAAAAGACAACAAAGGTGACAGACCTTGGGGAGGTAATTGCAAATCACCTGAAACTATTGCACTGTGTAATAGGGCAGTGTGGGGGGGGGGGACAGATGGAAGGCTGTGGTGTATAGGTAGGAGCATCAGCAGCAGAAGAAAGGAACTAATCTTGCCCCTGTACAGATCTCTGGTGCGGTCACACTTGGAATATTGCACACAGGTCTGAGTCCATACTTGAGAAAGGACAGAGGCAAGGTAGAGGCAGTGCAGAGGAGGGTTACCAAGATGGATTTAGGGTCAGCAAGGGAAGCCCTATGGCAAGGAAGTGCTTGAAGACCTCAGTGTACATGCTGGAAGTCAGGAGGGAGAGGTGTGACAACATAGAGATAAACAAGTTTCTCCTTGAGATAATCAGTGGGGACAGCAAGGAATTGTTCAAACTGAGGGTCAAGGGAAAAACTCTATGGGACTGGTGGGAGGGGGGTTCCAAAAGGATGTCTGGAAGTATTTCTTTACAGAGAGGGTGGTGGGAAAATGGAATAAACTACCAAGGGAGGTGGTCTGTTAAAAATCAGCAGTGGGATTTAAGCATATGTGGGACAGGCACATGGGCTGGTAAAGTCAAGTGGAGAGGATGGCATGAGGGAAGGGGAGACAGTGACCACTGGGGTACTTCCAACATATCATAGGTAGGGTTGGGCAGACTGAATGAGTCATGAGACCTGTGTTGCCATCATTGTCTATGATTCTATGGTTCAAATGGGTCATTTTTAAATTTTTTTTCAATTTCTTTTTTCTTTCCGGTTGCAGTCTGGGTGGCCTCTCTCAGGCATCCTGCCTGCTCCTGCCCTGCCTGAAGTCCTCCTACCTGTGCCTCCTCTCTTCCTCCTCCTCCTCCTCTGTCCATGATCAGCATCCCCGGCTTAACCTCTCTGGGGTTGGGCTGCCCCTCCTCTTTGGGCACACTTAGAAACAGACTCCGACATGGAAGAGGACCCGGGTGGAGGAACCTGGAAGACCAGGAAGGATGGACCCGGCCATGGGCATGGATGCAGGTGCCATTGCCTACCCCCGCAGACCGGGTTTTTCCTTATTCTGGTGATCTCTCCCCTCTCCCGTGCATGTGCACATCCCCAAAGCTAGGTGCACGGCAACCCTTGCCTGCATCAGGGCACGGTGAATACGTAGCCGAAAGAGGTAGCACCCCTGGTCTCCACTCGGAGCTGCTGGCATGCCGGGTGATCCCTGACCACCCCCCCAGGGAGCAGAGAAGCCCATCAGGCACTCAATCCTCACCTGCCCCTGCCATCCCCTGGTGGCCCGAGCTCACTCCCGAACCCAGGTTGCCGGCATGGCGCGGGGTGTGGCATCCAGCGCCTCAACCCTCAGCGCCACTGGGACGACTTCAAATGAGTCATTTTAATGTGTAAATACTAAGTAATGTGATTTTCCAAGCAAAGCACCCCTGAAAAATACACTAGAATAATCATTCTATAACACTTTGAATCATGCCCTTAATATTCCATTTTGAAAAAAGTCTTTTATAATCTAAAATGTAGATATTTAAGTTACCAGATGAAAATATTCTTGTTTGGAGAATATATTATTGTACTGAACTGACACATGTTACACTGATCTCTCTCACCCCCCCCCCATCCATCAACTACCATAAAGATCATGCCTATTTTCTAAAACAACATACAAAAAGCACAAAAAGGGACTTCAAAAAGCAAAAGTGGGAGTTTTATTTTTTTTAAGTCACAGGTTTCTAATCACCCGTTCTCACAAACTGTGGTTAACTACCAGAGATTTATTTTTCATATGGAGCAAACCATCATGCCAAGAGCCAAATATTACTAGGGAAATTCATTAATTAGACTCTTTGATGTCACATGTAGCATGTGCACTCCAGAGCCCACATAGCATGCTACTTAAACTGGAAAAGCAGATTTTTTTTGTTTGTAGTTCTACCAAAAATAACTGAATTTAGAAACAAGCAAGTACTAGAAAGACTTATCGAACTGAAGATATGGATTTACTGAGGATACTACAATTCAGTGTGTGGACCTTTATAATGGACAGTCAGTAAAATCGGAAGACACAGGCTTTAAATCATAAGGCACACTAAGGAAATCATCAAAGCAGTGCTTACACGGCAGTTTCTGTATCTGTTTTGTGCTAATTGACAGAGAGTACACTGTAACTTAACCAGTATATTTGCAATAAAATCCATCATTCACTTGACAGTGGACATCTGTATCATTTTAATTCCATAATATGGCAAGAATTACATAGCTCATTATAGTTTAAAAAATGAGTTTCTCTAATGTCCTTATCCCATTCAGATTGTGTACCACTCTTATATATTATAAAAAACTGATAGCATAGCAGTGTCAGTAACTCAGTAGGTTTTATGCCCATCTCTGGGATTGGAAGAGCCAAAGGTCATGGGTTCTAGTCTCTCACGAGGAACTTGGGCTATACACAACACTGACACTACAGTGTGAATCTTGCGGTAGCTTGATGTACTGTTGAGGTGCCGTCCTTTGGATGAGACATTAAACCGATGTCTCTCTGCCCATCTCTGGTGGCTGTCTAATGTGAACATTAAAGATCTTATGACACTTTTCATAACATAAGGGGAATTTGTTTATTAAAATAAACCAACCCAAAACATACAAGCAAATACAAAAATTCAGTATAACAATCTGGATATTGAAATAAAAAGAAAATAGCATGACTGTCATGCAAGGGGAAAAAAGAAAAAAAGTCAAATAAAAATCATAAGGGGAAAAAAACTGAAGTTACTACCATAAGTAACAAAAAACAAACAAAAAAAAACAAAAAAAAACAGCCTGAGCATATCTCCTCACCTAGGGGTAATCCAAAACATACTCTTCCATACCTGTTTCATAGTGCCCACTGGCAACCTTCTAAAGAAAATGTATTTTTAATAGCTCTAATAAATGTACCTAAGAGTGTCCCAATAGCAACTTGCTTCTGCTGCAAAACTAACTGGCTTCTAATTTGCCAAATATGTACTTTACGTACAGTAAACCATAAATGCAGAAAACTCCTATTACACCCTTCCCAATCAGCCTCATAAACTCCTTTACCAATACTGCACACACAAGCCTCTTCAAAGCTGGCATCTGCAGAGTTTTTGCAGCCAATTCCCAGAATTCTGTAATGTAAGGGCAAGTCAAAAAAAAGGTGTTCTTGCATTTCATACATATTTAAAGAACAATCCCTTGGACAATATTGCTCATCCAGACTTGTTTTGTTATTGTCCTTAACACTTAATTTCCCATAACTAGCAAGCCATAACACATCCCACATCCTGTACAGAGCATGTTTATCATTTAACATACATAGTGTGTCTGTCCTACTGGCCCCAATATTCTGGACAAACAGAGGCTCCACCAGGAAAGCGAAGCTTAAAACAGAGGCATGTAAATGCTTCGTGTTTAAGGGGCTCACATGGTGTATAGAAATCTCCCATTTTTTTATTTTAACAGCTGATGTTTGTGCACAAGTAGAAGCAGGGTATCCCCTGCTTCCTCTCTTTACATTTTTAATTCTACCAGCCTTCCATTTTCGATTAAAGGGTTCAAACCAAGAATTGGCCCATACTTTCCAGGGATTATCATTAGCCTACAAGAGGGATCCAATATCACTACAAAGAAAGATACTAAACAAAACAAGCATTTGTCAATGCTGAATATTTGCTTGTTGATGTTAGCATTGGACGTGCAGGAGTTAGACAGATGCAGAATAGGAGTGGCTGTGAAGTACTGAACTCACACCAATCCCACCTCCATCCTGTAGAGATGGACAGGCACTGGGGTGTGCCTGTAGGTCATTGCCCATAATGCTCACGACATTTCACCTCACCCTATCCTGTAGACACCAACAAGTGTTGAGGTGTGCCTTGGGGTGTTCAACTTCACAGTCACCCCATTTCAGAAGGACTTACACTGAAATGGGTGCAGTACAGGAGAATGGGGTGAAGTCTGGGGCTGAAGAGTGCAAGGCACACCTTGATGCCTGTCACTGGCTTCAGGGTGAGGGTGGGATGGCATGAGCATTATAGCTGGTGATCCAGAGTTACACCTCTGATGCCTGTCAGTCTGTACAGGGTGTGACGTTATGGTTAGAAACCCTAACGCCCTGGGTGTGTGTTGGTATTTGCACTACAAATTTTCAGCATGGCCTTTTTGTGACCCCCACCTGATAAAAGCATTTGGGACCTCTTCTCATGAACAGTGGCAGTGTGATTTTGTTAATGTGTTCTGAACTTCGAGTTCCCAAAGCAACTATACCATTCTGCACCAGATGTGCAAAAACAGAGATCAGGCAGGATGTGAAGAATGACAGCTGTTCCATCCATAGGGAGGTGTGAAGAGATGGCAATGTTGAAAGTCTGTAGTGAAAATATTAAAAATGCTCGAAGTTCCGGGCGTACGTGGAAACTGAGCAACACATGCTTGTACCGTAGTCATTTAGTGGAATTATTTCACCAAATTTTCAATATAGGCATTTTGTGACCTCCCTCATGAACACTGTCACTATGATTTTCTTAATCTGTCCGAAACATTAATTTCCCACAGCGACTGCGCCATTGTGCGCCAGATGTGCAAATGCATATTTTGGGCAGGTTATGAAAAATGACAGCTGTACTGTTCATAACGAGGTGTGGCAAAATGCCAATGTTGAAAATCTGGAGTGAAAATATTACAAATTTGCGCACTTCTGAGCATAAGTGGAAACTGCACAACACACACTTGTAACACAGTCATTTTATGGACTTTTATCACCAAATTTTCAACATAGGCACTTTAGGTCCTCTGCTCATGAACAGTGTCACAATGATTTTCTTAATGTGTCCCAAACACTGATTTCCCACAGCAACTGTGCTATTCTGCGCCGGAAGTGCAAAAACACATTTTGGCCAGGATGTGAAAAATGACAGCTGTACTGTTCATAAGAGGTGTGGAAAAATGCCAATGCTGAAAATATGGAGTGAAAATACTGCAAATTCGCAGAGTTATGAGCATGTGTGGAAGCTGCACAATGCATGCTCACAGCATAGTCATTTTATGGACTTTCGTCACCAAATTTTCAACATAGGCATTTTAGGACCTCTGCTCATGAACAGTGTCACTGTGATTTTCTTAATGTGTCCCAAACACTGATTTTCCACAGTGACCGTGCTATTCTGCGCTGGAAGTGCAAAAACACATTTTGGTCAGGATATGAAAAATGACAGCTGTACTGTTCATAAGAAGGTGTGGAAAAATGCCAATGTTGAAAATCTGGAGTGAAAAATATTACAAATTCGTGAAGAATACGAGCGTAAGTGGAAACTGCACAATGCATGCTAAGTAAAACGAGACATTTGTTTATTTTTCCACTAAATTTGCAACATAGGCTTTTGAGCCCACCTCATGAACACTGGCACTGTTATTTGTTATTCGTCCGGAAGGTGATTCCGCGCAGTGACCATGAAATCACCTTTTGGGACCGAATAACGCCATGACGGTGGCTGAATTAATGAGGAAGGGTCCGTATAACCCCATGTTGAAAATCTGGTGCCAAAATTCCCCAAAAATGCCTGAGATATGTACCAACATTGAAAAAAAACTATTTATGCCATTATACATCTTACCAGCATTTCTTCAGTTCGCAGTGGGCTTTGAAGAGTGCAGACGTGTTCCTGATACACCGAAGATCATCGCGCTGGGCTCCGGAGGTACGTATGGGGTAAGGATGTGTATGGGGAGGCAGGGTATGCAGAGGGTGGTCGCGGATTGGGGGAGGGGCCACCAAACTCAGTGAGGGACTGCTTTCTGTTTTACAGGTTTGAAAAAAAAAAAAACCTTGCGAGAAGTTCGTTTTTTTTTTTACAGGGACATTTGGCATGCTAGGGTGGGCTCCCAGCATGCCACCTGAGGAGTGTTTTTGGGGACTGTAGCCAACGGGATTGGGCACCCCATCGGCACTTACCGAGGGGGAGCCGAGGTGGATTGGGCACCCCCTCGGCACACAACAAATTGAGGGGGGCATTATGCCAATGGGGAGTGCGCTCTCATCAGCAAATTTAACTGGGAAGGGGGGACTGAAGCTGATGGGGATTGGGCCCCCCGTCAGCAAAGAAAGACTGTTGGGAGGCACATAATGCCGAGGAGGATTGGGTACACCCTCGGCACACAACAAATGGGGGAGGGGGTTACAGTATGTTGATGGTGAGTGGGCTCCCCCGTCAGCAAATGAATTGGGTCGGGGGCTGCAAGGTACCACCCTGCAATGACGGGTTGCTCACTCATTGCAGCGGTGGATTTGTTTCAAGGTGGTGGCACGCTGGCTGAACTAGTGACAGCAGCAGTGTGCCACTGCATTGGGGAAAGCGGGCCAAGCCTCAAAAGGCACTGGGGCCATTGGTCACCACAGTGCCACACCTCCAAAACCCTGCTCTCCTAAGCTGTGACAAAGTGTTTCTTGAGCATGCGCGCATGCATACATTAAAACTATCATGTTAATCATTCCAATACCTCCTCTTTGGTTGCCAAATAAGTTGTATTTTGTTTAACTGGATTTAAATGACTACTCCAGAATAGCTGCGAAAAAGGCTGTATAACTGAATCTCCATACTCTGGGATAGAGGGTATAAGTAACTTAGAAAAAAGAAAATAGGCAGCAGAAACTTCTTGCACATATACATCCTTTTCTTTTTTGGAAGCTGCCACTTTTTCCACTGGTCTACCTTGTACAGACCTTCTTCCACTTTTTCCCTCAGTTATAGGATTGCCTCATCCATGCATCCAAACCAAATTCCCTATATCTGAATCAGACCTGTGACAATGGGAATCCCATCTATATCCTTATGCTTAGATCTATAATACAAGCGCCAGCATATGTAGAAAATTTGTCCAATAAGTCCAAAATCTGTTTCCCTTCCTGAGCAGTTTCTAAAACCAGACACAAATAGCTGTGTATGCAAGTACCCTAGGTGTCAGAGTTCCAACAGTTGGTCACCTTCCCTAGTATTCAGTGTTCTTATTACAGGATCTATACTTAAAATATCCAAAAGAGGACTTAGAAGGCATCACTGGTGTACCCCCATTTGACCAAGATAGCTTCTCCTGTTCATCCATTAACATTCGGACATACTACAGCCTGTGCATAACATGTTATAATCCAATCAATAAAGATCTTGGGAAACCCATATCATTCCATTGCAGTAAATAAATGAACATGAGACATATTATCAAAAGCACAGTCTTGATTTGAGTGACAGTACAAACTCCTCTTTTTGTCTCCTATCAAAAATTTCCCTAAGGAGAAAAAGATGGTCTTGGATTCTCCATCCAGGTGTTGTGCATGCCTAAGATGGATCAGTCAGGTCTGCCGATGTGGTGCGCAATCTGGCACTCAAAACTCTGCATAAAATCTTAAAATCCAAGTTCAATACATAGACTTGTCTCCCGTTCTTCAGGTTTCCCTGATCCCCTTTTAATGCAGAAAAAACATAATGGCATCCCTCATATTTCCTGAAATATCTAAATCCTGCAAACACTTGTTGTAAAGTGCAGGTAAATCAGGGATTAATATGTGCACCAATACTTTGTATAATTTGGCTGCTAGACCATCACTGCCAGGTGCAGTACCTGATGTTAGGGAGAAAATACCTCCTTTCATCCCCTCAACACAAATTGTATAAGTAAGGCTCCTACTTCAGTAGACAACTGAGGGCAGGTCACCGTCTACCAAAAGGAAGCCTGCTTAAACAGGGATGGCCTTGGGTTTAGTAATGACCAAGTCAACTGCCCATGTAGCACCCATAAGATGTCATTGTTGCCTGTTACAATGGTGACATCATCTTCCCGAAGTGCAGATATCACTCTATTTTTTACCGTCTGTGCACAGCTGTCAAAAGGACTTCAAGATGGTATTTTCCCCTGGGTGTCCCACATTTGTTCTGCCAATAGGGAACTATCCCTATTATATTGTAAATCCCTCATTTCATCTTTAATATTATTTATCTGGTTTGTCATCCACCGCCCCCTCCCTTCAGGTGGGCTTCTGCAAGTGTGCCCTTAATGTCAACTACTTATGATATTTATCTCGCTAAAATTTTTCCTCAGTCCTGAAAAAAAAAACTTCCTGGTATCCTGCTTTTTATATCCTCCCACCATAACTTGATATTCTCATGCACGCATTGGACCAATTTTCTGGCCAGCAGTAAGTCTGCCAAGTCACTTACTATCTCTGGTACATCCAAAAGGCCTGCATTCAATTTCCACATCCCCATCCCACCAAGGCAAACCTCAGAAGTCCAGACAGCGCATCCCAGAATCATGTGGTCTGAAGTTTCTGAGGCCATCATAATTGCAGAGTCAACAAAAAAATTTTGTAAACAGAAAAATAATCAATTATTGGGACCAATGGTCCCTTAAAAAAGGCATGTCCTGCAGTCTGATGACAATTCTTATGTACATCCACCAGATTTGCTGTGCAAACCACAGCCATCAGAAAGAGTCAAAATAAACTTTTTTCGCTGCTTGTCCTGACTCTTCATGTCCAAAGTACAATTATTGCCCTCCCCCCTCCGAATCACCTGTTTGGATGTGTGCCAAAAGGGCCATATGGATTTTAAAAAGTCAGCTTATTAACTTTACCCTTGGGAGCATATATATTTATTAGCCTGACCACGTTGAGTGTCAATAACTATATCAAAAGCAATGCCGTATGAGGCATGACTTCCAGGAGCCTGTGCAAGGTGAAGACGACTCCATTAAACCCACATCCAAGCAAGTCCCTTCACCCAAAGACCAAAAAGAGCAGTCTTTACCCCATAACCTCTGTGTCTGATGAATGTTAGCTACAGATTGCAGTCTTATAGCGTGGAAGAAAAATACATTGTAATGTAGGGATTGTAAAGTTGCAAAGGTGATAACTCTCCTAGTGTTTTTTAAATTATTTGTATTAACCATGGCTCATTTTAGCCCCAAACCCCGGGCCATGAGGAAGAGAGAAAGGTACAGTATACCAGACAAGGAATAATATCAGACTAACTGACAGTTACTCCTACTTCGAGTACACATTCTTGCAGGTTTCTTTTTCCTTTTGTCTCTTGGTACATAGAAGGTAGCCTCATTATCAGAGGAAAAAGATTTCTGGGATGAGGAGACAGAAAAGAGATCTGAGGCTTACTCATCCAACCCCCCTCCCCCCCATTCAGAGCCTGGCTCCAATGTTCGAACTTATTCTGGACTGGGATGGGATCCACTTTTTGCAGTTTAGCCTTAGAGTGACTGCTACTCAACCTGGACCAACGTAGTGCCTGTTTCAAGAAAGGTTCAGGTAGCTTGAGGGAGGGGACCTAACCTCAGTAGGCGTTGAAATAGAATTTTTCACAGTAGATTGAACTGGTATTTCACAGTCTTTCTGAGCATCCGTGGTAGTTAATACAGATGTAGATACATCTGATACCAGTTGCATGGATGGGCCAGGGTCTGATACCACCACAGCGGGAGTCTCATTAGCAGGCTGGGCTACTTCCCCATAAGCACTACCACCCCAGGATCCGTACATCCAGCAGTTTGATTCACATGGGGTGCAAGGACTTGGGAAATATCCAAACATGCTTGGTTCATACCATTATCCCTATTATGGGCTGATCATGGACAGGACTTGAAAGAGTCCTCTTTCATCACAAATGTTACATTTCTGGATATTTTTGCATTGCATGCTGACATGACCATACATAAAATGTACTCCCAGCACACGAAGCACAAACCCTCACCGTCAAACTGCTTCTTGGTAACCCCCAGAAAAACCCAGTACATCATGGTAGTCTACATCCCTCCTCGCAACCAAAAACGTACTTTTGATACAGACATGACCTGCATCTCCCAACTTCCTTCCGACAGTGAAGTCATTGTGGTGGGGGATTTCAATGTCAATTGGCTATTCCCCTCCTCCTCCCCCCTACAAGGATTCTGTCTTGGCCCTGGATCTCACCCAAATTGTACAGACTCTCATCAGGCACAATGACAAACTGAGCACCTCGACACTCCTGGACCCCATCCTCACCAACCGCCCCAATAATCTCTCCCAGGTCAGGGTCTTACCGGACACTCTTAGTGACCGCCCCTCTGTTACCTGCTGGTGGTCTAACAAGGCCCCTATCACACCCCCCTTAGTCTCCCTTCGTAGGCACCTAAAAAAGATTCTCTGCACTGGCTTAACTCATACATTATGTCCTGTAACTGGTCTCCCATTGATACTGCCCAGTCTGTTGACACTGCCCTCTCCTACTTCATCTCCACTTTCAACTCCACTTGTGACATCTTTGCCCCGTTCTCAAAACAATTGACAAAAAACAGAGACACACCCTGGATCACCCAGCCCCTACTCGATCAGATGCGTCATCAGGACAATCTCTGGCACAGAGCCTTGGACTGGCGTCTTCCCTGGGACAGGAAGCTATACAAAGAGGCCAGGAATAAGTACACCTGGGCTATCCACCAAGCCAAAGCTGCTTACTATAAACATGACCTCACCTCTACATGGGGCTCAGGATGCAATTTCTGGTGTAATATT
Organism: Neoceratodus forsteri; assembly: GCA_016271365.2. Taxonomy (NCBI): domain Eukaryota; kingdom Metazoa; phylum Chordata; order Ceratodontiformes; family Ceratodontidae; genus Neoceratodus; species Neoceratodus forsteri. The sequence goes on from CM028132.1 coordinate 766,810,261, forward strand.
AAAGAACTTAGCCCAACTTTCTGTTGAGGGTTCCATCATCCAAGACCCCATGGACATCTCTAACACACTGAACACCACTTTCTCCAACCTCAGTTGTGTCCTTCCACCTAATTTCTTTGAACCCCCTGAACCCACACCAGCACTGATTGACCGGGAAAATATCCCCCTTTCACCTTCGGATCATCTCTTCCCGAGAAGCCAGGTGCTACCTAGCCAAAGTCCTGGGCAAGTCCCGTCACAGTGGTAACTCCTTGGATTTAAAACTCCTACACCTAACCATTGACGAAGTCCTCTCCCTGTTCACCAAAATACTAAACCTATCCCTCTGCCTGTGCCAATTCCCAACACCGTGGAAATGTGCTGTAAATACCCCATCCTGAAATGTGGCAATTGCTCCTTCCCTAACAACTACCATCCCATCTCTATTCTGCCCCCTGTCTCCAAGGCACTCGAAAAAATTGTATCGAACCAGCTTACTGACTACCTGTCAAAGCATAACCTGCTGTGCCCTGACCAACATGGTTTCCAGAGGGGCCATAGCACTACCACAGCCCTACTAGAATACACTTCCTTTTTCCACAACACACTTGACCGCGGACACATTGTTGGGTCAGTATACATTGACTTAACTAAGGCATTTGACACTGTCAATCACGCCTTGCTCCTCAACACTCTTCCTTCCCTAGGCCTCTCCCGCTTGGCCATGTCCTGGCTTGCAGACTACCTCTCTGACTGATTCCAGCAGGTCAAGGTTAACTCCACCCTTTCCTCCAGCCATCCAGTCCTCTCGGGTGTGCCAAAAGGCTCTATCTTGGGGACACTCCTCTTTAGCCTATTTATAAATTCCCTTCCCAACTCCTGCTCAGGTAAACTTATGCTTTACGCAGATAATGCTATCATTTTCTGGAGCCACCTGAACACTCTCCAACAAGCACTCCAGGGTTTTTTCACTGAAGTCGAAACTTGGTTTTTAGCCCACTGACTAATCTTAAACTATAAGAAAACCAAAACCATGATTTTTGCACATCACCAGAACCCACACAGGGACTTCACCTTGAATATCCTTAACTCCTTAGGCACCACACTTGAGCAAGTCACAACCTTCAAGTATCTGGGTATAACCTTAGACACATCCCTCACCTACCATGCTCACATCCAACTCCTGTCCACCACCCTCAACTCCAGACTCGGACTCTTGTACCATCACAAACACTGCCTCCTGCCAGAGGCACTCTGTCTGGCTGTATCTTCCTCAGTCCTCTCCTTGCTGGACTATGGCATAGTAATTTACAGCTCTGCTGACTTGACTGCCTTACGCCGTGTCAAAACTGCCCTGAACAAGGCCTGTCACCTAGTCACGGGTTGTGATAACCATACTCACATCTATGATCTATACAGGCTGTCAAACTGGCTAAACTTTGAGGGTAGACTTAAGTACCACACCTGCCTACTAGCCAAGAAAATCTACCTCAGGCAAGCCCCCCCCCCCGAACCTTCACTCCCTTATCCAACCCACCCCTCCTCGTTGGGACTCTAGATGCTTCACTAAGTCTTCCCTCCTTGTTCCCCACTGCAGGACATCCATGGGACAAAGGACCTTCCCCCATCATGCCCCCCCTCTGGCTTAATGGCCTCCCAGCCTCCATTTCACTTGAACCCAAGCTTGGCCTCTTCAAATACAGGCTGAAGAACCTACTCCTTGAGCTCTCATCCTGTGACTGCACCCAGTACACCGTCTGCACCCCATATTTTCCCTACTAGGGCTACCTTGGGACCAACTTGTCCTTGGCTAAGCTCTGTGGCTTGGATCGCTCCATTAACACTGGGTCATCTTGTTGCCTTAGATTGTATTAGCAGTTTCATACTCTGTAAATGATGGTTCTACCAAACCCTAGAATGCTTTGTTCTCTAACTTTAGATTGTATCAGTAGCTTTATATTCTGTAAACAGTGGGTCTACCAAACCCTAGAATGCTTTGTTTCTCTAAACTGCGTGCACTATAATTATCTACTCTTCACTGTAATTTGTCTAACTCTGTATCTTGACGTGGAGCCTTTGCAAAGGAGTCTATGACTCAAAAGTTGTAAATCTGATTGTGAAATAAATAAATATAATATGGCCCACAATGCAACTCACAAGCATTACATAAGTGTGTTTGTGCCCCACACTTGTAATAAGCCTTAGGCTGGCCTGGACAGAAGAGAATTCCCCTGTCCCCTCTGACAAAAAAAGCTATTTTGTGAATGACAAATGCCTGTGTCAGTTTGATGCAATTTAAATTTCCACCCCCCAGTTCACACATGGCCATTGTCAAAAATAGGTTCAGACCAACCCTGCTTGTCACATATTTCTTCTAGCCAAAACAGAATTGTCAGCCACATGGACCCTCTCATTTCAGAACAGTACAGTTATAGTTCTAAATGGGGGCTTTGTCAGGGGTATGGCCACAAATGGCAGCCATAATTGAATGTTCTTTAACTCCCTATACTTCTTCCAGAATCTATCCAAACAGGCCATAGTTTTAAAATTAATGCCAAAAATGTGTTCTCCTGAAATGCGTATTAAAGCGTATATCTCATATGCAAAGAACTTTAGATACTCTTTAAGCATGCAACATAGGAATAGTCAGGCTGGATTTCCAAGCCACCTTTGTAACACACACACACACACACACACACTGTATATGTATGTAAGCAATAACCCACGACAGGGTGTGGGGTTATAGGCATTTAATTCACACCTGGGGTGCGTTGCGAGGCATAAGGCCGCAGGCTGAGTGTCCTCACAGTGCCCCAGGCGTGGATTAAATGCCTATAACCCCACACCCTGGGGTGGGTTACTGTGCCTATAACATGGGTTACCTTCCCCATAGGTGAGAACCCAACAAAAACTACATGTTCCCCCATTTTGCTGCCTAAAAGGCATATTATCCTTCTGCTGTGCAAAGTAGTCCCTTACAAAACATTTATTCTTCTCCTTTTTATGCATCTACAAGGCTAACTATATGTGTTTACAGGTGATTTTTGTTCTGTGTGATGCATTACATGCTACCACAAGACTGCAGACCTGCATTATATTATCTTGTGAAACAATGACATTTGTACTTTTCCTCCATTTGATACTTGTGCATTAAACTGCAAGTTTAAGCCTTGGTTGGTCTCTGGTGCATACTTTGATGACACTGTGCAGAAATCGCATCTGCAGTGTCTTGCACATTATGTAGACTGACAGACTAACGCACTCATTGGTTGTCACATCATCATTCCTTTTATTACTGTTCTGCTGGGTCACTACGACTGATATGATGTGTGTGGCTGTGCAGATGCTGTAACCAGTTGATTTTGCACAGTTCTATGGTGCTCGCTGTGGAGGAGGAAAGGGGAGGAACCATGCCCTCAACTGTACAGTAACTATCATGGAATTAGTGTTCATGACTGAGTATCTGTGTGATACTGTTACCCCAACCATGTGCAGTACAGTACTAACCTCCTTCACACAGAACATGTTGCTGTCCACTGAGTAATGCAGAATTCAGTCTTTCCAGCTCACAAAGGATAAAACTGGTAATTGCCTGTTGCTAGCTGCCCACCTTGTCTGAGGTACAACACAGAAGTGTCCTACTGTCTTACTGACTTCTACAGGTTCTTTCCCTCACCCAGAACGGCCACGGCACACTGTCTTGCTACTCAGTAAAACCAATATCACAATTACATTCATGGCATGGAACGTTTACACTTTTCTCTATGTTGAGGTGATGGCATGCTAGCTGTTTAATGAAACTTGGTGGCCTCATACGAACTGCCATGGGGTAAACATTTCTCTCTCTGCCTTTGGGAATGAGCCTCTGATTTGTCCTGAATCTCAAAATACCCTTTCCTCTTGCAGTCACTGGCTTAAAAACTAACAGGCCCCTGACATGGTAGAGCTTCTGCCGTCACTTCGGTAGCTGGTAAGTGTTCTATTACTGTTTTCAAAGCAGTATTTCCAATAGGACTGCTTATGAGACTGGGCTCCGATATTTTTATTTTTTTAACTTGATGGAGAACAGCTTCTCCCTCTGGAAATTTGTCGTCCACCCACTGGTCCACCATGACACTGCCAAACAGGGACAAATTAATGTCCATTTCTATATTAATTGCACGGTCTTCTCTGCTCGCTAAGAAGTAGAAAACAAATGGCTTCTTTTCAAAGCAAGCAGAAGAAGATATGCAGATCCCTCATACTGTAAACAGCCCTCCTTCTACTTTTCCAACAAGAACTGTCAGGCAGACCATGGATTAAATACTGAATTTAATCCACGGCCACCTGACACCTTCTATCCAATCACTATCCCATGCATAGGTAACCCATGTTATAAATATATATATATATATATACACATATATATATAGATGCCTTTGACTTTTGGGTGATCATGTGATGACCTTCCTCTCTTTTTTCTGTGGTGGACAATACTTATTCTGAAGTCCGTTACAAATGTGCTACACAGTGGTTTAGTAGTTAATAGGTAATCAGTCTATAAATGTATATAGTTACATAACCCCCATACCCCTTACCTTGGTTTAAAGTTACTGGGATAAACACTGGCACCCTTGAATTTCTGAGTTTGATATGATATGTTGTTTCATTCTGTATTTCATTGAATTGGTTTGAAAATGTTGAGATTTATTTATTTATAAAAAGTGTATAAAAAAGGTGCTTAAAACTGAATCTTAAGTTGTTTAATTCGCTTTGTATCTGCACATTATCTTTGGTTAGAAACTGTTAATGTGCTTATCCTCCCTTATAAAGTAATGTTGCTTAAACACACATAGGAGGTCAAAAGGTCTCTGATCACAACTAAGATTTGAATTGTATTAATTATGATGCCATAATGAAGTGACTACTTAACTAGCTCAGGTGCTGTACTTGGATACACACCCTTAAAGGCTGGGATAGCTGAAGCACAGGGACAGGGAGCCAGAACTTGGGCTTTAACAAGTTTGGAATACTACGAATAAATGTTTGGTATTTGCACCTGTTTTGGACTTTTTACTTTTCTTGTGTTCTGTGTGCTACACTATGGGACCTTTTTTTCACCTTTGTAACTCAGCCTCTCGGTATTACCTCTTTTGGCTGGTTTCCACTTATTTTCAAACAGGTCAGCAATCTTGAACTTGGGTGTATACTCAGGACATCCCCTTGTATTTCCCTTGGTCTTCCCCTGAATTATCCCGGCTAGGTGCAGGTGCAGGGTACTCTCATTGGGGTTCGGTTTCTTCTCTCTCTGGAGTAACAATGTTTGTTATGACGCTGTTCCTTGAGCTCCGTTCCTCCCTCTCGAAATTCTGAGATAACACCCTGTTGACCTGATTCTGCAAGGACAGTGCCATTTTCAGAGGTCTCAGGCAAATCTAGCATTACATTTGAACTGACAGACTCCTCCCCGGCCAACTCAACCTCAGTCTGTGTATTTGCAGCAATTTGTTCAGTGCCCCCCTCTAACAGCCCTGGCCCAGGAAAGCAATGAGATGCCTTACCTGGTGCAGCTGTGTTTGAGGAACCAGCCTGCTCAGGTCCAGTGCACAGAAACATAGAACATAGAAACATAGAATGTGTCGGCAGAAAAGGGCTGGTAGGGCTCATCTAGTCTGCCCTGTTTTCCCTGCCTAACACTACACCCTGGATTCTACTTGGTCACAGGTGCTGCTACTCCTGGTAAACAATCCTGTGCTACTGCTCCAGCCTGATCGCTATTTTGACAGCATCACTATTGTTGTTAGCCATTTCTGCACACGCTCGCTGTTTCTGCTGACAAGTTATTATGTATAGGTCGCTGAAATCACACTCGCTGATTTGTACTCACTATAGTTTAGTCGCGATTATTACCACACTAATATCACAGGATACCATTGTAAGTCCAAAAGGAAAACAAGGCATTGGGGCCAAACAGGACCCACCCAAGGGTACTAAAGGAACTAAGCACAGTGCTAGCTGCCCTTCTGGCAACACTATTTAGCACCTCATTGGAGACAGGGGTGGTTGCAAAGGACGAGAGGAGGGTTGATGTGGTCCCTCTGCACAAGAGCAGCTGCAAAGAGGAGGCCACCAATTACAGTGATAGGGATGTTAATGGAGTCCCTGCTAAAGGAGGGACTGAGGGAGTACCTGGAGACGTGGGCTGCAGGACCACTAGCAGCATGGCTTCACAGGGGGAGGTCATGTCAAACAAATCTCATAGATGTCTTTGACTGGGTAACTAGGGAGGTGGATCGGGGAGGGCAGTGGCTGTGGCCTATCTGGGCTTCAGTAAGGCCTTTGACACTGTACCACACAGAAGGCTGATAAAGAAACTTAGCATCCTGGGGGAAGAAGGTGGTGAGATTGGTATCTAACTGGTAGAAAGACAGGAGTCAGAGGATGGTGGTAAACGGCAGTTACTTGGTGGATGGGAGAGTGACCAGTGGACTACCACACAGATCAGTACTGGGCCCTGTCCCTTTCAATGTCTTGATGAGTAACATTGCTAAAGAACTGGAGGGGAAGGTGTGTCTCTTTGCAGACGAAATACAAATCTGCAACAGGGTAGACACCAAGGAGGGGTGGAGAGAATGCAAAGGAATCTGGGAATACTAGAGGAGTGGTCTAGGGAGTGGCACCTGGGTTTCAATGCCAGAAAGTGAAAAGTCATGCACTTAGGGCAGGGAAACCCTCCCTCCTCCCTTACCTCTATTTATTATTCCCATGTGCCTAACCTATGCATGTTTGAAGCTCCCCGCTGTCCTTACCCCAAGCACCACTTCTGACAGGCTGCTCCAGGCATCCACAACCCTTTCTGTGAAGAAGTATTTCCCCATATCCCTCATAAACTTCACCCCTCAAGCTTCATAACATGCCCCCGTGTTCTGGTGCTCCTCCTCCTGTGAAAGAGACTCTCCTCCTGCACCTTGTTCACCCCAGGGAGGAATTTATAGGTCTCAGTCATGTCCCTCTTGCTCTCCTCCAGAGAATACATTTTGAGCTCCTGCACCCTCTCCTCACATGGTTTCTTGTGCAACCCCCACACAATTTTAGTAGACCTCCTCTGGACCACTTCCACCCTGTCAATGTCCTTGTGGAGGTATGGCCTCCAGAACTGGATACTGTACCCCTTGTGGTGTCTCACAAGTGAGTGATACAGAGACAACACTACCTCCTTCTCCTGCTAGAGGTCCCCCTCCATATGCACCACAGCATCCAGCTCACCTTGCCTACTGTCTTACCACCTTGAGATCATCAGATATGATCACCCCAAGGTCTCTCTCTTGCTTGGTAACTGTAAGTACTTCGGTACTCCCGCCCCATCTTATACATAACTCCTGGGTTTCCCTGCCCTAAGTGCATGACTTTTCACTTTCTGGCATTGAAACCCAGGTGCCACTCCCTAGACCACTCCTCTAGTATTCCCAGATTCCTTTGCATTCTCTCCATCCCTCCTTGGTGTCTACCCTGTTGCAGATTTGTATTTCGTCTGCAAAGAGACACACCTTCCCCTTCAGTTCTTTAGCAATGTTACTCATCAAGACATTGAAAGGGACAGGGCCCAGTACTGATCTGTGTGGTAGTCCACTGGTCACTCTCCCATCCACCAAGTAACTGCCGTTTACCACCATCCTCTGACTCCTGTCTTTCTACCAGTTAGATACCAATCACCACCTTCTTCCCCAGGATGCTAAGTTTCTTTATCAGCCTTCTGTGTGGTACAGTGTCAAAGCCTTACTGAAGCCCAGATAGGCCACAGCCACTGCCCTCCCAATCCACCTCCTAGTTACCCAGTCAAAGACATCTATGAATTTGTTTGACATGACCTCCCCTGTGAAGCCATGCTGCTAGTGGTCCTGCAGCCCGTCTCAGGTACTCCCTCAGTCTCTCCTTTAGCAGGGACTCCATTAACATCCTATCACTGTAATTGGTGGCCTCCTCTTTGCAGCTGCTCTTGTGCAGAGGGACCACATCAACCCTCCTCTCGTCCTTTGCAACCACCTGTCTCAATGAGGTGCTAAATAGTGTTGCCAGAAGGGCAGCTAGCACTGTGCTTAGTTCCTTTAGTACCCTTGGGTGGGTCCTGTTTGGCCCCAATGCCTTGTTTTCCTTTTGGACTTACAATGGTATCCTGTGATATTAGTGTGGTAATAATCGCGACTAAACTATAGTGAGTACAAATCAGCGAGTGTGATTTCAGCGACCTATACATAATAACTTGTCAGCAGAAACAGCGAGCGCGTGCAGAAATGGCTAACAACAATAGTGATGCTGTCAAAATAGCGATCAGGCTGGAGCAGTAGCACAGGATTGTTTACCAGGAGTAGCAGTACCTACCAGCAGTACCTACCAGCCAGGAGAATAAGGAACAAGCAGGACAGTGCACCGTATTGTTTACCCTGCTGATGGTGTCAGCCCAGAGTTTACCAGCAATCGTCGCTCAGACTTAACACTGTATTCCCAGTAGTATGAATGTGTGCCAAACAGTTATACTTATGAGACTCCACACAACGCCAATGTTTTTTCAGGCATCTCTTTATCTTTCCTGTACACATAGCCCCCGAAACAGAGCAAGCAGCCTACCTTTTTGACTGAGAATCTGCTCAAACTCCATTCTCTCAGTCAACACCTCCACTCCACTAGTACACTCCTCCAGGTAACCAAGATCCTGCACCTCTACATTTAAAAGTGTCAATGTGGGTGGAGCAAGCACGATGCATGCTGGTAGTGTAAACAGGGAGCTGAACACGGGTGATCTGGACAAGCGAGGTAAACAGTCGACATTGCTGCTATGGGAGTACCAACATGGTGCTGACATGGGTTTAGTTAGTGTTTTGTTTAGTCTTGCCACCATATATTTATTTAGCAACTGCACTTCGCTACATTTTCTGTATCCATCCTTTAATAGGCAAAACAAGAAGTGTTTAAGTGAACACGGCTGACCATGGGTGATCTGGACAAGCAAGGTAACCATTCGCTATTAATACAGTGTAGCGCTAATGTATATCGCTAGGATGTGCTGTAGTGAAATTGAGACTCGCTATATTACACTCACTGTATTTTCCAGCGCTATAAAGCGATTGCAATTTCTACATGGAACCCTTCCAATCTCTGCTGGACTCTCTCATCCGTAAATGGACTTGTGTCCACTCCCCCAACCCAGGTGCCTGTTATTGCATGTCAGTCCATCCCCCCCTCCCTTGCATTGTGAATACCGAGCAGAAGTATTTGTTTAATTTTGTAACCTTTTCTTGGTCTTCCTCTGCACAGTCCCCACTCCTGATCTTCACTGTACCACCCCTTGCCTTCTTCTTTTCTCTCATGTACCTGAATAAAGTCTCATGCCATTCTTGACCTCCTGAGCAGCCCTTTCCTCGGGTGGAGCCTTTGAGCCCTTACCCTCCTTCCTACCTCCCTTTTTTTCACTAGCTATACCACCCTGTCTACCTCTGTTTGTGTCTCTTTGTACTTCCTGAAATATGTTTTTTCTCCCTTACCATCTTAGCCACCTCCTTTGAGAACCACAGTGGCATCTTCCTCCTCATACTTTTGCATATTACCTTTAAACAGCTTGCCATTCCCTTAGGTATTCCCTCATTTAAGGACCATGGGTACCCTTGTACCTGTGATGTTTGTCCTCTCTGCATATACTTACTCTGTATTGTATCGTTTCGTATTGTATTGTTACCCAGGTTGCCCCTGAAAAAGGGACCTTCGGAGCTCAGTGGGCCTACCTGATCATCAAAATAAATAAATAAATAAATAAATAAAATGTATCCTGTTCCATTGTGCCTCCACCCTCTCCAGCTCCCTCACTTCAAGGTATTTCCTAAGGCAGTCTCCCATTTCTCTAAAATCTACTCTCCTGAAGTTCAGGACCCTCATCCTAGTGTGTTTTTTCTACTGCACAATCTGTATGCCAAACCACATTGTACAATGATCACTTGTACACAGGGTACTACCCACTGTGAAATCTGCAGTGCTGTACCTGTTTATAAGTAACACATCCAGCACTGCCCCATCTCTAGTGGGATCTGTAGTCAGCTGCCTGAGAAATGCCTCTTGCAGGGAGTCTAGAATGACTCTGCTCCTAGCTGTAGCTGCAGCCAGGATGTTTCAGTCAGCATCCGGCAGGTTAAAGTCACCCATAATTACTACTTCCTCATTGCTTGCCATTTTGCTTATGGCCTCCCCCAAAACCCTCGCCAATTCTTCCCCATGTGTTGGTGGCCTGTACCCCCCCCACACGTACGAAGGCTCCAGACCCTATCTCTAAACCAACCCAAAGAACCTCCAGCCCTTTCTTTTACCCACTGAGTCCTTGTATTTCTGTGGCCTTTATGCCTTCCCTTACATATTTTATTTATTTAGTTAGTTTTTGTTGACCGGGTAAGTGCACTAGACAAATTCTGCCTATTTTCAGGCATGACCCGGGGGAGGGAGATACAGATGAATGGCAACTGACCTTGAACCACAGTAAGCTGTTTGTGTTGTTTTTTTTTTTTTTTTGTGAATGGGGGGAAATTTGGTCAGGGCACCGGGGAAATTCCCCTACTCTGTCTGTAGGGGGATCCTTGGCCATCTGCTTTACAATGGCCAGTCCAACTGCGACGTTGGAGAGGATGGATGCAGAAGGTACAGGGGAGTGGGCCTCGTCTCCTGTGCTGTCTTCACAAGAGGCCACTGAGGAAGCTTGCATGATTGCTGAGGTTCTTGACCTCAGCATTTTGGCAGCGGATGTTCCGGTAGCTACTGAGGGGACTTGCCCCGTTCTCCTGTCTGGGGCTGATAAGGCTCGTTTACTGGCTGAACAGACTCAATTATTGCAACATATGCACTTACTTGACAAGACAATTGCTGCTCTCCTGATGAATTCGGTCTCGGACTCTATGTATTCCCCTTGTCTGTTTCCGATCGGACTGTTCCTGTGATGGGACCTGCATCGGATGGTGTACCGCAGGATCCCATTGTTCCGTTGCCCACAGAGGCTGTATCTCCGGTAAGGGGGGCTGGCAGTTCCAGCTCTCAGTGCTAAACGTCCCCTCTCGATCGACCTAACCAGCCCAGTCTTCCACAGCAGCATCGTGGTGTGTCTCCCTGATGCACTCAGCAGACACTTCCTGAGGGTGATAAGCTGGCACAGGGACACACACCTGCAGGTACTGTTTATTTCTTTTCTTCGCAATCTCAAAAGCCAGGATGGGGCAAACAACCTGGCAGACTACCGGCCACCTTACCGTCCCTCTATCCTGGACTCTGAGGGTCTGGCATCAGATTCTCCTCACCCTAGCTTGGCACAACCTTACTCTCCTGCGGCAGCATCAAAGAATGCTGGATGGGAACTTATGGACACTGGGTCTTGGTCGCCTAATTCCCAGGACCCTTCGTATAGTGCAATGTTACAGCATGCTGCTGCACCAGTGGCCACTGACATTTCGACCCTTCAGAGCTCCAACCAACCCCGGGGTAATCCATCTGATGTGTGCAATGGCTCGATTGTTACTGATATGATATGTGCTGAAGTTGTTGATGTTTCTGTACCACAGCCTGAGATAAAAACTAGTGAGGTAGTTCTTCCTTCTGTTTTATCTAGTCAGGTGGGGGGAGGACGCTTCCCCTGTGGTGCCTGAGCGTTTAGGCCCTGATCCTGTGCTCTTGCAGGAACCTCATGCTGCTTCTGGCAGGCTTGTAGGATTTAAGCTCACTGATTTATTTTCCAACAAGGGTGAACCTTCCCCAAGATGTAATGCTGCACGTCTCCTCTATAAAGGTGGATTGGACTGTCCCCCTGATAGGGTGTTTATTGCCAAGAATCTGCTCAAGGGTTCAATGAGATTTTTTCCCTCTGAGATCTTTGCCCTGATTAGTTTAGGTAACACTAATTATGATGTTAGTTTTAAGAATGTGTCCAGCTTAGATCGTTTCTGGGCCCAGTATGCCACCTGTAAATCTTCTCCTCTTCTCTGGTCCCCTTTTCATGTTCTTCCGCTAACTAAACCAGCGGTGAAGAATATTACCTTTATGTTTAAGAATGAAGGGGTAAATATAGAAGATATTTATTTTGGTTGAAACAGCATTGTGAGGCCTTAAATAGACCTACTCCTACCTTAGACAGGGAACAGATTTGGGATGGTGGGTGGCAGGTTAGAGTTAAACTATACTCCACCAACTCTGGGCCCAATCACTTACCCAGTTTTTTTTATCTGGGAAGGGATAAGGGGTTGATTTTTTACGCAGGCCAACCTAAATCCTGTTTTAAGTGTGGCTCAAGGGCACATTTGAGCTCGGCCTGTGATACAGTTAAATGCAGTCATTGTTTGGACTTTGGTCATGCTTCCAGTTCTTGTTTAAACTTATTTAAATGTAATTTGTGTGAAAATACGGGTCATGCCTATGGTCGCTGCCCTTGAGCATCCCACAATAGGGATGACTGCCCCTCCCATGAGGGCTTGATTAATCTGGCCCAGCAGCAGCAGGCCAGGCAGATTGCAGAATATGATTTGTGGGTCAGCATGGAGACCTTGCACCAGGCTCAGAGGCTAGAACCCTTGGAGATGGTATTAGAAAAGGAAGCTAGTTTACCCCAGGGTGTACTGGAACCTGTCCATGACCCTAGTGACGATGGGGTGGTTGTGGGTCTGGTTCAGACTGTCCCTGAGGTTCCTAATGACATGCCCCTCCTCCTCCCCTGCAGCAGGCCCTGCCTGAGGCAGACCCCTCGGCCTTTATTAAAGAACAGCAGAAGAGGACTAGGAAGGGATCAGCGGTTCTTAGTCAGGGTAAAATACCAGGGATTAAGACTTGGAAATCTGGCAATCCATTTGCAGTACTATCTACTGATGGTACGGACAGAGATTCTGCAGGTGAGGATACTGACACTTCTTTAATTGTTTCTAATATGGACACGGCAGGGGGTGGTGACTCAGACCCTATCACTAAAAGGACGAGACAGTGTAGGTGGAGCAAATCACCCTAATTTCTCTTTATGGATTCCTTGATGATTTTTTCTTTAAAAGTCAACAGTATCAAGGGTGACAGGAAGCTTGGGGGACTTATGCTCTCTCTGAAGGAGACGCATTGTGATATCATATGTCTGCTGGATACCAGGTTAAAGACTAATCAGGAACTCCATCAGGCCTCCAGGGCTTGGCCCCATGGACCCTTCTTTTGGTCTTCTGGTACCGATAAATGTGATGGTGTGGGTATTCTATTTTCTAATTCGGCCCTCAAAGTATCTAGACTTATGGATATTTATCCAGGGAGAGCATTGTTTCTTGACATTTCTTTCCACTCTGAGAGGTTCTGGTGGATTGCCCTATATGCCCCACAGACTAAGGCACAGAGGGTGTCCCTCTTTCAATTGGTGCAGCCCTTTTTGCACACTTCCAGATTGGTTATTTGGGCTGGGGATTTTAATTGTGGCCTCCATCAGTCAGATAGGGGACTCCAAACTTCAAAACTTTTTTGTGATTCTGTTGCCCTAACTAATATTGTTTCAGCTGCTCGTCTTAAGGATGCCTATAGGGCCCTCCATCCTATGGGTGGGTCCACTTATTTCCGGCTAGAGTATAGTACGAGGATTGATTTTATTTTCCTTTCTGGCATGCTTCAAGTAGCTCAGTGTACTACTGTTGGGAGTGAATTCTCTGACCATGCTGCCCTACGGGTTCAGATTTCTTGGTCTGCTGTTCCCCATTGTAGGAAGATACGTGGAGGCTAAATGAATCTCTATTACAGGACCCCAAGGTCCAGAAATTATGGAGGAAGGAATGGGCTGCCAGATTGTCTGTAGCCGATCTTTATGATAATTTGTCTGACTGGTGGGATGACTCCAAGGTTAGATGGCGACAGGTTTTTCAGAGAAAAGCTGCTGATGCCCACTCTTGCTAATACAAAAAATATCTAGCATTACGTCAGCAGCTCCAGCATGTAGTTTCCTTATCTGACGGTTCACATCAGGATTATAGCCAGCAAATTTCTGTCCTCAGTCATCAGATGCAGGAATTACAGTACAATAGGGCTAGTTCCCCGGGACAAGAAGCTAGATGTGGGACCAGGATGTGTAGAGGGGGATTAGATCCCTTTAAGGAATGTAAGGGCAGAGTAAACTCTAGGCTTATTACTGGCCTGCTATCTCCCCCTGGAGATCTTGTGAGTTCCCCAGAATTATTGCTTAATATTGTTGAGACCCATGTGTTTAATATGTTAGGGACTGAACCTGCTCGCCGTTCTGCAGAGGTTTTTTTTGACTCCCCTTAACTTACCCCACCTCTCACCTGAGGACTGTGCTCAATTGACAAAAGAAATCTCTAAGGAAGGGGTGATTCATGCAATCCAGGCTTTGAAGCTGAACTCAGCTCCTGGGTCCGATGGGCTCTTGACTGGTTTCTATACCACCTTTATGGCTGAGCTGCCTCCAGCCTTAGCCGTTCTGTTCAATGACATGTTAACTAAAGCTGAATTTTCTCAATCAATGATGGAAGCTATCTTGGTTTTGATTCATAAGAAAGGATCAGTGACTGACACTAATAGTTGGAGGCCGTTAAGCCTTATGAATATGGACAGTAAAATCATTGCTAAGGTCTTATTGGCTAGGCTTGTTCAGGTGGCAAGACTTATTAGCCCAGTGCAGACTTGCGGTATCCCCGGTAGGTCCCAAAGTGATAACCTTATCCTGTTACGGGAATTGTTAACTTTAGGGGGATATGAACCACATTCAGGGCTGGGTGCTTGGCATAGATCAGGAAAATGCATTCGATAAGGTTTCACACCAGTTTTTATTTTCAGATTTGTCGGTGTTTGGCCTCCCCTCTATCTTTATAGGATGGATTAAACCCCTCTATTTTGGGGCTGTTCTTATTCCCAATGTTAATGGGTGGTTGGAAAATAGGGTAGTTGTGAAACGGGGGGGTCCGACAGGGTTGTCCCTTGAGCCCCCTGCTGTATAATTTTGGTATCGATATGTTAATCAGGGACATCTTTCAATGTCCCAAGGTGCTGGGCTTACATGGAGCACATTTCCCTGCCCCTGTTAAAATTTTGGCTTATGCGGATGATTTGGTCCCGACTGTGGCTTCCGATATGGATGAAGCAGCTGTGGTGAATGTTCTCCACCAATATTCCACTGTTTCAGGCTCTAAGATTAACTTCGAGAAAAGTATTGGATTTCCACCTGGCAACCTTCCCATCCCTGTTTCTGACTCCTTCGCTGGGATAAAGGTGTCTCCTGATCCCATCAAGATCTTAGGTCTCTGGTTTGGAGCTGCAGATATGCAATCCCTTAACTGGAGCACAGCCTTAGGGAAGGCAGAGAGGCTAGTAGCAGGTTGGAAACAACATCAACTAGGTAAAAAGAAACGGCTCTATTTGCTTAAAACTTTGGTGGTGTTGATATTTTTGTACCTGTGTTATGTTTTTCCCCCACCTATGAAATCATTTACTAGACTTTATAGTATTTTTTTCCTGGGCTTTTGGGGATCTCAGTTGAACCTGATTAAGAGAGGTTTGACCTATTGGCCTATTAAAGAGGGGGTTGGAATGTTGAATCCTGTGGCTTTTTTTTATAACATTTTTTTGAGTTACAGTTTTGGTCTTGCTTTAAAACCGGGCCAGAAGGGATGGAAACCTTTTATTTTAGGTTGGCTTTTGCCTTGTCTTTCCCCATGGGAACAAGGGAAGTGTTTTTTTTTTAGCCAGAATCCCTGGACTTCCCTCATATGGCTCTGAGGCTGTGAAGATTGCTATTTCCTATCAGTTCAGGCCTATGATTTTTGTATCTTAGGTAGGAAGGTCCTATATGAAAGGATTTGGAGGCAGGATGCCCAAGACCTTGTTGAATTCCCCTTTTGTCCACCGGGTCAGCAATCCTGGATTTTGTTGCAATTGTCAAACCCTAGGATTCCTCCGTATATGTGGGATATGGTATGGTTGGGCAATTATGGCAGGCTAAGTGTGAAGGGGAATCATAAACACAACATGTTAACTGACAGGTACTGTCCCTGGGAGTCTTGTGTAACACTTCTTGACACCCAACAACATTTATTTCTGGATTGTCACTTTGCCTCCAATTTCTGGCAGCTTCTTGCTACTGCCTGGCTAGAACCCCTTTTTTCTAACCTTTCTTATGAAGATATTATGTTTGGAACTAATATTGTCTTGACCAAGAAATATCATGCCGAAACTGTCTATATTGTTTTAGCCTTAATGAGATACTTTCTGTGGCAGGCCAGATGTCTGTTGATCTTACATCAAAAATGGATATCACCTCAAGAGGTTGTACATAATGTTGGGAAAGTTGTTTATGCAGTACAAGTGTCTGACTTCTCCAAGCAAACTAGCTTTCAATATAGACACTTATGGCATAACTGTGATTTATGGAATTTGGTGTGAACTGTCTGGATTCTTTTTTTGTTTATTTTTTTGTACTTCTCTGTTCTTTTTAATTATGTGTTGTATTTTGTAAACTATTTTTTATGTGTGTTCTTTTAATGAAGTCCAAATCTTCTAAATAAATTTCCCCTACTCTTTTTCGAGAAGTGCCATGGGATCTTTAACATCCACCTAAACTACCACCATAACAGGCAGATGGGACCTTGGTTTAACGTCTCATCGGAAAGACGGCACCTCAGAAGTGCAGCACCTCCCTCATGCTGCACTGCAGTGTCAGTATTGGGATATTAACCCAAGTGCCTGGTGTGGGGATAGGACCCACCACCTTCTGATCTCCCTGCCTCAGAGGCGAGTGTGCTACCTGCTGAGCCACTGACACTACATAAATACTTAAATGGTCCAGTTCAGGCAACAAGCTCCTAGCATTTAGATGATGTATGCCAAAGCCACCTTATGGGGAGGCAGCGAGGAAAGTTGGGCCAGGGTTGGGTTCAACAGCGCCAGCCATTAGGAGGAACAGGTTACAAGGCAGGAGAAACCTGCAGTAACGCCTTTTCTTTAGGCTGTTTAAGGAGCATGCTCTCAGTTTATTTGTGAGGGTGTGACAACCATTGGGGGGAGATAACTTTGGAGGGGAGGCACAGGTGGGTGGCAGGTGCCAGGGCAGAGTGGGCATGGAGAGGGTGGAGGCCGGTGGGGGAGGGGGGAGCTAAGGTCTGACTAAGAAACACAGAAACATAGACTTTGATGGCAGATAAGGACCACTTGGCACACCTAGTCTGCTTGTTTCCATACCTACAGGATAAGCTGCAGATCCTAGTTAACCAACAGCCTATTTCTTCCTACCCCCCCCCCAACAAGAATTGCCTTATGTCTGTCTCATGCATTCTTGAATTCTCCCACAGTTTTAGACCCCACAACCTCCTCAGGAAGGCTGTTCCATGTATCCACCACCCTCTCTGTGAAAAAAATGCTTCCTCACATTGCCCCTGAGCCACCCCTCCTCCATCTTCAAATTGTGTCCCCTTGTTCTTGCACATCTCTTTTTCTGAAAGATGCTACCCTCTTGGACTTTGTTGATTCCACTGAGGTACTTAAAAGTTTTTATCATGTCCCACCTCTCCCTCCTTTCCTCAAGGCTATACATATTAAGCTCCTTCAGTCTCTCCTCATATGGCTTCAAGACTAAGCCTGCATCTCAGCACACTCTCCTCCCCTTTCACCGCTATGTACCATGTTCCTCAGATATGCCACTTGTAATTAAATGCATATTTCACAAATATAATACAACCCGCCCTTCCCTTTCCTCCCTGCCTTATCCTTTCTAAACATGTTGTAACCCGAGGTGGCTGCCTCCCAGCTGTGGTTGTCGGTGCACCATGATTCTGTTATAGCCACCAGATCCAGGCCCATGTATATAATAGTAGCCTCAAGGTCAGGAATTTTGTTTCCTAGGCTCCTTCTGTTGGCACGCATGGCTCTCCACTGCTTTTGTCCCTCCCTGCCCCTACTTTGCCCTCCCTTCCCAAGTCCATCTTTCACCCTTCTTTTTTTTACTGGTGCTGTCCTTCCACTTTTTATCTTCCCTCTGTGCACCCTCCTTAGTATTTATATCAGCCCCACCTCTCGACTCTCCTGTCTCCCCGCCTTTTGCCTCTACTCCCCACTACCCCTGAGTAATTTAGTTCCTCTAGGCGTTTCTTTAGTGCTGCTCCATTATCTTGGGGCAGGGGGCATTCACTGCCTCCCTTTTTTTTCTGCCTTCCCCCTTGACTAGTTTAAATACTTATCAAAGTAGCATTTAAATCTTCCACCCAGTACTGATATTCCCCTCCCAGATGGATGGAGGCCATCCCATTTGTACAGGCTTTTATCCCTCCAGGTAGGATCCCAGTCCCTGATGCAGCCAAATACTTCCTTCCTGCACCATGCCTTCAACCAGTAGTTGAAGACCATAATGCAGTGTTCCCTCTCCTCTCCTCTTCCCAGCCTTGCACAAGTAGCACCTCAGTTAAAGCCAACATACATGCTACCTGCTTCAGGCCCCCTCTCCAGCTCCCTAAACCTATCCTGCACCACCCCAGCTGTATATTCTGCCAGGTCATTTGTCCGCAGATGGACAATGACATCCAGCTCCATCCCTAGCAATCCTAAGGATCTGCTCCCCATCCCTCTATGCTGAGGTGCCGGGTAGGCACCTCACCTCCTGTGGTGTTCCCAAAACTACCCCCCTGATGATTGAGTCCCCCACCAGAAGTTACTTCATCTTCCACTGGTGCAGGAGGGAACATCGGCTCCATATTCCAAATCATTGTGCTGCACCTTTGGTGTATCTGTAACATCCCCTCTTGCTATAGACTTCCTAACTGGCCCTCCAGTCTCCTCTATGTCCTGAATCACACTCGTGCTGTCCATACCCAGCTTCCGGGTGGCAGTGGGAGTTGACCGTGTTCCAGCTATGTCAGCCGGCATCTCCCTGGAAACCGTGCTTGAAGCAGTTTTTGCTGTGCTGACTGTACCCTGCACTCTAGTTGTGGTTGGCATGTCTCCGTAGAAGGAAGAGGCATATCAGGAATCCATTCTCCAGTTTGCATATGTTGCTTCAAGCCTGCATTACAGAGGGCGCTCTTAGGGGACCAGGCTTCTTCATGACCAAGCATACTGCTGGAGGTAGGATCTGATGACAACAGACTTTGCTGGGTAACTGCACTGTGCAAAAAGGATCATCCTTTGCAGGCACAGTTTGGAAATTTTTGTCCTGGACCATTTTTGGGCTTATAGAAAGTTTCCTTCTGTTCTTCCCTTCCTCCAACCTGTGTTATTTCATATTATATTTTACTTCCTCCTCCTCCATTATGGACAGCAATAGTCTTCTCTCCTGCATCTCTGCATGTAATTTCTGTTCCTAAACAGAAATCTCACCTACTGGCATATCCTATGGTATTTGTTTTTGGTTATTTAACCAGGTGAGACACACTAAACTGAAAGCTTTTTTGCAGGCGCAACCTGGGAGCACAGGGAAGTTAAGTGACTTGCTCAGGGTCACACAGTATGCAAGTGGAAGCTGTGGGATTCAAACCCAGGTCTGGTCTGCTGAATGTCACCAGATTTGCAGCTCAGAGCCTTAAACCACTGCGCTATACTGCCTTCCAAAAACTTTCAATAGTTTTCTCAACCTCTGATTCCATCGGGACAGAAAAAGAGGGCAGCTACCCTGTCCAAAGATCTCCTCCACCACCTCCTCCATTGACCACCCCAGAATCTGCCATACTCTCCTGCAGGAAGCAGACAGCACCCCCTGTCAAACAGTAGGGGAGTTTTAAGTCAAAGGTTTCAAATCACCAGATTTTCCTAACTGTGGTTAACTACCAGAGATTTATTTTTTATATGGAGCAAGCCATCAAGCCCAGAGGCAAAGATTACTAGGGAAATTCATTAATTGGACTCTTTGATGTCACATATAGCATGTGCACTCCAGATCCCACATAGCATGCTGCTAAAACTGCAAAGGCAGATTTTGTTTGTTTGTTTATAGTTCTACCAGAAACAACTGAATTTAGAAACAAGCAAGTACTGGAAGAACTCATTAAACTGAAGGTATGGATTTACTAAGGGTACTGGCATTCAGTGTGTGGACCTTTATAATGGACACTCAGTAAAATGGGAAGACACAGGCCTTAAATCATAAGGCACACTAAGGAAATCATCAGAGCAGTGCTTACACAGCAGTTTCTGCATCTGTTTTGTGCTAATTGACAGAGAGCATAGTGAAACTTAACCAGTATATTTGCAATAAAATCTATCATTCATTTGACAGTAGACCTCTGTATCATTTTGTTTTAATTCCAGAATATGGCAAGAATTACATAGCTCATTACAGTTTAAAAATGAGATTCTCTAATGTCCTTACCACGTCCAGATTGTGTACCACTCTGTTATATGTTACAAAAAATTATAGCATAGCAGTGTCAGTGACTCAATGGGTTTTATGCTGATCTCTAAGATCAGAAGATCCAAAGGTCATGGTTTCTAGTCTCACATGAGTAACATGGACTATACACAGTACTGACACTGAGTGCAGATTGGGGGGGGGGGTTGCTGTATTGTTGAGGTGCCATCCTTTGGATGAGACATTAAATCAAAGTCTTTGCCCATCACTGGTGGCTGTCTAATGTGAACATTAAAGATATTATGGCACTTTGGAACAGTAGGTCATCCCCCCAGTGTCCTGTGTCTTTGTGTGAAGCAAATAAACAAATCAAAATGAAAGAAAAAGCCACTATGGTTCTCAAAAGAGGTGGCGGGGAAGGTTAGGGAGAAAAAGATAGCATTTAGGAAGTATAAGGAAACACAGAAGTAGCAGGACAGAGAACTATACCAGTTAAGGCAGAAGGAAGCAGGGAAGGAAGCCAAAATAGCAAAGGCCCAAACTGAAGAAAAGATAGCCAACTCGGTTAAGAAGGGGGATAAAACCTTTTATAGGTACATCAGGGAGTGCAGAAAGACAAAGGGAGGGATAGTGAGGCTGAATAGAATGGACGGTGGGTGGGCAGAAAAGGACAGTGAAAAAGCAGGGATACTGAACGAATAGTTCTGCTCAGTATTTACAAAAAAGGAGGAGGGGGAGGTGCCTAATCCAATTAACAGAAGCACTCTGGATTGGGGGGTCGATTCCAGTCCTTTCACAGAAGAAAGGGTTCTGAAAGAACTCCTAAAACTGAAGCAGGACAAAGCAATGGGGCCTGATGGAATTCACCCCAGAATTCTAAAATAATTAAGGGGAGAACTAGTGACACCACTGACTACTCTTTTTAACAAATCATGGGTGGATGGTGTGGAACCTGAGGACTGGAGGAAGATGGATGTGATTCCCCTTCACAAAAGTGGGACCAAGACAGAGGCAGGAAACTACAGACCTGTCAGTTTGACCTCTGTGGTAGGGAAAGTGATGCAATCACTTCTGAAGGAAAAATTGTTGAGTACCTAGAGGCCAGTGGGGCACAGGACCCAAGGCAGCATGGGTTCACAGTGGGAAGGTCATGTCAGATGAATCTAATTGATTTCTTTGACTGGTTGACCAAAGTATTAGACCAATGAGGGGCTGTGAACATGGCCTACCTAGACTTCAGCAAGGCATTTGACACAGTCCCACACAAAAGATTAATAATCAAATTAACCAGCCTGGGAGTGGGTCCCATGGTGGTAGCCTGGGTAAAACATTGGATGGACAACAGGGCACAGAAGGTAACTGTAAATGAAGTCCACTCTGAAGAAAGAGGGGTTACTAGTGGGGTACCGCAAGGTTCAGTACTGGGTCCAGTCCTTTTTAATGTCTTTATAAGTGACATTGCAGAGGGACTGGAAGGAAAAGTATGCCTCTTTGCAGATGACACAAAGATCTGCAACAGGGTTGATACACAAGAGGCGTGGAAAGGATGAGAAGGGACTTGGCAGGTTGGAGGAATGGTCAGAAGTATGGCAGCTTGGAGTGCAAAATAATGCACCTGGGAAACAAAACCCCAGGGGAAGATTACACAATGGGGGGGGGGGGAGTAGTAACAACAACAAAAATGGAAAGGGACCTGGGGGTAATCATATCAGATGACCTTAAAATTAGCAAGCAGTGCCAGAAGGCAGTAGGGAGGGCTGGGGGATACTGGGATGTATTGAGAGAGGCATCACTATCAGAAAACAGGAAGTTGTTATCCCTCTGTACAGACAGTTGGTGAGACCCCATCTGGAGTACTGCATCCAGTTCTGGAGACCCTATCTCTGCAAGGACATAGACAGGATAGAGGTAGTCCAGAGGAGGGCAACTAAAATGGTGCAGGGTCTGCAAGAGAAGCCATATGAGGAGAGACTAAAGGAGTTTAATATGTATACCCTTGAGGAAAGGAGGGAGAGGGGGAACATGATAGAAACTTTTAAGTAGCTCAGTGAAATCAACAAAGTCCAAGAGGGTAGCATCTTTCAAACAAAGAGATGTGCAAGAACAAGGGGACACAATTTAAAGATAGAGGGGGGACGGCTCAGGGGCAATGTGAGGAACTATTTTTTCACAGAGAGGGTTGTGGACCCATGGAACAGCCTTCCTGAGGAGGTTGTGGGGTCTAAAACTGTGGGAAAATTCAAGAATGCATGGGACAGACATAAGGTAATTCTTGTGGGGGGGGTAGGAAGAAATAGGCTGTTAGTTAACTACAGTAGGATCTGCAGCTTATCCTGTAGGTAGGGAAATGGGCAGACTAGGTGGGCCAAGCGGTCCTTATCTGCCATCAAAGTCTATGTTTCTATGTTTCTATGTCCTTATCATTCCCCTGTTAAAACAGGTCTATGCAACCCACCCCTCAGGATGCACCGGGAAACAAGCTGGCACAGCTCTGCATGCCTTTCCTGGTCAACAATATGAACTGGCTTTGAAGCTCATTTTTCATGATGCAAGTAGTCATCATGATTGTAGGGAAGTAGGGGAGGTTGTACGAGCAAAGGTTAATAGAGCTTAACATGTATGTGCTGGCAGCCAGGAGAGAAAGGGGCAAAATGATTAAGTCATACAAGTTCTTGCAAGGTATCAACTGGGTGGATTGTAAGGATTTGATCACAGGGAATTAGGACACAGTGACTAGAGTGCATGAGTGGAGACTGGAGTAAGGGAGGAGGATTTAGGGGGGTTGTGAGGAAGTTCTTCATCCTAGAGCAGTTGGTAGATGAATGGGTGGTTGAAGCCAAGACTTTAATGGGATTTAACATAGGTGGGACAGACATAAGGGAACAGTGGGATACATAAGCAGAAGTGGGGAAGGGATACCTGAAAAGAGGATGGCGATCAAGGCACTAGGGCTTATTGGATCACTAAATCTAGCCCGGCATAAGTCTGAGCATGGATCTAGGCAAGGAAATCAGCAGACTGGATGGACTTCTGGGTCTTTTTATGCTGACACAATCTTTGTTCCTATGTGTAAATAATGCTTCAGATAACTGTAAATACAGTATGTTGACTTGTCAGAGTTCTGATATCATTAAGGAGGAATTCAGTAAATTTGCATGGGCAAAATTAATTTTCAGTGGTCTTAAAAGTAAAATATCTAACAGCAAATAATACGATTATTAACACAATATAGCCCGGTAGTACTGCACTTTCAGCAAAACAAACATATTAATATATAGATCTGGGTAACTATTTATTGAGACTAGCCTAACAGAGTTACAATATCTCATTTTCACAGGGGTCCTGCTTCTCCCCAGTTTAATACATGGGATGGACTGAAGCACAAGGAGGTCAAGTGATTTTATCAAGATGGCAGTAGTCGGATTTGAACCTGGGATATCCTGACTCACAGTCCTGTGCTCTAGTAGTGTGACAACATCGAAATGGCAACATACAGTACAAATAAGCTTGAGGACTATTTCAATGTTAATGTTCAAAAATGGTACCACAAATGTTACAACTGTGTATGTAATACATTTTAACCATTTTCTGTGCTTATTCTAGGCAGTTATTGGATATGGAACATGCGATGATTAGAGTGTACTAGTGAGCATTTGTGAAGCACTTATTATTTGCAATTGTAAGAGTTCCTGTATGCAGCTTTTTCTGTCAGAAATTTGTAAACAACAAAGTAAAACTTAAACCCAAGCGTATTCTGTGCCTAGGTAAAGCCATTTCTTGCAAGTGACATAAATAACTCAGAACACACACAGAGGGCTGGTTTGCATGTTAATATGTCCTCCAGAGCCACTTTTTGCTGTATAAGAGTGTTTTCATGTGCATTCGGCTTGAGCAAGACCATCAAAGTGAAGCTGAGCTGTTCTGGCTCAAGCTGAAAGCAAGTGAAACCACTCTGATACAGCGAAGAGTGGCGATGGGACTTATTAATATATTATTGATCAAGTGTGATTGAGCATGATCAATAATACGTATATTTGTAAAAAAACTTTCCCTGAATGTGTCAGTTTCCAAGGCACCTACACGTGAGATGCTCTTCACAGACTAAGAGTGTCTAACGTGTGGAGGAAAGGAGCACTCTGATTGGTCAGGAGTAGTCCCTTGATCTATAATTTTTTTCCCCCCTCCTCTCACCTGGTGACCCCCACTCCTTCAGGCTCTGACAAGTCCTATCTTGATCCCCGCTAGTTCTGCCCGAGCCATCCGATCCTCACATTGTAGCCATCCTCTGGGATATCCCGGATGTAACCCTTCGACGAGTGGGTACCTCTCCTCTGAGGGGGAAGGCACTGGGGAAGGGGTTCCAGCGCACTACTCGATAGGGCCCAGGAGATGCTGCTGAGGAAGGAGGCTCACTGAGGGTGCCAGAGGCATTGAGGGACAGAGAGCCATCATCCAGAGGCCACCAGGCAGCATTTCCACTTTTATAGGTCCCCTTCACTACTTCGCTCGCGTAGTGCCTCCAGTCTCCACTGGGGGCTGCTGCTGAGCAATGCATTCCCCTAACCCACCCCAGGACAGGGCAACAGTCCCTCTGGATGCTCGATCCTATCATCCCCCTGCCGACCCATGGCTCCACGGGTCCATTCCCGAACCCGGGTCGCCGGCGTGGTTGGAGATAAGGCGCCAGCTCCTCAACCCTCTATGCCAATGGGCCGGGCCATAATTCTGTTTTTAATAATTAACATAGTTTTTTTTTTTGGTCAATATTATTTTGCCCCCCATGGACAGTAGGGGGGACTTACTCCCTTATCTGCCATTTATGCAGTCGCTCAACGAGCCCCCCATCAAGCCAGCCTCTGCCGCAACCATGGGGACAGAGGAGGACTGTAGCTTACCCCCCATGGAGGGCCCCCCTCAGTGGGAGGTGGACCAGGAAGAGAGACCACATCACCTTGAACTCTGCCCCGACTTATGTCGGGCTTTGTTTGACATGGGGGGGGGGCTAGTCAACTGTTGTTAACTTCACTCGTCTGCTGTGAGGGTATTTGTGCCTTACTGGTACCCTCTCAGGATGTGACGTGCAATGACTCCTGCATGACTGTGCCGCTGGAGTCTGCCATCATTCTGCCCCTTCTGTGTTCCTTGCAATTGTGTTGCTGCCTGTCTCCACCAGAGGCCACCACAGTGCTGGGAACCCCCAGCAACCCGCCCTGGGAGATGAGAGCAGTCCTCTGGATGCTCGATCCTCTCCCTCCCCTGCTGACCCCTGATGGCCCAGGTCCTTTCCAGAACCCGGGTCACTGGCATGGCGCGAGGTGTGGCATCCAGCACCTCAACGCATAGCACCACCAGGCCGGCTAACATAGTTGTTATATGCAATTTTAACTGTATGTTAAGTTTGTCTTTTAATCACTTTATGTATTTTAATGAAACTGTTAGGATTTAAAACACAGGACTGTCTTGCAAACAGGATGTAACAATACTAATAATGTGTATTTCCTGTATAAAAATAAAATTGTGTCTGTCTGTCTGTCTATCTATCTAATTACTATTTGTCAGATTTCTGTATGACCTTACTGCTGTTAGCTTCAATATATCTCTGCAGACTGGATCAGTGCACTTCCAACTTCAATGCACACTGTCATAGTTTCCTGTTTGTTTCTTATACACTCTTGTTTGATAAGTGTGCATGAATCGGATTTGAGTACATATCCCATATAAGTGCACAGCTCTACTAGAATAGCTACTTTTCGCATTCTTCAGCAGAAATATGTAATAAATTAATTGTGAATTGTACAAGTAAAACAGAACAATAAATTCTTCAAAAGTGCTATCTGTTTACATCAAAATTTACTCCTGTTTGATGCAAGGAAGGCCATATTTTTCCTGTATTGAAATACCACCTTAAAACTGGATGTGGACTTGAAAAAGTAGTGGACAAGTTTAAACAAACAGGAACAGCCCTCAGCCTGAATCCCTTATCCCGGTGCTGTAAAAGAAGTAATCCTGGCAGGTCCTGCCTTTTGGAAAAGGTGTAATTCCCTTGTAAAACTATCTGGTGCAACAAGTGGGCTATTTTCAAGCAAATAACCCCAACTGAAGACTACACCATACATAACAGAAAGAGACTCCACTTTAATAAATGTATTTATATGTGCAGCGTTGCACTAGGTCACTTGACCCCTTCCAGATTTTTGAAGACAGCAATTAAGCTCAGTCTTTGGCCTGCCCTACAAAGTATTTTAAATGGGGTTGGGTGTTAAAACCCCACCTACCCTTTATTACTACAAAGTGCCCCCTGAAACAATTTCTTGTTCATTGATGTGAGAAACTCCATTCTAAGAGTTTCGTATGCTGGCTGAAACATGGGGAACAGACCCCGTATGTTAAAGGGCTAGTGTACTGCCTGGAATTAACAGTAACTTTCAGAAGCAGTCAGCTATTACTTTATATATTGGAAGTATTTTTTTTGTTTTCTGTTTTGCTAATTAGAAGATTTTTCTACCTGACAGTACTGGTATGATGTGTGCATCAGCACTCTACCTGGAGGCTGATATAGTCCGTTCGATTCCTTTCTATACTTCACCAGCATTATGATCTCACTATGACATCACTAGTAACCAAGAAGAGCTAAACTCCTTCTGTTTGACTGGTAACATGTGACACATTACCAGTCATGCAGCAGGGCTTGTGATGTAATAATGAATGAGGTCATATGCTGCTGATGATGTAGCAGGAGGAACATAACTAGATATGTCTACTTCTAGGTAAAGTACTGCTTTTCACATCACACCCAATACTATTAGGTAAAATAAATTTAATGAGCACACAGAAAAAGAAAAACACTTTAGAAATAAAAAAGTAATAAGGTACTACTTTTAAAAATTACTAAAATGTTTGCCCTCTATTTTTGGCAATACTAGCTATTTAAGCCAAAAGGTGTTTTAACCTGTTATTTTGCGGCCCGACATATACAGTATTCTGTGCAGTGAGTGAAGTTCTGCAGGACATTCTGAAATCATGAAATTCAAGGAGTCTTGCATAATAATTGCCCAGCTCATTTGAATAAATCAAGCTACTAGTAAGAAATTGGACATGCATGTCCAAAAATCCAGTTAGTACTGTGCAGTTGTGTGGTCCAGTTGTTTAGAAAACAGTCGTTTAAATGTCAGAAAGTTTCTGCATCATAAACCTGCTGCATACTACAGAATGGTCACTAGATACCAATAGAAACACAGTGAAGTCTGACCCTGCCATGTAAGGACAGCTGGCCTCAAGGAGCACGAGCAAAGAAAATCTAGAAGAGAAAAAGATCAAAAAACTAAAATAAAAAGTAAGATCCCTAAAAACATTAGTAGATGGAATTGATTTCCTTTATATACTCTGTCTTTCAATATTACTTAGCGGCATTAATAATGAAACATTCATTCCCTCATGATGCAGAGACTCATGCTAAATAAAAATAAATCAAAAAGCAAGATTCAGACTCAACAAAGCAGAGGTCTCTGGATGATTCTGAACTTCTTTTCAGCTTTGCGTGTGTGCGCGCGTGTGTGTGTGTGTGTGCGTGTACAGTTGGATTTTTTTGTTGGGGTGTAAACAGTACTAAGAAGAGAAAGGCATAATGCATAGAATTGTACACCACAGTCTTAAAAGTTGAGGAACTTAGCTTTTATTGTGCAAGTATTCACAACAGTGTTTCCTTTTCTATCATTCTCTGGCCTCTAACCCTATCCCAGACTTCAGCCACGCTGACCCTCAGGCTGGAAGGTCAGAATGAGTGCTTTTTTTGCCTCTGCAGCTGATGCCTGTGCTGTTCCTTGACTGGCCAGTAGATCATGCTTCTGTGTAGAACCACTGTTGCCCTTCTGAGATCTAAGAAATACGGGAAAAGGGAATTGGGGCTGGCCATTAGGGTTACATTGGTTAAAATGAAATACAATAGTATGCCTGGGAGGAACAAACTGGTTTGCTGGGCCTCTGAGTCCCAAAGTTTTTTTTTCTCTCTTTAAAGCCAAGAGCAATTACAAAGAGTAGTTCTGGGAAAACAGACACACAAGAAATGTGAGATATAAAACGACGGCTGGTCCATCATGCTCATCTCTGCCATCATGGCTGCTGCATAGCATGTGAAATACCAATAGCTATTCTTAAAAGGGAAGTGCTGCCAGTACATTTTATGGATGGCACTATTTAGAGGAAACCTGCCAGAGGCCCTGCTTGATCTCTCGCTTTTACCCTCCCCTTCTTACCCACTAAAGTTCCCCTGTGCCTATCCCATGCATTCTTGAATTCCATCTCAATGTTTGCCCCCCACCTCATGCATCCACCACTCTTTTTGTGAAAAAGTATTTTCTCACGTTTCCCCTGAGTACACCCTCCTCTAGCTTCATAGCATGACCCATTGTTCTTAACTCATTCACACCACAAGAGCTCTTTGAGATTTCCACCACTCGTGCCCTGTATACTCTTAGCACTTCATCCTGAGCCTTTCTAAGCAAATTCAAGCCATAATCAGCATGCTACAAACAAATGTCAATCCTCTTGAACCATAAGTGCTACACAAAAAGTACGAGTGGCTATTGTTCAGCACAACATTACCTTTCCAATGGTGCTATGCAATCAATTGTAATCAATTTGGTTTTTATTTTATACTAGCTGAAATACCAAACAACTGTGTTTTTTTTTTCAGATTTATTGAAGGTACTTAGGTGAGGCTTGAGACAGATGTCAGCCATGCACACCATACCTTAAACAAATGCGAATAACTCCTAAAGTATACATGATAGACACAAAGTATCAGCAGCAAAAATTGTTCAGCACAAAATTACCTTTCTAATGGCACTATCAATTGTAATCCATTTAGTTTTTATTTTATAGTAGCTGAAATACCGAACAACTGTGTTTTTTTTCATGTTTATTCAAGGTGCTTAGATGAGGCTTGAGAGACAGATGTCATCCATGCACACCATGCTTCAAACAAATGAGAATAACTCCTAAAGTATACACGATAGACACAAAGTATCAGTAGCAAAATTGTTCAGCACAAAATTATCTTTCTAACTGTGCTATGAAATCATTTCTAAACAATTTGGTTTGTTTAATATTTAGGTAAAAACTGCTGACATCCTCAGACATTTCCAGGCCTGAGTGAAAGTCAGCTAAGTACGTCTACAGGTGTTCTTGGCCTGAGAGGCTATGCTTTCAGACACCACCTACAGACGTATCTAGGCCTGAATGGAGACATCTTTTTCTCTGAAAAATGCTACCCTATTGTACCTTATTTCTACCTGTGATGTATTTGAAAGTGTCTATCATATCCCCCCTCCCCCCTTTCCTCCAGGGTGTACATATTAAGGTCTTTTAGTTGCTCCTCATAGGGCTTTGGTGCAGATGCTGCACCATTTTAGTTGCTCTCCTCTGGACTGCCTCTGCTCTGTCTATGTCCTTCCAGAGGTGCAGTCTCCAGAACTGGGCACAGTACTCTAGATGAGGTCTCACCAATGATTTATGCAGAGGTAGCACCACCTCCTTCTTTTTGCTGGTGACACCCCTCCCTATGCACCCTACCATCCCACTGGCATTTTGCCCATCCTCCTCTATCACCCTAGCTCCCCCCCAATAGTCTAACAATTCCCTCTTCCTTCTTCTTTTTTCCCCTAACATACCAGAAAAAAATGTCTTTCCTTGCTCTTGACCCCCCTGCAATATGCATCTCCATGGTTGATTTTGCCTCCGTAACCACTCTTTTTGCCTCCTTATTCCTTAGTAAATATTCTTCCCATTATTTCTCCTCTTGGTTTTCTTTGTACCTGTAGAAGGCCTTTTTCTTGGCCCTCACTGCATCCCTGACCTTAGCAAAGAAACGTAACAGCTTCTTAAGCTTGTTCTTTTTGGTTACTGTTCTCATGCATAACTTAGATTCCTTAAGAATGGTCCCCTTTATTGCCCCTCATCTTTCTTTAACTCCTCCTATGCTGTCAACCCCAACTTAATTTGTCCCAGACCAGCTTCCTCAACCTGTTGAAGTCCTCTGTTCTGAAATAAAGTACCTCAGCTCTTGATTGGGGTTTTCTGCTCCCCAGGGCCAGTTTGGACCACATGTAGTTGTGGTCACTGCTTCCTAGTGCCTCCCCAACTCTCACAGCTTCTACCACCTCTGAGTTGGTGAGTACTGCATGTTGGCCTGCGTAAGAAGGGCCACCATACCCAGTAATGCTGTGTCTTCATGGCCAAAGTGCAAAGGTGTGAAGACCATAATGCAACAATACTGGAGTGAGTCCAAGGGATCATGGACAGGCACAATAATCTATGAAGATATTCAGAAAGATCAACAGTTATGGTAGTATTTAACTTTCATATATTCTAAGACTCGATCTCCAAAGATTCCCATTAATGTATCAGAGTAGCAACCTCTTAGAAAGCTCCCCCAGACTAGGGAGACTGGAGCTCAGGCCTCTCTTCAGGATAGTAATCCATTCTGAGTTGTCCTGCCAAAGGCGGTATGCTGCCTGGCATGGACACCTGGGGCATAGTGCTTGGTAAAGATATACACTGTGCTCCAGGTTGCAGCCCTGCAAATCTCCCCAGTCAGCACGGAGAATATTTCTGCTGAAGAGGCTACCACTCTGGTGGAGTGGGCATGCACCTTGCCCTAGTTTTACCTTTGCCATGGCATAGCAGTGGCAAAGGCAATTCCCACTCCAGGCAGAAATGCACTTGATTGTGACAGGCTGTCCTTTTCGATTGGGGTCAAATAGTTGCTTTGCCTGTCTATAGTCCTTAATCCTGTCAAGGTAAAATGTAAACACTTTTAACATCCAGTGAGAGGACAGTCCTTTTTCCCTCACTCTGGAAGTTGTCAAAGTAGACAGCAAGAATCATGGCTTGATTCACGTGAAACTCTGTCACCACTTTGAGTAGAAATTTAAGGTGTATATGGAGCACTCCCTAATCTTTATGGAAAACAATACATGAAGGATCTGTGACCAAAGCAAGGATGACACTCTAGAAACATAGAAACTTAGATTCTAATGGCAGATAAGGACCGCTTGGCCCACCTAGTCTGTCCATTTTCCCTACCTGTTTCATATACTGCAGATCCTAAATGATCTGGGGCTTACCCTCTCTTTCTTATCACTAAAGTTCCTTTATGTCTGTCCCATGTGTTTCTGAATTCCCCTACCATTTTTGCTCCTACAACCTCTGCTGGGAGGCGATTCCATGGATCCACCACCCTCTCCAAGAAAAAATACTTTCTCACGTTACCTCTAAGTCTACCCTCCTCTATTTTCATATCATGGCCCCTTGTTCTTGAACATCTTTTTGTATTTTAAAGATGCTGCCCTCCTCTACCTTATTTACACCCTTGAGATATTTGAACATCTCTATCATATCCCTTCTCTCCTCTCCTCTCTGGTATACATACTGAGATCTTCCAGTCTCCCCTCATATGACTTTTGGTGTAGCCCCTGCACTATTTTTGTTGCCCTACTCTGAACTGCTTCTACTCTGTCTATGTCCTTCTGGAGATGAGGCCTCCAGAACTTGACACAGTACTCTAGATGAGGTCTCACCAATGTTTTATACACTGGCATCACCACCTCCTTCCTTTTGCTGGTGATACCTCTCCCTGTGCACCTTGGCATTCCACTGGCTCTCCTCATAGCCTTCTCACAATGTTTGGTAACTTTTAGATCATCAGATATGATTACTCCCAGGTACCTTTCCTGTTTGGTGTCCGTCACTACCCCCATCATGTACTCCTCACCTGCATTTCTGTGCCCCAAGTGCATGATCTTGTACTTCTTTGCATTGAATCTTAGCTGCCACACCCTTGACCAGCACTAGACTGAGGCTCCAGGCAGCCACCGACTCTGCGTACAGAGGTGATGGCCACCAGAAATGCTGCCTTTAAGTCAGATATTTTATGTCACATGTTGCAGTAGGCTTGAAGGGCATGTGAGTGAGCATATCAGCACCAGATTGAGGTCCCAGGCAGCCACCGACTTCCTGATGGGGGCCTCATGTGCAGGGTACTCCTGAGGCACCTCATAAGCAATTGCAACTGTCCCAGAGAGAGTACCTGCAAGCTTGTGGTATGCTGATATAGCACATAGATAGATCTTGACTGTAGAATACTGCAGACCAGTATCAAAAAAGTCCAATAAGTACTCCATACCCTTTCGGGTGAACACTTGCAAGGGTCCATAGGGGGTTTTAGAACACCAGATGGAAATGTGTTACAAGTTGACTGTGTACATCTTCCTTGTGGAGGCTTTGCATGCAGTCAAGAGTGTTTCAGAGACCCTCTGAGACACTTTAAACCTGTTCCCTTCTATCTCTTCAGGAGCGAGGCCTGCAGGTGAAGGGAGCACAGGTTGGGGTGGACTAGCTGGCCCTGAGCTTGGGTCAAGAAGTCTGTCTGGAGTGACAGAATCCTCGGTTTGCTGACTGGCACTCAATTCAACAGAAGAAACCATATCTGCCAAGGCCTGTAGGGGGCCACTAGGATCATCTTGTGTCATGTGCCTCCAGCCTGAACAGCACTTTCTGAATGAGAGGGATTTGAGGGAATGCTTACTGAGATAGAGTGTGCCATGGTAGTCTGCATGACTGAAAAGTAATAAAAATAAAATGTGGTGCACTGGGTGCTTTCTAAAGGTATTGCCCAACCAGTACCAAATCCAGATAAAAAAATTAAGGAATCGGGACACACAACGTGTGCAGCAATGTTTTTTTAGTTAAAAAAGTACATACAAACTACATGGAAACAAACAAATATGTGCATTCACCCTACATGGGCTTCAACAGAGGGAGAATCTCAACTACCACAGGTGATTTATTTATATCTTTCTCAATTAAAATAGATTAGTTTAAATTAGTGTGATTGCATACAAACAGCAAAAAACTCATGCCAATTCCAATGTGTAATGAACTAGTGAAATCAATTAGTAATTGCATGAATCCTGGTTTGTGGAAGATTCCCATTCAGCTATTACAATTTCAAAATCTAACTGCTAGCCACAGTCCGATTTCCCATTATATTTAATTGCCATTTACTTTACCAGCCACCACCACTCTTTTATTTAATACAATTCTAATTTTCCAAAATGTGGGGGGGCTCAGGCAATGAAGCTCAATGGCAGGTGTTATATTTAAAAAAGGGTTCACCCTTACTGGCAACCCCCCACCATAAAAACAGGGAATGAAATGCAGACAAGGACACTTACTCAAAATTACAAATTCAAAAACCCCACAAAGTACTAAGCACATGAATTAATCTGTAAGAGACAGAGGCAGAAATAAGGGCTGGATTTAAGACCACAACAACAGCACTCAGAAACAGTCTCAAGTCAAGCATTAGGAACCAATGTGAATAATCTAAATATCCATTGTAATTCATTTCAGTCTAACATTTCTGTTCAATTGCCCCCTCTTTCCCACTTGCTTATGGGTTCCAAAGGTCTAAATTTGAAAGTATTCTGGCTGCAATTGTGATGGTTTTTAAAATGAAGACCCAAAGGATTTTGTACATCCCCAGCATAAATAGCTCTTGCATGCTCCTGAATATGGTGTTTCAGCTGTTGAGTCCAAACAATGTACAGTAACTTACAATCACATCAACCAGCATAAATTACATGGGTGGTCTTACAATTCAAATACTGTTTCAATTTTCAGTTCAAATCTTTCTGCTGTATGAGGGTCCACAAACAATACATACATGCATACAGAGAGACAGGTGGGAGTTGTCCACATAGCAGCAAAACTCATACCTCACCTCCAAACCATGTCCCCTGCACTTAGTAGATACACATTAAAGAACTACAGGGAGAGGGCCAAACCTTGGGAATGACGCAATCAATAGGAATTAGTCAGAAATGAACAATTCCCACCACTACTGACAGCTTCCAAATTATGAGAAATAAACAGAACCATGCGAGCACTGTCCCAAAGAGTCTTACATACTTCCCAAAGTGATTAACAAGCTTCCATTAGTCCATGGTGTCAAATGCCATGGAGATGTTCAGGAGAATCAGAATTGATAGTTCTCCACTGTCTCTCAACAGAAGATTATTTAGTTGGATTTGTTAATGTACGCTCCTTTTGCGCATTGCAGTTTATTGTTTCTGTTTATTCTTGTTATATTTGTTATCTATGAGGTCTTCATGAAGAGATTGTTGGAACGTTCCATTGATTTGTCTTCTTGTTACATGTCTTATTGCTCTTGTTTGTCTTTGTATTATGATGGACTTTATTAATATTTTGACTTTCTGATGTTTCAATAAAATGTTTGCATACAAAAAAAAAGATGATTTAGTGCCCTGACATGGGCTACCTACATGCTGTGGTGCAGTTGAAAGTC
The DNA here is from genome assembly GCA_016271365.2 of Neoceratodus forsteri. Lineage (NCBI taxonomy): Eukaryota > Metazoa > Chordata > Ceratodontiformes > Ceratodontidae > Neoceratodus > Neoceratodus forsteri. The sequence continues at coordinate 766,844,904 of CM028132.1, forward strand.
TGACTGGAATGGCTGACAGATATTATTTTGCTCCAAGTGTAATCTGAGCTGAATCTCCACCACCTTCTTCATTAACTTTCCTAAAAAGGGTAGGTTAGAGATAAAATTATAATTTGACAGGTCATCGAGGAAAAGATAGCCAACTCAGTTAAGAAGGGGGATAAAACCTTTTATAGGTACATCAGGGGCAAAGGAAGACCAAGGGAGGGATAGTGAGGCTTAATAAAGGGGAGGGAGGGTGGGCAGAGGGAGACTGTGAAAAGGCAGAGATACTAAACAAATATTTTTGCTCAGTAATTACAAATGAAGAGGGGAGGTACATAAAACAAACAGTAGTAACACTCTGGATACAGAAGTTGATACCAGCCCATTTACAGAAGATAGAGTTCTGAATGAACTCTTAAAACTGAAGGTGGACAAAGCAATGGGGCCTGATGGGATTCATCCCAGAATTCTAAAAGAGCTAAGGGTAGAACTAGTGACACCACTGACTACCCTTTTAACAAATCATGGGAGGATGGGGTGGTACCCGAGGACTGGAGGAGGGCAGATGTGATTCCCCTTCACAAAAGTGGGAGCAAGGCAGAAGCAGGAAACTACAGACCTGTTAGTTTAACCTTAGTGATAGGGAAAATGATGGAATCACTTCTGAAGGAAAGAATTGTCGAGTATCTAGAGGCCAGAGGGGCACAGGACCCTAGGCAGCATGGATTCACAGCGGGAAGGTCATGCCAGACAAATCTGATAGATTTCTTTGACTGGGTGACCAAAGTAGTAGATCAGGGAGGGGCTGTGGACATGGCCTACCTAGACTTTAGCAAGGCATTTGACACAGTCCCACACAAAAGATTAATATACAAGTTAGCCAGCCTGGGAGTGGGTCCCAAGATGACAGCCTGGGTAAAGAATTGGCTGGAGAATAGGACACAGAGAGTAATAGTAAATGGAGTCCACTCAGAAGAAAGGAGGGTTACTAGTGGGGTACCGCAGGGTTCAGTATTAGGACCAGTCCTCTTCAATGTCTTTATAAGCGACATTACGGAAGGACTGGATGGAAAGGTATGTCTCTTTGCAGATGACACTAAGATCTGCAACAGAGTTGATGCACAGGGTGGAGTGGAAAGGATGACAAGGGACTTGGCAAGGTTAGAGGAATGGTCAAATGTATGGCAGCTTAGATTCAATGCTAAGAAGTGCAAGGTAATGCACCTGGGAAACAAAAACCCAGGGGAAGAGTACACAATGGGGGGTGAGATACTAACAACAACAAAAATGGAAAGGGACCTGGGGTAGTCATATCAGATGACCTAAAGGTGGGCAAGCAATGTGAGAGGGCAGCAAGGAGGGGCTGGGGGTTACTGGGATGCTAGGAGAGGCATCACCAGTAGAAAAGAGAGTTATTATCCCTCTGTACAGACAGTTGGTGAGACCCCATCTGGAGTACTGTGTGCAGTTCTGGAGACCCAATCTCCGCAAAGACATAGACAGGATGGAAGCTGTCCAGAGGAGGGCAACTAACATGATGCAGGGTCTGCACCGGAAGACATATGAAGAGAGACTTAAGGAGCTTAATATGTATAGCCTCGTGGAAAGGACGGAGAGGGGGGACATGATAGAAACTTTCAAGTACCTCAAGGGAATCAACAAAGTCCAAGAGGGTAGCATCTTTCAAAAAAAGAGGTGTGCAAGAACAAGAGGGCACAATTTGAAGATGGGGGGCGGCTCAGAGGTAATTTAAGGAAGTATTTTTTCACAGAGAGGGTTGTGGATGCATGGAACGGCCTTCCAGAGGAGGTTGTGGGGTCAAAATCAGTGGTGGAATTCAAGCATGCATGGGACAGTCATAAGGCAATTCTAGGGTGTGGGGGTTAGAAGAAGTAGGCTGCTGGTTAACTAGGATCTGCAGCTTATCCAGTAGGTAGGGAAATGGGCAGACTGGGTGGGCCAAGCGGTCCTTATCTGCCATCAAATTCTATGTTTCTATGTATCGTTGTTTCACGATGGCTTCTTTAGTAGTGTCTTCACTATGACCTCTGTAAAGGTTATTGGCAGAAGCTCTTCTACCAGAATAGCATCAATGACTCTGATGAAGATCTGTGAAGACTGGCGTCAACTCCACCCAGAATGCCATAATCAACCTTCAAAGTGCTAGACAGATCTATGTCATCAGTTAAAAGATAACCTTACATTTCATTAGTCTGAATTCAAACCATAGCTGTGAAGTACATATTTGTCCCTAAATCAACATGACTATTGAATACCAAAGTTTCTCTGGTGGGATATATACTGGATTGGATACCAACAGTCTTGATGTTAGGAAAAGGAAAGTTACTTACCAGTAACTCTTGATCTTCTAGAGTAGCTCCTCGTAGACTAACACTCCTTTGGTTTAGTGCTGGAGGTGCTAGGGCCATCACATCAGTGAGAACGTTTGAGTCTATTGGCACTAATGTACGATGCCAGCTCACATCCTTAACATACAGTAGTGCTGTTAAGCAGCACCAACAGCTCAAACTACCTCAGTTTCCTTTAAGTAAGAAGAGAGCATTGCAAGAAAAAGGTGAGTTAAAACATGACAGATTATTATCAAAAAGGGGCCGACAGTATACAGGAGATAAAGGAGTACTATATGTTTGGGAAAGAAAAGATTGTTTAGAAGCAGTTATAGAGGACAACAAAGTAATTGGTAGAGTCATAATAATAACCATTCTTTTTATGTCTATTTGTCTATATGCCAAGAATGGTTGGGTGTCTCTGTAAGTGAAGAAAAAGCAGCCATACAGCTTATAGTCTGAAGTATATCAAGGCAGCTCCAGTACAACCCCAAGGGCCAAAGGCTGTTCTACAATGTATACTGTGGGTCACCCCAGGAAACTCCCATTAGAAATAAAGCATACAAACAATGTGAAAAAATAGACTTACTGCTAGGGGAGTGATTAGCACTCAATTAGACCACTAAAGAAGCTGACGCTAAAAAAAGAACTTAAAATAAGGGTAAAGCAGCCAAGAATCTCCTGGTTACACCACTAGGAAGAGGAATTTAACACCTCTTTGTGTATCTAAACTATGAAGGGGCTAACCGGAGTAAGGATTACCAGAAGTCCAAAATGAATGCCAGTACTATAAGGCAATATCACTGATAAGTGCCACTACCACAGGCAAAAATAAAGCACATGCAAGGGGTAAACCTGGCTCACTGCTAGAAATCTGTCAAGTAACAGGTGTCCTGCTTGCTGCAAAAATATGGTCTCAGCTACCACCAAGCCCCTCTCTTACCATGCGGCAAACCTCCACAAAACTCATGCCAGCACAATTATGAGTCCAAGTTCTCACATTTGTCCTCCAGGGCCGAAAGTCCTGATTTTGTTTTTTGTTGAAATGGCCCAGACACTTGTGGTCCCAAAGGAGTAAATAATCTTGAGCTTAGCTAGTAACTGCATGCCACTGGAGATCCTTAATTCTTTCAGCCCTGTATGGATGCCATTGAATTCTCTCCTTTCGTGAGTCTTGTAGCTCAAGTCAGCATAAAGGTGAGGCTGTGTCAAATCTTCCATTATGATTGTTTACTTTTTCTTTGATGCCCCCAAAATGCAGTCTCTCCCTCTCCCTTTCTCTCTCTCTCTCTCTCTCTCTCTCCCTCTCACTCTCACCCTCATGCAGGCCCGGGGAAACTAGTAGCAGTGTGTGGGCTAAATTCAGGGGATTCTGACAGTAGTATGGGGTGATACGGTATGCTGTAGTAAAGGCTGGTGGTAAGTCAAGCCCCAACAGGTTGGAAAGCAGGTTGATGGCAAAATTGCATAGATTTGCACACTCAGATCCCTCAGGCAGTTCCAGCAGGTGGATACTAGATGTTCAAGTTTAGTTATTCAACTATTCCAACCAGAGCCAGAGAAGTTTGTTTTCTTTGGTATGTCCCATTACAGTGTGGAGGGGCTGAGTAGTTAGCTTTAATGCCTCTTTCATTGTTGTGGCAGTAAACTCCAATTGGGTCTCACATATTGCCAGTCATGATGACTGGAAGTCCATCACTTTTTGGTCCAAAGCACTGTTGGACTCCAGTACCACTCCAATCATTAGTTCTTTGTCTCCTGTGTCTGAGATATTGGAGCACCCCTCTGTTGCACCTCCAGCTGCTGCTGTGGCATACTGTCCTTGAGTTCAGCTGCTGTCACTCACTGCTTAAATGGGCAGACTGGATGGGCCTTGTGGTCCATGTCTGTCGTCAACTTCTCTGTTTCTATGATTTCTGTGGGTTCTTACCTCTAAACTGCACTAAAATTCAGGAATCATAAATTGGCATCTTGTTACACCAATTTCTATCCAATTTAGAGTGTTCTAGTCACCCAAAGAGCTCAAAATAGGGCTTTCATTAAATGTTGGTAAGAAGCATAGACAAACACATTAGTGGTAGCAAGGTCCTCCACCAGGATCAAAGCATTTACCTGTATTGTAATCCGCTTTCTTAGGGGCATAGGGTATGACCTGCCCATGGCTTTTAAAAGCTTAAAATAATATGTTTTTCATAGAAACAAAGAATTTGTCAGCAGATGAGGACTGCTTGGCACTCCCAGTTTGCCCCTGCCTTTACTGTCACCACAGACCCTATCTGATCTTGGCTACTCCCCCCCCCTCCACTTTCCAACTACGATTCCCTTGTGCCTATCTCATACACGCTTAAAGACCTCCACTTTTTTCACTCCCACCATCTCTGCTGGCAGACTGTTCCATGAGTCCACCACTCTTTCAGTGACAAAGTACTTCCTCACATCCCTCCTAAATGCCAGTCCTTCCAGATTCAGTGCATGTCTTCTTGTCTTGTTGAACTTCTGACAAATACTCCCCTCCTGCACCTTGCCCACCCTGATGAGGTACTTATAGGTCTCTGTTATGTCCCCCTCTCTCCTCTCTTCCAGGGTGTACATACTGAGATCCCTCAATCTCTCCTCATAGGGCTTATGGTACAACCCCTGCACCATCTTAGTTGCCCTCCTCTGGGCAACCTCCAACCTATGTCCTTCCTGAGATGTGGTCACTAGAACTCCTGGGAGGGTCTTACCAATGATTGATACAGTGTTAATACCACCACTCTCCTTCTGCTGGTGATTCCCCTTCCTATGCATCCCAGCATCCCGCTGGCCCTGCCTACTGCCTTGTTGCACTTCCCCACCCACCCACCATGAGGTCAGCAGATATTTCTACCCCAAGGTCTCTTTCCTGCTTTGTGACTATCAATACTTCAACTGTTACAATGCCATTGCCAGCAGGCTTGATATGGTCAGGTGTGTTGCACAGTTCACATTGAGTCAATATTAGTGAAGCAATACCTGTTATGTCACCCAACCCACTGACGTGGGATGGCGACGATGACCCCAGTATCAAACAAATTATCAGTGATTGACACGCACAGATGCTCAAGTTCCTTAGTCTCTTTTGATCCTATGACCTGAGGAGGTCGTGGGGTCAAAAACAGTGGGGGAATTCAAGAATGCATGGGATAGACATAAGGCAAGTCTGGTGAGAGGTAGGAAGAAGTAGGTTGTTACTTAATTAGGATCTGCATCTTATCTAGTAGGTAGGAAAATGGGCAGACTGGGTGGGCCAAGTGGTCTTTATCTGCTGTCAAAGTTTATGTTTCTATGTTTCTTGATCATATGTAATCTATTGACTACAAGAAGTTTGATTGCAGCTGACAGCAGCTGTCTTCACTGTTACTTCCAATTCAATATATATAAAAAAAGTAAACATTTAAAAAACAGAAACACACACAAATACATTCATACGGACACATACACACACACACACACTTAAAAACATGTACATTACATCTTGCAGTGGCAGTGCATTGCACCAGAAGGGCTTTACAGATGTTGGAGTATGCAATGATGTCTCCTGCTCCTTGGAGGCTTTTTTGCTATTACCACCACCAGCGATGGCTCCCAGTCACAGAGAGCCTTTATCAATGTTGCAGCCAGCTGCAGCACCTCCCCTCATTGACAGTTACCCAAACTGCTCCCCTCAAATATATGGCCTAGTCCTAGCTGTCAGTACATTTTCCTGGATGGTAAAATACCACCCCCAGAAAGTTAGACTGACAGTAGGAGCGATGGAGAAATAGAGGGAGATGAAGATGTTACTTTCAGGGACTCCTGGGCGTGTGTTGGACATGCGTGCTACTGCCCTGCTATGCAACTGAATAGGAAGAAGTTCCAACCAGTACTACAGGCCACTGACTGCACAGCTATACATACGACACAACTGGTGCATGGCCAGCTCACACAAAAGGTAAGATAACTCTGGACTAAATTAATATAAAGTACCAAATGTACTAGCAGGCCCCAAAGGAAGTTATTTGTACTAAATAAATAAAATATTTCTAACTTGCTTCGTAATATAAGTAAATGGAACTCAGGAGATGTCTCCCAGCCAATCAAGAGCATCTCTTCATGACTTCTTAGGGTTCAAGAATCAAGAAGTAAAGGTTAAGTGATTCTGGAACCCTAGGAAGCTATCATAGGATGCTTCTAATTAGCCAAGAGACATCTCCAGAGCCCCGTTCACTTTTTATTAAGTATATATTTTTCCCCAACTCAAATTTGATTCCAAAGGCAAATGCGATTGCTTTGGAGTAAACAACAAAATAAAAATGCAAAGTTACCACCTGAAAAGCACGATCATGTTCACTGATCAGCTCAATGCCTGGGTTTCATTTAGTGTCAGTGGTTTAACCATTTTTTATTAAGTGAGCTCTCTTTTTTCTTGCACACAACATTTTAAATTGCCATTCTTGCTAGCCCAGCATGAATACCCAACCTTGCAGTAAATGTGAACTAGAGGTTGAGGCCCCATATTCAGACAAGGCCATTGGAGCAGTGCAAAATAGTGAACGATCATCAAGGAGCCATATTTATATTTATAAGGCAGCAAGTTGTAGCACCATGCAAAATGCATAAGCATGGTGTACCACAGCTCCCCACTGGTAACAGGCACCCAGGAGCAAATGCTTATAGCCCATCTCAAATGTAGTAGCACCTTTTCTTTTGGGTAATACATTCAGAGCCCTGACAAACCGCACATGCGCAAAACTGGTTGGTCCTTTTGTTGAGGTATGTGGCATCCTATCTATTGCATCAAATTTGTAAGTCATTATTGCACTTTAATAAATATTTTTTTTGCAGTAGTATTTACTGGTGGATGGTGCTGTCTTTTTTTTCCAGTGGCTTGTGTGTTCTTTTTAGATGTGGCACGTTGGGTATGGAGCGACTGTGGTTGTTTGGCAGCTAATTAATTCAGAGGCCTTCATGCTAATGACCACATATGGCATGCATGGTGCTAAGGGGCTATTTGCATGCCATGTTGTGGCTGTTAGCAGCTCAGCATAATGCCTTCATGCACATCTATACTTAGAAGCATTGCCCAGAGCTTCAGTCATTGCCTGCACCCTCACCAGATCCCATACACTAATGTATAAATCCCTGGCAGTCTTATGGTACCCCCTAAGGGCCCTGATTCCTGTTGTGAAATGAAATTTCCATGGCAGTCCAGTGGAACACACTCCCTGCATGATCACTGGTGTGAAATGAAATTACCCTGATAGTCCCTTGGCACTGCCCTCCCATCCCAATCCCCAATGTGAAAAGAAATTACCCTAATAAGCCAGTGGTACCCTCCTCTCATCCCAACCCCCATTGTGAACAATGAAATACCCTAGTAGCCCAGTAGTAACCCCTCCTGCCACAATCTCTGTTGTAAAATGATATCCTGGTCAAGTACATTCACTCAGCACTCACCCCCCTCTACCCCCTGCCCAATGCCTGACTCACCCAAAAAGCCCACGGATGTGGCAGGCAGAACAGCAGATGGTGACTGGAACAGTTATGAAATTATGATTGGTGTTTTCTTCAATTAGATGCATGATACAGTATTAATATTCCTATTAATCTTTTAATATTCCATATGGACTTAAATTCTCTTTACTTTGATGTTACTAGGGCTACTTTTAAAATATTTAAACCAGCTAAGATGATCTACAGCATTTTAAAAGCACTGCCTGAATATGTGACTGCTATAATGCAGTTTTAAGATTACCAAGGACAACAAGAAAATATTTGTAGTGTAACATTTCCAACCACACGTTAAAGGTATGTTTACATTCCCTGACTTGTACCACTCTGAGTGGTGCAGAGTTGCTGAGCCATCCCCAGTGGATCAGTTTTAATAGGATTGGTAGTGATTCAGAATCCACTGTCGCAGGCACTTGCATTCACTGTGGTGGTGGGGATCAGAAATGCTGTCGCCATTTTCAATCCTTTGTGTGGACACTCATGATAACCTGCAATGATGTGGCAGCGTTGTCGGTCTGGGTTCAAGGTTGGGAGAGCACAGAGGAAGGAGGAAGTCAATAGAAGTTTGTTTTAAATATCTTCCAGCACCAGGTTTGGGCTGGAGAGAGGAATGCACAGGAGTAATGTGGAGGGAAGGTTCTTGAAAACAATCACTGGCACACAGAGAGAGGGAGAATGTGTCGGAATTAAAAAAAAATCAAAACAAAAAACCAGTGGTAATGAACTGGAGGTGGGTACATCACAGCAAGGTTAGTGTGGTTGCCCCTCACATCCCACCCCCACATCGCATTAACGACCTGATGGGGCGGGCACTGCTGCAGGATGCCTACTCTTTGGATGTGCTTGGGCATGCATGTTTTGGGCTGTGGTGAGGTAAGCTGAAACAATACAGGAAATTCTTGCACTCATCACTCCAGGGGACAACTATGAGAACTAGCAGTGGCGCGGAAAGCCAGAAGGTTGCACATCACAGCATTTAAAGTATGCACACTTAAAACAAACAATGCAATCTTTTTTTTTTGGTTAACAAAAAGGAAAACTCAAAACATTACATGTTTTTCAGTATGAGCAAACTAATCCCATAAAATAGGAAAAACTACTTTCTGATTGCCAAACTATAATAAATTCATCCCACTGAAATGATGTTGTATAGGCCATTTGATTGAGGTTATTCTGATATTTTTCATGTATCAAGAATTATTTAAACACCTATATTTTCCATTTGATGTTTTATTCTCGGAAATCAATGGACCAATGGTCTGCTGTCCTTGACAACTCAGTATTCCTTTAGTATATAATTAGAGATGAGAAGGCACTATAATGTTAAACCCCTTTATTTCCTACATTTGTCTGCTCATAGTTCGGCCATTGTTTCATGTAGAAACTTGAAAACTGACATGCATACCCTTTGCACCAGAATCTTTTACACTTACAGATTTGATCAAATTTGTTCCGTAGTTTTAAAGTTATGGAGTATAATGAAAATGTTAAAATGATCAATTTTAGGGTGCCTTTTTTGAACCCAATTGCTAAAAGAATGGCACTAATTTGAAACATAAAACTTTCAGGTTCAATAAATGTGTAAACTGCCCCTGACTGCTCTCATGCAGAACAAAGAGAAGTTGTTTTCCACGAGAAGTTTTCACATATCACAACAAAAACTGTGGTAGCACTACTCAGGCCATTTAATTCTAAAGTTCTGTATCAGAACCAGAAAGTTAAAAATATGTTTGCAACTTTAAAAACATACTTTCAAGTTCCTGGTTCTGCCACCGATAAAAAATGTGATTGCATTTCTTGAACTAAAGTGGCTGCCAGGGGCACATCTCATTTGGTTACTATTGCCCCTGTCCCATTTCTTTTTCCCATAAAGGTTTTTGTCCACTGACCACTGACCAGCCCCTTTCTGGCTTCAATCCACCCAGCAAGGTCACCCCACCATCCTCAGGTCTTACCTCTCCTCTAGTCATTTTCCAACAAACTGCCCCTTGTGAGAGGGTTGTCGGGGCTGGCCAGGCCCCTCAGGAACATATTCCAGATTGCTCTGGAGAAGGTGCCTAATGGGTAGGTGTAGGCATGAGGTAGATGAGCTGTTACTCCTCTCGGTCCGGGTCTTCTGCCAGCTTTCCTCCCCTGGGCCACTCATGTGCAATGACACTGAAACAAGTGTGTGTGGAGGCATGCATTCATTTCATGTCAAGAGACAGCCTTCCCCTGTATGCCACTCCTGCTGCATTGCCACCAGTCCTCCCCTTGGTGGCAGTTGAAGAGCAGTGCAGAGCAGTCCATGGGACACTTCATCCACCCTCAAACAATTCCCAGTGGGGGAGGATGAAGGGGGTGAACTAGAATGGTTTAAAACATATTTGACTGGCAGAAAGCATGTGGTAGACATAGTGGCTTTTAGATCTCTGCCAGCACAGACTGGAACAGAGGTCCCACAGAGATCAGTTTTGGGCCCCCTGCTCTTCAAAATGTATATAAATGACTTATCATTTAAAAATCCTGCAATAAAGTGCCATATTTATGCTGACGATACAGTTATTTATACAGAAGGAAAAAAGTATTTAATATGCAAGATAGCCTATAGGAGGCCTTTTGCAGTCTACAGAGATTTTGGCGGGAACACAGATTGCGTCTAAATATTAACAAGACTCAGTCTGTGTTGTTCTCCAGAACTCACTGTAGAGGGGCCCCCTTGGTTATCCAGACCTTACAGGGCACACAAATTCAACAAGTAACTAAATATAAGTATCTGGGCATTACTATGGATGAAAAACTTAGTTGGGCTCCTCACCTAGAAATTCTAATTCACAGTCTAGGAAAAAAGCTGGGTATGATCCAGAGGATAAAACATTTCATGTCACAGGAGACAAGGTTAAGGATAGTAAATATAATGCTTCTGCCAGTACAAGATTATGGGGATATTATCTATGCTGGGGCCCCTAAAACAGGTCTGATTAAATTAGATATAATGTATAACAAAATGGCTCATCTTATACGTAATGCCCCAAGACAAATTTATCACTGTTATATGTACAAATTAATAAACTTGATGAGACTCACTGATAGGAGAGATTGGCATACTTTAACCTATATTTGTAAGGTACAACAAGGAAAATTGCCAGGATATATCCTGGAAAACTTTGAAATTAAGAAGCCCAGAGAAAATCTAAGATCTGCACTAGGTTTGGAGTATGAAGTTCCACTCTGTAACTTAAAAATAGGTGTATCATCTTTTTACTGTAGAGGGACGATGCTATGGAACAGTATTCCAATTCACCTTAGATGGGTAAATCAGGTTATCAGACCATATTTTACCAAAAAGTGGTTCTTCGAAAAATCAGTGCAACTGCACCATTGCTGTAATGCACTTTAACGTAAGACATGTTGTTATAGCTGGCTTGTGTCATTCATGAATATGTACTTTTTGTACCAGTTGATATTTATATGTCGTTTGTCCTTTGTACCTGAAATGAAGTGATAATTGTTATAAATGTTTGTACTTTGAAACTGTTTATAAAATTGCACATTGGGATTTCCTTGGAACTGAGCTTATGCTCAGTGGAGCACTATTACATCTATCCTGTTCATAATATTAACTTACTAACATACTAAAATGCCAGCAGAATAGGCCTAATGGTCTTTCGCGTCTGCTCGTTTGGTCAGCCCCCACCCTTGGAGCTGACCTTGCTGCCCCCTCGCCTTCTCTGGCTTCTCCCTTCCCAGTTCCGGATATTCTCGTTGCATTGGATTTCACTTCCAGAACCCTTCCCCTGTACCTGTCCCACCCCCTCTTGAACCCCTCCACCATCTCTGCCTCCACCAGCCCCCTAGGCAGTGCATTCCATGGCCCTACCACCCTCTCAGTGAAGTAGCACCTCCTCCTTTCTCCCCTGAATCTTCCCCCTCCAGCTTCCACTCATGCCCTCTAGTGGCCCCCTCCTCCTTCTGCCTTCGAAGCACCCTGACTGTTTCTCTCCTATTTACCCCCTTCATGTACCTGAAGACCTCTATCATATCCCCCCAGTCCCATCTCTCTTCCAATGTGTACATATTTAGCTCTTCGAGCCTCTCCTCATAGGTCCTGTTCCCCAAGCCCCAAATCATTTTGGTTGCCTCCTCTGGACCCTCTCCAGGGGTTTAATGTCCCTCTTTAAGTATGGCCTCCAAAACTGCATGCAGTGCTGAGTGCTGGCCTCACCAAGCAGTTATACAGAGGAGTATCACTTCCTCCTTCTGAGGTGATCCCCTAGCGATGCATCCCAGCATCCTGTTGGCCTTGGCTGCTGCCCTCCTACAAGTCTCTGAGTTGTTCATCTTGACATCCACCACCACCCCCAGGTCCCTCTCAGCCATTGAGACCTGTAGCATTCCCCAGGGGTGTACACTTGGCCGGGTTTCTGGCTCCCAGGTGCAGTACCTTGCATTCCTGCATTGAACCTCAGCTTCCACTTTCTAGACCTTCTTTCCAGAGCCTCCAGGTCCCCCTGTAGGACCACCCTTCCCTCCTCCCCATCCACCACCACCCCAGTTTTGAGTCATCCGCAAAGAGACTCATCTCACGCCTGATACCTGTCCTTACGTCAAAGACGTAGGCGTTGAACAGGAGGGGCCCAAGGACTGATCCCTGTGGGACCCCACTCATGACCCTCCTTGGGGATAGACTACCCCACCAACTATGACCCTCTGGGTGAGTTTGCTCCTGATGGCAGCATGGCAGGCAGTAATGCTATTACCAAGCCACCAGGCCAGTTTCCCCCATCCCATTTCTGATACTTGGAGCCCACCACAGTGTAAATGATAAAAAGATGCAGCCACCAGGAGTCCATGGCTGGCAGTCACTTTTTCCACCGACCACATTTCTGACATAGGGACCCTACCTCGGTGTTAGAGAATTAGAAATTTAAAACAACTGCAGCTCCAGATACTGTAGCTAATCTTCAGTGGCTGTTACTGATCCTCATCCCATTGCTGATACTTGGAGAATGTGGAGATTTCAAAAACAATGAATGAAGCCACTGGGAACCCATCCCCAGTTACTGCTTTTGCCCTGATACTGTTTTAAACACTGGGGACCCAATTCTCAAAGCTCCTGGGGCAGTGCAAAAGGCTTGCATCCCAATGATTGGCACAAAGTGCCTTTTGCACCAAACAATGCCCTGGGAGTGATTCACAAAGGTAGCCTGCACTAAATAGGGCTTGCGCTACACACTGGGCCGCGGTATGACGCCAGGGGCTTGTGGCAGATGCAGGCTACCAAATCCACCAAATCGGTATTCACAAAACTCTCTCAGTGGACAAATTTCTAAGTACTGTTAAACCATCCAGGGTTTGTCTAATGGTACTTAGAAATGTCCCCACTGGGAGAGGTGCCCTAGTTGCGACAAAGCTCCACAGTCCCCCCTCCCCAGCCCTCATCTCCCGCTGTAATGCAAAAAGATCCCTGAGATTCCCAATCCCTGATTACCGCCATATAATTAATTATTAAAATAAAGTCCCTCCCTGGTAGACTAGTGGACCCCCCTCCCCGATGTCCCCATGAACTGAGTATTTATTATACATCTCTGGTAGTCTAGTATACTCCCCTCACCAATCCCCAATGTCCCTAAGATGTGTCAATGTATTAAAATTCCCTGGTGATCTAGCATCCCCCCAATCCCCAGTCCCTTGTTATGCCATATTATGAAAACATTGGTGGAACAGTGGCCCCCCACCTGAGCAGGCAGTGTCCCATCACCCTGCTCCCCCCATACCTAAACCAAGCTAGCGACTGGCACAGCCCACAACTCACCACTACAGCCAGCCACTGACTGAGCTCTGAATGAGTGTGGACTGTATACAGTATGCACTCTTTCAGAGCTCAGTCGGCAGCTGGCCTTGGTGGTGAGCAGTGGGCTGTGTCAGTCACCAGCTCGGTTTGGAGATGGCAGGAGCAGGGTGATGGGATACTGCCTGCCGGGGCAGGGGACCACTCTACCACCAACATTTTCATAATATGGTATAACAGGGGCTTGGGGGGATGCTAGATCACCAGGGAATTTTAATACATTAACACATCTTGGGGACATCAGGGATTGGGGAGGGGGTACACTAGACCCCCAGGAACCTATAATAAATACTCAGTTCATTGGAACATTGGAGAGAGGGGTCTACTAGTCCACTGGGGGGTTATTTATTTATTTTTGTTACCTGGTCCCCTTGGAAGCTCTGCCCAGCTCTGCCCACTGTTCCCCCCCATGCCCAGGATTAACCTCCTGGGTGGGACCGCTAGGTGGGCACCCCCAGTGCACACTGGGTAGGTGAGACCCAGCTTACTCCCTGGGTTGGGGTCACGGGAGTGTGCCCCCCCAGCGAACATGGGTAGGCAGCAGGGACAGTGGCGATGCCGGTGTCATGCGTGGAGGCCAGCGTTTTTCTGTTTGCTTCAAGGATCCCAGAGCCAGGGACATGCAGTGATGACCAGTGTCCACCCCACCCCTTACGTGTGGTACCAGCAGCAGCAGTACTCACAGCCTCTGCCAGAGGTCCACAATGCACTGGACACTCACCCCCCCCCAGAGAAGGAGAGCAGTCCATGGGATACTCAGTCCTTCCCCCTGCTGGCCCTCTGACTTCCCTGTCCATCCTCGAACCCAGGATATTCAGCACCACAAGCAGAGGGGGTTATTTTAATAATTAGTGGTATGGGGTAATCGGGGATCAGGGGATCCGCTAGACCACCAGGGAATATCTGGGGCCATGGCTGCACAGCCGCTCACAGCTTGCAGCACCCTGTCCAGGTGTGCCCTCTGTTTGGTGCACTGCTATGGCTGCCATAAACCACAGGACTTTGCCACTGGGACCCTACCTGATCAAGAATCAGGTACAGGGTCTATGGTGTACCCGGGTTTGCTGCAGCCCTAGATCACCACAACTTGCGGCGATCTAAGGGCTGTTTGAGAATAGGGCCCCCCTGGGAGTCCACCCATGTGTCAGAGAATAAGTGAATTAAACTCAGAATGGCCATCAGGAGCCTGCCCCAGCCATACACTGGTGCCCCCCCCAACCCAATCCAAGCAATGGGAGACCACTCCGGTGTCAGAGAAATCTTTCAAAGGACTCTTCTGCTTCCCTAAAACCCTAAAACCAATTTCTGACACTGGAAGACACTAGTAACCCAAGCCGGTGTTGGAAAATTAGTAAACAAAAAATTGTAGCCACCTGGGGCTCATTCCCATTTGCAGTTTGTGCCCCCGACTCCATTTACAACACCAGGAGCTCACCCTAGTATCAGATATATCGGGGGAAAGTATAAAACAATGCAGCCACTGGGAACCCATACCTGGTGCAATGCTGCTACCCCAACCCCCTCAGAGATGTCAGGACTACATCAACAGTACCACCAAAGAGCCTCCTTCCCACCCTTCAGATGGTAGCCAGTAAACACTTCTCACCTCTGAAACGAGTGCTGTCTGGAAAAGTAATCACAAACTAGTGATTAGGTCTTTATGAAACCACAAGTTTGCAATTACATTTTCCAGACAGCAGATGGCTGTGGAGGAGAGAGGGGGTTTTAACAGCCATCATCCTTGGGTAAGGGAAGAGGGGTGCCACTAAGTGCCAGAGAATATTTGGATTGGGGCAGGGTGAAGGAAGGGGTGCCTCTGGACACTATGGATTGCTTGGCACGAATGCAGAATAAGTTATGGGGTGCCCCAGGGCACCAAAGGATTGCTTGTATATGAGCAGGTTAATGCTGATGCTCTGAGCCCTAGGGACTGATGGGCACAGGAGCCAGGAGCAAAGTGAAGGAAGGGTGCCAGTGGATGCCAGGGAGCAATTAGACTGGGGCTGTGTGGGTCCCACTGGACACCAGGAACTCCTTGGCACAAGGATGAGGTGATGCAGGGCAGCCATTGCACTCCAGATACAGCTTGCAATTAAAAGAATTTGTGAATACAGTACAAAGTACTGTGCATCCGTTGTGCAACACCCTTTTAACAAAAAAACAAACAAAACACATTTAGGCATAACTTAGGTTTGAAACATAAAGTAGGGAAATGTGGAGTTAGGATAAAAAAGTCTCATGAATATTTGGGATTGTGTTTTGTGGCATTCCTCTGGGTTTCAGGGCTTGACACAGCTTTGGCATTACTGTAAGTTTGGCACTGCCTTTCAGGGTGTGGAAATGTACTCACACACCAATCATTTGAGAGAGGATGCAAAAACATTAAGGCTGCACTGAGCAATCATACACACCCACCACCACAAAGATTTAGGAGGTGTTTTACCCTAATGTTAGATATCCCTACTTTTGAGGCTTTGTACTTCAACCCTAACTGATGCCTAAATATAGTTTTTTGCAACTATACAGTAAATGTACTCAAAATGCTTGGAGATTGCATCAACTGATCTGGATCACTATCCACGAAGGACTCAAGTATCCCTATCTGAGTAGCTGAACCCGGTTAATGGATACTTTTCCTGGATAGTCCAGAATAATCCAGATGATGGATCAGGATAATGACCTGGATACTTCATTATCTGGTCTTGCTAAAAATGCTGGCCTAAAATTGCCATTATCCTGGTTATGCTGAATTAAGGCCATAATTGTTAATTACTTTTAAACAGTGTCTGCCTCAATGTTTTGCCACATACTTGTGGCTGCTTCAGTAGTCCACTTTAGTAGCTTAATCTGTGTGGCTGTTTTAACTGTGCTCAGCTGAACAGTTTGAAGTGAATGGCTTGCTATGCATAAATAACAATGTGAATTGCATTATGTTTACAGACCAAAATGATACAGACGTATATGAGGGAAGACTGCATTATAACCTTTGTGAAGCAAGTTTGAGTAAGCTGTAAGGCCACGGCATTCTTTTTAATTGTTTTTTTTTTTTTTTAGGTTTTTTATATGTTTTGTTTACTTGGTGGTTTGGTGTTAATAATGTACAGTTTTTAACCTAGTTACTAAAGCGAATTCCTGATGAAGCTACAAGTATCTGTCAAAACAATGGGGCAGACGATGTATAAAAGCAAACAGAAACCTATGATCTGCAAGAAGCTGTTTTAGAGTGTTCTTTTGCATCACCCCATGTCCTTCATGGAGCTTGACATCAAGTGGTTGGCAGCAAACCTAGAGGCAACTTCTACTGGCAGCATTTTCCTGTGGTTCTCCCTTAACAGAGATAGGAGGACTACACTGAAGTTACAAAGGTGGTTCCAGATTGAATGAGCCCCTATAGACGGATGTACTGTAGATTGTACTGTAGTTAGCGAAGTGATTCCTGTTATCGTATCAACCTTTTTTTTAACTTATTTTCATTTGCCTCCAGAGAGGAACTAGACAGGGGTGTCCTCTATCCCCACTTTTATTTGTGCTGGCTCTGGAACCTCTGGCGGCTTCCATAAGGGCCCACTAACACATAACGGGAGTGGAAATAGGGCGAACCCAATACTGCACAAAGTTAAACATAGATGACTGTTAAATATTAACAAGCGATTTGCAGACTAGTACCACCCCAAATCTATCTCTATTAGACACCTTTGAGGGCCTATCTGGACTAAAAGTCAATAAAACAAAATCTGAAGTTGTCACCCTTAATCATCATACCACCCCAAATATAATAATAATAATAAAACTTTATTTATAAGGTGCCTTTCTGAAACCAAGGCACCGAACAAGTTTAAAAACATTTAACATGTCAACACATTGCAGCAAGTCAGTTAATACACAAACATCATTATCATCATCATAAACATCAAAACATTAAAATTAGAGCATAAACAATCAGTCGCCAAATGCCTGGTTCCATAAATGGGTTTTTAAAGCCCGTTTAAAACCCTCCACAGTCATGCACTCCCATAACTGGCGGGGTTGAGAATTCCAAAGAGAAGGGGCTGCATGCATAAATGCCTGGGCCCCAGAAGATTTCAAACAAACTCTTGGAATCTCTAGCAACCCCACGCCAGCTGAGCGGAGTAATCACCCAGGGTGGTAAGGAATCAGAAGCTCTTTCAGGTAGTCAGGGCTCTGACCATATAGGGCTTTATAAGTCAACAAACAGACTTTAAAGGTGATTCACCATTGTGCTGGCAGCCAGTGCAGACCATGCAGCACCACAGAAACATGACAGAAGCGAGAAGTTCCTGTCAAAAGCCAGGCTGCTGCATTCTGCACTAGTTGCAAATGGCAAATTTCAACCCCTGAAAGCCCTAGATAAAGGGAGTTTCAGTAATCCAAGCGGGAGGACACAAAGGCATGAACCAGCTTGGGAAGGTCGCTGGATGGAACAAAGTGCCTAATACTGGCGATATTCCTCAGGTGGTAAAAAGAGGTCTTGATGACGGATGACACTTGTGAGTGCAGTGTCAACCCCTCATCAAAGATTACCCCCAGGTTACACACCTGTTCAGAGGCCAGGAGTGGCTGACACCCCCCAGGAATAATCCCGAGGGGGAACCTACCCCCAACCCCTCTTTCCGGCGTCCTGGATCCACAACCAATACTTCAGCCTTTCCCGAGTTCAACTTCAACCAATTTGAATCCATCCACTCCTGGATTTCTACCAAGCAGTTATTAAAGATCGAGAGAGCTCTATTCTGGTCGGGTGCAAAAGAAAGGTATAGCTGGGTATCATCAGCATAGCAATGAAACCTCAGCCCACACCTCCTTACAATGTCTCCGAGGGGCAGCATGTACACTGTGAACAACACAGGGGACAAAACCAATCCCTGAGGAACCCCACAAGAGAGAGAAAGTGGGTCTGAAGAATAAATCCCAGACACCACCCTCTGAGTTCTTCCAGTGAGGAAAGATGTAAACCACCTGAGGACTATACCTGACAGGCCACATATGAACCTCAGATGGTCAAGCAAAACCCCATGGTCCACAGTGTCAAACGCTGATGAGAGATAAAGAAGAACCAGGATGGAATGGTTCTTCTGATCTCTAGCCATCAGGAGATCATTGAGCGCCTGAACTAGCACTGTCCCGGTGCTATGCTTTTTTCGAAAACCGGACTGGAGGGGTTCATAGATGTCATGGATGGTCAAATGGTTCTCCAGTTTCACAGCCACTACCTTCTCAAACACCTTCCCTAAAAAGGGGAGGTTAGAGACTGGTCTGTAGTTCGCATGGCAGTTTGGGTTCAAAGAAGCCTTCTTCAGAAGGGGTGTTACCACCGCCTCCTTCAGGGAGCTAGGAAAGTCACCTGTTTCCAAGGAGCACTAAACTATCCATGCAAGGACTGGGCCGATGGAATCAATACAACCCATAATCAGGGAAGTTGGTCCAGGGTCCAAACTACAGTACGTAGGGCGTGCATCCTGGACAATCCTCATGACATCCATGAATGCCGGGTGGTCGAAGATACTCCAGGAAAGCTGAAGGCCAGTGTCCAGGCACTGATCACCAGTGACACCCATAGAGTGTACGGGCTGGAGAGCTGCCCTGATGTCGGCCACCTTAGTTGTGAAGAACCGAGCAAGCTCGTCACACTCTATCTGTGCCTGTCCACAGTTCGGAAAAGCTGAGCTGGTCGGTTCTAAGGAACTGCAATCTCCCTGGACAGGAAGTCTGCCTTCTTATGGGAGATTGCAGATTGATAGACTTGATAATGATCCATCAACCTAAGGTGATTGGCATCAAGGGCAGATCTCCGCCAGCAACGCTCTAACCTTCGTCCTTGTCGCCGCATCTCTCTCAAAGTCCCATAAAACCACAGAGACCGAGGGCAAAGGGAGAGAGGATGAACACAGACAGGAGCAATGACATTGAGGGCTGCCACAATGGCCATATTATAGGCCACCACGAGGTCCTCTGGGTCGCTGTTTGCAACCGGAATGGGTGATAGGTCAAGCACCGCCATCAGGCCATCAGAGTTAATATCTTGTAAAGGGCCATATTTGACCATCTCCACAGGGGTAGGTCTACGAGAGGGGCACTAAAATTGAACCCCACGGTGTAGTGATTGGACCATCCGACTGGGTCCACCCTCAAATCAGATGTTTCGATCCTCAGGAGGAAAACTAAGTCAAGGGCGTGACCATGTTTATGGGTAGCAGAGGTAACTACTTGCATAAGGCTCAGAGATGTCATCAACTGGAGGAAGTGTTGTCCAAATTGCAAGAGTTCGTCATCGACCCGGGCATTGAAGTTGCTCAGGACCATCAGCCTAGGAGACTCAAATGCCATGCCGATGACGAAGTTGGCTACTTCCTGAAGGAATCGCTTCCCATCCCTGGGTGGACGGTAGATGAGAGCTATCCTACAGCCTACACCTGCTACCACAGTGCACTCAAATGACTCAGCCTCCTCAACTGGTACACTCGTGAGGCCCAATTCAGCCTTAAAACAGACCGCAACCCCCCCACCCTGTGATCAAATCTCGAGCGGTGAATCACCGAGTAACCTGCTGGAATTGAGACCTCTAAAATAGGGTCAGAGTTCTTGTCCAGCCAGGTCTTGGCGATGCAAGCCAGATCCACTGAATTTACAAGATCAGCATTAATTGCCGTCTTGTTTTTGATGGATCTGGCATTGCACAGCACCGCTCAAGTTGGATGAACTTCCAGTGCCACACGAACTACCTGCCCATCCAATTTGGTGGTGCCCATGGGTATGGAAACCAGACACAGAAAACCATGATCCGGATTCCATTTCACCCCAGGGCATCTTCTGGACCTTACAACCTCCTTGTGATGTGATATACAGGGTAGTACAGTGTAATGACATGGCTTGGGCAGATAATGGGATCAGATACCTGGGTATTAACCTCGAAGCCTAACCTGAGCAAACTGATTCCCAATAATCTAAACCCTGTGATAGACAAAGAACAAAGAGACCTCAATAGGTGGACCATCTTAATTTAACCCTCCCTGGGAAGATCGAGGTGATCAAAATGCTAGTGGCCCCTGAGGTATTTTACCTATTAACACACATGCCCATAGAAATTCCAGATAAATGATTTAGAAGACTGGATACACAGGTAGGGCACTTTCTGTGGGGCACGTCACCCCCTAGGTACAGCAGAGCGAAACTGAGGGTGCACTGGAGGAGGGGCGGATGGAACCTTCCTCACTTCCAGCAGTACATGTACTCCTTTAACCTGGCCCAAACTATACAAATGTTTTAGAAGCCAGGCCTAGATACCCCTGCATGGATGGACATAAAGCTGGCTTTGGTAGGGGACTCCAACCTGGTAAATCTTTTGGGGAAAGCACTTCCACAACAGCATGGAAGATGTCTCACTATCAAGGCCTCCCATGCTACATGGAAAAAAGTAGCACAATTAACTGGATCTTGTCATAGAACAGAGCCTAGGACACATCTTTGGAGGAATCCACAGGTATGTTTAGGAGGAGGTCCCATACACTGGCCCCACTGGGAAGCAAAACAAATTCACAGCATAGAGGACCTATTGGTCCAGGGGCAGTTAGTGTTGGTGTCCTTTCAAAGTCTTCAGCAGAGATACCACCTGCGCAAATTGTATTTCTGGAGATATTTACAGATAAGAAGTTGGTATCTCCACTGGGTTAAAATCAAATGCTCCTGTCCCCGATGTAGGAGACTTTCACAGGGAGCAGCACGTCCTCTACTTATTTCTAAATGGCTAGTCTTATCAAAGGGGAGGGTGGGCTCAATACAGAAATTTATAAGAGAAGCAGCACCAGACCCCTCACTGAAAGTCAGAGTAATATGGCAGACTTCACTAGGCCTCGTCTTTTTGGATGAGGACTGGCGTAGGTGCTGGCAACTGGTCCATCAGGCCTGCCCTGACCAAAAGAGTAGGTTAATACAAAATAAAATCATGCACCAGTGGTATCACACTCCAGTGCAGCTTAAAAAACAGAATTTAGTGCCTAATGACAACTGCTGGTGATGTAATGCCACGGGAACAGACCTATACCACATTCTGTGGAGCTGTACAGCACTCCGGACATTCTGGAGATAGGTGACACAAAAATGCGGCAAGATACTGTGAACCAACACAACTCTAGGCCCGAGTCTATACTGTCAGGTCTCTTGCCTCCAGGCTCCCCTCTGAAAAATGCAGAAAGGCAGCGGATCCTTATGGCCCCAGTGGAGGCTAAGAGGTTAGTTCTAAAGAGATGGAGAACAACAGAAATACCCAGTGTTCAAGAATGGATCTCTGCCATGGACATACTAGAGGTTAATATGTAAATGTGCCTCATAAGAAAAGGGTAGGGGTGTGAATACCATAGAATGTGGGACCTATATTTAAAGTTTATCCAAAACAAGGCCTCCCAACCCAGATATGTCCATGGTAAAGACAAGCTCAACCCCCCATGAACAGATGGACCCCCCCATTGATTAGTCAGGCTAAGACTAGTCTCAGGAAGGGTTACTATTTCATGCACCTGAACGGAGGCACTTCCAGTACCCTCCCTCCACAAGAAGGATTTATATAGCTTAAAAGTAAGGGTCAGCCTCTTAGAATATGTAGGGAATAGGAAGGTTTTTTTTTTTTGCTTTAATATTGCTGTGTAATATTAAGGAGTACCATGTTTGACATGCACCATCACTGATATAGGTAGCTGAAAGAACTCTGATAACGTATAATAACTGTACAATATTCTATTTGTAGACTATGTAGATATGCACCTGACATGTACCAATAAAAAATATATTACACATTTCCATGTCTTACAATGTGTGTGTTATGTGTTTGTTTTTCAATAAAAAGATCAACTGCAAAAAACATTGCATTTGCATTTGTAAAACTGATTACAAAAGCAATAATCCAAAGAATTGCAATACGGATCATAATAACACAGAGGTACATTGAAAAAGAATCAGCAAGTATATCCGACCATAAGAAAAGATGTCCAACTCCTGAACATTCTTCAGAAAGGTTAAATGGTTATGTTTTAGCAATGTACCACAGGCCAAGAATCTGCTGAAGCTGTGTAGCCTACCCTTGTGCCACTTCATCCTGGGCATACTTAGTGGACATCCTGGGTGAACTTGGTAGTGTGGTCCAGTGTTTAGAGCACCTGCTTGGGAACCAAGTGACTGCTGGTCCAACCCTCACTAGAGCTGAATACTGTGTGGTTTTGGACAACTCTTGAACCTCCCAGTGCTCCAGTACACCCAGTTCCAAAAATGGGTAGACACAGAATCCCACTGGAAATGAGATGTTGCATCTCAGCTGGTGTATGCTGAGTAAATAAATAGAAAACAAAATAATGGTGGTTTAATAGGTGTGTGCAACCACAAGTTGGAGTAATGCTAGTGCAGGTACTGCCTTCAACACAGTCTGCCATATTCTCCACAGGAGGAACAAAATAAACTTGTGTTTTTTGAAGACAACATAGGTGGGGTACATTGTGGTGAAACTTGTTTGAATAAGTGTGTTTATTATCGAGTGAAGGTTAAACTTCTTTGAGGCCAGCCAGAGTAGTCCACATTTAGCGACCATATTATAAGAACTGTGTCTAGCCCTGTAGTTTGGGGGAGGGATTCTAATTGTCTGGCTTGGGGCCTCAGCTAGTTGATAAGTGACCTGCCAGTCAATAGTGTGCTACCAGCAAAGCAGCAGGTTCTGCATAAAATAGCAGCTACAGCTAACTTGTTCCACATGTTCGTGTCCAGCACGTGAGTGGAACCACAAAAGAGTGGAGCAGATGACAAGTATCATAGGCATTGGCAGTCATCAGCAGAAGGAAGCAGAGAAGTGTAGGACTCTGCCAGTCGACTAAGGCAAGGAATTTGTTCACTACTATAACAGTCACTGCTAGGAAAGGAGGAGTAAAAGCAGCCACTGCCAACATGTCCTAGACGCTTGTGTCCACAGCGAGTGAGTGGGACTGCGAATGAGTGGAACAGTTGACTGGCATGGTAGGCATCAGCAATCATCAGCAGAAGGAAGCAGAGAATCTGGGACTCTGTTAGTTGACTAAGGCAAGGCACTTGTTCACTACTGTGTAACAGTCACTGCTAGGAAGGGAGGAAGGTCAAAGGCAGGCCAAAACTGAGAATAGGAACATCACCAATCTAGGGCAGGAGTATAACAAAAATTTAAACAAGGCACAAGGGAACACAAACAGAAACAGACAAAAAAGGGCAAAACATGAAACATCGTATCAGGGGTAAGGTTGCAAAGTATTTCCAGGTAACACAGGGAGAACTGAAGTTGAGGATGGTGGGAGAGGTGCAGTGCAGTGGCTGTGGGGCGGCAGTTTTCAGAGAGACCTTCTGGAGACTGTGGTGCTGCCCCATTTGCATACACACCTCTCTGGGTTGAGGGAGGAGGCCGTTAGACTCCAGGCAGAGTTGGCTAGGATTCAAGGGACCTCTTTCCCAACCCACGAACCCTCAGAGGATGCCAGGAAGGAGGAACAACTGGACTTCAGGTGGCTCTGGAAGGGTGGGGGTGGTGGAAAAGAGGCACATTCCTCAACTGGTACCACTATGTAATTCCTCCATTGCTGTGGCAGGGCAGGACTGCTGGGAGGAAGCACCTGTGGTAGTGACCAGGGAGGATGTGGAGACTTCCATAGTGGAGACCCCAAGGAGGGTGGTAAAGGACTCCTGAGAAGTAGGAAGCGACTTCTGGTGGGGGACTCGACTGCAAGGTGGATAATTTGGGAATAGGAAAGGGGGAAGGGAGAGGCAGGCTAGGTGCCTACCCGGTGCAACATCCCAGAGGGATGGAATTGGATCCTGATGATTGCTAGGGCGGTAGGACAAAAGGGAGAACTTGATGTCATTGTCCACCTGGGAACTAATGACCTAGCTAGGGACAGGGCTGGGACAGTGCAGGAGGAGTTGAGGGTGCTGGGGAAGTGTCCTAGACAGGTAGCTCGCTCATTGGATTTCGCTGAGGTGCTGCTTGTCTACGATAGGGGACAGGAAAGGGATCTCTGCACCAGGAGCTTCAACTCATGGCTGAATGAATGGTGCAGAGAGAAAGGGTTAGGCTACATGCGGGAATGGGGACCCACCTGGGAGAATAGGGGCCTATACAGGGGTGATGGCCTGCATCCATCTGGCAAGGGAACCACAGTCCTCAGTGGATAGTTTAAATGTTATTTTTATGAACATTTAAACTAGCCAAGGGGGTGGCAGAAGGAATCAGGGAGTTAGAAACTACCCCTCCCCCACAGGCTGAAGTAGCGAGTAAGGAGAACCGGAGGGAAGAGGAATCTCCCAGGGGGCAAATTAATAAAGAAAGCAGGGTGGCAGAGATAAAGGGAGAAAGGAAGAGGAGCATTAAAAAGAGAGAGAGGGAAGGAGGGAGGGCAAAAAGGGAAAAAGGAGGAGGAACAAGCAGAGTGGTAACAAAATTTAGAAGGCCATGTGCACGAATGCTAGAAGTCTAGGAAATAAGATTCCAAACCTAGAGGCCATCATGGCAGAGCCGACCTGGATATTGTGGCCATTACCGAGTCATGGTGCACTGAAAACCATGAATGAGACATGACTATAACAGGCTACTCTCTGTTCAGGTAGAACCAGGTGGGAAGGAAAGGATGGGGTGTGGTGCTTTATGTGAGAGAAAGCATAAAAGTGACAGAGATACATGGAATACAGGGGGAGGTAGAGGTACTGTGGGTCACCCTGGAGACAGAGAATGGAGTCGCTCTTTGCACTGGAGTGATCTACAGACCTCCAGCACAATGGGAGGAATTTGATAAGGTACTGGTGAAAGCCATTGGCAAGATGGCAGAAAAAGGGGAGGTGCTGCTGGTGGGGGACTTCAACCTGACAGATGTAGATTGGAACTTCCCAACAGTGGCATCAGGTAGAAGCAGGGACATCCTGGACTCTCTGCAGGGGCTATTCCTCAGGCAAGTAGTTGGTGAACCTACCCGTGATGGAACAATACTGGAGCTGATACTCGCTAACAGGGACAGTATTGCAGACTTCAAGGTGGGAGGCCACCTGGGGAGCAGTGATCAACAAACAGTGTGGTTCAATATAAGGACAGCTGCAGAACTGAGCCATATAACATAGACTTTGACTGCAGATAAGGACTGCTTGGCCCACCCAGTCTGCCCATTTCCATACCTATTGGATAAACTGCAGATTCTAGTTAACCAACAGCCTACTTTCTTCTACCCTCCACTATAATTGCCTTATGCCTGTCCCATGCATTCTTGAATTCCCCCACTGTTTTTGACCCCACAACCTCCTCAGAAACGTAGTACCATGCATCCATCACCCTGTCCATGAAAAAATACTTCTTCACATTTCCCCTGAGCGGTCCCCCCTCTATCTTCAAATTGTACCCCCAGTTCTTGCACATCTCTTTTTCTGAAAGATGCTACCCTCTTGGACTTTGTTGATTCCCTTTAGGTACTTGAAAGTTTCTATCATGAACCCCTTCTCCCTCCTTTCCTCAAGGGAATACATATTAAGCTCTTTTAGTCTCTTTTTATATGGCCTCTGTTGCAGACCCTGCACCATTTTAGTTGCCCTCCTCTGGACTGCCTCCATCCTATGACCTTGCGGAGATGGGGTCTCCAGAACTGCATGCAGTACTCCAGATGGGTTCTCACCAACTGTCTGTACAGAGTGGTAACAACTTTCTGTTTTCTACTGGGGATGCCTCTCCCTATGCATCCCAGTATCCCTCCAGCCCTTCTTACTGCCTTCTCACATTGCTTGCCTACCTTAAGGTCATCTGATATGACTACCCCCAGGTCCCTTTCCATTTTTGTTTCTGTTAGTGCCTCCCCCCATTGTGTACATTTCCTCTGGGTTTTTGTTTCCCAGGTGCATTACTTTGCACTTCTTTGCAATGAATCTAAGCTGCCATACTTTTGACCATTCCTCCTACCTTGCCATGTCCCATCTCATCCTTTCCACCCCCCGTGTATCAACCCTGTTGAAGATCTTTGTGTCATCTGCAAAAAAGCATACTTTTCCTTCCAGCCTCTCTGCAATGTCTCCTATAAAGACATTAAAGAGGACCGGTCCCAGCACTGAACCCTGGGGTACCCCACTAGTAACCCTCCTTTCTTCAGAATGGACTCCGTTTACTATTACCCTCTGCGTCCTGTTGTCCAGCCAATTTATTACCTAGGCTACCACCCTCAGACCCACTCCCAGGCTGGCTAACTTGTTTATTAATCTTTTGTGTGGGACTGTGTAAATGCCTTGCTAAAGTCTAGGCAGGCCATATCCATAGCCCCTCCCTGGTCTACTACTTTGGTCACCCAGTCAAAAAAATGTATTAGATTCGTCTGACATGACCTTCCCGCTGTGAATCCATGCTGCCTTGGGTCCTGTGCCCTGCTGGCCGCTAGGTACTCAACAGTTCTTTCTTTCAGAAGTGATTCCATCATTTTCCCTACCACTGAGGTCAAACTAACAGGTCTGTAGTTTCCTGCCTCTGCCTTGCTCCTACTTTTGTAAAGGGGAATCACAGTCACCCTCCTCCAGTCCTCAGGTATCACACCATCCTCCCATGATTTGTAAAAAGGGTAGTCAGTGGTGTCACTAGGTCTCCCCTTAATTGTTTTAGAATTCTGAGGTGAATCTCATCAGGCCCCATTGCTTTGTCTACCTTGAGTTTGAGGAGTTCTTTCAGGACCCCTTCTTCTGTGAATGGACTGGTATCGCCCCCCCCCCCCGTCCATAGTGCTTCTATTGTTTGGTTTAGGTACCTTCCCTTTTGTCTTCTTTTGTGAATACTGAACAAAGGTATTCATTCAGTATCTCTGCCTTTTCACTGTCACCCTCTGCCCACCTCCCCTCTCCTTTATTAAGCCTCACTATCCATCCCTTGGCCTTCCTTCACTCCTTGATGTACATATAAAAGGTTTTATCCCCCTTCTTAATTGAGTTGGCTATCTTTTCCTAAGTTTGGGCCTTTACTATTCTAATTGCCTTCCCCCCTTCTTTCTGCTTTAACTGATTCCTTATGCTTTAACTGATAAAAGGGTGAGGGTCCTGTACTTCAGGAGGGAAGATTTTGTAAAGATGAGTGAATGCCATAGGCATGACATGGCTGGGTGGGATGGCCTGGGTGGAGTGGGGGAACAGTGGATGAAGATAAAAGAAAGCATAGTAAATGCAACAAACCGCTGCGTCAAACAAGGGAGCAAAAGAAAGAGGAAAAATAGACTGCTATGGTTCTCGAAAGAGGTGGCTAAAAACGTAAAGGCTAAAAGGCTAGCATTCAGAATGTATAAGGAGATGGGGAGGGAGGAGAATATGGAGGTATATCAGGGGAAATGGGGGAAGCAGTAAGGAGCACAAAGATGCAAACTAAAAAGAGAATAGCCCAGGGCGTAATGAAGGGGGCCAGGATGTTTTTTTAGGTATGTAAGTGAAAAGAGGAAGACCCGAGGTGGGATTGTAAACTTAAAAAAGGAAAGGGGGTGGGCTGTGCAGAGGGGGAGCAGGAAACAGCAGATATCCTGAGAAAATACTTTTGTTCAATGTTCACAGAGGAAGAAGGGGAAGGGCCACAAAAAAGTAATAAAAGCTTTGGAGGGAGGGAGGTGAACACTAGTCCTTTTTTGGAGGTGAGAGTCCTGAAGGGACTTGCTAATCCGAAGGTGGACAAAGCAATGGGGCCAGATGAGGCACATCCAAGGGTATAGAGGGAACTCAGGGAAATATTAGCTGCACCTTTGACAGTTCTGTATAACAGTTCACTGGAAACAGTAGTGGTTCTGGAGGACTGGAAGAAGGCGGATGTAGTCCCACTATACAGAAGTGGTAGCAAGGAGGAGGCTGGAAATTATAGGCCAGTCAGCCTGACATCGGTGGTGGGAAAGTTAATGGAATCACTGCTGAAGGAAAGGATTGTGGAATATGTTGAATCAGGGACACTGGTTTACTGTGATTGAAAAAGGGAAAAATACATTTTGCCGAATGGAAAAAACAGTGTTATCACTGGTGTCTACAAAGCCAAAAATGTGTTTTTACAGTGTTTTGTTTTGTTAGCTTTGTTTAAAAAAAATTTTCTTGGCATGTATTTTAATGGTTTTGCTGTTTAGTATTGTGCATCAATCCTTGTAGTTATTAAAATAATAAACTCTATGATAAACTCAAGCTATAACTCACTTTGGTTTTGTGCCTTATGTATGCACAGTACTCCCACTATTATTAATGCCTATTTGCTTAAGTGTCCTGAGTGTGCAGATCTTCCATCTAGAGAAGATCCTCTATCTTGATTTCAGCAAGGCCTTTGACTCAGTGCCCCACAACAGATTGATCAGGAAATTGGTGGATCTTGGGGTTGGGGAAAAGATGGCTACATGGGTGGAAAACTGGTTGAGGGACAGAATTCAGAGGGTGGTTGTGGGGGGGAGAGTTATCTGGCACCAGAGAGGTAACCAGTGTGGTTCTGCAGGGCTTGGTGCTGGGGCCAGTGTTGTTCAATGTCCTCATCAATGAAATTGGGGATGACATTAAGGGCAAAATGTGTCTATTCGTGGATGACTCCAAGCTTTGCAGGAGGGTGGACACAGCTGAAGGGATACAGGACCTATAGGAAGATCTGGAAAAGCTGGGGAGGTGGTCCAGGATCTGGCAGCTTGTCTTCAATGCCAAGAAATGCAAAGTTATGCATATTGGAGCCAAGAATCACAGGACAGAGTGCTACCTGGGTGGAGTCCGAGTATCTGCATAAGAGGAGGAGAAGGACCTGGGAGTAATGATCATTAGTGACCTGTAGCATGCCACGCAGTGCAAGAAAGCAGCGGCAAAGGCAAACAAGATGCTGGGATGCATATCTAAGGGGATCAGTAGTAGGAGAGAGGAGGTTATAGTACCCTAGTACAGGTAACTGGTAAGGCCGCATCTATAGTATGGAGTTCAGTACTGGTGTCCACACCACAAAAAGGACATTAATCTATTTGAGAAGGTCAAGAGGAGGGCTAAAAAGATGATAGCAGGTCAGCAGGGTAAGGCATACGAGGAGAGGCTGAGGGCACTGAACATGTACTCCCTGGAAGACAAGCGAGAGAGAGAGAAGCCATGATTTGGACCTTCAAGTACTTGAAAGGAATAAATAAGGTTGATAAGGAGAGTCTCTTTAAACTGAGTGGCAACCACAGCAGGAGGGGGCACAGTCTTAAGCTGGAGGATGGGAGGATTAGGAGGGCAGTCAGGAAGCACTTCTTCACAGAGAGCGTGGTGGACATAGAGAATACTGGATGGGCAACTATGCAGAACCAGTGTGTTCTGCCACAGATGGATTCTGATTTCCTCTGACCTCGAGATTGAAGCTCGAGAGGTCCATGGGAATCAGAACACTGAGGTAGCAAAACACATTGGTTGTGCATAGAGTTGCTCATCCTGTATTTTTTATAGTGTATAGTACTGTCTGAAAAATGTATTTTGTGAGTTCTTTTGCTTTCAAAATGAAACTGACTCATGCAGTCTCTAAAGGTTCTAGAATGCTGTTCTACCACAGTAGGGTAGAACAGCATTCTATGACCTTGGAACTGTGGTAGAACAGCATTTTGAAAGGGATGGAATTCTATACAGAACAACATTTCACTATACACTATACTTGGAATACGCTGCCAGAAGAGGTCATCTCATTGAAAACAGTGGGTAGCTTTAAGAGAGGCTGGGATAGGCATAGGGGAAAGGTAAGAATCATGTGTAGGGAGGATGAGAGGGTGGGGAGGGAGGGAGGCAGAGACAGTAGCTCAAGCTGTGGACCCTGCAATACGAGCAGACTTGATAGACCAAATGGCCTTCTTCTGCTGGCTTCTTCATATGTTCGTATGTATGTACGTTCGTATATTGGAGGTCAGTGTGTGTGCGTGTCTGTGTATCTGACTTCATGTATGGCATCTAGTGTTGCTCAGATAGTATCCTAGAAACTAGGATACCACCAGATACCTCCCATTTGGCCACACAGTTGCTGTGGTAGGATGGCAGGGCTATCTGACAGTGGATCCTACCCTCTAAAATCCAGTGCATGGATCCTACAAACATTATGGATCCTGTGGACCCAGCAACAAACATTGTGGATCCCAGCAAGAGATCCAGTTTGGATCCCATCTGACCTAGGATCCCTGGATCTGACCTAGGATCCATCACTATCTGACCCTGGATCCCAACTATCTGACCTAGGATCCCTGAATCCTAACTAGGATCCATTGCTATCTGATCCCAGATCCTAACTGTCTGACTTAGGATCCCTGGATCTGACCTTGGATCCCTGGATCCTAACTAGGATTCATCACTATCTGACCCTGGATCCTACATGTGTCTTTAGTAGGAATTCAGGTAGGATCCTCGGTAGGATGCCAACGCTATCTGACATAGTGGTAGGATCCACAAAAGCACTATCTGAGCAACACTAATGGCATCTCAAGTCGACCAGCTCTCATATGTGACAGCAGCAGCACTATGGCCCCCATCTCTCAGGGGGGACAGCAGGAGCAGCACTATGGCTCCCATCCTTCAGGGCTGATGGCAGCAGCAGTGGCACTATAGCCCCCATCCCTGAGGGGTGACAGCAGCAGAAGAAGCAGCAGCAAGAGCAGCACTCTGGCTCCCATCCTTTGGGGTGATGGCAGCAGCACTATGGCCCCCTATCCTTCAATGATGAGAGCAGCAGCACTATGGTCCCTATCCTTCAATGGTGAGAGCAGCAGCACTATGGCCCCTATCCTTCAATGGTGAGAGCAGCAGCACTATGGTCCCTATCCTTCAATGATGAGAGCAGCAGCACTATGGCCCCTATCCTTCAAGGGTGAGAGCAGCAGCACTATGGCCCCTGTCCTTCAATGGTGAGAGCAGCAGCACTATGGCCCCTGTCCTTCAATGGTGAGAGCAGCAGCACTATGGCCCCTGTCCTTCAATGGTGAGAGCAGCAGCACTATGGCCCCCTGTCCTTCAATGGTGAGAGCAGCACCATGGCCCCTGTCCTTCAATGGTGAGAGCAGCAGCACTATGGCCCCCTATCCTTCAGTGGTGAGAGCAGCAGCATTATGGCCCCCTATCCTTCAGTGGTGAGAGCAGCAGCACTATGGCCCCTGTCCTTCAATGGTGAGAGCAGCAGCACTATGGCCCCCTATCCTTCAATGGTGAGAGCAGCAGCACTATGGCCCCTATCCTTCGATGGTGAGAGCAGCAGTACCATAGCCCCTTTCCTGAGGGATGTCAGTGACAGCAGCAGCACTATGGCCCCCATTCCTCATGGCTTGTCAGAACTCATATGGGAATGAAACCAAACCACCAGATGCCAAGGTGGTCTCTCTTGGTTTGGTCCTATCTATTGTTTAACTGCCTGAACTGGCTTTTTTGAGATAAAGTGCACTCACCTAAAAAGTCACTTACTAAAAAGTCCACACGTGGTCAGCAGAGGGCCTTCTAATGGAAAATGATGTGCCTCCTAAACATGTGGATTCCCTTTTATTTTTTTGTAAATATATTTTTATTAATAATTTTTTTTTCACGTTTAACATATGCAGTAGTACTTAGAAGGGTGCAAAGTATGCAGAGTAACAGGAATATCTTTGAGTTTAGTACAGTCTGCTTAGGTGATTGTTTGCCTCCTGATGCAGCAATGGGGGTTTTGCCTTCTTTTAAAGACTTATATCATTCCTGCTTTCATTACAGCTACTTATAATTATTATAGTGGGGGGCAACAGGGGGACCAGGGAACCTTACTAGGTAATATGCCAGGGCATGCGTCCATCCTCTAGCCACTTATATCTGGGCAGCATCAGGGTCAGCACCCATTTGTAGAGCAACGTAGGAAGATTCTTCCCCTCATTCTGCCCAGCTAACCTTCCTGTGTAGGGCCTCATTTAGGGAACAAAGGCAGCATCATGCTGCATGACATACATGACCCAAGAATTCCATCTAGTAGTAAAAACCTCTCCTTTTTCATTCAGACTGAACTTAATCTTCTCCATTTTGTTGATATCACTTATTGTGGTCCTCCATTGGGTTACAGTTGCCAGTTTCTGTGGCGTCCTTTTTTAAGGCTGTGGGTGGAGCCTACAGCCATTTTGCGAGAGCTTTCTAGCTTTGAAAACGGCCAATCGCACAGCCTCTTCCATTGGACTTTTGGAAGTATCCTCCCAAAAGCCCAAAGGAGCTGAAAGCCCTCCATCATGATCATCGTATGGAATAACAGCCACACTATTTCGGCTGTTACTTCAGCATTCTGATGCGTGCACTGTGCATGCGCACGAGTCGCACACATGCACAGAGTCATGCGCATGGGCAGTGCTGCGGTGCCAGCATGTTGCGAATGGCACAATGCCATTCTGTATTTTGTTCCCCCCCCCCAAGTTGCGATATCGCAATAGTGGGAGCCCACCCCAGTGTGCAAAATTGTTTGTTTGTCTTAAAATTAGAAAATGGTCCCTTGTCGGTATTATTGTGTCCGGTGCCCCCTGGCGACATTATGTCAGCATTTGTGTGCCGAAATGTTTTGTTTCCTGTTGCCCCCTGCCCACATTATGCCTGACATGGGGTGCCCAATCCCTATGTCAGAATTTGTGTGGCACACTGGGAGCTCACCCTAGTGTGCCGAAATGTGTTGTTTCTGTGTCCCATTGTCCGTATGATGTAAATTGAAAACGGTCCCTCACTGTCGCTTTTGTTTCCCTGTAAAAGTAAAAATGGTCCCTCGTCTTTGCTGCGGTCTCCCTCCCCCTCCCACCCTCCCTGCGCCTCACCTCCCACACCCCTTACCCCATACTTACCTCTGGAGCTTGAGCTGCCATCTTCTTGACCGGACACGCCTGCACTCTGCAAAGCCCAACCGTGAACTGACGAATTAAAGGTATACGTGCTATACAGCCATTCAATAGGGTTTTTAACTTATCCTGATATCGCAGCCATTTTTTTGAATTTTTGCCCCAAATTTTCATCATGGGCTTCTTAGGACCCCTTCTCATGAACACTGTCACTGTCATTGTGTTACTTAGTCCCAAAAGGTGATTTCCCGGTCACGGTACGGAATCACCCTTCGGGACCGATTCATGAAATGACAGTACCACTGTTCATGAGGTGGGGTCCAAAAATGCCCATGTTGCAAATCTGGTGAAAAAATTCCAAAAACTGACTGCGTTATGAGTGTGCATTGCACAGTTTCTACGCACGCTCCTAAAGCCGCTCATTTTTAATATTTTCACTCCACATTTTTAACATTGCAATTTTTGCACACCTCCTTCAGAACAGTACAGCAGTCATTTTCCACAACCTGCCTGAAACATGTTTTCGCACCTGTGGCAGAGAATAGCGCGTTTGCTCTGCGCAATCACCTTTCATGAAAATGAAACAAAATGACACTGCCACGCTTCGTGAGGAGGGGTCCAACAAAGGCCATGTTGAAAATTTGGTGAAACAAATCCAAAAATTGACTGCATTACGAGTGTGCACTGCGCAATTTCTATGCACACTCCTAACATTGCTAATTTTTAATGTTTTCACTTCACATTTTTAACATAGCCATTTTTGTACACCTCCTTCACAACTGTACAGCTGTCATTGTCCTCAACCTGCCCAAACCAT
The DNA here is from genome assembly GCA_016271365.2 of Neoceratodus forsteri. Taxonomy (NCBI): domain Eukaryota; kingdom Metazoa; phylum Chordata; order Ceratodontiformes; family Ceratodontidae; genus Neoceratodus; species Neoceratodus forsteri. Next base: position 766,879,197 of record CM028132.1, read on the forward strand.
GTTTTCGCACCTGTAACGCAGAACAGCATGTTTGGTCTGCACAATCACCTTTCGGGACAATTGAATAAAATGACACTGGCACTGTTCATGGGGAGGGGTCCAAAAAGGCCATGTTGAAAATCAGGTGCACCACCTCCAATATATAGCCAAGTTACACCTGGGTGTTGAATAATTTCTACACACATCTGTAACTTTCGTCATTTGGTAGTGCTTCACAGCCCTTTCGGCTCTGGCCAGAATTTGTTTTACTTGGTTTTCATGAAAAGAGGGTCTACGTTTTCATATTTGAGCTTCGACATAAATTGAGCACCATCCTGCCCACTGACATTGTACGGCACCTGGGGCCTTACCTTCTGTGTATCCCTGTGTGTCCCTGAGTGTGCTTTCTGTCTTGGGTGTGGTTGCAGCTCCCCACTCAACCCTAAGGGCATTATACAGTGGCAGTTAGAGTGACAACAATAGTTGGGCCATATAGCAAATTCAAGGGCACATGGATTCTAAGGCCCCCTGACTCACTTAGGGAAAGACGATAAGCAACAGCAGCAGCCCCACTTTGCCCACTGACATTGCACAGTATCTGGCACCTTACCTGCTGTGTGCCTCTGAGTATGCAGTTGGTTTGGGTAATGTTGCAGCATCCCAACCACCCACACTGGTACCATGCTGTGGTAAATAGGGTAACAACAGCACCTAGGTCATACAGCACATTTATGGGTACACAGAAGCTAAGCCCCCCACCCTTCACTCAGGGGCACACAACTAACAACAGCAGTGTGGAGAACTGCCAGCGCTTACACCATCGGCACTCCACCTCACCCACCCAGCTTAAAGAACACTCCCAGAATTTAAAACAAAATAGTGGCACAGGCTGGTGGTGCACAGCACTGGCAAGTGGGCAATCTGGATTTGTGAGCTGAACTGATCTAGACTCCCCTGCTCGGGGCTGGTGGAGTTTAGAGCATGATGTAGTGGCACTCCATGCTGACCTGGGGGCCATACCTCAGTGGGACATGGGGGCTGCCTTGAAGACGTGGGTGACCAAGCAAGGACAGCGAAACTATGGAAGTGAAGTGCCTGTTACTGAGGTGTGTTGTATGGTGGCAGGTGTTTCACATCGAGCTGTGCTGTGTCAGCAAGTATTGTATGGCGACTCGACATGCTATTGCTGCAGGTGTTTTACGTCAATTGCTACTAAGTTGAGGATCTCTCATGGTGTGTGGGTCGGTTTGCCATGTTGTTGGAGTTTGTGAGATGTGCTTGGGGTAAAAACCTGTTAGTGTGTCATGGGTTTCTGTACCAGGAGAAGCGTACTCGAGGTGCTGTGACATATGGGAAATATGTTGTATACCACTCAGGAAGGTGTCTGGGGTGATCGGGTCCAGGAAAAAGTATCGGGACAATTGTGAGAGACTCACGGACATAGTTGAACAGTATGTGGTACAGATCTTGAGGGACTATTTGATGGGTATTGCCCTGAACACAAAGCTGCAGGTGTAATGGCCATGTTGGTGGTTCAGGGTATAGTACCTGATTCTGAAATGTATGCACTGCACTGGGTGGTTGTGGTGGTGGGGTGGGAATAGTACAGTACTAGCCTGCTGGCTGTTTACATGTCACAGTAATAAAGATCACTGAAGCATCAGCCTTGTCTGCTTATTGGTACTCCATGGTATGTGCACCGTGGAGTTTGTTATATTAATATCATGGGTTGCGGGGGCAGAGCCCCTCTCATTAAATATGTTGTCTATTTCGGTTGAGGTAGGGGCTTTCATGGTTGCTGTTGTTGGGGAACTGTGTCAGTGGTGTAGTTGTTGAGGCATTCATGTTGTTGTAAGTGCCGTCTGTGTTATTTTTGTCGAACCGGCATCATAGAACTGGCCTCTGTCCACTGTTTTAGTGACCCAGTCAATGAAGCAAATCAGATTTGTCTGCCACAAACCCCCTTCCATAAATCTATGTTGCTGCTCATCCTGGATGCCATAGGATTTATCTACCTTTAGTGCTAGCAACCCTTTCCTCACCCTATCCAACTCTACCAAAACATCCATGCCCTAACCCCTCCCCATCTCCTTTCCTTTCTCCTAGAGACACTAGTCCATCTAGTTCCCTGACAAAGACCAATCAGAAATACTCATTCAGTACTTCTACTTTTCCCCCCATTCTCCTCTACCCACCCGTCCTCTTTTGTGAGCCTAGCAATTCCATCTTTGTTGTCCTTTTTCTCACTAATGTAGTGGAAAAAGGCCTTTTCACCCTTTTTTAATTCCCTCAGCTAACTGCAGTTCCTTCTGAGCTTTAACCTGCCAGACTACCCTATCTGCTTCATTAGCCAGCTTCAGGTAGTAATCCTAGTCCTCCTTCTGGGTCCTCCTGAACTTCTTGCAGGCTGACCTCTTATCCCTGACTGCCTGGATGACCTCTGTGCTAACCCAGGTGAGTGCTTTGGCCCTTGAGTTTTTCCCCTTGAGCCTAGTGCATTCCATTGTAGCTATCATTATTCCCTCTTTGATGATGGACCACCTTTGGTCCACCCCATATTCCCTTGGATGCTTACCAGGTAACTCCTTAGTTATTTGCCCAGCTTTCTAAACAAGAAACTACATTATACTGAAAGGATATGGATTGAAATTCCCACTTACCTGGTCGTACAGTAGCTTCCACAACCCTTCCTTGAAAAAGCATACCAAACTCCAAATTTTCTGAATGCAAATAAATTGTAGTATGGCAGAAACATTTACTGTGGAACTCATTACTGTGAGAAATTGATATTTGGAATAGGGATATTAACAAGATATTGTCAGACAGGCCAGAACATGAACTGAGAAAAATGATGGAAGAATTCCACCAGAAGAAAAATTAAGAAGCAAAACTATTGGGGAGATTGATCTTTTCCACAAGACAACTAACCAATCACAGCAGATTAAGGGGGTGAGTAGCCACCAGTTAATTTATCCCTAGGGGGGTGGTGTAGTATGGGAAACCCCAGGACTGCATGAATGCTGTTATTAAATGAAAATGTTTTCATTTTTTTCCAAAATGAATGATTTTATAGTTACAATTCTAATTGTTTTATTGCTCATGAAGGTTTCCAGCTGTTACCCTCTTTTAGAATGCTGTCAGCCACTTATACTGCTATAGTCCCAACAGTTGTTTTACAATACTGTCCTGCAGGCAGGCCAGAAATGTAACCTTCAGTTTTATGAAAAGTCCTTGGTGACTTGCAAAAAGAACCTGACCATCAGGGATAAATTGGTACATACTTTAAATGTGACCCCAATTCAGGAGAACAATTCCTTTTGGGACCACATCAACTAGATATCTATCCATGTGGCCACTGGGCCTAGTGTTCTTACACCACTAGGAAGGAGACCATTAAAGACCCCTTTTTGAATGAGAAGCCCCAAATCAGGGATTACATCACCTGTAATTCAATTTATGTTGCATATGTTGTTGTGTATATATAGAATAGTGTATGGCATCCCATACATAACAAGCCTATTCTTTACCCGAGTGTTTTCTATGACAGCTAATAACTTCGAGAGTAAAGTTTGAGAGATCCCTTTGCCGTCATAGAAAACATGAGGGGGAAGAGTAGCTGAGTTGTGTTCGGGACACCATACACTGTTCTTTATAGTCTATGGTCCCAAAACACACAATCACTTACTTATTTTATTACAGAGGGGGCCAGCCTTTGTTGTCCGCAACCCACATTTCTCCAACATGTGATCGCTGTCCAGTTTGCGCACACAACGCTTCAACCGACCCCATCCTATGAACAGCACTGATGGGGGTGGTTGCATTGTGATGTAGCTACTAATGCAGAATGACTTTTTACAGTGTATGGTTTTCAATACACAACAGCACTCAACCATACACTATAGTGTCTTTGTGACAGATTACATGTGGGCAAGATTCAACACACACATAAACAGCACAACATTGAACATCAAAGTTCTTTCAAGAGCAAGAAAGAAAAATCATCTGTAGTGGTCCACTTTGCTCAGTCTGGATATACTTCACCCTCATTATGGTTATGGGGCCTGGAATGTGTACTAAAGGCACCTAGAGAAGCTAACAAGGACATAAAGCTCCTCAGGAGTAAGATGTGCTGGGCTTAAAAATTGGGAATGCGTTAAGACCAGCTTCTTATACAGCCCCCCCCCCAAAAAAAAAATATACAGTAAACTTTACCTGGCCCCAAGTGGACTGACATCAAACTTTCAATTTATTTCTGGAAGGATTTTTAATAAAATAGATCATAGTTTGCTCCATGGAGCCAAACAGGAAAATGCAGCTACTTCCCGACTATGAGACATGCCCCCACGCTAGCACGTTTTATGATATCAGTAAATGAAGAGGTTGGGGGCATGCTCCATAGAGTGCAATGGAGGAATTTTTTATCTGCTTTTTATTATACTTTAGAGCTGCAATTCTGACAAATCAAGGACACTGCTCAACTAACAAGGACCTTGTTAGCTGTGCAGTGGCCTTGATTTGCCATAATCTCAACTCTAAAGTATAATGAAAGTATAATGAAAAGCAAGTTAAAAATGCACCCATTGTACTCTATGGAGTGCGCCTCCTATGATCTCTCTTTCCTGACATCATAAAACATGCTAGTGCGAGGGCGTGTCTCACAATCCGGAAGCAGCAACGTTTTCCCGTTCAGCTCCGCAGAGCTAACTGCAATCTATTTTATTATAAAATCATGGAAGGAAGAAATAAATTAAAAGTTCAATGTCAGTCCACTTGGGGCCAGGTAAAGTTTACTATATGTTTTTTTTTTTGGGTGGGGGGGGGGCTAAGTAAGAAAGTAGCAGCCTGCTCTTTAGTCAATAGATCGATTCAGAGGAATGACCAAAGAGACCGACTAACACATTTTTAGATAGGAAATGGGAACAAATGTGAACAATACTGTTTCCTTTGGACTTAATAATTTCTTGTCATGGTTTAGATAAGTAGGTAGGTATACAGACAGACAGACAGATAGATTTAAACAAATTTTCCTTATACACGTGAGTTTTGGGGCCAAAGAAAATATCACTGGCACTGTTTCTGTGTAAATTTAATCAAACAACAAAACACACTATTGCTCTATTATAGACGTTTATGAAATATGCCCTCAGTTTTATACCCTTTTTCATACTCTCTGCATCATACTACATAGATGTCACCTTTAGCCATGGTTTATGCATGTCTGTTTCATATGTGTGCCTTTTCTTCCCTCTCTGGATTTAATCTCTGCCTTCACTATGCAAACTGACACCTCTTCACATGCTTCACACTTCTGTGCTAGCCTATCACCCTTTCTAGGGTACTTATTACTATACCAAGATGACGGCATTTGATACTGTGTATAATCATTGACAGGTGACTTCATAAAATTATAATAGCCTCCTAAGGTGTTTCAGACTGACCTGACATATGCTAATATGTTTATAAATCTCTATGCAAGGGATGGGTGGCTGTCCTGGCACACCATGTCTTCCCACTGCTTTGAGCCTTGGCTCAGGATCCCTGCAGTTTTAGTAATCCTGTAGCTCACTGAGTATCTTTGCATATGACTTAGCAACAGCAGGTGCACCCACATTTGGGGGAGCACATCCTGGTGTGCTGACATCATCCAGTGTTGTACAGGGGTAATTCTGTGTTGTTCCTACATCAACTGTGTGCAATAAAGGGCATGTGAGGCATTATCTATTTCTAGGTTCATTATTGCTTCTAGCCAAGAGTGGACCCTTAACCTTGTTTTTATTTTGCCTGGTGCATCTCTACGTTTTCCCAGCAGCATTGAGTTTGTTCTCAGTTGCACAGCTGCCCTGTGTGTCTTTTGTGCAAGAGCCCCCTTCATAAGTTACAAGAGTAGCATGCTAGTGTCATGGCCCGCCATACATGTCAGAAACAGACAGCTGGGGGGGGGGCACAACCTCCCCCTGGTATTTTAGACATATGCCTTTTCAGTATTTCAAGCATTAACTGCCCTTTCAAAATAAATTCAGCCTATCGTTACCATCATTATAAGCTCTAGGTGCCCTTTTGAGATTCAGACCCCTACCCCACTTTTTGCAATGGCTCAATAGTCTTGTGGCCTGCTCCCTTGGCTATTGTGATGGTCGACACATTACGCTTCTAGGGCATGACAGTACTTGTTCAGTGTCTAATGCAGGCATAAACTTCATACTACATGCATGAATGAAAACTAATTATCCTAAATGTAGCCTATCTAAATTGAAATAGGGATGTGTTTCTAGAAAATAATTGTATGTATTTTTATGTTGGCTTGCACGTGTGCAAGCAACATCTTGTGGTAGTAGCACTTTCAGAGGTGTGTTAGTGTTGTGGCCAGTGCAGGGGACGCTTTAGTGGGTGCATCCCTCGGCCGCCAATCAGTGAGCATGCTGCCGATGACAGCAGTTTCAAAGAGAGCCATGAAGTTGAAATAAATCTGCCAATCTAATGAGGTGCAGTTTCCTCATTGCAGTGTCAGATGACAAGACTCCAGACATGTTCATTACAGTGCACAGGAGTGCGCATGGCCGGCGTTACCAGTGGAGTTTCAGTGTGCCTTTCCTGGTGAAACATTTCAATAAGTGAAATAGCCGTGGTGCGGCTTTCCACAATGATGACTCCTGCACACTCCCCAGAAAGCCGACATCCGGGTACCCAATCCCTGTGTCGGCATGTCCCTCCCTATTATGTGGCACACCGGGAGCCCACCCCTGTGTGCCAAAACATGGCGGCTCCTGCTGACCGCCACACAGTCCCACAAAGCCAACACTGAGGGTGCCCAATCCCTGTGTCGGCATGTCCCCCCCCATCATGTGGCACACTGGGAGCCAGAAATATGGTGGCTCCTGCCACCCACCACACAGTCCCGCAAAGCCGACATCGGGGGTGCCCAATCCCCGTTCAACATGTTTCCCCCATAAATGTGGCACACTGGGGAGCCACCTAGTGGGCTGAAATAGTGTTTCTGACACGGGATGCCACTCCCAGTGTTGGATGTGCCATCACCGTCTATGTTTTTGCCGACAACGGGGTGGCCAATCCCTGTGTCAGCAATGGCATGTGCCCCCCCACTGCAGCACACTGGGAGCCCACCCCAGTATGCCTAAATGATTTTTAATCATTTTCCCCAGTAAAATAGAAAAACAGCCCTCCTTAGTCTTTTTATTTTATTTAATCATTGTACTCAATTGTTCCGTATGAAGTCCGAACCATCCATTGATTCTCCTGATACAAAATGGCCACCCAGGGTATAATGAGTTAACCTGCAAAACAGAAAATGGTCCCCTGTCCCCGTCCCCCTTCCCCAACCTGCACCCTCCCTCTGTGCACCCACCCTTTACCCCATACTTACCTTTGGAGGTCAGGAGAAGTGATCTTCTGTGGCGTGGGACACATCTGCACTCTTTAAAGGCCAACCGCAAACTGAAGAAATGATGGTAAACTTTATAATGGGGGTTTTCAATTAGGTTGCTATCTCATATTTTTGGATTTTATTTAAATTTCCAACATGGGATTCTTGGGACCCCACCTCTTGAACATGTCACTGTCATTTAGTTGCTTGGTTCGAAAGGTGATTTCTCAGTCCCTACGAAATCATCTTTCGGGACGATATCGAAAACAACAGTGCCACTGTTCATGAGGAGGAATCTAAAAGCCATGTTGCAAAATTGAAATTCTAACAATGACTGTGTTATTTAGTATGTCTATAGTTTTTAAGCACACTCGCACTTCGCCAATTTTTTATATTTTCACTCCAGATTTTCAACGCTGACATTTTTTCACACTTCCTTATGAACCTCCTTATAACAGCTGTCATTTTTCACATGCTGCCAAGAACATATTTTTACACCTGTGGCGCAGAATGGCACGGTCGCCTTGGGAAATCAACTTTTGGGACAGATTAACAAAATCACAGTGCCACTGTTCATGAGGAGAGGTCCAGAAATGCCCATGTTGAAAATTTGGTGAAAAAAATCAAAAAAATTATTGCGTTACAGGTGTGCGATGCGCAGTTTCTATATACGCTTGTAATGTCGTCAATTTTTCATATTTGCACTCCATATTTTCAACATTGCCATATTTTCACTCCATCTCATGAACAGTACAGCTGTCATTTTTCACATCCTGCCTGAAATGTGTTTTCGCACCTGTGGCGCCAAATGACGCAGTTGCTCTGCAAAATAACCTTTCGGGTAATGAACTGATAGTGTCACTGTTCATGAGGTGGGGTCACAAAAAAACCCATGTTGAAAATTTGGAGTGAAATTACCAACAAACACCTGGGGCATTAGGGTTTCCAACCATAATGCTCCACTCTGTAGAGACTGACAGGCGTCAAGGGCGTGACTTGGGATTGTCGGCTGTAATGCTCAGGCCATTCCATCCCCACCCTGCAGCCAGTGACAGGCATCGAGGTGTGCCTTGCAGTCTTCAGCCCCAAAGTTCACTCCATTCTCCTATACTGCACCCATTTTAGTGTATTTCCTTATGGAATGGGGTGAGCATAAGGCACGAATACCCCAAGGCACACTGCAACACCTGTTGGTGTCTACAGGGCAGGGTGAGGTGAAATGGCATGAGTGTTATGGCCGACAACTCAAAGGCACACCCCCAATGCCTGCCAGTCTCTGCAGGGTGGGGGTGGGGTTGGCATCAGTTCAATACTTCACTGCCAGTCCTATTATGCATCTCTCTAACTCCTGCACTACCAATGCCAATGCCAGCAAGCCAACATTCAGTATTGACAAATGCTTGTTTATTATAGCTAGTAGTGCAGTAAATGTGCAGAATATTGTGTCAAGTCTGGCTTAACTAAGGTAAGAGACAGCATGTAATAACATCTCTCAACCAAAACATCACTTTTTATCCCTGTGTATAAGGATACCAGACCAAAATGACTAACACGAATTATTCTCTCATGCTGGGTAGTTATCTCTTCTTTCAAACAAGATTTTAACCTGTAAGCAGCACACAAGTGAACTAAAATCATGTTTTGATATTCAAATACAAAGCTATAGTCTGTATAGAAACATAGAATTTGCTGGCAGAGAAGGACCCCTTAGCCTACCCAGTCTGACTGCCCAGATGTTCCCTACCTATTTTGCCCCTGTAGACCAGAATTGGTCTCCAGTGACCTTCACCCCCACTTATTTAGCAGTATTCCCTATGCCTATCCTGCACATGTTTGAACCCCTACATCCCACTGTTTTCACCCCTACTACCTCTGGCGGCAGGCTGTTCCAGATGTCCACCACTCTTTCAGTAAAGTAGTATTTCCACATGTCCCTTGTAAACTCCCCCCCCCAGCTTCACTTCATGCTTTTTTGTTCTATTGCACTTCCCTTTTTGAAACAGGCTCCCCAAGTGTACACTGTTCAGCCCATGTGAGATACTTATAGGTCTCTATCATGTCCCCTCTCTCCCTCCCTCCTCTCCTCCAGAGTGTACATGTTGAGATCTCTCAGTCTCTCATCTTGCAGTTTCTCATGCAACCCAGGTACCATTTTAGTTGCCCTCCTCTGGACAGACTCTACCCTGTCTAAGTCTTGTCTGAGATAGATGTGGCCTCCAGAACTGGACACAATATTCCAGGTGTGATCTCTCCAGTGATCTAAACAATGTTAATTAATGGGTTGCGTTTTTCCCATAAAAAGAGCTGTGTATTAAAAGCCATAATAAATGAGTGTTAATTACGGCATTTAATACACGGCTCTTTGTGTGAGAGAAAGCGGTGAAAAAACACGATCCCTCAATTAAATAAAACAAAGTATGGGGTGCAGTGTTTGAACTCAACTTTTACACACACCTTGTTGAATGGCTGCATAAAGCGCTCAGGCTTCGCCCTCGGGGTTTATGTGCCATCCAACAACTCAGGTGTGTATAAAATTCTCGCTAAACACTGCACCCCATACTTTATCTTATATGTAATATCACCTCCCTCCCTCCCTCCTGCTGGTGATACTGCTCCCTGTGCTCCTCAGCATTCCACTGGCCCTTCCTACTGCCTTGTCACACCGCCCTGGGACTTTGAAATCATTAGATATTATAACCATAAGGTCTCTTTCCTGCCTAGTGACTGACAGTACCACCCCCACACACACATTTTATACTGGGTTTCTATGCATGATTTTGCACTTTTTGGCATTGAACCCCAGCTGCTATACCCTTGACCACTCCTAAAGTTTTCTAAGGTCCCTACTCATTTTCTTCACCCCTTCTGAGTACTATTACAGATCTTGGTGTCATCTGTACAAAGCATACTTTTCCTTCAAGTTCTTCTGTGAAGTCACTTATGAAGATTTTGAATAGGATCAGTCCCAATACTGAACCCTGTGGTGCCCTGCTGGTCACTGTCTCCTCATTAGAGTGAGTTCCAGTTATCATCACCATCCTCTGTCACCTATCCATTTTCCAGATTTTTTTATCCACTTTACAATGTTGGCTCCCACCCCTGAACTATTCAGTTTCTTTATCTATCTCCTATGTGACACATTGTTGAAGGCCATGCTGAAGTCCAGACAGGGCACATCCACTGTATTGTTCAGGTAGGCCACTCTCCACTGTCCATATGGATTTGTATTCTTTGAATTGCAAACTTATCCTAGGGCACACAAAGAATAGTTACCATTTTATTAACAAAGTAATGTACATGCTTGTTCATAAGAGGATGTGGCTATCTAATCAATTTTGATTCTTCAAACTGAGGAATTGAAAACATAAGGTAAAATACTGTGTAAATGTGATTATGGCACATTATAGGAAGTTACACCTTTGAGACAAGAAGGGAGAGGGGAGACATAATGGAAACTCCTGCATGGGGCAAACAAGTGGACTGCAGAGTTATGTTTGCTGTGAGTTTATATACTGGTATGAGGGGAAACTCAATGAAGCTGGCCAGAGGGAGATTCCAGAAGGACATCCACGAGCACTTTTTCACTGAAAGAGTGGTTGACAAGTAGAATAAGCTTCCTGAGGAAGTGGTAAAGGCTAAATTGGTGAGCAGTTTTAAGTTGATGTGGGACAGGCATATGGCCTTAGTAAGTGAGGGCACTGGCAAGGGGTTGAGATGGCCATTAAAGCCTAAGCAGAAAAGTCAGGTAGGGTGTTCAGACTAGTGTCATTCTTGCGTGTATAATTACTTATGTTTTATGTGCATAAAGATAACCACCATTCACCCAGGATGTAGTGATGTGGGGCCACATGATGTCGGGACGCTCTCGATCTGTGGTGAACTGTTAAAACATTACCACTAAAATGTTATGAAAAATATTAGGAGTTTAACATTCTCTGTTTTTCTTATGGTATCCTGAAGTTACCACTGATGATCCTTGCATCTCTAGTATGTATGTGGGTCTATGTATGTATGTATGTATGTATGTGTGTGTGTTTATGTATATATTATATATCAGTTACCACTGATGATTCTTGCATCTTTAGCATGTATGTGGGTCTATGTATGTATGTATGTATGCGTGAGTGTATGTGTTTATGCATATGTGTGTGTGTGTATGTCTATACGCATGCATGTATGTATATATAGGGATTATTGCACTTGCCCTAAAAGTATAATCAGAGTTATTTTATGTGTACCTCCAAGCCACTTAACTCACTTGTGTCACAGACATGAGTGTGTAATTAGGCTTGGAGGAATGAATAAAAATAATCTGATTATACAATCAGGGCAAATATAATTGGTTTATATAATGCAAAGATGTGTTGCTAGTATACATAAACAGCTACTTTTAATGGGCTAAATGATCAATGACATACATACATGGAAATAAAAATGTATTTCTGTTAACATAAGAGATAATTAATGTTTATTTTCATGTATATCTACTTGCAGATCTAGATAATAGGATTCATTTGCCTCTGTTTATACTCAAGCCTGATGCATAATTCTATGTATCTATGTTTGTTTGTATGTACATGTATAGGCATGTATGATATGTGTGTGTGTGTGTGTATATATATATATATATATATATATATATATATATATATATGTATATGTATGTATGCATGTGTGTATGTATGTATTGTATGTGTGTATGCATGTATGTATGGGGCTATATAATACTGACAACAAATAATCAGTATATGTGTATTATGTATGTATGTATAGTATGTGTATTTTATAACACGGGAGTAATAAATAGCATTGAAGAATAAAAAGTTATTTTTGGCAATTATTCAGCTGTAGGGGAAATAACGTGTTATTTCCACTACTGCCTTGCCACAATCACAAGACAGAAGCAATGGCATAAATAGGTCATTCCAAAGAGCATCCAAAAGCAAAAGCTATTTATTCAGTCTGGAATGTTCCAACAATGTAGCCTAACACTCGTGCCTTGATTTCGCTCAGCCACTCATTGCCAGGCAGCACTGTTGGCAACATTCCAGACTGAATGAAAAGCTTATTCTGGGATGCCCTATTATCTTCCCCTATCATCTTTTTATGCAATGGTAGTGTAAATAAAATGACACAAATATCAAGATTAGTTTTGCTTGTCGATGAAGCAAATATTTTCATTGTAGGTCCTTCAGAACAGAAGTCTGACATAATTTTATTCCAGGACATGATTGTTCTCAACAAGTTCAATTTACAGTACTTTAACTGTAACCTCTTTGAAACAGCAGCACATCTAGCCATTTTACCACACAAACCCATACCACTGCATTAATCAAATATGGTATGGCACACTAAAACTATATCTGATAATTTTCTTGTAATTTGTGATCCCCATGACATCACTAGTGGTATCATCACTTATTGTATGTTTACATGGGGTTACAGAGCACAGCATATATATATATATATATATATATATATATATATATATATATAAAATACAAAATCACACATGCCCACACAATGCAAAGCATCATGGGCTGCATATGCAAATCATCACAGAATGTTATGCTGGTTCAACTTTAAGCAGAATTGCATGGTGCCATAAGGCCTCTCACACAGTTTGCAAAGGGTGCTAACAGAAGCCATAGACACATGTTTCGTCCTACCAGAACTCATCAGTATGCCTCATCTGACACCCCAGTGGAATGGACCAGCTACCCTAAGACAGTGTGTCTTGGATACGTTGTGGTGAACCCATTAAAATAAAAAAAAAACTATTTAAAAGACAAAGAACCTCTGTGCGCAAACACTGAGGCAAGGGTTACCCCAAAGGGCATTTGGCTGGGAAGCCAAGTTTCAAGAAAATACAAAATCACACATGCCCACACAATGCAAAGCATCATGGGCTGCATATGCAAATCACCACAGAATGTTATGCTGGTTCAACTTTAAGCAGAATTGCATGGTGCGAAAGGCCTCTCACACAATTTGCAAAGGCATTAGAGGCATTCTGATGAGTCCTGGTAGGCGAAACACGTGTCTATGTCTTCTGTTAGCACCCTTTGCAAACTGTGTGAGAGGCCTTTCGCACCATGCAATTCTGCTTAAAGTTGAACCAGCATAACATTCTGTGGTGATTTGCATATGCAGCCCATGATGCTTTGCATTGTGTGGGCATGTGTGATTTTGTATTTTCTTGAAACTTGGCTTCCCAGCCAAATGCTCTTTGGGTAACCTCCTCTCAGTGTTTACTGCACAGAGGTTCTTTTGTCTTTTAAATAGTTTTTTATTTTAATGGGTTCACCACAACATATCCAAGACACACTGTCTTAGGGTAGCTGGTCCATTCCACTGAGGTGTCAAACAGATGAGGCATACTGATGAGTCCTGGTAAGACGTAAACATGTGTCTATGTCTTCTGTTAGCACCTTTGCAAACTGTGAGAGGCCTTTCGCATCATGCAATCTGCTTAAAGTTGAACCAGCATAACATTCTGTGGTGATTTGTATATGCAGCCCATGATGCTTTGCATTGTGTGGGCATGTGTGATTTTGTATTTTCTTGAAACTTGGCTTCCCAGCCAAATGCCCTTTGGGTAACCCTTGCCTCAGTGTTTGCGCACAGAGGTTCTTTGTCTTTAAATAGTTTTTTATTTTAATGGGTTCACCACCACATATCCAAGACACACTGTCTTAGGGTAGCTGGTCCATTCCACTGGGATGTCAAACAGACGAGGCATACTGATGAGTCCTGGTAGGACCCTTTGCAAACTGTGTGAGAGGCCTTTTGGCACCATGCAATTCTGCTTAAAGTTGAACCAGCATAACATTCTGTGGTGATCTGCATATGTAGCCAATGATGCTTTGCATTGTGTGGGCATGTGTGATTTTGTATTTTTTTGTAACTTGGCTTCCCAGCCAAATGCTCTTTGGGGTAACCCTTGCCTCAGTGTTTGCACACAGAGGTTCTTTGTCTTTTAAATAGTTTTTTTATTTTAATGGGTTCACCACAACATATCCAAGACACACTGTCTTAGGGTAGCTGGTCCATTCCACTAGGGTGTCAAACAGATGAGGCATACTGATGAATCCTGGTAGAGACGAAACAAGTGTCTATGTCTTCTACTTAGCACCCTTTGCAAACTGTGTGAGAGGCCTTTCGGCACCATGCAATTCTGCTTAAAGTTGAACCAGCATAACATTCTGTGGTGATTTGCATATACAGCCCATGATGCTTTGCATTGTGTGGGCATGTGTGATTTTGTATTTTCTGAAACTTGGCTTCCCAGCCAAATGCCCTTTAGGGTAACCCTTGCCTCAGTGTTTGTGCACAGAGGTTCTTTGTCTTTATATATATATATATATATATATATATATATATATATATATATATATATATATATATATATATTAAGGTCGAGTGGTCACTTTAATGTTAAATCTCAACTTTTGCATGTTAATAACTTTGCAACCATTCAACAGATTTGCACAAAATTTGGAATGTATGGTGTTGTTTGGTAGATCTCCTGATTTGCCAAGTTGCATTTTGGTTGGACTTACGGTTTCTGCAAAGAGAAGTGCTGAAAAACATGTTTTTCACCACTTTTGATGTGTTTTTTGCCCATGGCATTGTGACCACACCGTGTGGTCTTTTGGTCTGAAATTTGGAACACAGAAAGAGTTTGGGTCAAAGAACAATCCAGCATTGGTTTGGTAAAAAAACATTAATCCATTCCAAAGTTATTTAATTTTTTAATTTGGGGGTTCTGAACATGCTCAGTTCACTCCAAGACTTATATGTATATTTTTTGGACTAGGATTGGGCTCACGGGCAAGGATTTTGTCAGCTCATGGACAAGGATGTTAAAAAATCCTAGTCCATCAGAAAAATTCCTTATCTGCGAGTCATCATCAGCTTGCATACTAGGATTTTGTCAGCTCACGGACAAGGATTGGATTTTTGAATCCTCTTTCATAAGGTGACAAAATCATGGTCCATGAGCTGTAAAAATCCTAGTCCACCAGCTGATCCTCTTTTGTGAGGCTGCAAAATCCTTATCCATCAGTTTTTGACCAGATGGCCCTTCTTGCGGACAAGGATTAAGCTGGCGGTCAAGGATTTTGCTGCCTCGCAAAAGAGGATTGGCTTGCAAACTAGGATTTTGTCAATTTGTGGACAAGGATTGGATTTTTGAATCCTGTTCCATGAGGTGACAAAATCACAATCCACGAGCTGTAAAAATCCTGGTCCGCCAGCAGATCCTCTTTCACGTGGTAGCAAAATGCTTGACAGTCACTTAGGGACCAGATGGCTAAAATCTTATGGTTGAGGGTTTCTCATGGACGGCAACTGAACTGACAGTCAGGGATTTTGCTACCTCATGAACTAGGAATTTTTAAACTTTTAAAAACATTCCCACTGCATTGTAACTTAACAATTTGGTCTTTTGACATGCAATTTTCAGGGTATTAAGGAATGCCTTAGAGATGTGACTTATTCTATTTAAGTATTGGAAAATTAAGCGGTTTCATAGATATGCCATCATGAAGTTGAGATTTTTACCGTAGGATAACATTGCAGTGCCTGTCACGCCTTTCAGCGCCCGTATCTCAAAAATGGTTCGATATATGGATTTTTCATCATAAAAAATTCTTAGTCCTGGAAAGCCATGACTACCATGAATTTTGAATTTTTTTTCTACCTTGTATGGTTACTGAGATATTTGGAAAATAGCATTCCAATTCCTCATTTTTAGGTCCGTGGGCCAGTATTATGCCATCGAGGTTAGCAACCACAGAGCTATTTGGTGCCTGTATCTCAGAAATGATGTGAGATATGGATTCAGTTGATCTATGTTGTGTGCAGTGCTCGTTGTCATGGTTATGACTACACTTGAATTTTTTTTCTAGCTGCTATAGTTCCTGAGATATCAGCAAAGTAGTGTTACAAGGGTTTCTTGCCCTTTAGGGCTGCTGTATGGTTCTGTAGCTATGTGTAAGTGGGAGCGCAGGGTCCAGAGGGCCCACAGATGCATATCATTATGCAGAAACGGGCAGCTTGGTGGGGCCCTGCGCTCCCACCAACACATGCTATTTACTACTTATATTACACTTTTTCAAAAAGTAAGGAAATTCATTGCAAAAAACATTGTTTAATGCATCAGTTAGGGTTAAAGTGACAAAAGTGGGGAAATGAGATGTTAGGGTTGGGCCTCCCTGCCCCCACTCCCCAACCTCCACAGACCGTCAGGCGTAGAGGGGTGTTCCATAGGGTCATAGGGACTATCTCTCACCCCATTCTCCTTTATTGTAGCATGTCAACCTGTTTACACATGGAATGGGGAAAGAGTTGGGCTCGTGATCCATGGCACACCTGGCATCTGTCGGTCTGTGGAGGATGAAAGTGGGGTAGAAACTCCAACCTAACGTCTCATATATATGTGCATATATTCATTGCAAAAAACTTTGTTAATGCATCAGTTAGAGTTGATAGTACACTGACAAAAGTTTGGAAATTCGATGTTAGGGTTACCAACCCCTACCACCCCATTCCCCCCTCCACCCTCCACACACCAATAGGCACCGGGGTATACGTTGGGGTCATCGGGCCTAACTCTCACTTGCACTTGTGTAGATAAATCATTTATCTGACAGCTTACCATGGTATATCATATATATATATATATATATATATATATATATATATACAGTATATACTGTATATATATTGACTGTATATGTGTATGCAGGTGTGCATATATGTTTGTATGGATGTGTGTGTGTATCGCTGTATGGCAAAATTCTAGTATATTTTCTTGTCCACGGTAGTTTTTGTATAGAAAGTCTCTTAACATAGTGACTATCATTTTTGGTTAGTTCATGAAGTATGAAAAATTACATTCTTTAAACAACTCTACTATACAGCTGGGTATGTTTCAGTAATCAGTAAACGTTTATCTCATTTTACCATTTATACAACCTTGCTTGCCACCTTATATTGGTGATATTAATCATCATGTCTCATCTGAACCAACTCATTTACAACAGTTTTGCAGCTATGAAGAGAGCACAGAATACAATATCTTTTCCATTTAGACTACTGGTGGTGACTTCGATACGTAAAATTGTAATGTGTAGTTCAAACAGGGTCCTTGAGTGGCACACTTGTCACTGTACCTCTTTAGACTATAGTTCATGTAAAGTTTTGGGCACAAGAGAAAGTTGTGTAATCTCCAGCTTTTATTTAATGTTTTGTCCTCATTTCTCTCTTGTGTCACTGTGCTAACCTCACACATAGCAACCTCTCTTCTGGCAGGCAGGCAAGTACAGCTGTTGGTACTCCGTGACCTAGTCTAATCCCCTCAAGCACTGCTTGAGTAGTGGAGTAGCCTGCCATGCATTAGGCAGAGAGATGTGGGACTCAAATGATCAAAGACAGCTCAGTGCCTCCCCTCCCCCAGTGGAGCAGGAGAGGTCACAGTTCCTCGCCAACAAGGAAAAGTAAACCTCTGCCTGCCACGAAAATCATTGCATCCGAGTATTTTGTTAAATCCAGATGTCATTGTCTGTACTTGGAAATGAGCCATGGTCATGAGGTTGGCATGCTGGTGCTAACAAGAATATGCTGAGCCACCATGCTGACTGGAAGTCGCCCCCATAAAAAAAAAACCCACACACACATGCATATATAATTCAGTACAGCTGGCAATCTTAATATAAACGACTGCCAGTACTGCATGTGTGCATGTCTACAGATGTAGAATTAAGCTCCCATGCCTTTGAGGCATTGGTAAAAGTGTGGGAAAGTGTTGTAGAGTGTGTTATACCTGTCCTGTGCATCAGCAACAGCTACTGGTTCCCAGTTCTAGCAGTTCCACTCTCAACATAAGGGCTACACATTTTACTAAATGCTTGTTACACAAAGTAGACTGCATTATACCATGCGTCCACAGAATAATTAGGGAAGAGCATGTAGATACACAGTAATTATGTTAATATTGTAGTGTGTCAAGTTTCAACATGTAATTACATATTCCAAAGCATCATGTGATTGTAATGCCCAATGTACTGTACTTGATAGTACTAAACTTGATTATTGTCTAACAGTGGTTTAATAACTGTGTAATACTGTTGATTTAAAAGGATATGTGAATGCGTAATTCATTCATAGCTCAGTCAGCAGTCAGCCACGGAAGAGTGAGGAGGGCCGTGCTGGTCACTGGCTCGGGGATGGGGGGCAGGTGGTGGAGTACTGCCAACTGGGGTGGGGGGACCACTAGATTAACAGGGAATGTTTGGCTTATATTTCAGGCAGATCGGGGCTGTTGTGGGGGCAGGAGGTGCCCGAGACTTTCAGGACAATATATT
This sequence comes from Neoceratodus forsteri, assembly GCA_016271365.2. Classification (NCBI taxonomy): domain Eukaryota; kingdom Metazoa; phylum Chordata; order Ceratodontiformes; family Ceratodontidae; genus Neoceratodus; species Neoceratodus forsteri. Next base: position 766,897,926 of record CM028132.1, read on the forward strand.
TGTTATTATTTATGCAGGGATTGGAGATTGGGGCTGCTGGGGGTGGGGTGCCCTGGACTTACAGGGCATATATTTATGTGTTACATGGGGATCAGACATTGGGACTGGAGGGGGGGTGCTAGGCACCAGGCCCCTGTCCATGGTGCTATTGCCACAGGGCCGACCCACAGTTTGTGGCAGACCTTCCTGTTACACCCTCTGCATGGCTTAGTGACAAGTTTGCTGCAAGCTGTGGGACTTTGATGCCAGGACCCTACCCAATAGAGAATCGGTAAACAGGGTCCCCAGTGCACCTGCAAATGGCGCAAGCCACCTTTGGTGTGTCTTGTGCTGACATTTGAGAAATGGGCCCCAGGACTCCTACCATTTTTGCCTCCATGACCTCTGCAGGGAGGCTGTTCCATGCATCCACCACCCTTTCTGTGAAAAAATACTTTCTCATGTTACTCCTGAGTCTACCCCCCTCTGTTCTCATATCATGATCCCTTGTTCTTGAACACCATTTTCTATGAAAGATGCTACCTTCTTGTACCTTATTTATAGCCTTGAGGTATTTGAAAGTCCCTATCATATCCCCCTCTTCCTCCTTTCTTTCAGGGAATACATATTGAGATCCTGTAGTCACCCCTCATATGACTTCTGGCACAGCCCCTTCACCATTTTTGTCACCCTTTTCTGAACTGATTCTACTCTGTCTATGTCCTTCCAGAGATTCAGCCTCTCAACCAGGACCCTACTGTAGGTGAAGTCTCACCAATGTTCTGAAGAGTGGCATTATCACTTCCTTCCTTCTGCTGGTGATACCTCTCCCTCTGCACCCTAACATTCTACAGGCTCTCCTGACAGCCTTCTCACATTGCTTGGCAACCTTTAGATCATCAAATATAATTACCCCAGGTCCCTTTCCTGTTCAGTGGCCGTCAGTACCTCCCCCCATCATGTACTCCTCCAGTGCATTACTGTGCCCCAGGTGCATGATCTTGCACTTCTTTGCATTGAATATTAGCTGCCACACCCTTGACCACTCCTCAAGCTTGCTTTGGTTCCTTCTCATTTTCTCTACCGCTCTTGGAATGTCAGTCCTATTGCAGATCTTCGTGTCAACTGCAGAGACATACCTTCCCTTCCAGTCCTCCTGCAGTGTTGCTTATGAAGACGTTAAAGAAGACTGGTCCAAGCACTGATCCCTGTGGGTTCCCACTGGTCACTCCCCTCTCTTCCCTCTCTTTGGATTGAGCTCTTGTTCACCACCACCCTCTGTGTCCTATCCCTCAGCCAATTTGTGACCCAGTTTACCACTCTGGGACTGACTCCCAGGCTGCCCAGCTTGTTTACAAGCCTTCTGTGTAGGACGGTGTCGAAGGCCTTGCTGAAATTCAGGTAGGCCACATCCACCGCCCCTCCCTGATCCACCTCCTTAGTCACCCAGTCAAAGAAATCTATCAGATTAGATCTGTCTGTCTGTCTGTCTAGCTATCTATCAGAACCTGGGTCCTCAGATGGCCACTTCCAATATGATAGAGCAAAGCAACCCAGTGAGGCAGAGATGGAGGTCAAAGGGAAGCAAAGCAAAGTCCTGAAGCATAGCTAGAGAGAATGAGAAAGATCCCAGGAATGTGAGGTACATAGGAGATACCGGTGAACTTGCCTAGGAATTGGAAGGAGAGATGCCCCTATTGGGAAAGGGAGGGAGCAAACTGCATGGGAGGTCACACATGTGTGTCAAGCACCGTGCAATCAGATTGTCTCAGTTGCCCAGGGAAGTCCCAGTATCTTGTCAGCCTGAGAAACTGGAGACTGAAGGCAGAGCATCAAAATATAGCCTCGTTTTAATATTATAATGTCAAGTCATGTAACTGGGATGGTGTACAAGGCGGAATAAGATGTGAAGCCCCAAAAGATGTAATGGTAGTAGTAGTAGTAGTATTAACACCCTGGGCACAGAGTGCCTTAAAAAATTCACAGCAGGTCAAATAACATAACATAACATAACATAACATAACGTAACGTAACGTAACGTAACGTAACATAACATAACATAACATAACATAACATAACATAACATAACATAACATAACATAATATAACGTAACGTGACATAAGATAACATAATATTCTACTCAAACTAATTAATGCATGTTGAATATATGGCGACTGTGTAGATTATTGGACCAGCGTGCACTGGCAGTAATCTGTGTAGCCGTTACTTACTTACATTACTTTCATTGACGTGCCCTTTACTGAAGTATCATGCTTATTGTTTTTTGCTTGTTCATACATTTCAGGTAGTTTTGCTGTTGATATATGTATTTTCAGTTCATTTTAGTTGGGGGCTTCACCCCCACTTCCCCTGTATTTTTTTTTGGGTATGTTACCTAACTAACGGTTAATGGCATAGTGAATAGATTGCTGTAAATGTCATACTAAATACACCCATTTATCCACTACCCCATTACCAAAAAAGGTGTGTGGAGAGAGGGGGCAAAGCCCCTCCAACTAAAATAAACTGAAAATTCATCAACAGCAAACAGTAGTACTTCGAAGCTACTAAGTTTACAGCACACAGATGACAGCGTGATATTGCAATGTGGAGAGTAATAGACCAGCGTAAGTAACGTGATGTACCGTCACATTCTCGAAGCAGTTACGTCAATGTACTTACGCTGGTCCGATAAAATACACAATCACCATATATATCAAAAAGTCACATCAAAAGCAGTAAAACAGTGGTAAAAAAACAGCTGGCATCCAGATCCAAGGGGGTACTAAGTGGTATTAAAGGCCTTCTGAAACAGAAAGGTCTTCAGGCTCCTCTTAAAGTCCTTCACTGAGGGGAACCCCCTTAGAAATCTCATGAGCTTGTTCCACAGGGCTAGGCCTGCTGATTTGAAAGTATGTTCACCCAATGACTTCAGCCTTGCCAGGAAGAGTCAGGAGGCCCATCTCAGGAGAGCAGAGGGGATGAGAAGTCTGTTAGGGAGTCAGTAGGTCTCTCAGGTAACCAGAACCCAGTCCCTATAGAGCTTTGTATGTTAGCAAACCAACCTTGAAGGAGATCCACCACCTCACCAGCAGCCAGTACAGTTCACACAGGACTGGGGTTATATGACAGGATCTAGGAAGGCCAATCAACAACCTGGTTGCAGCATTTTGCACCAACTGAAGGTCCCATAGGACACCTCCACATACTCTGAGGTACAGAGCTTTAGAGTAATTGAGTCTGAAAATGGCAAGTGTGTGTGCCACTGATGGCGGGTCTTCTGGAGGGATCAAAGCTTTAATATGGGCAATGTTTCTAAGGTGGTAAAAGACACTCTGAACTACAGCTGACACCTGAACCTCAAGTGTCAACCTCTCATCCAGAATGACCCCCAAATTATTCACCTTAGCAGAGGCCATCAACCTGGAGAAACCCAGCACAAGGCTGGTCATCTCCTCAACAGCCTCTGCAGCTCACCTCTGACCAAGCTCAGTGACTAATACCTCAGTCTTATCTGGGTTGAGTCTTAGGCAGCTTGATGACATCCAGTTCGGGATCTTGGCCCAGCACAAATTAAATACATCATCCACATTAGGCATCCTAGGTGTGAATGATAGATACAGATGGGCATCATCTGCATAGCAGTGAGAACTCAGACTGTATCATCTAATGATCTCTCCCGGGGTAACATGTACACTGTGAACAGCATGGAGAGAGGATCAACCCCCGGGGCACAACACAGAGCAAGGGCTTTGGGAGTGAGAAGAAATTCCTCATCACCACCCTCTGTGTTCTATCTCTTGAGGAAGAAATCAAACCACCAGATGACTGTGCCAGTGAGTCCACAGCACTCCCAGAGGCACTCCAACAATAGTCCATGGTCCACAGTGTCAAAAGTTGATAAGAGATTGAGGAAGATGAGAACTGACCGATCTCCTCTATCTCTTGCCCTGCGTTAAAGGGAGTAACATGCCTCCCAGGATAGAGCTGCCTGTGGTAACAACAAGCAAATGCTCTTTAGGAGTATCTGAACAGCCTTTGGGATGGGATACAGAACTCTAGGGGTGCTGGGCCAGGATGGAGCTGTTGGGTGTAGAGGGGTGGCAGGGCTCCAGGCCTATGATATGTCTCTGGCTGCCTGTCAGGTCCCAGTCCCCAGTGGTCCATTTCCAGCATGATACAGTAGAGTGGCCCAGTTAGACAGAGATGGAGGATGAAGCAGCTGAAATGCAGAATATAAGTACTGCTATGCTGCATTATTGTTGCCTGTATATTATACTATTCTAGGAATGCTTATGTTCATATATAATTTTAGTAAATTGCATTATTAATTGACTAGTACACAAATATCCTTTTCCCATGGCTGCTGCCATATTGACCATGTATTCTATTTATTTTGTCTCTACATCTAGTTATTTTACATGCATATTATATTACTGTTCTTTCCCCTGTTGCTCACTACTGTCACCATTAACATGTTTTTGCCTATCCACACCCCAGTCATGCATGAAAAAGGTTCCTTAGAGCAGTGCATTTACCAAGTCAACATATAACTAACTAAGTAAATACACTAAATGAACCCACACTGCTTGACTGAGAACATTTCAGGGATAATGAGTTTGTTAATTGGTGTTCAATGTTGTCTGAAATGTGTGAGCAATGAGCATATTATCTGCTCCAGTGTCTCACCAAAACTGCTTAAGAACCCAGGCCTGCCCCTCCACAAGATGGAGGGCCCATAGTAAGCAAATTCTGAGGATTAGTTTATATGGAGTATTTCATTTTTGTGTCAGTCAGATGGGAAATTCATTCATTTAGCTTTTTCCAAAACTCAATCTCTAATTTTCTGTAATTTAAACAGATAGGCTGAATACCAAGAAGCACTGTCAGTTTTGATTCTCCTCCTATGCACTGGGACCTGTTTGTTATAAATTTCAGCAATTTCATATTGTAAATATAACAAAACTTTTTCTTCTGTTGGGATAAATGTTAATCTCTCCCAATTTGCATATTCAAGAGCTTTTTGTATACAATGGCCCAGATATTCAGAAATGCGCCAAAGGCTGGCGCAGCGCAAATCCAATGCATCATGGTGCAACAGGAGCCATATTCAGAGGGTACACAGGCTGAACTGCACCAGTGCAACCCGGCTGAATATGGCACAGCTGCGCCATGGCACAAACAGAATTGCGCCATGGAGCAGAAAGAGATGCTCCAGCGCAATTGTGTGAGCACAGCAACAGAGGGGGGGCATGGCACAGAGAACAGACCCAGGGACAGAACCAGGGAATGACAGTGATGGGCCACAGGAGGCCTCAACCATCAGGGCACAGCAGGGTGCACACAGGCACTGGGACACATGTTCCCAGAACACAACAGTGGCACAGATAGCAGGCAACAGGAGGTGCCACTGGCCAACAGAGGGCCATCAAGGGAGCCCCCCCCCGCAGGCTGCTGGCCATGTCCCCCAGACCATAGAAGGCCACACCCAGGACCATGCAACCAAGCACACACACACCACACAGGCACACAGGAAGCCCACACGGTAGGCCCTGAACATGCCAGGAGGTAGGTAGCATGGCATACCACATGGGATAGGCCACACAACACCAAGCAGGGGCCCCAATATAGTGTGCAGCCAGTATCTGACCAATGACCATGGCCGTGTGCCATCACCACGCACACGCACACCACACACCCCTGACAGCTGCCCCATGGGCACCCCGAGGCGCAGCCACTGACCGAGGGGAAGGACACCACCACAGTGGGACACACCACAGCACACAGCAGTGAACTACAGAAGCACAACACATGCCCCTACACATGCACACCACACGGACAGACACTGGGCCACTGCAGCATGGCTTCTCATGCCACCTGCAAAGCAGACACTGACATTGGCAGGTAAGTCAAAATATATATACTAATGAACAAAACAATGTACAAAAACAAGGGGCTGGAAAAGGGTGGGTAAAGTGAGGGAAGGGGACAGGGAACAGGAACTGTACAGTAGGGAGGGGGACTTTAGGGGGAGGTACAGCAGGGGAAACAGGGGAATCCTGGGGCTAAACTAATGACGGCCACGTCCTGCCACCCCTTGGTGTAGTCACTGCCTCCTCTCTGCCAACAGCAGGTGCCTCATCTGAAACACTGCCTCCATCATTGTGGAGGTGATGAGGATAATCTGCCGGAGCAGTCGTCGGTACAATGGCCGCCTAGGTGTCCGCCACTGGACACCTATAACAAGGGACAGGACAAATGATCAGTGCAATGTCCCAATGAACCATGCCCACCCACAGTGCGCAATGGGCAGCAGGAACACACGCCCCTGGAGGGCCCATACTGGCCACCCGCAGGGGGGTGGGCCAATGCCTGCCAGCAACTCGGCGCACCACGACATTGCACAGAGGTAATCCCTGCCACACAGTGGCCACCTGACTGTGCAATGACAGTCACATGGCACAGTGCACCGGCAGCACCACAGCAACAACAGTGGCAGCCGGGCGCACACCCACCCCACCAACAGCTGGCACGTGTCCAATGGATGCACCACAGTGGCATGCACCACTCACAGTGAGACACGTACAGCTGCCACGGCACATGGCACAGGCAGCCATGCCTGCACTCACTCCCCGACACCCCCATGTACAGTGCAAAAGACCATGACAGTGCCTACCTGCCCCCTGCAGCCCCGCCGGTGCCAGTCCCGCTCCACCTTGGCTCGTGGCGGCCTGCTGTGCAGCTGCTGCCTGTGCCTGGCAATGATCCTCAGGCCCTGGGAATGGAAAGAAGACAGGTACACATTAGGAATCAACCACAGCAACTGCTCACCACCCCCACCCCTATGCACAGGGTGTGCCCCTGCCTGACACGTCCTGCACGGCTGCACTGCGATGCAAGCAGTGGCTGGCAATGCCACACTGTGATGCACATGATGACAGTGTACCCCTCTGCAGTGCATGCCAGGCAGCCTAGCCAACACCACAGTACAGCACCAGGGCACACATGCAACATGGGATGACTTACCTGGCTGTGGCACAGCCCCTCTCCTGACGCATGCCTGCAGGCTCTCTGGGTCCCACCACAGGAGGTCCCAATACTGGTGGTGACATTGCTCCCCTGTCCTGGCCACCCCAGTCCTCTGCTGCAGCCTGGCAGCAATTCCCTGCCAAACAATGACCCTGGCCTGCTGCAGAGGCACCTGCCCAAAGATTTGGTGTGCGTGGGGCTCAACACAGGCCACCAGGTTTTACCAGCTCCACCTGTGTCCAGTTTGGGGCAAGCCATACTCGTCCCTGTGCCATGTGGTCTACTGTGGTCTTGGGGACAAAAATGGCAGCAAGAGGCGCATGTGTCCACACCATGCGCCCTCCATGCGATGCGTGGGAGCATGCATAGTGCATGCACATTGCACAGTGCCAGAGATGTGTTGAATGGGCGTGGCTACATGGGGTCACAGGGTCAGAGGTCTGACCCAGGGTCAAGGACCGACTCAGCATTGCGCACATGCGCGATAGGTCATGGCACCCCATGCGTGACCATGTGCATAGCTGGCCCATGCACAACATGCGCAATGCCACTGCATCGTGCTGTCCATGCACGATGCATGATTGCCACCATGATGCCATGACACTCATGCACACTGTGGGCCTGTGCACCATGCATGCACGTGCATGGGTGTCAACGTGGCTCAGTTGGTAGCACATCCGCCTCTGGACCAGAAGGTCGTGGGTTCTCGTTCCACACCGGGATTGGACTTGCACCTAAAAATTGCTGGCATCCGAGTGCAGTATTGGGGGGTGCTGTACTGCTGGGGTGTGCCGTCCTTTGGATGAGACGTTAAACTGAGGTCCCTTCTGCCCATCCTGGTGTTGTTCTGGTGGGTGTCCAGGTGAAAGTAAAAAGAACCCAGGGCATTCTTCGCAAAGAGTAGGGAACATTCCCGGTGTCTTGGCCAACATTCCCCTTCCCATAAACCAGTTCATGCAATTATCCAAGCTGTGTGTGGTTGATGATGTGTGATATGGCCGCCACCACACATTCAGTCACTTCACTACCAGTTTAGCATTGCTTGTAAAGTGCTTTGGATATATGAAAAGTGCAATATAAATGCTGATTCTTCTTCTTCTTCTTCTTGCATTGCGCCATTGCAACTTGCTCCAGCACAATCCCATTGCACACGGTGCAATATCATGATATTCAAACACCACATGCAAATGAGCTCATCAGCCAATGTGTGGTGCACTGGGTGCATTAACATCATTACTGTTGCGCCAAACCTCATTTGCATGCGTTGCACCTTATAAGCACCACAGAACAGCACAGGCCATGGACCAGTACTGTATCCTTTCGAGGTAAGTTGTGCATGCTGCTGCAGCTCACTGGGGAGTGGACAGCACTACAGGGTGGGACAGACCAGGGAGATGTTGCCACTGACACACTGTGCTGTCCATGTCCATGTCCAGAGGCAGAGACATGTCGGATCATGAGGAGGGTGAGCAGTGTGGGCCTGCATGGAAGTGCAGTCCCAATTTCACGATGGCTGAGACAGATGCCCTGTTCGAGGCCTATCTGGACAAGGAGCCCCTGTAGAGTGGTGCCACTGGCACACCACAGGCCAGGGCTGGTGTATGGGAGGGAGTGGCAGCATACATCAACCAGCACAGCAGCCACCATCGGTCGGCACAGGAGTGCAAGAAGAAGGTGGGGATGGACAAGAGGTGCATTAAAGAGATAGTGGCAGCCATCCATGAGGCCCAGACTGCCACTGGAGGGGGGGCAGCATATTCACCAATGCTAACACCACAGGAGAAGTTGGTGTCAGCCACCATGCGCCCGCACCACAGTGGAGGGTGTGCCTGGTGGTGGACTCGAGATGGGTGGCAGCCCAACACTGCATGGTAAGTATGTCAGCCATGCACAGCTGGTGGCACAGAGGGCACGTACATGGGCATGCTGGCATGCATGCAGCTGGCATGCATGTCATGTGCATGTGTGCTCACCCACATGCATGCCATGCTGCAGGACACATGCAGCGGCATTGTAGGGGGGCACAAATGGGCATTGCATCACTGACACGCCTTTTTTCTCTTGCAGCACCAGCATGCCTCCGTGCAGACGATGGGGCATTGGTGGCATCCATGGACTCTGGTACAGCCCAGAGGACCAGCCATCCACCTCCACCTTGATCGGGGGCCCGGGAGACTGCAGCTCAGCACCATGGTGCAGACAGATGTCCTGGACTTGGGGTCAGATGAGGCCCTGGATGTGATCCTCCAGGATGCCAGCCTTGGTGTCCTATGTGTGGAGACACAGATCGGGGCAGGGTCTGACTCCGATGAGGACTACATGCAGCTCCTGGTCCACATGGGCAACACTGTGGGTGTGTTGCCTCTGCTGGCAGCTGACAAAGGCACCACGCCCAGCACTCTGTCAGTGGCGGAACAGCTGCCTGCCACCACTGCAGGTTCAGCAGTGTGCGCTGCCAGAGCTATGCCCTGCAGTGGTGGTGGTGCAGCTGTGCAGGTGCTGGGTAGTGTACAGCAGCCAGACAGGTGATGGCAGCAGGCTGCAGTTGCCACCAGGCAGCCGGACGCAGGGTCCACCGCCAGTGTGCCTGCTATGCCCATTCCCCCTGCAGACCCCACTGTGCAGCATCCAACGGAGAGGGAGGCTGTGCAGTGTGGCCAGTCACCACATAAGGATCGACGTCCTGCCCATGAGTCCCAGGATGCCGACCGGCTGGCTGACCTCACCCGTCTGCTGTGGGTGTCCGTTCAGCAACAGGTGCTGCTTGCCACTGGGGTGCATGCACTGCGTGCAGAGGTGTGCCAGTTAGCTGATCAGCAGGAGCAGGGCACTGCGCAGATCCTGGCGGGGATGCAGCACATGTAGGAGGCCACGACTGCATCCCTGGATCACATTGCCACTGTGATCGCAGATGGCTTTGTGCTGCTGGCTACTACATGGCATGACCATGCACAGATGACCCGCCGCAGTGTGCTGTCCACCCCACGAACCTGGCATCGGGTGACCCTATCACCACCACCACCCTCCGGCCCACTGTCTCCATCATCCCCACTACTGTCACCCTCATCAGCCTCGACAGCTATATCATGGTCAATGGCCATGTGTGCAGTATGCAGCAGGCCAGAAATAGGCCACAGGCTTTCGAGGGGCTGTACTGTAGGGCACTGCTTGACCTGTCTAGGCAACAGAAACATGCTTTCAGCATGCCAAAGACACGCTCAATGATATTGTGCATGCTGGCGTGTGCCTTGTTGTAGCGTTCCTCTGCTGGGGATGACAGGTGCCAGTAGGGGGTGAGCAGCCAGGGCCTCAGTGGATACATGATGTCTCCTGTGTGGATAATGACATGGTTGGCCCTCTGCTATTCTATGCTGTGTCCCTTGCCTGTCCTTGGTGCCAATGCTAACATGTACACCCTGTCCTCCCCTTCCCCATCCCAAGGTCTGCTCTGCCCATCGCCCCTTGCCCGTGCCACACTCACCCACTAGGTGGCCAATGGGGATATCCCCACATTCAAACCTGTGGCACAGTGCCACCTCTGTCCCTCTCCCTCTGTCTTGGTCTGTCTGTCTGGTCTCTTGCTTCCACTCCCTCTTGCTCTCACCCCTGGCACAAGTGCTGTCTGTGTGTTTGCACCCTGTATTTATAGGAACAAGTCTTCTCGGAGCAACTCCGATATGCTCCACAATTGCGCCATGGTTTCATGGTTGAATATGCCACTGCGCTGGATATTCATGGGAACACCCCCTGCACTTGCACCTGCATTCATTATAGTTGCACATTGGTGCAGTGGATTTTGCACTGTGCAATGGCGCATGCTGAATATGGCTCCTTGGTGCAAGTTTGCACTTGTGCCGGTGTAACTGAGTTGCACCATGTGCAACTGCTCTGAATATCCAGGCCAATATATTTACACAGGATAGCCAAGCTAGCACCTCATTTCCAGTGGACCATATTTCTACTTATTTCTGCAGCTGTGTGGTCTGTAGTAGTCTGAAGTTAAAATGACACTGAACCTTTTTTTGTATCATATCATTTCTAGTTATAAACCTACATTTTATGATTGCTTACCTTCTCTAAAATTCATTGATGTTGCTAGTTGTTTTATTTGTGTCCTTTCATGGTAAAACTGAAATGCATATTTATGGTGTAATTATGCCCACCGTTGTATTGTTTCAAATCATTGATCTACTCTTACTGCATACTTACTGAACATTAGGAACACCACCAAAGAGTGCAGCCACTTATGATACAATAGTCTCCTCCCTACCACTGCATAATGCGTGGCAAGAATTGTGTTAGGGTGTTCACAAGTCCAGGAAAGATGCAGTGGGAGTTGATTAAGCAATGTAAACAAATATGTTTTTATGTTTGCTTGCACGCGTGTGCAAGAAACATAGTGCCATCATCCGAGTTTTCGGAGGTGTGTCACCCCCTCTTCCAATTCAGTCAGTGTGCTGGCAGGTGCGGCCCCAGTCCTCCAATGCATGCTGGAGCTGTCTATGACAGCTCCAAAATGCAGTGGAGTACAGTTGAAAGGGGGAGCTACACTTCAGTGAGCAGCAATAAGGTATCACCTGCTCATGCGTGCTCCCCCTACACACACACACATGCGCAGACATACTGCGTGCACCCCCCCACGCACACACTGTATAGCTGGGGGTGCCCAATCCCCAGTTGGCTGTGCTGCGCCCCCCCAAAAAGCCTTTCACATGCCACGCTGGGTGCCCACCCCAGCATGGCAAATCATCGTATACCCGATGGGGGTGCCCAATCCCCCGTCGGCTCCACTGTCCCCTCCCCCAGAGTACTGGGTGCCACACAGGAGCCCACCCCAGCATGGCAACTGATGCTATGGCCAACCGGGGTGCCCAATCCCCCATCGGCTCCACGCCTCCCCAACCAGCCGTCCTTGTGCCACGCTGGGAGCCCACCCCAGTGTGGCAAACGTCCTGCATCGTCATTTAAAAAAAAACAAAACCTGGAAATAAAAAACTGTCCCTCGGTGCTTCTCCCTGCCCCCCTCCAACAACCCACACCCACCCACTGTGCACCCTGCCTCCCCACACCCCCCTCACTCCATACTTACCTCCGGACCTCCGCGTGACGATCTTTGGTGGACCGGGAATACGTCTTCACTCTTCAAAGCCGACCACGAACTGAGGAAATGCCGGTAAGCTGTATAATGGGATAGATAGGGTTTTTTCAACTTTATTGCATATCTCAGGCATTTTTTGGAATTTTTGCACCAAATTTTCAACATGGGGTGTTTGGGACCCCTTCTCATGAATGCTGTCACTGTCATTGCATTACTCAGGCCCGAAGGGTGATTTTGCAGCCACTGCTCAAAATCGCCTTTCTGGAATGATTAACGAAATGACACTGCCAGTGTTCATAAGGTGGGCTCTCAAAAAGCCTATTTTGAAAATTTGGTGGAAATATTCTAAAAAATGACTGTTTTACTAGCGTGCGTTGCGTAGTTCCTACGCAGGCTCGTAAGTTTGTGAATTTTCAATATTTTCACTCCAGATTTTCAACATTGCTATTTTACCACACCTTCTTATGAATAGTACAGCTGTCATTTTTACATCTCCTCAAAGCGTGTTTCCGCCCATGGCGCACAATGGCGTGTCGGTGTGTGAAATCAATGTCAGGGACAAATTAAGAAAATCACAGTGACACTGTTCATGAGCAGAGATCTTAAATGGCTATGTTGAAAATTTGGTGAAAAATTCTAAAATGACTGTTTGATGGCGTGTGTTGCGCAGTTCCTACGCACGCTCTTAAGTTCACGAATTTTCAACATTTTCACTCCAGATTTTCAACATTGCCATTTTACCACACCTCCTTATAAGCAGTACAGTTGTCATTTTTCACATCTTGCCCAAAATGTGCTTCCACCCATGTAGCGCACAATGGCGCAGTCGGTGTGCGAAATCAATGTATGGGACACATTAAGAAAATCACAGTGACACTGTTCATGTTGAAACTTTGGTGAAAAAATTCCTAAAAATGACTGTTTTACGAGCATGCGTTGCACAGTTCCTACGCACGCTCATAAATTTGCGAATTTTCAATATTTTCAATCCAGATTTTCAACATTGCCATTTTATTACACTTCCTTATGAGCAGTACAGCTGTCATTTGTCACATCTTGCCCTAAACATGTTTCCAGTGGCATTTTTCCACACTTCCTTATGAACAGTACAGCTGTAATTTTTCACAACATGGCTGAAATATGGTCGCTGTGGGAAATCATTGTTCGGAACAGATAAAGAAAATCACAGTGACACTGTTCATGATCGGAGGTCCCAAAATGCCTGTGTTGACACTCTGCTGTAAAAAATCTCCAAACTAATTACATTACGGGTGTGCGTTGCACAGTTTGTATGCACGCTCGTAACTTCACCAGTTTTTTTTTATATTTTTACTGCAGGTTTGCAACATTGCCATTTTTTACACCTCCCCATGAACAGTACAGCTGTCGCTTTTACATCCTGTTCGAATGTTTTGCACCTGTGGTGCTAAATGCCATAGTCACTGTGCATAAGCAGCTTTCGGCTAACAAACTGATATTGCCACTGTTCATGAGGTGGGGTCACAAAAAAAACATGTTGAAAATTTGGAGTGAAAATACCAACAAATGCCTGAGGTACTAGGGTTTCCAACCATAATGCCCAACCCTGTAGAGAATGACAGGCATCAGGGATGTGACTTGGGAATCTTGCCTGTAATGCTCATACCATTCCACACCCTGCAGCCAGTGAGAGGCATCGAGGTATGCCTTGGACTCTTCGGCACCAAAATTTACCCCATTCTCCTATACCACACCCATCTCACTGTACTTCCTGATGGAATGGGGTGTACATAAGGGCCAAAGACCCCAAGGCACACCGTGACACTTGTCAGTGTCTGCAGGGTGGGGTGTGGTGAAATGACGTGGCCGTTATGCCTGATGACCCAAAGGTACACCCCAATGCCTGTCACTCTCTGCAGGGCAGTGGAGAGGTTGGCTTCAGTTCAATACTTCACTGCCATTCCTATTACGCAGCTCTGTGACTTCTACACTACCACTGCCAATGCCAGCAAGCAAACATTCGGCATTGACAAATGCTTGTTGTGTAGTACTATAACACCAATATGGTTAGCAGTCTGTTTTTTCACTTTTTAAAGAAAAAGGAATTTGAATCAAACTACAAGCTACATAAGCAGGCTCCACAGAATGTGACCAATCATAACAAAAGCTTTTTAAACTAGGGACACTTTAAGGCCTAAGGGGGTTGACAGTGTCCCTTTAGGTAACTTGACCAGTGTGACACAGTGAGTATTTGGCTCAAGTGGTGTTTGAACCTGTATTATCATATCCTGTTTCCCAAGTTGATGCTATTAAACTACACTGCATCTTACTCTTGCAAGACAAATATATAATCAAAAGTCTTAAAATGTCTGTGCATTAAGATGTACTCTTTGCTCTGGATCTAGGGATTTTTTTTGTTCTATAATAAATACCATTATGTTCACAGGAGTCAAACAACACTCCAAATGTAGCAAATTGAGCTGGCTGATTTGTAAAAATGAGATCCAGACTTGTGAAAGATCCTGGATTTCTAAAATTAATCTAGGAGGTTCTTTTATCAATTGAGCAAGACCCGTCTTAATGCTCATTGCCTCCATGTGCTGCGTCTTCAGTTTTGAGCTCCACATAACACTGAAAGCCACTATCATGATGAGATCATAGTTATCTATTATTTGGTTTTCCTCACCTGGTACGTGCTCTAGGTATAAAGATACATATTTTCAGGAAAGACCTAGATACCCTCATGTAGGAAAATTAGACTAATTCTAAACATTCTGAGTTTATTACTTTATTTTATTATTAAATATGCCCTAACAAATGTATTTTGGTTAAGGAAAGTCTAGGCAAACATGCCAAAGTATGCACTTAAGCCATTTCTACAAGCTGACTGTTGTGGACTGAAGCTATAAGAAGAAGGACATTTAAGATATGTGCAAACATGCCAGTGTGAGAACAGAGTTAACCTTATGAAAATAAATGTTTTAAAATACAGCCAATATAAGTCCTTTTAGCTTGGAACCTCTGTTCCCCCCTCAGAGATGTACCACAGAGAGATATGCCTCAAGATCAGAAAACAGTCCTAAATTAAGGAGCCCACTGATGTTTGAAAATTGTCATCCAACAGTCAGGTAACCACCAAACGGAACAAAGTTCAGTTAAAAATCTTCTTGGAAAATGGACAAAGCTTGATTTTGGTGTTTATGAAGGAATGGCAAATGCCACAGTCATGTAAATCACAATGCTTTAGAGTTGTTGTGACTGTTATCAAGATATGCTGAAAAATCCTGTGAAGAGATTTCAACTTTTCCAAAAAGGACTGAAATCTTCAGTACTAGAAAGGAAACCTACCTCATGAATAATGCATAAAGTGGGATTGGCTCAGCACCTGAAAAACTGAACCCATATCCTTTCTGCATGCTTTTTCTTGGGAGTGAGATAAACAAGGAGCTTGGAGGCATTTGTCTTCTGAGAAACAGCATGCAAAGCTCTCCACTGGGACTACATTTAGGATGGTACTACACAAAAGAAAAGGAAGGAATTCTGGACATTTTTTGAAATCTGTACCAGCAGAAGCCTGTAACTCTGCGATCTTGAACTTCTGCTAAAATCCTGAAAGACTATGGACCGATAACTGATGTCAGCTAACAAACCATGCTCCATGGAAGGCTGAACATGTGGATCAGAAATTCAGCCAGCAAAGTATCTCCTGTCTCCCAGCCCAGACTGTAGATAAAGATGTTTCGTACCAGCAGAGAAATTTAAGTATTTTTTTAATAATGCTCTTGTTCAAAAGCATGTGTTGGAAGTGTTATGGGGTGGTGGCAAGTTATTTTCAATGCAGTCCAGTTGTCATACACTGTAGCCTAACATGTCTGAGCATGTCTGGCAAGAGACAAACTATGGTGTTACCTTGAAATATTTTTTGTATGTTTGCAAATGGAACCTAATGACTCCAGACAAAGCATCAGGTGGTCTATTAACTGCAGTGCAATATATGTTTGTGCAAACCCTAGTGAATTTTTAGACATTCTGTAGTCCGTACCTTATTTAATAAATATACTTATAACAAAACGTGTTTTGATCTCTTCTGAGTGACATGTGCATAATGTCATACATATCAAAAAACCTTTTTAAACTTTGGTTGTAGCTATATATATACAGTATTTATCTATCTATCTATCTATATATAGATAGATAGATAGATAGATAGATATATACTATATATATATATATATATATTTTACACAAGCCATAATAATAAAATAATTTACTGCCAATCAAAGAAAATATTTTGATTGAAGGTTCCAGTCCAGAGTTGTGACACACAGCAGTTCCCCTAGCCTGGAAATCGATGAAAAGTTATTTTAGGGACACAATAGCAACTTGATAAGCAGATCTGAGAGAATAATCTGTAGTGAGTAACATTCCAAACATATGGGTGGAAGAGAGCCATCTAGATCATTAACCATGTAATTTAGTGTACTATAAATTAAAATTCTACTCCCTCCTATTTTCAGTCACTTCTTCAGGTTTGGTACCCATCTATCACTAAACCTGAACCTGAAGATGGGTTAGAAAGCACCACCCAAGCCACAGGGTGTTTCACATTAGCTTCTTTGGAGAAGTATTGATTTCCAAATAATGTGCGACTGAAGGAAACAATAAGAATTGTTTATTTAAGCAATGCCCACACACAGCTTCTCAGAAGAGATGATAACACAGTCATAGAGACAACTGAATATCAAGGGACAGTGACCCAAAATTAGGAGATGCCGAGGAGCGGATACGATGTTCTTATGCGCCTTATGCTTTAATATTTCTGGGCTCTGGTACACTGTCGATCTATCATTTGAAATCAGTTATTTCATTTTGTTGTAGTGCTGTCTAAATTTGGAGCTCTTGTTTTTTTTGTGCTTTACAGAGGTCAGAGAATTGGGATGATTGGGGGGTTCAGAAAGCCCTGGAACCCCCAGTGAATTTTTCAAGGCAGCATGGAGTTCGGAGCTTGGAGATGGAGTAGAACAGAGCAGAGAGGAGTACAGAATAAAGAAGTGGAGGGCTGCAGCCATGCCTGAAGATAGGAACAGAGTTGAACAGAAAAAAAGGAACATTTGGGAACAAGAGAAGAGACTGTTTTAATACATGAGTATTCACAGTGGGACTTATGTTGAACTTTGGAAGAGAAAATGGGGAAAACAGAGGATGTAGTTCAGACTTTGGTTTGTCATTTATCATTTATGTTTAACTTATTTTTATTAGTTGTTTTCTTTTTAAATGTATACTATATATTGGATATCAAGGGGCACATTGGCTTCTGCCAACTGTTAGACTGCTGCAGCAGTGCGTGGTGCAGCCGATTTAACCCTGCTGGAGGTTGGCAACAATCAGGCATCATGGTGGGGTTAAGTTTGATAACTAGTGCTTATTTTGGCCTTTGAGGAGTTCTCTTTTAATGTGAAAACCCTTGCTCATTTGTCAGTTTGTTGGTTTATCAGTTTTTCTAAATTAACATGGAGGGAAATTTTTAGCTGTCACTGTTAGAGATGTGCTTGCAGTCGAGCAATATAAAAGAAAGTATACAGGTATTTCGTGTGCTACCAACCCCCGGAGACAAACTTACAAGTTTACCAGTTTGTCAGACCATTCTGCCATGTTTATCAGACTAGACAAACATGGTAGAATTGTTTTAATTAACGTAATTATCAACTAATTATCTGTAACAGTAGGGCCGGTTTATAGTCCCTTTGTAGATTATCATATTTTTTAGGAACAATAACTGAAGGGTTAGTTTATTTAAAAGTACAGAATATTATACTTATGGGTGATTTCAATGGAATATTGCATCCACAATTAGACAAATCATCAACTACAAATTATAGTAAAAATTACCCACCAGTTTATTACATTTCTTACACGCCCATGATTTAATAAATATACGGAGAACTAATCACCCTATCGAGAAAGAATATACCCATTATGATAAAAAATTAAGTTTTTACCAGAATTTATTACATTTTTGTTTCCAAAACCATAATTCCATATTACAATAGAAGCTCAGTTAGGTTTATATTGATTCCTGACCATGCCATGGTTGAAGTCATTTTGAGTTTTACTCATTTATGCTCTAGGAAAACTAGACAGTGGAGATTTGACAACACACTTTTGAGAGATGAGTTATTTAGAGAAAAAATCAACAAACAATTAGTGAATTCTTTGACTAGAATTCTGTAGGACAATGTCCAATTGCATCTTTATGGGACCCATTGAAAGCCATATTAAGAGGAGTCTGTATTTCTTACTGTATCAAGCATGGAAGAATAAAAAGAAAAATCTTAGGGAACATCAATTAAGAGATAGACTAAAAGAAGTAGATATGTTTATATTAAAGGACCCCCAAAAGTATTATGAAGAATGGACATTAGTCAGGAACCCATTGCAACTGAAAAAAATATCAAAAAAAGTAAAATGTGCTCGTTATCTCCAGGGTGATATAACTGGTAGATTATTGGTTAGTTTAATTAGAAAACAACAACAGAACCCAATAGTAAATGAAAAAAAATAATTGGGGGCTGTAATAACTGACATAGTGGATATGCAAGAGATAGTGCTCAATTTCTATAAAGAAATATATCAGAGATCTGGCAGACTAGACTTGATCTCATTACAAATATATTTACAAAGACTTCATCTTCCTAAAATCTGTATTCAAGAGCCGGCATTTACATTGAGGGAGAAAGTGGAAACTATACATGCATTACCTAAAAATAAAAGTCCAAGCATGCACGGTTTTTCTAATGAATTTTTTCAAACATTAAGGATGAGCTTACTCCTTGGCTGGTATTATTGATTCAAGAGGTTCAATTAGGTAGGTCTGATTTGCCTAATACAATGAATGACGCTAAAGAGGTACTAATTTATAAAAAAGGTAAACCTAGGGACTCTCCAGATGGATATAGGCCTATCACCTTGTTAAATTCTGATTATAAAATCATTAGTAAGCTATTAGCTAATAAGCCAATTAGAGAAATTCCAAGAGTAATACATAAAGATCAATGTGGCTTTGTACCAGGAAGGAAAATAGATATTCTTTAAAGGACACACTATTTGTTCCAATATGCACAAGAATTACCGGATAATTACTTCACACTCTCAATTGATGCTTGTAAGGCATTCAATTTAATTAATAGACAATACGTATTTAAAATTTTGGAGTTTGGAGCCTTACCAGATTTATTTATTAAATTAATAGAACGACTGTATAGGGCACCTACAGCCAGGTTTATGGTCAATGGAACATTAACTCATGAATTATAAATGACCAATGGTGTGAGACACGGGTGTCCTCTCTTCCCCCTTAATATTTTTATTGGCTATAGAACCATTATTGGAGTCCTTCCATGCCAATTTAAATATTAAGGGTATTACAACAGAACAACAATAGTTAAAACTAAATGCCTCTGCTGATGGTACTTTGATCATTTTTCATGACAATCCCACATCGATCCCAGCTATTCTACCTGAAATTGAAACTTTTGCCGGTTTTTCTGAATATCAAATTAGCCAGAACAAATCCAAGTTATTTCAGCTTACAGACAGATCTATGGACAAGGAATACTCTAAATTAAATATATTCTCCAAAACAGATAGACTTAAACATTTGGGACTTATTTTGACCAACACTTTAGAACAGAATGTGGCTATTAACTTCAGTAACCTTAAAGATAAGATAAAGACTAAAATCTACTAAACTGGCAATGTCTTTCAATTTCTGTTTGGGGTCAGATTGAAGCCTTTAAAATGATGGTACTTCCACATAAACTATTTGTTTTACAGACCTCTATAGGCTTCCCTAATCATAACTTATAAGTGGTTTTCAGAAGTAAAGCAAATTTTCAAGAAATTCCTGTGGAGAGGGGAAACCCAAGCGTAGCATGGAGCTATTTAGTAACTTAGAGGAATCATGGAGAGATGGGCTGTCCAGACCCATTAATGTATAATTATAGTAATATAATGGTGAATATATGGGAATGAACCTGTTTTCCTAATCAAGATCATGACATATTGCAAAGACTACTAATTAAGAATAATACCTCTTTAGACATAAGAGAGTTAGGGCCAGATATTGAAAACTTTGCCCTGGGGCTAAATTTGGACTGCCCTGTGAGCAAACTTAGCCCGAAGCACAAAGCAAGCTATATTCAAAAGGAAATAGCCTGGTGCTAATCCTGCTGAATACAACAGTCTAAGGAAGCTGGGCAAACTGGTCTGGGAGCGCAGGGCAAAAATAGCCCAGGAATAAGACAGCACTGAATATAGCAACAGGGAAGTGCAAACTGCAACTGCAGCTAATTAGACTCTGCAGCAAGTCAGTGTTGCAGGTGGAGAACATTGTGTGTGATTGCACAGAGATATCTCACAGCTACTGCAAACACACCTCTCAACCCCCTGCCTCATCAATCAGGGACAAGGCTTAAAAAAATCAGGGACAAAGGTTTAAAATCAGGGACACATCATAAAAATTGGTGATATCCACTCAGGAAGCTGTTAGGATAAATGGTGTAGTGTAAAATGCATTTTCTAAGGAAGAACATGACTGTAACATTAATATTTGACATTATATTATGCATGCAACCCAACCGTTTGGTCATGGAAACACAAGTTTTAGGAGGGACAGAGTAAAACACTGAGGTAAAATCAGGGACGTCTGAAAATCAGGGACAGCTGAGAGATATGTCTGCAAACAACATTGTAAGCCACACACTGCAGAACTGTGCTATGCTGAAGTGAGGTTTGCCTGAGGCTAACCTGATTGCACAGTGCTAACACATTAGCCCGATGCAAACTGGTTAGCCCAGGGCAAACTGGAGCTATATTCAAAGTTCCCATGCAAATGAGCCTAATTAGGTAATCTGTGGGCAAACAGGTACATTTGCATCTCATTAAGTGCTACTTAGCATACATCACCATGCAGTTTGCCTGGTGCTATTGCATGGAGCACAAAGCTCCCCCTTTCGGTCAGAATGGAAGTACAGGCTGGATGCTGCAGGCCAAGGCATGCCCACAGCATCCCCTGTTGGTCGGAACAGAAGCACAGACTGGAAGCAGCAGGAACTGTGTGCTGGCAGGTACTAGCAGTGCATACAACATACCTATGCAACACTGCAAGCAGTACAAAATGATCTATATATATCTATATATATATATATATATGTAGATCTGTAGCGATCTATAACTACAGATAGATACAGAGACACATGAATGTATGTATGTATATATATATATATATATATATATATATATATATATATACACACACACACATACACACACACACACTACCAGTGGCCACACATGCCCTGGATGATGCCACACCCCACACCAACATGAGCAGCCCACAGCAGGTCTGTATGGAACAGAAGTATACATGGGGCAGGCATAAGGCAAACCTGCTGGGGGCGGGGTGATGTCAGCTGTAGGGTCACTGGGCTGTGCAGCTCAGCCATCTAGTAAACTGGGACCTGGGCAGACAGGCTGGGCCAAGCAGCCCTTCTCAGCCGTCATGGTTCCTGTTCCCACCTGTGTTGGTTGCACTCCCTGGTAGTCCAGTGGTTTCCCCCAGTATGCATCCCGACCCCTGTTTTAAATAATAAATAATATGTTTCCCTAGTAGTCCAGTGGTCCTCCCCACCCCCCAGCATGAATCCTGACTCTGTGAAAAATGAAATAAACAGTTTTCCCTGGTAGTCCAGTGGTCTCCCCAACCCCACACACAAATCCCAACCCCCGTGACATAAGAAAAACACTTTTCCCTGGTAGTCTAGTGGTCCCCCCCCACACCCGACATGAATCCTGACCCCCGTGAAATAAGAAATACACTTTTCCCTGGTAGTCTAGTGGTCCTCCCACACCCAACAGTGAAGCCCTCGCTCATACCACTGACATTTGGCAAAGTGAGCCGGCAACCGGCTCTGCTCTCCTTTCACCACCATGGCTGGCCACCGACTGCAGTATGCATGAGCATTACGGAAATGAATCAGTGCTCATTCATTTCCATATAGCTCATGCATACCACAGTCGGCAGCTGGCTGTGGTGGTAGGAGGAGGGCAGAGCCAGTCACGGGCTCACTTTGCCAAATGTCAGTGGGATAAGCGAGGGCTTCACTGCTGGGTGTGGGGGGAGACCACTAGACTACCAGGGAATAGTGTAATTCTTATTTCACGGGGGTTGGGATTCATGCTGGGGGGACCACTAGACTACCAGGGAACAGTACAGTTCTTATTTCACTGGGGTTGGGATTCATACTGGAAGGGACCACTAGACCACCAGGGAACAGTGTAATTTTATTTTATGGTTGGGATTCTGCTGGGGCACTAGACTACCAGAGAAAACTGTTAATTGACATTTGATGGGGGCAGGATTCATGCTGGGGGGACCACTAGACTACCAGGGCTCTTCCTGCTATATCATGGCTACGCGAGTTCACGATGTGGGGGGGCACCACCACATTACCGCCATCTTTCTTTTGGCGGTATCTAGGGCCGTGTTACAGGTTGCGCTAATGCCTGTAGCATGGTGCTAGCCCTTTGAATATGCCACGCTGCTGGCATTCATGGGCACTCTCCTTACCCCGCCCCTGCATGCCATTATCTATTAGCATCAGCGCTACCACACAGCACCGGCACCAATATTGCTTCTGAATATTGCAGCCTCGCACAAATCCAACGCTATTCCAGTGCTATGGGTTTGTGCTAGGTCCAATGGTTTAAATATCTGGCCCTTTCAGACTAGTTATAGAGAGGCTAAGAAAAGTAAAATATTAACTTCCTGGGTCAACTATGTAGCATTGCGGGAAAAAAATAGGACTGGTCAATATTCCTTGGCTTTATGGGAAAATTACATTACAAAAAAATGAACTCAATGATGCAATTTCAGCAATACAATTTCTGGAAACTAAAGCAATAAGGAAATGGAAAGATTTACTCTGTAAGGGGTACTTAATGCAGTACGAAAAATGTAGGGAATTAACCTGTAATAATCCCCAAATTAATTATCTACTTTATAAAGCATTACAGGAGAAATTTGTTAAGATCAACTCCTTCTATTGATATGTAGTTAATAATTATGAAATCAAAATGAAAAAAAAAAAAACAGGAAGTCTTTATTGGCATTACCCCTAAGAAAGTATCTAAATTTTATATTAAAATGATTTCAAACATAGATGACACACGAACCACAATTAATCATGATTGGGGCTAAGAAATGGGTACTTATTTAACAGATCAGGAATGGGAAAAACGAAGAATCTATTCAAATAAGGGAATCTATGCAGCCAAGAATAAAACTATCCAGCAAAAGATCAATAATAGAGCTTATATTACACCAAAATTGCTTAATAAAATGAATAACAAATATGATAGTAATTGTTGGCATAACCGTGGAGAAAGAGCAAATTTATTTCATTGCCTGTGGCAATGCCCCAAAATACTTACATTATGGTCTACAACTGCTACTCAGGTCTTACAATTTATAGGACTTCATATTCCATGTAACACTATAATATTTTTATTTAACCATACCTTTAAATGATCCCTAAACAAAAAATCAAAGAAAAGTACTGCTCTTATCCTCTATTGCAACCAAATGATTTATCCTGAAACTCTGGAAGAGTCCATCTCTACCAGATAACTTCATATTTGAGTGGTGGATTACGGTTAGACAAACTATAGCCTTTGAAAAATTGTGGCACAATTGTGAAAATAATGATATTTTAGATACTACATGGAATGAACTGAAAGCTATATTTCCTCCATTGTTGTGTTTTTGATATGATGGGGGGGAAGAGATATGGGTTGTACTGTATTCTTTATATTTCTTATTAATATAGTTTTTTTTCTGTTATTGTCAATCTAATATATTTATGTTACCAATTTTAACAATAAAAATTATTTTTCAAAAAAAATCCATAAGTTTACAATTTTTGTTTTAAATTTTGTCCTGTTTCTAAATATTGTTTTTATTATTTTTTTAGATTGCGTCCCTATTTGGATCTATATATTTATGTAGTACATTTATTTTCAGGGATTTATCAAATGTTGCCTAGCCCTGGCAATTGATTGATCAATTAAATGGCACAGCCTGAAGATAATTGACTTGACAGTACCTCAATACTTGCAGCTCAGCTGCATAAGTTAACTGATGCAGTACTTGGTTTGGTTTTATTTGTTTACTAGCATACCAACAACTAAGTGCCTTAAATTAATCTATTATTGCTTGATAGACAACTGTCTCACCTCAATTTATCTGTACTTAAGTTTAGCCTTCAGCACAACTTAATTCACTTATTTGTTTGCTTGTGCTTCAAACTGCACTTAATTAATTGATGTTGATTGATACTTCATTAAAGAGTATAAAAGAGTGGTAGAAACACTTGGGCTGCAGAGCCTGACAATTCCACTGAAGGTTGCTGCTGTATGGTGCTCCGTTGGTGAAAGGGAAACCTTATCTTTTGGTTTAAAACCTAGAACCATGTTACTTTTTAACAAGAGACAACAAGAGTTTCCAGAGCTAGTCAGTTGGCAATTAGATTTTCTGTTAAAATACCACAGTAGCAGGGGAAAAAAAATAATATTGTGTGCCATAGTGTTTTACATGGCTTATGGGATGCTTAGAAGAGAGCGAAGATTGTGTGGTATGGAAAGTTAAAGGAATCCTATCTTGAAGATTTGCTGGCTTGTCTTAATTCTACCGTGGTATGTAACGGTGACATGTGGAGTTCGCCAGACCGGGACCAGTTACCCTGAAATTGTGGGTGGTTAGCCTCGGGAGTCGGCTTCTGCCTGGGTGGTCTGGGCCTGATTTGACTGGGGAGCCAGCCAACAGGCTTAAGGTCTCTCCCAGGCCCCTTTTTTTTGCCAGCCGGTGGGCAGGCATAAAACTGGGTGCCGAGATGGTGGAGCCAACATTTCCAGTGGAAAGGCCTCACAAAAGGGTTTTAAGGTGTCTGGCTCATCCTTAAACATCAGGATTATTATTGAGCTCTGCACCTTCAAAATGACTTCATTTCAGAAGGTTTTTTGCCCTTCGGAGTGTACTTTTTGGAAATGAGTTCACTAAAACAATTTTTAGTTTTTTTTATTGTGCTTTGTGCAGTGAGCTTGCCCAACTATTTTGGACCCCCAGGCAGTGAGAGGGCCTGGGGATTTAAAACCAGTACTGTTTATTTTATTTTTATGTACCCGGCACTGAGAGTGCCTGGTTTTATCAGATCTCAGGTGGTGAGAGAACCTGGAAATTTGAAACAGTACTGTTCATTTCATTTAATTGCTGGAGGAGGGAAATTGCATTATTTATTTATTTTATTTTTGTTAATCCCGCATCTGAATACTCTGAATGGATTTCACATTGTGACTTTAATTTCCTTGAAGTGACTCCCTATGGTGACTTAACTTCACTTTTTGGACTTATTCAGCTAGAGACTGTAGATCTTGATTTGTTTTTTAATTTATTTTTGTATAATTTTATCTTGGTGGGTGGGAATTTGAACTAAATTATTCTATTTTCCGATTCTCCCCCCTTGGTGAGAGTGAGGGGGGAGGACCGGGAAAAAGGGGTATATTTTTGATTTTTTGTTGTTTAGTGTTTATCTCTCTCCTGTGGGAGAGTTGTGGAGGTTGTGTTTTTTTTTCTCCTTGTCCTGGGTTTTTGGCCTGTGATATGTGTTGTGGATCTTCCCCCAGGTCATGCGCTATTCATCCTCCACTCTCCGTGCCCTCCACCCTTTCCCCCCTACCTCTATCATTTTCCACCTATCAGCACTGTAGAGTGCTGGGTATTGTTCATAGGGGGTCAGGGTGAGGTGGGGGAGCGAACAGCGGAGGATGGATGAGCGGGGCACTCGCATCAGGGTAGTTAAGTTCAGATGACGCCCTGGGATGAAATTGATCCTGGAGCGTGGTGTATCATGCCTAGTTTCCATACCCAAGTGCACCACCACTGTGAGCGGGCAGGTGGTCAGGGCAGCCCACGAGACCCGTCCAACTCAAGTGGTGTTGTGCAATGCCAGATCAGTTAAGAACAAGACTGCAATTATAGCAGACCTTGTCGGGTCAACAGATCTGGCTTGCATCACCAAAACCTGGCTGGATGAAAATGCTGGCCCCATACTTGAGGCTGTGATTCCAGCTGGGTATTTGGTGATATACTGCTCGAGACTGGACCGCAGGGCGGAGGGAGGTGGCGGTCTGTTTCAGGACTGAATTGGACCTCATGAGTTTACTGGTTGAGGATTCCAGGTCTTTCAAATATACTGTTGTAGCAGATGTAGACTGTAGGATAGCTCTCATCTACCATCCACCCAGGGATGAGAAGCTATTCCTTCAGGAACTAGCAGACTTCATGATCGATATGGCATTTGAGTCACCCAGGCTGATGGTCCTGGGTGACTTTAATGCCTGGATCGATCACGAACTCTTGTAATTTGGACAACACTTCCTCCAGTTGATGACATCACTGAGCCTTACACAGATTGTTACCTCTGCTATGCATAAACACGGTCACTCCCTTGACTTGATTTTCCTCCTGGGGATCGAAGCCTCTGACATGGAGGTGGAACCTGTTGGATGGTCCGACCATTACACCGTGAGATTCAATTTTTGTGCCCCCTTGTGTGGGCCTACCCCTGTGGAGATAGTCAGGTTACGCCCTTTACGGGACTTAAGTCCTGAAGGCCTAGCAGTGGTGCTTTATCTTTCATATTTTCCTGTGGTAAGTGGGAATCCTGAAGCTCTGGTCCTGGCCTATATTAAGGTAATTGCCACAGCTCTGGATTCCATTGCTCCAGTCTGTGTTCATCCTCTCCTTCCACCCTCAGTCCCTGGGGTTTGATGGGAGCCTGATGGAGTTGTGGTGACTAGGATGAAGGTTAGAGCATTGTTGGTGGAAATCTGCCCTGGAGGCCGACCATCTTAAACTGCTCAAGCACTACCAACTCTATCAGTCAGCAATCGCCCGTAAGAAGGTAGAGTTCCTGTCTGGGGTGATTGCTGCCACTCAGAACCGACCGGCTCAGCTCTTTCAAACTGGGGACAGACTGTGCAACCCAGCATGTCTGCTGGAGTGAAGAGTCTTTTCACAATTGGAGTGTGAAGAGCTTGCTCAGTCCTTTGCTGATAAGGTGGCTGACATTAGGGTGAAGATCCGTTTGACACACTCTATGGGAGATGTTGGTGATTGGTGCCCGGCCACTGTCCCTCACTTCTCTTGGAGTACCTTCGATCATCTGGAGATCATGGATGTTATGCGGATTATCCAGGGTATGCATCCTACGAGCTGTAGTTTAGATCTGGGCCCAATTACCCTGATTTTGGGTTGTTGTGACATCATTGGCCTTGTCTTGGCACAGATAGTCTGGTGCTCCCTTGAGTCTCGTGAATTTCCTAGCTCCCTGAAGGAGACTGTGGTAACACCCCTCCTGAAGAAAGCTTCTCTGGACCCAGACTGCCTGGCAAACTACAGACCTATCTCTAACCTCCCCTTTTTGGGGACTGTAATTGAGAAGGTAGTGGCTGTACAACTGGAGAACCATTTGACCATCCATAACATTTACAAGTCCTTCCAATCTGGTTTTCGTAAGAGACACAGTACCGAGACTGCACTGGTTCGGGTGCTCAATGATCTCCTGATGACAAGCGATCATAAAAGCCACGTCATCTTGGTGCTTCTCAATCTGTCTTTAGCCTTTGACACTGTGGATCATGGGGTGCTTCTTGAGCACCTGAGGTTTATTTGTGGCCTAACTGGCTCAGTTCTGAGATGGTTTAGGTCTTTCCTCACCAGTAGAACTCAATGATGCTGTCTTATCTGCTCCCTCACTTATTTGTGCTCACATTGCTGATTTCACACACAAACATATTGGGAGCCTGCTACCTCTCCCAACCTCCCTACTACATGCTCAATAAAATCTACCTTACTCCTGGTACTCTTGCCTCCGATCATCTCTCAGGACATAGTAGCTCTATGCCTTATGACTAGTTTGATGCTTACTGTCAGGGATGGGTAGCATGCACCCATAGTTTATCACTCTCCCCTCTATCCCTCATGCCCACCCTCTGGGAATGCCGACAACAACTAAGCTGGGACACCAGACAGAGGTGGACAGCAATACTTATCTACAGGTAGTTACGATTATGCCTGCTGCAACTTATACTTATGTTGTTACTGCAGTCTGGAAATATTCACCCAAACCCTGGCCCCAGCCCATCACATAAGGCAGCTTCTTTAATGCGCCCGGGGTTACTTACTTACCCCTATGGAGATGGTCCAGTATTGCCCTTTGAGGGGGATTATCCCAGAGGGCCTATCGGTGGTGCTGGACCTATTGAGTGTATCAAGTGAATGCATGAGTCCAGGGGATCTTGTATTTGCCTATAATAAGGCGGTGGGTTATGCCCTGGACTAAATTGCTCCTGTTCATGTTCATTCACTCACTCTGCACACAAGGACTCCTTGGTTTGATGGGTCCTTGAAGGAGCTGAGGAGGGTGGGGCAAAGGCTAGAGAGGTCTTGGCGGAAATCCAGCCTTGATGCTGACAGGCTTAGGTTGATGGACCATTATGCAGCCTATCAATCAGCAATCACCCATAAGAAGGCAGAGTTCCTGTCCGAAGAGATTGCTGCTGCATGGAACCAACCAGCTCAACTCTTCCGGACTATCGGCAGACTGTGCAATCCAGTCTGTCTGCAGCATGGAAGAGATTTTTCACAAATAAAGTGTGATGAGCTTGCTCAACTCTTCGGAGATAAGATTGCTTGCATTAGATCGGGTTTCAGCCCTGCTCTCTCTGTATGGGATTGCAGAGATTGGAGGGAGGTGGCGAGCACCCATACTACCTGGTTTGACTTTAGCAGGCTGGAGTTCATGGACATTGTGAGGATTGTCTGTCCAGACTGTATGTCCAACCAGCTGTAGTTTGGATCTGGGCCCTACACCATTATTATTAAGTTGTGTAGATGTTATCTATCCGATCCTTGCTGAAATTGTCTGGAAGTCCTTGGAGCAGAGGGTCTTTCCTGATCCCCTCAAGGAGGCGGTCATTTGACCACTCCTTAAAAAATCCTCATTGGACCCAGACTGCTTCGCTGACTACAGACCTGTCTCTAACCTACCCTTTGTGGGTAAGGTTATTGAAAAGGTGGTTGCACTGCAGCTGGATGACCATCTTTCAAATCACAATGTCTATGATGTTCTCCAATCTGGGACCATGGTGTGCTTTTGGAGTGCCTGCGGCTTCTTTGTGGTCTGTCTGGAAAAGTTCTATGTTGGTTTTGATCTTTCCTTACAGGCAGGACACGGAGGGTTGTCACTGGAATCTATTCCTCTGACACCTTCTCCCTGTCCTGTGGGGGCACTTTTGGCGCCCATGTTGTTTGCAGTTTATATGCTGCCATTAGGAGAGATCATTAGGTGATACAGTTTGGGTTTTCACTGCTATGCAGATGATACCCAAGTGTATCTGTCCTTTATTCCCGGACAGTATGATGCGATTTCTGTGCTTAACAGCTATCTAGCCGAGATCAGAGATTGGATGAGCACTAGCTGGCTGAGGTTTATTCTGGATAAGACTGAGGTGTTGGCTGTGGACCCTGGTTACCTTGAGGTGGGTCCTAGGGCTGGGCTTCCATCAGGCTTATGGCTTGATGGTGTCCAGCTCTTGACCTCAGACCGGGTGCATAACCTGGCATTATTTTTAATGATGGTTTGACCCTGAAATCACAGGTGTCTGCCATTGTCAAATCTTACTTTATCATCTTAGGAATGTCACCCAGGTGAAACACCTGGTTCCTCTGGCTGACCTTTCTATATTGGTCCACGCCTTCGTGACCACCTGCCTTGATTACTGCAATGCCCTTTACCTTCGGCCACCGGGGGTTGATATCCACTGCTTGCAGCTAGCACAGAATGTGGCAGCCAGGTTTTTGACTGGTACATCTAGGTCTAGTCATATTACGCCTGTGCTGCGTGGACTGCACTGGCTGCCAGTTCAGTGGTGGATCACCTTTAAGGTCAGGTTGCTGACCTATAAAGCCCTACATGGACAGGGACCCCAGTATCTGTAGGATCTTCTTACTCCCTACTGCACCTCCCGCTCACTCCGATCCACTGATGAGGAATTGCTAGAGATTCCCAGGGTTCGGTTAAAGACATCTGGGGCACGTGCATTTTCCTATGCTGCCCCTTCCCTGTGGAATTCTCTACTTCGTCAGATAAGAGAATGCCTTACTGTCTCGAGTTTTAAATCAGAGTTCAAAACTTATTTGTTTTCTAATGGTTATTCTGAAGGATTTAAAAATGTTTATGAATGTTTATTTAATTGTCTGGTTTTAATGTGTTTGTACAGCACTTTGGTTTTGAAAAGTGCTTAAAAATATAGTTTTGCTTTGCTTACTTTAGCAGCTATGAACATCTGCAGTCTCCTCCCTAAACTGGATGCTGTACTAGTCTTTGTTAACCAACACAATCTAGACATCCTGACAACTGGTGAAACATGGCTCATACCAAAAATTCCAGACACGGCTATTGCCCTGCCAGGTTACACCATATTCAGACTGGACAGAACTTCCAAGAGAGGAGGGGGATGTGCAATCTGTCACAAAGAGTCAATGATGGGACACTCCCTGCTGGTACCTGCTGCTGGTTCAGCCACACAAATACTAGCCATCATAATTCTGCTAGGTGCCCATAATAAGGCATTTACTGTAGCATCAGTGTACATCCCACCTAAAGAACGGGGAGTCTCAATTCTGTCATGGACTTTATCAGAAATCAACCCCCTGGCTCGGAGTTAATTACATAGATACATACATAGATACATAGACAGTGTCGGCAGATAAGGGCCTATGGCCCACCTAGTCTGCCCATTTGAGCTTGTAAGTTCAGTTTGTTTTCCTAGAAGTCTATTTCC
Organism: Neoceratodus forsteri; assembly: GCA_016271365.2. Classification (NCBI taxonomy): domain Eukaryota; kingdom Metazoa; phylum Chordata; order Ceratodontiformes; family Ceratodontidae; genus Neoceratodus; species Neoceratodus forsteri. The sequence goes on from CM028132.1 coordinate 766,928,972, forward strand.
CCTTACCCCTGACCTCTAGAATTCCTTTATGTCTATCCCATGCATTCTTAAATCCCGTGATTGTTTCAGCCCCCACCACTTCCTCTGGCAGGGTGTTCCACTTGTCCACCACCGTTCTGTGAAGAAATTCTTTCTCATGTTTCCTCTGAATAGTCCTCCCTCCAACTTCATCCCATGCCCTCTAGTCCTGAAACATCTTTTCACTTAAAAATAGTGTTTTCCTGCACCCTGTTCCTCCCTGTAAGATACTTGTATGTCTCTATCATATCCCTCTCCCTCCTCTCCTCCAGGGAGTACATGTTCAGTTTCTTCAACCTGTCTTCATAGGATTTGTGATGCAACCCATGCACCATCTTTGTTGCCCTCCTCTGAACCTTCTCTACCCTGTCTATGTCCTTACGTAGGTATGGTCTCCAGAACTGTACACTGTACTCCAGGTGGGGCCTCACTAGTGTCTTGTATAGCGGAATTATGACCTCCCTTTTCCTGCTGGTGATGCCCTGCCTATACATCCCAGCATCCTATTTGCTTTACCTGATGCCTTGTCACACTGTTTCCCTATCTTGAGGGTCATCAGAGATGACAACCCCAAGATCCTTTCCTGCTTGGTGCATGCTATATCCTCACCCCCAACTGATATATTGTGCCAGGGTTTTGTGCCCCATATGCATTATCTTGCTTCTTTGCATTGAATTTCAACTGCCAAACCCTTGACCATTCTTCAAGTTTCTGCAGGTCCCTTCTCATTCTGTCTACACCCTCTGGTGTGTCTACTCTGTTACAGAGCTTTGTGTCATCAGCGAACAGTGAAATTCTGCCTTCTATATCCTGTGCAATGTCACTGATGAAGATGTTGAATAGGACCGGTCCCAGCACTGATCCTGTGGTACCCCACTGGTCACTCTTCCCTCTGTGGAGTGACAGCCATTTACCACCACCCTCTGTGTCCTGCCACCCAGCCAGTTACCTACCCACCACACTACTGTCCTGCCCACACCCATATTCCCCAGTTTGTGTAATAGTCTTCTATGTGGCACAGTGTCAAAGGCCTTGCTGAAGTCCAGATAGGCCATGTCCACTGCCTCCCTGATCCACCTCCTAGTCACCCAGTCAAAAATTCAATGAGGTTGGTCTGACGCGGCCTCCCCTGGTGAAACCATGCTGCCTTGGGTCCTGTGGTCCATTGACAACCAGATGTTCCACCAATCTCTCCTTCAGTAGTGCTTCCATGATCTTTCCCACTACCGAGGTGAGGCTGACTGGTCTGTAGTTCCCTGCTTCCTCTTTGTTCCCACTTTTGTATAAAGGGACTACATCTGCTGTCCTCCAGTCTTTGGGTACCTCCCTGTTTCCAGTGATTGGCTGAACAGGATAGCCAGAGGTTCAGCCACCACCTCTCTTAGTTCTTTAAGGACCTGGGGTGCACCCATCTGGCCCCATTGCTTTATCAACTCTTGTACTTCCAGTTCCTTCAGGACCCTTTCTGTGTAAAGGGACTTGTGTCCATTTCTGCACCATTCTCACCTTGTACTCCTTCAGACCCATTACCCCTCTTCCTTAGTAAAGACTGAGCAGAAATACCTGTTCAATATGTCAGCTTTACTGTTGTCATCCTCCACGCTGCTCCCATCCTCCCCTTCAGTCTAACTATCCCTCCCTTTGTCCTTCTTTTTTTCACTTATGTACCTGTAAAAGGTTTGTCCCTTTAACCACTGATTTTGCAATGTGTTCTTCTGTCTGAGCTTTGGCTTCCCTTACTGACCTCCCTGCCTCCCTTTGTTTCTCCTGGTACTTCTCCCTATCCCCTTCTGCCTGTGTCTTTTTGTATTGCCTGAATGCAATCTTTTGGCTTTCACTTTCTTTGCTACCTCTTTGGAAAACCATAATGGTCTCCTCTTGCTAACCTGCTTAATGCATAATTCTGTTGTTCTTATAATCCCCATTTTAAATACTGCCCACTGTTCCTCAACCCCTGATTCCTGTCCCATTCCCCTTAATGCCTCTTTCAAGCATCTCCCATTTTCCCAAAGTCTGCCCCCTAAAATCCAGGATACGTGTTTTTGTGTGGTTTGGTTCTGCTCTTTCTGTGATTTCAAACCACAATGACTGGTGGTCACTGTTACCCAGGTGCTCCCCCACTGTTACCCCCATCACACTGTCCCTGTTTGTGAGCACAAGGTCCAGTATTGCCTTCTGCCGAATTCTGATGGGAGATTTTAATATTAATTGACTTGCACCTGAGAATGGGAGCTTTAGAGACACCATCTCTGCCACAAACTTTTCCTAGCTGGTTAACTCCCTGACTAGATCCAAACTGCAAAATGGCATCAAGCAGCCTACTGGGCTGGGTCCTAACCAGTCATCCTGATTGCGTTACTAACATTACAGTCCTCCTGGACATGCTCAGTGACCATTCCCCTGTCATCTGCATGTGGACTAACAAATTCTGCAAACCTGCACCAAAGACAATCACCGGCAGGGTCCTAGTACAGGGTCATCTTGAACCCTTCAAATCCCTCCTTAGAGTGCAAGATTAGACTCCCATCAACAGTGCGAAGGATGTCAACAGGGCACTTGATCATTTCATCAACACCTTTAATGCTGCCTGCGACTCCTATGCACCCCTTAAAAGCATAAAATTAAAGGCTCTTGCAACCCCTAGCTCTCTGTAGACTTATTAGCTCATATGAAATCTAGGGACCACCTCTGCCATTGGGCTCGAGCCACCGGTACGCAATCGGACATTCAAAAATGCGAAAGAGTGCGGAATGATTGCACAAGTTCCATCCACCTTGAGAAAAATACATACTACAAGGGAGTGCTTACTGACATGTGGGGCAAAGGTAAAGCTGTCTGGAATAATGTTAAAGAGGTTACAGGGAAAAACCCCAAAACATTACCCACTTTACCTGATGTTGATGGGACTACAACTCTGGACCCCCTAACTATTGCCAGTACCTTTAATAATGCATTCATGGACCTTAGCAGTGTTCTTCCACCTGACTTTTTTGATGCAGATGTCACCCTGACTAATCCTGTAAGCTCTCCCCCAATGACCAGTCACCTGCCATTCTACTTCAAAGAAGTCTCATTGCATGAAGCCCGGAAATACATCCGTAAAGCACTTGGTAAATCTAGACACAGTGAGGACTTCCTTGACCTCAAACTGCTGTTCCTCACCCCTAAGGAAGTATTAGCTTCTTTAACCAGGATCTTTAACTTCTCACTCAGACTCACACAGTTCCCCAATAAATGGAAAACAGCCATGGTTACTCTAGTCTATAAAAGTGGAGACAGGACTCTTCACATGAACTACCAGCCTATCTCCATATTACCACCTCTCTCTAAGGCTCTTGAACACACTGTAGCTGACCAGCTTACTGAATATCTTGACAAACATAAGATCCAATGTGTCCAACAACTTGGGTTCAGAAAAGGGCATAGCACTACCTCGGCCCTTATGGAATTCACTGGTTCTATACACAGCTCCCTGGACCATGGTCAATTAGTTGGTGCTGCCTTCATCGACTTGACAAAAGCATTTGACACGGTCCACCACCCTCTACTACAAGAACAACTACTTAATGCAGGACTCTCCTCTGACTCCACTGCCTGGTTTAAAAGTTATCTTGACAACTGCACTCAACAAGTCAAAATTGTCGACGTCCTCTCTGACTCAAGACCTGATCGCTCTGGGGTTCCTCAAGGGTTCATCCTGGGCCCACTCCTATTTAATCTCTTTCTAAACAGTCTCCCAAGCTCCTGCCCTGAACAAATCCTACTCTATGCAGATGATGCCATAATTTACACAACTCACCCGGAGCCTATATCCCTTCAGAACCAGCTACAACTCGGATTTGCCTCAGTACAAAAATGGTTTAGTCATCATAAGTGGATGCTAAACTATAAAAACAAAAACTAAGCTTATGCTCTTCAGCAGCTACAAATAACAAGCACAGGCAACATCCTTTGACTATCACTAACTGCCTTGGTACTGCCCTCGAACAGGTACAATTCTTTAAGTATCTTGAAGTCACCATAGACAGCAAACTATCATATGGGGTGCATATAGATAACGTTGCTAAAGCTGTAAATATTTGTACTGTCTACTCTACAGACTCAGGTGATCTCTGACCCCTGAAGCCTTAAGGATAGCTGTACAGAGCTCTATTATTTCTTTAATCGACTATGGACTGTTCATATATGGCTCTGCAACTGATACCACCCTCCGGCGTATCTCCACTGCTCTTAACAAGGCATGTCATCTCGTTTTAAGAGCCCACCATCTCACCCACATGTGTGACCTTTATGCTCTAACTGGTTGGCTACAGCTTAAAAATTGCATCAAATACAAAATGTGCCTGATGGCCAAGAAAATAATCCTAGGTCTCTTGCCAACTGGAATACAAGACCTTCTAAGTCCCCCTCATAATCATGCTGCACCTGAGGTTCTAAATCTCAGCTCCTATGGGTCCCTCATCGCTGAACCACCCAGGGGCAAAGATCATTCACCTACAGGGCCCCCCTCTGGATGAATGCTTTCAATAATGACATCTCTGAAACTAAGCTAGGCCTGTTCAAATCCAAGCTTCTGTCACTACTCTCTATAGCTAGCACCTGTGACTGTCTCGCTTAACCATGTTTTCCCAAACCTCGACCGTAGCACTTGACCTCTTTCATAGTAACTTAGCACTCTTGCCTCCTACCCCTCCTCCCTTCCTCCCCTTGCCCAATCTCTTCTCACATCCTCCACTCCCACCCCCTCTATTATTTTTCCCAGCCCACCCTCCCACATTCCTTCCTACAAACTGTACCCTGTTTATCTTGACAAAGCCTGCTGGCCTATATCAATGTATTGTATGCATTTTCCTGTGCCTAAAACTGATTAGCATAATGTGTCTCTGTTGTTTTACGTTGTCTGTCCATTATGATTTTGTGTCCACTGTGATTTTTGTACCTCCTATTTACACTTTATTGTACTGCACTTTACTGTCCTGTTTAATCTGTTGTCCTTTCTACTGACATGGAATCTTTGTAAAAAAGCTTTAAGCTCAAATATATATGTAATCCAAGACTTAAATAAATAAAATAAAATAAAATAAATACTGTCATTTGGGTAGCTAACTGGGAATATTACAGTCTCTATAAGCTCTTATCTTTACTTCTTAATGTTGTCAATTATTGGAAGTGTACCAGAGAGATATGACTTTTTTTTGCCTTAATTGGCTCTTTTTCCAATTTGACATATTCTTTTGGAATGTTGAGATTATGGGTTACAGTAGCTTGGATGGGGGTGTAGGTAACCAGACAAGTCCCGTTTACTCCTACAAATTTACAAGATTTCTATGGACCTTTCCCTTTTGAATCCTTCCTGTTTTTTAGACTACATAATGATGAAAATGCATTGGTACATTACTCCTTTATTGTTATTTTAACCTTGCATTGGAGTCAGTCATACAGAGCTGGGCTATAACTATTAATGTATGTTGCTGAATTTTTATTACATATGTATTTTTTTCTTACCTAATTGTTTTGTAATGCTTTGATGTCGAACAATAAACATCAACTTGAACTTGAAGTAATGTGCATTTTAAGATCCTATTACAGACTTCTTAGTGGTAGATCCTGATTAGAGAAGCTCTGCTGACCATGTTCAACTTAAATTTGCAGCATGAGAAGTCCAAACACAGAGCAGCTGGGGGAGGTCAGAAACAGCAACAAGCCCCTGTGGAGAGTTTGGAGAGAGTTGGAGCCAGCAAGTTTAAGACCACAGGAAGTACACCACCCTATGAGTCTGTTTTCATGGCAATAAGAGATATGCACCATTACGCTGAACAGATTCTGGATCTTACGAGCACTCAGAACACACACACACACACACATACACACACACGCAAAATGATTTGGCCTCCTATTTGGCAAATAATGCAAATAAAAAAGTGACAAAGGATAGGATGGCAGTCTCCAGACTGATGCAAGAGAATGCTCATCTTCAACATCACCAGGAAGCTTAGACAATGGGTCTGCAGTGCAAAATATTAGGCTGGTAGGGAAGGTGGATGGCAGTGAAGGAGAAAATGTTTTAGCTTTCCTGCTTGAATGGTTACAGACAGCATTAAACTTGAAAGTTGGCTGAGTCAAGGGGTGATAAAATGCATTTACAAAGAAAATCCAGGAGTGCCAAACCTCAGCAGAAACACCTCCCATACCACCCCATTGTGACTGCAGGGACAGGGTGCAGCAAAGACACAATACGATGTTCACTTCAAGAAGTATGTTGTTCAATTCTTTCCAGACTGGTCTTTTGCTGTCCCTCAGGAAGCAATTTGATGGGGTCCAAAAGCAACTTAATACACTGGGAATTGTACACGTTACTTTTACTAGCATGATAACATGTAACCTACAATGGGAAATCCTACCACTTTTCCAACCTCGAGGATATGGGTTGTGGGCTGCAAAAGCTGTAGACAGATTTTACCCTGCACAAGATGAAGGTTCAGTAACCTGAGAGGACTGATCAGTACTGTATGGGGAGTGATTTTCTTCATTACCCTGATTGGGTTAGCATTTTGAAAAATGCTTAGCTCTGAGGAGTGGGGGTTTATGTATACTGGACTCATGGCTTATGCATGGCTGGGATAATTTATGCTTATCCTTTTTCCTTTTCTTAGGACAAAAAAAAGATGTTCCCCTAGATCACACTCTGATGAAGCAAGGGTTTCCCTTTGCGAAATGTTGGTCTCTTTTACTCCTGATGTCGTTTAAGCATTTTTACCGCTTCTAACTTAGATGAGATGTACTGCACTATTTTTGCACAATAAAATTATGGTATAAATAAACCATCTGTGTGGTCCTTGCCTTGTGGTGCATTCAGAATGTTTTTTTCTTTTTCTTTTTCCCTAGGTCAAGAATATTAGTCAATTCACTCAAAACTGGATGTCTCATACTGGATTAAGAATTAGCTGTACTGCAAAAATCTCTGTTGCCCTGTTTATTTTATCATGAAACCCATACATCAGCTCTATTTATTTTGGTTAGCTTTACCAGGAATCTTTAAAAATTTATCTTCTAAAGTACAGCATCACACAACCATCCTGTAGGCACAGTTAATGCCTATCTCCTCTTCCTGGTTAAGAAGGTTGCACTGTCAGCAGGACATAGAGATCATCATTGCCACTTAGATCTTAAACTTGTTTGGCTAGCACAAGAGGATAGACTGACTCACTGCATGTGCACTTTCATTCACAAGATCCTATTTAGTAAAGCCTCTGACTAATACTCTTTCACTATGTGATATGAATAGTGGCTCATCGGCCTCAGACACAAACCTTGCAGCCCTGTGTGAAGTATTCAAATTCCAACAGAATGGAATTATTCCATGGGATTTTGAAAATTCTAATTCAGTGGAATTCTGAAATTCAGTTAGCAGAATTTAAACAGCGGTTTGAATTCTGAAATTCAGAAAGAAGAATTTAAACAGAAGGACTGAATTCTGAAATTCAGTAAGCAGAATTTAAACAGTGGATTAGCAATTTGCAATTCAAATAAACTGAGGAATAAGTTTCTGCAAACTATAGAAAATCTGCCATTTAAATTTAATGACATAGAGTTCTGGGCATTTTTTGAAATATTCTGAAAAGCATTTCAGCAATGGAACTGCAGTTCCACCTGAATTTCATCAACTGATTTCCACAATTCCACATTTTGCACAGCCCTAAGATCATGTCAAAATTCCAAATAGGAAAGCAAACAATGTCCAGAGAGCCTGTTGATACTGTGCTGCAAAAATGTGGAATGAGCTCTCAACTGACCTGATACAAGCCTTGCCTGACAATTATTTATAAACAAAAAGCTGAAAGAATACTTGAGGGTTAACTTTACTTGTTCATGCTACAATACATTTGATAACTGATATTTTGTTCCTGACATACATTTTCCTATTACCATGCATAATGACTACATCTATATAACTTGGCTTGTACTAAATGTACCTGGGTCACTTCTGTAAAAAGGGATTGTATTCCCCATTCAGTTAACTAGGTCAATAAATAACTAAATAGATCCCTGTACTTCTAAAGATCATTGCTATTCTTAGTCATTTGTGAACCTATTCATATCCTCTCTGTTTATATTACTTTACCCCCTTATCTTTCGGATACAATTTGGGGACTGCCTAGTCCATGTACTAAAATATTTGATATGTGCATGTTGTAGTGCATGTCTCGTGAGTCTGCTCTACAATGACATGCATTAATGTCAATAAATAAAACGCAAGTTAAAGAAATCTGACTGAAATCTTTATAGTAAGGCAAGATTCAGTAAATATTATTAGGTTAGGCTCATAGGAAGTAATTCATGTTTTAACTGCACTGATTTTTGCAATTCGTTATGTATACAGTATATTAGCATAAGCACACCCACAGAAATTGACAGAGTGGCACCTTATCTACAAAAGACAGCGTACCCAGTTTGCATGTTTATTGAGTAAAATTTTCTAAAATAATAGTGTTTGTGCCAAATTCAAGCATAGTTGAAAACTTAGGTGTTTACCTTAGGTTCATTTTATTCCTGAATCAGTTTCTAAAGGATGTAAAGCAGCAACTTGCTTTAACTTTAATTGGAAAAATGAAGATAAGGGAATAGGTTACTACTTATAACTTTTACAACTCCCATGACTTTTGTCCAATCACTGGGTAATACACATTCACCAACTGCCTTGTGCACATATCACAGCAAAGATCTTTTTCAGCGGTGAGGTATGGCCTTTGAGGGCCATATTTCCAAACCTATACCCCAAGTGAGAATAGACATCGAGACTAAAATACCTTTTCATGCAAGATTAACCCCCCACTATGAACTGCTGAATGCTCCTCCAAGGTAACTAGGAGATAGAATCAGTTAAAACAGCAGCAAAGCACACATATCATTTTTCAAAGCTTAATAAACATGACTGCCAAAATCTTTACTTACAAACTGTACCAAAAATTGAGACGATACAAATTTAAAGTGACCTTCCCTCCACCCCCATTTGGCCTGCCCTGCTGAGTGCATTTTTGCCACATGGGAGTGGGCATGACCCAGGGTAACTTCTGTGTCATGGGGTAAATTAATTGTATGACTCACCAGGAGTCCCTTGCGAAAATAACACAGTAGCATAACAGACACTCTCCACACTTCTCAGTTCAGAAACAGTTAATAATACTCACAGAAGACACTGAACCACAGTTTGGTAGTTCAAATGTGTGTTTCTTTACTTAGGGTAGGGGTATCAAGGGAAAGTCATTTCATGCTTCATCTGGAGAATCTTACAGTCCACTACTGAGGCTTGGCACCCCTGAACTGTATGTAATTCATGCTGTAGCCTTAGTTACAGTCAAGCAGTTCAGTACCCTAGCATTTACCCTTATGGATGTTCTTATTTCATGTTAATGTGGTTTAGACAAATATTTCAGGACTCTCCTGTCTCTTACCACTGGTCACTTCAGTGATCACACTGATTCAGGATTAACTTGTTACTACTGTGGTTACTGCCACAGATTACCCCAGGCTAAGACTAGACCTGTGCCACAGATCTACCCGGGTTTAGAATAACTGATAGGAATATTCATACTACCCTGGACTAGTAAGATTCATAATCACGCCAGGATTTAATTGACTATGTGCATGTTACCTGGTTTTGGTAGGACTACAGAATCAGGAGGTGGTCTTAATTATTTCTACATCCCTCTTCATCTTTGGGTTCAATCTCTATCCCCTTGTGCCCGGTATGGTTCAGCAGTTTTCTTGTTTCCCCACTTCTTACATGTATCTTCAGAGTCCCCTTAAGGCCTGCAATCCTTCAATATGCATCCCTTGAGAGGTGCCCTCCCAAGAACTCACTTCTGCCTCCCTGAGCCACCCTCTGCCATCTGTACCCCTTGTATTCCCTACCCAGATGCACAGCCTGTCTGGTAGCCATTCCACGCAAGGGAGGGCCTACAGAGCCAGGGCCCCTCTGATCCCCGATGACTCTTAATGCCTTCCAGGCCCCATGCCCTTGTCACTGACCCAGAGGGACCTGAATAGCACCACCAACCTCCCTGCATGATGGTTTGGGTATAGACATGGGAAGCATTGCTAACCCAACTGCACTCCAACCACGCAGCTGCTGGCCCCCAACCCAAACACCTGCTTTCCACCAACCCTCCAATTTATCACTAATGCTAAGCTCCATTCTCCATTCTACCAAGGCAAACCTGCAGATGCAGTGGCAGCCATTGTCTTAATAGACAGGCCAATAACAATCCCTCCCATTTCTGGAAAGGGTTGTCATACAAAAATATTACAATTTTAAGTTTCTGGCAGTTTCCTACCATACTGCCACCAAACTGGGGACTGCAGGCTCCCACTCTGCTGCATACCACTTGGTGATGTGTTTAGTTCAGTAGTCCACACTCTTTCTGATGACTGAGGAGCCAGGATAGTGAGTGTTAGGTGATACCTGAATGCCTCAGCAGCTCCTAAGTACAGGCAGGATCAGTACCACAATGGAATAAATGCAGTAAATAGGATGAAAAATAAAAGCTGTGCTGGGAAACAGTATCTGTGGCTTGCAGGCTTCTAAAGCAGTATCCCAGTCCCCTTTTCTTCTGTAACTCCCTTGATATAGAGGGAGAATGGCTTGTGAGCATCAGGAGGCAGCTAAATTACCTCAGTAACTCCCCAGGTAGAGGGTCAGGTAGGACTGGTGCCCTGATAGACAAAACTGACGGTAGATCAGGATGAAGATGGAGGCTGGGCAGGGAAAAAGCCTCAGTGTGTGTCAAGAGTCTATATCAGTAGTCCCATCCCTTTCTGATATCACTCTCACGCACCCAGGGAAACTGGCTTGTGAGGATCAGGATGAAACTGGCTTAACCTGGGTGTATTATATTGCTTTTACATGACTCTCATTGCACTGCTGTCCAGAACAGACTTTCTTATGTGATTAAATTTATCCCTCTCCAGGTTGAGAGAGACTGGAACATTGCTGAGAGTCCTGGCTAGTAATATGGAGTAGGACATCTTGCAGTGACAATCAGAGCCCCCAGCAGCATCAGCAATGGTGATATGGACAATGAGCAATCAGGGCCCCAATTCTCTTGGCTTGCCTCCCTGTGCTTGACAGCTCCTTTGCCACCTCTGATGTTGCTCCTGGCCAGAGACTTTGAATAGAGTGTCTCCCAGTACAGATTCAGGTCTTCAGCACCATTAGCACTGCTGACAGGAGTGAAAGCAGGGAACTGTAGGGTGGAGATGGGATTGCCCAACACATCACCATGTACACTTTATCAAAGAAGACTGTAGACCCTGCATTTACTCCAGGGCTACTAACGGGAAGTTTGCATCACTGTGTGGTCATATTGGGGAACAAGGGTTTTGCCATAACATTTCCTGTGTCTGTCATGCAGAGGTTTCCATTACAGACTCTTTCTTGTGCCTGGGCACCCATGTCTGGAATGTCTGAAAATTTATTTAATCATTTAAAAATGTGTTAACTGGGAAAGTAAACGGAGCAATTTTACCCATTTTCAGGAACAATCAGGACCAAGCTGGTAAAAGGATATAAAGGGTACACAATAGATAACAGTATATACAACACATAACAGTTATAAGCCAGCCCACTGGTGCAGTGGTACCAGGATATACAGCGTATACAACAAATAAAAGTATATCACATATAACTGTACAGCTTGTGAGTTACCTAGAGAGTTCCAACAGGAGCTGCACAGGGAAACAGGTGCTTATGATAAAAACAGAAATGCCAAAATTGAATAATTGGGCACTAACCATTTGCAACATATAGAACACGTGGCTCTAAGAGAAAGGAATACATTTCTGGAATGTGTCAGGTGTTATCAGTGTTAGGAAGTTTTTAGTGAGCATTAAATAAACTGCATTATATTTGTTTAGAGTCATGTGTTCTGTATGTTGTGAGTGGTGAGTGTGATGCTTGGCCAGCTGGTTATGATTGTTGTATGATATTTGTAATATAAAAATGTAGTATGTGATTGTCTCACATAAGACAGCCTGGGATTCCATGGGTGCCCCCCCAGGTTTCAGTGAAGCTACAAGGATGTATTAAACTGACCAGGAGATCTCTGTAATGTAATTAACTTCCTTGAGATATTGCATTTTATGGCCTGTTTATGACATGCTTTGAAGTTGGGAAGCTAAATATACAGTTTATTATAGGACATGACATCATTTAACTGATTGCTGTCAGGCTATCTTGCACCTAGGTGAGGGATTGCAGGATTATAAATCTTCAAAGGAACTGGCTGATCAAAGACTCATAATTTGGGAAATGAGTTTTTGCTGATGTCACATTATTTAATATATCTCCTGATAGGAAATCATTGTTTGCATTTTTTAAATTCTAAAAAGGAGGAGCTAGATGACTCACCAAGGGGGGTGGGGAGATGGAGTTGAAGTGCATCCTTGTAACTGGGGAATATGACATATCTTTTTGGACTCAACAAGATCTCTAATTAAAAAGGCACTTACAGTGGAAATACATTAGATAGAAAAGGTCTAAATGTATTGTGGTAGGAGTTTTTGTTTTGTACTTTGCCCTTGTTCTTTTAAGTGGCTGTATGCTCTTTGATATATTGTTCTGTGTGACATTTTTCATATTTTTATCATCTTTTAGTAAAATCTTTATTTGAAAAATACTGCCTGGGTGTGTCTATTAGTTATTTTTGCATGTGACGTATAAAGGGTAAAGACTGACAGAAACTGTTCAAAAGCTTGATGGTGTTACTAAACTGGGAAAAGGTAAGAATATACCTAAGGTCTTTTATAGAGTTTTAAGGGATCATTTTGGAAGCCTGGCTTGGTGCCCCTGGTGAAAGATTGTACTGCAATCCCCAAAGAGGGTATGTATCTGAGCCTGTACATTGGGTACACTAGCATACAGTTCACAGTTTGAATCTGCCCAGAACTTGAGACTAAAGGTGGTTCAGACCCAAAAGCAGACAGAAGAGGTACCCTGTTACCTGTTCACATTACTGCGCTTGGAGGTTGGCACTGTGGGAGCAGAGGGCCTGACCTGTGAAGTGCATTTGTGACAGATTTGGTTAGCAGCAGTGTGATAAAATTGGTAACACAAGCTTTAACTCTTCAGTGTGTCAGCTTAACACTGTACAGCTCACTTGCAAAATAAGACAGTGATTTTTTTAAAAAAGGAAACAACTATATCATTTTGCTTACAGTCAAGTTCCTACCTGTTTTTTTTTTTTATAAAGTGCAAGTTAGATTAGCCATAGTTAGGGAAAAAGATGGCTTCCAACTACAGTGGGTACACTGCAGACTACTTGAGGCAGTTGTGCCAGGACAGAGGAGTTCTGCACGAGGTGAGAGCCACCAAACAGAACTTCATGGATGCCCTGATGGCAGCAGATGCCTAGAGCATCGAGTCACAGACTGTGACTGTAAAGGACCAAACCTTGGGCATGGAGGGGCTAGCGGCCAGTGCAGTGTCCAGATCCAGTGAGGATGACAGCAGGGCCAGTGCCAGCGAAGGGCCACAGCAGCAGGGGAAGGTTACCAGCATTCTGGAGCCAGAAGCAATCAAGCTGCAGATTGAGTTCCAGAGAGAAGAGAAGTGAGAACAGCGAGAGGCAGACCATGAGGAACATGAGTGCCAGAGGTGACATGAACTGAAGAAGCTACAACTCCAACCACCAGCACCAGAGCAGGTAAGTGGCTTGGGTTTAACTGGAACTACAGGACTGGGTTACAAATGAAATTCAAAATCGATAGCTGAATTTAAAGAGGGAGAGGATATGGATGCCTTTTTAAATTCCTTTGAAAAAGTTTGTATTCAGGCAAATATTCCTAGAGGATCCTGGAGCTTTCAGCTGTCCCCGGTACTTACCAGGAAAGCTTGGGATGCATTGGGTCAAATGGACAATGAGGACAGTAATGATTACAGCAAACTTAAAGCTGCACTTTTAAAAAAGTTTGATTTAACTGCAGAAGCATACAGAGCTAAATTCCGTAAGCTCAGGAGAAGCCCTGACATGAGCTACGAGGAACTAACCATGAAACAACGTCAATGTTTAAAACGTTGGTGGGAGGGAATTGAAGCAAACTCTGTAGATAAAACTGAAAATGCTATTTTGTTAGAATAGTTTTTTTGGGCATGCCCAGCATAGCTGAAAACCTGGCTGGAGGACCGAGATCCCAAAACAGTGCAAGAGGCTGCTGAGCTCTTGGACCACTATGCCAAGAGCAGACCTGCTTTGAGAGTGAAAGGGGTTGGCGTGGCAGTGCAGAAAGGGAAAAGTGTGCCTTCAGGGCAGCTAAAACCCTCACTGCCTCCACCAAAACCAGTTAGCCCCAGGTTTCAAAGAAAATATTTTTCTGATAAAAGAAATGAATGTTGGGTTTGTAAAGAAACTGGGCATATTGCCAGACAGTGTCCCAAAAGGATGAGCAATATGCGAATGGGGCTAAGAAAGAAGTGGGTTGTTTGTGTGTCCCTGGAAGCATGCCTGTGAACATGAGGGAACACATGCACCCAGTCATGGTGAATGGTGTACAGACACAAGGGTTAAGAGACACTGGGGCATTCCTGACGTTGGTAAAAGGGGATCTGGTAGAGCCTGGTCAGCTTATACCCAATAAATTTATAACTGTACAAGGGTTCACTGGTGAGGAGACCACATTGCCACTCGCTGGTGTTCTCCTAGACTGGGGTGAAACTGGGGGAACTGCGCAGCAGGTGGCTGTAGCCAAAACTTTAGCAGTTGACGTCATCCTTGGCAACAATCTCAAACAGGGGATGGTGTGTGCAATTACCCATAGCCAAGTGGCAAGGGAAAATTTTAATTCCCTTGACCCCACAGAAGCCATTGTGGAAACCACTGGGAGGCTGGTTCCCCAGCCTGTGTCTCCTGATATGGAGACTAATGAAAAGGGGGTAGAAATTTCCCCAGTAGCAGTTAACCACACAGCTATGGAGGGTTACTCCAAAGAAGAAGGGGTGATGCACTGTCAGAGGTTTAGGGATGACAGTGATCCCGAGTGCCCTGATGCTAGTGCTAGGGACCCTAATTTAGAGACTTAAGGGGACCTGTCCCATGCCTTGGGAATGTGTAAGGAGTTTACAGCTGCTCAGAAAAGTGACCCTAGTCTAGAGAAACTGAGGACTTGGGCAGACTCTGACGGAGCACAGGGAGGTAATGGTAAACATAAAGTTTATTGGGAAAATGGACTGATGTACACTCAGGCTGTGAAGACAGAGGGAGGGGTGATAGGCAGGCAGCTTGTCATTCCCCAGGGGTATCGTGAGCAGTTGCTCAAGATTGCACACGATATTCCCATGTCTGGTCATCTGAGAATCACGCACACTATGCAGTGGTTGGCCTAGAATTTCTATTGGCCAAATTTCACCCAGCAGATAAAGGAGTATTGCAGGTCTTGTCACCAGTGCCAAGAAATAGAGAAGGTGGGTAAGAAAACCCAAGTTGCCCTAATTCCATTACCCATAGTGGAGGAGCCATTCCAGAGGGTGGGAATGGATACTGTGGGGCCTTTAAATACCCCCAGCTCCTCTGGGAAGAGGTTCATCCTGACTGTGGTGGATTATGCCACCCAGTATCCAGAGGCAGTTGCCCTGTCCTCACTGAGGACAGACAAAGTGGCAGATGCCTTACTTGGGATTTTCTCCTGTGTTGGGTTTCCACAGGAGGTTATCACCAATCGAGGGGGTTCCTTCATGTCAGACCTGATGAAATGTTTGTGGGAGACAGTGTGGGGTAGTGCAGAGGCACACGACACCTTATCACCTGCGAGCCAATGGGCTTGTGGAAAGATTCAATGGTACCCTGAAGTCATTGCTCCAAGTATTTTCTGAACAGCATGGGAGGGACTGGGAGAAATAACTTCCCCACCTGTTGTTTGCATACAGGGAGGTGCCCCAAGAGTTGACAGGATTTCCCCCCTTCAAGCTCTTATATGGATGCTGGGTACATGGGCCCCTAGACTTGATCCAGGAGGACTGGAAGGCAAGCACACCACCCAGGGCACTCCCATAGTGGATTACGTCCTTAGGTTTAGGGAAAGGCTGAAGGAGCTTATGGGGACAGCTCAGAGCAACCTGGCAGCTGCCCAACAGAAACAAAAAGTGTGGTACAACCGCAGAGTCAGAGCTCACTCGTACAAAGTGGATCAGGAAGTCATGATCCTTATTCTGGTACAGCAAGACAAGCTGCAGGCTAAGTGGGCAGGACCGTACAAAGTAGTTAGAAAGGTAAATGACTTGAACTATATCATAGAGTTACCTGACAGAAGACATTCAGAAAGAATGTACCATGTCAACATGATGAAGTCATATGCTAATAGGGCTGACATGGTGTTTGCAATATGTAGTCCTGAGGAGGGAACAGATGAAGGAGACCCCCTTCTGGACTTACTGGAAGAAAGTAAGTGGGAGTCCTCTGTGGAGGCAGTTAAACTGTCACCCCAGCTGGCCCCGGACAAGATCCAGGAAGAAAGGGAGGTTCTAGCAGACTTTGCCCCACTGTTTAGTGCTAAGCCTGGACTAATCCCCTCAGCAATGCATGATGTAGAGACAGGGACACAGACGTCCATATGGCAGACAACATATCGGGTGTCAGAAGCTGTCCAAAAGGACATTAGGAGGGAAGTGGAGGAAATGCTGGACTTAGGGGTAATCCAGAGATCCTACAGCCCCTGGGCCTCACCCATAGTCCTTGTGCCCAAGCTAGATGGCTCTACTCATTTCTGTGTGGACTACCAAGGACTGAATGCAGTCATGAAGTCAGACACCCCCCACAATGCCCCAA
Source organism: Neoceratodus forsteri (assembly GCA_016271365.2). NCBI lineage: Eukaryota > Metazoa > Chordata > Ceratodontiformes > Ceratodontidae > Neoceratodus > Neoceratodus forsteri. The sequence goes on from CM028132.1 coordinate 766,945,804, forward strand.
ATGGATGAACTTCTGGACAAGTTGGGAGGGGTGACATACCTTACGACTATTGACCTGACAAAATGGTATTAGCAGGTAGAGTTAACTGACAGAGCTAGGGAGTGGTCAGCCTTCATCACCCTGATAGGCTTATTTGAAATTTAAAGTAATGCCTTTCCGAATAAAGAATGCCCCAGCCACTTTCCAGGTGTTAAATGGTGCTGAGGAGTACTCCATGAAATACCTGGATGACATTGCCATCTTTAGTGCCTGTTGGGAGGAACACCTGTCCCACCTTAGGGAAGTGCTGGGCAGGATACAGAGGGCTGGGCTCACTGTCAGAGCTGAGAAGTGCCAGGTGGCCATGGCTGAAGTGGCATACCTTGGGCATGTTGTAGGCTGGGGACAGCTCCATCCTAACCAAGTAAAAAATAGAGGTGATCAAGGCATGGCCCAAATCAGAAATGCAGAAGCAGGTCAGGAGTTTTCTAGGGACAGCAGGGTACTGTAGAAAATTTGTACCCAATTACAGTGCCCTGGCTGCTCCCCTATCTGACCTGGTAAAGAAAAAGATGCCTAAGAAAATTACCTGGGAACCAGCCTGTGAAAAAGCCTTTACCAGACTGAAGGAGGCACTGTGCAGTGCTCCTGTATTGATAAGTCCTGACTATAGCAGACCCTTTATAGTCCAGACTGATGCCTCAGATGTGGGTATTGGGGCAGTACTGAGTCAGACATCCAACCAAGGGAAAGATCACCCTGTAGTGTACCTGAGTAAAATGTTACTTCCCAGGGAGCAGGCTTACTCTACTGTGGACCCTAAAGAAGTTACAGCCATACTTATGTGGGCAGCATTTTGAGGTACAAACTGACCACAACCCCCTGGTTTGGCTGACACAAATGGGAAAAACTAATGGTAGACTATTAAGATGGAGTCTTGCCTTGCAAGGGTATGACATGACGATCTTACATAGGACTGGAGTGACCAATCAGAACACAGATGGCTTGTCGCATCTATATGAGGAGTGAACTGACTTAGGGAGCTCATCCCATGCAGCGGATAGAGCCCCCAAATTCTGTCTAGGTGGGGAGGATTGTAACGCTTAGCCAGCTGGTCATGATTGTTGTATGATATTTGTAATATAAAAATATAGTATGTGATTGTCTCACATAAGACAGCCTGGGATTCCATGGGTGCCCCCCCCAGGTTTCAGTGAAGCTACACAGATGTATTAAACTGACCAGGAGATCTCTGTAATGTAATTAAATTTCTTGAGATATTGCATTTTATGTCCTGTTTATGACATGCTTTGAAGTTGGGAAGCTAAATAAACAGTTTATTACAGGACAGGACTTCATTTAGCTGTTTCCTGTCAGGATATCTTGCACCTAGGTGAGGGATTGTAGGGTTGTAAATCTTCAAAGGAACTGGCTGATCAAAGACTCATAATTTGGAGAAATGAGTTTTTGCTGATGTCACATTATTTACTATATCTCCTGACAGGAAATTGTTGTTTGTATTTTTTTAATTCTATAAAGGAGGAGCTAGATGACTCACCAAGGGGGTGGGGAGATGGAGTTGAAATGTATCCTTATAACTGGGGAATATGACATATCTTTTTGGACTCTTAAGAAACAAGATTTCTAATTAAAAAGGCACTTACAGAGGAACTACATTAGATAGAAAAAGTCTAAATGTATTGTGGTAGGAGTTTTTATTTGTACTTTGCCCTTGTTCTTTTAAGTGATTGTATGCTCTTTGAAATATTGTTCTGTGTTACATTTTTCATAATTTTATCATCTTTTAGTAAAATCTTTATTTGAAAGATACTGCCTGGGTGTGTCTGTCAGTTCTTTTTGCATGTGACGTATAGAGGGTTAAGACTGACAGAAACTGTTCAAAAGCTTGATGGTGTTACTGAACTGAGAAAAGGTAAGAATATACCTAAGGTCTTTTATAGAGTTTTAAGGGTTCATTTTTGAAGCCTGGCTTGGTGCCCCTGGAGAAAGATTGTACTGCAATCCCCGAAGAGGGTACGTATCTGAGCCTGTACATTGGGTATGCTAGCATAAGGTTCACAGTTTGAATACCCCAGAACTTGAGACTTAAGGTGATTCGGACCCAAAAGCAGACAGGAGGGTTACCCTGTCTGTTACCTATTCACATTACTGTGCTCGGTGGTTGGCACTGTGGGAGCGGAGGGCCTGACCTGCGGAATGCGTCTGTGACAGTGAGTGCCCAATTATTCCATTTTGGCACTTGTAAGTTAGATCAAAGCATTGTGTGAAACAATGTGAAAAGAGGTACAGGCCAGACATCAGTAAGGATATAAAGGGTATACAATAGATAACAGTATATACAGTACGGCTTGCAAGTTGCATACAGAGTATTGTGAGATACAGTGTGAAAACAGTTACAGGCTGGCCCAGCGATGAAGTAGTAATTGCCACCTCATTTGCCACCACCATCACCAGGGCTTCTGTTCAGCTGTTGGGAGCACCGTGTCTCCCAGAGCTGATTAGGGCCCAAAGAAGCAGCAGCATAGGCAACAATGATGAAAGCAGGGTGCAGAAAGGAGTTCAGCAGATAAAGCCTGAGTCTAAAGGTCTATGTACTTATCTTGAAACTTCTCACAAATGCTCCTGTTTCAAGCCTCCCTAGCCATTATCACCTCAGTCCTACCTCTTCTTTCTTATCTGTCCCCTACAATGCTAAGCACTTCTCCTTTACCTCCCCTTTGCACTTCTCCTCTACCTCCCCTTCCTAATCACCTACTTCTATCACCTACTAATATCCCTCTCATAACTTAACTTTTCAATCCCTTATTAGTATTGATAATGTCATTATTTCATGTTTCTCTCTAAGCAAACTGTGTTGAATTTTGGTTTTGTACTGCTCCATATTTTTCTGCATTGTTACCTAAACATTCTTGTTTTTAGCTAATTTCCTTGCAACCTACTTGTAAACTGTTGTAATGATTTTGTTGTTGTACTTGTTTTTGGAATGTATTCCTGTATTTGTTGTTTTGTATCCTCCCGGGTTGTGCCTGAAAATAGTCATGACTATGACTAGCGCACCTACCCGGTAAACAAAAACTAAATAAATAAATCCAGAGCCCCAGAAGCAACATGGGACAAAAGGCCAAGTGGTTCACTATCTTCATTATCAGCAACATGGGTGGGTAGGGAGGCACAAGTAGTGAGGACAGGCAAGTGTGCTAAAAATTCCCTAACACAACTCCATCTTCATTTTGTATTTCTAATCAGTGACTGCAGGCCCAGTGTGTGCTTTGGAACTGTGGAGAAAGCTTGCATCATTGTGCGATCATGTTGTGGGAGGATCATTTTGCTAAATGTATCCTTTGTTGGTCACACACAAGTGTCCATTGGGGTCCATTTCAAGTCCCTTGTCATCCATATGCCCCACTTCTGAAAGCTGCAGAAAAAAACCCTGCAAACTTTGGAAATGCTGAAAGAGAGCCCAGGAATGGGTTATCAAAGGGAGACTGTTCCCTGTGGATATACAGAAGCAAAAGTTTATTTTCTTGCAGCTGCATTTGCACGGCCCTATAAATTGGAGACACTAAGAAATACTTCTGGCATAACTGCAATATAGCTGAGGACAGCTATAAAAGTGAGCCAGTGTCTATGGTGGTGCTCAAACCTCGTATCTCTTGAATCAGAGTTTTTTAAGGTGTTTTCATGCACCAGTGTAAAAATGTGGTCACAGTCCTCACACCACTTAAAAGCTGAATTTGCATGTTAAAACAAGGACGTTAAAGATGTGTTTGCAATTTGGGAAAGACATCCTTATAGCCTGATTTTGCCACCTCACAAAACAGAGAATGATGTGGCCACTCGGAGCTCATCCCTGGTGGCAGCTATTGGTCCACCCAACAACATTTCTAACACTGGGTGTCCACCCCAGCATCAGATAATATAAACTTTCATAACCCCTCCAACGGATGGGGTTTACTTTGATTTTCTGCTGGTTATCTTGTCTGCCAGCCCCAGTCCCATTTGCAGTCTTCTGTATGCTCCTTCCAGACCCAGTGTTCCAAATCCTGTGAGGGTGACCAGAGGAGTGTAGTGGACATTGGAACTTTGGTGGTTGCGAGCACTGCACTGTTTGTGCGAGCGTTCACGTAGGATATCTGCACGACTGTCTGCAACAGTGATATGGCGCTATGTGGTGAAAGCTGCTCTGGTGACTTTTTTGAAGGTTCCCTTTGTGTGCTCTGACTCCTGGGACTTCAGTAATATATTGGAGTCCAGAGGCACACTGTCAGAGCAGAAAGAAATAAAGAAGTAAACTGAAAAAAGTGCTTCTAAATGCTAAAACTTAAAATAAGCACCCTGCTGCTATACTGTAAATATAAATATTCATTAGCTCTGCCTGTTGCCTGGGGGAACAGTGCTACAGTGCTGGCAACAGGCAGGGGAAGCCTCTGATAATTCCCACTTTGCTACTGGACAGTAGGGACGAGGGATAGCCAATGGACTGTGGGGCAGTTAATAATTAAATGTATTTGGTTTGCCTACAAAAAAGACTTAAATGTTGGGACATTGTGTACTCTGTGTTTACAGATGTGGCAAAAGTCATCTGCCTGTTATTATTTGTGTTATATTTTTGCTATAAATATATGTTTTTTTTATTTCTGCTTGTGAAACATAGCGTCAGCACAAGGCATCATGGGACATTGGATTTTTTTAAGGAAAAAATGTTCTGCCCTTTTGCTGACCTAAAGGGCACAGCTGGCTTGTAGAAAATCTAACACTTATCTGCTAAACTCCCTGCGACTGTTATAAAAAACAGGTTATAACAAGCCACTGATTTGAACCTAGGCAACTGGTCGTAAAATATTACATTTTGTGGCTTACCAAGAAGGAAGCTGCTTCTGATAGACTTCTGTAAAAATTCAACTCAATATGAGAAGTGTTTTCAGGATGTTTCTCTGACAGATCAAAGGGATATTGTAACCTGCCATAAAACCATACTCTGATGAAGACAGCCTGTCTTGTTATAATTAAAAATATTGCTCTGTTTGCTGATTCCAATCAAGTAGTGATCTGACCTGTTTTGCCTATGCAGTTGCATGTTACAAATTAAGTATGTAGAACTGAGTGTGACCCCATGCTAGCAGCCCAGAGCAGTGACATCACAGGATGGGAGGAACATTTTTTGTTCTGGACTTCTAAGGGACACTTTGTTCCTGGACTCAAGAGAGACCAATTCTGCCAAGACTGGTAATTCAAGTGTGAACCCCTTGCCAACTAACACTAAGGTAGAATTAGCTAATCAGGTGCAAGGCGCTTTAATTTGAAATTTTCCATTTCTTTCTCTGTTGTAACCTTCGTACATATATGTCTGTTTTATGTACTGTATTTATTTATTATTTTTAATTTTAGTAAACTTTGTTTTTCCTTAAACCTGCCTGAGACATTTTCTCATTTTGAGTGTGAATGGTGGAACAGTATTGATAATTTATCATGGCTTATAGGACTGTTTTAAAGTTTAACATTGCATTTCCTTACCTTTTAGGCTTTTCAATTTACCTCTAACTGATGCATAAACATAGTCTTCTGATACTAATTTATTTAACTATTTAACAATTATTTTATCAAGAAAATCTAATTCGGGCAAAGCATCTTTTCAAAGAGAGATCTGGTAAAGTGGCAGCTGAGCAACATTACAGTGAGAACTCTGATGCTTGCATAACACTCCACATGCAAGATTATAATAAAGGATTCATTTTCTAAAAAAATGCAAAGTTGTAAGTAAAGTGAGTATTGTTTGCTAAAAATGAGACAGCAGAATTACAGAGTCATGTTTTAGATCCTTCTGAAGATGATTCCTAGTAAGCAGGGTGGCATGACTAAGGGTCTTTTTAGCCCAATTCAGAATTTATCCTGGGCACTTTGAACTGCAGTCATTGCAGTATTTTGAAACTGCCTTAATAGACACAAAGACCTGAGTTACTCAGACAAAATGTTGTAGCTCTGTCTTCTGCTATTTGGGAATCAGATCATCAGGACACTTTTGTTTTTCTGCCCTTTACACTGTGCAGTTAACATTTGTCTTAAGAAGGCTTTTTATACTTGTGGACAATTTGGGGTCTGTTTTGCTGAAATTTAGTATGTTAAAATATTGTTGTTTACTATTTGGAGAATGTGTACACACTGGTGAAATGTATTGACATCTAAAGCTTCTGAATAGATTGGTTCTTGATTTGAGATCTTTTTCTTTACACTAAAATAAACCAAAGGTTACAAAAATAACAGGGGATCCTGTCATTGCTTGCTACTTGATTTGTGCACTATAGTTGTGACAGTTATTGTAAAACATTGTTCTCTCAGTTTCAAATATTTATTGTTGTCAGCTCTGTAATATAAAATATAAGTAAAAAATATGTAGTGTAATACTTCAAAGCACCTTAATGGATAGGTATTCTGAGAAGGAATCATTAACTGAGGTAAATCTGATGATAGCCTGTCTATAATGAATTTATGAACCAGAGCTTCTGATGAAATGGCCCTCCCACAAATCTAGTGCACTGGCTTGAAGTAATTTGCTGTATAAATATTTAGTGTGCCCATCCAGGTCTTACCTCTTCTTCATAGTAATCCAACTACACCAGAAAAGCTATCCAGTGTAGACTGACAGCAAATGGTGATAACTTTATCAGACCAATTAGAATATTTGACTCCCACATAATGTCACAGCAAATAATTGGCATCCATCATACCAAAGCACCACAGAAGGGTTAAAACCAAAGGCAGATAAGCATTCTGAGAGTTTTCACTATGCAAGCAGCTAAGTACAAAATGCATCTATCTCCTCTCAGGTAAGGTAAGGTATTTGTGCTGACACGTACATCAATAGCATGCTAAATAATTTCAAGACAATGCACTAGATTTAAGGGACCACTGTTTACCGGAAGCTCTTGTTTCTATTTTCTCAGTCATATGTTCTCCCCTGAAACTGAGCAAGCCTCCCCTAGAGTCCACAATCAGTGTTTTGTGAGAACAGTAATTGCCTATTCAACTCTATGGGATTTGGTATGCCGTCACTATGGTCACAATTTTACCATGCCTGACAGTACAGCAACAACAGCGACAGGTCACTGTAGTGTCGGCGTGGGACCCCGGCACTGCTTTCTGGGGGTCCTTGCACCCCCTCCCCAAATAAACTCTGGCTCAGAGTTGATTATTTTAGTTACGGGGGTGTGGGGGCAGAGCCCTCTGCATGGGGGTTCAAGGGGCAAAACCCCCCTAAGAAAACACAGTCTCAAGTGAATGGCTTTTTGCTGACTGCAATTGTGGTCGACATAAAGGTGTTGCTGTAACATCGGTTAACAACGAATTTGTCAACCAACTGTTATGGATCCATGGGATTTATATATAATTTTGTACCAGTGCTCCAGTCTACCTGTTGAAGAGAGACACATTCACATCTCACTGGGATTTTCCTAGATAATAATTACCTTTTAATTTAGATTTTATTACTTCTTCCTCATGCAGGTTTCACAAAATTACTTACATAATACAAAAACAGGAGCATAACATTTAAAGAAAATTATTACAAAGAAAATAATAGATAGGGAACCATGAACTATGTAAATACTAATACATGACAGGATGTGGGTTAAAACATCTGTGATGCACATCCCAAGGGTTTTGTAAGCCATGAGATTGAAGGACAAGTATCCTTACATGCCTGGAAGTGCATCACAAATGCTTTAACACACAGACTGGAGTGTATTATTGTACTTATAAAATGGATTTAATGTACAAAGCAGTTTTTGGGGGTATAGAAAGAAGATTGGATGCCTGACAGTGCGTCAAATAAAAATAAGGTGGAGCCCACAACAGGGCATGGGTGTATCAAGTATTAATGCACCCCTTCAGTGGTTGTGAGGCACAGAGCCAAAGGCCAAGTGTCCTCCCAGTCACCCAGGAAGTGCATTAGCGCCCAATATACCTATGCCCTCGAGTGGGCAATTGCATTTATAAAATGGATTTTTTTTTTATGGAAAATCGTTTACATTTATTTAAGGTTGTTACTAGGTAGATTAGGGGAAGTTAGGTATGAACTGTGTGTATACCACAGATTAATCAAATGGTCATTCGCTGTGTTTAAACCAATGAAGTTGCTAGGATTCTGAAGCCTATTTTATAATAGTATTGTAATATATGGATTACCAAAATAAAACTATCCTCTCCTATACAAAACATTTCCTGTAATACATCAGTGCCATCTCCATATTAGTGTCATCTCTGAAGTGATAATACTATCATTTGTAGTTGATAATATTATTATTCAGAGCTGATAATACTATGGTTTCAGCTCTGAATGATAGTATCACAGAAATGACACAGCACATGCACAAGTCTGCCTGCCACAGAGACCCAGTTGCCAAGGTGCCACATCCTTTCTTGCACAGCTGAAGTGATGACATGCATTCTTATTGGTAGCTTTCCTCTGTGGGCAGGCAGAACAACTTTTAAAATATGCCGGCTGTTTACCCTCGCTTAGCGAGACGGTCACCTGTATTTCTTTGCTTTTCTTTTTTTTTTTTTAAATTCACTGGATTATATCGTCTTCCCGTATAAGCAAAGGACATGAAAAGGAAAGGTAGGACTGACTGCCTCCAAAAGAAAATGCAAAAACTTAACATACATGAGAGGCTTCATATTTTGCACTGACAACGGTCATCTCACACAAAAAGCCACATAATTTTTAAATGGATCCATATATTACAAAAAATAAATAGATGAGGGTGTATTTCATGGCAGTATGACCATCTCGAGGTTTTGGAGACTTTGGGAACCTCTCGAGCTTCACTCTCAAGGTTCCATATCCCCAAAACCGCAAGATGGTCTTACTGCATTGTAATACACCCTCACCTATTATTCTATTTTTAATGCATGGTCACCAGGTAACGAGTCAAGACCAATAAGGTTGCAGTATTTATTTTTACTTTTTTATAAAAGGCTATAATTTCACTAAGAGGTTCTGGTGATATCTTAACCATGAAAGTAAACCTCGCTGTCACCAAGACCTTGAGATGGTGTCTGAGCCAAGTAAATTTATGATTCTACTTACTTCATAGCAAATCATGAGTCAACTTTTACAGTAAATGACAGTTGCAGTAAAAGCCCATTTGTGTGTGAGTGTAGAATGTGAAGAATATTTTCTCTCATAATACCCATGATGTGACTTCAGATTAGTAGTGGTATTATATGTGTCTAATGTGACATCAATGGCATTACAGAGTCTAAATGTCACTGATTCCCTTGGGAAAACTAAGATTTCTTCCAATCTTGTTGATTGCAAAATGTTAAACCATGATAATATTCTTCAGCATGTATCGGTATGGTTAAAAGAAAGACCTTTAATTATTTTGAATGGTTACATACCACCTAAAAATACAAGTTATTACAGAGAAGGACTTTGGGAAGATTTAAAAAAAAATTTCAGAAGCTTATAAGGTGGATATGGAGGTGATGCTGCTTATTTTAGGGGACTCTCAAGTTGTTGATTATAATAACTTGATTGATTTATCCTTTTATCTTGCACCTACATAAATATTCATAGACATTGGAAAGATGTAGTGGTTAATGATAGCAGTCTTAAGGTAATCGCCATTTTGGTACAGCAAACTCTAGTTATTATGAATGAGCAGACAGAATCAGATAATAAAGGAGATTTCATGTTTTTCTCAAGTACAAGTAAAAGTGTAATAGACTTATGTATGCAATTCTTTAGATATTGACAAAGTCATGGATTTAAAAGTTGTTTCATATCCAGAAAGTGACCATGCAGTTAATATAATCACTCTTAAAGGTGAGGTATTTACGGAGATAGAAGATACTACACAAACTACACAGTGTCCACTAGAAGCTTTTGCAAAAAAAAAGCTCTAAATGGAGCACAGAGTAAAGCACCAATTTTAAGAAATACTTTTTCTCCCTCAAAATATGGTATTTTTAGAGGTGATTAACAACTGTAAGTGTCCCCAACAATCTTCTGATTTATTAGTAAAATTGTTCTCGCTATTGTTAGACATCCTGGGCCAGATATTCAGAAATGTGTCAAAGTCCTGCACCGCACAAATCTGATGTGCCAAGGCACAACGGGTGCTGTATTCAGAGGTAGCACAGGCCAAACAGTGTCAGCACAACGTGGCAGAATATGGCAGAGTTGCACCATGGCACAAACAGAGGTGCACCATGGTGCAGAGATGTGCTGGTGCAACCATGGCAGCACAGAGCAGCACAGCAACAGAGGGGGCTGGGCACAGAGAACAGACCCAGTGACAGAGCCATGGAAGCACAGTGACAGTGGCCACAGGAGCCTCCCACCAGCAGGGCACACACAGGCACCCAGGTACTGGACCCCAGAACACAATGGTGGCATGGACAGTAGGCGATAAGAGGGGCCAATGGCCAACAGAAGGCCACCGAGGGTGCCCATCCAGGCAGGCTGCCAGCCGTGCCCCCTGCCACGTGACCATGGCAGGCCACACCCAGGACCATGGAGCCAATCACACACACGCCACACAGGCACACAGGGAGCCCACATACCGGGCACTGAATGGGCCAGAACACAGGCAGTGTGGCAGACCACACGGGCCGGGTGCCCAATGCCAAGCAGAGGACCCCAACACAGTGTGTGGACAGGACCTTAACAATGTCCATGGCCATGTGCCACCACCATGCACACACCTGCCACACACCCTTGACTGCTGTCCCATGGGTACCCCCAAAGCACAGCCACCGAACCAGGGGATGGACAATACCACAGTGGGACACACCACAGTACTCAGCAGGTAACCATGGAAGCACAGCATGCACCCCCTCCCATGCACACACCACGGACAGACACTGGGCCAATGCAGCATGGCTCCACACGCCACCTGCAAAGCAGACACACACACAGACAGGTATGTGAGAAAAGCTTTACAAAATAGGTAAGTATGAACAACAGATAACAGGGGCAGGGAAAGGGAAAGGGCAGGTACAGCGAGGGAAGGGGACAGGGAACAGGGACTGTACAGTGGGAGTGGGGAATGTAGGGGAAGGTGCAACAGGGAAAACAGGGGCCATGTACTGAAACATCAATGGTAGCCCCATCCAGCTGCCCCAGCAAGCCTCCTCTCTCTTCTGTCCACTGCCACCATCCACCAGATGGTGACCACTATCTCCAGAATACTGGACATGACCAGGAGTGTCTGCCACATCAACCTTGAAAGCATCCATCGAGGCGATCTCTGCACTGGACACCTGACACCTATGGCAAGGGATAGGACAGATGATCAGTGCAATGGCCCAAGGAACCATGCCCACCCACAGTACTCAATGGTCAGCAGGACCACACACCCCTGGAGGGCCCGGAACGGACACACACAGGGGGGTGGTCCAACACCAGCCGGCAACACAGCACACCACGGTGTTGAATAGAGGCGGTCCCCAATGCACAACAGCCACATGACTGCACAGTGACAGTCACATGGCACACTGCACCGGCAGCACCGTAGCAACAATGGTGGCAGCTGGGCACACATCCACCCCACCAACAGCCGGCACATGGGTCCAACGGATGCACCACAGTGGCATGCACAATGCACAGTGCGACACACACAGCTGTCATGGCGCATGGCACAGGCAGCCATGCCCGCACCCACTCCCCACTGCCACCCCCCCATGTACAGTGAGAATGACCATGACAGTGCTTTCCTGCCCCCTGTGGTGCAGCTTGCACAGGTTGGCTCCCATCAGGGTGCAATGCTCTGTTGCTCTCGGCCTATGCCCTGGCCTGCCTGAGGTCCTCCGGACATGAGAATGGAAATAAGACAGGTGCACATCATACCTGACCACAACAGCAGCCCCCCACCCACCAGACAGCCCTCTGTGCACAGGGCTTACCCCTGCCCACCATGTCCTGCATGCCAGCACGTCTGCATCGCAATACAAGCAGCAGCTGGCCATGACAGTCAGTGATGTGCATGCTGACAGTGTACCCCACTGCAGGGCATGCCAGGCAGCAATGCCACCACCACAGTACAGCACCAGGGCAGACATGTAACATGTGTACACCTACCTGGCTCTGGCACTGTACCACGCCTGACACTTGCCTGGAGCCTCTGGAGCTGTTCTGGGTCCCTCCTTTGCAGGTCACCATACTGGTGCCTGTACTGCTCTGCCATCCAGGGAACCCCTGTCCTCCTCCTCTCCAGGTGGAGGGCTATGGTGTGCCACACCCTGCCCCTGGTCTGCTGCAGGGGCACCTAGTCAAACAGCTGGTCACTGTATGGCTGCACACAGGCCATGAGGTTGATCACCTCCAAATTGTTCCAGTTACTGGAACAGCATCCCCTACCCTGCGGCATGGTTTCCTCATGGTGCGGCAGTGAAAATGGCAGGGACAGGAGCACGTGGCTGCCACAGGTGCAGGATGTGCCGGGAAAATGCGCAGTGCTTGACCATTGCGCATTGATGGGCATGTGCACTACGCGTGGTCCAGCGGGGTCACGGTCACGTAGGCATATCAGGGGTCAGAGGTCACTGATCAGTGCGCACGTTGCACTTGTGAGCAATATGGCGCATGACAGCATGCATGATCATGCGTATAGCTGCCTATGCACCCCATGTGCAGTGCCGATGCATTGCGCAGTTTGCGCGTGGTGCGCGATTGGAACAATGAAAGCATAGTGCACATGTGCACTGCAGGCTTGCACACCACGTGTGCCCAGGTATTGTGCCCCGGCCTGCTCCAGCACAACAACATTACGCTCAGCGCATGTCTGTGATATTCAAAAGCCAGAATGCAAATGAGCTCTTCAGCTAATGCATGGCGAAGTTGGGTACATTAGCATATCATTACCATTGCGCACAGCCTCATTTGCATACGTTGCACCTCATAAGCGGCACAGAACTGCACAGGCCATGGACTGGTATTGCAATCTTGACAGGTAAGTGGGGGATGCTGCAGCAGCAGACTGGGAGCAGACAACACTGCAAGGCGGGATGGACCAGGGAGATGCTGCCACTGACACACTGTGCTGTCCATGTTCACAGGAGGCAAAATGTCAGGACAGGAGGAGGGTGAGGAGTGTGGGCCTGCATGGAAGCACAGGCCAAACTTCACTAAGGGAGAGTCGGATGCCCTGTTCGTGGCCTACTTTGACAGGGAGGCCATGTTGAGCGGTGCCATGGGCACACCACAGGACAGAGCCATTGGATGGGAGAAAGTGGCGACCTATGTCAACCAGCATGGCAGCCACCAGCGGTCGGTGCAGGAGTGCCGCAAGAAGGTCAGGACTGACAGGCGGCACATTAAGGAGAAGGTGGCAGCCACCAGAGCATCCCATAATGCCACCGGAGGAGGGCCAGCAGATGCACCCACTCTGACGCCAATAGAGGTGTTGGTAGCAGTCACCATCTGCCGCACCTTGATGGAGGGTGTGCCTGGAGGGGGCTTCCAGACGGGTGGCACTCCATCACTGAATGGTATGTATGTCAGCCATGCACAGGTGGTAGCCTGGAGGGTTCGTACACGGGCATGCTGTTATGCATGCTGCTCTCCTGCATGTCATGTGCATATGTGCGCACCCATGTGCATGCCACTCCACTGGACACATGTGGCAGCAGTGTAAAAGGGGGAGGCACATGTGGGTAATGCATCACTGACACTCCATCCTTCTCTTGCAGCACCAGCATGCCTCCATGCAGAAGATGGGGCACCGGCACCCGTGGATGCCGGCATGGCCCCGGAGGATGAACCATCAACATCCTCCAGCATCCAGGAGCCTGACAGGCTATGGATGAGCACCATGGTGCCTGTGGGTATCCTTGGCCTAGGGTCGGATGAGGTACTGGATGTGTTCCTGCAGGAAGCCAGTCTTATTTATTTATTTTATTTGGTTTTTGTTGACCGGGTAAGTGCACTAGACAAATCCTGCCTATTTTCAGGCACGACCCAGGGGAAGGGAATGCAGATGAATGCCAACTGACTTTGAACCAGATTAAGCTGTTGGTGGTATTTATAGTGAATGAGGGAAATTTGGCCAGGACACCGAGGAAATTTCCCTACTCTTTTCGATAAGTGCCATGGGATCTTTAACATCCACCTGAACTACCACCAATCCAGGCAGATGGGACCTCGGTTTAACATCTCATCCGAAAGATGGCACCTCAGAAGTGCAGCACCCCTCTCATGCTGCACTACAGTGTCAGTACTGGGATATTAACCCAAGTGCCAGATGTGGGAACTGAACCCACAGCCATCTGATCTCCCGGCCTCAGAGGCGAGTGTGCTACCTACTGAGCCACTGACACTGCTTGGTGTCCTGTGCACAGAGACACAGATGAGGTGGGGTCCGGCTCCGATGATGACATCACTCTGATCCTGGACAGCATGGGTGACGTTGTGGGTGAGTCACCCCTGCCGGCATCACAGGTAGTGTCAGGGCCTAGCGCTATGCCAGTGGCAGCACAGCCACCTGTCAGCACTGCGTGTACAGGGGTGTGTGTTGCCACTGCTATGCCCTGCATTGGTGGTGGTGCGGCCATGCAGGCGCAGGGCGGCATACAGCTGCCGGATGAGTAACAGCAGCAGGTTGTAGGTGAAACCAGGCAGCCTGACATAGGGTCCACTGCCAGTGCACCTGCTGTACCCATTCCCCCTGCAGACCCCACTGTGTGGTGTCCACCAGAGATGGCGGCTGTACAGCATGGCAGGTCACCCACTGATGATCGGTGGCCCACCAGGGAGCCCCAGAATGTGGACCATCTGGCTGAGCACACCCGGCTGCTGTGAGGTGTCCGTTCAGCAACAGGTGCTGCTCGCCACTGAGGTATGTGCACTGTGGGTGGAGGTGCGCCAGTTAGCCGAGCAGCAGGACAGGAGCACTGTACAGATCCTGGAGGGGATGCAATGCATGCAGGAGGCCACAACTGCGGCCTTGGATCGCATTGCTGGTGCAGTTGCAGAAGGCATTGCGTTGCTGGCTGCCACAGGGCATGGCCATTCACAGGAGACCCCCACAGTTTGCTGTCCACCCCATGGACCCTGCGTCGGGTGACCCCAACACAGTGGATGCCAGGCTCAGATGTAGGCATCTCAGGCACACCCGGGGCTGGCCTGTTTGTCCACCTACACCCCCCACATGGATGCAGTCCTGTGCTTCCACCCCAGGGGGCTATTGGACACCCCCCTCATGGCTGATGTGATCGCCCCTCATGCTGCCACCCCCATGGCTGTGGTGGCCATGGTACTGCGTGACTGCCCTGAGCTGTGTGCTGCCCTGACCGCAGTCTGCTGCTGCTGATGCCCTGTGCGCACATGGGTTGTGTGCATGTGCCATGCCTGTGGTGGCACGCATGTGTGCCATGCAGCATGCTGCCTGTGTGTGTGTGCATGCTCGGCTGCTGGACCATGTGGCATGGGCGTGATGAGGTCAGTCTTGCACCACTTGCATGTGTGCACCGGTGCCATGTGTCTGATCCATGCCACGTTCCACTGCCTGTGTGTGTGTGTGTGTGTGTGTGTGTGTGTGTGTTGCTGTGTGTGGTTGTGTGCCACTGCCTCCCCTACCCCTGCATCATGCCTCCGTGTGTGCATGCCCCTCACCATGCATGTCCCTGCATGTGTGCTGTGCCATCTATGTGTCATGCATGTGCGCACCACCTACCTGCGTTCGCCAAGTGTTGCTGTGCAACAGTGTGTCACGGATGGCGCGTGCCTCTGTTTCTGGAGTCGGGGGTCCCCTCCGCCCAGGGGTGGCTGTACATCAACCTCCAGCCCATTGTTTCCCATTATTCCCCACTACTGTTGCCCTCATCAGTGACACATCAATCCATAGTCAATGGCCATGACTGGGCAACATGCAGCAGACCAGGACTAGGCCACAGTCTTTCGAGGGGCTGTACTGTAGGGCACCGCCTGACCTGTCCAGGCAATGGAATCATGCCTTCAGCATGCCAAAGATACACTCAATGATGTTGCGTATGCTAGCGTGCACCTCATTGTGCTGTTCCTCTGCTGGGGATGACAGTCGCCAGTAGGGATGAGCAGCCAGGGCCTCAGTGGGTATGTACTGTCAGCTGTTTGAAGAATGACATGGTTAGCCGTATGCTATTCTGTACTGCACCTCTTACCTGTCCATGGCACCCATGCCACCATGCACACCCTGCCCACTCCCATCCCCAGGTCTGCTATGCCCATTGCCCCTTGCCCGTGCCATACTTCCCAATTAGGTAGACCATGGGGATGTCACCACGTGCAAACCTGTGGCACAGTGCAGAGCTGTGCCAGATGAATGCGTCATCTACACTCCCAGGGTATGTGGCGCAGATATTGATGATGCACCCCGTGGCATCGCACACCACCTGACAGTTCATGCTAGGGCTCCCCTTCCTGTTGATGTACACCATTCCCTCAAGGGCAGGTGGCATGCAGATGGCCACGTGGGTGCAGTCAGTGGCCCCAATCATGCAGGGTATGCATGCCACCCTGTGGAAGTCCTGCATGTGTGCTGTATGCTCCGCCTGTGTGCTGGGGAAATGTATGAATTCTGAAGCATGTGGCAGCAGAGCATTGAGGAACTGTGTGAGGAGGCAAGATGTGGCCGACTGGGTGATGCCCATGGTGTCACCTGTTGGTCACTGGAAGGTGCCCGTTGCAAGCAGGCACATGATGACTGTCACCTTGGTCTCCACAGACATGGCGTGGCTCTGTCTGGTGGGTGCCTGCATCTTCTCACTGCATCTACAATCTCAGTGTCACTATAGCTCTCAAAGGTGATGTGGGCACGGTACCACCTGTGTCAGGCATACCACCTATGGGCCCTTTGTCAGCCAAGTAGCTGTTCCTCCTGCCTCCTTACACCCCTCATTACTGCCTCCATCAGGAGCAGTGCACTCTCCATCACTCCTTCAGTCCAGTGTGCCGCTGGGCAGTTTGCTGCTGTCTGTGTGCCACACTGGTACACTGTTTTTCTGTGTGTGTGTGTGTCTCTGCCCCTCTCTCCCTCTCCCATGCCATCTCTTTGTCTCTCTCTCCCCTCTGTGTCTGTTCTTGTGTCTGTCTGTCTCTCTCTCTCTCTCTCTCACTATCTCTCTCGCTCTTGGCTCAACTGCTGTCTGTGTGTTTGCGCCCTGTTTTTATAGGAACAAGTCTGGTCGGTGCATCTTCAGTTTGCTCCACACTTGCACCATGGCTTCACGGTTGAATGTAGCATTGTGCTGCATATTTATAGGCCTGCCCCTGCACTTGCATGGCATATATTATAGTTGCGCATTGGCGCAATGGGTTTTGTGTTGCGCTTCGGCTCCCACTGAATATTGCTCCTTGGTGCATCTCTGTACTTGCGCTGGTGCAACTGCTCTGAATATCTGGGCCCTTGTATAAAGAAAATCCAATAAGAAAAACAAATACTTTTTTAATATCAGTAAAAAAACTAAAAAGATCTCAAAAAAGTAAAAGCAATCCCACTAGAAGTAACTGAACACTCTTGAACAAAATGCATAACAATTATAATAACGTTCAGACAAAAGAAAAACACGGATAATTTGGTGCTCCTTGGAAACAGGTGAGTTTCCTAGCTCCCTGAAGGAGGCGGTGGTAATACCCCTCCTGAAGAAAGCTTCTTTGGACCCAAACTGCCATGTGAACTACAGACCAATCTCTAACCTTTTTAGGGAAGGTGGTTGAGAAGGTAGTGGAAGGTATACAGATGGAGAGCCTTTTGACCATCCATAACATCTATGAACCTCTCCAGTCCATTTTCCAAAAGAGGCATAGTACAGAGACAATGCTGGTTTGGGTGCTTAATGATCTCCTGATGGCTAGAGATCAGAAAAAATGCTCTATATTGGTTCTTCTAGATCTCTCATCAGCGTTTGACACTGTGGACCATGGGGTTCTACTCGGTCGTCTTAGGTTCATCTGTAGCCTGTCAGGTACAGTCCTCAGGTGGTTTACATCTTTTCTCACTGGAAGAACTGAGAGGGTGGTGTCTGGAATTTATTCTCGGATCCAATCCCTCTGTCATGTGCGGTTCCTCAGGGATCGGTGTTGTCCCCCGTGTTGTTCGCTGTGTATATGCTGCCCCTCGGAGTCACTGTAAGGAGGTATGGGCTGAGGTTTCACTGCTATGCTGATGATACCCAGCTCTACCTTTCTTTTGCACCTGACCAGGATGGAGCTCTCACAGTCTTTAATAACTGCCTCACAGAAATCCAGGAGTGGATGGATTTGAGCTGGTTAAAGTTGAACTCGGGGAAAGACTGAGGTGCTGGTTATGGACCCAGGGCACCGGATGGGGGGTCAGGGGTAGGTTCACCCTTGGAGCTCTTCCTTGGGGGTTTATCACTCCTGGCTTCTGAATGGGTGCGAAATCTGGGGGTAATTTTTGATAAAGGGCTGATGCTGGATGCGCAGGTGTCAGCCGTCATCAAGACCTCTTTCTACCATCTGAGGAATATCTCCAGGATTAAGCACCTTGTTCCCTCCAGTGACCTTCCTACGTTGGTTCACGCCTTTGTGTCCTCGTGCGTGGATTATTGCAACTCCCTGTACCTAGTGCTATCTGGGGTGGAAATCCACCATTTGCAGCTAATGCAGAATGCAGCGGCCCAGTTTTTGACAGGAACCTCTCAGTCCTGCCATATTTCTCCGGTGCTGCACAGTCTGCACTGGCTGCCGGTACAATGGCGGACCACCTTTAAAGTCGGTCTTCTGACTTATAAAGCCCTACATGGACAGGGCTCCAACTACCTGAAAGAACTTCTGGTACCTTACCACCCTGGGCGATTACTTCACTCAGCTGGCGAGGGGTTGCTAGAGATTCCAAGGGAGCATTTAAAATCTTCTGGGTTCCCGGCATTTATGCACGTGGCCCCATCCCTTTGGAACTCTCTACCCCACCAGTTACGTGAGTGCGTGACCATGGAGAGATTTAAACGAGCTTTGAAAACCCATCTCTGGCACCAAGCATTTGGTGACTGATGTATTTATCTCAATTTTAGATGTTTATTGTCTTTTTTAATTGCTGTTGTGAGGCCTGATATGTTTTTAAATTCTGTTAGGCTCCTTGGTTTTGGAAAGGCACCATAAAAATAAAGTTTATTATTATTATTTTATTATTGTGTTACTAGTCTCCAGACTCATCATTTCCATCATCAACTATAGGTCAGTAATCTGCTCAGCTGTTAACAACACTGTCCTTGACAAAATCTGTGTGGCTCTCAACTGCACCTGTAGAGTTGTACTACAGGAAACAGGACTCCCTTGATGTTATCTGTACACCTCCACTAAATGGCTCCCTTTCCACCTCTGCACCACCTATAGCTTTTCTCTGCTCATCAAAAAAGCCCAGCTTGGTCAAATGCCTCTTGGGGTCTGCAATTTAGTAACCAAGATCAACAACTGCTATAGCACAATGTTCATGGGCTATGGTAAACTGCCTGTGCCCCACAAGAGAACCATCATGTGCTAGTGCTCTTTTGCCTACAGAACAGCCAAAGCCTGAAACTTGCTTTCACCAATGGTGGCTGCGCCCTTCACCTTCCATTCCTTCAAATCACAGGTGGCAAACCTTTTCTTCTAGTATCTGAAATGCAGCTGCCAATGGTGTTAGTCCCAGACTTCAGTAATACAGGAAACCAATTCCTCCTACAGCACATTCCTTAGTATGTTATTACACAGATGACCCCCGCTCATTCTGTATTAAAACACCCAGTTATTCTACCTGTGCCTAATTATGAAAATCTCATGTCTGGTACTATGTATTTTGACTCTGCTTTTATGTATTTGTTTTTCCTATGATTAATGTTGCATATCATGTTTTGTGATGTAGTTATTGAATTCGACACCTTTGAAAAAGGGGTCTTGAGATTAAAGGTCTTCTAAACACAAATAAATAAATATCTTGTTCGCGCAAAATTGGGCAGGCTTCCATTAGAAGGCTTTGTGTGCCTAAGAAGCCTATGCTATTAACTGCTTATAATAAATAATGTAGCTAATGCTTGGCCCAAATTATGCCTTCAAGAAAAAAGTAACTGGAAACAGGACATGAAAGACTATCCATGGTTACTAAAACTTTAAGAAATATTAAGTCAAACAAACCTGTATGTACTTTGACTGGACTGTAAGAAAGAAATAACACTCTCATACAATTATAAACAAGTTTTTAAAACTAAATTATTTACAATATTTTGTGAAAGATATATGGATATAATAGTTAACTCAAAAATTACCCCTTGGCTTTGAAAACGTAAATTATGGCATGCGTGTGAGCTTTAATTAACTCTTCAACTAGATACAAGAGAATGCAGAATCATAACACTGTGTCGATTTAAATTCCTACCTCTCAAAAGAATAGAAGCAAGGTACAGCAGAACCCCAAATGTGGTGGACATAGAGTGCTACTGTGAAAAGGGCCATACACAAGATTTGTATTGTATATTATTTAATTGTATTCCATACGAGAAATGGTGCAATATATACCGTCAAACTGTATTTTATGGTATGATACTGTTGTTATGGATCGTTTGTATCTTCTGTTTAACCCTGTCAAAGAACAGGATGCAAGAAATCTAGTAATATTTATTAAGGCTGTTATCAGACAGAGAGAAAAAAGTTCCTGTTATAGTTAATACGACTATGCTGTAAACTATGAATATTCATGTGCAATATGCATGTGCAATATGTGTAGGGTAGTGGGATAACAGATGGACCAGACATCAAACTTCAGTTTCAACACACAATCTCTGTGTGCTGTTTATTCAAAATACAGCAGATAACCTTAAGCAATGGCATATTATTTCTTTAATACATCAATTTGCAGCAACTGGCTATGCATGTCTTTCCTCTGCACTTGTCAGCACCTACTGACTCATTGATCTACTAATCCAAACTTTTCAGTGGAAACTCTTCATCCCTATGGTTGCCTTGTTCGCTTGGAGGTGGGGGCACAAAAAGAAAAAAAAAACAAGCTACAGACAGCGAACCTCCGTGCAGAAGCACTGAAACAAGGGTTACCCTGTGGGGCATTGATAATAAGCCAAGTTTCAAAGAAACACAACATCACACACACTTCCATAATGCAAAGCGTCATGGGATATATGCAACTCACCATGAAATTTCAGATTGGCTCAGTTTACAGAAGGAATATAAGGTACCAATTTACATGCATTGAACAACACAACCAACTTAATTTCTATACTACAGTCACTTAGTACTTTTTACCTTTAACAAAAACACCTAGTGCCATGGTATTTTCAACATTTGCAGGTTTCATAAACATGAGGTATATACATTAATGTATTTTATAACATAGTACTATTACATACTAAATTCAACAACGATAAACACAGCCTGTTGTTTTACATAAGCTCGGAGGTCACCACAATAATCTCCCTGTACGAGGACCTGAGAGGGAAAAGAAAAATTAAAGAGGACACTAAAGACACTATAGCATAGTCAAGTAAGGGGAATTGGGGGAGGCCCATAGATGGCCAACCTTATAGACTAGAAATTGGAAAGGATGGATTAGGCTAAGAAACAGAAGAACTTTTGCAACAGATTTAAGAAAGTTCGGTCCTCAAGAGTGGCAGAATCTCCCTGTCACATATTCTCCACCTTAAGAGGGAAGCAGTTATCTCAGACTGCTTACCACCTTCTTGTTGCATTAAGGGATGGAGCTTCCACCCATCCATCTTCAGAAGGCTCTGTCTCAGGGTCCCTATTAACAATAAACATTCCATCATAAACACCGTGCATAGTGGCCTGGTAGCACTGAGGGTTGAGGTGCAGGATGCCACACCTCACGCAACGCTGGTGACTCAGGTTTGGGAATGAGCCTGGGCTGAGGGTCAGTGGGGGAGAGAGAGGATTGAGGTGTGCGGAGGACTCACGTTCCCCTCTCTGGGAAGAAAGGCAGTCATCACACCCACTGACTGCGCTCTAACACTGGCTGGAGGGCAGTATGGGTTGGGAGGCTCAGAAGCGTGATGTACCCTCGTCGGGGGAGGGAAGGGAAAAAAAATGGCTGGACTCTATGGACCCATGATGGCCCTACCACTCCAGCAAAGTCTGCCCCCTGTCGCCAGATTTGCCACACTGGGTGGCGGGGGACTGCCGCACACCTACACCTGGCCCTGCTGTGGAGGGGGAATTCACAGGGGAATCTAGGGGGCAGATGAGCTGGGGGTCGGGCCAGAGGATGTACCCCCTCTGAGGGGGGGTCATAGCCCCGTGGAACCTGTGGCATGAAGGTAAATAGTAATAAAAGAAAAAACTCACAGTGGATATTATCATGCTTTACCCTGAGGTGTTAACACATTTCTCAACAAAGACTCATGGTACCTTCCCTGCACCATCTCCTTTTAAAAAAAAAAGTCTGTCATATTTTTTAACCGAAAATCTGAATGGCTGTAAAGTCCAGTACCACAGAATGACTTTCTCTGGGGTGAGTAAATTTTTGCTCCAACCCCACCAGACATGTCAGTTTTAAGCAGTGGCCCAGTCCTAGGTTCAACTCCTCCACATAAACCCACTATGTCTCTTGATTCATTCATTCTACTTGCTACTGATACAGACACCTGAGGGTGGACACTCTTTGGTGTTACCCCAACACAGGTTCCAATCCCTTTTAAATGTTTGTGCTTATTTCAGCTGTTATCATCTAGTACCTTGTGACCTGTGTGAGAGTTTTCCCTGTTTCTAAGGGTGCCATTTTTTTCTGTAATGACCTCTATTCTTTGGGACACTCTTTCCAACCTCGGGTACTAGTTCCTCTGCTGTTCCCGGCAGGTACCGCTATTTGGTTGCACACTGGACAGGTCCTAATATACTGTAGGCCACCACCTGTCTGTACATACCAGACCAGTAATAAGAAGGAGTTAACTGAACCAAGACACTGCTATGGCTCAGATATCCACAGGGACTGGAAGTGAGCAGCCTCCATCACCTGTTGTCTGTAGGCCTCAGGCACCACTACCTGGGCATCCACACTTTTTGTATGGGGGTTGGTCCTCATGTGGTACAGAACAACCTTCTTTAGTTCATACCACCAACATTGTTTTGCCCCCACACCACCATTAATCTGCATATCCTCCTTGACCTTAACATAATGTAACGGTTTGGTAACATTAGATCTTTAGCCTACAGTATACCCCAGTCAATACTGTTAATAGATTTAGCTATATCAATAGAAGGAAAAGTACCTTAAGTGTCATAGGCTTCTTCTTGCTTGCATGGAGTCTTCAACCCCAGCACAACGTCACTATGCACGGTCTTCCTTGGGGTCTCACATTCAAGTTCTATACTTTCATTTCTGACCTCCAAAAGGTAACATCCTGGGAACACAGGCAACAAAATAATATTCTCCTCAGTGAGGGGGTCCTCCTCTAGCTAAGCCCACTAAAAATCCTCTGATTCTTTTTCCAAATTCTCTGGCAGGGACCTCTTAAGCACCTGGCACCAGTGTTCTGTCTCTCTGCATAGTTGGTCTGCCTCAACCCCACAGTAGTTCCTCATCCCTTTGCTCCCAGGTCCAGTCCAGGCATCAGCTTCTCTCCATCTGTCAGCCATGGTTCTGGTCAGAACGACACAGACTTTCTTCTCCAGGTTCTCCTCTGGCAACTCCTGGTGCATCGGTCCACCTGGGATATCTGGGCAATATCAACCAGAAAACATCCCTCTTAGACCAGTCCAGATGTTTCCAGCAAGTTATTCCACTCTGACACCAAGTCTGTGGAGGGGTAGTGGGATAACAGATGGACCAGACACCGAACTTCATTTTCAACACACAGTCTCTGTGTGATGTTTATTGAAAATACAGAGGATAACTTTCAGCAATGGCATATTCCTTCTTCAATACATCAGTTTGCAGGAACAGACTATGTATGTCCTTCCTTTGCACTTGCCAGCACCTACTGATCTACTGATCTAAACTTTTCAGTGAAAACCCTTCATTCCTATGGTTGCCTTGTTAGCTTGGATGGTGGGGCTCAAAAAGAAAAAAACAAAACAAGCTACAGACAAAGAACCTCAGTACAGAAGCACCGAAACAAGTGTTACCCCAAAGAGCATTGACAATAAGCCAAGTTTCAAAGAAACACAACATCACACATACTTCCATAATGCAAAGCATCCTGGGATATATGCAAATCATCATGAAATTTCAGATTGGCTCAGTTTACAGCAGGAATGCATGGTACCAATTTACATGCATTTAACAACACAACCAACTTAATTTATATGATTCAGTCACCTAGTACTTTTTACCTTTATCAAAAATACCTAGTGCCATGGTATTTTCAACATTTACAGGTTTCACAAACATAAGGCATATACATCAAAGTATTTTATAACATATTGCTATTACATACTAAATCTGGCAATGATAAACACAGCCTGTTGTTTTACATAAGCTCAGAGGTCACTACAATAACCTCCCTGTACAAGGACCTGAGAGGGAAAAGGAAAATTAAAGAGGACACTATAGCATAGTCAAGAGAGGGGAAGGGGGCCTATAGGTGGCTAACCTTATGGACTAGAAATTGTAAAGGATAGGTTAGGCTAAGAAACAGAAGAACTGTTGCAACAGATTTAAGAAAGGTTGGTCCTCAAGAGAGTGGCAGGATCTCCTGTCACATAATAATAATGTATTGTATTTTATGTATTTTCTATTAATGACCTATGGTCAAACTAATAAAAATTTGAAAACTGAAGCTATGGGAAAAGTAACCATTCCTATATTATATAGTAGGGTATGTTTGCATTAGTTTGATGAAATGTGGAGGGTGCAGTCTGTAAACAGATTCTTTGAATGAAAACAGGGCATGTAAAAGCCCCTTTAAGATGCATAGTGAAAATGTTTGATAATTCTCACAGATATGGCTTTATTGGAAGCACCAAGGGACCGTGACAGTGAAGATCCCAATGTCCCTGACAGCGATGGCACAATACCGACACCAGTATTGTGCTCTCGCGACAGACTGTTTTGTCTGCGGGGGCTGTGCCCCCTACATCCCCCATGTGGGGAACTCTGCCCCCCCCCCGCATTTATTGATTATCAACTCCAGATCAGAGTTGATTCAGGGAGGGGGCAGGACACCAGGAAAGAGCATCACCAAAAGCAGACTATTACAGTGAATGTCGCTGTAATGGTCTATTTTCGAGTTTCGCTGTGGGGATGTCAAACTCGAGTGGGTCACTGGTTTTATTGGCCATCAAGGCCATAAATTCCATTGGCCAGATATTCAAAGGTTAAACGCCATGCAAAAATGACATGGTGCCACCCAAACTGTGGTATGTGCCTTGAGATTGAACTGAGCATGGGGCTTCCTATATTCAAAGCATCAATTTTTGCAGTGTAACTTGAGTTGCATAGTGGCACTTTCGGGGCTGTGCCACACGTATATGAGTAGAAGGCCCTGCATACAATGTGCTATGCTGCATTCAAAGCATTGTGATGTTGGTAAGGGTTGTTTTGTGCTATGCAAATTACTGTGTTTGAAAAGCATGTTTTACCTAAACAGGCAGTACAGAGGACACTTTCAAACAGCCCATACATGACTTCTGAGTCTCATAATGCATGAAAAAGCTTAGATGCAAGTTGCTATGTGATAGTCCTTACTGCATGTAGGATGTTTGTATGACTGGAGGCAGAACAAATTACTTTGCATGTTCTGATGTTCGCATGTCATGGGGATATGCTACTACAAACCCCAGTTGAACAACATATACTGACAAACATAAATAATTCATAGGCATAAACTGCACTCCAACCACAGCACAGAAGTCCCTGTGATACACTGCTGCTTATGACCAGAAAATCTGGAGCTCTGATTGGTTGAAATGCCAGTACTGCCATGTAAGTCTGTGCCCATAATTACATGCCTGCACTTCTTTGAAGGTGCTAGCCTATGCTGCACTCTAGGACTAAAAACAGCAGTGCCTGGCACAGTTTTTTTTCTCTGCCGAATGCAGAGATCTCACTGTCGATTACTGCTGTAGCAGCCCTCAACTCATAAAACTTGCAGTCAAGCCAGTAGGAAAGCATCACTCCACCATAGCACACTGACTCTAGTTGTAAGTGAAAAAACTAAAAGGTCAGTATCCATCCTTCATGCCAACTTTAAGATTTTTTCTTACTGTGTTGCACCTGCTCTTACCAGAAGCAATGGGAGTTTCCAATCCCTCTTTTTTAATAAATTAAAACTCACGGTCAAGCCTGTCCCTAACCCATCCCTCTTCCTGTGCTGCTAACGAAACACTTAGTGAGTGAGGGAGGTGTTGGTGACATTGAGGGAGCCAAGTTTAAATGGTCTGAGACAGGAACTATTTTAAAACTTTTACACCAATTCCCACATAAAATAGATATTATTTTAACTTTATAACATGTGTAAGAAAAATCAACTGCTGTAATTTTTCTTACACATGTTATAGGTGCAATAAAACACTCCAGGGATGTGTGATTATGGTCAATAATTGCACTTCTCTCTTGAGTGTTTATTTTTTTTTGTCGGTCATATTTCTGCTCCTTTTTGCTCCATGGTCCTCACACTCCGGAGGATTCCCAGCTCCATCACCCCAACATCTACCAGCCAGCACCAGCTATACCCCCAGGGCTTGCCCCCCCAGAGGGGTGGCCCACCCCCACTGAGAACAGATTCAGTGTGCTGGCGCCGTGGCTAGTTGGGGAGGGACCTGCAAACTCCCCCTTCATCCACCACAAGCAGTTTTTCCTCCAGTTTTCTCCCCCTTCAGGAGCAGAGCATGCAATGATGCCAATGATGACACCACACACGCTTCTGTGCATGCATCCCATCAAGCATCTGCCCCGCTCCCACGTTAGACAATGTCGGTGCACCACCCCCAGCCTCCACTAGGGGCCAGGCATGCACAGAAAGCTGGTCACCCACCTCCCTGGAGAAGGAGAGCAGTCCTTGGAATGCTTAATCCTCCTCCTCCCCTGCAGACCCCCAGCGGCCTGCATTCATTCACAAACACGGGTCACCGGTGTGGTGTGAAGTGTGGCATCCAGTACCTCAACCCTCAGTGCCATCGGGCCAACTTTCTCTTGAGTGTTTAAAGGTACTCAACACATGTGCCTCATGCCTAGCAACACCCTCAAAAGGCATGTGATTATTGACCCATAATCTCGCACCCTGTCATGCATTATTACATACTTTAGTCTGTGTTGTATTGCATCTTTAGTAGCCATCTGTTAAAACTAGACCTACCAACAATCCAAGCAGCAAAGCCCTGTTACTAAGATTGAAAAGGACATATAATTAGATAGTAATGACCTCTTCGTGCCTTGTATGGGAAATGGACTAATTTGCATGGGAACATTAAAACAATAATACACAACAAGGTGTATGATATCATGAGATATTGTGTTGCCTCAGGTACATTGTGAGGCATGAGACCATAGGCAGAGTGACTTCAGCCATCTGTGAAGGGTTGCTATCCCATGATACTGAACACCTTGAAGTGTAATATAGTGTATGGGTAGGGCCTGATGTGCACAGGATTCAAGCAGCTCAGAAAGCTTGTTGTGCACATTCTAAAGTTGTTGTGCATGTTTTAAAGTTGTGAACTTTCTGAAAACCTTATTGTGCACATTCTATTATTAACTGCCACTGTGATTTTCTTGCACTGACTCCCACTGCCTGGTTTCATTTCTCTGTTCGCAGCAACTCAACGTTATGGTAACCATGGTTTAAAGTGCTAGAGGAGCCAAAACAGGCACACAGGAAAATAATACCAATTTTTAGTAGTAGTCAGTTGTAACTTTTTATTTCTAAAGTATTTTTCTTTTACCTTTTGCTCATCAGAAAGTATTCTATGTGATAATATTGTGCTGGGTGTGTGGAACAGCTCTTGTCCTGGCAGCTAACATATCTTTTATTTATTTATTTATTTAAGCGTTTTTACCAGGAAGGCATACTGAGCAGAGTAGTGCTCAATTACAGATGTGTCCTGGGGGAAGGGAGAACATAGGAAAACAGTTTTACACAGTATAGACAAGAAAATACATAATGGGAGAAATACTAACATTTGGATCTGATTACAAGTCAGTAGTAGCTTGAGAGAGACAAATTGGTAACCCCAGTATATATTGAAAAGTTTCACCAGAAAAGTACACTGAGCAATCAAAATTGCTTCTCTCACAGTAAGTCCTGGGGAGGGGGGTACATGTGGGGAAAGGATACATACATAATTGCCGTAACAGGTATAAAATACATATATGAATGCTGCTCACAATAACTCAACATTATGGTAACCATGGTTTAAAGTGCTAGAGCAATCAAACCAATCAAAACGAAAGAAAAAGCCACTATGGTTCTCAAAAGAGGTGGCGGTGAAGGTTAGGGAGAAAAAGATAGCATTTAGGATGTATAAGGAAACACAGAAAGAAGGAGCAGGACAGAGAACTGTACTAGTTAAGGCAGAAGGAAGCAGGGAGGGTAGTCAGAATAGCAAAGGCACAAACTGAGGAAAAGATAGCTAACTCAGTTAAGAAGGGGGATAAAACCTTTTATAAGTATATCAGGGAGCGTAGAAAGACAAAGGGAGGGATAGTGAGGCTGAATAGAAAGGATGGTGGGTGGGCAGAGAGTGACAGGGAAAAAGCAGGGATACTGAATGAATACTTCTGTTCAGTATTCACAAAAGAGGAAGTGGGGGAGGTGCCTAATCACATTAACAGAAGCACTCTGGAGAGGGGGGTTTATCCCAGTCCTTTCACAGAAGAAAGGGTTCTGAAAGAACTCCTAAAACTGAAGCTGGACAAAGCAATGGGGCCAGATGGAATTCATCCCAGAATTCTAAAAGAATTAAGCAGAGAACTAGTGACCCCACTGACTACCCTTTTTAACAAATCATGGGAGGATGGTGTGGTACCTGAGGACTGGAAGAAGGCAGATGTGATTCCCCTTCACAAAAGTGGGTTAAAGATAGAGGCAGGAAACTACAGACATGTCAGTTTGAGCTCTGTGGTAGGGAAAGTGATGGAATCACTTCTGAAGGAAAGAATTGTTGAGTACCTAGAGGCCAGTGGGGCACAGGACCCAAGGCAGCATGGGTTCACAGCAGGAAGGTCATGTCAGATGAATCCAATTGATTTCTTTGACTGGGTGACCAAAGTAGTAGACAAGGGAGGGGCTGTGGACATGGTCTACCTAGACTTTAGCAAGGCATTTGACACAGTCCCACACAAAACATTAGTAGTCAAATTACCCAGCCTGGGAGTGGGTCCCGGGGTGGTAGCCTGGGTAAAACATTGGCTGAACAACAGGACACAGAAGGTAATTGTAAATGGAGTCCACTCTGAAGAAAGAGGAGTTACTAGTGGGGTACCGCAGGGTTCAGTACTGGGTCCAGTTCTTTTTAATGTCTTTATAAGTGACATTGCAGAGGGACTGGAAGGAAAAGTATGCCTCTTTGCAGATGACACAAAGATCTACAACAGGGTTGATACACAAGGAGGCGTGGAAAGGATGAGAAGGGACTTAGCAAGGTTGGAGGAATGGTCAGAAGTATGGCAGCTTGGATTCAATGCAAAGAAGTACAAAGTAATGCACCTGGGAAACAAAAACCAGGGGAGATTACACAATGGGGGGAGGTAGTAACAACAACAAAAATGGAAAAGGACCTGGGGGTAATCATATCAGAGGACCTTAGGGTTGGCAAGCAATGTGAGAAGGCGGTAGGGAGGGGGCTGGGGGGATACTGGGATGTATAGGGAGAGGTATCACCAGCAGAAAACAGGAAGTTGTTATGCTCCTGTACAGACAGTTGGTGAGACCCCATCTGGAGTACTGTGTCCAGTTCTGGAGACCCCATCTCTGCAAGGACATAGACAGGATGGAGACAGTTCAGAGGAGGGCAACTAAAATGGTGCAGGGTGTGCAAGAGAAGCCATACGAGGAGAGACTAAAGGAGCTTAATATGTATACCCTTGAGGAAAAGAGGGAGAGGGGACATGATAGAAATGTTTAAGTACCTCCAGTGGAATCAACAAAGTCCAAGAGGGTAGCATCTTTCAGAAAAAGATGTGCAAAACGAGGGACACAATTTAAAGATGAGAATGGCTCGGGGCAATGTGAGAAATTTTTTTCACAGAGGGTTGGTGGACACATGGAGCAGCCTTTCTGAGGAGGTTGTGGGGTCTAAAACTGTGGGAGAATTCAAGAATGCATGGGACAGACATAAGGCAATTTTTGTCGGGGGTAGGAAGAAATAGGCTGTTGGTTAAATAGGATTTGCAGCTTATCCTCTAGGTATGGAAATGGTCAGACTAGGTGGGCCAAGCAGTCCTTATCTGCCGTCAAAGTCTATGTTTCTATGTTTCTATGGATACATAATATTGATAAAACAGATTACAGAGCCAATACAGCAGTTAAACACACATACATAATACAGTTAAAATTAGGGTACAGTAAGTCAATACAACAGATTTGTCACAGATACAGTCAAAAAGAGCAAGGGACTGTACAATCGGTCTGTCATAAGAGCTAATACATAAGGAGCTGTTAAATGCTTTGGAGTTGTTGACTGGGTGGTGGCAGGACAGACAGTAGGGATGGAGGGATTGCGTACAGGTGCAGTTAGTGGAACAGAAGTTAAGTAGGATGAGTGTGTAACTCCACTGCTCCACACAACATCATCAGCATTATGATCTCACTGACTGTGACATCACAGGTGAATGACCTGGCAGTCACTCACTTGCTGTTCTCAAGTAGTAGTGATGTCACAGTCAGTGAGGTCACAATGCTGATGATGTAGTGTAGGGCAGTAGAGCATGATATGTCAGCTGCCGGGCTAAGAACTGTTCCACACACATCACACCTACTAACATCAGGTAAACAATCTTCTAATTAAACTAATGGAAAATAAAATGTACTTCAAATGTAAAGGTGATAGTTGGCTGCTTTTAAAATCTAATATTAGTTTTAGGCAGTACACCAGCTCTTTAAAAAAAGACTCATCAGTCAATTTTTTTTAACCATATACTATAACAAATAAAATATGGTTGACAATACACAACTCACCTTGTGTTTCCATCTTGGGGTTGAGATACCAGCATGGACCTCTCAAGCTTCACTCTAGATCTATACACTGGTATCTCAACCACTCAATGGAAACACAGGCTTGGTGTGTATGGGCGCCCATACATTATTCCTTATAGTGTGATTATGAAATGGATCCTTCTTGATTTTTGAAATGATGGCATGACCTGTTTTCAGATCAGGATTAAGTATTGAGATGTATTCCTAGCTGAAAGTGGTCTCAGTCAATCAGATTTGAAGATTTTGACCACCCCAGTTCATAACTGAATATAGCACATTTCTAGAACAATGCTAACATTTGGGATGTGCTAATATTTTGCATTTGGGCTGCATGTTCTCTATCCAGTGTCATACCCTTCACTGGCCAGCAAGGTGTTGCTCTTTGTGACTACACAAACCTGTTAGGGCTGTGCTGCGCACTGTACCCTGGTGGT
The DNA here is from genome assembly GCA_016271365.2 of Neoceratodus forsteri. Taxonomy (NCBI): domain Eukaryota; kingdom Metazoa; phylum Chordata; order Ceratodontiformes; family Ceratodontidae; genus Neoceratodus; species Neoceratodus forsteri. The sequence goes on from CM028132.1 coordinate 766,977,309, forward strand.
ATAGTTGCACATGCTTTTCACACTCATGGTGTGTTCTGTGCTCATACGAATGTATCACTTTTTGTGCATCACACACAGTAACACTAGCAGAGTGAACTCTGCATAGCACTAGCCTTGAGCTTTGAATATTGGATCTAGTATGTTTTAACAACTGGAAAATCCCCCAGAGAAGAGAGAAACTTTTCAAAGTACGGTCTATAAAATATCCCTAAGAATAACAGTTCATTTTTAGAACCCAGAACTGTAAGCATTGTTAGAACTGAGTAGGAATATGTCCAGTTGACCAGCTGACAATTGACAAATATTAGAGAATGACTCAAATCAGCACTGAGACCATTAACTCTCCTCCAGCCTTGGAAAAGGCTCCGGCTTCTCTCCATGTGGCATCGATAATCTTATAAAGCCTCTCCCTATCCTCCTGGGGAATGGGGGTTGTGGTATGTTTGTGTCCCAGACAAAAACGTTATTGCCGAAACAAGAAATAAGGAATAATTGGCACCAATGTTGTGTCTTTGTCACTACGTTTAGTGATCAAGCAGATGCAGTACAAATCATAATTAGGGAGAACTTGGCTTATTTTGAAGACAGATGTGTGGTTGAGGGAAACTGGAACCAGGTCCTAACATAGTATTCAGACAAGCAAGCACTGGGGAACAGCATAGGATTAAAAATTGTGTAAATTATGACATGTGGTGTACAGTACCTCCTAAACTGTAGTTGTGGGGCATTTTATATTGGACGCACAATACAGACTTTCAGAGTCTGTGTGGGGGAACATATACATGCCATAGAGGATGGGAACACAGTGTATACAATAGTCCAACACCTGAATGCAGTTGGGTGGGGGGGAAGTAGCAGATGAGCAATGGCTCTGTGGAACCAGGCCCACAGTCTGAAGGGGTCCACTGGCCCAGAGGCAGATGCCGCCTGCATGCCTTGTGGAAGTTGTGGATTGTCCTTAGGTGTGGCATTATTTAATTTTTTGCACAAAAAGTGCCCTGCCTGCCCTTGCGTGCACTCACGCTGCATCCGAGTCATCAGTGACATCACATGACATGGAGGAGCAGAGCATGTGAGCTACATGGCACACACTTTCCTGTTGCCACTGACAGGCTACAGCTCAGTCGGTGATGAGGTGAGCTCTTGCTTGGTGGCATCAAAAAGAATTTCGGTCCCCTCAGTCTCATGCGGATGCTCAGTGGGTCTGGCTGCAAGCAAGTAAAGGATCATTTGGGCCATGGTCGTGTGTTTGGGCGGTTCAGTTCCAGAAGGAGGAGAGGACACAAGGAGGAGGTCTTAACTGGTGGGTTACTGGACTGGTGGCAAGTGGCAGTCTTCAGGTTCCAGTCTGATGACCAGGTAAGTAACTTATCACAATTGCTCCCCATTCACACCTGTAGGTTGTGTTTATTTACTTGAATCTTAACATGTCATTCTGCAGTGTGCACATGTTCAAGTAGCCACTTGCTACATCAAACGTGCAAGCTGATTCAGTACAGCAGAAAGTTCTGTACTGAATCAGCTCGCACATTTGAGCAGGCTGGCATCTGCTTGAATGTGCGCATAGTAGTCAGTGCACAGTGCCTGTCTGTGAATGTGCGAGGGGCCTAACTGGCACTTGACTGTGGCCCTGTGCCCCCTCTGTTCTGTTGAAATCTGAAATGGTGCCCACCTCTGGTAATCACAGCTTTGAGCATTTTGGTTTCACCCACGTAATGCTGATCTTAGCTAGGTAGGTTGTCTGAACACCGCTCCCTGCCCTCCCTCATGAAAATGGGGGCCCACAAAAGATTTTGGCGCCTGCCCACAAAAGGTTAATCTGGTCCGGGGGGGGGGGGAATAAAGCAAACTTTAAAGCAAGAGAAAAAGTGATCTTGAGTCTGAGGGGAGGAACTGGGAAGGGCTGATAGGCTGTAAGCAAAGTTGCCGAATCTTCAGGATGAGTGCACGAGAGGGGAAGAGGTCTAAATGACAGTATAGACTTGATAGCTTTTCTGAAATAGTACATGTCCCTTCCAGTTAAAACGAGTCTTAGTAGTCAGTATGGAATGTTGTTTAAAAATGTATAAACAAATATTAATATATCTTTTGTTTGTTTTTCATTTCCATAGTGTTGCTTCTACCAGGTGATGAGTGTACTACAGAAAAAATATCGGACACTTATCTGGAGCTCAGAAGCAGTGGAAAGAATTGTCTGGATTAAGCATAATAAAGCCACTGGATATTTTGTACCGTGTGTAGCAGCTTTATAGTGCGTAATGCATATACATTCATCAGTACTATATATTAGCAATTTCTGAAGTTCATTGTTTGATAATGAAGATTGTGTCTGGTATGGATACCATGTTTCATTTTAAATTACACAATGGCAAGAAAGAATCTTGGACTGTGATTGGTCAGTTTTGGGGCTGGACCCATGGCGTTATCCCAGCATAATGCCACAGGTCTAGTCTCAGCACTGTGAACCCATTTGGATGCCCACCATGATGACCATTAGGTACTCTTTTTTTTGCATCTCCTCTTAAGAAACAAAATTTTTTTTCCACACTAGTAAAAACATTCTTTAAAATTATTTTTTTATTTTATATATAACAACAAGCCATTGTATAATAGGAATAATGCACTCCAGGGTGTGTGTCGTGCTGGGATAATGTCATGCCTGGTGCATTGGACGCACTTGGCCTGCGGCCTCGTGCCCAACCCCCCCCAGGCGTGGTGTTATCCCAGCACGACACACACCCTGTTATGCATTATTCTTTTACTGACACAAAATGCACATTTTTGCACATTGTGTACTTATAGGTAGTATACCTTTAAGAGCCACCTTTTTAACTGTGTCAGTTTTGTTGCCATCACCTCTCTGAAACCCAGAAGCCCCTGGAGAAACATAAGGTGTAATGATGTGGCATGCCTGCCACTGAGCTGAAATGTTTGGCCAGTAAGTAAATACACTAGCTTGCACCTTTTTTTGCACTCTTCATTAAAAGGCAAATGTACTGAGAGATATGTGGTAGTAGCTTGTGCCTATTTATACCTCCCTTTAGCTTTGGGGGTGATTTTTTTTTTACTTTTACATTTTATTTCAAACTTTCAGAGATGTCATATTGTACTAGTAGATACATTTCAAAGTTCTCTAACTCCAGACAAAACTCAATACTGTTGATATTGAAATGATCAAAAAGGCATTGATGCCAGTGTAGCATTAAAGTGAACGGTAATCCGTTCACACCTTTGATATAGTGCCATTGTTTCTGTTCAGGCAGTACTGGCAGCGTGGCTTCTGGCTTCAATACAACCATTAATTTATTCAGAAAAGGATATCTTCAAAAAAGAACCAGCTTTTAAAATGAATGTTAAGATTTTGTGGAATACATCTGCGGAAACAATGCATCCATATTTTTCAGTACCTGATTTTGTCAGTGTCTTCCTCCTAAAACTTAACCTTCAAATAGACACTTAAATATATTTTCAGTGACCATAGTAAATTGATTTTTTACTGGACCGCAGTAACCTAGTCATTGGATTTTTATACCCTGTAGCACTATATATATTTAACTTGCTGTAGCTTACTGAATACTGATAAGAAACCTATGGTAACTATTACATCCAGAATTATCCAAAAATCACAGCTCTTTTATCATTGAAATTTGCAAAATTCCATGTCCAGAAATCACTGGAGCTAGTCATGGAGTGTTTTTACTTGTGAGCAACCCCAGGTTTTGGCCAGTGTTTCTGCACATGGCTGAGTTGTGATCAGAGAAGGCAGGGGAGGGGCAAATAGAACACCTTGATATTTAAAACTAGAGACTTGCACCAGGTGGATACCATCAGAGTCAAGCACGTTAAGGAGGGGAGACCTTTGTTGTTTTTCTATTGTTAATAGAATTTTTTAACATTAAAGATGAAACCGCAGGAAATGAAACAGTAGTTAGTAAGTCTCTGGTGCAGACAGCACCCCATGGATGTCTGTAACTGGAAACAGGAGAAAAAGTCGGTGAGGGGGAGGCATAATAAAGCTGTCTGTAATATAATTTCTTTTCAAGGCTTTGGTTCATGTATGTATATATAGTGGATACATGATGGGCGAGTGTGGAATATGGAAAATATTTGCATGAGTGCAGAGTGAACTGTGATAATATCACGCGTGCCGAAGGCGCGAGTGATATTTTTGCAGTTCACTCTGCACGAGTGCAAATGTTTGCCATATTCCACAAGTTGCACATCATGTGTGCGATTTATACAATAGGGCTACTATCCATTGGGAACATTTTTGTCTGTGTTTTCTCCCTGTTTACTCTGTTTTTTTTTGGTAACTGGGTAAGTTTTTAGGGGGGACCTGGGAGCACTGGGCAGTTAAGTGATTTGTTTAGAGTCACACAGTATTGAAATGGAAGTTGTGAGAATCAAACACTGGACTGGGCTGCTGGATGTAGGAAGTTTGTTCACTGCTTGTTACTCTAAACTCTAGGCTATACTGACAGCACTGTTTGTGTGTGTAAGTGTTTCTGAATGGGCTGAGACTGTTAGACACTATGAGAAACAGGTGCATGTGATTTGCAGTGTTAATTGTGTTACCTGCAGCTAGGAGTGAGAAACAGACCGTTTATTCAGTAAGTTGCAGGCTTCACTGAGACAGAGAAACTGTTGCAGTCAGCACTCAGAAAGAGAAACTGGTTTATGAAGGAGGCTGGTTTGAAGATTAGAGCTGCACAGTAATGGGCTAGGATTGTCAGAATAACTATGAGACACAGGTGATTGTCTTTTACAATGCTAATTGAGTTAGTTGCAGGATTCACTGAGAAAGAGAAAATGTGAAGCTGTTAAATGCAGTCTGCAGTGTAGATGGTCTCACTCTGGTGACATCACCATTGTTGTATATTTGCTGGAGATGTAGACACTGTGGGTTTATCAGGAAATAAACCCACAGTGGTGATGTCGTCACAGTGGTTATACAATGGCTGTGAAAATAACACCGTTTACTTCATAGCATATCACTTCACCCCTATTGTATAAATATATATACACACACACACACACACACACACACACACACACACACACACACACAGAACACAAATGCAGAATTCCAAAATTAAAATCAATAATGTACCAAAAATAATATTAAGCAGAGTAACCAGGCTTCAACTTATAAGCTTTGGCTAGCTTTTCTGCACACTAACAAACTTATTTTCCCAAGATAAATATCAACAGCATTTTATGTGTTGTAAAAAAACATACACATATGCCCACATTTACAATTTCATCATTTCACTGTTATAAAGTTAAGTACGAACTAAACCTAGTGAGCATACCCCATCATCGTTTCACCTTCAAGCACCAAATTAGTGCTTATAAGGAGTGTAAATCCTCCTATGTTCCTTGTGACCATATTTGGTAATTCTCACACCTGACTGCTACTGTAATTGGTATAACATCTCCATACTGAGTTTGGTTTGGCCACTATGGGCCTGTAGTGAGATGGCTGCATGTCATTTGGGTGAGGAAATTACAGTGAGAGCAAATTGGGCAAATCAATTACAGTGACTATAATATCGGCAAATCCACATATCAGCGACGCACATAACAGCAACAATACAGCTTCATACCTGACCTCCAGCCACCCGGACCCAATCACACTGAAGCAGAGAGCTGGGTGAAAAACTGCAAAGAGCAAGGCAGGACCTGATCCAGTAGGAGCAGCGCAGCCAAACCAGCACCTTCTACCTCAGGCTCACACACATTTCAATTGTTTTTCTTTTTTTTTTTTTTTTGCCATGCCATCAATACACAACTTTGTTTATGCGGGGGGCTTTGCCCCCTTGCACCCCCCAAGGGCTGTGCCCCCCTTAGCCCCATTTCTATGATTCTAACACTATGCCGCACTTGTTAGTCACAGTTGCCGAATATGTGATGTCGCTGTATTTTACCGATCGCTCAAATCGCTGTTGCCCAATTTGACTCACCCAAATTGATTAGCCCAAATGACATGATACCTAGTGAGACAGATAAATATGTTTTGTGAGTGCAGGTTTTGTACAAGTTAGTTAATCCTAAATTAGATAGTTTTTAAATCAAACATTGATTTTTTACTCACTCTCATGATTTTCAAGTTTCTTCTACAGGTGGAGAATGACCTTTTTTTGGTAGTCAGCATGATTACCTCCATCTGTTGCTTCTTAAACCCACTGCCACAGGCCAATGCCCATGATGTCACATGTGGTAGTGTCATGTGGCATGTGCATGTGTGCAACCATACACAGCAGAAGCTCTGTAGGTATACAGAGTTCCAGTTTGTGGTGATGTGTTCAAATGCGTTGAAATGCCATGTGTGCCTGACAAGGAGCTTGTATTTCGTAAAGCACTAAAAACCCTCCTGATCATTTATATTACACAAAATTGGAAATCGGTTACAAGCATTATTAACCATAATATGAATAGTGAGATTACTTTTGTTGATACATTTATCAGAGAATCATTATTTACAAACATGCCATCAGATAAAGGTCTTATGGTCTATCTAGTCTGCTTGATTGTGCAGCTTCCTGTGTGTTTACAAAGGGAACTTCCCCCTTTCCTTTTTCCTTTTGCCCTCCCTCTACTTCCCCCACTACCCTCCCAACTCACTACCCTTCTACCCACAATTTTTCCCCTCACCCTGTCCAAATCCCTTTTGAAACTGTCCATTGTTTTTAGGAATACTACCTCCTCTGGCAGCTTATTCCACTTGGCCACCACCCTCTCTGTGAAACAGTGCCTCCTCATCTCCCCCCTGAACCTTCCCCCACCACCTACTTTAGTCTGTGCCCTCTAGTGGTCTCGTTGCCACTGAGGCTGAACCAACCCTCAGTGCTCACCCTATTAATACCCTTATGATACTTGAAGGTCTCAGTCATGTCTCCCCTCTCCCTTCTTTCCTCAATAGAGTACATGTTGTGCTCCCTGAGCCTCTCGTCATAGGTGTTGCCCTGCTGGAAACCAGAAAAGCCTTGCAGACTCACCTACTATAGCTCTGCAAATGCAAGATAAAGAGGAACAAGCAGGATGTAAGATCACATAATTTATTACACTTAAATACATACACACAGTGCAACAGACTGCTAAAGTTCTGAACAAGCTGCTACCCCCACAGTCTGAAATTCAATTTTACTTGTAATAGTTGCCATCCTGGCCATTTGATTAATAATATTTCCTGGAGTCAGTTCCTCAGTGTAAAACCTAAATTTTTCTACCCAGACTACATATGAGAGAAGGGTGAATGAAATGCAAGAGTGTTTTTATGCTGGGGTATAGTAGTCAGGATTTACACAAAAGACAGATAGCCCTTTAAACCCCCAGAGCTACCACTAGTGATAGAGATTGGACAGATAAGAGAATTAAGTTCATTATGACATTTACTCCAGAAGCTGGAGTGATCAGACAAATCCTGCTTAATAATTGGAGAATTATAGAACCAGACCCAATTCCGAGCAGGTCCATCAAAGATCCTCCACAGACAGTGTACAGATGGGCTCAAAATCAAGGTGACATACTGGTGCACACATTACAGCCACGTAGTTAGCAACAACAGCAATATATTGGAGGTAGTGCACCAGTGGGTTGTGCCCCTTGTGGTAGGTGTAAATTTGACAGGTACAGTATGTGAATTGTGACAAAAGTTTATGTCCATCCAACCACAGGAAGAACTTAGTAAGAATTTAATTACTTCTGATACACAAAATGCAGTATATATATGGTGAGCTGCAAATGTGGAGTTTTTTACATTGGAAACATGAGCTATTGTTTCAAAATTCATGTTGAAGAACATATTAGGGCTATACAAAGGGAAAATCTAAAGAATACCCTGGCAGCACACATTAGATTCACGAGGGGCATGGGAGACCAAATGCAGAAATTTATGGGACGTGAACTTGTGGTGGGGCGGTAACACCAACAATCTTCTTCTGAGATGTGAAGCATTTTGGGCTTACATCTTAGGAGCCTTAAAAGCACCCAGTCTAAATGATCATTTTGAGATAGCTGTGTTTCTGTAAAATCTCTTTGTCCCCCACCACCACCACCACCACCACCACCAAGTCTCCTTGCTGGAAATCATCAAGAGGGCTCTTTGCTGATTCTTAACCCGATTTAATAATACATAGAAACACAAATGAAATTATAAATCTGATATGTGTGGGTCTCTAGATGTGGTCATTTTATATAAGTACTCTGTTGCAAATATTTTTACTGAATACTAGGAATGTTACTTTTTAATTCAGGTCTCTTGTTAGCCAGATATAGGTATTGTTGACTGACATGTTATGTGCCTTCTTGTACTAATTGTCTCTGTTTTTCGTTTCCAAAATTAAATATTCTGGGAGAAATGATATCTATCCTCTGTGAACAAATGATCAGTTTTGGTTTGGATTCCCAGGAGCAGCTTGAACAAACACAATTTAAAGATATAATTGAAACAAGTAACATGGATTATTAACATGCCAAGGCTTTGTTTTTTAATTGTGGATTTGTTAATTGGTAGTATTTCAACAAACATGATGCTACCATCTCAATGCCATATTAGCTATGGACATTAATGATCCTCTGGCACACAAAAATTGGACTACTGTATTATTATCTATATCTGAATGAGCTTTCGGACATCAATGAGGATACGTTTTAAGATTGATAAGGTCCATTTGGGACTGTGGTTACTTTATGGCCATATATATTTTCCCCATGGGAATCCAATGAGTTCATGTGTAATTTTAACAATTTTAATGTTAGAATTATATACGTATTAGTGACAGGTAAACATGTATTTTAAGCTTTTTTCATATATTAATTATCACTTACAGCACTTTTATTAAGTCACTAATATGAAGATTGACTATAGTTATTGATGTCATACCTACGTCATAGTGAATGCACTATTTAAGTGCTTCTTTCAATATGTTTGGTCACCCATGGTAAAGCTCCGTATCAGGAGGAGAACACCATCGGGTGTCAACTTCAGACTGTGGGGGTAGCACCTTATTCAGCACTTTAGCAATCTGCTGTACTGTGTGTAACCTTGAAAGTGTAATACCTTATTTGATCTTACATGCCACTTGTCCCTTTTTATCTTGCATGTGCAGAGCTATGGGGGTGAGACTGCAATACTTTTTTAGTTTTCCTGATATTTTTCAACCTTACGCACTTCATATTGTGGACACTTGCTTTTTACGTTTGTTTGCTCATGCGCAAGAAAAGTTTTGTTACAATAAACGGCATTTCAGAGGTGTGTCACTGCCGAGCTCATTGCAGATCAAGATGGAAGGGGCTCAGCGGAAACCTCATGAAGTTGAAAGGACAGAAACCCCTCCTATCAGAAAGGGACTTCAGTCCTTTTATTTGCATGAAGCTGATCAGCAAGCAGCTGATCGGCTTTCAGCATTTGGAATGTTGCTGCTCCCCTGTCTTGGGTTCCAATCTGCCCCTCAGCTCCAGAATGGCTCATTATCTATCTATCTCCCTGTCTGTCTGTCTATGTAACTATCTATCTGACTGAGGTGCCCACCCCCAGTACTGCTTCATTCTGCCACTTCCCTCCAGGTTACTCATCTACCCTCTCCAATCTTTATATATTTATTTATTAACTAATGCAGAAGTGGACCGGGGTGCCTACCCCGGTATCACTTCTCTTGACCTCTTCCCCTCCAGGTCAACAGCTCTGTTCTCCTTATGTAGGTGGTGGCACTGGATTGCCACCTCCGATGCTGCCAAACACTAGCCCAACACAGGGGTGCCCAATCTCCAGTGCCAGAATATCACTGAAGTAAAGAAAACAGTATCCAGTGAACAAGGTGACTGCAATTGAGTGCTTACAAAAACAGCAACTCAATTACAGCACCTGTGTTCAGGGCTACCTGGCAGGGTAGCAACCAGATACCTGAGTGGGAGAGGTAGGGCAATGGGAAGCGTACATGTGTACACACGCTTGGGGGGGAGGAAGGGAAGGGAGGTATGTGGGAGGGAGTGTGGCTGGCAGCTGCCGAGCTGGTCGGCTAGCGTGGTGGGGAGGGAGGTCAGTTGGGGTGTGCAGGGATTGGGTCAGGAGCAGCGCAGTTTTTTTTGTTTGTTTCAGCAGACGACTTTTTTTTTTTTTTAAGAATTTCACCCCCCCAGGAGTTGAGAATCCTTACGTAGTGGTGTGTGGGGGTGCAGCCCCCTGCATAATTGTAAATTCAGTTGCCAGCTTGCAGTTCGCCACGAGTGTACATCGTCGTAATTCATTTTCCGCAATGTACACTCACCCAAACAGCGATCGCCCTTCCATGATTGTTGTTTTCATACAGAACCAAAGGAAACCATCCCTCAATGTTTTTTTTTTAAACCTGTAAAACAGAAAATGGTCCCTCATCAACCTGCCCCCCCACACACACCCACCACCCACCCCACACCCCAACTCTGCACCCACCACCTCCCCCACCCCACCCCTCACTCTCCTGAACATTTCCCAGGGTGAAGAGCCACGTCCGATCAAAGACATGTTATGCTGCTGGAACTGGTAACTGCAATTTGAGAAACTAAGGTAAGTGCAGTTCAATGTATTTTAATGGGGTTTTGAATTTTGATGCATAACTTTGTCATTTTTGCATATGTTGGCCTCAAATTTTCAACATGGCCTTTTTGGTACCCCACCTTGGGACCAGTCATCATGGAATTATGCAAATCAGGCCCAAAAGGTAATTTTATGATTGCATTGCAAAAATCACATTTTGGATGTAATTTAAAAATGCTCACCACCCTTGTTCATGAAGTGGGGTCATAAGAGAACTATGCTAAAAGTCTAACGCCCAAGCCAATCAGCTGCCACCATTGAATTGTACAATTGTGCTGTATATAGCTGTCATTGTAATCCTGTACTCTATGTCCTACTCTGTATTACTTGAATGTATCTTAAATGGCTAATGCACCGTATTGCTTGTATGTATCTAAAAATACATGCTATTAGGCTATCAGCTGCCACTGTTGAACTGTGTAAATGTGCTGTATATCTTCACTTTCCTTTATGAAAATTGTACACTGTCACTGTATTTCAGTACGCTATGTCCTACACTGTATTACTTGCCTGTATATGCTCTTCTCTATGTAACTAACTCTGGGTCGCCACTGAAAAAGGGAACTTCGGGGCCCAGTGGGCTTAACCGGTTAACAAAATTTAATAAATAAATAAATAAATAAATAAAAATATGTAAAAATAGCAAAGTTTGCTCATTTATTAATTTTTTTATTTATTTATGTCTTTGATAACTGGGTAAGTGCACTGATCCGGAGGACTGTTTCAGGCACGACCTGGGCCTCAACACACAGCGAACAGAGAGGAAAAACATCAGTACAATGGATAACAAATTGAGTAGTACAGTAGTCATTACCATTGGATGGTACAGATTACAAGGTAAGAACAGGCAGGCAGGAAATATACAATTAAATAAAAACTCACAGTTCCTCCGCAGGAGTTAGAAGTAACTGTAAAGTATATTACAACAGAATAAAAGACAGGGCAAAGTGATGCATAAAAACATAGAAAGACACAGTTTTGTGGTGGTAATTTGTAATATTTTGACCCCAAATTTTCAACATAGCCATTTTTTCACACCACCTTACAAACAGAATAGCTGTAATTTTTCAAATCCTGGCCAAAATGCGTTTTTGCACCTGTGGCACAAAATGATGTTTCGTTGGCACAGAATGATGTTTTGGCAGGGATTTAACAATTTTCACCTACTGGGTTCATGAGGTATGGTAATAAAAGAACTATGCTGACAATTTGGTGTACAAATACAGTAAAATACCCAGATTATGACTGAACATTACAGTATTTCAACATTTACTCGTAACTTCGCTAATTTTCAATATTTTGACTCCAAACTTTCAACACAGCCATTTTTCCATGCCACCCCATAATTGTGACATGAGTCATTTTTAAAATCCTGGATGAGATGTGTTTTCGTACCTCTGGTGCAAAATGACATTTTGGCCAATATACTATAAGTGATACACATCATGTTTATAAGACAAATCATTAAACGAGTATCTTGAAATGTCGGGGTCAAAATAAAAAAATATATATATATAATGGTTTAACAACCTTTGTGTGCAATACCAGTCTTCACTCCAGCAGCCATGCTTTGTGATCCTGTGTTGGTGAGCTGAGTTTGGGGGTGAGCTCAGTGATCCAGCTGGATGGAGCAAGGGTGGGGGAATGGTGCTGTTATGTGACACCCCCTCAATCAGAGAATGAAAGGTGCAGGGTTGCCCATGTGGGCCTGGGTCCCATATAGTGAAGACAACTGTCCTTTTGGCGTAGGGCCTTGCACCACTACACCAATGGGTGACAGAGTGCCTTGCACATTGGCTGACAGATGCATTCTTTGCCTTGTGCATCTGTATGTATGGCCACATGGAAACACAGGAACCATAGGGCCCTGAGCTTCCGCAGCCCACCAGACAACCCCATGAATTCTTCACATCAGTCACTGTATGGAAGTGCAAGGCTCTTGCATAGAGTCTTCCCATGATACAGGGCAGACGCATCTGTGCACTGTCAGTACCAAACACCAGCACAGCACATACATACAAGCAAACATTTGGCACTGAAAAATGCTTGTTGGTAGCTGTTGCCCTGCTGATCCTGAATCATCTTGGTTGCCCTTCTCTGGACCGTCTCCAGCAAGTTAACATGCTTCTTAGTATGCATGAACCAAATCTGCACACTGTACTCCAGCTGTGGTCATACCAGTAACCTACACAGTGACAGACTGACTGCCTTCCTGGTGGTAATTCTGGATATGCATCCAGCATCCGATTTGCATTGGCCGCTGTTCTCTTGCAGTGTACAGAGTGTTTCAGGTCACTTGCGATTATTACTCTCAGGTCCTCTTCTTCTGACCTGGTTACCTGCACTCCGTCCAACCAGTGTTTGGTCCCAGATTCTTTGTCCCCAAGTGCATAACCTTGCACTTTTTAGCTGCCAAATGCTAAACCACATTTCTAGCCCAGATAAATCCATGTTGAGTTACTGTATACCCTCCTCCATGCCCACCCTCCCACAGAGCTTGACGTCATCCATGAACAGGCAGATTTTACCCAGGATCCCATCTGTGATGTCACTTATGAAGATGTTAAATAACACTGGGCTGAGTACTGCGCCCTGTGACACCTCAGTTGTCAAAGACATTTCTTCAGAGAACTCTCTCCTTACTACCACCCTTTGGCTTCCATCCTGCAACCAGCTTCTGACCCAACCCATGAGCTTAACCCACACCCCTAGGTCCTCAAGCTTCCTGGCTAGTCTCCAGTGGTGCACCAAGTTGAAGGCCTTGCTGAAGTCCAGATACAGGATATCAACTGCCTAGCCCTTGTCCACTATCCTAGTGACCCAATCAAAAAAGTCAATTACGTTTGTTTGGCAGGATCTCCCTCACAAAAACCCATGCTTCCTCTCATCCTGGAGCCCAATTTCTTCCAGAAAGCCAATCAGTCTCTCCTTCAGGATGGTCTCCATCAGCTTGTGCACCACAGATCTCAGGTTGACTGGTCTGTACTTCCCTGGTTCATCCCTCAGACCACTGTTGTGGAGAGGCACCAAGTGCATAAAGTTTTTACAAAGATGGCCAGAGAGAAAGGAAAATATTATATTGCAGATTACATTTTAGACACTAAATCTGACCCATTTTTAACTATTCAATTTTATGCCTTTTCTCTGTCTATGATAGACATTTTTTTAGCTCTGAAAGCTGATTCAGCACCTGTTCAGGAATTGGTTAACAGTATTGTAAAGGTGTTCTCACAGCTTCTAAAGATATTCCTGGTTCTACCAGATATGGATATCTGAACTCTCCTCTCGACCTGGGAGGGGCTTGCACCACCTGTGGTAGTTTATGCTATCAAATTCTATATGAAAGCCACCAGAATACTGTCTTACCCACCTTTGAATGGTCTAAGATTTTGAAGTTAAGCACTATTTGGGGGGGGGGGTCTGGTGAAGGGGTGCCAGGTTTCAATGACCAGCTTCTAGGGAGGTGAACTAATAATGGATATAAACAGCTACTGGAATTGTACCTTATACTGACAAGTTTGTAGCTGGAGTTACCATTTCATATGTTATACATTCTGATGCATTTGTTGTTCCATGCTACCGAGACACTGCCCAGTTTGCCTCCCTATTCATACCTATATTGGAGTTCAGAGCTTCCAGCTCATAAATCCAGTGCATTTCAGTTCTTTCCAACATTGTGTTAAAGTCACCCCCTCTGCTTGGTGAGGTGGCCTCTTCCAGGCCCCAAAATCTGAATGATGCTCCTATATTTATTTATTTAGTTTTTGTTAACTGGGTGAGTACACTAGCCAAACAATGACTATTTTTAGGCACAACCCGGGAGAGTACAAAAAGAGTGGTAAGATAAGTACATTACATCAGTGCAGGAACATCAAGTACAGTACAGTAGTTACAGGTATTGCTGAACAGTAAAAGTAAATACAAAACAGTAAACGTAGCATACAATCAGATAGGACATTGTGCACTCACACTGGAGTAAACAGCAGTTAACAAGGTGACAGATATAATGGGAAACATAACATAGTGTAACAATAAATATAGGTAAGGTAGCAGACAATAGAAAGTAATGCAGATTGCAGTTATAGCTAAAATAGGAAAAAAAGAGGGACAAAAGAAACATAATTAGGAAGGAACTATCCAACAGGGTGTTATAGGTGAAGATAGGAAGGTCATAAATGAAAAATGCCCTTGAGAGCAGATAAGTGGTCTGCAACCAAAGTGTTGCCCCATTCCTATCTCCTTTGTACTCTTGAATGTGTATTGTCAATTGTCTCAGTGTTTTGCAGAAGATATAGTGTGCCCATTGTTTCATAAGAGATATGTTGTTTTATGTAATACTTCCTGTTTATGCGCAGACATATATACCGACTCTTGCTGATGTGGTTGCAGATCATTCAATGACCACATGGGATCATTATTAGTCATAGGGGTCCTAGCAGAAGTTGTGTATTAGTCCTTTTCTTTCCTGTACATGTGCTGTATACACCAACTTGTCTTAAATAGTAGGCACTTTATTGGTTGCTATCAGTGGGCTTTCCTGAAAGATACCAGCATTCTGCAGGTATTAACTTAGGATTTGCCAGTTTCTGTCAATGATCTTTTTGATTGCCTTGATTTTGCTTTTGCAACTTGTAGCAAAAACTGCTGTGCTGTTAGTATTGGTGGTGGCCATTCTCCCTCTTATTGCTTCTTCTCTGGTAGTACTAAATAGCATTTTGCAGGACTGACCTCCTGTAGCCCATGTCTCCAAATCTTTCTTATATTTCTACAACCTGATTTTTGAAATCTTGTTCCATGCTGCAGTTCCTGTGCAGTTGCAGGAACTGAGAGAAAGGGATGCTTTCTACGAGTTCTTGTGAATGGTAACTGCTAGCATGTAAGATGATATTTCTAGCCATAGGTTTTCACTATAGGCTGTCTCTAGCTTACTGTCCTGGATTTTTAAAGGCAGATCTAGGTAAGGGATTTCAATTCGGCTGTAGTTGAGTATGAACTTCAAGTTATATTTTCTGCTGCTAATGAATTCATAGAATTCTAGAAATCTTTCATCAGTCTTTTTTTTAATATATTTTTAATTATTTCAAGATATGTGTAATCATTTCATGTCAATACATACATGGTATACTTTTATCTTAATATAAATATCATTACAAGGTTTTAAATAATTGAGTAGCAATTTTTTACTTGGGACAATACTAACTGTACAGAAAGTATATATATAGGTTTTCTGGAAGTGTTATGTTTGTTAAGCACAGTGAGGCAAGTGCTATGCATTTTCACAATGTTTTAGCACTTTTATAAGCAAAACGCTAATCAATTTTTAGAGTTAAATAAAACCCTGCATTAACTTTAATTCAAAACAACAAACTATATTTGTTTTATAAATAAATGATCTAATTGCACATCTTGTTTTACCCCCTTCCCAAAGTAAGATAGCTATAATTTCCGTGGTATATTCATTTATATAGCTTTATAATTGCAGTAAAGGTGGTAAAATATTTGGTATTTCATTCCAAGAGGTATCAAATATATTAACATCCTCATTTACATTGTCCATACATTTTTCATAGAATAATGTGTACTTAAAGTTATTGCTCCATTTATTTAATTCAAATTCTGGTAGCTTGGCAGAGTTCCAATTTTCTAATATTAACCGTTTAGTAGTCATGGTGGCTAAGGCAATAATTTATTTTATGCAACAAGTGTCAGGATAAAAACCGACACATAACTTCAGTTATCTGAGTCACTGTGTGGATAAATGGGTGGTGATGTAATCACTATGTGGATAACTTCAGGTTATCCACATAGTGATTACATCATCACCCATTTATCCACACAGTGACTACATCACTAACCACCACCACCTGTGCTGCCTGCTCAGCAGTACTGCCTCCCAGTTTCACTTTCACCTTCTCACAGTGCTCTTTACAAGCAAAGCTATCACAGTCCCAAAGACTCACAAAATGCACACCCTAAGCAACCCCTCTCCAAAAAAACAGAACCACATTTTAAATGAAAACACTTTTAACAAAAAAAGCCATTTTTTCCTCTTTCTCAGCAGAGTAACCCTGCAAACGAAACACAGCAACCAGGCACACATAAAAAAACATGGACAGAAACTTAAGAAAAATAATACATAACAAAACTGAACCCCAAAATCTTGTTGCATAAATTAAATGTCATTAGAGCCTGTGGAATAACCAAGTTATTTGTACGAGGTGCCTATGACCTTAGGAACCTCACTGTGGCTTTGCCACTCGTGAGGTTACTCGAGGTCACAGGCTACTGTACAAATAACTTGGTTATCCCACAGGCACCCCACGCATATCCCTTATATCTTTTTTGTTTCCAATTTTAATTCATCATCATCGTTAAAAAATAATTTTTTTCTGGTTTAAGGGGTATATCTTTTTTTATTTTTTTTCTATTTCATCTTTTGTTTGTTGCCACCAGGGTATTAATTTCTCACAGTCCCAAATCATATGAAAATAATCAATTTTCTTGTTTTTTTCTTTACAGTTGTGCCAGCAAAGTGGATTAAATGTGGAATCAATAAATTTGAGTTTGTACAGAGTTGTATATGCTCTATTATTTTGAATCGGATGGTTTTGTTTTTTGAATTGGCATATAGTTTATTTGCTTGAATTCATACATATTTTCATGTATGTTTATTCCATTTGATCTTTAGTTCTTCTTCCCATTTTATGTTGTATTTCCTAATACTTTTTTCTGCTTTCTTTGTTTTTGTGACTATAAATACTTCATAAAAAATGCCATTATACTAAGCTTATTTTTCCCCAATTGTTTTTGAAAAATCTGAGTTATAGATTTATAGATTCATAGACCATACCTTTCAACCTTTTGTCCCCCAAATGTGGAACATTGCCTGTCAAAATGTGGAACAAATGGGCAACATGTGGAACACTTAATCAAATCTTTTCCTAAAAAGCTCAAAACACTGTTAAAATGTTGCATTTATGTTCAGAAAGTCTGTTATTAATTGAATAATTTATTTTTTCCATCATTTACTATGGCGTTTTGCTTTAAAATGTTGACTTTGAATGTGGAACAAGTCCTCACAATGTGGAACAGGGAGCTTTTTTGAAGTAAAATGAGGAACGTTCCTCGTAATGTGGTACAGTTGAGAGGTATGTCATAGACGTGTCAGCAGAAAAGAACCCTCCCGGACCATCAAGTCTGCCCCTTCCCCCTCTATTTGTCCCTCCCCCTCCAAGATCTCCCTCCCATAGCCATGGTTTTATTGTTATCTTTATTAATAGGGTGAGATATGTATTTTTTTGAAATACTTTTATTATTTTCAAATTTACATACAGACACACTCAACACAAGAGACCTTTTAACAGCCATTAAAGTTTATTTCCAGATGAGACCTCTTCCTTCATCCCCCCTCCCCAATTGACCTTGTAATTGAGGTTAGGCACCGGTTAAACTTTCTTATTGGCTTAATGCTTCACATGCCAAGACATCTAGAAGTGGTACCCCTTCTCTATTACTCAGGAATGTATAAAATGGGAGCCAGCATGTCTTAAATTTCACTGACTGCAGCCTAAGGTGTGCAGTTAATTTTTCCATGTCCTTAATTTGGTGGCAATTAGATAGCCAATAGGAGGCCAACAAAGGGCAATCAGTCAGCCAGTGCTAGGTGACCACCTTCTGTGCTGCAGCAATCAGTATGTTAAAAAGATACTTTTTCCTAGGACTGCGAACCCCTTGTGGGAACTCACCCAACAAGAGCACTTGACATTGTTCCGGGATGGATACCTCCATCATTTTGCCAATATTGTGACAAATTTCCTCCCAGAACTTTTTAACCTTGGGGCAGTCCCAGAAGATGAGATATGTATTTATACAATTTACCTTTAATGGTAAGATAATTTAGCCATGAATTTTATATTTGATATTTTTTACATTTATTTTCAAATGATTTCCATTCAATAAACCCTTTGTTTTCTAAGCACCCAACCAATTTATTGTGTTTAGTGTTTTTAATTCTTCTTTATTTAATAAAGTGTTATCTTTCATCTGTTCTTTCCTACAGGATGAGGAGGCCATATATAAATCTTTTGTAACATTTAATGGGCCCGATTTTCAAACAGCCCTTAGAGCGAGGCAAGTTGAGTTGTTCCAGGGCTGTGGCAAACTTTGGTTGAGCCATGGACCCTATGCCTGATTTTATAAAAATCAGGGTCCCAGCCCCAAACTCCCCAGGTTTGTTGCAAGTCAAGTGCTGCATCAAACAGCTGGTGCACCTGTGAGAACTTCCTCAGGGATCCAGCCTCCCCTTCACTCGGCACAACACTAGAGGGGTCAGGATGGTGGGGGGGAGGTGAAGCTGCTGGACAGGAAGGGGCTGGATGTAGAAGGGGCATGTGATGTGGCATGGGGGTTGGGAAAACATCTGGGAATGAAGGTGGTAATGTGGCACCCATCAGGGTACATTTGCTGTTCTATTATTTTGTTTATGTCTATTCATATAGGGTTGAATACTACAAATACAGGTAGAGTACTGTGTTGTATTCTACTCTGTATTGATAGACATAACATTTTAATATAACAGCAAATGCACTCTGCCAGGTGCCACATTACACCCTTCATTCTCAGTTGTTTCCCCAACCCTCCATGCCACCCCCTGTGCCCCTTTGTTCCCTGGCAGCCCATTGTCAGGCCCCTTCCCACTGATGCAAGCCACTTAGACCACCTCCTGCCTGTTCGAAGTTGAACCCCTTGCTGCATCCATGGCAGGGATTGTAAAATCCCCAAAAAGGGGATGTTGCAGCTCCGCCATGGTGCAAGCCCCCTTGTGATCTGGCACACCTGGTTATTTGATACAAGCTTGGCCCAAGGGGACTTTTGTGCATCCGCTTTGGGATTTGACACATGCTGCATTAGAAAATCGCACTTGATGCAAGTCACCCCTTGTGCCAAATTCTTTTGACGGAAATCCTTTGCATCAGTCTAAGGCTTTTGAAAATTAGGTCCAATGTGTCTGAAAAATGGGTTGCTGTTTTCTGTAATTATATGTGTTCACTTTTGAATTCATGCATGTAGACATTTGTATATGCCGGGGCCATGTAGACCACATATCTATCTCATATTTCTGCTCAAAGAATTGTACTTCCAATGCAAAAATATTTTTGGATAAAATAAACATTGCCTTTTCCTGTAATGCATTTTTAGATGGATGTCTCGGTTCTGATCTTGTTTCTAACAATTAGTCCATGGCAGTGACCACCTCATCATGTGGGATGGATGTTTAGAGGTCACATACATCTAGTGTTACTGGTAAGTGACCCTCCCCACGCCCTTTTAGTTGAGCTCAGTGATAATCTTTTAGTATGTGGGCGTTGTCCTTCACATACCCAGGTATTGTCCTCATTAGAGACTGTAGATGGTATTTAATATAAGTGGAGATGGGTTCAAATAGGCTATCTGTGCCTGAGACAATGGGTCTTTCATGTGGATCTCTGGCATTTTTGTGGATTTTAGGTATGGTATAAAACACTGGTATTTTGGGGTATTATTTCATCTCTAAATCATCTTTCCTTTCTTTTAGCCACCCAAAGGCAATGTATTCACTATACCAGTAGTCTTCATGTGGCTTTGATAATGGTGTCCACTTTCACTGTGGTTCTCCATCTTCTTCTTCCTCACTCATCCACTCCTTTCTCCTCAAAACTCCCAACCTCCTCACCAGCCCCTTCAAAATCCCCTAAGCGTCACTTTCTCATACTCACCCTCCTCTTGCTCTCCGCTGGGGATATCCACCCCAACCCAAACCCTATTGCCCCTTGCTCCTCTGGTGTTTCCTCCTCTACTACCCCCCCACTCTCTTCTCTCAGCCCTCCCAAAGGGCTTAAAGGTCCTACATCTTAACACCCGCAGCTTGTTGCAAAAAATAGACCAGATTCATGCCTTCATGTGCACTCCAAAACCAGAAATTCTAATCATCTCAGAAACTTGGCTAAAGAGCACTATCCCTGACCACTTGGTCTCCATTCCTGGCTACTCACTGCTAAGGAAAACCATGCTGGCAAGGGTGGTATTGTGGCATTTATACCTTAGCCTCCATCTAATATTCCATCATCTACTCATTCTCCAATCCTGAGACCCATGATGCCTTAGCTATCCATGTGGCCCTCCCCATCACTCTCCAGTTCTCAAAGCTGGCATATACTGCTGCCCAAATGTCCATCCTTCGGTCGCACTAAACCTCCTAACCTCTGTCACTTCCCTTGCTCGCTCTGGGGAATTATTCATCCTAGGTGACTTCAATATAAATTGATTGTCACCTAAAACTACCAAAACTAAAAATGACATCGGAGCCCTAAACCTCTCACAACTGATCTCCAAACCCACCTGCCCAAATTACAAGACACAACAACACTCCCTACTCGACTGGGCCCTTACCTCCCACCCCCACCACATCATCACCTCTGGTATCCTCCCCGATGCTCTCAGTGACCATAATCCAATATTCATAGTTAGGAAAGTCCACATAACTAAATCACCACACCATACAACTATGGTCTTTCAAGTCTCTAGACCTTGAATCTCTCTTGGTAAACTTGTCACTTCTGACTGGTCCCCCCAGTCTCCTTCCCCTCAGTTGATAAGGCCCTTGCCTATGTCAAAGAAATCTTTCTTGCAAACTGGAACGTCTTAGGCCCACTCAAACAAACCAGAGTCAGAGGTAACCACTTACCTTGGCTAACCCCTGAACTTCTGACCTGACTCAGGGCTAGAGATCGAGCCTGGAAGTGTCATAAAGCTACCCAGCATCCTAGTGACCTCACAAACTACCACATGCTCAGAAATGCTTGCACCAGGGCTACAAGGTTAGCCAAGTCCAAATATTTCAAATCTGCCTTTATCACCAACATAAATTCTCCTTCAAGGTTCTGGAAGGTGGTCCACACATTATTTATCACCTCATCTCGCCCACCACCCCCGGTACTTAAAGTAAATAGCTCACTAGTGTCCGACTCACCAGCTGTAGCTGCGGAATTTAACTCCTACTATACCTCCTACAGTACTGAGCTACTGAAATCCCTCCCCCCTACCCTTCCCCCTCCCCACCCTCTACCAGTATGCCTCCTCCACCACCCTCCCACCTTCCCTTCTCTTTCACTACTGTAATCCCAAACTATGCCCTAAGTGCCCTCCTCACCATCAACCCCTCTAAAGGTGCCTCCCCTGATGGTCTTGACCCAAAACTCCTCTCCCTCTCTGCTTCGGACATTGCTTATCCCCTCTCAATAATCCTAAATCTCTCATGTTCTACTGCCTCATTCCCTCTTCATGAAAACATGCTGTGTTCCTCCCTCTACCCAATGGGGGTGACCCCTCATCCCCTGGCAACTATCATCCTATTTCTCTCCTCCCTACCCTTGCCAAGCTTCAAGAACACATTGTCCTCTCCCAACTCACCTCTTTTCTATCTGACACCTCCTTTTTTCACCTCTTTCTAGTCTGGTTTCAGGAATAACCACTCAACCACCACCTCTCTCCTATGGCTCACAGACTCCATCCTAACTGGGATGGACAGTGGCCAAATTTACCTCTGCCATTTTTGTCGACTTGGCCAAGGCCTTCAACACCATCTCTCACTTCCTTCTCCTCGACCCACTCCCGGCAGCTGGCCTATCTCCATCCACCACAAACTGGTTCAAGGCCTACCTTATTGGCAGAACCCAATCAGTTAAGATCTTGGATGCCACTTCCCCTCCCCTCCCCTCCTGATTAGCACTGGAGTCTCACAGGGCTTGATATTAGGGCCCCTCCTATTCTCCATCTTCTTAAATGACCTTCCCTTTGTTTGCTTCCCATCCTCCGCTATACATATGTATGCTAAAGATAGTCCTGTATGCTTCTGGCTCCTGTCCTGATGAGGTTACAACCAGCTTACAGCAAGACTTCAACAAGGTTCAGCTCTGGTTTGCTAACCATCAACCTTTTCTCAATGCCAAGAAGACTGTCTCCATGACTTTTGACACAAGGCAGAGACTCTCTAGGCTTCCCTCCCTACCCAATTTCCACACTCTTGATGGGACTTTACTTGAGGACACGTCCTCCTTCAGGTACTTAGGTGTTTGGTTGGACCAACATCTAAACTTTTCTGGACATATTGACACCATCCAGAAAAAACAGTGCCATAAGCTTGGTGCCCTGTTCAGAAACTGTAGTTGCATTCCTCCTACGGCTAGGTGTGAACTTGTCCAGAAGATGATACTGCCCATTTTTGACTACTATGACATAGTCTATGGTGCTGCCAATAAGTCCTTCCTGGCCAGACTGGACACCTTTTTCAGTTCCTTCTGCTGTTTTGCCATTGATGCCCCCTTGGTGCCCCCCCCGCACCAATCACTGTGATCTTTATCATGCCCTAGCCTTCTCCTCTATTAGAAATAGGTGACTCTCCAACTGTGCTAAATTCACCTCCAAGCACTGGTTGGGTGGGCTCCCTTCCTACCTCACCTCCTCCCTTTTTAACACCCCCCCACTCCCTTAGATCAACCGACTCCCATACCCTGGTTGTCCCCCACAAATCCACCCAAATCAGCCAATCTGGTTACTCTCACCACCTCCCAAAAATTTGGAATTCCCTTCCCCTTCAAATCTGGCACTCATCCTCTGCCTACTCCATCAGCTCTGCCCTCAATAATTACCTTGCACCTAGCTGCTCCTGCTATGGCCCTCTCTAATTCCCTCCTCTAAGCTCTGGACAAACCCTACTCTTCTACCTTCACCTTAATTTTACCCTGTGCACACCCACCCCCCCAAATCTCTAACCCTCCTCCCCTTCCCCTTAATTTCTCCCCCTTACAGACCTCCCTTGATCTCTCACAGAATGTAAAGGACCCTGAATGTTCTCAATGGGTCCCTCTCCTACCCCCCCCAAGGGCTTGTATCTCTCACCTATTCCCTTCCCTCATCTTCCTAAAGGGGTCTGTCTAGGACACTGCCTTATCCCCTTCTCTCTGGTCCCCCCAGTCCCCTTGCAGGGTTCCTCGCATCTTGAGGGGGTCTTCAAGGACACGACTCTTCCCCCTCCCCCACCTCACCCCTCCCTCTCCCTTCCCCCTTTTCTTTCATGTAAGCACTTGTTTACTTATTAACCCAGCACTTATTATTATTGTCCACTCTTTCTACATGTTATGCGCAGCACTGTTGTAACACTGTTTGTTACACTTGCCTTACAAATGTATGTTAATGTTGATCTTGCAACTTGAATGTTTAATGTCTCATTCCTATCGTACCCCTTCCCCCCAGGTTGCACTGGGAGGCGAGTGACTTGTTACTCAGTGTGCCTTCCTGGTGAAACATTTCAATAAATAAATAAATTCCTCTATCATACCATTGAACTCATTCTGAAGGGTTGTAGTGCAGTCACCTTCCAGTCATACATAGTTTGTGTCATCTAGTAATAGTATGAGATCCATAATTTTATACTACCCATACTCCATGGCCACTATACCTCCTCCCTTGTTGGCAGGCTTAATAATAACACTCTTATCTTTTTTCAAGTTACTTAATGCACTTCGCTCTTGTCTGGTCAGATTGTCTCTGCTGTTTTTGGTTTTTTATTTTGCTGTCTTCCATAGTAAATAGTTGTCTAACTTCCTCCCTGTCTATGTAAATGTTTCAGTGGAGTGGTTTTGTTTTTTTCATGGTGGATTGTTATAGTTTGATTTGATCTTAAGAGCTTGCTTGATGTCCCTTTTATAGGTATCTGTTTCTGGTCCCTGACTAAACTGTGACATTGATCTCAGTCTAAAAAACGTTTTCAAGATCAGTAAATTTTGTTGGGAGAGTGAAAGGCCCTTGGAGAGCACTGCCATTTCTATGTCAGTTAGGGTGCTTTTTGGGGGGTTGGGTAAATACTGGGGCTAGTTTGGGCCCTTTTTTTGTTTTGGATGCAAGTCTCCTCTTCCTCTGCCTGTCTCTGTGTTTCTTCCTTCCATGGCCCTTCTCCTTCTTGTTCTTCTTCTGGCACTGGGTTTCTGGCTCTGGTGTTGTATTTTGTTTCTGGGTTGTCCTGTCTGAGCTGCCTGCCTGACTCCTGTGCTGTTCTCTCCCCTCCCCCGGGGTAAAAAGCTTTCTGGTGGGTTTACTTCTTGTAACTGGGTCTGGAAAAGCTCTTGCCAATGTCTGAGTTGCTGTAGTTAGATCTTTGCTGGTTATATTGTTGGCTATTTCTAGGTTGGTATTTTTGGGTGCAGACCTTGTTCTCTTTATAATCTTTTGTATCACTTAAAACTGTTGAATTTTTGTTTATTTTTATACTCCCTTGTAGTCTGTTAGTTTCTTCTTAATTTGTTATAGAGTACTGTTGAATTCTGCCAGTTCTATCTTTTATTTCAATTGTTCCTGCTCTTTCTGGAGTTCGCAGTTTTACACTGTTCATCAAGATCAGATAGTGACGCAGTGCTTCTAAACCACCTTTGTGAGGGATGTTGGAGTATAAACTCTCAATGTCAGATGTAACTAAAATCATATCTCGTTGTCCTTGTATTTGTGGCAGTGCTCTTATTGCATCACTTGTATCTTTCAGATATGATTTTAATTCAGAAACACAAGGTCACAAATAACAATCAATGAACTGTGAAAATGGTTCCATAGATGAACCTATAGAAGACACTATTGGCATTCTTGTGTATCTTAGGCAGCAGATAAATACATGGTTTAACTGGATTATGTACTTTCAAAAAGTCACATTCCTGTTTAGTAAGCTGGCCATTTAATTCCCCTTCATTGATAAATTCAAACGCCCACTTTTTAATTCTTTCAATTGGAGCTATAATGCATTCATAATATCTACTGTCAGACAGCTGCTTATCCATTTCATCTTCATATTTTGCTAGTCCCCAGATCACAATTGCACCCCCCTTATCCGCCGGTTTGATAGATTTTGATAGTTGAACATATGCTCAGATTTCTTTATTAGTTTTGCAACATCATCACTATCCACCAAACTTGCAAAAGTATTAATGTTATGATGTGCATATGTAGGGGGACAGAATGTAGATTTTTTTTTTAAGATTTGAAGTTACACTGCACACAGCAGCTGTAGTGGGAGTCAAACCTGGCAACCTTAGATGACCCTCATTTTGTGTAACATTCATCTCACTAGAGACTGACTGAGAAAAGAAATTTTTAAGATGAAGCTGCCTGTAGAATTTGAATAACTCAATCCATAATTGAAAGGGAGTTATAGCAACACTTAGTACAAAGGAGAGGCCTTTCTGTAGTATCCTTATCTGCTCACTACTCAGAGGCTGTCATGTTAAATTCATGATTGATATTTGTTGTTCCTGTTGGATCGCTGGAGTGGCCCAGATTGCTGCCAGGGCCCTCTTCCTCTGCCTCTGCCTCATCAATTTCCCCCTTCCCCTCCTTGTCCTGCATTTATATATTGGGATTGCGGGGTTGGTGTTGTATGCGTTTGGCCTGTATTCCCTGTCTGCTGACCTAAAAAAAATTATCTGCCATGACCACCTTGTCGTGGGCCTTCTCCTTCACTCTCAGGGGATGATGTAAAGTTATTTTCTCAAAACCGATTTATGTTGCCTTGATATCTGTATGGTTCTCTTCTTGTTTTATATTGCCAATTATAAACCTGACCCCGTTCATAGTCTCTGTCATCCCTGTTATGTTTCCCCTGTTTGTATTCCATAAGTTCTTAATGGAATTTTACAATCTGAGCTTCAATTTTTTGCAACAACAGTGCATATTCTGTGTTTGGCACATAGATCTTAATGTTTGCCTCCATTTGAGTAATTTCCTTCCAAACGCTATCAATATCTCTCCTGGCTTTCTTTATAAAGCTTAAAATTAAATCACTTGATGCTTTGTTCAATATTCTTTCCCAGTCCTGCATCAATTCTTGATCATCTAATCCATATGCTGGTGGTACTTGTATTCTTAGGCCTCTAGGAATGTTTCGTTCATGCTAATAATGTGATAGGGAGAAAGCATGCATTTGATAGTGAATCAGTTTTTTTTTCTAAGATTTTCTAGTAACATACCATCTGGTTTCACTTGAGCAGTACTTGTACCTGCTTGTACCTCGGCTTATACGCGGGTGAGCCCGGAAACAGAAATGGAGCTCTTTCCCGAATCACCTTCAGCGAAGTTGTATGTGGTGCCCTATGGGGGTTAGATGCAGCCAGGAAGACAGAAGCAGCAAAGGGCCTGCATTTTTAGTAATGTTGCAGCCAGTGTTGAGAGCGAGGGAGAAGTGTGCAGGGAGGCAGAGATGCCAGTGAAGATAGCTGCACTTGCAGCAATGTGAGTGTAGCAGCAGCAGCAAGAGCAGCGGGTGCTGCCAGGGAGACAGAAGTAGAAAAGGACCTGCATTTTCGGTAATGTTCCTCTCTGTCCACACTGCTCATTCACTCCAGCGACCCACCTGATTAGTCCTGACCCACACGACACATGAAACTCCAGCCTGTCAGACCCACTCCTCTGTCTTCTCCAGCCTCCACTGCACTGTGCATACGGTCATCAGCACAACATCACCTGCTGCCGGTAAACTCCTCCGGCTCCACTGCTCTGACTTTGTCCTCCAATCTGATTGGTTAGGTGAGGTGACACCCAGCAGCACTACTCAGTCAGCCAGGAGGTAGGAGGACAATGAAGATATGTATGTGTATTTGTGAGAGACAGGAGTTAACTTTGGATTATTGGGAGTGGCATGGGAGGGAGAGTGGCATACAGCTGGAGTGGCACTGGGGGGGCTCAAGTCAGGAGTCAGGACTGATGGATCTGTGCAATAAAAACAGCTCAGCTTATACACGGGTCACTGATGTTTCTTTACTTTGAACTGAGACATCGAGGGGGTCGGCTTATACGCGAGTTGGCTTATGCACGAGTATATACGGTATGTCAGGAAAGGGGAAATGTTGCAGCCAGTTGGCATTGTCAACATGTGAAGAGAGGTAGGAAGAGATAGGTGAGTTTAGAGGGAAACAGGGAGGCAGACACCAGTAGGGGATAGGGTGTGAAGGAGGGTAGGGTTGGTGGGTGGGGGAGGGATAGAGTGAAGGGAGGAATATTAGGAGGGGAAAAGAGGCAGCCAGAAGCCTAGTCAGTGCAGCTAAAGGTCAACTGAGAGGGGACAGGGCATGAAGGTGGGGTGGATGGGCGGTGGATGGGTAGCGTAGAGGGAGGAAAGGGAGGTAGCCAGAAGCCATGTCCTTACAGCAGGGGTCAACTGAGGGGCAATAGTGGGCATGTCCTTGTTAAAATCTTTTGAGGCCTCTGTTCTTCAGAGACCTAAAATCCAAATGATTAAGAATGGTCTCTGTCAGACTCCAATTAAGTCAGTGAATATACTAAATGAGTATTATGCAACCCTTCCAGATATTCCAATTCATACCCCAGTCAGAAGAAAGGCATACTCTAATAATGGTTATTTACCTTTAAATATTCCCTAATTTAGATTTAGGTGTGTCTCCTGTAAACAAGTAAAAGATGAAATTAAGAAATTAAACCCACATAAATCAATTGGTTTAGGTGGAACTGAGAATAGGTTTCTCAGAGATTCAGTTAGTGTGATTGCGCCTATCCTGACAAAATTGTTTAATTGGAATCTGACAGAAGGAATTTTTCCTAAAATGTGGAAGAAAACAAAAATTATTCAAATTTTTAAATCAGGTTTACCATTTGAACCCACAAATTATAGGCCTATCGCCTTGCTCTCGGCGGTGTCAAAGGTCTTGGAACAGTTGGTACAGCAGCAGCTTGGAGAGTATCTTGAATGGTATTCATTGCTCTCTGCTTACCAGTCAGGTTTTAGGAAGAACCATTCCATGGGCACCGCACTCGCCGACCTGGTAGATTTGATTGCACCCCAACTGGAGGCAGGTAGGTCAGTGGGTGCAGTGTTCGTGGACCTTTCCAAAGCCTTCGACACCATCGATCATGGCCTGCTGTGTGACAGACTTATGGAAATAGGCCTGTCAACAGAAGTAGTGGGATGGTTTTCATCCTATCTACAGGACCGCTCCCAGCAGGTTTGTGAGGACGGTCTCCTCTCTGACAGTGTTTCTGTTCAGAGGGGTGTACCCCAAGGATCAATTTTGGGGCCAACTTTATTTTTTATATATACTGTACATAAATGGCGTAGTGGAAGTTGCAAAAAATTCGAATCTTAGGCTTTACGCCGATGACACCATTTTGGTTGCAAATGGCTTGAATATGGAACAAATGGAAAGAAATCTCCAAGAGGATTTTGTAGTACTTTGTACTTGGATTAAGGAATCGGGTTTGGTTATGAATTATAAAAAAATAAATCTATGGTTTTTAGGAAAAAACAAATAGGAAAGACTGCTGCTGCCCCCGATATTAAAATCTTGACTGATAATGGTGATCAAATAGCTCAAGATACAATGTATAGATATTTGGGTGTCTAGCTGGATGCGAGTCTGATTTTTGACTATCATGTAGAAGATACCATAAATAAGGTAAATAAGCAATTGGGAGTGTTTAGACACTCAAAATCATGTTTGAATAAGCAAATGAGACTGGCGGTTGTGAATCAACTTCTACTTCCAGTCATGGACTATGGAAGTCATGTATATGATTTCACTCATAAAAGAAACTTGGTGAAAGTTGACATGATGTACAATAGACTTGCAAGGTTTATATTGGGAAAAGGAACAGGTTCTCATCACTGTACTTTGTTTAGTGATCTTGGATGGTCAACACCAACTTTAAAAAGGAAGTTGCAATGGGCAAATTTAACTCATAAAGTCTTACATATGAAAAAGCCAATCTATTTATTTGAAAAATTAGAAATAATACAACATAATCCTAATTTATGCCAGACACCATTACAAGGATTTATTCTTCCAAAATTAATAAATAAATATACTGTAGCTCTATGCGTTTCCCAGCTATTATGTTTCAAATATGGAATTCAATAAATAAAGAATCCATAGTTAATCAGATTGATGCTAAATTATTTATGAAGGAGTTAAAACATGAACTGAGTGTACGTTGTATGTGCAATGATTAGGACATAGATATAATGTTGATGTAAATGATGTTATAAGATATTTGTTATACCTGTTATCGTCGTTGTACTTTATGTTATACTGAAAAGAACAGGAACATCTATAATATAGGACTTTTCCTAAAGATGTTTTATACCAGCTTGTTCTGTATAAAAATAAAGATTTTTACTACTACTACTACTACTACAAGTAATATGATTATTTGAGGCAATCACATGCGCTTTCATTCATAATGTGCTGGTGAAGGAGATGCTTAAACTGGGTAAGAAGAGGTAGGTTAATCAGTTCACAGCCCAGACCATTTAGCCAGTTAGAGGCTCTGTAGAGGAAGGACCACTGGCACTGGGTGGTCCAGAACCTTGGTACGAGTAAATGTTCAGTGTCAGAGGTCCGAGTGTGATGAGACTCGAGTGATTTGGATAAAAGACAGGCAATGCCAATTGGCAGGACTTCAAGCAGCACTTTTTTGGCAAGTACGCACGATTGGTAATTGATCCGGTCTTGTAGTTTGAGCCATCCAGTTTGGGTGTCTGGATCACATGTGTGGGTGAGATGATCAGCACCAGTGATAAGTTTACAGGCTTTGTTTAGGGTAGTATTTAGCCTTTTGAGAGGTGTGGCTGAGGCAGTTCCGTATATTACCAAGCCGTAATCAATAGTGGATAGTACCGAACTGTGGATAGCGAGTTTAAGTGCTTCAGGGGTCAGACTTCTTCTGTGCCTAAATAGTAGACCTAATTTTACATTAATATTCCTGGCAACATTCTCAATGTAAAGTAACGTTTTATTTCCTAAATGCCTTTCAAATATCAAGGCACTGTACAGTGAAACAAACACACAATATAAACAGATACAGTAATCTCAGTAAATTTAAAAACCTTCTGAAAAAGCTTTATAAAACAAATATGTCTTGAGCTCTGATTTAAAACTCAATACAGTGAGGCATTTCCTTAACTGACGAGGTAGAGAATTCCACGGGGTAGGGGCAGCATGAGAAAAAGCACGTGCCCCAGATGTTTTTAACCGAACCCTGGGAATCTCTAGCAATCCCTCATCGGCAGATCAGAGTGAGCAGGAGGGACATTAGGGAGTAAGGAGTTCTTGCAGATATTGGGGTTCCTTTTCATGTAGGGCTTTGTAGGTCAGTAAATTGACCTTGAAGGTGATCCGCCATTGTACCGGCAGCCAGTGCGGCTCACGCAGCACAGGCATATGACTAGTCCTGGATGTACTAGTCAAAAGCCTGGCCGCAACATTCTGCACCAGCTGCAAGTGACAGATATCAACCCCCAAAAGCCCTAGGTAGAGGGCATTGCAGTAATCAAGGTGGGTGGTTACAAAGGTGTGAACTAGTGTAGGAAGGTCGGCTGGAGTAACTAGGTGTTTCACCCTGGCGATATTCCTTAGATGGTAAAAGGAAGATTTGACAATGGCAGACACCTGTGATTTTAGGGTCAAACTACTGTCAAAGATAACACTCAGGTTACGTACCCAGTCTGAGGTCATGAGCTGGACACCATCAAGCCATAAGCCCGAAGGGTGTCCAGCCCCAAGACCCGCCTCTGGATGACCCGGATCCACAACCAACACATTGGTCTTATCCAGATTTAACCTCAGCCAGCTAGTGCTCATCCAATTCTTGATTTCAGCCAGACAGCTGTTAAGCATGGAGATTGCATCATCCTGTCTGGGAATAAAGGACATATACAGTTGGGTATCATCTGCATAGCAGTGAAAACCCAAACTGTATTGCTTAATGATGTCTCCTAATGGCAGCATATACACTGCAAACAACATGGGTGCCAATATGGAGCCCTGCGGCACCCCACAGGACAGGGGGAGGGCATCAGAGGAATAAATTCCAGTGACAACCATCTGGTACCTGCCCATGAGGAAAGATTGAAACCAGCTTAGGACTGTTGCAGACAGTCCGCAGAGAAGCCGCAGGCATTCCAAGAGCACACCATGGTTTACAGTGTCAAATGCTGTCGAGAGATCAAGAAGGACTAAGATAATACGAGCCTTTCAATCTTTCACAATTAGGAAATCATTTAAAACCTGAACAAGGGTGGTTTTGGTGCTATATCTTTTCCTAAACCCAGATTAGAGAGCATCATAGATATTGTGTGTTGTAAGATGGTTGTCCAGCTACAATGCAATCACCTTCTCAATAACCTTACCCACAAAGGGTAGGTTAGAGACAGATCTGTAGTTAGCTAGACAGTCTGGATCCAAGGAAGGTTTTTAAAGGAGTGGTCCAATGACCACCTCCTTAAGGGGATCAGGAAAGACCCTCTTCTCCAAGGAACTCCAGACAATTTCTGCAAGGATTGGGCAGATAACAGCTACGCAACCTACCAATAGTGGCGTAGGGCCCGGATCCAAACTACAGCTGGTTGGTCACAACATCTGGACAATCTTCACAATATCCATGAATTCCAGCTGGCTAAAGTCAGACCAGGCAGAACAGGCACTCGTAACCTCCTGCCGATCTCCACAATCCCTCAAAGAAAGAGTTGGGTGGATACCTGACCTGATGCTGGCAACCTTATCTGCAAAGAATCAAGTGAGCTTGTCACACTTTTTTTGTGAAAAATCTCTTCCAGACTGAAGACAGACTGGATTGCACAGTCTGTCCACAGTCTGGAAGAGCTGAGCCAGTCGATTCTGTGCAGTAGCAATCTCCCCAGACAGGAATTCTGCCTTCTTACAGGTGATTGCTGATTGATAGCCCTTATAATGTTCCATCGATCTAAGCCTGTCAGCATCAAGGCCGGATTTCCACCAAGCTCTCTCTAGCCTTCGACCCACTCTTCTCAGCTCCTTCAAGGACCCATCAAACCAAGGGGTCCTTGGGCGCAGAGTGAGTGGGTGAACATGAACAGGAGCAACTGAGTCCAGGGCATCTCCCACTGCCTTATTATAGGCTAGTATAAGACCCCTTGGACTCATGCATTCACTCAATAAACCCAATAGGTCCAGCCCTGCTGATAGGCCCTCTGGGGTAACTCCTCTTAAAGGGTGGCACTGGACCATCTCTGTAGGGGCAGGCCTATTTAGGAGTGCCCCAAAACTGAACCTTATGGTGTGATGGTCTGACCAACCGACTGGTTCCACCCCCAAATCCGTGATCTCCATCCCCAGGAGGAACACAAGATCCAGAGAATGACTCCTATATGGTTAGCAGAGGTAACCACCTGTGTAAGGCCCAGCATAGTCATAAGATGGAGGCGATTATTTCTAAATTGCGAGAGTTCATCATTGACCCAGGCATTAAAGTGGCCCAGAATTAACCATCTGGGTGACTCCAATGCCATGTCAACAATGAAGTTCGCAAACTCCTTCAGGAATTCTCCCCCATCACCAGGTGGACACTAGATGAGGAGTATTCTGAATCCCTACACCTGAACCCAGGATACACTCAAAGGATCGAGTGCACCCCACCAGCACATCCACAAGTCCCAGTTTGGTTTTAAACATAATGGCTACACCCCCACCTCTACGATCCAACCTCAGGTGGTGTATCAGCATGAACCCAACTGAAACCGCAGATGCTAAAACAGGGCCTGCATTCTCATCCAGCCAGGTCTCGGTGATGCATGTCAGATCGGATGTTCCAACAAGATCAGTTACAATAGCCGTTTTGTTCCTAATCGATCTGGCATTGCACAGCACTGCTTGGGTTGGATGGGTCATCGAGGAAGATCCCAGGACCTGCCCACTATTTGTGGAGCCCTTGGGTATGGGAACCAGCCAGGAGACACCCTTTTCCTGACCCCATTTTGGCCCTGGGTGTCTCCTAGTCCACATGACCTCTATCTGTCCACCCCTCTCCATTCTCCCACCATGCCCAGATTGTACCCCTTTCAGTTGACTTCTGACTATCCCCAAAGCTCGACATCTATTATAAACCTCAACTGATAATGGGGGACAGTCAAAGGGACATAAATCCCTGAGCAGGGTGGGAGAATAATGCTTGATCATCTTAAAACCCTCCTAACACATTTCAAATACAACAATTAACAAAAAACCCCAAAACTAATCAAAATAATTCCACACTTCAATACCACCCCACACATACACAAACACCTTCAACAGGGTGCCTCTCACACAACCCCACCAGAGCTCAAAACAAACAAAACACTCACTACAATCACCACTCAAATCACCACATAGTTCATATGCAACACCCAAATATATACCCCCAACATAAACAATATAAACCCCAAAAATCAAACTATAAAACCAATATCAAAACAATAATCCAAACTTGAGTCCTATAAGGCTTCCAGTTTGTAATCAAGCCACACTCAGGGGTCCTCTCACAAAACCCCAACTGAAGCAGTCTTAACTTCAATTTCAGTGTCAATAGTCCAGCACTCCTCAGAAACAGATTAAGCAGACAACATAAAGTGGTTTATTTTATTTATTCATTCTAGGATTACAAGTACCTTTGAGCACTAGGCAGCTCATTTACAAAGGTTCCACGTCAGTAGGGAGGGTTACATAGAGATACTGGGAAACAGACAAGTTATACAGAATAATTCAGAGCATGTAGTGTTTGCATTATAGTATAGAACAATTAGCTTCAATATATACACATCGAGCAAAAAATTGATCAGAGGCAGGGGGATAGAGAAGTAGACGAACAGCCAGGAGGGAGAGGAGCAGCCATGCAGCTTTGTCAAATTGCAATAACAAATAGAAGGGAGGAAGGAGACTAGAAAGGGGGGAGAGAGAGGGGAAGAGGGGTCATGAGTAGGTCAAGCGAGCTCTCACCTCCCCAGGCCAATAATACCAAACTCTTAATCTCAGACTCTACTCTCACTAAGGGTCTAAGAAATAAGAAACAGTAAAGAAAAAAGAAAATCTAAACCAGTGGGGTCTAGGCGATGTCCCCAGGAATATTATAAATTTCCACAGCGGTGTGTAGGTGAGGTGACCATCCAGGGTAACTCCAAGGTATTTGAAATGTTGAATTTGTTCAAGAGGGGCTCCTAGGTTATTTTTGACTGCCGGGGCATGTGACCTGTACTTATGGTGAGAGGATGAGAACAGCAAAAGTTTAGTTTTCTTGTAGTTTAGGACAAATTTGTGCGATTGAAACCATTTTTCAGCTTCCAGGAATCCAAACGGTAGGTTGTCTTCAAGCATTGAGGGATCTGAGTGGCTTGCAAAGATGACAGCATCATCTGCGTATTGCAGGGTCCCTAACTGACAGGCATATGATAAATTGTTCAGGAAGATGCTAAACAGGAGAGGAGACCTAGAATGGACCCCTTGGGTACACCTGATCTGACGACCTGCAGCTCCGAGACAATATTTGATATCTTCACCTGCTGTGACCTATCAGCAAGGTATCTTCTGAACCACTTCAGTGCATTAGGTGAGAGACCAATGGTTGCAAGTTGACCAAGGAGGAGTTGGTGATTAACCGTGTCAGAAGCCTTTGTTAGGTCTATAAAAGCTGCTCCTACCAGATTGCTTTGGTCGAAGGACTGTTGAATGAAGCTGGTAAATTCTAACAGAGCTGTGGTCGTGCTGTGTTTTTTTTCTAAAGCCATACTGTTGAGGGTATTGTAAGGATTAATTATCAAGGTAGTCCACAAGCTGGTTGGTTACTATATGTTCCAGTACCTTCGATAGTGGGGGAGGATTGATATTGGCCTATAGTTGCTATGCTGAGTATGATCACCAGATTTCTGCACTGGGGTGACCAGAGCAGTTTTCCATACTTCGGGGAACTGGGATAGGGTGTGGGATAGGTTAAGTATCTTGGTTATAGGCAGGAGAATGTCTTCTAGGGTAAGTGCAATGAGTCTGAGGTCAAGAGAGTCCCCACTATGTCTGGATTTCCCCAAAACTTTAGTTAGAAGTTTTCTGACCTGGGTGGCGGAAACCCGTTTGAAGTAGAACGGTGGGCCTTTTGTCCTCCGAGCACCTAGCTGTTGTTGTAGGAGCATCATCAAAGAGGTCTTTAGGAAGGACACCAGATAGATTAGTGAAGGTGGTATTAAAAGTATTTGCAGTTGAAAGTGTCTCAGTGATGGGATTGCCATCTAGGTTTAGCACTGTCAGAGAGACCTTCTGTTCTTTGCCAGTGATGTCTTTTATGTTTGACCAAAATTTCCTACTGTCACCCCAGGTGTTTGACAGCAGCTGTCTGTGGTGTTTTCCTTTTGCCTTCTGAGTTGCCCTTGTACAGGCATTTCTAGCTGCTTTATAAACCTGAAGATCTTGTTGCTTCCCGGATGTTTTAGCTAATTGCCATAGATGGTCCCATTGTTTCATACTATTTATGAGTTCTGGCATGATCCAAGAGTTAATTGTTCCACGGACCTTCATTTTTCTAAATGGGGGTGGATATCACAAGCCATGTTAAAGACCTTGATGAAGTGTTCCAGAACAGCATTAATGTCATCAACAGAGTCCAGAAAAGACCAGTCTTGGGACCGGAGTTGATGTTTCAAGAGATCCAGATGCCAACGCTTTAGCATTCGGTTGTAGATAGTTAGAGGTGGGTGTGTGTGGAATTTGTTAGATCAGCTACATTGATAGGGGAGTGGTCACTGATGGAGTCAGGGTGAACTTTTACATTGGAGATTCGATCAGGGTGATTTGATATAATCCAGTTAATGGTGGTGCTAGTTCCGGTTTTATAATTTATTCTGGTATGTGAACTGACGAGTTGAGTGAGGTGTAAGGACACTAAGGTGTCCTTTATTGCCCTTCTGGCTGATGACAGCCAGTTGAAGATAATCCAGAATACTGTGGAGACCAGGGGTAGGGTCCTTAGGTGGTATGTTGACAGACAGTACGGTGAGGGTTTTGTTGTGTGCCCCCCAGGAGCACTTTTACAGCTAGTGCCTGGGGAGGGCATCTGAGGTCCAACTGAGGCAAGGCCAGCCCTCTAATGGAATGTTTTAAGTATATAGCGCAACTGCCACCACACTTGGAAGATCTATCCAGTCTGAAAATTGTATATCTAGGCAAGGCAACTGCTGCATCCAGAATTTGAGAA
Organism: Neoceratodus forsteri; assembly: GCA_016271365.2. Classification (NCBI taxonomy): domain Eukaryota; kingdom Metazoa; phylum Chordata; order Ceratodontiformes; family Ceratodontidae; genus Neoceratodus; species Neoceratodus forsteri. The sequence continues at coordinate 767,013,943 of CM028132.1, forward strand.
CTGGGTAAGAGCAGTGTAGGAATAACATACAGATTTATGAACTATGAGAGCAGTGTGGCCTGGTGTTTAAACTGAGACCCTATTATGAAGAAGTGGCATTGTGGCATTAGCTACTGGAGCTCGCTTCAGAGTTAAAAGGGATATGCCCTTGTGGGTGGGCCCCCCATTATTCAGTACTATTTTGCTTTCTAATTTATGTTCCCAAAATACCAGCAGCCCAGCTGTGTTGCAATGTCTTGTTTCTAGTGGTGGGTTGCATTTTTACCCAGTTCTCAAACTGGGAGGACTGAAGCACAGACAGATTAAGTGACTTGCTCAAGGTCATGTACTGAGTAATGGCTCTGGTAGGATTTGAGCCTGCTATTCTGAGAAATGAATATTAACAAGCTGCAGTTTTAGCTATTTATTTATTCAAAACTGGTGAACTGGAAAGACACACTGTGCTGTGGCTCATTTCCATGGGGGAAGGGATACAGGATGAACGACATACAAATGACAGTGCGATTCAAGTACAGAAGTAACACAACAACAACAAAAAAAATATTGCCATAGAAATGTTAACCAAAATCAGCAGGCAGTGCACTGGGCAACAAGTTCGAATAAGAAAAAAAAAACAGAAAGCATTTCTGTCAGTGTAACACAGGTAGAGGCTCTTAGGGGAAACAGGAGCAGGTCAGGGGTGGAAGGAGATTGAGCTGGTGCCTGAAAGAGCGTGATGTGGTGGAGAAGCAGAGGGTGGAGCAGATCAGGGGTAGAAGGAGTTTGAGCTGGTGCCCGAAAGAGCCTGAGGTGGTAGAGAAGTGGAGGGAGGAGGGGAGCTGGTTCCAGAGAGTTGGAAAGTGGTAAGAGAAGGCGGACTGCCCAGCAGAGGAAAGGGAATGGGGAGAGGTTCTCTGGTCCCTGGAGCAGGCGTGACTGGGGAGAGGAGTGATGAGAGGTAGGAGTGGAGGGAACCAAACCAGTTTATTTATGTTCATGTAGCTTTCATGGTAAGAATTCCTTTTCTATAACCAGGATCATGAGATTCCTGGCCTGGAAGCTCTACTGCTTCCCAATGATTTTTTTTGCTTATTAACCATCTGTGGTGACTCTTCACAGCACTATATTGTTTCACTTAGACTAGGTCTAAACTTCGGAATAATTGTGGAAGTTGTTGAAATATGCATAAAGCAGCAGGTATTGTTTATTGTACAAAAAAATCATCACTTTTTTTTGTAATAATGTAGTTCTGGCAAAAAGCATCAATATGCTAATTTTTTATTTCATTTAATTCCTTTGCTGTTAGGTCATTGGGTTGTATAAGGACCTGTTGGCAGACTGGATGGACCATTGGTCTATTCTGACATCATCTTCTGTGTTTGTATATACCATGAACAATATGAAACATCCTGATGTGGTGCTGTGCTGTTTACCATCAAAAACCTGTACTAATACCATCCTAATACATGCACAGTAAGAATATAATTTGTATAGTCACATAAACTACACAAAACAGATTTTAAATTGCTAGTCTTGACCACCTTTATTGACTTGAATGATTAATAACTAACTCCTTAATAAAAGCTGTTACAAAAATATCTGAAATAATTACACTGATGACAAAACTAAGGATGTTGGGAAACTTTTATTGTTAAAAAAACGATATGATGATCTTTTCTGCTGACCAGTAAAGTTTGCTGTGAAATAAATTAGCTCAATTTTCAAAAGCTGACATGGGGCTTGCGTCAAGCCCTGTGTTAAAGCCATTTTTTTGCACAGCTGTGTCAAACTTTTCTACCACAACGGCACCTGATTTTCCATTGACAGGTGCGGTTGTGACAGTTTCCTCAGTTTACGGCAGCCTGCACCAAATATTTGGCACAAGCCCCATAAACACGGTCCCCAAAATGCCACAAGTTAGACAAAGGAAAGGCTGGTCTAACTTGCAGCATTTGGGGTATGGGATTCAAAATCCTGATCCCTGGATGGGGAGAATGCCACAAGCCCTGTGTGTCAAATGATCAGTACACCGTGGGCTTACGGCATTCTCGGGGACTTTGAAACTTGAGCCCAGTGTATTTAAGTTTCAGTTACCAAACTGCTGAATGATTAAATCTGCAATCACTAGTGTAGTTTTAAAATAAACTATTTTAACAACCTGATTACCATTCAATACATGTGTAATATCATTAGCATACTTTGGTGCACTTTCCTTAAGTTTAAGATGCATTGGGTTCCGTTGAATTTACTGCACTGTTTAATATGCATGCACTTGTTATGGTCTTCAGTTTTTTCATATTTCTACACTTTTTTGGGATGTATTACAGCTTCTGATTGGTGGCACTCACGTTTTTGATAGCTGAGAAAAGGGACTGGAGATAGCCAGGAGAAATATGCAAAAATGTGAGATGGTGGTATTGTCTGTGTATTACTGGATTTAACCAATTAAGCCTCTCACAGGCAGAGCAGTGATGTGCTAGAAGGGACAGTAATACTTATATGCAGAATTTGTTGTACTGTACAGTAAGCTTCTGAAATAATACAAATGTCTAAAAGACAGTCCCACCACAGACAATTATGGGCCATATCATTTTTCTTATGACCTATTTTTTTTTTGTAACAGCACAACATCAAAGCATTATTTTGTTCTGCAGCACCCTGTCATTGAGGCACAAGACAGGAAGCACAGGAAAACCAGGAGCAGTTTCAAAATTCACAAATAGCATTTTATTTTTCTCAATAATAGCAAAATAAAAAACAACTATTCAGCATAACTATTTACACAGGCAGTACAAACAGAAAACTAAGTCCTTCTTCTGAGGGTATCTCTTAATTGCTAGTTTCTGTCTCTAAGTGTCTCACTCTCCTTGTCTTTCTAGCAAAAGCATTGCTGCTCTTTTTATCAGGCTGTGGGAATGCTTTAAGAGAGCCTGCTTCTCACAGAATGTTCTTGTAAGTTTTGATGCAGGTGCAACAAAAAGAACATAGTGACCCAGAACTGACCACTTGTTTACAGCTGAACAGTGAAAACATTTAGTTTGGTCACAGTCATTGTTCAAATGAGTCAAGGAACCACACTTGTAACAACTCTTCAGTTGTCCGGCATAATATAAAATGCCTCTGTCCTGGCCAAAAAAGAAAGAACTTGGTAAATGTTGTATTCCAGACTCAGTTTGATTCAGTTGGACCCGAATGGTCACCCCCAGTCCAAAACCCATTCTCATCCATAATGGGTTTGGGATGATCGAAAATTGTACAATGTTTTTACAGCCAGAAGGTGATATTGTTAATGTTCACCTCCTCATTATGAAAAAGAAGTGCCACTGTCTTAATGGTAGGTTTTGTAATTGGGATGGCAATAAAATCTTTCCAGTTGTCAGAGTCTTCTATTTTAAAATATAAGCACCAGAATTTATCTAACAACATCATAGTACAAAAACTTACATCATAAATCTTATCCCCAGGGGCATGAATAAATGCATATACCTCCACTGGGGAAAACCCAACGAATATTTGATTAAAGTTTTCCCCACCCATAACCTGTCGGGGACTACTGGGGCTTTACCTTTATAGTGAAGTTGTACCAAAAATCTTCTCTTTGCTGCTTCAGCTGGTTTCTGAAAAAGACCAGCATAAGACTGTGAACCATGCTGTCCCACTCGTGGGTGCTCCCCTCCCCCATTCTGGAAACTCTGTAAAAGAGGTGGCCTGACTGTACCTGAATCAGAACCATCGTTGTCCATCAATAAATCCTCTTGGTCTATGGTTAAGTTAATTGCCTAGGCAGCATCAGAAAAGTTCCTTGACTGCACTGAACTTAGCATCAAAAAATCTGCTTGATGCGCGTCTGGCGGAGCTTCTAAACCCTCTCCCTCTCCTTCACCCTGCACAGCTGCAGCAGCCGATAATGGGGATTTAGATTTTGCTATAGCTGTGCTTCTTACCGGCATAGATGGCAATGTTTCAGTTTCATGCATAATCATACCCAACTGGTCTGACGATCCTGGAATCAGAATAAAAGGTTTGGGCACCCGTGTATCGTTTTGGAAAATCCATCCCGCTTTATGAAGCGCTCGTCAAGGAGTCCAGTCTGTAGATGTTCCACTAAAGTCCATCTCTGCTTCATCAGGCTGCTGGGACCCATTCTGCTCTCAGCTTTCATGGGACTCCCTGATACCTGATCCAGGTTCAAACCCACCAGTAGGTGCTTATTTCCTTCTTGCATAGGACTCGCTATTGATCTTTTTCTTTTTTTCCGTTCATCCTCTAGTTTTTGTTTATGAAGTTGGAAATCATCTGCAGCTGATCACATGTCCAATAAATATTTTTTCTTTTTTTCAAGTTCAAGCTGTAACATACATTCCTCTTCTGAACCAGTCACTTCTTCCATTTGCATAGCCAGTGTTTCAGGATCATTCTCATGCTGCAGAGCGTCTACTCCCGATTCCATCACCACTGTTGGTTCCAGTACTGTCTCAGGAGCCATTACTGCACAACCTTCCCCCACAACAGTCAGACCTGGACTGGAGTCCTCCATCTCTCCTGCCGCACTACAGAACCTCCTGCAGGAAAGAGCAGGGGAATTTCCGCAGTGTACTGGCCAAATTTCCCCCATTCACTAAAAACACCACCAACAGCTTAATCTGGTTCAATTTCAGTTGGTTACCATCTGTATCCTCCCCGGGCGCCACTGAAAAAGGGACTTCTAGTCTCAGTGGGCCTACCGGGTCAACAAAATTCAATAAATAAATAAATAAATAAAGATGGCCTTGGAAGTTTGGCATAAGAAAGGGGTATACCTTTTGGCACGCCTTTACAACCAAGAAACTTTCCTAACATACCAACAATTATCAGAAACATATAGCCTGCATACTGCTCACTTCTGCACTTACCTACAGATCTGCTCAAGACCGGTGGTAATGGTGGGGGGGTGGCACAGATACGCCCCCAACTGTCAGGCATATTCGATGGAAGACGTAGTTGTCAACAGACTTATTAGAGTCACCTTTAGACCTTTAACCATAGAAACATAGAAACATAGACTCTGACGGCAGATAAGGACCGCTAGGCCCATCTAGTCTGCCCATTTCCCTACCTACAGGATAGGCCGCAGATCCTAGTTAACCAACAGCCTAGTTCTTCCTACCCCCCACAAGAATTGCCTTATGTCTGTCCCATGCATTCTTGAATTCTCCCACAGTTTTAGACCCAACAACCTCCTCAGGAAGGCTGTTCCATGCATCCACTACCTTATCTGTGAAATAATACTTCCTCACATTGCCCCTGAACCGCCCTCCTTCTATCTTTAAAACCAAGTGCTATAGACTCCATCTGGGAGCCTAGCTAGATTCCCTCTCTTGCTGACGAGAAAACTGGGAAATGTCCCTCAATCCCCCGGTCCTCACTGGAGGAGATTGGAACACAATTTTTCAGAAGGGCATGCTGTGCTCAATCAATAATAGACTCCGAGCAGTGCATTATAACATCCTACACAGACTATACTTCACACCAGCACTAGCACATAAAATAGATCCTACAAAATCAGATCTGTGTCCTAAATGAAAGGCCGAGGGTGTTAGCCTTTTGGTGTGAGATTGATTCACTTCCTTCCAAGGCCCTGAAGGTTCCCTCCTCACTTAATACAGCATAAATGCTACTTGGCCTCCAAGTGGGGAGTGGGGGGCAGGGGCAGAGACTGAGGGAACTCCCTCAATGGTGTATGGGGGTTACAGTGGGTAAACTAGTGCTGGCCCAGAGCTGGTGTTAGGAATCTCCTCCTACAATAGCACACTGGATGAATGTCCTTCTTTAATGCATGAAGTTGGAGCACACACAATATTCTGCAAATGGCCAGCAGGAGAAATATCTCCGGCTTTGGGGTCCCCTTGAACGGGCCCTGGGGTCTTCTTGGTTTCCAGCTTTTTAGGAAAGTTACTGAGGGTATCAACACTGAGATGGATTGACCTTCCACAACATACCTCTTTTTGTGTCTATTCTTCTGTGGTTTTATATCACACTTGATGTATTGTACACTACTGTTTATGACTTTTGGTGTTGGTTGATCTATCTAGAGTTGAGGCAGCTTGTGCGATTGGCTCCAGTGTGGCGGTAGCCACCTATAATAGGGTGGTGTCCAAAGCACTGACTGCCATAACTTCAGTTCATATATGACCCCAGATCCTCTCACTTGAGATCCCTTGATTTGATGGGGATCACAAGTTGATGAAGATCAAGGGTCGGAAGTTGGATCGTTGCTGGCAGAAGACCCAACTTGAGGGTGACATACTTGTCCTGTGTGCCCACTACGGTGAGTACCAGGAGGCAGTCTCCCATAAGAAGGCAGAGTTCCTCTCCAGGGAGATTGCAGCAGGGAGGAACAGACCTGCTCAGCTTTTTCAGGTTGTGGATAGGCTTCTTCATCTGGTCTGTCTACAGCCGAAGACCTTTTTATCCACCTTGTACGAAGAGTTTACTCTGTTCTTCTCCGACAGGGTGTCATCCATCTGGTCAGGGATTCTGTCAGGGGGGCTTGCACCTCACAGTGGCTGGACTGGTGGGAGAAGAGGCTCTCTGCCTGTTTGGGAGGAGTTTAGGCCAGTGGAGGTGCCGGAAATGACTGGGGTGATCTTAGAGCTGAAGCACATATTTTGTGAACTAGACCCAGCCCCGATGCATTTCTTGATGGGATGCGCTGAGGCTGTTGGCCTGGTGTTCGCCAGGATTGCCAGGTGTTTGCTGGTGGAGGGGGTGTTCCCTGTGGCCTTGAAAGAGGCGCTGGTGAGACCCCTCTTTAAGAAACCTTCCCTCAACCCAGACATCCTGGCAAACTACCGTCCTATCTCCAACCTGCCTTTTTTGAGCAATGTTGTCGAGAAATTGGTGGCATATCAGCTTGAGGATCATCTTGTGTCCTATGACATCTATGAGCTACTTCAGTCAGGTTTTTGGGCTAGACATGCACAGAAACAGCACTAGTGAGGGTGCATGATGACCTACTCAAGGGTAGAGACAGAGGAGACAGGTCAGTTCTTGTACTCCTTGATCTCTCTCTTCAGCCTTCGACACCATGGATGACGTTGTGCTTCTTGATTGGCTCTGTGAGTTTTGTGGACTTGCCGGTGCTGTCATCAGATGGTTTTAAGTCCTACCTGTCAGATAGGGTGCAGCAGATAGAGATGGGGAATTTCTCCTCCTCTCCAATGCCTTTGTCATGTGGAGTGCCGCAAGGCTCAATCTTTTTTTTTTTTTTTTACATTTAGTGTGCTTTTTTCGGTGTGTACCTTGGCCATCGATGTCTGCCCTGGTCACGGACCCCCGCGCTCCCACCTCTGCCTATGCCTGTGCTCTTCCAGGCACCCCTGACTTTTCTTCCCAGAGGGTGGGGCTGTGGCACCGTCTCCCTACCAGTGCCGCAATACTAGTATCTGGTCAGGAGAGCTGGCTGCAGAGGCTACTTGAAGCCTGAGGGCAGAGCTTCATGGAGATGGCCAGGCACACATAGTTTTTCTTCCCTGTAGGGAGCGGCGGGACGTGCAATGACAGCCAGTATCTGCCCCACCCCTGAGTTCTTGAAGCCGTTGTTGCTGTGTGACAAACCCAGCCTCCGCTGGGTGTTGCTGCTGCTGCACCGGACACACACCCCACCCTCCCCCAGAGAAGGAGAACAGTCTAGGGATGCTCAATCCTTCTCCCCCCGGCTGACCCTCCAATGACCTAGGTCCATTCCTGAACCTGGGTCACTGGCATCGCAAGTGGAAATCCAACCGCTGCACAGACAGGCCGGCCGCAGGGCTCAATCTTGTCACTGATGCTGTTTGCAGTGTATATGCTGCCCCTGGGTGACATAATTTGACAATGCAGCATGGAGTTTCACTGCTATGCAGATGACACCCAGCTGTATTTGTCATTTGCTCCTGGAACATCTGTTGCCATTGATGTGCTTAATATCTGCCTGGCTAAAATCAATGACTGGATGGCTTCCTCCTGGCTGAGACTTAACTTGGATAAGACAGAGGCGCTAGTGGTTGAAATGGGTCACAGGCATGATGGGTTGCAGCCTAGAGCAGGCACACGGATTTTCCAGGGGTCTGCTCTGTTGGTTGCTTCCCTGGGAGTGCTTGATCTAGGTGTGATCCTGGACAGCAGGCTGACTTTTGAAGATCAGGTGTCGTCTGTTGTTAAGAGTGATTTCTACCACTTACGGAACATCGCCAGGATCAAGTCCCTCATTCTGCCCGAGGATCTGCCAACCCTAGTACATGCCTTTGTTACCTACAGGCTAGACTACCGCAATGCTCTTTACTTTGGGGTCACGGGAGGGACTCTCCACAGGCTGCAGCTGGTGCAGAACGCGGTGGTCCAGTTATTGATGGGCCTACACAGGACTTCTGGTGATTGAGCATTCAGTGTTTCTGGGCTGACCTTGTGGAACGAGCTTCCACCTGCAGTCGGGGAGGCCCCCTCGATCTGTGTTTTTAAGCAGAGACTTAAGGCTCACCTCTTCAACCAGGCATTTACTGAATAACGTCTTTCCAACCCTGGCTACACTACAGTTAATATTATAGTTAATTTTAATTATTGAATGCTGATTTTAATTTCCTGCTACTCCTGAGATGTATTTCTATGTACTTTATTATACTGTGTACGGTGCCCAAAGCCTAAGGAATTGGGCGCCTTAAAAATAAAATTGCCTTGCCTTGCCATTTGGAATATCCAACCACAACAAGAAGTTTATGCTAATGCACTCTATGCCTCTCCAAAACAAAACAAAATACAGTCCAGTCAGATATCCAAAGTAAACTATTTATTTCCAAATACGTATGAACATACGAATGTGCCAGCAGAAATAGACCACCCGGTCTACCTAAGTCTGCTCGAGTGTGCAGCTAGCACCCCTAGTTTGCAGCTGCCCCACCCCCTCCATTTGTCATCCCACCACCCCCACCTCCACCACCCTCACTCTCCCTGTTCCCTGTCTCATGCCTTTTGAAACTGTTCACAGATTTACATGATACCACCCATTCTGGTAGGGCATTCCATTTTGCTACCACCCTCTCTGTGAAATAGTGTCTCCTCATTTCCTTCCTAAATCTTTCCCCCTCTATTCTTAGTGCATGCCCGCTGGTGACCCTTCCCCTCCTTAACTAAAGACCCCATCTGCCCCATCTTTCTTGATTCCCCTCAGATACTTGAAAGTCTCTATTATGTCCCCCCTGTCCCTTCTATACTCCAGGGTTACATATTCAGCTCTCTCAGCCTGCTGTCATAGTCTGTCCCTTCCATTCCATATATCATCTTTGTTGCCCTCCTTTGCACGCCCTCCAGTAGCTTGATATTACGCTTTAGGTATGGCCTCCAAAACTGCACACAATACTCCAAATGTGGCCTTACCAGCGACCTGTAGAGGGGCAAGATCACCTCTCTTCGCCTGGACAGAAAAACTCTCGCTATGCACCCTAGCATTTTGTTTGCTTTTGCAGCCACTGTCCTGCACTGGGCAGTGTTGTCCATGGTCTCTGTTATCATTACCCCTAGGTCCTTCTCCTCCTCAGTGATCCCCAGCTTAACCCATCCCAGCCAGTATTCTCTCCTTGGGTTCTTCACCCCATAGTGCATAACCTTACACTTCTTTGCAATGAACCCCAGCTGCCACCTCTCTGACCACTCCTCTAGCTTGCTTAGGTTCCCCGAAGCTGCTTTCATCCCTCCTCTCCATTCACCTCTGCTCCGATTTTGGTGTCATCAGCGAACAGACTTATCTTGCTCACCACCCCATGTGCAATGTCAGATATGAAGAGCCCGAACAATACTGGCCCCAACACAGAGACCTGTGGCACCCCAGTTGTCACCGGCCTTGGAGTTGAGACCTCCCCTCTCACCACCACCTGTTGCAGCCTCCCACTCAGCCAGCTTGTAATCCAGTTCATCATTTTTGCCCCTACCGCTACACCAGTTAGCTTCCCCCCAAGCCGTCCATGAGGCACAGAATCGAAGGCATTGCTGAAGTCCAAGTAAAGAACATCCACTGCATGACCCTTATTCAGCTCACCTGTCACCCAGTCATAATATTGTATCAGGTTGGATTGACAAGACTTCCCTGAAACAAACCCATGCTGCCTCATATCCTGGAGGCCATTGTCCTCCAGGTACAACACCAGCCTTTCCTTTAGTATTGTCTCCATGAGTTTGTACACTATGGTGGTGAGACTTACCGGGCGATAATTACCCAGTTCATCCCTTGGTCTGCTCTTGTGTAATGGTACTACATGTGCCATCCTCCAGTCCAGTGGCACACATCCCGACTCCAGTGAGGTGCTGTACAGATCCACCAGAAACTCCGCCAACACCTCCGCCATCTCCCTCAGCACCCTGGGGTAGATACCATCTGGCCCTGGTGCCTTGTCTTCCTTCAGTGCCCTCAGTCCCTCCAGAACTCTACTTGCCTCAATTCATCCATCTGTTGCCTCCTCTCCCCCTGTCCCTCCCCTCCCAGCCCATGGTGGTAGCGGTCCCTCTTTTTCTTCCGCGAACACTGAGCAAAAGTATTCATTCAGTGCTTCTGTCTACTCCTCACCCTTTTCCGTCCAGTCCCCATCCCTTTTTATCCTCACTATTGTCTCCTTGCACTTCCTTTTCTCCCTGATGTATCTGAAAAAGTCGTTCTTCCCCTTGTTGATTCCCTGTGATAATCTCAGCTCACTCTGGGCCTTGGCTTCCCTCACTTTTCTGGTCACCTCCCTGGGCCGTCTTGCATACTCCTCCCTGTCCACTTCCTTCTCTGTCCTTCTATACCTCTGGTGCGCCTCTCATTTTGCTTTCACCACCTCCACTACCTCGCTGTTCAACCAGCATGGGTTTCTTGCTCTGCTCCTCTTACTCTGTGTCTTGGTGCAGGCTTCTGTTGCCTCTGTAATCTCTCTTTTAATAATATCCCATTTCTGCTCTGCATCCATCTCCTGCCTTATGCCCTCTAATATCCCTTTCAGTACTTCCTGCATCCTCCCAAAGTCTGCCCCCCCTGAAGTTTACTACCTGAGTAACTGATTTCTCTGGCTCCCCGCACACTGTGATATTAAACCACACCGTTTGGTGATTGCTGTCGGCTAGTGGGTCCTTCACCTTTATTTCCTTTACTGCCTCCCCATTCGACAACACCAGATCTAAAGTGTTCTTTAGCCTACTAGGCACACTAACCAACTCTGCCAGGAGACCCTCATGGACTGCGTCCAGGAGCACTTGCTCCCTAGCACTGGAGGTGACTGGAATGCTCCAGTCAACCCCCGGGCAAGTTGAAATCCCCCACGATGGCCACCTTCCCCTTTTCTACATACCTTTCTGATTTGTCCTGCTAATTCCCTGCAAGCTCCTCAGACTGGGACGATGGCCTGTATACCACCTCAAACCTCAGTTTCCTACCCCTTGAGTCAAGGAGCTGCAGCCAGATTGCCTCTGTTTTCCTTTCTTCCCCCTTGTCCCTTGTGCATTTGATCCAGTCCCTCACATAGACTGCCACCCCACCGCCCTTCCCTTCCCTACGGTCCTTCCTGTATACTTTGTATCCTGGGATTGCCAGATCCCAGTCCCGGTGCTCAGTTGCCCACATTTCTGTGACAGCTGCAACATCCACCCTCTACACTGCTAAGAGTGCCTGTATCTCAGCAGATTTGTTTCCTAAGCTTCTTGCATTCAGCGAGACCACCTTCCATCCTGCCCCCTTCCCTTCATTGGCCTCCATTTCCTTCCTTCTACTCCCTCCTTTTTTGGTCACCCCAAGTCCTTCCCTGCTAGCCTGGGGGGTAGGATCCACTCTATCAGATCCCAGCCTACCTGCTGTCCACTTGCCACCCACCCATCTAGTTTAAATCCACCTTTGTCACAGTATACTTCCCCAGTCTTTGCTTTAATACCTCCTTCCCCTCCACACTCAGGTGCAGACTATCCCTTGCAAACAGATTGTTATTATCCCAGGTACTGCCCCAGCCACCCACAGCCCCATATCCCTTAGTTTGACAGCATTCTACCAACCATGTGTTCAACTCCCTAATCCTCTCCTTTCTCACTGTGCTTGCGCAGGGTACTGGGAGCACTTTGGAGAATGCCACAGACTTCCCAGTCTCCTCACACAACATTCCCACTTCCTCAATCTTCTCCTTTGTTACCGCCACCATTTTCCCTGCTAGGTCATTTGTCCCCACGTACCACAATGTGTGGTTTCCTCCAACCCCTCCTTACGCACTTAGGATTGCCTGTCCTGCCTTGTCTACCTTTAATCCTGGTATGGACTCCACCCATATCTGACTGTGCCTCTCCCCCTTGCTGCCCCATCTGAACCCCTTGAGTATGGAGTCCCCCAACACTAGTACACCTCCCTCCTCTTTCCTTGTGCATGTCGCCATCTCCCCCCCCCAGTTCTCATTTCTGGGGCTACTCAAGATGGTGCTTTTACAGTGTGTCCCAGTGTCTTCCCCCCTGCCTTTCTCAATTGAGAATCCTCCCCCTCCTCCTGTTTGACTGCCAGCCTTCCACTCCCTCCTCACCTCTCCGAGTATTATCCCTCCCCCTGCCATGCCATATTCAGTGTCTCCACTAGTAATGCCCCTGTCTCCCTTCTCTTTGTGAGTACTATCCCTTGTGCAATCTCCTCCTGCATCCTCTTTCCCATGTGTTGCTAGTACAGCAAACATGTTCCCTCCTCCCTTTGCCTTATTGTGGGTTTCCTCCTCCCTTCTGCCTACTGCTGCTCCTCTTTTTTCTAGGTCCTACTAGAGTCCACCCTTCATCAACTGGCTTCCTGTCTACTGTGCCTCCTCCCCCTGACCTCTCCCTTGCCCCATGGTTTCTTCTCTGTGGTGCCCCCACAATACTCTCAGATGTCAGCCCTCCCACCAACACAATCCTCTCCTCCTCCCTCAACCTCCTCAGCTCCCTGCTAAGCCACTGAACCTCTTCCTCAGCCTCCTTAGCCTGTGGCATATTGGACACCCTCCCAGCTTCCACAGTATGATCACCTGCATTGCTGGCCCACTACCATTGCACCCTACAATCCTACTCATGGTTCACACTACCTATACAGCATCTCCACACCACTCTTCCTACAGCAAGTAGAATTAAATAATCCAAGCCCAGCATCTGACAGAAATTGTTATCCTAAATGCCCTTGCATGCAGCATAAGACAGTCAACTATAGTACTAACCGGAAACCACAATCCTACTCATAAGGACTATAGATCTACTGACACGTGTTGTATATGTATACGTTCTTAAGTCTTAGCTCATATGGCTGCTCCTTGTTTCCTCCTTCCTGGCCTGCTCTGAGGGCTCAGATCAGTTTGCAGCTCCCCAGGCTCCTCCCTCACAGCCTTCAAACCCAACCACCAGTGGTATTTCAGTATTTAAGAAGTCACTCCAGCCACAGAAACCTTTAAGCTAAATTCTACTTTAAGCTAAATTAAAAAGAAAACAAAACAATATCAAAACTTACTAAAATCCTCTGTACATTAACTCTGTCAACAGCAAGTAGAATTAACTAATCCTTCTCTCCTGTAGTTTAAAAAACAATGGCAAAACTTACAGAAATCTTCTCCACATCCAGCAAGCAGACTTAACCAATCCTTCTCCTCTGCAGTTTGATGGCTTAGTCAGAATTTAAAGGCTTTGTGGGTGGGTAAGTCTGGGCATGTCCTGTGCAGTCACCCCAGCCACAAGCAGGATGACTGGTACTGAGGCTCACAGAAAAAAACATAGAAACATAGAGGCTGATGGCAGATAAGGACCACAAGACCCATCCAGTCTGCCCATTTTTTCTACCTTATGAATGTGCCATAGGCCTGTACTCTGTCAATGGCCTATCTAGTCATACTCATCTGTATTGCTCCCTTATGCCTATCCCAAGCCTGTTTGAAGCTCTGCACTGTATTCCTATCCACCACTTCCTGAGGTAGGTTGCTCCATGCATCCACCGCCCTTTCTGTGAAAAGGAACTTCTTCACATTACCCCTTAATCGGCCTCCCTCTAATCTCATGATGTGTCCTCTTATCCTGCTATTTTTCTTATATTGAAACATGTTAGACACTTTCACCTTGTTAATGCCCTTAAGATGTTTTAATGATATGATCATATCACCTCTCTCCCTCTTTTTCTCTAGGGTATACATATTGAGTTCCATTATCTGTCCTCATATGTTTTCTGATACAGTCCCTGCACCATTTTGGTTGCCCTTCTCTGGACTGCCTCCATTTTGTTAATGTCCTTGTGCAGGTGCGTCCTCCAGTACTGCATGCAGTACTCCAAATGGGGCCTAACCAGTATGTTGTAAAGAGGAATTATTACCTTCCTCTTACAACTTGCGATACCCCTACTAATACACCCCAACATCCCTCTAGCCTTACCTACCGCTTTAGTGGTCTGCTTGTATGATTTCAGGTCATCTGTGATGATGATGATGATGATGATGATGATGATGATGATGATGATGATGCCATGGTCTCTTTCTTCTCTTGTGATTGCCAGCAACTCCCTTCCCAACCTATAGGTGGCTTCAGGGTTTCTCTTCCCTATGTACATGATGTTGCACTTCTTTGCGTTAAACCTCAGTTGCCACTCTTCCAACCATTTTGCCAGTTTATCCAGATCTCTTCTCATTCTGCCTTCCTCATCTGGATAATCTACTGTGTTGCAGATCTTGGTGTCATCTGCAAACAGACAAACCTTACCCTCCAGTCCATCTGCAATGTCACTGATGAAGATATTAAAGAGGACTGGCCCCAGGACTGATCCCTGAGGTACCCCACTTGTGACTTGCATCTCTTCTGACTGTATACTCTTTACCACCACTCTCTATTTTCTGCCTGCCAACTTGTTTGCCACCCAGCTGAACAACTTCTGATCCACCCCAAGCCTACCCAGCTTATTAATCAATCTTCTATGTGGAATAGTATCGAAAGCTTTGCTGAAGTCAAGGTAGGCGACATCAACTGCACCCCCTTGGTCCACCACTCTGGTTGCCCAGTCAAAGAAATCTATGAGATTAGTTTGACAGGACCTTCCTATTGTAAACCCATGCTGTCTTGGATCCTGTGCTCCTATGGATTCCAGGTGTTGCACTATCCTTTCCTTAGAGTGCCTCCATAATCTTGCCCACTACTGAGGTAAGACTGACTGGTCTGTAGTTCTCTGCCTCCTCCCTGCTACCACTCTTGTGGAGCGGGATCACATGAGCCCTTCTCCAGTCTTCTGGGACCTCTCCTGTGCTCAGAGACTCACTTAACAGTTCTGCTAATGGCTTTGCTAGTTCTGCCCTTAGCTCCTTTAGTACCCTGGTATGTATACCATCAAGTCCCATTGCCTTGTCCATACTGAGCTTAGCGAGCTCTTGTAGGACCCTTTCTTTTGTGAAGGGACTTGTGCACACCTCCCTTCCCACTGTGTCCATGGTGCTGAATGTGGGCCCTGCTCTACTTTCTCCTCAGTAAATACTGAGCAGAAGTATCTATTTAGGACATACACGCTCTCCCCAGTGCTTCGACTCACTGCTGAGTCTTCATCAGGATGAATATCAGCTTGTCCTAGGGATTTACTGGGCTGTCTTTAAATTAGCCCCTGTATTGTATCTGCTATATTTTGGAGCTTGCATTTTATTGTGAAGGCTTAAATGTGTATTTTTTTTTGTTGATGACTTTTTGAAATAAAATTTGCAAATAACATCTATCTGTCTAACTATCTCTCTGTCTGTCTGTCTATTTATCTATCTGTCTGTCTATCTCTTTACATACATGGGAATTTTTCCCCGTAGAAGCCATTATCATGTATTTTGCTGTATACCTCAGCAATAAAAGCAGCGCACCTACCAGTTACAGCTGTATACCTGTGAAATGAAAGCTGTATAGCATGAGAAAAAAATGTGTAAACAAACCCCCAATTAAACAGTGGAAAGCCAATTAACCCCTAATTAACAAACTACCAACCAATTAAACCATAAATTAACAAATCTACCAAACTAGGTTGCACATTCCCATGCTTAACACACCCTGTCAAAATATAATGCAAAAAATTATCTTACTGCAACAACACAAACAACTTCCCCATCCCCCTGTATTTCTTACCGAACACAAACAGCCACACCCCTTGATGCTTCAGTTCTCTACTTAGCTGCCAAACCTTGCATACTCTTGCCTACATGTCCCCTGATGCTCCAGCTTTCTCATCAGACACAAGACCACCATGCTTCTGATGCATCTCCCCACATGCCACTCTGCTCCTGGCCACGACATCCACCTGCCCTGAAAACAAACTATGTTCCTGATTGCAGGATCCCTAAACCCATGATGCCACATGCCACTCCTGATCTACAGACTGTATTGCTAATAAAAAGAGCTGCTCCAAAATGCTGACTTCAGCTGCAAACTTATGCATCTGGGGCATAGGAACCCAGAAGTTGAGTATAGGATGCAGGAGGTACTGTCAGTCACTAAGCAAAAAAGGGACTTTGGGGTTAGAATAAATGATTAATTCAAAGTGGCAGGGCAGTGTGACAATGCAGTGGGTAGGGCTACTGGGATGTTGGAGTGCATAGGGAGTGGTATCTCCAGCAGAAGGAAGGAGGTGGTGTTGCCACTATATCTCCCACTTGTGAGACACGGCTTGGAATATTGTGTCTAGTTCTGGATGTCATATCTCAGACATAGACAGAGTAGAGGCAGTCCAGATGAAGGCAACTAAAATGGTGCAGGGGTTACACCAAAAGCCCTATGAGAAAAAACTGAGGGATCTCAACATGTATACCTGGGAAGGGAGGAGAGTGAGAGGGGACATGATAGAGACCTACAAGTACCTCACAGGGGTGAACAGGGTGCAGGACGGGACTCTCTTTCAAATGAGAAAGAGCACCAGGACCAGGGGGCATGTGATGAAGCTGGGGGGGGGTAAGAGAAATGTGAGAAAGCACTACTTCACTGAAAGGGTGGTAGATGCCTAGAACAGACTGCCAGCAAAGTTAGTGGGGGCAAAAACAATTAGAGGCTTCAAGCATATGTGGGACAGACACAGGGGAATCTTGGTAGGGAAGCAGGGGGGAGGTAGCTGGAGATGAGGAGGGCCTATGATAATGATATAGGACAGGGACAAAATGGGCTGACTCAGTGAGCCAAGCAGTCCTTGCCTGCCAATGCTGACAAATTCTATGTTTCTAGAGGAAAATTTGTAAATAGGGAGGAAGTAGGGTCACTGGAGACCAGTTATGGTCTGCAGAGATGGTCTAGGCAGGAAACATCTGGGTAGACTAGGTGGCCAAGCAGTCCTTTTCTGCTGAAAAATTCCATGTTTCTATAAACTACAACACCACCAATGCACTAAGGGTCAACCAGCTGCAGACATGCCCCCTTGTATAGGGGAACCCTATACTTCAGAAATACACACGGGCTAAAATAGTGCCCAAACCCATAACACCACTACACCATGGAAACTCAGAGAACCAAAACACTAAAAAAACCTAAAAATTTATTTATTTATTAATTTCAAAAGGTTCACCAGGAAGTACATACTGAGCTGGCGACAGCTCATTTTTAGATGTGTCCGGGGGAGGGGAGGGGAAAAGAAGACAATGAGGAACACTAAGAACAATAATACAACAATAACACTAATAGAACTACTGGGTCATGTTTTTTTTTCATAGGGAAACACAGTTATAATTTTGCTGTTATAACCAGCTAGTTATAATGGCAAACACACTCCTGGTTTCCCTCGCTCCCCGCTTGCCCAAGCTGGCCGTCTTCCCACTGCTGCACCACCACCCTGACCGCCACACGTTCTCAGCGGTAAGTAACTTTTTTTTTTAATAACCAAAAACAACTGTAGCCGTGGATCCCCACAGTTCCAAGGTGCCTTACAAAAAAAAAATAAATAAATAAAACCAAACGAAAAGTCTCACCAGACACAGACCACACTTAAACCAGATGGGACTGTGGCTGAACAGGAAAGCAGTTTTATTTTGTATCATTTCTGTGGCGAAAAAGTGTGATCCAGCAATTACATAAAATAAAGGCTGAGGCCTATGGTGATGATATAGGACAGAGACAAAATGGGCCGACGGTGAGCCAAGCAGTCCTTATCTTCACTCGTGGGGTTTATGTGGCATCCCACACCTTGGGGGGGTGTAAAATCCTCATTATAAACTCCTACCCAGCCATTATTCTCTATATAATAATAGGTGAATAAGCATAACAAATAACAATTGTACAAAGACAAGGACTGCAAGAAGTACATAACATACAATAAAGTGCTGGAGGATAACATTTGCAAAAGTGCATAGGCAACACTGAGTTAAAGGGGGAGCAAAGGTTGTCAAATGGGGAGGGTCAAGAGGGAACTACACTAGTGTAGGTGTGGGGCAAAAGGGGCAGCAGAGGTAGGAGGGTGCTGGTAGCAGCCCAGGGACCAGTATCAGGGGCAACTGTAGGAGTGAATAGGGAAGTCATGGAGGAAGGAGGAGAGTGAGTGATTGGAAGAGGCTGAGAAGATGCTAAGGGAGAGAGAATCCCATAGTTTCAGGAAACAGAAGGAGAATGTAGCTTTCCCAGCATTGGATTTCCTTGAGGTGAGTACAAGAGAATAATAGCCAGAGTTGCAAAGGGGTAAGAAGTGGTGGGGGCAACGAAAAGAGGGTTACAAGGTAGGAGGGGAGGTTCCAAGCCAGGCAGCTGACTATTCTTCTGTAGTAAGATACCAGCAGGAGAAAAAGGAGCAAGAAAGCTGATAGTGGCTGTTGCGGTGTTCTTTTTGTTTTAAGCAGGAGACCAGTGTGTTTTTTTCGAGACCACCAGGGCACAAAGAGGTAGGACAAGGCAGTTATTCTCCTTAAGGTTGGAACTGACCTCCCAGCCACCCCTCCACCTGCCCACCTAGAGCCAGTTCCAATCTTGTAGGCAACAGGATTGATTGACAGCAGATACTTGCTGTGGGAACAGGAAGGGTGGGTTCAACAGAACAAGTCAGAGGTGGGGGAGTGGTAGCTCCAAGGGGGTGTGGGTAAACATGGAACCTGGGAGTTGTTAACCAGAAGTTAGAGGATTTGAACACTGCATCGGGGGTTTAGAAACTGAATTAGTGAGGCAAGGTTAGATAGTATATGCAGGTAGTAAAAGGGAAGAGGAGAGAAGGGAAGAGAGGCAAAAAAAAGAGGGGGAGTTGCTAACCTGTAGGTTCATTACTGTATTGTTGGAACTGGCAGAGGGAAGCAGGTAAGGTCAACATACAGGGTGTAACTATGATGGAAGTGGTGCCGTGCAGTGGCTGTGGGGTGGCAGTCTTCAGGGAGAACTTCTGGAGATGGTACTGCTGCCCCATCTGCAGGCACCTCTCTGGGCTGAGGGGGAAGGTTACCAGACTTAAAGCTGAGTTGACTTGGGTTAGGAGGACCAACTTCCCCACTCAGGGATGACCAAGTCCACTTCTGCTTCCTCAGAGGATGCCAGGAAGGATGAAAGGATGGACAACGGTGGGTTTGGGGAGAGTTAGGGTGGTGGAGCATAGGCTCATCCCAAAACCTATACCACTACAGAACTCCTACGCCACACTGGCAGGGTGGGACAGTCCCACAGAGACACCCAAAGTAGTGGTAGGGATGGATGTGGAGGTCTTCCAGGGTGGATACCTCAAGGGGGGGTAGCAGAGGACCCCAGAGGAGGAGGAGGAGGAAGCAACTCCTGGTGGGGGGGACTCCAAAGTCCAGGGATTGGAGTTGGGGGCAGGTAACGGGGTGGAGAGGAAGGTTAAGTGCCTGCTGGGAAGCACAGCTTGGAGAGATAGAGAGTGGATCCAGAGGATTGCTAGGGCGGCAGCACGGAGGTGGGAGCTGTATGGCATTGTCCATCTGGGGCCAAATGACCTGGCTGGGACAAGGCAGGGACAGGGAGAGTGCAAGAGGAATTCAGGGAGTTGGGGATGGGCCTTGGGCAGATAGTTAGCTCTGTGATCTTCCTGGAGGTGCTGCCTGTCCACAGCCAGGGGGGAGGCTAGGGATCTTCATACCAGGGACTTCAACACATGGCTGAGGAACTGATGCAGTGAGAAGGGTTTCAGCTTCATTGAGTGCTGAGGACCCACCTGGAGGGATGTGAGCCTGTACAAGGGTGATGGCCTGCATCCATCCAGGGAGGGGACCACTGCCCTTAGTGAGCAGTTTAAATGCTTCGTTGGCAAACATTTAAACTAGCCAAAAGGGGTGGTGAAAGGAAGCAGGAAGAATCAAACTGCCCACCCCCACAGGTAAATGTTGTCCACAGGGAGGACACTAAAGTTGGGAAATCATCAGCGGTAACTAAACTAAGAAAAGGTAGAATGGCAGAGTAAAAGAGAAAGGGGATTAAAGGCAGGGGGTAGTGAGGGAAGGCTTGTGGATAAAAGGGGGGATGACAGGAGGAGAAGTAGAAAAATATGGAAGGCCATGTGTGCAAATGCTCGCAGCCTGGGAAATAAAATCCTGGATCTGGTGGTCTTGATGGCAGAGGCTGACCTGGACATTGTTGGTATTACCGAGACATGGTACACTGGGAACCATGACTGGGATGTAGCTATACCAGGTTATACTCTTATTCAAGAAAGACAGGGAGGGTAAAAAGGGAGGGGGTAGCTCTTTACATCAGGGAGGGTATAAAAGCAACTGAGGTAACTGGATTGCAAGGGGTGGGGGAGGAGGCCCTTTGGGTCACCCTGGAGCTGGGCAGTGGCATCGTTGTTCTCACAGGTGTGTTCTACAGACCTCCATCACAAGGGGAAGAGTTGGAAAAGGGACTTTGAAACTATCCATAAGATAGCGACTAAAGGGGGAAGTGCTGCTGGTAGGTGACTTCAATCTGCCAGATGTTGATTGGAGCATCCCAGCCACAGCCTCAGCCAAGAGCAGGGACATACTGGACTCCCTGCAGGGGGTATGCCTCAGGCAGCTAGTGCTAGAGCCCACCCATGAGGGTGTGATTTTGGACCTGGTACTTACCAACGGGGACAGAATTGCAGATGTCATGGTTGGTGGACACCTGGGGTCTAGTGAGCATCGTGATCAAAGTTGGCGGTATGTCTCAAGAAAGCCCTAGCAAGGAGTGAGGACTGGGGGGAGTTGAGGAACAGTGCACCCATCTAAGAGGAGCCATAGTGGAAGCAACAAACCTTTACATTAGGAAAATAAACAAAGGCAAGAGAAAAAGAAAACCACTATGGTTCTCAAAGGAAGTGGCCAGGAAGATAAGAGCAAAAAAGTTGGCTTTGAGGAAGTATGAGGAAATACAGAAGAGGACAGGGTAGTGTAGCGGGATAGCAGAGGGAGGCAGGGAAGGCAGTCAGGAGTGCAAAGACACAAATGGAGGGAAAAATTAGCTCGGGCAGTAAAGAAACGGGGCAAGACATTTTATAGGTACTTTAGTGAAAGGAGAAAGACAAGGGGTGGGATTGTAAGACTTAAGGGGGAAGAAGGGGTGTGTGCAGAAGAGGACTTGGAAGAAGCAACAATCCTGAACAAATATTTTTGTTTGGTATTCACAGAAGAGGGGGAAGGTGAGGGACCACAATTAAGTGACAGGAGCAATAAGGGGACGGATGTGGACACCAGTCCATGTACAGAGGAGAGAGTTCTAAAGGAACTCGCACAACTGAAAGTGGACAAGGCAATGGGACCAGAATGGATGCATCCTAGAATATTAAAGGAGGTTAGGGAGGTGCTGGCAGCACCACTGGCAGCCCTGTTCAATGAATCACTGGAAGTGGGAGTGGTTCCAGATGACTGGAGCAGAGCTGATGTGGTCCCTCTACACAAAAGTGGGAGCAGGGAGGAGGCTGGAAACTATAGACCAGTCAGCCTGTCCTTGACAGTGGGGAAAATAAGTGAATCACTGTTAAAAGAAAGGATTGTGGAACATCTTGAATCCAGAGGAGCACAGGATCCAAAGCAGCATAGATTCACGGTGGGAAGGTCATGTCAAACAAATCTGATAGATTTCTTTGACAGGGTGACCAGGGAAGTGGATAAGGGGGGAGCGGTGGATGTGGCCTACCTGGACTTCAGCAAGGCCTTCGACACTGTTCCACATAAGAGGTTTGAAAACAAACTAGGCAGCCTGGGAATGGGTCCCAAGTTGGTAAACTGGGTTAGAAATTGGTTGAGGGATAGGACACAGAGGGTGGTGGTAAATGGAGCTCAATCCAAGGAAAGGAAGATGACCAGCAGGGTGCCACATGGATAAGTTCTGGGGCCAGTCCTATATAATGTCTTCATAAATGACACTGCGAAGGGATTGGAAGGAAAAGTATGCCTCTTTGCAGATGACACTAAGATCTGTAACAGGGTAGACACTCTAGGAGGGGTAGAAAAAATGAGGAGGGACCTAGGTAAACTGAAGGAATTGTCAAGAGTGTAGCAGCTAAGATTCAATGTCAAGAAGTGCAAAATCATGTATTTGGGGCACAGGAACCCAGGGGAGGCTTACATGATGGGGGGGATACTGACTGCCAGCAAACAGGAAAGGGAACTGGGGGTAATCATATCAGATGACCTAAAGGTGGCCAATGTGCCAAAGCTCTGGGGACAGCCATTGGGGTACTGGGGTGCATAGGGAAAGGTATCACCAGCAGAAGAAAGGAGGTGGTGATGCCACTGTACAAATCATTGGTGTGACCCCATCTCGATTACTGTGTCCAGTTCTGGAGGCTCCATCTCTGTAAGGACATAGACAGGGAAGAAGCAGTTCAGAGAAGGGCAACAAAAATGATGCAGGGCCTGCACCAAAAGACATATGAGGTGAGACTGGAGGACCTCAATACGTGTACCCTGGGGGAGATAGGGGAGATATGATACAGACCTTCAAATATCTCAAGGGCATTAATAAGGTACAGGAGGGTAGCATCTTTAAGAAGGAGATGTTCTAGAACAAGGGGTTGTGACATGAGGCTGGAAGGGGGAAGACTAAGGGGTAACTAGAGGAAGTATTTTTTCATGGAAAGGGGTTGTGGATGCATGTAACAGCCTCCCAGTGGAGGTGGTGGGAGCTAACTTGGTATGGGAATTCAAAAATGCATGGGACAGGCATAGGGGAACCCTAGCAATAGGAAAGAGAATAAAGCAAGCAGGATATCAAGTAGTGTTTGTGGTTTTTGCAGCAGGTAGGGAAAATGGGCAGACTGGGTGAGCCTAGCGGTCCTTATTTGCTGTCAGTTTCTATGTTTTCTAAGTTTGGGGTCAGTGTTTTGTGGATGGCATTCACATGCACTGAGAAACTGAGGTGCTGGTCCAGCTAGAGCTCAAGGTATTTGAATGAGGAGACATCCTCAACTGCTGCACCATCAAGGGTATGGAAGGAAGGAAAAGGGCTGAGTCTGACGAGCCTCTGCCTAGCGCCAAAGTCATATAGACAATTTTCATGATGTTTAGGGACAGCTGATTAGCCAGAAACCAGTACTGGATATTAATAAAGTCCAGTTGGAGCATAGCCACAAACTCAGAGGCAGAGGAGCTGGAGGCAGAGAGTACCATGTCATCTGCATATATATGGGTGGATACAGAGGAGCAGGCAGAGGGGAGGTCATTCAGGGAGATGGAAAAGAGTAATGGCCAAGGACGGACCTGTGGAAGATGCCTGTGCTAATAAGGAGTCTGGGGATATGGATTCTCTAAGATGAACAGCTTGAGACCTGCCCTCAGGGTAAGAGTGGAACCAACTAGGGGTGTGCAAATACCTTAATTTGAATATTCAGATGAATATTTGTATTCAGGTTGCCACATATTCGTAACTTGTTATTCGACCCCCCAGATAAGTGTTTTTTTTTTAAATACATTGTAACGCTGTCAAACTCCATCACTTCCTTCCCTTTTGAAGTACACTAGACAATTCTGCCATGAACACTCCCCAACTACCTTTCAGGGACTGAAAAAGGCAAAAAACTACTGCACTGTCTGTGGTCAGGTGACACACGGTCATCAATGATGACTCATCATAGATTGAGCAAAGGCCACAGATGAGGTGACATCTTGTGTCTTGCCTAGGGCTACTAAAATGGCACTGGCGTAAGTGCATTGTATGTCCACCCTGGACGAGAGGAGAGCAAGACGTGCCATGATAGAGACCTATACAAGTACCTCACTGGGTGAAGAGGGCACATAGGGGGAGTCTCTTTCAAATGAGAAAGTGCACAAGGTTGCAATGGTTGCATGTGATGAAGTTGAAGGGGAAAGTTCATCAAGACAGATGTGAAGAAATATTCATGGAAGGCTTGGTAGATGACTGACAGGAACTGCAGGCATAAGTGATGGCTCCGAAGACACTCTGGGGTTTCAAGCATGTGTGAGATAGGCATAGGGCTGGGTTGTATTTGAAAACAGGCAGGGAGGCAGCTGGGTTGCTTTAGGGTCTGCAGATGAGACTGATATTGCAGGGATAGACAATCTGGGCTGAGTGTGTGGGCCAAGCGGTCCTTTTCCGACAGATAATTAGTAACCTAAAGTACGCAATAGTAAGGTCAGTAAAACATGATACATTTTTTAAATGTTTCTAGTTTAACAGGGGCCTCATGGTGATCCTGCAGTTAATGCCAGGGAATTGAGACTCAGTTACCCTTTTAATTAAATATTTTACATGATAGAAAAAAAAGAAAGGGTGAGTCCAAAAAAAGTAACATTACACTTTCGTAACATTAGGCAGATTTAGAGCTGTACTGTAGTACCAGTTTTATGTGGGCAGATCATATTTGTAGCCAATTACTGATAAGTTTAGCTTAAGGAACACTAGCTGTTCAACATGTTGAGGGTCCAGCTTGGAACGGTGCGGCTCAAAAACATCACCAGCAGTGCTAAACATCCTCTCGGACGGCGCACTTGTAGGAGGGCAGCTTAGGTATTTTAAAGAAAGTTGTGCCAGGTGAGAAGAGGAGTTGATTTTCTGAACCCAGTAGCCCAGTGGATCAACATTAGATGGCTCAATTGATTCTGCAAAGTAGCCATTATGTAAATTTTCTACAGAGAGAGGCTGAGACTGTAAGTGTTTGTGTTGCTATTGATGCAATGATGTGCTGAGTAATGCCCAGTCACTTTCCTCTACACTGCCACTGTGCTGTCTTTCCCCATCTCCACCAGTATCATCCGATTCCAAACCACCACATGCCTGTCTGTCTTCCTCAGGAACCTGAACTGGATCATGTTCCTCCCCTTCTGAGTGTCGGATTGCCTGCATGGCACTATTTAACACTTCACTGAGCAACTGCACAAAATGAGTCACCCTGTGGGTGTCTATGGCTATATGAAGGATCTCGTATTTGAACCTAGGATCCAACATGGCAGCAAACACGTGATGGCAGGCATCTATGACTGTAGCAAACCTTGCATCAAGTTCTGCATTGAGATGATTAACAAGGTCGGTGATCTGTTGTGTACGGAGTGTGTTGTCAGCCAAAAACCATTGTAATGATCTTTTGACAATATGCACATCTGGGATAACCTGACTAAATAAGGCTGTGGAAGCACTTAGATCATGTGTACTCCTCTTAAATGGTGTTAGAACCTTCACCATGCCCTCAAGAACTAACTAATCATGATGTCCTAGGATCACTCCGATGTCTGCCTCCATAGACATTTTGTATAGTGCCCGCTTTTGCTCCAAGGATTGTGAAAGCATCATGTATGAAGAATTCCAATGAGTGCTAACATCTTGTATTACACATTGTTGAGACAGACCAAGGCATTCCTGAACTTCTTGTAATTTGTTAGTGGCTTTACAGAGTGATGGAAATGGCTGCAGATGGAACGGGCTGTGGATAATATGTTGTTGGTCCTAGTACTGCTACGCAGTGCATGAGTCACCACTAAATTTAGTGTGTGTGCAAAGCATCGAACACTCACAAAATGGCCATCATTGATGGCTTTCACCATGTTTGTGCCATTGTCAGTAACAAAAAGCCAGCTTTTAAATTGATGTTAACACTAGTCCAAGACTGCATCATGCCTTGCAGGAACATGGGAATATTATGTGCTCTGTGGGCTTCCTCCATGAGTTCAATTTTCAGCAAAGCTGACCAAATGAGACTACCAGATTGTGGGGGTGCCAAGAGTGAGCCACAACGTGATGCACTGGAAACAGCAGCAGCAGGGTGTTGAACACACCAGTGTGCCATTAAGGAGAGATAGGCATGCAGGGAGTTATCGCTAGTCCAGATATCTGATGTGCAGTGAAAAACACCACCAACAGCCTCTGCAAGCAGAACAGCAACAGCAGATCGCACACCATCATACAGTAGCTCGAGAAAATGTAGTACGAGATGGGATCAAATAGTGGGTGCAAATAGTTGAGAAGCCGTTGGAAGCCAGTATCTTCCACCACTGACAGGCTGGAGATCCAACACCATCATCTCAGCAATCAGCGGTGTGATTTGCTGTGCTGTTGGATGTGAGGCATGATACTTTGTTCGTGCAAGTAGAGCATTCATTATTGGAAGTGCCATGGGAGACATCGATGTGGACTGCTTCAACAACAGTGGTGTGCGAAGTGCTGATGACTGTCTCTGCCTCATAGTATCAGTGGAGTCAGAAGACACCACCAGAGTAGAGGCTGGACTCTGTGTCGGTGAGGGGGAAGGAGTGCTATGACTACTGGGTTGCTCTAAATCGGATCTGTCGTCGGTACCACCACTACTGCTAACTGTGCATTCCTGTGCACTGGAGGAGTTTAGTCTTGGTGTAACCAAGGGTCCCGATCCAGGCCTAGATGAGCTTCGATACACTTGAGGGTGCTTCAGCTTTAAGTGGTTCTGCAATGATGCAGTGGTTAAGTTAGAGAGTGATTTCCCTAGGCTTACAGTGGTGTTGCAAAAAAGAACAGACTGCATTCCTTGTGTCCTCCTTTAACACAGTGAAATGCAGCCACACAGCACTTTTAACACTGCAGTTACCAGTGATTCTGCTAGCACCACCTCCCCCAGTTGTTTTTACAAAAGATGTGCCTGTCTTGTCCTGATGTTCTTGCTCTGTGATCAATGCCCCGATGGTGCCATGCCAGTGCTACCATCACTTGGCTGTCCTTCAGGCTGTGATGGAGCCTGCCAAAAAAACATTAATGTTGCTTGTTTGGTCATCTTAGAGGGAGGGGGACCCTTACCCTTACTGCCACTTCTACTACCCTTGCTAGTAGTGCTACACCTTAAAGGCTGTATTGGCAGCCACCTTTTTTTTCTGCCCTCAAGTTACATAGCACACTCTGCCTCATCCTCAAAGTCACTCACATGTGCTTTGATGAAGAAGATGACGTGTCACTGGACAATTCATCATGTGGAGGGAAATTCTCAGAACCAGATGACTGGTCATCCTCTGCAACATTTTCAGGAGTGCTGAAAAGCAGGAGGCATAACTGTATCGACTATAGTGGTCATGCTGGTAATATGCACTGTGGCGGGGATGTGGTGATAGTGTTACAGTAGTGGCAGGTTTCATAGTGTCAGTAGTGGCTGGAGTGACAGTCACAATTGTAGGACTGGCTGTAGTAGTCATACTGCCCTTTGTTGTGGAACAGGAAGACAGGGTCTCTATAGTAGTTGTGGTTATGGTGGTGGTGGTAACAACAGATGTGATGGTACTGGTGAAAGATAGGGACACATTTGTGGTTGAGGTGGGAGTCGTGATCGTACTAGTGCGAGATGGGGACACATTGGTGGTTGTGATGGGAGTCGAGAACAGTGTCCTTCTGCTTGTGCTTCTTGTGTCACTTTGTCCTGTGCCAGCCACAGTACTACTGTTGCTGGAAAACATATGCTTGGAAGGGGTAAAGAATAATTTTAGGTGTCGAAGACGGGCTGACTGTTGCTCACATTCAGGTTCAGCATCACCAACCTGTTCCTCCATTGTAGATTTGCTTGGGCTGGACCAAGCATGTTTTTCCCCCACTCTACCTGTCATTTTCTTTGTCTATGCCAATAAGTTCTGTATGCGCTCAAGTACCTAATACTTCGTAAATGTACAAATGTTCTGCTTTATTGTAGTACAGAAGAATTATTGCAAGTAGCACCTGCTGCAGTACTGCTTTATTTTAGCACAGAAAAATTACTGCAAGCAGCAAGCATGCAGGGCTGGCGAGGGTGTGCACACACTGCAAGCATCACTACCTGGCCCTAAACCATGGGGGGTAGGAGTGCAGACTACTAAATGCCCTTTGAGACTGCTGGTGGCTACTGACTTTTGTGAATCCCCAGCCCAACCTCAGATTACACCACAAATAATTCTGACAGAGATTTCTACGGTAGAACTACTGCAATTCGCTTTTTTTAATTTGTAAATGCACACAAGTTCTACCATATTTCAGTATAAAAAAATGGTTGCAAGTAGCAATACTGCTTTATTTTCACACAGAAAAATGACTGCAAGCAGCACTCACGCAGGGCAGGCGAGGGTTTGCGCACACTGCAAGCATCGCTACCTAGCCCTAAACCATGGGGGGGTGGGAGTGCAGTCAGCTGACTGCCCTCCAAGACTGCTGGTGGCTACTGACTTTTGTGAAACCCCAGTACAACCTCAGACTACACCACAAGTATTTCTTACAGAAATTTCTATGGCAGAACTACTGCAATTCACTTTTTTTTAAAATTTGTAAATGCACACAAGTTTCGCTGTATTTCAGTACAAAAAAATGGTTGCAAGCAGCAATACTGCTTTATTTTCACACAGAATAATTACTGCAAGCAGCACGCACACAGGGCAAGTGATGGTGTTCGCACACTGCAGGCATCACTACCTAGCCCTAAACCGTGGGGGACAAGAGTGCAGTTGGCTGACTGCCCTCCGAGACTGGTGGCAGCTACTAACTTTCGTGAAACCCCAGCCCAACCTCAGATTACACCACAAATATTTCTTGCAGAGATTTCTATGGCAGAACTGCTGCACTTCACTTTTATTTTTTTTATTTGTAAATGCACACAAGGTCTGTTGTATTTCAGTACATAAAAATGGTTGCAAGCAGCCGTACTGCTTTATTTTAGCACAGAAAAATTACTACAAGCAGCATGCACGCAGGGCAGGTGAGGGTGTGCACACACTGCAAGCATTGCTACCCAGCCCT
Source organism: Neoceratodus forsteri (assembly GCA_016271365.2). NCBI lineage: Eukaryota > Metazoa > Chordata > Ceratodontiformes > Ceratodontidae > Neoceratodus > Neoceratodus forsteri. Next base: position 767,042,995 of record CM028132.1, read on the forward strand.
AAACCATGGGTGGGAGTGCAGTCAGTTGACTGCCCTCTGAGACTGCTGGTGGCTACTGACTTTCATAAAACCCCAGCCCAACCTCAGATTATACCACACACATTTCTTATAGAGATTTCTACGGCATAACCACTGCAATTCACTTTTTTATTTGTAAATGCACACAAGTTCTGCTGTATTTCAATGAAAAAAAAATGGTTCCAAGCAGCAATACTGCTTTATTTTCGCTGAAAGTGTACAGAAGCAGCAACACGCATGTAGGCCAGGCAAGGCTGTGCGCACACTACAAGCATCACTGCCTAGCCCTAAACCATGGAGGGTGGAAGTGCAATCAGCCGACAGCCCTCCAAGATTTCTGGCTAGGCTACTACTGAGTTTTGTGAAACCTGAGCCCCCTCCAAAGAAATACTTAGTATTTACACCACCAAATTAAGGACTTTTTTTTTTAAAATCAGTACAGTACAGTAGTCAAGGTAGAAGTTAGAACTACTGTAATTAAGGAGATAAACTGCAACTTAAGTCTTTCTGCAGCTCCTCCTGGCAAAATAAATCAGACAATTTCTCTGGGGAAAATACAAAAAGCCTCACACCACTATCAGCTCCTGAAATGAAGGTATATTTGTTTCTCACTGCAGCTCCTAGGGGGAAAAAAAATCACTACATTAGACGATTTATCCAGGAAAGAAAACCTCCCAGTACTCCCACTACTACTACTAGGCACTAAAGACACACAGTACAGAACAAAAAAATAAAGGTTTTGTGATGAAAATATTAGTTATTTGCAACTCCTAATTTCTGCTGACTCGGAGCTCTCTCTCCAGTCTCCACTACGATCTCTCCACCATTTATGAGAGGACCCTGAAATTAAGGCATACTAGTTTCTCTGCAGCTCCTAGCAAAACAAAATTAGTACATCAGATGATTTAGCCACAAAAACAAAACCCTCTCAGTGCTCCCACTAGTACTAGGCATTAAAGACACACGGTACAGAACAAAAAAATAAAGGTTTTGTAAAGAAAATATTAGTTTTTGCAACTCCTAATCTCTGCTGACACAGAGCTCTCTCCACTCTCCACTATGCAGCAATGTCAAACTGTCACGTGATCTAGCTTTGGCAAATGCTCAGCGATTGGCAAGCAGATCCTACGAGATCTTGAAATCCCACGGGAATGCCAAACTCTGAATATCGCCGAATAGCTGCAATATTCAGTATTCGGCTTCCAAATACCGTATTATTCATGGTATTCAGGATATCATATTCATTACTTGCACACCCCTAGAACCAACTGACTGAGAAGTCAGAGAGCCCTGCAGCCTTGGGTTGTCTAGGAAGATACCCCCTGTGTCGAAGGTTTTGACCAAGTTCACGAATATGGCAGAGGTGACAAATACTGATCCATGCCAGACAGAACTAAGTCAGTAAGCTGGAGGAGGGAGGTGGAGGTGAAGTGGGATTTCCAGAAGTCAGACTGGAAAAGGGTGATGGAGCAGAATGAATCAAGGAAAGGGGAGCTAAGATTGTACAAGGTGTTCTTGGATCTTAGATAGAGTGGAGAGCAGGGAGATAGGGTAGCAGTTGCCAGAAGAGGTGGAGTTACCCCTTCTGTGAAGGGAAATTACTTGGCCTGTTTTTAAGTGGCAGGGATGGAGGCAAAGGAGAAGGAGCAATTGAAAAGGGAGGTAATAGGTTGAGAAATGATAGGGATGGAGAGATGGGGGAGTTGGGGGGTCAAGACCATCAGGGACCACACCCTTGTGGACATTAAGATTCAAGAGGGTCTTAAAGGAAACAGTGGAATTGATAGGAGAAAAGGAGAAGGGGTGGTGTGGGGGTGGAAAGAGAGGAAAGGCTGAGGGGGGGGGAGGAGGATGGGAAAGATCAGGCACAGGAGTTGAAGAGTAAGTTGAAAACTGTGGATACTAAAGAGGGGCCAGAAATAGGAGCGTCACCCACTTTGAGGACTGGAGAAGGAGACTGGGTTGGGGGAGAAGAGAGTGTGGATAACCTTCCAGAACTTAGAGGGGTGATTAGGGTTATTCTGGAGTGTGGATGCAAAGTATTCAGACTTGGCAAGCCTGGTAGCTCCAGTACAGGCATTACAAGGGACCAGTACTTGATTATGTCAGCAGGGGAGCCAGAGGACTTGTGGGTCAGCCAGGCAAGGTCACGTGAACAGAGGCAGGCCAGCAACTTCCCTGAGATAGTGGGAGATGGGGACCTCAAACTCTGGCCTTGACAACAGCCAAACCCAGAAACCAACCTGACTACAAAGCTAAGGTAAAAATAACAACTATCCTAATGTATTATTTAAAACAAATTATGGGTAAATGTGGCATATCCTGAAATATACTCATCAAGGGGGACTATCCAGAAAATAAAAGAAAATAAAGCCACTCGCCTTTTCACCTTATTGTCTGATTAGCTCCCTAAATGGGTATATTTCCTTGTATGCCACATTTATCTATCATTTATTTTATATTTGAATATATCACATCTGAAAACCAGGACACATCTGGAACTAGCTGCTACAGCTTAGTATGCCTTTCCAGGTAAAATGTTTTAAACAAAGAAATAAATTATAGATTTTGTAGTCCGAAAAGGACCATAAGGCTCATCCAATCTGCCCTAAAGCTACCCACCCTATATGGAGGCAAAGGGCCTTATGTGGCCCCTAACTTCCTCCACCCACTCTGTGTGATTATTCCTTTTAATCATACCCATGTGCCCATCCCATGCATGCCTGAAACCCATCACCATCTCTTCCCTCACCACCTCCCTAAGGAACCTGTTCCATCTATCTACCACCCTTTCTGTGAAGAAAAGTTTCCTCACCTGCCTTTTGACACTTCCCCTACAACTTCACTGTGTTCCCTTTAGTAATCAAGTTTGTGCTCAACCTAAAAAGCTCCCCACACTCCACTCTGTTCATTCATAGGAGCTATTGAAAGGTCTCCATCATGCCCCCCCCAGGTTCTCTTGTTCTCTAAGGAGCACAGTACATGTTGAGGTCCTCCTGCCTTTCCTCATAGGGCTTCTCCTGATGCTCCTGACTCAATCTTGGATGTCCTCCTTGGCACAGCCTCCACCCTGTCAATGTCCTTTCCAAGGTGAGTGCTCCAGAAATGCACAAAGTACTCAAGGTGGGGGTGAAACAATGACTTGTATGGGGGAGTACAACCTCCCTCCTTCTGCTTGTTATCACTTCATGCTGACCATCATCCTATTTGCTCGCTGCACCACCCTTAACACTGGACACTACTTTCACAACATTGGTGATAAGAACCTTGAGGTTCCCTTCCTCTGAGGTTCTAGCCATGGCTTTCCTACTCGTGCTGCACTTGGCTGTGGTTTTATTTTGTGTCTGATGTGCATGACTTTGCACTTTTCTGCAACAAATTCAAGCTTCCAAATTTTGGACCACTTGTTTAGCCTCTAGGTCCCTCCTCATGGCCTCTACTCCTTCCACTGTGTCCACTTTACTGCAGACCTTGAAGTCATCTGCAAAAAGACAGACATTTCCTTCTAGTCCCACTCTTATGTCCCCTATGCATAGGATTGGACAGGGGTACAGATGGCCCACCTGCCAAGTGGATACAGGGGCCCACCTAGAAAGTCAATGGCAATGCCCAATGTAACACGTGCATATCAGAATTCTACTTAGATTTGATACTCTAGCTCTGTCTGCATCTTATATTTACATGCAATGCCCAAAATACTCCATTTGATTTGAAAATAGATGATAAATGCGAAGATTTTATCTAGAGTTTGAAAGTGGCCAGGTACCCAACTGAGAGGGGACCATCTGGAAATGTTCAGGTATCCAGGAAGGCCAGTCCAACTCTGCATATGCATATATTGAAAAGTACGGGGCCCAGTATCAATCCCTGGGGTACTCCACTTGTGACTCCCATTTCCCAGAGAATTCCGCATTTAGTACTACCCTCTGAATTCTGCTCCTTAACCAATTTTTAACCCATTGAGTTCTTTTGTCCCCCTACCCCTAGGCCCTTTAACTTCTGTAGTAAGCTCATGTTCAGCACTGTGTTGAAAGCCTTACTGTACTTACTTGCTATACTACATAGCATTCTGAACATAACAGCTCAAGATGTCCCCCTCCAGATACTGCTGGATGAAGCAGATCATGTTTCATGCCTATACCTACTCACACATGCATGCTGCTGTATCTGCTTAATGAACAAAGGGACAGCACAGCATATTTAGATGTCCTACGTAGATGTGGCGACAGTTACTGAGACCTGGGCTACAGCACACCACGACTGGGACCTCATGGTCCCAGGATACAAACTCCATAGATGGGATAGAGAGTTAGGCAAAGGGAGGTGGCAGCTTACATCAGAGAGAGAGCATAACATGCATGAGGGAAGAGAATGAACAGGGGAAGGTAGAAACACTGGATCCAACTACAAACTAACAGGGGGGAGGAAGATCAGGCTGGGGTGGTTCACAGACCTCCTAACCAGAATGAAGAAAGGGACAGAGAACTATGTTCACAGATGCTGAAAGCAGCAGGAAAAGGGAAGGTGGTAGTGGTGGGGGATATTAATCTACCCAAGGTGGACTGGGCTATACCGGCCACATCCTGTGCCAGAAGTCAAGAGATACTAAATGCAATACAGGGAGGGTTCATGACCCAGGGTGTTACTTAATCCACCAGGGATGGGGCAATCCTTGACCTGGTGCTCATCAATGGTGAGCATGTACAGGAGACAGAAGTCAAGGAACCTCTGTGTGGTAGTGATCACAGTACAGTGTGGTTCAGTTTGGATGTGGGCAGGAATAACATCCTCACCAAGACCAAAACACTGGATTTCAGGAGGGCTAATTTCAAGATGATGGGAGAGGTGCTAAGGTCACACCTAGTGGGCATTAAAGAGAACATGAGGGTGGACCAAATATGGGCCATCATGAGAGAGGAGACTCTAGCAGCCACAGTGGCTTGTATCAGGCTTAGAGGGAAGAAATCAGGGTCCAAATCACCCATCTGATTTAACTACAAGGTAGCCAGAGCAGTGTAGAAAAAGAGGGCATTCTAAAGAAAATTCAGGAGAATCCCAGGAGAATAAGATGCGGATGAGTACCTGAGGTTGGCCAGAGTGGCAAAAAGGGCATTATAGCATGCTAAGGTGCAGAAAGAGCTTCAAATAGCTGAAGAGATAAAGAAGGTGGAAAAGGCCTTCTTTTGTTATATAAGTGAAAAGAGGGACAAAAAGGATGGAATTGTTAGGCTGAGGAAAGGGGATGGATGGGTAGAGGAGGAAGTGAGCAAAGCGGAAGTATTGAATGAATACTTCTGCTCTGTCTTTACAAGGGAAAAGGAAGGGACAGTGCCACCCAGAAAGAGTGAAGGAGGGGCTGCTGGCACTGAAGGTGGACAAATCCCAAGGACCAACTAGCATACACTTAAGGGTGCTAATCCCTGGAGTCAGGCATGGTGCCACTGGACTGGAGAATGGCACATGTGGTGACTCTCCCCAAGAGTGGACCCAAGGATGACCCGTGGAATTATAGGCCAGTCAGTCTGACCTCAATAGTATGTGAACTCATGGAGATCATACTTAAGAAAAGGCTGGTGAGGTACATAGAAGAAAACGGTCTTCAGGACAAGAGGCAGCACAGGTATGAGACAGGCAGATTATGTCAAATGAACCTGATCAAATTCTTTGACTGGGTCACCAGATCAGTGGACAGAAGCCAGGTAGTGGACATCATATACCTGGACTACAGCAAGGCCTTTAAGTCTGTACCATATAGAAGGCTGATTGAGAAACTGGTGGATTTGGGGGTTGGGGGAGAAAATGGCAAGATAGGTAGGAATCTAGCTGAGGGGCAGAACCCAGAGAGTGGTGGTGCGGGGAGAGTTATCCTGCACCAAGAAGGTCACCAGCAGGGTTCCACAGGGATCTGTGCATGGGCCGGTGTTGTTCAATGTCTTCATAAGCAACATTGGGGAAGGCTTTAAGGGCAAGATGTGCATGTTTGCGGATGACACCAAACTCTGTGAAGGGTGGACAGAAAGGAAGGGATACAGAAACTGCAAGAGGACCTTGGTAAACTTGAGAGATGGTCAGGAATCTGATAACTTGGCTTTAATGCCAAAAAATGCAAAGTGATGTCCATCGGGGCCAGGAATCCTAGAATGGAGTATTACTGAGGGGGAGGCTAGCTACTTCAGAGAAAGAGAAGGATCTGAGTGTGGTCATTACTAGAGACTTGAAATACTCCATGCAATGCAGGAAGGCAGCTGCAAAGACAAACAGGTTGTTGGGGTATATAGCCAGAGGATTCAGTAGTAGGCAGAGTGAGGTTATTTTGCTCTTGTACAAGTCAATGGTGAGACCACATTTGGAATATGGGGTAAGGTATTGGCATCCATACCACAAGAGAGATATCAACTTGCTTAAGAGGGTCAAAAGGAGAGCAACCAAGATGATCATGGGTCAGCAGAATAGGTCCTTTGAAGAGAGGTTGGGAGCCCTAAGGATGTACTCCCTGGAAGAGAGAAGAGAGGAGGGATATGATAGAGACCTTCAAATACTTGAAGGGGATTAACAGAGAGGAAAGTGAAAGTCTCTTTAAATTGAGTGACAACAGAATCATGAGGGGGCACAGCTTGAAGTTGATGGGGGGAGGTTATGGAGGGATGTTAAGAAGCATTTTCTTATGGAGAGGGTGGTGACCACATGGAATGTGCTGCCAGAAGAGGTGGTCTCAATAAAGATGATGGGGAACTTTAAGAAGGCTTGGGACAAGCACAAGAGAACCCATAGGACCGTGGAGGGGTAGCAGGGAAGGAAGGGATGACATGGGAGGGGGGGTCAGGGTCATTGGCATAAGCCATGGACCCTGCATCATTAAACAAGCAGACTCAGCAGACCAAATGGCCTTCTGCTGGCTTTTTTCATATGCTGTTATGTTTGTATTTAACTCTGCATATCGACACACATATCTAAGCCATATTTCTACCTATTCAGCTATTAATCCCACACACACACACACACACACACACACACACACACACACACACACACACACACACCACCACCACAACTGCCAACCCCCCAAAACAAACACACACACACACACCATATCCTCCACCACTACCCTCAAAATAAAAATAATAGTCAGATTATGGCATAGAGAATGTTTCAACTACTTTTTTTTTTTATATTGAAAATTAATTTGCCAAGCACACACATGGCACAACAAGCCAATCAGGCCCCACCCACCAAAAACTGTTGAACAAAAAAATAAACTGTTTATTACGTTCATCTCCCACCATCCATGCAGCCGTAGCATTCCATATCATGTAAAATACCTGTAGCCATTTTTAAAGAGAAGTGCTACAATTAAATGTTATGGACTCTGACACTATGGAGAGGAGCACCAACAGTGGTTGAAACCTCTGGGACCTGGAGGACAACTAGCCTGCTTTTCTCCCCAAGGCGTAATAATCCTGGTATGATGTATACTACATTTGACCCTTTCTTTCACAATGAATTAAATACCGTACCCAGTTATGGTTGTCTCCAGGAGGAACTGATCCAATCTCAGCATAAAACAAATTCCATCATTCCTACTTGCACTGCATGCTTTGGAAGTTTGTTCCATAAGTTTACTACTCTACAATTAAAAAAAACTTCCTCCTAACATAACGTTACATTGTTTTCTATCTTAAGCAAAGGGGCGCCCTCTATTTCTGCCACCCTGCACAAACTGAAAAAGTTTTCTCCAGATCCACCAAGATTAATACCTCAAAAAAAATAAAATATTAAATTACACCTCTTCTTAACCATCTTTTTTTCCAAGGAACACATAACTACAGTAACTGTTTAAACACTACTCATTACCAAACCTCTCCATTCCCTTAATCATTTTAGTTGCTGTCTGCTGCATGGTCTCGATTGCTACAATATCCTTTTTTGTAACGTGGCAACTAGAATTGCACACAGTACTCCACGAGTGGTGTTACTTGCTCTAAAGAAGGGTGAAACCACATCACTGTCATATCATGTTATGCATGCCCTTTTAATGCAGCCAGCCATTCAATTTGCCTTACATACTGACTCTGCACATTACTGTGACAGCTTTGCCTTCCTATCCATAACTACCAGGTCTTTGCCATAGTCCATCACTGCTTGTTTTTTTTTTTTCTTAACTTAAAATAGTACCTCCAACTTGAATTGTTTCAACGTGAAGGATGTTACACATATGTACATTGACTTTTATTTGCCATTGGTTGGCCCAATCCCCTCATACATTTAACTTTCTTTGTAGACTGTCTTCCTCTTCTCTAGAATCTACCTCCCTCATTACTTTTGTGTCATCTGCAAATATAAATACCATATAGTACTTGAGACCCCTGGCTGTAACTCATCAATAAAAATATTGAGCAGTAAGGGTCCACTATACTGACCCCTAGGGAACTCTACTGGTGGCTTCCTTCGAGTCATGTTGTCCCATGCACTACTACCCACTAAGTGTTATTGCTTAAAGGGACACTGTCAACTCCCTTAAGCCTCAAAGTGTCCCTAGTTTAAAAAACACATTTTATGATTGTTCACATTCTGTACAGACGGTTGATACAGCTGGTAGTTTGATTCAGTTCCTTTTTTCTTTTAACAAGCGAAAAACTGACTGCCCACCATACTGGTGTTACCACATCAAAACATGTTTGTTTACATTTCTTGACCAACTCCTACGGCATCTTTTCTGGACTCAGGAATACCTCCAACACTATCTAGTCACTCATTATGCAGGGCGAGTAGAGGAGACTATTGTAACATGAGTGGCTGCACTGTTTGAGGGTATTTCAAATGTTCATGAAGTATGCTATAAGAGAAGCACAATGATTTGAAATAAAACAAGGCTAGGTATAGCTATACATCACCATGCATTTCAGTTCTAATAAGTAAGGAGGCAGATAAAACAACCAGCAACATCAATGAATTTTAGAGAAGCGATCAAAAACTGTTGATTAATATGTTGCAAAAAAGGTTGACAGTGTCCCTTTAACTGCAGCTCTCTATCCAATGGGCTATACTTCCTGCAATTCCAAATTTCCCCAACTTCACAAAGAGATGTTGCAAAGCAAAACGTTGCTGGTTAGGCTGGGGCAAAGTGGGCCACTTTTGCAGTACGCGAAACTCAGTGCAGTTTGTTTGATCCACCTCCAACTTTGCCTGGCAAACCTTTTAAGAAAGAAAATAAAAGAAATAAAGATAAACCTTCCCTCACTCTTGCAGCTCACTTACCACCCTCTTCTTGAGCCCTAACCATTAGAAATGACTCCCCCTTCCCTCAACCATTGTAGCACCCAATCTCTCCTCCCCCCAGCACTGGCAAAGTTAAGAAGACTCTAGTAGTAATACTAAATATGCCTATACACTTCTCTGACTTTTGCAGCAATCCCAATTACAACCTCTTCCCCCACCCCAACCCAGTTCAAGCCAGTGAGTAAACCCTTCACCTCCACCAGTGAGTCACCCAATTCTACCCTTCTCCCCCATGCCACCCTTGATGCTTAAAAAGGATACCAAGTTTGGCACACTGCAACAGTCATAGACTCTTTTGCCACTTTGGCCAGCTGCCATCTGAATGAATTGGATTTGCTGTTGTTATATTACAACTGGTCCACCAAGTTGAAGTTATTACATATGAACTCTTATAGCAATGCAGTAAAAAAAAAAGAAAAAAAAAAAAGAATACTATAATTCAATAATAAGAAATTTAGAGACATAACACACCTCGGACTATACATTTAGTACACATATTTCAGAGACAGAAAGCAATAAGTAATAACAACAAATCTTAGAGGTCCACTTCCTGATTGTAAAAAACAGTGACTTCGCGAGCATTCAGAGAATTGAAATTCACTTGTTGTTTAGCAGCCCAGCATATCCAGATCTCTTTTTCCACCTGTATACAGTATGTATGTAAATCCATGTTATATGGATGAGCTGGAAATTATGAACTCTCCAGTACCCTTACTATATTGAAAGATAGAACAACAGAACTGTGCTAACAAAAAAGGCTGACTGCACACATAAACAGTATAATGAACAACTGGGAAAAGCAGAGCATTGTTGCTACTCAGTTTTGACAAAGTGGGATACTGCCAAATCCATTCACATTTGCTCACTAGTTTGATTAGGCAGAAGTATGATGTACCTGCTGCTCAAACAGTTGCTGAGGAGCTCCATAGGTTATTTTATTCAAAACTGGCAAAGATTCAGGAGGATTACTTGAAATCTCCTCCTTCTGTGATTTAAATGGCTGCGTTACTTGCAGCTATTACTCTACAGAGTTTATTCCAGTTACAGTAGAGGAGATCGCTGATTTATTCCTGCGTTCAAGTAGTAAATCTCCCTTTAATGATCCAATTCTGACTTGTTGTTTTAAGAAATTTTTGGAGCATCTAATTTCTTTAGTGACTAAATTGAGTAATCATTCACTTGTGTCTGGATCAGTTCCATTTGCCCATCAAACAGGCAGTTATTACCCTTTTATTAAAGAAACCTTCTTTGGATCTCTAGTGCCAGACACATTATTGGCCTGCGGCTCAGCTGCCATTACTATTGACAGTCTTGGAGAGGGTTGACTGCAGCCCATGTTGCTGCTAGTCTGGAATCTAATTTCTTTTTTACAAAATCTCAGTCTTGTACAGAGAAATCACATGACACTGAATGGACATGAATAAGGTTTTCTGAATACCGCACAGTACAGCAGTGATGCAAGCAGGCAAAAGTAAATATGCTATCCTGTTAAGAGATAATTCCGCAGCCTTAGGCACAGTCATATGGTATTCTATTGCCATGTTTACATAAATTAGTTGGTCTAAATGCCAGTTTTACATTGGTTTTGTTTCTAACTGTTAAACATAAGAGCTTGTCTAAATAATATACACATGCTTCCTTGATCAAGTAAAGCGAATGTATACCTTCAGATCTAAAATCTAATGTGTAAGCCCACCCTACTCAAACTCTTTAATCACCAAATAAGGGCAGCCAGGTTTGATGATTTTAATTTTATTTTAGTAATGCTCCATACATAGGCTTGACAGTGCTATTTCATAAAGCCTGGGTTCCCTTTTTAAAGACAAGCTTCACCAGTTCCCATTCAGAAAACTGCAGAAATGACATCTGACGATGTTGTGATATAATACAGAGTGCCCAGACTTCCTGAAAATGAGTTTGCCATTGCCATGCACTCAGTAATCCTACACCTGACCCCACTTTGTCTCTTGACTGCACACTTTGTGAGCAGCTGGGCAGCGTCAGGCTGTCAGCTGGCACACGCTGCCCACTGCCCAGATCCCACTACAGTGGAGCAGCTCAGCATTACACATGGACAGACTGCTTCAGGAGGAACTTGAGCAACCTGGGGGAACAGGAAAACTGGCAAAAGGGAATAATCTTTTTTTATTCTAAATTTTTTATTGGCTATCACAAAGGTACAAACTAGCAGTGGTGAGGCACTGGCAGGCTACCAACTACTATACACTTGCTGCCCAATGACCAGGTTATGCTGCAACTGCACAACTCAGGATAGCACGCGCACACACACACACACACACACACACACCTTCAGAACTCAGGAAGAATTTCAGAAACATGGGAGAATGTGAAGTCTAGTAGAAGAAAAAACAGTAATTTTATTTTACATTTTTTATAGGATGCCACAAAGGTGCCAGCTAGCAGTGGTTGGGCATCGGCAGGCTGCTAACTGGCACACACTTGCTGCCCACTGCCCAGTACCTCCCTAATCACAGGATTCCGGGGCCTCAGTTACTCTGTCTATGCAGGCTGTGCTAGTTCTGCAATGCAAGCACTGAAAAAAATTTCTATCCAGTCTGACAAAAAACCAAAAAATGTGTGCTGGTTTGGCAACTGAACACTGGCACACTGCCACCGCATGCCCTATCTGCCCATTGCCCAAGCACACTCCAGTTCCTCTTCTCCAATTCACATCTGACAAGCCCCTGGTTCCAGAGGCCTGCTGCATTACTACATGCTGCTCCACCTGAGGTGTAACTTTCTTTTATCCTTCTTTTTCCTACTAAAAAAAAAAATATACTCCCTTCAGCAGCCCAGCTGTCTCTTCTTTTGGTGTACAAACTATTTCTTAAGGTTTTACCATTTTTGAAGAATTACCTATTTATTCTAACTAGAATTGATCAAAGATCTGCCTGAGCTACCTAACAGCCTGATGACAAGTGTGTGAGGAATCTTTCATACTGGCTTACATTTTATTTTTTTACTTTGTTTATCTCCAGCTGCCAGAGAACTCTCTCAGGCATGCCCTGCACCTACCACTGCTTTACCACCCTGCCTGAAGCTTGGACTGCTCTGGGAAATCAGGGACAGATACCCTCTCCTCAGCCTGGCCCAGCAGACCCCCCCAGCTCTGAGCCCCCTGATGCAGGGCCACCATCCACCCTGGCACTCTCTCTATAATCCAGTGCACTGGACCTGAAGCTGGGTGAGGAACTGGGAGAGCTAGAGTGCCGAGCCCAATGGTGGGTGTTTGGCATGGGGCTTTAGGGCTGCTGTCACCCTGTCACCTATTTCTGGAGCCGGGGCTTTTCTTCTTGTGGTTTCCCCTGGAGTGCAGATGTTAAATGACGTCTGCACACTTTGCCTGCTGACGTCCACCGCCACTCCACCCCAGAACTGCACCACTCCATGTAAGTCACCCAGTCTCCACCAGGCACCACTAAGGAGTGATGAGCACCTGCAACCTACACCAGGAGAAGAGAGCAGTCCTCCAGATACTCAATCCTCTCCCTCCCTTGCCAACAACCAGCGGCCCGAGTCCGTTCCCAATCTCAGGTCACCGGCGTGGCATGAGGAGTAGCATCCAGTGCCTCAACCCTCAATGGCACCAGGCCGGCATGGCTTACATTGTTGAGCTTGAGTCTAACCAAAAGTCTCCCTATTTGCTCCAAATGCTTGACACAGTCTGGAATAATCAAGCACATGAAGTTTGTGGTGTTCAATTTTTTGGTAGAATCAAAAGTCCCATCTGCCCACTGCCAAAGGACACTCCAGTCCCTCCCCTTCCAGTTCCTTCTAGGCAACCCCTGATCCAGGTGTCCTTCTGCTAAGCAATAAACTGCTCAATCCGAGGTTTAACTTTCTCTTTCTTCCCTTATTTATCCTCATAAGAAAAGAACTACTATTGCCCCTTCAGCAACCCTGCTGTTTCTCCTTTTGGAATAAGAACCTTAAGATTTGGCCTTTTTTGAAGAATTTCCTAGTTATTCTAACTAGAATTTGATTGGAGGCAGTTTAGCGCAGTGGCTTAAGGCTCTGAGCTGCAAATCTGGTGACATCCAGCAGACCAGACCGGGGCTTGAATCCCACAGCCCCCACTTGCATACTGTGTGACCCTGAGCAAGTCACTTAACTTCCTTGTGCTCCCAGATCACACCTGGAAAAAAGCTTCGGCTTAGTGTGCCTTTCCTGGTTAAACAATTTCCCCTGGAGCCCTGCCTGCACTACCTAACAGCCTGATGACTAGCCTAAAAAGTTTTCATGTTGGCTTATGTTGTCTAGCTAAGTCTAGCACCAAAATGATGCAATGACTCACTCACACTCCACCTAGTTAATTATTTCAGACTGGTTCACCTGATCCACATCTTTCAGACCAAGGTGAACCAGTCAACCCAAATGTCCACCTATTTGTTCCAATGGTTTGCCACAGTCCTACAAAATTGAGCACCTAAAGTTTGAACTGTTCAGATTTTTTTGTCGAACCAAACTTACAGCCCTCCAGTAAATTCTTTGCACCTCCATGTGAGCACACAAAAATTAAATGTAAAGGGTTTAGTTAGTGCGTCTACCAGGAGAGAGCATATATTTGCACAAATCCCTTATTTTGAATCTTAGGAAATGAAAAAGAATTTAGGGGTGGAACTTGCTCAACAAGAGAAACTTAGGTTAGCAATTGTTAGGATTTGTATGAATGCTCCAAATGCACAAATCAAGTAGCTAAGGGAAATCTTTGTTACAAAGGGTGAACGAATCTCAATATCAATGTGAGAGCTAGATTCCAAGTATCACTTCAGAAAATTATAAGACGACAGTATGGGGAATTCCAAACACTGAAAAAGTAAGCATTTTTACCCCAAAGGAGTCAGTCAGTTGTCATCCATGTGTATGGTACAATACTTCTTGCCATTTGTAGGCTGCTACTGGGCAGTGCACTTAGCACTGGTGGAAAAAGTGCCTTGAAAATAAGGTGACAAGACAATAGAACATGCAACACAAGTACCAAGACAACAACTACTTCAGTATAAACAAAAGACAGCTACAGACAGAATACCCTTAGTAGTCACATATCATCCAGACTTTGAACTTCTGCGTAAGATTATTAAAGACCTCCACCCAATATTCTGTGAGGAAGAGACCTTTAATTGTATTTTTAAGGAACTACCATTACTATATTTTAAACAACCACCAAATTTAGCCAGACTGATTATTAGGAGCAAGCTTTCGACAGAACAGAATACCATGACATTAAGGCCCTGTCCACACTACACCAGAAAACACTGTAATGTTATTAAAATGTTACAGACCTAAACCGTTATGGTGTGTCCACACAATGCATTCAAACCTGTGCACAATGGTACAGCCCGTCCACACTGCACATGGGTCAGAAACTGTGCCCAACCCGTGTGGAGCTGGGCACATCCCATGATGCAGTACTGGGCAGTGCACCATTCCTGTCCCCAGGATACCCTCCCCAGCATGATGTCCATACCGAGGGTGCAACTGCTGCAGTGATGATCTCTGGCAGCTGAACATCCAGCACTGCTGTCCCGTGGGCTGCTCTGGTCACAGCCCCCCCTGCATCAGGCACCACAACATGCTGCCACGGTACGTCATGCACATAAGACGTTATCCCTATGTGCAGGCATGGAATGGTCTGGTGCCCTTACCTGGTGTGGGGCCCATCTGTACAGTTCTGCTGCTGCTGCGCCACCACCACACTCCCTGAAATGTGTCACGATCCACACTGCTCCCCATGTCCAGTCACCTCTGTATTTCTCTCCCATGTTGGGGGCTGGGTGCTGGCAGCATGGATCCACTGCCCAGCATTATGGGATACTGGCAGACCAGTGGGGACTGGAGGCTACATAGCCATCTGTTTACACGGCGCTGTGTAACGATACAGCACTGCGACTGTTACAGAAACCGTTGTTGAAACCACCTACTGACAGGTTTCCACAACGGTTTCAAAAATGCCTTCTGTAATGTTACCAGTGTAAATGCTAGCCGTTATGGTAATGTTATAGGCACTCTGTAATGTTACAGAGGGTGTTTTCAGGTGTAGTGTGGACAGGGCCTAAATGGCACATGACCCTGCAATCAATGCACCTGTAAGACTTGTGAGCTCATTTCCACTTCGGACTGTGTGGTTACATCACAAAACAGACACTTCAAGGTACATGGGAGTTATACATGTGCATCACAACATGTTGTTTATTTCATTCAATGCAAGAGATGTCCACAAACAGGTTATGTTGGAGAGACAAGCCAACAGCTCTGCACTAGGATGAACTCGCACAGACGTACTATTAAAACAAAGGAGACTGAGAAACCAGTGGGGCACCACTTCTCCCAGCCTGACCACTCAATTTCAGATATGTCAGTGATGGTTTTAAGAGGAAATCTCAAAAGCACACAACAGAGACGAGGTTTTGAGATTAAACTTATTTTACATCTCAATATTGTAGCAGATGGGATGATCATAGATCTGGGTTTCATGGGACATTACAGAATTAAACATCCACAGACCTCCTCTTCTTCGGACTGACATATTACAGGACTTTAGCACGTGTGTGGTGTGTGTGTGTGTGTGTGTGGTATGTGGGGGGGTTGGGGGTATGGCAATATGTGAATATGGCAGGTGTGGGGCTTGCTGTCACATTGAGGTAGGCTTCTGTTTAGATACATGGAGTCACAGTGTGTTATTACTCTTACTTCACACTTATAATAAATATTAATTCCTCTTTACCATTTACCTTCACCCGGGAGTGGGGGTTGATTCCATTGCACAATATTTAGATTCGCTATCCAGTTATTATACATACAGTAGTGTTATAGACTGTCACATTTTTTTAACTCTGAATATACTGGGGTGCGAGATCTCATTTGCATGGGGGTCCGTGACAGATCTGTTTACATTAGGCTAATGTTGTAGTGATTTGTGGAAATGTAGGTTTGTTATAATTCTTGTCTTACACACATACTTTATATTTACTTCTAGTTACCTTACCCAGAGGAGGGCTGAAGTTTTATTTCATTGTGGTTCTATCCAGAATGCTGGGAGATGTTACTGAACAGATAGGAGTAAGGCTAAACAGTGTCACATTTTTACTCTGTAGGTATTAGGAAACATGATCCATTTTACTTGGGATTTCATGACAAGTTGAATTCCTTTGGGTAACAATTGCAGTGATTGATGTGAATGATGGTGCATTAGGAGTGTGTGTGTGTGTGTGTGTGTGTGTGTGTGTGTGTGTGTGTGTGTGTTTGTGTATATCTCCTTAAAACTAGTTATCCCCCCCACACACACGTTATGGGGATGTGGGATGGGGCAGGGTGTGTTGTGTGTGTGGAGGGGAGGAGAGAATTTAATTTTTATCTCTTATTCTGATTCCTTAGACATTTTCGGTACATCAGGTTGTTATACACTGAGAATGTATTGGCATCAGTACATATCAGGCTACATGGTCTTAATTCCTTGCTGGCCCTTGACAAGAGTTTTTTGTTTGACACTTATGCTGCCAATTTATATTTATATTATCATTTATAAAGTCCTGTTACTACTCTATAGGCTTTTGAAGTGTATGGGGCATAATATCTAGCTGGAGAGTATAGCTGGGTAATGGGTCCAGCTAAGTTTTACATATCATATGGTGTGTAACTACTGATCTTTTTAAGAAAGCTTTACTGGTTATTCTTTGTTTGTAATACATACATTGATCCTGCTTGTAGTCCTACGACAATCTTAGTATGTCTTTAATCCGGGTGGGGTTGTTTTTCAGTAATTGCATTCCTATACACATTGTGAAACTCATAATTTGATTTAAGAGCCATCTGCTCAAGTAGTTGTCATCTCATGTCAATTTAATTTATATGCAGTAGAGGTCTTTGTATGTCGTTTGCACTAAGCACCTTTGACCCTGAGACCTTCCCAGCTTAAGGTGACATGGTACTGTTAAACTTCTCTGACATCATCTTCTGTGTTTTTTTTTAATGAGTATTTTAAACCAATGGGGATTTTTTCTGATTTTTTTCTGCATGATCTGGGTGTTAAAAGGATTGTTTTTTTTAAGTAGCTGTCATTACGCTTCTGACAAAGGACTTGTTGGTCCGAAAACTAGAACACTTTGTTCTTGTTGTTACATCTATGTTGGTTCATTAAAAGGTATCAAATCATTTACTTCTGGATTTGAAAATGAGCATCAGTGAATATAATTCCTCTATGAAATACACAGATCACACATCCTCTGTAGATATTTATTTCTTTACAGCAGGATACAGTTTTACCACCCACATGTTTTGTGGATTGGAGTTGGTGCCACAACCTTTCAGAGGTGGGGAATAAAATAAACAGCTTGAAAAGAGACATTTTTTTATACATATGCTGGGTACTTTACACAAGAATATTAGAATGAATTAGGAAGATAACTCACCAGAATGCTGGTAGGAATTTTGAAGTGTATGTATTTCCGGAAGAAAAAGAGGAGGAGAAAGAGGAGGAGCAGGAGGAGGAGAAGAAGAAGAAGAATTTTCTTTCTTCCTTTAACTATATTACTAAACCTTTCACCCTTCTCTTTAAATGGACTTCCCCCTGTCAGCTTGAAAATGCCAATATACCATTTATTTTTCTTTCACACCTTTTTAATTGTAGTATAGTTAAGAGTGTTTTGTATCTCTTTTGATCCACACTAATGGGAGTATATTTTGGGAGTACAAGGGGGGTGATATCAGGCAGCAGGAGCACTGCATGCTTCTGGAAACATTTTACTTTCCCACCACTAATGGGCTGCAGTTGTGACAATGTAGTGCATTACTGCTGACAGCATGCCTAGCAACCAATTATAGTGTATGGTAGAACGCTGTTGAGCATGGAAATCCATGCTCCCAACAGCGTTGTTGTGCTTGCCTCAGTGCGTTACTATCTTGTTGTGCTGCACCGAGTACGTCACCGGTGCAGCACAACAAGATTGAATGCATTCCCGCATGTGCAATTGAGCTGCCCATGGCAATGCAGAAGTTGCTGCGCTGCTACACATCCCAAAGTAAGCCTTATTTTGAGAGGTAGACTTGTTTGGGGGATCACGGTGCTGATTATGCTTGCCCATACACTATAAGATATATGTGTGTATATATATATATATATATATATATATATATATATATATGTATATGTGTATATATATATATATATATATATATAATATATATATATACACATATGTAAAATATAAATATAGTGCATTACTGCTGACAGTATGCCTAGCAACCAATTGATGCACACCACTGCAGGAGCTGTAAAGTGTGTGTGTCTGTGTGTGTGTAGTAGTAGTCTTACAATGTCAGTATGCACATGGGGCAAGGGATGCTGACTATGCATCTGGTCACCCCATACAAACTGATCACGTTTCTCACCTGTACTCCTTAGGCATGAAGTGTTATACACATGTACAAAAACTGATTGACTCCTTTAGGGTAAATGTTTTAGTGTCTGGATTTCCCCATGCCGTCATCTCATAATTTTATTCAGAGATACTTGCAATCTGTTTTTCTTTAATTTGTACTTTTTCCTTACTATCCCCCTGGCTCCACTGTCCCTGACTACAACCTCCTGCTTTTAGCCACTTGGCTCCCCCTCCAAGACATGACTGGATGGGAGATCCCTGCTCCAGAGACCCTATGGGTGCTGAGAGGTGTGGCAGCCTGCATGGAACCTGAGTGCACCTAGTGTCACAAAGGTGGTGCAGGGGATTATTTCCATTTTAAGCTCACCCTAGGGATTGCTCAGGTACATGGACTCCAATGGATGCACACACCCACCATTGTGGGCTTCATGTAAAGCAGGTGAGCATTACCTCCATTGCCGTCACCACTTCAGAGTTGAATCTACACCTGTAGATATCCAGGTGGCAGTGCTAACTCTGAACAAGGAAGTCCCCCCCCTTGAAGAGAGAGAGAGTGTTGACTGGGACACTTGATACATCTCCCTCAGCTGGTTCTCTGATGATCCAGGCAATTTTCTGAACCTGGATTTTTGGCATCATACAGATACACTGGCAGGCTGGCTTGCAGTACTTGTGATCCAGTTCCCACATTGATACTAGCATTCTTTCATTCTTTTTTAACTAGAATGTTCCTTATATATTTTTTTAAAGATCTTTTTTTCTGCGTGTGAATTTAGTGGTCATGAAAGGTGCTGGATTGACAGCACTGGAACCTTAAGTCCTCTGCTTATCCACATGACAGATGCAGCATGGCCAATCACAGTGTGAGCTTCCCCACACTGTCCCACCAGTGTGCCTCAACCCTGCCATGGAGGGACCACCACATAGGTGAATTTCCATTACCTACTCTAGTTGAGCTTTTAAAGTGCTTATTTAAATCCCAGCATCCATCTTAGAAATAAGCTTCTTTTGTTGTGCAAGCTTCTCAGCTAAATTTTTTTTCTGGAAGTTCATCACTATAAGGAACTCACGTGAGACATATATATATATACACACACGTGTGTGTGTGTGTGTGTGTGTGTGTGTGTGTATATATATATATATATATATATATATATATATATATACACACACATATACTTTCTATGCAAAAGCACTAACCTATTTATGCTAAATAATTTATTTTTTGTGTGCTCACATGGAAGTGTGAGGGATTTACAGTGACTAATCTGTCAGAAAATATTCCACGTGGACATATTTTATGTTTAGATGCCCGTACTGGGTCTCTCAGTGGATCTCTTGCAACAATGTGGCAGACGCATGGACCTGGAGCAAGCCGCAAAAGGAAGCAGCAACATATGAATAGCTACTGGTCACTCACCTGTGCCACTGCCCCAGCCCTTCCCTGCAGCCTAGTGGGCTGGGGAGGTGAAAAGGTCCATAGCCCAGTACTGCCAAGCCTGGTGGATGAGGAATGCAGGGGTGTGTACCGGGTTATGCCTGGTCCCGGCTGACACAGTTGGCACCCCCGAAGCTTGGTATTACATGGCTTATTGAATGCTGCGTAGAACAGGCACACCCCCGACACCCCCCCAGCATGGTGTTCCTTGAGTGGCTTTGGAGGCAGGTGTGTAAGTGCCTTGCAAGCCATTGGTAAATGCCACTGGGGATCCACGGGACCCCACCCCCGCTACACAGCATTCACACTTAAGGTTGCATACATGACTCAGATACGCAGCGCATAGGCAACTTTTTTGTTAGTGCATAGGGCCCATGAGTAGGAAGAGGTTAATGTTTTGGATTTAACATTTTACCCAGCACCAAATAGCTTAGTCCAGACCAAATGCCATAGAAAAATGACAGCATCTAATTCCTTGCTGAGAGCATGCAGTGCACACCCCACTTCTTTAAAAATGTCTGTGCCATATGCACAATTCTTGAGGCTATACGGTAGCTGCAGCAATGAATTGGATTTTGAAAAACAAGCAGAAGAGCTGAAAAATAGATTCTTGCAGAGAGGGTATGAAGAATGTCTATTGAAAAAAGCAGAAGATAAAGTTAAGCGGAAAAGAAGAAATGAATTGCTGTATAAAAATAATGATTTGATAACAACTGAATCTGATGTGAATTTGGTGACCTTTGCTACTGAATATAATAGTGTAGCTGGTGGGATTGGAAATAATATATTCAGGGACTGGCCTATACTACATTCTGATGTTATTGTGGGAATGGCAGTGGGAGCAAAACCCAGAGTTTCTTTTAGAAGGGAAAATAATCTTAGGGACACTTTGGTGCACAGTGGATTAAGGAGTGGACTAAAAACAGGAGGAAGCTGGTTTCCCGACAAACCATGGGGGGGGTTTCAGATGTACTAAATGTAATCTATGTAAATATGACAATACTGGCAAATAATGTCTGCATCCACAGAATATAAACATGTCTGTGGATATTAGGGAGTGCATAACCTGTAACATCGCCTTTTCTGTTTGTGGACTGTGGTGTACATGCAATTTGGTCTATATAGGACGTACAGTGGGACCAATTAAACAAAAAATACAAGAGCACGTCAGGTCAAAAATAAGTAATAATAGATCTGACACTCCAGTGGGTACCAATTTCTCAGAATTTCATCAATCAGATCCTGGGGATCTTAAATTTATGGGACTTGAGTATGTGCCACACCCTAGAAATGAAGGTGATAGACAAAAATCTCCTATTAAGGAAAGAAAGTTTGGGGATTTTTATTTTAAAAACAGTGAAACCTGCAGGATTAAATGAATGTTGGGACTTAAAGCCCTATTTATGAATGTATTAAAATTTATAAATGGAAATTTATAAATGAAATGATTTTTTTCCCCCTCCCCATGTCCCTCTCTGTCTCTGCCCCACTTCTGTTTGAGTTCTAGTATTAACTATACCCCCTTTTGGTCAGTACTGAAAGTGTTTATGCTGAAGAAATGTTGTCTATTGAGCTTGCTTATAATATTTTTTGTTCTGCTTATCAGATTCTACTATCTTCATGCTGTGGATGAAGGAATACTGTGTTGATCCACCTGCACCTGTTGCAGCATTGGACAATGTGTTGAGCGACCTTTATTTCTCTTTCTTATTCTTTTTCTAAGTGTCCCCTTCTATATCTTATCCAGATTTCTTTTCCCGGCCCTCCCACCCCACCCCAACACACCCCACTGCTGTTTGCTTTTCTTTTCCTAATTGTTTGACTTACACATGCTCTCCTGTTGCAGTATGACTTTTTTCTTCCTTGCACTTGTCTCCTTTTTACCATCTCCATTTAAAATTTGAAATGAGTTAGCAAGAACTATATGCATTCACCTACTGCAGGGATCTGCCTTAGTTAAATGTGTGGCGCTAAACTAGAGCAGCCTGTGTTATGAATTTTGTTTGTATTTAATGTGCTGCTCATTATTTTTAACGTCACCTTTGTATGTTTTGCACTAGTCACTAATGTTTGTATTTAGACACCATTGATTGGGGCTTTGAACTGAAATTTTATGAATATGTATGAGAGACTTGTACTTAAGGTGACTTCATTCCTTTGGGGCGACACCCCTGGGGAAGGGTTGTTTGGACCCAAAGCGCCGGGATGAGTGTGGTCAGTGACTTGGCTAAGCTTCCTACTTGCTTCTATGTTTGTTATTTTATATTGGAATAAAAACGTTTGATACACTACAATTTGAGCTGGCTAATATTTACTGGAGTGGTCATCTGGAGCTCAACACTACACAGTGCTTTACAATGGAATGGGACAGCCCTGTTTTAAGAAGCAAAGTGTAAGTGGAATTCCCACAGGAGTGCACAGAGTGTTGTGGTAGTAGTGGTTCATGAGAGGGGTGCCCCCCCACTTATTCTATGCACCCCCCCTTATTGTGATTTTGCAGATTCTCCTTGTTGGAGTCTATTGTGGCAAGAGAACCCTTGCATAAAATGTAGTTTATTTTCATTTTAGATTTACAAGAAATTGCCACCTGTACTCAGCCCCCTTCCAAAAAATGAGATTTGACAATTATTCAGGCAAGTACTTTCCCTTTACATTTAAAATAAATGTCTGTGCTGCTCCCAGTTGCTCAGGTCCCACCCAGCAGTTTAAAATCAGTGTTTTAACTTGCAGTTGCAGGTAGAAAACAAAATTGCCTAAAGGTGAGCAATGTTTATCCTTTTGGTGTTTCTGGAAGCCTGAACATTGCCAACCTGCCACGCTCAGCCTTCCCAAAAAAACTTGGGGCCCAATATATAAAAAAAATGGGGCAGGTACAGTGCAGCCATTTGTACTGCACTTGCCCCTGCACACCTCCCAGTTCCTGTGATATTCAGACTGATAGCGATCACTGACAGAGCGGTACTATCTGACAGATTATCAGTTCATGTCAGTGCAGTGCTAATTGAACCTGTGCTGCCCTGACATGGACCAGGGCTGCATATGACCCACGGGGAATAGCACTTGTTAAGAAGGGATAGCACCAAGTCCCCTGTGGGCCATATTCAGCCCAAGCATGCAAATGTGCACATTGGGCATGCAAGGTGCTAAGAGGCCATTTGCATGCCCATTATTGGCTCATTTGCATGCAGTGTTGTGGCCTCTTAGGGCTTCTTCCATAGTTCATATGAGAGCCCTGGCGGTCCTCTGCTTCCCCCAACCCCTGATCACCCATTCCCTATCTTGATATATTTCTCTGGTTCTCAAGTGGTGTTCCCTCCACCTCCTGATCACCAATTCCCTATTATGTTATAATGCCCTGGTGGTTCATTGGTGTTCCCCATCCCCCCAACTATACCCAGAACCTCATCCGCCCACCCACTAAGAATTAGTGCCCTGCACCCCCACTACCTCATGAGCTGGTACTGTGAAAATGGCAGCCAGAACAGCCCTTCTCCCATCTCCTCTGCTTGATGCCATCTGATAGTTACAGAGCATGATCATGTATGTGTGTGCGAGGGGTGCAGGGTGGAGATTTTTAGCAGGTGGGTGGATGGGGGTCAAGGTATGGTCATGGGGGGGTCACCACTGGATCACCAGAGAATTATAGCATAATAGGGAACAGGTGATTGGGGGCACCACTGGACAACCAGGGAATTATAACATAATAGGGAATGGGTCACAGGGTGTTGGACACCACTCGACAACCAGGGAATTATAACATGATAGGCAACAGGCAATCAGGGGGGCGGGGGCACCACTGGACCACCAGGGAATTATAACATGATAAGGAATGGGTGATCAGGGGATGGGGGTGCACTAGGAATTATAACATGATAGGAAATGGGCAATCTGGGGAGGGACACCACTCGGCCACCATAGAATTATAACATGATGGGGAATGAAAGATTGGGGACAGGAGGCTGCAGTACAGCCATCCTGCCTTCGGGGATGGGGTACAGGCTTAGTGCCCAGTTAAGAGGTTGTTTTCAGTGGCAGTAAACAGCACTGTTTGGAGGGCTGTTTACCACTGCTGCAAACCTTTGAATATGCTACTGTGCTGGTCATACCTCTCAACCTTTTGTCACTGAAAGGGGGGGGCCCTTACCAATCGGCAGGTCTGGGGAGAGGGGGGGCATCACTGGCAGGTGGAGGGAGGGCTAAGCAGTGAGAAGAGGTACTGGAAGTGGAAATCACAGCAGAGAGAGTGAGGGAAGCCCTCAGCTCCCTTAAGATGGAGAAAGCACTGGGGCCAGATAAATTACATCCTAGAGTGCTGAAGGAACTTGCAGATGTCCTGACGAAACCCCTGGCAGAGCTTTTCACCATCTCTCTGAGGAAAGGGTGGGTGCCCCAAGACTGGAAGGTGGCGCATGTAGTGCCTATCCACAAGGGGGGATCAAGGGAGGTGGCAGGGAACTACAGGCCTGTCAGCCTGACATCAGTGGTGGGCAAGGTGATGGAGGGCATTGTCAAGGGAGAGGTTAGGGGGATCTGGATAAGTCAGGGTGCCTGGACGATAGACAGCATGGATTCATCCGGGAAATCGTGTCAGACAAACCTGGTGGAGTTCTATGACTGGGTGACAAGTGCCTTGGACCTGGGTAGACCAGTGGATGTCCTCTTTCTAGACTTCAGCAAGGCATTTGACTCTGTTCCTCACGTGGGCCTGTTGGATAAACTAGGAGAAATGGGGTGGGAAACCAGATGATCTGATGGATAGGCAATTGGCTCAGGACCGGACCCAGAGGTCATGGTTGGTGGGATAGTCTCTTCCCAAGGGAGGGTCATTAGTGGGGTCCCACAGGGATCAGTCCTTGGGCCCCTTCTGTTCAACGCCTCAGTATCTGACATAAGGACAGGAATCAGGAGTGAGATGAGTCTCTTTGCAGATGACTCGAAACTGGGGCGGTGGTGGATGGGGAGGAGGGAGGTGGCCCTGCAGGGACCTGGAGGCTCTGGAAAGATGGTCTAGAAAGTGGAAGCTGAGGTTTAATGCAGGGAAATGCAAGGTACTCCACCTGGGGGCCAGAAACCCAGGCCAAGTGTACACCCTGGGGGAATACTACAAGTCTCAATGGCTGAGAGGGACCTGGGGGTGGTGGTGGATGTCAAGCTGAACAACTCTGAGACTTGTAGGAGGGCAGCAGCCAAGGCCAACAGGATGCTGGGATGCATCGCTAGGGGGATCACCTCCAGAAGGAGGGAAGTGATACTCCCTCTGTATAACTGCTTGGTGAGGCCGCACCTGGAGTACTGCGTGCAGTTTTGGGCCGCATAAGGGGACATTAACCTCCTGGAGAGGGTCCAGAGGAGGGCAACCAAAATGATTTGGGGCTTGGAGGACAGGACCTATGAGGAGAGGCTCGAAGAGCTAAATATGTACACTTTGGAGGAGAGAAGGGACCGGGGGGACATGATAGAGGTCTTCAGGTACATGAAGAGGGTAAATAGGGGAGGAACAGTGAGGGTGCTTCGAAGGAAGGAGGAGGGGCTACTAGAGGCATGGGTGGAAGCTGGAGGGAAGATTCAGGGGAGAAAGGAGGGTGCTACTTCACTGAGAGGTGGTAGAGCCATGGAATGCACTACCTAGGGGGCTGGTGAAGGCAGAGACAGTGGAGGGGTTCAAGAGGGGGTGGGACAGGTACAGGGGAAGGGTTCAGGAAGCAAAATCCAATGCAGCAAGAATATCCGGAACTGGGAAGGGAGAAGCCAGAGAAGGCAAGGGGGACAGCAAGGTCAGCACCCAGGGTGGGGGCTGACCAAACGAGCAGACACGAAAGACCATTAGGCCTATTCTGCTGGCATTTTAGTATGTTAGTATGAAATGAGGGACATAGACATTTTTGGACACTCAAAATGAGGGACAATGAGGGACATAGACCCTCAGAATGAGGGACATGTCCTCAAACATGGAGATACAAGCTCAGAACACTGTGAAAGTCATAGTGTTTACTTGTACAAAGTTTATTTTGGATTTAGTATTTTAGAATGTTAAGTGTTTCTGCTTTAAAGTCTGAATTTACAGCATATTCGCTGTGTGGGCAGCACCTTTTCCATGAGGGATGGATGAGGGACAGAGCAATTTTAAGGGGCAAAATGAGGGATGTCCCTCATAATGAGGGACACTTGAGAGGTATGGTGCTGGTATGTATGAGAAGACTCCCTCATTTGCATAGGTGCAGTGGCATTTTAGCACCTTGGTACTGCCAGGTTTGGGGGTTGCTCCAGGGGCCTCTGAATGTGGCCTCGTGTGGAACACTAGTGCAAACCTAGGTTAGATTCGATGCTAACCATGTTAGTGCTGACACTAACCTCTCAATATCAGGCCCTAAAAGTTCAAACATTGCTCCTTGTTAGACAGTTATTTTATGGACTACAGCTGCAGCAGTGTGGGACACTAATTTAAAATGGCTGAGTGGAATCTGAGCAGCTGGGAATGGATGGAGTGCAGATTTTCTTTAAATGTAAAATTGAAACAGTGGCTCAAATATTTGTTAAATCACTTTTTTGGAGAGAAGGTTCTCAGAGTGGGTGAAGATCTGTACTAAATCCAAAACAAAAGCTATTGGCTGAAACAAAACACTGGGGATTAGAAGTTCTCTGGCGACAAAATGGACTAATGATCTATCGCAATGGAGAAAGCATTGTTCAAAAATTTTGTGCGCATTCTTCTGTTATTGGCAATGTCTTTTTATGTTCATTTTTATTAAGCAGTTAAGGAAATAGCATGAAAACCATTCTGCCTGCTACACTGTCCCTCATGGTCTGCTTGCAACAGGATGCTCACTAATGCTAGTGAATAATAGATCTGGTACAAAAGATACTATAGAAGCAATTGGAGATTAAAATGACAGAGACCCAGAACCACTTCAGCGTTGGGCAGTGTTTTGGTGGTAAGGATCAAAATAAAAGAAAAGTGGATTCTTCACACAATTGAAAGAGACTTTGGCGTGGCTGCTAAAATATTTTGTGTGGTTTTCTCCAAACTTGTCCCAACAAGCAAATCCTCGCAACAACTGTTTGAGCATCAGCTCGTGAGTGTGCCCAGAGGGTTTGTGGTAGAAAAAATATGATGGCCCTTATGATTTGCCTTATCTTAATTATAAAAATAAAAAAGGGGATCATTCACATATTTGAAAGAGACTTTGGAGGGACTGCTAATATATTTTGTGTTGTCATCTTTTTTTTTCCATTTTGACTGAATTTCATATTTTGCACCAGAAAAGGTATATAGTAGTACAAATTGTAACACCCCTCAGCAGAGAGAAATATGCAGGGGGGCCTCACGAAACACTGTTCCCTTTTCATAAGGAGTTGATTTTCCATCCTACCGGGAAGCTGGTTGGCGATCGCCTGGGAGCACTCCTGGAGGCGGGCTGCTTGTTTGGGTCCATGTGGGAGAGCGCAGGCTCAGGGCAGTGAGTATGAAGGCAGGAGTGAGGTCAGTTGACCACTTTTGTAGAGCGGCCACAGTTCACAGTAAGAAGGAGCCAGTTCAAGCGTTGTGTAGGATGTGGTGGCGGCCATCAGTTTCGAGACCTCCCTCCTATGGGGATGCGCTGCCCGCTGGGAGGGAGAATTGAGTATTGGCAGAAACTTGTATGGGGAATTGAACTCATAGAGAGTAGAGATTGTGAATTCACAAACCAGAGGGAATGTACAAACCAGAGGTTGCAATGGACATCATGTCCATGGTGGGATCCACCATTTGGTAAAAGCCTCTGGGACTCATGAGGCCCATGTATGAGTTGGCAGTTGAAGTAATATGAACTAAGAGGGTCAGCTGCAAGGCACTGCGGAGCATTTAAGAGGAGTCTCCTGTGGGTATATGATGCCCACAATTAGGAGGAGCAACGCTGCTCCGTGACTGATCGAGGAAGAGTGCGGTCAGTTATTTCAGTGAATGGATTTCAGTAACATGAGATGAGGACTGCAGTTCAAAATCAAGATTTGTAGTCAGTGGATTAGAGATGTAAATGGGATTCTGCCTGGAAGAGGAACAGCCAGTAAAAGGGGAGCTGGATGGAACTTGCAAATGAGAAATTGGTAAAACAGCCTGCAAAATCTAGTCAAAATGTCAGAGATGATCAGATATATGATGCCTGCTAGTATGCATCATTGAAATGTACATTATGTGAATTAGGGACACTGAGTATATGGACAATGATATATCAGACCTCGCGGTCCACTGCTTGAACTGTTCCCCCAAAGAAAGTTGCGCACTCTCTGATTTACTCAATGGAGAATTAAGTTATTCCTGAATCAAGCTAAAAATTAAGATTTTCATTGCTGTTTATAAATTTTTTGTGGGACATCTCTGCAGTTTCTGTTGTGGTCCCCCCTCCCTATAGATAGTAACACCCTCATACCCCTAGACACCGGGGAGAGGGGGCTACAAATTGATTTATGCATAAAGTACCATATATAGCATAAAATAAGGCACATGTAATGTACAATAGGGGAGCAACTAGACTGAAAACAGTTAACTGCCTAGCGAAGAAGTTGCAATGGTATAGTTATTACATAATGCAAGTTGCCTTAACAGTAACACAATATTGGAGAACACTCAGCTCTTAACAGTACCTGGCATAGATGCATTTTGACTACACTTGGTGACTAACAACCTGAAATATATCAGAAAACTGGCAAGAACCCAGGAATGCTTAGTGTTTCTATTAGTCTTAGTAAAGCCATAGCTGGCAGAGATTAGGTGTTGGGGGTGTGTAGCGATACTATATATTGTGATTATATATTATTGTTGCTCTGGTGGGGATGCAAACATCATTGGAAACTGTGTACTTTATTTCCCCAAGGAGAGTGGAGAATGGGGCAAGAAGATGGCAAATGAAGAGTTGTTGTACTCCTCTAAGGAGTGTACATAAGGGGGATATACAAAAGCGGCAAACTAAATTACAACTGTCAGGATGTAGATGCAATGAAGGTCCCATCAACAGGTTCCGTGGGGAAGTATTTAAACCTAGAAGAGGATAACTAGCACAAATGCACATTTGGGTTAAAAGAGATAGTGGGAAAACTGGATGCCAATGGGTTTAATATTCAGCTGTGGGGAGTAACTTTATTCAGTAGGATAGGTTACGTAAGTAGGTATGGGCCCCAAATTTTATGGTAAATAGAGAGTTTACTACTGACCACATGTGCCAGTACCTTATATCAAGTTGTGAGGGACAGAAGATTCTCTTATTCCTTATGAGAAGGGCCTCAGGGTCTCTCCATTGATGGAGAAGAATCCACTTAGCTGCTGCAAGGGGATCTACTGCCACAAAGCTTGTATGTGAGACACAGATGATTCCAGTGGTATGTGGCCTAAAAGTCTAATCTGTGGGTCTTTTGCCCTAGGGAGTGGCATGATGTACCTGCAGTGCTCCCATACCATATTCCAGTAGTTTTCTATGGCTGGCCAGCACCACAGGACATATGACAGGGAAACTTGGGGTGAGGCGCACTTCCAGCAGTCACTGTTGTCAATAAGCCTGCCCCTGGACAGCCAGAGGGGCGTGTGGTATGCTCTGTGGAGTATTTTACACTGTAATGCCTTCACCTGGAGTCCCCTGGTGGAGTTATAGGTCCTGGACCACATAACATCCCAGTCTTGCTGTGAGATAGCTAGATCTAGCTCTCTTTCCCCGGCTTCCCTCGGGTCCATAGTAGGAAGTGTGATCCTGGGCAACAGAGTGTAGGGTCTTCAGACCTGTAGTAAGTAGTGTTTTTTGTAGAGAGATCAGGGTAGTAAACCATATCTTATGGGGCCAGGTGGAGGCAGTATGTGTGTATGGGGTTACTTTTACATGCAAGAGGTCCCTAAGCTGTAAGTACCACCAAAACTGGGTTCTTGTAATCAGGTACTCGGCAGTAAATTCAATAAAACTATACAAAACTCCCACCTGGGGATGACGTGCAGAGATTGGCCAGAGTGTTAATTCCTGCCCTTTTCTAGTCCTCCCAGTTTATAGGGTGGCTGTCTATAGATAGGCTGGGGTTGTTGCAAAGGGGTGGAAACTATATGTATGGGGAGACCATCCCAGAGTATTAGAATGTTTGGTCCATGTCTTCCAGGTATAAATTAGGCACAGCAAGGCCATTGCTTTATGTGCTCAGTCTGGAAAGAACAGTGCTGAGTGGGCAGGGAGCTTCATCTGTGCTTGCTCTAAGATCATCCATTTGGATGAGTAATCAGAGAGGATGGCATTTAGACTAGAAATGTCTTGCCTCAGGACTACTGTTTCATGCAGAAGTCTCATGCTGGGGAGGCCAGACCCCCCTGCCCTCCAGTGCCTTGTTAGGGTATGTAGTTTTATTTGTGGTGCCTTAGTTTTCCAAATAAAGGTTAACATTCTACTGACCAGAGTCTTGAAGAAAGATGCTGGCTGTTGGATAGGGAGGTTGGACAAATGTATTGTAACCTGGGCAGTGTAATTTATTTGAGGGCATTGACACTACCCCAGGTGGAAATCATCTGGTTCTTCCAGCTGCTGAGATCTGAGGATAATTTATCCAGTATGTAGGCCACAGTAGCAGAAATTGTGTCAGCTATTGTAGCTTTAATCTGGATGCCTAAGCAAACCATGCCCTCCAGTGACCACTGATAGGGGTATGAGGAGAACAAAGATTGCTGACATGCAGGTGTGAGAGTAAGGACCTGGAATTTGGTCCCATTCTGTTTGCAACCTGAGAGGTGGGCATATTCCTGAATGATGTTGTCATTGGCAACACACTGGAAAGGTTGCTTAGGAATAAGGTGATATTGTCCACAAATGGGGAAATGTTTGGGGGGATCCCTCCCACTACAAAGCCTGGAAAAGCAGGGGTAGAGTGGATCCTCTCTGCCAGTGGTTCCACTACCAGAAGAAAAAAGAGGGGGCTTCCCTGGCAGGTTCCTCTGAGAAGTTGAAAAGTTTTGGGAGATGACAGAGTTGGCAAGGACTTGGGTTGTGGGGTTAGTATACAGAAATCACACCAAATCAATAAAATGAGAAGGGAAGCCAAAGTGGGAAAAGACTTCAAATAAGTAAACCCATTCCACCCTGTCAAAGGCTTTTCTGTATCCAGTGGCAGGGTGGCAATGGGCTATGACACCTTCCAAATCAAATCCAACCATCTCCGGGAGCTGTCAGCCCCAAGACGTCCTGGGAGAAAGCCCATCTGGTCAGGATGGATTATGATGGACATTATGGGGTCCTGACAGCAGGCCAGCACCTTAGCGAAGACCTTGGCATCCATGTTGATTAGTGATATAGGACGACACTGGGAACACAGCACACTCTCCTTGCCCTTTTTGGGAATCAATATGATTAAGTCCTGATGGACAGAGGGTGGGAGCATACCCCTAGGCCAGGCATCATTGTAAACTACTGCTATGTGGGGCACCAAGATCATTGCAAAGGGCTGGTAAAAGTCAGTTGGGAAGCTGTCCAGGACCAGAGAGTTTCCCTTAGCCATGTCCATAACTGCAGACTTTCTGGGTTGTGACAGGGAGGAGAAGTTGGTTATTTGCTAGGTCAGGAACCTGAGGGAGAGTAATATCCCTGTAAAACTGGTCTAGTAGTTCAGGTGTAGGGGCCTCCACAGAAGAATAGCAGTTCTGATAAAATACTCTGAACTTGTCATTAATTAGATCTGAGGCAGAAACAGTTGACTTGTGCTCTGTGGATACTCAGGATATAACTCACCACTTCCCTAGCATGGAGACGGTGGGTAAGGAGCTTGCTCAGTTGCTCACCAACCTCCCAGTATGCATGTCTAAGTTTAAACAGTGAGTATTCAGTGCAGTGGTGGAGGGTGGCTTCTAGTGCCACTCATGTTTTGGAGATCTAGTGCCTCAGGATTGCATTGCGTTCTGGGTTCAAGAGTGACTCATGCACCAGTCACTTGAGGGTGTCCTCCAACTGTCTGGTTGAGCAATCCCTATCTTTTCATAGCTTAGAGACATGGGCAATAAGTTTCCCCATATTGTGACCATCATGGCCTGCCATTCAGTTACCACAGTTGTGTCCGGGGTCTCATTATGGCAAAAGTACTCAAGCAACTCAAGCTTAAGACACTCCTGAAAGGTTTCTTGCTGTAAGAGGGCAATATTGCTGAGCTGGCAGTATAGGCTATAGGTTAGAGTAACGAGCTGTGAATGAGCTTGGTACATCCCGCAGACCTGGGTTTGATTCCCACAACCTCCATTTGCATACTGTGTGACTCTGAGCAAGCCACTTATTTGAATGATTTGAATTATTACCTTTGAGCTAAACATGATTGGCGATATTGCTGATTGGTGCCCTAATTGCCCAGCGCCGGATGGTGGACGCATTCTGGTGATTGAACCCTCTGGACATACTAAAGCCAATCTTTCAACCAAGTCTTCTACTCCAGTTACTTTGGATGGGAAGGAAATGCACACTTTCACATAGCCCAGATACGAACAGGACTTGGCACTTCACACCTTCCAAGGGCAGTAGTTTGTGATGGGAGAGGTGCTGGTCGTACCAGTCTTTGAAAATAGTTGTCACTTGGGAACCACTGACCAACACAGCTCAAGCAAGCACTCCTTCAGTAGTGATTTTCGTTTTAGTGGAAGGCCCAACAAGCTTGTCCAGATCAAATGGTGCAGTTTCTGATGCTTTGACTGAAGACTTTGCCACAAATGGCATGGAGCTGGGCTTAATTGAGGCCCCAGTGTGCTCTTTTTTCTCTCTGGTTAGCCTGTCAATGACTCTCTGGTAGTTACTGTTAGACTGACACTGGCGTTTTATGTGTCCATCCTCGCCACAGCGATAGCAGTACATAGCATTCCTGCATCTTTGCTTTAGCGGGATCCCAAGTGAGGGATTTCTTGGGTTGGTTCCTTTCTGAGATGGAGCTCAAGACGATTGAGAATTTTGGAAGCTTCAAGATTCCTACATCATTATTTTTAACTAAACCAGTTGCTCTTACACATCCTCTAACAACACAGAGTTGGACACTTTCACCCCAGCACTTGAGACAGACATGCTCAGGGCTAAGGGTTCTGCTCTCACGGTGGCCGAATCTGCCATGACAATGTTGGCCATCATATTCTTTAGTTCTGTAAACAGTTTTTGTAACCCTGCCACATCCAGCAGACTCCCACTGTCTGATACTGGCATGCCTGCAATAGCAAAGGGCTGGGGCCCCCACTGTGTACTCTGCTCCTTGGCTTTTCTCACTATCCACAGTAGGACCTGGTGGGAGGTTGAGTTAGCCAGTCTCTCTTTCAAACTCAACATTAGCAACAATAATTCAGAGTACCTAGCCATCTCCAACACCTGTTCCAATCTCGTCTTGTTTAAATCCTTGGACTGTATTCCCCCTTTCCGGTACACTTTCTGCAATGATCTCTCAAGGCTTTGAAATGCAAAGGGAGGCTCCCTCCAGTGTTGTCAGGTGGCCTTGGACTTCCAAGACAGATCATTGCAAGACTCACTGCTGCCAAATACACTATCCAAAGCAGCAAGGTAGTCATTAACACTGGCTTCTGGATCAGTCACTCACAAAGACCAGCTGGCATCAAATGCAGACCCCTTCAAGCTCTCAGTCAATCTCTTCTGCTTCACCTTGCTGCATTGCCATTCCTGCAACATGAGTACAGCATAGTTGATCCACATCACAGTCATTTTCTCCAGCAGGGATGGGCTTTACTCTTGAAAACATATGTAATTTGCAGTACGAGTCAGGGACAACTGACATCACATAGGTGGGTCCTTACCCTGGGGTATGAGGCGGAACACCCTCTTGGTCATCAAGCACTCTTTGGGCTTTCTGAACCAGCTTTCCTTCAGCTTGCAACCCCTTGGTGAGCTTCTTCTTAAATCCCTTGGATCTGGGTGAGACCTCCATTTTTGGGGTCCCACTAGCCTGAGTCACTACAGTCCATGACACACTGGAGCCTTCTGGGGTACCAGTACATCAGGCACTCTTGTGGCATCAACTACATTTTAGCACTCAATTAACACAGCGTTTTTGTGGTAAAGTCTGTTTGCTGCCCTCGGAGAGCAACTTGGCCCAGTCACTTGACTACT
Source organism: Neoceratodus forsteri (assembly GCA_016271365.2). Lineage (NCBI taxonomy): Eukaryota > Metazoa > Chordata > Ceratodontiformes > Ceratodontidae > Neoceratodus > Neoceratodus forsteri. The sequence goes on from CM028132.1 coordinate 767,077,206, forward strand.
GACAGGGCCCCTTCTGTCTTCTCCCTGTCTGTCCCCAGGGGGGAATTCCGGGAACATAAGGGCTTTTTGATGGTTCAGGTCCTCACCCTCACACGAGTCAATAAGTTTATTGTAAGCCATAGAATCAGAAAAATGTTGGGGTTTGGGGGCTAGAATACTGTCTTCATGAGAAGAAACCTCTGTGCAGGGTGTGACTGTCAAACAGGTGATCCCAGTGGTGCCTCCAAGATGTAACCAGGTTGCTGTGTAAATTACAGTTACTACCCCTGCCTTGCAGGCTCAACAAGGTTGAGGCCAGGGCCTTGGTTCTGGTGGAAAAGAAGGGTTCTTTCCTAGATATAAAATAAATAACACAGTGTCTCCACCCAGAGTAAATTCAAGTGGGCCATTTATCTGAGTGATATAACCCTGTGGGATGTTTTACCTACCCAGTTCACCTTACAGCCACCCTAGACATGGAATACCATAAACCAATGCAGTACCTTGCAATGCATACAATTAATGACTTTAGCTAACACTATACTCACCGATGATATTGAACAATAACAATAAAAGATTTATTATACAGGGAGGTGAAGAAAAGGGGATATATAAATAAATACAGTTTGACAGATTTAATGCAACAGGCAAAACAACAGCAATGGCAATAACTATGCCCATCCCCAACACACAACAGTAATACCATACCTCCCCGCTGGTACTAGCGCCCCCTAAAGACCTGACTGGGTACCCAGTAAGTGGTATTGCAGACCTGAATGGTGCCATAGGGTGACTGGTATTGGTGCACTTTTAAATTAAATTTGGAAGTTCTGATATACGTTTGATATATGTTGTATAAAACTCCCCAGGTCAGGCAGACCCTATGGTTACTCACGCTTCTGAAGACAGCCTTACAGGGTCTGGCAAAGGTGGCAGGTACAGTCAGTTGAGCTGGGTCCTTGAGCTATACAAATAGGGTGGCAGCTGTCTTGGCTGTGGCAGTGTCTGGCAGCTTGTCACCTTCAGGGCTGTCTCTCGGTGGCATTTTGACACATTCTGTACATTCTGACTTTCCTGTTCCACGGGAAAGGTTCTCCGATTTCTTCTCTGATGCCTATGGGTGACCTATGCCCTGCCATGGCAGCTGCTCCTGCATGGTCTCTGGAACGAGCACTGTTAAATGCTGGATGGCTCCAAAATGGAGCAGAACAATGGGAGCCAGATGAGTCTGATCTGGCTATGCAAAGGTAAAGACAGGCTAGTGACTCCCACTGGACCCCCTTCCAAGAAAGGGAGACTGCTGTGCAGTCCACTTCTGGACTACATTCTCTTGCTCCTCCACAGCGAGACTATCGTGCCATTGCAAATAACTCTGTTCCTGGGACCACCAAAGAAATTGTGATAGACCCCCCCCCGGACATTCTCTGATCTGTTGTGACTTGTGGGGAACCCACTGCCCAAAAGAATGTGGTGTGTTCTATTTATAAAGGAGGATTAGACTCCCCTTCAGACCAGATTCACATTGCCAGGACCTTGTTAAAAGATTCGATGAAATTCTTTTCCTCTGATATGTATGTCCTTATACATACACGGGATGCTAATTTTGATATTAACATGTGTTACTAGATTACTTATGCATGAATGTGACTGTCAAGGATGAATTATTGCATTATTGAATCGTATGACTCTAATTTTAAAACTGACTATATTGTTCTATTTCTACATTTGATGTTATTTGTTACATGTTGGACGCAATTGTAAAAGACAGTTAACTCTCAATTTCTCCCTTCAATAAATTGATTGATTGAATTGCCTGATTGATACTAGCTTCAAGCAGATTTTAGGGGTAGATAGGTTTTGGGCACAATACAATACATTGTTTAAATGTCCCTTATGGAGTCCTTTTTTGGCAGTTGCCTTGACAAAACCTCAGATTCATATGATTACTGTGTTAAGGGGGTTAATATCTTGGACGTACTGTTCTGGTTATGGAACAGATGTGAGGTTCTAGATACACCTATTCCAATTCTTGATACAGAATAAATTTGGATGGGCAGTCAGAAAGTTAAAGTGAAATTGCAAAATACTGATGCAGGGGTTATGCATTTGCCAAGTTTTTTTTTTTTTTCTTGGGGAGGGAATGGGGTACTCTCTTTTATTATGGACAGCAAAAATTGTTCTTCAACTGTGGCTCTAGAGCCCACCTAACCAATGCGTGCGACTCTGCTAAATGCACCCATTGTTTGGAGTGTGGTCATCTGACAAAAGATTGTTTGAACACTAAGCCCAATTTGTGTGAACGGAGGGATCATTCCTATACCAGGTGCCCCTGGGCTTCCCATAATAAGGGTGAGAGTTTGTTCCTAGAAACCTTAGTCATGCAAGCTCAGCAGAATGGTGTTGCTCAGGCTTTGGCCTGGAGAGCTGCTGCCCAGTCCTCCTAATCATCTATGCAGTCTGTAACTCCAGAGGAACAATCCCTATCCCAGGAGAATGTTCTGATACAGATAGTTCCCCCCCACTCCTCTGGTCATTTTTTCCCCTGTTCTTTCTGATGGAATGGCAACTGCTGCTGAGGAACAGCCTTTGGTACCTCCCCCCTGGCCGGTACAGAACAGGACCTAGCTCCCTCTTCTCCTCCCCCCTTTAATAAGGATTTTCAACCTGTGCACTATAAGGGCAAGGAAAAGTGACAATGAGTGGATGTCAAACTCACCAGGGGAAAAAAAAGACTAAAAGCATTTCCTCTGTTCCCTTTAAAAACAGATTTACTGTCCTGAGTAAAACTTCTGATCATTATCGCTCTGATTCTGAGGCCTCGGACGTGGAGACCTTACCTGTCCCTGCCTCTATTGCTGACCACTCCTCTGACCTGGAGGATTCCTAAGTGGCAGATTCTGCCTTGCTCCAGAGGAGACTGGCCCAGTCTCAGATTTCTAGTATAACCTGAAGGATTCCTCCCTACTTTCCTTTTCTTTTTTCTTTGTATGGCCACTATCAAAATTTCTACTATTAACACGAATAGCATTAAGGGCTATAAGAATTGTTTATCTGTTCTTATCACCTTGAATACCCTGGATAGTCAGGTGGTTCTAGCGCTAGATACTAGGCTTAAATCCACTTTTGAGCTTTCTCAGGCAGACGGATTTTGGACTAAGGGTCCTTCCTTTTGGTCAGTTGGTGCAGATAAATGTGATGGAGTAGGAATTTTATTAACGATAGTAGGTTGAAATTGACCTAGCTTACTGAAATTCATCCTGTAAGGGCATTATCCTTGGATGTGACCTTTGGCTCTGATCCTCTGCACTTAATTGTGACCTATGCCCCCTAGACCAAAGCCTTGATAACTAGCTTGTTTACAGACATCCAACCCTTTTTGCACATCTCTCGCTTGGTGTTCTGGGGGGGGGGATTTCAACTGTGGTATGGCCCGATCAGATCGTGTCTTGTTTCCTTTAAAAATGTTTTGTGATTCTAACTGTTTGAGTGCAATTTTACACACCACTAAGCTGAAAGATGCCTATCAGGTTGTGCATCCGGTGGGGGGAAATACCTTTTAAAAAGGAGCCTTGTTAACCCAAACATATTTTATCTTTACATCCCATATTGTTGTAGTTCACTTGGCTAGTACTACTTGTTATGAATTCTCTGATCACAAGATGGTTACTTGTTCTTTGCATTGGGGCAGTGCCCCAGTACATGGGAAAGGCAAATGGAGATTCAATAACAGTAGACTGGAGGATCCTGACTTGACACATCATTGGTTACATTTATAGACTGCCAGGTTATCAGTCCAGGTCTTTTATGATAGATGGGATGATTGATGGGAGGGTAGTAAACAGGACATTGTGAGATTTTTAAAATCATAATCTGGGAAAAAATCTCATGATGCCTATCTTCAGTACCTTACCTTCAGATCTCACTTTTAAAAACTGGTTTCTAGATCTGATATGGAGAAATTGGACTATAGTGCACAAATTCATAACGTCAAGCTTCAGATGCAATGACTACAATATGATGGGGTCCAATCGCTGTAGCAGGAAATGTGGTTTGGGACTCAGGGATGTAAACACACATTCAATCCCTTTAAGGACTGTACTTCCAGGACGGATAAAAGATTATGAATGGCTTACTTGGTGGTTGGGGAAAAGTCATGGCCTCCCGAGAGGGAATAATGCAGGTGGTACATCATCATATTTCCATGACTTTTGCTGCAGATCCTGTTAATCCTCATATCGGGTTTTATTTGGTGGATTTGTCTATTCTGGCCTTATCTGATCATGATATTGAGACTTTAATAGCCCCTATTACTTCAGCTGAAGTTTTGACTGCTATTAAGACTTTGAATACTAATACATCCCCAGGGGATGATGGTCTTAGTTCTGAACTTTTAAAAAACATTCAGGAATGTTTGGCTCCTGTGTTGGTGGAATTGTATGATCGCTGTTTTAATAGTGGGTGACTTCCATGGTCTCAATTATCTGCCATGATAATATTTCTGTATAAGAAAGGTGATAGAACAGATATCCAGAATTGGAGACCACTGTGCCTGCTCAATACAGAATATAAATTATTTGCAAAACTTTTGGCCCGTTATTTAGGATTAGTTGCACAGAAGGTAATATGTTCTCAACAATTGTGTTGTATATGGACACAAAACATACAGGATGCTTTACTTTGGCTCCGAGAATTGTTTTTGTGGGGGAACCAAGATATGGTTTCTGGTTATCTCCTGAGTATAGATCAGGAGAAAGCCTTTGATAGGCTCTCCCATGATTATTTATTTCAACTTTTGCATGCATACCACATTCCTGGGAGATTTGTTTTCTGGATTCACAATTTGTACAGTAATGTGTTATGAGACCTTCTGTTAATGGATGGTTAAGGAGGCCTCCTTAACTTGGGAAAGGAGTACAACAAGGGTGCCCTTTGAGCTCCTTGCTGTATGTCTTTGGGATAGACCCTCTTTTACATAAAATTCAGCAGAACACTCAGATAGTAGTTCTCTCTCTTGGGTCCCAATCCTCCTCGATACTAATTATGGCCTATGTGGATGATGTTATTTTGATGGTTCAGACTTTTGTTATGGGCTCTGCCATTAGTCAGGAGTTGCAGGCCTTTGCTAAGGCCTCTGGGTCATGGATTAATTACCAAAACAGTAAGGGTACCTACACTGGAACTCTGGGACCTTCACCCCCTCAGAGTATTGCAGGTATCTCATTGCTGGCACAGGATATCACCTTGTTAGGAGTCACTTATGGAACCTTAGACATGGCTGAGAAAAACTGGGAGACTGGTCTCCAGGTTGTTCCGACAAAGGTTAATTTTTTGAAGAAAAAAAATTTCCAAATCAAAGAGGGTGCTTTTAATTAAGACCCTGATTCTCCTTATTTTTTTTATACATCAGTTATGTTTTCCCTTTACCTTGAGCTATGGAAACCAGGTTTTCAAGTGCCTTTTTTCAAGCCTTTTGGGTGAGTCGACTGAACCCCATCAAACGTAATCTCACCCATCATTCAAAAAAGGAGGGTGGGGTGAGCATGGTAAACCCCATCGCTTTTTATTATAGTGTTTTTATAGCTTCAAACATCTGTCTGGCTTTGAAACCAAATGGTAAAACCTGGACCACTGGTGTCCTTGAATGGTTGCAGCCTTATTTGGCCAATTGGTGCAGCAATTCATTGAGGGTCTTACGAAAGCCGGGTTACTGTCCACAGTATATTATTGACACACTGTTTAAGATTAAACAGTGGACACTTGGGTTGATAAGGCTTCTGACTGTTGGTAGGAAACAGCTGTACGTTGAAATGGTCTACTCATTTTTTGGGTCCCCTATAAATTCCATGTTGCATGGCGCAACAACAGGCTATGGTATTGCATTGTCTAAATAATAAACGTTTGCCCCCATATGTTTGGGGCACGCAATGGCTGAGTGTTTACATGAAAGTGGGAGTTTGTAACTCACACAAACATAAACAGGTCTCCAAATGCTGTTGTCCAAGAGAAGGCTGTGCCCAACTGTTAGAAACACAGGATCATCTTTTTTTGATTGTCCCTATATTAAGGCCTTTTGGACTTATCATGCACAACAGTGGCAAGAGCCTCTGCTATAGTCATTTACATATGCTGAACTGATACTTGGTATATTTGCTTCTCGTTGGTCTATGTTTAACACCCTACTTTGCCGGTTCTGGGGGCCCCTGTTGAAGTATTACATCTGGCAGTCCAGATGTTCATGGGTGTTCCAGCAGAAGCATGTGGCTTAGGAGGAAATAGCTACGAATGTTATGATTGCATTACAAAGACTTCATGCTTTAGAAGAAGGCAGCACATTGCCTCAACAAATGCAGCAGTTATGGAGAAACTGCCCCTTTATCTATTAACCCCCTCGGGTATTATCCTGAGGGGTTACGGAATGAGTTATGGTTTGGTATAACATGTTTCCTGATGTGTATTTTCTGTTACAGGGTTAGCTATTTTTGATTTCTTTCATTTTTTTTGGGGGGGGGGGTCTTTATTTTTGTTTACCTGATGTCTTTTTCTGACCAGTACTGTATTTTCTTTGTGAGTTTGAACACTTGTACTTTTAATTTCTTGTATTGTTTACCTTTTGATTATCAATAAAAATTAATCTACTCTTCATCATTTTTTATCTTTTTCTTTAGAATTCTGGGGGGTATTGGCTCAGGTTTGGAATGAACCTTTATTTCTAAGGGTGGGTGTTACCCAAATACCTGTTGTAGTGCTAGAACCCATAACCATCTGATTTTCCAGCTCCAGAGGCAAACATGCTGTTTACTAAGCCACTGACACTGCTACTTAAAGGGTGCAGGAAATGTGTGCTGATTGGCAGCAGCTAGTAATGTTCCTAGTAAGAGAAATGAAAGACTGGCCGCCTCCAAATGTGCCATATTTAACTGTATTTTAATAAACACTGATGTGAGCAACTGTGTTTTCAATAGTTTTCTTTTTATGGACAACATTCTGCACAGCTCTCTTCATGGAACCAGTAATTTGGAGTTTTTACTGTGTCACGGTTTGTGTACAGAATGTTAAACATGAGCTATTGACATGTCCTATTAGAACCATGCTTAGAGTTCTTTGCACAAACCATGACAGAATTAAAACTCCACATCACAGGTTCCGTGAAGAGAACTGTAGCAGCTGTAGTAACTGAATGCTGCCCATAAAAACAGAACAATGCAAAATACATTTTTTTCACATCACTTTTTATTCAGGTACAGTTAAAAATATGGATAATTTAGGCTTCTGGATATCATGTCTGTAAATGGGAACATTATAAACAGCTACCAATTAGAAATCATTTCCTGTCCTCTTTAACTGCAATAACACAAAATTCAAAATTACATACCAGCACATTTGACACATTAATACACATTCATATAAAAATGTTCAGTAGCCAATATAATACTAATGAAACATAATCCCCAAAAAGACACCTGTTGACCTATCAAGACTTAAAAAGTTTGTAAGGAATAAATATCATGCCCTTAATTCAAAAGCAGGATATCAAGATTGTATTATTCTGATTTCTCAGCTTAGACAGAGTTAACTTAATGGTTAATAGGACAGTGATACAATATTTGTGTCATACAATATGCTAAGAACTGCCTTGGACAGTACCCTCTAAACAAATAACACTCCGCAAACGCCAGGGAGGGGGTGAGAGAGTGAAAGACTGGATTTAACCGAAAGTAGCAGCAGTCTCACAAGTACAATTTCTCTAATTACATTACAAAAAGTGGCAGTATAAATACTGAGACTGAAGAAGAGGCATGCAGTCTCAGAGCACTTGTCTCGATATTTATACAGCCACATTTTGTATCCCAATAGTTATACTGCCACTTTTTGTATCACAGTTAGCACAATTGTACTGCTGAGATGGGGGCTTCTTGCTGAGACTGGTGCATGGAGTGTGCTTGTTGTTTAGTTGTATTACTCCAGTGAAGGGCAGCACCATGGTTTAACATTAGGATGCGAGGCATTTTGTTTTCAAAGCTTTATGGTTAGCCTTCAGCAGGACTCTAGGGCAAAGACCAGCTAGTCATTACTGCTTTGGTCTTTCATTCCATTTGGCATCCCTTCCCTCAGGAACCTACTGCCCTCCACCTTTCTCCATCACTCCTTGCCTTTAGACATCAGCTAAAGCACCCTCCTGTCTATGTCAGCAAAGGCACCTTCCCACACCCTCCTGTTCATGTCAACCCCCCCTTGACTTCTCACCCTCTTTTCTCTGTCCCCCTTCCTGCTGGAACTACCTTTAATCAAGGCTATTTGTGACTCCGCCCAAGGTCTGATCTGGCCCTACTAGCACCATTACCTACCTCAACAGACACTGCACACATCATTGTATTCTCTCATGACTGTCCACATATAATTGCATAGTTCCATGCTCACCCAGCTACTCAAGGCATTACATTTTTTCACTCAGAGCTCTGCAACATCTGAGCATTGACCAACTCTCTCCTCCCTACATATACTGACAAGGCCATCTTCGGCTGCCACTGCCTCTCCATGCATCTGCCACCTGTGATTACTCATGACCTGGCCAGCTGTGTCACTTACCTTAGCACTTTATCTACGTTACCTGTCTAGCTCTCCTCAAAAAGCGTTGTACCGCACTTGTTGTTGTGCTGCTGTAACTAAATAGGACTTATGGACCACATATGTTTTGAACTTTGTTTGTAGTACTGTTGCTGTCTGTATGAACTTGATTGTACCCTTCGTGTTGTCTTACATCTGATTGACTTGGGACCTTTGTAAATGAGCCTTCTGCTCAAAGGTGTTAATCTGAATCTTAAATAAATTATAATATAATATAATATAATATATTCAGTCACCACATGGAAACCTCATCTGTATTGCTGCCTATGTAACTGCTTTCTTGTAGCTCTGTTCCCTCTGTACTCCTCTTCCCCCAGGTCACACCTGGAAATGAGCCTCGGCTCTGTATACCTTTCCCAGTTAACAATTTTTAAATAAATAAATGCAATCAATGAAAGTTATAGGTCTGACCTTACTAAGAATACCTCAAACTGGCTAGTTTTACACATCGGCTAGTTAAGACCATTTTTATTAGATAGCCAGGGTTGCTAGAGGTATAAACAATCTTTCTACTGCTGGCCCTGCAGTAAATGATGTACACAACATTAGTTAGTGGACATTGCCTTGGTCTTTGGCAAATATCCTTGTAATCCATTCCTAGAACACTGCAATAGATTTCCTCATCAACATGAACTCCTACAGAGGGGAATGTGGCAACATAACATTTCCATCTCTGTCTCAGTGGCTCCTGTCTTGTCAGAGTACAAAGTCTCACGCCACAGTTTTCTGACAAGTACTTCAAGGCTCGATGGAAGTGTTTAGCAATCATCCAGTGTGCAGCAGACTAAAGAAAATCTATGAACTAAGCAAAAAATCATAATCCTCAGGCACAATACACATTGTTTGAGTAACAAGCAAAAAAGGTAAACTGTTAGCCGACCCAGAAGCACATTTTTTTAACCATTATCTAGATACTGTGCCCCAGTGTAAATCTATCATTAAAAGCAGTTTCTGACATTTTAATGTATGGAAAACTGTTTTATATGATTATATTTACTGGAGATGGCTATCTGTTCATAGCTGTAATCACAGTATGTTTTGATAGGGTTTTACTTTACCATTCATGATCATGTTTTACTGAAGAGGTTTCCTGCACCCAGCTTTAGAGTATTTAAATCCCATACAGAACAGCCTTCCAGTACTGCATTAGCACTAATCCTTCCCAAACCTGTCACTGCAGTGCAAGTAGGAAACCTGTCTGCCCAATACTATTCTATTTAATCCAGATAATACCATGTGTCGTTTAAAGCCATTCCCACCTTGATCTCTCACCTTCCAGTTTAATCAGAGCTAGCTATGTTGGAGTTCCTTCTGCTTCCACGGCAATAATCAATTCACAACTAGAATTTGTAAACCAGGAAAATAATGACATTCAATGCCTAAGGCTAAACACAAACTTAACATGTGTTCAACAAATCAGAGCGTGTATGTTTCTCATGTCACTATAATTATGTTATGTTTACCTGCCAAGGAGATAATGGGGATCTTCCGCATGGAACAGGCACGCAATCTCTGCATCTTGAAGCAAGGGTTGCAAAAGCAAAGTTGGATGGAGTCATAGTAAAGGAATGACATGGTGTACCAACAATAAAGGAAACAATAATACATGACAGGCTGGGCTGTGTTTGGCTATACCCACCCACCCAGGTGGCAAGTGAGGCCCGCTGCCACAGTCAGAGAGCCTTACAGCCCCTGGAAGGGTGGATATAGCCAAACACCATCCATCAAGGTGTGCCTTATTATGCTTAGAAAATGGGTATTTGTTACATTTTTACATTGATAATTTTTTTTAATTATAAAATGAATTAAATTGAATACAAAAAATTTCATGTAAAGTAGTCCACAGTTACCAGTAGAGGACGCTGCTGTTTTTGAGTTTCTTTTTCTTTTTTACAGTGAACCCCACACAGCCAGCTTTGTTTTCTACTTTTGTAATCTCCTATACCTGAGTAGCAATGCAGTGTGGCAGATAATTGTTTTTTTTCTGAGAAAATGATGGCAGTTGTGTAGCTCTGAATGTTTCCTACTTGTTAGGAAGGAACTGAATTTCAGTGTGTCAGAAGGGAAGACAGAGCGAGCCCAAATGAGACAGATGGCTGAGTGTCTGATGTAAGAGCACAAGTTAGGGCACAAAAGGACAGCGCTATGTTCACTAACATTTTTTTAACATCTGCACTGTTTCATTTCTGTCTGTGAGATGAAATTCAGGGGACAGCTGCGAAAGTGAGTGGAGGAATCGAGGGGACAGTGGGGTAGAGAGGTGACAGCTGGCTAAGCAAGAGAAAAAAATGGCTACCATTTAAGTTTTTACATTCTATTGAGACACAGTAATGCACACTGTTTAAAGGCAGCCTGGCACTAGGTCTAGTTATTTGGTGGTCTCCGTTGTCTGATTCCTGCAAGTGTACTGGGTGCTATCAGCCAATCAGGTTACTAGATTTTCATAACCTATTTTCTAAGCAAGCAATAATACACAACAGGGTGGGATGTGTTGGGCCATACTCAATTACCCAGGTGCGTGGTGATGACCAGTGCTGTAGGTGGAGGCCATGCAGTCCCTGAAAAGGTGGGTATAGCCCAACATCACCCACCCTGCAGTGTATCATTCTGCTTATAAAATGTGCAGTGTTGCAATTTTAAATTAAATGTTTAAAACATTTTTTTTAATTGCAAAATGAATTAAAGTGAATAATAAAAAAAAATTCATACTAAGTAGTCCTTCCACTGTTGTGAATACCAGCAGATGTTGCTGCTGATCTTGTGAGTATCTTTGTTTTACAGTAAGCCACACAGCCAGCTTTGTTTTCTACTTTGTCGCCCCTTCCCCAAGTAATAAGGCAGTGTTGCAGATATTTTTTTTCTAACAAAATGATGGTAGTTATGCAGTCATGACTGTTTTCTACTTGTTTGAAAGGAACTAACTTTCAAAACATCTGTCAGGAGGGCAGAATGAGTGCAATTGGGCCAGCTGCTGAGTGGCTGAGGTGAGAGCTGGAGGGACGCAACTAGCACTGTATACACTTTTGTCTTTTTTAGTGTCAGCTTTGTTTCAGCTCTGTTTGTGAGTGGGAAATTCAGAGACAGTGAAAGAAATAAGTGCAGAATCGAAGGGACAGTGAGGTAGTGAGGTGCGAGCTGGCTAAAGGGTTGAAAAAAATGGCTGTTTAGTTTTTAAGATTCTACTGAAACACAGTAACAAACTATTAAATGATAGGTTGGTGCTGGGACTAGTTATTTAGTGGTCTTCTGTTGCCAGATACCTGCATGGATGTTGGGTGCTGTTGGCCAGTTAGGTTGCTTGATTTATGTAACATTTGTTAAAGTTTTGAGCCCACATTTTTGGGATGGGCTTCTTACTACCACCCCTCACTACCATCCAGGTGTCAGCATTTCTACCTACCTGACTGGTCTTTCACTTTATTTTTATTTATTTAGTTGAACGTTTGGTGACCAGGAAAGGTACACTGAGCTGAGGTTCATTTCCAGGTGCAACTCGGGGGAAGGGGAAAAGTGATAAAACCAAGGAGGCAGTTACAAACAAATGAAGAGCAATATCAGGTGTGCTTCCTGATTCTATAAGTGACCATTCCCCTGTGTTTTGCATATGAGGAACATCAGTGATTCCAGCACCCTCACCACACTACATCACCTTCTGGGAGTTTTCCACACTTGATCAAGCAAGCTTTCTACATGATATCTCTTCTGTAAACTGGATCCCTATTATCTAGTCCCAAGACATCGTATCGGCTCTCAATCTCTTTCCTTCTATGTTTGTATCCCTCCAGGACATACATACACCTTAACGGAATTGATGTGTTAGGGCCAAACAGACTAGGTGGCTGCACAAGGAACTTCTCGCATCCCTCCGGGCACATGACAAATGTTGGAACTGCTATAAAACCTTGGGTCAGCAAAGTCAATATGACACTTACAGAGAGCAGTGCAATATGCGCAAAAAAAAAATCAGGTTTGCCAAAAGCTCATACTGCAAAGGTCTATTGCTGGAAGTTGCTGGGGACCCAAAGAAATTCTGGACACATGTAAAATCCTTCCTGGGCTCAATCAGTCTCAACACACGAATGATATGGTCCTCAATGGTATGCACTGTAATGACCCCACCACCATTGCAAATTCTTTCAACAAATACTTTACTGATCTCACCAAATACTCTGCCTCTTTTACAGCAAATCGCATCATGATGCCTGTTGCACAAACGTGCCCATACATCTGCCCTTCAATTTTAAGGCTATTCTGAATGCTGACGTTCTAAAACTACCAAACTCAATCTCTGATAGTACTAGTGTAGGCACCGACTACCTACAGCCTAAACTCATGAAGCTGGATGCTCCTTTTATTGCGGCCCCACTGGCTAAAATCTTTACACTGTCTCTTCGCCATGGTCATGTTCTGGACACATGGAATTTAGCAAAAGTCTCCCCAGTCATTAAGAAAGGTGACAAGAAGGACATAACTAATTATAGGCCCATAGCCATTCTGTCAGTACTAAACAAAATACTTGAGAATTTAGTGGCTTTACAGGTCACTGTGTTCCTGTCTAAATATATCCTCCTATCATCTACTCAACATAGTTTCTGCAAGGGGCATAGCACCTCTACCACTCTGATACAATTCACAAATGATGCCCTTACCACTATGGATCAAGGGCTCATGACTGGTGCAGTGTTCACTGACCTCTCAAAGGCATTTGATCTTGTAGATCACCCTCTTCTACTTGATTGCCTTAGCTTCAGTGGTTACTAGGAGCAAGCACCAAACTGGTTCCAGAGCTACTTAAGCAATAGAAGACAACAGGTAAAATTCAATTCTGTGGTGTCAGACTCAATGCCTATCAATGTTGGTGTTACTCAAGGCTCCATCTAGGGGCCTCTTCTCTTCTCTATTTTTATAAATTACATATCTTCTAACACCCCTTGGTGCTCAACAATCTTGTATGCAGATGATCTGGTGCTCTATACCTACTCTACAAATGTAGAAGAAATAAACAGTTGACTAACATCTGCGTTTCTCATAATGTGAGAATGGACCCACAACAAAAGGCTCATCCTAAACATAAGTAAAACTCGAGGCATGCTCTTCAGATCTGCAACCAACTTAGAATGAACTGCAAAGTTTTCAACGTCTCCTGTGCAAATGGCTCCCCCCTTGTGAAAGTAACCTCATTCAAGTATTTAGGCGTCCTGCTTGATGAAACTCTCAGCTTTGAGCAACACATCATCGACACCTGCAAGTCAGTAAACTCCAAACTCAGAGTAGCATACAGGACTAGTCAGATGCTTACCCCTTCACCTAGACTGGTTATTGCTAGGTGTATCCTACTTCCATCCCTTGCGTATGGTGCTGTCACCTACATAAATGCTTTGAAAACCACCCTAAGTAAGTGGGATACAATGTACAATAGTATCTGTCATTATGCCTCAGCTTCCCCATGTTTGACGCACCATTACTTGCTATATGCTGACCTTAGATGGCCTTCTCCACCTGCCAATCGACTCGTTGCCCTCAGTACTCTGTTGGACAATATCATCAGAACTAACCTACCTACCTCTCTTGCTGGGATGCTGGTGCCTCTGTCCCCCACCTATGGCCTCCATTCTACTGGACTATCTCTACTATACACCCCTTGGTGCAGAACCCTTAAAGGAACCTCAGCTTTCTCCTGCCTGCCCCCAAAATACTGGAATTCCCTACCTCTTGATGTTCGCTCTGCACCTAGTCATACTATTTTTAAAAAGATGCATCACTCTTTTCTTGTAAAACATGCCCTATGTTCCTGTTTTAAACCCCCATAAGGTGCTTGACATCCCCTTTCTCAGTTCTCAAAATGTCAGTTTTGCTCTGACCTCTTGTTGCTGTTATATGTAGCACTTACCATGGTTTATGCATTAAAACTCTACTACACTATGATTGCAAGCTTATTATGTTTTGTACTATTGTGTATTTTCCTGCCGTTGTCTCTATCATATTAATAATACTGTTAACGTCACAAAACATCATGTAGATTTTTCCTTGTATGGTTGATTACCTCTGAACTATACCTGTTATTTGTTTTGTCTGCCAATTTTGTATTGTAACCTCCAGGGTAGTGTCTGAAAGTAAACATATTTTGTGGCTATGACACCTTGCCTGGTAAACAAAAACTAACTAAATAAACAAATCAGCAGTGCAAGTGCAATGCAGTGGTTAACAAAACAGTGGTTGGAATACATTTGATGTATATAGCAAACTGACTGCACATAGGCAAATTTAATAAACCCTACAAAACGTATGCAGGAGGGATCAAGGCAGAAAATAATTAGAAAATAATTAGGATGAAGACAGACCACATTTTGAGAATGGGCTTTTTACCACCACCCCTCACTACCACCCAGGTGTCAGCATTTATACCTACCTGACTGGCATTTCACTTTACTTAGGGTCCACTGGACCCATTGCAAAGTATTCTGCACTTCTAGCAGCATGCACAATATATGTGCTGCCTCACATGTGGCCCCTAGGGTACCGCATGAAGCAAGCTACAGGTCTGGTGCCATGCCTGATGGGTCTGCTGCTTCACATGTGGCCTGCAGGGCCCTGTGTGAAGCAAAATACTGTATATGTCTGGTACTATTCATAGTTGGTCTGCTGCATCATGTAGGGTCTGTAGGGCCTTGCATGAAGCAATATACAGGTCTAGTGCCACATCCAATAGGTCTGCTGCTCAAATACAGTCCACTGGACACTGCACAAAGTAAACTGAGAACAAAGACACAGGGCACTCAGAGAGGGTTGCAACACCAAAACTAAATGGGGAACAACAGGCAGATGAATGGTGCACAAAAAAGACACTCCTCTTTTTTGCATACTATTCCTCTGCCTGTTGTTCCTCTGCGCAAAGCAAGCTACAGGTCTGTCGCCATGTACAGTGGGTCTTTTGCTTCATATAGGGCTCACTGTGCCCTGCAGAAAGCATGAAGCAAGCTACAGGTCCAGCCCAATGGTTCTAATATTTCACATAGGGCCTAAAGAGCCCTATACAAAGCAAACTACTGTTCTAGCACGCAGCGTATCTGACAGGCTGCTGCTCAGTGTAGGGCCCTGGGGAAAGCAAGTTTCAAGTTAGTGTCAAGCCTAATGGGTTTGCTCCTTTATGCAAGGCCAGCAGAGCCCTATGTGAAGTAAGGTATCACTTGTGATATATCTGTTTCAACAAACTGCAAAAAAAAAAAAAAGCAACGTTAATTAATCTATTAGGGTTAAAGAGCTCAAAGTAGGGAAATTGAAAGTTACAGGAAAACATCCTTGCGGCCTTAGAGAACTTGTTGTGTGCTGTTCCTCAGGGATTAAACAACCGCACAACACATCAGTGATGTTACCCTAACTTCAGCACTGTCTTACAACACATAGTAAAATACTGACACAGTAATGCTTGCAGTGAAACTTTCTTGTTTAAATTTATTTATTTATTTATTTTTTTTTTAGTTTTTTTGTTGACCGGGTAAGTGCACTAGACAAATCCTGCCTATTTTCAGGCACGACCCGGGGGAGGGGGATACAGATGAATGCCAACTGACCCTGAACCAGATTAAGCTGTTGGTGGTATTTTTAGTGAATGAGGGAAATTTGGCCAGGACACCGGGGAAATTCCCCTACTCTTTTCGATAAGTGCCATGGGATCTTTAACATCAACCTGAACTACCACCAATCCAGGCAGATGGGACCTCGGTTTTAATGTCTCATCTGAAAAATGGCACCTCAGAAGTACAGCACCCCTCTCATGCTGCACTACAGTGTCAGTACTGGGATATTAACCCAAGTGCCAAATGTAGGAACTGAACCCACAGCCCTCTGATCTCCCAGCCTCAGAGGTGAGTGTGCTATCTACTGAGCCACTGACACTTTTAATCTCCTTATTTTGTTCACTTGAACCCTTACAGATACTTGATCTTATTTTAGTAATATATATATATATATATATATATATGTGTATATATATCTTGCAAAAAAAACTGCTTATATGTAACATTTAGGGTTCAGGCTACAACAGAAAAAGTAGGGAAATGTGGTTTCAGAGTTTCCAACCCTAAAACTCCACCTCTACCCCTAAATAAATCAGAGGTGCAGTCTTCCTTAGGGTTGTCAACCCTAAAGCTCACCCCATTAGGTGTGCATGTTTCTGCAGTGTGTAGAATGGCATGAGCTTTAGGATTGACAATCCCAAGGAAAACTGCACCTTTGATTTATTTTAGGGGTGACAGTGGGGTTTTAGGGTTGAAAACCGTAAAACCACATTTCCCTAATTTTTCGCTATAGCCTGAACTCTGAATGTTGCATTAACACAGTTTTTTTGCAAAGAATTTCTTTACTTTTTGAGATAGTATAATTGTACCCTTATTTGGCTCTGGGAGCATAGGGCCCACTGGGCCCTGTACTCCCATCCATCCATACTTTTTGAGATACTGTACTGTTATCCTCATTTGACTGTGTGTGCTGCCATCCCTCCATAGATGCATATATGTATGTTGCTGTGGAAGCGCAGGGCCCTTTGGGCCCTGCATTTCCATTTGTAGGACATCAACAAAATTGTCAGCATAGCCTTATTACCACACCTCATGTACCCAGTACTAAAAATTGTCAAATACCTGCCAAAATGTGATTCCACACCACCACAATGTCATTCCATGCCACAGATGAGAAAACACAGTTTGGCCAGGATTTGAAACATGATACATAGATACATAGATACATAGACAGTGTCGGCAGATAAGGGCCTATGGCCCACCCAGTCTGCTCATTTGAGCTTGTAAGTTCAGTTTGATTTCCTGGAAGTTTGTTGCCCCTTACCCCTGACCTCCAGAATTCCTTTATGTCTATCCCATGCATTCTTAAATCCCGTGATTGTTTCAGCCCCTACAACTTCCTCTGGCAGGGTGTTCTACTTTTCCACCACCCATTCTGTGAAGAAATTCTTTCTCATGTTTCCTCTGAATCATCCTCCCTCCAACTTCATCCCATGCCCTCTAGTCCTGGAACATCTTTTTTGCTTAAAAATAGTGTTTTCCTGCACCCTGTTCCTCCCTGTAAGATACTTGTATGTCTCTATCATGATAGTTCTCCCTTTCATGAGGTGGTGTAAAAAAAATGGCTGTGATGAAACTTTTGGGTCAAATTATTTAAAATTACCAAAGTTATGAACGAGCATCATAAAATTTAACAGCTGTGCATAACTTTGCCATTTTTACATATTTTGACCACAGATTTCCAACATAGCCTTCTTATCACCCCACCTCATGAGCAAGAGTAGTGAAAATGTTCAAATTCCACCTGAAAGGTGATTTCACTAAGTTACTGCAAAACTGACTTTCAGGCTCGATTTGCATACTTCCACTGTCATTGGTCATGAGGTGGAGTACCAAAAAGGCCATGTTGAAAATGTGGTGTAAAAATATGCAAAAATAGCAAAACTATGCTCAAAGTTGAAAACCCCATTGAAATACATTGAACCGCACTTACAGTACCTTAGTTTCTCATATTGCAGTCAGCGGTTCCAGCAGCAAGGCGTGTCTTTGATCGGAGAGTGGATTTTCACCCTGGGACCTGTTTAAGTGAGTAATAGTTGTGGAGAAAGTAGAGGGTACAGTGTAGTGGGTACTCAGTGGGAGGTCAGGTGGGGGGATCAGATCAGCAAGGGACCTTTTTTTACAGGTTTAAAAAAAATTAAAAAGCCAAGGTATTCAAATATGGGGAGGTTGATTGGGGGGTGCCACTAGGCACCAGGGCAATATAAAAAAATTATGGGGATGACAAATGGAGGGTAGGGAGTGCCACTAGACACCAGGGCAATATAAAATAATTATAGGGATAACAATTAGAGGATAAGGGTGCCACTAGACACCAGGACAATATAAAAGAATTACAGGGATGATGATCAGATGGTGGGTGTACCACTAGACACCAGGAATATAAGTATTTTTGTATGAATGAAAATATATTACAAAAATGTTCATATGAATGGAAGCATAACACAAAAACTTTCACATGAACAGAAATATCATACAAAACATTTTTGTTTGAACAAAAATCTCATATGAAAAAGTTGGGTTAAATGAAAACATCATATGAAAATTTTCATTTGAATGACAAAAAAGTCCATACAAAAAAAAAGCAGAAGTGAGTCACAAAAAATAATTTAAAAAGTAAAAAAAAAAAAAAACACATTTCAGGGTATTTTTTCAGCACTTAAGTACATAATCCACCTAATGGAGTCCTGGTGAGCACGATTCATGTGTTAATTTCTCTCTAGGATGTCATTTTTGTGGGGTTTGACATTTTTTTTTAGAAAAAAACAGAAAGCAAGAAACATAGAAACATAGAATTTGATGACAGATAAGGACTGATTGGCCCACCCAGTCTGCCCATTTCCCTACCTAATGGATAAGCTGCAGATCCTAGTTAACCAACAGCCTACTTCCTCCTACCCTCCACTAGAATTGCCTTATGTCTGTCCCATGCATTCTTGAATTCCCCCACTATTTTTGACTCCATAACCTCCTCAGGAAGGCTATTCTATGCATCCACAACCCTCTCTTTGAAAAAGTACTTCCTCACATTAACTCTGAGCTGTCCCCATCTATCTTCGAATTGTGCCAAGATAGTGGCGTATAAAAATTTTTTTTTTTCTTTATGAAAAAGGATTGCCTCCACATGAAAAAATATTCTTTTTTCATTTCACACAGCTATTGTGAGCATGTTCAGAACTGAAAGTTAAAAATTAAATAACTTTGGAATGGATTAATATTTTTTTCACTAAACCAGTGAAAGTCACTACTATGGGGTAGACCCATTCTACCCTGAATATTTCAGACTGGAATGCCAAACCATCTGGGCACTATTGGGTGACACAAAAACAGCACCCCCACACATTTTTTTTTTACTATCTGGATCTTGGAATATGCACATCTGACTGGAACAAAAGTTGGCATGTCAAAAGATCTACCCCATGAGACTACGCTTGCAAAACTTCGTGCAAATCCACTGAATGGTTGTGAAGTTATTGAAATGCAAAATTTAGGGTTTAGCATTAAAGTACCTACTCAGTCCTTAATATAGTGGTGTGATCATGCCACTATATATATATATATATACACACACACACACACACACTATATATATATATATGTATTTATAAAATGAGTAGGGAAAATAGTGTGTCCTGATGGGTCAGGAGCCACCCCCAGGCATGCATATATAGAGTGACAACCCTGAAGGTTGCCCTTTACCGGCAACCAGGATGCAATGCATTGCACATATTGATGCCTTCCAGAAACATTTGAAAAACAATTTTGGCATCCATGTTAGTTAGGTAAACACCCATTACTTGCCCTTTGCCTAATGTTTCCACCCTTCATACTAAATACTCATCCACACTCAACAACTAGCAGATACATGGCACCATAAAAAGAGAACATTTTATTTTAACAACTAATCTAATGAAACAAGTTATGATCATTTTCTTTTCATAAGCCTCTAAGCCACAGCCCCAAATTGCTGGTACTGTCTACTCCTACAGTGTATATGTCTCACCGCCATCCCACAATCTGCACCCTGCCGCACTGCCACTGACACCACCTTCTCTCATGTCACAAAGCTGGAGAAAATCATATTTTAAAATGTTATTTGTTTTTTATATTTTCTTCCTGTAGCCGCTGTCACACACAAGCAGAAGTGCCCTGTGTATATGGACCACCTAATGCGGGAACCAGAAGTCACTCACCATTCCACTGAGCCATTGCTCTGAAGCTCCTAGTTCACAGAGTATCCATTGTTTAATAAACAAAATGAACACCAGAGCAACATTTAAAAAATTACACTTGAGATACTGTAGGAAGTGGAGTACAGACACATATACAGTAGTCAGGGACTGGAACAGAAATTGCTCCCTGCTCTCCTGAAGCCGCCGCACTGAAGTGCCCAAAATTTAAATACCTAGGCCTAATTATAGAAGAGGGCATGACCTATGAGCTCCAGATAACCAACATGATCAAAGTGGTCCATCAAAGACTGGGCACACTCCATGGATTGAATTCACTCTTAATTCCATCTACTAGGAAGTTACTTGCCCAAAGGTTTTTGTTTCCTTTTATTGATTATGGTTAATTATTTTATTTTTCTACTGGGGGCAGGGAGGGGTTATTATCCAAGGTTAGAGTTCTTTTAAATCAGATTGCCAGGTTCACTGCTCAGATGCCACCAAGGACACATTATTGTAGTCTGCTCAGGCAGGCAGGTTGACCTCCTTTAGAATATCACTATAAATTTCAACTTGGACTTTTGGGTAAAAAAATAACAATAAATCAGGTACCCATTGTCGTACATTCAATTTTCAAAAAACACACCACTATAGTTTCTACTCGACAGTCAACTTGACATTTTTTAACCATTCCATGAATAAAAACTTTAGTAGGCCAGAAATCCCTGCCTTATTCATTCTCATCCTTCTTTAACTCTCTATAGTCAATTTTTAATTGTTTAGAAGTTTGTCTTCAGATGTTTCGATTGAAGCCGAAAGGGTTTCTACTTGCTGGGAGTGAGTGTAAATGATTTGTATAATATTTAATAGAATGTTATTGGAATTACGTGTGTCTTTTGTACTCCGATGCTTTTATTGTACGTATTACTTGTATGTATACTGGTCGCCCTTGAAAACAGGTCTTTGGTCCATGGTCTTGCCAGTTTAAATAAATAAAACAAACAAACAAAAGCTCCTAGTTCACAGAACATCCCTTAGTTATTCACACAGTACAACATTTAAAACAACTATAGTTGTGCTACTACAGTTGTGGTGCTTGGGTGGAGGAGAGATACAAACATATTTTCAGGGGGTAGAATACACAGTACATAACCCAGTGCAACCACCATCAATTGACAATTAGGAGGCGCTACAGTTCATTTACTTTCAATGTAATACAGGAACAATTTTACACTGAAATAGAAAAATTAAGCATTTTTAAGGGCTATTTTCATTTTTGAGGCTTTTATTTTTTTCAATTTTAAAACAAAAACTTGAAAGACCCATTTTATAAGTGCAGTAAGCCACTCTGGGGTGTGGTCTGTGTTTCTGCTAAATGCACTCCCAAGGTTCTAAAGGTGCAAGTACCTCATGCCTTACTATGTACCTTGGGTCGTGCGTTTATCAGACAGCAACCCACACAGTATCATGGCTTATTGCTTACATATACAGTGCCTGTGCAGTTATATTTTGGAAAATATTTTTGATACTTTGAGAGTGGTCAGACCTACAGCGAGAATACTGCATTTATTTGCACTCAAGGTCAATTTATCCCATAGTGGCAATGGAGGATTTGGTCATTTATCCACACATCAGCTCCACAGTGGCAATGGAGGTACAGACTGAGCTTTTGTGATTTGATCTTCATTTTCATTCAATGATATTGTGCTGGGATAACAACACTGTTGAAGATGTTCACTGAACAGTCAGGATGAAGGATTCTTTTCTTGCCATAATATAATAAAAGGTATTGCATAAATCAAATATGTCATGGCCCTATTGAAAAAATCACTGATCTTTTCCCTCATGCAGTTTGACCTTTTGACATCACATGTGGCTTTGCCACTCCTGATGACATTAGGTCAAACTGCACATAGAAAAAAATAGTTATATTTCCATTAGGAAACAGGAAGTAGGGGTAGTTTTATTGAAATAACTTTGTAAAGCAAATTACAAATATATGTACACAAGGGCCCAGATATTCAAAAGGGTTGCGCCATGCGCAACAGGGTTGCGCGTGCGCAACTCCAAAAATGCGCCATTCTGCAATATTCAGAAGGGGCCAGTTGCGCCACCGAAAACATGCTGAGCAACAGCGCAATGGAAATGAAGGCATGCGCGCAACCCGAAGGCGGTCCATGCATAAAGTGCTCAATCACGATATCCGAACACTTCGCAATGCGCCAAGAGTGGCGGTAACTGGGAGGTGCGCAGTACGGATTTGAGCCAAAATAAAAGGCTTCGCTGAAGCGCGCAAGAACCTAGCTGGTCAGCAAACTGGGGAGAGACAGAGAGAGAGAGAGAGAGACAGGAGCTGGAAGGGCAGAGAGGACAGTGGGTCCAGGAGGACAGAGAGGCCAGTGGGGGTGCCGGTGCAGTGGAAGCAGCAGTGGGGCAGCGGGGTAACACAGGAACAGCAGCGGGGGCAGAAGCCAGGAGATGGACAGTGTCAGCTTCCACATGGAAGCTGTAATGAGGGTGAGACACCATGCTGCAGGGGGCGTGGCGCGGAGGGCCCGTCGGTATGCCCCCGACAGGCAGTATCGTGCCCGCATCAGCTTCGAGCTGTACACAGATGTCGAGATTGTGGCCCGGTACCACCTGAACAGGGCAATACTGAGACGGCTCTGCGAGCTGTGCAGTGATGTGATGCAGGCACCCTCACGACGGAGTCATGCTCTGTCCGTGGAGACCAAGGTGACAGCCTGCATGTGCCTGCTCACCACGGGCACCTTCCAGAGGCCGACAGGGGACACCACAGGCATTACACAGTCGGCCATGTCACGCATCCTCACCCAATTCCTCAGCGCACTGCTGCCTCATTCTGCGGAGTACATCCATTTCCCAGCACCGCGGCAGAGCGTACAACAAACATGCAGGAGTTCCACAGGGTAGCACATATGCCTGGCATGCTAGGGGCCATAGATTGCACCCATGTGGCCAGTCGCACGCCACCTGGCCCCGACGGCCATGCTTATCGGAACCGAAAGGGCTTTTCCAGTGTCAACTGCCAGGTGGTGTGATGCCACTGAGCGCATCATCAATGTCTGTGCCACACACCTGGCGGAGCACATGATGCCTTCATATGGTACCAGTCTGCACTGTGCCATCGATTTGAGAGTGGGAACATCCCCACGGGTCATCTAGTGGGTGAGTACACATGTATGGAATGCAAACTCTGTGCAAGGGTGGAATGACACAGGTGCCATAGTAGTGGCAAAGGATATAGGGCAATATGGACCTGACATGACACTGATCTCCACTATCTCCACACAGGTGACTGCGGATACCCACTCCATCCCTGGCTGCTCACACCATACTGGTGCCCCACGACCCCAGCGCAGCTCGGTTTCAATGAGCCACATGCCGCAACACGTAACATCATAGAGCGGGTGTTTGGGATGCTCAAGGCACGCTTCCGATGCCTGGACACCTCCGGTGGAGCCCTACAGTACAGCCCCCAAAAGGCCTGTGGGATATTCCTGGCCTGTTGCATCCTGCACAACATGGCCAAAGACCATGGGATAGCCGTACAGGTCCAAGAGGGGGACAGCGATGGGGACGCCAGTGGCGCCGGTGATGTGGGTGATGAGCAGCCCCCCCCCAGGACGGAGGGACCCTCGACTGACCCGGCAGGCCCAGCTGCACCGGGACACCATTGCAGAAGAGCACCACGCCCAACACAGGTAAGTCAAGGGACATGTGCAGGCAACACTGTCCATGCGCAAACCACAGGCACACAGGGAACACACCGTGCATGAAGGTCAGGGGAGTTGAAGGGTCCAGGCATACCAACACACCATCAGAGAGGGGTGAGCACTCATATGGACACACACACACACCAGGCAGCATACAGGAGCAGCAGCAGCACAGCACTGTGGAAATGACATTGCCAACACACAGCACCACCAACCACCCCCACCACCTGGACTGTCCACGTACGTGTGTCAGGACCTGGGCAACCTTGCACCTTGGTGTACAGTGCAATGCAGGCATCATCATGCACATGCACCTGTGGACAGCAGTTGGGAGAGTGTGCAGGTGGTCCGTGTGTCAGCAGGTGAGCAGAGCACCCAGCAGTGCACTGCCCACCATGACACGTACACACAGGGCAGCACCAGACAGGGCCTGCATTGGGAGACAGCTCAGTCAGGTAGCACTGTCCCACAGCCACCACGGATGTGTGGGCGGCCCGCCCGTGGCCTAGCAGCACTGGCAGGCTGAGCAGGGGCTACATCGGGTGGCGCTGGTGCACCACCAGGGGTCCCAGTGCGCGACCGTGACCTTGCCCGCACAGGGGTCTGCATTCTGCCAAACAAACTTGCACCAGGGGTGCTCGGGATGCCCACAGCAGAACCCGGCGTCGACAGGCCTGGTGTCGCACGACGCCAGGAACGGGGAGTGGAGTGTGCACTGTGTGGGGTGTGTGGTACAGGGGCACCTGACAGTGTGGCCAATGCGTTCGCCACAGAGACCACTGCCTGGGTCAGCCTGTCAATGGCAGCGGTCACATCCGTCCGCATAAGGACCAGCTCGGCTCGGTCCCGAGCACACTCCCTGCTATGCCGCTCCACGGACACAGACAGTGCCTCCACAGACCTTGCAACCCACCCCTGCAGCTGTACCAACTCCTGCAGCAGGCGGGTGTGCGTGTCCAATGGGTACTGTGCCCCAATGGCATCGTCACCCCCAGGGTGTGGACGGTCCTGGTGCACAGCACCCCTTGAGGGTGGGCGCTGTTCGCCAGGACCAGGTATGGGCGGATCAAAGGGCGGTGGACATGTGCCACTGCTTGACACTGTACCCCCAGACCTGGTGTGCGACTGCTGCTGCCGCCCTCCAACTGCTGAGCCCCCAGGTCCACCTGTTCCACCTCGTGCTGTCAACAGTGCCAGACACCTGCACAGCCACCGTGCTGCCCACGGTGCTGACAGGCACAGCCTGGGACTGTGCCAGCATGCTGGTACCAGGTGTGAACCAGGAAGGCCCAGGGGCATGTGCTGGCCTGCCATGTGTCCGTCGTGGGACACACACCTATCACTGGCCATTGCAGGCCTGCTATCATCAATGGTGCAGGTGCGTGCCACTGCCATAGGCACAGCATGCTGGCATACCTGCATGCCAGACTGCTGTGACACAGGCTGTGCACCCCTGCACCCGTATCACTGACGCGGAGTTGTTGGCCCAGCCTGCATGCTGCTGCAGTGCCTGCAGGCTGGTGGCGGGTGGATGGTCCCTCCTCCATGTCCAGCAGGTCTGCCTCACTGTCTGGACCCACCACCACCACCGTCTCCTGCAGACGAACAGGATCTGTAACAGAAAGAGAGTACATGTGAGTGCATGTGAACAACAGCCCCCCCCAACAACATCACCATGTCATACCGTGCAGTGATGGGCTTCCACCTGTCTGGAATCCTCCGCCTGGAATTCCCGCAATGGCACTCAGCTGCATGGCCACGACCAGTGTCTCCTCTGTAGGGGTCAGCTGCAACACCACTGGTGGGCCCCCACCAGTGCCAGCACGTGCCACCCTGAAGGCTGCCACCTTCTCCTTCAGCCTCCTGCGGTCAGTCCCCATCTTCTTCCGGCATTCCTGCATGGAGCACTGGTGGCTTCCGTGCAGGTTGACTGCCCGAGCTACCCCCTCCCATGCAGCTGCATGCTCCTGAGGGGTGCCCCTCCGTCCACTCAATACTGGCTCATCCTCCAGGTAGGCCTGGAAGAGGGCCTCGGTCTCTGCCGTGGTGAAGTTCGGCCTCCTCCTACGCCCGCTGTCCACACCCTCAGCCTGGCTCTGGTCAGTCATGGTGATCTGTATGGGTGGAAGTGGACACCTGTCACTGTGCAGTCCACAGCATTTCCCCATGAGCATAGCTGCCGGCCGGGGGCAGAAGCCCCCGTTTCCTCTCCGCATGGCAGATACTGATAGAAAGGGTGCCCTTTGTCCCTTTCTAAGTGCCCTTTTCATGCTCAGCCCCCTCAACCTTTATCATCCTCCAGCACCCCTGCCCATGAGCAATGTCCTGAGCATCACACAGCATGTAACTCACCTCTCACCTGCAGCAACCAAATCTGGCCGGCACAACCCACTTCATGATTTTTATAGCGCAACACCACAAATGAGGTGTGGCGCAACTTTAATGACATGCTAATCGCGCCACTGCGCCTTTGAATAGCTGATCGAATGATTTCATATGTCGGCTGAATATCGCGTGTTTGCGCTTAGCGCCATCTGGAAGGTCGGCTGAGCCGATGGCGCATGTTTGTGGCTGCGTGCTACACTGCATTGCGCATGCCCAGACGAGTTATCGCACGTCGATCGTGCTGCAGACCTGCTGAACACGATAGGCGATTCAGGCCATGGCCACCATTGTGCCAGTGGCGCTACAGCACTGGGCACTATATGGCGCTGTGGCACTTCTGCGTGATAGTCCACTGTGGCACTGGTGCTCTGCTTGGCAGTCGCATAGGATGCCTATATGTCCTATGGCGCTGTGCGTAGCCTTGCGTCATTGCTGTGACCTTGTGTATGCCCTCTGACCCCGGCGCTGTTGGCATGCCATGTGTACGTCCCTATTGCGCTGTCTGGTGACAGCGCCATGTGAAGTGACGGCGCTGTTCGAACAGCACGATTGAGCCTGTGCTGGTCTATTGCGCAACAACTCACGCGGGAGTTACGGCACAGCGGGCGCCATATTGCCTGCTGTAAAGTTGGTGCCATGGCTGAGGAGGCGGTGTCCTGGAGCCAGCTTGAAGTGGCCAACCTGGTGGCCCTGGTGGAACCCCACTGTGAGGCACTGTATGGTGAGGCCCCCTCACCATGCCTGGGAACCCATGTGTGGCAGCAAGTGGCCACTGACCTGGTGGAGGTCACTGGCCGGGGCCGGTCTGCTGAGCAGTGCTGGCACCGGTACAGTGACCTCCGCCGGAGGGAGCCGGAACTGTTGACGTGGCTGCGTTCACGTGCCAGGCGGGGTGTGGTGCCTAGGCCAGGTGAGTGTACCATCTATGCACCTATATTCTCTGTAGGGGTGTGTGTGTGCTTGGGTGGCTGTGCATAGGTGTGTCAGTGTGTGCAGCTGTGCGATGGATGGTTATGGCTGTGTGGGCAGGCACTCTCACTGGGGCAGGGGGCACTCTGCTTTTGAGTCACACTGATGTTTGTCTCAACATATGTCTCCCACAGGCCGGATTGTGAGGACACAGGACCAGGGTGATGTGGGCCATGCCAGGGCCCTGGTACCAGGAGGTGTTGTGCCACAGCAGCAGCAGCAGCAGCAGCGTCAGGCCCAGCTGCTGGAGGAGTGTGAGTATCATTACTTCATGGATGCTATTGCATGCTGGGGGGGCAAGACCACCAGCCATGCGGGACACAACCAAAGGAGAGGTCATAGTTCCACTATACAAAACACTAGTGAGTCACCACACTGGAGTACAGTGTACAGTTTGGAGACCATACCTGCGTATGGACATGGACTGGGTGGAGAGGGTTCAGAGGAGGGCGACATGGATGGTGCATGGATTGCATCACAAGTCCTATGCAGACAGGTTGACGGAACTGAACATGTACTCCCTGGAGGGGAGGAGGGTGTGGGGATATGATGGGGACATACAAGTATCCTACAGGGGGGAACAGAGTGCAGGAAAACAATATTTGTAAGCGTAAAGGATGTTCCAGGACTAGAGGGCATGGGATGCAGTTGGAGGGGGGTCGTTTAAGAGGAAACATGAGAAAGTATTTCTTCACAGGATGGGTGGTGGACAAGTGGAACACCCTGCCAGAGGAAGTGGTGGGGGCTGACTTGGTCACGGGATTTATGAATGCATGGGTTAGCCATAAAGGAATTCTGGAGGTCAGGGGTGAGGGGGAACGGACTTATAGGACAACAGAGTGAACGTACAAGGTCAAATGGACAGACTGGGTGTCCCATAGGCCCTTATCTGCCGACACTGTCTATGTATCCATGTATGTAGGCATGACACAGGTGACCTGCATCACAGTGCAGCATCACGGCACGTCTGTGTATGCATCACAGGTGGTCCAGGCATGCACTGGGCACATAGCTGTGTAACTGGCATTGCACCACGTTGCAATATCACTTGCCAGCCTAGTTTGTACTGTGATTGACGTGGGCAGTGTGTGTGGGAGGTGGTGCGCATAGCTGGTGCCGCCTGTTTGTGATGGCCATGTGCATGTTCACTGTGGGGGGGTGCATGCCATCACAAGTGCGGGACATTGGGTTATATGGCTTGCAGGTTGGGTGGTGTTCAGGGTTGTGGTCAGTCTCAGCCATTGACTGTGTTCCCATTTTCCTAGGCCTCGAGGTACTCAGGAGGATTGAGAGGGGTATTCGGCAACTCACCCAGGTGTCACAGGAGAACCAGGCGATACTGCAGGCCACACAGCGCCATGGTTCCAGGAGGCGGAGGCACAGGATGGGACACCAGCAGGGGGAAGACCAGCAGCCAGCTGAGCCATAGGCCACATTCCCTTCCCACTTCTCCCATCCCTATCACCTTGCCTTCCCTCTCCAGGTTTTTATTCCCTTCCCCTTGAACACCCCTGCCTTTTACCCGTCCCCCCCACTTGTACATAGTTTCACCTGTTTATGTTTATATGTTGATCTTTTAAATATACATTTCTATTTTGATACGACTGCTGTGTTGGTCTCTGATTTGCAACTGGCTATGGGTGCTCCGTTGCAGGGGTGTACATGTCATCCGGGCTGGTATGGTCCTGGGTATATGTGTGTGTGTGTGTGTGTGTGTGTGTCCATGGGGAGGTATCACCAGTATGGCATTGACTTTCTGTTGGTCTTGCCGTCTGCTGCCACCCACTGCTGGGTGCACAGGGTGGGTCTGGCTGGTATGCTTCTCTGCAGCATGGGGTTGACGTGTGGCAGGGGGGATGCATGGTGTTTCCTGCAGTGCCAGTCACTGCACATGAGTGGTGTCTTGGGATCACGGTGCACGGTGCTCTGCGCACTGGGGCCAATGCCTGGTGGTTGTCAACCCTGTGTGTGGCACTCTCTGCCTGCCAGTGGTTGTGCTGGGGTGTCATGGCTCTGCTATGCATTATTGGCTTGTCCCCATGGGCACGTGGATCATCTGTCCCACCCCCAGTGATGTTGTGCTTGGGGTGTGCCGGTGTGGTGTGGGTTCTGCAGTGTGTTCCTGTGCCCATGTGTGGCATGGCTGGCGGTGGGCCCCAGCCTGCCTCCCTGGATGTGCAGTTCCATTGCTCTGGGGGGGGCTGTGCTTGTGCTATGGCAGCTCTGGGATAACTCAGCTGAGCTTCCATGGTTCTTGTATAAGCGCTTAACATTTCAGCTCAACTTCTCCTTCCTAGTTCTTGTGATGGCGCAGTATGTGCAATATTGAGACGTTGGTTGCTTGCGTAATTTGCTCTGCTCCATGTTTGAATATCGCACCTGTTGCACATTTGCGCAACTGGTTTGTGCTTGCTCCTGCTGTTGCGCTACTTTTGAGCGCAGTTTGAATATCTGGGCCAAGATTCCTTATTTTACATAGTCATAGTTTCTAATTGCTCTATATGCATAAGAATTTTTTTCTTTTCCTATTTAATACAACATCATTTATTCTTGTCAACCTCTTTTTTTTCCTTATCTTCAAGACTACATTTGCTCCATATAGCTCACAGAAAACTTCACTTATATTTTATAAAAATTAGGAATCCTTTCCACCATTTGTGGACCTGTTGAGATGTTGAATTTGTTATATCTCTTTCGTATACATGACTCATTGCTAAACATACCAAATTCTGTATCGCTTTGTATGACATTCTTTTTTGATATACAGTAGCACCCAGCTACATCTGGCTTGCCACAAATAGAACTTCAAGCAACATAAAAAGACAGCAAGGTATCCTGGTGAAACCTGGGTCTCAACAAGGAATATTGGCCTAATACACACAATTCATACGACATTTTCTCAAGCCAAGGCATATTCCATTTATCCGCTAAAAGAGCCCATAAAGCTCCTGAATAAGAACAAGTAAGTAAATAATGCCCCATAGATTCTGCAATATTTATGCAGTCCAGGTATGGACAAGTCCTTTCTTCTATTACTTTATGCTTAGCATTGCCCCTAACCTGTATCCTACCATATACAGAAATCCAAAGGTGTTCCCACACCTGGGGAGGGATCCTGGGATTTATTAGTTGAGCTTTCACATATTTATTTTGCTCTAATGTGCAGTGGTTAAAACTGGGTTCACAAGGGTAACAGTTAGCCAATACAGTCTGATAAAGGCTACGACCAGACTGGGACAAAATTTGTGATTTCATCAAATTCCATTCGTACAGTTTAGTAGCAGTAGATTTAAAATCTTCTGGGACATGTAGATATGTCCCTAATCTTGGGGGAACTATCCCCCAAGCATTAAAATACTGATCTAGATTTAATCTACACCAAGCACTATGAATTGTGACATTAGGACCTAGGCCACATCTAATTGTTTGTGCTAAAAATAAGGTGTGAAAAATTATTATAGGCTCAATCATGCCTAGTCCTCCTTGACGAACAAGAAGGCATGCAAAACATCTGCGAATTGGGTTTAATCTGTTTCCCCACAGCATTTGAAAAAAAGACTAGTGAGTTTTACTTCCATTATTTGGGGCAGGGGAAATAACATTGCAACATAAAGTAATTGTGGGATTAAACATTTTTTTATAATATGTATTCATTTTATTTTTGATATACTCCATGATTTCCATCAGTTTACTTTGGATTCCACTTTAGATATGGAGGCCCAGATATTCAAACTGCGCCAGTCTGAGGCGCAAGCCCCAGCGCCGCTCAAAATAGTTGCGCAGGGGTGTGGCCGGGGTGATATTCAAAGGAGTTGCGCTGTTGAGCAACTTCTTTGAATATCACCCCTGAGCCACAGCACTTGTGCATGGTGCAGTGAAACTTGCGCTACCGCAAGTTGCCAGAGTTGAGCATTAAACTTGCGGTGGCGCAAGTACCATTGCGCCATGCGCAAATTTCCGATATTCAAAAGGTGACATGCAAATGGGGCCATAATTTATGCAAGGCGCAGGGGGGGCCATTTGCATCTATTTATGGCCCCATTTGCATGCCATTTGCATGTAGGTGCGCCGATCCCGAGGACTTGCTCCTGGCCACCCTGCCAGGCAGCAGCCGTCGAGGACGACGCGCAATGCAGCTCCGATCGCGGGCATCACAGTTACATGACACCCCTCCACATCTCCCACAGCCCGATCGCGGGCAGAACACGTACATGTCGCCCCCCACACATCTCCCACAGCCCGATCGCGGGCAGAACCGATACATGTCCCCCACAGTCTCCCGGTCATGGGCAGAACCTGTATGACCCCCCAGTGCCCGATCGCGGGCAGAACCTATATGACCCCCAGTACCCGATCGGCGGGCAGAATGTAACCCTCCCCAACCGAATAACTCCCTGGTGGTCCAGTGGACCGTAAAGCCCGATCGCGGGCAGAATGTCACAGCACAACCCCCAAACATCTCCCTGGTGTCTAGTGTCCCCCCACCCACCCACGAGCCCCTCCACCCGCTCCCCCGCGGCGGCGACAGCATCCACCCGCCTGCCGGCCCGCCGCCCGCCGACTGACTGTCCGGTAGGGCTGCACACCCATTGGTGCAGAGCTACAGCCAATGGGCGTGCAGCCCATACCGTACATGACAGTCCAGATTTGTGAATGACATCATTCACAAATCTGGACTGTCATGTCTGATATGATGCTGCCCATTGGCTGTAGCTCTGCACAATAGCGCTACGACAGTCAGTCGGCGGGCGGCGGGCGGTGGGATGCTGTCGCCCGCCGGCTGCGGGAGGCGGGTGGAGGGCTTCGTGGGTGGGTGGGGGGACACTAGACACCAGGGAGATGTTTGGGAGGGTTGTGCTGTGACATTCTGCCCGCGATCGGGCTTTACGGTCCACTGGACCACCAGGGAGTTATTCGAGTTGGGGAGGGTTACATTCTGCCCGCGATCAGGCACTGGGGTTCATACAGGTTCTGCCTGCGATCGGGCTGTGGAGATGTGTGTGTGTGGGGGTTCATGTACTTGTACTGCCCGCGATCGGGCTGTGGGAGATGTGTGTGGGGGTTCATGTGACTGTATCGCCCGCGATCGGGCTGTGGGAGATGTGTGGGGGTTTCATGTAACTGTGATGCCCAGCGATCGGGCTGGTGGGGGGCACAGGGACCGAGTTGGGGGCCAGCCAGGGGTGGCAGCTGCTGTGTTGCGCCCTGCAATACAGCAGCTCACCTGTGGGTGGCCCTCAACTGATCCTTTTTTTTTGGCTCAGGTTGTGCAGGCGCAGGTTGGGGTTGCGCATGCACAACTCTGCTAACCCGACTGAATATCAGGTTGCGAGGTTATGCATGGTTCTCCCCTCCTGTTGAGCATGCATTCATTTGCATTGCTCTTTTGCGCAACTTGTTGCCAGTGGAGCAACTGCCTCCTGCTGAATATCGCAGAATGGCGTAATGTAGGACTTGCGCATGCGCAACCCTGTTGCGCATGGAGCAACCCTTTTGAATATCTGGGCCGGAGTGTTCCCAGTTTAGGGAAGCCAGATTCTGGGGCCCAAACATGATTCCCAATATTTTAAGGTGTTCAGAAGATATGTGAAGACCTGCTAAAACCTGAGGGTCTGGATATCCCACATCTATATACAGTCCTTGACTCTTCCTTAGATTTATTTTAGAGTTTGAAACTTTTTTTAATTCTGACATTTTATCCAAAAAGATAGGGAATTGAGTAACATCAGAAAAAAATAAGCACACATCATCTGCATAAGCTTGTATATTAACAGCTTTCTGAATTCCGTTATCTAATATCCCTTTCCATTTAGGGGAATCTGATAATATTCTTAAAAAAGGGTCTAATGAAAATGCATAGAGTAAAGGGCTTAGTGGACAGCCTTGTCAGACTCTGAGATGTGTTTGAAATCCTAAATTTGCAGATCTATGTATAATCGGGTATACTGTTGTGGATGTGTAAACTAATTTAATATATTTTAATAAGGAGTCGGGATACCATAATATTGTAATACTGAAAATAAATATTGATGAGGAACGCAATCAAACACTTTTTCCTGATCTACTGTAATGATAACCCCATTTTGCCCAGAAAGAGATAAATGTTCAATGACATCTCTGACAATCATAAGTGCATATTTTATTTTTTGGGAGGGTAGACTGCAAAATTGAACTGGGGAGATTGTTGTTTCAGCTGTATGTTTTAACCTGTTGTTTAAAATAATCGTTAGAATTTTGTAATCTGAATTCAGAATAGTTGTGGGTCTCCAGCTGGTAATTAGCTGCCTATCCCCTGATTTATATATGTATAACAATAGTACATCTAAAAAGGAGAGGAAATCAAGTTTGAGTGAAGAAAGTATTTAAACACAGGCTCCAAACATTCTGATAATTCAACGGAAAACATCTTATAAAATTCAATAGGTAGCCCATCTAAACCTGGAGATTTTCCTGATGTCATGTTGTTAATGGCTAATCCTATTTCTTGTGAAGTAATGTGAATTTCTTCTCCTGTTTTATGTGAGAAAAAGGGAGGAATTTGAATTTGTCCCAAATATGCAAATAAATCTTGTGCTGCAGGGTTCCTATCTGGTTCAAGTGATGCACAGTGGTTCTTTATGATTAAATATAAATCATTTTCAGAATAGCAATTTACCTTGTGGGTCATACAAAGCATCCATCTCTGTATTATCTCTAAAAGTTTTACATGTCTGATAAGGATCCCCATCTGGGGATTTTTGTGTGCCATTCTGAAATAATATTTTCAAAGTATTTGCTCTGTTATATTGACAAGTTAATATTTGAGGTTTTATTAGCTTAATTTGTACTGAATAGTCAAACCTAGATGTATTTGACCAAGAGAATAATTTAAATAGCTGTTGATGAGAGAGAATTTCAAAACTTACTATCCTCTTTACATCTCCCATAGTTTTTAAGCCAAATTTTAAAATCTTCTTTCGTGTCTAACCACCATTGCCCTATATCAGAATACAAAAAATAAACTGAGCATCTAGCTTTGATAATATCTTTGATTCCTTGTTGGACCCTGGTTTCTTCAGATGCTTTAATATTTAATTTCCATCTATAGAAAGATTTTTTTTTTATTTAGTTGTTTATATCTGATACATCTGAAAATGTTACCAATAATGCCACATGATCTGTAAATTCTACAGGATATGTTTCCATTTCAGCTGAAGGCAAGGTGTTGGAAACAAAAAAGTTGTCAATAATAGAAATACTTTTGCCTTTTTTAAAAAGTAAAGTCAGGACCTTTTTTATGGAATTTCATACAGTCAATTAGATTTGCAGATGACACCAACTCTGATAATGCATTAGTATCACAGTAAATCTTTACGTTAGTTTTTTTTTTTTCTTGTGGTGGATGGTATCTCACAATTAAAATCACTGCAAAAAATAACATGATAAGAGGTCATAAGATATGGCTTAATTGTACCAAACAGTGCCACTCTTCCTGCTTTCTGTTGTGGTCCATATATATTAATTAAGCAAATTTCCATATTCCATCAAGCATTAATGCCCCCGGACTGGATATCCACCAGTTTTATCAGCTCAAATGAAAAGGAGTTAAACAATATACCTATTCCATCTGCACAAGTCTGTCCAAAAGACCAATAGGAGGGGTCCCAGGCCCATTCCCCTTGCAAATTTCTGATATTATTCAAAGAAAAAGCACATGTTTCTTGTAAAAAACAGTTGTCTAACTTTGATCTGTAAATAAAATCAAACACAATCTGTCATTTTCCTGAATTTAGCAAACTATGAACATTCAGTGAGCCAATTTCTAAAGTTGCCAGAAGTAATTTTTTTTTTTAGTGATCCTGCTGTCATCAAATTTTTTCCTTCTTTATTTTTCTTCCCCTTATAACCAGCTAACTCAGGTTTTTGAACCTCCATTTCTTGTTCCCTAGACTTACTGTCACTTTCACCCTGATCCATATCTGAATCCCCCCATTCTGGAGCTAATGCTACAAATGGATTGACTGAAATGTCTGTCTCAGATGGGGAAGAGGGGGGAGGGGGTATAGACATAGATTTTAAATTTCTAGAAGACCTACGTCTTTGCAGTGGGGATGTGGATGTCGTTAAGGGAACTACAGCCTGTACCGCATCAGTATAACAGGTGTCAGGACGTCCATTCTAGAGACCTCTGGATGGTCCTGGAGTTTTTGAGGGAGAAGTACCTCCACCTTTGTTTGGATGTCACTCTTGTCGCCATAATTCTGGTGTTCACTTAAATCTATTATTTCATTAGAGGGGTGGGATACTGAGTCAAAATTTGTATGATGTGACTGTTCCTAATTATACGCTGTATCTTGCCCCTGTTGAATAAGTAATTCTGGACTAATATTGTTAGCTGCATTTTTGGCTGCCCAAGGACAATCCTTGAAAGCATGTCCAAAATCATCACATAAGCCACATTTCGTGTGAGATGCACTTTGAAAGGAAATATGTCCTATTTCTCCACAATTTCCACATTTTGGTTTGTCACATGTGCTGGATATATGTGTTCTGGAACCGCACTTATAGCAAGTACGGGGTTGACCTGCATAGAAACATACACCCCTATCTCTACCTAACATGAATGAACTGGGAATATTTGTGATTCCAGTTTCTGTACTCCACAGTTTGACTTTATATTTCCATCCCCTGTCCAGAATAATTCTGTGTCCAGAATAGCCTCAGGGTCTCTCAAAAGATCACATTTCTGTGACAACCAATAAGATATATCTGCAACATGAGCTCCTTCATTTCTGAACATCACTGTAACAAACTTCACCAATGGTTTAGAGAATGGAATAACTACAAAGGGAGTCCAAATGGGAGAATATTGTACTTGTGTGTAGCATTCCCAAAATAGATCTAAGAAATGGGCTGATCAAACACTAATGTCAAAATTATCCTCCCCGGAGATGTTGATAAATGCAAACACCTCTTGAGGGGAGAATGCTAGAGAATCTTTCAATAAAATTTTCCCCACAAAATGTTTTTCTGGCCTGTTATCCATGCCTCCTTTGTAATGTATCCTGATCGCGTTTCTCCAAGGAGCTGCTTCCTTTTTTATATTTGCAAATAATTCAGACAGTAATGGCTGCTTTTGCTCAGTCTGTTCCTGAATGTTGTCTTTTATTTCTGTATCTACAGTTCCAGGGTCCTTTGGTACAATATTAGTTCCATCTGGAGTGTCAAGTTCTACTCACAACACTGAATAAAGGACAGGCTCAACTTTCTTCGTACTTTGTGTATCCAGTGCATTAGAGGTAATTGAGCAGGGTACTTCTGTTCTATCATCATTAGCAATAGGTTGTATTGAGTTTAGCCCTGGGGCCCAAGTAGAAGAGGAAGGGGTAAAGGGTAATTTTTCATCCCACTCCGGATCGGCAGCCAAGTCCCTTCAGGGTTTTTCTTCCAGCCAGATTCACTTAAAGCTTTACCTGGTGACCATTTTGTATCTTGCAGCTTTGAAGGTATTTTATCTTTACTAAACTATCTCCCTTTTTGGAATCAACTTCAATATGTCTATTAGCTATATTCATAGCAAGGCACTTGTCCCTTTTCATGTCTTTCTGACCCATTTTCCATACGTTTGTGTTCGTAAAAGAAAACTGAGTAGCTGTTGTCTGTGATTCGAGAGCATTAGACTGGAACTTAATTTCCATCGGGACATCTGAATTTGCTACAAAAGCGGCTGTTTTGGAGAGTGTTTTTGCTATCTTTTTAGCTGGGTGAGTGGCTGTGAGGCCCAACACCACATGTCCATCGCTTTGATTTGGCAGTTTGGGATTGATCGTATTCAAGTTACATTCCTGTTGTAGTGAATCATTTTTAACAGTTTGATCTAAGGGGTTTGGCTGTGGGCACATACTAGAACAAGCATTTGGGATGTCAGCCAGCTGATTTTTCTCTTCCCCGCAGGTAATACAGTGTAAACAGCTGATGACTCACCCAGTCCCAGCTGGGCCTTTGATCCTGCTGTGTCAGTGGGTTCACTGACAGGCTTCTCCATAGTACTAACAGATGAACCTGGGCTTTGCAAACCCACCAAATGGGCTTGTAACTTTTTTCATTCTTGAGCATGTCTCATTTCTTCTTTTTGCCAGAGAAGTCGCTACGCTCGTTCAGTGTCTTCAGTAATGTCATCTTTACCCACAAGTTATTTCCTCATTTTTAGATACTTCAGTAAGATCTTCTGTGGAAGAAAATTTAACTGGGGTATCTCCTCCATTATCCGAATATAGTATGCTCTCAACAATATGTTCCAACTCCGTCGCTTGTTCGACCTCGGAGACTCCTATCTCCTGTGAAGCTTGCAGCTCCATCCTCTCCATCTACAAGACTGGACTGGCCATTGCCATGGCTCTAGACTCCCCCTACCTGTGAGTAGGGGAATTTTCCCAGTGTCCTGGACAAATTTCTCCCATTCACTAAAAATATCACCAACAGCTTAATCTGATTCAGTTTCAGTGCTTACCATCTGTATCCCCCCTCTCCCCCGGTCACCCTTGAAAAAGGGACTTCTAGGCCCAGCGGGCTTACCAGGTCAACAAAATTCAATAAATAAATTAGGGCCATGGCATATCCTATATATCTATACATACATTGTTTTATTTATTTATTTTACAATTTTTGGCAAGGAAAAATACAGATATACATGACTGTCTGTCTCTCTCTCTCTCTCTCTCTCTAAGCAAAAACCCGCAACAAGGAATGTGCTTCTGAAGTATTAAAGCATGCCCAGGTGACTTGAAAGAGCATGAGGCCAACAGCTAAGCTTCTCTGAATGCACCCAAAAAGTGCATTCATTCTCAAGAAACCAGTGCCCTGGTGTAGATTATTGAGCTTATAAAATGGAAAAAAAATTTTTTTTAATAGAAAAGGTTTTATTTTCCTTTAGTTAAGTTGTTGCAAGGTAGAATATGTAAGTTTGGTATCAAATGGCGGGTGCCCTTGAATGAACTCAGGAAATGCACATAACTGTAGGGAACTATGCCCTTTTGTTGGTTTTTGTACTTAAAAAGTGGAAAAATGTAGGGCGCTGCTGAGCTACCGACAGAGAAGCAGCTCGTCACTCAAGCTCCTGGAGAAAACCTTTATAAAACTTTAAAGCCCCTAAATTTTGTAAGAAAATACTCTTTGTTACTTGGTGCCAGCGGATGTATTACTAAACTGCAAAATAGGTAAGCCATGGGGAGCTATGGCTGTGCCTGATGACATTTTTAAACCAAAAGAGCAAAAGAAAGATGTATGGCCTGCACAGCATGAGGCAGCAGGGCAATCAATTGCAGTTCCATCTGGAGAGGTTACTCTGCAAACCATCATAGAAACATACATTTTGTCAGCAGAAAAGAACCTTTAAGACCATCCAGTCTGCCCATTATCCCTGCCTATTCTGTCACCACTGTCCCTAGTTGGTTATAGGTGTCATTCCCTCCGCATTCTTCTATCTTATATGCCTCTGTGTCTATCCCATGCATGCCTGAAGCTCCCCAGCCTCTGCTGCCTCCTTTAGCAGACAATTCTAGTAATCCACCACCCTTTCCATGAAGCAGTATTTCCATACATCTCTCCTAAATTTCCCCCCTTAGCTTCATTGCATACCTCCTTGTTCTAGTGCCTTTCTTTCTCTGAAATAGAACCTCTACTTACACCTTGTTCACTCGTCTAAGGTACTTGTAGGTTTCAGGCATGTCCCATCTCACTCTCCTGTCCTCCAGGGAGTACATGTAGAGTTCCTGCAGCCTTTCCTTGTATAACTTCTCATGCACACCCCTCATCATTTTGGCGACCCTCCTCTATACCACCCCACCTTCTGTCAATGTCCTTGCAAGGGTGTGTCCTCCAGAACTGGGCACAGTACTCTAGGTGGGGCCTCACCAGTAAATGATGCAATGGCAGCACCACCTCCCTCCTCCTTCTAGAAATCCCTTTCCCAATGCACACTGGCATCCTGTTAGCCTTTTCCACTACTTTGTCACACTGCCCAGCTACCTTGAGCTCATAAGACATGATGAACCCTAGGTCTCTTTCTTGCTTGGTGACTGTAAGCTCCACTCCCTCCACCTTATACATAGCCTCTGGATTCTGTAGCCCTAACTGCATAACCTTGCACTTTTAGGCACTGAAACCCTGCTGCCTCCCCCTAGACCATTCGTCTAGCTTCCTTATATATATTTGCATATCTCCATCCCTTCCCAAGTGTCTAACCTGTTGCAGATCTTTGCATCATCCACAAAGAGACACACCTTCCCCACTAGCTCTGCCACAGTGTCACTTGTGCACTTGTGAAAACATTGAAGAGGACCTGTCCCAGCACCAAATCCAGTGGCACCCAACTAGTCACTCTCCTGTCATCTGAGTGTCTACCATTTACCAACACTATTTGCCTTCTTCATAACTTCATGAAAGCCCTACTGCATTTAGACTTCAGCAGTTCAGATCAGACAGCAACAGTGACATCTTTTGTAAAGAGCTCCTAATAGAAGATTTCTCTGTTGCTGTCAGAGATCAGCTGCTGAAGTCTGAATGCAGTAGGACTTTCATCAGTATTTTCAACTGTTTTAGTACACATATTGTCCCATTAGGTCAGGGGAGTGGAGTCTGTGGCATGCTAGTTCATAATGGTTGGAAGAAAAATAATCTTAAACAATGGGTGATTCAAAAACAACAGAGAATGCTGATGAAAACCTGGTCCAAGCCATATAAAAAGGAACGCTCCTTTTATTATTTCAACTGTAAAGATAAAGGGGATAAAGCAGACTCAAAATGGAGGGAAGGAATCCTACAAGTAAGAAGATAAGGGACAATGTGAAATAAAATAAACTGGATCAAAATGTTTACCACTGTCATGCACTGCTGTTTTAAAATGTCATTGTACAAATGGTGTACGTAATAGTTTACACTGTGATATTAACATTTGTGACACTTTTGTCTTTTTTATAAATGGTGTAAGTTGACTTACATATTCTATGTGTACAATAATGCTGCAATAAGTGTATATCCCAGGTGGTGGAAGGTCATCAGCTGCACC
This sequence comes from Neoceratodus forsteri, assembly GCA_016271365.2. Taxonomy (NCBI): domain Eukaryota; kingdom Metazoa; phylum Chordata; order Ceratodontiformes; family Ceratodontidae; genus Neoceratodus; species Neoceratodus forsteri. The sequence goes on from CM028132.1 coordinate 767,117,692, forward strand.
TGATGCTTCACAACCCACCCAGGACATGCGGTTATTCTGTTGTCACCATGCACCACGTTGTGGGTTATTCCTTACTTATCCCCACTAGGAAGGCTAATATCTAGGTCTCTGCTCCCCTTTAGATCCAGTCTGTATATTTATGAACTTTAAAGCGTGTGTGTGTGTGTGTGTACTCAAGCAGCTACACGTTTGTTTGAGTGTGTGTGTGTCTGTGTGCGTGTGTATCAGTGTGACAGTGTGCATTTCTGTGTGCGAGTGTGAGTGCGTGTATGTGCACTTATGCAGCTGCATATTTGAGAGTGTGTGTGCATGTGTGTGTGTGACAGTGTGCATGTCTGTGTGTGAGTGAATGAAAGTATGTATGTGCGCTCATGCAGCTGCATGTTTGAGTGTGTGTGTCGGTGTGACAGTGTGCATGTCTGTGTGTGAGTGTGTGTACATGTGATCATGCAGCTGCATGTTTGAGTGTGTGTGTGTGTGTGTGTGTGACAGTGTGCATGTATGTGTATGTGTGTATGTGCGCTCATGAGCTGCATATTTGAGTGTGCGTGTTTGTGTGTGTGTGACAGTGTACATGTCTGTGTGTGTGTGTGAGTGTGTGTATGTGCACTAATGCAGCTGCATGTTTGACTGTGTGTGTGTGACAGTGTGCATGTTTATGTGTGTGTGACAGTATGCATGTATGTGTGTGCATGTGCACTCATGCAGCTGCATATTTGTGTGTGTGAGTGTGACAGTGTGCATGCCTGTGTGTGAGTGTGTATATGTGCACTCATGCAGCTGCATGTTTAAGTGTGTGTGTGTGTGTCAGAGTGCATGTCTGTGTGTCAGTGTGTGTATGTGCACTCATGCAGCTGCATGTTTGAGTGTTTGTGTCAATGTGCATGTCTGTGTGTGTGTGTATGTGCACTCATGCAGCTGCATGTTTAAGTGTGTATGTGTGTGTGTGTGTGACAGTGAGCATGTCTGTGTGAGTGTGTGTATGTGCACTCGTGCAGCTGCATGTTTGAGTGTATATGTGTGTGTGACAGCATGCATGTCTGTGTATGTGTATGTGTGAGTGTGTGTGATTATGCAGCTGCATATTTGAGTGTGTGTGTGTGACAGTGTGCATGTGTGTGTGTGTATGTGCACTCATGCAGCTGCATATGTATGTGTGTGTGTGTGTGACAGTGTGCATGCCTGTATGTGTATGTGCGCTCATGCAGCTGCATGTTTTATTGAGTGTGTGTCAATGTGCATGTCTCTGTGTGTGTATGTGCACTCATGCAGCTGCATGTTTGAGTGTGTGTGACAGTGTGCATGTCTGTGTGTGAGCACTCATGCAGCTGCATGTTTGTGTGTGCGTGTGACAGTGTGCATGTCTGTGTGAGTATGTGTGCTCATGCAGCTGCATGTTTGAGTGTATATGTATGTGTGACAGCATGCATGTCTGTGTATGTGTGAGTATGTGTGATCATGCAGCTGCATATTTGAGTGTGTGTGTGTGACAGTGTGCATGTATGTGTGTGTGAACACTCATGCAGCTGCATGTTTAAGTGTGTGTGTGTGTGTATGTGTGACAGTGTGCATGTCTGTGTGAGTGTGTGTATGTGCACTCATGCAGCTGCATGTTTGAGTGTATATGTGTGTGTGACACCGTGTATGTGTGAGTGTGTGTGATCATGCAGCCGCATATTTGAGTGTGTGTGTGACAGTGTGCATGTGTGTGTGTGCGTATGTGCACTCATGCAGCTGTGTGTGTGTGTGTGTGTGTGTGTGAGACAATGTGCATGCCTGTATGTGTGTGAGTGTGTGTATGTATGCTCATGCAGCTGCATTTTTAAGTGTTTGCGTGTGTGTCAGTGTACATGTCTGTGTGTGAGTGTGTGTTTGTGCACTCATGCAGCTGCATGTTTGAGTGTTTGTGTGTGTCAATGTGCATGTCTGTGTGTGTAGTGCACTCATGCAGCTGCATGTTTGAGTGTGTGTGTGACAGTGTGCATGTCTGTGTGAGTGTGTGTATGTGTGCTCATGCAGTTGCATGTTTGAGTGTATATGTGTGTGTGACAGCATGCATGTCTGTGTATGTGTGTGTGATGATGCAGCTGCATATTTGAGTGTGTGTGTGACAGTGTGCATAAGTGTGTGAGTGTGTGTATGTGCACTCATGCAGCTGCATATGTATGTGACAGTATGCATGACTGTGTGTGTGAGAGTGTGTATGTGCACTCATGCAGCTGCATGTATGACTGTGTGTATGTGACAGTGTGCATGTGTGTGTGTGTATGTGCACTCATGCAGCTGCATATTTGTGTGTGTGTGAGACAGTGTGCATGTCTGTATGAGTCTGTGTATGTGCACTCATGCAGCTACATGTACGTGTGCGCATGCGCACTCATATGTTTGTATAAGTCATAAAGTTATTTTCCATTTTATAGTAAATATGGATGTACAGTAGATATTAGCTTGTATGATTATACTTGTTCAGTTTTTACTTTTTTGATATGCTTAAAGAGCAACTCTCTATTCTAATAAAATGCTTAGAAACACAAAATGTATACCAATTATGTTTTAACTTTGTTGTTTTCTAGTTATTTGTTACATTTTTTTACGTTCCCTTGCTGTTGGTCTAATAAATATTGTAGGTAATGAAGAAATAATTTCACTGGATCTTTCAAAATGCATCTGACTCTCCTCTGCTAACCACACAATTGCTATTTGTGACATCGCAGTCTGGTATCATGGTGAGCAGTATGATGTCATAAACAAAGGCACTGTGAGGTTAATAGGGGAGAGGTAAATGTTTTCTATACAGACATTTTACATGAACTACCAAGATGTGTTGCAAATCTTGAAAAGGAAGATTGAAAATGAAAAATAAATGTATCCTCTAGGAAATTGTAACAGCAGAAATGCTGAGTTGCTCTTTAAAATAGGAATATGTCAAATGGGCCAAAGAGTTAAAACAAATGATTTGCTGCATAGGAGTGAGAGAGAGAACAGAATCATCCTTCTTTTCATTCAAGCTACAGTTGAAATAAAATGGTAGTGTTTTATGACTTTGCATCAGTGAAATGGAAACATTCGGCCCCTTTACTCATTACATTTCATTTAAATGCAGTCTACACAGTATGTGGCAGACATGATGGGGGCAAATCCTTCTTGTTTCCACTGATACAATTATTGTACATGCAGCTTTATTTTCTTTGGCATGTAGCTCTGTGATTTTTTGCAGTAAAAAGGTATGAATTCATTTATCTCAATACCACATTCCCTTAATGAAACATAAAATGTCGGTATATCTTGTATGGGTAAGCTGTGCCATGCATAAAACTTGCAGAAGGAATTAACTGCCTTAAGACAAAATGTACTATATACTTTATGTGCACTATTTGCATGAAAGCTAATAAATGGCCTTAATAGTGAAAAAAAGGAAACTAGAGACGCCTCCCCCAATAAAAACAACAAAAAACAGCATGGTGGGATTTTCAAAAGTTGCAGAATGAGCAAACCTACTAGTTACATTGGGTGGGATTCTCAAAAGTCATGTAATGGATACAAATCCTTGTTATGTCAGGAGGGAGTTTCAAAAGTCATAACATGGGTCTGTTTTCAAAAGTTTGACTTATCTGCAGAATTGCTAGTTGTCGCATTTATTTATTTAGTTATATATAATTTTGTTTGACTAGGAAAAGCTCATTAAGCTGCACACTGACGACGGGGGGAGCCACTGCATGTTGATGAGCTGTGGAGGAGCGAGTTTAGCAGGAACTGTACAAGGCAATTTTTAATTTAGAAAAGGTGTGCCACCATTTGCATTATCCATACCTGTCTAACTGTGCAGCTCTTTCCAGATTGATCTGTGCAGCTTGGATTGTGTGTCTCCTCTGCTGTCATCTTTATTTCTCTCCTGCAGGCCAGAGTGCCATCAGAGGGGTAGCCCACCCCCGGAGAGTCTGCAGGAAAGCTCTGTGGAGCATGGACGTCTATGGAGGAGATACACCCACAGTTTGGGAGAAATAAAAAAACTGCAATGCATTTCTGTTAGCCCTTTGATTAGGAAAGATCCTTTGGGACAAGGAGATAAAAAGAAGGATTTTCATCATCATGAAAATGAAAGTTACATCCGTTTTGTTTTCAGCAGAGCTATAAGATAAAGTAAGAAATATACAGTAGCTGTGACATTTTTGGCTACCTCTGTGTTTTTGTGTGTATTTTATATGAGTTTGTCTGCACAAAAAGGTTTGACTTTTTTGATTTAATTAAGGTTTAAGAACTAATTTTTTAACTTTTAACTTTTAAAGGTTTGTGCAAATTTTGTTTTCAGCCCATATGACCTTCCCCTATAAAGAGCATGCACCGGCATTCTTAGGGCAGATTGTTATTTTTGCTCTGCCTTGTGGGCATTTGGGAAGTGAATTGCACTGGTCCATGTTTTTCAGATGTAAGATACAGGTTGCTAGCTGCTAGCCTTTGATCTTTCGATTTCGATATCCTTCTGCATTTGCTCTGAGAGTAAGAAGGAGGCAAGGGAATCAATAGTAGTAACAGTAACATCTGGTCTAGAGTATTTCTTTTTTACTTAAGAACCTGCAGAGCACATCTTATTTGTAGGAAAAGATTCTGAACCATTAACTACTTCCATTAATATGGAGTAAGTGTGTTAAAGCTTCTAAAGTTGTAAAGTGTGTAGCTATAATTAATATCTTAGTCACACTAAATCAGACTGGCTAGTAAATGGTGTAAATTTCTAAATGAAACTCTGCTCAGAGAAATATAAGATCTCTGTTACTATTATATACTACATTCTCTTTCTTTCTCTTTCTCTTGTAAAGAGTCAAAGTGATAATACAGATTTCCAACAGCCTAAAGTGGCAGTTTAAAGTGGTACACTTCGACTCAGAATTTCCAGAAGGTGGCTAAAGAATTAAAGGGAGAGTCTATAAAAGGGAGTAAAGAGCCCTCACTTCCCTTCTATGAAGTTACTGTAAGGTTACAGTGGATGGATTGAAGAGACTGGGTTGTGCTTCTGTGACAGTATTTAAAAAAAAATGAGGAAAAAGAAGAATAAGAAGGGGAACTACTGGCTCATCAAGTTGTTGAACTGCTGAATTGAACTATATGAGAACAATAGTTATGAGATTCTCTCCCCTCCTCCACTACATAAATTGGAGGAATATCTTATCTAAATCTATATTCTAAACCACTTGACATGGACTGATGTGATTTGAGTTGAATAAGGTTCGGTGAGAAGTGAAGAACTGTTTTTATCTTTTATTTTTTTAATTTTCTGTTTATGACCTAAATTGATCTGTGTGATTCAAGTATTATGGCTGTCATATATGTATAGTATGGTCAGAGTGCAATACAGAATAACATATAGTGCAATATATTGGAGCACCTTATAATTTTGTTGTGCAATACTTTTGGATAATTTCCAGACTAGTTGTGGGGTAGTTTCCTTTGTAGCTAGACAGTTTGTGCAAAATGTGTGAAAAGCATTGTAAGTGGTGGAAGGTGAGCCTTCTACAAGTCCTTATATTGGTGCATTTTGCATAATAGTCATCCATTGCTGTAGCACAATATTCCCTTAGATTTGAGTAATACAAGTGTTACTGGGTATATAGCGATGGTGAACACACGTTTGCAGAGCATGAAGGACCCTAGTATATAACCTTTACTTTTGGATTGCATAGCCAATAAGAAACCCAAATCCCAAATATACAAGGCAAGCCAAAATCACTGAACATTTAATAAAAGAAATGGAGGTACCTGAAGGAAAAACCTCCACTCCTAAATATGTTGACACACCTGTGATTTCTTTACAAATGGCTGAGGAAACTCTGGGGGATGTCTCAGTCAGTTCTAATGGCTCTGATAATGTTAATGGTTTAGATGTTCCACTAAAGCCCAGTGAGGTACAATCAGCATGCTCAGTGAGCCTGCCTGGATTGCATGGTAGTATAACCTCACTGTACTTGGACATTTCTCCGAGGCTCTGGGATGTCTCTCAAAATAACAGTAATAAGGAGATCAGAGAAAGGACTTCTTTAAGTGAAGTTAATGAAGGGCTACAGAATATAATCATGGGACTTAAGAACTGTGAAAGTCAATTAAAGAATAAAACAAACTGTATGAACTGCTGCATACAAATGCAATCACAACTCAACGGTAGCAATGACAGCAGTATATCCAGCTTGATCAAGTAAGGGTACCAGTCATGCTGTATAAGTAAGGATTTCATTTCAACATTGAAGAATCAGCATTCTGCAAATGTTCTGATACAGGAGCAGTTAATTATCAATAAGGATATTATGGAATCAGTTAAGGCTGACATTGCTATTAATAGAGAACATCAAGATCTAATATTAAATAGAGTATTAATGCAGGAAGTAATTATTGACTCAGTTGTTCTGGAGCCAGAAGTTGTGTAGGTGACAGAAGATGAATTACAAGATGACAAACTGGAACCCCTAAGACCAGATTTCAGTTTATTGGTAATATCAGGAAGTACCACTTCAAGCACAAAGGAAAATAAAGTAAAAAAGAAAGGAAGTGGAAGAAATAGGAAATATATCCAGTAGGCAGACAAAAAAAAAAAGAAAAAAGGAAAAAACACACAGACACACAGACACACACACACACACACGCACATGGAGGAGCCCAGTCACAATAAAGTAAATGCACAGTTTGCAATGGAAGACATAGAGCTATTTATGGAAAAAAAGATGGGGAAAAATGTGGGAAAAGATTTGAACATAGGTAATATGGATTCACAGCAGCTACTGCAGCCACAACTGTTGGAAAGTCTAAATAAATTGGAGATAGAGATGGAGTAATTAATCCAACAATTAAGACTGAGAAGTCAACCAATTGAAGGTAAGGAGCCATATAATTCCTTGGGAAGGTACAGGGACTTACTGAAGCCGCAGAGAGAAGTTAGGGATAAAATAGACGAGACTAAGGTGCAAAGAAAGCAAAAGGAGGCATCTGAGACCTATCCAATCATTAAGTTGATGGGTTCAGAAGACTGGTTTATTCAACTAAAGTTGATCAGGTGGAGAACCTGGGCCATTTAATTAAAAAAATAAGAGAAGACCTTGATATGGACCTCATATTTGACAAAATTGTGGAAGTAAGATTTATTCCTATACAAGCAGCAATTCTGATTGATACTGTACCTTTTTCCCCAATGCATGCCAATTATCCATTATTAAATGGTTCAAAAGCTTTAAATAAAGATATAATGCTATATTTTCCCAATAGGCAGTACTTTAATAAAGAAAATAAAATGGATACAAATCAAGAGACAGAAGTTAGTCTTAATCTATTTGGTATGGGCCACCTGAGAAAAGAAAATTATTATAAATTAGCAGGTACTATTTGTGGCCTTCTAAGAAACTTCCTGCAGATATAATTGGGGAAGGAAGGCAGCCTAGCTATACATAGAACAGGAATAGATAGCCAGATTAGTATATTAATTAAAAAAAGAGAACTGGCTGAGCAAATTTTACAGAAGGCAGATATTTTAGATTTGATGGGTCTACATGTAGTAGACTCAGAAATCTTAGAAGTTCAACATATTACAACTTTGAAAGATCAAGAGATGAGTGAATCAATATTGAAAACAAACAAGTTCTACACTCTGGAAGGGTACAATGATTGACAGCTAACCATACTGATGGAAGAAATCAATTTCACCAATCTAGAGGATAATGCACAGGATTTAAATCTCTTCTGTGAAGAAGGTGTATTAATATTAACCTGGAATCTAGCTGGTCTTTTATCAAAATATAATGACGAGGAATGGTTAAATTTGGTTACTAGATTTGATGTCTTGTGTTTTCAAGAGACCTGGCATAATAATGAGGAATGTGAAACCCTGAATGGCTGTGAAGTATTCTATAGTCCAGGTACAAAATTCACAAGAATGGAAGGTGTTTGGTAGGTGTAGTTACCTTTGTCAAGATAGGTTCTTTTCAACAAGTAAAATGTTTACAAATTTCTAACAATTTTATAATTATCCTGGTATGCACAACTACACATACATTTTTGTAATTTAATGGATATATGCCACCAGTCAACTCACAGTATTATCAGTCTGATGTGTGGCTTAAGTTGAACTTATTAATAGAAAAATTTATGCTTGATTACCCAGATATAAAGATCCTTTTTGTAGGGGATTATAATGCAAGAATAGGAGAATATGATGGCTTAATTGATAATTCCTATGTTGCCCAATTAAATGCCCCAAATAAGATGATAAGTAGGAGAACAAGAGACCATAAAGTAAATGAGTCAGGTCAGGAGTTAATAAAGATTCTTAAAGAGTATAATATCTTCCATCTTAATGGAAGATTAAATGGGGATGATAGCGGAGAGTATACTTCTATTTCACCTAGAGGGTTCTCAGTGGTTGATCTTATATTATGGGCAGGTCTAATTACTTAATGGGGTGGGCTGAAAATTTTTGAATGAACAGAAAGTGATAATTTCCCAGTCATATTAAAAAGTTACCCACTAAACATGAAAGTGCATAGAATTCAGTCAGAATTATGTCTGTTCACAGAAATAAGGGCAAGAAAGAGGATTGCCTGGAATCTAGATGAAGAACCAATTATTTGTAATGTACTATCTAATTCAATCATCTGTAAAGAGGTTAGGTGATTGCAAGATTGTTCATTAGATCAACTTCTGAATGCCTTCATAAAGTTATCATTGGAGAAAAAAAAAACACTCTGGAAAAGCCCATGTAAATAACAAGTACAAAACAAAGGATAGCTGGTTTGATAAGGATTGTAGGAATTTCAAAATTGCACTTAGGAAATTAAAAAAACATAAGAACACTCAGAGTAAAAAGGACTCAAAGGAAATCAGCAATAAAAGAAAAGAGTATAAAACACTGTTAAAAGAAAAAAGCATAAAACAGAGTGGGAAAGGATGTTAGATGCAGTTGTACAAAAGGACAGTAAGAAATTCTGGCTACTCATAGCTAAAGAGACCAATAACTATAGTGATACACTAGATTCCTATATTTCAGAATCAGACTGGATAACTCACTTTAAACAAATCTTCCATGATCCATTAGAAGTTGATGATGGCTTAATTAATCAGAATGTTGATTGCTCTCCTTTATTATTTACTACAGAAGAAGTATACAGATCTATTAACTCACTAAGATTACATAAAGCCCCGGGACCTGATTGTGTGCCTACTGATGTCTATCATTATTTTATTGGGTCATGGTATAAAGCTTTAACATGTTTGCATAATAAAGGTATAAAAAAATCTAAATATCCTGCAACCTGGAAAGGTGTGAATATCATACCATTACATAAGAAGGGAGATAAAACAAATCCTGCTATGTACCATCCCATTAGTCTGCTGGACAGTAATCTAAAACAATTTTTTTAAGTTGTTTTGGAGAATTGAATCATCAAATTACATTAAATGAGGGCTTATCCCCCTTTCAGACCGGATTTAGATCAGGCTATTCAACTCCGGATAATGTTTTCATTCTCCATCACTTGTTAGAAAAGTATGTTAAGATAAGAACACAAAGATTATTTGCAGTGATTATAGATTATTCCACAGCTTTCAATTCCATATCAAGAAAAGTGCTCTGGTCCCAGATGATTGAAAAGGGTATAGATAAAGCCTTAGTAAACATCATACATAGTCTCTATTTTGAAATGGGTCAAAGTTTGTTTGGGAGTAGAGGGTGTGTTAACATCTGCATTTGAAATAAATAAAGGGGTTAGACAGGGATATGTGATGGCCCCTTTTCTATTTGCCTTGTATATTGATCAAATGCTAAGAGATATAGCTCAGCTTGATTTAGACACACCTAAAGTGAAGCAGCATAGATTTGTAGTTCTAGCCTCTGTGGACGACCTAGTGCTGTTATCATTAACGAAAAGTGGTATTCAAAGGAAATTAAACTTTATAAACAAAGAGTCCATAAAACTAAAGATAAAAATAAATTTGACAAAAACAAAGGTAGTAGTTTTTGGATGAAATAACCCAGGTACAAATCAAAATAAAGGAACTTGGTACCTTGGAAATCAAAAAGTAGAAGTGGTGAAGTCATATGAATATTTGGGTATAGAATTTAGTGCAAGCACCACGTGGAATGATCACTTCTTGAATATCTTAGAAACATTAAAAAAAACAGTAATAGGACTGACCAGATTTAAGTTCGAATATGGTGGACTAAGACTTAGACCCTTGGCAGAAGTTATAAAAGTGAAGTATCAGGCACAGCTGCAGTATGGGTCAGAGGTATGGTATATCAATAACCAAGAGCGGTTAACCATACCTACGAATAAAATGCTGAGAAAAATCATGGGACTGGGCCCATCTGCCCTGCTCAATATATCAGGGTGGAACTGGGCTCAGTAAACATAACGCCAGTACTGAAACAAGGAAATTAAATTTCTGGCTGACAATAACAAGGCATGAGGCAGATAGGAAGCAAGATTGGTACAATATGGGTATTGAAAGAAATCTCCGGTATGGGTCAGTTATGAAACTTATTGAAAGCATAAATTACAAGCTTTAAGCAAATATACAGCAAAAGGAATTAGGATTAGTTTAAAATACAAAAAATATATTTCTAAAAAAGTTTCAAAGTATTGGGAAAATAAGGATTTGGAACATATTAAAATTGTGGCCTACTCGAAGTGGTTTGCAAAGAATAATTATTATCATGGCATGAAACCATATCAGGATATCCTAAAGGACTCTGAAGTATGCAGAATTTTTATTATGTACAGATTAGAGAGGTTCCCCAGCAGTGTATTAAAATGCTGACATGAGAAATCATATCTGGGAACGACAAATTGTACATGCCAGGAGGGTGGAAGAGAAAATCTTACCCATATTTTATGGAAATGTTTTTGGTTTTACAAAGAACGGGCTTACTGGTTAAAACACTTTTTAAATACACAATATGATGTAGATCTGGATATGCTGACTAACATCCTCTTACATACAGTAGATACCTGGACTATTGAAAGGGTGGCAAAGTATTTTATGGTGCTAAATAAGGTAGAGAATAAGACTGAAAAATGTGCAATACACCTTTAAATGTATGAAATTTGAAATATAGGTATGTTGAGTATGTGCAATAGACTTAGAGATCCTCTTACCTGAACATTGTCATTATAAACATTGTGCAATATTGTTGTACTGTATACCTTTTAGTTACGCACTTTACCAAGATCTGTGCACTTATGCTGTACATTTATGCATCTTATTTGGACTTGCGAACATATGTGATAACATTGTATATGTACTTTTTTTTTCTTTTTCTTCTTTTTTAATATAACTTTTTAATTGTTGCTGTCTGTAAAAGTTAAACAATGGAAAGATTAACTAACACTAAGTTGTAGTATCTTGCTTCCAGGTGCATCCTGCGGGCTGGCTTACGTGGACCTGTTTTAAAGACAAGAGAATATTGGCCATGACACCAGGGAATTTCCCCTCTCTTCATTGATAAATGCTATGGAATCTTTTACTTCCACCTGGACAGTGACCTGAGATGGGCAGAAGGGACCTTGGTTTAACATCTCATCCAAAGTATAGTCCCTCTGTTGTGAAGCACACCCATAGTACTGCACTACAGTGTCAATTATGAGTATTACTTCAAGTACCTGGTGTGGGTCTAGAACCCATGACCATCTGATCTTCCACTGAGCCACTGACACTGCAGGTTAGATGTGTTGGAAGTGAGATATGAACCCTCACCTCCATTCAGAGCCCAGACTATCCATTTATTTAGGAAGAATTGTTTTCTTGAGTCTAGTGCCTTAGACTACTCAACCATCCTGCCACTTATATTGTATGGTATGTTATATCCAGTTGTCAGATAAAAAAAGTTAGTACTAGATGTAAGTGATAGACCAGGTTACCTTTGGTTGGAAAATTGTTTACAGCCACAGTTATATCTGAACTTTGTAAACTGGAGATAACTAAGTCAGAATTTTGAAAACTGGACTTATCTATGTCCATCCTTTGAAAATAGAAAATTGCAATTTGACATAGGCTTTGAAATCCCCCCCCCCAAAGAATTCTTATTCATGTTATGTTACTTAGAAAAGTAGATTATATCCTGTGTCTTGCTTACAGTACATCCTGGGGAGGAACAGGGTACTATAAAATATAATAAAGCTCTACAGAAGAATGAGAAAGGTACAATTCAATATAAGCATGATAGTCATAAAGATCCTGCCTTTAGCATACCAGAAAGAAAGTCATGTTCATTTTGAGCCATTAGTAATGTGCATTACTAAATACAATATTTTATATAGCACCTTTCATACACACTGTACCCAAAAGTACTCAAACTACCCAGTTAAAGTAGCAGTAGTCATTCAATGGACACTGTCAACCCCTTTAGGCCTCAAAGTGTCCCTAGTTTAAAAAACATGTTAGGATTGTTCACATTCTCTGGTTGTGCTGATGTAGCTGGTAGTTTGATTCTGATTCTTTTTTTCTTTTAAAACGTGAAAAACAGATTGCCCACCATATTGCTGTTACCATGCGTCTGTTTACAATCCTTGATCAATTCACATTGCATCTTTACTGGACCTGGGAAAACCCCCAGCACCGGGTGTAGCCCTCATTATGAAGTAGGAGGAGAGGGGGACTATTGCATCCTCCTTTTCTCGAACTTCATGCAGCAACTCATTATAGGACGCTTTGCAGGTGTGCTACATTTTCAGGAAGAATGCAATGAGAGTAAATCAAGGATTTGAAACAAAACAAGGTTGGGTATAACTATATCATCAGCATGCATTTCAGTTCTACTAAGAAAGGATGCAAATAAAACAACTGGCAACATTAGTGAATTTTAGACTAGGTAAGCAGTCATAAAATGTACATTTTAACTAGAACAAATATGAGGCAAAAAAGGTTGACAGTGTTCCTTTAAGTGTGAATAGGGAGAGAGCTTGAGGTTGGTTTTGGCAAAGTCAAAGAGATTAAATGCAGGGAGGGGGGGGTTAAAGCACAGACTTTCTGAAGGTTAGACAGTTAGTATACGATGGTGGTGTTGGGATTCGCGCCTGGGTCTCCAGCATAACAGGTTTGTGCCCCAATCTCTAGGCTACTCTTCTTCCTATAATAGAAGCAGATTCTTCAATAGAAAAACACTGAAGAAGCTTGCACTGAAAAAAATATGATTTTCAAAACTGCACATGTACCTCTAATACAGGGAATCATGGGTAATATGCATACAACTCCCTATGGAAACATTTTGCCAGGCTATGCTATCAGCAGAACTATAAGGTGCCAAAAGGCTTCACAACAAATCTGTAAATGCTGAAAAAAAGCCTTTGCAGATTGTTTGTGAGGCCTTTCAACTCCATATAGACCTACTTAAAGCCTAGTCAGGCTAAATTCCTTCATGGCAATTTTTATGTATTATCCATGCAGATGCCTCTCAAGATTATGCTGGCTACAAATGTTAAATAGGTATTGATTAGGATTCATTTCTGGGTGCTTCCGGTGAACTGTTAGTTTTTGGTAGATTACAATAAGCTGTTCACAGTTTGCAGCCATTTCAAATTACTTTTATTGCCAAATCAAAATGTGTTGAAATGTTTTTTTTAAGGCATCAATAAACAAATATTTTTTCATCATAATTCTATTTTGTAGGTTATAAGCACTATTACAGCACTGGCTGCCAGTACAATGGCGGATCACCTTTAAAGTTGGTCTGCTGACTTATGAAGCCCTACATGGCCTGGACTACCGGAAAGAGCTTCTGGTACCCTACCGCCCTGGGCAATCGCACCGCTCATCTGGCGAGGGGTTGCTAGAGATTCCAGGAGTTTGCCTAAAATCTTCTCGGGCATGGGCACTTATGCATGTGGCCCCTTCTCTCTGGAATTCTCTACCCCTCCAGTTACGTGAGTGCGCGACCATGGAGGGATTTAAACGAGCTCTGAAAACACATCTTTGGCACCAAGCATTTGGCAACTGATTGGCGGTATCTATTTTAATTTTAGTTGTCTGTTGTATCAACTAAGCTGTTGCAATATGTGTAATATGTGGTATGTTTTTAAATTTTGTTCGCCGCCTTAGTTTTAGAAAGGTGCCATAAAAATACAGGTTTTTTTTTATTATTATATTATTTATTTTATTTATTAAAATATAATAATTTTGTTTACAACAATAGTATGAATTTGAGCAAATTGTGTTATTTTCAGCAGTAAACCTACATATTTTTCTAAAACTGACATGTTATTTAACAAACTAAACTTATTGGTAAAACAGTCAGGTTGAAACACATATTAGCCTGATATTCCCGGAGCTCTGGAAATATATTTAAACACTAAATTACTTCTTGAGACCTTCAAGTTACATGGAAACATAGACTCTGTTGGCAGAAAAGGATCGCCAGGCCCATCCAGTCTGCCCTTTTTCCCCTACCTGTACTAGCGGCCGGTGCCAATAGTCGGTCACCTGCTTTAACTATTCCTTCTCATCTCTATGGTCCCCTTATTCCTATCCCATGCATGTCTGAATCCTGCTACAGTGCTTGCTCCCACCACCCCCTGGGGCAGTCCATTCCATGCATCTACCACTCTTTCAGTGAAAAAGAACTTCCTCCCATTTCCCCTTATATGGCCCCCCTCCAACCTTATGTCATGCCCTCTTGTTCCAGTACTTTTTTTTAAACTGAAAGGTGTTTTCTTCTTTCACCTTTTTTATACCCTTAAGGTACTTGAACATTTCAATCACGTCTCCCCACTCCCTCCTCTGTTCCAATGAATACATATTGAGGTATTTTTAACCTATCCTGGTATGACTTATCCTGCATCATCTTAGTTGACCTCCTCTGCACCATCTCCATCCTATGTCCTTATGAAGGTGCAGCCTCCAGAACTGCATGCAGTACTCCAGATGAGGCCTCACCAGTGTTTTGTACAGTGGAACCAGTACCTCCCTCCTTCTGCTTGTGATGTCCCTTCCTATACAACCCAACATCCACTGGCCTTCCCTACTGCCTTTGCTTCCTGCTTAGTGGCCTTCCGGTCATCTGTGATAATGATCTCCAGATAACTTTCCTCTTTTGTGACTGACAGCAGCTCTCCCCTTATCTTATAGTTCTACCCCAGGTTTCTACTCCCCACATGCATGATTTTGCACTTCTTTGCATTAAAGCCCATTTGGCACACCTCAGACCATCTTTCCAACTTCTCTAGGTCTTTTCTCATCCTTGCCACGTCATCTGCCAAATCAACATCTGTTGTAGATCTTGGTGTCGTCTGCAAACAGAAAAACCTTCCCTCCAGCCCTTCTGCAATGTCACTGATGAAGAGATTGAAGAGGACTGGCCCCAGAACTGACCCCTGAGGTACTCCACTGGTCACCTCCATTTCCTCTGACTGGGTTCCATTTACTATACCACCCTTTGCTTCCTGTCCCTCAGCCAGTTGCTAACCCAGTTCATCACCTTGTGGCCCAACCCCTGACTACCCAGCTTGTTGACCAACCTCCTATGTGGAATGGTATCGAAGGCTTTACTGAAATCTAGGTGGCGAACATCCACCACTCCCCCTTGGTCCACTACCTTTGTCACCCAGTCAAATAAATTTTATTAGATTTGTTTGACAGGACCTTCCTGCTGTGAATCCATGTTGCCTTGGATCCTGTGCCCCAAGGATTCCAGGTGTTCCACTATTCACTCCTTGAGGAGTGTCTCCATGATCTCACCCACCACTGACATGAGACTTACTGGCCTGTAGTTCCCTGCCTCCTCTTTGCTGCCACTCTTGTGAAGAGAGACCACATTTGCCTTCCTCCAGTCATTGGGGACTATGCCAGTATTTAGGCACGCAATGAACAGGAACCCCAGTAGGGCTGCTAGCTCCCCCTCTTCATTCTTTCAGGATCCTGGGATGAATGCCATCCAGACCCATGGCTTTGTCCACTTTTAGCTTTGTAAGCAGTTTATGTACCTTCTCCTCTGTGAAAGTACCAGTGTCCACCACCACCCCCTCTATGCCTATGTTGTCTAATATTGGTCCCTGTCCCTCCCCTTCCACTGTGAAGACTGAGCAGAAATATTTGCTTAGAACTGATGCCTTGTCTTGATCTCCCACTACAGTCTTTCCCTTGTCCCCTTCGAGTTTAGTGACCCCCCCCACATTTCCTTCCTCACTAATGTACCTGTAGAATGCCTCATCCTCTTTCCTCACTGACTGAGCTAGTCTTTCCTCAGTTTGTACCTTTACGCTACTTACAGCTTTTCCTGCCTCTCTTAGACAATTCTGGTACCCATCCCTAGCTTCATCCTTTTGTGTTCCCTTATGTTTTCTGAAGGCCATCTTTTCGGCTTTTATCTTTTTTGCTACATAAAGATATTTCACACTTAATTATTACTGTTCAGTACTACCTTTATACAGTATAGTGCTAGTGGTCCAGCACAATATACTTTCACTGTAAGGTGATCATTTAAATGCTTGCCTCCTTCTATAATATTTAAGAAGCCTGTCTTAAAGAGTTTTCTTCTTTTTGGAGTAAAACAAACACTTAAGATTTTCTCTTTTGTTTGAGGAAGTATAGCCTAGAGGGTTAAAGCACCAAACTGTGAACCCTGAGATCCAGAAACCTGGGTCTGAAACCCACAACCATCACTTGCATACTATGTGTACCTCAGCAGGTCACTCAAGCTCCCTGTTCTTAGTGTTGAACTTGGAACAAGCATTTTCTTAATGGGTCTTTATGGGTCTTTCCTGGCCCAAACTTCTAGAAAAATCTTATGTTAGTCATTTCAGGAGTCTTTGGTCCTATGGGTTCCAATTGAATCAAATGATTTTATAATATGGGTTGGCAGAAATGTGCAACCCTATTGGTGCAGTTGTTCTGAGTGGCCATGGATTAAATAGCCTATTTAATGCACGGTTCTACTGAGTGGCTCAGTGAAGCGCGGCATCAAGACTCATTTGTGACACAGAAAGCAAACAAGAAAGTCAGCCATTGTAGAAATCATGAAGCAGGAGACAGTGATGGAGCATAGTGTGCTCCAGAAATTGTGGGACAAGAAAAGCCAGAGAGCCTTTAATAAAGGAGAGGGGGGTGGGCAGAGGGTGACTGTGAAAAGGCAGAGATAGTAAATAAATATAGTTACTCAGTATTCACAAATGAAGAAAGGGAGGTACCTAAACCAAACAACAGAAACACTCTGGATAGGGGGGGGTTGATACCAGCCCATTCACAGAAGAAAGAGTTCTGAAAGAACTCTTAAAACTGAAGGTGGACAAAGCAATGGGGCCTGAAGGAATTCATCCCAGAATTCTAAAAGAACTAAGGGTAGAACTAGTGACACCACTGACTACCCTCTTTAACAAATCATGAGAGGATGGGGTGGAACCGAGGACTGGAGGAGGGCAGATGTTATTCCACTTCACAAAAGTGGGAGCAGGGCAGAGGCAGGGAACTATAAACCTGTTAGTTTGACCTCAGTGATAGGGAAAATAATGGAATCACTTCTGAAGGAAAGAATTGTTGAGTACCTAGAGGCCAGAGGGACACAAGACCCAAGGCGGCATGAATTCACAGCGGGAAGGTCATGTCAGATGAACCTAATAGATTTCTTTAACTGGGTAACCAAAGTAGTAGATCAGGGAGGGGCTGTGGACGTGGCCTACCTAGATTTTAGCAAGACATTTGACACAGTCCCACACAAAAGATTAATATACAAGTTAGCCAGCCTTGCAGTGGGTCCCAAGATTGTAGCCTTGGTAAAAAATTGGCTGGAGAACAGGACACAGAGGGTAATAGTAAACGGAGTCCACTCTGAAGAAAGGGGGATTACTAGTGGGGTACCACAGGGTTCAGTTCTAGGACCGGTCCTCTTCAATGTCTTCATAAGTGACATTGCAGAGGCACTGGAAGGAAAAGTATGTCTCTCTGCAGATGACACAAAGATCTGCAACAGGGTTGATACACAAGGTGGGGTGGAAAGTATGAGGAGGGACTTGGCAAGGTTGGAGGAATGGCCAAATGTATGGCAGCTTATATTCAATGCTAAGAAGTGCAAAGTAATGCACCTGGGAAACAAAAACCCAAGGGAAGAGTACACAGTGGAGGGTAAGATACTAACAACAACAAAAATGGAAAGGGACCCAGGAGCAATTACATCAGATGGCCTAAAGGTTAGCAAGCAATGTGAGAGGGCAGTAAGGAGGGCTTGGAGGATACTGGGATGTATAGGGTGAGGCATCACCAGTAGAAAACAGGAAGTTGTTATCCTTCTGTACAGACAGCTGGTGAGACCCCCTCTGGAGTACTGCATGCAGTTCTGGAGACCCAGTCTCCGCAAGAACATAGACAGGATGGAGGCAGTCCAGAGGTGGCAACTAAAATGGTGCAGGGTGTGCACCAGAAGACATATGAAGAGAGACTTAAGGCGCTTAATATGTATATCTTCGAGGAAAGGAGGGATGGGGGGGGACATGATAGAAACTTTTAAGGACCTCGAGGGAATCAACAAAGTTCAAGAGGGTAGCATCTTTCAGAAAAAGAGGTGTGCAAGAACAAGGGGGCAGAATTTGAAGATAGAAGGGAGAAGGCTCAGAGGTAATGTGAGGAAGTATTTTTGCATGGAGAGGGTTGTGGATGCATGGAACGGCCTTCCTCAGGTGGTTGTGGAGTTAAAAACAGTGGGGGGGGGAATTCAAGAATGCATAAGGCAATTCTAGGGGGTTGGGGTAGGAGGAGATAGGCTGTTGGTTAACTAGGATCTGCAGCTTATCCATTAGGTATGAAGATGGGCAGACTGGGTGGGCCAAGCAGTCCTTATCTGCCATCAAATTCTATGTTTCTATGTTTCTGTGTAGGTCAGAGTGTGACTGGGAGGCAGCGTGGGGACTCGGGAGAGAAATGACTGGTTGTGCATATCACTGATTGGCCAGCTCCTGAGCTGCCACCCACATGTCTCATACCCTCCCCCCCACCTATGCGAGACAGTGTCCCCCAGCTGTGCTGCTAAAGGGCACCCTAGTGAGAGAAAGAGAAAGAGAGAGAGAAAGGCAATAGTGGACTGGGTGCTAGAGAGAGAGAGAGACAGCAAATAGCATCCAGCGCTGTGGCAAGACACAGGTTTTCCAGCAGTGGGGATTTAAAACATGGTCCAGTAAGGAATGTAGAGACTAATAGCAATGGCAAACTGCAGCAGCATGTACTGGTACTCACTATCTCGCTCTGAGGACATGTAACAGTGACATAAAAGGGCAAAATACTGGGGTGAGAGCAAGGCATCTCATTACTGTCTCTCTCTTGGGGTGAGACCGGGACATCTCCTTTCTGTCTTTTTCTGTGACTTGTGTTTGGGTGGGAGAGAGCAGGAGTTCCAGTGTGCATGTTGTAAAAATAATTGCTGAAAGAGAGCAATATCTGTGTTACACCTAGACTGACATTTAAGCACCATGGTGAGACCGGGACATCTGCTTATGCTCTATCTGTCTTTTGGGGTGAGAATGGGATGTCAATCACAGTTGGGGTTGGGGGAGAGGGAAACAGTTGCATTGTGCATGTTGCACAGACTGAAAGACAGGAGCTCCAAATCAGGAGACTGTTGCACAATGGAAAGGTCATAGGCACAGTTACGTTATAAACAACAAATGGCAGAAATGCTCTAATAGTAAATTTCTACTATCTGTGTCTTCATAACTTAAACGTGGTATGCATTATTTGTTGAGGACTACTTTCTCAGGTGGTAGGATAAAGTACCATTTCATGAATGTGAACATTAATGAAAGCATTTCTGTCAATTATATTTCTGTTCTTGTAAATCCTATGCTATAAGTGCAATGACCCACTCTAGGGTGTGGTGTTATTAGGGATTAATCAACACCCCGGGTGCTGTGAGGACACTCGGCTCATGGCCTTCTGCTCACCACAGAAGACCAGGTGTTGCTTAATCCCAGTAACACCATACCCTGTTGTGTGTTATCGGTTACAAATTCCACACAATGTTAACACATCACTACAAGAACTCAGTTGCTGGAGCAACCTCAATGTGGTGTTGAACAATACCATTTTATTACATTTGAATCCAAAGGACAAAAGACTCCTGAAATGACTTTGAAATGTGATTTTATGAATAATGGCATGATGCAGTATTTCTCTTGCATTTATTGTTGCAATACAGTCATCATTGGCAGCAAGGACAGTGCTAACATGCACCAACAGGGCATAATCCACAACTAGCCTTTAGATGACCCCTTTCATTGTCAGTAGGTCCACAGCAATTCACCTGCTGTATAACAATGTCTGAAGGACAGAAACATAAACTATTTAAAAAAATACTTTTTCTGACCATTTTAACTGCAGTGCTGTAGATATCTATGCTTCTGATTAATTTATGATCCAGGTGGCTCCTGTATTGCCCCTGATTTGTTACACTCATGTTCTATTCCCCCAGCACTGTCATTGCCTAGCAGTTGCTATAAAATATTTTATGATTTCACTGCTGGCCGGGTGGGTCAGCGGCAGTACTCTGTAATGCTACTCAGGAGATATGTGTGCAGGAGTAACCTTGAGTTTCTCTTCAACTGGACTGGTGGAAGGCAAAGGCATATCAAGGGGAACATGTTTTTGCTCTTCGGCAAGAGAAAACTAAAGCACACTGTTGTGCATTACTCGCTGGCTGTGGTAGAGCGCGATGCACACAGCCCAAGACAATAGATGCCCTGCCAGTGTAATCAATAGCAAGCATCAAACAAAAGGCATCATGGGCAAGAAAACTACAAATGACCAGCGGAAACAACAGACTCTTACAAAACGAAGGGAATACAGCGGTTGGCAGGCAATGTACATTAATGCCTGTAGTCTGCCAAATAAGATACTGGACCATACTACCTTAATGGCAGAGTCCCAGTTTGAGTGTATGGCAGTCACAGAAACATGATTCAGCGAGAACCATACCTGGGATGTTGCTATCCCAGGATACACTCTATTTAGAAGGGACAGAAAGGGGAAAA
This sequence comes from Neoceratodus forsteri, assembly GCA_016271365.2. Lineage (NCBI taxonomy): Eukaryota > Metazoa > Chordata > Ceratodontiformes > Ceratodontidae > Neoceratodus > Neoceratodus forsteri. Next base: position 767,138,670 of record CM028132.1, read on the forward strand.
AAAGGTGGGAGAGTGGCCATCTACATTAGGGATGGTATTAAGGCCACTGAAATGCAAGTATCATAAAATGATTCAGAGGCCCTGAGGGTAACACTTGGAGCAGGGGACAAGACCCCTATCCAAGTGAAGATAATCTGTAGACCACCATCACAGGAACAAGCACTAGGCAGAGACTCTCCAGGCTCTCCTCCCACTCTCTTCCTTCCATACCCTTGATGGGACAGTCTATGAGGACACTTCATCCTTTAAGTATCTTGGGGTGTGGCTCAACCAACACCTCAACTTCTCTGGACATCCTGAAAAAGCTGTTCCCCAAGCTAGATGCATTATACAGGAACCGTAGCTGACTCCTGCTACAGGCCCGAAATGAGCTAGCCCAGAAGATGATACTACCTATTTTTGACTACTGTGATGTAGTCTACAGTGTTGCTCCCAAGCCTTCCCTATCCAGATTGGACACCCCCTCTAACTCCTTCTGTCATTTTGCCCTGAACCTCTACCCACCCACTCACCACAGTGATCTTTACCACTCACTGGCACTTCCCTCACTTGAAAGCTGTTGTCATCTTCATTGCACTAAATCTGTGTCCAGATTTTGGTTCAACACACTCCCACCCATATAACCTCCTCCCTCTTAATCCCTTCCACCCACTCTCTCCATTCTTTTAACTCCTGTCTACTGGTGGTCCCCTGCTGGTCTACTGTGGTTAGTCAGTTGGCCTTCTCTCATCACTTCCCTAAGTTATGAAATGCACTACTACATCAGATGCAGCTCTCATCCTCCCCTTACTCCATCTCTACTACACTGCATAACTTCTTCTCAGTAAACCATACCTATGTTTAATTCACTGCCTCTCCCCTTTTCCATTCATCCTCCATATAGCTTCTTTATTATATCCCTTATCTTTTTCCTTCTGCACCCACATCCCCATGGCTCTGTCCTTCAGAATATAATGCCTACTCCTCCCTTCTCCCCTCATCCCCACTTCTGCTGCCTCCCCTTCTTGCTGTTTATCTGCTATCCTCTGTAGATTTATTGTGTACTCTTGCACTTAGCCCTGATCTCTCCCATAAGAGTCTATGCATTCTGCTGCTCTGTTTGGATGTTTTGCACTCATTATGTAAAATATGTTTTTTACTTCTGTGATGTAAACTATGTAAAATGGTGTGTAATATATATATAAAATGACTGACTCTCTGTAAAAATTTGTTGCTGTTTTTGTTGGATGTATTCTCCTTCTCCCCTCTCCCCCAGGTCGCACCACGAGATGAGCAACTTGTTATTTAGTGTACCTTTCCTGGTGAAACATTTCAATAAATGAATGAATAAATAAAAAGAAAGGGACAAGAAACTCCTAGAAACCATTCTAAAAATGGCTGACAAAGGAGAGTTATTGCTGGTGGGGGACTTCAATCTGCCAGACGTAGATTGGTCTACCTATGCAGCTGCCACAGAAAGGAGCAGGAAATTTCTCCTAGCTCTACAAGGGGCAGGTCTAACACAATTGATTGAAACACCAACTAGACAGAATGCCATCCTGGACCTTGTTCTATCGAATAGTCCAAGGGTTTCAGATGTGAGAGTGGGAATCAACCTAAGTTCCAGTGACCACAGGTCAGTCTGGTTCAAAGTCAGCAGAACAGAGGATGCCGGTCATACAAAACTATGAATTCTTGACTTCAAAAAGGTTGATTTTCCAAAGATAAAAATCACATTAGAAACATGCTAGTGGATACTACAGGGGAAACAGTGGAAGAGAGATGGAAAGCCCTGAAAGAGGCAAGCAACCATGTCACAGCTCAGCGCATAGATTGACGAGCAAAACAAAATGAAAGAAAATCCTCTGTGGTCCTCTAAAGAGGTAGCAACTAAAATAAAAGACAAGAAAAAAGCATTTAAAAATACAAAGAAACAAAGCAAGATAATGACAAGGAGAAATACCAGGCAAAGTTAAAAGAGGCTGGTAAAGCAATTAGGATTGCCAAAGCACAGACTGAGGAATGAATAGCACAAGGAATAAAAAGGAGGGATAAGACATTTTACAGGCATTTCCGAGAGAAAAGAAAAACCAAAGGAGGTATAGTCCAGCTAGCAACTAAAGAGGGCAAGCATGCTGAAAAGGATGAAGACAAAGCAGAAGTCCTAAACAAATACTTCTGCTCAGTCTTCATTCAGTAAGAACATGGAAATGGTCCCACTACACATAGAACAGTCCAACACACTAGGGAAGCTGACATGTCTCCATTCACAGAACAGAGGGTACCAGAGGAGTTAAATCAACTGAAAATAGACAAAGCAATGGGCCCAGATGGAATCCATCCTAGAATACTGAAAGAACATAGAGAAGAACTGGCTGCCCATTTCAACATGTCCCTGGAGACTAGCTCAGTACCTGATGACTGGAAGACAGCCATGGTAGTGCCGCTGCACAAAAGTGGAAGTAAGGAGGAAGTGGGGAACTACCGACCAGTGAGCCTTACCTCTATTGTGGGGAAACTAATGGAGTCATTATTGAAGGAAAGAACGGTGGAGTACCTACAGTCCAATGGGCAAAAGGACCCAAAGCAGCACAACTTCATCTCAGGGATCATGCTTAACAAATATGATGAGATCTTTGATTGGGTAACACAAACAATTGACCAGGGTGGTGCTGTGGATGTGGTGTGATTTCAGTAAGGCCTTTGACCCAGTCCCCCACAAGAGGCTAATTAACAAACTGGAGCACACAGACATGGGCCCTAAGTTTGTCAACTGGGTTAAAAATTGGCATCATGGAAGAACACAAAGGGTGGTAGTAAATGGCACACTATCAGGGGAGGGAAGGGTGACCAGTGGTGTGCCGCAGGGATCTTTGCTGGGTCCCATCCTCCTCAACATATTCATCAGCGACATCACTGATGGTCTGGAGGGGAAGGTATGCCTGTTTGCAGATGATACCAAGCTCTGCAACAGGGTAGACACACAGGAAGGACTCTCTGGAATTATATCTGATCTTAGAAAACTAGAGAACTGGTGAAAAAAATAGCAACTAAAATTTAATGTGAACAAATACAAAGTCATGCACCTGAGAAGGTGAAACACAAACTATAGACACAATCTGGATAGAGAACAACTAACAGAGACAAAAGAAGAAATGGATCTCAGAGTAATCATATCACATGCTTCAAAAGTTGGAAAGCAGTGTGAAAAAGCAGCACTAAAGCCAACAGTATACTGGGCTGCATTGGCAGAAGTATCGCTAGCAGAATGCGTGAGGTAGTAATGCCACTGTACAGATCCCTGGTTAGGCCTCATTTGGAGTACTGCGTGCAGTTCTGGAAGCCGCACCTAAGAAAGGACATAGACTGTTTGGAGTCTGTGCAGAGACGGGCTACTAAAATGAAACATGGGCTCCACCGTGAACCTTATGGAGCAAGGCTCCAGCAGCTTAACTTGTACTCCCTAGGACAAAGGTGCAACAGAGACAACATGATAGAAACTTTGAAGTACCTCAAAGGTATAAATTCAGTACAGGCTCAGAGCCTCTTCCAGGAAAATATGGGTACATGGACAAGAGGTCACAGCATGTGCCTTAAGGCAGGGACGTTGATTGAGAAGCAACCTCAGGAAATTTTTCTGCACGGAGAGAGTGGTGGAACTCTGGAACAGCCTTACTGAAGAGGTTGTTGCTGCTAAAACAATAGAGGAGTTCAAGCAAGCTTGGGACAGGCACATTGGAAACCCAAAACGAAGTGGAGATGGGGGTGGGAAATCGGGCAGACTAGATGGATCGCACTGTCCCCTTCTGCCGACACATGTTCATATGGTACAAACAGAACATGGTTGGGTGTCAGAGGAAACCACCACAGCTATCCCTCCATCACCTGACAAATAAGCTTAAATATCACAAAGCATGCTATGAACACTTGGCTGGGAGGACATGAGGAACAGAGCAAGGAGAAATGTCTAACCCCAAGGGAAAATAATTTGGCAGCACTGGAATTTTTTTATTTGTGTACTCACTCTGCTACCCTCTGGGCACCAAATGAAAGAGCAGCTGAGAGAAGGTCAGAGGAGCTGCAGCAAATTTTCCCTGCCTGGGTCCTATCCACTATGGAAATGTAAAGATGGAGGACCAAGCAAGGATCTTTGGACGTCTGCGGTGGGCAAAGTAAATTTGAAAAAGGTTCATTTAAAAGCTTTCTCAGTGCTGCACACAAATAAGAGGAAGCTCCCTTATCTGCATGGGCACTCTTCCATGGTAAAAGCAGCTTTTTTTTGTTATACCCCCAAAAGAAGGGAAGAGAAGAGATCATAAATTACCCCCAAGGGACTAGCAGTGTGATCCCTTTCCACTTCAGTGTTGCTGGCTATGCCCCCACACTCTGACGCTTTATGATGTACAGTAGGTATAGGGAGATCACAGGGGTGCTCTCCTTTCATGTCCATGGAGCGTGATTTAGAAACACAGTTTTTGACTACTTAAGTGCCCATTTGGTAAAACCAGAGCCAGACTTAGTTGTACCCTGGTTTTGATTTTGTCAAATGGCCACATAAATGGCCAAAAAACATGTTTTCAAATTACGCTTCCATAGACCTGAATGGAGCTCACCCTCATGCTATCCCTCTACCTACATCATATAAAGGGATGTGGCTAGCAACAGGAAAGTGGAAAAGGGTTGCTGGGCTAGCCCCTTGGGGATAATTTATGATCCCTTCCCTTCCTATGGGGGTATAACATTAAAACGCTGCTTTTACCATGGAGGAGCTCCCTCAGCGGCAAAGAAGCTTCCTCTCATTTGCTTTCTGTTTAGAGAAATGGCAGGAAAGGTTCTCTTGAAACGCATATAGCCATAAGCTATTGCATAATAAAAACATAAACATGTAAAGACATCATACACAAAAGGCAGATGACACTCTATACAGTATTAACATACCATTTAAGAATAGTCTTCCCTAGAAAGAAAGGTGAATAAACCCCCTACCATTAAGCTGATATTCACTCAGAAATGTTTTCCTGACAGTAGTCATGTTGACTAATTTTGGGTACCATTTACCTAAGATTTATTTTCATTGTTTATTTCTCCTCCTTGTCACCCGAGCAGCCCCCTCTGATGGTGACCTCCAGCCTGGTCACCCAGTGTCTAGGGCTTTACCCCAGCTACTTGCTTACCGCAATGGGTGAGTGGGTACCACGGGTAGTGGAGCAGAGCCTGCAGAGTCACTGGCCATCATCCTGCTGCACAATTTTTTTCCTCCAATTATTTTTCCCATCCCTGTGGTCGGCAATGCATGCAACAGTGTACCTGTCTTTGAGGTCGGCAATGTGTGAAATAGTGTGGGCACATGGCACGAAGACGTTGTGCATATTCTGCACCTGCCGATAAGTGGTCACCGTTGTGATACAACCCAACCATCACAGGGTGTCAGGCAAACAGTGGACTGCACTGTCCCCTTCCCTGAAGGAGGAGAGCTGTCAGTGAATGCTCTATCCTTGCAAAAGAGGCAACCCCATAAATCATATATTGCTGGTCCGTGGTTAGTATCAATGACTAATGTCAATAATAGTGAGGACAGTCATTTTCCCATGGTTCTCAGTATAGAGCACATTCAAATACCATGTGATAATAGGATACATATGTGCCTGTTTTAACCCTTGGGCTGCTGACAGAATTAGAACGTATAGGAATTTTGGGCTGATACGTCAGTCCGCGGCTATGCAAGGGTTAATGGTCATACTTTTCACAGTCTTTAGAATTCAGACCCAATGCCCAGATAAGGAAATCCTGATCAAGCAAAAGTTTTTAAGGGATCTCTGTTTTGACACACAGTAAAATACTTTTCCGTAGTATGATAATTTCTTATCACCATATAAAAAGGGCCAGTTCTGCTAGTACTAATCCTGGCCACATTGGTTTGATTTGCTACGTCTTTTGTTCTCAAGCATGCTACTGTAAGGGGTAGCTTTGCCTCAGCTTGTGACACATTTTTTTTTAATTGTGATTGACCGTGATAATTGCATCACTTCATCTAGCTCTTTGAACTACGTTATGTAATGGTGGTAATACATTGTCTCTCTCTAGTAATGATAGAGAAGAGAATCTTCTTTGCCATTAAAAATTTTGTATCAGAATGCCAGCGCTCTGCATAGTACCAGACCTTCTACAGAAATCATACGTGTTTCAGCATGTAACAGTTCCTCTGGTATGATTTGAGGAAGCCCCACATTAATCTTATAAAGAAAATGTGAACAACTTCAATTCTTTTTTTTGCTTTGTCCAGTCCTCAGTCTTCAATGCCATATATAGGCCTGTTTACACTACCAGACTTGCACCACAGCAACCAGAGCTTAGGGGCTGCTACAGTGCAAATGCTACTGTGTGGACACTTACCCAATCATGATAATTCTGCCCTCGCTCCTCTCCTGGAGCCACTGCAGGAATCCGGAGTGAGTGGTGCAAGCATCCATGTGGAAAGGTTGCACTTTTTGCTCTGTTGCACTCAGCTTGTGCCCCCACACAGCCAACCATGCCCCCCCCCCACACTCATAGCCCCTCTCCAGCATGGCTTTCGTTGGTACTGAGAGGGGCCATCTAAACATGAATCAGTCATCACAGGAGGTCTTAGCTGCACCGAATTGGACCAGCACGTGTCGGGTGACAGTGGTGTAAACAGGCCCAGCTTCTGCTTCAAAAGTTGCTCCATGGCTTGAATTAAATTTCCTGTGGGATAGTATTCTAAGGTCCTGGGTTCAATTCCTGGTAGGTTACATTATTTCTTTCTTACTAAGATTTGTGAATAAATTTCATGCAAATTTATTTCCCAAATCTGCATATGCCTGATACTGTCAGAGTGGATGTATGTTTAACATTTGCACAATGATGATGGAAATTGACACTTGAAATGTGGTTCCGGTCTAATAAATTTATCTTGAACTAAAAAAAACTAAGTCCATGTTGTTTGGTACTAGAAAACTGGGCCTTGACAGGAAAGAGCTCTAGAAATTATGTACTATCGCTGGTGTTCCAGTGGAAGTTGTAGCTTCAATGAAGTATCTGGGTATTTTATTGGACTAGGAGCTTTCTCCTAGACCTCATATTTAATGGGTTACAAAAATTCTCAGCCAGAAGTTGGGCTTACTAAAGTATACAGGTTTAGGGATTATCTCACTGCTGAAGCATGTTTGTCAATTACTAACAGTATCCTTCTCCTGGGCCTACCATTTTTGGTGTACCTGTCCTTTCCTCCCTGAGGGAAATGGAGCTTAAGAAGTTCAAGTCTTTGTGCCACTGGGTATGTCAGTTTGCTGCTGGTGTAAACAGCAGGGAGCACCACTGTTCTGTTCTGTTCTCACTGCTCTAAATTAGAAGACTTCGTTACTCATTCCCCTGCTTGCTTTACAAAATAATGAATGCTCCCCCACCATCCCTTATGAATATTCTTGAATGGAAACCCTAGAGGAGACTCCTCTGCATTTCCTCAAAATCTCTTCTCACTGTTTTCGGACACTGTCAGCTTCTGGTCAACAGTTTTCCTCCTAAAATACAATACTGCTCTAATGCATGCCATTTAAAGTCTCTTAGTGGGCACTTTCTTGCTTGTAGGCAATGTAACTGTCTTCTTTGAAATTCATATCCTGTGTTTTTTTTATTCTTTCTTATCTTATTTTGCACTTTTTTTTTTTGTCTTGTTTGTAAGGATCAATGCAACTACTAGCTCCAGGAACTGTGTTTTATAGCAGTGTCTAATTGTGCCTTCCCATTTTGCATTGTACTATTCCATGTAAATCTCCGAAGAAGGACTTGTTGGTCCGAAAGCTAAAGCGCTTTGTTCTTTTTGTAACATCCTTGTTGGTACATTAAAAGGTATCAACCCATTTGTTCTGGATTTGTTCTTACTAGGACCAACACAGCATTAAATGTTTTGTTTGTAAATCTCTGGTTATTTGTATTTATCTCCATGGCTTCCTTTGTATGTAATTAACTCTGGGTCACTCCTGCAAAAAGAAAATTATGTTTCAGTGAGACTAATTAAAACCCAATAAATAAATAATTAAAAATGGCCTAAATAGCTAAAAGTTATCCCCTGATAACAGTACTCTTTGTCTTCTGCTAGGTTTTCCCCATCAATGTTCCATTTATGTTTCTTCACCCCATGTTTTCCACATATCATAACCTGTGTCTTGTTTATATTTATTTGCATATTTAGCTTAGTTAACTTTTGATGGCAAGAGGTTAGGGCACATTGTAGCCTGCAGTTAATGACAGGATGATCACACCATCAGCATATAAAAGCACACTTGACCTTCATCGTGTCAGCTTTCAAAGGTAAGGTATTGATGTTTTCAAGGGACTGGACAATTACAACCAGATAAAGATTAAAGAGGGTAGGGACAACCAGACACCCATGTTTTACACTTTTCTCTGTTTTGATCTTTCCAGATAAGGTACCATCTCTTCCCACCAGACCCTTGCCCATGCTTGGACATATAAAGAGTTTTCTTTGGCCAACAACCTCTCATCTAAACCCTTTTTCTTGAACATTTTCTAATGAATCACTTTGTCACGGGAGTCAAATGACACTCAGATATTTTCAAATGCTGCATATAACTTAAGCACTTTATTTGTAACATATTTTTCTGTCAGATAATTTAATACATACATACATACATAGTTGCCAGCAGATTAGGCCTCATGATCTATCTTGTCTGCCCACTGTAGCTCATTGGTAGTGCACAGTAGCTGCTTTACCTACCCCCATTATATCTCCCCTTCCCCACCCACTTCCCCACATAGACATAGAAACATGACTTCGACAGCAGATAAGGACCGCTTGGCCCATCTAGTCTGCCCATTTCCCTACCTACAGGATAGGCTGCAGATCCTAGTTAACCAACAGCCTATTTCTTCCTACCCCCAACAAGAATTGCCTTATGTCTGTCCCATACATTCTTGAATTCTCCCACAGTTTTAGACCCCACAACCTCCTCAGGAAGGCTGTTCCATGCATCCACTACCCTCTCTGTGAAATAATACTTCCACACAGTGCCCCTGATCCACCCCCCCATCTTTAAATTGTGTCCCCTTGTTCTTGCACATCTCTTTTTCTGAAAGATGCTACCCTCTTGGACTTTGTTGATTCCACTGAGGTACTTAAAAGTTTCTATCATGCCCCTCTCCCTTCTTTCCTCAAGGGTATACATATTAAGCTCCTTTAGTCTCTCCTCATATGGCTTCTCTTGCAGACCCTGCACCATTTTAGTTGCCCTCCTCTGGACTGCCTCTATCCTGTCTATGTCCTTGTGGAGATGGGGTCTCTAGAACTGGACACAGTACTCCAGATGGGATCTCACCAACTGTCTGTACAGAGGGATAACAACTTCCTGTTTCTGCTGCTGATGCCTCTCCCTATGCATCCCAGTATACCCCCAGCCCTCTCTACTGCCTTCTCACATTGCTTGCTAACCTTAAGGTCATCTGATATGATTACCCCCAGGTCCCTTTCCTTTTTTGTTGTTGTTACTACCCTCCCCCATTGTGTATTCTTGCCCTGGGTTCTTGTTTCTCAGGTGCATTATTTTGCACTTCTTTGCATTGAATCCTAGCTGCCATACTTCTGACCATTCCTCCAACCTTGCCAAGTCCCTTCTCATCCTTTCCATGCCTCCTTGTGTATCAACTCTGTTGCAGATCGTTGTGTCATCTGCAAAGAGGCATACTTTTCCTTCTAGTCCCTCTGCAATGTCACTTATGAAGACATTAAAAAGGACTGGACCCAATACTGAACCCTGTGGTACCCCACTAGTAACCCCTCTTTCTTCAGAGTGGACTCCATTTACAACTACCTTCTGTGTCCTGTTGTCCAGCCAATGTTTTACCCAGGCTACCACCCTGGGACTCACTACCAGGCTAGTTAATTTGACTATTAATCTTTTGTGTGGGACTGTGTCAAATGCCTTGCTAAAATCTAAGTAGGCCATGTCCACAGCCCCTTCCTGGTCTACTACTTTGGTCACTCAGTCAAAGAAATCCATTAGATTCGTCTGACATGACCTTCCTGCTGTGAACCCATGCTGCCTTGGGTCCTGTGCCCCACTGGCCTCTAGGTACCCAACTATTCTTTCCTTCAGTAGTGACTCCATCACTTTCCCAACCACAGAGGTCAAACTGACAGGTCTGTAGTTTCTTGCCTCTGTCTTGGTCCCACTTTTGTGAAGGGAATCACTTCCGCCTTCCTCCAGTCCTCGGGTACCACCCCATCCTCCCATTATACTCACCCTGTATAACTCTGGTGATCTCCATACCCCCACCCGTACCGTGCCCTTGTGCCTGGCCCAACCCTTCTTGAAACCACCCACAGTTTCCAGTTTTATCAGATCATCTGGCAGCACATTCCAGGGTGCCATCACCCTCTCCATGAAGTAATGCCCCCTCACCTCCCCTCTGTACTTCCCTCTAGTAACTTTAGACTATGGCATCTTGTAGTCCCCTCCTCTCTAAACCTGAGCAGACCCTCCTTGTTCCCTCTGTTGCACCCCTTCAGGTACTTGAAGGTCTCAGTCACATCCCCCCATTCCTTCTGTCCTCCAGAGAGTACATATTCAACTCCCTAAGTCTATCCTCATACGACAACCCCTCCAGACCACTAATCATCCTTGTCACCCTTCTCTGGACTCTCTCCAGCAGTGTGATGTCCTTTTTAAGGTGGGGGTGCCAGAACTGCCCACAGTACTCCAGATGCAGCCTCACCAATGTGGTGTACAGGTGAAGTATAACCTCCCTTCTCCTGGACGTTATTCCCCCTGGCAATACACCCAAGCATTTTGTTTGCCTTAGCCACTGCTCTCCTGCACTGCTTTGAATGGTTCCATTTAGCATCAGTCATCACCCCCACATCCTTCGCCATCGTTGTGACAATCAGCTGTACCCCCCCAAGTGATAAGTATATCCAGGGTTCCTAACACTTAGGTGCAGAACGCTCACTACATTTGTGTGCGTTAAAGCCCAGCTGCCACATGTAGGCCCAGTTTTCCAACCTGTCCAGGTCATTTTGCAGTGCCCTCCTACCCTCCTCTCTATCTAGCACTGCCCCAATTTAGTGTCATCAGCAAATAAACTCATTCTGTTACCAACCTCCTCCCCGATGTCCACAATGAACACATTAAAAAGAATAGGGCCCAAAACTGAACCCTGTGGGATCCCGCTGATGACCCCTCTGGGTGTCGAGACTTCACCCCTTACCACCACCCTCTGCTGCCTATTTCCAAGCCAATTTGCTACCCACCCCACTAACTGTTTTCACACCCCCAGTTCCCTCAATTTCCAAATTAGCCTTCTGTGTGGGACCAAATTGAAAGCCTTGCTGAAGTCCAGATACAGGATATCAATTGGCTTTCCTACATTCAAGGATCATGTCACCCAGTCGAAAAATTTGACCAGGGTTGTTTGCCATGATTTTCCCCGAACAACCCCACGGTAGTTTTCATCCTGAAACCATGTACCTCCAGGAACTCCATCCATTCTTCCAAGATGGCCTCTTAATATACATATATAGTCCACTACTAGCCATTGCTGCTGAAAGCCAGCCTTGACATTTTTTTTTTTTTGCAGTTAAACATTTTATTAGACATTTTCTGTTATAAATGATTTATGTTCACCAACTCTTCTAATTTGCACAGTAGATACCTTGTATAGCTCTTAAGCACAGCAAATAACAGAGTAATTGGGTGACAGAAAGTAGGATTTTGTGAATCTTCTTTTTAGAAATGTCACCATAATGCCAGAATTACAATGTTGGGGAGTTACAGGTGTTGGTTAATACTTGTACAAAATGCTGCCACAATCTGTGCCTTCCAGTCTATGTAGGGTTGATAAACCTCCACTGGGACTGAGTCCATCCCTGGGGCTTTTTTTATTCTGGATCCTAATTAATGTTTCCTGTTTCTGTGGGATCCACTGTGGGCCATGGGAGGAGACCACAGAGACCATCTTAAGCAATGCTGTCAGTGTTCTTGTCCTTCTCTTCCTCCTTGCTCATTCCCAGGGTCCCATATTAAAAAGATTAGCATGGGGTTAAGAGAGCTGGTGGCCACACTAACCTGGATTAGTACTGATGCTCTGAATGGGCCATATTCAGAGGTCCCCTGGAGTGCCACCTAAACCTGGCAGCATGATCGCGCTAACTGTACCACTGTGCCAATGCAAATGAAAGATTCCCTCATGCATAATGTTGCAGCATTATATTCAAAAGGTTTTGGCGGTGCTAAACAGCCCAGGACAGTGCTACTTACTGCCACTGAAAAAATCATCTTAAGGCAGCACTAAGATTGCACCCCACCCCTCGAAGGCAGAGCAATTGTATTGCAGCCACCTGCCCCTTTGTCTAATGGACCCTCTCCCACTGATCCACCAGTCATACTGATATATTCACTTCCCTGGTGTCTAGTGGACTCCCTTCCCGATTCCCCCAGTCATGCTGATATATCCACTACTCTCATGTCTTGTGGACTTCCCTTCCCCAGTTGTCCCTCTCATACTGATATATCCACAGCCCTCATGTCTAGTGGGCCCCTTACCTTGATCGTCCCTGTCATACTGATATATCTACTTCCCTGGTCTCTAGTGGACCTCCCTTCCCCAATTGCCCCTGGTCCCATATATAGTACAAGTCACATTAAACTGTTCCCTCAACTCACTGGTGTAGCATTGTTGAATGAGTTTCCTAATTTGTGCAGTGTTTAATTCAATTAATTAGTAAAAGGTTAGTATTGGTTTGCAACTAGCTGTTAGGACTATAAGCTTTATTTTCAGCTGAGTACTTATGAGTTTCATTTCAGAAGGCAGACTAAACAACTTTTAAGGAATGCTGTGATATTTATAAACAATGCTCTTAAGGAATGCTGTGATATTTATAAACAATGCCATGAAAATGCATTGCATAAACACTGCAAAACAACTATTGCCATATCACTAAACAGGTACAAGTGAGTTGAATTGGCAGTGAAGAATGGTTGGAAAACAATTAAAAGCTTCAACAATTCAAGTTGCCACTGCAGTAGAATCAAAAAAACAAGTGCTACACCAGTGAGTTGATGGAACAGTTTAATGTGACTTGTACTGTATATCTGAATCCCTGGTGGGTTAGTGCCTACCCAATGGAGCATGAATGAACTCCCCAGAGTGAGTGACATTGCCCACCCACCTACCCACCAGCTGAGGACACCCTGCCCCATACCCCCCCCTTACCCTGTTCAACACTCACCTTACAATCCTTATCAGAGCATCAGCCAGCACAGCCATCTACTCATCTCCTTATATGGCTACTATCTGATCATCACAAAATGTGATTGTGAGTACTGTACTTACTTGTGATCATGCTCTGTGACTGTCAGTTGGTAGCCCACTGAGGAAGTGAGCAGAGGGCTGTATCAGCTGCTGCTCTGATACAGACTGTAGGATGAGTGTTGACCGGGGTGATGGGGGTGCTGTGCGGAGGTTCATTAGTGGGTAGGTAGGTGAGTGGGGTGTCACTCACACTTGGGTGGTCATTTGCAGTCAGAGGGGCAGTGCTAGTCCACCAGGGGTTTAAATATACGTGGGATCTGGGGTGATCAGGGGAGAGATGTGGATTTATCAGTAAGACAGTGGTGACTCGGGGACAGGGTCCACTAGACTACCAAGGACTGTCTTCAGCTTCCACCCAGTGGGGAAACTCTTGGGCCATGTGCACATGCAAATGAGCCCATAATGGAAATGTAAATGGACCCTTAGCACCACACATGCCCAATGGGCTCATTTAAATGCTTGGGTTGAGTATGGCCCACAGAACCCCTGGTGCTGTCCCTGTCTGGGCGTACTATTTCCTGCATGCCATATGCAGCCTTGGGCCATATCAGTACTGCCCATCTTCATAGAGTGCTCTACCCGCATAGCCCGATATTCTGTCAGTGCACTCCGTTAGTGCATGATAACTGGATGACTATATCTCAGAACTGGTCATGCACTGTTTTTGCTACAGCACCACAGGCTGCACTGTGCTAACAGCTGGCTCTGAATATGGTGGCCGAGATCTCTAATATAACTGAGCAAAATGAGATTCTCGTGCATCTGTTAGATCCATCACCACAATATTATGATTTGCACTGCTAGTGCCTAATGTCACTAGCTTCCAAAATATTTAGCATCTTTTACACTTAGTGCTTCTTGTAATTGTGCTCATAACATCTGTTTGTGTTCTGCTTTTTGGATTTAAGTTGGTTGCTATATTCCCATCCAACCTAATCATTTATGCTCCCTGGTTGTGTATAAAAACAGGTATTGAATGCCTAGTGTATTTTACCAGGAAAACAAAAACTAACTAAATAAATAAGTAAATAACCCGCTGCAAAGCAATTTGGGTCTCAATAAAATTCCCTCAGCCACTAATTCAATCACCATTTCATCCAGTAAGGGGGAATCACTGCCCATTTTTTGGTTTTAAGTATTCAGTTCATGTGTCTGCAGTAATAAATTTATTTTGTAGGCCAATATGGGAATACCATGTAATACTCTCTTATTAACCACTGTCACATATTGGACTCTTTCCCACTCTAAACTATTACTCATTGTGTGGGCGTTTCTTGCATGCTCGTAAAACCTGAGCTCCAACACAATGAGGAAGTGATGACTCATATCTATCTAATACTTCTAGTTTATAAACCTTTTCATAAGACTATGCATCCACTAGCTCTTGGTCAGTCACACTACCCTTGCCTCTCTTTGGAATTACAGTAGCAGCCCAGAAATGTCCTGGAGTTCTCCTACTTCTTAAAACAATTTTGTATCATGCCGACCACTTGTGTCATCAGCAACAGTTTCCTTTCTTTTTCTAAGGAAAAATGTTTGTGATATAAACTGCTGCTTTAACCCAAGCAAATCATAAGGTCATGCAATATCCTGTATTATAAGAATCTACCAGTTACACAAGCCAAACAGATTTTCTGCATTCTCTGAAGAAGCCTTGATGCCCATATTTAAGTTTCAAGACAGCCCACCAGCCAACTCCAGAACACAATGATCAGCTTTATGAAACAGCAAAACCTAGTTAGTGTGAGAGTGATATAATAATTTGGCATCATGTTTTGCATGGCCCTGCTATTAGTATCAGCATAATCTTACCTTCTTTTCTCTGAGATTTCTGAGAGTTTCTTAATTGTTGTTGAGGTTTTGTAACAGGATGGGCACTTGTAATAAGTTGTGACTCAATGACTTGGCTTGAAGGTTCAAAAGGAAGTGTAGCTGCATGAAAGTCATCTTGAACCTTTAGAACAATGAACATTTTTTTAGAAATTTGAGAACACATTTGTTTTCCTTTTTTGCTACAGATGATGACTTTAAAGGAACACTAACAACAATGAGCCAAGATGGGCTAATACTGGCTCTTTGTAACTATGGTATTGACTGAGTATTTTTAATGCAGAATTCAACTTTGTGGACTTTTTAGAAATGGCCCAGTTTTTATGTTTTAAAAATTTCTTCTGGGTAGTGTCTAATACAGAATAGGCAATGTGTAAATGCCTTCAGCAGGCTTGCTGTTGTGTATTGCCCTGAATATGGCAGTGTTGTTCCATGGCGCGGAACCACTAGCCAGCTTTACAAAGTAAGGAAATCATTGCCACTGGAAACAAAATTAAATATGGTTTAGCAATTAATATTGCCCCCCTATGGGGTTGACACTCCTCCTTTTAATGGCTAATACCTGTGAAATGTAAAGTGCACTGTATTCTTGTGATTGTAAATCAACAAACATAGGTCAAATATTTTACTACAGTAATCTGGTATAATTCTAAAGCTGGGCTCAAATGTAATGACAGTGAATTTGCCCTTAAGCTTTCAATTTCATACAGTTTGTACTAACATTTTGCAGAATTTCAGTTTGGTTCATTACATGCATTGCACGGAAAGTATGCATTTTTATGTAAAGGGCTAAATATGTGGTTTAATTAGGTATACTCTAAAATTGGCTAAATGGCACAATATTTGCACTTCTGTATTTCACAGTTTTAAAAGTGTCCTTTTGTGCAGACAATATCTCCTTAAAAATGCCCTATTTCAGAAGAAAATGTACCAATAAAACTTATATAGTGTTCAGTTTCAAAAGTGACCTACTTTTCCACTGAAGAAAGTTGCACTTTTAAATCGGAGTCTGTTTTGTGAAGTATGTGAAATCTTACGAAGAAGTGCCACATTTTGCAAACACTGCATAAAGTGTACCAATTTCATCCAGCTCAAGATATTACAGTCAAACCTAAATAAATGACTAGTCCAAGGACTAGGCATGATTAATGAGATACTCATTTGATCTGACTGTGAGTGGGCTGTCAGGATTTGAAGCAGAAGGGCTGCAGCCAGGACAGAGGGCTTCTCCTGGGAAGGAGTAAGCATTATGAGCAATCCAAGCACCAGGAAGCAGCAGGGCTCTGGCCATCAGTGACAGTTTACCACTGAGTAGCGGTATGTGCAGTGGGTTGGGCTTGAGAATGAGGTCAAGTCAAGGTTTACCCAGTCCAGATAGGCTGGTGAGTATTAGAGTTTTGCTGTTCTGACACAGTTTTGGTCTGATCATGTACTTCTCCTCCAATAGAGTTAAAAACCAACCCTTCCACCTTAGCAAACCAAACCAACCCTCCAGCCTGACCCCCAACCCTTTTCCCTTGCCATGTTGCCATGTTTCATAAAATGTATCTTTGGGGGTACAGCAATCTATACCCACATCCTCTGCACCTCTTCCCTGGATTCCTGAGGGGAAGGGCAACCAGAATGTGGTCCCACATTGCTACTCAGGATGCAGTGAAACCCTGGAATTGTTTACATGGCAAAGTTAGAATGGCTGAATCTTTAAATCCCTTGCAGGACAATTTCAACGTTCAGTCTGTTGTTCTATGCAGCTGTTTTTAAGTAGCATCACCCTTAATGTATATTCTGAATACAGCAAGAATTATGAATGTATAATTAATCTGGGTGTTAATTTAATTCATTTTTTATTCTTGTAGTTAGGTACCCTTACAGTTCAACACTGCAAATAGGCTTCTGCCCAATTGTCTCACACCTCAATAAAAATAAACATTTACTAGTACTGCAACCCAGAGGGCAAGTAAAAAAAAAAAAGAAGCTTGGCCCAGTCTTTTTGGGAGGGCACAATGTGTACCTCCCATCTTTCATTGCCTCCTATTATCCTCAGCCGCTCTACACTGTATGCCCAATTATGCAGGGAGAGAAATGCAATATCTAACATAAGGCTGGACATTCTGGGAAGCAGAGAACTGCTGTTGATGCAGTTTGGAGGCAAGACTTGTGTAAGGGCATCCAGCTGCAAGGCAGGGCATAGGTACCACCCCAACATCCTGTAATCAACAGTGCTCTACCTCCTGAAATCCTGACCTGATCACATACTGCTCCCCCATATGTAATGGGGCATTGAGTAGAGCAGCTGAGGAGAATTGGGATAATGAACAATGGGGCAAACTGCTGTGGTCCTGAAGATTGTGCCCATTTCTTGTTTTTGTTTTCATGTCCACCAGGATTCACCAACATGGAACCACACACTGGATTTCCTCTCCTCTGGGAAGCAGAGGGGGAGGGTCAGTGAATAGAGGTAACACACATACACTGCTTTGCCTCCAATGGCATTTCTGTCCAGGTAAGGGGACAGTGAAAAGGGGCATTAGGTTCAGCCAGTAATTCATGGGGGCTATGCATGCTGACACATCTGTGGTTCCAAAACCTCAGCTGTGGAGTGATCAGCTCCCAATACCCTGAAACCCCAGCCCTAACATACCTTAAACCTTTTGTTTTACAGCTTACAATGCCCATCTCCCATTCCAGGACAGACAACAGGAGCAGAGTGCTTTAGTCTAGCAGCCTTCAGAAGGTCCCCCATCCCTAGTGAAATATTGGAGGTGGGATTCAAATATGTGTCTCCAGGTTCAGAGATCACCATCCTAGTGAGCTCCAAATAGGTTGGGAGGGATCAGGGTAGCACAGTACAGATGGAAAATTACCTAACTGTTTCACACTGACCTTTTAAGTGCACTCAGCCTCACCCATCAGAACCAGAAATGCAAACCTGCACACCCCTATCGCTGAGGAAAGACTGTCCATAGGGAATACTGTTTCACTCTAGTAGTGGGGGGTATTAAATGAGGAAATGAGTGGGGGCAAAGGGAATATCATGGGTTCAGGAGTGATCAGAGGGGAGCACTGGGCTGTTGGAGGATGGGCATATCTTGGAAGTGATGCATTTGTGTGAGGGATGGCGCTCATCACTTTGTAGATGCCCCCCCAACCCACCAGCAAGCAATAAGCTGGACTTGGGATCTCAACAGAGACCACCACCTACCCTCGCAGCTATGGTTGGGGATACAGCACTTTCTAGGAGCACTGGCAAGGAATAACAAAAGAGCAGGTAAGGTGGGGTATCTGACCCCAGAAAAAAATCAAGTAAACATTATAAATATGTATAAAAACATAATAAAGCATTGTAATGACAAAATAGTAAGAAAAATGCAATTACCAAAAAGCATTTGGATCACTCAAATACTTGAAACTGTTAAAAAACAATAATATATATATATATTTCTTTTCGTGGTAAAATGATTCTGTATTGTAATTTTCCAGTTTATAATTATAGTGAATGTTAGTCACTTGCACATATGCCAAAGCTAAATTTGCTACCTTAGTTCACATACGTATGGTTCACTTCTGATTTGGCAGACTGCAAATAACAGTATATGCTAATTTCTACTCATATTTAATTTGTATCTTTTATAGAAGGAGCTATAGGAAAATATTAATCTCCTTAACATTTCTAAGTACATCCTCCAAAGAATTTTGCTTTTTTAATCTTACATATGCTCAGCAGAGTTACTGGCAAAAACTGTACATTTTCTTCATTTCATCCTTTCAACATCAAATGGTAAGCAGCAAAAATTGGATCAGACTTCAAAGACTGTGCTGCGCTCCAAGTCACAGAGTGACTCTTCTATTTCACATATTGAATTCGAGCAGGATATCAAAGTGCTACCAAAGAACCTCAGGTCCTTAGGAAAAAAAAAGGCTCTAAGATCTGTGGAAAGCGAAGTGCACAGACAAATCACCTCAGGGAGTAGCTAGCATTTATTCTCAGCAGCAAATTTCCAGCCTTTTGATTCTCTTATTCACTGTACCTCCCTGTCTCTCCACAGAACCAAAGTTCTTAGCAAGCAAGCTTTTGTCTCAAGGACTTCAAAACATTGCTGTGGCAGTTTCATGTTCAGGTAGCATAGCTGAACAGCCAGAAACACACTGCAGACTGTGGAGTCAGGGGTTTTAAGATAGGGACCAGTGTGTTAGCATAGATAGTTAACAGTACCTTTTCTGTCAGCTCGCTGGAACCATCTGACCTGGTGGAGTTTGTTCTGGTGAAGCTGTTCCGCCTAAACATTTAAAAAGTTACAGTGTTAGTTGATAACATGCTTTAAAACATGCTGCACCCCATCACACAATTACAGGTAGCTAGATACTAATATTTTGAACACAGACAGCCTTCCTCTGCTTCTCTCCTTGCCAGATCGCTGTTTTTCGAGTTAGGAGAGCAGGTTCACCTGTGCATCTGCTTTTCTCCCGGCAGCCATCTGTCTTCATTTTCAAAGGCAGACTTCAAGAATCACTGAACACATGTTGTTTGTATTTGCATACATTTAATCAAGGGTCCAACTTTGGGTTAAAAAGTGTTGGATGTATGGATAGGAGGGAACAGGAACATCAGGAATGAATTCATTTTAACAGATGCCTCACTAAAGCCTGGGTGGGTGATCCAAGATACAGGAGAATGCCTAAACTTGGTGTTCTGTCCTCGTAGAGCCTCAAGAAATGAAAGTTCACCACCTCACCTTTTTTTTTTCTGCCTCCATGACTGACTTTGTAGATAGATGCAAATAATTGCTAATGTTTTTCAGAGTGGTTTTTCACAAGCTGCTATCATTAATGGTGGTGCCTTCTATTATGACTTTTCTTCTAGACAGGATTTCTGGTATAGTATGTAGTAACATAGTAATTTAAAGTCAGAATGGAACTCTATGTTAAGCATGCCTACCTGCTAGTAATTTAAGGTCAAAAGTTGTATGTACAGCAGGACAGGGCAAGTTATTAAGCCTCTCTTCAAGACCCTGGACAAATCTTATCTTGAGTACTGAATGCAGCTGGGGATGTATCAATACAAAAAGAACATTGAGGCAGTCAAGAGGGAGCAACAGAGGACCACCAAAATAATGTGGGGGAATGGCAGATAGAAGCTATGAGGAGCGGCTGGCGGCCCTTAACATGTTCACTTGGAGAAAAGGAGGCAGAGAGGGAATATGATTTCACTGTCATGCATTCCCAAGGGTATCAACAATATAAAACAGAGATTTTTAATCGGGTGTCCTCCAACAGGACACAAAGACATGGAAACATAACATAGAAACATAGACTTTGACGGCAGATAAGGACCACTTGGCCCATCCAGTCTGCTCATTTCCCTACCTATTGGATAAGCTGCGGATTCTAGTTAACCAACAGCCTACTTCCTGCCACCCCCCACTACAATTGCCTTTTGTCTGTCCCATGCATGTTTGAATTTCCCCACTGTTTTAGACCCAACAACCTCCCCAGGAAGGCAGTTCCACGCATCCACCACTCTATCTGTGAAAAAAAATTTCCTCTCATTACCCAGAGCCGTCCCCTCTATCTTTAAATTGTGCCCCTTGTTCTTACACATCTCTTTTCTGAAAGATGCTACCCTCCTGACTTTGTTGATTCCTTGAGGTACTTGAACATTTCTATCATGTCCCCGTCCCTCCTTTCATCAAGGGTATACATATTCGCTCTCTCAGTTTCTCTTCATTGATTTCTGATGCAGACCCTGCACCATTTTAGTTGCCCTCCTCTGGACTGCTTCCATCCTGTCTATGTCCTTGCGTAGATGAGGTCTCAAAACTGCACACAGTACTCAGATGGGGTCTCACCAACTGTCTGTACAGAGGGATAACCACTTCCCTTTTCTACTTGTGATGCCCTTCCTATGCATCCCAGTATCCCTTGCTCTCCTTACTGACTTCTCACATTGCTTACCAACCTTAGATCATCTGATATGACTACCCTAAGCCCTGTTCCATTTTGTTGTTGTTAGTACCTCCCTGCTATTGTGTACTCTTCTCTGGTTTTTGTTTCCAGGTGAATTACTGCACTTTTGCATTGAATCTAAGTTGTCATATGTCTGACCATTCCTCCAACCTTGCCAAGTCCCTTCTCATCCTTTCTACCCCCTTGTGATCAGCTCTGTTACAGATCTTTGTATCATCTGCAAAGAGGCATACCTTTCCCTCCAGACCCTCTGCAATGTCACCTATAAAGATGTTAAAGAGGACTGGACCCAGTACTGAGCCCTGAGGTACTCCACTAGTGACCCTGCTTTCTTCAGAATGTGTTCCACTCACTATTACCATCTGTGTCCTGTTGTGCAGCCAGTTTGCTACCCAGGCTACCACCCTGGGACCCACTCCCAGGCTGGCTAACTTGATTATTAATCTTTTGTGCGGGACTGTGTCAAATGCCTTGCTAAAAAGTCTAGGTAGGCCATATCCACAGCTCCTCCCTGGTCTATTACTTTGGTCACCCAGTCAAAGAAATCTATTAGATTCGTCTGACGCATTACCTTCCTGCTGTAAATCCATGCTGCTTTGGGTCCTGTGCCCCACTGGCCTCTTGGTACTCAACAATTCTTTCTTTCAGAAGTGATTCCATCATTTTCCCTACCACTGAGGTGAAACTTACAGGTCTGTAGTTTCCTGCTTCTGTCTTGCTCCCACTTTTGTGAAGGGGAATCACATCTGCCCTCCTCCAGTCCTCAGGTGTCCTGAAGCTCAGAGGTGGTACGTACAGAGGTACTGTTAGTAAGCACTTGTTGTCCCAAAGGGTGTTAACCCTATTGAACAACCTACCAATGAAGAATACCTAAACTTGGTCACAGTTCCTTCCTTTGTTTTGCAATTCAGACTGCAAATGCACTAATTATTTAATGATCTGAAACAGCATATGTATGCTTAATACTGCATACCATTTCATTAAGGGAAGGAATTGTGTCACTAAAACATTAAACAAAAGATTTCAAATACAAAACCGACTACTACTAGTTTTTTTAAAAAGTAAGATGTAGACAGTAATTGGCTGTATTATCTATTTGTTCTCTATGGTAATCTCTTGAAGCAGTGAGTAAGTGAGTGAGTAAGTGATTTTCTCACTAAATTCAGATGGAGGAGATACAGTATTTGTATTTAAAACAAATCCCTTATTAAATAGCATTTAAAAGCTATATAATCTCTATTGTATTTCAGCAAAGATAAAACATGAATGTACCCACTGGTTGTGGTAGCAAATGTGTTTTCTTTTTCAATGTGTCATCAGTTTGAAAATTAGCTTGATAAATGAATGCATTGCTCTGTTATGCATGCAAAAATCCTTCTCCCAAAATTGAATTCAACATGAAAATTAATAAACAAAATGACACGGCATCCTTCCTATCAAGGCCTTATATACAAGTGTTGAAATCTACACAAATTAAACAGAATGGCAAAATTTGAGGCCATGATAATTTTATTGAAGAATATGTTTGCAAACATCAAGTGAATCCCTAAGGAGAGAGCTGTTAATGTGTTGGTATACTCTATCTCTTTCTCATTCTCTCTCTCTCTCTCTGTCTCACACTCTCAACATTTCAAAATCTGGTCTAAATTGCTGGTTGTGCAAACAGCCTAGCAGAAGCCAAGTCTTCTTAAGTAGCACTAAACAAAGTCAGCTGCGTACCAGCGCCATAAAGGATGTTTCCTTTATTAGTTTTCAGATGTTTAGGTCTCTGCATTTAATTCACTGGGATTACACAAAAGATTGGAACACATTCCAATCCTGCTATGGAAGTGTTCATTTGTAGGTAGAGAAAATGTTTTTAAATAAACACAAAGTTTACTACGGTATAGGAAAATTGCACCCACACTCTGTATGCAAGTTTAAACTTCAGTCAGGTATGGGTCAGTGGTTAAATTAGAAATGTTAAGGAGGTGGAACTGTAACCTCTCCATATGCAGAAGGTGGAACTGTCATTCCAGGGAGGTGGAACTCTGCATATTATTAAATGGAAAAATTTGCTAAAGGTGGTGGAACTGAGTTCCTGTGATTTCCTGCCCAGTTTAACCCCTGGTACAGGTGGATTCCTTTTACACTAGCACGCAGTCTATGCTTGGCTCCTTTCCTCATGATTTCCATTCCTCTGTAGTGTCCTACTTTCACTACTGCACATTGACACCCACTGGTGGCAGCACAGCTTACGATACATCTGCAGTTTTCTTTACGTCGGCTCACTGCTAGAGCCAACAAAAGTACAGGCCACACACGGACCAGACAGTAATAAAGCTGCACTCATGATTTGCAATATTGATTATACTCCATGTTTAAAAGATTTCTGAAATAGGTGCAAATGAGAGAAAAAGTTTTAATTCTGTTGGTGCAATGCAGTGACCCAACCATAACCCCCACATACTCATTTGTAGCATTGCTGTACTTCATAGAAACATTGATTTTGTCAGCAGAAAAAGAACCAGAGGTCTACCAAGTCAGCCCATTTGCCTGCCTAGCTCGATGCTTGCCCACACCAGGCTAGATTTAGAGATCTGACAGCCATTTATTTATTATGGTTATTATTCATGTTGTTTTTTTTTCCTATGCATTGTGAAGCATTTGTGTGTTACACTGTATGACATATGCTATACAAAATTGTATTGTATTGTGTTGTGTTGTATTGGTGTAGTATGAAACTGCCCCAAATTATCTCTCATATGACTTCTACAGTTGTCAGAATAAAAAGACACTAAGTGACTTTGGACTGGGCTAGTTTTTTAAACCAGCTCAGATGATGCCCCAGATGGTGCACACCAGATTGATTGGCCACAGAAATTCAGAGAAAAGTCCTGGCGTCTTTGATGTAGCATGCTTTTCTCTTATAAATGGGTATTCATCATATGGTGTCTAATAATTTCTGTATGCACCCCATCGGATAAGGAAACCACTGAGAAGTGCATCAGATGTGTGCAGCATATGCTTTCCTTGCCATAGTAAAAACTGCACAAGTGCACATATTTTGGGGTTTTTATACAATATATTTTAAGTTTACAGAGTAAGGGCATATGTGATATGAAATCCTACTTTGCTAAGGAAATAGTAATAATAGCATTTAGGGTTAAGGCAACATACTGAATACAACTATTTTCTTGATTCCCTGCCCAAACCTATTTTTTTAAGCTTTTCAAAAATTGAATGAAATAAGTTATTATGGAATGTTCTCAGTTCCGGATACCAGTAGACAGAGAACTGTGTTCTTTTTTATTGCATGGGACAGAGGATAACAGTCCTAAAAAAGGAACAAAACCAAAACAGGAGGACGTCCTTCTCTGAACCCTACTAAAACTACTGTGTAAAACATCTGTGTCATTATTTATCCACTTCATGGCTTTGACATACTTTTTAAATGACTTTATAGTCCACATGATGTGAAGAGAAACGATCCTATAAACCATGACATCTGTGAGTCACAATTAATTGTGGTCAAAACTTAAATTACGTTTGATCAGCACTGAACAGTGAAAACTGCACTCTTCACTGATGGCACCAGAGCTGTAACCTTGAAAATCTAGACTCCGAGAACAACATGATTCCACTTGCCTCTTCTAAAGAAAAGGGAACCCATCTACAAATGTACTTTTGTGATAAATAATAAATAATTCCTGGACTACGCAGCCCATATTAAATAATTATACTTTTCCTTATACCCGATTGCTCTATATTGCATCAGAGATTGTCTCTTCTTGACCAATAGGAAATGGATACTCGAGTAGATGCTATTGCCTTCCATTGTCTATGGAAATGTACATGACCCTGCAGACAAAACCCAGTTGGCCAAACTGGACTTTCTTTTGTAACTCCCTAAGTTACTTTTTACTGAGCTGCCCATTCCATACCCACAACTGTTCAATGTCCATGCAATTGGGGTATCCCTTCCTAAGCAACAGATGCATCATGCACACTACAAGCTTAGGTGCATAGTTCTGGAAAAACAAGCTCCCATAATATCTAAGCTCCCTGCTGATACCAGTCCTTCATACAGCATAAATTTTCCTGTACCCAAAAATGTTTTATTCCCAGCTGCAGAAATAAAGCAGGACAAGCTGCCATCAGTGTTCAGGTTCCCCATACTTGAAACAACCTCCCACTTCATGTTTATGGTGAAACTAGTATCCAGAGTGCTGCAATTTTGCTTTTATTTCGCTCCTGCCTGCCCATGTAATTGACAGAATTGTGCTACTCCTCCTTGCTCTGAGCATCACTAGCGTTGCTTGTTTCTTGCTGCTATTTGTAATGTATTTGCATTTTACATTTAACTACTGCTATTTACTGTATTTAAATTTGTACTATGTTGCTATTCCAATCCCTCCTCCCTAAGGTACATCTTTAAACAAGACTCCCTATATATCTTTGTATGATTTCTCCTGGATTAATCTGAATAAATACAACATCACATTCATTTTCAGTTTTTTGTATAATTCTATAATAACTGGCAAAGAATTTTTTCAACGGTGAGATCAGGTTGATATTCACCGTAACAACTAGCTGGTTGTTATGGCGAACACGTGCTCAGCAAAACAGAGTGCAATGCAAGCTCCAAAGCTGCTCTCCTGTCACCCGGTTGAACAACCACCACTACCAACAAGTAAACACTTTCTTCACGACCTCCTGCCATAATTGTCTTATCTCTACCAGCTTCTTAAGCACAAATGGTATATTGCAAGTAAAAAAAAACTTTAAAAAATGCACAAAAAAGCCTAATACAGTAAACAAAAAACGATCATGTTTACCATGCTCCCTTTTCCCCATAGGCACGACCAGCATGCACAGCAGCTCTCCATCACAACCAACCCCACGCCCACAGCGGAGCCACAGGAGAAAAAAAAAACGAACCAGCAGAAATGGATCTGAGAAAGAAAACTGCAAGCAGTAAGTAATTCTCAGTTGTTTAAACATTCAAAAAAAGACACCTGTACTCTGGTGGGAAAAAATTCCATGCCAGTTTATTATAAAAAATTAAAGATGGGGAAGTGTGTGAAATGAGAATTAAATGCACACCCTCGGGATGGGATGCTTTCATAAACCCCTCGGGCTTCGCCCTTGGGGTTTATGTAGCATCCCACACCTTGGGTGTGCATTAAATTCTCATATCACACACTTCCCCATCCATTACTCTCTATATAGTACACTGTCTGTAAAACTGTCTATTAAGAAATAGTTTGACATTTGAATAATTCTTTCATCAGGTTATTTTTTTTATATATTTACTTTATTATCAGTTCTCAATTTGAATAGATTACATCCTTTATATGGCATCATGTTTCTCTTTTTTTTGTTGTAATAAACAATTACATTCTTAAGTTGATGTAGTTTCTATTCCATTGACCATATTCATCTACATACAGTCATTTATATATGAATAACATAACTACTAATAACTAATTAAGTATTACCTAGGTATACAGTCTACGTTTGCTATTACGTAGATTGTATTAGATTTTCATTTGTACATATATATATCATTCTCCTCATCAGGATATTTCTATAGTTATCTCAAACTTCAGACTCATAGTCATTGCTTAGGCTATAATAAGAATGATAATGATACTGACAATGTTAAGGGTGTGCTTTCCAGATGAGGCTGCCTGAATTATTTCTCTTACTCCTGCCTCTTCTTTTAATAATTAATCTCCCTTCCTTTCCCCATTGATAAACCCAAGAGTTCACCCTTGAACTTTATTGTATCAGGAGTGTCCACCTCGTCCATCTTCTCAGGCCCTTCTCAGTATTTAACTGGTAGGTTAATTCTTCCATACGCTGTATTTCATTAACAATCTGGAACCACTCCTTAATAGTAGGTGGAGTGGGTTTTAACCATTTTCTGGTTATCGCTTTATTGTATGCTACTATACAGATATACCACAAATATAATGTATCTTTCTCCTTCAAACCCTCCGGCATGAGTCCCAGTATTACATTTTGCAGCTGTAATGGGGTAGATAGCTGAAATAGGGTATCAATTTTTTCTCCTATCTCCTATTTGATTTGTTCTAATTTAGGGCACTCAAAGAAAATATGTGAGGGGGTTGCGTGACATTCATCACATTGACGCCAGCAACTGGCTGAACCCTTGGGGGAGTATTTTGCCATTCTGTCTGGGGTTATAAAGAAACGTACTCTGACTTTCTACATGTATTCTTGCCAGAGGGGAGACATGGTTACCCGTGATGTGGAGTCCCAGAGCCTCTCCTACTGTGGGGTGGTTAGACGAAAGTTTGCTTCTCCCTCCCATTTTGTCTGTAACCATTGAGTTACCTCCTCCCTCTGTGTACTAAAATATTGATAAATCTTAGTGACTGTGCCTTTTGCATGCACTAGTGAGAAGAGATCACCCAAGGATATCTTTGAGCTTGTCCTGATAATTTCCTCCTTGTTTCTAAGTTTCTGTTGTATGTAGGTATACATTTGTAAGTAATAAAGTTTCTCCCCAATTGTCCATTCCCATCTCTGGGCACATTCTGGGAATGAGATTATCGCATCCCCCTTTCCCTTTGGCCAACTGTTTCTTGTACCATGTATCCTCCCTTCCAGGCTTAAAATCCGTAGCAGTTGTGAACCATCTCACCCTCCACATCTCTCTCTGTGGACCCGGGTATGCTTGCACTGAATTCCATGCATATAGTGCTGATCCTTTTGGGGTACTGTCTTTCAATTTTTGTGGGACCTCTGTTAGGAACAGATTGGTCTGGATATGGGAAACTGGGCTATACGCCTTTTCAATTTCCTGCCAGTGAGTGTTTGTGGGAGTCTGTGACTAAAACAAGACCCATCTTACCTGTGCTGCTATCCAGTAATCTTTTAGATTAGGGATTGCTCTCCCACCTCTTTGTTTATTAGCTAACAGGGCAGATCTTCGTACTCAGTCTATGGTTATTCCATATGAATTTAAATATTTTGCTTTGTTGCTATTGAAACCATTTCCACGTGGGGGTGATTGGTACACACTGAAACAAGTATAGAAGGCATGGAAGGAGGTTCATTTTTACAGCCTGAATCCTAGCATACATTGGCAATGGGAGAATTGACCATCTCTTCATGTCCAGTTGAAGCTGCTGAACCAAGGATTTATAGTTACCTATATATAAATAGGTATTGGATGTCCTTATGGTCACCCCCAAATATTTAATGGTATGAAGTCCCCATTTCATATTGTATTTTGTCTTGAAGTGTTGTGGAGGACTATAGTTAAATGTTAGTATTTCAGTTTTGTTGGCATTAAGTGCAGAACCTGACAGTTCAGAAAAGGTTTTCATTTTCTCCATGACTTGTGCTAATGAAGACTCTGGATTTGTTAAATAGAGTAGCACATCGTCAGCGTACAGTACTACCTTGTGGACACTTGTCCCTATTGAAATTCCTTTTATTCCTGGGTTATTGCAAAGCCACTGTTCTAGTGGTACAGGGAAAATAAAATGGGGGACAGGGAGCATTCCTGTCGGGTACCTCTATTTAATTTAATTCTCTGGGAGAATGAGCCATTAGTACGAATATAAGCCTGGGGGTCTGTATAGATAAGTTTTATTAATGTGATAAATTTAGTTGGGAAAGCAAACCCGGCAAGGACCTCATACAGGAAATTCCAGCTTACCCGGTCAAATGCTTTTTCGGCATCAAGGCTCATTATGATTGCTGGGGTCTTTTGCTGGTTCAGGTGGTTTATAACATGAACAGTGCATCCAACACTGTCTGCTGCCTGCCTATCTGCTATAAATCTGGTTTGGTCTCTATGTACTATGGTCGGTATTAGGTTTTGGAGTCTTTTGCTATTATAGAGGTCAATATCTTATATTCTATGTTTAGAATCAAAATTGGTCTGTATGAAACACAATAAATGGGGTCCTTGCTGGGCTTGAGGAGGACTGTAATTATTGCCTGTCTCCAGGAGGGGGGAAGAGTAGAGCCCTCTGTTATAATCTCCTGGTAAATATTTCTCATTATTGGGGCCAGGGTGGTTCAAAATTTCTTGTAGAACTCCATAGGGAGTCCATTACTCCCTGGCAATTTCCCTGTCTTCCCTTCTTTTATGGCATTATTTATTTATGACTCTGATAATGGGCTTAATAGTCTGGTCTTCCATGTGTCTGAAACCTGGGGTAAATTAAGTTTCTTTAAAAATTCCTGCATCTCTCCTACTGGGAGGTCTTGAGGCTGGGCATACAATTGTTCATAATATGTCTGGAACGCATTCATTATATGTTCTAATTTTGCGCTGTTTGTCTTAGTTTGGGGGTGTATTACTTTTACTATATGTGCCCTAGCTCTTTGGGCTCTCAGCAGGATGGCCAAACATCTGATGGCTCATTTCCACCTTCATAATAGCTTTGAATTAAATATTGTTAAGTTGAATTCAATCTTAGCATCCAAAATCTTGTTTAGTTCTTTTTTTATATTTTAGTAATTCCTTTTCTTTTTGTGCTAAATATCTTTCCTATTGTTGTGTTTCCAATATCTTTATCTGACTTTCTAATTTCTGTTGTTTTTCCCTTCTCTCTTTTTTCCTGGCTGAGGCTACGGCCACTAGCTTTCCTTGGATCACTGCTTTAAGGGTATCCCAAACTATACTTTTATTTGTTTCTCCAGTGTCATTATATTGTAAGGTTTGTGATATTAACTGCGGGATTTGTTCCTGTACCTCCTTGTCCCGGAGTAAAGCCAAGTTGAGTCTCCAAAATATATTACGAGGGGGCAGGGCCAGATCCACTGTAATCACCAGTGGGGCGTGGTCTAACAAAGTAAATGGCCCTGTTTCACATTTTTGTATCCTTGAGGCTGCCTCTCCATTCACATAACAATAGTCTAATCATGAGTACATTCTGTACGTAGCTGAATAGTGGGTAAAACCTTTTGTGTGGCCCTCTGTATGTGTCCAAGCATCCTGTAAGCCTAGTCATGCCAGTAAGGCCACTATTTGTTTTTGTATTCTGTTTATTTTTCTAGGTATTTTCAAGGTAGTGTCTATTCTTGGATTCAGGACCATGTTCCAGTCCCATCCAATTATAATCGTTCCTCTGTCTTTCCGTTATTTTAAGTAAAAGCTGCATATATATATATATATATATATATATATATATATATGTATCATATGAGGAGCCCGGAGGGATATAGATTGATACCACCATCAGCAGCCTTCTGTTTAGGTTCCCCTTCATCAGGGCAACCTGTTTATCTGCCATCTGGTCAAGCAGTTTGAATGGAGTGACATTTGGCATAAGTGCTGCCACCCCTCTACGTCTGCCCCCCTCATATGATGAATAGCATGCTTCTGAGTAACCAACATTTTTTAGTTTTAGGTGCTCCTTATCTGATAAGTGGATCTCCTGCATTAAGATTAGATCTGCTTTATAACTTTTAGTATGGTTCATTATTTTCTTTCTCCAGATTGGATTTGTTAATCCATTCACATTAAATGATAAAGCTTTAAGCCCCATTTAGCTCATGATTATAGTCTGTCTGACAGTGGATCAACCTGAATTCCTTCCCTTTCTTTTCCTCCCAGCACACTCTCATTTGAACAGAATGCATTCTGGTACCTAGGTTCCAAAAAAAAAAAGACTTGGGCTACTTGTTTAACTAATATAGTAGCCAAAACTAACATCCAACTCAGATAACAATAACTTTACATTTCTTCCAAGGTAGGGGGACATTTTCGTTCCCTTTCTCTGCTACGATGTTTCCCAGAGATGTACTGTTACACAGTACCCCTTCGAGGGGGGTTCACTACACAGATGGTTGCTGTTGAGTATTACTTTGAAGCTAGTATCCGTCTCTCTTTCAAGTCTCCACCACTGTTGTTTTGTTTTTTATATTATCTCCTGTTCTCCCCCCCGCCGAGCGCAATTATCAAGTGACATAGTGACCTTATGAGAGTGGGTTTACAGCTCATATTTTTTAAGGTCACTTAGCTTCCTTTAGGTGACACCTTTCCCCCCTTCCTCCCCCCCCCCGTCATTTCATTTCCAACTTCAGATCGTGGGCTTGTTATGTACAGTCTTAACAAAATAGCAGTATATAAAATTATTGGCAATCTAACTGGTATTTGACTGCAGGCAAAGTCAGTGATTTGACTACTTATTTGCAGTCTCTTCTACTCAGCCCAGTGTTCTCTCCATTTTCAAGTTCCAAATGTTATCATAGATTTGTATGTAGAAACATAGAGAAAGCTTCTGTCCCCTGTCACAGGGGCTTACCGACCATTCCAGTCGTCAGTGTGCGAAAGAAGCTGTTTGACTGAGATTCCGGTGCTTAAAAGATTTCTTGTTAAAGCTTCAGGTGTTCAGAGCATGTGTTGTGCTCTGGCCTGTTGCAGCCTCTTCTGAACTCTTGAGAGGGATTTCTGCGTGATGAACTTGTCCTGCAGTTTATCCGGTCCCCTCTGAAGATATTCCCTCAGGTGTCTTAAGTTCCTGTCTTCATTGCTGGTGATGGTCCACTGGTTATGATCCAATGTGATGCCCCTTTGTTTTAGTGCTTCTGCTATGGCCTCCACAGTAGAATAGAGCTGGGACCCCTCTTCCTAAAACATCCTCATTTTAGCTGGGTATGGTGTCTAGAACCTGATTTTTTTGGCGTGAAGTGCTTTCATGGCTGGTCTATACTGCATTCTCAGCTCCTGGATTTCTGGTGGGTAATCCTGGTCCAAGTATAGTCTATTACTGTTATATTTAGATTCTCCCATTTGCCAAGCTTGGTGGAGTACCTCTTCTTTTACTGCGTAACTCGAAAATTTCATCAAAATTTGACGTGGTCTTGTCAAGGGATCTGTTGATTTGGGGCCAAATGTTCTATGGGCTCTTTCTATTTTAATTTGCATGGTGGGTGTAAGGGCTAGAGCATCTTGTAACAAGTCTTGTAGAAAATGGGCCATATTGCCCTCCTCAGTACCTTCTGCTAATCCTGACAAACGAAGATTGTCTCTTCGGGATCTCGCCTCTAGGTCAATACATTTTGCCTGTAGTTGGTCAACATACTCTAATACTGTGGTTAGCGCCTCTGTGTTTAGATCTGTACTGTCCTCCACTTGGGTGACCCGTGTATCCATCTCTTTGAGGGCCTTGTCCATGTCTGCTAGTTTGGAATGTAATTTTTGAAATTCCGTCTTATTTTCTTTACGCATTTCCAAGATCTGTGTTAGAATTGTGTCCAGTTGTGCGTTGTTTTTTGGGTCTGTTCCTGTTGGCTGGGTTGAGGCCTGCTGGGCTGGTTTTGGAGGTGGGGATATCGCATCCCAGTCTTCTGGTAATATTCGATGTCGGGAGCCATCTAATGTTGTCTGCCCACGCTCGTATATATTTTTTGTTGGCTTCGGTTCCACTTTTCCTTTTGGTGGCATTCTGGCTGTACTTTCCAAGTTTTTAGCAGGGAAGATGAAGATTTTAAAGTGCCAGAGGGGAGCCTTTAGCCCTATGCTTGGTTATGGGAGCTGTATGGAACTGAAGTCCCCCATCACGTTATGTTATTGTTTATTGGAGCCTTAAAGTAGAACTGCATTGAATCTATAAGTCATTTTTCCTCAGTAGAAGCTATTTTTTTTAAATACTGGTTTAAATTCTGCTATTGCTCTAGCCATCCAGGATTTTTAGCTATCCTAGAGGGTGTTTCTGATTTACATGCTGCTGGTAAGAACCATTTTAGAACTGTATGACGTAGTTTATGTCCCTGTTCTACTCTTTTACTGTTGGCACAATGCATGCATGTTCCATTACAGAACTCTGTGGCTGAGAAGGACATAAACTACATCATACAGTTCTAAAATGGTACTTCACACCAGAATATAAAGCAGAAACACCCACTGAGGTTATTAAAAGGCCTGTATAGATAAATAATAATAACATAAATTTAACCAGTACTTTAAAAAACAGCTTCTATTAGGAACAATGACTTGCAGGTTCAGTGCAGTTCTCCTTTAGTGGTCATGTGTGAAACAGCAAATTATATGGGCAGACGTGTTTAGTCCCCATACCTAGGGTTCCTACCAGACCAAGGGGGCAGGCAGCTGAGGGACCAGCTGACTCTTTCCATCTCCTTCAGGCAGTGCTATGCAATGCCAGGTCGATGTGGAATAAGACCGTAGTCATAGTGGATCTTGTTTCCTCTGTCAGCTTCACTTGCATTACTGAGACATGGCCAGAGGATGACTCCATCTCAGTTCTGGAGGCACCAGTCTCGGCAGGGTTCTCAATTGTGCACTGCCCAAGGAGAGACTGTGTGGGGTGGGGGGTGGTGTTGCTATCTGTTTTAGATCTGATCTGAATCTGGTAGTGCATCCAGTGGGGGACACGGAGTTATTGGAATGAGTGGCCATACATGAGGGTCTGGGTGCAGGCTGCAGGATCCTCCTTGTATACTGGCCTCCAGGTTGTGAGAGGAAATTTCTGCAGGAAATTGCATCCTTCATCCCTGATCTGGTTTTGGAATTGCTAAAATGGCTTATTCTTGGTGATTTCAATGCCTAGGTGGATGACAAACATTTTCAATTTGGTCAGAATTTCCTCCAGAACATGATGTACAAACTAAGTGATTTGATACCTTTTATTGGACCAACAGAGATTACAGAAAAATCTTAAGCTTTTGCCTTCCAACAGAGGTCTTCAGAAGGAGGTCGAACACTTAAGGTTTTTCTGTAATCTCTGTTGGTCCAATAAAATGTATCAAATCACCTAGTTTGTACATCTTGTTGTGCAAGGACCAATACAGCAACTAACATTTTTTTGACTCCAGAACATGGAAGCTCTGAGCCGTGCACAAGTGATTACTTTCACGACTCACCAACATGGCCACGCTCTGGACCAAGTATTCTCCTGGGGGCTTGAGGTGAGAAATCTTGAGACTGATCTGGTCAGATCAGATTCAGTTTCTGGGCACCCCCTTGTAGTCCATCCCCTGTGGAAGTGGTCCAATATCACCCTTTAAGAAGGCTTAGCCCAGAAGGACTTTTGGTGATTTTGGACACCTGGAAGCCTATAATAGGGTTATCACTGGGGCCTTTCACCTCATTGTGCCAGTTTGTGTGCATTCCCTGGTGATGCGCCTCGGCTCGCTGTGGTTTGATGGTGAGTTGAGGGCATTGAAGGCCAAGAGATGAAGGTTAGAGCATTGTTGGAGGAGGTCCAAGGTCCTGGAGGACAAACTAGTTCCAATGTTCCATTATAAGGAATATCAGAAGGCAATGACTTGGAAGAAGGTAGATTTCTGTCAAGAGAGATTGCTGCTGGGAGGAACTGACTGGCTCATCTCTTTTGGACTGTAGACAGGCTTCTTCATCCAGCATGTCTGTAGCCCATGAGAGCATTAACATCCTTGAAATGTGAGGAGTTAACTTGTTTTTTCTCAGATAGGATGTCCTCTATTAGGGCTGGAGTCACTTCAGCTAGGCTGGGACAGCCCTGCAGTGGAGAGCCTCTTAGTTAGGGATGAAGTCAGTGGACCTAGGAAGAGTTCCGGCCAGTGTCAATGGAAAAGATTTGCGAGTGATCTCAGAGCTGCAACCAACATTTTGTAATCTGGAACTAGGTCCAGTGTTACTACTCATGGGTTGCATCGGACATCTGGGCCCGTTTTTTGCAGAGATTGACCAGTGCTTCCTATCAGAGGGGTGCTTCCCAATAGTGCTTAAGTGTGCGCTGGTGAAACCACTTCTAAGAAAACCAACCATGGACCTAGAGATTTTACTGAATTACTGTCCAGTCTGTAACCTTCTCTTTCTGGGAAAGGTTATTGAGAAAGTTGTTGCACTGCAGCTGGATGCACACCTCACAGCCTTTGATATCTTTGAGCTTCTCCAGTCGGGATTTAGAACTAAGCATAGCATTGAAACTGTGTTTGTCCTGGGGCACAATGCCCTGCTCAGGGTGAGAGATAGGGGTGATCAGTCAATTCTCATTATCCTAGATCTCTCTCATCAGCTTTTGATACTGTGGACCATGGGCTGCTTTTGGATTGGCTTAGGGAGTATGAAGGGCTCACCAGCAAAGTCATCTGCTGGTTTGAGCCCCAGAGACAGAACCCAGTGGATAGTGTTAGGAAGATTTTTCTCGTGCCCAGTGGCTCTGTCCTGTGGCATACACCAGGGCTTTGTCCTGTCGCCCGTGCTGTTCACAGTTTATATCCTGCCCCTAGGCAAGGTCATTAGGATATATCGGCTAGGGTTTTATTGTTATGCAGATAATACCTAGCTCTATATGTCCTTTGCAGCCAGGATGGTGAGTGCGGTGGACTTGTTAGATGCCTGGCCGAGATCCAAGACTGGATGTCATTGAACTGGCTAAGGCTTAACCCAGTTAAAACTGAAGTTCTAGTGATTGAACTGGACCATGGGGTGAAGTGGAGGCTGCATGAGGCGAGACTGGGTTTCAGCTCAGTCCCTCTAATCCGGTTGCCACCACTAAGGTGAAAAATCTGGGTCTCAATTTGGATGAGGGGCTGTCAGTGGAGCTTCAAGTGTTAGCAGCAGTCTGGAATGGCTTTTTCCATTTGCAGAAAATCAGCCAGATTAGGTTTCTTATCCCACCTGGCCATGCTGGTTCATGTGTTCGTGACCTTGAGACTTGACTATTGTAACGCTGTTTACCTTGGGGTCAGTGGAGGTACGCTACTATGCCTGCAGCTGCTGCTGAATGCAGTGGCCCAGTTACTAACAGGCTTTTCAAGATTGTGCCATATTTCACCAGTGCCATGTGATTTGCACTGGCCATCAATCAAATGGTGTATCTCCTTTAAATTGGGTCTTTTGACCTATAAGGCCCTACAAGGACTGGTTCTGGACTACCTGACTGAACTACTGCATCCCTATGTGTCCTCTTGCTCCACCGAAGAGGGCCTTCTGGTAGTGCCAAGGTCAAGGCTGAAGATGTCAGGGGACCAGGCCTGGTCCTTTGGAACTCCCTGCCCGGTGCTCTGCAGAGGTCCCCCCTCAGTGAAGTTCTTTAAAAGGGTCCTGAAAACTTGTTTAGTTCAGCAGGCATTTGGGGTGGTTTTGTAACACCCATTTTAACAATTTATTTAATGTAGGTTTTATTTTTGTTTTATTTTATTTATTTTATGTTATTTAGAATGCCGAATTATAGAAGTGACTAAAGTTTGGCCCTGTTTTATGCAATGGCGTCCTGAGCCTCCGTGGAAGGGTGCCACAAATAAATGAATACTACTACTACTACTAGTATGTCTTTCATTAATTAAAAGTGCTGTTATTTAAGATGTGTTAAGTATTTATCATACAATTATAACAATAGAATTTATTGTATTACTTAGGTGTTTGGAATATTAATTGTGAAACATAAAAAACTTATTAAATGTTATTTTTTAAAGAATGTGCAAGACTGACATGTTATGACTAGTTCTCTTTCTCTTCATACCTCTTCAGCATCATGATCTCACACTTGTGTACCCAGCATAGGAGCCTGATTGTATTAGCATACAACTTCTATGAGCATAGATGCAACGTATTTTAACTTTTAAATTTTACTTGAAACGTTTAGCACATTTATATGGATTTATTTCTATACTGTACTGCAACTTGTTTTGTAATACACTTATTGTAAATGGGACATCATTGTAAAACTGTTTGCTCAGTGGTTGTTCCTTTTGATGATGCAAATTTATGTATTGATTGATTGACGGTGAATGGAGAAATTAGAGATCTGCAGCACAATGCAAACCTTTTAAATGTAGGATAAATTATGTAGCATGTAGGCTGTGTAGTGTACCGCGCATTTTAAAAGGCAGAAAAAATATGTAATTTTAAACTTGTTATACAGCAAGAACGCCTGTTGGACATTGTTTCAAAGATGAGCTGATGCCATACTGCATTCACTGAACATGTCAAAATCTATCCAGATTTGTTGGGGGGGGGACCCACTAAAAATTCAATTTAGTACTCCCCACCAGAACCCTCAATTATGGTAAAGAGACTGTAGTAACTGACAGGTGGCATACAACTCTGCCAGTTCTTGTTGAATCAGGGGGTCTAACAACAACTTGTTATTTAGTTTACACATGCCTCTTCCTAGCTGCGAGGAAATATTATCAGAAATAACATATCCCATTAACATATGGTCAGAGAATTCTTTAGGAAATGAAGAAGCCTGGGGAATATTTGCATGCTGAGATACAAAGACAAAATCTAGCCTGATCTTGATAGTACCCCCAAAACAAGTGTGGCTCCCAGTCTTGTGCTTACCTGGCAAACTGAGAACATGGGGACATGAGTGGAAGCTGGTCGGGGGAAGATGCAGGAGGGACTCAAAAAAGCTTTTTTTTTACATAAAGAGTGGCTGAACTGTGGAATAGCCTACCAGCAGAGGTCATGGGTGCAAGAACCATTAATGATTCCATAGGCAACTGGGATCAGTTAATAGAGACCCAGGGGAAAGCAACAGGGAAAGGGGGTGGTGAGGGCAATAACCCAAACTAGAACAATAGGCCCTGGGGTAGGACAGGGTAAAACAGGGCAGACTGGATGAATCAATGGTCTTTTCCTGCTGACATTCTCTGTTTCTGTGTTTACCTAGTCTGTAAGTATCCAGTAATGCAGTAAGAGAATACATTTGGAACAAATAACTTGCATAATAAAAAATGTGGATTCTTTGACCCCGTGCCCTCCAGCGAGAGGGCAACATTGAAATCCTCTCCCCCAAATTACAATGTTCAATGTATTCGAATGATGTGGAATACTGTCAAACAGATGAAATCTTGTGGCCTTCACTGTGGCTGGGGGGGGGGGATAAATAGTAATAAGCCTGTATTCAACTCTTAAACAGTTAATGTCTTGGAGAATACCATGCCCCTTGCAAATGTTCAGGAAATGAATACACTTCACCCCCACACCTTTGCACAAGATCTCAACTCCATCATAAAATTAAGGTCTGAAAGACCAGAAAGAAGCACTGGAAATCCATTCCCTTACAATCTGATTTATTTCAGAAAGGGAACCCAACCTTGCTTCTTGTACACAAATAACACTAAACATAAGATCTTTCAGAACTGCAAAAGCCACTAGATGGTGGCTATGAGACCTTCAACCAATTGTATTAACAGTTGCCAGTCTCAGGTCTGATAGCTCATAATCAGCTCTAGAGGCTACGGCTAAGAGAATGATGAGATCATAATGTAGACTACCCATTGTCTCTTCCTTTTTTCCATTTTCCTTTTTTTAAATTCAACAATCTTTATTAGCTTTAATATAGAACAAAAGAAGAAAAGTCATATAAACAGTATCAGAAATAGTACATGATATTCAACAGTAATGGGAGAACTTATACATAAATCTCTATACCCCAATCCCCCCACCTTCCTCTCCCCCCTCCCCTAACCCTGGAGTGTGCCTGTATAGTTATAAAGTTGGGATACCACTGCTATGGTTATAACCTTGGGGGCTTATTGAACTAGGCCTTAAGTAACTTTAATGTAAATATAAAACATATAATTTGCCCCACTTTCTGTCAAAAGATAACAGATTATTACGAGAACTAGCAATCAAACGTTCAGTTCTAAAACTTACAGATAAACCATTCAGCCACTCAGAATATGTTATAACCAACTGATCCATCCAGTGCTTGAGCACAAGTTTTTTGACCACTATTGAGATTACTGCCATGTGGAATCTACGTTCTTTAACCACAATGTTAGAAAACATACCCAGAAGACATATTTCGATTGTGAAAAGGTCTTCTAACACTAGGAGCGGGTCTAATTTAGATTGCATTATTTGCCAGAGGGTAGCCATCTTTTCACACTGCCAGAGTATATGCACCAGATTCCCTTCTGTTTTACCACATCTGGTGCAAGTGGAATTGGGAAGTTTGCCCAATTTGGCAAGTATAACAGGGGTGTAGTAAGTATTGTTTACAATATGATATTGGGTGAGTCTAAGTCTGTCCTGGGTGTGATATTTATACATGTCTTTCCAGATTTGAGCCCAGTTAAGGGAGACGTCCGGTAGCAAGGATTTCCATATTTTGGATCCTTTGAAAGGTTCAGGGACGGTATAGGATAGAAGAAAGTTATATATTGCCGAGACACAGTGGGGTTTGATTGTGTAATCTTGTAGCCGGACCAGAATGGATCTGGCTTGGGATGGCTTAGAAACATAACCAAAAGAGGTGCCAAGTAGATGTCTTAACTGGAAGATCTTAAAAATGGATCTCTGAGGGATATTAAATTTAGTCAGAATTTCCGGAGATGAGAGAAGTAAGTCCTGAGAACAGAGGTTCTCCACTAATACACCCTGTAGTTGAGGGAGTCAGTTGGGTGGTAGACATGCACCATTTATTTTAATGTTATGGTTATGAAATAGGGATTGACCGGAGTCCTGTTTAAGGGAAATCTTGAGATAGGCCCAGCATTGAGACAGGACTCTAAGAGAAGTGCTAATAACAGAGTTGTACAGTGGAGCTGGAAATGTTGATTTCGATAAATAGAAAATGGTAGAGGAGTGTAAGTCAAAAGATCTCAGAAGTCAGTCTTCAAGTTGAAGCCAAATGGGGGCGTGTGTATAATCTATAATGGAAAACCATCTTCCCATTCTGGATAGATGGCAAGCCCAATAATACAATAGAATGTTAGGGAGACAAAGACCACCCAAATCTTTGGGGAGACTAAGTTTAAGAAATGACCTCCTGGGGTGTTTACCCAACCAGATAAAACTAGAAATAATAGAGTGTGCATGGTGAAAGAAAGAGAGTGGAAGCCAGATGTTCAGCATATTTAAGGGATAGAAGAGTCGAGCAAGAACATTCATTTTAATGATATTTATACGACCCCATAAAGAAAGGGGAAGGGTGACCCATCATTGAAGGTCCTGTTGAATTGCAGCCACCAAGTCATCAAGGTTCAACTTTTTAAATAACATAGGGTTGTTGGTTAGGAATATACCCAGGTATTTAATTGAGTGGGGTGACCATTTCATTCCAAAGTGACTGAACTCTGCTTTATGAGTGAGACCATTCAAAGGGAAGATTTCTGTTTTTGAGAAGTTAAGTTTATAGTTAGATAAATGACCAAACTCTGTGGTAATACTTAGAGCATGTTTAAGGGATGACACCGGCTGGTCTAAGTGGAGAAGGATGTTGTTGGCATAAACTGAGAGTTAGTGGTTGATAAAGAATTGAGATACCTTTAACTTGGGGTGAACTTTTGAGATGATGAAGGAAAGGTTCCAGATAGAGGTTGAAAAGGAAAGGTGAAAGAAGACAACCTTGTCTAGTACCAGTATGTAGAGAGATTCTGGAGGAGAAAACACCATTACAGTAGATTTTAGCTGAAGGTGAAGAGTAGACAGTTTGAATCCACTGTATAAAAGCAGAAGGGAACCCCATCTTCTTTAGTGTAGTCCAGAGAAATATCCAGTCCACCCTGTCGAAGGCCTTTTCGGCATCTAATGAGATTAGTGCCATAGGGGACTGAGATGATTGTGCTACTTGAAAGATGTGGGAGAGCATTCTGAGATGATCTGCTGCAGAACGACCTTGCACAAAACTGACTTGCTCTGCACTCAGCAAGTAGGACCAGATGTTTTTAAGCCTAAGTGAAAGGATTTTTGTTAAGATTTTAATACCACAATTTAAAAGCGATATTGGACGATAGCTGGCTGGGTCTGTATGGCGTTTGTCAGGTGTAAGTAGGAGAATTATTGTAGCTTCCAATAATGTGGGGTCTAGACTATCCGCTTTAAACATATAGTTGTATAGATTAAGGAGAAGAGGAGCAAGTTCTGTAGAAAAGGTCTTATAAAAATTGGAGGGAAATCCATTGGGTCCTGGTACTTTGTCCAGGGATAGACTATTAATTGCCTCCTCTTTTTCCTCAAGCGTGATTGGAGATGACAGGATGGTCTGATGTTGGGTCAAAAGACAGGGAAGATCCAGAGAGTCCAGATAAGCTTCTATCCTTTGAAGTGAAGCTGAGGAGGGGCCTTTACTATAATGTGAGCAATAGAAAGACTCAAAGACCTGAGCTATGTCTCGGGGTTTGGTTTTGGTGGAACCATCCGCAGCAAGTATGGAAGGGATTAATCTAGAGCTTTCTATTTTGCGTAATTGGAGGGCCAATAATCTCCCTGCTTTTCCCCCTTGTTCTGTATATCTGGATTTTGTTTTAAGAATAGCAAATTCAGTTTTCTCTCTTAATAAATCAGCATATTCATTTCTTAATGTTAATAATTTCTCCAAAGTGGCTGAGGGGGTGTTAGATGATAAAGCATTTTCAGCCTCTCTAATTTGAGATAAAAGAGATATGGCTTTTGCCTCCCTGTGTCGTTTTCTTCTAGATGCTAACTTAATGAATTCGCCACAGAGATAGCACTTAAGAGTACACCATATCAGGTCCTCCCTTTGTGTGGAATTCTTACTGAGTTCCATGAAGGTGGGAATGGGTGTTTTTATATGGGTAGTAATAGTAGTTTATTCAAGCAGCTGTGTGTTCAATCTCCAGGATATGTCTTTTTTCAAGTCTGGATCTGGGGATAACACCAGCCACCCCACTGTGTGATCAGAGATCACTATAGGCTCAATACCAGCCTGGCAGAGGCCGTGTAAAAGAGGAAGACTAATCAGTATGTAGTCTAGCCTAGACCAGGATTGATGTACATTGGAGAAGAAAGAGAAAAGGCGATGGGAGGGATTAAGGAGCCACCAAGGATCACATAATCCAAGAAGGTCGGAAAAGTCAGCTAAAGCTCTTTGGGATGGAGAAGAGGGCTTTAATGGTAGATATGATCTATCCAGGTCCTGAGTCGGTGATATGTTCCAATCGCCTCCCAAAATCAGGGGGGAGGGCAAGAGGGTAACCACTTTATTGGCTAAATCCATGAAGAATTTTGGGTCTCCTCCCACTGGGTCATATATGGATCCTAAAACTACTTTGATGTTATTAAGATCCCCTTTGACTAGCACAAACCTACCATTCTATAATCTTTGTTTCTGCCTGGAATGTCAGGTGCCTTTTAATTAAAATAGCCACCCCTCTACTTGAGGATGACTCCCCTGCTGCAAATATTTGAGAAATACCTTGTCATTGTAGCCAAATTGCTTCATTTGCTAACAAATGCGTTTCTTGAAGTAGAATTATGTCAGCATTGAGTAGGTCACAATGCTTGAGAACCTGATATCTCTTCATTATTTCCCTAGCCCCCCAATATTCCACGTAACAATTTTTAGTGGCTTATTAGCCATTGTCATCATAAAAGAGGAATAACCATACAAAAATAATCTGAAAGTAACCACCTCCCAATTAGCACACTCCAGTCCTCCCCCTTCCCCCATCCCCAAATATCTGAATTAGAATCCAAAGGAGCTCTCACTCGAAAAATAACTATAACAATGCTTGGGGGAAGTAGCATACTTATTAACTGCATCAGCATATGAACAACTATAAGGCTTAACAATAGAGATGCACCCCAATGTTTCGGAAGCTTCCCCCCCTTCCCTCCCTCCCTCTCTTTCCCCAACAACTATATACAGCAGGCCCCTGCTTTGTTTGTATTATTAATCCTTACAATGTACTGGACAACACAGGAGGCCACTCCCCACTGACTAGACTCTGCTCAGTGAAGTACTCAAACAAGTGAAATATGGTAATTGTTGAAGTCCTGCATCTTGAGCCTGGCAGCTGTGTTAACTGGTGCCATGTCCCAACCAGATACACATGAAGTAAGAGAGTAAAGTCTCCCCCTCCATGAACTAGTACGCTATACAACTCTACCGTGAGCTAGCGTCATCTAGGAGCTCGCCACACCACCAACTACTATAGTATGCTCTGACCAGTAAAAGAAATAAGTAGGCTGAGGTCATGATCCTGTAGGGAGATGAATAATTTGGGGATTTCAAATGTTACTGAACAAAGCCGTTAGAGAAGCTGAGGATCAGATCCAACGCACGCGTTGTTCTGTCGCTATCTTGGTCATTCTCTTTATATGGGTATCAGGTTGAAACAACAAGGCCTCAGAGTGTAAGTAAATATGGACAATCGTGAGACTCACCCCTGGATTTCACTGGAGTACAGCCTTGTATCTGACTCCATCTTTCCCTGCTAGAAGTCTTCCCGGGTTACCCAGCTAAAATGAGTCGATTCCTGCCACTGATAACTACTAATTATCTCAGGGGATTACAATTAGAGTGTCTGCTTTCCAATGGTAGCATGAAACAGGGGAAGTACTAGGGGGAGGAAAATAGTGATGGGACTAAAAGATGTCCCACTGCAAATGTGTAGCACTGAAACCGATGCTGAAACTATGGTTCCTACCCTATTGCCCAAGAGGACTTGAGACAACTGTGACAGGAAAACTGGCCTACCTGTACCTAATGCGGCCTACCCAAGGATCCCCAAGACTAATGTGGAGGAAGAAAAAAATTAACTACAAATGTAAGGTACACAAGAAATACAATTTGTTAACTGTAACAACCAGGAGGCAGATCTCCTAGAACCCTTAATAACCAGCATTTATTCTTCGGATAGTCAACCAGTTTTGAAGAGGTTGGGCAGCTTAGTAGTAAGATCGATTGTTGCTTGAGCTGGGGTGTCAAAGGATACCCAGGACCCTGTGATGGAGACTTGTAATTTTGCTGGATACAGCATTCTGAAGGGAATGCCTTCCGCTATGAGCTTACTGAATATGGGATGGAAGGCTGATCTTTTTTGTCGGGTCTCAAAAGGTAAATCCTGCATGATTTGGAGTTTAGAGCTGCCCCAGGTGATTGTAGCTCCTTTACTTTTGAAAGGACACACTGTTTTCCCCACAAAACTTAGGAATTTCAGAATGATTGGTCTGGGGGGAGCTCCTGACTGAGGTTGCGGCTTGAGTGATCTATGGGCTCATTCTATCTGGTAGGATGGGCCAAGTGGAGATGGGTCCACGATTTTCTGGAGGAACTTCTGTAAGAAGGTAATAATATTGGAGCCCTCATCCACCTTCGGTAAATCAATAATCAATAAGTTATTCCTCCTGCTTCTCCCCTCGAGGTCTTCAGTTTTGAGTTGCAGTTTACTTATTTGTTGGCGTAGTTGTGCAATTTAAGGTTCCATTTTCCCTCTCCAGGTCTCTAAGGATGCTGAACGGGCTTCCAAGTCCCCGACTCTCCTGGTGAGTGTGGTTGGGTCTTCTCTGATGGTTTTGAGCTCCGTGGATATAACCGTCAGCATCTCCCTTAAGGGCATGAGCTCCTGGAGAAAGCAATCCTCTGTCAGGGGAATCGCAGCAGATGTAGAGGAATTCAGTTTAGCCATTGCCGATGCCTGAGCCCTTTGATTCTTAGACAGTTTTTCCAGGGTAGTGGGTGGTGTGTGCCTGA
Source organism: Neoceratodus forsteri (assembly GCA_016271365.2). NCBI lineage: Eukaryota > Metazoa > Chordata > Ceratodontiformes > Ceratodontidae > Neoceratodus > Neoceratodus forsteri. Next base: position 767,183,153 of record CM028132.1, read on the forward strand.
TCGGGGCCTGCCTTATTTCAGCATCCATCGTGGCCAGGGAGCCAAATGCGAAGCAAATTTGAGCCAGTAAATGATCGCTGAAGGCAAAATAGCTTGACAATTCAGATTTTAAAGATGAATTTCCCCATTGGAGTAGTTTAAAATCATTAGCAGAGGGTGGAAGGCGGGAGCTCCAGATTAGTGCTGCTACTAGGTGCTCTGCATCATGTGATCTCTCCCTTTTTTCCATTTTCCATAATGCTTTGTTCCCATCGAGTCAGATAGGCAGGCTCTCAGTCTTGCCCCCTCTTTCTCCCATCTGGCATCCACCTCCCCATTCCTCCCATGGTGGGACCAGAGGTGTGATAGCCACCCCCCCCAGGCACACATCCAGAAATACTCGGGAGACTGAGCAGTGGCACAGGCCAAGAGAGAGCAAGCAGGGCTTCATGTAGCCTGTTTGGTTCTTTTTTTCAGTTTTCTTCCCTTTTTCCTCAATGCTGGTGGCACATAGACACATGCACGAGGAAGCATGCATGCACCATGGTACCAAAACCCCTTCCTTTGAGTTGCTTGCACCTGCAGTAGCACCGGGTACATGCTCGATGGCAGTCAGAGGCCAAGACTGCTGGCTGCCCCTCCCAGGGAAAGGAAAGCAGCCCCTAGGATGCTCCATCCTCTCCCACCTGGCTAACCTCCAGTGACCCGAGCCATTCCTGAACCTGTATTGCCGCGTGGTAGCAGGTGAAATGCAGGTGCCTTAGCACTCCATGCCACTGGTCCATTACCCCCTTATCTCTTTCTGATCCCACTACTACTTGTTGCCTTCCCCACCCTTTTTTTCCCAATTGTTTAACCTGTGTTTTTCACTGGGTCTTGCAGTTCTCCCATCTCATCATCAATGCCTGATGATTGCATCAATATAGATGAAGCTACTAAAGATGTTTAAGACTCATCCTCATTATTAAGACCCATCTCCATTATCTGAATCTCCCCTTACTGATGCAGCTTGTAGTGGCTCCAAACTATTCTCAAAGAGTGTAACCCCTTGCCTTTCAACTGTATTTTTGGCAGCTTCTTTCTTTCTCTCTGGGATTTTGGTCTGCCACCTAGCCACCCCTGTCCCACTCCCAGTTGGGGGTGGCATGTCCACCTGTCCCATCTCTGCAACACCCAAGGCCTCAGTCTCCTGAGAAATATGCACAGTCCCCTCCACAGACCCTACAGTGGGGGCTCCATGTCCACCCCTCTGCAAGTCTCAATTACCCTTTACCAGTAGCTCGTCAGCTACCACTACTTTTGTTCTCAAATTCAAACCAAACACTGAGCCTGGTTGCAACTCTATATAGCTACCTCAACCTACAAGTCCTTTAACCTGGGTCTGTTCCACTAGGCCTCTTTTATATGGCCATTTAACCATAGTGGCCTTTCCCAGCAAAGAGTTAACCCTTTTGCCCAGTATGATTTTTTTTTCTTTGCACCTGATTCAAAAGCTGTTCTTGGCATAATGGCTATTTATTATGGGCTGCAGTACCTCAGTAGCCATTTGTTTCAGTTTAACACAGAACTTCCACCCTCCATCCAGATTTCCTCTGAATGGATAATAGGAAATGGTTGCTCTATGCAACTCGGATCTTTGTTGTAATCAGTGATGGCTATCCTATACATTTACCCCTTCATTCTAAAATACAGTTGTCACTATTTTCACTGTTGACTTAGTGAGGGGGAATGGCAATGAAAGGAGCCCATAGCTCCTTTAGTCCCTGATATTTCACCCAAAACCTGTCCAGTAATGCTGCAGTTTTAAAGTATATATCAAAATTAGTGTCATCAGAAGAATGAATTAAAACATAAATCTCTGAGGTGAAAATCCTCAAGGAGTCTTTCAAAAGGGAGTGCCCCACAAAAATATCCTCTGGTATTATGTTCATGCTGCAAGGATACTACAGGTGTACTACATTTTTCTTCTGTGCTGGATCATTTCAACCCACAAAAAAAGTCAAACATTTTAAATGAATCTTGATGGGAAGTTACCACCTGCAAAACCAGCCCTGGGGTTTGATGTGCTCCCAACCTGGCTTATGCCTCTTCTGCCTCCCCCCCCCCCGCCGAAATCAGGCTTTTGTAATACAAGCAACACAGTGTTTGAGTCAGACAGAGTAATTACAGGTGCTTGTGGCAGAACTATAGTGACAGAAGCCTTGATTGTAAAAGCTTCCATCAATATAGCATCCACATCCCCTATCCCTGCCAGTCAGAGCATGGAGTTTCACTGCTTACGTGCAGCCTTTCCAGAGCCAGGGCTGATGTTCTGGCCACTGCATCCTGCACAAGCCTGGATGACCCATTTTCTTGCTGCTCTAGCCCATTGGCAGTGGCTCCCCCATCAGCCTCCTAAATGCCACCATCTTCAGCACCCAGGCCCTGTAAGTCCCATTCCTGTGTTGATTGTGTAGTGGTTGCTTATCCCTCATGTGTACCTGCCACAACCTCCTGAGATCCTAAACACTGGCATTTGACCACCCTCCACTCAACGCTAAGTAAGGCTGTTCTTTGGAGTTTCAGATGAAAAGCATCCAGCTTTGGCTCCTCCATTAAAGAGTGCCACTCTCTCATCCATTGCCAACTCAGCCCAAGGGGCCACTGGCCAGCATGGTCACTCCATGTGGAGCACCCTGCTCCAGTGTCCTGCCCATTACCCAGCTCACAGCCATGGGATTGGTCTATAGTTGAAATTTCTGCTACTTCTCCTGCACCCTCTCTTTCACAGGAGAGATAAGCCTAATCATCTTCTAGGACTGATCAGAGATGCCTTCTCCTGTCCTCCATGCACTTGCACAGAACAGCTTCTTCCTGAACCAAGAGATTCAGCATTTGTTGACAACCCCCCATCTCCTATCTCCACAATTCCCCACCAGAATCCTCCTCCACTTCAGAATTAGGAAGAGAATCCACCAGCACCCACCTTCACCTCACAGAATGCTGTATGAAGAGGGACGTTTCCCAAGACTCTGGCCAACATTTTTCCTGTCAGTAAAACAGGTCTGGAAATTAGCTCAAACTGCCTTTTCTGGCCAAGAACTACAAATCAATGAATAATTTGAAACTTTTACTTGCAAAATACTTAGGTTGTTCCATTTGTACAGAAGCTGCTACCGCTGTTTTAAGAAAACAAATTCTTTTGCATATTGTTTAAGAAATAATGCACAACAGGGTGTGTGTTACTGGAACAATGTCATGTCTCTGGTGGGTTGGTCACAAGGCCACAGACCAAGTGACTTTAAACACAGCCCAAGAAATGACATCATCCCAGCATGACACAAGCCCTGGAGTGTATTACTGTGATTATAAAATGGCACCTTTGTGTATACAGAAAATGTAACAAAAAGTAAAACAATTTAAAATATATTTCTAAATTGTTTTTAAAGGAATTGTGCATACACTTTAAAGAATGGTCTTGCAAATGCGCAAGGAGGGGTAAGAGGAAACCGCATCTTGTGGTGCACATGGGTATGAGCAACCTGGTGGGGGAGATAATGGAAGCTGTAAAGAAGAGGTTTGAGGAACTGGGAAGGGTGTGTGAGGAACTGGGGGAATCGGTGTCCTTCTCAGAGGTGCTCCCAAAGCCATCCGTAACTACTGTGAGAAAAGGGAGGATCAGAGAGTTCAACACATGGCTGGGTGAATGGTGTCAATCAAGAGTACATGGGTGAGTGGGGGGGCTAGGGATGAACCTGGGACAACAATGATCTATATGCAGAGGATAGACTGCACTTGAGTGGGGAGGGGAAGTGATTATTAAAACAGAGGCTAGAGGGGTACATAGCAACAAAGGTGAGTTTAAACTAGGTGTGTGGGGGGGTGGCAAGTGGACAGCTGGTAGGCAGGGAACCCAGAGAAGGGAGCTTGATGAGTTTATTGCCCAAGATAACAGGGAAGGAGTCAAGGTAGAGGCATGGGGGGGGGCAGCAGAAACCCAGGGTAAGGCAAGGAAGGATACTGGGTGGAGGGTGGTCACGTTGAATGTGAGAAGCCTATGTAATAGGTTAGCTGAGTTGCGGGCTCTCTTGGCAGTGAGGAAGGTGGACATTGCTGCCATCACAGAAATGTGGGCTACCCAGTACCAGGATTGGGATATGATGATCCCAGAGTACAAAGTGTTCAGGAAGGATAGAGTTAAAGGGAAGGGGGGCATAGCAATCTATGTATGAGAAGGGATAAGGTGTATAAGGGAGGAGGGGGGGGGAAGGTAACACAGAGGCCCTATGGATGCAATTTCAGGACTCAAGATGTAGGACACTGAGGTTGGAGATAGTATACAGACCTCCAGTGCAAGGGGAGGACCTGGACAGAGAGCTAGCAGAGCAAATCAGACGGGTCTATAGGAAGGGGAACACAGTGGTGGTGGGGGACTTCAGCCTACCTGGGGTGGAGTGGAGCACTCCAGTCACCATGCATGCGTGGGAGCAGGTCATACTAGAGGCATCTCAGCATAGCTTTCTGGAGCAGTTTGTACATGACCCTACTAGACTGGATAGGACTCTGGACCTGGAGCTTTCAAACGGGGAGGCTGTAAGAGATCTGGGAGTGATCACCACTCAGTGTGGTTCGCACTCAATATGAGTAGGGAAACAGGGGATATGGAAACCAGGGTGATTGATTTTAAAGGGGAAGACTTTAGTAGGATGGGGGAAATTTTGACTAAGTATCTGGCAGGCATTCATCAAGACATGGATGCGAGTCAAAAGTGGGGTATTATTAAAGAAGGCCTGGTGGAGGCCACTGGGATATATAAAAGGCACAGAGTAAGAAGGGAAGGGCAAAGAAGCCCAGTTGGTTGACTAAGGATGTTATGGAGGGGGTAAGGGGCAAGAGAAATGTATGTCAGAAACTCAAGAAATTGAGGGGGAGGGTTGATAAGGAAGAGTATACGAAGATATCCAGGGAGGTTACCAGGCTAGTCAGAGTGGCCAAGGCCTCAAGAGAACTGAGACTAACGCAGGGTATTAGGGAAGGAGAAAAGGACTTCTTCAGATAGATTAGAGAAAGAAGGAAAAACAAAGACCAGATTGTGAGGATTAGGAAGGACGGAAGGTGGGTGGAGAAAGCGGGAGAGCAGGCAGAAGCATTAAATGAACACTTCTGTTCTGTGTTCATGAAGGCGAAGGGGGCAGATACCCCAAGTGGGGGTACGGTAGGTAGTGGAGGGATGGGGGTGACTGACATAGGTATTGCAGAGGACAGGGTTCTGGAAGGATTGAGGACATTAAGGGCAGACAAGTCACCAGGACCAGATGGCATTCACCCTAGGGTACTTAGAGAGTTAGCGGAGATCCTGGCAGGGCCACTGACTGACCTGTTCAATACCTCCCTGCACACAGGATGCATATAGACTGGAGGATGGCCCATGAGGTGCCAATTTGCAAAAGTGGCCCCAGGGATGAGCCAGGCAACTACAGGCCAGTGAGCCTCACATCAATTGTGGGGAAGCTCATGGAGACACTCCTGAATGAGAGGCTGGTGACCTTCTTGGAGGACAGTCGTCTCCAGGACGGTTATCAACATGGGTTTGTCACCGGCAGATCCTGCCAGACAAATCTAATTGAGTATTATGACTGGGTGATCAGGGAACTGGATAGGGGCCACACAGTGGATGTCCTGTATTTGGACTTCAGCAAGGCCTTTGATTCTGTGCCTCATGGGAGGGGAAGCTGGAGTACTTAGGGGTGGGAACAAAGATGGTCAATTGGATCATCAGCTGGCTGAATGGAAGGCAGCAGAGGGTGGTGGTGGGGAACTCTCATCACCAAGGGAAGTGATGAGCGGGGTGCCACAGGGATCAGTACTGGGCCCAGTGTTGTTTGGGATATTCATAGCTGATACCTCACATGGGGTCCGGAGTAGGATCAGTCTGTTTGCGGATGTTACGATGATGGGAGCTGTGGTAGATGACATCAAAGGCTGGAAGGGGCTGCAGGAGAACCTGAACAAACTACAGGTGTGGTCAGTAACATGGCAGCTGGGGTTCAATGCCAAGAAGTGCAAGGTACTGCGCTTCAGAGCTAGAAACCAGGGGAGGGGAGTTGTCAGCTGGGAGGGGTACAGCTGGAAAGTAACAAGTAGTAAAAAATCTGGGGGTGATTATAATGGGTAGCATGAACAACTTGGCTCAGTGCAGGATGGTGGCAGCAAAGACCAATAGGATGCTATGGTGTATAGCGAGGGGAATCTCCTCCAGGAATAGGGAGGTGATCTTTCCCCTGTACAGATCTCTGGTTAGGCCTCACCTGGAGTACTGCGTGCAGTAATGGCATCCATTCCTGATGAAGGACATCAAGTTGTTGGAAGGGGTGCAATGTAGGGCAACAAAGATGAGCCAGGGATTTGAGGGAAAGTTCCATGAGGAGAGATTAGCCAAGTTGAACTTGTACTCCCTGGAGGAGAGGAGGGATAGAAGGGATATTATTGAAACCTTTAAATACTGCAAGGGGATAAATAAGGTTAATACAGAAGGGATTTTCTAGCTTACAAGAGAAAGGGATATGAAAGGGCATCAGCTGAGGTTGGAGGGGGGAAGATTCAGGAGGGAACTCAGGAGACATTTTTTCATGGAAAGGGTGGTGGACAGGTGGAATGCTCTGCCGAAAGGGTGTGTGTCCTGTAGTATGGTGGGTGGCTTTAAGAGGGGTTGGGACAGGGTGGGGGGTTGATGAAGGGGGTGGGGAGGGTGGGGCAGCTGCAAGTTGAGGGGCTAGCTGCATAATCGAGCAGACTCAATAAACCATAAGGCCTGCTTCTGCTGGCATTTTCATATGTTTGCATGTCTTAAGTTGTACTTTGTCAAGCAGGTGGCACTGCTATGTACTATTATGTAGAGGTTTGTTCTGTCTCCTCACTCTTCCCTCCTCCCAACCCCACCCTCACCCACCAGAAAACATATTCAGGGATCAAAGGGAGGAAGTTAGAGAAATTGCTTGCTTCACAAGTTGGACATTGGAGTGAGGAACAGGACTGATGGAGAGTCAAAGTGTCACATGCATGCCTGCTTGAAGTCATGCTGGGATCAGAAGTTAGGGTGGATGCACATGCTTGTTTAAAGTTGCACACGTGGTCCCTGTTCAGTGATGGCCTAAGAGACATGGCAAGCCACTCAGAGCATCTATTCCAGTGAAAAAGCGAATTTCAGGAAGAAGACAGCATGAGAGTAGGAGGTTAGAAAAAGTGGGGGAAGGAACAGTTTCTTTCATTGTTTATTGATTTGTACTGCCATAATGGGAGGGAGGGCTATCATTTTTAATTAGGGTGTAGTACTGGCAGATGTGCATGCACCCATTACAAGTGAGAGCAAGATCAAGTTGGAAGAGGTCGCATGATTAATTTGTCATGCAGTCATGTGTATGCTGGGTCATCATCCATGATGTTGTGCTGGCATAACATCATCTGGTGGGGTTCTTGACTGGCCAATCATGTTGCAGGATTTTTTCTTGCCATTTTATAATGAAAGACTTGATAACTGGTCCTCTAGCTGTTTCATACTTTATGTACAAGGGCCTGTTTAAGAACTGCATAATGTTCACAGTCAACATTCTACATAAATTAATTAGATTGGAATGTAGGCAGCCAAAGTCTTGGGTCCCACAAGATTTCCACCACTGGGCTTTCTGCTGCTTCGCAGTGCCAAATGTCACTGTAATCTGCAGCAAGCTGATAGGTACCATCTACTCCATGGTACATGGTCATGATCTTTTGTACAATTATACTTGTACTTTTTGGGGTGGTGGCCCTCAACATCATCTTCATTTCCTTCAGCCAGATGGGTGGAATCCCTTTACAAAGAAACATAAATGTTGGTAGAAAAAAGTCCTAAGCCCCATCAAGTCTTCAAAGCCCTACTTATCTAATGTTAATTTTGAGAGGGACCTAGTGGCCCATTCAACCTTTGGCACAGCTCAATGAGGGTAGAAAATCTCAACTGCCAGACTGAGATAATATAGCAATATAAATAAAGTTTGATCAAGGAACATATACTGTTTTAACCACTGATCAAATTAACTAATTGATTAAGCCTATAATTTGAAGGGACAGTGGGAAATCCACCTTACCCCTCAACCAATTTTGATCATCATAAAATGCAACCAGGACACTGTTGAGCATTTTGAAGGATTTCAGTGCACACCCATCTTCTCCAGCTACTATCTTTCTGGCAAGATGGTGGGAATCCAATGCACGTTCCTTATTGCCTTTAGCCAGGCTTATGGCCAAATAAGTAACATTTTATACAAGCTGTGAACATTCAGCTCTTTGCCTACTGATCCAATGAACTAATAAATGAAAAGAAAAACACACTGATAACTGAAAAAAAAGCTTGTAGAAGACAGTATAGCAGATGGTTAGAGCACAGAGATGTGAAGATGGTGACCCAGGGCTACCTCCAACCATTGCAATTTACTCAGTGTGTTACCTGCCCAAGTCCTTAATCTACTAGCACTCAGCCTCCACTCCCTCTCTCTCTCTTTCTTTTTGTGCATAACCTCTCAAAGCTTTTCTTAGCAACTCTCTACTGTAATAGAAAGCTTACAACCACTAGATTTACACCAACTATGTTTTAAAGGAGAAGATGCTTGTATATTTATGATTTGGATATGTCTGATGTATTTATTATACAGTACATCAATTACTGTACATATGTCAATAAGAAATCAGTCACTTCTTCTGTTGCAACACATATCAAGAGTCTGAGGCTCAGACACAAGCTAGTAAAGTGTGAAGCAAGCCTCCATTTACATGCAAATGGGTCACTTGTAATACAGCCCGTCTCATTCCCTGATGTCACTGCAGCAACAGTGCAGAAGAAAACATAAGGGTATCAACGCTGTCTATCTTGATTTTAGTTTAAGTTTGCAATGGCTTAAGACAGTTCTGTCATGCAACTCACACAGGGTGTAGTACTTGTAACCTTAATGCTATATGTGTAGAGCAAATAATACATCTAAAAGTATTTTATTCACAGGGAACAGAATCTGTTTCTCTGTACTGCTCATTTCTCTCTGTGAGACAGTTGCAACATGTTGTGGAGAGCAGTAGAAAGAATCAGTGAATCAAGCAGTCAATCAGTCAATCTGTATTGAACCAGGTGAACACCATTGAGAAGATTCATTTACAAGGTAGGCCTGAACAGTTTCCCAAAGGATCACACAAGACTGAATTCCTCCTTCGCACAAATGATACACCCCGCTTTCAGCAGCCTGAAAGTGGAGAGCTAGATCACGTACTTTATAAAGTGTATTGTTGTACATTTCAAATGCTCCTTAAATCTGAGTTTCTGACTGGAAATATCAAGACAAAGAGTGCATATGATATGGGAGTAATGAGCTAAGTAAATACAGAGCACTACAAACACTGAGGCTGATTAGTTTCTTTACCTACAACAGCTGAAGTGTGGCATCTGATTTGTGAGGGACATCCTACTTCAAATTCTGGCATTACGGGGGGGGGGGGTTGCCACAGCTTGTCTTCAGTACCTTCAAAGTGCAGTGCTGTAGCTCTCACATCACTGCTAATGATTTATAATGGGAATGGGGACACTTTTAAAGTCATGGACCTGAGGAGCCATCACAGTTCCCAAGGAGGTTAGGGGAACCTGTTAAGGGTTAGAAAGTAAGGGACTTTAGTAGGATTTGAACCAGGGTTTCCCAGTTCTTGTGACTGTGCTTTAACCACTAGATTACCCTTCTTCAATATGCAGCAGATGATGCTGTCCTGGTAACCTATTCCTTGTTATAACTGAACTCTTTATTGCCTTACAGCAGCCATCCAATCCCTGACTGCCTAGTTACAAAGGGAAAGGGGCATATTTGCAAGATTGTTTCTCACTGCTGGTGTCAATCAAAACAGAGAATGCTAACACACACAGAAAATAATACAACAGCTGTATAATACCACTTAAAGCTGTTGTTGTACCCGGAGTCTTTTATTGGGTAAACTGTTTTTGCTAACAGAAACAGTAACACAACACATACCAGCACTACCTTATATGAATACTGTATATACAAGTCAAACCAGTGCTGCATCACACTCATATGGTCCTAGTATACCAGATCTAGGAGATGACCCCTAGTGGACTTGTTTCTGGCCCTCAGTGCTCACCCTGTTAATACCTTTAAGGTACTTGAAGGTCTTGATCATGTTTCCCCTTTCCCTTCTATCCCCAAGAGAGCACATGTTGAATCCCTTCAGCCTCTCTTTGTAGATGTTACCCTGTTGGCCCTTGCTCATCTTGATTGCCCTTTTTTGGACTGTTTCCAGCAAGCTGACTTCCTTCTTAAGATAAGGGCACCAATGCTGCACACTGTACTCTACGTGCAGTTTCACCAGTGGTCTGTACATTAGCAGTATGAGCTCCACCTTCCTGCTGGTAATCCCCCTGGCTATATAGCCAAGCATCTGATTTGCTTTGGCTGCTGCTCTCCTGCAGTGTGCCAAGTGCTTCAGGTCACTCTAATGATTACCTCCAGGTCCTTTTCTTCTTCTGACTTGGTTACCTGTACACCACCCAACCAGCATCTGGTCTATGAGTTCTTCACCTCAAGCGTATAACTTTACACTTTTCAGTGTTGCACCCCAGTTGCCAAATGCCAGACCAGCTGTGTAACCTAGCCAGGTCATCCCTTAGATCCTGTCTCCTCTCTTCTGTGTCCCCTCCTACAGAGCTTTGTGCCATCCATGAAAAGGCAGATTTTACTTTTGATCCCATCTGCAATGTCACTGATGAAGATGGTAAACAACACTGGACCAAGCCCTGAGCCCTGTGGGACTCCACTGGTCACTGGCCTAGCTTTCAAGAATCCTCACCCCCCCACGGCCAAATTTTGGCTTCTGTTCTGCAACCATCTTTTGGCCCATCTAGCAAGTTTGGCCATCATCGCCAGGTCTTCTAGCTTCCTGACCAGTCTATTATGAAGTACAGAGTCAAAGACCTTGCTCAAGTCCAGATAGAGGACATCAACCACTTGGCCCTTGTCCAATGTCCTGGCCACCCTGTCGAAGAAGTCAATTAGATTAGTCTGGCAGGATGTCCCCGACACAGACCCATGCTGCCTCTCATCCTGTAGCCCATTTTCTTCCAGAAAGCTCTCCAGTCTTTCCTTCAGGATGGTCGCCATAACTTTCCACACTACTGAGGTCAGACTGCCTGGCCTGTAGTGCTCTACTTCATCTCTTGTCCCACTTTTATGGAGAGGCACCACATGTGCAGTTCGTCACTCCCATGGCACACTCCCAAACTCCAGAGTGGTGTTAAACAGGTCTGTCAGGGAGCCCACCAGTACCTCCACCAGTTCCTTTAGGATCCTTGGGTGCATGCCATCTGGTCCTGGTGATTTATCCACCTTCAGGGCTTTTAGACCCTTATGCACCTTGTGCACTTGTATTACGCTGTTGGTGGCATCTCCCTTCCCAGTTTACACACCCCTCCTCCCTTGTGGCACTAGTCCATTTTTTCTCTCTAGTGAAGATGGAGAAGAAGTACTTGTTAAATACCTCCACTTTCTCTTCACTCCTGTCTGCCCAACCCCCACCTTTTTTAATCTGACAATCTCAACTTTAATGACCCTCTTCTCCCTTGTGTATTTGAAGAAGGCCTTCTTACCCTCCCTTGTACTAGCTGTACTTCCCTTGTAGCCTTTGCCTCTCTAACTGCTCTGCTTGCTTCAACTGATTCAGCACAACGCATGATAATCCTCTCTATCCTTCTTTTTCTGAGTACGTTTGTACTTCTGGAAGGTTGCATTCTTGTCCCGCACTGTGTTTGCCACCTCTTTGCCAAACCAGCTGGGCTTTTTGACCTCAGATTTCTTGCTTTTGATTTTGACACACTCAATAGTGGCCTGCATCAGTCATTTCTTTGTTATGGCCCATTTCTGTTCCACCTCCATCTTCTTTCTGATCCCAGCAAAGTGTCATATTATAATTCCTCCGATCCTACTAAAGTCAGCCTTCCTGAAGTCCAAAACCCTTGTCTTAGTCAGGACTGTCATGAACCCACTCCTGAGGGTCAGGTCCACTGAACTCACTGTGCTCACCCCTAAGTGCAATCCATGACACGTGGTGGGGGAAACAGGGATACCCTCCTTGTGTCCATTTAGAATGCTCACCAATATCATGACTAAACACCCGCCATGAGGACCCAGAGCATGCCTCTAAACTCTGGATAAGGGCACAATACCAGTCTCGAGTCTTGTAGCCAAATATGAACCCTTCTTGGTTGTACACAAATGGGGATGATCCAGATGCCACACTCTCTTTGGGGTAGCAGTGTGCTCCTGATTTCATCTGCTCCAACAGGACATGCAACAACTTGGTTCAAAATCCCTACAGACTCTTCCTTGAGACTTTGTCGTTCTCCCTATCTCTACCCAGATATCCCTTGCATACTCTGGCTTGATTGGTTGCTTATGGAGGTACCCCTTAGCAATAACTGTTTGTCACAGAGTATTAATAACTGTCTCAAAATTCATATACAATTTAAAAAAAATCTTGCTTAGGCAGGTTTCTTAAAAACAAATGTTTTTACTAAAATACTTAAGTAATAATCAAACAGTTACAACTAAAATATGCACTAAGTTGGTCACAGAATAACAGAAATAAAATTGGAAAAATATACCTGAAAATGCACTATAACTGTTATATAAAGTCTACCTTAAGTCCATAGTAAATTGAAGTCCAAAGAAAGTAAATGAAAGATTCAGTTTCCTTTGTACTGGCAGTCTTGGGTCTCAGCAGTTTTGCTTCTTGTGTCAGGAGAAGAGTGTCCCTTTTAGATACTCAGAAAAAAATGAGAGGGTTTGACTCTGGTTTTACCACTTATATATTGGGTCCAAAATTCCCTGGTCTGTCATAACTTTTAGGCCAGTAGATGTCAGTCTTGCTCGTTCCTCACAAACTCATTTTCCTAGTGGCCTTTGATGTTGCTACTGTCTTACTGGGAATACAATTGACACCAGTAAAAGAATTCATGCAGGTCTGCCAGAAAGGATGCTCCTGGTTCTCTCACCTCAGTGGTTTACTCAGAGAATTGTTACCACTTGGAATACACTACCAAGACATATTGTAGTGTGTGGAAGCATGTCAGAATTTAAAAGTAGTTTGGACATTTTTATGGGTGTAAACAAATTCTTATAATCCATTATAAGGAGTAAATGGTGACAAGTTCATTTATGGATTTTGGTCTTTTGAATTTGATTCTAAACTATGAAACTATGAATAAGATGCAACATACCATAACAGTTTCCTGGAATCAAAGCATCCTGCCTCTGAAGTGCATGGTTTAGGACAGGTAAGTAGATTGTGGCATATATCTGTTAAGGGACCTGGAACTGCAACCTTATCTTCCTGGCAAGCAGCTGCCTCTCAGATCAGAGGAAGGTAAAACATTTTTAAAAGAAATACAGTCTCTCTCTCTCTCTCTCTCTCTCTCTCTCTCCTTGTGCCCCTTGCATTAATACTGGCATTTTTGTGGCATGTACATATATACAGAATCACATCAAAAAAATATATATAACAGAATTATATCTGCAAATAATGACCGACAATTGGCTAGCTCACCACATTCCTCCCTCCTAGACAGAATTTGCAGGAACATGTCCCCTAATGCATGGTAAGATTTTCACAAATTCTGTTACTGTTCTAACTGGTGAGATAGCCCATATACGTTGGCACTGGCTGATCCGGCCCTGTAGGTAATGGTCAGAGCGTAGACCTGCAGGGCAATACTCCACCTTAAGAGATGACCATTTGTTTCAACCATCTGATTTCACCCCACGAGGGGTTATGATCAGTCTACACCTTGATGTGCTTCCCATAGAGGTAGGGCTCTAATTTATTCATGGCCCATACCAGTGCAAGGCATTCCTTTTCAACTGTGGAATACGTCTGCTCCTAGGAAAATAACTTTTAGCCAAGGTATGCTATTGGATGATCTTTTCCCTGATTAGAGGTCTGATTGAGGACTGCTCCAATACCCACATCTGAGGCATCTGTCTTAACTACAAATGGTTTACTGTAATCTGGTCTACCCAACACAGGGGCACTGCACAGTGCCTTCTTTAGCCGTGTGAAGGCTCGTTCACAGTCTGGCTCTCACTTTACCTTTTAGGGCATTCTTTTCTTTATCAGGCCAGATAGGGGATCTGCCAGGGTACTGTAATTTGGTACAAACTTTTGATAGTAACCGGCCGTCCCTAGAAAGTTCTTAACCTGCTTCTGTGTTTCAGGCCTGGGCCATGCCTCTATCACCTCAATCTTGGCTTGATTTGGATGAAGCTGCCCCCACACCAATACATGGCTTAGGTACACCACTTCTGCCATAGCCACCTGGCACTTTTCAGCCTTGACAGTGAGCCCTGCCCTCTGTATCCTGCCCAACCCTTCCTTCATGTGAGACAGATGCTCCTTCCAACTGGTACTGAAGATGGCAATATCATCCAGATAAGCCACTGTGCACTCTTCAGTACCATGTAACATCTGGTTGACCAACCTTTGGAAGGTGGCAGGGGTGTTCTTCATTCCAAATGGCATTACCCTGAATTTAAATAACCCTACTGGAATGATGAAGGCTGACCGATCTCTAGCTTTGGCAGTTAACTCCACCTGCCACTACTCTTTTGTCAAGTCAGTTGTGGTAAGGTATGTTGCCCCCCCTCCCCAACTTTTCCAGGAGTTCATCCATCCATGGCATTGGGTGGGTGTCAGATTTCATGACTGCATTGAGTCCATGATAGTTCACACAAAAGTGAGTAGTACAATCCAGCTTGAGAATGAGGACTACAGTGAGGCCCAGGGGCTGTGGGATTCTGGATTACCCCTAAATCCAGCATTTCCTCCACCTCTCTTCTAATGTCCTTTAGGATTGCCTCAGACACCTGGTAGACTGTCCACCATATGGGTGCTTGTGTCCCCGTGTCTACATTGTGTGTGGCTAAGGAGGTTCATCCAGGCTTAGCTGTAAACAAAGGGGCAAAGTCCTCTAAAGCCTCCTTCACTTCCTGGGACTGTTCTGGGGTCAGCTAAGGTGACAGTTTGATTGCCTCCACAAATGACTCCCACTTGCTTTCCTCTAGCAAGTCCAGTAGGGGGTCTTCTTCATCCATCCCCTCCCTAGGACTACACATTGAAAATACCATGTCATCCCTATTTGCACATGGCTTCAACATGTTGACTTGGTACATCCTATGGATATGTCTCCTGTCAGGTAGCTCCACAATATAATTTATGTCATTAACCTGTTGGACTACCTTGTATGGTCCAGCCCACTCACCCTGCAGCTTGTCCTGCTGGACCGGAATTAGGACCACAACTTCCTGACCTACTCTGTATGAGTGAGCTCTGGCTCCATGGTCTTACCAGACCTTTTGCTTCTGTTGGGCAGCTGACAGGTTGCTTTGGGCCACCACCATAAGCTCCTTCAGTTTCTCCATAAACTTCAGGATGTACTACACAATGTGAGTTCCCTGGGTGGCGTGCTTGCCTTCCCAGTCTTCCCTGATAAAGTCTAGGGGCCCACACATCCTACATCCATATAAGAGTTCAGAGGGGGAGAACCCTGTTAACTCCTGGGGCAGCCCCGTGTATGAAAACAACAGGTGGGGAAGGTATTTCCCCCAGTCCCTCCCATGCTGTTCAGCAAGTACTTGGAGCATCAATTTTAGGGTACCATTAAACCATTCCACAAGCCCATTGGCTTGTGGGAGATAAGGTGTCAAGCATCTCTGCGCCACCCCACACTTCTCCCACAAACACTTTATCAGGTCTGACATGAAGGTACCTCCTAGATCAGTGATAATCTCCTGCAGGAACCTGACATGGGAGAAAATCCCTAGCAAGGCATCTGCCACTTTGTCTGTCTTAAGTGAGGAAAGGGCTATCACCTCTGTATATCAGGTGGTGTAATCGACCACTGTCAGGATAAACTTCTTTCCAGAAGAACTTGGGGTACTCAAATGTCCCACAATATCCATTCCTACCCTTTGGAATGGCTCCTCCATAATGGACAAGGGAATTAGGAAGGCTTTTGTTTTAATACCTGCCTTTTCTTTTTGTTGGCACCATTAACAAGACCTGCAATATACCTTCACCTGCTGGGTGAAGTTGGGCCAACAGAAATTCTGGGCCAATCACTGTGTGATGTGCTCAATTCCCAGATGTCTGGAAATGGGGATATCATGAGAAATCTTGAGTAACCACTCACAGTACCCCTGGGGAACGACAAGCTGTCTGCATCTGTCCTTATGTCCTGTGTATACAACAGTCCATTGTCTCAAAATACCCTATGTCTTTTGTCACCTTCCTGTGTCTCATCAGATTCTGAAGAAGCCCTCAGCCTCTCCAAACTAGGGTCAGTTCTCTGAGCCACTGCAAAATCTTCACATTTTCCCACGGCATGGGACATGTCCCCCTCAGTTCCTAAACTGGGGTCCATAGCTCTAGCGTTAGGGCATTCAGGGCCACTACCATCCCTAACCTTCTGACCATTTGTTACCCCTCCCACCTTGAAGTAACCTTGTGTAGCTATTTTGTGAACTGCTACTTGTGGAAGTCCTACCTCCCTTTCACTACTCTCCATTTCAGGAGACACAGGCTTGAGAACCAGTTTCCAATTTTTCCTGCAGGGGCTTCTATGGGGTACAGGGAACTACAAGCAGTCTTTGCTATCTAACTGCAGGTAACCACACACACCACCCCCTTCTGGAGATTGTTTCCTATAATCACATCCAGGGTGAGGTTGTATGCCACGGCCACTTTTTGTACCCTCTCTCTCTCCCGTCTCACACTAGTCCAGAAGAACACTAGCTAGTGGCAGAGTTTTCTCCTCCCCAGTGAATCCCTTTACTGTTACAAACTGATTAGGTATAAGCTGTTCAGGCCCAACCAAATCCCCTTTTACTAAGGTAAGAGATGCCCCCATGTTCCTTAACCTTTGGATCTGCACCCAATTTACAGGAACTGGGTGTATGTGCTCCCTCATGTTTATAGGCATGCTTTCAGGGATACACAGTGTACCCAACTCCATTCAAGCACCACTTTGTCCACTCTGCGCCTTTTTAGGAACCTGTTTAGCAAGATTCTCTGGCTGTTAGCAAAATGAACAGTCATCATTTTTTTAATCTGAGAAATCGCTTTATGTGACCTGGGGCTTCCCCCTTTCTGTAGAGGCAGTGAGAGTTTTAGCTGCCCTGAAGGCACATTTTTCCATTATTGTGCTGCCTCACCCACCCCACTCCCTTTCAGAGCAGGCCTGCTTCTGTCATAGCGATCTGAGAGCTCAGAAGCCTGCTGCACTGTTTTTGGATCCCAGTACTCTAACTAGGTTTTTAGCTCTGCTGGACAAGCCCAAAAGAACTGCTCTAACAGCATAATCTCCTCAATTTTTTCCATAGAATTTGCTTCTAATCCCTCCCACCAATGTTTCAAAAACTGATGTTGCTTTGTGATGAGTTCCTTATAGCTCATATCATGGCTTCTCTGGAGCTTACAGAACTTAACCATGTAGGCTTCAGTAGTTAGTTCATACTTTTTTTTAATTCAGTAAACTTTATTTAACTTTTCTCATTATTACAATATTAGTAAAAGTACAGGTAGCAGTTGAGCAATCATGAGGATCACCCCTAAAACAATGTACATATTCACTGGTAATTACAAAATTGAGATGAAGTACATGTCAGAGGTAAAACCCTCTTCCCCTTCCCCTTTCCCATTTCTACCCTTTGAAAAAAAAATGAACCCCTTCCCCCCTTATCAAGTGTGTACATAGTTAATTCAGGCAGGAATATATATGAAAAAAGAATACAAAGGTAAAGCTTTCATGGTTTCCATATAGTAAGCAAGGCATCTAGTGGACCCCATCTAAGTTGGTATATATAAGACCGGTTATCCATAAATAAAACATGTTTCTCTAATTGGAGAGCAAATAACAATTCCTTATGCCATTCCAAAACTGACAACTCTGTACTATTTTTCCAGTGTCTCATGATAATTAGCTTGGTCATGGCAGAAATCAAAGCCAGGTGTGCTTTCTTGATACTAGAGGTACCCTTCGGAAAATGATATAATAAACAGACCTTTGGGGTAAAAAAAGAATCAAGACCCAACAAAGGATTAAGTGTTTGCTTAATGGATTGCCAAAGGGCCTGGACAACCGAGCAGGTCCATAGCATGTGATATAGAGTTCCAGGGAGGTTGTCACATCGAGAACAGTCAGGGGAAGGCAGTTGGCCCAATCTGTATAGTTTCAATGGGGAAAAATAAAGATTGTGCATGAGATTAAATTGTATCAAGCGCAATCTGTCCTATTTAACAAATTTATATACAGCTTGCCATATATTCCTCCAGAAGTCTGCTTCAGTACTAAGGGATAATACCTGGCCAGTAATAACAAATCCCCTGAGTTAAGTTAGAGTCAAGTGATTGCACATCCTTATAAACCCTGGAAACTGCATGGGGTTCCCTAGCTGATTGCAGAAATTTATTTAGGCTATCAGTGGGCAACGGATGTATCTCTCCATGTCTCAAATGGGCCATAATGACTTCTTTAAGCTGTTTATGTTTGAAAAAGGCTGTTGCAGGTGTATTAAAGTGTAGTCAAAAAACAAAGAAGGAGATTATTTTACCATCACTATATAGGTCAGAGACCTTCTTATTGATCTAGGAGGCCAAAAGGTTGATGGGATGGGTTTATGTCCAATTTTAAAATGGGGATTACCAAGTATAAGTTGATCAGGTGAAATGTGCCATTTGTGTGAAAGATGTATTTGTAAGTGGTGTAGGGCTCTGACAGACCAACCTAAGGGAGTATTCTGCAATGGTTTGAGGAGAACCCTGGAGGTAACATAGCCAAGAGAAAGGAGAGTACAATGATGCTGGGCTGCTAGAAATCTCTCAGTATCCAGCCACAAGGGAGAATAAGCCTGTAATTCATTATCTTAAACTTCCTTTGACCAATAAGTGAGTCTACTAAGGTGATGAGCACAATAATAGGTGAAAAAAAGAGGGCAGAGATAAACCACCCGGCAATTTTGGTGCAGAAAGTTTTAAGTAGGAGCGTCTAATGCTCTTACCTTTCCACAAGAAAGCAGTTAGCATGGTTTGCAGCTGAGAAAAACATTTTTTGGGGAGAAAAAAACCCCAGCATCCCCAATGGGTACAACACTCGGGGTAAAACATTCATTTTGATAGTATTTATTCTTCCCCATAATGAAAGAGGAAAAACACTCCATCTGTCAAGGTAAATTTTAATTGTTTTGAGTAGATCTGTAAGGTTAAGTTTAAGCATAGTGGGGATATCTTTGGTAACCCGAATTCCAAGATAGGTAAGGGAGTTGGGTTCCCACAAGAGGATAGTGTGGTTTAATACTGACTGGGGGTTATATTGTTCAAAGGAAAAACTTTGGTTTTAGAGAGATTAAGTTTATAGTGGGACACTGCAGAGAAGCAATCAATCTCCTCGATGAGAGAAGGGATTCCTGTTAGAGGATCCTCAAGATGTAAAAGCAGGTCATCTGCGTAAGCAGAAAGGGTGTGATATTGATCCCCTATTCTAATTCCCTGGATCTGTGAGGAAGAGACCAGTTTTTGAGTTAGAGGTTCCAGATAAAGTTTGAACAATAGTGGGGACAGAGGGAAACCTTGTCTGGTACCTCTTTGAAGTGAAAAGGGATCAGATAAGATACCATTACACCAAATTTGAGCAGATGGGGAAGCATATAACAATCTGACCCATCTAAGGAATCCTGCACAGAGACCAAAGTGGCCAGAGTTGCAAAAAGAAGTCCCAAGAGACCCAGTCAAATGCTTTCTCGGCATCCAGGGACATCAGAACCGCAGGCAGGACCGAGTAGCTGGATGCCGAGAGAATGTGCATTAGTTTTAGCATATGATCAACTGATGACCTGCCAGTCATGAAATCAATTTGTTCTCTACCAATAAGGTTAGCTAGCACAGGCCCCAACCTATTGGCCCAAATTTTTGCTAGTTTCTTAACATCAATATTAATCAATGATATAGGTCGGTAACTTTCGGGATAAAGGGGATCTTTGCCTGGTTTAGGAATAAGAATGATTAATGCATTTAGGAAGTTTACTTCTGACATACTCTCAGAAAAGGCAATTTTTGTGGGGGGTAGGAAGAAATAGGCTGTTGGTTAAATAGGATCTGCAGGTTATCCTCTAGGTAGGGAAATGGGCAGACTAGGTGGGCCAAGCGGTCCTTATCTGCCGTCAAAGTCTATGAAAACCAGAAATTGTATACTGCAGAAGCAGGAGGTTTACTCAAAATTACAGGCTGGTGTTTGGGGCATTTTGTGGCCTTGTCTTTCTCCAGAGTTGGTGGAGGAGAATACCGTGGTGGCACTTTTTTCATGTAGACATCCATAATAAAGCACTCTTTTTCTGTTAAAAGAGGGGCAAGTTCTGGTAGGCAAGTCTTGTATAGGTTGTTGGATAGGCCATCTGGTCCAGGAGATTTATCTAATGAAAGCTGTTCAACTGCAGCATTGACTTCTTGAATAGTAACCAGGCTACCAAGTGATGTTACATGATGGGCGGATAATTTAGGGAGGTCAAAAGAGTTAAGATACTCAGTAATAGCCATAATTGTAGGTTAATCAGATTGGTCTACTGAATAGAGTCTCTGACAGTAGGATCTTAACACATCAACAATATTTCTAGGAGAAGTGATAATTTGGTTGTCCCTGTCAGATTTAATACTAGGAATGAATCGAGAAACTTCGGCTTGCCGGAGCTGGATTGTTAATAGCTTCCCTACCTTCTCCCCTGTGTTGAGATATTTAATTTTAGTACATTTTAACAAAAGCTTCACTTTCTGGAACATGAGGGCAGAGTATTGGGCTTGTAACCCATGTAGGGCAACCCAGTCAGCATCTGGAGATTGGCGGTTAAGGGTATGCTCCAGTTGGCAGATGGCACAAAGCAGGGTATCTTGTTGGCCTTCAAATTATCAAAATTTGGTGGCAGACAGCCAGAGACACTCACCTCTAAGGGAACACTTCGTAGCTGCCCAGACCATATCTATTCTTGTTACTGATTCTCGATTGTTAACTATGAAACTGGAGAGAAAGTCTTTGATCTGCTGCAAAGAATCAGGTCTTTGGAGCAACTGATTATTCAGTCACCAAAGTGCATATCTTCTAATTCCAGGCCCAAGAAGGAGTGTAAGAGAGATAGGTGAGTGGTCAGATATGACCCTCACATGTATATTTGCATTTATGATACCCGGAAGAGAGAAGAAAGTCAAAAGGAGAAAATCAATTCAGGAAAAAGATTTATGTGGGGGTGAGGAAAAAGTATACTGGTGGTCCTCAGGGTTTAATACCCTCCACACATCCAAAATATCAGCACCTTGCATGAGGTCATGTAAAGCCCTTTGTGATGGGGAGAGTCCTTGCTTCCAGGAATCAGACCTGTCCATATGTGTATATGGAATGGCGTTCCAGTCACCCCCTAAGATGGTCAAAACAGGTGGGTTAGCAGCCACTAGACCCAACAAATGTGTAAAAAAATGAGGGGATTCACTATTTGGGACCATATATAGCCCCCAGTATGATTTGCTGAGTTTCCAGAAATCCATGAAGAATAATATATCTACCATTAGGGTCCCAGATTTCTCTTTCCATTTTAAAGGGGAATTTTTTTATCTATTAAAATTGCTACGCCCCCACTACTCGTAGACTTCTCTGCCTTGAATACTTGTCCAGCCCAGGTCATAGACAATAGGGTCACGCCTTCGTGCCGAAGATATGTCTCTTGGAGACATGCTTTCCCAGTTTTTAAATGATGTAGGTGATGAAGAATAACTTGTCTGTTACACTTATCATGGGCACCTTTAACATTCCAACTTGTCACATTATAGGGTCCACCCAAAGTAATTGGTTAGAGAGGAAGCAGCAGGTAGACCTAGTTTATCTAGATTGCAGAATCTAGAATGCTCACTAATCCATAAACTAAAATAGATTATGTAAAGATGGGTAGAATTGACACACTTGATATCGTTTTCCCATATATCATTAAGAATATATCAAAGAAAACTTACCCTTCCTAATATCCTACAACTTTCCCCTTAAACTAATCAAATAAAAAAAACTCACACCCCAGTTCCAATGAACTGTACCACTATTTTTACCCTGGTGAGTGACGTCTTTGAGCAAAAATGAATTGCACCAGAACCCCCCCCATGCTCCCGCCCCTTCCCCTGCTACACTGATAGTGATCAAAACATTAAGGTATTCAACACTATGCAAGCAATACCAGAATTCTAATATAATCTTAAGAGACTATGTGTTAATTATGGTACAGTATGTGTACATCCAATTACTATCTTATATGATATCACCATGTATTAATTAACAACCGGCCCCTGCCTATCACTGGGGTCTTGCAAATAAGACAAAGAAAGGTGTCCCATTAGTATTTGAGAGTTCTTCGAAGTAAAAGCAATTTTCAGGATCAAATAGAAAGGAAAATGTCTGATATCAGCTCACAAGCAATAAAAGCAAAAAGTACACTTTGTTTTCAATCTTGATCCGGAGCTTCTTGTAAAAACTGCACCGATTAGTTCACAGTAATTAAACAATAGGGTATTCAGTATCTAATCGCCGTACCAATTTAGAGTCAAATAAAATTGCAAAGTAAAATGATAACACACTCCAAATCACTGAATAGAATGTTATATAGATTCTACATTTGTCCCCATTAAAGATAGGTGAAATTGTGAAGGATGGGCTTCCCTATATGGTCAAAAACAATTTTGTAAACACCACTTAGATTGCACCAAATTAAAGTTCCTTAAGGCTACTCTTTGGATACTACATCCAGCTGCAAAAATAAACCGATGTCCCCTCGAGACTCTCAGTCAGTCTATTATTAATTCCACACAGACACAACTTTCAAAGAGTAAATGCATCTCCACATACCCCCAAGGGTTTCTTCTCTTAAAAAGATCTGAGAAAAGGCCTTTGAGCTCTTGCATCGCATGTTCATGGGTTTCAAATGACAGCCAATGATCACCGGATTTTACTTGAAGCACCGCCAGGTATCTTATTCAGAATGGTGTGCCCATGGCAATAAGCTTCGATACAGACGGATGCATTTCTTGCCTTTTCACCCTTACCGACTGTGGAAGGTCTTGGGTGATCCTGATTCTGCGCCCCTCCCATAAGACCTCTTGCAATTCCCGAACTTTTGTCAATATATGTTGTTTGTCCAAGAAATTCAATAACTTGAAGATAAGGGGTCTAGGTGGAGAATTAGGTGGAGGAGGAGGACGGAGAGCCCGATGGGCCAGTTCGATAATATAAGTAGGCCCATTCGGGGAGGGTCCTGTGATCCTCTCACATAACTTCTGGAGAAAAAGTATGGGGGTAGTTCCTTCCTCCTTTTCAGGCACTCCATTAACAAGGAGGTTATTTCTCCTGCTTCTACCCTCCAGGTCCTCAAGCTTTTCTTCAAGCTTTTTAAGTCTCTGACCGAACTGCGTGATTGTAAGTTCATTCTTGTCTTGTTTTTTTCTCCAAAGAGATTAGTTTGGTTTCCGAGTCTCCCACAAGGACAGTTAATGATTGAACTGAGGACTTAATTTGTTGCAGATCATCCGAAATTGATGTTATTTTATCTTGTAGTGGCTGCATGATTTCTAGAAATCTCTCTTCTGAGAGAACGACTGCAGAAGCAGGAGGCTTACTCGAAACCACAGGCTGGTGTTTGGGATGTTTGGCGGCCTTGTTTTTCTCCGGAGTTGGTGGAGGAGAATGCCGTGGTGGCAATGTTTTCATGTAGACATCCATAATAAAGCACTCTTTCTAAGCTCCAGGGGTCTTCAAAATTCAGATAATGTAGTTTTAGATCGCTATTAGTAGTGAAATCTGGAGGAAAAAAGTTGAATTGTGTAGCAGAGGTGTGGAGCTATGGCAGGCTGCTGCTGCTCTTCAAGCTGCCATCACGTGACCACTAGTTCATACTTTTTAAGTAAAGCAGTTTTACTCTTCTCATAATCTTGGCTATCATGATTGACTATTTGGCCTAGTGCCTCACACCCTTTACCAGTAAACAGTGGGGATATCTGGAAGCTCCAGGACTCTCTAAGTATTCTGGTCTGGATACAGACCTTTTCAAATGAATTTAAAAGTGCATCCATATCCTCCCACTCTTTAAATTCAGCAATTAATTTTGAATTTAACTTATACCCCAGCCCTGGAGTTTCAGGTTCACCCCTACCACTTACCTCATCTGGCATTGGTCATTGGAGTCATAGCATCTACAGCTGTAGAGCTGCCTCAACCCTGTGTTAGTCCGATTCAGCGGTGGGCGGGGCAACAGTGTATTTAATGGCAGGAGAGAATGGGGTAGGTGGGAGGGCCAAAAATCAGAGTCCCTTCAGATTCCTGTGGTAGTTGGTGGAGTGAGGAAAAGCCGCCAGGGGAGTCCTGCACATCAGGGGAGGTCCACTGGTTCGTGGTGCGCTTGCCAGTGCCTCGACCCCAAAGAAAATCACTTCGGTAGGTCCCGGGGAGTTAAGATGCTTGAAATTCTGGTGTAGGAAGGGAGTCAAGCAGCTCCAGCCACTCTCTCCTCCCCCTGGCATTCTGTGATGTTCGTGAAGCCGGCGGTCACACTCTCAGCCTTAAGACCAGGCTGGAAGAGTGTTGTCACTGGATCAAGGTCCAATCAGCAAGTTGCTGATGTTCAAAAAGAGTCTGCACTCCACCTCTTGAAGAACATAAAGGCACGGGTCGGTAGCCATTTGGGTCCGGAAGGCAAGAGAAAATCTGCAGAGGCGAGAGTTCCTGGGTGAAAATCAGAGTCCCTTCAGATCCCTGTGGTAGTTGGTGGAGTGAGAAAAAGCTGCCAGAGGAGTCCTGCACATCGGAGGAGGTCCACCGGTTCATGGTGCACTTGTCGGTGCCTCGACCTTGAGGAAAATCACTTTGGTAGGTCCCAGGGAGTTAAGATGCTTGAAATTCTGGTGTGTGGGGTGAGTCAAGCAGCCCCAGCCACTGTCTCCTTCCCCTGCTGTCCTGCGATGTTCGTGAGAACAATATGACAATATCGCTACCCCGTAACTGTAGAACGGAACACAGAAGTGAGGAAAACATTTTTTGAGTACTGCTGGTTGAGCGCTTGGTTGAGCTACTCCTGTAGTGGAGTGGCCAAGGCACTCGAACCAGCAGTGGTCAAGGGGGGAGAGACCAGGGTTCAAAACCCTGCTTAAGGAACATTTCATTTTACTCCTGTCTGTGCGGCCATGAGTAAGTGCTGCAATGGGAGTTTTAACTTATCCCTTTGTCCACACCCCCTTGGAGTTGATTATTATTCTGGGTGGTGTTGTGGGGCAGAGCCCCCCACAAAAACTAAAGAATACATTGGGTGTGAGGGTTTTTTGTGTGGTCGGTATTGTGTACCGCTGCTGTGTTGCTGTATTCTGTTGTCTGTGTGCAGTCTTTACTTGTGCAGTTTCATCCCTGACATTATGACCCCATGCCAGCTAGGGATGCTTACACATGCCAGTAACAGCAGCTATGGGTCTATGTGTGGTCATTACGGAGTCTGGTCTTACTGTAGTGGTGACCAGTGACAGTACAGTGTTGGGAAACTTGGAAGGGAGAGTGAGCAACTATGGTGAGGCTGGGACAAAACCCACCACCTGCAGTGCAGACCCTGTATATTTCTTAGACTTTTGTCACTGTAATGTTGGATACTGACACTCAAAATGTAAGAAAATGAAGAGCACTAGTCTTAATAACGTGGGACAAATCCTCAGACACATTTATTTATTTAGTTTTTGTTTACCGGGTAAGTACACTAGACAAGTTTTATGCCTATTTTCAGGAACGACCCGGGAGAGTACAAAAGGGTACAACAGGTACATTGATACAGTAATTGGTTCAGACGAATACATTCAGGTACAAAAACAGGAGAAAAGACAATTTTTACAGTTTTTACATTTAAATGAAAGGTACACCCAGATACAGTGTTGGGGCAAGGTATAAATTAGAGATAAATTCAATGACCAACAGGGCTGGTGAGGATTATGAGCATAGTAACATCATAGCGTCAGTCAAGCAAGGGGGATTTGGATGAGGACATAGCAAGAGTGGTGACGCCTAGAGTAGGAGAGAAGAAGCCGGCACCAGTGGACACCGGGAGGCTAAGGAGGCTTAGGACATTCACAGCAAGAAGCCACCTTAAGATGATCCCACAGGAGGTAAGGAAACTCTTGTGAGGAGGCAGTACGGACTCTTTCAGGAAAGGAGTTCCAGAGCCTGGGGCCATGGACAGCAAAACTCCGGTCCCCCATGTTGGTGCTGGGAAGTAGGTACACTAGTAGGCGGGGCCTTGGGATCTAAGCAGGTAGGGGAGAGGTCAGCAGGAGCAAGAAACCGGGCCAGTTCTGGAGGGGTGCCGGAGCTACACTTACCCACGAGGCACCCAGTGCTAAAGTTAAGGTGATTGAGCGGGGATAGCCAGCCGTTTCCTCAGAGAGCTCACAGTGATGGGGTGAAGTGGGGAAGTGCCAGGGCAAACGACAGATGTTGTTGTACGTTGTGCTCCACTTGCTTAGGAGGGTCTTAGAAGTATGAGCAAATATGAGGGAGCCAGTAGCTGAGGGAGGGAAGTACTCCCCTGGCAAGAGCTACAGTCATTGGAGTGAGGTTGTACCGGTCTTGTAGGCCATCCCCAGGTGCGGTTTACCCCACTGCAGGCATTATGGATATGACTACCAAGGTCCAATTGAGGATCAGCGTCACTCCAAGATATTTGAGGAGGTCACGGTAGGGAGAGGGAGCCATCTTCGTAGTTGATATGTAGGGAGTTGAAGAGGCTCGTATTTTGGCAGAGGAACCGAAGAGCATAGCCTGGGTTTTGTTTTGATTTAGGACCAATTTATGGTTGGAGAGCCATGCCTGGATGTTCCAGAGGTCTTCAGATAAGTGACGGTTTAGTGTGGCTGTATCACAGGAGTGGGCCAGGAGAACCAGGTCATCCGCATACATGATGACACGGCAGCTGGAGACCACATCAGGGAGATTGTTGATGAACAGGGAAAAGAGTAGGGGGACCCAGCACGGAGCCCTGAGGGACACCAGATGTGACAGGCCGGGGGGCAGAGAGGACTTTATTGAATTTAGTTAGTTGTTTTCTGCCATATAGGTAGTCAGAGACCCAGTTTAGGGCGGTGGGGGACAAACCAAGGGACCTCATCTGCAGGGCAAGCAGGTCGTGATCAACGAGGTCGAACGCCTTGGATAAGTCAATAGATACCACACCTGAGAGTTTTCCCTGATCCATAGCAGCTCTGATACTGGAAGAGACTGAGATGAGAGCTGTGGAAGTGCTGTGCCCTTTACGAAAGCCGTGTTGGGCCGGGGTCAGCAGACCATGGGAGTGGATATACTCCGAGATTTGTTTGGCGACCACCTTTTGACAAGTTCCAAACACAGGAAGCGAGTGACTTAACAACACTCTAGTTTAGATTACAGCCTGCACACTACCTGAAAGCCCTAATAATGAAGTGATAATGGCATGCATTGAGTCTTTTGGGGGATCCCCATCTTGTATTGCCAGATAGCCATGGCTGTTAAAGAGCTATTAAAGGGACACTGCCAATCTGTTTTTCGTCATATTATTTCTGGTTAAAAACCTTCATTTTATGATTCATTACCTTCTCTAAAATTCATTGATGTTGCTGTTTGTTTTGTCTGTCTCCTTGTTTAGTAGAACTGAAATGCATGCTAATGTATATTTATAAACAATCTTGTTTTGTTTACAATCCTGGATCTGTTCTTACTGCATACTTCCCGAGCATTAGAAACACACTCAAACAGTGCAGTCACTCCTGAGGCAGTAGCCTCCCAAACTCCCACTGCATCATGAGGGGCTAGACTGCATTGGAGATGTTCCCAAGTCCAGGGAAAATGCAGCTGGAGCTGATCAAAAAATGTAAACAAACCTGTGTTTGTGTGGTAACACCAGTTATGGTGGGCAGTTTGTTTTTCACTTTTTTAAAGAAAAAAGAATCAGATTCAAACTACCAGCTACTTCAGCAATCTTTACAGAATGTTGGCAATCATAAAATGTGTTTTTTAAACTAGGGACACTTTGAGACCTAAGAAGGGTTGACAGTGTCCCTTTAATCATATTATTTATTTATTTTTTCATTAATTTGTGCATTCATTCATTCATTTATTTATTCATTCAAAAATTTGGTAACTGGAAAGTCACACTGAGCTGAGGCTCCTTTCCAGGTATGACCTGGGGAAACAAGGATGGGAGAGAAGGCAGGTAGGCAGTTACAAACATATGAAGTGCTATAACAGCAATTATAAGTGTGAAAGCTCAGTTGATAATTTAGCAATTTAAAATAATGTAAAATAGTGAACATACACAGGTTGCTTGCATTATACAAGAGTAGCCAGCGCAACATCTAGAAGCTGAGTGAGGATGAGATGAGCCCTCCAATGTGAGAGGGCTGAGGGGCTGGAGTGTGAGGATGCTAGGAACATAGGATCTTCTGTTAAGATAGGAGATTGGAAGCAGAGGAGAGAAAAGGAGCAGAGGAGTCAGTGGGTGGGGTGGGGAGTAGCATTAGGCAAGCTGGAACAGTGAGAGAGATTAGCTTGAGGAGTAGTCTGCCCTAGTTAAGATGGGCAAGTAAAGGGTCAGCTACACTAGTCCTGGTCAATTAGCATTAGGTCCCAGAAAAGTAAAACAATGTTAAAATCGACCCCTGGTTAAACACCCACCTGAAATATGGTTTGGGGTTTGGGTATTCAAGGGATACATTGAAGTGGTCTTGATGGAGTGGTAAATATTTTATTTAGTTTTTTTGACCAGGAAAGGAGGTCTAGACAAATCTGCCTATTTACAGCTTCGTCCCGGAAGAGGGAGCTATAAACTGACATATTGAATAAGGTTAAGCTGTTGGTGGTGTTTTAGTGAATGGAGAAAATTTGGCTAGGACACCAGGGAAATTCCATGCTCTTTTCGAGAAGTGCCATGGGATCTTTAATGCCCACCTGGACAACCACCATAACAGGCAGACAGGACCTTGTTTTAACATCTCATCTGAAGGACGGCACCTTAGGGGTCCACTAGACATCAAGGGTATATCTGTACACAGTACTGGCCACTGAAAATAATGGATAATACCACTGAAGGATAACCAGTACTGTCAGTGGGGAAGATCAGCACTAGACTACCAGGGTATGGCAGGTCACAGTACAGGGCATTATAACAGATTAATATAATACTAGGATATTCCCTTTAGATTTGTTACTGACTTCTGTCTGATATTCTTTTACACTAATCAGGCAGAGTAATCACCTGCACACATCACCAAAACTTTATACTACACAGTACACAGTGCACAGTGCACTGTAAGCAGTAGAAGCGGGAGGTAGCCCTCCCAGTGTAGTGGTCACTGGAGCAACTGCAACATGGAACACTATGAAAGGTACTGGAGCCTACACCTAAAGTGAGACTGTGAAAAAGTGGAGGTGGTACAGACCAGGGCAGCCAAGATGGTCGAGGGACTACAGGGCAATACATACAAGGAGAGGCTGCAGGACTTCAACATATATACTCTCATGAAAAGAAGGGAAAGAGGTAGCATGATCGAAACATATAAGTACCTGCACTGGATAAACAGAATAGATGCCATGCAACTTTCCTTCTTGAGCCCAGACACAGGGACAAGACGGAATGTATTTAAACTCTTGGGGAGAGATTCAGGAGGAACGTCTACTAGTACTTTTTCATGGAAAGGGAAGGGAAAGGGAAAGGGGAAATTGTTTAACCAGGAAAGGCACACTAAGCAGAAGCTTGTTTCCAGGTGCGACCTGGGAGCACAAGGAAGTTAAGTGACTTGCTCAGGGTCACACAGTATGCAAGTGGGGGCTGTGGGATTCAAACCCAGGTCTCCAGGTTTGCAGCTCAGAGCCTTAAACCACTACGCTATACTGCTTCCTTTGAATTTGAATTTGAAAGAATGGTGTACAAGTGGAAAAAGATGCCAGAGGCAGTGGTACAGGCCAAATCAGTAAGCAGCTTCAAGTAGGGTGGGACTGACATATGTTATTAGTTAGAAAAGTGGTGTCAGAAAAGTGGGATGGCCAATAGGGTTAGTGTAGAGTAGATAGGTAGGGTTGGTAGACTGGATAGGCCAATGGGCCTTTTTCTGCTATCATGTCTATGTATGTATCTATGTACACCATTGAGAAGCCACATGTATATCAAACACACTTCAACTAAGCTGCTAGCTCATGCCATTTTAACTACTGAACTGAACGACAGTATAACATGACAGCTCATGTAGCAATACTGAGCCTGGAGGGGGAAGGAACTTCCGTATATATGTGCATTTATGTTCCAGCACAGTTGCTGCTGGTGATGTGGGCCATATCCAAGGAGCAACTGTTTGCTCCTTATGTTTTAATGAGTCCATAATGGGATGCAAATGACTCATAGTGCCTAACCTGTGCAGTGAGGTCATGTTCTTTAGCAAGATTGTATATGACAGATTGCGTTGCACTTTTGGAGGTGCTAACTGCTCGTTTACTCCAAAGATCCAGGGTGCCATGGTTTCTGAGAGCAAATGAGTATCAGTTAGTGCCAGCATTCATCCAACAGTAAATTGGAACATGCTTTTAGCACCAACTATGTGCTTCAGATACGTTCCAGTATCCCTGTAGTTTAGGTAAGCAATAAGAAAAAGGAATCTCACAAAAAGAAAACACAGAGTTCTGAGCATCTAGCAGGGGCTGCAAATTCAAAGGCAGTTCAGAAAAGATTCCACTCAGTGAAAATAAGGGACAGCATGAAAGACAGCTGGCAGTCAAAAAACAGCTTTATCCAATATGAGAAGATATTTATTACTTCTAGTTCTTCTTTCACAAAGTGCATGAAAACAATCAGTGCATTAAGACATTGTATAGCAGCTAACCACATGCCCATTCAGGGTGGAAACAAATTCAGGCTGCAAAGGGAGGGCTTCAAATCTAGCAGTAATGAAATTGTGTCCAAGATGTGTACAAAGCAAACAACAGCTGCACAACTGACTCATGGCCAGAAACGACACCAAAATAAAAAATTCATAGATGTCCCCACACATCCAAGCATGCTGGCCCGTGTCTCAGTGGTCACACTAAAGGCTAGCGTTTCAACATCAGAATAATGCCATCATCGGAGCAATCAGGTGCTGCTTGTTTTCTCCACAGATCCCTATTGCTGTCAATTGGACACACACCTTATGTGGCCGGGGGGGGGGTTGTAGCTTGTGAGAAGCAAATAAGTTAGTGCCAGCATACGTCCAACAGTGGAACATGCTTTTAGCACTAACGATGTGCTTCTGACATGTTCCTATATACCTGTAGTTTACTCAGGCACTAATTTGCACCTGGGTCCAGGGTATAGTGGGTGCTATTTATGAGTGTCCAATATCCTGTCCCCTGTATGTAACCCAATTTTTTAATTCAATATTTTTTTTAAATGAGCAGTCTCTATCTAGAAGACTATTACACAAACTGGGGAATATGGGTGTGGGCAGGACAGTAGTGTGGTGCGTAGGTAACTGGCTGGGTGGCAGGACACAGAGGGTGGTGGTAAATGGCTGTCACTCCACAGAGGGAAGAGTGACCAGTGGGGTACCACAGGGATCAGTGCTGGGACTGGTCCTATTCAACACAGAAACATAGAAACACAGAAACATAGAATTTGATGGCAGATAAGGACCGCTTGGCCCACCTAGTCTGCCCATTTTCCTACCTAACAGATAAGCTGCAGATCCTAGTTAACCATCAGCTTACTTCCTCCTACCCCCCACTAGGACTGCCTTCTGCCTGTCCCATGCATTCCTGAAGTCCCCCACTGTTCTTGACTCCACGACCTCCTCAGGGAGGCTGTTCCATGCATCCACAACCCTCTCAGTGAAAAAATACTTCCTCACATGTTATGATAGAGACATCATCAGTGACATTGCGCAGGACCTAGAAGGCAGAATTTCACTGTTCGCTGATGACACAAAGCTCTGTAACAGAGTAGACACTCCAGAGGGTGTAGACAGAATGAGAAGGGACCTGCTGAAACTTGAAGAATGGTCAGGGGTTTGGCAATTGAAATTCAATGCAAAGAAGTGCAAGATAATGCATATGGGGCACAAAAACCCTGGCACAATATATCAGTTGGGGGGTGAGGATATAGCATGCACCAAGCAAGAAAGGGATCTTGGGGTTATCATCTCTGATGACCTCAAGGTAGGGAAACAGTGTGACAAGGCAGCAGGTAAAGCAAATAGGATGCTGGGATGTATAGGCAGGGGCATCACCAGCCGGAAAAGGGAGGTCATAATTCCACTATACAAGACACTAGTGAGGCCCCACCTGGAGTACAGTGTACAGTTCTGGAGACCATACCTACGTAGGGACATAGACAGGGTAGAGAAGGTTCAGAGGAGGGCAACAAAAATGGTGCATGGATTGCATCACAAGTCCTATGAAGACAGGTTGAATGAACTGAATATGTACTCCCTGGAGGAGAGGAGGGAGAGAGGGGATATGATAGAGACATATAAGTATCTGACAGGGAGGAACAGGGTGCTGGAATACACTATTTTTAAGGGAAAAAGATGTTCCAGGACTAGAGGGCATGGGATGAAGTTGGAGGGAGGACGATTCAGAGGAAATGTGAGGAAGAATTTCTTCACAGAATGGGTGGTGGACAAGTGGAACACCCTGCCAGAGGAAGTGGTGGGGGCTGAAACAATCACGGGATTTAAGAATGCATGGGATAGACATAAAGGAATTCTGGAGGTCAGGAGTAAGGGGCAACAGACTTCTAGGAAAACATAAACTGAACTTACAAGCTCAAATGGGCAGACTGGGTGGGCCATAGGCCCTTATCTGCCGACACTGTCTATGTATCTATGTATCTATGCTTTAGTTATCTGTTTTTGAAATGTTTTTAGGTACATCAGAGAGAGGAGGAAGTCCAGAGGGGGTATAGTCAGACTCAAAGGGGACAATGAAGAGAGTGTAGAAGGGGACCTAGAGAAAGCCACAATCCTTAACAGGTACTTCTGCTTGGTCTTTACTAGAGAGGGAGTGGGTCAGGGACCACAACTGGAAAACACATGTGTGGAGGGGGAAGAAATGAGCTTCACAACATTTACAGAACATGGGGTCATAGAGGAACTTAAAAAAACTGAAGGTGGACAAAGCAATGGGGCCAAATGGAGTACATCCAAGGATCCTAAAGGAACTGAGGATGGAGCTGGCAGCACCTTTGATAGCCCTGTTCAGTGAGTCGCTGAACATGGGGGTGGTCCTGCAGGACTGGAGAAGGGCAAATGCGGTCCCTCTTCACAAGAGTGGTAGCAAGGAGGATGCAGGGAACTACAGGCCAGTGAGTCTCACCTCAACAGTGGGAAAGATCATGGAGACACTTCTTAAGGAACGTATTGTGGATCACCTGGTATCCATTGAAATGTAGGATCCAAGACAGTATGGGTTCATGGAGAGAAGGTCCTGTCAATCAAATCTGATAGATTTCTTTTACTGGGTGACCAAGGTGGTGGACCTGGGAGGGGTGGTGGATATTGCCTACCTATATTTCAGCAAGGCCTTTGACACAGTACCATATAGAAGGCTGGTAAACAAGCTGAGGAGTCTAGGGGTGGGACACAGGTTGGTGAACTGGGTCAGAAATTGGTTAAAGGGCAGAAGGCAGAGGGTGGTGGTAAATGGCACACACAGTCGGAAGAAATGGGATTCACTAGTGGGGTGCCACATGGGTCAGTGATGGGACCAGTCCTCTTCAATGTCTTCATAGCAGATATAGCAGACGGGCTAAAGGGAAAAGTATGCCTGCTTGCAGATGACACCAAGATCTGCAACAGAGTAGATACTCCAGGGGGCATAGAGAATGTCGTAGGGACATGGGATTTCAAATCATAGAAACAGGCAGACAAAATGTTAGGTGCATAAAAAAACACTTAAAAGCGTTTGTCATTTTATTTTTCATAAAATGTCAGGATCAAAAATAACAAACTTAAATATAAAAAACAATTCCTACAACAGCAGTACTACAACTCGTAGTACTGCACACAGCATGGATCACTTTTTAAGGTTTCAAAGAATCCACCTTCCTCTGTGCTCTTTCTGAGACCATACACTGGCACAGGTCCTCCAGGTTCCTCTCACAAGGCTGCTCTGGCTATGCATGGGTTTGGAGGGTTCGTATAGCCCTTCCACTTAATACTAGGCCCGACCACAAAAGGCAGTTAAACATTTTGTAGCTCTCCAAGGCTCACAACCATATCTTTACATAGACAAATTGTTGTTTCTAAGCCTTAGGTTACAGGGAGCTTTAATAATCTCATAATACCAAAATTATCTGGCCTGTATGGTTTGTGCAATATATTTAAGCACATACTTTAGCTAAGCTCCTCCCACTGGCCAGCATAAACGCATCCATCATTATAGTACAAAAACAGGCCTTTAGGGGCTGCTGCTCCTTATAGGGAACAGTCCCCTGAATCCTTACTTCAGGTCAGTTCACCATTTCTTTTCACCCTGCTAGTATTTTGCTTAAAGAGCTGCTGACGCCTCAAAGAAAACTTTGAAAAACTCAATATTTCGGCACAGTTCAGCTTGCATTCCATATGTACTGAATAAACTTCTCCTCCCCATTACTTACTGCTGAGAAGTTTGCATTGAACCATGCTCTGTATCCCTTAGAGTTCATCTGCCTCATTTGCTTATTCCCTACTTCTTGTCATAGTCCTCTGTTGTGACATCACAATCTGTTGCCATAGGAGTAACTGGGATGTAACAAGTAGAGCATTATGACCTCTGGTAGGGAGAAAGCACTAAGATTAGATGAACTCTTCAGGAGCAAAGATCCCATTTTCATGCAAATGGTCTCAGTAATAAATAATGGGGATGAGAAATACATAACTAATATGAAATACAAGCTGAATTGTGTCTAAATAACTTGTTTTGTTAAAGTTGTCCTAAATGCGTCAGCTGCTCTTTAAACACATTCATGTATGTATTATTTGTAGTCCTCCAAAATGTGTATCAGAGCTTGGTTCAGTGTGGGCATCTTAGAGATATGTCCTGTCGCTACACAATCTGTCTTTTATTTCCTCGTGTTTTATTTGTTTATGCTGAACCCACTTCATATTAGTTATGGTGTTTTTTTTATTGCAGGAGCCCAGGTTCAGTTCACTAGGGACATATTTGTCCTGATTTAATCTTTAGTGACTTTACTTTCTTGCTTAGCTCCTCTTCAGTTCTGGTGGCTGAAATCCCCAGCCACTGGTTCCATATTTAATTTGGGACCATTATTATCTACCAGTTGGTCAGCGGCCGAACATTTCAACTTTTTTTTTTTCAGGGTACCAGGGATAGGATTTCACACAGAGAATGCTTCTGTCCCTCTTTCCATAATCCCAGTGCTTACTTTACTCATCCAAAACAGCAGAGTGGCTATCTGTTGAAAATGATCATTTTCACCTGCTCCACTCTGACTGCGCCACATCATTCTTGAGTGAAGATAGAGAGAGAGAGAGAGAGAGAGAGAGAGAACGAAGAGGGAGCACGCTCCTTGTACTATTTTAATAAATATAGAAAAACTCTCTTTCTCTTGTCTGTAGACCCCACAGGGTCTTTTCAGTAAAGGGGCACCAGGGGAGTAGAGCAGAAACACGGAGCAGCAAGTGGCAAAGAAAGTAAAAGTGAAATACCGCTCCGTGACAAGTCTCTCTTTTCCTGTCAGGGCACTTATTTGTTTTCATATGTAGCGGCTTCTAGAAATGGTATTCCACTTCCCTAGGCACCCTTTCTGCTTTCTCTATAATAAACAAGTGTCTCCCTAGTCACACTCGATTACACGGTGAGCAGTGACTATACACAGCTAAAATAAACAAAAGGAAAAACACAAGCTGTTCCGATTAATTCATATATCCATTCTTATTGTAACAGATATAGCACAGCTCAGGGAATGGTACAGCTATCATGTTATTAATTAATAACTCTTCATGCTCCCTGAAGAGTGTTCCATTATGTCTATTTATTTCTTTATTAATAGGCACTAAATGTGAAGAGGGTGGGGTAAGGGAAGATCTTCACCTTCATCTCCCTACCAGGGTTACCAGGGTACATACCAAGACAGGGGTCACCCTGTCACAGAGAGAATGAAAAGAGACATAGAAGAGATGGAGAAATGGTCTGAGGTATGGCAATTAAGGTTTAATGTGAAGAATTGCAAGATCGTTCACATGGGGAACAGAAACCCTGGGGGGAGCTGCATATTTGGGGATGAGTCGTTGATAGTCACCAGGGAGGACAGGGATTTGAGGGTCATTATATCAGATGTCCTGAAAGCCACCAAACAGACTGCAAAAGCAGTTTGGAGGGCAAGTGGGATGTGAGGGTGTGTACGGAAGGGTATTACAAGCCTTAGGAGGGAGGTGGTGATCCCACTGTACAAGACGCTGGTTAGGCCTCACCTAGAGTACTGTGTGCAGTTCTGGAGGCCACACCTGTGTAAGGATATTGACAGGGTGGAAACAGTGCAGAGGAGGGCAACTAAGATGGCGCAGGGTCTGCATGACACATCATAAGAGCATAGATTTAAGAACCTCAATATGTACACATTGAAACAGAGACAGGAGAGGGGGGACATGACCGAGACTTTCAAATATCTTATGGGCATAAATAAGATGGAAGGGCGTAGCATCTTCCAGTATAAAAGGTACAATAGAACTAGAGAACCTGACATGAAATTGGAGGTATGAGGTCGCATAAGGGGCAATGTGAGAAAGTTATTTTTTACAGAGAGGGTGGTTGATATGTGGAATGCCCTGCCTTAGGAGGTGGTGGGAGCATGTACAGCAGAGGGATTCAAGAGGGCATGGGATAGGCACAAGGGAACCAAACATATGAGGGGGCATAGCTGAGGCCACTGACCTAGTAGAGGCAGTGGGAGCAAACTGGTAAATTGGGCAGATTGGATGGGTCTTGCAGTCCTTTTCTGCCATTAAATTCTATGTTTCTGTTACCTGTTGGAAATAACTTACAATAGATGTTCCACTATCTGGCCCATCTCCAGTCTGAAACTTCTTCAGCCATTCTAAGCTGGTGTGCAGTACAGCAATAATGCTTTATTATTTGATATGTCATTGTAAATATATTGTCTCTGTTTACTTTTGCCTTTACAGTTCATTTCTTAAACAGCCTAAAGTTTGAAATGAGGTTTCTAGTTTTTCTTCAGCAGGTACTCAAGCAACAGGTTCCATCTCTATGTAAATGTGGTTAATCATGTTGATATACCCAGTAACATTATTCCAAGTAACTCACCTACTGCTTCCTTTATGTTCCAGCGTGGAAGTGTAACCACTCTTCTGGAAATGAAGAGTCATTGCTGCTGCATTCTCTCGTATCATTATATCAAATCTTTTACGGGCTAGGTATCCTCTGAAGGCTATGGAGGAACAAACAAAAACCAACATAATTAACACCATACAGCCAACTGATTGTTGATAAAAAAATTCATTCCTATCTATAGAAATAAATAAATAAAACTGTGCAAAGGTGTGAATATAGAAATCCAGTATAAAGTTATTGATCTTAGATCGCACAATCAACAGATTAAACTGGACACAACTGTCAGGAATAATAGAAGGGGCATATTCTCACAGAGGACTGGTAGATTACAAACAACCTAGCTAAGGAAAATGTAAAGCCTAATACATTACTTAAATTCAAAACCAATTAGACCATTATATCACAAGCTAAAAGGATGACAGACAGACCCACTAAAATGAGGGGGGCAGGCTAGATGGACAGAACAGCCTCCTCCTGTCTAACTAATCGGTACAGCACTCTTAAGTTAAACTGATTTTCTTGCAGGCAGCTGTCTTTTATCCTTATACATTTTGTATTTTAACTGTACGGCACCCAGAGCCTCCGAGATTGGGCGCCTTAAAAATTAAATTTGCCTTGTCTTTGCCTTGCCAGTATAAAAGGAACAATAACAATTATTTTCATGGTCAAACACTAAATATATTTTATGGTGAACCCTGAAGTCTAATACTTGTAGAATATGCAAATGGTATGTTATAAATACTAACTAGAAGAATTCATCTGTAATACATTTGACAAGAAAGAGAAGCCCCATGGTGGGGCTGCAGGGGCAGTGACTGTGGCATCAGCTGCAATGCCAGTTATCCAGATTTGCATCCCAGATTTGGAATGTCAGTACAGGCCAATAAGAGGAAGACTGAGCATTTCTTAGGGCACTGTGATCTACGCACGCAACAATACCTGATAGGGTGGGCAGTATTGGGCAATACCAGACCACCCGGTGTGTAATGAGGCCTGACGCTGCAGATGGAGTTCCTTATAGGCCCTGGAAGGTCTGGTATTGCCCAATACCGCCCACCTTGGAGGGTATTATTGCACTTAGAAAATGGGCAACTGTATTTTATATTGGTAAAAAATATATATGTTTAATGTTGAAACAGTTTTTTAATAAAATAGTTCGTCCACCTGTCCTACTATATCCTCCATAGTTTTTTGCTGGTTGCCACAGTTACCTGTACACACACACACACACACACACACACACACACACACACTCCCTCTCTCTCTCTCAACTGTTAAAGCTGTTTCTTTGTTGGTTTGTTAATGTATTTATTTTGTATTTCTGTTTTTATGCTTCCTTTTAGCCATCACCAGATGCTGTCACTGTGTGAAGTGTGATCCCTCCGCTCTGCTACTGCTCCTACAAAGTCACGATACTTTTTGTGGCATAGAAGCAGCCAGAAGTTCACTACTTCCCTTCTCACTTCTGTGTGTATGTTTTGGGGGTACTTCATTTATTAAGAAGAGGCTGAAGCTGGGGTTTCAAGGGAGCAAATGTAGATCTAATGAAGCGCAGTGTCAGTGGTGAGTGCAAAGTCACCAGGAGAGAGACAGACAGACTGCCTTGAAGCTGACTGGTGATCATGGATTCTGTGAAGAGCTGCGGCTGCCATGTTAGGACTAACACCATGGAAAGCCAGCATTCAGTGAGATCTTTTTATGTTAATCCAAAACAAAGGTGGTACTTATGATATTAATAAGTGGAACCTGTAAGTGCAATACTGGATTGCATTTGGGAGGGATGTACGTGCATGCTGCAAGAGAGAGCGGGACAACAGATGCGCTATTGGGAACAACTGTGAAATGAAAACAAAAAAACACACCCTGCGAACGTGAGTGGGAGAGTGTATGCACAATTGGGGAAAAAATACGGCTACAGGGATACGGTTGGGAGGGGTGTGTGATCATAGTGGAGAGGCTGAACCAATATATGTATACAACTGAAACAGCTTCACTTTCGGGAGCAAGGGGGCCAATGGCTGGTGGAGATAGAGCGCAGTTAGTTCTGTGAGAGTGGACCTATTATGGGTTTACCGTCAGGGAGAAGACTACTGTAAGAAAACTAAAAAAAAACATGTGTAGCCAGAAATGAGCTCGGGAAGTTGTGTGAGATTTAATCAGGCAGTTGGCAGTAAACTGTGGAGCCATGGGGGGGGTAGTTTCTCTTGCTAAACAAGGGAAACAAAATGGCAGCGATTTGAAATTAAATGTGATGCTTCTAGCCAATGAGAAAGCAGGCTGGGCAAAAAGATACCTCTGTAGGTGTAGGGGCACTGGGGTTGGTACTTTTTATTTCCTAGGCATCTATTGTAAGTTAATGTGCCCCTCCCGGCAAGGGTACCAGCCAATCAGATGCCAGGAAATAAAAAGCCCATTTTCTAAACTGCAGTACTGCTCCCCCTGCACAGTGTTCTAGGGAGATTATAGTTTATGGACATGGTGGTGCTCAGATGATGAGAGTGGGGAAAGAGGACCTTGTCTCCACCTAGGAAGGAAGTGGCGATGGCTAGGAGAAAAACAATAGTGGGAAACAGGAAGGAAAAGGGTAAGTTCCTGGAGGCTAAATAAATGCCAGGAGTAGTTAATGGGGCAAGATACATGTCCTCCAGCTGCAGTGGGTCAGGCCACTGATTTGTCAAAAGAGACTTGAACCACTCTTGATAAGAAGCACAAAGAATATTGAAAACAAGAAAAAATACAGAAAGATGTCAAGAAATGTAAAGCACTCTGATTTTCTAAAGATGGGTGTAAAGAAATAAATCCTCTGCTATCTTGACCTATCCTTCCCATGCAGACCTCTTACAATAGAGTTACAACACATTTGTGAATAAAATTACTATTTTTTTTTAATTTTAGTTATTTGTTCCCCCACCAGGTTAGCCATGTAAAAACTAATTTATAAGAGGGTCCTAGGGGAAAGACCAACAGCTTCAAGTTGTATATTTCTGATTGACATTTAATCCATTACACATAAAACAAACTCTGGTCAGAGTTGATATGGCTGTGGAAAGCTTTTAGGAGTGGCAAGAGCATGGAAAAGAATATCCAGTGCTTTTGCTGCAGCCATAAGTAATACTGCAATGATTATAGTACTGTGCATGTGTGATACTCGTACATGTGCAGTTTGTCCTGTAGTCAGCCCTGTAAAACATGACAGTATTGGCATAACTATATATGCACAATAGTCAAGCATGCACAGTTTGTCAACTTCACCATATTGCACATGATGGCCCTCACT
This sequence comes from Neoceratodus forsteri, assembly GCA_016271365.2. NCBI lineage: Eukaryota > Metazoa > Chordata > Ceratodontiformes > Ceratodontidae > Neoceratodus > Neoceratodus forsteri. The sequence goes on from CM028132.1 coordinate 767,223,853, forward strand.
GCTGCAGTTGCAGAATGGAAATGTAGTGTGCCGGGAAGTGGGTATGTTCATGCAGCCCATGGAGGGGAAGGGGTGCATAAGCAAAATCACTGGAAACTATGTCAGAGCATTGTGGCAGCACATCAGACAGTGATCCAGTTACGTGCTTCCACAGTGCTCTTATACAAATCTGATAATGGCATAACATCCTTGTAGCTTGACCCACGCAGCTGTACAAGTCAGACTCAGGAGGAGTCTATTAACAAACTAGAGATCTGGTCTTGGACATGCTCGTCATCACAGTCACTTTATCATGCTTTTCTAAGCAGAAATTCCTGGCAAATGTGTCTTAACCATATTGATCTCAGTGCTGGTAGACTACTTCTGGTTTTTCCCCTAATTGTATTAGCTGAAGGAGTACTTTGATTGGGCAGATAACATCTTCGCTCCTGCAGCCACGGCTGGAGAAGCCAGCCAGCTGCGTGCCCTTCTCCTCCCCACCACTAAAGTTCAGCCAGCCGGCTGAAGGAGCCCTTGATTGGGCAGACAACATCCTCACTTCTGTGGCCGCAGCTGGAGAAGCCAGCCAGCCGCATGCCCTTCACCTGCCCGCTGCTAAAGCTCAGCCAGCCAGCTGAAAGAGCCCTTGATCAGGCAGACAACATCTTCACTCCTGCAGCCGCAGCTGGAGAAGCCAGCCAGCCACACACCCTTCACCAGTCCACTGCTAAAGCTCAGCTAGCTGGCTGAAGGAGCCCTTGATTGGGCAGACAACAACTGCACTCCTGCATCCGCGGCTGGAGAAGTCAGCCGGCCATGTGCCCTTCACCTGCCCACCACTAAAGCTCAGCCAGCCGGGCATACCTCTCAGGTGTCCCTGATTTTCAGGGACGTCCCTGATTTTGCCTCAAAATTTTACTCTCTCCCTCCTAAAATTTGTGTTTTTGTGGCTAAACAGTGGGGACTGTAAGCACAAAGCAATGTAAGGCATTAAATTTACAGACTTGTTCTTCTTTAGAAAATTTATTTTGCACTAAGCCCCATATTCTATCAGCTTTCTGGGTGGATATCTCTAATTTTGAAGATGTGTCCCTGATTTTGGTCCTTTGTCCCTGATTTTTTTAAGCCTTGTCCCTGATTTATGAGGCAGGGGGTTGAGAGGTATGCAGCTGGGTAAGCTTCTTGCCACTCTTTTTTTTACTGAAAACTGATTTTTTTTTAAGTTTCATTGTGGGGAATATTATTGCGATGTTAAGTAACTGATGCTTTTGGGGGAATTGCTTAAGGATTGAATACTGCTGATATCTTGCATTGCTCCTGTGTCTTTTGGGCAATCCTGCTCTCTAACCTTTCTAACTTGCCTTGTTTTCTCATACCTCCCTGCTTACCTCCCTCTCCTCCAACTCCTAAACTGTATTTCTTTTTCACCTTGGACAAGAGTGGCGCTGCTTCTAATAAGCATTGCCGTCTGGATACTTGCCCACACCCTCCCTCCGCTCAGCCTACTTGCTTTACCCTTTTTGTTCTTAGCTGCACTCCCCACCCCAATTTAGCTCTTGCATTTTCTTTGCCCTGCCTGCCCTTAAACTAATACCAGACTCTGCTTCTTTCAGCTGAAGGAGCCGTTGATTGGGCAGACAACATCCTCGCTCCTGTGGTTGCAGCTGGAGAAGCCACTTGGCCACGTGCCCGTCACCTGCCCACCGCTAAAGCTCAGCCAGCCAGGGAAGCTTCACACAACTTCGGGAACTTGATTTGGGACCCTGATTGACTGAGAATGCCCAGGGTCACTGCCGATTGGCTGCTGCCAATAAGGCTTCTCCTGGGATTGGCCACAAGGAGACTACAGCTCTCCACGGCTTTTCTTCTGGCTTCTTGCCACTCACTTTCTTACTGAAAACTGATTTTTTGTCCCACAACACCTGCCCCAACCCCGGCCCCTATTAAATGCACTTTCCTCAAGAGGAAGGCCAACCTCTTAGTACTAGCATTGGTTGGCGCACTGTTAGGCCCGCCAAAAACTAACCCCCACCCCTAACTAGCTCTGCCTCCTTCTGTCAAGTCCCTTTTACGTAGATTATGCTATCCGTGCCTGACCTGCCCCTTAGCAGGATATATCACCCTAAATGACACCTCGGGAGTTCATCTTCTTGCTTAGCTGCACCTTTTTACTAACCCACATACCAGATCAAATACCAGCTGCTCAATCACACCAAGACCAGTGTTCCCCTCATGATGGACATCCAGTCCTGCTCCCTCATAATGGGACATGGCTCCCTACTTCTGGAAAGACTTCCCCTTTGCCCTGCATGCCTTTTCATCAGGCTTTGACTAAAGAATATGGTAGAAAGCCTTTGAACTTGCCAGTTAAAACAGTTATATATGTCCTATTTTTAACCAACCATTCAAGTAGCCTTTGCCCAGCCTCTTCAAAACCTCTCCATGCCAAACGGCATAATAAGCGCTTTTTGAGTATGCTAATAAGTTACCTTAGGAAACTACTTTTGCTTCTACTACTCTGCTCTAGAAATGTTGAACTAAATCCAGGCCCACTGGCTTCTTTAAACGGCCCTGCGGACCTCCCCCACCCAAGGGCATCAGCTTTCTCCATCTGAATGTATGTAGTTTACTCAGGAAGCTTGACCTGATTCAGACATGGTCATTACATGCATCCCCTGACTTCCTTATGATATTGAAATCATGGCATACGTCCCTGACCCCAGACAAAGCTAGCAATATACCGGGGTACATCACCTACCAGTGCGACAGACCAACTGTGGGGAAGGAGTTGTAATCTATGTTAAGAACACATCCTCTTTGACAGTCATTGATTGTACTTCCAAGGCTAAAGAGTTTGAATGCCTCGCCCTAAAACTGTCGCTTTCCAATGATAAGGCACTCTTCATTGCTGCATGTTATCAACCACCCTCTGGTGGCACGGCCCTCCTACTTCATCTTTAAAGTCTAATTGACACGGCTAACTCCGAGGGCATTATAATGAGGGACTTCAACCTAAATTAGAATGATGAGAGTTCCAAGAAGCTTAAAGACCTCTGTGATATGTGTGGGTTGGCCCAGATGACCCCTGCAGTCACCAGACCCAACAGAAAAAACCCAGAGCGTAGCTCCCTCCTGGATCTAATGTTAGTTAACAAACCCCACAACATTTCGCATGCCAGGGTGTTTTTCAATGACCTTAGTGATCACTGTGCCATTGCCTGCATCAGGCACTCTCCCAAATTAAAATCAGCCCCTAAATAGAAGCTAAAAAGATGCTTGAAAAAGTTTTGCCAGCATGCCTTCCTGAATGACCTTAGATGGCAAGACTTCTACCTGGCCTCTTCCCTCAATGAGGCATTTAATATCTTTCATAGCCTCCTAGTGGGCCTTTTAGACAAACATGCCCCCCCAAGACTGATCAAATCCAAGAAAAGATCTCCTGGATGGTTCTCCCGAATCCTAAAGAAAGCCCTCAAAGACAGAGACTACTGGTGGAAAACAGCTAGGAAGACACACTCTGACGCCAATTGGCTTGCTGTTTGTGTATTTCAAAAGGCCTGCACCAAACTAATTAGGACTGAAAAAGCTAGATTCTTTCAATCAGCCCTAGAAGACAACAAAAACAATGCCACCAAATTCTGGAGTATCCTCAATGATGCCTCCCTTCCAACCAAACTAGTGTCCGGGAACATCACTTTCATGAATAGAGTGGATATACTAAACAACTCAATGAACACTTTGCCACAGCGGGGCTGGCATTTGACATCTCTCCATTCAGTAAGATTAGCTGACACAGGAATGACACTCATGCCACAAGCCCCAATACCAACACCAACCAGAGCTACTCTTCCTCCTTCAGCTTCCGCCCTATATCCTTTAATCAAGTGGAGAACCTCCTACTGTCTTTAGATACTAAAAAGAGTGCTGGTGCCAACCTCATTGAACCTTTCTTCCTAAAATTAGGCCATTATTTTTTAACCGCCCCCATTGTCCATTTTTTCAACATCTCCCTATCTCAGGGTGAGTTACCCTTACCATGGAAAACTGCTCACATTATCTCTTTGTTCAAGTCTAGGGACCCCAACGACCTGAACAACTATTGGTCTATTTCTATACTATCCTCCCTTTCAAAATTATTGGAAAAATTGTCGACACCCAAATCAGGGAGCACCTGGATTCACAGAAACTGTTAAACACTGCTCAGTCGGGCTTCAGAGCCAAACATAGCACAGTGTCTGCCCTTGCTAAAGTAACCACTGACTGGCAAATTGCTATGGACGCTAAGAAGCACGTTTTTGCACTCTTCCTTGACCTTAGTAAAGTATTCAACACTGTGGATCACAACATTATGCTTAATGCATTAAGTAACATCGGTCTTGCTAGCTCTGCTATTAAATGGTTCACCAGCTACCTTACTAACAGACTACAATGAGTCAAAGCTTTGGGAGAGCTGTCCCCACTGAAAATACTACCAGGAGGTGTCCCTTAAGGCTCTATTTTGGGCCCAATCTTATTTGCAATCTACATCAATAACTTTGATTCACACCTGTGCACAGCTAAAGTGCACTTATTTGCAGACGATATAGTCCTCTACACTACTAACTCTTCCCTAGGCATGGCCCATGAGGATTTACAGTGGAATTTTATCTCTCTCCAACTTAATCTTATGAAGCACAAGCTACAAGCACAAGATGACACAAAGATCTGCAACAGAGTTGATGCACAAGGTGGGGTGGAAAGGATGAGAAGGGACTTGGCAAGGTTAGAGGAATGGTCAAATGTATGGCAGCTTAGATTCAATGCTAAGAAGTGCAAGGTAATGCACCTGGGAAACAAAAACCCAGGGGAAGAGTACACAATGGGGGGTGAGATACTAACAACAACAAAAATGGAAAGGGACCTGGGGGAAGTCATATCAGATGACCTAAAGGTGGGCAAGCAATGTGAGAGGGCAGCAAGGAGGGCTGGGGGGATACTGGGATGCATAGGGAGAGGCATCACCAGTAGAAAACAGGAAGTTATTATCCCTCTGTACAGACAGCTGGTGAGACCACATCTGGAGTACTGCGTGCAGTTCTGGAGACCCAATCTCCACAAAGACATAGACAGGATGGAAACTGTCCAGAGAAGGGCAACTAAAATGGTGCAGGGTCTGCACCGGAAGACATATGAAGGGAGACTTAAGGAGCTTAATATGTATAGCCTCGAGGAAAGGAGGGAGAGGGGGGACATGATAGAAACTTTCAAGTACCTCAAGGAAACCAACAAAGTCCAAGAGGGTAGCATCTTTCAAAAAAAGAGGTGTGCAAGAACAAGGGGTCACAATTTGAAGATAGAAGGGGGGCGGCTCAGAGGTAATTTAAGGAAGTATTTTTTCACAGAGAGGGTTGTGGATGTATGGAACAGCCTTCCAGAGGAGGTTGTGGAGTCAAAACAGTGGTGGAATTCAAGCATGCATGGGACAGTCATAAGGCAATTCTAGGGGGTGGGGGTAGGAAGAAGTAGGCTGCTGGTTAACTAGGATCTGCAGCTTATCCATCAGGTAAGGAAATGGGCAGACTGGGTGGGCCAAGCAGTCCTTATCTGCCATCAAATTCTGTGTTTCTATGTTTACTGCTTAACGCCAAAAAGACTAAAGCCATGATCCTCTCTCTCTGAACAGCACCTCAGGGCCAACATGCAACCTGAAGATTCTAACCTTATTAGGTGAACCCCTGAAAACTGTTGTTACCTTTAAATACCTAGGATTCTGGCTTGACAACAAGCTTAATTTCATATGCCACCCGAATGAACTATCAAAAAAATTAAGACAACGCTTAGGTATATTCTACCGCATTAAACATCTACTTACCATCGAAGCCAGAAAGAGACTGGTGCAATCTATGTTCCTGCCTCTACTGCATTATGCAGACTTTCTCTACATTAACTGCCCTTCTTCATTGCTCCGTAAACTTGACACTCTTTATCACGGGGTCTTGAGGTTCATTCTTAATCTGCCTTTTCGCACCCATCACTACCTGCTGTACCAAGAGTTGGGATGGACCTCGCTCACTACAAGGAGGAAAAGAAATGCCTTCCTTTGGATATATAGGGCCTTGTCTGACAAGCTTCCAGCATACATCTTGATCTTATTTGAGCATGTCAAGGGGTTGTATGGGTTGAGACGGTTCTCCTTAATCTGCTTTCAAATACCTAGAGTAAGATTATCCCATTGCTTGGCTGCAATCAGCTTCTCCATTCCATCCATTTAGAATACTATGCAAAGGTCACTAAAGCTCTCAACCCTTCCTGGTCCCCTCACATTCAAAGCACCGATTACAGAGTACCTCAAAGGAAACCTGTAATTGTTATAGATGACCAGTGTGTCCCTATTCGTTTGTTGAATCCCCCGACTCTCAGGTAACTCGCAGCTCCCACCTTCCCCATCAATAGAGCTCCAGCACTTTTAGCATTCTCTTCTCTCAAGTCCTTCACCCCACCTTCTATACCTCCACACTCTATACCCCTCCTTCACTCAAGTCCCATACCTGAATAACCAGCGGAATATAACCGCCCTAGCCTTAGATTTATTATGTTTGTTGTTTCGTGTGCAAAAACTAGCTCTCAAATATGTTAGCCTTAACTGTTAAGGCCTGTGTTAGCCCTGCATATGTTTATTGTTTGCTTTCTTGTCCTGTACCTTCCTGTAATACATTTGTCTATGTCCAGGACCACCTTGAAAATGAGCTTGATCAATGGTGTTATGCCTGGCTAAATAAAGTTTGATTGACTGATTGACTGAATATGCAGGGGTAGTGCTGCAAACAGTGACAGCAACATGCTGAGATGTGACAAGTAAGCAGAATGAGAGTGATCATCAGGTGACATGCTGTCACTATTGCAGCACTACCTTGGAAGTGTGAAACTCGGGGCAGTGCAATTTAGTGACCATAACCACGATGACTGGTGGCTCCCAGACCTGTAACTGAACAAATGTTCATTTCAGTGGGTGGCCCTTCCCCTAGCAGTGTCTACTCCCTCCTCCCCACCCCCGAGACAGACACAAGAACAGCAAGAGCTGCTTCCAGTGCGGCATATATGTGCAGGTCCAATCTGTTCCAGTCAGAGATGGTGTCAATCCCCCTTAAAACAAAGAAGTGGACTACAGTGTGCGTCCAAGCTCGGTTGTCATCCATTTTTTGCCTCTCACTCTTCTGGATCTTGCTGTCGGTCTGACTCTTTGTCTGTCTTTCTGAAGCCCAGTGGAAGCAGACAGCACATACAGAGAGGCAGGGAAAGTGGCAGTGAGAATGCTATGACCAGGACAGAGAGCAGTGCTGCAGAGTTTCCCTTTCACCATGTGGGGGCGGAGGTCAGGCAGAGAGAGAGAGAGAGAGATACAGACCAGGAGAGACACAGTGTAAAACAAACTTGGTGCATCTATTCCACCACTGCACAAGAGGAGCACCCAGACAGAGTCAGAGACAAATATGTAGGCCAATATCTGCCCCTTCACATTGACTAGCACAGTGTAGGGTGGGCACTGGATGGGCACCCCTGGGCAGTTGCTTCCCCCTAAACATCCAGCTCACATCAGCACTTATGGAACAATCTGCAGTAGTCACAGACCAATGTAGGTTACTCATCTTCCTCTTCACACCCATCCTACTCCACACAGGTTGGCACAGTGACAAGGTGACCTCTAGGTGGGCAGCCCAAGGTAAATAGTGGACTGTGGCCCGGCAGAAGTTGGTGATTGGTGCCCCCTCCACAACCATCCCACCACTGCACATTGGCTGCCCCAGCCAGAGACAGAACTGTGAGTTACACATTTGCCACACCACACCTATTTCTATCTAGCCTGGTGGGCTCCAGGTGGGTGGAAATGGGGCTGCAGTCTGGATCCACTGGGTGGCCTGAGGCCACTGGCTCCCAACACGTCATTCTGCATCTCTGCACATGTGAAGCACTTTCTCCTTCCATTACAGCTCCTGCATGTGAGGAGCACTCTGCTGGAGCCAATGACAGATGTGGTTCACACATCTGCCCATCTTCACCCATCTGAGTTCCATGAAAGCTGGAACTGGCATTGGGTGGGCTCCAGGCAGGTGGCTCTGGGAGAATGATGCCCCATCCCCCCATCCCACCTCCACACAAGGCTAGCACCTTGCAGCAGCCATGGATAGAGATGCAAGTTGCACATCTGCCCCTTCATATCCATCCCTGCTCCACCAGGGCTAGCATGAAGGTTGAAGTGGGATTTGGGTAACTGGCACTACCTCAACCTATGCCACACCTCTACACTTACAGAACACTCTGCTTCAGCCAGGGGCTCTCCCACCTAACGTGCTCTACCCATGGAGAGCACTATGAAGGACTGAGATATAAAATGGGGATCCTGTATCTGCCCCTCCACAACTGTTCCCAGTCTGCTGGGTTAGCAGCAGGGGCAGGATACAGTGGGTGCTCCTGCATGACTGGTGCCCCCTCTTGCACCCCCATCTATCAACCCAATACTTTATAGCAGCCAGAGAAGAGATGTGGGTTGCACATCTGCACCATCATAAACTTTCCCCATTTCAAACAGTTTCACACACAGGCTGGAGTGGCATTTAGGATGGTGGCCCTTAAGTGACTGTTCCCTCCCTCCCTCCATCCCACTTCCACACATGAGGAGTGCTCCTCCCCCTCCATTACACATTTGCACATAGATAGCACTCCTCCACCTACATACCTTCTTTGCATATCGGGAGCAATTCTCCTTCTACAGCCCTCTTCCACATGGTGGACATAGTGTCTTATGTAATCATATTTGGTCTCAATTCTTGTTGAATTCAACATTGTACATATTCTGCTGGGGGTGGCCTCCTTGGAGTTCCCAGGGTTAGGCTGCAGCATTCCAGGGACAGGGCATTCTCAGAGGCCACACCTACCCTGTGGAATTCCTTTCCTGTCTATTTAAAGGAGGCTTCCTCGGTAGAATCCTGTAAGAAGGGCCTACAAACTTACCAGTTTCAGCAAGCTTTCATTGATTAATTGTTTGATGTTAGTGGGATAGACAGATGCATTTAAAATCTACTCCTAGTTGAATTTTACATACAGTTCTGGCACATGATTTTATATTGTTGGTTTGCTGTTTGTATTGTACAGCAACCAGAGTCCCAGGAAATGGGTGCTTTTATAAATACAATATCTATCTATCCATCTATCTATCTATCTATCTATCTTTCTATCTATCTTATCTATCTATTGTGTATAATAATGTAAAGAAAATTGCTTTATTTTAATTTATATTATGTGTCTTTACTTTTGTATCTCACACCATGTATTGTCTTTATCATTGCAAATGAGCTTGCTTAACGGATGTTATCCCTTCACAATAAACTTGAACATGGAGAGCGCTCTTTCCTCCACTCCATTTCCACACATAGGTATCATTGCTCCACCTCCACCATACCGCCATACATTGTGAGCACTGATCCCCTGACCCCCCAGTGATACTCCCACTAAATTTCATCTCCCCCACATGAAGAGCTTGTCTCCAACTGCATCGCACCTTCTGCACATAAGGAACAGTCCTCCCCCTTCATTCAACATCCACACATGGGGAGCTTTCCTTCCACTTCATATCAGCTCTGTACATGAGAAGCACTCCAACCCTTCATCTCACTGCCCCTACATGGGAAGCATTGTTCCCCATCCATCCTACTCCTACACATGGGGACACCTCTACATATTTGTATCACTCCTCCTCTACCACCATCCCACCTCTGCATATGGAGAATACTCCTAACCCCATTCCACCTTTGCATATGGGAGCACTCTGCAACAGCCAGAGACAAAGATGTCAGTCAGGCATTTGTCTTTCCACACTTATTCCCTCTCCACACGATAAGCTCCAAGTTGGGCAGAACATCAGAGGGGTTGAGATGTAATGAGTGGGTTGCCCTGGGAGGTGGTGCCAATACCCCATATCACCTCTCTGAATGAGAACGCCCTTCCTTGAATCAATCTTTATTCTTTTCTCCACTCACCACTTTTCTGCTGATTATTATGTTCTTGGCTTGCCTTAACAGTCACTCCCCTCCCAAGACAGGACTACAGGCCACTAGGCCAGGTCAGATTTTTCCTCGACCTCTCCTGTCTTTTCTTCAAATCACACCACCAGTCCAGCCAGGGTCCAGCACAGTCAAGAAGATGTGCTGTGTGTTACTTTCAGCTCTTCCCCGGTCAGGACTGTTCTTTATGTGGTAGACCATACTTCAAGTTCTCCCACAGTTCGACTGAGGCTAGACAAGAATAGCACACAGTCCTACTCCACCACCGCGACAGTCAATGGGACACCACAACTTGCTCGTGCTGTACAGATGATGCAGTACAGCAGCATGCTCACTAGCCTGTCTCGCCAGGCGTCTCCCGCTCTCCCTGTTGATGATGTCTCCGTCTCCCCTAGCCATCAACAGTCCTGTGCATGCACATTGTGTTGTAGCGATCTCCAGCCACTATGGAGACTGCTGAGACACTGAGTATTTTAGCAGCTGAGCCTGAGACAACCCAAAAATAAGACACAGGAATTTGAAAATTTCTGAGGTAATTTCAGGGAGTGGGGGAGTGGGTGGTGTTGAACACCCTTAGCATTCCTCTGCCTACGCCCATGCAATCCACAACAGTTCAGATACAAGCAATCCTTACACTTAAAGGCACTCCTCCCAGCCCAGCTAGCCCCCTGCCTGCCCCAGCACACAAATGAACACCAACTGCTACCCCTCCCACTTCCTTAGCAAGCAGTGAGGATCCCTCTCTCTCAAGCAATCAGTCCTGTACAAGTAGCAGGGTTGAGGGTCCTGGGCTGCAGTCGGAACTGTTGCTGTAATGAAGCTTAAGCCTGCCAGAATACAACAGGACAGCTAAACTGAGTCCCCTTAATCCCTACAGATGGAGTTTTAATGACCTCCCAATCCTGGAGTCATCAATTTGTCTTCTCTAAACATTTCTTTGCTCAGTTCATCAATGGTCCAATAAGATTTAGAAAAAAATTACTTTAGAACAAAAATTGTATAAAGGTTGGGTTTGATTTTGTGCAAATATTAACTTCTCTCCCAGTTGAAAATGCATAGGAGATTAGTTGTACATACCATTGTATTTCTCCACACTTTTACTTTGGAAATTTGTAAAATAATATGAAAAAATAATGCTCAACTGTCCAATAAGATTTAGAATAAAATAACTTTAGAACAAAACTGTATAAACTTTGGGTTTGATTTTGTACAAATATTAATTTCTCTCTCAGTTGAAAATGCATAGGAAATTAGTTGTACAGACTTTTCTATTTCTCCAAACTTTTGCTTTGGAAATTTGTAAAAATATGAAAAAATAACACTTGACCTTTTCCACAGGTCTTCACCCCCAAAAAAAGGGAATGGCTTAAAACTTATTTAGGAGTCATTCAAGAGTTATCCCAAGGTCAAGATTTAGTAAACTATACATTTAATGTATTTTAATAGTAGAAGTTGCCTTAGAGGACATAATGAAAGAAAAAAAATAAATGGTGCAGTATAGATGCCTAAAAGATATCAAACCATTTGCTTATAAAGGTTTCACAGACATCCAAGTCTTCTTTATGTACGTGTGAGCATTGTTTCCTTCTGTGTCTTCCTTCTTTCCCCTATCTGGTCAGTGTCAACTTCACATATAGATATTGCTGGCTAATAATTACTAAAATTAATATGCTGCTTTTTTCCTGAAAAGATTTAGCATGATCCCATCCTGAAAAGATCTATTGTACCCCCAATAAGCAGATCATTTTGTTTCAAGCTGTTTTTTTCTTCATATTAAGAACTAAAGAATTCAATTGAAGTGCTCTACATTGCTAGAATAACTTCAGGATCTGCTGTTAAATTAGGCATGACAATATAAATCATATGTTCTGGTCTCCGTGTAGTGGTTTCAGAAATCAGGCTGTCAGAAATGCAATAGGAGTAATGCTAAATAAACATAAATATCTCTAAAAGTATAGGAGTTATTCATAATCCATCTTATGAAAGTTGTTCAGGACACAAATGCCTTTCAAATGAGCCTATTCATTGAGCTGCACTAATTATGTTTTTTAAACTATGGCCATCTGATTACCTAAACTTTCATTTTTCTTCACAATTTTCACCTTTTGGATGGTTAAATTTAAAAACATCTAATGAATTCAGATTAGTGACTACCCTCATTTGAAAGGCCATTTTGTCTTGAACAACTTTCATGTTGGTTGTATATTGGTAACGTGTATACTTTCTGAGATATTTACATTTGTATGGCATGACCCCTACTGTGTTCACTCAGAGAGAAAAAAATGAGGTGTTTGGAAGACCATATTTTACAAAATATAAAGAATTCAGATTGGTGATTATCCTCATGTGAAAGGTCTTTTTGCCCTGGACAACTTTCACCCTGGCTGTTTTTGCACACTTTAAATAGTTTTAAACATATTTAGATTTGTTTGGAAGGTATGCACATTTGATCTCAGAGAAAAGCAGCTTTGAGTTCTGTGTCCATCATTCTAAACAGAAAGAAGGGGATACTTTCTAACTGCCATAGGGATTTGCAGTGTTATGAAAGGATACACTGAAAACTAATAAAAATGTGATCCATGGAAACCCCTTTTCAACTTAAAGCGATATGGCCACAGCCATAAAAATGACAGTAAGTAAAAAAGTGTAATAAAAAAGGCATACACATATATAGAAACCCCACATCTTAAAAAAGGGTTGGATTTATATTACTGTACTTGTAAATATATTTCTGTCTAATAGTTTAATGTTCTATACTTATTTCAATTTGTGCAAGTCAGGTGTATAATTCATTAATAACATTTATCAGGATGTCCAGTGCCCAAAGATAGTCAACAATTAGTAACTGCTTGAAGAGTGAGTATATAAACTGAAAGCCTTAGTTAACATGGAATAAGTTGTGTAAAACAGGTAATAAATCCCCATCCACGAGTGATTTGGACCTTCATACTATCTAATCCATTTAGGGAAAATTGACCATATATTTGCTCTTAAAAGGCTATATTAATATGGACTCACTGTTTGTATGATTGATAAATATCCTGTTTGTGAAGAATATGGCATTTTCACTATTTAGCAACTTCACAGTTTTCCAAATTTTCTTTACCAAAATCAGGTATACTTATTTAAGATAACCCATCATGTCACCTCAGACAGTTTCCACCTCAGTATTAATTAAGCCCTTTAACAATTCACTTTTATCAAAGGCAGCATCTCCCATATACAAACTCATGAGCTTCTTTCTTAAGTCCACATATTTTGGACAGTGAAAAAACATTTTCTAGTCCCTGGGTCAGTAATTCTGCAGTCACAATTTAAATCTAAGTTGAGATTCTTGATTTGAATACAAGCTGTCAACATTTTTGAAAGATATAAGCTCCTTCCCAAACCTAGTCACTATTCTCTTTTTGCTGCTGTCTTTCAGGAGCTGCAAATATGGTTTGATCATATGATCTTTAAATTATCCACAAGTCATAGACACATTTTAAGTTATTTTATTCTTTGTAAATCCTATTCACTCCCCCTCCCAGTCCTAATTTTTTCTTTTATTAGGGGTCTGTATCCACCCCCATCCTATCTTTCTTTTATTAGAGGTAGAAACATAGAATAGGGGTGTGTGAAAAAAAAGTTCACCGGCGGAACTAAAGCAAAAGTTAGACTTTCGCTTCCAGGGAAGTTCGAAAATCCATTTCCGAACTTCTATGGAAATTCCACCTCCCCTATTAAGTCTGTTAATCAAATTATTCCAAATCCCTGGTGGCTAATGGTCCCTCCCCCCACCCACCTCACAGGCACATGTTAAATCCTTGGTAGCTAGTGGTTCCTGCTCCCCACCAGTTCACCCGCCATTTGCCCAACTTAAAAAAAAAGAAAATCCTTATAAATAGCACCCCTGCCCGACAACGTCCACACAGCCCAAATGCCCTTATGCCCTAGTGGCTAGTGCTCCCTCCCCTCTACCCCTTCACCCCAAGTGTATAGTGAATTGATAGTACCTCCCACGTCTGTCTGTAGTCATTAAAAAAAATTCCCTGGTGGTCTAGTGGCTTCCCTAATAGCCTTCTCCTCCCAATCCCCAGTCACACATATTTCCCTGAATCCCTGGTGTTCTAGTGCCCCCCACCCCCACCTCAGCAGGAGTCCAACCACCCTGCTCCCACCCCCATAGTATTGGAAACACAATGTTCTCTCTCGCTCTCTCACTACAGAAATAGTATCCAAATCTGGGTGGGGTGGTGGGGGTCGCTACATACTTCATGGTGGGGTGCTGAGCTCAGTACACATTTATTCATGAAACTGCTTGCAGATATGCTAATGAGATCATGAATATTAATATGAAATGCAATTACATTATCTTATACCTGGCGGAAGGACTATTTCATCAGAAATTCTCATAACAATGACATTTGTTATGGGAATAAAATTATTTTCTCTAACAGTAAACACTAAAAAACCAAAAGTTTCCCATTCTATAAGTGCAATAAGAATAAGAATAAGTGTGCATGGAACTGATTTTACTGCCCCTCCAGTCCTTTGGCCTCGTGCCTCATTACACCCTTGGGTGTGCAGAAAAATCTGTTCCATCCACATCCCATCGTGTCTTATTGCTTACTTAGGTAATAGAGGGGAACAGTCTTCCATAAACCAAGATCTTACTTTTACTTCTGTTTATTTCTAATTTGTTGCTATTGCAGTAATCTTCCAAAATTTTCAATTTTCCTACTTAGGCCAATTGATGATAATGAAAGGACCACAGGTTGTCTGCTTACACTAATGTTAGTATATTCTTGCCCAATACATTAAGCCTGAATACATTGGGCAAGAATATACTAGCATTAGTGTAAGCAGGGAAGATCATTATGTGCATCCAGATTTTGTGGCAAGTCATAAACAAATTAAACAAAATAGGGGCCAACAGACACCCATGTTTTAACCCTAGGGTTGTTTTAAAAGGGTCTGACCCTCTGCCTTCAAGATCATAACAAGCACTGGACCAAGTTTCTGAATATAAATTCCTGATGATCTTTAACAATGTTTTATTAATCTGCAGGTCCATTAGTTTTCCCCATATAAGATTCCTTACTATGCCATCAAAAGTCGCTTTAAAATCTATGAATGCCATATACAGTAGCTATTCAATTTCTAGCAAAGATAGTACTTATACAGTTGAGAACCCTTTTCAAAATCCTGCTCAGAATGGATTTAAAGAGCAACTCTCTATTACAATAAACAGCTTAAAAACACTAGATTTTCACTAATTATGTTTTAGCTTTATTGTCTTTTTAGTTCTTTGTTATTCCTTTTAATTTTCCCCTGATGTTGGTCTGTTACCTATTGTAGATAATGCAGCAGTTATTTAACTAAGTCTTTCAAAATGTATCTGACTCAGCCCTGCTAACCACACATATAGAATAGTGGATGGGTGATCATCCACAACCAGGCTGTGTTTCCATCGAGGTTGTTGATGACATCATAGAGACCTCGAAAGCGAAGCTCGAGAGGTCTCCATGATGTCTTCAACAACCGAGATGAAAACACAGCTATAGTTGTGGATGGTTAACCATCCACTATTTTATATAGTATATGGTTCCTTGCTTGTTTTTTTTTTCCTTTTTTTACCTTAGTTATGTCTTGCTGCTCCCGCTCCAGCTCTCTCCCATTTGTCTCGCTCGGACTTAGTTCGGCTTCACCCCATCCAGCCAGCTCGTCGCCCATTTAGTTTAAAAAAAAAAACTAAAATACAAAATGACTGCGATTCACTTTTGTGACACGGAGCCTTGTGAGGCTCTCCCTGTCAAAATGAGGAGGATCCTCCGACCAGTGCTCGCTAAGTCACGCCGCCATGTTGTACAGTTTTTTCTGTCCTCACAGCATTGTTCAATGAGCCAATCAGGTGGCAGGGCAAGGCATAAAAGTTGTTGTACTATCGATGTGACATCAGAGAGATAGTACAACAACTTTTTTGACCTTTGAACTGTCCTACAACAAGATTTTGAAAGCCACAGCTTTCTAGTCACAATAAGCCCTTACCATATACTATAATTTGTGTTTGTGGCATCACAGTCTGTTGCCATGGTGAGCACTATGATGTCATGAACCAAAGCACTGCCCTAGCTCCTCCTCCTACCACTTATGCCTATTGGTGCATTTCATCCCCTGCCCCTGGGGTACCACTCTGTAGTTCCTCCTACTCACATATCCTATTGATGCAAGTCCAGGCAATGTTATTAGTTATCAAGACACTGCCCCAGGGGCAATGCCAATAACCAACCATCGTGGCACTGCCCCATGGGCAGACAACTGGAACCAACTAACCAAGCACTGCCACAGGGGCAGCCCACAGGAACCAACTATCCAGGCACTGCCCCAGGGGCAGCCCACAGGAACAAACCATCCAGGCACTACCCCAGGGGCAGCCCAAGGAACCAACTACCCAGGCATTGCCCCAGGATCAGCCAACAGGAAATTACATACCTACCGTAATTCTGATCTTTCTGTGTATCTTCACCATTCATCACCTTTGGGTACTTGGCCAGCGGTCATGACCACGCAGGAGTTTTTTTGTTTTTTTTGGATAGGTGGAGTCGATGCACCATCGGTGCCACCCTTGAGGCTGATGCACTGTGTGGTGCTCGCGGGGTTGGCCATTAGGTGTTGTCAACTCTGCCCTCCCGCCAGTTCTGAATGGCCGAGAGGATAGAAAAAGGGTTGGGAGGGTGGGACAAGGAAGTCCAAGGGACAGACAAAGGAAAAGATATAAAACTAAGAGCAGAAATAAACAACTGAGAGGACAGAAGAAGTTCAAAGACTAAGGGGGACTGAGTAGGGGCCCCAATCTCTGGAAGTAGAAAGGATGAGGGAGAGAGGGTTAAGGTTTTTAGAACTAAGGAAAACACTGAGGGGGAAGACAAGAGAAACATACCCTGTAACCTTGATCTGTTTCCAGTTTATATAGGAACTGCAAAGGAGTAGCTAAGAGGCTAACTGCCAGAACTGCAGGCACAGAATTACTGGCAAAAACTCCTGCTAGCAATATCAGCTATTCCGGAAGATAAGACAGGAAAACAGGGAAATCTCCCCCTCAAAGGAGATTTTGGTGCAAGAAACCTAGTTTCTTAAATTAATTGAGGTTATGTCCACAGGACAAGGAAATCAAAGGAAATCAAGGATTGATGGGGAGAAGGGGAGAAGGAAAGAAAAGGGGGTAACTACCAACCTCCACCCCATGGGGTGGAGCCGAAGCACTGAAGAAGGAGTACCCCAATCCTGAACACTCTACCCCTAAAGAAAACTATCCCCCTATGTGCCCCAGTTTACCCCACTCCTGACTAACAGAAAGGAGGGGGACAAGAGACGGGGCACAGAGAGGGAAGGGGACCCAGAGACTGAGGCCCCAGGGGGATGGAGGGTGGGATTGTGATGAATGGTGAAGATACACAGAAAGATCAGAATTACAGTAGGTATGTAATTTCCATATCTTATCTGTGTCAATCTTCACCATTCATCACCTTTGGGTGAGTGCCGAGCCCCACCACAGGGGGTTAATAACCCTAAGGGGCTGAGTCCCTTAGCTCTCAGTGGGTGATACACTAAGAGGGAGAACCTTCATGGGTCTGGAGAGGCCTGAGAGTGGGGAGAGTGAGAAGGGGACACCCCCAGAGAGGGTAGGAAGTTGCCCTGCAGACACTGCCTCAATCTATAGGAGAAGAGATAGGTTCTCTAGTTGGTGGAGTTAATCACCCTACACCAGGCCAAGGGTGACAACCGGGAAAGACGCAACGATGCCATCTGCCTAGTGCAAATTGCTGTCCCTACGACCCTGGTAGTACCTCATTGGCATCATATGATGCCCTTGCTTGGTGCCTTGCTAGCTCCAGGCCACACACAGAGAGTGCAATGGCTTGTCTGGTTTGCTCCGTGTCAGGCATGGAGGCTAGGAGCTGACCCAGCCTAGACCACAATAACCTGTCATAGGTTGCATAGTGGGTCTGATGTACTGAAGTAGAGAGCAGCAACCATGCTGAGTAGAACGTCCTCCTCCCCCAGAAATCAAAATCCGAGGAGTCTTGATCTGGGGGCCAGTCATAGTGAGAGGTGTGAAGCCCATCAGGAGTGTCCAGTTGCATCAATCCTTACTGAGGATGAGGCATGGAACCTGCAGTCACGGGGGGGGGGGGGCACAATACTGCTGGCAGAGATCTCTAGGAGTAGGAACTCCGGAAAAGGGTCTCTGCCAGAAATGCAATGATGCCTCCCGAAAGGGAGCAGGCCAGAGAGGCACCACGAGGGTGTCCTCACTGAAATCACCCACAAAGGTGTGCACCGAGTGCTCTGGATTGTGTTGAGTGGGAGGGGTGATGTGCAGGCACCCTAACAGCTTCACGAGGAATCGCCGATACTCAGCGAGATCAGCAGCTGGAAAGATGTGGACAGATGTCTCCTCTCCCCCAGAAGAAAGGGATGAAGAGTCAGAGGACCTCGAAGCTTTCAGAAGCTGGCTGCTCAGGGAGAGGCTGAGAAACCTTTCTGTCCATAGCCCTAACGTAAGAGGGACACTGAGCAGCCTGAGCTCTGATCTGCTCCCAGGAGAGAGGCCCGCTAGGACCAAGAATGCCTGGGAGCACAGGAGAATGTGGCAGAGGGATTTAGGCAGAGCCAACAATGGGAAAACAGCTGACCTTCACCTGGGCTAGTGTGCACCAGGAGCCCTAGGGAAAGAAGGAGCTCTGGAAAATTCCACAGCCAACAGCTGATCAGCCAAACTGAAACTGCCTAGGCTGCACCCTTAAGAATCCCCCCCTGTGAGGTGACCGGGGCCGTGTAGGTCTAGAAGGACGGTCCCCTACCTCTAAAGAATGGGACCCTCAAGGAAACTGAAAGGAAGGGTGAGAGCCACACGGACGTTTCTCCCAGAGCCTGGTGCTCCTGAAAAGGCCACCACAGACACAATGCCCTTGACCCTCGGAATTTGAGACTGCCCTTCTCCTTGAGAGAGCCAGCCTAGGCAGTTGGCAGCCCTGGTTAGCCCCTGAAGGGGCTATTCAGGGAGTAGCACCCTTCCCTCCCATGGGTGCTCTGATCGGCCCCAAAGTTGGGTGACCCAGGCACATCACCTGAGGGGGTACCACCACTGAGGGGTCAGAGAACCCTCTGAGGCCAGGTTGCAGGGCAATGATGGCCTGCACCACTGCCTGCTGGTCAGAACCCCTGACCCTGGCAGTCACTGTCCACTCCTCTGAGGGGGGCTGACTCTGGCCTGTCGAGGACACTACCAGGGTGTCCATGCCAGCAGCCAACTCCAAGAAGCCAGACTGCATGTCTGACTCAGAGTCTGACTCCTCCTCTGAAGAGGTGGAGATCGAAGTCCTGTGCCAAACAGTGCATGGTTGCCTGCTGCCATCCCTACTGAACAGGGCACCAGAACCAGAGACTGTACCAGAGTCGACGCCGGTGCCCCACTCCACACTGCGAATGGTGCCAGAAGAGGACATGGCTCCAACAAGGGCAGCAGCCTTGAAGCCAGAGCCCATCATGGCACCGTCCCAATCCATGGCATTGCAAGCGGCATTGAGACCAGCAATGGCACAGACGATGGTTCCGACCGTGCTCCCAGCTCATGAACGGCGCTGAGGCTGGGGACCAGCACGGCACCGACCCACCCCACGGTGCCGCAAGCAGCACTGAGGACAGGGACAGCACTGATGATGGCCCTGACAGTGCTCTCGGCACCAAGCTTCTTAGTCCCATGGTGCCAAGTCCCTGCTCGGAGCCATGAACAGCTCCAGAACTGGAGATGGTGCCATGCTCAACCACGGCACCATGAACGGCACCGGGGTGAGAAACAGTCAGGAACAGCACTGTAGAGCCTCCCATGGCACTGACAGCACCATCAATGCCATGAATGGTGCTGACAGCAGCAACAGTGCCAAGCGACAGACCAGCACTAATGATGGTGCCATCAGGGCCCACGGCACCATGAACAGTGCCAAGGCCCAAGACGGCGCTGACAGATGGCGTTGAGGACAGTGCCAACCCAGGCCTTCCAAGATGTGGGTACGACATTGGGGGAGCCTTTGCCCCTGAAGGGGCATTTGCCAAGGCGGTGCCTCCCGCCTGTCACCCGGGGAGACAGACTGGGCCTCCTGCATCGCAGAAGGGGCCTCTGCCACAGCTAGGCTACAAGAGACAGAGGCCCCTCCTCCTCCTCAGTTGGTATAGAACCGGGTGGGAACCTAGAGGAAAGGCCGAGAGAACATGGCTTGGCCCGATGAGTGTGCGCCCGACCCCCAAAAGCTGGCGGAGCTCACCCCACTTTCCACACGCATTGCTCAATGACCCGGCAGTCCATGGAGAAACAGGCATTGCATGAATCCATCTTGTGAACGGGCCAAGACACATGAGGCAATGGTTGTGCTGGTCAGTGATGGAGTACTTACGACTGCAAGGGCACTGTCGCATGGGGGACTGTCCCGTCTTGGAAGTCTTCTTGCCCTCTGACCTAGACATGACCTACGAGAAAAAAACACCAAACTAGACTCGACATCGCAAAATAAAATAAAATAATGGAACAGTCTTACCAAGCAACGTTGAGTAGGCTAACAGAATCGGCAGGAGGCAGGGGGCCGACGGACTTCGGCATGAAGTCGACATGGAGTCGAGAAAGGTGATAAATTTGAATTCAAACTGCGTAGATGAGGTAGGCCTCAAAATATTTTTCTGAAAAGCATCCCACGAGGTGACCTCAACAGCGGAAGACAAAGAACTGGTGGGGGAGTGGCGTCGACAGCACCTAACGGCCAACCCAAGAGCGCCACGCAGTGTGTCAGCTTTGAGGGTGGTGCCAATGGTGCGTCAACCCTGCCCATCCAAAAAAAAAAAACAGCTCCTGCGGGGTCATGACTGCCGGTCAAGTACCCAAAGGTGATGAATGGTGAAGATTGACACAGATAAGATCAACTACTCAAGCACTGCCCCAGGGGCAACCAACAGGAACCAACTACTCAAGCACTGCCCCAGGGTCAGCCCATGGGAACAAACCATCCAGGCACTGCTACAGGAATGGCCCCAGGAACCAACTACACGGCACTGCCTCAGGGGTAGCTCCAGTAACCAGCCATCACATGGAAATCAACTACCGAGGCACTGCCACAGGAGCAGTCAACTGGAAGAACTACCCAAGTACTGCCTCAGGGGCAGCCAACAGGATCAATTACCCTAGCAGTGTCCCAGGAGCAGCCACAGGAACCAACTACACAGGCACTGCCCCAGGGGCAGAAAACAGGAACAAGTACAGGGTGAGGAGGTGTATCCGAATTAAAGTCAGAAAAATCGACTATGGGGATGTGGTATACAGGCGATGGGCACCCAGAAAGGAACTGGACAGGCTGGACATGGCTCTGAATAGGTTTGCCGGCTTCATCCTGGACGTCATCCAGTTGACACACCATTGTTTACTATACAAAACTTTGGGTTGGATAAATCTTGTAGAATGATGACAACTGCATATTTTACATTTTAAACACCAGAACTTGCTGCAAAAGACACCACCCTACTTAAACATGTTTCAAGTTCGTACAGTGCGTGGTGACCTGAGAGCATCACAAAATCTGGAGCTCAGAACACCAGTGTTGAGAACAGTAAAAGGGAACGTGTTACTCTACCATTATTAATCTTGAGTCTAGAGCATGAAACAGTCTACCAGCTCAATTAAAATCTAAGGGAGTGGTACCCTGGAACAAGATAAAAGAATGGATGCTAAATGAATTTTCACACCCTAAAGGTTGTTATCAACTTTGTGTTATGTATCATAACACACTATGTATTTAAAATATGTAAAACTGCATTTTTAAATGTTTTTATTAAATGTTTTGATTATTTATATACTGTATGAATGCAAGACCCACTGTAAATGAGTTCACTCAATTGGGCTATTCTTTTCTTGGAAAAATTAAAGAGTAAACTTTACAAACAAACAACTACCCAAGCACTGCCCCTGGGGCATCCAACAGGAATAAACCATCATGGCACTGACCCAGGGGCAGCCAGAAGTAACAATCTACACACCAGGGGCAGTGCCACTAAGCCAAAATCAAGGCACGACTGGCCTGCCAGTGCAGTGGAAGAGCTACCGCTTGCAACGTCAGTGACCTAGGTTCAGTAGCGAGCCTGGATTGCTGGAGGGCCGGCCACAGGGAGAAGGATCAAGCACCCAGAGGGCTGCTGTCCTTCTGGATGTCAGTGTGGCTCAGTTGGTAGCACATCCGCCTCTGGACCAGAAGGTCGTGGGTTCTCGTCCCACACTGGGATTGGACTAGCACCTAAAAATCGCTGGCATCTGAGTGCAGTATTGGGGGGTGCTGTACTGCTGGGGTGTGCCGTCCTTCAGATGAGACATTAAACCGAGGTCCCTTCTGTCCATCCTGGTGTTGTCCTGGTGGGTGTCCAGGTGGAAGTAAAAGAACCCAGGGCACTCTTCGCAAAGAGTAGGGAACATTCTCGGTGTCCTGGCCAACATTACCCTTCCCATAAAACTGGTTCATGCAATTATCCAGGCTGTGTGTGGGTGATGATGTGCGATATGGCCGCCACCACACATTCAGTCACTTCACTACCAGTCTAGCATTGCTTGTAAAGCGCTTTGTATGTATGAAAAGTGCTATATAAATGCTGATTCTTCTTCTTCTTCTCCAGAGAGGGTGGGCTGCAGTCCTTGCTGCTATACCACTACCTGGGTGACCACAGGTGGATGTACAGTCAAGGACACAGTAACACAGGGAGGGGCAGACATCAGTCGTGTGCCTGGAGCCAAGGCACATGGCTGTGTGCCTTCATCTCATTGGCCTTCCTCGAATGCTAGCATCTGGGGAGGTGGAGCCACCAAAACAGGGAAAACCCCAACAGCTGTGCCTGTAGATGGGCCCCTGTGCCGGTGACTAGGGGGAGCCGAGGGGGTAGCTCCGGGTGTCTGCTCTGCTTGAGGTTTGGAGGGATAGGGGGAGAGTCTTTTCCGCCTTACCCGGAAGGGGAGTCATCCAGGATGTTTGAATGATACAGGATCATGGCACTTAAGGGAGCATCCTCTGGTCCTCCTGGTGCAGCCTGTGCAGTCACATTGGGGACCCCCAAGGAAGGGGCAGCCATGGTGATGGAAGAGTGTATAAAGAATAAGTAAAAAAATAAATAAATCAAGGCACTGCCTGAGGGGCAGTCCATGAGAACCAATTACCCAGGAGCAACCCATGGAAATAAACCATCCAGACACTTCCCAGGGGCAATGCCAGTGAAAAACTATCACAGCACTGCCCTGCCCCAGGGGCAGCACACTGGAACCAACTAGCCAGGCACTACCCCTGGGGCAGGTAGCAGGAACCAGCCATCATAGCACTGTCCCAGAGGCAGCCAAAAGGAACCAACTGAACAGGCACTGCCCCAGGGACAGCCCATGAGAACCAATTACCCAGGCACTGCCACAGGAGCAGTCCATGGGAATAAATCATCCAGCCACTGCCCCAGGAGCAGCGCCATTAACCAACCATCATGGCACTTCCCCAAGGGCAACACATGGGCACCAACTACCCAGGCACTGCCCAGGAGCAGCCAACAGGAACCAACCATCATGGAACTATCCCAAGGGCAGCCAAAAGGAACAAACTACACAGGCATTGCCCCAAGGGTAGCCCATGGGAACCAAGTACTCTGGCACTGCCCAAGGAGCTGCCCACTGGAATAAACCTATCCAATCACTGCCCTGGGGGAAGCCCAGGAACCAAATACCCAGGCACTACCCCGGGGCAGACAACAAGAACCAACCATCATGGCACTGCCCCGGGGCAGCAAAAAGGGACCAACTAGTCAAGCACTGCCTCGGGGCAACCCATGGGAACCAATTACACAGGCACTTCCTCAGGGGCAGCATCCCATGGGCTGCCCCGGTGGCAGTGTCTGTAGTTGGCTCCTTTTGGCTGCCCTTGGGATAGTTCCATGGTGGTTGGTTCCTATTGGCTGCCCCTAGGGCAGTGCCTGGACAGTTGGGACCCATGTGCTGCCCCTTGGGCAGTGTCATGATGGTTGGTTACTGGCACTACCCATGGGGCAGTGGATGGATAGTTTATTCCCGTTGGCTGCTCCTAGGACAGTGCCTGGGTAGTTGGTTCCTGTGGGCTGCCCCTGGGCAGTGCCTTGATGTTTGGTTAGTGGTGCTGCCCCTGGGGAAGTGTCTGTGAAGATGGTTCCTTTTGGCTGCCCTTGGGGCAGTGCCATGATGGCTGATTCCTTTTGGCCGTCCCTGGGGCATTACTTTGGTAGTTGTTCCTGTTGTCTTCCCCTTGGGCAGTGCCTGTGTAGTTGATTCTGGAGGGCTGCTCCTGGGGTACTGCTTGGGTAGTTGTTCCTGTTGACTGCCCTAGGGCAGTGATTGGGTAGTTCTTCCTGTTGTCCACCCCTGGGGCAGTGCCTGGGTAGTTGGTTCCTGGGGCTGCCCCTGTTACAGTGTCTGGATGGTTTGTTCCCATGGGCTGCCCTTGAGGCAGTGCTTGGGTAGTTCTTCTTGTTGGCTGCCCCGGGGAAGTGCCTGGGTAGTTGGTTCCTATGTGATGGTTGGTTACTGGTGTTGCTTCTGGGGTGGTTCCTGGGTAGTTGGTTCCTGGGGCTGTCCCTGGGGCAGTGCCTCTGTAGCTGTTTCCTTCTGGGTTGCCCCTGGAGCAGTGCCTTTGATTTTTGGTTAGTGGCGCCACTCCTGGGGCAGTGTCTGTGTAATTGGTTCCCATGGGCTGCCCCTGGGGCAGTGCCTGTGTAGTTGGTTCCTTTTGGTTGCCCCTGCAGTAGTGCCATGACAGTTGGTTCCTGTTGGCTGCCCCAAGGGCAGTACTTGGGTCGTTGTTCCTGTTGTCTGCCCCGAGGCAGTACTTGGGTAGTTGTTCAAATTGTCTGCCACTGGGGCAGTGCCTGTGTAGTTGATTCCTGTGGCTGCTCCTAGAGTACTGATTGGATAGTTGTTCCTGTTGGCTACCCCTGAGGCAGTGATTGGGTAGTTCTTCCTGTTGGCTACCCCTGGGATAGTGCCTGGGTAGTTATTTCCCATGTGATGGTGTAGTTGGTTCCTGTGGGCTGCCCTGGGGCAGTGCTTGGGTAGTTGGTTCCAGTTGTATGCCCGCGGGGCAGTGCCATGATGATTGGTTACTGGTGCAGCCCTTAGGGCAGTGTCTTAACAGCCAAAAGCATTTCATGGACTTGCACCAATAGGATTTGTGGGTAGAAGGAGCTACAGGGTGCTGCCCCAGGGGCAGGGGATAAAATACTCCAATAGGTGTAGGAGGAGCTGCAGGGTGCTGCCCTGGGGACAGCACCGCTCCGAGGTCTGAGTTCAGGGCAATAAACTTACTCGAGCATTGCTCTTTAAGATGCCTTTTTCCTCCACTAACCTACTAGTTTGCTAAGTATGATTTTAGTAAAGATTTTTGCAACACAATCACTCAAACTAATAGGCCTTTAATTACTGGGTTCAGCAGGAACATCATTTTTACAGCTGTGGGTGGAGCCGGCAGCCATTTTGGGATCACTCTTTTCCCTTAAAATGACCGATCATGATACCTCCACTGGACTTTTGGAAGTATCCTTCCAAAAGTCCAACAGAGCTTGTAACACTCTGCCACAATCGGCCACTATGGAGTAACAGTCGTACTAGTTCGGCTGTTAAGTCCATATTCCAGGACAAGAACTGCTCATGCACACCTCACATGCATGTGCAGTTCTGCTGGTACCACCATCTTGTGAATGGCAGAATAGCATTCACTACAATTACACATGCACGAATTCCGTGCATGTGCAGTTGCGTCGCTGCTGCCATCTTGCGGATGGCACTCCTTCTGCACCCTCCCACTGTTCCTGTCCTCCCCACTCCTCCATTCCCTCCCAGTACCAGCAGCTAATAAAACCCTTCTGCTCCCTCGCACTGCTGCTGTCCTCCCCGCTCCCTTAATTTCCCATCCCCGCACCATTGGGGTACCCAGTCCCCATGTTGGCATCATGTAAACCCCCCACAACTCATGTGGCACTCTGGGAACCCACCCCAGTGTGCCCAAATTTATTTTTTTAACCCCCCCACCAACATCGTGGGTGCCCAATCCCCATGTCGGCATCATGTCCCCAACAACTCATGTTGTACATTGGGAGTCCACCCCAGTGTGCTCAATTGTATGTTTCTTTTCCTGTAAATAAAGAAAACCGTCCCCCGACATCTTGGGTTTTTTACCTGTAAAAAAGAAAACCGTCCCTTGTTGTCACCCTAGTCCCCCTTCCCCATCCCCACCTTCCCACTGAGCACCCACCTCCCTGCACCCCCATTACCCAATATGTACCTCCGGAGGTTGGCGCTGTCATCTTCTCAGGCCAGGACACGTCTGCACTTTTCAAAGCCAAACCGCAAACTGAAGAATCAAAAGTAAGCGTGGTACAATGGCAGTCAATGGGGTTTTCAACTTATGTTGCTATATAAGACATTTTTAGGATTTTTGGCCCCAAATTTTCAACATGGGGTTCTTCGGACCCCACCTTGTGAGCACTGTCACTGTCATTTCGTTACTTCGTCCCAAAAGGTGATTTTATGGTCGCTGCACAGAATCACCTTTAGGGACCAATTAACAAAACAACAGTGCCACTGTTCATGAGGTGGGGTCCCAAAAAGCCCATGTTGAACATTTGGTGAAACAACTCCAAAAAATGGCCGAGTTGCACCATGTTGCAAATCTGGTGAAAAAAATCAAAACGATGACTGCATTACCACTGTGCGTTGTGCAGTTTCTACGCATGCTCCTAACTCCGCCAATTTTTCTTTATTAACAGTACAGCTGTCATTTTTCCACAAATTCCATACAAACAAGATGCTGCACTCAAAAGCTATGAGGGGGTCAGTTACATAGGGTGACAAACCCTTAACGTAAACACAGCTCCAAAATTATAAGCACTCTTTAGTGTAACAAGCCCCCTTGAAGGCATTTTTGCAGAGGCGCTAGGGCTTCCACAGTGGTTCTTTAATAAACCAACTATTTGGTTGAGGAAACTTTGCCTTGATTGATTTTTCTACTAAAGAGCGCTTACAATTTTGGAGCTGTGTCATTTTTCACAACCTGCCTGAAATTTGTTTTCGCACCTGTGGCACAGAATGGCGTGGTCACTCTGTGAAATCACCTTACAGGACAACTGAATGAAATGGCAGTGACACTCTTCATGAGGTGGGGTCCCAAAAAGGCCATGTTGAAAATTTGGTGAAACAACTCCAAAAAATGGGCGAGTTGCACCAGGTCATTCAAAATGTTCTACGCACATGTGTAACTTTGATCATTTGGCAGCTCACCACAACCGTATTGGCGCTGGCAAGAGTTTGTTAAATATAAGCACAAGCAGATTCCCTTTTCAATCAGCAGGATTTTGTTTTGCATAAGACATTTCTTGTATAGAATAGCTTTTATATAGTATAGTCAGAACATGGAACCACCAAAGGGTAACATCAGGAAGTGGACAGTCACTTGACCAATAATATTACATTTTACAAAATATTACAAAAATATAGAAAAAAACAGTAATTATATAATACTATAAAAGAAGCACAAGCATAAGATCACAGATAAATATATATACACAAGAATGCATATTCTCTATTAATGAGGCCAATGAAAATATACATTTTCTATTTATGAGGCCAACAGAAAGAACACCACCAATTTAAGGGACAGATTAGGGGCCATATTTTAAAAGCCCTGAGATGGACTCAAGGTGCTTGCGTTAAACATGTCTGACACAACTGGCACCTTGCATCCAAAGATGTGGCTGGGAGCTTTTCAGTAATGCAGCTTGAATCAAATGCAGGCTGCATGCACCAAAGGTGGCTTGCGACAGCTGTGTGTTACAAAATGGGTTGTGGCATGGCGCTAGGAGGCTTGCAGCAGATGCAGGCTGCATAGCCCTAATTTGGAATGCAGAAAACCCTCCCAGAGGGCAGAAATCTAAGTACCGATAGACCAGCCAAGGCTGATCTAAGTGTAGGTAGACATCCTCCATGGTGGAACACCATGCAGCAATTGTATCATCCCCTCCAAAGCCTCGTATGCCAACCATGTCAAATCAAGTCAATGCCCAGTGCATAACATTTCTCCCTCTCAGCCCTGATATGCCTGTCATTGTCATATATAATAATAGGAAGTCAATACCTAGTGCAAAAAGTCCCACCCTGCCCGATATGGCCATATATGAAATTGTTAATAGCGCTGAGTCCTGGTGGTCTAGTGGCCCCAACCACCCTACTCTTCCCCCATCTCAAACCCTGATCCGGCAACCAGCACAGCCTCCTCACACCACCATGGCCGGCTGCTGAATGAACTGTCAGAGCATGTACTTTATACAGTATGAGCTCACTGGATGACAGCTCAGAGCCAGCTGTCATCCAATGAGCGTGTACTGTATACAGCATGCACTCTGACAGTTCATTCGGCGGCTGGCCATGATGGTGTGATGTGGGCTGTGCCAGTCACTGTATCGGGGTTTAAGATGGGGGGGAGTGGGGTGGAGAGCACTACCTGCCAGGTGGGAGGCCACTACACCACCAGGACTAAGCGTTATCAACTATATCATACATGGCCATATCGGGCTCGGGGGGGGACTTCATGCACTGGGCATTGACTTCCTATTATTATATATTACATGATGTGCACATTGGGGCTGGGGGAGAGAAATGTTCTGTACTGAACACAGACTTGATTTGACATGGATGGCATAACGGGACTGGGGGGGCGCAAGGCACTATGTCTGAGAGTACATCTGCTGCCTGACCATCCCGTGGCTTGCGGCACACCTCGTGGATGCGCCACCTGTTTGGTGCAATGCCACTGATGCTACAAGCTGCAGAACCTAGGTGATGGGACCCTAGCAATACTGAATTGGGTGCAGGGGCCATGACACAGTGCCACTCAGCACAAGCTGCCATTGTTTCAGCTTGCAACCGAGCTTTGAAAATCTGGCCCTAGGAGTCATTGTTATGCCCCAGTTATTCATATGGTTTGAGGGAACAGATTGAAAAAAACTTATTGGAAGAGTAGAAAAGTGTTAGAATTTTTAGGATGTTCTAATGTTAAGATAATTGGCTTTAGACCTTATGGCACCCCAAGTAAAAATACTTGTGGTGCCTTCTTCACTGCTCTCAGTACCTCACTTCCACACTTCTACCCCAACACACATCAAAATGTGGTAGAAATTCTATGAATACCAGGCTGTCACCAAAAATCTTAGTTTTATTTTGACACTTTTTGCATTTCAAGCAGATCTTTGCTTATTCTTTGTACTTTAGAGTGCTTCTTCTGTTCTGGTGCCCTAAGCACCACTTGGTTCGCTTATGCCTAACACCGCCTTTGTGTGTTAAGATGGTTAATGGTTTACAGTTATAGCTGTATGGTACAGGAGTTCAGGGGTGCTGATAGAAATTTCCAGGCCCAGGACACACCTTTAGGATCAGGCCCCCCTCCCTCCCATCCGCAACAAGGGTCCAGAAAGACAGAGAGAGAGAGAGAATGAGATTGGTGACACAGAAGAAACATATCAGGCCCAGGCAAGAGGAGGGAGTACCAGAGAGAAGGAACTACTGAGAAACACAGGCTATCTTGGTCACTTTAGGTAACACAGAGACACTGCCACCATCCCAAACGATGCGCGTGTTTGTGTGTGCTGCCGTGCTGCCCGTCAGAATCTCCTCCGCTACCTTCCAGCCCTGAAGAGACTCCCCACCCACTGCCCCCCAACCTCAGGCTCCCAGTTCCCTCCTCTCCTCCGGCTCACAGTCAGAGACACAGCAGTGCACAGTCTCTCACCTCCAATAACCATGGGCTGCCTCCAGATTGGTTGGTCAGTTCCACCTGTCCAGTTGTTCCAACTCCTTGGGTCCCGGCCTCAGTCCTGGAATGGCAGCTGCTTGTTGTCCTACCATGGCAGTCCGCATGCCGGAGTGCCAGCGACTGAACAAAGAGTTCTACTGAGAGGTGAGAGACTCGGACCCAGTGATCATACATACCTCACTTGCTTTGTTTCTTACTGTGCTGTGCTCACTGGCTCACAGGACAGGTAACAGGCCAGCCATCCACCATCCATGCTTGTTTGCTCTCTGCATCATTCCATTCAAGAAAGTGTCACAGGAAGTTGGAAGAGGAAGAGAAAAGCCCACCCCTCAGAGCTCAACCTGTACTATGAGTGGCTGCTTCTCCTCTCATTGTTGACTCACGCTTGCCTCTGCTGCTTTCTATGCAGTATTTTCATGTTATAGCCAGACAATGACTTTGGACACGGACACAGTGTGGGGGGGGGGGGGCAGACAAATGACTAATCCAAATGCTGTCCAGTGCTGGTGGAGTGGAGCAGTGCCAGTGCTGAAATCAAATGACAACCAAAACTGTCAGTCTCAGACCCAGTCAGCATAGCAGTGTAGCATGGCCTGGGAGTTGGGACATTAAACTGCTATCTCTTGACGGGCCCTCCTGAGCCACCGGGCCCACGACACTTGTCCTGGCTTTCTCTCCCATCAACGCCTCTGCAAGTGTTGCCTGCTTACATCTTATGCACCCAACTAGGGTTTGATTTATTTTGCAGCAACCCTTGTATTTTTTAATTTTATTTATTTTAGCTTTTGTTGACCGGGTAAGTGCACTAGACAAATCCTGCCTATTTTCAGGCACGACTCGGGGGAAGGGGATACAGATGAATGCCAACTGTCCTTGAACCAGATTAAGCTGTTGGTGGTATTTTTAGTGAATGAGGGAAATTTGGCCAGGACACCGGGGAAATTCCCCTACTCTTTTCGATAAGTGCCATGGGATCTTTTAACATCCACCTGAACTACCACCAATCCAGGCAGATGGGACCTCGGTTTAACATCTCATCTGAAACACGGCACCTCAGAAATGCAGCACCCCTCTCATGCTGCATTACAGTGTCAGTACTGGGATATTAACCCAAGTGCCAGATGTGGGAACTGAACCCACAGCCCTCTGATCTCCCGGCCTCAGAGGCGAGTGTGCTACCTACTGAGCCACTGACACTGCTAAACAGACAGGCTGTCACAAAGATTTTACGAGTTGCCATGCGCTCTGAGATTTATAGCCTACATCTGCAACTGCCTGTGCTTCCACTGTTTGACAAGTTTGGATTAGTTGTGAATTCAACAGTCCCGGCTATGTACCCTGATATTTTCCCATAATATACAGGAAAGTCCAAATGACTGCAGCTGTTATCTCCCAGTATAGTGATGGCAATGACATTTGTAACATTTTGTAAAAGCATTTTTATTTTTTGTTTCTCACCAGGTTAAAAGCTCTGTGGGGTCAATGTAAGCTAGACAAAGACAAGCCTAAACTGGCTTTCATAATTAAGCTAATTTTTAAAACTGATTTAAAAAATGTTTTTGCATGCACCATGCATGGTTTTGTTATCTGCAGAATGCAAAACATCTGTAATTTTACTTTGCAAATTATTAAACTGTTAGTGAAAAACTGCACTCTTGACTCTCCTATGTGAAATCTGCAGGAACTGCATCTTTCACATCTATAATAATTTGAGATCATTTATAGAGCTACTACATGGATGCCATGTGGATTTCACTTTCTTTGTGTGAACATGTCAAGCTAATCTCTAAAGGCTGTAGCCTAAAACTCCCTTTGAATTTCAGGGGTAGAAATTATATCCTTATGAAGAGGGCCTATATTTGTCAGACATATGTGTTCCCAAGTAGCTGACTGATCCTTTTCAGTGCCGACTGCCAATACATAATACCGAATGCATTGTAATACACAGGATATAATCTGCACCAACATTTAAAGGGTTAACAGTGCACACTGAGATTGAGATACAGCATTACACATTTTGCTCTCTTTATTGTATGTTTTTAAAGAGAGTTTTAGATCACTCTTTCTACTTAGTTGGCATTTACAAAGCTCTATGTGGAATGAAGTGGGTCAAAAGATTAGTAGTCAAATTAACCAGCCTGGGAGTGGGTCCCAGGGTGGTAGCCTGGGTAAAACATGGGTTGAACAACAGGACACAGAAGGTAATTGTAAATGGAGTCCACGCTGAAGAAAGAGGGGTTACTAGTGGGGTACTGCAGAGTTCAGAACTGGGTCCAGTCCTTTTTAATGTCTTTATAAAAGTGACATTGCAGAGGGACTGGAAGGAAAAGTATGCCTCTTTGCAGATGACACAAAGATCTGCAACAGGGTTGATACACAAGGAGGCGTGAAAAGGATGGGAAGGGACTTGGCAAGGTTGGAGGAATGGTCAGAAGTATGGCAGCTTGGATTCAATGCAAAGAAGTGCAAAGTAATGCACCTGGGAAACAAAAACCCAGGGGAAGATTACACAATGGGGAGGTAGTAGCAACAACAGAAATGGAAAGGGACCTGGGGGTAATCATATCAGATGATCTTAAGGTTGGCAAGCAATGTGAGAAGGTAGTAGGGAGGGCTGGGGGGATACTGGGATGTATAGGGAGAGGCATCACCAGCAGAAAACAGGAAGTTGTTATCCCTCTGTACAGACAGTTGGTGAGACCCCATCTGGAGTACTGTGTCCAGTTCTGGAGACCTCATCTCTGCAAGGACATAGACAGGATGGAGGCAGTTCAGAGGAGGGCAATTAAAATGGTGCAGGGTCTGCAAGAGACGCCATATGAGGAGAGACTAAAGGAGATTAATATGTATACGCTTGAGGAAAGGGGGGGGGACATGATAGAAATGTTTAAGTACCTCAGCGGAACCAACAAAGTCCAAGAGGGTAGCATATTTCAGAAAAAGAGATGTGCAAGAACAAGGGGACACAATCTGAAGAGAGAGGGAGGACGGCTCAGGGGCAATGTGAGGAAGTATTTTTTCACAGAGAGGGTGGTGGGCATATGGAACAGCCTTTCTGAGGAGGTTGTGGGGTCTAAAACTGTGGGAGAATTCAAGAATGCATGGGACAGACATAAGGCAATTTTTGTGGAGGGGGTAGGAAGAAATAGGCTGTTGGTTAAATAGGATCTGCAGCTTATCCTCTAGGTAGGGAAATGGGTAGACTAGGTGGGCCAAGCGGTCCTTATCTGCAGTCAAAGTCTATGTAAAAGCATCACATGCAGGCCTGACTTGTGACACAGTGGTAGTGGTACTGCTCACAACACCAGTCACCAGAGTTCTGGAGCAAGCTTGCATCAATGAAATGCAGCAGAGAGGAAGAAGATCAAACATCCCAGCAGACACTCTGCTGCTCAAGGATGAGAGGGTTCTTTTCTCTTTTGCACTACTGTCACCTGGGAGACCACAGGTGGTAGTGCGGTCAATAGGCCAAGGGAGGGAAGGGACATCATGGTCATCAGCACATGACAAACTTTGCATGTGCGTACTATTAACAATATAGCATGCAGTATACAGAGAAAGAGGGAGAAAAAGTGATAATGGACCCAGCTACTATGACAAGGAACCTGGTATATCCAAGCCCACAACCCTGTCTCAGTACAGTCTGACCAAACATAAAGCTTGGGAGTAAAACCCCCTATCTGATATTTGCCAGAGGGCAAGCCAAGGCTACATGGAGGAACAGCAGCCTCAATGAAGGGGGGGGGTCCAGGGTTCGGAAAGACCATGGGTACTGCAGAGGGAGACAGAAGTTGGAGACTGAAGGTGGGGCATAAACAGAGTTAAAAAAAAAATCACTTGACTTTGATTCTCTGGAATCAGCAACATTTGCATGACCGGGCAATGAACAGAAGAGCAGTTCTGTTTGATGGCTGTGAGTGGTGATGGCATGAAATTGATGCTCAGGTTGGTGGACAGACACAAGAGAATGGCAGCTTATTACTGGGAAACAGCATCCAATCAAAAAGAAGCAAGTCAGGGGAGTTACTGCAAACAACTTGCAATGAGTAGTGTCAATGTGACAGTGAGAACAGACACAGAGAGCTAGAGGGAGAGCAGGAAGAAAAAAAACTACAACAAATGTCAGCAGTATGTTAGCGCAGGCCAAGGTCAACATTGGGTTGAGAAAGAAGAAACAAGAAGACTATTGCTGCTTTTGCTTCACCACATTTGGTGGACACATGGCACTGGAGACTAGAGTGCTTGGAAGATCCTTGGGTGGCACGCACCAAAACTTGACTAAGCATGGCCCAGAGGAGGAAAGAAAGGAAGGAAGGCAAAAAACCCAACCCAGGACTTTATCTATTTATGTATTTGAATTTTGGTAACCGGATAGGCCACTGAGACCATGCAGTCCCTTTTTCAGTGATGACCTGGGAGACAATTGCGGCACAATACAACTGATAAATGCAGGGATATTACAATGTACAATGGATTAACAATGACTCAAGGTAAAACAGAGGCACTCAAGTTATATGACATTATAAACATCCAGAAATTTATATTAATCACTAAACATGACAGTAAATTGTAGAAGTGTGCAATACAGGACTAAGTAGTGAATATTTACAAGACACGTGTCAGAGTAATATACACTGAACATCAGCAGGTACAGAGAAGATAGTGATTAGTTAAAGCAAGTGCAGAGGGGGGGTTTAGGTAGATGAAGTAGATCTTTTTTGAAGAGCGATAGGCTAGGGCAGGAGATTAAGGCAGGGGAAGGGAATTCCAGGCAGTGGTGGCTAAGAAGGCAACTGAACGCTTGCCCAATAGACCGTGTGTCTTCTGGATCTCTAATAAGGGAAGGGAAGTAGATCTGAGTGGGTGAACATATTATTTGCGGTAGACGATTCCTCTTAGGTAAGAGGGATTAAATAGCTTAACTAGTTTTAATACAAAGCATAGAATGTGGAAATGTATCCTTGAGTCATAAATAGGCCATTGAAGAGAAAATAGGGTATCACAGTGATGCTTTCTGGAGTCAGCATCTAGGGGCAAATCACCCAGTCCTACGATAGAGTTGACCCAGCCGGGCAAGGGATGAAGATTTTGCAGAGAGTAAGAGTAGGGCATCATTGAACTGTATAAGGAGAAGGGATGTAGTTACAATCTTTTTACAGGTGACAGTGGATAATAGGGGGGTGGAGTTGGTATAAGAGCCCAAACTTCTGGTCTACCGTTTTGGTAAGCTGAGTTACATGATGTTCCTGCTAAAAGGAAGCATCAAGATGGATCCCAAGATATTTAAAAGTGTTGACCACTTCTATGGGGTCACCTGACAGTGAACAGATTTGGAGAGGTTTGATAAGTTTAGAGGAGGGGTTGTGGAATATCATAGCTTTTGTTTTTTTTTGTATTCAGAATTAGGTGATTAACAGAGAACCAAGTTTCAAGCACATTGAAGTCAGAATTAAGGCATTGGTTAAGCCAGTCCATGCTGTTATACAAACGGTATAAGACTGCATCATCATTGTAAAGTTGCACAGATGCACTGCCACAGAAGTTTGGGAGCTTGCTAATGAAGAGTGAGAATAATATCAGGCCAAGAATTGAATCTTGAGGTACGCCGTGCAAGATGGGTCTAAGTGAAGAGTGAGATCTGGACCATTTTACCCTTTGCAATCTATCAATGAGGTAGTCCTTAAACCACTGCATCTAAACCAAGTTGATGGAGTTTACCAAGCAGGAGGTGGTGGTTGACTAGATCGAAGATCTTAGTCAAGTCAAGCGAAGACTGGTGGATTTAACTCATTCACACCACAAGAGCTCTTTGAGACTTCCACCACTTGTGCCCTGTATAGTCTTAGCACTGTATCCTGGGCCGTTCTAAGCAAAATCAATCCATAATTAGCGTCCCACAAACAAATGTGAATACCTCTTGAACTGTAAGTGCTACACACAAAGTACAAGTGGCAAAGTTGTTCAGCACAACATTACCTTTCCAGTGATGCTATGCAATCAATTGTAATCAATGTGGTTTTTATTTTATACTAGCTGAAACACCAAACAACTGTGTTTTTTTCCATATTTTTTCAAGGTGCTTAGGTGAGGCTTGAAAGACAAATGTCAGCCATGAACACCATACCTTAAACAAATGCTAATAACTCCTAAAGTGTACATGGAAGATACAAAGTAGCAGCAGCAAAATTGTGCAGCACAAAATTACCTTTCTAACAGTGCTATACAATCAATTATAATCCATTTAGTTTTTATTTTATACTAGCTGAAATTCCAAGCAACTGTGTTTTTTTTTTAATTATTTTTAGATTTATTCAAGGTGCTTAGGTGAGGCTTGAGGGACAGATGTCAACCATGCACACTATACCTTAATCAAATGTGAAGAACTCCTAAAGTATACATGCTAGACACAAAGTATCCGCAGCAAAATTGTTCAGCATGAAATTACTTTTCTAACAGTGCTATGCAATCAATTCTAAGCAATTTGGTTTATTTAATATTTAAGTAAAAACAGCTGACTTCCTCAGACTTTTCTAGGCTTGAGTGTAAGTCAGCTGAGTACGTCTACAGGCGTTATTGACCTGAGTGGCTATGCTTTCAGAAGCCACCTACAGGCATATCTAGGCCTGAATGAGTTAAGGATATCAGCCAATACTTTGACCAGGGCAGTGGTAGTACTATGGCCCTTTCTAAAGCCATGCTGGCAATCTGTGAGAAGCTGATGCATGTCTAGGTAGGATTGCAACTGACTGTATATAATCTGCTCTTGTATCTTAACCAGGGGACATAGTATTGAAATAGGCCTGTAATTTTCCACAGCATGGGTCCCTCCCTTGTGGAGGGGGACCACCACAGCCACTTTCCATAGACTCAGCATCACTCCAGAGAAGAAGGACCTATTTAGAAGATCATAGACAGGTGCTGCAAGTTCTGCTCCCCCAAATTTGAGGATCTTGAAGGAGGTTGCCACTGGACAACATGGAGCTGGGACAAGGGGATGTTTTACCTTTGATCAGATAATTAATCTGTTTCCAGAATTCTTTGGACTTGCTGAGGTTGTCAGCCTGAAGTGCGTGGTAATAGGAATGTTTAACACCCTGTATCCTATTTTTGCACTGATTTCTCAGCTGATGATAAAATAACCAATCGGAACATAGGTGGCTGTGTTCATAGGCTTTCCAGGCTGCATCACGATTCTTTATGAGGGACCTAATTTCTGTAGAGAGCCAAGATGCCTTGATGCCCTTAGAACTGCATTTAGTTAGAGGAGCATATCTGTTGATAATGTCTTTAAAGATTACAATGAAGTAGTCTGGGGCCTGGTCTATGATTGGGAGGTGAACAAGGGGGTCCAATCAGCATTACTAATTGACATTAAAAAATCATCTATGTTAAACTGAGGCATTTTCTTGGATTCTTGAATTATTGTGGGGGGGCATAAAAATTGTTGCACCACATACAAAAGGTAGGAGAGTGGTCATTGATACAGTCAGGTAGCACACTGACTGTTTTAGTCCTGTGAGGGCAATTCAATGAAATCCAGTCCAATAGTGTTGCAGTACCAGTCTTGGGGTTACATTGTGTAAGCTCAGTGATATGTTGGGTAAAATTGATATCAGAGATGATAGTGTGAGCCTTGTTATTGTGTGGGGACAGCCAGTCATTGTTAAAATCTCCACAGATTATGGTGTCATGTTGAGGAAGAACAGACAAGGATGACATGAGGGGATGCATGTTATTGGCTGCATCCCTAGGAAGGTAAATACAACCAATCAGGAGTTTCTTTACATTACCAAGGGTCAGTGAAATAAATAAAGATTCAGCTGAGGAAGGTATGTCAGTCAGAGGGGGGATTACAGTGACATGAAATTTTGATTTAACATAGAATAAGACACCTCCCCCCTTTTTATCTATATGATCTTGTCTGAAACAAGAGTAACCAGGCAGATCAATTTCATGTTGTTGTACATGGGGCTTCAACCAAGTTTCAGTTATTCCAAGGATGTCCGGGTTAGGTTTAGTAGCCCAGGGCTGGATCTCAGCAATTTTTGGCTGGAGACTTTGAGTGTTTAGATGAGCAATTTTGATGCCCTTTACAAATGAAGTGTTAGGTGGAAATGACAGGGCAGATGTAGATAGTGGGACTGGTGGGCCAAGATTTAGTTCAATGTCACCCGCTTGAAGAAGGAGTACTGGTAGGTGCAAAACCATGGTTAACTTTAATGAGCATAGGCCAGTGGTACTGAGGCTGAGCCTGCATACAGAGCACAGCGAGGACCTAGTGCAGATCCTAAGGGAGTAGGCATCCTTTTTATGCATAAGGTGAGTGAGATGAGAAAGTGCAATGTCAGAGTAGGTGGGACTAAGATAAAGGGGTGAGGAGTCATAGGATGGGGGAGTAGACAAAGAGCATAACATTTGTCTAGTAGTGTGAAACAGGAGAAGATGGAAAGTTTGATACCTTTTATTGGACCAACAAGTGCCTGCCTTGTACACAGATGGAATTATACACAAGTTTTCGGGGCCACACAGGTCTTTTCTTCAGGTGAATAGCAAAACCGAGCAACATAAGCGGTATTTAGTATCTAGTAGTGTGAAGGATAGTACAAATAACAAAGCAAGAGCAATCCCCTGCCTGGCCATGATGTGACCTGACTGTGAGCATAAACCACATGGAAGACTGTTAGAAAACTTAACAACATAGTTGGCACAAGCACCATCAGGAATAACCTGGGGTTAGAAACCTTGATTAGTAACTCACAGGAACATAGGAGGCCTGTGCAGGTAGCAAAGGCTTCAGAAGGTGTAGGTTTAATAAGAGAAACCCAGCTAGGTTTAGAACCTGAAGTTTAAATTAGGGGTGAGCATCATGTGCAGAGTGATTAGAGAGATTGACAGAGGGAAGGAGGAATAGTGATCAGCAACAACCGAGGGTTATAGCAACTACAGAAGGAAAGAGAGAACAGTGAGCAACAACAGAAGGAATAGTAAAACAGAGAGGGATAGGAGCAGTAAGTAGCAAACCCTGATAGGCAAACTGTGATTAGGAGGATAGGAGTCAATATGCAAGAAGGATGATTTAGGAAGGAGGGGCTAAGGGGTATTTAAAAGAGGCCGGGGCCACGGAGGGTGGGTGGGCCAAAATATAGGGTGCTATAGTCAAATAGGAAGGCAGGGGATAGGCAGCTACAGCCTCAGCTACAACTGCATATCATGCCACTTATTTATTTATTTAAGAGATTAACCAGGCAGGCATGCTGAGCGTGAACAGGGGCTGCTCGTTTACAGATGCGACCTGGGGGTTACATAGAAAATACAGCAGGAAATGTACAGTACAGGGGTAATACAACAGGTCCAGCAATAGTATGAGAGCTGGCATACATTTGTTTCAAATGTTACTACAAGGGTGGTCAGACACCGCAGAGTAAGTACAGTCAGAGAACAGGCAGGTAAGCAGTAATTTACTGAGACAGTATTAAGGCTGTCGAGATACATCAAGGCACCCATTGGTTGTGGGTCTGGGCTGCTGGTAGCAGTTGCATGTGTCAGAGAAGTAGTCATGGAGAAGTGGTTTTAGCAGCCTAAGGGCAGAGGTCAACCTGATGTGAGCAAGAAGATCATTTCAAAGTTTTGGCAGGCGGTATTTGAAGGTGGATTGGCCCTTTGAGGTGTGCATGAAAGGGATTTTGAGTAGTCTGGAGTCAGAGCATCTGAGAGAGTAAACCGGGGAGGGTTGTGCTGTCAGAGCAGAGCTGAGATGGAGGGGAAGGAGTCTGTTCAGAATTTGGCTATTACGTTTGTCCCGTGTATTCGACATCGGGACTCAAGCTAGGGTAGTGTTAAGTAGCTATATAGGTCATAGTGATGGGTGGTGGGCGGGCAGTCCAGGATGAAGTGGCAGTAGGAGTGAAAGAGGGTATCCAGGCTGGCTAAGATGGTTGGAGGTGCAGCTCTATAGACCACATCACCGTAGTCAAAGATAGGGAGAATCATTTTATGCACTAATTCCCTTCGGACTGTGGGGGGCAGGCACCCTTTATTACGATGAAGTGCACCCAGTTTGGGGTGCAGTTTTTTTGTAGTGAGTCAATGTGGATGGAGAAATCCAGGTGTTGATCAAGCCATACTCCCAGGTATCTAAAGGAGGTGCAGGTCTCCAGAAGAGATCCGTCCAGGGTATGGAAGGTAGGGGGGGCAGCTAGGCGTGAGAGCCGAGGTTGCCTACTGAAGGTTAGGGAGACAGTTTTCTTTGAGTTTAGTACTAGCTGATTGGATCCAAGCCATTTTTGGATAGCGTCAAAATCCTGTTGGAGGGCTGCATGCACGTCCCTAGTGGTGGGGCCGGAGGCATATATTACGGTGTTGTCTGCATACATTTGTATGGCTGAGGTTGAGCAGGTCAGAGGGAGGTCGTTTAAAAATATGGAGAAAAGTATGGGGCCTAGTACTGAGCCTTGGGGGAACCCCATGGAGATTGGGAGTGGGGGAGATATCTGAGTCCTGATTTTGACAGACTGTTTACGGTTGGTCAGGTAGGCACGGAACCAGCTGGTGGCTAGGCTGGAGAGGCCTGCTTCACTTAGTTTAGCGAGTAGCTTTGGATGGGAGACGGTGTCAAAAGCCTTGGGCAGATCAATGAAAATGGCCGAGGTGATATGTCCCTTGTCCATCTCCGAGGAGATGTCATTTGAGAGTCTTAAGAGTGCAGTGATTGTAGAGTGGGATTTCAGAAAGCCTGACTGATAGGAGGTGAAGAAGGAGGTAGATTCGAGGAATTGAGTGAGTTGGGAAAGAGCTAGGTGTTCCTGTAGTTTGGCCAGAACTGGGAGAAGGGAGATGGGGTGATAATTTCCTGGTGCAGATGGGTCGCCACCCTTAGGTAGGGGTATGACAAGTGCCTGCTTCCATGCAGTTGGAATTTGAGCCTTAGAAAATGAGAGTTTTAGGAGGTCAGCTGGAGGTGTGGCTATTGCAGGGGCTGATAGGTGGACAAGTTTGGCATCCAGCCCTAAAGGGCATTTTCCATTGTTAGGGTCAAGAGATCTCAGGGTGTGGAGTACTTCTGCCGTAGAGACAAGATGGAATGCGAACGTGGAGCTGGGTGCGGGGTGCCGGGGTTGCGGGGAGGGACTGGGTGCTGGTGAGGTGCACAAATGGTTTGTGAGGAGTGAGGCAGCGCCATTTGTAAAGAAGTTGTTGAAAGTGGAGGCAACTTCGCTTGGGTCAGAGACAGAGTTGCCATTTATGGATAGGGTTGGGGTAGGTGGTTGGGCCGGGAGGGGTGAGTAGGGTTTTGATGGTTTTCCAGATTTCTGAGGAGTGGTTCAGGTTGGAGGAGAGGGCTATCTTGAAGTAATTATTCTTTGCCTGCCAGATAGCTTTGGTGCAGTAGTTACGGAGATTACGATAGTGCTGCAGTGAATTGAGAGTGCTGGTTTGCTTGTGTTTTCTCCAGGCCTTATCCCTTGCTCGGCAGTAGCCGCTGACATTGGCGGTGACCCAGGGGAGATGTAATCCCTTTACCCTGTTTGATCTTAGGGGGGCGTGACAGTCCCATATGGCAAGCAAGCTGTGTCTGAACATATTGAAAGTGTAGTCAATAAAGGGAGTTGTCTGGATGAATGACCAGTCAACTAGGGTGAGGTCATTCAGAAGTGAATGGAGACAGAGGGATTTATAGGTCCTCGTGAGGAGGGTCCTGGTGGGGAGTGGTTTGCAGGTCTGTGCACCTTCCTAACCACATAAACCATGTGGTGCTCACTCATGGAGGCAGGGAGGATGCCGGCTGTTATTATCCTATGGGGGTGGATTGTGAGGGCCCAGTCCAGGAGGGAGTGTTTTTGTGTTTAGTCGAGTGGGTTGATTGATATGTTGGGATGGGTTTAGGGAGTGCACTTTGCTTCGTAGTTTAGCGCAGTCTTTTGCTAGCCAATTGTGGTTAAAATCCCCGAGGATCTAGAGCTCACCCTCTCTGGCAGCTGATTTTAGAGTGGCTAGGTGGTCATGAACGCTAGGCGCTGGGGTGGCCGGAGCACAGTAGATCCCTGCCATGTACACCGGGGTGGAATGAGGTAGGGTCAGTTTGATCAGCGTAGATTCAATTAGGGGTGTGGGTTCAGGGATCAAGACAGGGGTGAACTGGAGTCTTGTGGATAAGTACATGGCGATTCCCCCACCTTTTTTCTTGCCCACCCTGTCCTGTCTAAAAACTGTGTAGCTGGGGATGGCTATTTCTGAATCTGCATGGTGTGGTTTTAGCCATGTCTCAGACTGGGCGGAGGTTTAGGGCAGTGAGTTGCAACCCTGGTACTTTGTTCAGGAGGCTGCAGATGTTTAGGTGAAGTATCCTTAGGCCCTTTGGGAGTGTTTGGGGAGTAGAGTGGGGCACTGGGCCAGGGTTGGTTTCAACGTCCCCTGCCAGGAGGAGAAGCAGGGTGACGTAGTGCATGGAGAAGTTCCATGTGTATCTTGACTTTAGTTTTGAGTGGCTTGATTGTGTTGTGTAGAGAGAGTTAGAGGTAGCTAGGTTACGTAGGACATAAAGGCCATGGAAGAAGGAGGGGGGGGATAACAGAAGGGCTTGGTGCCCATGTATGGGTGTGCATCATGTGCTGGAGCAGAGAAGTGGAGGTTGATGGGGGGGCATGGTAGAGGTGGCACACTATGGAGATGGTGGAGGTTTGGGTCCTGCATAGGCTGGGTTGCTGGGGGTAGAGACGCAAGAGGAAAAGCTAGGCAAAGGAGTGGTATAAGATAGAGCAGCATGATTGATATATTGAACTTGCTAGTAGCAAGCTGTGCCACAGTATAGCGGCCACTAGTGGTGGGATAGTATAAGCTGCTAGTTAGAAAGTGGGCTGATGGGTTCTAGCACGTCACCAGTCTAGCATTATATAACTGAGTGCCAACCAAGAGTGGTGGTGGGGGCAGTGGGGAGCCGGCATGCAGCACCGGTGGGACAAAAGCTTGCAGAAAAATGCCGCGCTCCAGGCGCAGGGAGCTGAGTCTCTGGGCTCTGTACTTGTACCTGGCTACTTCCAGCAGTGGGGGGCTTTTCATTCTCTGGTGGGGAGGGCAGCTGTGCTAAGGCCCTCACAACCCTTGGGGGGATCCTGGGGGAGGGCGACATCTCTGGCCTTCTCAACCCTCTGTGTAGGGAAGAAGGAGAAGGACATGGTTATTTATGAGAGAACTGGGGGGGCGG
The DNA here is from genome assembly GCA_016271365.2 of Neoceratodus forsteri. Classification (NCBI taxonomy): domain Eukaryota; kingdom Metazoa; phylum Chordata; order Ceratodontiformes; family Ceratodontidae; genus Neoceratodus; species Neoceratodus forsteri. The sequence continues at coordinate 767,266,947 of CM028132.1, forward strand.
AGTTACTAGCAGGTAAGTGATTGCCGCTACAAGCTACATTGCTACCAGCCCTGTTTGCATTTCTTCAACAGCCAGTATTTACTTTATTTAACGTGTGTACTACAGAAAAGCAGTAAAAGGCTAAAAATTGCACCCTACAGGCTGTGCTTTTCTGGGCTTTAGGAGCATGCCACAAGGCAGTAATTCGAGCAGGTGAATGCTCCGGTTGCAGAATTTACTTTTATTTTTTACATGGGTAACAGAGATAGACAGTAAGAAGGCTAAAAATTGCACCCTACGGGCTGCACTATGCTGGGCTGTAGGAGCGTCCCACAAGGCAGTAATTCGGGCACGTGAATGCTCCGGTTGCAGAATTTTATATTATTTTTTTACAAGGGTACCAGAAATAGACAGTAAGAAGGCTAAAAATTGCACCCCTGCAGGCTGTACTATGCTGGGCTTTAGGAGCATGCCACGAGGCAGTAATCCGGGCAGGTGAATGCTTCGGTTGCAGGGTGGGTAATTTAACAAACAAGCAAGCAAGTGGGACAGTGTGCGCAGCTTAAGATCTAAAGGTACAGGCTCAATACCATCAAATAAAGTAGAAACAGAAAAAAATTAAAGCAAAAAAACTATCTGTAGAGGTACACCAATTTTTTTAACAATTTCAGCAGTATGGCGTTTGGTACATAGGTTGCATTTAAAGGCAAGGCAGGTTTACTCGGTCCACTTGAATCTGAAAGAAATGACGCCAAAAACAAAGCTTGCAGAAAAATGCCGTGCTCCAGGCACAGGGAGCTGAGTCTCCGGGCTCCGTACTCGTAACTGGCTACTTTCCAGTGGTGGGGGGGGGCTCCTTTCATTCTCCAGTGGGGAGGGCGGCTGTGCTGAGGCCCTCGTGGGGATCCTGGGGAGGACGATGTCTCTGGCCCTCTCGACCCTCTGGCTACTTTCAAGCAGTGGGGGGGGCTCCTTTCATCCTCTGGTGGGGAGGGCGGCTGTGCTGAGGCCCTCGCGACCCTTGTGGGGATCCTGGGGGAGGGTGATGTCTCTGGCCCTCTCAACCCTCTGGCTACTTTCTAGGTGTGGGGGGGCTCTTCGTTCTGCAGTGGAGAGGGCGGCTGTGCTGAGGCCCCTGCGACCCTCATGGGGATCCTGAAGAAGGGTGACATCTCTGGCCCTCTCGACTTATCTGTCAGTGGCTCAGGCCTGGTGACAACACTGATTCCTGAGAAGAAAGATAAGCCAATGATGGCTCCAGCAACTAAAGAAGATGGTGGAGTGATGGTAGTGCTACTGCAAATAATTCTCTCATCTGTGTCAGGAGGCAGAGAAAACTGCACTGTGGCTCATGGGTTAAAACAAGACATGTTAATTTTATTTATTTATTTTAAGTGTCGGATTACAATACCTATGAGTCAGAGACTCATTTACAAAGGCTCCACATCAGAAAATGCTCAAGAGTACAACAGTAAAAATACAGAAGATACCTTTCACAAAAGGTTTCAGGCAAGGAATACAAAAATGAGAGCAAGGATGTACATAATATAGTGTGAACAAGGTGGCAGTAAAATACAGATATTGGCTGGAATCACAGAAGCATACTATTGCTACATGAGGCAAATTTTAAGAAAAATATAATTGCGGTAGGGTATTGTAAAGGCAATCCAAAAAGGACTTTGTTAAACACAGTAGTAAGGAATAAAAATGGACTAGAAGCAGTACAAAAGAAGGGAATTAATAGAAAAGTCAGAGTACAGGTACAGTAGGGGAAATACTTGGTAATCAGAAACTGTCACCAGTGGCAAGCTGAGGGGAGATGGGGGAAGGGGGGGAAGGCTGGACAGCAGTCCAGGCTAGAGGCAGTCACAGCTGTTGATATAAAGTAGATGCTGTCAGAGTTTGGACTTAAAAGGCCATAGATTGGGTTCCAACAGGATATCAGAAGGGAAGCCATTTAACCAAGCTGGTGCTCTACACATGAATGCCCACTGACCTTGTGTGGTCCTACAGAAAGAGACTTGGTAAGAGGCTTTGCAAGCACTCCTTGTACCATTGGGGGTAGCAGATTGAGTAAGGAGTTTCTGTGCTGAGGGAGGAGTGAGACCACTGCAACTCTTTTTAGCTAGTAGGCAGGACTGGTAGGTAAGCCTACCTTTGAAGTTAAGCCAGCTAGTTTGGTCATAGAGGTTACAGGCGTGGGTAAGCCTGGATACACCTGTGACCAGCCAGCAAGCTTTGTTTAGGGTGATCTTTATTCTATTAAGCATGGTGTCAGTTGCTGAGCCATAAATGGCAATCCCATAATCAGTTATGGAAAGGACGGAGCTTGTTACTGCAAGGCATAGGGCATCTGTAGTCATACAGTGCCTGTGCCTGTAGACTAACCCAATTCTTGTGTTCGCTGCCCTACAGACTAGTTTAACATGTTCATGATAGGAAAAAGAGCAGACGTGGGTTAATCAGAGATATTTAAAGTTGCTAACTTGCTCCAATGGAAGGTGGTGGCTGTTGAGGATGTTCAGGCTCACCCCCTTATGTTTGTTTTGAGGGTTGGTGAATATCATCACCATAGTTTTTTTGTAATTAATTATGTTTGTGGAGCGCAAACCAGGACTCTGTTTCAACAAAGCTCCTTTGAAGGGTGTTGTCCAGGGGGAAGGGCTCAGAGTGATTGGAAGAGATGACAGCATCATCTGCATAGAGGAGCAGATTGCTGGAGCAGGCTTTTGGAAGGGTATTGAGGAAAAGGCTGAAAAGAAGGGGACCAAGAATAGAACCTTAAGGGACTCCTGACTGAATGGGTAGGCTAGTGGAGAGAGTGTCAAGGATTCTGATGCACTACATTCTCCCACTTAGGTAATTGGAGAACAAGGAGGTGGCCTCCTGAGAGAGAGACCAATGGCAGGGAGGGCAGCTACTAGGAGGGGACGATTAACCAGGTCAAAAGCTTTCGTAAGGTCTATGTAAATAGACCTTACGCTATGTCCATGGTCAAGAGCTTTATGGATAAATTCGGTAAATTCGAGAAGGGCTGAGGTGGTGCTGTGCCCCTTCCTAAAGTCATGTTGCTGGTGACATTGCATGTTTTATTTGGTGAGGTATACAGACAGTTGATCAGTTACAATCCTTTCCAAGGCTTTATACAGAGCAGGAAGGATGGATATAGGGCAGTAGTTGCTGTGGGAGGCCTTATCACCACTCTGGAGGACTGAGGTCACTACCGCAGCTTTCCACTTTTGGGGCAATTGTCCTAGACAGAGGGACAGATTTAGTAGTTTGGTAAGGGGGGATGTGACGGCATCAAGTGCAAAGCGCAGAAGCTTGAGGTCCGGAGTATCACTACTGAATCTGGATTTCCCCAGCATTTGCTGGGTGTACTTTTTGGCTTCAGATGGGGAGACAAACCGAAATGAAATGGGGGGGGGGGGTTAGGTGTGGGACCAAGAGTCAAATGTGAGTCAGACCGATTAGGAGGATTAGAGAAAAAGTCAGGAGGGAGGACACTGCTAAGGTCCATAAAGACGGTGTTAAAGGTGTCAGCTATGAGCTGGGGATCTTGGGTTATGACACCATTAATATGATACATGGATGGGGAGAAGTGTCGGGTTTTCCAGAGAGCTCTTTTAAGTTGTCCCAGAATTTCCTTACATTGCCCAGGAGGAGGAGGAAAGGCTATCTTTGAAGTGAGCCACTTTAGGGTGCAGGTAACCTTGGTGGTCTTGTACCTCTGCCAGTCCATTGGGCTACCTGTGGCACATGCTTTTTGCCAGAGGTGGTCCCATGTCACCATAAGATTAAGGAGCGTGGAGGTGATCCAGGAGGTTACTGGACCCTTTGATTACCTGTTTTCTAAAAGGGGCGAAGATATCACAGGCCATGTTAAAAGTGGAGATAAAGTACGCCAAGGCATGGTCAATGCCATTGGCTGAGTTGAGAGGGGTACCAGTCACAGCATAGGAGGTAGTCCTCGAACTGCTTTAATTGTCCTCTTCTGAGGAAACCACTATATGATGGTTTTATGTGGAGTTTCAGGGAGTGGTTTGACCAGCAACAGAGAACTGGAGAGTGGTTGCTGAGCGAGTCTGGGAGGACCTCAGTGTTTGAGAATTTCTCAGGGTGGTTAGTAAATATAAAGTCAATCAGGGTACTATTGCCAGTCTTTTAGTTGCCCCTAGTGGGCGAGGTCCCAAGTTGGGATAGGTCTAAGGCAATGGCCCTAAATGGGCCAGCTTCAGGGGCCATCCAATTAATATTGAAATCACCCAGTAAGACTACCTCAGAGTGATTAGTCAAGTTGGATACACATTCCAGGACAGAATTAAAGGCAGTTGTGGTGTCACGGGGGGATATATATAGATAGTGCTGTAAGTGATTTACCCTTTTGCCTATCGCAATTTTGACAGTAAGTGTCTGAGAGCTATTCCCTGATGTGATTTTTGGAAGGATATTCCCTGTAGTGAGTCAGTTAGCTAGTTAGCACATTCCCCCCCCCCCCTTTTCCCTAGTCTATCTTCCCTGAAGAGCATGTACCCAGTTATGGCAACAGCAGAGTCTGGTATTTTGGGGGACAACCAGGTTTCAACCACAGAAAGGACATCAGGTCTGTGTTGCACAACCCCTTTCTGGAGGAGGTCAACTTTAGGCAGTAGACTGTGGATGTTAACAGAGGTGAACCTGAGACCAATGTGAATTACTGGTGGTGGGAGGGGGTTGTGACCCAGGCCCTGGGTTTGGGTGCACATTACCAGGCAGCAGTAGTAGAAGAAAACATTGACGAATTATAATGAATCTCAGCAGCTTGAGATTGGGTGTGGTTCTTCTAAAGGAGGTCCTATTCTTAGAAGTTGGTGGTGAGAAGAATGGGAGGTGTGAGGCTAGAAGTAATGTGGGAAACACTACTTAGGAGAACAGAGCAGCAGATTGGCCCAAAGAGATTATGATAGAGGTATGGTACTGTACTTGCAGTATCAATGGCCCAGATGGCTGTTCCTATGTACAGCAGGAGAGGGGTTGGTATGGATTTTGTGCTCCTGGGAATAGTGGGGTAAGCAAACATTAAGATAGTTAGGGGCAAGATAAGGCAAGTAAAGTGCCCCATGATAAGTTCAATGTAAATGCAATGCACTGGGAGGGTGCAAGAAATTCAGACAGAGGATCAAATGAGAAGTGCTGTTTCTTTGTGTGTGACTATGTTTGTGTGTGGGGTAGTGGCGGGCAAGACATGGAGGAGGAGAAAAGCAGAAAGTGGTGGCCTGAAGTAGGCAAGGAGGGAAAGTAGATTGTACATGGCAGGGGAAAAAGGAGGCCGAAAAAAGGAGTTAATTTTACTATGAACGTAGGTGTCAGGCCCTTCTTCTTCCCCCTTCCAACTTTTCCTCCCCCTCCCCTTTCCCTTTCCTTCCCCCCTTTCTACTTCCCCCCTTGCCCTCTCTCTCTCTCTCTTGTTAATCAATGAATTTATGAATGACTATATATCTATGTATAATCAGTGCTAGTAATTTCTAATGTTTTTTCTTCCTTTTTGTCCATTTAGGTCTTTTCCGGTATAGATGGCCAAGGAATTATTTCCAGCAATGGAATATTATCTGGGACGCAAGACATTTTTCCATTGAAATATGCTTTCTAGTTAAAGATATGTTTTCTTGAGAGATTACAATGAGATATGTGTATTTACTTATATTTAACTTGTGGGGTTTAGTAAAAGCTGTGTGTGTGTGTGTGTGTGTATATATATATATATATATATATATATATATATATTATGGTAGAGGAGCCATTTCCATGTTAAACCCAAAATTTTGCACCTTAATAACTTTGCAACCGTTTTATGAATTTGCTTGAAATTTGGAATTTATGATTAAGACCCATAGGCCTTGGGATCTGCCAAGTTTCCGTACTGATCGAGATATCCGGCTGCGGGGTTATTAAGTGTGATCTGTGCGCAGCGTTTTACGCTTTTCACCAAATTCTATGAGTGGCACCTACAGGTGTGATACGGTTTGCGTGACTGGCCCCAAATCTTCAGGGAACGTGCAGCCAGGGTCCCCAATGTGCCTTTCAAAGATTTCATGAAAAATATTAAACGGTTCAAAAGTTATTCAGAAAACAGTTTCCTATTATAAGTCAATGGGAAAAGTTAACAAAAGTTCAACACTTTCGCAAATGCATTTTACTTTTGCAAATGGGCCTGTTACTTTCGCAAATCGGCCATTTTGTTTTCAGTTGGTGATCAGAAAAATGGTTGGCGTTAAATTTGGGACCCTCTAGCAACCTAATTTTTTTTGTATTCACCTAGTTGGGCCCTGAGGATGCTTGCCATGTCTTTATTTTGTGATAAAACACCCCAGAAATATGTTTTTCAAATTTCTGGAAAAAGTACTTTAGCAAATTACTTTCGTGCTCACAAAAGTGTCGCAAATTTTTGCGAAAGCTTTCGCAAATTGCGACAGTAGTTTTCTAGTCTGTGGGAAAATGATAGCAATTCTTTGGCACTGCGCTGCAAAATAACCGTTGGGAGTTTTGAGCTGAAATTTGGAGGGAATGGAGCTGACATCTCACAGATGTGCCTTTCAGTGTTGTGTTGAAAAAATATTACACAGCGGCAAAGTTATGACACTCCAAAGTTGACAGTTTTTCCCATAGGATAACATTATGGCGCCTGAAGCATTACAGGAATCCTTTGGCACCCTGCTGCAAAATTACGGTTTGGTCTTTTTTCCTGAAATTTGGAGGGAAGACAGCCAACAGTACACAGATGTGCCTTTCAGTAGTTTGGTGAAAAATATCACATGGCGTGCAAAGTTACGGCACTCCAAAATTGACGTTTTTCCCATAGGATAACATTACGCGCTCGCACTTAACAGAAATCATTTGGAGCCCTGCTGCAAAATAACGGTTTGGTCTTTTTTCCTGAAATTTGAGGGAAGACAGCCAACAGCCCACAGATGTGCCTTTCAGTAGTTTGGTGAAAAACATTACAGGGAGGCAAAGTTATGGCGCTCGAACTTTCTTTTTTCCCATAGGATAACATTGGCGTTATGCCACTTTCAGGGCCCGATCTTTGAAACGTGTGAGATATGGACTTTTCGTTGGAAAACTTCTTAGCCCCCTAATGGGGCTAAGATCTAAATTAGCCAGGACAGTTGTAAATAATATGACTTTTAAATTTTTTTTCTACGTCATACGGTTCCTGAGATATAATGTATTTAGTATTCCAAGATCTCATTTTCTGCGCCGATACTCATTATTTTGCATACATTATTTGTACTCACTGTCTTTCTCAATGCAGGTTTTGGGGAAAACCAGCCTGTGCGCTTACATTACTGTTACTGCTGCCCTTTCCGCTTGCGGATCCGTACTCGTTTCACTTCTACTATTGACGCCTGCGCCACCATGTGCGCGTATCTCATGCTTACTTGGCGCTTTGCGCTTGCTATTTTTGCCATTTCTGTCTACAGTACTGTTTATCTTACTGTTTCACTTTACATCACCATGCCCATTGACATTTCTGTTTGCAGGCACCATGTTACTATGTTACAACACATCACTTGGCAGACCATTCCCGTCTACGCCACCATGTGCGTTACCCTTTCTGTTCTCATTCGTGCTTGTGTTACCATGTGCGCCACTGTTAGCATTTCTGTTTGCGTTGCTGTCCCTGTTAGTATGCCACAACACATCATGTGGCGGGAGCACATTATGCAGTGGGAGCGCGGGGCCCAAGTTATCATTCTCAAAAAGAAGGGAAATTAGAGGCAAAAAACTCTGTTAAATGTATTAGTTAGGGTTGTTCCACAGCGACAAAAGTGAGGAAATTCGCTGTTAGGGTTGAAAACCCTCCTTGACCCCGCCCACCCCCAACCGGCATTGGGATGCGATTGGGATCGTGGGTCCCTAACTAACTAAGGCACTAGGGACTCTCACCGTGGTGTGAATAAATCAACAATTCAGTTGAATTATTTGGCTTTCTTGCATTCATTCTGGAGCACTGCTGTGTGGAAATTTTTTTAAGCGGGACAGGCTGCCTGGTGATTTTCCTTAATAGGAGAGGATCAAAGGGGAGGGGCTTGAGGTATATTTAAGAGTGTCAAGGGCGGTGGTGAGTGGGAGAAAATTCAGAGAGAACTAGCTGCACAGTAAACACTAAGCTCCCTGGCTCCCTATGCAATGGTAAACAGCAAGCAGAATATAAAAAAGATTTAACGGTATATATAAAAAAGATTTAACAGTGCAGTCTAAAATGCTGTATTAAGTCATTCCAAAGCATGCTATTATAATGCAATTAGAGAGAAGGAAGTTTGTAAGAGATTGAGTCCATACGGTGAGGAAATTCAGCTACCCAAGGTGACAGAAGAAGGGCTAAAAGGCGCAGCCAATAGGGAGCTCCAGAAGGGTAAAAGGACCCAATTGGATTTCAGCCATAGAAGTGCCAGAGAAAAATACTGTGGCAAGGCTTCGACCGAGGTTAGTGTACCTTTGGAAGCGGGCAGGCAGGCTTGCAAGCAGTGTGCGGGTGGCAGCTGAGTCTGGGAAGCCATCCTGGGGTCCAGAAAGATACAGGTGGGTCTGGCTAGTGCAAACAAGGAAACTACTGTATTCCACAGAGGCTGAATACTGTTTTCTGTGTCTGCCCTTCTGCACAGCTGACGTGTTTTGGGGCTGACTGTTTTCAGAGCACAAGTCCCCATGCTGTTTTGGGGCTGGGGAGGTTTACCTGTGTCTGACTTGGATGTTTGGATTTTTCTCTGTTTGATTAGCAGGGTATTTTCTCTGTCAAATTGTCGTGTATGGCGTCTTGCTGACAGGAAGGCACGCATTGCAGCGGTAGGTCAGAGCTTTTAGCTGATTGTTTCGTGAAGGGCACAGTTTAAGCCCAAACCTTCCCACCCTCACCCCACCCACCCCTGGAAATAGTTCATTTATACCTGGGGTTCTGACATCATTTCCTCAAGAGGGCAAGGTGCATATCACTGTCATATCCTCTCTAGCACACTGCACTGACAATATAAGCATACACATTATATAAATACATATATTTCTATATAACACACCAATCACACACAAAAAAAAAAACTAAACAAGGTAGACAGTTATGTAGGGAGTAGTACAATGTAGTGGCTGTGGGGCAGCAGTCTTCCAGGAGTCTTTCTGGAGGCTGAGATGCTGCCCTGTTTGCAGACAACTATCTGTCGTGAGGGAGGAAGTTGCCCGTCTTCAGGCCACACTAGACAGTAGCAAGGGAACCTCCCCCATCCAGGGACCACCAGAGCCACCACCACTACCTCAGAGGTTGTGAAGAAAGCACAGCAGTTGGACCACAGTGGGCTCAGGGAAGGTAAGGGTGGTGGAACAGAGGCACACCCAGTCAGTTGTTCCACTCCACAAACCATATACCATTATGGGGGAGCATAGTTCCCCTATGGATGCACCCACAGAGGAGATGAAGGAGGGTGCAGACAACTATCACAAGGGAGGCCCTCAGGAAGGAGGCAGAGGGCACCACAGGGAAAGGAAGCAGCTCCTGTTGGGGACTCAATTATTAGGGGGATAGAACTGGGGGGAGCAGGGAAAACTGAAGTAAGGTGCCTGACTGGTGCCATGGCTTGGAGGGACAGGAAGCGCATCCTTAGGATCACGAGAACAGTTGCACGGGAGTCTGAGCTGGATGTCATTGTCCACCTAGGGACAAATGACTTGGCTCATCATGAGATTAGAGCAGTGCAGAAGGACTTTGTAGAGTTGGGGAGGGGCTTAAGACAAGTAGCACACACAGTATCCTTCTCAGAGGTGCTGCCTGTTAGTGGCATGGGTGAAGCGAGGGTACTTTGCACCATGCAGTTTAACGAATGGTTGAAAGAATGGTGTGGAGCACAGGGGTTTGGCTTCATTGGGGATTGAGGTTCTACCTGGAGGGACACCAGCCTATACTGGCAGGATGGTCTGCATCTGTCCAGGAAGGGAACAAGTCTTTTGGGCAATCGGTTTAAATGCTTCATTGGCAAGATTTTAAACTAGTCAAGGGGGGAGGCACTGATAAGCAGCAGGAAAATCCCAGCCTCACCCTACAAAACAGGGTACTAAATGAGAAAAAGACCAAGGTAGAAAGGTCAGTGGGGGATGCAGCTACAGAAGGTAAAGCCAGTCAAAAATGGAGAGCAATGAGTACCAATGCCCATTGTCTGGGTAACAAGCTTCCTGAATTAGTGGCCTTGATGGAGGAGGAACATCTGGATATCGTGGCAGTCACAGAAACATGGTACACACAGAACCATGACTGGGATGTAAACATACCAGGATACACTATCTACAGGAGGGACAGGGAGGGTAAAAGAGGAGGAAGAGTAGCTCTCTACATAAGAGAAGGAATCAATGCAACAGAACAAAAGGGTAATCAGGGAGGAGAAGAAGCACTGTGGGTCAATTTGGAGGCAGGTAATGGCACCACAAACTGCATAGGGGTTAGACATAGACCCTTCTCAGGGGGAGGAAATGGACAAGGAAATGATAGAAAGTATACTTAGAATGGCAGATAAAGGGAGATATTGCTGATGGGTGATCTGAATATGCCAGATGTTAACTGGAGCACCTTTGCTGCAGGCACATCCAAGAGCAGGGTCATTCTAGATGCCCTACAGGGGCATGCCTGAGACAGCTAGTATTGGTACCCACTCGGGAGGGAGCAATCTTAGACCAGGTACTCTGGGACAGAGAAAGAATCTCAGATTTAGAAGTGGGTAGCCATCTGGGAACAAGCGACCACCAAACACTGTGGTTCACGATAAACACAGCCATACAATCAATCCATACAAAAGCAAGAGTACTGGACTTTAGGAGGGCTGACTTTGGGAAAATGAGAGAGTGCCTCAGAAAAGCACTAGCAAACAGGCAAGAAGAAGGGGTGGAGGAACAATGAGGAGTGATCAAAATAGCCATCACAGAGGCAACAAGCCTTTGTGTAAAGCAAATCAATAAAACACAACGAAGGAAAAAACGCTATGGTTCTCAAAAGAGGTGGCAGGGAAGGTTAAGGAGAAAAGGACAGCATTCAGGAAATATAAGGAAACACAGAAGGAGCAGGACAGAGAACTTTATCAGTTAAAGCAGAAAGAGGCTGGGAAGGCAGTCAGAATAGCAAAGGCCCAAACCGAGGAAAAGATAGCCAATTCTGTTAAGAAGGGGGATAAGACCTTTTATAGGTACATTAGGGAGCGAAGAAAGACCAAAGGAGGGATACTGAAGCTTAATAAAGGGGAGGGAATGTGGGTAGAGGGTGACAGTGAAAAAGCAGGGACACCGAACGAATATTTCTGCTCAGTATTCACAAAGGAAGAGGAGGGGGAGTTACCTAAACCAAACAAGAGAAACACTCTGAAGACGGGGGTCGATACCAGTCCATTTACAGAAGAAAGGGTTCTGAAAGAACTAATAAAATTGAAGGTGGACAAAGCAATGGGGCCTGATGGGATTCACCCCAGAATTCTAAAAGAACTAAGGGTAGAACTAGTGACACCGCTGACTACTCTTTAACAAATCATGGGAGGATGAGGTGGTACCCAAGGACTGGAGGAGGGCAGATGTGATTCCTCTTCACAAAAGTGGGAGCAGGACAGAGGCAGGAAACTATAGACCAATTAGTTTGACCTAAGTGGTAGAGAAAATGATGGAATCACTTCTGAAGGAAAGAACTGTTGAGTACCTAGAGGCCAGTGGGGTACAGGACCCAAGGTAGCATGGATTCACGATGGGAAGGTCGTGTCAGACGAATCTAATAGATTTCTTTGACTGGGTGACCAAAGTAGTAGACCAGGGAGGGGCTGTGGACATGGCCTACCTAGATTTTAGCAAGGCATTTGATACAGTCCCACACAAAAGATTAATGCACAAGATAGCCAGCCTTGGAGTGGGTCCCAAGGTGGTAGCCTGGATAAAAAATTGGCTAGACAACAGGACCCAAAGGGTAGTAGTAAATGGAGTACACAGTGAAGAAAGGAGGGTTACTAGTGGGGTACCGCAGGGTTCAGTACTGGGACCGGTCCTTATTAATGTCTTTGTAAGTGACATTGCAAAGGAACTGGAAGGAAAAGTATGTCTCTTTGCAGATGACACAAAGATCTGCAACAGGGTTGATACACAAGATGGAGTGGAAAGGATGAGAAGGGACTTGGCAAGGTTGGAGGAATGGTCAAATGTATGGCAGCTCAGATTCAATGCAAAGAAGTGCAAGGTAATGCATCTGGGAAACAAAAACCCAGGGAAGCGTACTGGGGTTGAGATACTGACAACAGTAAAATAGAAAGGGACCGGGGGTAATTATATCAGATGACCTAAAGGTGGGCAAGCAATGTGAGAAGACAGTAAGGAAGGCTGGAGGGATACTGGGATGCATAGGAAGAGGCATCAATAGTAGAAAACAGGAAGTTGTTATCCCTCTGTACAGACAGTTAGTGAGACCCCATCTGGAGTACTGTGTGCAGTTCTGGAGACCCCATCTCCACAAAGACATAGACAGAGTGGAGGCTGTCCAGAGGAGGGCAACCAAAATGTTGCATGGTCTGCACCAGAAGACATACGAAGAAAGACTAAAGGAGCTTAATATGTATACCTTTGAGGAAAGAAGGGAGTGAGGGGACATGATAGAAACTTTCAAGTACCTCAAGGGAATCAACAAAGTCCAAGAGGGTAGCCTTTTTGCAGAAAAAGAGATGTGCAAGAACAAGGGGCACAATTTGAAGATGGGGGGATGGTCAGAGGTAATGTGAGGAAGTATTTTTCACAGAGAGGGTTGTGGATACATGGAACAGCCTCCTGAGGAGGTCATGGAGTCAAGAACAGTGGGGAATTCAAGAATGCATGGGACAGGCATAAGGCAGTCCTAGTGGGGGTAGGAGGAAGTAAGCTGTTGGTTAACTAGGATCTGCAGCTCATCTGTTAGGTAGGAAAATGGGCAGACTAGGTGGGCCAAGCGGTCCTTATCTGCCGTTAAATTCTATGTTTCTATGTTTCTATGGGGGATTGTACCCTCTGGACCCCCTCCCACTAAGGATTCCAACTCTGGGGGGGGGGAGTCCAACTCAGAGAGTGCACAGGTCCGGGTTTCGATATAATGCCATACACTATTAAGCGTGCGACATTATGACCCAGTACGAACCCTGTTAAAGTCAGGCCAAAGCCCAATTACATAACAAAATGAACTCTACAACTGCTGGCAGGCATTTGTGCTACAAACAAGCTAGCTAGGCAAACACAGCAAAGAGATGCAGTTCAGACTGGTTATGGTAATAGTAGACTTCTCCTCAGGTGTGCAATACAGTTATTGTCAGTTATAAATCAGTTAACAGTTCCCCAAAGGATCCAGTCACAGAAACATGACATACATAAAAATAATATTTTAAAAATTTCAAGATAATTACACAGCTATGACAGTATATGACAACAACACTACAGGGAACAGTAATTCTCTAGAAATGGAACAAAACATTTTTCCATACAGCAGGTTTGAGCATGTAATACTTTACCATAATCCCATGTTAAGCCTTTTATTTTGCAAAGCCACTTAACTCATTCTACCCTGGGTGATCATTTTATATCAGGAGGTAAGTCACTACACCAGCATGTACTGATTTCCCTGAAATATTTGTACTGCACAATGTGACCTCATACCAAGTGTATTTGGCAGTCCTGTTTTGTTCCAATTGTATCTCTGCATTGTACTGATGTTTGTTGTGTTTGCCACCCTGGTGGCCCGGGTCACAATTGAAAATGGTCCTCTGGATCAGTTTGCTCACCCAGTTATCAAAGACATAAATAAATAAACAAATAAAATAAACTGACACAGAAAAGAACTTTCAGTCTAACCAAGTAGACTGACACCATAAGACACTTTGAAAAAGGGCAGACATGAACTTTTAGATAGCAGTTTGTTCATATTCCCAAGCATGATCTTTTAGGCTTTGCCGGGCCTTCAAACTCTTCAGGTTGCACACCCACCATGGCATTTCATCCAGTATGACACTTTGACATCACAGATTCAAAGCCCTTAGTCTAGCCGCAGGATGACCACTTGACCAGACGGTTGAAAACTACCACGAGCCACTAACAGGAATGTTTGTGGTAGCTAGCTGTTTTCTGACATCAGATACACTTAGTGCTCGCTCATACAGTAAATTGACAGAGATTTGACAGTAGAAGTAAGCCACAACCAGGCCAATCTGGTCTGTTTTTCTTTTCAGAACCATTGCCTAGAAAGCTTGACTTTTTCCCCAACATCAACTAAATACAAATTCTTACCTCTGTAGATAGTACTACATATATGAAAAGGAAAGGGAACACAGTTCCGGTATACCTACCAAATGTTTTACAGTTCCCCTCCCTGAGGAAAAAAAAATATTTTTAGCAGCACTATTTTTTGTGAGCTGACTGATGCCACTGGCCATGCCCTCAGTTCACTCTTTATGTGAAACCCACCTTTGTTTCTCCTAGATCTCTGCTACTTAAGAAAAAAAAAAAACAAGGGCAGTAGCTATTGTCTGGACAGCCCATCTGGACTGCCATGTTGTGACCCATTGCAGTGCCTAGTGTCAGTATTATAGGACTACGGTAACAGGCTCCAGCTCAGTAATTTTGAATTCTGCTCACTGCTCCTGTGCAACCATGTAAGGGGTTGTGGTCAGTAACCAGGGTTAATTCCCTTCCACACAGGTAAGGTTGCATCTTCTGCAAAGCCCAGATAATCCTCAGACCCTCCTTCTCTACTGTAGTATCCAGCTTGCTGCTCAGGGTTTGTGACTGGGTGCTCCTCTCCTGGGTGCGTAACCCTGACTTAGAACCGCACCTAGCCCATGACTAGATGCATCTACATGCACAGTGAACCTAAAAGAGCAGTGTGGAGTATTGAGCACAGGTACCTGACACTAACGTCCCTTCAGCCAGCAGAACACTTCAACCCTTTTACATGACAGGTTCTGCAGCGCAACAAGGGATGCAGAGCAACTGGATTGTTATCTCTCATGTCATGCAGAGGCTTTCCACATCACATCCAAAGTGAATGTTCACTGAAACAGCTTTCTGTTTTTCTGAGTTTACTATTTTAGTGTATCATTCTGTATCGGATCCAGTGGCTGTGTAATCAGCCAGGAACACTCAGAGCAGTCAGGGAGAGCATCTTGTGAGACCCCCCACTGGCTGTACATGCCCATAACCATTCCGGAGTTTTGAACCCAAGCTCAGCTAAATGTACAGCAAGATACTGGGAAAAACGCTGAACTCAGGGAAGTAGTTCATTTTTAGTAACGGGGGCTAAAAAGTAATTAAAAAGCACTCAGAAAGTGTGGCCGCAATACTAGGCATGCACAAATACATATTCATAGCCCATGGGCTATAAGTTTGCATTAGTGCATGTAATGCGACCAAACCTTTGGAGCACTTTAATAGTCCCCATTTTTAGCAAGCATTTGTCAATGCTGAATATTGTCTTGCTGGTGCTGGCATTGGTAGTGCAGGAGTTAGAGAGATGCATAGTAAGAATGGCAGTGAAATATGGAACCAACATCAACCCCACCCCCACCCTGCAGAGACTGAGAGGCATTGAAGTGTGCCTTTGGGTTATCGGCCATAATGCTCATGCCATTTCACCTCACCCTACCTTGCAGACTCTGACAAGTGTTGCATTGTGCCTTGGGGTCATCAGATCTTACACTCACCCCATTCCATTAGAAATATGCTGAGTATAGGAGAATGGGGTGAAGTTTGAGCCTCAAGAGTCCAATGCACACATTGCTGCCTGTCACTGGCTGTAGGGGTGGGGGGGTGAATGGCGTATATTCCACCCAACAATTCAAAGGCATATCCCTGCTGTCTCTACAGGATGGATGTTATGGTTAGAAACACTAACGCCCCCGGTGTTTGTTTGTATTTGCACTCCAAATTTTCAACATGGCCTTTTTGTGACCACAGCTCATGAAAGCATTTGAGATCTCCGCTCATGAACAGTGGCACTGTGATTTTGATAATCTGTCCCGAATATTGATTTCCCACAGCAACTGTGCCATTCTGCGCCAGATGTGTGAAAACACATTTTGGACAGTATGTGAAAAATGACAGCTGTACTGTTCATAAGAAGGAGAGAAGAAATGGCAATGTTGAAAATCTGGAGTGAAAATATTAAAATTAAGTTACGAAAAAGGTGTGGAAACCGCGCAATGCACACCGTAACATAGTCGCTTTTGTAGAATTCTTTCACCAAATTTTCAATACAGGCATTTGGGACCTCTCTAATGAACAGTGTCATTATGATTTTCTTAATCTGTCCCAAATGTTGATTTCCACAACAATCACATCATTAGGCGCCAGATGTGTGAAAACACATTTCGGCAGGATGTGAAAATGACAGCTGTACTGCTAGCTGCTGTTAGTTTCTGGCAGAAGGAATATTACTTTCAGAGCAAGCAGCTGACTAAACAGCTACAGATTTTCTTACTGATAAATCACTTCTACCTCAGCAGGCGTCAGTGCCTGTTGGGATTAAGTAAAACAGACACTTTATTAGAAGCAGGGGATCTCATTTAAGTAAAAAAGAAAGAAAGTCACTGTGTGTTTCTCTGTTTTGGACGGGGCTGTATCAACTAGTTTGCTAAAACAGGAGTAGAGGACAGAAGTTAATTGGGGATGTGGCTTAAGCAGTAGAAAAGCAGCTGTCTCCAATTACAGCTTCCTGCTGCTAGTTTCTGGCAGAAGGAATATTGCTTTCAGATCAACCAGCTGATTAAAAGTTACAGATTTTCTTACTAATTACCTTCCTTCCACCCTCCACCCTCCCAACCTAAGCCAGTTCTGCTTTTATAACTATTGGATTTGACAACAGGAACTTCCTGTTTGGCAGTAGGAAGGAAGGATCACTGACACACATTAGTTTCATCAACCTTGAAGGAAAAAAAAATAGTTCTTTCTCCTACCCTAGCTGCTGAAGGTCTGAGTCCAAGCAAGGAGGAAGAAGACTACTGAAGACTACAGGAAGTTCCTGTCCCAGAACAGGAAAGGCGAGACTTGTAAGGGCACATAGGCAGTAGGAAAGTAGGTGGACAAATACATAGAGGGAGGAGAGAGTAAGCATACAAAGCAACAAGAGAGGGGGCACAAAATAAGTCAAGATGGGAGTGGTGCAGTGCAATGGCTGTGGAGCAGCAGTGTTCTGGGAGACATTCTAGAGGCTGCAATGCTGCACTTTTTGCAGACACCTCTCTGGTCTGAGGGAGGAGGTTGCCCATCTCCAGGCTGACCTGGCTAGGATTCATGAAATCTCTTCCCTCACCCAGGGACCACCAGGGCCACTGCCGCTACCTCAGAGGTTGCTAAGAAAGAGGAGCAGTTGAACCAAGGTGGGTTCAGGTAGAGGAGAGGAGAGGAGAGGAGAGGAGAGGGTAGGGTGGTGGAACAGAGGCGTATCCCTCTAGCTGTACCTCTTCACAATTCATATGCTGTTTTGGTGAAGAGTGGTTCGTCTAAGGAGGTACCTGCAGTGGAGACCAAGGAGGATGCTGGGAACCTCCACAAAGGAGACCCATAGGAGGGTGGTACAAGAACCCACAGGGGAAGGAAATAACTCCTGGTGAGGGAATCAATCATTAAGGTGGTAGAAGTGGGGGAGGAAGGGGAGAGGGAGCTAAGGTGCCTGCCTGGCTCCACAGCTCAGAGGAACAGCAAGTGAATCTTCATGATCATGGGAGCAGCTGCATGAGGGAGGGAGCTGGATGTCATTGTCCACCTAGGGACAAATGACCAGGCTGGGAATGGGATCAGAGCAGTGCAAGAGGAGTTTGTAGACTTGGACCTTAGACAAGTAGCACTTACAGTAACCTTCTCCAAGGTGCTGCCTGTCTATGGCAAGGATATTGCTATGGTCCTCTGCACCATGGGATTCAATGAATGGTTGAAAACCTGGTTTGGAGCTCAGGGTTTTGGCTTCATTGGGGACTGGGGAGGCACCTGGAGGGATGCAAGCCTATACTGGTGCAATGGTCTGCATCTGTCCAGGGAGGGAACCAGGATCCTAAGTGATAGGTTTAAATGCTTCATTGGCAAGCATTTAAACTAGCCAAGGGGGAAGGCACCAAAAAGGAGCAGAGAAATCCCAGCCTCTCCCCACAAAACACAGTAATTAGTGAGGTAAATACCAAGGTACAGAAGTCATTTGGAAGCAGGACAGGGGGAAATGCATAAAAAGGCAAAGGCAGTAAGGACAGGGATGGGGCTAAAAGGGTCAAGGCCATCAAAAAATGGAGGATGATGAGTACCAATGCCCATAGACTGTGTAATAAGCTCACTGCACTAGTGGCCTTGATGGAAGTGGGATGCCTGGATATTGTGGCAGTCACTGAAACATGGTACACAAAGAACCATGACTGGGATGTCAACATACCAGGATACACAATCTACAGGAGGGATAGAGAAGGTAAAAGAGGAGGACTAGCTCTCTATGTAAAGGAAGGGATTAAAGCATCAGAACTAGAGAGTAAACATGAAGTAGATGAGTCACTATGGGTCACCCTGGAGACAGGAAATGGCACCACAATCCTCATGGGAGTTGTGTACAGACTCCCATCTCAGGGGGAAGGAATGGACAAGGAAATGATGAAAGGCATCCTTAAAATGGCAGAAAAAGAGGAGATATTGTTGATGGGGGACCTGAATATGCCAGACGTTAACTAGAGCACCTTTGCTGCAGGCACATCCAGGAACAGGGTGATTCTTGATGCCCTACAGGTGGCATGCCTCAGGCAGCTAGTGTGGAACCCCACTGAGAGGGAGCAATCTTAGACCTGGTGATCTCAAATGGGGACAGAGAAAGGATCTCTGATTTAGAAGTGGGTAGCCATCTGGGAACAAGTGACCACCAGTGTGGTTCACAATGAACATAACCATAGAGTCAAGCCATACAAAAGCAAGAGTATTGAACTTCAGGAGGGCTGACTTTGGGAAAATGAGAGAGTGCCTCAGAAAAGCACTAGCAAATGGGCAAGAAGGAGGGGTGGAGAAACAATGGGGAATAATCAGAACAGCCATCACAGAGGCAACAAGCCTTTGTGTGAAGCAAATCAATAAAACAAAATGAAGGAAAACAATATTGTTCTCAAAAGAGTGGCAGGGACAGTTAAGGAGAAAAGGATAGCATTCAGGACATTTAAGGAAACACAGAAGGAGCAGGACAGAGAACTTTATCAGGTAAAGCAAAAGGAGGCAGGGAAGGAAGTCAGAAAGTCAAAGGCCCGAACTAAGGAAAAGATAACCAATTCTGTAAAGAAGGGGGATAAAACATTTTATAGGTACATTAGGGAGCAAAGAAAGACCAAGGGAGGGATATGGAGACTTAATAAAGGGGAAGGAATGTGGACAGAGGGTGACAGTGAAAAAGCAAGAATACTGAACAAATATTTCTGCTCAGTATTCACAACAGAAGAGGAGGGGGAGGTACCTAAACCAAACAAGAGAAACACTATAGAAAGGGGGGTCGATACCAGTCCATTCACAGAAGAAAGGGTTTTGAAAGAACTCATGAAACTGAGGGTGGACAAAGCAATGGGGCCTGATGGGATCCGCCCCAGAATTCTAAAAGAACTAAGGGTAGAACTAGTGACACCGCTGACTACTCTCTTTAACAAATCATGGGAGGATGGGGTAGTACCTAAGGACTGGAGGAGGGCAGATGTGATTCCACTTCACAAAAGTGGGAGCAAAGCAGAGGCAGGAAACTACAGACATCAGTGGTAGGGAAAATGATGGAATCACTTCTGAAGGAAAGAATTGTTAAGTACCTATAGGCCAGTGGTGCACAGGACCCAAGGCAGCATGGATTCACAGTGGGAAGGTCGTTTCAGATGAATCTAATAGATTTTATTTTACTGGGTGGCCAAACTAGCAGACCAGGGAGGGGCTGTAGATATGGCCTACCTAGATTTTAGCAAGGCATTTGACACAGTCCCACACAAAAGATTAATATACAAGTTAGCCAGCCTTGGAGTGGGTCCCAAGGTGGTAGCCTGGATAAAAGACTGGCTGGGCAACAGGACACAAACGGTAATAGTAAACAGAGTCCACAGTAAAGAAAGGAGGGTAACGAGAGGGGTACCACAAGGTTCAGTACTGGAACCAGTCCTCTTTAATGTCTTTATAAGTGACATTGTAGATGGACTGGAAGGAAAAGTATGGCTCTTTGCAGACAACACAAAGATCTGCAACAGGGTTGATACACAAGGTGGGGTGAAAAGGATGAAAAGGGACTTGGCAAGGCTGGAGGAATGGTCAAATGTATGGCAGCTTAGATTCAATACAAAGAAGTGCAAGGTAATGCGCCTGGGAAACAAAAACCCAGGGAAGAGTACACTATGGAGGGTGAGATACTGACAATCACAAAAATCGAAAGGGACCTGGGAGTAATTATATTAGGTGACCTTAAGGTGGGCAAGATATATATGAGAAGGCAGTAAGGAGGGCTGGGAATATTGGGATGCATAGGGAGAGGCATTAACAGCAGAAAACAGGAAGTTGTTATCCCGCCTGTACAGATAGTTGTTGAGACCCCACCTCCACAAAGACATAGATAGAGTGGAAGCTGTTCAGAAGAGGGAGACCAAAATGGTGCAGTGTCAGCACCAGAAGACATATGAAGAGAGACTAAAGCAGCTTAATATGTACACCCTCAAGGAAAGGAGTGAGATGGGGACATGATAGAACCTTCCAAGTACCTCGAGGGAATTAACAAAGTCCAAGAGGGTAGCATCTTTCAGAAAAGAGATCTGCAAGAACAAGGGGCACAATTTGAAGATAGAGGGAGACGGCTCAGAGGTAATGTTAGAAAGTATTTTTCACAGAGAGGTTTGTGGATGGTGAACAGCCTTCCTGAGGAGGTTGTGGAGTCAAGAACAGTGGGAGAATTCAAGAATGCATAGGACAGACATGAAGCAATTCTAGTGGGGTAGGAGGAAGTAAGCTGTTGGTTAACTAGAATTTACAGCTTATCCATCAGGTAGGGAAATGGGCAGACTAGGTGGCAGGCGGTCCTTATCTGCCATCATATTCTATGTTTCACATTACTGTTAATAAGAAGATATGCAAAATGGCAATATGGAAACTCTGGAGTGAAAATATTAAAAATTATCAAAGTTACAAGCGTTCGAGGAAACTGTGCAATGCACACTCGTAACAGTCATTTAGTGGACTTTTGTCACCAAATTTTCAACATAGGCATTTTGGGTCCCCCACTCATTAACAGTGTCACTGTGATTTTCTTAATCTGTCCTGAACATTGATTTTCCACAACAACCACGCCATTGTGCACCAGATGTGCAAAAACACATTTCGAGCAGGATGTGAAAAATGACAGCCATACTGTTCATAAGGAGGTGAGAAAAAATGGCAATGTTGAAAATTTGGAGTGAAAATATAAAAAAATTGTCAGACTTACAAGTGTGCATGTAAACTGCATAATACATGCTCGTAACAGTCATTTTTGGGAATTTTTTCGCAAAATTTGCAACATAGGCTTTTTGGGAGCCCACCTCATGAACAGTGACACTGTGTTGTTTCATTAATCCGTCCAAAAGGTGATTCCATGCAGTGACTGCAAAATCACCTTCTGGGACTGAATACCAACATGACTGACTGAGTTAATGAGGTGCGGTCTCAAGAACCCCATGTAGAAAATTTTGGGCCAAAACTCACGAAAGTAGCCGAGATATCCACCTAAGTTGAAAACCAGCTATTTATGCCATTATACAGCTTACCGGCATTTCCTCAGTTCGCGGTCGGCTTTGCAGAGTGCAGACATGTTCCCCCTCCACCGAAGATCATTGCACCAGGCTTTGAGAGGTAAGTATGGAGTAAGGAGGTGTGTGGGGAAGTGGGGTGCATAGAGGGTGGGTGCGGGTTGGGGAGGGGCACTGCAGAAACCGAGAACCATTTTCTTGTTTACAGTTTTTTTTTTAAAATGTATGTGATTTTTTTGTTTCAGGCACATTTGGCAGGCTGGAGGCCACCTGGGTGTTTTGGGGGACTCAGAGCCAATAGGGATTAGGCACTCTGTCAGCAAAGGAAAACAGGGTCATGTTTGGGAGCATGATGCCGAGGGGTGTTGCGCACCGTCGGGCAGACAGATTCAGAGGGACATCATGCTGACGGGACGGCTCCTCCATCAGCAAATGAACTGGGGAAGGGCATGCCAACAGGGGATTGGGACCCTCCACTTCAGCTTTTGGGACTGTGAGCAGACAACGACAGACACTGCCATGTTTATTGAAATGTTACACCAGGCAAGGCACACCCTGCAATGACTGGTCGCGTCATCATTGCAGCAGCGAAATAGTTTCAAGTTGGTGGCATGTTTTTGCACTGCTGTCATAGACAGCATGCTATTTCATTCATGCCACAGAGCCCAGCCCAAAAAAGCAGTGGCGCCACTGGCCACAACACGACTGCACCTCCACAACCTGCTATTCCAAGCTACCACAATATGTTGTTTGAGCTTGTGCGCAAGACAACATTAACATGAGTTACTTTCCCGAATTCAACGTTATGTCCCATATCTTGATATCAGTTAGCTGAAAACGGGATTACAAATGTAATTTGTGGAAATCTCGATCTCTCTTGGCCAGCCGGAAACCTGGTTAATTCACAGGAGAGGCCAAGAGAGAGCGATACAAGACTCAGTGTGTAAAGGCAATGCAGAGGGCAGCAAGGGCAGCAGTTTTAAATGCTGAAGGACTGTAGAATTTAAGGTAGACTGCCATGTAAAGGCAGCTATCACCACATGTTTCCATCTACTGAAACTTTCCTGCATATTTGTTCCTGCTGGATGAGATAGGGTTTGGCAACACTTGTGAAATCTCACACAAACTTATGGTAGTACTTATGCTACCACCCTGTTATCCCTATGAAGGGTTGTATGTTCTTCTTGGTCATGAGCATAGCCCATTCTTGGGTGGCCTCAATTTTCCTTGCTCAGGTTAGAGGTACCTACTCCCATGTCAGTGTTCAATAGATGACACTTCTGCCAATCCTGTTCGGTATTTCTCTGCCTTGACTGTCAGCCCCTGCAGCCCGCGGTCAGTGAAGCTCCCTCAGTCCCCTGCTTGATGTGATCCTCCAAAGTGTGGCTATAGATGGTGATGTCTTCCATGCACGCCAGAGCAAAGTCTCCTACCCCCCACAGAATATGGTCCACAAGCCTCAGATAGGTGGCTGGCACATTCTTTATCTCGAATGGCATTATGCTGAATTCACATAATCCAAACAAGGTGACAAAGGCTGACCTTTCTCAGGCTTAAGATGTCAGGAGTACCTGCAAATAGCCCTTTGTCAGGTCTGTGGTGGACAAGTAACATGCTTCCCCTAACCTCTCTAGCACCTTATTCATTGTGGGGCTGCAGTATGCATCAGACTCTGTGCAGCTGTTGAGCTTGTGGTAGCCAACACAGAACCTTGTGGTCCTATCCTTTTTGGGAGTCAGTACCAGTGTGGATGTTCAGGGACTACTAGACTCCTGGATCACCTGAAGAGATAGTATTCTTTCTCTCCTCCTCCTCTATGGCATGTCTTACACCTTCCAGGACTCTATTGGGTGGCTGTCTCAGCAGGGCTTGGACACTGTATCCATGTGGTGGTCCGCAAGAATGGCATACCTCAGTTTCATGTGAACATTTCACAACATGTACACAGCACCCCACTCATTTCAGCAGTTTAGGCGGATGCCAGTCACTCCAAGAGGGAGACAGTATCCACTGAGTATTCTCCCTCACCTCTCCCTGGAGTTCTACCAGTGGGCCTACTTCGCCCAGCCTCCATACAACTGCACACCACCAAGACCATCTATCATGCTCACATGGTAAACTTGCTATTTGCACCTCCTTTCAGGTAGCTCCTGCACCTAATTAACATAACCCACCCTCCTGATCTCCGAGAAAGGCCCCTCCCAGTCACCTGTAATTTGCTCTGCCAGATGAGGATGAGCACCATCACCTGTCATTGAATTCATACTCCTGGGCTCTGGCCCCACAGTCATACTATGTCTACGGCCTCTTATGCAGTGGCTGGGTGATCCTGGGCAAATCCCATTAGCTCCTTGAGCTGGGCCAGGAAGTTCAGGATATACTTTACAACAGATCCCCTTGGGAGCAAGATCATGCCCCATTCATCCCTCACCAAATCAAGGGCCCATACCTAAGGATAAACAGGAACTTGAAAGGTGAGGACCCTGTGGACTCATGGGGGACTTCGCTATATGCAAACTGTAGCACATTGGGGGGGGGGGTGCTGCACTCCCGAGATGTTGTCTTTTGGATGAGGCATTAAACCGATGTCCTATCTGCCTGTTCTTTTGGTTGTTCGGGTAGATGTTAAAGAGCAAATGGCACTTCTCAATAAGAGTAGGGGAATTTTTATTAGTAAATAAAACACTCAGTACAGAATTAGAATCCACTTACAGGGCTGAAATTATAACAAACATAAACAGTATATTAGTAATGGGCACACCTAAACAAAATATCTGAAATCAAAAATGAACATATTTGTATTACATTGTACACCTCATAGTAAGTTATGCTACTAACAAGCCTATATTAAAGCACTAAGAGTCATAAAATAGGCTATAGCCGACACAGAATTCTTCTTGTAAACAGCCATATAACATTACTTTACGGAAAACAATGCTGAATCACACTTTAGATACTGAGTACTGCCCCACACCATTCAGCAAATGCTGAGGTAATGTACCGTCAGGTAGGTGGAACCCTGTCCAAGCACTTTTTCCATCTTTTTTCCCAAATAGGAGCTAGAAGGGAAGACTGATCATACTCACTCCACTTATATATTTCTCTGTCTGAAATAACTGCCAGTGGGGTGATAAAGATTTGTTGTAAAACCAGTTTACACCTTACCTGCCATAAGAATAACTTAATATATGTAAAAATTAAATGTAGTGTTCCTGTATCTAGGTCTGTTAAGGTTTGCACATATCCAGTTACCACCTGTTCATATGTAGGGGTGTGCCAATCAATGATGCTGCCATTTAGTGGCCAATGAATTCCAAAATGAAACTGCATAAGGGCACTCAGTTAGGAAGTGGTGCATTGCTTCTTTCTGTTGGTGACACCCTCAACCTGGGACATTCTATCTTCAATTGTTTATGTTTGTGATTTCTTCAACCCAGTCGTCCATGTATGCACAGCTGCACCACATCCCACATTCTTGGGGTGTCCTTATGTCCATCAAATATTATTCCACCTTAGGGGTGACACCCTGACTCAAATCTTTAAACACAATTGAACTATCATATGCTTGTTTTTGTATCATGGTATTTAAACTATGTCTAGTCAGCACCTGAGTTTGAGATTTTCAGGCTTCCACTGTCTAATCTTCCTTCACCGTTGAGTTCACGTACTGTGGGTACCGTGGGGAATCTTTTTTATTTTATTTATTTATTTATATCTAGGATTACAACACAACTTTGAGCCAAGGCTTTTTACAAAGGTCCCACGTCTGAAACAGTACAATACAGAAAATAAGGAAGCATAACAGGTTAATAATGGGAGAAGAACAATGCAGTAGACAGGATAAGCTGCACTAGTGTGAGATACCATAGGAGAAGACAGGGTAAAATACAGGATTGGAGAGGTGACGTGGGAAGAGGAGACAATAAGGGGAGGTGGGGTACACAAGGGGAGGTGAGAGCAGCCAGAGGCATTGTCAACAACACAGAGCAGAAAGTGTCACAGTCAAACACAACAGGGAAAGTGCTTGTGGAGGGAAGGAGAGAGGGCAAAGGCAGGGAAGGGGGAAGGAAGTGGGAGAAAAAGGAGAAAGGGGATAATAAGTACTAAGGAGGAGGAGCACAGTGAGTGGGCAGGGCTGATTATAAGTAACAGTCACATGAGCTAGAGGCAGTGAGATGAAAGTGGAGCTTGAATGAGCCAAGTGGGGGAGCGGAGGAGATGGCAGGGCTGATACCATTTAAACAGCAAGGCCATCTATGGGCAAAAGATCTTTGGCACTGGGAGGTGCAACATCGGTGAACCTGGAGAAGCTGGGATTCAGAACAAGCCTTTGATAAAATAACACATGTCTATATGTATAAGGTCTTGAGGAAATATGGGTCCCCCAAGGTTTAAATATGACTGTGACCATAATTCTAGCAGTGGATCCACCCAGTGACTGGCTAGGGCATTCCAGGGTTGTGTGCCAGGGATAAAAAAGGCTGAGATAGTGGCATAGGTAAAAAGACTATAAACATAACTTATGGGTTAATCAGGTTCAGCCCCCCCATCCTTATAAGATCTGTACAATGCCTCTCTTTTATGGAATTTAAGAGGCTACCCCATACCATTTGAAATGTCAGGCTATAAATACGTACTTCATAATGCTCCAGATGAGGCTATATCATGCTTAAGAAGGCAAGTTGGGGTAGTAAAAAGGTTTTGACTAGTAGCACCTTTCTGTGTTGAGTTTGTTGCCATTGTTTCCATTGTTGCACTTGTTCATTACACTGAAGGATTTTGACCTCCCAGTTTCATTCAATAACTGCTCTCCTCCCAAATGGTATCCCTAGTATAGTGATGTCATCAAGTGACATCTGTATGTCCTTAATGGAGGGAATAGTAGGGGTATTGTCACTAATCACATAACCCCTACTTTTAGTTCTGTTCATTTTAATGCCAGCATGATCTGTAAATCTCGGTATATTTTCCACACTTCTTTCCACTGCCTCCACATCTGGCAGCAGCAAGCACACTTCATCAGCATAGGCTATGACTTTAGTGACTGGGCCTAAATGTGTAAGATACATGCTATGTATAGCCTGGTTTTGAACCACCATGCATAGAACTGGGTCTATATAGAATACATATAAAATAGGGCTCATGGGGTAACCCTGTCTAATACCTCTATTTATTTTCATAGTTCATCCTAGATAACCTATTAATCAGTGGCTTTGAAGCTGCAGTACCATATATAGTCATAAACCACTGTAAAGACTGCTTGAGGGACCAATATTTCCTCAAGACCTTATACATATAGACATGTGTTATTGTATCAAAGGCTTGTTCTTGGTCAAGGTTCACTATAAAGCCATTCATCTTCTGCTGATCTCCCAAGGCCACTATTTGTCTAATCAGTAATACATTTTCCTGGATATGCCTGCCTTTCACAGAGTGTGTTTGTCCAGAATCAATAAGTTTTGGCGCTATCTGGGCTAGTCTGGTCGTCAATACCTTTATTAAAATTTTGAGATCAGTATTCAATATACCTAGGGGTCTCCAGTTGCTAAGTTCCTTTCTGTCTAGTTTTTTATAGATCAGAAATTGTGTGGAGAGACCCAACTGAGCTGCTATCTCCTTATTCCTTAACATGCTATTAAATACTACCTGTAGGGTCTCTACTAGGTCATGTTTCATGGTCTTATAAAATTCTGTAGGGAGGCCATCCAGGCCTGGGGTGATAGTATTCTTTAATAAGTTAATAGTCTCTTCAATTTCAATGGCAGATATAGGTCTAATTAACTGTGTAGCATCAGCTTCTGTAATGCTGAGGGTTCCTATTTCATTAAGGAGTGAATCCAATGCTTCTTCGTCCAGGGATGGGGCCCCATTAAGGGTCTGCAGATGCTGAACCACTGCAATCATAATATCTCTACCTGTATTGGCTAATGTGTGCTGTGTAGTGTACACCGCATCCATTATTTTAAGTTCTGAGTCTATTTCATTCATTTCCTGAAGGTATGAGGCAGTATAGCACAGTGGTTTAAGGCTCTGAGCTGCAAATCTGGTGATATCCTGCAGACCAGACCAGGGTTTGAGTCCTGCGGCTTCCACTTGCATGCTCTGTGACCCTAAGCAAGTC
This sequence comes from Neoceratodus forsteri, assembly GCA_016271365.2. Lineage (NCBI taxonomy): Eukaryota > Metazoa > Chordata > Ceratodontiformes > Ceratodontidae > Neoceratodus > Neoceratodus forsteri. Next base: position 767,294,805 of record CM028132.1, read on the forward strand.
ACTTAACTTCCATGTGCTCCTAGGTTGCACCTGTAAAAAAGTTTTCAGCTTAGTGTGTCTCACCTGGCTAAATAACTAAAATAAAAAAAAAGTTCCTTTCTAGCCTTGCAACTGTCATAGACATTCCCCACCCCTGATTTCCCTTGGGTAGCTATTCTATGTTCATAAAGGAGGGAAGTTGCTCTGTCATATTGCAATCTTTCCATTTCTGCCTTAAGTGTGCGTATTTGTGGTTCATACTCCTTATACCCATTATTTGCTCTACTGAAGGCCTTATGAAACTGTGTTCTCTGGGTCAGGTATTTTTTATATGTGGCCATTGACCAGGCTGATGCTATATGTTGGAGTATTTTCTTAATATCTGACTTGGTATCCACCCACCCTCTACTGATGTTATCATCTAGGCATGCAACAGATTTCCTAGCTGCTATAAGAGCCTTCAGTCTTACTATGGTATCCTGTGGTAAGTGTGTAGTATTTAATTTCCAGTAACCTTTACCTAACTTTAGACCTTCATTCTGACAGTGGTCTTCACCATGAGATGGTCAGAATTTTCTGTTGGAATAACATTCACACAGTTAACATGTAAAGATTTAGATACAAACAGGTAGTCTATTCTAGTGGCTAAATTATGTCTATAAAATGTGTACCTTCCAGACAAATGCACAGTCTTATAGGCGTCCACCATGTCTCCATCAGTTATAACCTTCTGTAAGGCATGCATATCGAAAAAAAAACAATTTTTTTCCAATGTTTACATCTGGAATCATGCAGTTGAAGTCCCCTGCCCATCTTAACCTCCTTGTAATCATTAAATATGGCTTTATTAAAGAAAACACGTGTACCCTCTCTTTCTTTGTTTGAGGGGCATAGGTATTAATGACCCTTCACACCATATTATTATACATGAAATCAATGAGTAGCGCCTCCTCTGGTAAAAGATCCACTAATTTAGTTACAATATGCATATACAGTAACTAGTAGAAAGGATCCCCCACCCCATTGCAGCATTCCATCCCCACAGAGTAAAAAGAAAGGCCCCACATCCAAGCTCATGTTGCTGTTGTCACCTCTGAATTGTTTTGTAGTCTCGTATTCTGTGTACAACAGATATCCAAATTATGTTCTTTCATTAGTGAAAACAGAACTGTCCATCTCCTGTTGTTACAAATACTGTTAGTATTTATCATGGACATTTTAAGGTGATATGGGGCTTCCATTAAGTAAGTGATTCAGGAATGTTTAAACCCCTGTCATCCAACCTCACCAGATTTGTGCAGCTGGGTACTCTTCTGAGTCCTGCAGCCAAAGTTCTTATTCTTATTCTCTTGTCTGGCTTCCTGTCGTTGTAATGGCAATAGCTGACCCTCTAAGTTTGTGGAGAGGTCATGCTGGGAAGATCTAGAATCAGACTCTGGTTCCAAGGGTTGGAGGGCTTCATATTTATTTTGTGTTACCACAGATTTTGGTAGCTTTGCTGCAGGTCGAGATTTTTTACCAGGGAGTCTCTTCTTTGTCACAATCTTAAAAGGGGTTAGGGGCAGCTCTGTCTCTTGATCCAGAGGTAAAGAATCTGTCCAATTTAAGGGAAGAGAATGTATTTGTAGAGGCTCAACCACCATTTCTTGTTCTTGATCTACGTGCTGTATGGTTGGATTGAGGTCTGGCTTGGGATCCTGATGAATAATTGCAGTAGTCTGCAATGAGATAGCCCTTTTGGGTACCCCTTGTTCTGGCTGGGGTTGCTCAAGAAGTCTCTCTCTTGCTCTTCTCATGCAGTTCTTTGGGCATTGATGCTAACCTTCTGTATGTTCATCAATATAATATCCTGATCTTGCCTGTCCTGCCCATTGTGCATGGCCCAGGGGCAAGACACATACGCATGTCCAGTATCCTCACACAGGTTAGATTTGACCTCATTCATACAACGGGAGCTGTGATGTCCATATTCTAAGCACAGATAGCATTTTATGCAGTCACAAGTGATACTGGGCTGCATTAGAGAACCCCATCTGAAACACATCCTGGGTTGACCAGGACAAAAACTATGGTTTCTATCTCTCCCTAGGAAGAGGAAACTCAGCAAGTGCTGTACACCGTGTGGCATAATTTTCAGTTTGATCCTGTATTTCCACCTCCTGTCCACAAATGTTCCTCATAAAGGATAGGACGTGGCTGACCCAAAATATTACATTTTTGACCTAGACAGTGGGTGATGTCATGCACATTCACTCCTTCATTGTGAGATAATATTCTGATGATCTTAATAGCAGGCTTAGCAAAAGGGATGGCCTTGAATGGGAGCCAAATCACAGAATATCAATCAATCAATCAAATCTTTATTTAGTCAGGCGAACATCATTGAGCAAGGCTCATTTACAAGATGGACCTGATAAGGTCAAGGTTCAATAGTTGATACACAGCAAATACATCATACACTTTATAAGACAGTTATACATACAGAGAAAAATAATGTTTATAACACAATGATGTACAGTGAATTCACATGTTAAAACTCGGTCAAAGGAAGGTTAAGCTAATATCTACAGTATGTACAGTACATACATATCCCAATGGGGGCCATGACAGACACACAACATAATGAATACTAGGATGGTGAAGGTATTATTGGGTGCCATAATCTGGGGTGTTTGACTGGAAGGAATATACTAACATACTAAAATGCCAGCAGAATAGGCCTAATGGTCTTTCGTGTCTGCTCGTTTGGTCAGCCCCCACCCTGGGTGCTGATCTTGCTGTCCCCCTCGCCTTCTCTGGCTTCTCCCTTCCCAGTTCTGGATATTCTTGCTGCATTGGATTTTGCTTCCAGAACCCTTCCCCTGTACCTGTCCCACCCCCTCTTGAACCCCTCCACTGTCTCTGCCTCCACCAGCCCCCTAGGTAGTGCATTCCATGGCTCCACCACCCTCTCAGAGAAGTAGCACCTCCTCCTTTCTCCCCTGAATCTTCCCCCCTCCAGCTTCCACCCATGCCCTCTAGTGGCCCCTTCCTCCTTTCTTCGAAGCACCCTGACTGTTCCTCCCCTATTTACCCTCTTCATGTACCTGAAGACCTCTATCATGTCCCCCCGGTCCCTTCTCTCTTCCAATGTGTACATATTTAGCTCTTCGAGCCTCTCCTCATAGGTCCTGTCCCCAAGCCCCAAATCATTTTTGATTGCCCTCCTCCTGGACCCTCTCCAGAGGTTAATGTCCCTCTTTAGTGTGGCCTCCAAAACTGCACCAGTACTCCAGGTGTGGCCTCACCAGCAGTTATACAGAGGGAGTATCACTTCCCTCCTTCTGGAGTTGATCCCCCTAGCGATGCATCCCAGCATCCTGTTGGCCTTGGCTGCTGCCCTCCTACAAGTCTCAGAGTTGTTCATCTTGACATCCACCACCACCCCCAGGTCCCTCTTAGCCATTGAGACTTGTAGTATTCCCACCCCAGGGTGTACACTTGGCCTGGGTTTCTGGCCCCCAGGGAGTACCCTGCATTTCCCTGCATTGAACCTCAGCTTCCACTTTCTAGACCATCTTTCCAGAGCCTCCAGGTCCCCCTGCAGGGCCACCCTTCCCTCCACCCCATCCACCACCGCCCCTAGTTTTGAGTCAGAATATGCCATATATGATTGGAAGCCAGATTTGTAGGATGACTAATCTAGCTCTAGAGGTAGCAACTGCATTTCTCTGTGAAGAAGGCTGTACAATGCTGTTTAAAGGATGCAAATGGAATGATAATGGACAGTTTTAGGGATTTTTGTAGGGTGTTCCATGCTATAGCTAGAGAATAGCTGATTGCTGCCCTCCCTATTTTGGTGTTGACTTTGGGCAATTTGAGCAGGATGATATTGTTGCTTCTTAGGGCATAGGAGCTAGGAGTGGTCTGGTTGAACCAGTCCAGGATATAGTTTGAGAGTTTTCTTTTGATAAAGCTCTGTAAATCCATAGAGCTGCATTTCTGCTCCTCCTGATATGAAGGGAAACCCATCCAACTGCATCATAAAGAGAGCAATGGTGGGTATTATATGGCAGATCTGTAATGAACCTTATTGCTCTATGATATAAGGTATCCAACTTGTGAAGATAGGAGATGGGGCGGTGACTATAAAGGAAGTCTGCATAGTCAATAACTGATAAAAAGATGGCCTGGACTAACCTCATCTTTGAGTCTCTGTTAAGGAAGGGTTTTAATCTATAGAGGAGGCCAAGCCTTTGGTGAAGCTTTTTTAACAGTTCTTCTAGATGATGAGTGAAGTCGAGTCTGTTGTCAATCCACACACCTAGGTATTTGAAGTTTTCAACATACTCTAGATTTTCTCCAAGTATAGTGCATAGCTGGGGGAGAGTGATTGAAGAGGATGTGCTGGTGGAGTTTTGAGTTGTGTACATCATTGCTTTAGTTTTCTTTGCATTTATACATTTCTTTGCAATATACATTTTTTTCATAGGCACTCCAAAATCTATCCAGGCCCCTCGGGGTTTTGAAGCTGATATCAAAATTACAATCACCATTCACATCGATGAGGGCATAAATCATTAGAATAAAATCTCAGAGGCTCCTTAATCAATTTTATGCCCACGTACATCCTGTCTGGCAAGGTTTCTACGCCTCCCTGGTAATGAATGTGGACCACAGTTTTTCTTTGGGCTGGTAATACTGTAGGATTATGTTGGTCTGTTTGTCTGAACCCAACCCAAAGTCTGGAAGGTCGTTTTAAGTCTGTATCTCTGGGCTCTTGTGCCTGATCGATTACATCTCCCCAAGTGGGAGCTGAATCTGGGTTAGTTACTTGTGCTCTGGGGTGGGGCATGTATCATATCATCTACCCATAAATCATTACCAATATCTTCAGCATCACACTCTACCTGTTGGGGTGCTGCACTGGGTCCCGGTGGTGTTTCAGGAATGGGTAATGCTTCCCAGTCTGCCACCCAAAATTCTTCTTTTGTACATTTCCACCCCGCTGTTGTCAGGGGCGTGGACACAGTCCATGGGGTAGGCTTATGATTATTAACAGGCTGTCCCCAATCTACCTGCCACCCTGAATAGAATTTCAGAGATGCAGGAGGATCCATACATTTACTAGACTCCGATACAGTTTCAGGGCATATAGCACTTACCGCTTCCTATGGTTCTGGATTCATCTCGTCAGTGTTAACTTCACTGGAATCCTCTGACAAGTCAGGCGGTGGTTGTGTCTGTGTTGGTGGCTTTGATGCTGCTGCATCATCAAACGCTTCATCACTTGCCATTATCTTAGGCTGTACATTGAGTGCTTCACTAGGGGCTATCTTCTCAGTATGAACACAGACTTCATCCTTTGATTTCTGGAGTGTCAATGCTCGCAGTAGTCTCTGTCTCTGGGAGTGCGTTAGCTGTGCTAAAAACGCCTCCTCATCACACGATTCTTCTGTCTCAGGCTCCATACCACAGACATCTGCCTGAATAACCATTTCATTCTGCGCTACCACCGAACTTTCTACTGGAAGCTTGATCTCCATTGCTGGACATGCAGAGGTGGAGATCAAAGCCTCTGCAGGTACACCAGCCTCCATTCTTTCCTCCACCATCTTGGACATGTGGCACCCCCTACTGTTCAGTAGGGGAGTATTTATTAGTACATACAACAAATGAAACAACAAATAGGACTTTCAATAAGGAAACTGTACCATACAAGAAAACACACTATGCAGATATTATTATTGTTATAAATCACATATATAAATCCAACTCATATAATGTGGTTTTGCTACATTTTTGACCCATAATAAATTTATTTAAACATACCTTTTCTGCCCAGGACATCATTACGTACTTTGATCTTGTTAGGTATACATAATCCAGTACATTCTGATTTCAATACAGCAATCTCACTTTCATAATCCTACCACTTCTAATATCTATATATGTGCCCTATATTGAATTCTTTATGCAGCAACCTTTAAGCATTTATACTAATGGAAACATTTCTGTACATTTCTGCCATCTTTTTTTCCAAACTGTTAACGGCAATGTAGATTGATTATATAAGCTTTTCCTATGTATTTTCTGTTCTATTTGGTATATGACTATTAAATGAGGTGTATCTATTTGTCTAAGTACATATTTACACCTTGTCTGCCACAAGTAGAATTTAATATATGTAATAATAAGCCACAGTGTTCCTTCTTCTAGTTTTGTAAGTGTGTCTATATATCCTATCATTAGTTGTTCATAAGTAGGTTTATTCCAGACCTCATTATTCCATCTTTGTGCTAATATATACCAAAAGAAAACAGTGTAAGGTTAGTCTAGGAAAACATGTTTTAGTATTTCTCCTTGATCAGTACATCCTTGACGTGGGCAAAGTCTGTCTTCTAGTTTTTTATGTTTATGATTCCCCTAAACCCCCAATCTACCATGCACGCATTACTACAATATATCTCACATTTATTGTGGTATTCTATTATCTGTTAAATACTTCTCAATTCTACCATGACCTCTCTAACTTATATCTATACAATGGGAATATCATAAGCTTGTTTTTGTATGTTATCATATAATGTCTTTCTGTTCAGAATAAGTGTATGTTCTAATTTCCATTGCCTAATTTGGCTATTAATGTATTTACATACTGGGGGCATGTCTGTGATTTTTTCAAATGTTGGTAAGATTGTGACCATACCCTAAAAAATGGTTCCGCCCACCATTTTGCTAAGAATTTCCAAGGCTGTGGTCCTGGAGCCATACAAGACATTAATGTTGCATGCATAAAAATATTATAGACATAGCTTAGTGGATTAATGAGGTTTAAACCCCCATCTTTATAAGATCTATATAGGACTTCACGTTTAATAGGATTTAGGCAACTACTCCATACCATTTGAAAGATTAGACTACATATAGGAACATCAAAATGCAAAGGCAACGGGTATACCACCCATAAAAAGGTAAACATGGGCAATATAAATGTTTTGATGAGTAAAACTTTCTTACGTTTGGTTTGCTGCCATGATATTCACTTTTGGACTTTGCCATTACAAATTTGTAATTTTGCAGTCCAGTTATTTTCCATCACTTCCCCCCACCATAGATTATTCCCAGAATCTGTATGTCATCTTTTGTAACTGCTATCCCATGTAAGTTATCCTTCATATATATTTTATCACTAATAGCATAAGCCTTACTCTTAAGTTTATTAATCATTATCCCTGCTATGTTTCCAAACTCTTCTATCAGTTCCCTCACTTTATCTGCTGTGTCTATGTCTGGTGTCAGTAAACAGATGTGATCAGCATATGCCACTATTTTATTTATGGTTCTCACATCATGTAATCAGATACTTTGCACTGTCTGTGCTTGTTGTATCATGTGCAGTACAGGATTTATACATAATAGGAAGCTTATAGGGCATCTCTGTCTGATGCCCCTGTTGATTTTCACCACATGTCCTAGGTGCCCATTAATTAATGGCTTTGTGGCTGCAGTTCTGTATATCTTTAATATCCACTGTATAAAATTCTCTGGTAACCTATATTTAATGAGAACCTTCCTTAGTGTCAGTGGCTCAGTAGATAGCACACTCACCTCTGAGGCCAAGAGATCAGAGGGCTGTGGGTTCAGTTCCCACATCTGGCACTTGGGTTAATATCTCAGTACTGACACTGTAGTGCACCATGAGAGGGGTGCTGCACTTCTGAGGTGCTGCCTTTTGCATGAGACATTAAACCAAGGTCCCATCTGTCTGGATTGGTGGTAGTTCAGGTGGCTGTTAAAGATCCCATGGCACTTATTGAAAAGAGTAGGGGAATTTTTATTATGAGAAAAAAAATATATTACATCAGTTTTGAGCCATAAAAGGAAGCAAAAAAAATCACAAATTAAACACAAGTGTACAAAAGAATGAAACCAAGAAATCAAGCAAAAACAGAAGAAAAACCTAGATATGCAAGGCTCATATAAGAAAATAAAAATATCACCAGCAACAATCAGTAAAATAAAATCAAGATAACCAATGGATAGGTTTCCAAAGCATAGAAAATATCCCCCCTATCAAATTGTGCATTCTCTTTCTGTTTCAATTATTTCAAAGCTGCTTCAATTTGTTTCAAAATAATTTAATTAGGAGTATTAATATGTTGCAAAGAAAATTTACACCGGGCTAGCCACATAAAATACTTGATACAAGAAAATATCACATTCAAAGTACTAGGGTGATATTTTGTTAAAAAAAAGTATATTCCCCTAAAACCAAACACTCATAAGAAATATGTGGAACAGGATCCCACTACCATCAAGCAGCCAAAGCTGACCAAAATTAAGTAGCAAAAAAAACAGGAAATATAGAAATGTTGTAAAGTTTCCTCCTGCCCCCCACATTCAGGCCTCAAACATTGTCTCTCAGCAAGTGGTATGTGCTTCCAATTCCCTTTTACTCCCAATTTCCCATGCGCACTCAACCACTGTACATCACACATATGAAGTGGTATTCTTCTGTCTGTTAATATAAGTAATTATTTTTTACTTTAGTAGGAAGACATTTAGGAAAATCTACTTGTGAGGCATGATTTTGTTCCATAATCTTAGCGTATAATGTTTCCCTACTTAAAGACAAAATATCAGATTTCAAAAGTTTCCACATCTGTAACTTTTTTAAAGAAGATTTAGCAAATTCCAGAGCATAATTAGAAGCATGTAGCTGAGGTAAAGGATTAATCCAATGATCAAAATAAGAAAGAAAAAGGGCATCAATCCAAGAGTCCCATAAACCTCAGGACCTTCCTACTGAACCAAAGGAAGAAAAAAGAAAAAAAGAATGAAAAAAAAAACAAATGGATTGATCATGCCCAAACCTTTCTTATTGATAGGAAGATATGTAAACTTCCTTTTAATAGGATTTAATTGGCTCCCCTAAATCAATTGAAAGAAACAACTGAATAAACAAGTCTCAAAAACCAGCAGAATCGGATATTATATGTGTGAAATATATAAAAAAATGGGAAGAAGAAATTTTTTAACTAGCATGACCCTCTTCTTTTTGCCCATAGACCAAGATTTCCATTGTGCTACCTGGGCTTCACCTATCTTAAGTTTATCTTCCCAGTTTATAGCAGTGAGATGCCCATCACTAAAATAGACACCCAAAATTTTAATAGGTTGAGGAAATACCAAGATTTGTCCAATATGTGAGACAGGTATACCCATATTGGTCCCCAACAAAATTGCAGTACTTTTTTGATAATTAATACCTGCTCCTGTTAAAGCCATAACATTTTCAAAGATACATAATGCAGCTTCTCCTGACTTTGCATCCCTGACAATAAGACAGATATCATCCACATAAGCAGATATGTTTTGCAACTCAAGAGCTGGATTAGGTGAGAGACCAACAATGGTATGATCATGCAATATTTCTCATATGAAAGGGTCTAGACAGAAGGCATAAAACAAAGGGCTGAGAGGGCAACCCTGCCTATCTCCCTGTCTAATATCTACAGGATCCCCCATTAAACCATGAAGGGAAGGGACAGCTACAGAATTTGTATAAAACAACTTAATCCAATTAATCAAACATGAAGGAATACCATATTCTAGTAGAACCCGGAATAAAAAAGCATGAGACACATTGTCAAAGGCTTTACATTGATCAAACGAAATTAAAAAAAACTTGTAATTTCTTTGGTGCACTAAATTCACACATATCCCTTAAAACCCTCAAATTTTGTTGAATATTGTGATGAGGGATAGAACGTGATTGGGTAGGATGTACTAAATAGACTGCCGCGTTCTGCAGTCTTTTACATAAAACTTGGGATAAAATTTTGTAATCCGTATTTAATAGACTAATAGGTCTCCAGTTCTGAATAATTTTTATCACCCTTTTTGTGTAAATAAATAATAATAGCAGTTGTAAAAGTTTGCAAAAAAGAATCTTCCAACAACATGGAATTGAATACCTCTAGCAAAATGTCTGCCAAAACCGATATAAAATAATGGTAAAATTAATTTGCTAGACCATCTTCTCCTGGAGAAACTCCTGGTCGAAGAGTCAATATGGCCTATTGAATTTCAGATAATACAATAGGACCTTCTATTTCTCTAGCAACAACCAAAGGTAGAGTAAGAATATTATAAGACACCAAAGATTTCCAACTGGTTTTGTGTTCAAACCCCTTCCCGAGGGTATGTTGCACTGACTGAGAGATAATGTCTAGCATTTCAACATCTGATTTTCTGAGGACCCCATCAGAATCATAAAGACCGGTCATGACTTTATGCTCCAATTTAAATTTACAGGCCTCAAAAGGATCTGAAAATGGTTGTAAAACTGTTTCAAATGTAAATTCAGCAAATAAAGAAGATGCTTTATTATATTGATAATTTCACATTTGGCATCTTAATTCATCAGTCTGGGACTTAATTCTAGCATCCAAAGCATTAGGTAGGGACATCAATTTATAAAACTGGTTTCTAAGAGTCAGATAACTCCAGTACTCCATATTTCATTTTTTTCTACCTAAAGAAATAAATAGATGTTTCAAATCTACCATGGCGTCTTGCAACCATACCAACCAACTATCATAGAAATCAATAACAGATTTCCTATACTGAAATAGAAGAGAAATTCGTTGTGCAATATCCAGCTGATCCAAGATGGAAGAACTGAGCTTCCAATGTCTAAGACCAGAAGGAAAACTAGGAGAAACAGAAAGCATATGAATATCACATTGAAAAATAAGATGGTCAGAAAATTCACTATACGTTAATTTACAGTTACTAGCAGTCACATTTTTTGAGATAAAAAATAATCAATACGCGTGGAATAAGCACTCCTCCTATAAGTAACCCTCCATCAGAGTGAAGTGTCATATATGCATCATAAACATTAGCCCTAGTCAAAATAGTATGCAAAACATGAGTCACAATAAACTTTCTGTTGTATAGAGTCCCTAATTTTAACATCCAAACTACAATTCATATCTCATTCCCAAAGTATTATTTTTGTTGTAAACAAATAAGGTTTGATACTATCAAATAACTGTATTCTTAGACTTTTAGTCTGGGGAGCATAAGTATTAATAAGATGCAAAAAAAAAAAACCCTGATAGAGACAGTCTGATATTAAGCCTCTACCAGGTATAATGTCCACTAATCTCTGGACTTGTACGTGGGGGTAACGGAAAAGAATACCGATGCCATCAGCAGCATCTTCTCCAAAGGACCAAAAAGATGGGCCCCAGGGCCAAAGAGATTTAGCCCGTGAAACATCAAAGAGGGAAGAAAATTTAAAAAATTTAAAAATTTTTCTTTTGATATTCTTTTTCTACAAGAAACCAAAAAGTGCAATCCGATTCTTAAAATGTTGATGCTACAGGTATTAAAGGTAACCAATTGTAAATATGTCATAAAATATAAGTAGAAAAGTGGAAAAGGAAACCAGAAGAAGAAAAAAAATGTCAAGCCATTAACTTATCCTTTTTCCTCTTTCTACCAGTCTTTTTATTTGTTTCTTTAACTGGAAGATTAAAAGCATCTTCAAACTTCATATCAGACACAACACCAGACACAGAGGAAATATCTGATTCAGAGTTCCCCTCCATATTTTGAAGGGTTTGAAAAGAATTAAAAGTAGGTAAAGGAGGACTAGGGCCCTCAGGACTACTTGAAGATCTAGTAACCATTTTAGCCAAGAAGAAACCATTCTCTATCGGGGGGGCATGGGAAATTTCTCCAGTCCAGCCGTGGAGGTACTGAGGGCCTCATCAGAGACTACAAGAGTAATCTGGGAAAGATTGTTCACAGCAGACTCTGTAGTGGTGGAATCAGAGGAAGGCTGTGGGGTTCCGTACTTGGTTCTGCCTGAGGGGCCTGTTCTGGCCTTGAAGGCTGATGAAGTTCTTGAGCATTATTAACCAGGTGCCCCTGGTTCAGGCCTCTCTGTCTGTTGTGACCCACCCAAGGGCACTGATGGTATGTGTCGCCCATTTCATCACAGAGATTACACTTAAAAAGGTTTCTACAAACTGAACTATCATGATCGTAATCCCCACACAACAAACAAAGCACCCTATCACAGGTACTACTAAGGTGCCAAGGACAACCACACTTGTAGCAGGCCCTTGGCTGCCCTGGATAGAAAACAACCCCTCTATCCTTTCCCCTCCAAAAAACTGATAGGAATATGCATAACATCAGAACCAAGCACGTGAAGTTTAACTTTAAAACACCAACCCCATCTAGATCCCCTCTACATCAATAATAGCTTTAGGTAAACCCAAAACTTGGCTTTTTTTCCAACCAGAATAAGACATTACCCACATTCACCACCTCATTTCTGAACAATATATTGACAGTTTTATACAGAGGTTTGGTAAGGGGTATAGCCCAAAAAGGACAAAGTCTTAAAAGCCTCATATTTTTTCCAAAAGATGTCCAAGCTGGAAAATGTTTGGAAACTGATGTCAAAAGTATCTTCACCATGAACATTAATCAAAGCATAAATGTTCGAAGCCACTAAAGACATAGAGTCCATCAGCAAGGTTCTGGCTACAAAATGCCTGTCAGGGTGTTCTTGCAACCCTCCACAGTAATGAAGGTAAACTGCATTCTGCCTAGAAGTCTGTTCCACTTTGCTATTCTTAAAAAAATCAGAATACCTAGGGCCAGTTCATCTTTTATCATGGTTTGGGAAAGGAAGGGTAGTATCTTCATTAGTTGGTTCCTCAGGCAAAACTGCAATATTTAAAACAGTACGTGCCTTATCTGGAGGTTGCAAATCAGAATGAGACTGGGGGTCAGGGAGAACAGACTTGCCAGTATTTTCAGCAGAGTTAGTAGACTCATGAAAAAGTTGCTCACACTGAGAGAAAGGGACCCAGTTTGGGTCAGGAATCCAATTCCCCATTTCCGTCTGCATCCAGCCCGCCTGTTGTAAAGCAGTCTGTTTAGACCAGTCAGCCGTAGACAGTGGAACCTCGGTTGGTGAAAGATGAAAAGACTTCTGCATTCTTTCTGAAACAGTTATGCCAATGTCAGCTGAAATCTGCTGAGGCACGACCTGCAGACTGTCAGGTCTAGCTGCAGAAGCTGTCAACAAATGTCCTGAATCACTCCAAATCTCCATATGAGGCAAATAATTCTCCCAGTCAGTAGTTTGCAGTATTGTAACAGCAATTTGCTCCTCATAAGCAGCTGTTTGCAAAATAGGTTCAGCACTGTGCAAAAGCACATTTTCACTAGGTAACGACATCTCCGTTACTGGAACCACATCCAGCAAATCCTTTGGAAAGCTCAATGCACAAACAGCAACATCCCCAGATACAGCACTTACCAGAGTCAGGGTTAAAACTTCTGGCAGCAGTTTAAATGCATCCTGCTCAGTCACCAGCCTGGCGCTGACTGCCGACCTGCAAAAGCAGAGCATCCGTTATTAAGTATAGAAAAAACAATATACAATAAAAGAAGATAAACAAATATAAACAACAAAACATAAGGCAAGAAAAGAAAAAAGTCAAAGCAACAATACACTAAAAATAAATAACGAAAGAGTAGGAAATGTTAACCTACCCAGTCCACATTCTTCCAAAGCAAAGTACCTACATTGATCTCCAGCGTGCTGAATTCATAAGCATAGATTGCATCCAATTCTTCCTGTATATGAAAAAAACTTCCTGCAACTGTAAATGCTTGTTCTGTAATACTCGTAAGCATCGAGCCTGCCAAATATGCTATTTAAGACAGGGTAATAGCACATACACAGTACTTTTGTGCCATTAGTGCCATGCCCCTGGAATCTGTACTAATACCAAGATATTATAGGTAATAGAACCAAAAAAGCGGTTCACCCCACCAATGTGCCAGAGCATACCAAAAGGATTTAGTATGGGAACATTCAAAATATAAGTGCAGCATTGTCTCAAGCTGCCCCTGACAAGAGGGTTCCTGACAAACTCTATCACGTAACTGCTTATGCTTATGATTTGTCCGCACATTAAGTTTCTGATGAGCACACAACCAGACCATATCTCGCATCTTTTTCGGAATTCTGGGTTCTATCACACTTGCTAACAAGGAAAGCGTATCTATACAAGCAGGAACAGAAAAAAGGGGATCCTCAAAATAGCATGCAGAAACAATATTAGTATAAAATGACTTCCACTCATGTGTTACAAACCAACTGAGCTCTATTTTCCATAGTCTAATGTATTTCAACGTGAGTTGAACATACAAAGGTAACTGTTTATCCACAGGGTGCCATTTCCCCCATCCCCAAGCTGTTAAAAAAGAGCACCCCACAAGGACATACACATACAACCTATGACAGTTTGCTCTAACAACAAAGACCTAATCGAATTATAGAAAACATTTCCAAAAGATTGAACAATAAGATGTAACATACCCAAGCCACCAGCTTTCCAGGGTCTGTGGGTGTGCGCTCTCTTCACTGGATTCAAACAACTACCCCACAGCAGCTGAAAGAAAAGACTCAAAATTTTGGAATGCATATCAAATGGTAAGGGAAAAATATGAGAAAGAAATAAAAAAAGAGGGGCAATATAAGATTTTAACATGAACACACGTTTTTTCCACGTCATTTTCCAAGATTGCCATTTCTTTACTTTATGAAGCGCTTTATCATAAATCTCATCCCAATTATAGTGTACTGAGTCTTGGGAGTCAAAATACACACCAAGAAGTTTCAATTTTTTATCAACAACTGGAATGTCAAAAAATTGAACGCTAGAAGTCTGACCTAAAGGCAACAATGAGCATTTAGAGGTATTGATTTTAATACCAGCGCTAAGTTGTACCGAATGTAAAAAACCCAAAATACGTCTCCCCAAATCAATATCTGCGATAGAACAAATACAATCATCTGCATAAGCCAATATTTTAGAAAAAATATAGCCCTCTGAGGAGACAATAGCATGAACATCGTTATCCAATTCAATACTCTGCAGTAAAGAGTCCAAACCAAAGACAAACAACAGCAGACTCAGCGGGCAGCCCTGCCGGACTCCAATCTGATAAGGAACTGAGATACCCAAATGTCCATTAACCATGGGAGTTACTTTTGCTGATCTATAAAGGGTTTGGACTAAATCCAAAAGGGGGGCGGTATACCATAGTATGCCAGAGTAGCCCAAAGATAATCATGACGCAAAGCGTCAAAGGCTTTTTCCTGGTCTAAGGCTAACAAATAACTAGTCAGTTTATTCTCTAGACCCTGGTCTATCAATTCCCTAATAAAAATTAAATTCTAGGAGATATTTCTGCCAGGAACTGCACATGTTTGTGTAGAAATTAACAATTTATGCGTAATTGCTGAGAGACGGTGATTTAGAATATTGGCCAATATTTTGTAGTCAGAGGTCAACAGACTCAAAGGCCTCCAGTTTTGCAGAATAGTAGGGTATCCTTTCTTATGAATAAAAAAATTACCCAATTTTCCATGCTAGAGGTCAATCTTTTTTCTACCCAAACTGCTTGAAAAACAACAAGCAGCCAAAGTGCAAGAATATTCACATACATCTTACAAAATACAGGCGGCAGTATAGTGCAGTGGTCTAAGGCTCTGAGCTGCAAATTTGGTGACATCCAGCAGACCAGACCTGGGTTTGAATCCCACAGCTTCCACTTGCATACTGTGTGACCCTGAGCAAGTCACTTAACCTCCTTGTGCTTCCAGGTCGCTCCTGTAAAAAAGCTTTCAGCTTAGTGTGCTATACCTGGTTAAACAACTAAATAAAAAATTAAAAATTCATTTGGTAGGCCATCTATTCCAGGTTTGGTATGTGCTGATAAATGACCTATGGCCTGATTAACCTCATCTATAGAAAGAGGAGATACTAATGCCTCAAGTTCTGAAAGTGATGGGATGTCAATATGATGAAAAAAGGAATTAGAATCAGGTTTAGTAAAACTCTTTGTAACATGTTTGAACTATGGTTCGAATACTTTGTGTATCGTGTACTAATAATCCAGTTGAAGATTGTAAGGCAGTCATACACAAGGGTGGCAATTCCTGATCAGAAAGATCAAAAGGGTTCACCTGCTCTTGGGTGCCAGAAACAACATACTTCTGTTGATATCTATATCTTTTTTCTCGTGACTGAAGAAAAGCTAACATTTTTGCTTTCATAACCAAAAACTCCTGGCACTTACTACCCTGTGAAGAACACGCCTGTGACAACAAGGCCATATATATATATATATATAGCTCTATAACCCAGATAGGTAAGATACGAGTTCTGGGCTTTAGTCCGAGAAACCTGAAGAAAAAAAAACTTAAGGTCCTGTTTTGTGTCTTCCCACCAGTCCAGAGGACTGTCATACAAAAAGACTATATCCGACTGTAGTGAAAATAAGAAATTCAATTGCATAGAAAATGTCATATCCTGTAGGAGATGTGTATTCACTTTCCAATAGGCACATCCCAATAAAAGTTTTTGATAATACCCAATAGTCAGTTTCAGAATTAAATGGTCAGATGTCTCGAAAGGTAATGTAGAAATAGAAAAACAGGAAAGTCTCTTGGACAAAAACCAGAAATCTATTCTTGAAGAGATAGTGCCTTTATGAAAGGTATGTTTTGGCTGCTGGTGCAATAAATCATAAGAGTCCATCAAATTATTAGTTAGTAAAACTTGCAACAAGGCATTGGTGTCACAAAACAGTTTTTGAGTCTTACGTCCCCAATCTCTAGCAGCTAATCCGCAATTAAAATCACCACCCCATAAAACTAACTTAGAAGTATGTAAATATGGAGAAATGCAGTGAAACAGAGCTGATCTATCGGCTTTGGACTGGGAAGCATAGATATTTAGAAGACAGTATGTACAATTAGAGACAGCAATATCCATAAGCATAGCTCTACCAGGTAATATGTCCAAGAATTGTAACACCTGAATAGAAATGCTAGAGGAAAAAAAAATACCCAAACCATCGCATACATCTTCTCCGGGAGACCAGAAAGAAGCACCCCAATGCCAGTCCTGTCCTGCTTCTTTTATACATGCCAGGGAGCCCAGCCTGGTATCCTGTAAAAGTATAATAGAACCAGAATATGCAGTAAGACTGGCAAAAGTAAGACGCTGCCTTAATGGAGATTTAATACAGTTAACATTAACAGTAACAAAGGAAATGGCATCTGTCAGAAAAAAAGAAGGAAAATCCCAGGACTATCTAAAGAC
The DNA here is from genome assembly GCA_016271365.2 of Neoceratodus forsteri. Lineage (NCBI taxonomy): Eukaryota > Metazoa > Chordata > Ceratodontiformes > Ceratodontidae > Neoceratodus > Neoceratodus forsteri. Next base: position 767,311,979 of record CM028132.1, read on the forward strand.
ATATCATTTCCTTTTTTTCCTTTTTTTCAGTTTGGTCTTTTCCTTAACCTCAATATCTACGACATGATCAGGAAGAGAGGAGGCAACCGAGGAGAAATCAGATTCCACCCCATCATCATCATCACCCTCATGATCCAGTAAAGGGGCAAAAGGATTAGCAGTAGGAGTTAAATCAGGCTCGTGACATATGGGAGGGACCCCAGAACCAGGTTTGGTGGTCCTAGGTCAGGTAACTTGTTGAAAGAGAATATCAGTCAGTACCCCTGGTGGAGGCATACAAGGAGCCTCCTGTACACCGAAAGGCACATTAGCCTGAATAGTGTCGGGAACAACCACTGGAGGTACACCTTGAGCAATAACCAGTGTAGGGAGAATGGGGGAGCTGGAACAGGACCGTCAGCCATACCAGTAGTGGAAGGGGACGTTGGGGCCGGAGCAGCAATATCCATGTCATCTAAGTCTGGGGTCTGAAACATCTCCCCCTCAGCATGACTAGGAGAAGGGTGAGGAACAGGGACAGGTGCAGCCGGACACAATAATAAATCCTGCATCTTTTGATGCTCTTTTTGTGCATTAGCAACATAGACGTCTAGTTCAGCACGAAGAGTAGGCTCAGCTTGATTGTGAGAAGCCCAGGAGCAAGAACGGAGAGTGTGTCCCTGCTCATCACATAAATTACACTTCATTGGACGTCTACAATGAGCCCCTATGTGACCCAACTCCCCATAGAGCCCACATTTCTGTTGATCACATACATTGCTTAAATGACCTAGTGCCCCACACTTATAAGAAGCCAGTGGCTGCCCCAGATAGAAAAGAACACCCCTGTCCCAACCCAGAAAGAAACAATTAGGCAGATGTTTAGTTAACCCATTCTCTAATCGTAAATCAATTAAATATCGTCAACCCCTGTCCAGAGATGTTCATCATCAAGAATAGGCTCAGGGGGGCCTTTAACAGTACAGTGCTGTTGTAACCAGTAGGTTATGTCAGCGACATTAACCCCCTCATTTCGAAATAGAATTGTAATTTTCTTAGAAACTGGTTTAGTCAAAGGTATAGCCAAAAAAGGTTTCCACATAGGTGTATGTTTTAAAGCCTGATATTGTTTCCAAAATCTATCCAATCCTGCTGGATGCTTGAAACTGATGTTGAAAATAGAATCCCCAGGCATATGAATCAAGGCATAAATCTCATATGCATAAAACTGCATACTGTTTTTCAACAAATCTCGACTAATGAAAAGTCTATTGGACACATCATCCAGTGACCCTCGAAATTTCAAACGTACTGAATTACATCAAGCGGTAGGCTCATTTAAAAGACCAAAGGTAGTAGGAAAAAGTTTTTCAGCAATTTTATCAAGCAATACAGAAGGGCCTTTCCTCTGTCCAAGCTCAGATGCTGAAGCAGATGGTTGAGCTATAGCACTTTCAGATAAGGCCTGGGGGGGGTTCAGAAGGGTGTAACAGATCACCATCCTCCAGTTTCCTAATGTTTTCCATAAGATCTGGACTGGAAATAATGGGAGTAGGAGCAAAAACATAATTTGAGTCTTGTCCAGGAGGAAGACTCAAGCCCACATTAGAAGAGCAATGTGTAGAATCCCCTTCAGATGTCACATTAGCGTCACAAGTTTTCCCATCTGGGGAACTTACCCACCCCACAGCCTCAAGGGCTATAGCTACCCATATGGCAGATGCCTCAGTTTCTTTAGGAGCAGAAAGCATATTTCCAGAGGTGGGGGGCCATCAGTAACAAGTGGGGGGGGTTCTGCACTGACAATGCACAAGTTGTTTCCTTAGGGCCCCCAAGAAGTCCCTTGTGTCCATTAGGAGCCAAGCCTATAGTAAAACACCCTATATGTGGGCCAGAAAGCAATTCAGGGACTGCTTCAGGAGTAGACGAAGAAGTTAGGGTCTCCATAAAGGCCTGCTGGAATGGGGAAGCAGTAAAAGTTATAGATCTCACCCAAATCCAAAGGACAGTCCAACGCAGAGCAGGAGGGTAGTGCAACAGAAAAGCCATTCTCTAAACTGGCTGCACATAGTGATCCGATTACAGGGGACTGCGTAGCACCAGTCAGTATCTCTTCCTGTTCCCGTCCATCTGATAAGACTGCACGATGCCACTGCAACTCTTGCAGGAAGGTGTTCCGTGTAACAACAAACTGGTGCTCCACAGCCTGGAGCTGATGATTGATTTCCTCCACCTCGTAAACGGGACGCACTTCACACGCCTCTGAGGGAACATCGCATGGTACTTCTGAATCAGGTATGGAAACCGCTGCCATTGCAGCACTCCGCTCCGAGATAGGTTCCATATCCATTTTGATCACTCAGTCCGGTGAAAGCCGAGGAGGTGATCAGCTCCTCAGCCTCCCGCATGTCTTGCCACGCAGCTGTCTGCAAGCACTCTGAGGATATTCCACTAGCAGTGCCCTCTCTCGAGTAGGGGAATTTCCCCGGTGTCCTGGCCAAATTTCCCTCATTCACTAAGAATACCACCAACAGCTTAATCTAGTTCGAGGTCAGTTGGCATTCATCTGTATCCTCCCTCCCTGGGTCATGCCTGAACATAGACAGGATTTGTCTAGTGCACTTACCCAGCCAACAAAAACTAAATATATTAGATAACAATGTGAAATGTTATCAAACACCTGCTCCTGATCTAGGCTTAAAATGATTCCATCTAGTTTGTTCTGATTTCCCAAGGCTAGCAATTCTTGTAAAAGCAATACATTATCTTGTATTCACCTTCCTTTGATAAAGCAGGCTTGTCCTGGGTCAATTAACTTTGCTGCTACCATTGCTAGTCTAGATGTTAATATTTTCATTAATATTTTCAAATCAACATTCATCATGCTTAATGGTCTCCAGTTTCTTAAACTAGTCTTATCCTGCTTTTTACATATTAAGATATGAATGGATAGTTCAAACTGTGGAGCAATGTTTCCCTCCTGTAACATGCTATTAAACACAACTTTTAATATATCCATCATATCCTCCTCACAGATCTTATAAAATTCTGAAGAAAGGCCATCTGTCACTGGAGTTGTATTATTGTTCAGGAAAGAAATAACTTCACCTATTTCCAGTTCTGTTATGGGTTTGTTCAGAAAGACATTATCTTCCTTCAGAATTGTAGGGGTGTCTATATTCTGCAATATGTTACCTAAATCTTCCTCTATGGGTGAAGCAGTTTTATACTATGCCGTGAGAAATGTTGTACTACAGTATCCATGATTTCCTTTTTTGTAGTAAGAATTTTATTCATTGGGGTAGTTAACGCATCTATTATTCTCTGTTCCCTATGAGTTTTGCAACTTTCGTAAATGTTACCTACCCTAGTTTTCTCTGGTGCAGCTATTCTGTGCACAACTAATAAAGAAGTATGTCTATCATATTGTAATTTTTCCATGTCTTCTGTTATAACACTTATTTGATCAGTATAACCCTGATGTCCCTCATTTATTTTACTAAGTATATTATAATACTGTACTCATAATGTCAACTATCATTTATATTTATAGCTTGACAGTCTTGCTGTAGTGTGTTGTAGTAAAGCCTTAGCCTCTTTTTTTTAGTTTGTATCCACCAGTAACTTAAACTATCCTCCAAACATGCTGTTGTTCTTCTAGCATCTAATAAATCTTGAATTTGGATTTGAATCTCTGGTGTTGACATCAGTGTTGTGTTTAATTTCCAGTAACCCTTACCAATTTTCATTTTCTCATTCTGACTCAAACTAACTTGTACCATCAAATGATCTGTATTTTCCATTAGGATCACATGTGCTGTATTAATGTGCAAACATCGTGAGATAAAAACATAGTCAATTCTTGTAGCTAAATTTTTCCTGTAATAGGCATATCCACCAGTCTCCTGTTTTGTTCTATAAGCATCAATTAAGCTTTCTTCTTCCAATATTCTATTCATGGTATTAGTATCACAATAACATTTTTATTATCTTTAACATCTGATATGAGACAATTAAAATCCCCAGCCCAAATTAGTTTTCTCATGGCCATTAAGTAAGGTTTAATCTGATTAAATAACTCAATCCTGTCTTTCTTCATCTGAGGGGCATACATATTAATAACCCTCCATACCACATGATTATATGTAAAGTCCATCAGTGATGCCCTCCCCAGTGCAATGCCCACCAGTTTTGTTACTGTATATTTGTAGTCCCACAATAGTATTCCCAGGCCATCACATTGTTCTAGTCCCATTGAATAGAAGGAAGGTCCCCATACCTGTGCTCATTTTGCTAATAGAACATCAATATTTGAATGTAGCCTTGTGTCTTGTAGAAAACATATGTCATTATTTCAGTCCTTAAGGACAGAAAATAGAATTAGTTTCCATTGGTTGTTCTTCATACTGTTTGTGTTCTCAGTGGCTGCCATAAATAGATAAGGTGTATCCAGTTTGGAAGATCAGGGCTTAATGATGTGCTTATTCATCCTGTATCACCTGTCTTACATAAGTAATTATTTCAGTCGGGCTCAGCAACCTAAATTTTTCTTCTTTTTCTGTTGGGCTGCAGTCACTTTTTGTGATCTCCGTCTCCATCTGTCTCCATAGACATTCCCTGTTGCAATGGTATTGTAGTGGAACACTCAGATTCAGTATCTTGTTCAGTTTCTGAAGGTTGCAACACTTCATATTTGTTGGCAGTTATAATAGTTTTAGAGATTTTTTCTGCCGGTTGCAGTTTCTTGCCTACCGATCTTTTTTTGTTACTGTAGTGAACTTCTCAAGGGGGGAGGACATAATGTTGGTATCATCTCCAGGATTTATTTCAGCTCTGGCCCCTTCCCTGTTTGACCTTCTATGTCCATAGCAGCAACAGCTGCTGTGTCTATCATGATATTCTCATTCAGTGCAGTTTGACATTTTTGGTCCTCCCTATCAGGCTGAGGGGGGACATGCTGTTCAACGTGATCTCGGTCCTGCATTTCCTGGGCTGCACGTTATTTTTTAATGCTTGTTTTTTCTAGTATAGTTTCTTGGTCAGATCTGTCCTGCCTGTTATGCGTGGCCCAATGGCAGGATGCATAAGAGTGTCCAATTTCTTCACAAAAGTTACATTTCACTTCGCTAGTGCACTGAGAGCCATGGTGACCATATTCTAGGCAATTATTACATCTGATCCTATCACAAACGTTACTAAAATGCATCAGTGAGACACATTTAAAGCAGGTCTGAGGCTGGCCTTGATAAAAACAATGCCCTCTTTTCTCTTCCAAGAAAGAAGGAGCTAGGCAAGTGTTTCAGCCGTTGGGGAATAATGTTTAGTTTCACTCTGTATTTCCAACTGCCTGTCCAGATGTGTTCTTCATCTAGGATCAGGTTTGGCTGTCCTATCACATCACAACTCTGATTTAACCAGTGGGTAGTATCATGCACATTAACACTTTAATTTCAGAATAAAATTGTAATATTCTTGATTGCTGGTTTAGTCAGTGCTATGACTTTGAAGGGCATCCAAAACTCTGAGTATTTTTTCTTTTCATAGGCACTTCAGAATCTATCTAGACCCATTGGAGTCCAGAAGCTTACGTCAAAGTTGTTCTCCCCAGCTGCATGTATCAATGCATAAATTTAATTTAAAAAAAATTCTGAGAGATCCTTTCAAGAGCATTCTTCCAACATACATTACTTGGTATTACTTGGTATGAAAGAACAGAAGAAGGCCAGAGCCTATCAAGAATGTTCCCCACACTATGTGGGACATTATTTATCTATTATCCCTTAACCAAACATCTAATTTGTTTTTAAAGACAGTGGCACTAGTTGCCTCTACAAATTCTTGTGGCAAGGTGTTCCATACAATGGATGCTCTTATTGGAAAGAAGTTTCCCCTTTTGCTGGTTTTATAAGTTTTTACTTCAAGCTGTTTATTATGCAGTCTCAGAATATGTCTCCTTTTGGAGAGTGTTAGACCACATTTTTCCATTAGATCTGGTGAATTTATTAAATTAAAAACCATAAGCATATCACCTCTTAATCTTCTAGTTTGAAGAGAGAAGAGACCAGTATCTTTCAATCTGTTCTGATAATCCAAGTTTGTTAATTTCTGACTGTTTAAATGTTATTCTGAGAAACTGACTTTACTTAGCCTATTAGTTGGGCTTGCAGTGTTCTGGTGGGCGCTGGGTCAGTGTTACACACAGAGATGGGGAGCGGGGTAGGCTGGAGGGCCTGTCCTTAATCTTCCCTTCCTCTACACTCCTGGGGCAGCTGGCTGGGGGGCTGGCCTCTCTTGGAGTGGAAGTAGTGGGCCACTGATCTTTTGGGCTGGCTGGATCCTGTGGCCCGCTGGTGGCCTTTTATTTGAGCCAAACCAATGTGGATTCTGAAACCCTGGATTTTCGGAAACTGAACTATACTTGTTGATGTTGGGCAGGTTACATTACATTTATATTTTGTTGTATATAGATAGGATGTTTATTGTTTGCAGTTATAATTTTGTTTAGTAATTATATTTCATTTGAGGGAACAATTAGAGCAGTGAGAGTGCTTTATTACATCATTTATTCCACCTGTATCCAGCTCGGTGAGAGAGTCCCAGAGGGTGGTTTTTAAATTATTCCCTCTGTTTAATATTTTATTATTAGTTTTATGATTTAATTATTATTGTTTTTTGTTTTAAGTACCAGGTAGTGAGAGGAGCTGGAAATAATTTAGAATTGTATTGGTTAAGTTTTGGTTGTCCCCCAGGCCGTGAGAGGGCTTGTGGGATAAAATAATTAATCAGGTTTTGTGTTAGAGTGCCGGTTAAGTTAAATTTTTTATTTTAGTTAGTTTTTAGTTGTAGGAAGATTGCGGGTTGTTTTATTATATTTATTGTTTTAATTTTGAGCAGCTTGATGTGCCTGCCTCCCCTGCCTGTCTTGTGCTACTCAGTCTCCACTCTCCATGCCTTCCGCCCCTTCTCTTTGCCCCCCCACCCACTCATATCTATCATCGTGTCAGGTGCTAGTGATTGCTCAAAGGGGGAAGGGGAACTGAGGGGGTGGGGTGTTGTGGACAGCAGAGTGAGCGGTGCTTTCCCATAGGGGTGGTTAGGCCTAGAAGACACCCTCCAGCGAAATGGCTTCTGGAGCGTGGTAATCAAGTTCTGGTTCCCATACCCATGGACACCTCCAGTCTTAGAGGGCAAGTGGTTAAGACAACTCATCAACCTCATCCAACTCGGGTGTTGTGCAATGCCAGATCTGTCTGCAACAAGACTGGTCTTATTGCAGATTTTGTTGCAAGGGCAGATCTGGCTTTCTTTACGGAGACCTGGTTGGATGGGAATGCGGCCCCCTTTTTAGAGGCCACTGTTCCCACCTGGTACTCGGTTATACACTGCCCGAGATTGGATCGCGGGGGGGTTGGCGGTCTGTTTCAAGACTGAATTGGGCCTAACTGGTGTACCAGTTGAGGAGGCCAGGTCATTTGAGTGTACTGTGGTAGCTGGTGTAGGGTGCAGGATTACTCTCATTTATCATCCACCAGGTGATGAGAAGCTTTTCCTACAGGAAATAGCAGATTTTGCCACTGACATGGCCTTGGAGTCACCCAGATTGATGGTTCTGGGTGACTTCAATGCCTGGGTCGATGACGAATCTTCACTTTTTGGTCAACATTTCCTCCAGGTGATGACATATCTGGGCTTTACACAGGTTGTTCCCACAACTACACACATGGGAGGTCACTCTCTTGACCTGGTCTTCCTCCTGGGGATCGAGGCTTCCAATTTGGTGGTGGAACCAGTCGGTTGGTCTGATCACTACTCAGTTGGGTTCAATTTTGAGGCCCCCCGGGGTAGGTCAGCCCCTGTGGAGTTGGTCAGGTACCACCCACTGTGGGACGTTGTCCCTGAAGACCTGATGGCGGTTATTGACCTCTCATTGTTTGACGAGTTTTGCACTGATCCTAAGCAGCTGGTAGTGGCCTATAATAGGGCCATATCAGTTGCACTCAATCAGATTGCACCAGTCCGTGTTCGCCCCCTTCCCCATCATCCCATTGCCCCATGGTTTGATGGGACTTTGAGAGGGATGCAGAGGTTGGGGCATAGGTTGGAGCATCATTGGAGGAAGACTGTCTCTGATGGCGACCATCTTATTTTGCTAGAGTATTATAAACTCTACCAAACAGCAATTTCCCATAAGAAGGCAGAATTCCTGTCCAGGAAAATTTCTGTTGCATGGAATTGACCGGCTCAGCTCTTCAGAACTGTTGACAGACTGTGCAACCCAGCCTGTAAGCAGATCCGTCGAGCTTTTACACAAACTGATTGCGAGGAGATCGCTCGATTCTTTGCGAATAAGGTTGAAGACATCAGGAGGCAGTGCCTCCAACCTCACTCCAAGGTTGTTGCAGTTGATCAGTGTCTTGTTGCAGAGCATGGAATTTCCTGGAGTACCTTTGACCTGCCGTATTTCTTAGACACTGTGAGGATTGTCCATGAGATGCATCCAACATGCTGTAGTTTGGACCCCGGCCCTACTTCCCTGATTATGGGTTGTAGTGAGATCATCGGCCCGGTCTTAGCTCATATTATCCGGTGTTCTTTAGATATGGGAGTCTTCCCTAGCTCTCTGAAGGGAGGGGTGGTGACCCCCCCTTCTGAAGAAAGCTTCTTTAGACCCGGATGACCTAGCAAACTACAGACCAATCTCTAACCTCCCTATTGTGGGGAAGGTTATTGAGAAAGTTGTGGAGGTCCAACTGGATAACCATTTGACCATCCATAGTTTATACAAACCTCTCCAGTCAGGTTTTCATAAGAGGCATAGTACTGAGACTGCTCTGGTTCGGGTGCTCAGTGATCTCCTGATGGCGAGAGATCGGAGACACCGTTCTATCTTGGTTCTCCTTGATCTGTCATCAGCTTTTGATACTGTGGATCATGGGGTTTTGCTTGAATTCCTGAGGTCCATTTGTGGACTATCGAGTACGGCTCTTAGATGGTTTTCATCTTTCCTCAAAGGGAGAATGCAGAGAGTGGTCTCAGGTTTGTATTCATCCGGGGCCTTCTCTCTGCCTTGTGGGGTACTTCAGGGCTTGGTGCTTTCCCCCACGTTATTCGCAGTATATATGCTAACCCTCAGAGACATTGTAAGACAGTATGAGCTGATGATACCCAGCTCTACCTGTCTTTTGTGCCCGACCAGGTTAGTGCTATCTTGGTACTGAACAACTGCCTCGCCGATATCCAAGACTGGATGAACACCAGCGGTCTAAAGTTGAACCCAGGAAAGACTGAGGTTATGGTGGTGGACCTGGGTCACAGGATAGAGGGTTTGAGGACTGGGCTACCCTCTGGATTAATCCTGGGGGTGGACCAGATCCTCACCTCTGAACGGGTGCGTAACCTGGGAGTGGAGCTTGACACTGGTCTGACACTCCATTATCAGGTGTCTGCAGTTGTCAAGACTGCACTTTTTCATTCTAGGAACATTGCCAGGATTAGGCACCTTGTTCCACCTAGCAACCTGCCGGTTTTGGTCCACGCCTTTGTGACATCTCACCTTGATTACTGTAACTCCCTTTACCTAGGACTTCCTGGGGTTGATATCCACTGCTTGCAGCTAGTGCAGAATGTGGCAGTACGTTTGTTGATTGGGGCATCCAGAAGTTCTCATATTACCCCTGTGCTGCGCACTCTGCACTGGCTGCCAATACAGTGGCAGATCACCTTCAAAGTGGGTCTTTTGACCTACAAAGCCCTACACGGTCTAGGTCCTGACTATTTGAAAGAACTTCTGGTGCCCTACACCCCTCTGAGACAGCTCCGCTCAGCTGACGAGGGGTTGCTGGAGATTCTGAGGGTAAATTTGAAGTCTTCTGGAACTCGTGCTTTTGGATTCACTGCACCTACCCTCTGGAATTCTCTAACCTGTCAGCTCCGGGAGAGCAGGACGGTGGGGAGTTTCAAGCAGGCACTAAAGACTTTCCTATGGGAGAAGGCATTTCCTGCTTTGTTTTAACTGTACACTGAAGTTTTGTAATATTCATTTAGAGTTGTTTTATTGCATGTATTGAATATGTCTGTGTTTTTCTTGATGTACAGCACTTTGAAAACTTTGAAAGGCACTTAAATACATTTTATTATTATTATTATTAATCTTGGAATCATTCTAGTTATTCTCCTCTGAACCTGTTCAAGAATTGCTATGTCTTTTTTTGGGTTTGGATTCCAGAAAGGGGAGCCATAGTCTAGATACGGTCTAATGTATGCCCTATACAATGGAATAAGGCATTGTTCAGTGCGATTAACAAAAGTGCATTTTATTTGCCTCAAAAGTCTGTTGGTCATGCAAGCAGTTCTAACACAGTGACATTCTGTCTGGGTGTACTGCTAAACCCCTTGATAGTGCAACAAAACAGTATTTTTTCTTTGTGGTAGAAAAGTTGTTTGAGCAGCCCTGTCCTGCTGTCTAAAGTTAGCCCATACCCTAGAGGGGTGCTGCTCCCTGTATTCTCCATACACTAAGCATTATCTACCATGTCTCCCCAAGTGGGTTCTGTAATTTCCATCACACCCTGTGGTTCTCTAATGGGGCAGTATGTCACTTCTTCAGTTCTTAAATCTATATCTAAATCATCCAGCATACCCATTATGGGGGTTGTTGTAGGTAGTGGTGGATCCAGAGCCTTACTCGGTCCCAGTGGTGTTCCCAGTATCAGTACCCCTATATTGTCTGATACTCAAGTGCCTTCTTTTGTTTGTTTCCAACCTACGTTAGTTAAAGCATTCATTACTGTCCATGGTGTTGGATTATCTGCTTTATTCTTTACAGGAGTTTCTTGCGCATGGCCCGCCCTGAGTCCCAAAAGACCTTTACTTTTTGTTTCATTAATACCAACATTCTCTACAATAGTGTTGTTTAAGTCACTTACCACTTTTTGTGGTGTTTCAGGTGCTGGGTTACTTACAGCTGTAGCAGTCTCCAGCCTTGGGTTGGGCATCAGTGACTGTGTGAGCAGTAGCTTTGATTTTGATGTGTCATTGAGTGCCTCATCATGGTTGTCAATTCCTTGCCTTAAAACATCGTCTTGTGACTTGTTTGTCTCTGTAGTGCATTCATTATTCTGGTCTGCCATAAACCATATTGTTAAAGCTGCTTGTAATCTTGTTTGTCATTTTACTGATAGCTGAGCCAAAGAAAAAAAAATCTTCATCACAGGATTCCTCCATGTTGTCACCTTCTAGCTGGTCCTGAGATATACAATCCTTCTGTGAAGTAGTCATATCAGCATTCATTTCCATTTTCTCTGGTGCTGAACCTACAGGGGTGATCAGATCCCCTGCAGGTACACCAACCACATCTTCACTCTGCAGACTCTCAGACATTGTGTGATACTTTGTCCAACAGCAGTTCCCCTACTGGTTAGTAGGGGAATTTCCCCAGTGTCATGACCAGATTTCCCCCATTCACTAAAATACCACCAACAGCTTAATCTGGTTCTGTAAATCAGTTTACATCTGTACACATATTCCCCTTCCTTTCCCCCAAGTCACACCTGAAAACAAGATGCAGTTCAGTGTGCCTCTCCTGGTTACAAACTTTCAAATATATAAGTAAACAGAGATGGGTTAGGTACTTGCCCCACCTTCCTGCATGCTGGCCAGTTGCTGGTCAGTGAATTCCCTTTAATGCTACCTTAAGGTAACCATTGAATCACTCAACTAGAGAAGGATTGGTTAAGTCTGCTTCCTGACTGTGGAGAAGATTTCTGTAAGTTTTGTTATTGTTTTTTAAACTACAGAAGAGAAGGATTAGTTAAGCCTACTTGCTGTTGAGGGAGTTAATGTATAGAGGATTTTTGTAAGTTTTGATACTATTTTATTTTCTTTTTAATTCAGCTTAAAGTGGAATTTGGCTTAAATGTTTCTGTGGCTGAAATACCACTGGGGGTTGGGTTTGAAGGCTGTGAGGGAGGAGCTTGGGGAGCTGCAAACTGATCTGAGCCCTCAGAACAGGCCAGGAAGAAGGAAACAAGGAACAGTCATATGAGCTAAGTCTTAAAGACATATAAATATATAAAACATATGAATATATCTATAGTCCTTATGAGTAGGATTGTGGTGTCCAGTTAGTGCTGTAGTTGACTGTCTTATGCTGCGTGCAAGGACATTTAGGATAACAATTTCTGTTACTTCTCTGAGATCCTGCCAGTCTGGGAGAAGGGAGCAGATGGACGGAAGGTCAGAGAAGGGGAGATAGGGGAGCTAAACACGTGGCTCAAGGACTGGTGCCAGGAAAAAGGACACAGATTTGTAGGGAACTGGCAACAGTTCTGGGAGCGAAAGTTCTTTAAATTTGATGGACTGCATCTGACTAAAGAGGAGTCAGTGCATTGGGGCAGAAGTTTGACGTCTTTGCAGAATATTTAAACTAGCAAATGGGGAGAGGGTGCAGCACCCCATCGTCGAATGGGAAGAACACCCTCCCCTCAGCTAGTGGTCAAACAGGAATTCAGCGTGTTTGCCGTTCATTTGCATCACCAGGTAAGAAAAAAGGTTTGTCTCCCCATACGATGCACAGGGGTAATGCCAAACTTCACCCAACAACTAACACACCAAAATCTGGCCAATGGAAAATCATGTACACAAATGCTCACAGCCTGGGAAATAAGATCCCAGACCTGCAGGCAATTATGTCAGAGGCTAAACTGGACATAGTAGCAATTAGTGAGACGTGGTTTACCAGTAACCACACTTGGGAGACTTCAGTACCTGGCTATGTATTGTTCAGAAGAGACCGAGGTGCAAAAAGGGGGGGAGGGGTGGCCCTGTATGTTAATGAAAATATCAAAGCTACAGAAATTCAGAATACACATAAGGAGCCAGAAGAACTGTGGGTCACCCTGGAAACAGGAAATGGGACAGCCATAAGAACTGGGGTTGTCTACAGGCCCCAGACCAGAGGGAGGACATAGACACATTACTGTTAGAAGATATACAAAACATGACAGCTAAAGGGAGGTTCTGATAATGGGAGACTTCAACATGCCAGATACAGATTGGTCAATACCAGCAGGAACATCTGCCAGAACTAGACTCATAGTGGATTCCCTGCAGGGGGAGGGCCTCAAAACAACTGGTACAGCAACCCACAAGAGACAGGGCTATCCTAGATCTAGTACTGACTAACAAAGAAGGGATCACAGATCTCCAGGTAGAAGGTCACCTGGGGGCCAGTGACCATCACATGGTATGGTTCAATTTGGCTACTACATCTAAATCATCCCATTCCAAAGCAAAAATATGGGACTTCAGAGGAGCTGACTTTGATAAGATGGCCAACAGAGTTAAGCTAGCCCTGGCAAAAAGAAACACAGGTGAGGAGGTACAGGCAAAGTGGGCAAGCATTAAGGATACAATACTTGAAGCAACATCCCCATTGTGTTAGACAGAAAAGGAAGTGCAAAGAAGAAGGAAACCACTTTGGTTCTCAAATACAGTAGCAGAAAAGGTCAGAGCCAAAAGGCTGGCTTCAGAAAATATAAGGGAACACAGCGGGATGAAGATAGGGAGGCATACCAAACTGCCCTAAGGGAAGCAGGTAAGGCAGTAAGGCAGGCAAAGTCCCAAACTGAGGAAACACTAGCACGAACAGTAAAAGAAGGTGACAAGACTTTCTATAGATACATTAGTGAAAGGAGAAAGTCCAGAGGGGGTATTGCTAAGCTTAATGGAGAAAAGGGAGCATGTGAGGAGGAGGACCCTGTAAAGGCATCTATCCTAAATAGATACTTTTGCTCAGTATTTACTGAAGAGAAGGTAGGGCAAGGCCCACAGCTCAGCATCATGGACACAGGGGAGGAGGTGAGCACTACTCCCTTCAAAAAGAAAGGGTCCTACAAGAGCTTTTAAGCTCAGGGTGGATAAGGCAATGGGACCTGATGGCATACATCCCAGGGTACTTAAGGAGCTAAAGGAGGAACTAGCAGAGCCATTAGCAGAATTGTTTAGTGAGTCTCTGAGCACAGGAGAGGTCCCAGAAGACTGGAGAAGGGCTCATGTGATCCCACCCACAAGAGTGGTAGCAGGGAGGCAGGGAACTATAGACCGTCAGTCTTACCTCAGTAGTGGGCAAGATTATGGAGGCACTCCTTAAGGAAAGGATAGTGCAACACCTGGAATCCATAGGGCACAGGATCCAAGACAGCATGGGTTTACAAAAGGAAGGTCCTGTCAAACTAATCTCATAGATTTCTTTGACTGGGTAACCAGAGTGGTGGACCAAGGGGGAGCAGTTGATGTCGCCTACCTTGACTTCAGCAAAGCTTTTGACACTGTTCCACATAGAAGATTGATAAATAAGCTAGGTAGGCTCGGGGTGGGTCAAGTTGGTCAACTGGGTGGCAAACTGGTTGACTGGCAGAAAACAGAGAGTGGTGGTAAATGGTATACAGTCAGAAGAGATGCAAGTCACAAGTGGGTACCTCAGGGATCAGTCCTGGGGCCAGTCCTATTCAACATCTTCATTAGTGACCTCTGAGATGGACTAGAGGGTAAGGCTTGTCTGTTTGCAGATGACACCAAGATCTGCAACAGAGTAGATGATCCAGATGGGGTGGGCAGAATGAGAAGAGATCTGGATAAACTAGCAGAATGGTCAGAAGAGTGGCAACTGGGATTTAATGCAAAGAAGTGCAAAATCATGCACATAGGGAAGAGAAACCCTGAAGCCACTTATAGGCTGGGAGGAGTTGCTAGCAGTCACAAAGGAAGAAAGAGACTTGGGCATCATCATCACTGATGACCTAAAATCATCCAAGCAGACCTCTAAAGCAGTAGGTAAGGCTAGGGGTGTTGGGTGTATTAGTAGGGGTATCACAAGTCGTAAGAGGGAGGTAATAGTCCCTCTGTACAAGACATTGTTAGGCCCCATCTGGAGTACTGCATGTATTGAGGCCACACCTTCACAAGGACATTAACCAAATTGAGGCAGTCCAGAGAAGGGCAACCAAAATGGTGCAGGGACTGCATCAGAAGACATATGAGGACAGATTAACGGAGCTCAATATGTATACCCTTGAGCAAAGGAGGGAGAGAGGTGATATGATCGAGACATTTAAACACCTTAAGGGCATAAACAAGGTGAAAGAGTCTAACATGTTTAAATATAAGAAAAATAGCAGGACAAGAGGACACAGCATGAGATTAGAGGGAGGCCGATTAAGGGGAATGTGAGGAAATTCTTTTTCACAGAAAGGGTGGTAGATGCATGGAATGGCTTACCACAAGAAGTGGTGGCTATGAATACAGTGCAGGGCTTCAAACAGGCATGGGATAGGCATAAGGGAGCAATACAAATGACTATGAATAGATAGGTCACTGACAGAGCAAAGGCCGATGGCACATTTATAAGGTAGAAAAAGAAATGGGCAGACTGGATGGGCCTTGCGGTCCTTATCTGCCGTCAACTTCTATGTTTCTATGTTTCTATGTTTCTATGTTACAGGCTGGGATAGGATTAGTTAATTCTGCTTGCTTTATGAAGAGTTGGTGTGGAGAGGCTGTATAGATAGTGTGGACCATGAGTAGGATTGTAGGGTGCAATGGCTGTAGGGCAGCAATGCAGATGAGAATACTGTGGAGGCTGGGAGGGTGCCCAATATGCCACAGGCTAAGGAGGCTTGAGGAAGAGGTTCAGTGGCTTGGCAGGGAGCTGGGGAGGTTGAGGGAGGGGGGAGGATTGCGTCAGTAGGAGGGCTGACATCTAAGAGTATTGTGGGGGCACCACAGAGAAGGAACAGTGGGGCAAGGGAGAGGGGGCACAGTGGACAGGAAGCCAGTTGATGAAGGGTGGACTCTAGTAGGACCTAGAAAAAGAGGAGCAGCAGTAGGCAGGAGGGAGGGGGAAATACACAATAAAATAAAGGGGGCAGGAGCATGTTTGCTGTACTAGCAACACATGGGAAAAGGATGCAGGAGGGGATTGCACAAGGGATAGCACTCACAAAGAGAAGGGAGAGTGGGGCATTACTAGTGGAGAGATTGAGCATGGCATGGCAGGGGGAGGGATACTACTTGTAGAGGTGATGAGGGACAGGAATGTTGGCAGTCACACAGGAGGAGGGGGAGGAGTCTCATTTGAGAAGGGTAGCTGGGAAGACACTGGGACACATTGTAAAAGCACTGCCTTGAGTGGCCCCAGAAATGAGAACCTGGGTGGGGGAGTGGCGAAGGCCACAAGAAAAGAGGAGGGAGGTGTACTGGTGCTGGGGGACTCCATACTCAAGGTGATCAGATGGGGCAGCAAGGGAGAGAGGCACAGTCAGATATGGGTGAAGTCCATACCAGGATTAAAGGCAGACAAGGTAGGACAGGCAATCCTAAGATGCGTAAGGAGGGGTACTATAGGAGGAAACCACACATTGTGGTATATGTGGGGACAAATGACCTAGCGGGGGAAATGGTGGAGGTAACAAAGGAGAGGACTGAGGAAGTGGGAAGGTTGTGCGAGGAGACTGGGGAGTCTGTGGCATTCTCCGAGGTGCTCCCAGTACCCTGTGCAAGCACAGCGAGAAAGGAGAAGATTAGGGAGTTGAACACATGGTTGGTAGAATGGTGTCAGACTAAGGGATATGGGGTTGTGGGTGGCTGGGGCAGTACCTGGGATAATAACAATCTGTTTGCAAGGCAGAAACTGCACCTGAGTGGGGAGGGGAAGGAGGTATTAAAGCAAAGACTGGAGAGGTATATTGTGACAAAGGTGGATTTAAACTAGATGGGTGGGTGGCAAATGGACAGCAGGTAGGCAGGGATCTGATAGAGTGGAGTCACAACCTACCCCCCCCAGGCTAGCAGGGAAGGACTTGGGGTGGCTGAAAAAGGAGGGAGTAGAAGGAAGGAAATGGAGGCCAATGAAGGGAAGGGGGCAGGATGGAGGGTGGTCTCGCTGAATGTAAGAAGCTTAGGCAGTAAATTAGCTGAGCTACAGACACTCTTAGCAGTGTGGAGGGTGGATATTGCAGCTGTCACAGAAACATGGACAACTGAGCACAGGGACTGGGATCTGGCAATCCCAGGATACAAAGTACACAGAAAGGACCGTAAGGAAGGGAGGGGCTTTGGGGTGGCAGTCTATGTTAGGGACAGGATCAAATGCACAAGGGATGAGGGGGAAGAAAGGAGAGCAGAGGCAATCTGGCTGTAGCTCCTAAACTCAAGGGATAGGAAACTGAGGTATGGAGTGGTATACAGGCCACCATCCCAGTCTGAGGAGCTTGACGGGGAATTAGCAGGACAAAACAGAAAGGTATGTAGAAAAGGGTAGGTGGTCATCATGGGGGATTTCAACTTGCCGGGGGCTGACTGGAGCATTCTGGTCACCTCCAGCGCTAGGGAGCAAGTGCTGCTGGACGCGGTCCAGGATGGTCTCCTGACACAGTTGGTTAGTGTACCTACTAGGCTAAAGAACACTTTAGATCTGGTGTTGTCGAATGGGGAGGCAGTAAGGGAAATAAAATTGGAGGATCCACTAGCCAACAGTAATCACCAAATGGTGTGGTTTAATATCACAATGTGCGGGGAGCCAGAGAAATCAGTTACTCAGGTGGTAAACTTTGGGAGGGAGGGAGACTTTGGGAGGATGCAGGAAGTACTGAAAGGGAAATTAGAGGGCATAAGGCAGCAGATGGATGCAGAGCAGAAATGGCATACTATTAAACAGGGGATTACAGCGGCAATAGAAGCCTGCACCAAGACACAGAATAAGAGGAGCAGAGCAAAAAAACCATGCTGGTTGAACAGCGAGGTAGTGGAGGTGGTGAGAGCAAAACAAGAGGTGCGCCAGAGGTATAGGAGGACGGGGAAGGAAGTGGACAGGGAGGAATATGAAAAACAGTCCAGGGAGGTGACCAGAAAAGTGGGAGATGCCATGGCCCAGAGGGAGCAGAGATTAGCACAGGGAATTAATGGAGGGGGAGAAAGACTTTTTCAGATACATCAGGGAGGAAAGGAAGTGCAAGGAGACAATAGTGAGGATAAAAATGGGGGTAGGGACTGGACAGAAAAGGGTGAAGAGCAGGCAGAAGCACTGAATGAATACTTTTGCTCAGTGTTTACGGAAGAAAGGGGGAACCGCTACCACCATTGACTGGGAGGGTGGGAACAGGGGGAGAGGAGGCAACAGATGGAAGAATTGAGGCAAACAAAGTCCTAGAGGGACTGAGGGAACTGAAGGTAGGCAAGGCACCAGGGCCAGATGGTATCCACCCCAGGGTTCTGAGAGAGATGGTGGAGGTGTTGGCAGAACCACTGTCAGATCTGTACATCATCTCACTGGAGTCGAGATGTGTGTCACTGGACTGGAGGATAGCACATGTAATACCATTACACAAGAGCAGACCAAGGGATGAACTGGGTAATTATCGCCTGATAAATTTCACCAGCATAGTGTGCAAACTCATGGAAACAATACTAAAGGAAAGACTGGTGTCGTACCTGGAGGACAATGGCCTCCAGGATGTGAGGCAGCATGGGTTTGTTTCAGGGAAGTCTTGTCAAACCAACCTGATACAATATTATGACTGGGTGACAGGTGAACTGGACAACAGTCATGCGGTGGATGTTCTTTACTTGGACTTCAGCAAGGCATTCGATTCTGTGCCTCATGGGAAGCTTGGAGGGAGGCTAACTGATGTAAGAGGAGGGGCAAAAATGCTGAAGTGGATTAAAAGCTGGCTGAGTGGGAGGCTGCAACAGGTGGTGGTGAGAGGGGAGCTCTCATCTCCAAGGCTGGTGATGAGTGAGGTGCCACAGGGCTCCGTATTGGGACCAGTATTGTTTGGGCTCTTCATAACAGACATTACACAAGGGATGGTGAGCAAGATAAGTCTGTTCACTGCTGACACCAAAATCAGAGCAGTGGTGGATGGAGAGGAAGGATGGAAGCAGTTACAGGGGGACCTAAGCAAGCCAGAGGAGTGGTCAGAGAGGTGGCAGCTGGGATACAATGCAAAGAAGTGCAAGGTTATGCACTTTGGGGTGAAGAACCCAAGGAGAGAACACTGGCTGGGATGGGTTAAGCTGGGGATCACTGAGGAAGAGAATGACCTAGGGGTAATGATAACAGGGACCGTGAACAACACTGCCCAGTGCAGGAGAGTGGTTGCAAAAGCGAACAAAATGCTGGGGTGCATAGCGAGGGTTTTTTAGTCCAGGCAAGGAGTGGTGATCTTGCCCTTCTACAGGTCACTGGTAAGGACACACTTAAGAGTATTGTGTGCAGTTTTGGAGGCCATACCTAAAGCATGATATCAGGCTACAGGAGGGGGTGCAGAGGAGGACAACAAAGATGATATGTGGAATGGAGTGGAAAGACTATGACAGCAGGCTTGGACACCTGAATATGTACACTCTGGTGGATAGAAGGGACAGAGGGGAACTTAGAAACATAGAAGTTGATGGCAGATAAAGACCACAAGGCCCATCCAGTCTGCCCATTCTTTTTCTGCCTTATGAATGTGTCATTGGCCTTTGCTCTGTCAATGGCCTATCTATTCATACTCATCTGTATTGCTCCCTTATGCCTATCCCATGCTTGTTTGAAGCCCTGCACTGTATTCATATCCACCATTTCCTGAGGTAGGCCGTTCCATGCATCCATCACCCTTCCTGTGAAAAAGAACTTCCTCACATTACCCCTTAATTGGCCTCCCTCTAATCTCATGCTGTGTCATCTTGTCCTGCTATTTTCTTATATTGAAACTTGCTAGACTCTTTTACCTTGTTAATGCCCTTAAGATGTTTGAATGTTTCAATCATATCACCTCTCTCCCTCCTTTGCTCTAGGGTATACACATTGAGTTCCGTTAATCTGTCCTCATATGTTTTCTGATGCAGTCCCTGCACCATTTTGGTTGCCCTTCTTTGGAATGCCTCAATTTGGTTAATGTCCTTGTGAAAGTGCAGCCTCCAGTACTGCACACAGTACTCCAGATGGGGCCTAACCAATGTTTTGTAAAGAGGGATTATTACCTCCCTCTTCTGACTTGTGATGCCCCTACTAATACACCCCAACATCTCCCTAGCCTTACCTACTGCTTTAGTGATCTGCTTGGATTATTTCAGATCATCGGTGATGATGATGCCCAAGTCTTTTTCTTTCCTTGTGACTGCCAACAACTCCCCTCCCAGCCTATAGGTAGCTTCAGGGTTTCTCTTCCCTATGTGAATGATCTTGCACTTCTTTGCATTAAACTCCAGTTGCCACTCTTCTGACCATTTTGCTAGTTTATCCAGATCTCTTCTTATTCTGCCCACCCCATCTGGATCATCTACTCTTTTGCAGATCTTAGTGTCATCTGCGAACAGACAAACCTTACCCTCCAGTCCATCTGCAATGTCACTGATGAAGATATTGAAGAGGACTGGCCCCAGGACTGATCCCTGAGGTACCCTACTTGTGACTTGCATCTCTTCTGACTGTATACTGTTTACCACCACTCTCTGTTTTCTGCCCATCAACCAGTTTGCCACCCAGTCGACCAACTTCTGACCCACCCTGGGCCTACCTAGCTTATTAATCAATCTTCTATCTGGAACAGTATCAAAAGCTTTGCTGAAGTCAATTTAGGTGACATCAACTGCTCCCCCTTGGTCCACCACTCTGGTTACCCAGTCAAAGAAATCTGTGAGATTAGTTTAACAGGACCTTCCTGTTGTAAACCCATGCTGTCTTGGATCCTATGCTCCTATGGATTCCAAATGTTGCACTATCCTTTCCTTAAGGAGTGCCTCCATAATCTTGCCCACTACTAAGTTAAGACTGACTTGTCTGAAGTTCCCTGCCTCCTCCCTGCTACCACTCTTGTGGAGTGGGATCACATGAGCCCTTCACCAGTCTTCTGGGACCTCTCCTGTGCTCAGAGACTCACTAAATAGTTCTGATAATGGCTCTGCTAGTTCCACCCTTGGCTCCTTTAGTACCCAGGGATGTATGCCATCAGGTGCCATTGCCTTGTCCACCCTGAGCATATCAAGCTCTTGTAGGACCCTTTCTTTTGTGAAGGGACTAGTGAACACCTCCCTCCCCACTGTGTTCATGGTGCTGAGCTGTGGGCCCTGCCCTACCTTCTCTTCAGTAAATACTGAGCAGAAGTATCGATTTAGGATAGATGCTTTTACATGGTCCTCTTCCTCACATGATGCCTTATCCCCTTTGATCTTAGCAATACCCCCTCTGGACTTTCTCCTTTCACTAATGTAGCTATAGAAAGTCTTGCCACCTTCTTTTACTATTTGGCTAGTGTTTCCTCAGTTTGGGCCTTTGCCTGCCTTACTGCCTTCCCTGCTTCCCTTAGGGAAGTTTGGTATGCCTCCCTATCTTCATCCAGCTGTATTCCCTTATATTTCCTGAAGGCCAACCTTTTGGCTCTGACCTTTTCTGCTACTGTTTTTGAGAACCAAAGCGGTTTCCTTCTTCTTTTGCACTTCCTTTTCTCTCTAACACAATGGGATATTGTTTCAAGTATTGCATCCTTAATGCTTGCCTACTTTGCCTGTACCCCCTCACCTGTATTTCTTTTTGCCAGGGCTAGCTTAACTTTGTTGGCCATCTTGTCAAAGTCAGTTCCTCTGAAGTCCCATATTTTTGCCTTGGAATGGGATGATTTAGATGTAGTGGCCAAATTGAACCCTACCATGTGATGGTCACTGGCATCCAGGTGACCTTCTACCTGGAGATCTGTGATCCCTTCCCTGTTAGTCAGTACTAGATCTAGGATAGCCCTGTAAAGTAAATCTAACATAGAATCCATACTGAATCTACCTATTGATAAAACACTGCCTAGAGCCAAAACTGAAGTTGAGGTTCCTGTAAGTGATTTATCAATGTCGATAGAACACTTGACAGACTCTGCATCTGCAGAACAACAAGAGGGCCTTCCACCACCTAATTCTTCCAACTCAGAACCAAGACAAAACTCCCATTCATATGCTTCCTTTTTCCAAACTCCCCCATATGTGGCAAATTGACACAACACAGTTAGATTGATTTACAAAGGAGGCTTGAAACTGTTCCCAGACTGACAATATGTGGCATGGAGACTGTTGAAAACTAACTTGCCGTTCCACTCCTCAGAAATATATGCATTGATCCATGTATCTGGGGAACCAAAAATTGACATAAGTTTTAAGTTTACAGTGGTCAAAAGTTTGGGACAGGCACAGCAAAGTAAAAAAAAAAACTCCCTATGATCCCCTTTTGAGGTTATACCCCTCACTAAACCTGTGCATAAGACAATAACAGTCTTGTTTAGAAATGAGGGGGGTCAGTGTTACTGATCTAACTTTTTGGTTGAAGCAATGGTGCACTGTACTAGGCCATCCAGAGGCAATATTTGTTAGTGAGGATATCCTAACAGGTTGCTGGAGAATAAGGGTTATGTTAAGGTCATCTGAAACAGGTTTATATCACCTCCCCAACTGTGTGTTCTTAGGCAGCGATATAGCAGTTTTGTTTTATGCAGGACAGCCTAAGACATTTTGCAGGTTTGGTAAGCCAGGCCATATGGGCAGCATCTGTGACCACCTACACTGCACCCTTTGTAATGATTGTGGGCGTACAAGTGGGCAATGCAGAAACCCAATGATATGTAACTTGTGTGGGGTTACTGGGCAAATGTTTGTGTTTTGCTTATTTAATTATAGGGTAAACAACCTTACTGTGAAATGTTACATTTATTGTAATGTAAGGAAACTTGAATTTGTTATGTTCATTGCACAGGTACACCTTGTAAATAGGGTGTAAATTGTCCTAATGGTGGTATACTGTATAAATAAATGTTATTATTACTTACTATTCTTATTCTTCTTGCCCAGAGGCAGTGCACAAGCAAAACATGACAACTGACTCAGAAGAACAGGGGTTACTTATCCCCATAGCCCAGAGATCACACACAACAAGATTTGTTCCACTGCCTGTTGTCTCAGAAACTCTCCCAAACAGCTCGGATCAGGCAATTAATGACAGAAGAGTACTGGAAACAAACCCTACAGATGGTCTAGCACAGAGCAAGGGTAGTTTCTACCAGGAACCAGTAATGGAGGTTGAAGTAGAACCATCTCTCCCTCCCAAATCAACAGATTCAGAAGTTATGCCACCCCTCTTCCCTCCCTCTTCCAATGTTACAATTGGGAAACAACGACCAGAGAAAATGGTCACCAGGCAAAGGGAAGCAGGGAGACAGCCAGTTTCCAAGATTTCCAAAATATCTGTCACTCCTACTTTTAATAGATTCCAAGCTCTGCAGCCTACTCAGGATGTCTCAGATGCAGAGTCTGAAAGCTCATGTTTGGAATCAGAATGCCTCAAGGGCGTTTTAGATTCCTAATCCGAAGGAGGGCCTTCCCCACCCAACCCCTAAGTAGTACAGTTCCAAAAAGAAAGAGGCATTCAAACATAAACCACCTTAGGACAGGAGTCCCCTCCTTCACATTAAATGGATATCTCTTTAACCTGTTGTTCAAGTAATGTAAACAGCTTCAAGAATAAACTAAAGTAAGAGGCAGTTTTTTCTCACCTCCAGTCAAACAAAGCTGATATATTTTTTACAGGATACAAGGCTCCACACAATTATGGAAGTGTCGTATGCCATAAAATGATGGCAAACAGGTATTTTTATTACAGGTCCTTAGGGCTAGAAGCATGTTCAGGTGTTGTAATCCTTTTTAATAATATTACAGAGAAGGTGTTAAAGTTGATATATCTGATTCCAGGTTGAGTAATAATCTTAGACATTCTTTACAAAAATGTGTGCTTCAGATTGATCAATATTTATGCCTTTCAAACTAATGCAAACAGGGTAGACATGTTCAAGAAAATAAAGCCGTGTCTTCACACCTCCAAATATGTTATTTGGCATGGGGATTTTAATTATGGACTGACAACAAACGATAGAGGTAGAGGGGTAACAGTAAAAAGTATTTTTTGTGATATGGCATACCTACAAAATACCCTGCAGATAGCAAACTAAAATGATGCATATGGCCACATTCATTCGCAAGCTAAACCCACCTTTTTTAAAGGTAAACATGCCACCCTTATAGACTTCTTTTTATTAACAAGAATTTACCCTTACTATCTGCCGATGTGATCCCAGTAGAATTTTCTGATCGTGAGGAACTTTACGTCACAGTAGGTACCAATATCACACAACCTATTGGCAGTGGGTCTTGGAAATTGAATGCCTCTATTTTATTAAAAGATGCTGTAATACAACAATTAAAATATTTTATTGTTATTCGAAAATCTGTATGGGACATGTATGATGATCCTAAGCAATGGTGGATAGATACAAAGCATGATTTTGTACAATTCTTAAAAACTGTTAGTAAATTAACTCAGGATAAGGATTACTATAATTATCTCTTGAACAGAAAACAACTACAGCATCTATCCTCATTGGTCCAATCTACAAAGTATAACTTCTCCCCACAAATTACAGCAATTAAGGAACAAATGAAGCAATATCATTACAAACAAATAAATATATTAAAATTACAGCAGGAATTTGGCACCCAAGGGAAATTTGCCATAGTATGTCCTTTCTTAAGTTGTAAGGATAGAGTTCAGAAGAAAGATTTTGAAAAAATTATAGGTCAGAACAAAAACATAAAAATAACACAATAGGGCATAATGATAAAGGTTACCAACTATACAAAGCTGTTATTTCAGGAAGATAAGAGACAAGAGGAAGATATGGTACAATATTTACAAACATTTGAGACCCCTACTTGTCCCCCTTTGGTACTTTCAGACCTTATTAAACTCATACAGTCAACCAAAGTAGAGTCATTAAAAGCATCATTTGAATCAGTAAAAGCTCCAGGCAGGGACGGACTAATTTCTGAATTATATAAAATTCTGGGTCCAGACATTTCTAAAGAGCTAGCAGAAATCTATAATTACCTGAGGAACATATTGGACTTCCCATTAGATACAGTAAGGGGTACACTGATATTCCTTCATAAAAAAGGGTGACAAACAGGATCTAACAAATTGGAGACCCATCAGTCTCCTAAATGTTGATCTCAAAATATGAACTAAAATACTTAACAAACACTTACTCACCGTCGCTCAGTACCTTATTACACCAGCTCAATTATGCACAATAGCAGGAAGAGCCATCACAGACCAACTGATTCTATTAAGGGAATTCTTTGAAAGAGATCAAGGGCAAAAATTAAAGGGCCATATTCTCTCACTAGACCAGAAACGCACGTTCGATTCTGTGAATCATGCCTTCCTATGGCTAACTCTCCAAAAATACAACATACCAGATCCCTTTATCAACTGATTGAAGAAAATCTACAAAAATGCAACTGTTTAACCCTTAGTTAATGGCCACATAAGACCTCTTATTCCTGTCAAAAAAGGGGTAAAACAAGAGTGTCCTCTTAGCCCTTTATTATACACTACATATTTAGCATAGACCTACTACTAAAGGTATTAAATAACGAAATTTCTAAAATTTCTTTGGAGGGTTCCAGTATTCCATTCTCAGCCAGGGCGTATGTTGATAATATCTGCATGCTAGCTCCAGGCCCCCATAAAACAGCTCGTGTGATACAGATTTGTGACGCTTATGGGAAAGTTTCAGGAACATCTTTGAACAAACAGAAATGTAGGGATAGGTAATTGGGCCCAGGCCCCTACTTAGTTCCAGAAATAACAGGAATTACACTAACCAGGTATCCTACAATGATCCTTGGAATAGAATTCAGAGCCCAAACATCTGACTTAGACAATTGGGCAAGACAATTGATAAAGGGAAAACTATGGTAGCTAATTGGAACAAGTGGCAATTAAATAAAACAAAACAAATTTATTCAGTAAAAACTTATCCCCTGCCTCTTTTTACTTTTCTTAGTAATGTGTTCCCCCCAGATAAGCAACGAGAAACAACTATATTGAGCATATTGTTTCAGGCAGTATGGGGCAGCCACCTCAATTCTATTAAATGGAACATCCTCCACGTACCAGTATGCTTAGGAGGTCTAAGTATGGTAAACTCTATACTGTTTTTTTACTGCCAATTCATATTTATGAATCTCCAACCGTTATTGAGAAACACTTTAAAACATTGGCTGAATCTTTTCCACCAATCTATGCAACCTTGGTTTTTACCATGGAAAACTTAAACACTAACAGTTATTAGATATAACTCGTAAGTGCCTCCATCGGATTGCTGACTGTTGATGTTAGAAATGTCCAGAACTGGCTTTGCGCACATAAGCTTGTGCTAAATGCAAATAAGACAGAAGTAATGTTGTTTGACTCTGCTCCAAAGCTAAAGAGCTGCCCCATTCCACTGATGGTAAGTGACCTAGGGGGAGCACAGATTGAATCAGTGGAGTCCTTTAAATATTTGGGGGTCCTACTTGACCAATCCCTTTCTTTTAGCTCCCATATTCAGGCTACCTGTAAAGCTGTCAACTCTAAACTTGGTGTTGCCTAACTAGCTACCTACTCATGCCATCTGCTAAACTAGCTATTGCCAGGAGGATACTGCTCCCTGCTCTCACCTATGGTACCCCTATTTTCTCCATTGCTCACAAAACAACCCTGCAAATGTGGGACATCATATACAACATCATATGCTGTTATGCCTCCTCATTGCCTCAGCTCAAGCGTCACTGCAAACTATATAGTGACTATAATTGGCTCTCCCCCTTAGCATGTAGGCACTACTCGGGTATACTTATCGATTCCATTATCAGAGATAATACTCCCTCGTCACTTGCTACTTTGCTTGCTCCTGCTAACTCCAGTCACGGGCTGCGATCTGCAGATAAATCTCTGTTGAAGGTGGCTAGATACCGTACATCTAAAGGTGTAAGTACCTTCCAGTGTGTGGCCCCTCAACTCTGGAATGCCCTTCCTGTTGGACTCAGACAGTCAGTGCCTCATCTCTGCTTCAAAATGGAATTCCATCAACATCTATTGCTTACCAACGTGTGCACTTGCTTCGACCCTACTTAATATTGCTTTCCTCCTCCTATCCCTCAAATAACCTCTCTTTATCTCTCTCCTACCTCCCTTCATTACTTGTCCTACTACTACTTCCTCTTCTTAATTCACTTCCCCAATTTCTCACTTAGTTTTCTCTCCCTTCCCTTCTTCTCTCTCTCTCCCTCCTTGCCTCTCTACCCACACACCCCTTGTAAGACTGTGTCTAATGTTTTACTATAATATCTAGTTATTCTGCTAAACCTCCAAGTGGGTCATGTCTGTAATCTCCCTCTAACATTTTACTTAGGCCTCAAAATTCTCAATTTCTACTTAACTCATCTGTTAAGACTTTCCTTCTTACCTCTAGCTCATGCATGTTTATCTCGGTCTCTCTCTTTTCCCTAACACTGATGACTTGAACAGTGTATGCCTCCAACCCTGCTGTTCCACATTGTCGTAGTTACTCATGTTTAGTCCATCCCTTTTTGTCATGATTTGCCGATTCCTGTTTATGTAACCTTGGCTTGCTCATTACTGTTTGTAGGGGTTATGTCATGTACTATTGGACTGGTGAATGATTATATGTGCTAGGTTAGTCATGTTTATGTAATTTCTCTTGTCATGGTTTGCTTTTCCTGGTTTATGTAATTTAGGTTGATCATCATTGACTGTACTTATTATGCCACGCACTATTGATCTGTTGTACAATGTTGTGTTCTGTAATCTCCTGGGTCATTCCTGAAAATAGTCATTTTATGGCTAGTGCACCTACCTGGTCAACAAAAACTAAATAAGTGAAAAATATCTTCATGAGGTATTCATTAAATTAAAATCTTGGAAAATACAAGCACTGTACTCCTCAGTCAAACCCCCCAAAAATGGGTATCATACAATTTTATAGACACACTTTGCAGAACCCATCACATTCCCAAAATGCCCTGATCCTCATCATCAGAGCTCACAAAGATTAGTCACAGAAAAAAAAATACCCCCAAAATTAAAAGATGTTCACTGGTTGTGCTGCCATGAATGACTTCATGTGAAAGTTAACCAAAAACACAAACAGCAGAAAGAGATGTCATGTTCAAGGGTTAAGTGCATGCAACAACTAGAAACCATGAACCACTTATTTTGTACATGCTCCTACTTGATACCTTTCTGGTCTTACATAGCTCAGAAATGGATGGAAAATGCTTTTCAGACAATTTCATATAAGAAAATAATATAGGGGTTTTACCCCCCACATTGGAGGAAATGGGAGAAGAGTACTCTAAATGTAATATTTGCAGAGTTCAAATGGTGTATGTGGAATAGCAGAAGCCTTTTTACTCTGCAACAAAAACACATTTTGCATGTAGTCCTTTTGTATAAAGTACAAGTGAATTACAGGGGATATATAGAACTGAGGCAAAGGTATACAATAGAGGTACCCTATTGCAAAATTGGAGAAATTTACCATGGCTTACAGATAGTGATGTACCTATCGCATGAATGTTAATGTACATTTTCATAAGTAAATACAATATTCTACATGGCAATGTATTAATTACCGTAACGACTGATTTAAAGAATGTGTTTTGTACTATTTATTGATATTGTATGATTTTCCTAATGAACGAATTACTAGGTTTCATACTAGAAGTACAAGACAACAGAAGGAATTAGCCCATATAAGCTGTCCCCACCTTTCAGTGGAGGCCACCTGGCTGGCCAACTAACATATAAGAATCCAATTTTGTCTTAAGAGACTCCAAACTGGGTGCCTGGACAACTTATTCTGGTAAACTATTCCATTCTCTAATTTTATTTTATTTATTTTATTGAAATCTAGGATTAAAAATACCTTTGAGCAGGAACTGCTTGTTTACAAAGGTTCCACGTCGAAGGAATGGGGGGTATACATGCATACAAAGATCAACATAATAATACATAGTTACACAATAACAAGAAGTAAGAGACTGAGGCGTAGGAGATTCCGGTAATTCAAAATGTGCCAAATGTTAGGTAGCATGACATACCAGCCAAGGACAATCTTGGAAATAAGCACTGCAGGTGAGAGGGAAGGGAGTATGCAGGCAGGAAGGCCATTGTTGGAGGGTAGAGGGTGAGGGTAAGAGCTCTAAAGGGGAGAGAGAGAGAGAGAGAGAGAGAGAGAGAGAGAGAGGAGGGATAAAAGTCAGGAAATGCCACGGGGGAGGAAAGGGAGAGGGCAAGGGGTAGGCAGGTAGAAGGAGGCAAGGCAGGGAGATGGCTTTCAAGACTGAAGTGGAGGGCAGTGAACAGTGGGCCCCAATTAGGTGAGGCAGTCACAGCGACTAGTTGAAATTAGATGAAGTAGATTGTCTCTTAAAAGGGCCAAAACAGCAGCAGTGAAGTTTCTTTGTTGGGAAGTATTGTACCACTGTGGTGCTCTGTGGGAAAGGTCCTCTAGCCCATGGTAGTCCGGCATCTGGGACAAGGAAGGTTAGTTGTGAACTTCTAGTTCTCTGGGTGCTGTGGTGGTCAGTAAGTAGCATTTCAATGCCCGGGAGCATGACCCCGAGGAGGACTTTTTTGGCTAAGAACCAGGTTTGATACGGTATCCAGCTGATGAGAGGTAGCCATCCTGCCTGAGTGTTTGGGTCACAAGTGTGTGTAAGTTGATCAGCCCCAGTTAGCAGCCTGCATGTTTTGTTGAGTGCAGCTGTAATTCTGCGAAGGGCAGAGGCTTAGGCAGAGCCATAAATTGCTAGCCCGTAATCGATGATGGAGGTGACAGAGCTGTTGATAGCCAACCGGAGAGTGTCAGGAGTCATGCAGTGTTTGTGCCTGTACAGCAGGCCTATCGGATGTTGGTGGCTTTGGCGACAGAATCTATGTGCCGATGGTAGGACAGTGAGCTGTCAATGTGACACCTAGGTATTTAAAATCAGGAGCGTGTTCAAGTAAGGTCCTGTTTGGTTAAGGATGGTGAGATCACGGGATTTGTACTTGCTCCTGGCATTGTAGAAGGTCATAACCTTTGTTTGCTGTAGTTCATGACCAGTTTGTGTGACTTGAACCATTCTTCGATGCGCATGAATTCAAGCTGTAATTGTTTCTCGAGGAACTCTGCATTTTGGTGGTTGGTGAACATGACTGTGTCATCGGCGTAGAGCAGTAATTTCTGGTGACAGACACTGGGAAGGTCATAAAGGAAGAGGCTGAAGAGTAGTGGCCCCAGGATGGACCCCTGTGGGACCCCTGAAATGACTGGCTTTTCTTCCGAGGTAACACCGGCAATCCTAACCCGCTGGACCCTCTCCCCAAGGTAGCTTGAAAACCAGAGCAGTGCTTCATTGGAGAGCCCAATGTTTGATAATTGCTTGAGTAGGAGTGGGTGGTTCACAGTATCAAAGGCTTTCGTAAGGTCGATGAATACTGTCCATACACAGTTTCCTTGATCAAGTGTGGTATGGATGAAGCCTGTGAATTCTAATAGTGCAGTGGTGGTACTGTGCCCTTTTTGGCAACCATGTTGCTCAGGATACTATATTTCATATTTTTCCAGATACTTGACTAATTGGTCTGAGGCGATGCGCTCCAGGGCCTTAGACAATGGAGGGAGGATGGAGATAGGTCTGTAGTTGGAGTGCAGTGATTTGTCTCCACTTTTGTGTACCGGTGTGATGGTCGCCTGTTTCCAGCGAGACGGGAAGTGGGACATCCTTAGTGATAGATTGAGGACCTTTGTCAAGAGTTCAAGGACAAGTGCTAACAACTTCAGGTCAAGGGAGTCACCGCTGTAGCCTGCATTGTGAATGGTCTTCCGAATATAGGTTCTGGCTTCATGTACTGGGATCTCCTTGAAGTAGAATTGTGGGGCAGGGTGTAGGAGCAGAGTAGTTGCAGGAGGTTTACTACCAGAGGGGGCATCAAAGAAATTGGAAGGGAGGACACTATCCAAGTTGGAGAACGCATTGTTAAACATGTTGGTGATGGTGTACAGGTCAGTTGTTGGTGTTCCATTTATGTTTAGCATGGTGGGTGGTGACTTAGGCTCCTTGCCTGTAAGGTCTTTCAAGTTACTCCAAATTTTTTTTCCATCACCCTAGGAGTTAGAGAGAGTTTCCTTGAAGTATTTGCTTTTGGCTCTCCTAACTGCCCACGTGCACTCATTTCTGGCAGCTTTATATTTATGAATATCCCCAGGTTTGGATGTTGCATGGGCACAGTGCCAGAGATGATCCCTATGTTTGAGTAAAGCGATTAGATCGGGGGTTATCCAAGGGTTAGCTCTGCCCCTGACCTTCAGCTTTTTGAGAGGTGCAAAGATATTGCAGGCCGCAGTGAAGTGGTGATGAAAAGGTCTAAGGCTTGGTTTACATCAATGGCAGAGTCGATTGGTGTCCAGTCCAGGTGGCTTAGGTGTGTCTTTAGTAGCTCAAGGTACCACTGCTTTAACACTCTGGTGTGGATTATTTTAGGAGGGGGCTTAATGAATTTGTATTTCCAGGTACATGTGACCGGTGAGTGGTTACTGATCCCATCAGGGAGCAGTGAGACTTTTGAGATTCATTCAGGGTGATCAGTTAGGATCCAGTCCAGAAGTGTTCGCAACCCTGTCCTGTAGTTGCATCTGGTGGGGGGTGGTAACAAGCTGGGTGAGGTTCTGTGACGTGACAGCATCCTTGTAGTTACTGGCCTCCAGTGATAGCCAATTTATGTTGAAGTCACCTAGTACTATGAGTTCAGAGTTATGGTGTAATCCCTGTAGGCTTTCCAATATGCTCATAAATCCATTGTGCTGATCTTTAGGGGATAGGTACACAGAGGCAATGGTGTGCTCCTTGTTGTGCGCCCCGAGTAGAACTTTAAATAGTGAGAACCTGCGAAGGTGGTTTAGGGTTTGAGAATGGGAAGACTTGACCCAGATAGGAATTCCTCAGGTAGATGGCACAGCCCCCACCTCGTTTGGAAACCCTGTCCTGCCTGAATATAGAGTATCCAGGGATGGTGACTGCAGCATCTGTTATCTTGGGGTTAAGCCATGTTTCGACAACAGAGAGTACATCTGGGCTATGTTGCTGGACCCAGGTTTGCAAGATGTCAAGTTTGTTAAGGAGGCTGCAGACATTGATTGAGGCTAATGTGAGGGAACCCTCCCTCCTTTTTGTGGCATGGGGTGCTAGGCTGGTAGGCCCGGATTAAGATGAACATTTCCAGATATCAGAAGTAGCATAAGTAGTATCCTAAGAAGGTACGCTTTAATCATTTTGCAGATTAGTTTTGTTGTAGGGCATCTAGTCTTCTTGGCCTTGCTGGTCTGCATTTGTCCCTTGATACTGCAGAGCACAATATATAAAGCCGTGTTCTCAGAGGTGCCACGTGATTGATGAAAAGTAATCAAATCCACAAGAAATGGTGAAATACTTGTGACCAGAAAACTATTATTGTAGCTCAAAGACCCAGAATGTGATACATTCCTGAAGGGGTTAAATTCCTGAAGGTGATGAACACTGGCCTGGGGCATATGCAGGATGTAAAGATCCTTTGTTAGTCTTTTCCCTTTGTTCTCCAGAATGGTTTTGAATAGACCTCAAACACTGGTACACATCTTTTAAGACCAAAGTCAGATGGAAATGTGGATTCAATGCAGCACTCCACAACTCAGTGCTAGTATAAGAGATTTACTGACCTTACTTTTGGCTTTGATGGCTTCCAAATAAGTTGATTTATGATGAGAATGCCAATACCTAGTGTTGATGTTTTGCAGTTTCTTAGTCCAGGAAATGTTCATAGATGTTATGTCCAAGAATGGTCTAGTTCCTCCAAGCAGAAACACATGAAAATCCACAAAAACTAAACTACTGACAAGAGACAAACACAAACAGCCAGCCACACAGGCTCTAATGTAATTTCAACAAGCCATCTCTAACGGCCTTAGACTTAAAACTACATTTCTATAAATGAGTTCTGCAATATACCTCGACTAACTGCCAGGTATTTCCCCTTAAGAAATGTGTACAGTCTTTATATCTAAGGCCCAGATCTTTTTGCAATTTATTATCCTTCAAAATTCTGTAAAACAACAAGTCCCCTCTAACTCTCCAGAATTCCAAAGTTCATAAGCCTAATTTGTTTAATCAAGCTTCATATGATAGATTTCTCAATCTCAGAATTTGTTTAGTAAGGGCTCCCTGAGGCCTCTCCACCCTATACTTATCTTTCTTAAAAAATGGGATCCACACCGCTGAATAAAAGTCAAGCAGGGGTCTTACATATAAAGTAAATAGTGGTAACACTATTGCCTCACTTATAAAAAAAGGTTCTACGTATACAATTTACTAGATACGTTGCCCTATTGGAAGTACTACCGCTGTGTATCCCAGACTTCAAAGTGGCTCCTATGTACACTCTCAAATCCTTTTCATAGACAGATTCCCTCAGCTTCACTCCTGCAAATAATATTCCTGATGTATATTATTCTTCCCCATGTGCAGTACAACACATTTATGTAAACTAAATTCCATTCTATTTTGCTCGGCCCATTTACCAATTCTTATTAAATCTTGTCCCAGTGATAATTGGTCCTTAGAAGTGCTGACAACACTGCCTATTTTCATATCGTCAGCAAATTTTACTAATTTATTCCCACTTTCCACCACCAAATCACTGACAAAGACATTAAACAGTAAGGGACCCAGGACGGACCCCTTGGGCACCCCACTAGTGATGCCACACCTCTCTGGACATATGCCTAAGAACCCTTACTCCAAAGCCACCAGGGCATCATCCAGGCCCAGCTTTGCCCATTTCCAAATCAGCCTACCTTACGGCATCCTGTCAAATGCTCTACTAAAATCCAACATAACCATGTCCATAGACTCCCCTCTATCTAGGTGTGCACCAACATATTCATAGAAACATACCAAACTGGTGTCACATGATCTCTGCTTGGTAAAACCAAGCTGCATTTTGTCAGTTAAATTGTTTTCAACCAAATATCTCCTGATTTCATCTGATATTAACTCCTCTATTATTTTCCCCAAAATGGACGTCAAATTAACCGGTCTGTAATTTGACACTTCCTCTCTTTTTACCTTTCTTATAAATAGGAACCACAGTGGCAGTCATCCAATCTAGTGGTACATATCCTTCTCTTAATGATCGAGTTGCTATATCAGCTATAAATACTCCCATTTCCATAACCAGTTCTTTTATAAATTGCGGATGAAGCCCATCAGGGCCAGCAGCCATGCCATTCTGCGCCACATGTACGAAAACACAGGTCAGGCAGGATATGAAGAATGACAGCTGTACCATCCATAGGGAGGTGTGAAGAGATGGCAATGTTGAAAATCTGTAGTGGGACTAGTAAAAATGCTCGCATTTCCGAGCATACGTGGAAACTGAACAATGCATGCATTTAACAGAGTCATTTTATGGACTTTTATCACCAAATTTTCAACACAGGCATTTTAGGACCTCTGCTCATGAATAGTATCACTGTGATTTTCTTAATGTGTCCCGAACACTGATTTCTCACAGTCACTGCAGTATTCTGCACCAGAAGTGCAAAAACACATTTCAGCAAGGATGTGAAAAATGACAGCTGTACTGTTCATAAGGAGGTGCATAAAAATGGCAATGTTGAAAATCTGGAGTGAAAATATTGCAAATTTGTGAAGTTATGAGCGTGCATGGAACCTGCTCAACGCACGCTCGTAAAACAGTCATTTTTTTGATTTTTCCCACCAAATTTGCAACATACACTTTTTGAGAGCCCACCTCATGAACACTGGCATTGTCATTTTGTTAGTCAGTCTTGAAAGGTAATTTCACGCAGTGACCACAAATTCACCTTTTGGGACCGATTAATGCCATGACAGTGGATGAATTCACGAGGAGGAGGCCCAAAAACCCCATGTTGAGAATTTGGTGCCAAAATTCCCAAAAATGCTTGAGATATGCAAAAAAGTTGAAAAAACCCTATTTATGCCATTATACAGCTTACCGGCATTTCCTCCATTCGCGGTCAGCTTTGAAGAGTGCAGACGTGTTCCCAGTCCACCGAAGATCATTGCACCTGACTCCAGATGTAAGTATGGGGTGAGGGGGTGTGGGGAGGAAGGGTGCGCAGTGGGTGGGCACGGGTTGTGGGAGGGGCAGGGAGACTGCGAGGGACCGTTTTCTTTTTCACAGGTTTAAAAAAAAAACATTACGGGATTTTTTTCTTTACAGGGGCATTGGGCACGCTGGGGTGGGCTCCCATCATGCCACCTGACTGTTTTTTGGGGGGCTAGTAGCTGGTGGGAGATTGGGCACCCCCCCGTCGGCACATACTGGGGGGGTAAGAGCAGAGGTGGATTAGGCAACCCCTCGACAGAAAACAAAGGTTTTTTTGGGGGGATGGGGGACATTATGCCAACATGGAGTAGGTTCCCCCGTAGGCAAAAAAAACTCTAAAGGAGGGGACTGAAGCCAATGGGGAGTGGGGCCCCCATCAGCAAACAAAAACTGTTGTGGGGGAGCGCATGCTGCTGAGGGGGATTGGGCACCCCCTTGGCAGTGGGGGCTGATGAATATTGTTTGTGAACATGGTGGCAGACTGCCACCATGTTCATAAACAATATTACAGTCAGCAACATGCTGACCAGCAAAGATGGGTTGCTACCTCATTGCAGGGGAATGACTGGCGCTGTAATGATGAGGCAGCCCCTGATTGCTGCGGTGAAAACGTTACAAGTTGTTGGCAAGCTTCTCAAGTGCTGTCATAGACATAGACAGTGTGCTCATTCATTGGTGCCACACAGACTAGCCCAAGCAAGCAGCAGCACCATTGGCTACCACACTGCTGCACCTCCACAACCTGCTAGTCCAGTTTATTAAAACAAGTGATGTTTTTTTTTAAATATAGTCAGTCAGCTGAATGGGGTCAAATGGATGGCAGAGTTGGTTGTGATTCAGACAATGCACTGCTGGATGAAGGCAGCAAAGAAAAGAGGCGGGTGGCTGGCCTGCATCCTCGACAGTGTGAAGAACAGTTCTGGAGAACGGTGCAGGGGAAGGCTGACAGGGCGGGTGGCCCGACAGTTATGTTCTGGAGTAAGGTATTTTCTGTATGTGGTACAAGATTGTTGGTGGACCCTGCCTTGGAACACGGTGCCAACAATGCTAATCAATCATAAGGAGTGTTCAATGATGGCAGCCACACTGGGCTGGCCATGAAGAACTGGGAGCAGGAGAAGCATTTTTAGTTTGATTTTGAGTTTTCAGAGTTCTATTGTTTGTTAGTTTAAAGCCGTTTTGAAGTTGCCTTGGAGGAACAGGGACACAGGAGAACAAAAGAGCTGGTTTGAGTGTGAATTACTGTATACCATTTCGGTATTTTGTCTAAATACAGATAAGCTGAACTACTGGGATTTTTGGGGGGGAAATCTCAGGAGTTAGGCACTTGAGGGTGGCCGACGTCCAATGGAGGGAACCAACAGGGCAGCTGCTGGTGGGCAACTCTTGCTGTGGTGGAATCCCTGAAGCATCCTGTAGTTTGGGCTGGGTCACAATCAGTAAAAACTTTGCTGTGAAGGAAGAATGCAACGAGTCATGTGTTGCAGTGAGTTTGTGAAAGGGGACAGCAGGATTTGACATTCTATCATCTTCCCTTTCCTATACCAAATTCTACGAGTGTGTCCATGTCTTTTCAGAACTGTGGGGAGAATCCTCTGTGAAATGTAAAAGTGATTAAAACTTCTGTTAAAATAAAGAGAATAGTGAGGGCTAAGAGGGTGAGAGCCTCTTAGTTTCCAAGCTGTCTGGGCTGCGGAAGTGAGAGTTCCCCAGTATTTGTACAAGTCACATTGTTTAAACATATCATTGACTTTGGATTGCCACTGATGAGTTCTTTACAGACTGAGACTTGGGCTGAATAAGCCAAGAACTTTTAGTCTGCTGAAGTAGCACTCTGTCCATGTTCAAGGACTCTTGGAGGAAGTTATGTATAATTATTTATTTGTGTGTGCGTGTGTGTGTGTAAGGTGTGTGGTTGTGAAATTGAGATTGTGTTGTGGGTGGGTGGTTAGGGGTTGGTAATTAGGTATGTGGGATAATTTTATGGGATTGTGGGGTATTTAAGGATTGTGAATTAGTGGAGTGGGTTTGCTATTAAGAAATGTGCTAGGGATTGGGATCTGTAAGGTGCAGCTACTTGAGGGGTGACCTACGGGACCTCCACCCCTTCAAGCTTCCAGCATTGCCGGTGGAAGCTTACTAAAGATGTAGGGCCGTGCGGATAGCTCAGAAGGGGGTGCCCAGGAGAGTCTCTCTGAGTGGCTGCCATGGTATCTGGGATCTGGGAGGTGAAGTCAAGGAGACGCCTGGGGTGAAATGGGAACTTGAATGGGGGTTGCCATGGCTAGTTCTCATACAATGACTGCACCTTAGAGTGTGGGCAGATAGCTGGTCTGGTTACCCCACCTCATCCTACTTAACATAGAAACATAGATTTTGATGGCAGATAAGGACCGCTTGGCCCACCCAGTCTGCCCATTTCCCTACCTAATGGATAAGCGGCAGATCCTAGTTAATCAGCAGCCTACTTCTTCCTACCCCCACCCCCTAGAATTGCCTTATGACTGTCCCATGCATACTTGAATTCCACCACTGTTTTTGACTCCACAACCTCCTCCGGAAGGCCGTTCCATGCATCCACAACCCTCTCTGAAAACATACTTCCTTAAATTACCTCTGAGCTGCCCCCCTTCTATCTTCAAAATGTGTCCCCTTGTTCTTGCACACCTCTTTTTTTGAAAGATGCTACCCTCTTGGACTTTGTTGATTCCCTTGAGGTACTTGAAAGTTTCTATCATGTCCCCCTCTCCCTCCTTTCCTCAAGGCTATACATATTTAGCTCTTTAAGTCTCTCTTCATATGTCTTCCAGTGCAGACCCTGCACCATTTTAGTTGCCCTCCTCTGGACAGCCTTCATCCTGTTTATGTCTTTGTGGAGATTGGGTCTCCAGAACTGAATGCAGTACTCCAGATGGGGTCTCACCAACTGTCTGTACAGATGGATAATAACTCCCTCTTTTCTACTGATGATGCCTCTCCCCTATGTATCCCAGTATCCCCCCAGCCCTCCTTGCTGCCCTTTCACATTGCTTGCCCACCTTTAGGTCATCTGATATAACTACCCCCAGGTCCCTTTACATTTTTGTTGTTGTTAGAATCTCACCCCACATTGTGTACTCTTCTCCTGGGTTTTTGTTTCCCAGGTGCATTACCTTGCACTTCTTATCATTGAATCTAAGCTGCCATACATTTGACCATTCCTCTAACCTTGCCAAGTCCCTTCTCATCCTTTCCGCCCCACCTTGTGCATCAACTCTGTTGCAGATCTTAGTGTCATCTGCAAAGAGACATACTTTTCCTTCCAGTCCCTCTGCAATGTCACTTATAAAGACATTGAAGAGGACCAGTCCTAATACTGAACCCTGCGGTACCACACTAGCAACCACCCTTTCTTCAGGAGTGGACTCCATTTACTATTATTCTCTGTGTCCTATTCTCCAGCCAATTCTTTACCTAGGCTGTCATCTTGGGACCCACTCCCAGGCTGGCTAACTTGTATATTAATCTTTTGTGTGGGACTGTGTCAAATGCCTTGCTAAAGTCTAGGTAGACCATGTCCACAGCCCCTCCCTGATCTACTGCTTTGGTCACCCAGTCAAAGAAATCTATCAGATTTGTCTGGCATGACCTTCCCGCTGTGAATCCATGCTGCCTTGGGTCCTGAGCCCCTCTGGCCTCTAGACACTCAACAATTCTGGCACTGCTGCCTTCAAAATGGGAGCAGCATTTTCATCCAGCCAAGTCTCCATGAACTGTGTTATGCAATGCCAGGTCGATGAGGAACAAGACTGCCATAATAGTGGACTTAATATCTTCGGTTGACTAAGCTTGCATCACGGAGACCTGGCTGAATGAAAATGCCGCTCCCATTTTGGAGGCAGCAGTGCCAGTCGGGTACTCCATGAAACATAGCCCAAGGAAGGATTGCAGAGGTGGGGGAGGGACCATTTGTTTTAAATCTAGCCTGAACCTCACGGTGCTGCCTGTGGGTCCTACACGGTCCTTTGAATGTGTGTCCACCTGAGGTTGTGTTGGTTTCAGGGTCCTCCTGTTTTATTGCCCCCCAGGAATTGATGGGGATTTTTTACGGGATGTTGAGGAGCTCATTGCTGGCCTGGTGATGGAGTCCCCCAGGTGGTTGATTCTGGAGGACTTCAGTGCTTGTGTTGATGGTGGGCTCTTGAAATATGGAACTGACCTCCTTGGAAACATGTGGGCACTGGGCCTGACACAAAAGTTAACAACAGCAACACACTCGGGTGACCACATGCTGGACCTGGTTTTTCCTTCTGGTTTACATATTATTGACCTTAGTGTAGATCCAGTGGTTTTGTCAGATCACAGCACCATGGGGTTCACATTTAGGGCCCCCCAGATGGTTCTGCCCCTGCAGAGATGGTCTGGTACTGGCTGTTAAGAGTAGTATCCTCACTGGACTTATTGGCACTACTGGACCTATTGAGTGTTGGGATGGCTTGTGTGATTGCGACAGAGGAGGCACTGGTGGCCTATAATGGGGCCTGCTAGTGCTGCCTTTGACTCAGTTGCACCATTGCATGTCTGGCCCCTGTCTACTCATTGGAGATCTCCTTGGTATGATGAGGATCTCCGAGGTTTAAAGACTAAGAGGTAGAGGTTAGAGAGGCACTGGAGGAGATCTTGCTTCATGGAGGACAAATTGTCCCTGAAGTTGCATTAAGCAGACTATCTTTAATTTAATTTAATTTTAATTTAATTAGCATTTCAGAAAGACCTTTGAGCGTGAGCTCTTTTAAAAAGGTTCCACGTCAGGGTGGACAATAAGACAATGCACATATTCAGTGGTTACAGATGCCTGATCATTAGGCATTAAAGAGTGATTACATGACAATTAGACAAATAGGAGAAAGAACTGAGCAGTTGTAATTGAATACTAAGCTAGTTCTAATCGGTTGCCTCAGGTAGCACACCCCTGGAAACCTCCAAATCCGTTGATAGACTATGGCAGAGTAACTGCATAGGGTTTAACACTACCCCAGATGACGAGAGGCTGGGTGACAGTGAAACAAGGGGGATTAGGTTTGAAACCAACCGCAGAGAGCGAGAGGTGGTGGGATAGTGAAATGGGGTGCTGTGATGGGGGGAGCAGCTCCAGAGGGCTTTGTCGAGTATGGTGTGTGTGTGTGGGGGGGTTGGGAGGTGGCAGTACCAAGTGAATTTGAAGAGGACTGATAGCTTACTTATGCCCTTGGCTAGGCTGGAATGGAGGTAGGGTTCTTTAGGTAGCCCTGCTGGGTGTTACCTTGGGGGTAGACCTGTCTATCAAGTGGGGCCTGAGAAGCAGGTGCATTTTGAGTTAGACATTAGGTGCTGTTTGAAGCCTACTTTGAATTGAGACAGGCTGTTGTTTGTTTGTAATTTCATCGGGAGTTCATTTATCCAGAGGGGGGCCCGATAGGAGAAAGCACGCTGCCCTAGTGAGGTTCGGTGGAATGGTGTGGACAGTGCTCCATTCTTCCTCAGTCTGGTGGTGTGTGTTGAGAGAGAAGCCTTGAGCAGGTTTCCTATACAGGGTGGGGGTTTTTCCGAAGAGTGCCTTCTTTCCCAGGAGGCAAGTTTGGTATTTGATCCTGTCTTTTAGGTTAAGCCAGTTTGTATGCTCATACAGGGTGCAAGTATGAGTGTAGTGATCTGCACACAGGGTGAGACGGCATGCCTCTAGGAGTGCAATTTGGACCCTTGTGAGCACTGTATCAGTAGCAGCTCCATAGACCACCAGCCCATAGTCTATCGTGGAGAGTATGGAGCTGGAGACTGAGATTCGGAGTGCTTCCGGGGTGAGGGATTTCTTATGCCTATAGAGGACTCTGATCTTTGTGTTTACTGCTCTGACAAGGGAGTCTACATGGTGCGTATAAGTGAGGGAGTCATCAATGGTGACTCCAAGGTACTTGAACAAGTGCACCTGCTCAATCAGCTCACCAGCGTTGATGGTGATTACCAGAGGAGCATGCTTGTGTTTGTTGAAGGGGCTGGATTGTAGCATGGCCTTGGTTTTCTTGTAATTTTGTAGCAGCTTTTGTCTACTGAACTAGGCCTCAAGTTTATTGAAAGAGTTCTGTAGTTCTGTTTGTAGGGCAATCTCAGAGGTGCTGCTGCCCAACAGCACGGCATCATCTGCATACAGAATATGTTTGGTGTCACAGGCTGTGGGTAGGTCATTTTTTATTTTTATTTTCGGTCTTTATCCCACCTAACCTAGCTGCCAGCCGCCCGGTACTTTTGGCCCGGTCATGGGCCAACGGCTTCCACCCCAAATTGGCCTCGGCGCCTCGGGTACCTAGTGGCTTACCCTCATGGCGGGGACAATGTCGGTATCACGGAGGGAGACACCACCCAGACACTGGGATAGAAGCGGGAGGACTGGCCTGGGGGCTAATTGAAGCCGTGGCAGGCTTCATTGAGGCGGCTGGCAGCCGTCCATTTTCCAGTTTTTCGAGGGAGGCGGGGTTGTGCAATGACGTCAGACGTCCGCCCCGCCTCCGACCCTCTCACTTCTAGCGTCGGCTGCCTGGAACTCCCGGCCTCCGCCAGTGGTCCCCAAAGTGCCGAATGCTTGCCCACACCCTCCCCTCGGAGAAGGAGAGCTGTCCATCGGACGCTCGATCCTACTCCCCCCGGCCGGCCCTCCGATGACCCGGGTCCGTTCCCGAACCTGGGTCACCGGCGTCGCAAGTGGAAATCCAACCGCTGCATGGTGGGCCGCGGGTAGGTAATTTACAAAGA
The DNA here is from genome assembly GCA_016271365.2 of Neoceratodus forsteri. Lineage (NCBI taxonomy): Eukaryota > Metazoa > Chordata > Ceratodontiformes > Ceratodontidae > Neoceratodus > Neoceratodus forsteri. The sequence goes on from CM028132.1 coordinate 767,353,809, forward strand.
GGCTGAAAAGCAGGGGCCCTAGAATTGATCCTTGAGGGACTTCTAGGAGTACATCTCTGGAGCTGGATAACGTCTGCCTGATTTTGACTCCCTGGCTCCTGTGTGTTAGGTAGTCATTGAACCAATTCACGGCGTTTGGTGCCACACCTAATCTTTTGAGCTGGAGTACTAGTAGAAGGTGGTTGATGGTGTTGAAGGCTTTGGTGAGGTCAATGAAGATGGACCCCCACCAATTTGTCTTCATCCAGCACCTTGTGCACATAGTCAGAGTATTCCAGCAGTGCTGTGGTGGTACTGTGTTTTTGTCTGATGCCATGTTGCTTTGGGCAAATCAGATTGTACTTATTGAGGTATTCTGTGAGTTGACTTGTCACAATTTTTTCCAAAGCTTTGGATAGTGGGAAAAGGATAGATATTGGCCTATAGTTTGACACCAGTGCCTTGTCACCATTCTTATGCACTGGAGTTACCAGGACTTGCTTCCATACCTCTGGAAATTGAGCTAGGGCAAAAAATTTATTAAGTAGCATTGTTATGGGTATGATAAGAACATCAAGGGTGAGAGATAGTAACTTCATGTCTAGTCCGTCACTTCCCAAACTGGTTTTACCTAGGACTTTCCTGACCATCGTTAGGGCCTCCTTCACCGTCACCTTCTTAAAGTAGAAGGCTGGGTGGTTAGTTATGAGCAGGTTGGCACAACCTTGGTCCACCACAGGCAGAAGGTAGTCTATTACCTATGGGGGCAATCGGAGACAACTTCCTAAAAGAAGGTGGAATTTCTGTCTATGGAGATTGCTGCAGTGAGAAATAAACCAGCTCAGCTCTTCTGCATGGTGGACAGAGTTTTACATCCTGTCTGTCTACATGCTGAGGGGCAGGTTCTAGAACTAGGTGCGAGGAGTTGGCTCTGTTTTTCGCCAACAAGATGTCCTCTATCAGGGCTGAGTTCTCATTGAGCATCTCTCAAAAAGGATTCGGGTTCAGCCTGACTCATTCCGGAACACTCTTCTTGTCTGGGATGAGTTTGAGCTGGTGGAGGTTGGGAAGGTGATAGAAATAATCTCAAAGCTGCAGCCTACACAGTCTGATTTAGACCCAGGTCCAACCTGCCTTTTGGTTGAGTGCTTGGATCTGATTGGACCTATGGTTGCTGAGGCTGTCTGGAGTTCATTGAGGAGTGGGATCTTCCCATTGGCTCTGAAAGAGGCCTTGGTTAGAGCCCTTTTGAAAAAGCCCTCTTGGACTCGGACTGCCTCAGCAACTACAGACCCATCTCAAACCTCCCATTTTTAGGGAAGGTTATAGAAAAGGTGGTGGCAGTGCAGCTTGAGAGACATCTTGTCACTTCCTCCACCTATGAGCCTTTCCAATCTGGATTCTTAGCAAGGCATAATATGGAGAGTCCCCTGGTAAGGATGTTAAATGATCTCCTGATGGCGAGACCATACCATCCTTGTCCTCCTGGACCTCTCTGCAGCATGCGACACCATGGACCATGAGCTGTTACTTGACCGCCTGAGGTTCTGGTGTGGTCTGTCTGGTAATGTCATCAACTGGTTCAGGTCATACCTGACAGACAGAGTGCCAAGGGTGACAGTGGGAATTCTCTCATGTAACCCAAAGCCTCTGTGCTGTAGTGTTCTGCAGTGTTCATTCTTGTCACCTTTATTGTTCACAGTGTACATGCTGTCATTGGGGGCCATTATCAGGCAGTATGGGCTGGGTTTTCACTGCTGTGCAGATGATACCAGCTGCAATTGTCCTGTGCCCCCAATACCCAGGTGCAAGACTCTGTATATAACAGCTGCCTTGAGGAAATCCAGTCGTGGATGACTCACAGTTGGCTTAAGCGTAACGTAGACAAAACAGAGGTACTGATTGTGGAGCCAGGTCATTGGGTCAAGGGAGGGTGTGGTGTTAACCCCTGACCTAGTGTTGGAGGGTGTGCCCCAGCCCCTTCTAGACAGGTGAAAAATTTGGGAGCGATCCTGGATGATGGCCTGACACTTGATGCTCAGGTGTCGGCCGTGGTGAGAACCGGGTCTTATCATCTCAGGAATATTGCCCGAATTTGAGCCCTGATCCTACCTGATGTCCTGACCACACTGGTACATGCTTTCGTCACTTCCAAGTTGGACTACTGCAATGCCCTGTACCTAGGGTTATCTGGAGGCACCCTCCACAGACTGCAGCTGGTGCAGAACGTGGTGGAGAGATTGTTAATTGTGGTGAAAAGGTGTGAGCATATCACCCAGGTCCTCTGTGGACTGCAGTGGCTGCCAGTCTGGTGGAGGGTTGTCTTCAAGATACAGTAGGGCTGTTGGTCTATAAGACTTAGCATGAAAGGGGTCCTGTCTAACTGCAAGATCTCCTTGTCCTCTACCGTCTGGCCTGGGCACTCCATTCTGCTGGAGGAGGCCTCCTGGGAGTTCCCAGGGCTAGGCTGTGGCATTCGGGAGATAGAGCATTTTCGGTGGCTGCACCTACCCTGTGGTACTCCTTGCTTGGTTATTTAAAGGAGACCCCCTTGGTAGAAGCCTTTAAAAAGGGTCTTTAAAATATTTATTCCAGCAAGTCTTTTATTAAGTATGTTTTAAAACTATTTGGATTCATGGCATGGATAGATAATTGTATGCTCCCAGTTGTATTTTGTAGTTTTATATTGTGCAGCACCCAGAGTCTCTGGAGATGGGCACTATTGAAATAAAGTATCTATCTGTCTGTCTGTCTGTCTATCCATCTGTAGTCAGTATCTATCTCTCTATGTATGTATCTATCTATCTACAGACAATATCTCTATCTATCTATCTATCTATCTATCTATCTATCTATCTATCTACAGACAATATCTATCTATCTATCTATCTATCTATCTATCTATCTATCTATCTACAGACAATATCTGTCTATCTATCTATCTATCTATCTGTCTACAGACAATATCTATCTATTTCTATCTACAGATAGTATCTATCTATCTACAGACAATATATATCTATCTATCTACAGGCAATATCTCTCTATCTATCTACAGACAATATCTATTTCTATCTACACACAGTATCTATCTATCTACATACAGTATCTATCTATCTAGCTATATACAGTATCTATCTATCTAATCTATCTATAGACAGTATCTCTGTAACAGAGTAGACACACAAGAGGGTGTAGACAGAATGAGAAGGGACCTGCAGAAACTTGAAGAATGGTCAGGGGTTTGGCAGTTGAAATTCAATGCAAGGAAGTGCAAGATAATGCATATGGGGCACAAAAACCCTGGCACAATATATCAGTTGGGAGGTGAGGATATAGCATGCACCAAGCAGGAAAGGGATCTTGGAGTTATCATCTCTGATGACCTCAAGGCAGGGAAACAGTGTGACAAAGCAGCAGGTAAAGCAAATAGGATGCTGGGATGCATAGGCAGGGGCATCACCAGCAGGAAAAGGGAGGTCATAATTCCACTATACAAGACACTAGTGAGGCCGCACCTGGAGTACACTGTGCAGTTCTGGAGACCTTACCTACGTAAGGACATAGACAGGGTAGAGAAGGTTCAGAGGAGGGCAACAAAGATGGTGCATGGATTGCATCACAAGTCCTATGAGAACAGGTTGAAGGCACTGAACATGTACTCCCTGGAGGAGAGGAGGGAGAGAGGGGATATGATAGAGACATACAAGTATCTTACAGGGAGGAACAGGGTATTGGAATGCACTATTTTTAAGCGAAAAAGATGTTCCAGGACTAGAGGGCATGGGATGAAGTTGGAGGGAGGACGATTCAGAGGAAACGTGAGGAAGAATTTCTTCACAGAACGGGTGGTGGACAAGTGGAACACCCTGCCAGAGGAAGTAGTGGGGCTGAAACAATCACGGGATTTAAGAATGCATGGGATAGACATAAAGGAATTCTGGAGGTCAGGGGTAAGGGGCAACAGACTTCCTGGAAAACATAAACTGAACTTACAAACTTAAATGGGCAGACTGGGAGGGCCATAGGCCCTTATCTGCTGACACTGTCTATGTATCTATGTATGTATGTATGTATCTATCTATCTACACGCAGTATCTATCTATCTATCTACAGACAGTATCTATCCTATCTACCAACAGTGTCTATATATCTATCTATCTATCTACAGTCAGTATCTATCTATCTATCTATCTATCTATCTATCTATCTACAGTCAGTATTTATCTATCTGTATGTCTGTCTGTCTGTCTGACACTATCTATTGATCTATCTATTTTAATTGTGGTTTAAAGCAGTACGGGGCAGCAGGGAGACTCAATCCTGCAATGATTAGCACGTGATGGGCTAGAGCGACTAGTGCCAAGCACACAATGTGCTAGTGCTTTAAAAGGAAAGTTTTGTTAGTACAACAACTGATTTTACAGAGTATACTGTATATCAGATTAGGACAAAAGTTTCCTTTCTTGAGTACTTCTGTGAGTGGGATGCTTTCTCATTGGGAGTGTGCTGGCACTGAAGTAAGGAGCCATGGGGTGCCAGTGACACTCGCTAAGCAAGAGAAAAAAATGATGCCATTTTTTTACTTGAATTGGGTGCTTTTGCCCAGTGAACAAGCAGGGTGGGCACAAGGATGGCCTAGGTAGTGATAGAGGCAGGTGACTGACATTTTCTATTTGCTGGGTAACTATTGAAAGTCAATGTACCCACCTGGCAGGCGTGTTAGCCAATCAGAGCCCAGCAAATAAAAAGCCAGTTTTCTAAAGGATAATAAAGCACTAATAATCTAACACATTAAATTAATTTAATTAAGACTTTCCAGATGCTGCCTATACCCTTAGATCTTCAAGTTTTTAATTCTTAGGGAAACATATGGAAGGAAAACAGGCTCTTTTTACGTTCGCTTGCGCGCATGTGCAAGGAACATTTTGGGAAAGTAGCACACTTTGGAGGTGTGCCTCTCCCTTTCAATCCACTGCTCCATTGAGCAGGCATGGCAGTCCTGCACCAATGGGTGCAGGAGCTGTGTATGACAGTGGTGGTCTTTGCTTCAAAGAAAACCACTGCTGTTATACACAGCACTACGTCACACCGCCCCCTGAGTCGCGCCACCCCCCTGCATCACGCGGCCCCCCCATCACTTTGGTGCCACGCTGGGAGCCCACTCCAGCATGGCAAACGTCCCGTGTTGTTTGCCAACAGGGGTGCCCAATCTCCTGTCAGCTCCTCAGCCCCCAACCATCCTTCTGCCATGCTGGAAGTCCACCCCAGCGTGGCAAGCGTCACCGTAATCTTTTTTTTTCACCTGTAAACCAAAAGCGGTCCCACGGTGCTTCTCCCAGTCCCCCCTTCCACAACCTGCAACCACCCACTGCGCACCCAGTCTCCCCACACCCCCCTCACCCCATACTTACCTCCGGAGCTCGGCGCAATGATCTTCGGTGGACCGGGAACACGTCTGCACTCTTCAAAGCCGAGTAAATGCCGGTAAGCTGTATAATGGGCTAGATAGGGGGTTTTCAACTTTATTACATATCTCATGCATTTTTTGGAATTTTTGCACCAAATTTTCAACATGGAGTTTTTGGGACTCCTTCTCATGAATGATGTCACTGTCATGGCGTTATTCAGGCCCGAAGGGTGATTTCACAGTCACTGCACATTCACTGTGTGAAATCACCCTTTGGGCCCGAATAAAGCCATGACAGTGACATCATTCATGAGAAGGGGTCCCAAAAACCCCATGTTGAAAATTTGGTGTAAAAATTCAAAAAAATGACTGTTTTACGAGCGTGCATTGCGCAGTTTCTACGCTGGCTCGTAAGTTCGTGGATTTTCAATATTTTCACTCCAGATTTTCAACATTGCCATTTTACCACACCTTCTTATGAGCAGTACAGCTGTCATTTTTCACATCCTGCCCAAAATGTGTTTCCGCCCATGTAGCGCACAATGGCACAGTTGGTGTGCGAAATCAATGTATGGGACACAGTAAGAAAATCACAGTGACACTGTTCATGAGCAGAGGTCTTAAAATGGCTATGTTGAAAATTTGGTGAAAAAATTCCTAAAAATGACTGTTTTACGAGCGTGCGTTGCACAGTTCCTACGCACGCTCGTAAGTTTGCGAATTTTCAATATTTTCACTCCAGATTTTCAACATTGCCATTTTACCACACCTTCTCATGAGCAGTACAGCTGTTATTTTCATATCCTGCCCAAAATGTGTTTCTGCCCATATAGCGCACAATGGCACAGTCGGTGTCAAGAAATCAATGTATGGGACACAGTAAAGAAAATCACAGTGACATTGTTCATTAGCAGAGGTTTAAAATGCCAATGTTGAAAAATTCTGAAAAAATTCTAACAATGACTGTTTCTGACGTCGCGTTGCACAGTTCAGCGTAACTTGTAGGTTCACGAATTTTCAATATTTCCACTCCAGATTTTCAACATTGCCATTTTACCACACTTCCTTACGAGCAGTACAGCTGTCATTTTTCACAACCTGCCCAAAACGTGTTTCTGCCTATGTAGCGCACAATGTGGGTAACAAAAAGGTCATGCTGAAAATTTATTATGCAAATACCAGCAATCACACAGGGCATTAGGGTAAAGCACCATACGTGCCAAACACCACTGCAAATACCTGCAAGCGAACATTCAGCATTGACAAATGCTTGTTATTGTTTGTCCAAGTTATACAGTTGGAAATCTAAAAACTCTTGCTTAGCCGTAAATTATTTAAGTGTAGCAGTGGGAAACTTCAGCAGAACACTTTTCTGCCACTAAAGGGTTAACTATAGTGCAATGCTCTTGAAGGACTGGTTGGGTAGGATTTCAGGTTTCAGAGTGGAAAGTCCATAAATTACCAGTATTGATGGAAGCTAAAGATAAGGCAGTGAAGCAGGCCGTGCTGGGTTGCAAATCCACCAGTAGGGAGCAGGGATTTACTGTCAATGCTAACTTCTAAATAAGAGAGAAGGACTTGGCTTGCTTGAAAGCTAAAGCACTTTGTTCTTTTTGTAACGTCTATGTTGATCGAATAAAAGGTATCAAATCATTTGCTTCTGTATCGGATATAAAAAATCATTCTGATCGGAGCAGAACACTAGTTAAATGAGAGACTGACTTGATAATATATTTTTCTAGTACTGACATCTGGAGCTGCATTGCACAGCAGAGCATTCAATTATCAAACAGGGCTCAGACAATTATTAACAGATAAATGATTCAAGTCATTATACCCTCCGTATGACTGGTTTTGTAGTTCTTTTTTTTAACATCAGATTTTATTGTTATTCCACATTACAAGAAGCTTTCATCCTGAACAATTACACAGGATCATACATAAAGCATTTCAATGGTTAATCCTGCAACAGATACAAAGATCAGTAACTCAGCTTTCTAGTGATGATGATGCCAAGGGGGCCCATGGGCCCTATCTGAACAAAGGAAAAGTACCACCACAAAACGAGAGAGATAAAAACATCAAGTGGTGGCTAACACCTTATTATTATTAATTCCAAGCTTACCAGGCCAGTTCCATCCATGGTATGACCACAGATGCATCCTTAAAGGCATAAGGAGTTAAGTTGTACCTTTTGGGTGGACGGTCATCGGGGGGGTAGTGGGATAGGGAGGTGGGACCAAGCACAGGTGTGACTGCAGATAGGTGCCCTAATTTCTTTGGTATCTAGCGTGCTACCCTAGTTGGAAAAAGGAGAGCCTTTCCAAGATTGCCACTTGTGCCAGGGCCGCTCTCCACATTGAAAGTGGTGGAGGAGGGGCTTTGCTCCAGTGCATCAGGATTACTTGTTTGGCTTCAATCAGAGCCACTAAAACCCACTTCTGGAGAGCCAGGGAAAGCATGTCAAGAGATGAGGGGTCACCAAGAAGCAGCATGGTGTTAGAGTGCTTAATGGGGCAGCCTACTACCCTAGGGCAGTCCTCAAGGACCACCTCCCAGAAGGGAAGGACCTTCGGGCATTCCCACAGTATGTGTTACAGGCCAGCTGAGGGGTGGCGGCATCTCCAGCATTCAGAGGGGTTAATAAGGCCCATTCTCTGTAGTGCTGCAGGTGTTCTGTACTACCTAAGTAAGATTTTCTGCTGGATGGTCTGGCTCTTCACATCCCTATATGCTGTATGTGCCAGACGTAAACATTGGCTCCAGGTATCGGCAGGGAGTGGTGCCCATAAATCTACTTCCCAATGGGGCCTGCAGGATTCGGAGGGGTCGGCCCGAGCCTCCCTCATCGTCCTGTAAAATCTTCCTGCAATACCTCATTGGGAGGGTGACTTATGCAGTCTGTCCAACCACTGCCATCGGGGGTCACTAAGAGTTTATGTAAGCAGCTCCATAATTGAACTACGGATTTGCAAAAATCTCCAGAAATCCTGGTTTGGTAGGGAGAATCGTGCCCGTAGCTGTTTGACGGACATCAAGTCTTGAGTGTTGGGGATACAGATCCTGCAGAAGTCAGATGCCCTTGCTGGCCCAGCTGTCCTAGTGGACAGGCCGACTGCCAATGAACAGTCTCCTGTTGTTCCAGAGGGGGTAGTAATGCAATGGCTGACACCAAGACTTCCTAGGTGTGCGAGATAATGCCATGTACATCTTCTATGCATTCATGGTGGACACCATGGCAGGAGTAAGACCATTGGGCAGCCGAATCCCAGAAAGCAACAGGTACCAGAGTGGGGTAGCAGGGGCTATGCTCTGCTCCAAACCAACCCAAATGGGAGGTACAGGGATGGGGGCAAACCATTTGACTGGATGGGTGGCTAAAATAGCCCACCAGTAGTTCTGGAAACAAGGGAGCCCCATCCCTCCCATGGTCCAGTGAGCGCACAGCTTGGCCTTACTTCATTGAAACACTTTCCCCTCCCAGAGTAGCAGGGAAATCAGTTTATCTATGGTACGAAATAATCAGGCAGAAAGATTTATGGGTAGGTTATTGAATACGTTCACCAACCATGGAAGTATAAACATATGGATAGCCTCTACCTTGCCACAAAGTGACAGGTGGACCCTACGCCACCTGTCCACTTCTGCCAACTGGGAGACAAGCGGGGGGGGGAAATTGGCACTCTCCAGGTCTCTCCATCTTTTAGGGATGATCACGCCCAAGTATATAAAGGTATTAGGAGCCCAGGCAATGTCCGTGCCCTTTAGACAGTCCTTAGAGGAAGAGCTCTTCAGTGGGGCAAGGACGGTCTTTTTCTGATTGACCACTAGGCCAGATAGCTGTGCAAAATCTTTGAGAATACTAAGGGCAGTCAGCAGTGAGGTATTGGGTTGTGAAATAGTAAGCAGAAGGTCGTCTGCATATGCATTCACTAAGTACACGTGACCCTGAACTGGAATGCCGACTACCTCCTTGGTCTGTATAAGTTTCCTGATAAGCAAATCTAGTGCCACCAGGAAAAGTAGTGGGGACAGGGGGCAACCCTGTTGAGTACCCTGCTGCAGATGGAAGGAGGAGGAGATGTTTTTGTTAGTCATAATGAGGGGAGCATTATACAGGGTGGAGACCCACTCAAAAAAAAGGACCAAAACCATAGACCTTCAGGACTTCATGTAAATAACCCCAATCCAGGGAATAAAAGGCCTTGGAGAAATCAACCACTAATGCTGCCACTGGGTCAGGAGAATGCATAGCGAGACACTTGAGGTTCAGCACTTGCCGGAGATTGTCCGCCCTGGATTTAGCTATAGTAATCCCTTCCTGGGAGGGGTGGAAAATATGCAGAAGAACAGGGACAATCTGAGTGGAGAGGATTTTAGTTGCTATTTTCATGTCCACCGAAAGGAGAGAGATGGGGCAAAAATTGGTGCAGTCAAAGGGGTCAGATGACTTTTTTGACAGTAATGTCACCAGTGCTTCCCTCTTCATGGGAGGGGGATCCCTGTATAATGTGCCTCCCATAGGGCAGATAGCAAAGGGGAGGAGATCTGATCCACCATCAGCCGGTACAACTCAAGTGATATCCCATCCGGTCCTGGGGCCTTACCTGCTGCCATCTGTGAAAGGGCTGCACGCAGCTCCTGCTCAGTAAAGGGCTGCTCCAGGGTTTGATGGCTTCCTGAGGCAATTTAGGGAGGTCCACTGACTTACACAAATCTGACAACCTTTGAGGGAGGGTATCAGGTGTCCTTGTGGCCCGGGACTGGTACAGCTCCTGATGGAACTGACTTATGAGCCGGTTGCTGCCCTGGAGGTCTGAGATGATCGCACTTGTGGAGTCTCGTAGGGCATGTATGCGTGAAGCAGCTTGTGCTTCTGAAGCTGATATGCCAGTAGCTTACCACCTTTGTCCCCCCTCCCCCCAGAATTTATGTTTAGCCCATAGGAGTTGCCATTTGGCTTTCCTCTGCAGGTGAGTATTGATCCTGTACTTAAGGCCTGTAATGGCGGAAACCAGAGGTTTGTCTTCATGGGCAAGGGGGGAGGTTTTAAATTTAGTCTCTAAGGTGGACAGCTCCGATTGTAGTTTATGGAGCTCTTCTCTTCTCACTTTGTTCTTGGAGGCAGTATAGGCGATGATTCTCCCCCTTATAACTGCTTTGAACACTTCCCATAGGGTACCTGCACTGACTTCGGCATTGGAGTTATACAGGAAGTAATCTTTGGCCTCCGCCTGGACCATTTCCTGAAACTCTTTATCATGGGTAAGGAGGTGGTTACAGCGCCATCTGGTGCTTTCTGGTCCTTGCCCGACAGGCAGATAATGTAGGAGAACTGGAGCTTGGTCAGAAATAATAATGTTACCTACTTACATGGCACTAATTCCTTGGGAGGCTACCCCATTGGCCAGCCAAAAATCAATTTGGCTATGGGAGGAGTGAACGGTGAGAAAAAGGTGTAGTCCCTTCCAGTGGGGTGGTCCCATTTCCAAGGATCTATAAGCCCCCATTCCTCTATAATCTCCTGCAGAGCCGCCCTCGCCTTGGGATGAGTTTGAGGGGTGGGCTTATTCTTATCTAGAAAAATGTCCAACACTAGGTTAAAATTCCCTCCACACAGAATAGGCAGGTTGGGATGTTCCTTTGTAAGGGATGTGAGCACCTGGGCTATACCTAGCATGAGCTCCACCATATCTATGTTTGCACTGTACACATTAACCACTACCACTCCGCCACCAGCATATGAAAAACCGGCTACCACCCACCTACTCTGGGCATTGGTCTTAACCTCTTCTGGGACCCATGGACGTGCTTTATGCACCGGTATGGCTACATTCCTGGATTTACTAAGTGCCGAACTGGCATTCACCCTGCCCACCCACATCTTCTTAAGCCAGTTCACCATTCTTACAGTGACATGCATGTCCTGGATGAGCGCTATGTTCGCTGTCAAGGACAGAAGGTACTGCGGTACTTTCGTATGCTTCACCGGGTGGTTTAAACCCTTAACATTCCATGTGATCATCTTCATACCTGCCATGGTATTCCCAGCCATATTACCGTCAGGTGTGCTCAGGGAGAAAAAGAGAAAAGGGTGTACCTACCTACCTGTGGAACAATACTACCCAGGAACCTTGGCTGAGGAGCCCTCAAGATTAGATGTAGCCCAGATCTATACCCTCATCTGTACCTGTGGGGCCTTCTGGAGGGAGCTGCGAAAATGGTCTTAGCAGCAGGAATGGTATGATACTAATCTTTAAGGGAATAACAGTTTTTATAACCAGGAAAACAATAACAGAAGTAACAATATAAAGAAGTAAAGGACAAGTACTAAACAAGTCCGTGCCAAACTGGTACAACAGCAAATTGTAAAGAACAATAAATTCTGTGTAACCACTAAGAGTGAGGAGGTAAACAACGTCTGGGGTTGCACCAAAATAACCGGTACACCTGAGCAACGTTAACTCACAACACCCAGTGGGGTAGATCGACAAGTCACTATTATAGTGGCCTGCTCCTACACAGGTCCAACCCCTCTTACATGAGATCCAATGACCTTAGACAGAGGGGGACAGGACAGAACAGAAAGGAGGGGAGGGAGAGGAACAGGGGAAACTGGAGGACTCAGGACTGAAACCATGCGGGGGATAATCCAACTGCCACCCCAAAGGAGCAGAGTGATCAGGTGCTACACCTATGGCCACCCATCTAGCCCTTAACATGCACAAGCTAGTCATCTAAGAGCCGGGGGGGGGGCATAGCGTACTACGATTGCGCATGGTCAGGGTGGGATAGGCGTATTAAGTAGAGTTCCAATGGCATACATGGGAGGCCGCTACACAAGGAGCTCCAAACAGTGCCAGCAGTTATTAGGGATGCTGTGTGCATTGGCTCTGCCTTCGCCAGCTCGGCAGGCCAGGTAAATAATCTAGCCCATCCATAAAAAAGGGGGAAGGAGATTTAAAGGAAGGAGATTTGTAATGCAAGATGATTGTCAAAACGTACACCAGTAGCCTACTCAAAAACCTTAGGAACCTTTAGAAGCAAACAAGGAAGGTAGTTACTGCATTTTAGCCCCTTGAATTTAAGCAGTCCTCATCTGCCCTCAGGACTGGCTGGGCTCGCGCCTGGGAGGGCAGCATCCACAGTCATGCATTGAGGGAGTCCCTGCAATAGGGACACTGCAAAGGATAGCAGACCTGATCTAATTGGCAGGGAAGAGGGCACTACCTCTTCCGGGTCCTGGTCTGCTTAGGTCGCCCAGTCCAACGGTGCACTGACATCCATCTCTTCTGCCTTTGGATCACCTTCTTGCTGTTGGTCATGCTCTGAACTGGAGCCCCCCTTTAAAAGCTTAGCTGGAGGGGAGGCCTCCACCACGCTGACTGTCGGTCTCCCCTTGTTTCGGGCTCGCGGGTTCGACCTGTGCCCACACACTCCGGAAATCCTTTCCGAGGTAGGTGATGATGAAGCTGGCACACTCTGGGGAGGTGAAGGACTTGTGTGCTGCACCTCCATGAAATTTAGGCGGCTTCTCTGGCTGGTACTGGGGGGTTTGTTTACTTGCTGCACAGTCCGATCTTGAGCTACTTCCCCGTGACACAATGGAGTGGCTGTTTGGTTCTTCTGCCCTGGGGCATGCCCCTCAGGCACTCAAAGCCTTCTGGGTGATGTAGTTTTCTGCATCAGATCGGGCCAATATCTCGCCAGCTACTCCTCCACCTTACCTGGGTGTTGGGCCAACAGCTCCCTGTCATCCTTGGTCACATAGAGTGAGGTAAGCCACCTTATCTGGTATTTAAGTCATTGGCATTTAACAGTTTTTTGAGGAGTACGAAGGCTTTTCTCCACAATGCTACCTCATGTGAGTAATCTCGGAAAAAAGAAATACATGACCCTTTTCAGGATAGATCTCCCAAGTCTCTGGCTGCTCTCAACAGTTTCTCCTTTGTAGAATAGCGCAATAAATAAGCAATGATGGGCCGAGGGGGAGAGGAGTGGGGGTCTGTTTTCACATGAAGCCTGTGGGCCCACTCCACATTAACTGGCTCTTTCCAGTGATTATCCACTAGTTTCAGCAGAAAGTCATTTAGAAATGTTTCCATGTTGGGCCCCTCCACTCCCTCAGGGACGCCAAGGATCCGGATATTATTCCAGCACCCCCGGTTCTGCCGATCCTCAGCCCTTTCCCACAGCCTTGCCTACTTGTGCTCATGATCCTGCAGTTGTCTCCACACCTGCTCCTGGCACTCCTCCAGCCCTTCTGCCCTCTGTTCCAGGACATTCATTTTGTCATGCAGTTGGCGCGCATCAGCTGCATTTCCAGTAAGTGAAGCATTTATGCTGTTAACTGTACACAACACTGCCTCAAGCATTTTTGTGATATAGGTGAGTGGGTCTCCTCCCTGTAGCTGCTGAAGGAGGAGGTCCGGGCTCTGCCCCAGGTCTGTGGAGGCCATCCCTGCTTTAGACTCGGCCATGGCTGGCATGGCACCAAAGAAACTTTAACTGGGATCTCCACTGTCGTAGGTACGGTGGGGGAAATCCTTATGTCCCCGAGCTACAGCTGATAACAATGGCCCATCCGAACGGTGAGGGTGATCTGACGCTACCGATCCCGTGAGAGAAATATCAGTAGATCACGTCTGGGCCTAAGGGGACTGGCGGAGATCACGAGTTGCAGGTGGAAAAGGCCGGACAGAGCTTAAGAATGCAGAACACTACATGGCTGCAGGGAAATATGGATGCCGCGACAGTCGGGGGATGGAAATTTAACAGTGGCCCATCAGTAAGGCTTGATAAACATGCAGATCACATTTATAACTGGTGGATAGTGCCTGAACAGGGACGGAGCTATTGATTTAAGCTGCTGCCATGTTGCTGGTCAGGTCACGCCCCCTGGGTTTTGTAGTTCTAGTTTATTTTTTAACTACATAACTTAGACAAGTGGGAGTGTTGATCTAGAGAGTAGAAATTCCTACATCATGACTCCCAGTTTCAAGCCTGAAGAAATTAGCATATGTAAGGATTCTTGTGGGGGGTAGTCCTGGTTTACTTCTTATACAGGCTGTTTTCTTATAAATAAAGCATCCTGCCTCACAGAGGGTGTGCAGTTCACTCCCATATGACAGACAGTGTTGGAATTATGTAGTGCCTCTCCCTAGTCTATATGTGTCTCCATGTTCTGTGAACAAATAGCATTTATAGCAAGCAACTGATAAAATCATGCTTGTTGTCCCTGTGGGGGCTGCCTGTAAAGGACAGCCAGCAGTCCAACAATGAAAGTGTGGTGGGGGGTTATTTATTCAAATAGGCTCCAGCAAATGCCAATGTGCCATTCTGCCCACTTGCCAGTACTTCAAAAACAACTCGTTAAACACACTTTTATAACTTCTACTAAACTAATGAAACATTTGAACCCTGTTTTATACATTTGAAATGTTGGTTTTTTTACTTTTATAAACAAAGCCTGTAATTATGGATCATCAATTTTTGGCCTGTCTCCTGCTAGCTGCAATGTTCCTCTGTCTCCCACATCAACACATATGCCTAATTAGCCATGTGCTACTGGGTCAGTATTCAGCCAAAGTACTTCCATGGTTAATCTGACACAAAATGGCCAATGAGATGATGAGTTACCCCCAAGGCTGCTGAAAAAACTAGAATCAATCATTTATTTGAGCTGGACAGATGCTTAGTCTGCAGCCCTGCAAGAGTTAAATTGAAAGGCTACAAAGACAGCAGCTTCAAAAGGTTTTTTAGTTTGTTTGTTTATATCCTGAGAAGTTGGGAGGTACAGTAGCATCCCCCCTCCTTTCAGATGCCTTTAACACAATGCAGCAAATAACAAAAATCAGAGGGGGAGTGCACTATTTTGCAGTAGTGGATGGATACTTGCAAAAGTCCAAAAAAGGAAGTTCCACGACAAGCTCATTTTTAGGGCTAATGCTAGGGGGCTGCAGGATCTGCATACCTGCAGCCCTAAAAATTAACTACTTCAGAATACCCAGACACTACCCCATCCATACATATCTCTTCATAAGATGAACCTTGTATCGAGTCATGAGATTTCACAGCAATTCTGTATTATACTTCATATGGAGAAGTGGACATGAACTAATAAATTATGCAAACCACATCAATTCTATTCTCTTTTAAATGTAAATTGGTAAACTATGCTAATAAAACCCACATTATCATTATATTTTATGCAGAAAAAAGTAATAAATCCTAGTGAGTGTTCCATGAAATATAATATATATTTAGTAAACACAAAAGGCAGTTCTCTCTTTCCCCTTACCTCCTTCCTCCTATTCCCCTATTTTTTCCCCCACTTTTTCATGAATCCTCTATCGACTGTGGACATACATCAAGATCCTTCTCTCTAGGATTTAGTACAATTTTCTTTGCATGAAATATAATGATTGTTTGGGCTTTATTAGAATGGATTACCAAGTTTCATTCAAAATGGAATAGAATTGCTACAGTGTGCTTCCTTTATTAGTTTTCGCCCACGCCTCTATATGACGTAAAACACAGAATTTCTGTGATGTCTTGTGATTGGATACAAGGTTCATTTCATGAAGAGATAAGTATGGTAGGGGAGTGTCAAGGTATTCTGAAGTGGTTTGTGTTTTAGCAAAGATGAAGGCGGGGAGAATGGCAATGTTGTAGATTTGAACACTGACCATAGAGGCACTGTAGTCCCTGCCTTTCAAGTCCTGCCAGAAGAGGGATTTGAACAGGGATTGAAAACATGGATTTCAGTGATACAGATGCTGCTTCACCACAGTAAAACTAACTGTAATTTACCTGTGCCCCATTTAATGACGTCAGCGGGAGGGAATAGCCAGGCAGCCGAACTGTAAAGACAAGTGCAGCAGAGCAAAGGTAAAGCTAGAAAAGAAATAGAAATACGGCAAGATGAGTAAAAAATTTTTAAAAGTAAGCAATACACATAACATTTTAGGTACTTTACTATAACACACCATGTCTGTAATGTAATCTTTGGAACACTGGGGAAGGTCCTCTATATGCTTCTCTACTCTAACTCCAAACTACACTCCTCGAAAAGTAGTTAATCTCACCTCACATTTCCCATCATCAAATGATGAGGCAGGGATGCCCAGCCTCCCCAATGCTATACCTCATAGCTATGGAAACTCTCTTACAAAGGATTCATCACATGCCTGAGGTTATTGGAGTCACAATAGACAATCAGGTGCACAAGACACTGGCATATGTGGATGACCTTCTTCTAGATATCTCAAACCCAGATGCATTTCTTCCCCATGCTTGCATATCCTCAATGAATTTGGTAACATATCTGGATTAAAGGTGAACTGATTCAAAACTGATGCAAGTCCTCTCAATACCCAATGCCAACTGGCACTGGTCCTGAATATCAATACGAAATGGTTCCCAAAGCAACTTACATACCTTGGCATGATTCATTGAACTGAAGCTCATGGCCAAACAAAATATGAGACACCATGTAAAGGACTTGACAATGGATTTTCTCAGATGGAAGTGGCTCAGTATCCCCACTGGGGGAAAGATCGACGCTTATAAAATGATGACTAATCCCAAGCTTATGTTTTGTCTCAGCAACCTCCCTTTATGTATTCCAGAGGCCACCTTCCTCAAGCTAGAGTGGTTTTCAGATCATTCCTCTGGGGAAGGCAATGACCCTGGTTCAGTTAGGCCAAGCTACAAGTGCTAATTAGAAATGGGGGATTTGGAGTACCATGGCTGTTTGTGCATCATCAGGCCATTGGCTATGACACAACCTTTGGATGCTTTGGTGGCTTCTGCCCATATCACCTATGGTTTTGTTGTGGTGTAGTCTGGAGGGTCACATTCACTCTGTCTTCCCCAGTAGTGGATAATTCAAACTAGGAGTTTTCCAGGGTGTTACACCCTCTCCCACCTTCAGTTTCACCCCCCAAAAAACCTGGGCCACTATGCTTCATCACAGTTAATCCAGTGATGTCCATCTTGGTAAATGGGAGCTGCATTGGGGCAACTGGTGCATCATGTGGAGGTAAAGCCCTTATGCTATTATTCTTGGATTGAGAACGGCATACTCACTACAGATTTTCTGGATCCCTCTTCAGAAACTCTGCACACTTTTTAAACTCTAGCAGCCACAACCCAACTTCCAAATATGGACTTTTAGAAGTACTTAGAAACATAGAAACATAGAAACATAGAATTTGACGGCAGATAAGGACCGCTTGGCCCACCCAGTCTGCCCATTTCCCTACCTACTGGATAAGCTGCAGATCCTAGTTAACCAGCAGCCTACTTCTTCCTACCCCCACCCCCCAGAATTGCCTTATGACTATCCCATGCATGCTTGAATTCCACCACTGATTTTGACTCCACAACCTCCTCAGGAAGGCCATTCCATGCATCCACAACCCTCTCTGTGAAAAAACACTTCCTCAAATTACCTCTGAGCCCCCCCCTCTATCTTCAAATTGTGCCCTCTTGTTCTTGCACACCTCTTTTTTTGAAAGATGCTACCCTCTTGGACTTTGTTGATTCCCTTGAGGTCACTTGAAAGTTTCTATCATGTCCCCCCTCTCCCTCCTTTCCTCGAGGCTATACATATTAAGCTCCTTAGTCTCTCTTCATATGTCCTCGGTTGCAGACCCTGCACCATTTGATTGCCCTCCTCTGGACAGCTTCCATCCTGTCTATGTCTTTGCGGAGACTGGGTCTCCAGAACTGCACACAGTACTCCAGATGGGGTCTCACCAGTTGTCTGTACAGAGGGATAATAACTTCCTGTTTTCTACTGGTGATGCCTCTCCTATGCATCCCAGTATCCCCAACCCTCCTTGCTGCCTTCTCATTGCTTGCCCACCTTTAGGTCATCTGATATGACTACCCCCAGGTCCCTTTCCATTTTTATTGTTGTTAGTATCTCACCCCCCATTGTGTACTCTTCTCCTGGGTTTTTGTTTCCCAGGTGCATTACCTTGCACTTCTTAGCATTGAATCTAAGCTGCCATACATTTGACCATTCCTCTAACCTTGCCAAGTCCCTTCTCATCCTTTCCACCCCACCCTGTGCATCAACTCTGTTGCAGATCTTAGTGTCATCTGCAAGAGACATACTTTTCCTTCAGTCCTTCTGCAATGTATCGCTATAAAGACATTGAAGAGGACTGGTCCTACTCTGAACCCTGAGGTACCCGCTAGTAACCTCCTTTCTTCTGAGTGGACTCCATTTACTATTACTCTCTGTGTCCTATTCTCCATCAATTCTTTACCCAGGCTGTCATCTTGGGACCCACTCCCAGGCTGGCTAACTATATATTAATCTTTTGTGTGGGACTGTGTCAAATGCCTTGCTAAAGTCTAGGTAGGCCATGTCACAGCCCCTCCCTGATCTACTACTTTGGTCACCCAGTCAAAGAAATCTATCAGATTCGTCTGGCATGACCTTCCCGCTGTGAATCCATGCTGCCTAGGGTCCTGTACCCTTCTGGCCTCTAGATACGTGACAGTTCTTTCCTTTAGAAGTGATTCCATCATTTTCCCTATCACTGAGGTTAAACTAACAGGTCTATAGTTTCCTGCTTCTGCCTTGCTCCCACTTTTGTGAGAGGAATCACATCTGCCCTCCTCCAGTCCTCGGGTACCACCCCATCCTCCCATGATTTGTTAAAGAGGGTAGTCAGTGGTGTCACTAGTTCTACCCTTAGTTCTTTTAGAATTCTGGGATGAATCCCATCAGGCCCCATTACTTTGTCCACCTTCAGTTTTAAGAGTTCTTTCAGAACCCTTTCTTCTGTAAATGGGCTGGTATCAACTTCTGTATCCAGAGTGTTACTACGGTTTGTTTTATGTACCTCACCCTCTTCCTTTGTAAATACTGAGCAAAAATATTTGTTTAGTATCTCTGCCTTTTCACATTCTCCCTCTGCCCACCCTCCTCCCCTTTATTAAGCCTCACTATCCCTCCTTGTCTTCCTTTGCTCCCTGTATGTACCTATAAAGGTTTTATTCCCCTTCTTAACTGAGTTGGCTATCTTTTCCTCAGTTTGGGCCTTTGCTGTTCTGACTGCCTTGCCAGCCTCCTTTTGCTTTAACTGATACAGTTCTCTGTCCTGCTCCTGCTGTGATTCCTTGTACTTCCTGAATGCTTTCTTTTTCTCTTGAACCTTCACTGCCACTTCCTTTGAGAACCATAGTGGTTTCTTACATCGTTTTGTTTTGTTTATTTGCTTCACACAAAGGCTTATTACCTCTGTGATGGCAGTTTTTATTATTCCCCATTGTTCTTCCACCCCTCCTTCCCGCCCATTTGCTAGTGCATTCCTTAGGCACTCACCCATTTAGCAAAGTCAGCCCTCCTAAAGTCAGTACTTTTGTCTTTGTGGCTTGACTCTGTGCTGTGTTGATTGTGAACCATACTGTTCGATGGTCGCTAGTTCCCAGATGGCTACCCACTTCTACATCTGTGATCCTCTCTCCATCTCCATTTGAGAGTATCAAGTCTAATATTGCTCCCTCTCGAGTGGGCTCCAGTACTAGTTGTCTAAGGCATGCCCCTGTAGGGCATCTAGAATAACTGCACTCTTAAGTGGCAGCTGCAACTGCGCTCCAGTTAACATCTGGGTATTCAGATCACCCATCAGCAATATCTCCCTTTTTCTGCCATTCTAAGTATACTTTCTATCATTTCCTTGTCCATTTCCTCCCCCTGAGAAGGGGGTCTGTATACAACCCCTGTGCGGATTGTGGTGCCATTGCCTGTCTCCAAATTTACCCACAGTGCTTCTTCTCCTCCCTGTTTACCCTTTTGTTCTGTTGCTTTTATTCCTTCCCTTATGTAAAGAACTACTCCTCCCCCTCTTTTACCCTCCCTGTCCCTCCTGTACTTACAGATCAAACAGGCCATAAATTCTCGCTGACACAGGGAGACTGAATTGGGTAGCTCTCCCCTGCAGTCACTACTGGCTAGGTGGGAATCCCAAACCTTAGAAAGTTAATGGTCAGAGCTACCAATTTTTATTGGAACCTCACTTTCCTTGCCTCCTTAAGCAAAAAGCAGCCTAATAGGTAGGCTTCTACATCTCCCTGTTGGATAAGCAGCGGGATGTTATGCTGAGCAGAGCACACACCAGTGTGAATGACTACCATTGCCAACTTATCCAAAAAAGATTTTACATAGATGATACTGCATCCCAGATTTCCTACACAAAATGTGTCTCCAGAATAATACAGAATGCTGATGGTGTCACTCGCCTACATGATCATTGGAACACACTGTGGTCTTGCCCTTCCCTATCTCTATTCTGGACCTAGGTACTTGAATTATGTGAATATACTCTCACTGTGACACTATTGTCCAATCCCAGACTCTGGATACTTGGTGATGTCTTCAGTTACTACTCACCTCTCCAGTCCTGAAAAGGCACAGCTTACAGCAGCAGCATTAGAAGCTAAATGACAAATCATTCTGAAATGGAGATTTGACACACATACACACCCTCCCTATCTGACTGGGGTTTTGACCCTTACCAAACAGATGGAGTCTGAAAGACTCTCATATCCAGCCCCGTACAATCTTGTTAATTTCAAAGGGATTTATGACCTCTTTCTCTGTGCCATATTGCCCACATACTCTCCTGCAGACACATAGGGACTAACACAGTAACTACTATGTTGGAGCATTTTATAATAGTGCTATTATAAGATTGACTACTTTTTATAAATACTGTATCCTCAGGATATGTGAATTAGTATGTATTTTGGTGCCTATGATTTTGTTGAAATATGTTTGTATCTAGTTGCTTACTTGACATGCTGCATAGATGTTTATATAGACTAATAACTCTGTATTTTGTTACCTCATTAAGATTATATATAGAGTTGCACGTCCAAGGTGTTTGCCCTGGCGAGGATGTTCTTTTTTCTTCCTGTTACTGTAAAGACTGCACACCTTGTTCCTGTGTTGTTAAAGATAACACTTTAATAGTTTCTTTAAAGAAGATATGGTGCAGGGAGGAGGTTTTCTGGCCTACTAGGGACTGAAGGCCATCTTGGAAGGATATGTACCTCTACAGAGTGGACAGCCTGCCTCCTTCTGGGAAGGGGACCTCAGTACTCAAAGGGAGGTTTAAATTTTACTTGGATAAGCATTAAACTAGTTAAGGGGGATGATGTATTACCAAGGGAGGTATACACTGCCACCCCACAATTCAACTTGTCAGGAGGATGATGTATTACCAAAGAGGTATAAACTGCCACCCCACAATGAAACTAGTCAAGAGGGATGATGTATTTCCAAGGGAGATATACACTGCCACCCCACAATTAAATTAGTCAAGAGGATGATGTATTACCATGGGAGGTATAAACTGCCACCCTACAATTAAACTAGCCAAGGGGGATGATGTATTACCAAGGGAGGTATACACTGTCACCCCACAATTAAACTAGTCAAGGGGGATGATGTATTACCAAGGGAGGTATACACTGCCACCCCACAATTCAACTACTCAATGGGGGGGATGTACTACCAAGGGAGGTATAAACTGACACCCCACAATTAAACTAGTCAAGGGGATGATGTATTACCAAGGGAGGTATACACTGCCACCCCACAATTAAACTAGTCAAGGGGATGATGTATTACCATGGGAGGTATAAACTGCCACCCTACAATTAAACTAGCCAAGGGGGATGATGTATTACCAAGGGAGGTATACATTGCCATCCCACAATTAAACTAGTCAAGGGGAATGATGTATTATGAAGGGAGGTATACACTGCCACCCCACAATTCAACTAGTCAAGGGGGATGATGTATTACCAAGGGAGGTATACACTGCCACCCCACAATTCAACTACTCAATAGGGGGATGTACTACCAAGGGAGGTATAAACTGACACCCCACAATTAAACTAGTCAAGGGGATGATGTATTACCAAGGGAGGTATACACTGCCACCCCACAATTAAACTTGTCAAGGGGGATGATGTATTACCAAGAAAGGTATAAACTGCCAGCCCACAATTAAACTTGTCAAGGGGGAAGATGTATTACCAAGGGAGGTATACACCGCCACCCCACAATTAAACTAATCAAGGTGGATGATGTATTACCAAGGGAAGTATACACTGCCACCCCACAATTAAACTAGTCAAGGGGGATGATGTATTACCAAGGAGGTATAAAGTGCCACCCCACAGGTTAAAGCAACAATGAGAAGAGCCTGAGGGGGGAAAACTTGCCCATGGCAGGGGTACAAGATGAAGGGGGTATAGACAAGGTGGAGGTCAAGGGGGGTAAGAACAAAGGATGCAGAAAGAGAGACTTAAAGATGATAAGGGGTGAGTTAGACATCTCAGATAGCATCACAGTCAGAAAGGGGTGGATGTGATAACTGCAGGCAGAAAAGAAGCAAGGTTTGGAAAGCCATGTGCACCAATGCAAGGAATCTAGGAGAAAAAATTCCAGAACTAGAGGCTTTCATAGTGGATGAGGACCTGATCATAGTGGTTATAACTGGGTCAAGGTGCACTGAAAATCATGAATGGGATATGACTGTACTGTGCTACTGTCAGTTATGAAGAGCTAGATATGGGGGAAGGGAAGAGGGGTAGTCCTGTTCCATAGGAGAGGCATCAGGAAGGATGCTAGTATCTATAGACTGGTCAGTGTCACATCAGTGATGCAGAAATTAATGGAGATCCTGTTAAAAGAAGGGTTAGTGGAATATCTTGAATCCCGAGGGTTTCTAAACCAAACACAGCATGACTTCAGGAAGTAGATGGCATGCCAAACAAATCTGATTGATGTCTTTGACTGGATGTCCAGGGAAAATAGATCAGGAAAGTGGCAATTGGCATTTCCTACCTGGGCTTCAGCAAGGCCTTCAACCTGTGCCTTAAAAGAGACTGATAAAGAAATTGGATAGTCTAGGGTTGGAATCCCAAGTGGTAAGCTGGGTAAACAACTGGTTCATGGATAGGTGATAGAGGGTGGTGGTAAATGGTACTCATTCTAATGAGGGTAAAGTAACCACCAGAGTGCCACAGGGCTCAGAATAAAGACTGACTCTATTCAATGTCTAATGTCTTCATACTTGACATTGCAGAAGACCTGAAAGGTAAAGTATGTCTTTTTTCACAGATGATACCAAGATCTGAAACAGGGCGGATACTTAGAAGTGGTGGAGAGAATGAGAATGTGTAGTGTGACGTGGACAGCCAGTTCTGAGTGCTCTGTGATTTTTTTGTAATATAAAAATGGGTTATGGACTGTCTCTCATGAGAGATGCTGAGACAGCCTGTGAGATCACACACACACACACACACACACACACACACACACACACACACACACACAGGTTTTAGATACAAGGTGTTACCTGGAAGGCCAGAAGCTAATTACAGACTAGACCAGGCCTTAATTGGGGATCTCCTGTTTGTCTAGTTTATGGTAGCTTGCCAGATGCTAGGCTAGAATCATAAACGTTTATGACGTTCAGAGGAAACACAGTGAAATTCATATGGTGATACAAAAGCATGCTGCACCTCTGTGAAATCTGGCAGAGAGACATACGTCTCTTTGATGTCCTGGAAAGGGGAAGCTGATCATAAGATCAAAGAGAGTCATTTGAAGAAAATGAGTTATGCTAAGGTTACAGAATTGAATACTTGGATAAGCCATCCTGCTTTTGTATAGATATATTCTTTTTTTTATATTCTGACAGGGAGGAGCCAGGTGACTTCACACAAAGAGGTTGGCCAAGACAGTTTTTCAAACAATATTCTGTTTTTCTTCAGAGACTTTTATCTACACTCTGACAAAGAAGCATTTTTGAGCACTTTAAGCAGGTATTTAAAGAGAGAAAGAGAGAGAGACAAATCTAAGTACTGTAGTAGGAATTGCACTGTTAAAACCTTGTTCTTTTAAAAGATTTATATGTTCTTGTGATATATGGTTCTGTATTTTATGTCTTACATATCTTTTATCTCAGAGGTTGGCACTTTGGGAGTAGAGGGCTGACCTGCTGAGTGGGTTTGTGACATGTAGTACCCCAGAGTACAGTAGGCAAGCAGGCCCAGAAGGGAAAGGGTTAATCCCTCAAACACCCACATCTTTTGCAAGCTGGCTTGCTGACCACTTCCTGTCCTGTTCCTATCCCCCTCTCCCCCTGCCCTGGAGCCTTTCTGCACTGACTCCTTTGTCCTGTCCCTGCTAAGTCCCCAATCAATGCCAAAAGGGGCCATCAACTAGCCTGTGAGGGTTGCTCCAAGCCCCGGGGATCCAATTGTCTGGCCTGAAGCCAGGACCACCCCTAGGCTAGAAAAGGTTTCCCTGATAGTCAGAAGGCAGTCATCATACTGAGTTGCTGACAGTGTACAGCACATGGGTATGTACACCTGGAGGCTTACCTGAAGCTCAGGTCCATGGTTCCTTGGTGGCTGCTACTCTGTAGACAGTAGTCCTTGGGGGCTCCAGCAGCAGCAAGCAGGTATACTCTGCCTTCTTGGCAGGTCCAGCAGTTCTCCTGATACGAGTGGCAGCCTGTCCCATAGGTTGAATTCCCTCCAGCCATCTGCTTCCTGGGTGGGGTTTTTTTCTGTCCTCCTTTTTATTGTTTCTGGGGTGCAATGTGGGGCTACCCTTGAAGGCCCCTTTCCTGTTCCTAGGTGGTGTTTCCCGGTTTGGGTAGGTCCTTGCCTTTCCTTTCATGGGGCTGCTTTTTCATGTGCCTTCCCTCCCTGTGGCTGCTTCTGGAACCCCCCTTCATTTTTCCCCTCTAGTTGCTTCTCTGCCAGCCCTAGGGTCAGTTGCTGGTTTCCCTTTGTTCCCTTTTCCCTGTTGAGGATGCATCTTGTGGTGGTGGTTAGTTTCTTCTTTATTCTTTCTTTCTTTGCTCATTTCCTTTTATTGTACTGTCCCATCTTTTTCCCTGCTTCTGTGGAGCTCACCCTCCCTCCCTCCCAGTTGAGGCAGAATCCATTTCGGCAATTGTTCGTGTCAGTGGGGTTTCCACTGCTCCTTTTCCCTGGCCCCCTGTGAGCATGCACAGTGTTAGCGCAGCTTCTGGCTCCTACAAAATTATGTAGCCCATGCTGCATTCTTAAGTGGGGGAAGCATTCCACAAGTCGGACCACCATGTGCACCCTCAAAGTAAGTCCAGGTGGAACTTAACACCGGAGACACAAAGATTCCACCTTGTGACAGCACAAAGAGAAGGCAGGCACTTCATGGGAGTGCAGCTCCCCGACAACCAACACTGACACCTCCAATGTCTCTTTGGCAGTGGAAGACCTAGATCAGGTGGTGAGAGTGCTGCAAGCCCCAAAATTATTTTATTTAGCACCAGAGGTGCCACAGAAGGGAATAAGGGACATATGATGGCAGAAGTGAGCAGAACACCCACAAAGAGATAGCCAAGGGACACCACATGGCATGAGCCCCAGGGGAGATATTCTGGGCACTAGATTTGATGCCCTAGTGGCAGAGGGGCTAGAGTGGCCAGCAAACAGGGAGAGGCAGGAATTAAACTAAGTTAAATTGGGACTGAAGACACCGTCCCAAGTGTGGTTGTGCAGGTGAATGGGGTAACACCAGGCCACTGCACAGGGAGGCTACAGCCAAAATTAACAGTTATAAGGGGTGGGGCTGAGAACAAAGGCCCAAAGAGTTATAAACTAAAGGGGTGGAGCTAAGTCTTGGCCCACTGCATAACCCAGTCTGAGCACCCTTATACATATTTAACTGATTACTTCAAGTAGCTCCATATGAAGTCTGAATGATCCATTGTTTACCTGACACACAATGTCCGCCCAGGAGGTAATGAGTTAAAAAAGGGTGCCAGCTGGGCCAAGGTAAACCCCCCACCATGTCTGCAAGACACAAAAAAGGACCTGTCAGGGATTTAAAGGGCCAGCTCCCCATTTCAGGAAAGTCATCTCAGAGGCCTAGCCTCTTCCCTGGGAGACCCAACCACCCCTTATTGGCTACCCCATTCCCCTGGACTGCTTGTCTTCAGCTGATGCATGTGGAGACAGAAGGCACAACCAGGTCTACACTATATTGCCTGCCCCCTGAACCTGGTTGCAGGTGGACACAGCACCCTGTACTAGAAACTGGAATTGTCCATCTCAGTGTCCCTCCCAAGACAGTACCCTGGGATGCAATTTGCCCTGAAACACTGGACTGTTGTCTCAGGACCTGAACAATAGTAAAGCAGGGCTTGAACTGCCTACCCTGCACATGGAATTTGCCCTGGAAGGCTGGTTTGTTTGCTCTGGAGCCTAACCTACAATTCTGCAGGGCTTGAACTGCATGCCCTGCAACCACTTCAACTTGTTGTCTGCATCAGGGCTGGAACTGCTTGCTCCACACCTCAACCGATGTTGCTCCCCAAACTCTTTCACATTGGGTCCTGAATTCCCAGCCCCCCAACCAACTGTGGTCACCTGCATCAGTTCCTTCCTCCAAACTGAACCGTTGCCTTGAGGAAGTGGACGGGGTGCCCAGCTACAATGTTCCCACCTCCTGAACTGTTTGACCTATGATGGATTGCAAGTGCCTGTGTCTAGGGTCTTTGAGTCTAGGGGCCATCTCCCATTGTTGGTGGGCAAGCTTCCAGTGCCTTCTGCCCAGCCCACCAACAATATCCGAAGATATCAAATACTGCAATAGCCAGAGCAGTGATAGTTTCCCAGTGAAGTCAGTGTAGGAGCCACCTGGGCTCAAGGTAATGAGGTCCACTCCTCAGTACAGTTGTTAGGAAATTGCCATGTTTTTATTTTGCCTGCTCTAGGTGGCCAAAGATACCATCTTCGGCTGGGTGGCAACCTATCAGTGACCAGCCCAAGAATCTTCATACAGCAGCAGAAGGACACTGCCTTGACCTGCTTCCATTCTTTCATCACCTGCCTCTTCAGCTTCCGAACCAGCCTTCATCCTTCATCTTTTCATCTCCCTCACCCTCTTCATTGTGCTGCTTCTACTTCTCCTGCCAGCCAAGAAGACTGATTGGTCAATAATGAACTGTACTGACCATTTTCCAATCTAGCTAGTCACTACCTGCTCCTCACCGAAAAGACTGTTTCTACTACTAGACTCTTGTATCATAGACTGATACACTGCTAATTACCCTTGGCCAAAGTGTTTAGGTATTTGCTGAACTGCTACTGGTAGCATCTGCAGATGCAGGGCACTTGGTGACCCGTTAGAGTGTGACATTAAGTATAGTGGTGGAAGAAGTGGCCTCAATTTGCTTTGCGAAGCGATTCATGGAGTGAAGCTGAATTTGTGAAGTACTCCGTAACGCAAAGCAAAGTACTTCGTGTTATAATGGATAACGCAACTTTGCATTACTCTGCCTTCCCCAAACCACTACTCCACAAATTTTAAGGAGAACTACATTGAAAACAATGTACTTCACCCTACTTCACCTTGTTTTAATCTCCAAAGGTGAATTTTGCTGTGATTCATGGGATTTCAGGTCATGTGGGCTCTAGATTGCTCTGCACAGTCTCAGTTCGGGGTAGTGTGTGTAGGAAGCTATGGGAGACAGTCTGCTCTGAGAGCTCTCTGCAATTCAAACCTTCTAAAAGCTGTTAAAAAAGCCTTTTTGAGTCATTTCTTTTGCTGAAACTGTAGTTCATCGATTGTAGGAAACTCTCCTGTGCTCATATCATCAAACGTTTGTTGTTTGTGTGGATTTTGAATGTTAATGTACAACATTCAGTCGGTGTACTATGAGACAGTGGAAATGTGCTTTGGGGGAGTAACGTATCTGTGGTGTATGTAGACTTAAGTTGGAGAAAGAGGGAGTTCTTTGTTTTTTGATAATATTTTTCTTGTATAACTGACTGTGTTAATGTACACACAGTAATATTTTCAGTAATTGTTGACATTTTTTTGCTGATTGTGTGTGTTGTGGTTGTGGACCTGGTACAGCAGTACATAATTTCAAGTTGTTTAAAATACATGGTAAATTGCTGAAGTTTTCAATTTGCTATGCATTACTTGTAGACAAATTGTGTGTGTGTGTGTGTGTGTGTGTGTGTGTGTGTGTGTGTGTGTGTGTGTGTGTGGTGTATGATGTCAAATAATACACCTTTTATTGTGCCACAGTATAATTGCAGGCACAGCAGTGTGAACCTACTATCCACAGCACCTGCATGATTTTGTACTGCCATTGTGGTATCTTTTCTGGGTTTTGCACTGCCATAATCTGCAGTCAGTGCTCCTCCCCACCAGCAAAAGATATTCTTTTCCAGATTGTATTGTTTGTGACTTGAGAGCACAACTGGTTAGTTAAGGTGTTGTTGAACTTGTTGTGACTTTGCATCTATACCTCTTTTTGAAGACACAATTGTTTTTTTGGCTTCACATCCAGTGTTCCCCCTGGCCCCCACCCAGCGTGAACATTCCAAAATCTAAATTTGTTTAGAATATTCTTGTTGATCCCCCAAAATGCCCATACAGAGACGTGCAAGCAAAGCTGTTTCTCACCATGGCACTGCTGCCAGTGGTAAGATTGTCTGTGGGCATGGTAGTACGCAGTCACAGAAATGCATTGCTGACATGAGGAAAGGTATTTCTCCTTCAATGAGTTTTACAGCACAATCGGTAGCTTCACTTGTAGTTGGAGGAGATGATGTTGTCCCAGCTGGTGGTGTTAGTGCAGTTGCTGGTGTTGGTATGAGTATTGCTGTCTCTAGTTCCACTTCTGACCAGTTATACCCTGTCCAAAAATATAGTGACGTGTGAAGAAGTACCAGTGAGTGACAGAGTAGATGATGTCATACTCCCCAGTAACATCCCAGTAACTGAACATGAGGATTCTGATCATCATGTCAGTGATAGCACACAATGTCACATTTCTTCTACCATGGTTCAGGTCATGCATTTGCCATGCAGTGATTCACAGTGTGGTGAAAAAGTATTGGGTGATGGTAGTGTTGATGATGATGAATCTGATGATGTTGCTGTGGTTGCAGAATGCAGTCCACATGCCAGCATCCAAGCAGAAGATGTCAATGATGTTGATGAATATGATGATGATGTCAGTGACCCCTGTTGGAAACCAGAGAAAAAGAAATTCAAGGTGGCTGTGTCTGGGTCTGTTTACAATACCCCCCCCCGTAAAAAGTTGTGATTTACCAGTTTCAGTTGATGATGATGATGACCCAGTAATAATGATACAGTAGGTAGTCGTGGTGGTCAGTTGCAGTCCAACTGTGTCCTGCTTGAAAACTCATGTAGCACACACCCCCCACTTCATGGCTTAAAAATCATAGTCCAATAAGTAGCATCAGGGACATATTAAAACCAGAGCATCACAACCCCTTGTTTGGGATTTTTTTTGTGCAAGATGCAAATGATGAGTCAGTTGCAACCTGTCAGGTTTGCCAGGCATGTGTGAGGCAAGGTAAAAAGGGGAGCCATCTGGGCACAGGGGAACAGCATACACATCTTAAGAACAGGCATATGGCACTGTGGACCCAGCACAAGATGGCAGCTAATACCACAGTGGGGTGTTCACCCTTGTCATCAGCCATAACAAGCATGTTATCCCCTTCCATGACTGTAACATCAAGTAGAAAATTAAATGTGTGCAGTAGTGATGACATAAGAGCAGAGGATTACTACAGGCATGATGAGGTGGAGGAGCATAATGATTTTGAAATGTTGTCCGGTGGTGGTAAGAGCAGCAGTTTTGGTGGTGATAGTGGTGGTGAATGCAGTATGTCTAGTGCAAGTGGTACATCAACCCCTGTTGGTAAATCTGGGAAAATAACTGCATTTCTGGGTTTGTCATCACCTGTGCAACCATTTTCATCACACGTCCACACTCTACCCCCTGCAATTTGCAGAGTAGAACCATTTGTCATCACATCCTGTGTAAAACATTTAAGCCAGCCCACGTTACAGTGTTTTTGTGTATAAGTTGAAGTACCCACCCAATCACACAGTGTCACGTGAACTTAATGCTGCTGTAGTCGAAATGCTGGCAATTGATCTTTTGCCGTTCTCCTTTGTGGAGAATTCTGGGTTCCAGCAGTTTCCTGCACATTTCTGTCCAAAATGTAAAGTCCCATCCAGGGCATACTTTTCCACCCGTGCTGTCCCTGAGTTGTACCATACTGTGTCCAACTCTGTAAGACATACCCTTCAACATTCCTCCTCTCCATTCATCTATTTAAGTATGGATATGTGGACAAGTGGCAAAACAGTATAGAGTTCATATTTGTGTATAACTGCAAGGTGCCGGGTGTTGTTTGTGCTGTTGGTAGTGTGAATAATCAGTGTAGTAAGGTGGAGTGTCATGGTAGCAATCTTACAGGAATTTGACAGCATGCAATGATTGCTATGCACAATGTGACCTGTTCACGCATTGGTGAAAACATGTTGGACTTGGTACTGACTGAAACTGACAAGTGGCTGAACCTCCTGTCTCTGAGAGCTGGGTTCATAGCAAGTGACAATGGGTCAAATGTGGTGAAATACATCATGGATGCTAGCTTTGTTCGGGTTCCATGCATGGCCCACTGTTTAAATCTTGTGGTGCAGGAGTTTCTGCAGCACCCTGATATAAAGGAAATGCTGACAGTTGCACGCCATGCCTGTTCTCACTTTTCATGCTCTGCAAAGGCCCATGACCAACTTCGGCAGTTGCAGATCTGAAACAACCTCCCTCAGCATTGCTTGAAGCTGGAAGTTGTCACCCAGTGGAACTCCAATTTATACATGGCAGAGAGGTTGTATGTGTGACACGTGGACAGCCAATTCTGAGTACACTATGATTTTTGTAATATAAAAATGTGTTATGGACTGTCTCTCATGAGAGATGCTGAGACAGCATGTGAGATGACACACACACCCAGGCTTTAGATACAAGGTGTTACCTGGAAGGCCAGGAGCTAATTATAGACTAGAACAGGCCTTAATCAAGGACCTCCTGTTCATCTAAGTTAAATATAGCTTTAACTGCTAAGAGGGAAATCAATATCCATTTTATGTTGTTTGGAGGAGGAAACCAGGTCATGGCACACTGGTGCGAAATCATACATGCTTTGAAGTCTGTGTGAGAGAGGATACTACTCATAGAGAAAAGGAAATTCACAGACTTGATTGGGGAAGTCACTTGGGGAAAGGAGTTTCTGCTGATGTAACCTTAATTAACTTTCCTTCTAAAATGATAAAACATCCTAGGTGTATAATTTTTAATAAACAGAGGAGGAGCTAGGTGACCTCACACAAAGGAGTTGGCAAAGACAGTTTTTTAAACAGTATTCTGTTTTCCTTCAGAGACACACTTCTATCTACACTCTGATAAAGACACATATTTGAGCACTTTAAGCAGGTATTTAGAGAGAGAGACACACATCTAAGTACTGTAGTAGGAACTGCACTGTTAAAACCTTGTTCTTTTAAAAGATTGTATAGTTCTTGTGATATATGGTTCTGTATTTTATGTTTTACATACTTTTATCTATTTAGTAAAACTCTATTTTTAGAGCCTACTTGGTCCGTCTTTGAATTTCTTTCTTTAACAAGTGACGTATATATAGTTAAAGCTGACACTATGACAAGTCTGAATGGTAATACCAAACTAGGAAAAGGTAAGAGTAATCTGAGGTCTTTATTAGAGTTTTTAAGGGATAATTTTGTACACCTAGTTAGGTGCCCATAGGCAAAGATATCTGGCCCCCTGAAGACAGAATTATCTGAGCCTGTGCACTGGGTACTCCAGCAAGAGGTGCACAGTTTGAATCCCTCCAGAACTGAGACCAAAGGTTGATTTGAACCCACAAAACAGACAGGAGGGTTATCCTGTTTCTGTTAACTGTTCACAAGACTGTACTCGGAGGTTGGCACTATGGGAGCAGAGGGCCTGACCCGCTGACTGGGTTTGTGACAGTACAAAGCCATCTCAGAATATCTTGTTATGCACACTAGCCATGACAGTTCCAGGGCCTCCATATCTTTGATGACTGAACAGTGGTGCCTCATGGACTCTGCAATAACAATCTTGAGGCCTTTTGAACATGCGACGCAGGCAGTGAGTGGCGAGTCTGCCTCCATTAGCCAATCAATTCCACTGCTGTGGGTGCTGAGGCAGACATTGGTGAATGTACAGCATAGCCTTGATGTTGCCAGAGACAGTGCTAGCAGTATGTTGCTGAAACACATGCTGACAGTATTCGATCAGAATTGTCACATCTTGAGCATTCAGCATAGTGACAACTTTGCTATGGTAACAATGTTGGACCCACGATACAAACGTGGAATTGCCTCTGTACTGGAGGGCAGTCCTGAACAGGTAAAAAATGTCAGTGGCCAACTGGTGCGCTTGGTTCATGGGGCACAGAAGACAAGTGCCATGGTCAGCAAACCTCAGCAGCATAATCAGGCTGAAGGTGAACCTGGAGGAGTATCACGCATATCCTGTAAGGGGAAGAGGACTGCAGTTCCAGGTGGTCTGTCATCCAAAGTGGTTGGCATCAACCCACTTTGGAAGGTTTTGTTCCAAGTAGGGATTTGTGACATAAATGATTCCGGAGAAGTGGATGATACATCAACCACTGGACTTAGTGCAGCACAACAAATGGCTGAGTCATATTTGTCTTAAAACAGGCATCTGTCAGTCACTGATGATCCCTTTTTATGCTGGAGTGGAAAGGTCAGTGAATGGCCAGAGCTGACCGCTGTGACACTGAAGTACCTGACATGCCCACCCTCTAGTGTGAGTGTCGAGAGGGTATTCAGCTCAGCAGGTGCAATAGTTCGGGATCATTGTACAAACCTCTCTCCTGCAAATGTCAGTTTGCTGACATTCATAAAAATGAATGAGAGGTACATACCAGCTCAAACTGCAACCTCAGTATTCGTAGCCCGGCATACTCATGGTTTTGTTGATGTTGTAGAAAGGGACCATTGTAGTGCCACTGGCAGCATAAAATGGCCTACCACTGACGTGGATGATAACACAATGGAGAAAGAATTTCCCAGTGATCAGAATTCAGACACAGAAGACTGCAAGGGTAGCTTTCTTTATGAGGATGATGATGAATGATGATGAGGTTAATGTTGGCAGGTTTTAACTTCTTACTATTAAATCTATAAAGTGAGTATGTGTACAAATGTTTTTCATGCTATTCAACTTCCTTTAACTTTCTGTTTTGTTTTCTGTTGCTTTTCTGAGCTGCATTGGTCAAACACATATAGTCATCTTATTTTGGTTTTTTTTGCAGGTTAACAACAAACGACTGTGCTTCACTGAAGATCTGTATCAATGGTACAGCAGCAAGTAGTGGCCACAGGAACCTATGGGATATCCATTTCCAATCCATACTGGTAAGTATATCAATTTTATTTCATCTGTTCCTTTTTTTCCATAAGAGTACAAAAAATCCAACTGATGATTCATAAGCTAGCTGACACGTACGTCACAAAAGATATTTCTTACAACATATCATGCACTGTATTCCAAATTTGCAGCTGTGCAGCCATGACAGTGTTGAAAAGATTGGACCCAGGTCATGTTACTTGATAACATGTGGTTTTAAAATGTTACTTGAGTTGAGACACAGGGACACTGACACAGTACATTTGTTACAGCCTGGTACTAAATTAAACTGTGATTTGATGATTGCAGGGGGACAGCTTGCTATCTGTGTTAATCCAGATACCTGTGGTGGAATGGCCACTGCTTAAAAATAATGTCTTATTGCTGTAATCAACTTGTAATAAGTCCTTCATTTCTTTTTCTAGGAAACTTCCAGATGCTTCGTGGTGTCATGTGGCTGACGTTGGACACTCTCTATGAGAAGAATGCTGCAACTACACGCGCTTGTGTTTGTGGAGGAGGCACAAAGTTGCAGGGCTGCACAGCTAAATTTTATTTTATAAAAGGTATGCCACCTACTGCCTGAGAAGTGTGGCCTTTCCAGTTAAATTTATTGTTTGCAGCATTCTGCGGTTCAGTTGTTTGTTCCTTTGTCCAATCTTGTAGCTCGGAGAAGAACAGCTGCAGGGGAGGTGGACCGCTGGAGCTGGATCGGAGCACTGAGAAAACACCATTCGGATGGTGGGGGAGAGAACTGGATATAACCAAGAGTAATCTGGACCAAAGTTATCTGAAGAAGCTAAGAGAGGCCATTTGTGTTTGTTTCGGTTGGACTGTAATGGTTGGTAGAAGTTGGTGAACTGAGAGTGGAGAAAGGAAAATGGGAAACGGAGAGAGTGGAGAGCGAGGGACAGGGGTCGGCAGAGTGAACAGCGGAGCGAATGAGGACAACGAAGTGAAAGGGGACAAGCAGATTGAAGATTGTTCTATGAGGCAGAGAGAACTCAAGGAAAGGGGATACGAAATCTTCTTTTCTATCAATGTATTTTAATAGGGTAGCTGAATATGCCAAATAATTGCTCCAAACTTGGATAAAATTGGAGTTAACATATTGTTATTTAGAAAGCAGTACACTGACATATTAAAGGGTGTTGGGCTTATATATACAATACACATTAATATTTTGTATAGGAAGTGATGGTTATTTTTAATTTTTATTTCTTTTAAGAATTTTGATAAGCTGAGTTGTCGCACCAGAGTGATGTCATTAAGGTCTTGTCCGATGCGGTATTTAGCAAGCTGAGCGGAACCTGAGGGCAGCATTTCCTTAGAGTTAGACACAGCACTTTACAGCGAGGGCTTTGTGCTGGCCACATTTACTTTCCGGTTCCTTCACACTCATTTTAAGCCTATTGTTTATCGCAGTTGGAGTACGCCGTTACAAGCTGTCAGCATTTTTTATGAATGTAACTTGCATTCTAGGTTAAAAACATACTAACATACTAAAATGCCAGCAGAATAGGCCTAACAGTCTTTTGTGTCTGCTCGTTTGGTCAGCCCTCACCCTGGGAGCTGACCTTACTGTCTCCCTCGCACCCTCTGGGTTTTCCCTTCCCAGTCCCAGATATTCCTGCTGCACAGGACTTTGCTTCCAGAAACCTTCCCCATGTGCCTGTCCCACCCCCTCTTGAACCCCTCCACCATCTCTGCCTCTACCAACCCCTTGGGCAGTGCATTCCATGGCTCCACCACCCACTCAGTGAAGTAGCACCTCCTCCTTTCTCCCCTGAATCTTCCTCCCTCCAGCTTCGACCCATGCCCTCTAGTTGCCCCCCCTTCCTTCAGAGCACCGTGACTGCTCCTCCCTATTTAACCCCTTCATGTACCTGAAGACTGCTATCATGTCCCATTGGTCCCTTCTCTCTTCCAATGTGTACATATTTAGCTCTTCAAGCCTCTCCCCATAGGTCCTGTCCCCCAGTCCCCAGATCATTTTGGTTGCCCTCCTCTGCACCCTCTCCAGGAGTTCAATGTCCCTCTTTAAGTGTGGCCTCCAAAACTGCACGCAGTACTCGAGGTGTGGCCTCACCAAGCAGTTATACAGAGGGAGTATCACTTCCCTCCTTCTGGAGGTGATCCCCCTAGTGGTGCATCCCAGCATCCTGCTGGCCTTGGCCGCTGCCCTCCTACAAGTCTCAGAGTTGTTCATCTTGACATCCACCACCACCCCCAGGTCCCTCTCAGCCACTGAGACTTGTAGCATTCCGCCCCCAGGTGTACACTTGGCCTGGGTTTCTGGCTCTCAGGTGCAGTACCTTGCATTTTCCTGCATTGAACCTCAGCTTCCACTTTCTAGACCACCTTTCCAGAGCCTCCAGGTCCCTCTGTAGGGCCACGCCCCCATTCCCCACTGCCCCCAGTTTTGAGTCATCCGCAAAGAGATTCATCTCACTCCTGATACCCTTTCTTATGTCAGAGACATAGGCGTTGAACAGGAGGGGCCCAAGGACCGATCCCTGTGGGACCCCACTAATGACCCTCCTTGGGGATGAGACTATCCCGCCAACCACAACCCTCTGGGTCCGGTCCTGGAGCCAATTTCCGATCCATCTAATCATCTGGTTCCCTACCCCCTTTTCTCCCAGCTTATTCAACAGGCTCCTGTAAGGAACAGAGTAAAACACCTTGCTGAATTCAAGATAGGGGACGTCCACTTTTCTACCCAGGTCCAAGGCACTTGTCGCCCAGTCATAGAACTCTACAAGGTTTGTCTGACATAATTTCCCCGGGATGAATCCATGCTGTCTATCATCCAAGCACCCCAACTTTTCCAGGTCCCCCCAGCCTCTCTTTGACAATGCCCTTCATCACCTTGCGCACCACCGATATCAGGCTCCCGGGCCTGTAGTTCCCTGCCACCTCCCTTGATCCTCCCTTGTGGATAGGCACTATATGCACCACCTTCCAGTCCTGGGGCACCCCACCCTGTCCTCAGAGAGATGCTGAAAAGCTCCAGCAGGGGTTTTGCCAGGACATCCACCATTTCCTTCAGCACTCTGGGATGTAATTTATCTGGCCCTGGGGCTTTCTTCATCTTAAGGGACCTGAGGGCTTCCCTCACTCTCTCTGCCGTGATTCTCACCTTCGCTACCTCATCCACCTGCTTTGCCTCCCCCCCCGCCAGTGATGGCCCCCCTCTCCCCAGACCCCCTGAATGTCACGGGTCCCCCCCTTCTCAGTTTCACCATCTCCTGCCATGTATGATGCAGCTCCCCCCATCTTCCTTGGTGAAAATTGAGGTGAAGTACTCATCTAGTACCTCAGCCTGTTCCCCCAGGTCTTGTGCCCATCCCTCCCCTGTTTTAATCCTGCTAATCTGCCCCTTCACCCTTTGTTTTTCCCCATTGTATCTAAAGAACCCCTTGTTCCCTCTCCTAATTTCCCTTGCCAGTTTCTGCTCCTTCCTTGATCTAGC
This sequence comes from Neoceratodus forsteri, assembly GCA_016271365.2. Classification (NCBI taxonomy): domain Eukaryota; kingdom Metazoa; phylum Chordata; order Ceratodontiformes; family Ceratodontidae; genus Neoceratodus; species Neoceratodus forsteri. The sequence continues at coordinate 767,391,022 of CM028132.1, forward strand.
TGCCCTCACCACCCTAGTGGCCCTTCTAGCCATCAGCTCGTACTCCCCTCAATCCCTTTCACTTCCTGAGCCCTTGAAATGCCTATAAGCTGCCTTCTTTCCCCTCACCACCTCCTGAAACTCCCCTGGTCCACCAGCAGGGTTTACGGGCTCTACCACATTTTAGTCTTGCTCTTGCACAGGTGCTGGTAGCATCCTGCACCCCCCTTATGATGGTTTCCCACCTACTGTTAGTGTCCATGTCTGAACCAATCCCATCCAAATGCTTCTTAAGGATCCTTCCCATTTCCTTGAAATCCGCCCACCTAAAGTCAGTTACCTCCATCTTTGTGCAGCCTTCTACCCCTCCTAGGTCCAGGCAGAACCAGACTGTGGCATGGTTGCTCCCCGCCAATGGGTCCCTTACCTCCAGGCCCCCAATCTGGTCACTGTCTGCCAGGACCACATCAAGTATCCATGCCTCCCTGGTCGGTTCCCCCACCTGCTCAGTTAGGAACGCATCCTGAAAGACATCCCAACAACCTCTGTTCCCTGGCCACCAAGGATGTCATAGTCTCCCAGTCCATTCCTGGCATGTTTAAGTCCCCCAACACCACCACCCTTCCCCTGCCCAATCTTCAGGGTCTCCCAACATCTGCCACCAGACTCTCCTCCAGCTCCTCCGCCAGCACTGGGGGTCTATACACCACTCCTATTTTTACTCTCTTGCCCCCCCCTTGTTATCAAGATGACCCAAATCCCCTCCACATTTCCCTCCACCTCCTCCACTCCTCCTATGCCAATGCAGTTTTTGACTATTATTGCTACCCCTCCTCCCTTCCCTTCCCCTGTCCTTTCTGAACATGGTGTAACCCTCCAGATTCAGGTCCCAGTCGTGCCCAGCGGTGGCCCAGGTCTCAGTGACTGCTGCCACATCCACCTGTCCCTCAGTTAGCATCGCCTGGAGCTCAGGCATTTTATTGCCCAAGCTCCTGGCATTTAGCAGGACTACCTTCCACCCTTTCCATATACTTCCTTTTCCCCTTCTCATGTTCCCATGGGGATTCCGTCTTCCCCCGGTCAGGACCTTACCAGTCAGCCTTTTCCCACATTCCTCCAGCTCCCTGGGGGGGTGGAGACAGAGTCCCTCCTTTATTGGATTCCCCTCGACAGCCTTTTCTCCCATCCCTCCCCCCTTCACAAGTTTAAACTCTACCTTTCACCAATGAACCCCTCGATTATCAACTTAAGGATTTCCCTCACCTCCAAACTGAGATGGAATCTATCTCATACAGCCCTGTCCTCCAAGGTCTCCCCCCAATTCCCCATCAACCCATACCCTCTGGCCCCACACCACTCCCTGAGTCACTGGTTTATCTCCCTAATCTTCCTTTTGTGTTCCCCACTAGCCCTTGGCACCAGCAGGATTTCTGAGAAGGAAATCATACATCCTATGTCATGACAGACCCTGGCAAGCTTTCTGAACCTTGCCTGTATCTCTAGCTCACTATTTCCCTTAATGTCATTGGTACCCAGGTGGACCAGTACGTCCGGGGAACCTCCACAATCCTTTGCCAGCTGACATACCTCATGCTTGGCCCTGTGCACTGTTAGTCCAGGGAAGCATTTTGTTATAACTGGGCAGACCTCCCCCTCCCTATCGCATTTGAAACCCCTGATCATGGATCACCCAACAGGAGCACTCTGACCGCCCCTTTTCCTCCATTCCCCCCATTCCATGTCCCTCATCCTTTCTACTGGCCCCTCCCCCCAGCTGGCTCCTTGCTCCTTCCCCATCTGGGTGCCCCCGCCGCCCACTCCTTATTTACCCTGGCCACCCCCTTCCCTCCGATCCCTGCCTCGCCTCCTCCGAGTATCCTTTTGTACCCCGCTATCCCCCCGTCACTGCTCAAAACTGGTCCTTCCCCCACATCTGCTAAACTTGCCTGGCTTGTCCTCCCTTCCTTCCCATCTCTGTTCAGCTCTTCCTTGCCTGTTGTGCTCCCCGGCATAAACCTTCAGCTGCCTTTACTGTTTCCTCCTTGTATTTCTGGTCCCTCTCCTTGCTGTTTCCTCCCAACTGGTCCTTCTCCTTGTGTTTTCCTCCCTCTGCCCCCTCCTCCTCCTGCTCTGATCCACCGCCCCCCCCATTTTCCCACATTCCAAGTTCCCCCCGTTCTTCCTGCTCTCTGGCCCCTGCCTCCTGTGCCCCACTCTCTTTCCATCTCTAACTGCCCCTGTCATGGCTACATCACCCCCCTCATCCTCAAGCAGAAGAAAAGAAGAGAATTGAAGCAGTTACTGAGCTTAAGGTCCGATCCACCTCTCCCCTCACTTCCTTCTGTCCAGCCCCAGCTATCTGTCTACTTCCCTGAGAATGTCCTCCCTTTGGCCCCCCCCGTGTGGGTCCCCAGATACCTGCCTGCTTCCTTGGTAGTGTCCTCCTTTTGGGCCCCCTCTGTCAGGGTCCCTATGTGACCCCAAAGTACTCTTCTGCACTCCTTTCCCTATGCCCCTTCCCCTAGAGCTTGGTGCAACCCCTCGGGAGAGCCCCTGCCCTATTCCCCAACCATACCTCCCCCTTCCTCCAGCTGTCTCCTAATCCCTGCTAGATGTGGTCATCACCAACTGCCCTCTACAAATCCATGATACACAGGTCCTTCCGGACTCTATTAGTGACCACTCTCCTATCATTTTCCGCTGGGCCACCCCCACTCCCAAACCCACGGCTCATCCCACTGTACGTCGGCGCCTCAGACCAGGTGGACTAAAAGGCCTTAAGCTACATCTTGCCTAAATTAACTGGTCTCCCATACACCATTCCCCTGATATACATACCGCCCTTACCTTCTTCACCCAAACCTTCAATAATGTCTGTGGCGTTTTCGCTCCCATTACAGCAGTCTGCACCAAAGTTTGTAATGCCCCCTGGATTACCCTGTCCCTGCTGCAACTGCTCAAACACAGGGATAACCTGTGGCACCTGGCCTCTGAAACAGGCCATGCTGCAGACAGACAGGCCTACAATGCTGCTAGAAACAAATGCACATGGGCCATCAGGAAAGCAAAAGCAGATCACTATCAGGCTGCGCTTACCTCCTCCTGGGGGAGCGCTAGAACTTTCTGGGACAACATTAAACAACTAAATGGGAGCGTGCACTCTCCTCCCCACTCACAGATCACCATCGAGGCTCTATCTCCACCGACCCTGCCCACATAGCCAACTTCCTTAACACATCCTTCACAGACCTTAGTTCGGTCCTCCCCAGAGACTTCTTTGACCCTCCTTCAACCCTACCCGCCCCTGACTTTCAGTATCCTAGCTTCCACTTATGCAGGTTGACTTCCCAGGAGGCTAGGCTACACCTGCTTCAAGTTCTAAAGAGCAACAATATTGGCAGCGACTCCCTGGACAGAGTATCCTCCGCCGGGTCCTGGATCAGGTCCTTGCCCCCCTAACTACCCTGCTCAATAAGTCCCTCTGCCTGGGGCAATTCCCTACAGCCTGGAAAACAGTCACAGTCATGCCCATACACAAAGGAGGTGACAGGTCCTCAGCCGGGAACTACCGGCCTATCTCCATCCTTCCACCCCTTTCCAAAGCCCTAGAAAAACTGGTGGCTACCCAAATCACAGATTACCTGACCAAATACAACATCCTCTGCCATGAACAACACAGATTCCGTGCAGGTCACAGTACCAGCACTGCCCTTATAGAGTTCTCAAATTTTCTTCATTCCTCCCTGGACTCTGGCTCACTAGCAGGAGCAGTGTTTATTGACCTCTCAAAGGCTTTCAACACTGTCTCCCAGCCCCTCCTGTTGGATGCCCTCAACCGCACCGGCTTTGCCGCCAGCCCAGTCTCCTGGTGCTCCAGCTACTTGTCTGACCGCTCTCAGCATGTTAAAATTAATGGGACCCTCTCCAATACATGTCCTATCTGATCCAGTGTCCCCTAGGGTTCCATCCTAGGCCCACTTCTCTTCTCACTATACCTCAATACCATGCCCAGAGCTTGCACGGGTAAAATCCTGCTGTACACAGATGATGCCGTCATCTTTGCCACCCACCGAAACCCCATCTCCCTTCAAGACACTTTGCAACTAGCCTTCAATAATGCAGAAGCCTGGTTCAAGGAGCACAGACTTGTAGTCAATCTAAAAAAAAAAACATGCTCTTTGCCCATCCCCAAAACAAACTCAGTAATTTCCCACTCCATATCCTCCCTGGCTCTAAGCATCCTCTCAAACAAGTCCGCCTGTACAAGTACCTCAGGGTCTCCTTTGACTCTGCCCTCACTTTCCACAACCACATTGATACTCTAGCCTCAGCTACAAATACACGGCTAGGTATCCTTTATCGCTACAAGCACTGCCTCCCCCCCAATGCCCTCCGACTAGCAGTCACCTCCTCAATCATGTCCCTTGTGGACTATGGCCTGCCTGTCTATGGTGCCGCAGACACGACCGCCCTCAATAAAATTCGACTCACCTTGAATAAGGCCTGTAGATTAATTACAGGAGCCACCAGATTAACCCATACCTGCCAGCTATATGACTTGGCTGAGCTGCTTAACCTGGACGAACAGCTCAGATACCATACCTGCCTCATAACTAAAAAAACACTCCTTGAACTAGCCCCTCCAGGCCTGACAGCCTCTATCCACCTAGCTCAACCCTTAGTCCAAACTCATAGCTCCTCCAAGGCCACCCTGACTGTCCCTAGGACCAGGACTACACATGGTCAATGATCCTTCTGTTACAGAGCCTCCACCTGGTACAATACTCTCCCCAGCTCCAACACCGATACCCGTACAATCTCCAGCTTCAAAACCGCACTTCGAAGTCAGCTATTTATTTGCGTAGCTGTGCTTGTCCCTGGCCATAGGAGTTCCAGCTCATTGTACCCGACAAAACTCTCTGAATAGCTCCACAACAAAAACTGACAAGACTCCCAGAGTGGCTCGCCTCCCTACCTTATCACCTACCTTGTCCCATAGCCACCTGTTTTTACTAACCTAGCAGTACCTGCTCAAGACTAATTGTCTGCTTAACCAATGTATGCTTATCTCTCAATCTTATCCAAATTACTGTAATAACCTGTGAATACCAAACCTGTAACACTGTTATTGTAAACAAAGTAATTACTGCATATATCTGCCTAAAACTGTGACCGCTATGTTGTAAAAAGCTGCTATCTACAATGATGTAACTAAATGTTTTACTGTGTTTTGTCCTCTTTGTGACGAGGTACCTTTGGAAATAAGCCTCTGGCTCAAAGGTTGTAAACTGATGTATAAATAAATAAATAAATCCCTTCAACCTCCTCTCTAAGCTGTGCCAGCTGGTAGCACACTGGGCAACCACCAAACTTCCAAGCCCAGTCCAGTATCATGGCCGCCCCACACCCTGTGCACCCCACCACCCTCCCAAAGATTCCAGCCCTAATGACATGTGGTCCCATCCCCCTCCAAGTAGGATTCCTTGGATGAACCACAAGATTCCCCATTAGTCCAAAATAGACCCCTACCCACTAATCAGGTCACCCACTAATCCCAGATACAGTCCAACAGTAAACAGGTACACCTATTACTAGGTGCAGTACTACACAGTAAACTTATAGGGGAAGTGTACAACTCCCTAAGCTCCTCTCTCCCAGCCCTTAAACCCAACTCCCAGTGGTTAGAACTACACGAGCTGCACCTGAAGCCTTTTCCTCCAATTGCAGGGCAGGTGTTCCCCTATAAAGGAGATGAGCCCTAGGGAGGGTGGGATTAGGGCCTACACCCAACTCTCACAAGAGTGTATCAGCTCTGTGTCTGCCCCTCACTGCACCTCCAAGCACTACCAACTAAGAAAATCTTTCAAATTTCCTTACTCTCCCAGCATCCAGCTAGAAGCTTCTTCCCCCTCCCCTCTAACTGAAGTTACAACGAGCTGCCTTTTACTGTTCAGAGCTGCCTTTCATGTTTTTTAGTGGCGCAACACACAATGCCAATGGTGGGTTCTGCTCTCTTTTGGTAAACTTATTTTTATTCTATTTTTCTTTATTTTTGTGTTTTTGCATCTAAGATAAAACATCCAGATAATTGACTCACATTATAGCCTTGCAACCCCTTATGGTACATGAGTTGTGCAGCGGGGAGCAGTTGAGGAGTTTTTTTCTGGTTCCTGGTTGGAAAGAACCTATGAATACTGTCTGTTTTTCAAACAGGAATAGTTAGGAGTGAGTGGTCCTTGCTTCTTTTTCTTATATTTTTAAGTGCTTATAGTTATTTTTGAGTTCCTTGATTAAGGAATTTTACATTTTGACTCATACTGTTTGTTTACGTCTATTTTCTTTAGTGGAAGGGAAGTTTATAAAGCTGGAACTTTGATTTTCTTACATCCAGAGCTACTTGAGCGATTATGTCTGCTTGAAAAGAAAATTAAGCACATCAAAATCTACAAACCCGGGACTACTGAAGCTCCCTGATGGACTCATTTTGACCATATGAAGGAATTTTTATTTTATTTTTTTATTTTGTTTTTGTTGACCGGGTAAGTGCACTAGACAAATCCTGCCTATTTTCAGGCATGACCGGGGGGAAGGGGATACAGATGAATGCCAACTGACCTTGAACCAGAGTAAGCTGTTGGTGGTATTTTTAGTGAATGAGGGAAATTTGGCCAGGACACCGGGGCAATTCCCCTACTTTTTTCGATAAGTGCCATGGGATCTTTTAACATCCACCTGAACTACCACCAATCCAGGCAGATGGGACCTTGGTTTAACGTCTCATCCGAAAGATGGCACCTCAGAAGTGCAGCACCCCTCTCATGCTGCACTACAGTGTCAGTACTGGGAAATTAACACAGGTGCCAGATGTGGGAACTGAACCCACAGCCCTCTGATCTCCCAGCCTCAGAGGCGAGTGTGCTACCTACTGAGTCACTGACACTGGCACTGAATTGAGTCTGTAATACAGTAATAATAATAATAATTATTATAAGGCTAGATTACAATTAAGAACTTAAAGCTACTGATTATAATTTTATCTATTTCACTTATTTATTGTTTTTTTTTTTGTTTTTTGTTTTTTTTTAGTTCTTTTCAAAAGTGTCTAATTGTGGAATTTAATTCCTCTATCTATACTTCTGGAATCATGTTTAAATACACAAATCATTTAGTACAATGGGAGAGGCAATGAAATTGAGAAATGAAAAGTTGTTATGCCCCAATAATAAACCTGAAAAGGGTGGCAAAAATTAAAAACAAATCACTGATTTTTTAAACCCAAAAGAATTAGAAGTTTCCTGGCCAAGAACTTCTTCACCAAAGATCATAAGGGAAAGGGGAGATAATAGTAGTTAGAGCTCAAATTAGAATTATTTATTGAGGAGAATTAAGGCCTTAGAGACCCAGATGGGAAATGTGAATGAGTCATTAATAAGAATTAAAGGGGATAATTACAAGATGCAGCAGGTATCAATTCAAAAAGGATTCACAGAGTGGGGACCAACAGCTACAAAGGGATTACCTTAATGATTTTGATATATTTATTGTGCCTTTCTACGAGAGAGTTAAGACTACAAATGGCGAACAGCTTAGGAATGTCTCTGAAGTGGAAGTACATGCTGAATGGACCCCTTTACTACAGACAAAGGAGAATGCCCATAACAGTACCTCAGATAGAGGGACATTGCTGGTTAACTATTCAAATGAACATCTGAGCAAACAATTAGGGGAAATAAAGACTGTACTGTGTGTACTAATCTCTCATTGGGGCAATTATGAAAGATTTAGAGTCTCTAAAAGAACAAACGGATAGTATTAAACAAAGGGTTTTGGCCTTGGATAAGGAGTTGGAAGAGAAAATGAAGAACAGTAAAAATATTAAGCATGTGACACAGCAAATAGTAGAGACAGAACATCGAGAGACTGAACAATTGGTGGAGAAGCTAAGGACAGAAAAAGTAGAATGAGAAAATAAAAGAACAGAACAGAATTTAAAAAGAAAGGAAAAAAGCTTCAGAAAAAACAAGATTACACAGACTGTTGGTAAAAACAATAATAAGGATGAAATGGAACAAACTAAGATAGTGAAACAGAATTCTATTAGAGCTGTTGATGATAAGTTATACACTGTATACTTTAAGGAAATTCTGAAATCAAAAAGGGAAACACCCTTTTTATTAAAAATTTTAGTTTATAACATCTTGATAAGCCAACTGAAAACTAAGATTTCTTGGGAAGACTTAATATCGACATATAGATATAGAGCAAATCCCAATAAGGGGTTTGTTTGTCTGGTTGTGAGAAATGTTTTTATAAGACAAGATATACTGAATATAAGGGTTGAGTTTGGAAAAGCGAGTATACAGCTGGATGAATCAACAGGGACTTTTATGGAAGGAATGCACAAATGTGTAAAAATAGGGACAGCCTTATTAATATAAAAGAAACAAATCAGCAAATCATCACTAAATATTTACAGAAACCTACAGTTATCGAATATGAATTGGAAGGAATCTCTGAAGTGAATAAATATATTAGAGGGAGAAAACAATGTGGAAAAATAATTATTTGGAAGTGCTGTGTTAGGTAGCTCTGTAAGTGATTTTGAAAGCGAGGATGATGATTCTGTTTTATCAGAGTGTTCCTTTAAGTGGAATATTTCAACAAAAAATGGCTATGAGGTCTTGTCACAAAGCCCGGAAAGATTTTACAGAAATAGATGCATTTTAGAGTTATCGGATTGAGATGAGGAAAAAATCATCAAACCACCTTAGAATGAAGAATTTGGTATTAATATTCTTTCTTGGAACATAACAGGTTTAGTAAATAAATTAAATAATACGGTGTGGTTTAAACACCCTTAAATCATATGACCTGATCATGTTACAAGAAACATGGTTGAGCAACAATGGAAATATTGTGATACCAGGCTACTGTCAACATACTTGCCCTGGAAGAAGTAGTAATGCTAAAGGTCAAAAGAGGGGTGATTTGATTATCCTAATTGATTCAATAAATAAATGGTTTAAAATAGATACACATAGAATATACTTTTATTGGTCTGTTTTGGAATTGTTATTGATAAATGTTTATTTCTCTCCAAATTTAAAAATAGAGGAATTTTGATCTAAATTAAATGACTTGTCACTTTTTCTTGATGATATACTCTGTAATGATATCATAAGACATGTAGGCCCAGATATTCAAAAGGTTTGCTCCATGCGCAGCAGGGATGCACCAGCGCAAGTCTGAAAATGCGCCATTTTGTGATATTCAGCGGGAGGCAGATGTGACCCCCAAATCACAATCCGCAAGAGCGCAATGGTAATGAATGCATGTGCAACTGAAGGGGGAGGAACCATGCAAAAAATGGCACAGTGCAATATTCAACAACATGCGCCAGAGTAATAGGGGAGCAAATGAAAGTTGCACGATAGCAGAAATGATCCAAAATAAAAAGGAACAAGAGAGAGGCGCAAGAATGCTACAGGGAAGTTGCATGTTGGTGAACTGCAGGCAGCCACACAGGCACACAGAAACTGGGAGCAGGACAGGGCAGGAGCAGGACAGAGCACCTGGAACCACCAGGAACAGGGAAGATGTGGGGAGCCTGTGCCACAGTGCAGGACAAAAGGGGGAAGTGCCACACAGCACTGAGGCACAGGTAGTGGGCAGTACAGCCACTACAGGGAGGTGTTCCTGATGCAGGGGAAGTAGCAGCAAGGACAGTGGGAGGAACAGTAAAACAGTTGCCGAGGGGAGGTTACACAAGCCAGGGACATGGCCAGTGCCACCATCCAGATGGAGGCAGTTATGAGGGGGGTGAGAAGGCAGGCAGCAGGGGGGTGCAGCCGTGGAAGGGCCCGTTGATGGTATGCCCCCAACAGGCAGTACTGAGCCCGCACCAGCTTCAAGATGTACACTGATACTGAGATCGTGGGCCGGTACCACCTGAGCTGGGCAATCCTGAGGTGACTCTGTGAGCTGTGCAGTGATGTGATGCAGGCACCCACACGACGGAGCCATGCTCTGTCAGTGGAGACCAAAGTGACAGCTGTCATGTGCCTGCTGACCACAGGTACCTTCCAGAGACCAACAGGGGACACCACAGGCATAACCCAGTCGGCTGCATCACCCCTCCTCACTCAATTCCTCAGCGCACTGCTGCCACATGCTGTGGAGTACATCCATTTCAGCAAACATACAGGAGTTCCACAGGGTAGCACATATGCCTGGCATGCTCAGGGCAATAGACTGCACCCATGTGGCCAACCGCATCCCACCTGGCCCCGAAGGGAATCGGAAAGGGTATGCAAGCATCAACTGCCATGTGGTGTGTGATGCCAGGGGGTGCATAATCAATGTCTGTGCCACGCACCCTGGGGGAGCACATGGTGCCTTCATCTGGCACCAGTCCACACTGTGCCACAAGTTCAAGAGTGGGGACATTCCCACTGGCCACCTAGGGGGTGAGTATGCAAATCACACAGAAAGACATGGAGCTTAGGAGGGGCATGAGGTGACATGAGTACTGGCCTAGATGGCCTATGGCAGGGCGACGCTGATCTCCAAACTAATGTCCATCTTCGACACACAGGTGACAGTGGATACCCACTCTGTCCCTGGCTGCTCACACCAAACTGGCAGCCCGCGACCCCATCGCAGCAACGCTACATTGAGGCACATGCCACCACACGCAATGTCATCGAGTGTTCGGGATGCTGAAGGCACGTTTTTGTTGCCTGGACATGTCTGGCGGTGCCCTAAAGTACAGCCCCTCAAAGGCCTGAAGGCTATTCTTGGCCTGTTGCATCCTGCACAACATGTGCCAATGACTGTGGGATAGCTGTACAGGTCGAAGAGGGGGACAGCGATGGGGACGATGAGGATGCTGGTGAAGATGGTGATGGGGAGCCCCCCCTTGGTCCCCCGAATGATCCAGATGGCACAGCTGCACCGGGACACCATCACAGAGGAGCACTTCAACCAACCCAGGTTAGTTATGGGGCCATGTGCAACCACCAGCGGCAAGGGCACAACCCACAAACATGCATGGACAAACCCCAGGGGTGCATGTCGTTAAGGGAATTGGCCGAGCATGGAACCACACACGCCATCAGGGATGGGCAAGGTCTAACATGGCATGTGGTCACACACACATATGCTCACACACACCCCAAAAGACATGCACAAAGGGTAGAAGGCACGCTGACCCCAACCACCACCCCTAGCCACACACATGTCCACAGACCACCACACTCACTGCCTGTCATTGTGCGTGTGTCAGACGTTGGGCACCATTGCACAGTGGCGGACAGTGCAACGCAAGCATCATCATGCACACGTCACAGTGGACAGCAGCCGGGAGGGTGTGCAGATGGAACGTGTGTGTGTGTGCAGGGCCGGGTACCCCACCCATGCACTGCACGTTGAACAACCAATGCACACAGAGCTGCATCAGACAGTAGCCATGGTGGAAGACAGGTCAGTCATGCACCACAGTGCCACGGCCGCCATGGATGTGTGGGCAGCCCCGCCGAGATCCGCCAGCAGTGACAGGCTGACCAATGACCTCATGGGGTGGCACTGATGGTTCCCCAGGGGTTCCACTGCATGAACGCGACCATGCTCGCGTAGGGGTCTGCAGCACACCGAACATGCCTGCGCCAGGTGTGCTCGGGATGCCCACAGCTGAACCCAGTGTCGACAAGGAGGGTATCACACGATGCTGGGAAAGGGGGTGGACATTGCACTGTGCGGTGTCTGTGACACATGGGCAAATAACTGTGTGCCCACTGTGGCCATGGCAGCTGTGATTGTCTGTGTCAACCTGTCAATGGCAGCGGTCACATCCTCCCACATCCGGTCCATCCCAGCCAGGAGCAGAGCAGTGTCTCTGCTGCACCACTCATCTGCCTGGTGCAGAGCCGCACTGAGTGCATCCACTGCCGTCAAAAGCTGCAACTGCTGATCAACTGATTCTTGGAGTATGCAGGTGTGCTTTTCTAAGAGGTCATCTGCCTGATCGGCATGCTGTCCCTCACGGTGTTTGTGGACCTGATGGGCAGCACCCCTTGAGGGTGGGCGCTGCACACCAGGGCCAGGCCTGGGCATGTCCACAGGTGGTGCACTGACACCACCCCCCCGACACTGTACCCCATGGCCATTGGCCAACTGCGGACACTGCCCCTCTGGCTGCCGCTCTCCAGGCCTCAATGGTGCTGCCACAGCAGCCGCAACAGCCTCACTGTCCTGGACACACACCAGTGCTGCCCCACAGTTGCAGACAGGCACAGGCTGGGACTGTGATGTCATGCAGGCCTCCATGGCAGCACCACCCAGGGCCATGCCCGTGATGTCACCTGCTGTGTGGCCATCCTGTGGCCCACACGTATCACTGTCCATGAAGTGAGTTCCATCATCATCAGAGATGAATCTGGCACCAGTCCGAGTCTCAGCATGCTGGCATCCATGGACGCTGGCACTCTGGGACATGAGCAGGGCCTACTCCACACCTGTTCCACCAACATCAGTCCAGACAGCCAGCTGAGCCCACTGTCGCCTGACCCTCAGACACCTGTGGAGGTGGCTGGGCCCTCCTCTATGTCGATGGTATCACCCTCAGTGGACAAGCCCACCACTGCTGACCCATGTAGATGCTCAGGAGCTGTAAGAGAACACAGTAGCATTCATGTATCTGCCCTACCCTGTCTCCACCTCACTGACAGACCAGGACCTACCATGCAGTGACAGGCTACCACCCATCTGGAATCCACCACCTGGAACACCGTCAATGGCACAATGTCACATGCTGCCAGCAACCCGCTCTTCTTGTGGGGTCAGGTGTTGCATGGCCGGCTGTCCCCCACCGGTCGCAGCCCATGCTGCCCTGATGGCAGCCACCTTGTCCTTAATCCTCCGCCTGTCCGTGCCCATCTTCTTTTTGCACTCCTGCATGGACCGCTGGTGGCTGCCATGCAGGTTGATGGCACACGCCGCCTCTTCCCATGCAGCAGCATGGGCCTGCAGTGTTTCCTGCTGTCCACTGAGCAGCAGCTCCTGGTCGAGGTAGGCCTCAAACAGGGCATCTGTTTCTGCCTTTGTGAAGTTAGGCCTCCTCTTCCTCCCATGTCTCTGTTCCTCTTCCTCGCTCATTCTTCATCCTGTGGGAATGACAGGTGCTACCTGTGACTGTGCAGTCCCATGCATGTCCCACACACCACAGTCCACACTCCCAAACAGCATGCAACTCACAAAAGACTGCAATAACAGACTATGGCCACTGCAGACCAATGTTGCATTTTTATTGTGTAACACATGCAAATAAGGCGAGGCACAATTATAAGTGGATGCAAATACAGTACCTGCGCCATTGAATGGCTGATTAGCTGATTTGCATATGCTGGCTGAATATCATGCTGTTGCGCTTTGCACAATTGTGTTGAACGTGCTCAGGCAAGGGTGCATTTCTGTGACATGTGCAGTGGACACTGAATGGCGCATGCCCGGGGTGATGACGCTGCACTGCTGACGTGCTTTGCACTGGAGGCAATGCAGGGCACAGCCACCATTGTGCCAGTGGCACTACTGCGCTGTTGACATGTATGGCGCTCTCGCACTGGGGCACCATAGGCGCACTTGGGCCACAGCGCAGAAGGCCGCTACAGGAAGTGGCACACAGGTGCCCTACCATGCTACATGCGGTGAGTACCAATCATGCTGTGGCTGTCCATGTGCAAGAGACCCCTGACCCTGTGCTGACCTTTGCCCCTAGGCACCATGCGTCTGCATGGGTACACCTCTATCGTGCTGTTCGGTGACAGCGCGATGGGGAATGACAGTGCAGTACTGCGCAGTATCCGCACATGACAAACATGCATTACAGAGCACCATTTTGATACCAAAACTGTACAGGATGGCAAGGAGAAGGGCGCCCATCTGGAGACAACTTGAACTGGCCAATCTGGTCCAGTTAGTGGAGCCCCATGCTGCTGCCCTATTTGGGGAGGTACCACTGGACAGGGCCAGGAGTGTGGTGTGGGAGGAGGTGGCAGTGGCCCAGGAGGAGGCCACAGACATGGAGAGGATGGAAGAGCAGTGCAGGCACAGCTATAGTGACCTGAAGTGATGGGACCCAGACAGGCTTGCCCACCTGCGGGTATGTGCCAGGAGGGGCACGGTGCCATGGCCAGGTAGGTGCCCCATCCATACACTGTTAACGTCCATATGGGTATCACTGTGGCATGTGTCCAGCACATGGGGGGGCCATCCAGTGTTGGCTGTGGTGGTGGTATCGGGGTGGGGGAAGGATGGGTATGGCTGTGTGGGATTGCACACACACGGGGGCAGGGGGACTTTGCTACCAGATTGCACTGATGTTCGTCTGTCCATGTTTGCATCTTAGGCCCAGAGGAGCACCAGCAGGTGAGGGAAGGGAGGCTGTGCTGAGATGAACAGCAGGCCAGGAGGGCTGCCAGAAAAGACAGGTGCAGGGACCAGCCTGATGATGGTGAGTGCCTTACATCCATGATTACTATTTCATGCTGTGTAACAGGGCGGGCAGCAGGGCATGGCCACCATCCATTGACACCACTGCCATGCACGCAACTTGTTACAGTCAGCACTGTCCAGTGGCACTGCATGTCTGGGAGTGTGTCAATGGTGGTCCATGCATGCACCAGGTACATGACTGTGCCACTGCCTTCGCACTGCATAGCCATATCACTGAACAGCCATGGTGGTGCTGTGCAGGACTTGGCCGGTGGGTGTGTGCAGTGGTCCGCACAGCTGTGTGCACCTGGGTGGGTGGGTCTTGTGGACGCGATCACTGTGAGTGGTCACACACCATCACAGAGGCATGTCCCATGGCCGTACGCCATGCACAGTGGGTGAGCTGCATAGGGCTGTGCATTCACACCTATTGACTGTGCTCCCTTTTCCTAGGTGGACAGCAGCTTCAGGAGACCAGGGTGGCACTGTGGGAGATTCTCCAGGTAGCCAGGGCATCACTGGAGATACTTGAACGCATGGACAGGCTCGGTGTCCGAAGACGTCATGGCAGGAGGAGAAGCTGGAGCAGGGACTGGGGCTCCCACTGAGCTTGGCAATGCCCCTGATTTCCCCTAACCCCTGGACATGCCCTCACACCCCTCCTTGCCTCTACCATTTGGTCACCCCTGCTCCTTACCCACCCCCACCTTGTTTGTGTCCCTCCCCCAAACCTTTGTAAATACTTGTACATAGTTTTGTTTGCTGTTTTTAAATACATTTCCTTTGATATGCCTACTGTAGTGGTCTCTGATTTGCAGCGGGCTATAGGTGCTCAGCTGTAGTGGTGTGCATGGCGTCAGGGTTGGTGCAGTCATGTGCATGTGTGTGTGTCCATGGGGAAGTGAGTATGGTGTGGGAGTAGCTATCACTCACTGTCTGTGGTGTGTGTGTTGTGCCCTGTGCACTGGATGACTGTGTGCAGTGGTCCACAGTGCATGCTCTCTGTCCATGGCACACCTGTCAGACCATCCATGGCCTGTGCAGCTGACACCCTTGCATGTCTGTGACCTGCATGGTCTGCTGGCATGTCAGTGGTGGCTGTCCATGCTGGACAGCCACTGTACCCGGCACAATGCTGGGTTACCTCCTGTCATTGGCGTGGTGCATGTCTGCCTTGGGCAACACTGTGGTCTCCGCTGTTGTTGTCCCATTTCCATGCTGTCACTTGTGTGTGTCACAGGGGATGTGCAACACTGTCTGTCACTAGTGCTCTGGACAAATGCTGGTGGCGTACAGCTCCACAGTGCCTGCGCAGGGTGGCTGGCACTCCTGTGCCATGGAAGGGTGCTGGTCATGTGTACATGGTTTCTGTGGCCACACGCTGGGGGCTTGGTTGTCACCCTACTGTGTCCCTGTGTTGGTGTGCCCTTGAGTATGGGTGGGTGCTTGTCCATGCACTGTGTTGCATCCTGTGTGGTGCATGCTTCCATGCAACACTGTGGGTGTCTCCGCTGGCTGTTGTGGCCAGTGCTGGGTTGAGGTGTGTCTTTAGGAGGGTGTGCAGGGTGCTGTACCACTGGTGGTGGGGTCCAGGGCATGCCCTGTCACATGTGGGGTACCTCGTGTGCCAATGCATGGTCAGTCTCTCAGCTGTACCTTGGGGGGACATGCATGGTGGCACTGTGTATGCAGTCATTGCATTGCTGTGTGCTGCCACCCACTGATGGGTGCTCATGGTGGGGCTGCCTTGCATGGTTCTGTGGTGCACAATGTTGCATTGTCACAGTGGGGGTGGTGGCAAGCATGGGGTATCCTGCACTGGTGGATGCTGCTCCTGGGCAGGGTGTCTGGGGGTCATGGTGCAGGGTGTGCTCTGCATTGGTGGGATGGTGTGGCATGGGGTGGTTGGCCCTCCTTGTGTGCTGGTCACAGCTTGCCAGGGGGTGTGCTGGGGCACCATGCCCCAGCTGTGGGTTTGTTGCTGGTATCCATGGGCCGGTGGTTATTCTGGCTCTTCACCGGTTGTGCAGTGCATGGGGTGTGGGAGGCAATGTCTGTTCTGCTGTGTGCTCCTCTGCCCATCTGTGGCATGGGTGGTGGGCCCCTGCATCCTATCCCTGCGCATCCCTGGTTGTGCTGTTGCACTGCTGCCCTGCTCCATGGGGCATCCCTGGTTGCACTATGGCGCATCTGGACTGCTCCACTGAGCATCCTTGGTTGCGCTATGGCACAGGTGGCACGATATTCAGTTGTGTGCTGCAGGCACATCTTGACCTGTGCAGTTTTTGAATATCACACTTCTTGTACATGGGTGCAGTGGACTTGCACTTGCTCCTGTTGTTGCACACTTTTTGGGTGCAATTTGAATATCTGGGCCCTTATGTTTACAGGTGACTGGAATGTGCATGTTGGAAACTTTAATGAGAAAGATCAGTTATTCAATCAATCTCATCACATGACATATTATGATGTTCCACTCAGAAATTCTAGAGAAAAGAAATGGGATAAAAAGGGATTAGTCTTTATGAGGTTTATAATTATACAGAATTGGTGTATTCCAAATGGCAGGGTAAATGGGGATAGAGAAGGGAATTATACATTCCCTTCAAAAACAGGTGGCTCAGTCCTAGACATTGCTTTGGTGGATATAAATCTTTTTTACCGGGTTATGTTTCTGCAAGTTCTTACAGATAGTACCTCAGATCATTTTCCTGTTGCAATTAAAGTTAATTTAATACCAGATGTGAAAATCCAGAGAAATAAATTGAGAGAAAAAATTATTGATAATCAAATGGGAATTTGGTACAAGTGTCTAAAATGGGATCCCTTATTTTAGAGGATAAGATGGATATATTATTATTGGATACTGAGGTACTAGGAAGGAGATTGCAGTTTATAAATTTTTTTTTTTTTTTGGTAACCGGGTAAGGCCCACTAGGTAAAGTTCTTGTTTTCAGGGACAACCTGGGAGCACTGGATGGTTAAGTAACTTGCTCAGAGTCACACAGTATACAAGTGGAGGTTGTGAGAATCAAACTCAGGTCTGGTCTGCTGGATGTGCCAAGCTTGTTCACACCTCATTCCTCTAACATCTAGTCTATACTGCCAGCCCTAAATGCTGGTAACAATGAAATCTTTGGCCTTTATGAAGAGCTGGTACAATAGGTTAAAAAAGAGTTACAAGGTAATAATAATAATAGGAAAACAGATAAAAATGTACTGTTTACAGTCCCCTGGTATGATGCTCAATGTCAATCCTATAAAAAAACACCTGAATAAATTGCACGCTTACAAAGAAAGAATCTCAATCTGAACTTTAATAAAGCCTTGATTTTCATAAAGAAGGATTACGGATTGCTAATTAGAAAGAAAAAAATATTCATATGAAGGTATATTATGATCTAGACTGCAGGGTGCAGTTAGTGGAAAAAATAATCAGGAATTTTGGAAATTAATAATGATAGCTGAAAACAAGCATAAATTAAATACTGAAGGAACTATTTTAGCAGAAGAAAGGGCCTCTCATTTAAAAAAATTATATACAGATAAATAGAATTATTGGAGGATAATCTTAGTTATAATAAGACATTAGCAGCAAAGGATAAAACATATCAGGTAACAGAAAAGCAAATTCAGCACAAAGAAAAAATAAATAGATGGAATACCGGCAGAATTATAGCAACATAATACTACATGGTGGTGTGATATTTTATACAAGTTATTTCTTCATATTATTAATACAGAAGCAATTCCTAGATCTTGGAAGATCATAGAAGTGGCACCTATTTTTAAAAAAGGTAATAGAGGATTACTTGAGAATTATAGACCTATTGCCTTACAGAACATATCAGCTAAAATCTTTATGCGTGTCCTATTACAGGAATTAGATATGTGGGTCTCAGAAAAAACAAATTATTTCTGATAAACAATTTGACTTTAAAGCTAATCATTCAACTTTAGACTGTATTTATCTTCTAGATCATCAGATTAGGAAAGCCTTATTTAATAGAAGGCCACTTTTTTTTAGCCTTTTTGGACTTGCATTCAGCTTTTGATAGGGTTAATAGGAGAATCTTGTGGAACTTGCTTGCTGATAAAGGTATTGAGGAGAAGTTGCTTTGTCTTATCCAGGGTATGTATACAAATACATCTATTTGCATCAGGTACTCTAAGGATCATAGGTTAACCAAACCCATAGCAACATATTATGGAGTTAAGCAAGGATGTCTGACATCTCCTTTATTATTTAATATTTATATTAATGAGTTCATTTTGAAATTAGATAAAGTTGTTACAGATGCCCCAAAACTAGGTACAACAAGATTAAATGTTATTTTGTATGCAAATTATATTGCTGTATTGTTCAACTCAATGATTGATTTACAGAGAGCTTTAGATTGTATAATAGGTTCACTTAATAAATTTCAATTAACAGTTAATATGTGTAAAACAAAGATTATGGTTATTAACAAACCTAAAACATTAAATTTTAAGTGGAAGATGTTAGAGAATCGGGTAGCGGAAGTAGACCAGTGTACTTACCTGGGCTTAATTTTGCATAATAAAAGGATTTGGAACTTACATTTAGAGGAAAATAAAAAGAAAGGATAGACAATTGGTTATAGCAATAAATACATTTTCTAAACATTTTATCAATAATTCTTTCACATCATTATTAATAATTCATAAAATGAAAGTGGATTCTACCCTGCTATATGGGGCTGAAATATGAAAAAATAAAGGGAATCTAGATCTACTAGAACTGATAAAAAATATTTACCTTAGGTTGTCTTTAAATTTACCTCAATTGATCCCAGCAGGTTTGATGAGGGCAGA
Organism: Neoceratodus forsteri; assembly: GCA_016271365.2. Classification (NCBI taxonomy): domain Eukaryota; kingdom Metazoa; phylum Chordata; order Ceratodontiformes; family Ceratodontidae; genus Neoceratodus; species Neoceratodus forsteri. The sequence continues at coordinate 767,410,324 of CM028132.1, forward strand.
GACAAGGGGACTTTCTTTAGGTACCAAGTCAGTGATCAGACAATTTAGATATCTTATTATAATTTATAAGCTAAGTGCTAGAAATGTTTTTCTAAGTCAATGCTGGAATGACTCGTTGGATTTTGAACCAAATGGAAAGACAAGTATTACACCATGGGCGTGGATAAAGGATGTAGACACAGTAATTAGAAAGATAGGATTTCAAACGATTATGAATATAGGTAATTGTCAAAATTTGGAGTTATTGAATGTAAAAGTTACTGAAAGAATTATTGATATAACAAAACAGAGTGACCTGGAAATACTTTCTTTAGTTAAACATTTTACAACTTATAAAGGGGTAAAGAAAGTACATATTAAATAATTATATTTAGAGGCCTGTGCGAGTAAGATGCATTACAAGGTTATATCAAATTTAAGATTTGATGTAAATTTTGGCCTCCTGACAGGTTTCATGAAATGGAAATTATTTAAATCTGAGTTACAGTGTAAGAAAGGCTGTTCAGGGATTTGGAATTCAGTGCATATTCTTTTTTTTTTCATCGCAACTTTCTTTATGTGCCTGCTGTGGTGTCTACCAGTGGGGGCATCCAGCTGCTGGCCCTGCCTGTGGGGAGAGCAGCAGGCTCACTCGCATGATGGGATGGTCCAGCACAGCAGTGGCCAACCCACTGGAGGGCTCCCCATCCCTGCCAGCCGGACCTGCGCCGAACTCCCCCAGCGCAATTCCATGACACTCCTCCCCACATGTCAGGGTACGGCTATCAAGCTGCTTGGTCACACCAGCCTTTTTCTGTTTTTCTCCCAATGGGAGCATGGACATGCTATGACATCTTTGCACCAACGTGCAGATGTCTGTCATGCTCCCCTCCCTCTGCACACCCACGCATCCACAGTACCACTGGGCATCCCCAGGGACCACCAGAGCATGGTGTGGAACCCACCCTTTCCCCCAGAACTGGGACAGCAGCCATCAGATGCCCAATCCCAGTCCTCTTCTGCTGACTCCCAATGACCCAGGCTTGTTTCCAAGTCTGAGTCGCTGGTGTGGAGCGAGGTGTGGCATCCAGCACCTCAACCCTCAGCACCACTGGGCTGGGCTAGTGCATATTCTTTTTAAATGTGATTTAGTGAATGATACGAGGGAATTCAGGCTTAGTTGATATTTACAAAATGTACATGAACTCTCAAATATGGAAAAACTTAACTTCTTCCTTAATAGAAATGATGTGACTTTGTTATATTGTATTGCTAAATTTTGCATTGTTGTATACAGATATTTGAAAATATGACCGTTTTTAAAATTTTGTATGGATAAATATTTATGTGTGACGCTTTTGTAATACACATTTGTCAACAAAACTTTTATGATTCTGATTCTGATTTGTGCTGTCATAGTTGCCTTATCCAAAGAAGTTCTTCAACATCATCCCCCCCACGGGCTAGGGCAGACATGCAACAAGCAGAAGTCGTTTGAATAGATGATGACAATGAACATCATTACTGGACTGGAGAAGGATGCAGATAAAATCTGTGAAGAAGTAACTAAACAATAAACTATTAATGAAACCTACTTGCAAATATGCCCCCCCCAAAAAAAATACTTACGTTCCAATTCCAACACCAGCATTTCTCCTCAAGCATGGGACTGTGCACACCAACAGTACGTGACCTGTGATACAAAACAATACAATGAGTACTTGTATATATATGTCAACCCCCCACCTAGAAAATACATATGTATATATATCAACTCACCAAGGCTACTATCAGTGTACACACAAAGGGCATCCTTCCATCTGGTTGAGGTGATCGCATTGCATTCGCAGCACACTTTGGACAAGCAACAGTTCTCTCACTGTCATCATTTGTGATGGAACACTGAATGGTCATTCATGTCATGTTATCCCTCCTTCACATGGTTTGGCAAGACACTGTGCATCATGACATCATCATCACAGTATGTGAATTTTCTGGACACAAGACAGTTGTATTTTGGAGATGCAGAAAAATGATGGGGCCTCTGTGTAATAACTGCATGCATGAGTGACTGCTCACTAAATTCTGGGGGACTTTGCATGTGGTGTACCACTCCCATTTCACTTCTTCAGCACTTTGGAATTTTTTTGGACACATGACAGTTGCATTTTGGGGATGCAGAAAAATTCTGGAGACTCTGTGTGACCACTGCATGCATGAGTGACTGCACAATAAATTCTGGGGGACTTTGCATGTGGTGTACCACTCCCATTTCACTTTGTCAGCACTTGGGAATTTTCAGGACACAAGACAGTTGCATTTTGAGGATGCAGAAACATTCTGGGGACTCTGTGTGACCGCTGTGCACATAAGTGACTGCGCTATAAATTCTGGGGGACTTTGCATGTGGTGTACTGCTCCCATTTCACCTTGTCAGCACTTGGGAATTTTCTGGACACAGGACGGTTGCATTTTGGGGATGCAGAAAAATTCTGGGGACTCTGTGTGACTGCTGTGCACATGAGTGACTGTGCAATAAATTCTGGGGGACTTTGCATGTGGTGTACCGCTCCCATTTCACTTCGTCAGCACTTGGAAATTTTCTGGACACAAGACAGTTGCATTTTGTGTGTTGTGAGCACATAACATCATAATTAAATTATAAATTGAAGTAGTAGTAGTGCAACTATCTGCTGAAAATTTTGATCTATACTTTTTTTATGTTATTTTACATTGCCAGCCACTTACCTTCTGACTTGTGTGATACCCTTCTTTTCACAATTTGTGTCTGCTTTAGTACTTTTTCTCATGTCTGAAAAAATAAAAGGAGCACTCCTTTTAATATGTCTCAGACCAGGTTTTCATCAGAATTTGCAGCTGTTTTTGAACAAATATTGTTCTGTGAGGTTTGAAAACACTGCCTGCTGCATAATTGTTAATTTTACTCACAACAGAAGTGATATATAAACAACTGATGGACAAAAACAGTGGAAAATACTGATGAAGACCTGGTCCACACTGTATTTAAAGGAATGCTGCTTTCATTATTTAAGACATGCAAAACAGTACTAAAGTAGACTTAAATACTGGAAAGAATGATATCATACAAGTCAGGAGCTAAGTAAAGTGGAAATGCAAAATAGCATAAAAAAGTACAGATTAAAATTTTCACCAGATTGTTGCACTGCTGCTTTAATGTCTATTTCAAAAAATAAATATTTCTGGAGCCTCAGTAATGTTTATTTTGTGTTGGGACTCGTAAAGTGTTTATCAAACAGCAGGACTGAGCAGTGCAAGTATACTGTGCTAAACCGCATGTGTGCCGTAACTGTTTTTTCCTGTGTGTGCAGATATTGTCCAGCTTCATGCAAACATATATATGGTGTGACTTGTTGCAGTATGTAAAGAATAAAGATGAGAAAGAATATATGACAAATATTTTATTTGTAGCATCAGCACTGGCAGAGTAAGTGATATGATATTTTTTCAGAGGTATCGGGTCACCACTGTGCACCTCAGTTACTCACAGACTTTGCAGAGATCATAGTGCAAAAAATGCATGCTCTCCTAAAAGTCATGTCTGCAGTATGTGACTAAGGTGCACTCTGGCCAGGCACCTCCAAAAAAATATCATATCACTTAGTCTGCTCCTGATGATGGTGACAATAAAATATACATTATATATTCTTATCTCTATACTTTGTACCATAAACACTGCAACAAGTCAGCATATATATATTTGCAAGAAGCTGGACAATGTCTGAAGTCACACACACACACACACACACACACACACACACACACACACAGAGGAAACAACACTGACTGCACATATGCAATTTAGCATATTATACTTGCACTCCTTAGTCCTGCTTTTCCACAACCACTCCAGGACAGAAAGTAAACATTACTGAGGCACCGGATTATAATAACAGGGCAATAAGGAGCATGTATGTATGTACATACAGTATGTGTATGTATATATCTAAACTACTAATGCAGCCTTCTGTCTCTCTGTTACTAAACAAAAGACAAAGCACTAAAGCAGTGGGGGCAGGGGAGGTGTGCTGCAAAAAAACTAATGGGGATCCCTGCTGGTCCAGCAGGGGATGGAGCATCGACACGATCTGTAACTGGTGTCGCCCTATCTGCTACAACTGCTGCTGGACAGCACCCACCCTCTCATTATTTTCTTTCACCACGGATCACAAAAACGCAGTGTCTTCCTGAGTTGCACTCACTGTGGGGTGCACTGGTGGTGATACACCAGGTAGTGGTGGTGCTGGTGAGGGTGGTGCTGGTGGTGGAGCAGCTACTGCTGTGGCCCTCCTCCTGCTGCTGTAATGCACAACAGCAGCACCATCTACCACTGCCACAGAAGGGCCAGCAGGTGGAAGCCTGGCCCATTCTGTGGCAGCCTGCCACTCCACCCTGTGGTGGTTCAACATATGGGTGCGCTAGCTCCCAGTCCCTAGATGTGTTCCCCGGGGGCCACAGTGCACCTCCACCCCACAAAGTCTGCATACAACAAGGCTGCTGTCCCCCCAACACAGTTGAAAAACTGCCAAACTGAGGAGCTGCTTGGGGGGGGACCAGGCACGGGAGGGGCAGATGCAGTGCTGGCAGCCTGGCCAAGGTAGGGCTCAACCTGCTGCTCTGGAAGCGGTGCTGCTGGAGATCCTGCGTCTGCCACTGGTGGTGGTGGTGGTGGTGGTGCTGGTGGACTTGGTGGTTATGGTGGTGCTGCTGCTGCTTCCGGGGGGGGACCAAAGACTTTTGACCAGTCGAACATCACAGAGCCACACCCCCACAAGTGCACACTCCTCCCCTCCTGCCAGCAATGCTGCCACATGGCTCCACTGCCCCTGGCACAGTCCCATGCATTCCCTCCGTGTCCTGACTTGGATGTCCAGATCCTGTCCCTGCTCCATTTCAAAAGAATTCCTCCTTCCCTCTCCGACTACCAATGCCAACGACTTCACACACACTACACAACACAAGTACACACACAGTTTCACACACACACACACACAACAAAACAAAACTTATAAAACAAAGAAATCAGTCACCACAAGAAAAAATGAACTGCCAAAACAGTACAAAAAAAAACAACTAAATGATCAGCTTTTAAAAAAGCTTTTGCGTTTGATCACGTTCAACAACAATAATCCTCTCTACTCTACTACAAAATGCCTCCTGTTACTCAGCATAGGAGAAAGTGAAAGTATCTCTTGTATGGCTCACTTCCTTTCTGCCTGGCTGAAGCATGTGACTTACAATACTGTAAGCCATGTGATGTGTGGCGGGGCTGGCTATATTGTTGTCACTTCATCTTACTTCGCGCTAAGACAGAATGACAATGCAAAGTCACAATAACATGGCAAAGTGAGCACTCTCCAATGGCCACCTTTGAGAAGCGTTATGACAACACGAAGTGGCCACTTCACTTCACTTCGCTGGCAGATTTTAATTTCGCTGCATCTCTAATTCCCGCATCTACATATGTAACTGCCTACCCAGATATCTACTTCATCTTATACGTACAAAGTTGCCCCATTAGGTAGAGTTGTCCAGCGCATGACAGTCATTGTAAGTGACTTGTGTCACAAACGCGCTCAGCAGCTCAGGCCCTCTGCTCCCACAGTGCCAACCTCCTAGCACAAGAGTGTGAACAGGTAACAGACAGGGTAGCCCTCCTGTCTGCTTTTCCGTCCAAATCACCTTTAGTCTCAAGTTCTGAATGGATTCAAACTGTGAACCTTATGCTAGCGTACCCAATGTACAGACTCAGATACGTACCCTCTTCAGGGATTTGTGGTACAATCTTTCACCAGGAGCACCAAGCCAGGCTTCCAAAATGAACCCTTAAAACTCTATAAAAGACCTTAGGTATATTCTTAACTTTTCCCAGTTTAGTAACACCATCAGGCCCTTCAGAACAGCTGTCAAACTTAACCAAGTATACATCACATGCAAAAAGAACTTGGAAGACATGCCCAGGCAGTATCTTAAATAAAAAGATTTTACTAAAAGAGGATAAAAATATGAAAAATGTAAACACAGAACAATATATCAAAGAGCTCACAATCACATAAAAGAACAAGGGCAAATTACAAAACAAAAACTCCTGCCAACATACAGTTACTCTTTTCTATCTAATATATTACCTCTATAAGTGCCTTAGTTAGTTTCTCTTGGAGTCCCAAAATAATATGTCATATTCCCCAGTTACAAGGATACACTTCAACTCCATCTCCCCACCTTCTTGGTGAGTCATCTAGCTCTTTCTTTTAGAATACAAAAAAAAAAAATACAAACATGACGTCCTATCAGAAGGTATATTAAATAAGGTGACATCAGCAAAAACTCATTTCCCAAATTATGAGTCTTTGATCAACCAGTTCCTTTGAAGTTTACAACTCTGCAATTCCATCACCTAAGTGCGTTATAGCCAACAGGAATCAGCTAAATTATATCCTGTCCTGTAATAAAATGTATATTTAGCTTCCCAACTTCAAAGCAGCAACAGGTCATAAAAAGGCCATAAAATGCAGTTTCTCAAAGAAGTTTAATACGTTACAGAGATCTCCTGATCAGTTACATCTTGTAGCTTCACTGAAACCTGGGGGGGGGGCCCATGGAGCACAGGCTGTCTTATGTGAGACAATCACATACTATATTTTTATATTACAAATAGCATACAATAATCATAACCAGCTGGCCAAGTGTCACAATCCTCCCAACCCAGACCGAATTTGGGGGCTCTGTCCCTTGCATGGGATTGAGCTCCCTAAGTAAATTCACTACTCATATAGATGCAATGAGCCATCTGAGTTCTGATTGGTCACTCCAGCCCTATGTAAGGTTGCCATGTCATACCCTTGCAAGGCAAGACTCCATCTTAATAGTCTACCATTAGTTTTTCCCATTTGTGTCAGCCAAACCAGGGGGTTGTGGTCAGTCTGTACCTCAAAATGCTGCCCATATAAGTATGGCTCTAACTTCTTTAGGGCCCACACTATGGCAAGACACTCTTTTTCCACAGTAGAGTAAGCCTGCTCCCTGAGAAGTAATGTTTTACTCAGGTACACTACAGTGTGATCTTTCCCTTGGTTGGATGTCTGACTCAGTACTGCCCCAATACCCACGTCTTATGGGTCAGTGTGGACTATAAAGGGTCTGCTATAGTCAGGACTTGTCAACACAAGAGCACTGCACAGTGCCTCCTTCAGTCTGGTAAAGGCTTTTTCAGAGGCTGGTTCCCAGATAATTTTCTTAGGAATCTTTTTCTTTACCAGGTCAGATAGGAGAGCAGCCAGGGCACTGTAATTTGGTACAAATGTCTTATAGTACCCTGTTGTCCATAGAAAACTCCTGACCTGCTTCTGCATTTCTGGTCTGGGCCATGCCTTGATCACCTCTGTTTTTACTTGGTTAGGATGGAGCTGTCCCCAGCCTACAACATGCCTGAGATATGTTACTTCAGCCATGGCCACCTGGCATTTCTCAGCTTTGACAGTGAGCCCGGCCCTCTGTATCCTGCCCAGCACTTCCCTAAGGTGGGACAGGTGTTCCTCCCAGCTGGCACTAAAGATGGCAGTGTCATTCAGGTATGCCACGGCATAGTCCTCAGCACCATTTAACACCTGGTTCACCAACCTTTGGAAAGTGGCCGGGGCGTTCTTCATTCTGAAAGGCATTACTTTAAATTCAGATAAGCCTATCAGACTGATGAAGGCCGACCTTTTCCTAGCTCTGTTAAGTTAACTCTACCTGCCAATACCCCTTTGTCAGGTCAAAAGTCGTAAGGTATGTTGCACCTCCAAACTTGTCTAGGAGTTTGTCTGTCCAGGGCATCAGGTGGGGGTCTGACATTGTGACTGCATTCAGTCCATGATAGTCCACACAGAAACAAGTAGAGCCATCTGGCTTGGGCATAAGGACTACGGGTGAGGCCCAGGGGCTTTGCGATCTCTGGATTACCCCTAAATCCTGCATTTCCTCCACCGCCCTCCTCATGTCCTTTTAGACAGCCACTGACACCTGATATGCTGTCCACCGTATGGATGTCTGTGTCCCTGTCTCTACATCATGTGTCGTTAAGTGGGTTACTCCAGGCTCGGTGCTAAACAGTGGGGCAAAGTCTGCTAAAACCTCCCTTACTTCTTGGATCTTGTCTGAGGCCAGCTGGGGTGACAATTTAACTGCATCCACAGAGGACTCACACTTGCTTTCTTCCAGCAAGTCCAGAAGGAGGTCTCCTTCATGTATCCCCTCCCGAGGACTACATACTGCAAAGACCATGTCAACCCTATTAGCATATGGCTTCATCAAGTTGACATGGTACATTATTTCTGTATGTCTTCTGTCAGGTAACTCTATGATATAGTTCACGTAATTTACCTTTCTAACTACTTTGTACAGTCCTGCCCACTCAGCCTGCAGCTTGTCTTTCTGGACCAGAATAAGGATCATGACTTCCTGATCCACCATGTACAAGCTAGCTCTGGCTCTGCAGTTGTACCACACTTTTTGTTTCTGTTGGGCAGCTACCAGGTTGCTCTGGGCTGTCCCCATAAGGTCCTTCACCCTTTCCCTAAACCTAAAGACGTAATCCACTATGGGATTGCCCTGGGTGGTGTGCTTTCCTTCCCAGTCCTCTGTATCAAGTCTAGAGGCCCACATACCCGGCGTCCATATAAGAGCTTGAAAGGGGGGAAATACCTGTCAACTCTTGGGGCACCTACCTGTATGGAAACATCAAGTGGGGAAGGTATTTCTCCAAGACCCTCCAATGCTGTTCAGCAAACTCCCAGAGCATTGACTTCAGGGTACCATTAAATCGTTCCACTAGCCCATTGGCTTGCAGGTGATAAGGTGCTGAGCACCTCTGCACCACCCCACACTTCTCCCACAAACATTTTATTAGGTCTGACATGAAGGAACCCTCTCAATCAGTGATAACCTCCTGTGGAAACCCAACATGGGAGGAAATCCCAAGTAAGGTATCTGCCACTTTGTTCTCAGTGAGGATAGGGCAACTGCCTCTGGGTACCGGGTGGCATAATCCACCACAGTCAGGATGAACCTCTTCCCAGAGGTGGTGGGGGTATTTAAAGGCCCCACAATATCCTGTCCCACCCTCTGGAATGGCTTCTTCACTATGGGCAATGGAATTAGGGCAGCTTGGGTTTTATAACCCACCTTCCCTATTTCTTGGCACTGGTGACAAGACCTGCAATACTCTTTCACCTGCTGGGTGAAGTTGGGTCAATAGAAATTCTGGGCCAACCGCTGTGTAGTGCATGGGATTCCCAGATGGCCAGACAAGGGAATATCATGTGCAATTTTGAGCAACTGCTCATGGTACCCCTGGGGAATGACAAGCTGCCTGCTTATCATCATTCCCTCTGTCTTCACATCTTGAGTATACATCAGTCCATTTTCCCAATAAACATTATGTTTTCCATCACCTCCCTGTGCTCCATCAGAGTCTGCCCAAGCCCTCGGCTTCTCTAGACTAGGGTCACTTTTCTGGGCAGCTGCAAACTCCTTACACATTCCCAAGGCATGGGACAGGTCCCATTCAGTCTCTAAACTAGGGTCCCTAGCACTAGCTTCAGGGCACTCAGGATCACTGTTATCCCTAACCCCCTGACAATGGGTCACCCCTCTTTCTGGAGTAACCCTCCATAACTGTGTGGTTAACTGCTACTGGGGAAATTTCTACCACCTCTTTATTAGTCTCTATATCAGGAGACACAGGCTGAGGAACCAGCCTCCCAGTAGTTTCCACAATGGCTTCTGTGGGGTCCAGGGAACTACAATTTTCCCTCACCACTTGGCTACGGTAACAGCATACACCATCCCCTGTTTGAGATTGCTGCCAAGGATGACATCAACTGCTAAGGTTTTGGCTACAGCCACCTATTGCACAGTTCCCCCTGTTTCACCCCAGCCTAGGAGAACACTAGCGAGTGGCAATGTTTTCTCCTCACCAGTGAAGTTTTGTACAGTTACAAATTTATTGGGTATAAGCTGACCAGGTTCTACCAGATCCCCTTTTACCAATGTCAGAGATGCCCCTGTGTCCCTTAATCCTTGTGTCTGTACACTATTCACCATGACTGGGTGCATGTGTTCCCTCATGTTCACAGGCATGCTTACGGGGACACATAAACAACCCACTTCTTTCCTAGTCCCATTTTGCATATTGTTCATCCTTTTGGGACACTGTCTGGCAATATGCCCAGATTCTTTACAAACCCAACATTTGTTTAGTTTCTCAGTGAAATATTTTCTTTGAAACCTGGTTTTGGTGGATGCAGTGAGGGTTTTAGCTGCCCTGATGGCACATTTTCCCCTTCTGCACTGCCACACCACCCCATTCACTCTCAGAGCAGGTCTACTCTTGGCATATTGGTCTGAGAGCTGAGCAACCTCTTGAACTGTTTTGGGATCTCGGTCCTCCAGACAGGTTTTCAGCTCTGCTGGGCATGCCCCAAAAACTGTTCTAACAAAATAGAATTTTCAATTTTATCTACAGAGGTTGCTTCAGTTCCCTCCCACCAAGATTTTAAACACTGACTTTGTTTCATGGCTAGCTCCTTCTAGCCTATGTCAGAACTTCTCCTGAGTTTATGGAATTAAGCTCTATATACTTCTGCAGTTAAATCAAACTTTTTTAAAGTGCAGCTTTAAATTTGCTGTAATCATTACTGTCCTCCTTGTCCATTTGACCCAAAGCATCTTGAGCTTTCCTGGTAAGTAGCGGGGATAGCTGGAAGCTCCAGGACATTCTTGGAATATTTGCCTGGATACAAACATGTTCAAAGGAATTTAAAAAGGCATCCATATCCGCCCCCTCTTTAAATTCAGCTATCAGTTTGGAAGTTACTTTGTAACCCAGTCCTGTAGTTCCAGTTAAACCCAAGCCACTTACCTGCTCTGGTGCTGGTGGCTGGAGTCGTAGCTTCTCCAGTTCATGTTGCCTCTGGAGCTCATGCTCTTCACAGTTCACCTGTCACTATTCTTGATCCCTCTTCTCCTCTGCGGCTCGCTGGAGCTCACGGTCTTCATGGTCATCTTCTCGCTGTTCTCACTCCCTCTTCTCCTTCTTTGCAGCTCATTTCTCTCGCTCAGCATCTCTCTGGAATTCCAGCTCCATTTTATGCAACTCAATCTGCAGCCTGATTGCTTCTGGCTCCAGAATGCTGGTGAGCTTCCCCTCCTGCTGTGTCCCTTTGCTTGCCCTGCTGCCGTCTTCACCAGATCTGGACACTGCTCTAGCCACTAGCTCCTACACACCCAAGGTTTGGTCTTTTACAGTCACAGTCTGTGACTCGATGCTCTGGGCATCTGCTACCATCAGGGCATCCACAAGGTTCTGTTTGGTGGCTCTTTACTCATGCAGGACTCCTCTGTCCTGGCACAACTGCCTCAAGTAGTCTGCAGTGTGCCCACTGTATTTGGAAGCCACCTTCTTCCCTAAGTACGGCTACTCTAACTTGCACTTTGAAAAAACATAAAATAAAACAGGTAGGAACTTGACTGTAAGCAAAATGATATAGTTTTGTTTCCTTTTTAACAATAAATCACTGCCTTATTTTACAAGGGAGCTATACAATATTCAGCTGACACACTGAACAGTTAAAGCTTGTGTTATGAATTTTATCCCACTACTGCCACCAAATCTGTCACAAATGTACTCAGCAGGTGAGGCCCTCTGCTCCCACAGTGCCAACCTCTAAGCACAAGAGTGTGAACAGGTAATAGACAGGGTAACCCTCCTGTCTGCTTTGGAGTCTGAATCACCTTTAGTGTCAAGTTCTGGGAGGATTCAAACTGTGAACCTTATGCTAGCATACTCAATGTACAGGCTCAGATACGTACCCTCTTCAGGGATTTGCAGTGCAATCTTTCATCAGGGGCACCAAGCCAGGGTTCCAAAATGAACCCTTAAAACTGTATAAAAGACCTTAGGTATATTCTTACCTTTTCCCAGTTTAGTAACACCATCAGGCTCTTCAGAATAGCTGTCAAACTTAACCACATATACATCACATGCAGAAAGAACTTGAAAGACACACCCAGGCAGTATCTTGAATAAAAAGATTTTACTAAAAGATGATAAAAAATATGAAAAATGTCAACACAGAACAATATATCAGAGCATAAAATCACTTAAAAGAACAAGGGCAAAGTACAAAACAAAAACTCCTACCAACATACAATTAGATCTTTTCTATCTAATGTATTACCTCTACAAGTGCCTTAGTTAGTTTCTCTTAGAGTCCCAAAATAATATGTCATATTCCCCATTTACTAGGATACATTTCAAACTCCATCTCCCCACCTCCTTGGTGAATTATCCAGCTCCTCCTTTTAGAATACAAAAAAAATACAAACATGATGTTCTATCAGGAGGTATATTAAATAAGGTGACATCAGCAAAACTCATTTCCCAAATTATGAGTCTTTGATCAACCAATTCCTTTGATGTTTACAACCCTGAAATTCTGTCACCTAAGTGTGATATAGCAAACAGGAATCAGCTAAATTATGTCCTGTCCTGTAATAAAATGTATAGTTAGCTTCCCAACTTCAAAGCAGCAACAGGTCATAAAAAAGCCATAAAATGCAATTTCTCAAGGAAGTTAATTACATTACAGAGATCTCCTGGTCAGTTACATCTGGTAGCTTCACTGAAACCTTGTGGGGGATGCCCTTGGAGCACAGGCTGTCTTATGTGAGACAATCACAAACTATATTTTTATATTACAAATATCATACAATTATATCCAGCTGACCAAGCATCACATAGAAACATAGACTTTAATGGTAGATAAGGACCGCTTGGCCCACCTAGTCTGCCCATTTCCCTATCTACAGGATAACCTGCAGATCCTATTTAACCAACAGCCTACTTCTTCCTACCCCCCCCACAAAAATTGCCTTATGTCTGTCCCATGCATTCTTGAATTCTCCCACAGTTTTAGACCCCACAACCTCCTCAGGAAGGCTGTTCCATTTGTCCACAACCCTCTCTGTGACAAAATACTTCCTCACATTGCCCCTGAGTAGTCCCCCCTCTAATTGTGTCCCCTTGCTCTTGCACATCTCTTTTTCTGAAAGATGTTACCCTCTTGGACTTTGTTGATTCCACTGAGATGCTTAAAAGTTTCTATCACGTCCCCCCTCTGCCTCCTTTCCTCAAGGGTATACATATTAAGCTCCTTTAGTCTCTCCTCGTATGGCTTCTCTTGCAAACCCTGCACCATTTTAGTTGCCCTCCTCTGGACTGCCTCCATCCTGTCTATGTCCTTGTGGAGATGGGGTCTCCAGAACTGGATGCAGTACTCCAAATGGGATCTCACCAACTGTCTGTACAGAGGGATAACAGCTTCCTGTTTTCTGCTGGTGATGCCTCTCCCTATACCTCCCAGAATCCCCCCAGCCCTCCCTACTGCCTTCTCACATTGCTTGATAATCTTAAGGTCATCTGACATGATTACCCCCAGGTCCCGTTCCATTTTTGTTGTTGTTACTACCTCTCCCCCCATTGTGTAATCTTCCCCTGGGTTTTTGTTTCCCAGGTGCATTATTTTGCACTTCTTTGCATTGAATCCAAGCTGCCATATTTCTAACTACTCCTCCAGCCTTGCCAAGTCCATTCTTATCCTTTCCACACCTCCTTGTGTATCAAGTCTGTTGCAGATTTTTGTGTCATCTGCAAAGAGGCATGCCTTTCCTTCCAGTCCCTCTGCAATGTCACTTATAAAGACATTAAGAAGGACTGGACCCAGTACTGAACCATGCGGTACCCCGCTAGTAACCCCTCTTTTTACAGAGTGGACTCCATTTACAATTACCTTCTGTGTCTTGTTGTCCAGCTAGTGTTTTACCCAGGCTACCACCCTGCGACCCACTCCCAGGCTGGTTAATTTGACTATTAATATTTTGTGTGGGACAGTGTCAAATGCCTTGCTAAAGTCTAGGTAGGCCATGTCCACAGCCCCTCCCTGGTCTACTACTTTGGTCACCCAGTCAAAGAAATCAATTAGATTTGTCTGACATGACCTTCCTGCTGTGAACCCATGCTGCCTTGGGTCCTGTGCCCCACTGGCCTCTAGGTCCTCAACAATTCTTTCCTTCAGAAGTGATTCCATCACTTTCCCTACCACAGAAGTCAAAATGACAGGTCTGTAGTTTCCTACCTCTGTCTTGTTCCCATTTTTGTGAAGGGGAATCACATCCACCTTCCTCCAGACCTCAGGTACCACACCATCCTCCCATGATTTGTTAAAAAGGGTAGTCAGTGGTGTCTCATAGGTCTCATAGGTAAGTACAGAGCTATATAGATGTTAGTCCTTTTGCTCACCATTTATTAATAACCCTGAATATTATGCTTAAGTAAGAAGCTATCTAGTTTGTTTTTAAATGCGTTCACAGTTACACTAGCCACCACCTCTAATGGCAACCTATTCCAAATATTAGTAACTCTCAGCGTGAGCCAGGATTTTCTTTTTTTGGTTTTTGGACATTCCACATATAGTTGTAGAGGGTGTGATCTAGTATTACCCGACAATTCCCTGTACCTCAAACCCAGTAGTTCCCATAAATCTGGATCGATAATGGCTTTATAGATTAAATACATATCCCCCCTTAAACGCCTATATTCCAAGGAATATAAACCCAGAATATTTAGCCTCTTTTGATAATCATGACCTTCAACCTCCTGTATATTTCAAGTGGTTCTTCTCTGAACTCTCTCAAGTGCCACTATCTCGGTTCTTCCACTGGGTGACCAAAACTGCGCACAGTAATCCAAATGCGGCCTCACCAATGATGTATAAAGGAGCATAAGAACATCCCTACTTCTAGATGTAATATGTTTATTTATACAGTGTAAAATACCACTTGATTTTTTAATAATTGAATTGCAATGCATTTTAGGTGATAGATCATTTGTAACCATAATACCCAAGTCACTCTGTTGTTCCACAGTATTTAATATTTGTCCTCCAAGTGTATATGGTATCTGTTTATTTGCCTTCCCAAGGTGCATAACACAACATTTGTCCACATTAAACAGCAGTTTTTTATCTAATGCCCAGGACTCCAGCATATTTAGTGCTTCTTGTAGTTTTGTAGCGTCATTTTGTTATTAATAGAAACCCAACCCTGGTATCATCAGCAAACTTAGAAACCCAGACTCCATTGTTGACTTTCATTGAGGCAATATATATATTAAACAAGCAGGGCCCCAAGACAGAGCCCTGGGGCACCCCACTAGTCACCTCCACCCATGCTGAGTTGGTCCCATTTACATTTACTGACTGCTTTCTAGAGGTGAGCCATGCATCTACCCATTTTGTTATTTTTCCTGGTAAGTCCTGTAGTATTAATGCTTCCATAAGTTCACCATGGGGGACCTTGTCGAAAGTCTTCAAAAAATTGAGATACACCACATCCACAGGCTGTCCCTCACCCATTGCCCTGCTAACCTTTCCATAAAATTCCAACAGGTTGGTCTGACAGGACCTTCTGGTGGTAAATCCATGCTGTACTGGGTCTACCAGATCTGTTTTTTTGGCATGGTCCACAATATAATCTTTTAAAATACCCTCGAAGATTTTTCCTAAGACAGATGTCAGGCTAATTGGTCTATAGTTGGACACCACATGTCTACTCCCTTTCTTGTAAATGGGAACCACTCTTGCTTGTTTCCATGCCTCCAACACTAGCCCTTTTTTTAATGATGTTTGAAAAATAACCGTCAGGGGTCCAACCAAGAGGTCTGCCAGTTCTTTAATTATTCTTGGGTGTATTCCATCTGGACCTTGTGATTTATTCTGATCTAATTTGTGGAGCCTTTTAAGTATGTCATCGCTTGTTATCAGTGATTCTACTTCTAGTACAGTTTGCAAATGTTCTAATTTAGGGGAGGATTTACTATTGAAGACCGATATAAAGAAATCATTATACATTTGGGCAAAAAGAGACTGGTCAGTAACTGTACTACCATCCATTGCATGTAGTGGGCCAATAGGTCTACAAGCACCTTTTTTGTCATTAATATATGCATAAAAAGATTTATAGTTATCCTGGATTCTGGTTGCTAGGCTTAACTCATATTTTAGTTTGGCTTCTTTAATACATTTTTTTAACTTTTTTAAAAGGTCCTTATACGTTTTCCAGCAAATGTTGTTTCTCGATCTTTTGGCCTTATAAAATGCCCTATTTTTTTCTTTATCAGTTTCAGTAGATGTTTTGACATCCATTTGGGTTTGATCTTGGTGGTGTCGTCCATTCTCTTTATTAAAGGAGTAAGTTTGGGTAGCTAAGCTTATTTTACCCACCAGCAGATCCCACATGGAATTGAGTGTTTTGTTTTGAAATTCCTCTACTCAGTTCCAGTTTTTGAGATATGTTCTCATACTATCAAAATCAGCTTTACTATAGTCATATTTGCTAGTCCTACTTACAATAGTGTCTGTTAATGTGTCAAGGGAAAAGTAAACCATAGAGTGGTCACTTGATCCAAGAGGGGGAATAACCTTACAAGATGTTATATTACCATCTAGGTTGCTTAACACAAGATCTAATATGTGACTGTCTCTAGTATTGACATTAACCCACTGGTTCATTCCTGCTAGCAAGCATAATTCTAGATATCGTGATTCCATAGTAGTATTTGTCCGTAATGTTGTCCAATTTATGCCTGGTAAATTAAGATCACCTACTACAACGTTACTTTTAGTTCTACCAATTGTATCCAAAAAATCCAGTAATTGTTCCTCCTGGTCCGGTGTAACAGTGGGTGATCTATATATGACCCCAATGTTAACAACGTGTGAATGGCAAAATGATATTTTGACCCATAACACCTCTATTTTATCCCATTTAGTTGTATTGATTTCTTCAGAATTTATTTTGTTGGAAATGAATAGAGCCACTCCCCCACCTCTTTTTTCTTTCCTGTCTTTGTGGTACAAATTAAATCCATTTATTTGGTTTCCCATGGATCATGTGGGCTCCACCAGGTCTCCGTAACACCACATATACTAACATTCAATTGTTCCATGGATAATTTTAATTCACCCAATTTGTTATTTAAACTCCTGGCATTTAATGAGAGGAAGTTATATGAAGTACAGTCATATTTTTCTTCCTTTGAAAGGGAACTAATAGGTCTACCTCCCCCCATGCCAAGTTTAAATTTTCCTCCAATGTGTGTCTGAGTTGGTAAGCAAAAATACATTTCCCCCTTCTGTTTAGATGGAGTCCATCTTGTGCATATAGCATTGGGTCCCTAAACTTTGCCCCCCGTTAGGCAAAGGTATGGCCTTCTCTAAAGCACCATCTTTTCAACCATCCATTTAACTGCATTATACCATCATTTATATCCCATGATGCCCTGAGTATTGGCAGTACCCCAGAAATAATGAATCACATCCATCCTCTGTAAGGGTCCTCCTACCTCCTCAAAATCTCTCTGTATATCTAGGACCTTCTTTTCCCTACATCATTAGTTCCTACATGTATAAGGACCAATGGTTTGTGAGTGTTTCTCTTAAGCCAGGAGAAGATTTTGATGTCTTTATACCTGGTCCAGGGAGTGCACTGACTGTAGTCATTTGTTTTCGATTTTTACATAAAATGTGATCTGTATATTTCAACATAGAATCACCCAGAACCAGGACGTCTCTAGTATTAGACTCCTCCTCTTTTTTTACTGGCTTATTAATTTTGCCAGTAGTTTGTTTGTTCTCCCCAACTGGTATGTTCGATTCTAGATTTTTAAACTGCTCCTTAGTAAGTGGTGGGGGGGGATAGTGTAATGTTGGTTCCATTTTGAAGTGGAGTAACCTGTATTTTGTTAAGGTCACTGGATAATGGGGGGAGGAAGGTCACTTTGAGTTGAAATGTAGTTAGCCCCATCTTGATTAAGAATAGAAAACCTGTTTGGTGTTAAAACATTTGAGGAACCCCCTATGTTTCTTCTACCCTTTTTTCTGTTTTTATTGGTATTTGTTGTTACAAGACACCATTCTTCCTCCTTCTCATGTGTTTCATTCAGGTGACTATGTTCACATGATGTCATGTTCGCATCTATTACAGAATCAATATATTGTTCCAAATTACTGATATCAATCTGTACCTGAACCCTTTGTCTTAAAACCTGTATCTCTGTTTGTAAGATATCTATTAAATTGCATTTATCACAAGTAAACCCATCTCTGGTCTCCTCATCAGTTGACATTTTACATCTAATACACAGCCTCATTTTAAAACAGAGATTTCTTTACCTTAGGAAATCTAAGTAGGTCCCGAATCCCCGCTATCCCAGTGGACACAGCAGACACTCTGCGTGTGTCTCCTCACGCTTCGCTGCGCGCCCTGCATGTACTCACCCTGCTCACTGCAGGGGCGAGTTTTATATGTTACAGTGACCCAGAAGTAGACTCTGGGGGTCACGGGACACTTGCAAATTCAGATTCCCAAATAAACTTTAAAAATGTTCCTCAATGCATGCACCACTCATACGTGGCTCAGGCAAAGGGTTTAACCCACAAGATCTTTAAAAATAGTTGCTCTCAGCCGTTTAGTAGTTCAAGCTGTGCTCTGCCTGAACTACCAGGCTCTCTTCCTGTTTCCTGTCAAGTGCTAAACAGGGCTCAGTTATATAGTACGGCTCAAAGTTACAGCAATTTGTTAAAAGGTCCCCAGAACTGTAAAAACAGCACTGAGCTTGCCAGAATCTAGAAAATGCCTCTACTAGTGCTCGATCACTGCATGGGCGAGTTTTATATGTTACAGTGACCCAGAAGTAGACTTTGGGGGTCACGGGACACTTGCAAATTCAGAATCCCAAATAAACTTTAAAAATGTTCCTCAATGCATGCACCACTCATACGTGGCTCAGGCAAAGGGTTTAACCCACAAGATCTTTAAAAATAGTTGTTATAGTGTCACTAGTTTTCTCCTTAATTCTTTTAGAATTCTGGAGTGAATTCCATCAGGCCCCATTGCTTTGTTCACCTTCAGGTTTAGGAGTTCTTTCAGAACCCTTTCTTCTGTGAAAGGACTGGGATCAACCCCCCATCCAGAATGCTTCTGTTAATTGGATTAGGCAACTCCCCCTCCTCCTCTTTTGTGAATAATGAGCAGAAGTATTCGTTCAGTATCCCTGCTTTTTCACTGTCCCACTCTGCCCACCCACTATCCATTCTATTCAGCCTCACTATCCCTCCCTTTGTCTTTCTACACTCCTTGATATACCTATAAAAGGTTTTATCCACCTTCTTAACGAAGTTGTCTATCTTTTCCTCAGTTTTGGCCTTTGCTATTCTGACTACCCTCCCTGCTTCCTTCTGCCTTAACTGGTACAGTTCTCTGTCCTGCTCCTTCTGTGTTTCCTTATATTTCCTAAATGCTACATTTTTCTCCCTAACCTTAACCACCACCTCTTTTGAGAACCATAATAGCATTTTCTTTCATTTTGATTTGTTTATTTGCTTCACACAAAGGCATCTTGCCTGTATGATGGCAGTTTTGATGTTTCCCCATTGTTGCTGCACCTCTCCTTCTAGACTGTTTGCTAGTGCTTTTCTAAGGCACTCTCCCCTCTTACCAAAGTCAGCCCTCCTGAAGTTCAGAACCCTCACTTTTCTATGGCTTGACTCTGTAGCTGAGTTTATCATGAACCACACTGTTTGGTGGTCACTTGTTTCCAGATGGCTACCCACTTCTAGATCTGAAATCGTCTCACTGTCCCCATTTGAGAGTATGAGATCTATGATTGCTCCCTCATGAGTGGGTTCCAAAACTAGCTGTCTGAGTCACGCCACCTGAAGGGCATCGAGAATGGCTCTGATTTTGGATGTGGCTGCAGCAAAGGTGCTCCAGTTAACATCTGGCATATTAAGATCCCCCATCAACAGTATCTCCCCTTTCTCTGACATCCTAAGGATGCCTTCTATCATATCATTGTCCATTCCCTCCCACTGACAGGGGGGTCTGTATACAACCCCTGTGCAGACTGTGGTGCCATTTCCAGTTTCTTAGGTGACCCACAGTGCCTCCTCTCCTCCCTGTTTACTCTTTTGTTCAGTTGCTTTTATCCCTTCCCTTACATAGAGAGCTACTCCACCCCCTCTTCTCCCCTCTCTGTCTCTCCTGTAGGTTGTGTACCCTGGTATGTTAACATCCCAGTCATGGTTCTCTGTGTACCATGTTTCTGTGACTGCTACAATATCCAGGCATACCTCTTCCATTAAGGCCACCAGTTTAGCAATCTTGTTGCTCAGACTATGGGCGTTGGTACTCAGTACCCTCCATTTCTTGATGGCCTTACCCCTTTTTGCCCCATCCCTGTCCTTAATACATTTGTCATTTTCTCCAATTACCCTGCCCTTCTCCCTATCGACATCTCTATCTTGGTGGTTACCTCACTTAATACCCTGATTTTTTGGGGGGTGCTAGGATTTCCCTGCTCCTTTCCAGTGCCTCCCTCCCTTGGCTAGTTTACATGCTTGCCAGTGAAGCATTTAAACCTATCACCTATAATCCTGGTTCCCCTCCTGGACAGATGCAGACCATCATGCCAGTACAGGCCTGCATCCCTCCAGGTGGACCCTCAGTCCCCAATGAATCCAAATCCCTGAGCTCTACACCAGTTTTTCAACCACTGATTGAATTCCATGGTGTGCATCACCTCCAAGAAGGTTACTGTGCATGCTACTTGTTTAAGGCCCCTCCTCAACTCTACAAATGCTTCCTGCACTGCTCTGATCCCTTTCTTAGCCAGGTCATTTGTCCCTAGGTGGACAATGACATCCAGCTCCCTCCCCTGTGCAGCTGCTCTGGCGATCCTGAGGATTCGCTTCCTGTCCCTTCAAGCCATGGCACCAGGCAGGCACCTTATCTCCCTCTCCCCTTCCTCCCCCAGTTTTACCTTCCTAACTATGGAGTCCCCCAACAGGAGTTGTTTTCTTCCCCTGTGGGATTCCATGCCACCCTCCTGTGGGTCTCCTTTGTGGAGGTTCCCAGCATCCTCCTTGGTCTCCACTGTGGGTCACACCTTGTACACTACAACTAGGTATTTCTGCTCAGTCTTTACTGAGAAAGAGGAAGGTAATGGGCCTGAAGGGAGTACAAGGGGTGGGAATGATGCAGACATGTACACAAGACTCTTTACAGGGGAAAGGGTCCTGAAGAAATTGGAAGGCATAAGAATTGATAAAACAATGGGGCCAGATGGGGTGCACCCCAGGG
This sequence comes from Neoceratodus forsteri, assembly GCA_016271365.2. Lineage (NCBI taxonomy): Eukaryota > Metazoa > Chordata > Ceratodontiformes > Ceratodontidae > Neoceratodus > Neoceratodus forsteri. Next base: position 767,431,582 of record CM028132.1, read on the forward strand.
TCCTAAAGGAACTAAGAGAGGTGGTGGCTGAACTGCTGGCAATCTTGTGTATCTGATCACTGGAAACAGGGGAGGTATCCAAAGACTGGAGGACAGCAGATGTAGTCACCTTATACTAACTACAGACCAGTCAGCCTGACCTCGATAGTGGGGAAGATCATGGAAGCACTACTGAAGGAGAGATTGGTGGAACATCTGGTTGCCAACAGACTACAGGACCCAAGGCAGCATAGTTCTGCAAGGGGAGGTCATGTCAGACCAACCTCATTGAATTTTTTGACTGGGTGACAAGGGAGGTGGATCAGAGGAGAGCAGTGGAAGTGGCCTATTTGCACCTCAGCAAGGCCTTTGACACTGTGCCACATAGAAGGCTATTAAACAAACTGGGGAATATGGGAGTGGGCAGGACAGTAGTGCAGTGAGTAAGTAATTGGCTGGGTGGCAGGATACAGAGAACGGTGGTAAATGGCTGTCATTCCAAGGAGGGAAGAGTGACCAGTGGGATACCACAGGTATCAGTGCTGGGACCAGTCCTATTTAACGTCTTCATCAGTGACATTGCGCAGGACATAGAAGGCAGAATTTCTCTGTTTGCTGATGACACAAAGCTCTGTAACAGAGTGGGCATGCCAGAGGGTGTAGAGAGAATGAGGAGGGACTTGCAGAAGCTTGAAGAATGGTCAAGGCTTTGGCAGTTGGAATTCTATGCAAAGAATTGCAAGATAATGCATACAGGGCACAAAAACCCTGGAACAATATATCAGTTGGGGGGTGATGACATAACATGCACCAAGCAGGAAAGGGACCTTGGGGTTATCATCTCTGATTACCTCAAGGTAGGGAAACAGTGTGACAAGGCAGTAGGTAAAGCAAATAGGATGCTGGGATGCATAGGCAGGGGCATCACCAGCAGGAAAAGGGAGGTCATAATTCCACTATACAAGACACTAGTGAGGCCCCTCCTGGAGTACAGTGTACAGTTCTCGAGATCTTACCCATGTAAGGACACAGACAGGGTAGAGAAGGTTCAGAGGAGGGCAACAATGATGGTACATGGATTGCATCACAAGTCCTGAGGACAGGTTGAAAAACTTGACTATGTACTCCCTGGAGGAGAGGTGGAAGCAGGGGGATATTTATTTATTTATAAAATTTTGGTGACTGGGTAGGCCCACTGAGCCCCGAAGGTCCCTTTTTCAGGGGTGACCTGGGATAACAATACATGTTTTCATACAGAGAAAGACTTACATTACAAAACAGTTTTAGGTATGTATGCAGGTTACAATAATGGTTATCATCATGATACTGTCCTTACTAATAGGTTGGCAATAACTTTAACAATAGGGGTGAAAGAAGGGTAATTTGCAGGATAAACTCATGGTTTTCAACTTGCAGTATTCAGAGGTAAGCTAGCTGTAGGACGATGATGAGAAAGAAGCACCATGGAACCTGATGGGGTACATGGACAATCTGACCTTAGGTAGGTTGAAGCAAGTGGGGGGAAGGGAGCTCTTATGAGCCATGGTAATGACAAGTGCTGGTGTCAGTCATATTGGCCTTGAGTCTGGTGCAGAAATTCATCAGTGAGGAGGCTTTCTGCACTGGAGGTGAGAGTTTGTTCCACAGGTGGGGGGCTGAGTAGAACGACCTGCCACCAGCATTAGTCCTGACTCTGGGAACTTCCAGCAGTGTTCGCCCTGATGTCCATAGGCTCCTGGGGTTATGTTTGATTGCTATAGTTCCTACTATGCTGGGTGGAGCTAATGGCCTGAGTAGCTTGAAAGCCAGACAAAGCAGGGGGTACTGTAGATGTGAGGGCCACCATAATTGGGCTAGTGTGTCACAATGGTGACTTCATGTGTGGTCCTGGGCAGCGAACTGGGCAACCTTGTTATACAGTATTTGCATCCTGGCAACCTCCTGTTTGGCCATGTCCTGTATGATCGGGGCAGCGTAGGTCAGGGTGGGGAGCAGGACACTTGTGATGATTGAGGTCTTGGCCTCAGGGATGAGCTGGTACAGGGTACCGAGTTTAAGGTGTATGGTCTTGGTAACCTGATCCACGTGGTACTTGAAGGTAAGACATTGGTCCAGTGTGAGTCCTAAGTATTTTAAGGAGGGCACTACCTTAATACCGCTTCCTGAGAGTGCGGTGAGATGCAGAGATTCAGACCTATCATGACCAAGGGATTTATGCCCAAATAGCATCGTCTTAGTTTTGCCTACATTTAGGACCATTCTATTTGCTCTCAGCCAGGCCTCAAGTGATGTGAGATCAGATAGAGACATATAAGTTCCTTACAGGGAGGAACAGGGTGCAGGAATACACTATTTTCCAATGAAAAAGATGTTCCAGGACTAGAGGGCATGGGATGAAGTTGGAGGGAGGATGATTCAGAGGAAACATGAAGAAGAATTTCTTCACAGAACAGGTGGTGGACAAGTGGAACACCCTGCCAGAGGAAGTGGTGGGGGCTTAAACAATCACAGGATTTAAGAATGCATGGGATAGACATAAGAGAATTCTGGAGGTCAGAGGTAAGTGGCAACAGACTTCTAGGAAAACTTAAAGTGAACTTACAAGCTCAAATGGGCAGACTGGGTGGGCCGTAGGCCCTTATCTGCCGATAGTGTGTATGTATCTATGTAACTAAGTAACCAGTTATTTTTCCAGTGTAACAAGTGGCTGTTGCAATAAATTCTGTCTGTTTACACCTGGAACTGTTGTGCCTGAATCTCCTTGGAAAGAAGAGATGAACCACCCTCCTAAGTTCAATTATCACAATTTGGCCCAGCGACCAGGGTTAAGGAATCCAAAGCAGGTCCACGGTTCCACAGTCAGCCCTCCAGATGGCAAACAGCCACCACTCCAGCTCCAGCACCGAATCCAGTGATGAAGAAGAGGATGTGCAGTCACCACTTACAGCGCCCTAGTACTTTAGTGCCCCATGGCTCCCACGGGACATTGGTGACCCTACCAACCCCAATGGAACCAGCCTGGGAGAGTTTAGAAACTAGATGATGGTGCTGTTCTGGCTGTACCAAATCCCCAAACACCAAAAGTTGGGAGATCCTGATTGGGCAGCTGAAAGGTGGATCCTATCATGAAGTTATCAGCTGGCCAGAGAGGGAGCGAGACATTGCTGATCGAATTCTGACCAGCCTATGCAGCACCTTTGATGCCTGTGCCCTGTCCCAACAGAAGATGCAGTTCTTCGCCCACACCCAAGGTCCAAGAAACAACCTGAGAGCATTCACTCTGAGCTTACATGACGCCATGAGGGTCATAGTTTGGGAAGACACAGAGGCCATGCAAGATCCTGACCAAATGCTGCAGGACAAATTCATTGAGTGGGTGCAGAGTGACACACAAAGAAAAGACTTCAGGATACTCCAGTTGCAGGAACCCAGTGAAACCTTAGTAGACTTCAAGGAGAAGGCTATCCGGATCCTGGGTGCTGGCTTGCCAATGGAGGAAGCCACCACTGGAGTACAATGCATTATGCACTAGCATCCCATTAATGATGTGGCCTGATGGCATTGTCTCCATGGATGCCTTCTACAAGAAGCAGTGTACCAAGTGTCCCAAGCACCCAACAAATGCCCCAGTTGAGGGGCAGCCTCACCCATGGATCCCAACTAGGAGCACTGGGAGCAGATGGCAGAGTTCAATCAGTAAGTGGCTTATATGTGCCGAGATGTGTGAGACCTGAGAGAGGACCAGCGATATGGAATAGGGCACCCACCTGCATGGGAACACAAGGGGTTCTGGGAGGAGACTGTAATACCAATTTGACAAACAAGGCAGGCTCATCTGTAGGAGGTGAGGTATCAGTGGCCATATAGTGCGAGAGTGCTTAAAGTGCCGAACAGAGGTAGCCAGTTTAAACATGGAGTCCTTGGGGCAGTGGGACAATCCTCAGAAGGAAAGAAGGTAGGCCCTGACTCTGGATCAGAACACCACGGATATGTTGGACAGCGCCCTGTCATACCAGTCTGAATTAACAGCATTAAATAAATGGCACTACTTGATACTGGTTCCCAAGTGTCCGCAATCCAGGACAGGTACTACTTCAGACATTGACCGAAGACACAGCTCCAGAATCCCCCTCCCCAGAAGTGGCTTAACCTGAATTCAGGAAATGGTTTGCACATCCCATATCACAGCCACTGGAAAATCGATATCCGCGTGGGCACAACCATGTATCCAGATCAAGGTATCATCATCACCCAGACATCAAATGACAGTTTGCCTCCTGTCAACTTGGGAATGAACTGTCTGCCCAAGTGCTACGAGGAACTGATACAAGTCCTAAAGAGCCTCACCACTAAGTTACCAAAGCCTGAGAGGCATGTCTGGCAGCAAACCATCCAGGTCATACAAAGCCACCAACAGTTTGCCACCAACCAAGGGGAGATAGGCCTCATATGGGTGGTGGACTTCTGAACCATTGTGCTAAACCCAAGGTATGAAACTATCATCCTCTGCAAGGCCAAAAAAGGGGTGCAAGGTAAAGACTTCATCACCCTGCTAGAACCCACATCAATGCCAAAGATGGCACAGTGTCTGTCACCCACAACCTGATTGTGGTGAAGAAAGGACAGGTGCCCATGAGGGTCTTCAACTATGGAGTGACCCCAGCACGGCTGTACCAACATCAACCAATCAGACAACTGGTGCAGATCGACCTGGATAGTGTCATGGAGGCCCTATCTGAAAGTGCTCACTGGTGTAGTGGGTGCCGCCATCTCTGCAATTGCTGCAGGTGGATCCAATAACAGCCTTGAGGAGCAGTAGCTGCAAGAGCTCAATCTGTGGACCCAGACCACCACGGAGGAACAAAGGTGCAAAGTGCTGCAGCTGATTGTCAAGCATTGCATGGCGTTCACCCAACATTCACTCAACTTTGAATATGCCAGCCTGGTGCAACACGACATCCTGATGGGAGACTATTCCCCTATCAAAGAGTGATTTGGGCCTATACCACCTGCCTTGCACCAGCCCACCAAAGACCTATGTAAAGAAATGCTGCATGAAGAGTTCATCCAGGAGAGCCACAGTCCTTGGGCAGCACCCATAGTGCTAGTCCAAGATGACCAGTTCTGGTTTTGTGTGAACTACCGCAAACTGAATAATGTTATGCACAAGGACACATACCCCATCCCCTGAACTGAAGACTGCCTCACTGCATTCAAGATGGCTACTCTGTTCTCTACCCTGGATTTACCCAGTAGATGCTGGCAGGTGCCAATTGCCCCAGAAGATTGAGAAAAAAATGCCTTCACCACACCAGTGGGCCTGTACAAATTCACAAGACTGCCCTTTGGTTTGTACCATGCCCCAGGTACCTTCCAACGACTGATTAAACACTACCTAGGTAGCCAGAACGTTAACATCTTCCTTCTCTACATAGATGATATCATTGTCTATTTTGGCACTTATCAGGAACACCTACGGCACTTGGAAACAGTCTTTGATCAGCTTGCAGCATATGGGCTCAAGATCAAATCCTCCAAGTGCTGCCTCCTTAAAAACAAAGTTAACTACTTGGGCCACATTGTCAATGCAGCCAGGATCTCTCCTGACCCATAAAAGGTTCAAGCTGTGTGGGACTGGCCTACACCAAAAACAGTCAGATATGTTGGCAAATTTCTTGACTTTGGTTGGGCACTAACGCCGGTTCATCAAGGACTTCAACAAAATCAAAGCCCCACTGCGTGAGCTTCTCTGAGGGCACAAAGCCCATAAAGTCACCCACAATGCCCCAGTGCACTAGGCAGTACCCCAGAAAGCAGCATTCCAGCACCTAAAAGACATCCTGACAATCGTGCCTATCCCTGCCTATCTCGACTACAACCAGTCATTCATGCTGTACACTGATGCTAGCAACTATGGACTCAGAGCAGTCCTTTCACAAACCCAAGAGGGGCACAAGAGTATCATTGTCTATGCCAGCCAAGGGCTAAGAGGGTTGGAGCACAATGATGAATGGTATAGCTCCTTCAAACTTGAGTTCCTGCCCCCGGTGTGGGCAGTGACTGAAAAATTCAAGCACTACCTGGCAGCCTCCCCCTTCATGGTGTACACTGACAATAATCTCTTGGTGTACCTGATCACTACAAAGATAGAGGTGCTGGAACAGAGGTGGGCATCCCAAGTGGCAAACTTCAACTTCACCATCCACTACTGGTCAGGGCTAGTGAACATCCATGCAGGTGCCCTGTATTGGTTTCCCACTACAGATGAGTCAGAGAGGGATGAGACCGCTCAAGAAAGCCTAGAGATGCCACTGTTCCTCAATGTGCCAGCTGAGGTGGTCTGGGCCTGCTTTCAAAGCCACTAGCAGAGGCAAGTCCCCACCAAAGAAGCCAACCCTCTCTGCTCTCCAAGACAAGGGCCAGTGGAGTCAGATCCAACAAGAAAGTCCACTTATCCAATGACTCCAAGAACTCATGTTGACTGAGGCCATTCTCTTGTGCCAGGCATTACAGCAAGTACAGGAGGAACTCCTCAAACTTCTCTGGCACAGAGATTGGCTCTACATCCAGCAAGGAAGACTAGTCTGAAGAGTCCATTGCCTGAAAACCCATCAACCACTGATATAGATCATCCTGCCAAGACAAGCTACACTACTTCTACTGGAAGCCTTCCATAACCTGTCCGGGTACTTTGGCCACACCAAAATTGAAAGTATCCTCTGGAAGTTCTCCTACTGGGTTGATAAGAGGGAAGACATCAATGCAGCCTTGAACGCAACCCAGGTACTGCATTATGAGCATTCCTAATGCCCATAGTTACCAATGCACCACTAGAGCTAGTCGTAATGGGCTACGTCAAGCTAGATCCTAGCAGTGAAGGGTGAACCTATGTACTGACCATCATTGATCTCTACAGCAAGTTCCTGATGGTGGTACCTGTCCTATCACAGCCAAAACCACCGCCAGTGCCTTCTGAGACTACTTTGTCAAATTATATGGGTTCTCGACCAACATCCTCAGAGACCAAGGTGTGTCATTTGAGTCACAACTTTTCCAAGAACTCTGTGTACTGTATAGGAGCAGCAAGCTGTGAACAACTGCGTGCCATCCGCAGTCCAATGACCTCTGCAAATGGGCCAACTGCACCATCATAAATATGCTTTGATCCCTACCTGATGATAAACACTTGCAATGGCCCACTGTTCTCCCAGAGCTGGTCTACATCTATAACACCACCACCCACCACTCCACAGGGCCCATGCCTTACTACCTGTTGTTTGGGAACCATAGCAGTTTACCTATGAACATGGTTTTGGAAGTACCAGCACTACCTGGAAGCACCCCAACAGTTGACTGGGAACAAGAGCACCATGAATGTCTACAGCTAGCCATCAGAATGGTCTCCCAGCACATGGATAAAGCATACCAACAGCAGAAGGACTTGTATGATAGGACAGTCAAAGTTGAACCTCTTGCCATCAGAGACAGAGCCCTGCTGAAGCTGGCACACAATACCCACAAACTCAAGACCAAATGGGAGGCAGACCCCTACCTCATTTTGGATAGCCCTTCCCCAGACTTCCCTGTTTACAAAATACAGTTAAAGTTGGATCCCTCCCAGCAAAAGACTGTGCACCGGAATCTCCTTAAACCTTGAACTTTTGAAGCTTCTCCACCTACAGAAGACTTAGATCCCAAACCTGAAGATGCCACCCCCAGGGAAAGACAGGCACAAGGATTCAGTGGGTCCCAAGAACTTTTCCCAAGGAGCCCTTACTTGTGGCCATGGGTACAGACTGTGCCAGCCACCACACCACAGGGACATCCATTGGTAGCACTGCCAGCTGCTGACCTACTCCTATGGCAGTCACAGTGTACTACCAAAGGGCTGTCCCACAACCATCTGATCCTTCAAATGTAAAGTCCCAATTAAGGGCCTGACCAAGGACTGAGCCTTGACAGTGGCTCAGTCAATGTGGTATGCTAAATTCAGCCACAAGTGTACCCAGGTAATAACACTGTGTACTATGGTACTAATGTTACAGTGCAGTAGGTAGTTTTTATTGTAGTTATGTAAACTAGTTAATTGGCGTGTGTAATGCTAACCTGTCTGCTTACATCCTACAACTCAATAGTGATTCACTCTGCACATTGGGGATATATATGTTTAAGGGGGCAGGTGGATTTGTAGTACCCCAGAGTACAGCAGGAAAGCAGGCCCAGATGGGAAAAGGTTAACCGCCACCCACTCACATCCACAGTAAGCTGCCTTGCTGACCACTTCCTGTCCTATCCCTAACCCCCTCTTCTCCTCTAACCTGGAGCCTTCTCATGCTGACTTCTGTTAACTGGTCTCTGCCAGGTCCCTGGTCAATGTCTAAAGAAGCCATAAATCAGCCCATGGGGGCTGCTCCAAGTCCCAGTCATCTGGACAGAAGCCAAGACTGCCCCTAGGCTAGAAAGGGTCTTCCCTGCTAGCCAGAGGGCAATCATTGTTCTGTGTGGCTGGAAGAGTGGAGGAGCACAGGGGTACGGATCCTTGGAGACTTACCTGATGCTCAGGTCTGTGGCTCCTTGGTGGCTGCTCCTCTGTAGCCAGTGGTCCTTAGGGGCTCCAGCAGCAGCAAGCAGGCATCCTCTGCCTTCTTGGCAGGTCCAGCAGTTCTCCCAATGGCCAGCAGCAGTCAGTATCATAGGGTTAACTCCCTCCAGCCATCTGGTCCCTGTGTGGGTGTTTTCTGTCCTCAGTCTTTTTGTTGTTTCTAGAGTTCCATGTGGTGCTGCCCTTGCAGGCAACTTTCCTTTTCCTCAGTGGGGTTTTCCAGTTTGGGTAGGTCCTTTCCTTTTGTGGGGTTGCTTTTGCATGTGCTTTCCCTCTCTGTGGCTGCTTCTGCAGCCCCTCCCCCCTTGTTTTAACCCTGTAGTTGCTTTCCTGATGGTCTTTGGGCCAGCCACTGGCTTCCCTTTGTTCCCTTTTCTATGTTGGGGCTGCTTGTTGTGGTGGATGATCATTTCTTCTTTGTTCTTTCTTTCTTTCTTTGTTAATTTCCTTTTGTTGTTCTGTCCCATCTTGTTCCCCATCCCCGAAGAGTGCACACCATCCCCAATCAAGGCAGCATCCCTTTTGGCAGTTCATGGTAGTCAGTGGGGTTTCTGCTGCTCTTTGTCCCTGGCCCCCTCAAAGCACACACAGTGCTAGTGCAGCTGTAGGCTCCTGCAAAGTTCTATGGCCCGCATTGCATTCTCAAGGGGGGAAGTGTTCCAGTAGTCAGACCACCATGCACAGGCACAAAGTAAGTCCAGGTGGAACTTAATGTCCAGTATGCAAGGGTTATGCCTTGCAGCTGCACACAGACAAAGCAGGATGCTGTGTGGGAGCGCAGCTCCCCAGCCACCACCACGAAAACCATCAACTATCCCTCTGGCAGTGGAGGACCTGGACCTGGTGGTGAGGGGGCTGCAAGTCCAAAAATTATTTCATTTAACGCCAGAGACACCATCGAAGGGAATAAGGGACATAGGAAGGCAGAAGTCAGCAGAGTACCAACAAACAGATAGCCAAGGGGTGCTGCATGGCATGAGCTCTAGGGGAACTATTCTGGGCACTGGATCGACACATTAGTGGCAGAGGGGCTGGAGTGGGCAGCAAATGGGGGGTTAAATTAAGTCAAAGGGGGACCAAAGGCACCACTACTGATGTGATTGTGCAGGCAGACAGGGCTATGCCAGGCCATAGCACAGGGAGGTTATGCACAAAATTAATATTTATAAGGTGTAGGGCAAAGAAAAAAGTCCCAAAGGGTTATAAACTAGAGAGACGAAGCTATATCTGGGCACACTGAATAGCCCAGCCTTAGCACCCTTATACATATTTAAAAAAGGGTGATCCAGGCCCAGGTAACCCCCTTCCCCAACCAGGCCTACAAGACAAAACAAGCATTTGTAAATGTTGAATGTTGTCTTGCTGGCATTGGCATTGCTAGCGCAGGAGTTAGACAGATGCATAATAGGAATGGCAGTGAAGTATGGAACCAACGTCAACCCCACCCTACCCTGCAGAGACTGACAGGCATTAAAGTGTGCCTTTGGTTTGTCGGACGTAACACTCATGCCATTTCACCTCACTCTATCCTGCAGACTCTGACAAGTGTTGCATTGTGCCTTGGGGTCATTGGGCCTTATACTCACCCCATTCCATAAGAAAGTACATTGAGATTGGTACAGTATAGGAGAATGGGGTGAACATTGGGGCTGAAGAGTCCAAAGCACATCTTGATGCCTGTCAGTGGCTTCAGGATGGGGGTGGACGTGAAATGGCAGGAACATTACAGCCGACAATCCAAAGGCACACCCCTGATGCCTGTCACTCTGTATAGGGTGGGACGTTATGATTAGAAACTCTAACACCCCGGGCGTTTGTTGGTATTTGCTCTCCAAATTTTCAACATGGCCTTTTTGTGTCTCTAACCTCATGAAAGCATTTGGGACCTCTGCTCCTGAACAGTAGCACTGTGATTTTGTTAATCTGTCCCGAATGTTGATTTCACACAGCGACCATGCCATTCTGCACCACATGTGCGAAAACACAGTTCGGGCAGGATGTGAAAAATGACAGTTGTACCATTCATAAGGAGGTGTGAAAGGATGGCAATGTTGAAAATCTGGAGTGAAAATATTAACAGTTCTTGAAGTTACAAGCATGCATGAAAACTGAGCAATACACGCTCGTAACACAGTCATCTTTTTTTTAATTCTTTTACCAAATTTTCAAGATAAGCATTTTGGGACCTCTGCTCAAGAACAGTGTCATTATGATTTTCTTAATTTGCCCAGATGATGATTTCCTACAGTGACCGCGTCCCTCCCCTCCCTATCACCACTGGAGTCCCTCGGAGCTCTGTGCTTGGTCCCATTCTCTTCTCCATCTTCCTAAATGACCTTCCTTCAGTCTGCTCCAATTCCTCCTCTATCCACGTGTATGCTGATGATACAGTTTTGTATACATCTGGTAAATGCCCAGCTGATGTAGTAGCCACCTTGCAGCATGACTTCCATCAGGTCCAGTTCTGGTTTAACTCCCATCAGCTCTTCCTAAATGCCTCCATGACCTTTGGCACTATGCAGAGACTCTCAAGGCTCCCATCCCTACTCACATTTCACATTCTGGATGGGACAACCTTAGAGGATTCCACCTCATTTAGATACCTTGGGGTTTGATTGGACCAACACCTCAACTTCTCTGGACATATTGACACCATCCTGAAACTACTGCACCCCAAGTTGGATGCTCTATTCAGGAACTGTAGTTGCATTCCTCCCACAGTGAGGCGCAGGATGTCCAGAAGATGATACTCCCCATTTTGACTACTGCGACGTAGTCTATGGTACCGCCCCAAAGTCCCCCTTGTCCAGATGAGACACTCTCTTTAACTTTTTCTGTCGCTTCGCTCTTGATGCTCCCCCCCCCCGGACTCATCACTGCAATCTCTATCACTCCTTATCATTTTCTGCCGCTTGCAAGCAGATGCCTCTCCCATTGTGCCAAACTCACATCTAAATTTTGGATCAGCAAACTCTCTCCCAACCTCACCGCATCCCTTTCTACCCCTCCGCCTCCCTTCCACTCCCTCAGATCTACAGACACTCATACACTTGCAGTCCCACACCGCTACACAATAATTGGCCAGTCTAGTTTCTCCAACCATTTCCCCAAAGTCTGGAATTCACTCCCCCTCAAATATGTAATTCTTCCTCCTCTTTCTTTTCCCTCTGATCTGCCCTACACAACTATTTCTCCCCTAGCTGCTCCTGCCTTAACCATCTCTGACTTTCACCCTCCATAGGACTGGCCCATATTATTACACCCCAAAACTCACTCTCTGACAATTTTCCCCCTCGCCTTCCCCCTTTCTACTTTTAATCTTCTCTCTGCCCCACCCCTCCATCCCCCTTGCCCCTACCATCCTCTCTTCCCCATCTCATTCATTAGCCCCCTCCACCAGGCAGAGTCCTCATGATCCAGCAAGGAGCCCATCCTGCAAAATACCTCCCTCACATTTTCCACTTCGTTCACGTCTCCCCTCCTCCACCATACCACCTCAGAATATTCTCCCTACCAACCTCTCACCCCCCCTACCTATCCAATATTTTTCTCCAACACCTTTATCCTTGCCTTGTTTCTGTCTGACAGGGTTCACAGCATACTGAAGGGGACTGTTCCATGGCATGCACTCCTCTAACTTTGCCTGCTCCCACCCCTGGCAGGGTTCACTGCATCCTGAAGGGGTTTGTTCAGCTCCTGGCATGACATCCCCTTACTTCACCTAGTTTCTACCCTGGCACAGTTCACTGCATCCTGAAGGGACCCTGATCTGGCATGCTTCCCTCCTCCCCCCTTTTTCACCCCCCCACTGTACTCTTCTACTTAATCCAGCCAGCCCCCAAACATAATTGCACTTATCTTGCGACTTTAATATTAACATACACTTCCATTGTATGTTAGTGTCCCTTAGGCAGGTGCTAGGGGGGACTATAGCTCATTGTATTCTTGTGCCACTGTCACCAGCCTTCCTAGACCTGTTTGCTTGCATACGATTGTATGCAATACCTGTCTGCTCTTCCTTTGTACACTTGAATGTTGTCGTATCATCATGCTATTATAGTGTACAGTGGAATGCGGTTGTGTATGGAAAGCCATACACCGCAAAAAGTAGTTCTGCTTCAGTAGTGACGTCCTCACTAATGCAGAGCGACTTTTCATTCTCGTTAGTGAGGGCGTCCTGTACAACTGCCCCCAAACAGCGCTGTTCATTTGATAGGGGGCAGTTGATGAACTGCGTGCACGAGCCGACTCGGTGAGCGGCAAAATGAGAAGGGAGCGTCCGGTGGCAAATCACGGAGATAAATCAAAGTAAGAATACTTCTTGTTGGGGGCCATACACTATATAGAAAAGTGTATGGGAGCCCCCATACATAACCAGCTATTCTAATACCGTGTGGTTTCCAGCAACGATAGGGACCTCTCGAGCTTCACTCTCGAGGTCCTCATCATCACTGGAAACCACTCGGTATTAGAATAGTGTGGTTGTGTATGGGCTCCCATACACTATCCTATATGTTTTATGCTTTAATGTAAATGCATATTCAAACTGTACTGGACTCTCAATTGTATGTCAGTTTACTTGTGTTTCTCTAACACTCACTGCTCTAGCCCTATGTAATCCCTCTCCATCAGGTTGCACCATAAGATAAGCTACTTTTAGTTCGGTGTGCCCTCCTAGTGAAACATTTCAATAAATATAATAAATTGTGCTCCAGATGTGCAAAACCACATTTCAGGCAGGCTGTGAAAAATAATAGCTGTACTGTTCATGAGGAGGTGTACAAAAATGGCAATGTTAAAAATCTGGAGTGCTACCGGCCCGGTGGCACTGAGGGCTGAGGGGCTTGATGCCACACCTTGTGCCACACCGGTGAGTCAGGTTCGAAAGTGCGTTCGGGCCGTTGGGGGTTGGTGGGGATGGAGAAGGATCGAGCATCCCATGGACTGCTCTCCTTCCCTGGGGAGGGGGATTTCCACCAGCCGATGCACTGGCGACCTGCGACAGTGACTGTAGGCACTACAGTGCACAGCCACAGAATGCAGGGGATTGGACTGCGGCAGACATCTTTCGGGCATGCACGGGAGTGTGCACACACCGTGCGGGATGTCATTGCATGTCCAAGCCCAGGGGAGAAAACCTAAGAAAATCCCCTACCTTGGGGAGATGACATAACCTCCAGTGGCCTGGGCCCACACATCCAATGTCAGCCTTCAAATCCCAACTCCGCCATGGGGATCTCAGGAGTCCAGAGAGCCGAGATCCTGAACCCAATTCCGCTGTTGGGAGGATGTGGATCAGACAGGCGGTCAGGTGCACCAGCAGTCGAGCATGGATTCCCGAGAGATGCCCCATCAGGTAGGGGCAAAAATAAAGTCCACAAAAAAAAATCTTGAGTGAAAATATTAAAAATTCTCGAAGTTACGAGTGTGCATGGAAATTGCGCAACACAGGCTCGTAATAGTCATTTTGTGAACTTTTGTCACCAAATTTTCAATATAGGCATTTTGGTACCTCCACTCATGAACAGCATTACTGCAATTTTCTTGATCTGTCCCAAATGTTGATTTACCACAGCGTCCACGCCATTGTGTACCAGATGAGCGAAAACACATTTTAAGTAGGATGTGAAAAATTACAACTGTACTGTTCATAAGGAGGTGTGTAAAAATGGCAAATTGAAAAATGTTGAAAATCTGGAGTAAAAGTATTAAAAATTCTCAAAGTTCCGAGTGTGCGAGGAATTTTTTCCCCAAATTTGCAACATAGGCTTTTTGGGAGCCCACCTCATGAACAGTAGCACTGACATTTCATTAATTAGTCCTGAAAGGTGATTCCATGCAGTGACCATGAAATCACCTTTCAGGACCAGATAATGACATGACTGGAGTCACGTGATGCCAGCTCTGTAGGAGCAGTCGGATCCTTCACCTCCAACCTCCCGTCGGCATAAAAGTTGATATTTTATAGATTTGGGAGGTACTAGCAGCTTTATTTCGGTTTCAGCAGAATTACTAAGTTAATTGATCAGTTATAGTGGCATTTTGGCCGTGTATGGAGGTAGAAATGAAAAAAAATACGCCCCGACATACACCGCCAGTGTCACCGGCGAAGGCCCAGCCGAAAAAAACGAGAGTCGCAACAGAAGGTGAATGCCCCGAAAATAGCACCTCTACCTCAGAAAACGAGCCCCTGACACTCGCTCAGTTCCTGGCAGAATTTAAACCTTTTCGGGCAGAACTGGGTATGGTAACCGAGGAACTGAAAGCTGTCACTTCGGCTTTGGAAGAGCTATCAAGGCGCACAGGGGACACTGAAGTAAAGGTCTCCTCATTGGAGAAAAAGGTTTCTAAACAGGATCTGGAATTAATAAATTTAAGGCAGAAGGTTTCCAGGATGGAAGCGTAGCTCGAGGATCTCGAGGGTCAGAGTCGGAGGAACAATTTGGTCGTTATTGGCCTCCCGGAGCGAGAGGAAGGAACCGACCCGACCCTTTTGCCCAATGCCTTTTTAAAGATCTAGTAGGCCCGACGCCCTTCGGGGATAAGTTTATAATTGAGCGGGCTCATCGGGCTTTGCGAGCAGTACCAGCATCGGGTGCCCCCCCACGTGTTTTCTTTGTCCGTTTTCTAAATTACCAGGAGCGTCAATTTGTTTTATTGAAGGCAAAGGAAAGCAAGGAACTGAAGTGGAAGGGGGCCCCCATCAGAGTTACCCAGGACCTGCCAGTAGCAGTGAGACAGAGGCGGGCAGAATATCACCCGATGGTTTCCAAGTTGATACCGGCTGGTATCAGATTCAAGGTCCTGTATCCGGCGAAGCTACAGGTCCTGCTAAACGGTCAGTGGTCCACATTTGAAGATGCCTCTGTTGTGAGTAAGGGTTTGGTGGCTGCCCTCCCGGACCTGTTCAAATAGCCACGGGGACCCGGTGGGGATTAGGGCCTGATCGCATGTGGTTCCTGTGTCTCTGGGTTTGCTTAAGGATAAGGGATCCCTCGATGGATAGGAGTCAACGATCCTGTTCTGATTTTTTTTTTTTTTTTACCTGAGGAGGAAGATAAATGAGACTGGAGAACGGGCCCCGGTTTAAAAGAAGTGTATGTTTCTTTTCCTGCTCTGGAATACAGATCTCCTGATAAGCTATCTATCTGATTGTAGTGTGGGCCCCCGGTGGACAGCATGTAACACCTCTTTTGAGTGCGAGGGGTCTCCTTTGTAACAGAGAGTAGTGAATTCGGTATAGATCTGGCTATTTTAAGGAGTGGATCGATCCCTTGCTGCAACTTGCCTCTTTGGATCCCGGGTCCTTTTTGAGAGATACGAGAACATTCTATTTCCATCTGTGATGCGGGCTGTTCGCTGGTTTCATCTGGCAGACTGCTGTGGAAGGGACAAATATTGTTGTAAGGGAAGTGCATGAGTGTCCATCTGGTCTGGAGACAATTTACACCTTTGCAGTGGCTTCCTGGACAGACTGAGGAATGATAGCCGGGTTTTAGGCCCATGTTATTAATTGTTTGGACTTGGGGCTATTTGGATTCGACTTGGCTATTGGAAATGGACATTAACAACGTTCTATCCGGATTATATACGTTTTTTCGAGCCACTGACTACTCCTGTTGAAACCTCAACAGGATAAGGTCATTTCTTTCATTTGTGCCCCCCCTTCCCCTCCCCCTGTTTTTTTTTCTCCTCTTATAAAAATGTGAAATTACTGCAAGATTGACTGAGGCTGTTTAATGGGTTCAAAGAATCTTGGTCTGTGCTGATTTTGGGAAATATTGTGTGAATTGGGGGTAGGGGCTGGGGATTGGGGATTAAAGGTGTAAAGAGTCTTGGGGAATAAATAAATGTAGTCTATGCGGGGATAGAGATCTGTATATGAACATAGGTTTTAATAAAGGTTTCGGTTAAAATGGGCTAAAAAGTAATGGAATGCTGGGGGCTGGGGAAGGGCTAGCTACGCAGACTATGGATATCATGGACCAAAGTGCTTTAGAGGGAGGAGGAGGGGGTACTCGGAGGGTGGGCGATGGAGGGTGATGTTGTTGGTTGTGTTAAGTATATTTGTATGTAGCTGGTTTATTATAGAGATTATTTGTAGAAGGGAGGGTGGACTGGGGAGGACGGTTAAGATTGGTTGTTTATAGTAGGTCAAAGGAATGGTTTGGGGGGATGGGTATTGGTGGGAGGGTATTGTTTGGAGGGATTTCGGATTCTTTGTGTTGGGGGGGAGTACACAAGGCCTGCAAATATAGGAGTTTGGACTGGTTAAGTATACAATCACAAGTCACTACAGGGTTGAACCAGAAATGGGGACGGACGTTGCTATAAAATTTCTTACATTGAACATTAAAGGGGTGAGGAATAAAACGAAGCAATTTAAAATATTGAAGTACATTGATGCATTGAGGGCCAAAATTGTATTTTTGCAAGAAACTAATTTGTTACAAGAGGAAAGCAATGCTATGTGGAGACTTCAGATAGGGAGGATTTTCTCGTCACAGGGCACCACACAGAGCAGAGGGGTCATGTTATTATTCCACAGATCATTGCACTTCATTCTCCTTAAGGTTATCCAGGATAGTGAGGGGAGGTACATTTTGGTGCAAGGTAAATTGCAGAGTAAGGTTATGTTGATTGGTGCAATTTATGGCCCTAACTCGGATTCTCATGATTTTTTGGTTGAATTACTAAGGGTTTTACAACCATTCAGTCATTTTCCCATGATAATAGGTGGTGATTTCAATACGGTGCTAGACCCATCACTAGATAGAGCTTCTAGGACCCAAGCACATCCTACTCCTGCTTCCCGAGCTTTTGGGGAATTGGTTGACCAATTGGGCCTAGCAGATGTTTGGAGGGTTCTTCATCCTGAGGAGAGGAGCTACACATTTGTCTCCCCAACTCATGGATCGCGTTCTCGGTTGGACTATACCCTATTGTCTCGCACCTTGCTTCCCGGGATTCTCAGCTCAGCAATAGTAGCTGCTCCCCTCTCAGACCATTCGGCTGTAGACCTCACAGTTTTTTTGCCTTCCTAATCCGTAAAAGTAATAGATGGAAGATAAATAATCAGATATTGAGGAGTCCCAAAATAACTAAATATTTGTCAGCACAAATTACAGAGTTTTTCATTTTAACTTGAAGGATCAGGTTCGTCCGGATATTCTTTAGGGAGCATTTAAAGCATATATGAGAGGTTTATTGATCAGTCAGGCAGTGCAGAGAAAAGAAAGGAAATTGCAATGGAGGGGTTGTTAAATCAGATTAGGTCTTTAGAACATAGGCTTCTCAGTACCCTACTGAGGAGGTGAAATTAAGTTTAGTGAAGGCAAAAGATGCATATCTTAAAATACTGGGGGAACAGGCCAAACTGGCTATTATTAAAACTAAAGCAAAGTTCGTGGACCAAGGTGAAAAGTCGGGCAAAGTGTTGGCCAGGCGAATTACCCAATTTGAAGCTTCCTGTTTAATTGAGGGTATTCTCTCAGAAGGGGAAGGTATTATCAAAACTACTCCCGAAGATATGGCCCAGATTTTTCAAAATTACTTTAAATCTCTTTATGCGGGAATGCAGTCACCCCCGGCCGAAGGGGATATCTCCTCATTCCTGGACAAGCTACCCTCCCTACCCTCTGCGAATCGGATCGATCAGTGCTCAATGCAGAGATTACACAAGGGATGTTGAATTGGCCATTAAGGGCCTTTCACCTGACAAAACACCGGGCCAGATGGGTTCTCACCCAATTTTATAAAACATTTGCCACCCAGTTGTCCCCGATATTACTCAATCTTTTCCAATATATTTTATCTGGTAAGAAGTAGAACACCCCTTACTGAAGCACTCATTGTGCTTATCCCCAAACCCTAACAAACCGCCTGAAAAGACCAGTTACAGACCAATTTGCTGTTGAATTGCAACATTAAGATTCTGGACAAGATATTGGCCGATCGTATCTGCCAGGTAATTCGAGGCTGATTGGACCAGAACAAGTAGGCTTTATGAGGTAGATCCTCTTCGGATCATTTTAGAACTCTAGCGCATGTTTTTCTCGGCCTCCCGAAGGGTCGAGGAGCTACCAATGCGTTGGTCTCCTTGGACACTTGAGAAAGCCTTGATAGGGTCACTGGGCCTATCTGTTAGAGGTAATGGTAGATTTGATTTCCCAGAGAAATTTGTGGCTTGGATTAGGGCATTGTGCACAGACCCTCAGCTAGGGTCGTGTGCAATGGGGCTATCTCTGCATCTTTCAAATTACAGGCCGGTATGAGACAGGGCTGTCCCCTTTAACCCCTATTATTCAATTTATATATGGAGCCCCTTATAAGGAGTATAGTACTGTCCCCTGAGATTCTTGGTATTAACGTAAGGGGATATACAATTAAGGTCACGGCTTATGCTGACGATTTATTAATCTATGTATCGAAACCCGATAGGTCTATTCTCGATCTATTAAAACTTATTCAGAATTTCAGTGGGTTAAGCAATTATAAATTGAATCAGGACAAAACTGTTGTTTATCCTTTGAACAACAGAGTATTTAAGCCTGATGTCGTAGGACTAGGTTTAGGATGGGATTCTAAATCTCTTAGATACTTAGGCCTTTTTTTGGCAAGCAGTCAGGAGAGACTGCGACAACTGAACTTAGAATCCTTAGTCCACACAATCAAACTTGATCTCAAAAGATGGACACAATTGCCTTTGTCCTTATGGGGGAGAATAAATATTGTAAAAATGAATATATTCCCCAGGCTTTTCTATCCCTTATCTATGTTAAATATTTGGATTCCCCTTTCTTGGTTTAAGAAACTTCACGGTGAATTGGCTGATTTCGTCTGGGGACATAGGAAGGCCAGGATGTCGTATCCTAAGTCGGTGGTCTGAGAATGCCTCACTTTGCGCTTTATTTTTGGGCAGTGCATCTAAATAAATATGGGAGATGGATGCATTGTGAAAACACCACCACGAATATGGGTTACATTCCATCATGGGTTAATTTGGAATTTAGTTTTATTAAGAGCATAGATATTAATCCCAAGGCTTTACCCTATGTACCCATTCGTTTGCTTCCCTCTTTACTGAAAAAGTCTCCTATTGGACTTTCTCTTAGAATACATAATCAGTTATGTAATTTTTTGAAGTATGAACAAATGTGGGACATGGGGCAGCCTGTTTGGGGGAATCCGCAATGGCGGATAGGATAGGACCTTAGTGTATTAGTCGGTGCCCCACAGGCTATTTCCAAGATCTATTTAGTATTGTTCAATTGGGCCTTTAAGGATAACCTAGCACCTAGCTCATACTGGGCCAAAGTATTCCCTAACATAACCTGGGACTGGGCACGGATTTGGCTGAATTGCCACAAATTGATCCGACAAGATCATCTCAGACTGGTGCAGTTCAAAATATTGCACAATATTTATTATACGCCTCAGAAGTTACAGGATCTAAAGTTAGCACAGAGTTCTCTGTGTTATAGATGTGGCAGGGAGGGGGGAGACCTTCTCCATATCTTTTGGCACTGTCCTAACATTGCCCCTCTGTGGAATGAAATCAAATGTAAAGCGGATCCATTACTGGGATTAGAGGATCTGTTTACCCTGGAAATATGTTTATTAGGCGATATGTTGGGCTGTATGGTTAAACAGAGGATTTTTATATAACCATGATCTCTTGTATAGTTAAAAAAATAGTGTTGAAGCACTGGAAGGACCCCTGCCTAATCACTTATTCCGAATGGTTGGCAGAATTTCTTTCGAGCCTCAGGACCGAGAGGATGATTGCCATATTGAACAATGTGTTGCCCCGTTTCGAGAAAATCTGGTCTCCATTAGTAACAGCTTACTCATAAGGAACCTATAGTAGTGATGCCTCTTTTCTTTTACTCCCAGATGGTTTCTAATCGCAGTGCCTTGTATGGAGGGGTGGGGGTGGGATGGGTTGGGTTGGGGTGGGGGGCTTGGAGACTGTATGTATCTCTATTTTTTAGATTGTACTGATTGTCCTTTGTGTGACCCCACCTGTGTTTAATTTCTTATTTCTACCTTGTCTCCGCAAGTGCTTGTATTTAAATGTTCAATAAAATGTTAATTGCAAAAAAAAAAAACAGATAATGACATGACTGACTGAATTCATGAGGTGGGGACCCAAGAACTCCATGATGAAAACTTGGTGCCAAAGTCGTAAAAATGGCAGAGACATCCACCTAAGTTGAACTCCCCCCCATTTATGCCATTATACAACTTACAGGCATTTCTTCAGTTTGTGGTTGGCTCTGAAGAGTGCAGACGTATTCCTGCTCCACTGAAAATCATTGTACCAGGCTCCAGAGGTAAGTATGGGGTGAGGGGAAGTGTGGGAAGGTGGGGTGCGCAGAGGGTGAGTGCAGGTTTGAGGAGGGGGCACCGCAGACAACAAGAGACTGTTTACTTGATCACAGGTTACAAAAAAACAAACTTTGCAGGAAGGGTTTCTATTTTACACATACATTTGGCATGCAGGGGTGGGCTCCCAGCATGCCACCTGGGTGTTTGGGGGGTGAGGACTTTAGACAATGAGGATTCGGCACCCCGTCAGCAAACAAAAAAAGGGACTATGTTTGGGGGGAGAACATTATGCTGAGGAGAATTGGGCACCTTGCTCAGCAGACAAATTATTTATTTGGGGGGAACGTTATACTGAGGGGGATTGGGATTCCCCATTGGCAAATGAACTGGGGAGGGAACATGCCAACAGGGGGATTATGCACCTCTGAGGTTGGCTTTCATGGGACTCTGACAGGCAGACGGTAACAGCCGCTGCAATGTTTATTGAAATGTTACACCAGGCAAGGCACACCGTGCAGTGAGGGGGTGCTCCATCATTGCAGTGGCAAAAACGTTTCAAGTTGGTGGCACGCTTTGGAGCTGCTGTCATAGACAGCTACTCATTTATTGCTGCCATAGAGACAAACCCCAAAAAGCAGTGATGGCATTGGCCACAACAGGACTGCACCTCCAAAACCTGCTATTCCAAGCTACTTCAATCTGTTGCTCACGCTTGCGCAAGACAACATAAAAACGATTCCTCAGGGATTTAGAGGGCCAGCACCCCATTTCAGGAAAGTTGACCCAGAGGCCTAGCCTCTTCCCTGGAAACCCCAACCAACCCCTGTCAGCTATTCCTTTCTCCCCTGGATTGCTTGACATCAGCTGGTGTTCCTGTGGACTGAGGCCATGGCCAGGCCTGCTCCTGGGTCCTGACCATAGGTAGACACTGCACCCTGCACTAGAAACTGGAATTGTCCATCTCAGTGTCCCTCCTGAGACTGTACCCTTGGACACAATTTGCCCTGGAAGGTGGGAATGTTGACTTGGAGCCTGAACTACAGTATAGCAGGGCATGAACTGTCTGCTTTGCACACAGAATTTGCCCTGAAAGGCTGGACTGTTTGCCTTGGGGCCTTACCTACAGTTCTGCATGCTTGAACTGCATGCCCTGCAACCACTTCAACTTGTTGTCTGAATTGAGGATAGAACTGCTCGCCCCACACCTCAACCAGTGTTGGTTCCCAAACTCTTCAATGTTGGGGCCCAAACAGCCTCTCCCATGACCAACTGTGGACACCTGCCTCATTCCCCCACCCCAGACTGAACTGTTGTCTTGAGGAAGCAGACAAGCTGCCCAGCCTCCGCCTGAACTGTTTGCCCTACGATGGACAGCAAGTGCCTGCATCCTCGAGTCTATGGGCTACCTTCCACTGTGGGTGGCTAAGCTTCCAGTGCCTTCTACCCAGCCCACCAGTGATCTCCAAAGACACTGAAGAGTGCAGTAGCCAGAACAAGGATAGTTAGTTCCTCAGTAAAGTCAGCATAGGCTCCTCCCATGTTGAAGGTAATGAGGGCCCCTCCATAGTACAATTGCTAGGAAGTTGCCACATTTTTATTTTGCTTGCTCTAGATGACCATCGATGCCCTTTTTGGCTGGGTGGCAACTCATCAGCAACTTGCCCAAGAATCCTCCAACACAGCAGAAGGGCAGCCCCTTGGACAGCTTCCATCCTTTCATCACTTGCCTCTTCAGCTTCCTGATCAACCTTCATCTTTCATCTTTTCATCTCCCTCATCCTCTTCATCATACTGCTTCTACTTCTCTTGCCGGCCAATGAGACTGATCAGTAAATAAAGTACTGTACTGACTATTCTCCAAGCTAGCTAGTCACCACCTGCTCCTCACCGAAAAGACTGTTTCTACTACCAGAGACTTGTATCATAGACTGATACACTGCTAATTACCCTTGGCCAAAGTGTTAGGTATTTGTTGAACTGCTACTGGTAGTGTCTGCAGATGCAGGGCACTTGGTGACCCTTTAGAGTGTGACATTATGTACCTATATATGTAACTGCCTACTGGCAGAGTGTGGTTCCTCTATGGAGGCACCCAAAGTGGAGACCAAGGAGGATGCTGGAAACCTCCATAATGGAGACCCATGGGAGAGTGGAATGGGACCAAACAGGGGAAGGAAACAACTCCTGGTGGGGGACTCAGTCATTGGGAAGTAGAACTGGGGGAGGGAGTAGAAAGGGAGGTAAATTGCCTGCCCAGTGCCATGGCTTGGAGGGTCAGGAAACAAATCCTCAGGATCGTGGTAGCAGCTGCATGGGGGAGTGAGCTGGATGTCACTATCCACCTAGGGACAAATGATGGCTGAGAATGGGAACAGAGCAGTGCAACAAAAGTTTGTGGACTTGGGGAGGGGCCTTAGACAAGTAGCACACACGGTAACTTTCTCAGAAGTGCTACCTGTCTATCGCATGGATGAGGCTAGGGTACTCCACACCATGGGATTCAATGACTGTTTGAAAAACTGGTGCAGAGCTCAAGGATTTGGCTTCATTGGGGACTGGGGTGCCACCTGGAGGGATGAGGGCCTATACTGCCGTGATGGCCTGCCTCTGTCCGGTGGGGACCAGGATACTATGTGATAGGTTTAAATGCTTCATTGGCAAGATTCAAATTAGCCAAGGGGGGAGGCACTGAAGGGAAACAGGGAAATCCCAGTCCCTCCTCCCACAAAATAGGGTAGTAAGTGAAGTAGATACAAAGGTAGAGAAATCGATAGGGAGCAGGGCAGGGTAAATACAGAAAAAGGCAGTAAGGACAGGGATGGAGCTAAAAGGGGTAAGGCAATAAAAAAATGAAGGGTGATGAGTACCAACGCCCATAATCTGTGTAACAAGCTCCCTGAACTAGTGGCCTTGATAGAAGAGGGACACCAGGATATTGTAGCAGTCACAGAAACATGGTAAACAGAGAACCATGACTGGGATGTGAACATACCAGGGTACACAAGCTACAGGAGGGACGGGGAGGGTAAAAGAGGGAGAGGAGTAACTCTCTATGTAAGGTAAGGGATCAAAGCAATGGAACTAAATGATAAACAGGGAGTAGAGGAGGCACTGTGGGTCACCCTTGAGACAAGAAATGGCACCACAATTCGCACAGGGGTTGTATACAGACCCCCATCTCAGGGAGAGGCAATAGACAAGGAAATGATAGAAGGCATCCTTAGAATGGCAGAAAAGGGGGAAATATTGTTAATGGGGGACCTGGATATGCAGATGTTAACTGGAACACCTTTCCTGCAGCCACATCCAAGAGCAGGGTTATTCTTGATGCTCTACAGGGGGCATGCCTCAGACAGCTAGTGGTGGAACCCACTCAGGAGGGAGCAACCTTAGACCTGGTACTGTCAAACGGGGATAGAGAAAGGATCTTGGATTTAGAAGTGGGTAGCCATTTGGGGACAAGTGACCACCAAACAGTGTGGTTCACAATAAACACAGCCATAGATTCAAGCCATACAAAAGCAAGAGTACTGGACTTTAGGAGGGCTGGCTTTTGGAAAATGGGAGAGTGCTTCAGTAAAGCACTAGCAAATGGGCAAGAAGGAGGGGTGGAGGAGCAATGGGGAAAAATCAAAACAGCCATCACAAAAGTAACAAGCCTTTGTGTGAAGTGAATCAACGAAACAAAACAAAGGAAAAAAACATGATGGTTCTCAAAAGAGGTGGCAAGGAAGGTTAAGGAGAAAAATGTAGTATTCAGGGACAATAAGGAAACACAGAAGGAGCAGGACAGAGAACTGTACCAGTTAAAGTAGAAGGAAGTAGGGAAGGCAGTCAGAATAGCAAAGGCCCAAACTGAGGAAAAGATAGCCAACTCAGTTAAGAAGGGGGATAAAACCTTTTATAGGTACATTAGGGAGCGAAGAAAGACCAAAGGAGGGATAGTGAAGCTTAATAAAGGGAAGGAGGGTGGGCAAAGGGTGACAGTGAAAAGCAGGGATACTAAATGAATACTTCTGCTCAGTATTCACAAAAGAAGTGGAGGGGAAGTACCTCAATTAAAGAATTGAAGCATTCTGGATATGGAGTTAGATACCAGTCCATTCACAGAAGAAATTGTTCTGAAAGAACTCATAAAACTGAAGGTGGACAAAGCAATGGGGCATGATGGGATTCACCCAAGAATTCTAAAATAACTAAGGTTAGAACTAGTGACACCACTGACTACCCTCTTTAACAAATCATGGGAGGATGGTGTGGAACCTGAGGGTTGGAGGAGGGTGGATGTGATTCCTCTTCACAAAACTGGGAGCAAGACAGAGGCAGGAAACTACAGACCTGTCAGTTTGACCTCAGTGGTAGGGAAAATGATGGAATAACCTCTGAAGGAAAGAACTGTGAGTTCCTAGAGGCCAGTGGGGCACAGAACCCATGGCAGCATGGATTCACAGCAGGAAAGTCGTGTCAGACGAATCTAACAAATTTCTTTGACTGGGTGACCAAAGTAGTAGACCAGGGAGGGGCTATAGACATGGCATACTTAGACTTTAGCAAGGCATCTGACACAGTTGCACACAAAAGATTAATATACAAGTTAGCCAGCCTTGGAGTGGGCCCCAAGGTGGTAGCCTGGATAAAAAAATTGGCTGGACAGCAGGACGCAGAGGGTAATAGTAAACAGAGTCCACTGTGAAGAAAGGGGGGGTTACTAATGGGGTACCACAGGGTTCAGTACTGGGACTGGTCCTCTTTAATGTCTTTCTAAGTGACATTGCTGATGGATTGGAAGGAAAAGTATGTTTTTTTGCAAATGATACAAAGATCTGCAACAGGTTAGATAAAGAAGGTGGGGAGGAAAGGACGCAAAGGGACTTGGCAAAGTTGGAGGAATGGTCAAATGTAAGGCAGCTTAGATTCAACACAAAGAAGTGCAAAGTAATGCACGTGGGAAACAAAAACCCAGGAGAAAAGTACACAAAGTGGAGTGAGATACTAACAACAACAAAAATGGAACGGGACCTGGGGGTAGTCATAGCAGATGACCTTAAGGTGGGCAAGCAATGTGTGAAGGCAGTAAGGAGGGCTGGTGGGATACTGGGATTCATAGGGAGAGGCATCACCAGTATGAAACAGGAAGTTGTTATCCATCTGTACAGACAGTTGGTGAGACCCCATCTGGAGTACTGCATGCAATTCTGAAGACCCCATCTGCACAAGGACATAGACAGGATGGAAGCTGTCTAGAGGAGGGCAACTAAAATAGTGCAGGGTATACACCAGAAGAGCAATGAAGAGAGAGATTAAAGGACCTTAATATGTATACCCTCGAGGAGAGGAGGGAGAGGGGGGACATGATAGAAACTTTCAAGTACCTCAAGGGAATCAATAAATTCCAAGAGGGTAGCATCTTTCAGAAAAAGAGATGTGCAAGAACAAGGGGGCATGATTTGAAGATGGGGGGGATGGCTCAGAGGTAAAGTGAGGAAGTACTTTTTCATGGAGAGGATTGTGGATACATGGAACAACCTTCCTGAGGAGGTAGTGGAGTCAAAAACAGTGGGGGAATTCAAGAATACAAGGGACAGACATAAGGCAATTCTGGGGGGGAGGTAGGAAGAAATGGGCTGTTGGTTAACTAGGAACTTCAGCTTATCCATTAGGTAGGGAAATGGGCAGACTAGGTGGGCCAAGTGGACCTTACCTGCCATCTGTTTCTATGGTACCCAGATATATACTGTATCTTACACATATATAGTTGCCCCTTAGGTATTTATTTATTTGAATGTTGATGACCAGGTAGGCCAACTGAGACAAACATCTTTTTTCAGTGACGACTCAAGGGATAAAGCATTCCAAGAACAAAACACAATACAATAATACAAATAGAATAGTAGAGTGAGTCACAATACACAGTTAAACCATAGGTAAATAACAAAAGTACCCGAGTAGACAATAACCAAAGGATTCAGGATTACAGGTAGTTTGCAGGTAGCCAGGAGGCAGATTAACATTTTATACCATGTGCAGGGACATTTATTCCATTCACATACCAGATGTCAACAATTGCTACAGCAAGATAACTAAAGATAGCTAGACTCAATTGGATTTGGTTAGAGACATGGGGTTCAGGTTACAGTCAGATGTTATTCTAGGTAGAGGAGGAAAGAGAATTGGGGAGAACAGCTTGTCTTTGAGATAGGATAGAAGAGAAGGGAGGCTGTTTGCGACCGTTGCGGAGGAGCTGTCTAGTGCATGATAATCATTGTAAATGCCTTGTATAACACAACTAAGTAACCAGTTCTTTTTGCAGCGTAACAAGTGGCTGTCGAAATAAAAGCTGTCTTTGGCAGCCACAGTAGTTTAAAACCTTTGCCAAGGAGGAACAACAATCATACATGTTACACATGTAATATGAAATATGGCACACGCACGTCAAAAGTATAACTTAAAACACATTTTGTTTCATTATATTGCATTTTCTTGCATTTACTTAAGTTAACTTTTAATAACACTCTTTTTATTTGACAAAAACTGATTTAATATAATGGCAGTCAGTTAGATATATGCCACTCCTTTGAAAAGTGAGGAGGGGGAAGGGGGATATGATGGAGACCATTATATGAGGGGGATAACTCTGGTACAGGAGGGAAGTATTTTTCAGAACAATAACATGGGGTCAAGCTATGAAGTTGTAGGGGGGGGGTAGATTCATGAGAGATGTGAAGAAGTACTTTTAACAAAAAGACTGGTGTATTCCTGGAACCATTTACCAGCAGATGGGCTGTGTGTGAAAACACTGGAGATGTTCAAGAAAGCATAAGGCAATCTTACTGGAAACGAAGGCAAGGAGGGAGAGCTGCACAGCGTAGCTTCCACTGTTACTTTCGCTCACACTCCTACAGTGAATGCAAGGTAAGGGGCGAGATCTGCACAGCGTAGCTTGCTCTATTACTTTCACTCACACTCCTACAGTGAATGGAAGGTAAGGGGCGAGATCTGCACAGCGTAGCTTGCGCTGTTACTTTCACTCACACTCCTACAGTGAATGGAAGGTAAGGAGGGAGAGCTGCACAACATTAGTGGTGGGCGAAGTGGTCTTAATCCACTCTGCTAAGTGATTCGTGAGCAAAGGCTGATTCGCAGAGTACTTTGCAATGCGAAGCGGAGTACTTCTCAGAGGTGCTGCCTGTCAATGGCATGAGGGAGGCAAGAGTAATTAGCACCATGCAGTTTAATGAATGGTTGAAAGAATGGTGTGGAGCACAGGGGTTTGGCTTCATTGGTGACTGGGGTTCCACCTGGAGGGACACTAGCCTATACTGGCAGGATGGTCAGCATCTGTCCAGGAAGGGAACAAGTCTTTTGAGCAATCGGTTTAAATGCTTCATTGGCAAGCTTTTAAACTAGTCAAAGGGGGAGGCACTGATAAGCAGCAGGAAAATCCCAGTCTCTCCCTACAAAACAGGGTACTAAATGAGAAAACGACCGAGGTAGAAAGGTCAGTGGGGGCAGCTGCAACAGAAGGTAAACCAATTCAAAAAGAGAGCAATGAGTACCAATGCCCGTAGTCTGGGTAACAAGCTTCCTGAATTAGTGGCCTTGATGGAGGAGGAACATCTGGATATCGTGTCAGTCACAGAAACATGGTGCACACAAAACCATGACTGGGATGTAAACATACCAGGATACACTATCTACAGGAGGGACAGAGAGGGTAAAAGAGGAGGAGGAGGAGTAGCTGTTTACATAAGGGAAGGAATAAAAGCAACAGAACAAAAGGGTAAACAGGGCAGAGAAGAAGCACTGTGGGTAAATTTGGAGACAGACAATGGCACCACAATCCGCACAGGGGTTGTATACAGACCCCCTTCTCAGGGGGAGGAAATGGACAAGGAAATGATAGAAAGTATCCTTAGAATGGCAGAAAAAGGGGAGATATTGCTGATGGGTGATCTGAATATGCCAGATGTTAACTGGAGTGCAGTTGCAGCAGCCACTTGAAGAGTGGGATTATTCTAGATGCCCTACAGGGACATGCCTTAGACAACTAGTATTGGAGCCCACTCAAGAGGAGCAATCTTAGATCTGGTTCTCTCAAATGGAGATGGAGAGAGGATCACAGATGTAGAAGTGGGTAGCCATCTGGAACTAGCGACCATCGAACAGTATGGTTCACAATAAACACAGCAATAGAGTCAAGCTATACAAAGGCAAAAGTACTGTACTTTAGGAGTGCTGACTTTGCCAAAATGGGTGAGTGCCTAAGGAATGCACTAGAAAATGGGCAGGAAGGAGGGGTGGAAGAACAATGGGGAATAATAAAAACTGCCATCACAGAGGTAATGAGCCTTTGTGTGATGCAAATAAACAAAATAAAACGATGTAAGAAACCACTATGGTTCTTAAAGGAAGTGGCAGTGAAGGTTCAAGAGAAAAAAGCATTCAGGAAGTACAAGGAATCGCAGAAGGAGCAGGACAGAGAACTGTATCAGTTAAAAGAAAAGGAGGCTGGGAAGGCAGTCAGAACAGCAAAGGCCCAAACTGAGAAAAGATAGCCAACTCCGTTAAGAAGGGATAAAACTTTTATAGGTACATCAGGAGTGAAGGAAGACCAAGGGAGGATATTGAGGCTTAATAAAGGGGAGGGAGGTGGGCAGAGGGTGACTGTGAAAAGGCAGAGATACTAAATAAATATTTTGCTCAGTATTTACAAATGAAGAGGAGAGGTACCTAAAACAAACAGTAGAAACACTCTGGATACAGAAGTTGATACCAGCCCATTCTGGAAGAAAGGGTTGTGAAAGAACTCTTAAAACTGAAGATGGACAAAGCAATGGGGCCTGATGATTCATCCCGAATTCTAAAGAACTAAGGGTAGAACTAGTGACACCACTGACTACCCTCTTTAACAAATCATGGGAGGATGGGGTGGTAATCGAGGACTGGAGGAGAGCAGATGTGATTCCTTCACAAAAGTGGGAGCAAGGCAGAAGCAGGAAACTACAGACCTGTTAGTTTAACCTCAGTGATAGGGAAAATGATGAAATGGCTTCTGAAGGAAAGAATTGTCAAGTATCTAGAGGCCAGAGGGGCACAGGACCCTAGGCAGCATGAATTCACAGCGGAAAGGTCATGCCAGACAAATCTGATAGATTTCTTTGACTGGGTGACCAAAGTAGTAGATCAGGGAGGGGCTGTGGACATGGCCTACCTAGACTTTAGCAAGGCATTTGACACAGTCCCACACAAAAGATTAATATACAAGTTAGCCAGCCTGGGAGTGGGTCCCAAGATAACATCCTGGGTAAAGAATTGGCTGGAGAATAGGACACAGAGAGTAATAGTAAATGGAGTCCACTCTGAAGAAAGGAGGGTTACTAGTGGGGTACCACAGGGTTCAGTATTAGGACCAGTCCTCTTCAATGTCTTCATAAGTGACATTGCAGAGATACTGGAAGGAAAAGTATGTCTCTTTGCAGATGACACGAAGATCTGCAACAGAGCTGATGCACAGGGTGGGGTGGAAAGGATGAGAAGGGACTTGGCAAGGTTAGAGGAATGGTCAAATGTATGGCAGCTTAGATTCAATGCTAAGAAGTGCAAGGTAATGCACCTGGGAAACAAAAACCCAAGGGAAGAGTACACAATGGGGGGTGAGATACTAACAACAACAAAAATGGAAAGGGACCTGGGGGTAGTCATATCAGATGACCTAAAGGTGGGCAAGCAATGTGAGAGGGCAGCAAGGAGGGCTGGGGGGATACTGGGATGCATAGGGAGAGGCATCACCAGTAGAAAACAGGAAGTTATTATCCCTCTGTACAGACAACTGGTGAGACCCCATCTGGAGTACTGTGTGCAGTTCTGGAGAGCCAGTCTCGCAAAGACATAGACAGGATGGAAGCTGTCCAGAGGAGGGCAACTAAAATGGTGCAGGGTCTGCACCAGAAGACATATGAAGAGAGACGAAAGGAGCTTTATATGTATAGCCTCGAGGAACGGAGGGAGAGGGGGGACATGATAGAAACATTTAAGTACTAACATACTAAAATGCCAGCAGAATAGGCCTAACGGTCTTTCGTGTCTGCTCGTTTGGTCAGCCTCCACCCTGGGTGCTGACCTTGCTACCCCCCTCGCCTACTCTGGCTTCTCCCTTCCCAGTTCCAGATATTCTTGCTGCATTGGATTTTGCTTCCAGAACCCTTCCCCTGTACCTGTCCCACCCCCTCTTGAACCCTCCACTGTCTCTGCCTCCACCAACCCCCTAGGCAGTGCATTCCATGGCCCACCACCCCCTCTCAGTGAAGTAGCACCTCCTCCTTTCTCCCTGAACCTTCCCCTCCAGCTTTCACCCATGCCCTCTAGTGGCCCCTCCTCCTTCCTTGAAGGACCCTGACTGTTCCTCCCTATTTACCCTCTTCATGTACCTGAAGACTTCTATCATGTCCCCCGGTCCCTTCTCTCTTCCAATGTATACATATTTAGCTCTTGAGCCTCTCCTCATAGGTCCTGTCCCCAAGCCCCAAATTATTTTGGTTGCCCTCTCTGGACCCTCTCCAGGAGGTTAATGTCCCTCTTTTAAATGTGGCCTCCAAAACTACCCTGATTACTCAAGGTGCTGACCTCACCAAGCAGTTATACAGAAGGAGTATCACTTCCCTCCTTCTGGAGGTGATCCCCTAGCAATGCATCCCAGCATCCTGTTGGCCTTGGCTGCTGCCCTCCTACAAGTCTCAGAGTTGTTCATCTTGACATCCACCACCACCCCAGGTCCCTCTCAGCCATTGAGACTTGTAGCATTTCCCCCAGGGGTTGTAGCATTCCCCAGGACTTGTAGCATTTCCCCAGGAAGTACCTCAAGGGAATCAACAAAGTCCAAAGGGTAGCATCTTTCAAAGAGGTGTGCAAGAACAAGAGGGCACAATTTGAAGATGGGGGTGGCTCAGAGGTAATTTAAGAGTATTTTTTCACAAAGAGGGTTGTGGATGCATGGAGCGGCCTTCCGGAGGAGGATAGGAGTCAAAATCAGTGGTGGAATTCAAGCATGCATGGGACAGTCCTTAAAGGCAATTCTAGGGGGTGGGGGTAGGAAGAAGTAGGCTGCTGGTTAACTAGGATCTGCAGCTTATCCAGTAGGTAGGGAAATGGGCAGACTGGGTGGGCCAAGCGGTCCTTATCTGCAGTCAAATTCTATGTTTCTATGTTTCTATGTTCTATGTTTACTTCGCGTTAGGATGAGGAATGCAAAGTCTGTTGGAAACAATGACTTTGCATTACTCCATCAAATTTAAGGTGATGTGCACTAAGGGCAATACACTTCACCTCACTTTGCCTTGTTTTTGAGCTCCGAAGGTGACTTTTGCAGTGATTCATGAGATTTCAGGTCACATGGGCTCTATATTGATCTGCACAGCCTCAGTTTGGGGTAGTGTGTGTAGCAAGGAATAGGTGACAGTGTGCTCTGATAGCTGTCTGTGATTGAAACCTTCTAAAAGCTGTTAAAAAAGCATTTTGTGTTTTTTGGGGGGCTCCAACTTTAGTTCATCGAGTGTAGGAAACCCTCCTATGCTCATATCATCAAGCGTTTTTGTTTTTGTGTGGATTTTGAATGTTAATGTACAACATTGAGTGTGTGTAGTGAAAGACAGTGAAAGCGTGCTTTGGGGAGGGGTGTATCTGTGGTGTAGGTAGTTTTAAGTTGGAGAAATAGTGATTTCTTTGTTTTTTGGTTATATTTTTGTTATATAACTGACTGTGTTGTACACACAGTAATATTGTCAGTAACAGTTGAAATTTTCTTGCTGTTTGTTGTGTGGATCTGGTGCAGCAGTTCATAATTTCGGGTTGTTTACATTACAATACGTGACATAATACTGAACTTTTGCATTTGCTACGCGTTACTCATTCAGCATTGTAGACAAACTGTTGTGTGTGTGTGTGTGTGTGTGTGTGTGAGTGTGTCTGCGGTGGACATCAAATAATACACCTGTTATTGTGCCACAGACTAGTGTCATTGCAGGCGCAGCAGTGTGAACCTGCTATCCACTGCAGCTGCCTGATTTTGTACTGTGATCGTGGTATCTGTTCTTTGTTTTGCTGCTTGTACTGCCGTAAAAATCTGCAGTCAGTGCTCCCCCCCCCATCCCCACCGGCAAAAGGAATTTTTTACCAGATTAAATTGTTTGTGATATCAGCACCACTGGTTACTGAAATTGTTTTCATTGCATGACAGTCTCTATCTGTTGCTGAAGCCACAGTTGTTTTTTGCTTCACATCCAGCGTCCTCCCAATCAGGCGTGAGCGACCAAAATCTAAATTTGGTTATAATATTGTGGTTGATCCACAAAATGCCTGCAAAAGCGTGCAAGCAAAGCTGTTTCTCACCCTGGCAATTTTGGCAGTTAAGATAGTCTGTGGGCATGGTAGTAGTACGCAAATGCAGAAGTGCATTGCTGATGTGAGGAAAGGTATTTCTCCTGCAATGTTTTTACAGCCTAATCAGTAGCTTCATTCATAGTTGGAGGAGATTATGTTTTCCCAGCTGGTGGTGTTGGTGTGAGTGGTGGTGGTAGTATTAGTATTGTTGCATTAAGTTTGAATTCCGACCAGTGTTCCATATCAAAAATATTGAGTGTGAAGCAGTGCAAGTGAGTGGCAGCATAGATGATGTCATACTTCCCAAAAACATCCCAGTAACGGAACCTGAGGATTTTGATAATCATGTCAACAAAAATGATAGCATGCAATGTGATATTCCGTCCACCATGGCAGTTAATGTCACCCATTTTCCATGCAGTGATTCACAGTGTGGTGAAAAAATATCAGTGATGGTGATGTAGATGCCGATGATGAGTGTGATGATGATGATGATGTTGCTGTTGTTGCAACATGCAGTCCACATGCTAGCATCCAAGCAGAAGATGTGGATGCGTGTGACATTGATGAATATGATGATGATGATGTAATTGACCCCAGTTGGGAACCAGAGAAAAAGAAATTAAAAGTGTCTGTGTCTGAGACTGTCTGCAGGAATCCCCCCCCCCGTTAAAAACTTGTGATCTACCGGTTTTAGTTGATGATGATGATGACCCAGTACTCAATATGATAGGTAGTCATGGTGGTCAGTTGCAGTCAAGTGGGCAGTGCCCAAAACATCAAGTGCCCCCTCCACTTCAGTGCTTAAAATAACGGACTTAAATAAGCCATCATCATGGACATGTTAAAGCAGAGCATCACAATCCCTTGTTTGGGATTTTTTTGTGCAAGATGCAAATGATGAGTCAGTTGCAATCTGCCAGGTTTGCCATGTGCGTGTGAGTCGAGGTAAAAAGGGGAGTAATCTGGGCACAGGTGGACAGCATACACATCTTAAGAATAGGCACATGGCACTGTGGACCCAGCACAAGATGGCAGCTAATACCACAGTGGGGTGTTCACCCTCGTCATCAACCATAACGAGCATGTTATCCCCTTCCATGACTGTAACATCAAGTAGAAAATTAAATGTGTGCAGTAGTGATGAAATAAGAGCAATCTGCCAGGTTTGCCATGTGCGTGTGAGTCGAGGTAAAAAGGGGAGCCATCTTGGGACAGGACAGCATACGCATTTTAAGAATAGGCACTTGGCACAAAGCACAAGCTGGCAGCTAATACCACAGTAGGGCTTTCACCCTCATCACCGGCAACCACAGCGAGCATGTTATCCCCTTCCATGACTGTAAAGTCCAGTAGTAAATTAAACATGTGCAGTAGTGAAGTAATAAGAGCAGAGGATTACTACAGGCATGATGAGGTGGAGGACCATAATAACTCTGAAATGTTGTCCAGTGCTGGTGAGAGTAGCAGTGTTTGTGATGGTGGTGGTCAGTGCAGTATGTCTAGTGCAAGTGGTATATCAACCCCGGTTGGCAAATCTGGCAAAATAACAGCATTTCTGGGTTTGCCATCATCACCTGTGCAACTGTCTTCATCAAATGTCCACACTCCACCCCCTGCCAATGCCATTCATTGCAGAGCACAACCATTTGTGATCACACCCCGTGTAAAACGTTTAAGTTAGCCTACGTTACAGAGCGTTTTTGCGCATAAGCTGAAGTACCCCACAAATCATACAGTGTCACATGAACTTAATGCTGCTGTAGTGGAAATGCTGGCAATTGATCTTTTGCCCTTCTCCTTTGTGGAGAATTCTGGGTTCCGGTGGTTTGCTGCATGTGCGTGTCCAAAATGGAAAGTCCCATCCAGGATATACTTTTCTACCCGGGCTGTTCCCGAGTTGTTCCGCACTGTGTCCAACTCAGTAAGACATGCCCTTCAATGTTCCTCCTCTCCATTCATCCATTTAAGTATGGATAAGTGAACAAGTAGCAAAACAGCAGGGAGTTCATATTTGTGTATAACTGCAGACTGGGAGCAGATACCAGGAGTTGTCTGTGATGTTGGTAGTGTGAATAATCAGTGCAGTAAGGTGGATTGTTGTGGTAGCAATCTTCCAGGAATTCGACAGCATGGAATGATTGCTATGTGTAGTGTGACTGTTCACACACTGGTGAGAACATGTTGGATGTGATACTGACTGAAATTGACCAATGGCTTAACCCTCTGTCCCTGAGAGCTGGGATCATAGCAAGTGACAATGGGTCAAATGTGGTGAAATGCATCATGAATGGTGTTTTTTTTTTTTTATGATCCCTGCATGGCCCACTGTTTAAATCTTGTAGTTCAGGAGTTTCTGCAGCACCCTGATGTAAAGGAAAAGCTGACCATTGCACAACATCAGCTCTCACTTTTCAAGATCTGGAAAGGCCCGTGATCAACTGCAGCAGTTGCAAATACAAAACAGCCTGCCTCAGCGCTGCTTGAAGCTGGAAGTTGTCACCCGATGGAACTCCACTTTATACATGGCAGAGAGGTTGAATGAACAATACAAAGCCATCTCAGAATATCTTGTGATGCACACTAGCCATGACAGTTCCAGGGCCTCCATGTCTCTGACGACTGAACAGTGGAGCCTCATGGACTCTGTAATAACAATTTTACAGCCTTTTGAACATGTCACAGAGGCAGTGAGTGGCAAATCTGCCTCTGTTAGCAAATCAATTCCACTGCTGCGGGTGCTGAAGCAGACATTGGTGAATGTACAGCATAGCCTTGATGTTGCCGGAGATGGTGGTAGCAGTATGTTGCTGCAACACATGCTGACAGTATTCGACCAGAATGGTCACATTGTGAACAGTCAGCGTAGTGACAACTTTGCCATAGCAACAATGCTGGACCCACGATACAAACATGGAATTGTATCAGTACTGGAGGGAGGGCCTGAACAGGTAAAAAAATATCAGTGTTCAACTGGTGCGCTTGTTTCATGGGGCACAGAAGTCACGTGCCAAGGTCAGCAAACCTCAGCAGCATAATCCGGCTGAAGGTGTACCTGGAGGACCATCAAGCATATCCTACAAGAGGAAGGGGACTGCAGTTCCAGCTGGTCTGTCATCCAAAGTGGCTGGCGTCAACCCGCTTTGGGAGGCTTTGTCCCAAGCGGGTATTTGTGAAATAAATGATTCGGGAGAACAGGATGAGGCATCAACAACTGGACTTAGTGCAGCACAGAAAATGGTTGAGTCATATTTGTCTGAAAACAGGCATCTGACAATAAGTGAAGATCCTCTTTTGTACTGGAGTGGAAAGATCAGTGAATGGCCAGAGCTGACTGCAGTGGCACTGAAGTACCTCACATGCCCACCCTCCAGTGTAAGTGTTGAGAGGGTATTCAGCTCAGCAGGTGCAATAGTCAGGGATCATCGGACAAACCTGTCCCCTGCAAATGTTAGTTTGCTAACATTCATTAAATGAATGAGAGGCACATACCAGCACAGATTGCAACCTCGGTATTCATATCCCGGCCTAGTCATGGTGGTTTTGGTGATGTGGAAATGGACCGTCCTGGGGGCACTGGCAGCGGCTGCCTGAAACAGCACACCACTGACGTAGATGATGACACAATGGAGAAAGAATTTCCCAGTGGTCAGGCTTCAGACATAGATGACTGTGAGGGAAGCTTTCTTTATGAGGATGATGATGTGTTTAATGTTGGCAGGTTTTAACTGAAGTTGTTAAAAGGTGGTGTGCCCCAGACCACCAACACCACCACCGAGACTGATGTTAGCCACTGCCACCACTGCCACCATGAGTCTGTCTGAGCCCCGGACCACCACCACCGGGACTGATGTTAGCCACTGCCACCATGAGTCTGTCTGCCCCTGGACCACCACCACCGGGGCTGATGTTAGCCACTGCCACCACTGCAACCATGAGTCTGTCTGTCCCCCGGATCACCACCGAGACTGATGTTAGCCACTGCCACCATGAGTCTGTCTGGCCCCGGACCACCACCACCATGACTGATGTTAGCTATTGCCACCATGAGTCTGTCTGCTGCCTATACCACCACCACCGGGACTGATGTTAGCCACTGCCACCACTGAGCATGAGTCTGTCTGGACCACCACATCCATTAGCCAGAGACACAAAGCTTCTTAATATTTAAACCATAAAGTGAGTACATGTACTCATGTTTGTTATGCTGTTTCACTTCCTTTAGTTGTATGTTTTGTTTTCTGTAGCTTTTCAGAGCCGCAATGGTAAAACATATACTGTACACTTATTGTGTTTTTTTTACAGGGTAACAAAAAAAGTCTCCATCGCTAAAACTCAGCTTGATGAGAATGGTACTGCAGCTGTACTGTACAGAGAGGAACCTATGGAATATCCATGTGAAATCCATTCTGGTAAGTATGAAGATTTTATTTCCTCTGTTTCATTGTTTTGTAAAGACTGCAGCAAATATTGCACACAGGTTGTGTTAGTTGACAAGATGTGGGTTTCAAATGAAACTTGACTTGAGATTCAGAACCAGGGAGGGACAAATAACAATTAAGTTGTAAGAAGTCATTCATTTGTTTTTTTAGGAAACTTCCAGATGCTTTGTTGCTTTGTCAAAGTGGCCTTATCCCAAAAAGTTCTTCAACATCAGGCACCCCCCTCCCCCGGGATTGGGCACACAGGCAACACGCAGAAGTCGTTTCATTAGATGACCATGACCATCATTAACAACCGGACTCCAGAAGGTTGCAGATGAAATCTGTGAAGAAGTAACAAAATAAGAAACCATTAGAGACAAACCTGCAAATACGATTCCCCCCACCCACCCCCCAAAAAATGCTTACCTTCATGTGTTTGAGAGTTAGCCGTTTCCAATTTCAATGCAAAAAATTTTCATTGAGCACTGGGATGTGCACACCAACAGTTTCTGTGACCTGTGATACAGAACAATTCCACGAGTACATGTCCATGTCAACCCCCCTCCTCACCTACAAAATACAAAAACCTATATCTATATATATATCTACTCACCAAGGCTACTATTAGTGTACAGCCAAAGGGCACCCTTCCATCCACTTGAGAAGATCACATTGCATTTGCTTGAATCGCCTTGTAGAACACAGTGGACCAGCAACAGGATGATCACGGTCATCATTTTATTCTGGGGGACTTTGCATGTGCTGAAACACTCCCATTTCACTGTGTTACTACTTGTAAATTTTCTGCACACAAAGAGGATGCATTTTGGGCCTGCAGAAAAAATCTGGGACTCTGTGCCACCACTGCATGCATGACTGAGTGCGCCATTAATTCTGGGGGACTTTGTATGTGCTGATACACTCCCATTTCATTGTGTTACCACTTCAACAATCAGAGGGTCAGTGCTTTGCAGCAGCAGGTCGACACAATAGAAGAACAGCAGCAGCAAATAGTTATAATGCTGCACCTGCTGCTGGACCACCACGGCATCTCAAGGCCACACTAAGGGATTGTTTTCTGCCCCCCCCCAACCCCCTACTGTGTTGTACTGTTTCTGTGTGTTTTTTCTTTGTTGTTGTTTAATAATAAATATTTTCTCTTCCAAGGGAATCTTTCTTGTGCCACATAGTGCAATACATTTCTGTGAAAACCGCCCTTAATTTCATTACAGTGTGTCACGTGATGGAGCAATTTCCATTCTGAAAAGCCGCCCACATTCTGCCTCCCTTCTCAGCAACATTAGGACGTAATGCCAGGGGGAGCGCAGGTGCATGCTCCACTATAGCAAATTTCCAGCAGCTATCCCAATGTTTCGTTATGTTATAAGGTTCACTTTGTGCTGAAATGTAGGAACATTTCCAGTAAAAAGCTTTCTTACTGGAAATGTGCCTAGCGTACCAAATTGACCATTATAGCATAAAGAAACGACGAGCTGCGGACAGCGGATATTCACTGTAATGGAGCCGCAGCGGTCTCCCTGGCATCATATTAACATTGCTGAATTCATGCTGCTCCAGGATCAACAAGACCAGTGTCATTGCCTTGCTATGGTATCTGCAGCCAATAATCCACGGTCTCATCTGCAGTTCGTGCAGGTGACTCACGTGTTTTGTAATGCCCTCCGATCCACCTCCTTGTCACCCAGTCCAAAAACAGATACAGTATAGCGCGAGTGGGTTATGGGTATGAGCTGCCGATCTGGAGACCAGGGTTTGAATCCCACAGCAACATAGGTGCATACTGTGTGATCCTGAGACAAGTCACTCACTTCCCTGTACTCCCAGGTCACATGTGAAACA
This sequence comes from Neoceratodus forsteri, assembly GCA_016271365.2. Lineage (NCBI taxonomy): Eukaryota > Metazoa > Chordata > Ceratodontiformes > Ceratodontidae > Neoceratodus > Neoceratodus forsteri. The sequence continues at coordinate 767,471,152 of CM028132.1, forward strand.
AGCCGGTTAATGGAGGGAATGTGATCACAGACACACATTTCTCACCATAGCCAGCATGAGGCACATGTCAATCGTGACACGCCTACCTAGCCACATCCAGTCAGTACTGGTGTCTCCTCATGACCCAGTCATTCATCATTTACCAAAGGAGATTCCATCACAGTTGACATGTTTTTAAGTAACATGCATGCTGCATAACCTATTTTTCCCATAACCACCTTCATTGTGCATTGCACAATGTGGTGTTCATAGCGGTGTATTCCATGAGTTACTTATAGTTCAAGTACTGTAGTAACATATTAACATACTAAAAAGCAAGCAGAGTAGGATGTATTGTCTTTCATGTCTGCTCGATGCTTATGCACTATACTGTGCTCCGATTCTGTCCCCTCCACCACCTTGTGTTTCTCTATCCCCAGTCCAATATAGTACAATTGTATTGTGCTTCCTCAGCTTCACCCTCCCCTATTCCTGTCCCAGCCTCTTGAACCCTTCTACAGTATCTGCCTCCACCAGTCCCTTGGGCAGGCATTCCATGGTTCCAACACCCTCTTACTGAAGTCACACCTATTCCTCTCCCCTCCCCAAGTCTACCCCCTCTAGCTTCCACCACTGTGCTGTACTTGCCACCCTTTCCTTTTGAACACAGAGACTGATCCTCCCTCATGAATCACCTTTATGTACTTGTAGACCTCTATCATGTCCCCTCTGTCCCTCCTCTCCTCCATAGTGTACATGTTTAGCTCCTCAAGTCTCTCCCCTGTATGTCCTTTCCCACAAAGCCCAAGATCATTTTGTTTTTGCTCTTCTGGACCTTATCATGGAGTGCAATATCCCTTTTTAAGTGCGGTCTCCAAAGCTGCACACAGTATTCGAGCTGCGGCCTAACCAGGCAGTTATACAGAGGGTGGATCACTTCCCTCCTTCTGGAGGTGATTCCCCCAGCGATGCATCCTAGTATCCTATTGTTCTGGGCCACTGCCCTCCTACAAAGAGTTGTTCATTTGACATCAACCACCACCCCAAGGTCACTATTGCCCTTTCAGACTTGTGTGTGTCTCCCCAGTTGTATACACTGCCCAGGTTTATGACCACCAGGTGCTGAACCCTGCCTTTCCCTGAACTGAACTTCAGTTTCCACTTCCTCGACCACCTCTCCAGACCCTTCAAGTCACTCTCTGTCATCCCCATCCACCACCACTCCCATCTTGGGTCATCCAAAGGACTAAATTCACTCCTGATACCTTTCCTTATGTCAGGCACATAGGTGTTAAACAAGTGGCCCTATGACCGATCCTGAGGGCACCACTAATGACCTTCCCTGGAAATGACACTATCCACCAACCATCACTCTGTTACTACACTGAGAAACTTCGATTTCCTATCCATGTGATCATCTGGTTCCCCACCCCAATTTCCACAGATGCAGCACCTACACTTCCCTGCATTAAACTTCAGTCCCCAGCTCCTTGACCACCCTCAGGGTATCAGGTCCCCTCAAGGGCACTCTCCCTCCTCCCCATCTGCTAGTGCTCCCAGCTTCAGTCGTCCGCTGACAGACTCAGCTTCTTCTTTCTTTTTTTTTAAGTCTTTGGTAACCAGGTAAGGCCCACTAGGCACAAGTGCCTGTTTTCAGGGGTGACCTGGGAGCACTGGGCAGTTAAGTGACTTGCTCAAAGTCACACAGTATGCAAGTGGAGGTTGTAAGAATCAAACCCAGGTCTGGTCCGCTGGATGTACCAAGCTCGTTCACAGCTCATTACTCTAACCTCTAGGCTATACTGCTAGCGTCATCTCCGGGAGGATCATTAGTGGTGCCCCAGGATTGGTCCTAGGGCCACTTCTGTTAGTTTACTCCTAATACCACATAGGCATTGAACATGGGATGCCCATGACAAAACCGTGGGGACCCCACTGGTGACCTTTCTGGGGAAGGAGACCAGCCCCAACCACTACTCTCTGAACTCGGCATGCAAGCCAATTTTGTACCAACCTGAGCAAATGCCTCCCCCCACCCCATACCTTTGTTAACAGGCCATTGTGGGTACTGAATCAAATGCCTAGATGAAGTCCAGATACAGTACATCCACTGGCCCATGTTATCCCACGCACCCATAACCAGTTGTAAACTCCACAAGGTTGGTCTGGTACGATCTCACTGGAACACAGCTATACTGCCCATCATTCAGGTGGCCCAACCTTTCCAGTCATCTCCCAAGCCTTTCCTTGATAATGCCTTCCATCACCTTGCCTATCATAGACATCAGGCTAACAGGCCTCTAGTTCCACATCTCCTCTGTAGACCCCTTTGTGGATAGGCACCACATGGGCCACCCTCCAGTACTGAGGCACCCACCCTGTCTGCAGAGATGTTGAAGAGATGCAGCCAGTCGAGCTGCCAGCACATCTGCCAGCTCCCTCAGTGACCTCATATGCAGCACATCCGGCCTTGGTGCCTTCTCAGTCTTTAGCGAATGTAAGGTTACCCTCACCTTATCCTCTGTGATTACGTCCTCCCAGCCCACCCACTCATCCACCAACCCATCCTGTCCCCACCTCTAAATCTGGCCCATCACCCACCCTAGTCTCTTCTTGTCACCCTGCCTCCAGTTGACCTCCTGTTTCTGTGGGCTCCCCTTCCCTCCCATCAGGGAGGAAGGATCTCCCGCCCCACCCCCCATAAAACTGAGGCAAAGTACTCATTAGTACCTCGGCTTGTTCGCCTGCTTCCTGAGCCCATCCTCCACAGTCCTAATCCTGCTAATCTGTGCCTTTGCTTCCTTTTCTCCCCTATGTACTGTATAAACCCCCGGATATCCGGGCCAGGTTTAGCTCCATCCTCGCCTTGGCCATTCACCACTCAAGTGACCCTCCTGGACAGCAACTCATACTCTCCTTGCTCTCTTTTACCCTTGAGCGCTTGAGTGTGTGTAGGCAGACTTTTTCCCTCACGCCTCCTGGACCTCACGGGTCCACCAAAGCGCTCACTGGCCTTATAGTGCTTCGCCTACCACACCTCTCACCTATGAATCCAGCCAGTTTCAATTTCAGGAACTCCCTCCCTCAGGTTGAGGTTTAACCTATCCCTGGCATATAGCCTATCCTCCATATATCCACCCAGTACACCACCAACCCATACCCCTCTGTCTTGCACCACTCCCTGAGCCAGTTCACCACTGCAAGTTTTTTCTTGTTCTCCCCACTCACCCATGTTACGGGCAGTATTTCAGAAAAGGAGACTGAGCATCCTATACAGTGGTAGAACCTGGCCAACTCCTGGAATTTCGCCTGAATTTCTAGGTTACTGTTCCTGTCCAAATTGTTTGTTCCCAGGTGCACCTGAAAGTCTGGGGATCCCCCACATTCACTTGCCATTGAGTATAGCTTTAATTTGGCATTGTGCACAGACTGGCCCGGGAAACATGTATCCCTGACTGTGGTGTATTTTCCCTCCCCAAACCCCTCCCACTGGATACCCATGATCATGGATTCACCCAACAGGAGCAAACACCTTCACCTTTGCCTCTGTACTAACCCTTTTGTGCCTTTCCAGGCTCCTTCTTCTGTCTGTGGCCCCCATCTTGCTCCTCGCACCCCCCACAGCCTGGATGTCACAAGTTACCCCCCCAACTCTCCCCTAAGCTCCACATTTGGACTGGTGCCATTGGAACCCCCAGTCAGGTTTCCTTTAACTGCTCTCCTTCTGTCCTCCCCCTCCTTAGGTTCTGTGCTATCTGAACCTACTACAGGAGTGCTCCCTGCCCCCACCTCTGCTGATTTCTCCAGCTTGAAACTGGCATGTCCAGAGCTCTCCCTCCACACACCCTTCCTCCCTACCCCCACCCGGCTGATTTCTACAGCTTTAACAATGTCCTGTCAGGGTCCTGCCCCTTCTGCCTAGATTTTGCTTTGTGTGCCCCCATCTGCCATACCTCACCCAAGCCCAGGCATCTTCTCCCCACCCTGCCCCCCGGTGCCCTGGTCTCATGTTACCCATGCCCTCCCCTCCTTTGGATCGGGCTCCTTCTCCTATATCCTGCCCCCCGCCCTGAACAATCCTTCACTGTCAGCCTGCTCCGCTGCCCACCTGTCTCCTCCACCTCATCATCCGGTTACAGCAAGGCCAAGCGATTTGTAAGCGTGATGCCTGCCCTAAGCTGCCATCTCCTGTGTCCCTCTGGGCAACACCTCCTAATGCAGTGATTTCTGTACATTACTTTTTCGTGTCCACCCACCCTCAAGCAGCTAGTCCACCCACCCCACCTCTATCCCCTGGTTTACACCACTGTGTCCCCATGTAGCATCATACGGTTCCTGTCCACCCCTACCTCTCCTACCTACCCCCAACCACCCCCCGCTGCCTCCTAATTCCCTCGACCTCCTCCGTGAGACCTGCCAGCAGGAAACACAGTGTGCATCCTCAGATCCTCCATGCCAATCCAATATTATGGCCACCCCACAGCATAAACACCCAACCACCCTAACAAAGATGACAGCTCTTGCTACTTGCCATCCCATCCTCATCCTAGGTCTCAAAAGAAGCATGTTAGCAGTTTGGCCCCCAACAGCAATAACAGTTCCCCTCACTCAACACACATCAATCAATTTGCCCCTCCCCAGCAGTACTCAGCAGTGCCCAATCAATCAAGTCACAAAACCCAATTTGCCCCCAACAACAGTCAGCATTAAGTCCAACAGAATCTTTTGTGTCAAGTTCACCCAATCCCAGCGTGCACTCTTCCAAGGCTCCACCCAAACAGACTAATAAAGGTTGGGGCAGGGGTGGGTCGGTGGGAAACAATTAGCGCTCATTTGTCTGTCTGGTGGCTGGGATCCCTGCCTTTAAATAGCCCAGACGCTCAGTTCCAGTTAGGCGCCCTATGTGCAGATTGACTCCGCTCTGTCTCTGTCCTGGCCTCTGCGGTTCAGCCACAGCACCTTTCCACCACCAATGCGGCCCCTCACTCCTGTAGTACCCACCAATGTGGTCACCAGTCCTCCTGCCTGTGGCATGCAATCTGGTCTCAGTCCCCAGGACCTCATCCAGTATCCGGGCATCCCTAGTTGGCTCCCCACCTGCTGGGTTAGAAGCGTCCTGGAATACATCCAGCAAGCTCTGCTACCTTGACACTGGGGACGTCATAGTCCCCAGTCTGTCCCTGGCATGTTTAGGTCCCCATCACCACTACCCTTGCCTTGCCCAGTGTACTGTAGCCCATAACAGTTGCAACCAGACTATCTTCCGAATCATCGTTCAGTGCGTGGGGTCTGTATACCACCCCTATTTTTAGTCTCTTACCCACCAGTATTTGCTGGGTGACCCAAATCCCTCAACGAACCCCTCTGCCTCCTCCACCCCACCAACACGTGGCTACACAGTAATAGTATTGCTGGTATGGCACAGCATAGTAATGTGCTGCACCAAATGCAACACAATGCTCAGTTATTTTGATGCCTGTTATTGTATGACATTCATTGACACTCTGTATCTCATCATGGTATTGTCAACTTTTACTGTTTCATTGTCAGGTATATGAAACTGGTGGCCTATCAATGTCACTTTATTATGGAGCATGTGCAACTGCAGTACCACTTCCATACAGTATAACTGTATCAATGCCTCTCCACTTCTTACAGTGCCAGAATCAGGATTGAGTAACTGATGATATGTCACTGGAGCCACATCCACTTTCAGTGTCTAGTTCACTATCAACTGCAGGAAGCTCCTGTCAGGCAATGATGGCTGTGTCACTGGACAGACTTTCATCAAGCCATCCTTGGTCAGTGGAATGAGCACAATTACAACCACAACCTCAGTTGCAATTCAGTGCACTTTGCAGACATCAGACTTTGCTTGCCAATGGCCAGAATCACCGCTGAGTGTTTACAAGGATCATGTGATTCTAAACAATGGTCTATGTCCAACACTAATGACACCTCCTGTGGAATGCAAGGTGGAGGAACAATTCATGATGCCAATACCCATCCTGAACACATGGCTGCAATAAAGCCAAGACTGGCATCCACCCCATCAAAGGCCACGAGCATGCTAACTCATCCGACTTTATTAACCTCTCTGTACTTTCCTCTGATGACAAGGACACCACACCCAAGGAAGTCTCAGAGCTTCTAATCGATTCGGACATGATCACTGACTCAGAATCAAGTAACATTGACGACGAAAACATCTTAATGAGTAATGACAGCCTTGCCAATCAGCAGAAATAGATTGTGTTTAAAACACAGCTTTTCTTTCTCTTCGAAATGATTGTTTGCAAAGTCTGCAGTCTTCCATTGATGGTCACTAGTACATGTTTGCATGGAGCAATGTATGTGGTAGACTTCTGCTGTCCACGTTCTCATACCTTTATCTGGAGATCACAACCCATGATTGGAAAGATGGCTGCTGGGAACCTGGTGTGTAGCGCAGCAGTGATATTTACTGGCAATACACACATGTGAATTTCAGAGTTCTTTGCATGTCTCCACGTGCCATTTGTCTTGGAGAGCCACTACCATGCCCTTCAATGCTGGTACTTCCTCCCAGTTATCAATCATCACTGGATGAATCAAAGGAAGAAAAACCTTCAGCTTATGGACAATAAACAGCTGACTGTAACTGGCGATGGACGGTGTGACTCTCCAGGTCACAATGCAAAGCATTGGACTTACACTGTGATGGACATGACAACAAACCATACACTGCAGTCAGAATTAATTCAGGTGACCAAGGTGATTTATCCATGCAATGTCAAACCTCATTGACAATGGAGTTCACATTGGCATCATCGCTACTGATAGGCATACACAAATTGCTTCTGTTATGTTGAAAGGCACCATGTTTCCAGGCATATCACACCAATTTGATGTGTGGCATATGGCAAAATCAATCATTACAAAATTAACAGCCAAAGGGAAGCAGAGGCAATGTGAAGATCTACTGGCGTGGTCAAGATCCATAATTAACCACTTTTGGTGGTCATCATCCTCGTGCCAGTAATGCTGTACTCCTAAGGGAAAAGTGGATCTCTGTACTTGAACATATATCAGACAATCACAGTTGGGTTGTAGGTTTGGTGCTTAGGGCATTGGAACATGAATCCATCTCAGAAGTGGATGAAGGGAGACAATCTGGTTACAAAGGGAACACCTGCTCTAGCATTTAAAAGCATTGTGATGGACCTTAAACTTCTTAAAGACATGTCCAAAGTGACAGAGTTCTGCCATACAAGGGAACTGGAGGTCTTCCTCCATGTTGAATAAGTACTGTCCTAAACGTCAACATTTTTCTTACCAGGGAATGAGGCCTGGACACAATTGGCAATGCTAGATTACTCTACCAACTGTAATCAGTCACAGGCCGTCAACACCACGGGTGCAAACAAGGAGAATCCAAAGTACCATTTTGTGTTCTCTAAATTAACAAAGCAGTGGATTACCAAGCCTGTCTATAAGAAGAAGAGTTATGATTTCTTGGACACCCTTATGGACAAAGTAGTTTGCTTCAAGAATGGAGACCTGGCAGAAGTTCCAGATGTTACAGTGCCTGCTCTGCCCCATAACATAGCACCACTGCCATGGCCAGACAAAGAAGAACTAATAAAGAAACATTACTCTCAATTTGTGAGACCTTAGTGTCCACCAAATGGCATGCTTCAGGATAGTTTTGTTTGGAGGAAATGACATGCAATGTATGTGCATAGCTGTGGGAGTCAGGACAACATGCAGTTCCCAGGAGATCATGTCATTATGATCAATAAAGTTACACAATAAGTCATAATTTCAGTGTGCCTGCAGACACCTCATTAAAGAGTTCAGAAACCAGCTAACCAGGCAACAAGGTAACATGGCAAGTGTTTTGGTCAGTGGAAAATCAATGTGACCTGATTGTTGTTTTGTGACGCTGGTGCAAGAAACATCTGGTGACAGAATGACATCTCACCAGTGTATCATGGAGTAGTCCAATACTGACAATGTACAGTGTCCTCCTCCTGCACAGACCAAAGACCACTGAAGTTGAATGTCATGGCCATCGTAGTCTCACAGCACTGAACTGGCTGCACTTGAAAGGAATGAACCGCTCCAATGAGAAGCAGCAGCACTTCTTTCATTTCATTAGCATGGCCAGCATTGCAACTCTGTGGACTCTCACTCACTACCAGTGTGTGCTGTGTGCCCACACCCTCCGTTAACCATCACCGTGCACCAATGTTGGTGGCAAATCATGAAGACAGCAATGTGTAACCGTCCCGGACACTGTGATGCCCACGTCCCTCTATATCTGGAAACAGCCACAGCTGTGTACACTGCGGTTTAACAGCCAACATTGACCACCTACAACAAGGGCTTACCACCCCGTTGGTAGGATCAGCGAGGGTGCACACCATCAGCAAGACGATATGCAGTTCATGGTTGGACTGTGACTATTTGGTGGCAGGACCTCTGATCTCATTCCGTCATATACGTGATCTTTTCCACACCTGGTTTGTCCTGTTTAGGGTAGCAAGGATGTTGGTGGTATACCTGCGCTGCCATCGCACGCAGTCAGACATGTGCATCCATCTCTGACTGTATGTCTGCAGCAACAATGTGCCAACAAACAGCTGCCGCCTGACTCCAGGAATGCACAAGTGTGCACCACAGTCCCAGGAGAAGGACAGCTGTCCGTGGGACTCTTGATCCATCTCCACCCCTGCTGACCTCAAGCAGGCCACAGTTGATACCAAACAGAGATCGATGGCTTTGCAGTAGCTTCAGTGTCAAGCAACTCAACCCGCTGCACCACCGTGATGGGAATGCATCCCCATGTTTCAACATAGCCTTGTTATTATCCGAGATTATGTATTCAAATGCTGTCCAAAAAAATGACATAATTAAAATACACAATTCAGCTACAGTTTTCCATCAGACCACCATAAGTTCAAGTAACAGAATACACCCATGAAAATAAACCATACAAGGAAACCGTCGTCAGTGACAAATGCTTTTTTGAGTATTGGCAGGAACAGAGCAGTACATCTGAATTTAAAAAGAGTTGAAGGAGTACTATTTCCAGTGAAAGCATTTTTGGGGGCACATGGATAAAACCTCAGCATCCAAGAAGACACTTTTCGCGATACGGAATAACATCAATTGTCAAAAACTTCTGACAAATTATGTTGATGCGAAACAGGTAAAGGTTCTGCCTGTATGCTGAGGTTTTATTTTTCAGCGCTAAATATGCTTTAACCTGAGGTACTACTACTTCCAGGGTATCCATGATGATGTGCAATCTATCGATAGGCTCGATAGGTCCAACACTGCCATCAGGTCCTCTGGGGATACACCCCTCAAAGGGCGATATCGAACCATCTCCGTAGGGGCAGACCTAACAGGGGTGGCCTCAAAACTGAATCTAATGGGTGATGGTCTGACCATCCAGCGGTTCCACCACCAAGTCAGATATCCCCATCCCCAGAAGGAACACCAGGTCCAATGAGTGTCCACCCACATGGGTCGAGGAAACAACCTGTGGAGGCCCAGTGATATCAACAACTGGAGGAAATCTTGACCAAACCGAGAGAGTTCATCGTTGACCCAGGCATTGAAGTCCCCAGTACCAACCATCTGGGGACCCCAATGTTAGTCGACAATGAAGTCTCGATTCCTGTAAAAAACATTCTAGTCACCTGGTGGGCCGGTATATGAAAGTATCCTGCACCCACCCTCTCCACAATGTACTCAAAGGATCTGGTGACTCCGCTGGCACCTCCACCAGACCCAGTTCTGACTTAAAACACATGGCAACACCCCGCCCCTATGATCCTGCCTGGGCGGTGTATCACCGTGTACCAGCCGGAATTGCCGGGCTAATACAGGCCCAGCATTTTCATCCAGCCAGGTCTCGGTGATGCATGCCAGGTCAGATGACTCAACAAGATCAGCTATAATAGCTGTCTTTTTTTAATAAACCTGGCATTACATAACACCTCCGAGTCGGACAAACCTCCGATAGTGACCGGCCTACCTGCTGGTCCAATCCAGGAGCCCTTGGGTATGGGCACAAGACAGGAAGCCCTCTCCTGTGCCATTTGCCCCAGGGCGTCTCCTTGACCCTACAATCCCAATCCGCCTCCTTTCCATTCCCCCTCCAGCATGGGACCTCCGTCTCCTTCTCACAATCCCCAAAGCCCTACACCTCCTATAAACTTCAGCTGGCAGCGGGGGACAGGAGAAAGGACAGAGGTCCCTAAGCATAGAGGGGGAATAATACCCGACCGCCTTACAATCACTCCAGCACATCTCTGCACTACAATAAAACACTCACAATAAAATAAGATCTAACAAATTCTAATGCTGTAAAATCGTCTATTCAAAATTCTAATACTATAAAATTATCTATTATGATTCTAGTTCTACTCCCCACAGTACTCTCACCACTGCAGGAAGAGGCACCCACCTAAAACTACTAAAAGTATTATTGAATGGCTTTAAAGTTTATCCAATAGTCAACAACACAGTTTCTTTTGAAAGTTCAAGAAAGAGTTCCCAGGCCTTTGGTTGTACAAAGTAGACAAAAAATGGACTATCAAAGGTGATCATAGTGCAGGGAGATGAGCTAACCTACTCCCCTGTCGCCACCCCACTCCTGCCATCCTCCACACCAGGATCATCACCCTCCCCATGTTCCAGTGTATTCCAGTGTTGAAGCTGCACAATGTCAGTAACAAGCTCTGCCTCAACCAGGAAGTCCATAAGAACTGAAATCCACTGTCAGTGTCAAAACAATGTAATGACCTACCTCCTAGCAAAAAGCTAGCCAGCTTGGAGTGTGTCCCAGGGTGGTAGGATGGGTAACACATTGGCTGGACAACAGTATGCAGAGGGTATAGTAAACAGAGAACACTCTGGACAATGGGGAGTTACTAGTGGGTCACAACAGGGTTAACTACTGGGACCAGTACTCATTAATGTCTTTATAGGTGCAATTGCAGAGGGCTGTAATGAAAACTATGCTTCTTGGCAGATGACACAAACATCTGCAACAGGTTGATACACAAGGAGTGGTGGAAATGATGAAAGGGACTCGGCAAGGTTGAAGCAACGCTCAACAGTATGGAATTAGTTTCAATGGAAAGAAGTGCAAAGTAATGCCCTCAGAAAAAAAATGGGGTAAAAGTACACAATGGGGGTGGGGTCTATCAACAACAAAAATGGAGAGGACATGTGGGTACTGTATCAGATGACATTAAGGTGGGCAAGAATATGAGAAGGCGTTAAGATGGCTTGGCATGGGCGTGGGCTGTGATGCATAAGGAGCATCACCACTTGAAAGCAGGAAGTTGTTATCCCCTGTACAGACAGTTGGCGAAAACCAATATGGATTACTGAGTACAGTTCTGGATACTCCATCTACACAGGGACATAGACAGGACAGAGGCAGTCCAGAGGAGGTTAACCAAATGTGGCATGGTCTGCACCAAAACCCATATGAAGAGACAGTAAAAGACCTTCAAGTGTATACCTGGCAGGAGAGAAAGGAGAGGGGGGACTCGCTACGAACCTTCAAGTACCTGAATGGAATCAACAAAGTCCAAAAGGGTTGCCTATTTCAGAAAAAGAGATGGCGGTGGATGCATGCAACAGCCTTCCTCAGGAGGTCGTGGGGTCAAAAACAATAGGGGGAATTCAACAATGCATGGGAGCAACATAAGGCAATTATAGTGGTGGGGGAAGGAGTAGAGGTAGGAGGGGGTCAAGCATGAAGTACACTGCTGGTTGACTAGGATCTGCAACTTATCAAATTGGTAGGAAATGTGAAGACTAGGAGTGACAAGCGCCCTTATCTGCCATCAAAGTATATGTTTCTACACGTCACAGGTGTAGATTGTGCAGCCCTCCTAGTACCAGGGTTAACAGTCATTAACTCCATGTATCACTTTAAAGTACTTGAAACTCAGTCAGTTCTGGGCTCTATCTACATGAACATACACATTTTATTTTTATTTATTTATTTATTGAGTCTTGGATTACAACACCTTTGAGCAATACAACTCATTTACAAAGGTACCACGTCAGTAGTACAAAACAAAACAAGGTAAACAATAGATAAGTAAATAGCAGATATCAAGAATGTGCTTAAAAATTAATACATCAAAAGCAATCAAAATAACATTGAATGTTGCTCAATATAACAGTAGAGTGGGCAAGAAGAGGCAGCCTGGGAGGCCTTGTCAAAATCTAGCAGAGAAAGTAATGGGGTGTAAGTTGGGGATGGGAGAAACATGAGGAGAAGGAGATAAGTTGCACAGGAGGTGGAGAGGTAAGGGCGGGTTGCAAAGAAGGTAATGGGGATAGAGATGAGAGGTTGGGGATGTGGAAGGAGGGTGGGGTGAGTGCAGAGAGAAGGAGGAGTGCTGGTGAAGTGAGGGAGGAAGACAAATTAACAGTATCAGGAGAGAGGTGGTGTTTAGTCAGGAGGCGGCAGCCTAGCAGGCCTTTCGAAAACCAGAGAGAGAGTAATATGGGTGGGAGAGAGTGCGAGAGAAATGTAAAGAAGGAGGGAAGAAGTTGCAAAGAGGTGGCATGAGATAAGAGAATGGGTGTAGGGTGGAAGAGGGAAGGTGAGAAGGAGCAAGGGAAGAACTTGAAGATGCGTGAGCAGAGAAGAAGCAGGGGTGAGGGGTGGAGGGGAAAAGGCTCGAGGGCAGAAACAGACCACCTGGCCTATCTATGTCTGCTCGAGTGTGCAGCTAGCACCACAGTCTGTAGCTGCCACAACCCCCTCCACCGCCGTTCCCCACTTGCCTACCTTGCCTTGGCGCCCATACTCTCCCCTTACTTTGTCCCATCCCACTTGAAACATCCCACTGTCTTACATGAAATCACACCTTCGTGACAGCATTCCATTTAGTCACCAGTCGGTCAGTAAAATAGTGCCCTCCTCATCTCCTCCAAATCTTCCCTCCAATCTTAGACTGTGCCCACTCATGTCTCTTCAACTATTCAATTTAAGCAACCCCTCAGTGTTGGCATTGTTTACCCCCATATTTGAACATCTCAATCATATCCACCTATCCCTCCTCTCCTCCAATGTGTACATGTTCAGCTCCCGCAACCTGTCCTCATAGGCCTTTACTTCCATCCACTGTAACATTCTTGTTGCCCTCCTTTGCACTCCCTCCAGCAAGTTAATATCCCTCTTGAGGTATGGCCGCCAGTACTGCATGCAGTATTCCAACTGCAGACTGACCAGCGATCAGTATAGGGTTAGGGTCACCTCTCTGTGCCTGGTTGACAAACACCTTGCAATACATACCAGCATGCTGCTAGTCTTATCTGCAGACTTTCTGCATTGGACCGAGTTATTCATGTTCCTGTCACTAACACCCCAGGTCCTTCTCCTCCTCCTCGTGATCCCCAGTCTCATCCCCCAGCCAGTATTCCCTCCTTTGGTTTTGACCCAAAGTGCATAACCTGCACTTCTTTGCATTGAATCCCAACCCACTACTCCAACCATTCCTCCAGTCTGGTTAGGTCATCTTGCAATTTCTTCCATCCACCCTCATCATCCACCACCGCCCACAGTTTGGTGTCATCCTCAAACAGACTAACCCTGCTCCAGACTCCATTCAGCAATATCAGAGATAAATAGCTCAAATATTACCGAGCCCACGACCACTGCAAACGCATGTCTGGGTGCCAAGAGCCCCCAAACCACCAACCTTTTGCAAACTCCTCTTAGCCAGTTCTCTATCCAATGTGTCAGCTTATTCCACACACCCACATCCATCAGCTACCCCCAGTCTCCTATGGGCACCAAATCTAATGCCTTGCTGAAGTCCAAGTAAAGGACATCTACCGCCCAACCTCCATCTAGATCTCTTGTCACCCAATCTAATATTATATTAAATTCATCTGGCAAGATCTCCCAAGGCGAGCACATGCTGCTGCCCATCCTGGAAGCTATTGCCCTCCAGGAATGACACTAGTCTCTCCTTCAATATCGTCTCCATCAGTTTTCCCACTATGGAAGTGAGGCTGACCGCCAATAATTTCCTGGCTCATCTCTAGGCGCACTCTTAAGTATGGGCACCACATGGGCCACCCTCCAATCCTCAGGCACACAGCTCATGTCCAGGAGGTGCTGAATAGATCTGCCAGTGGTTCCATCAACTCCTCTGCCATCTCCTCAGCACCCTGGGGTGGATGCGGCAGGACCTGGTGCCTGTCCACCCTTAATTCCCTCAGTCCCTCAGTATCCTACTCCCCATGATCCTTTGGTCAGTCAACTTCCCTCCCCTCCCCACCCTTACCAACCACTGTGGTAGTGGGCCATCTTTCTCCTTAGTGAATACAGGCACAAGTACTCATTCAGTGCTTCTGCCTGTTCCACCCCCTATCCACCCATCCCCCCCTTTATCTTCACTATATGGTCCTTGCACTTCCTCTTTTCCCTGACGTGCCTAAAAAAGTCCTTCTCCCCTCCATTGATGCCCTGAGATAACCTTAGTTCTCTGGAGGCCTTGGCTGTTCTCACCAGCTTGGTCACCACCTTGGACCGGTTCTCGTAAGTCTCTGTATCCTCTCCTCTCCTCTCCTCCTCATACTCCAGAACTTCTGATACGCAGCCCTCTTTGCCCTCACACTCTCCAGCACCTCACTGCTCAGCCAGCATGGTTTCTGGCCCTGTCATTCTTACTTGTAGTCCTGGTGCAGGCTTCCATAGCCTTTGTTAGCCCAGCTTTAATAATACCCCCCTTTGCTGCACATCCATCTCCCGCACAATAGCCTGGAGCTTCTCTCGCAGTATCTCCCTCATCCTCCCAAAGTCTGCCCTCCTGAAATCCACCAGTTTGGTGCCTGTACCTCCGTACTCCCTACCCAATGCGAGTCTGAACCACAGTGTTTGGTGGTCGCCTCCAGCAAGTGGGTCCTCAACCTTTCCTCCCTCACTGCCCACCCATTGAGCAGCACCAGGTGCAATGTGCTGCACAATCTAGTAGACTTGCTCATCAACTGTGCCAGAAGACCATCCTGGATCGCATCCAGGAGCACCTGTTCACTAGCACTGGAGGTGGCTGGGGTGCTCAATCAATCCCTTGCAGATTGAAATACCCCACTATCACCACACTTCCCCTTCTACACACCCTCCTTATTTGTTCTGCTAAGTCCCTGTCCAGTCCCACAGTCTGAGTTGGTGGTGTATACACCATCCTCAGATTCCGCTTTCTACCTTTGGGGTCCAAAATCTGCACCCAAAGTGCCTCTGTCCTCCCTTCCTCTCTCTCATCCCTCATGCATTTGATCTCCCCCCCTCTTTCACATAGAGCGCAACCCCGGCCCCTCTCACAAATCCCCGATCTTTCCTGTGAATGCTGTATCCCGGGATTGCAAGATCCCAGTCATGGTTCTGGGTGACCCAGGTGTCCATCACTGCAGCAATGTCCACCTTCCCTTCTGTAAAAAACACCTGGAGCTCTGCGATTGTTTTACACTGGCTCCTCACGTTTAGGGAGACAACATTCCATCCATACCCGTATGTCCACTCCCCCCTATTCCCCCTAATCTGATCCCCTCCTCCCTTTGGTCCACCACCCTTATGCACTCTGTTAATACAGGACATCCCGTTTGGTTCTCCAACCCGGTGCCCGTGCACTCTCCCTCCCTGCTCCTCTTCGTCTCTTCCCTTTCCCATAGGTGGTGGAATGAGCTCACTAGTCTCACCTTTCTGTACCCTTGTCCTACCAGTAGTCCTCATGTCACCCCCCCACTTTAAATCCACCTTCACTGCTATGTAGTCCTCCAATCCCCTTTTTAGTCCTCCCTTCCCTGCCTCGCTCAAGTGCAACCTATCCCCTGCGTATAACTTGCTGTTGCCCCATATCCCTCCCCAGTCAGCATCCAACCCATAATTCCTGGTCCGGCACCAGACCCTCAGCCATCTGTTGAACTCTTCAATCCTTTGTTTCCTCCCGGTACTAGCACATGGTACCAGGAGTACCTCAGAGAATGCCACTGACCCCACAACCTCCTCACTCTGCCTACCCAATTCATCGAACCTCCCCTTCACCACCTCTACACTTTCCCCTGCCAAGTCATTTATACCCATGTGTATTACTATGTGTGATTTCCTCCTCCTTCAAAGCACTCTTGAGAAGTGCCTGCACAGTCCTTCCTGCAGTCATCCCGAATAGCCTCAACCCAGATTCGACTGTGCCTTTCCCCTGCTCACCCTGACCCTTTTCAGTATGGAATCCCCACCACTAGTACCCCCCGCTCCGGTCCTCTATCTTTTCCCTCCCTGTACCCTTCCTTCTTCCACAGTGCCCCCTGCCCTGCCCCTACAGTACCCCCTCTGCCCCTCTATGTCTCCACTATTCCCCCTCCTGTGTCCATCCCCTGCTCACCTTACCCTTATGCCTCCCAACTTCCGGCTTTCCTTATCCTCCCCCCAACACTGCTCTCTGACCCCTCCGCTGCATCCTCAACTAAGCAAAGAAATGAATAAAACCACACTGTATGTAGGACATGGAACTTGACATGTATGATACTCGTCTGCACATGTGCAGTATTGATGCAGACATACACACAGGAAGTAAGAAAATACAATGTCATGGAGATCAATGAATAGCAAGGTCACTGTAGTGGTCAGATACTGAAATCACACTGCTATGCACAATAACAAGACTACATTTAGCCTGCAACTGAATAGAATGCCTCACTGGATAAAGAGAGAACAATATGCAACCAGGTTTCTTGATAACCAAATCAATCTTTATTTTATAGCGCCTTTCAAAACCAAGCGCTGTACAAATATAAAAGCAATATAAAAGCCGAGAATATAATAACTTTTAAAATGAACACTACACATGAAAAAAATTATGTGCACAGCGATCCTGCACAAATGTCCCTCACTACAAATACAAATTCAAAGCTGAAACTATTGCATTACACATGACTGCCACAGTAACGTTTCCGGTAACAGTGGGGGGGACACAGAAGGACAGCACAGCAATTACCTTTTAAAATGCTGCGAGGTTACAGGCAAAGAATATAGCTCCCACTCTCCTTCTTCAAATGCTGCCACTCTAAGACCGCTGTCCTTGCTCAAATGCTGCCACTCAAACACTGCATGTACACTCATGCCTCTCAACCTCCTGCCTCATAAATCAAGGGCAAAGCTTAAAAAAATCAGGGACGAGTCACAAGATGCGAGATCGAGCTAACAGCTCTTCTTGCCTGCTCCCGTTAACCCGGGCTATTTTCTTTAATGACCTGGATAAGAAAGGGATCAGAGCAGTGCAAAAAGCATTTGTAGAGAAGGGAAGGGGCCTTCTGGGAGGTGCTGCCTGTCTAAGGCATGGATGTGAATCCCCTTCACAAAAGCGGGAGCAAGACAGAGGCAGGATACAACAGACCTGTCAGTTTGACCTCTGTGGTAGGGAAAGTGATGGAATCACTTTTGAAGGAAAGAATTGTTAAGTACCTAGAGGCTACTGGGGCACAGGACCCAAGGCAGCATGGGTTCACAGTGGGAAGGTCACGTCAGACTAATCTAATTGATTTATTTGACTGGGTGAACAAAGTAGTAGACCAGGGAGGGGCTGTGGACATGGCCTACCTTGACTTTAGCAAGGCATTTGACACAGTCCCACACAAAAGATTAGTAGTTAAATTAGCCAGCCTTGGAGAGGGTCCCAGGGTGGTAGCCTGGGTAAAACATTGGCTGAACAACAGGACACAGAAGGTAATTGTAAATGGAGTCCACTCTGAAGAAAGAGGGGTTACTAGTGGGGTACCGCAGGGTACAGTATTGGGTCCAGTCCTTTTTAATGTCTTCATCAGTGACATTGCAGAGGGACTGGAAGGAAAGTATGCCTCTTTGCAGATGACACAAAGATCTGCAACAGGGTTGATACACAAGGAGGCGTGGAAAGGATGAGAAGGGACTTGGCAAGGTTGGAGGAATGGTCAGAAGTATGGCAGCTTGGATTCAATGCAAAGAAGTGCAAAGTAATGCACCTGGGAAACAAAAACCCAGGAGAATGGGGGGCGGTAGAATGGAAAGGAACCCGGTGGGGGTGGTAATCATATCAGATGACCTTAAGGTTGACAAGCAATGTGAGAAGGCAGTAGAGAGGGCTGGGGGGATACTGGGATGTATAGGGAAAGGCATCACAAGCAGAAAACAGGAAGTTGTTATCCTCCTGTACAGACAGTTGGTGAGACCCCATCTAGAGTACTGCATCTAGTTCTGGAGACCCCATCTCCATGAAGGACATAGACAGGATGGAGGCAGTCCAGAGGAGAGCAACTAAAATAGTGCAGGGTCTGCAAGAGAAGCCATACAAGGAGAGGCTAAAGGAGCTTAAAATGTATACAATTGATGAAAGAAGGAGAGGGGGACATGATAGAAATGTTTAGGTACCATATGGAATCAACAAAGTCCAAGATGGTAGCATCTTGCAGAAAAAGAGATGTGCAAGAACAAGGGGACACAATTTGAAGATAGAGGAGGGACGGCTCAGGTGCAATGTTAGGAAGTATTTTTCACAGAGAGGGTGGTGGACGCATGGAACAGCCTTCCTGAGGAGGTTGTGGGGTCTAAAACTATGGGAGAATTCAAGAATACATGGGACAGACATAAGGCAATTTTTGTGGGGGGTAGGAAGAAATAGGCTGTTGGTTAAATAGGATCTGCAGCTTATCCTCTAGGTAGGGAAATGGGCAGACTGGGTGGGCCAAGCAGTCATTATCTGCCATCAAAGCCTATGTTTCTATGTAGGGGACCATCTGATGGATGCAAGTAATCCCTTTCTGCAGTAACAAAAGCTGTGAGAGGGGACCACCTGAGGAATGAAAGTAATCCCTTTTTGCCACTGCAGAATCTGTGAGGGGATGGTCTGATGGATACAAATAATCCCTTCCTGCTACTACAGAAGCTGTGAGAGGAGAGTGTCTGATGAATGCAATGAATCCCTTCCTGCTACTACAGAAACTGTGGGAGCAGGGTGTCTGATGGATCAAGAAATCCCTTCCTGACACTACAGAAGCTGTGGGAGGGTGTCTGATGGATGCAAGGAATCCCTTCCTGCTACTATAGAAACTGTGGAGCACGGTGTCTGATGGATGCAATGAATCCTTCCTGACACTACAGAAGCTGTGGAAGGAACGTCTGCTGGATGCAATGAATTCCTTCCTATGAGCCTTGTCTCCTGAGATCTTGGCCATGAAGCCAACAACACCACATAGCCAGCTTGTTTTCTTTGATCTTAGCATACATAAAAAGATGTGCCAATGAATTTGTTTAACAGCGTAGCAGCTTATCTATAAGACTATGAAATAATTTAATGTTGAGTATACATCATATGGATGAAACCGGAATTAATGTAATACCAGAATGTGCTGAGAGCTGTCATGATTATGGTTTTCCTGTTGCTGCCAGCCAGAATTCCCTTGCATAGAAACAAAGAATTTGCCCGCAGATAAGGACTACATGGCACAACTAGTCTGCCCCGCCTGTAATACAGTTGCAGATCCTATTTGGTCTTTTGCCCCTTGACCCCTACTAGCTCACACCTCCTGCTGGAATGCCTCTGAATACCCAGACTGGCCAACCCAGCCACCTGGAATGCCCTGACTATAATAATGTCTGCCACAACTCAAAATGCCCACCTTGCCAGAGCAGATGAAACCTACCACAGTGCTAGGCTGTGAATTCTGTCAAAGTGCAGCAGCCATTTCAGAGGATCAGGTGGCATTTCTGGTGAGGTCTGGTCACAGTTCAGTCGGTTGGGCACGCTGGCTGATGTCAGTAAGGCGTATTCTACATCTGGATCAATTCCATTTTTTTAAACCAGATCCTCTTCAAAGTTTGCAAGTTTGACAATAGGGCTGGTACTGATAGGAACGGAGATGGGGAGAGAGTTCAGGCAGAGATCAGTACAAAGTCAGACATGTGGAGTACAGGACTGTGGGGGAATCCAAATGTCAAACATTTTATACCAGCTCAAAAGCACAGCAGTAGCACTGCTGCAAGAGATATAAGGGACCTGGATTCAGGGACAATCCTCAGTCATTAGGGTTTGGCCAGGGAAATACCATCAAGCATGCCAGAGGATTGCTCCCTTCTCCTAGGGAGGGAGGACAGTCAGGTCTGGTGCAGTACTACCCCATAGGGAACCTCGGGTGGTAGTGCACTCAGAGCAAGTTACTAGGCTGAGTGACACCGACTGATGCCCTCCCCGCACTTGGGTGTGTACATCAAGCCTGCACACACTCCACATTAGCATCACATGGATATCGCTATGAATTGGTAAAAGACCAGGGGCACAATGAAGGTCCATCCCTCACAGGTACCACACCAATGATGTGGCCATCTCCCAAATCAGATCCGAATTTGCTGTAGCCCAGGCTCTGCTGCACCTGCCATGGGGGAAGACATTGAGAAGTCAGAATCGACTGGTAAATCTGCAGAAAGCTGGAGGATGGGGCTGGGGGTTGACCAAAAAGGGGCATCATCTGAGTGCTGATGGGATAAAAGAAATTAACGTCAGAGGTCAACATGTTTAATTATAGTACTGAACTAGCGATTGGGGGTGTCAGCCAACTCCAGTTGTCATGCTCTCATGCAGTTCTCCTGATTAGTAATCATTCTTGTTTGTACTTTGAACCCTTTAGTGAAAGATCTTGCAGGGCGGAAAACAAGGAAGTTTGCCAATGAGTTTATTTCAAGGGCAATTCAACATTTTAAAATACTGGATGAAACATTACAGCTAGGAATCAAAGAAAATTTTATTTTTATTTAACATCTTAACCTAGGGTAGTATGAATTTAGCTTAAAATGTGAAGAAATTTACAGCACATTCTCTGTGTAGATAGCACCACCTCGGAGAAGATTGGATAAGGGACAGGGCAACTGTGTAATTTGTTATGTTCTTGCCATTCCCCATGGTCAGCTGGACACAGACTAATGTAGCTAGTGCATTGCAGTGCATTTCTTCTTGTTATTACAGCACTGCCCTTCAGTGACAGAACAACCCCCGCTGCCCTTTAGCAAACCATCCTACCTGGCAGAAGTTAGAACAAGAACCCCCGCCCCAAGTGCCAACCCATTAGAGCACCAGCAATTATCATCACTTGACACTACTCAACCCGCCCACGGCAGAATAATTTCTCACCCTGCTGACCCTGGCCCCCTGTCACCTGCAGACAGATGAATCCATTGGTAGAGATGTGGTGTAGTGGGTTGACAGTCACTCAACTCTTCTGCTCCCCAGCGTTGAAGATGCTCAGCTGCTGCTGCTCTGAAGAATGACAGCACCAGACTGGCGACCTGACGGCGGTTTTAATTATGAAATATAAATTTGTGATGAGGTGCAATTGCTCCATTCTGGCTCGCTCTAGCACTCTGCAGCGACTGTCACTCGGGCTGGTTTGGACCTGGATCTCCTCAGAACTGACACTAGGTCCCTGGGCTGAGCTCCCGGTCACCAGTAGAGTGTCAGCCAGGGTAGGGAAAGTCAAAGGGCAAGGCTGCACATAGCGTAAATAGCACTGACAGCTGCAGTGTTCCGGGGGTCAGCAAGCGGAGCATTGAGGCAGCCTCTGCCGGCAGCACCACAGAGAAGCATTCTGGTGGTTACCGTGGGGACACCAGGGCTCCCAAGCCGACTGAGCAAAAATGTAAAGATTTTGGGGAATAAAAATGTTTTAGGGACAGGAGGTGGCAAATGCGGTCACGTATGATCGAGGCAGGATCCGTACCACTATCAAAATACGGTATTGTACCAGCAAAAGCGGTACAGTTGGAGGGTCTTGTGAGTACATTATTGAAACTGATAGATTGTTCAGGCTTGTGTCGTGAGTGCAGCAATTGGGGGTATAAACAAATATGAAAAGGAACCCCAGCTGTGATGGCATCTTCATTATCAGCTTACTTTCGTTATTCGGAGACTGGGGCAATTAGCAGAGATGAGGAACCATAGGAGATGCATCACGCTGCGGGGAAGGAAAATAACGACAGGTCCATCTGCGAGGTTCCTGTGAGTGCTCCTGACTCTGGGGAGGCGGGTGCCTGCGTTAGCGTGGTGGGAGGTCCTGAGACTGCGGAGTAAAAGTCGGGTCGAATACAAAACTTGAAGTGCGCTGAAATGCTGTGAAATGAGAAAAAAAAAAAACCACGGGAGACAAGTTAAGCCAACAGTATTTTTTATTAAATGACAGAGACTGCTGGAGATGGCTGTACAGTAAAAATGCATATAGACAGAACCTGACAGTGTCGCTTTAACCCCTTGAGTTCCAATCAGTTTTTTGCAATCATTTCAACAGTATAACTATATACATTTCCACAGTAAAACTATATACATTTCTAAACTGCAGTGTCAGTAGCTCAGTAGGTAGCATACTTGCCAGGAGATCCAAGGGCTGTGGGTTCAGTTCCCACATCTGGCACTTGGGTTAATATTCCAGTACTGACACTGTAGTGTAGCATGAGAGGGGTGCTGCACTTCTGAGGTGCTGTCTTTTGGATGAGACATTAAACCAAGGTCCCATCTGCCTGGATTGGTGGTAGTTCAGGTGGATGTTAAAGATCCCATGGCACTTATCAAAACGAGTCGGGGAATTTCCCTGGTGTCCTGGCCAAATTTCCCTCATTCACTAAAAATACCACCAAAAGCTTAATCTGGTTCAAGGTCAGTTGGCATTCATCTGTATCCCCTCCCCCAGGTCGTGCCTGAAAATAGGCAGGATTTGTCTAGTGTACTTACCTGGTCAACACAAACTAAATAAATGAATAAACAAAGGGATCTCAGTATCAGTTACATTGCCACATAATGATTCACATATATTTTCATACCAGCAGATATGTAAGGGGGGGGGGAGGAGAAAAGACAGAACAGCAAGTGAGGGTAGAGAGATAATAAAAGGCAGAGAATTGCAAGACCATTGGGGTGATTAAGTCCTATGCCTGATGAGAAAATTTGGTTATGCAACCAGACAGAGAAGAGACAGAAAAGGAGAGAACAAAACATATCCTTGTATTTAAACTCTTTCTGCATAACAACTGGGACAGGGCCATATTCAACCCTGTCACATACCACACTCCTTAAGAGAGGACTTGTTTTACAAAAAACAGGGTTTCCAAAACTTTTTTTAATCCTCCCAGTGCAGATGCAGCATGTCAAACAGAGAAGTTTCAACTCACACATTTTTTTCAACCTTTGGAATTCTCAATTCCTGATTCATATCTAGACAGAAAATCAGCATTCACATTCTCTTTCCCAGATTTGTGCATCACTTCAAATTTAAATGGCTGTAGTGCAAGGTACCACTGTGTGATTCTAGAATTTTTATCCTTCATTTGGTTAAGCCAACAGAGAGGATTGTGATCTGTTACAAGTACAGAGTTAGCTCCTAGTAAATAAAACGCTAAGGATTCCATTACCCCCTTTTCCACAAGGCATTCTTTTTCAGTGGTAGTGTACCTTTTCTCTCTTTCATGCAATTTCCTACTTATGTATAGAATAGGATGTTCTTTCACATCTATATGCTGACTCAAGACTGCACCTAGGTAGCAACATCTTCATGAATTCCGGGCCAGTAAAATCTGTACAGCAATCTGGCAAGGGTGAGATTTCTCCCTGAGTGACCAGTCACAGGAATTTCATGTGCTATCTGTAACAGCTCTGATCTATATTTTTGTGGTATAACCAATTGTTCTATCTGGTCCTGTGTCTGAGGTTTAACCCAAACTCTGTACAGTAGCCCATTACATTTTTTAAACATAGGTTCAACCTGTTTTGATGTCACCCCCAGCTGCTTAAAATAACCCTGAAGAGAAACATTGTTAGCTTGATCTGAAAGAAAATCACAATCAGTGATTAATTTAGTTTCAGAATTTTCATATGTTAACCCCTTATGTACATCAGTCTTTTCTTGCCACTGTTTCTTCAGGCATCGTCTTTCTTCCCAGGACTTCCAGATCTTGGAGCTGTGCTCAGACAAATCTGAATCAAAGTCAGTGAAAGGAAAAGAGTCCCCACCATCTGACAGCTTCTTTGCCTGACCTCTTGTCACCACTGCTGCTGAAACATCAGGATTTACTCCCTCCTTGAATTAATTCAGTAAATCCTGGAAAGTCATTTCCAATAATCACAGGTACAGCTAACTTAGGTACTACCCCCACTTTCATTTGGTGTGACACCCCATTAATAGTGAGAGTCACTTGGCTGGTGGGATAGTATGAAGTGTCCCCATGGATGCAGATGACACCAGTACCTGGTTCTTTTGGATAGCATTTTCCCAGCACTTCAGTATGTACTAGGGTCTGTTTGCTTCCCGAATTTATAAGCCCCTTTACAGTCTTATCTCCCACCTTCACATCTGTTAAACACTTGCTCCAATTTGTTAAGGACAAATCTGCTCCAGTGTCACTCTTCTCATGGCAATTTCTTGCAATATGACCTGGCTTATTACAGTTATAGCAAATAAAGTCTTTGGGTGCAGATTTGTTACCCCCATCAGAGTTCTTATCAGATTTGGAGTTTAAATGGGAAAAGGGGTGTCTTACCAGTGCTTGGCTGTTACCTCACTGCTGTGGCATTTGTCTGGCCATTTGGTAGTCTTTGGCCAAAGAAACAGCCTTTTCCCCACTTTCTGATTGGTGTTCCTTTACCCAAAGCTGCACATCTATAGGCAGGATGTTGATGAATTGCTCCATTGCAAATGTGTTGATGATCTGTGGTACTGTTTTGCTCTCTGGTTGGAGTCATTTTATCAGGAGTTCTCTGAGTTGGGTGAAGGTGTCTCGAGGATTGTAGACTGAGTTGTACTCCAGAGATCAAAATCTCTGCCTGTAGGTCTCTTCTGAGATGTCATACCTTTTCAGGATTTCAGTTTTCACCAGGTCATAGTTTTCTGACACTGCAGTGTCCATACTGCTGTCAGCAAGTTGGGCTTTCCCTGTTAGGTAAGGTACCAGTCTGATTGCCCATTGCTGCTCTGGTCACTGGCATGTTGAGGCAACCCTTTCAAAAGTTGTCAGGTATGCTTCCATATCATCCAAGGGACACAGCTTTGTAAGTTTAATGTATTTTAAGCTGTTACTGTCTTGTTGCTCTGCTGGAACAGTGCCAGATCCTCCAGCTTTGACAACTTGCAAGGTATCCATACATTATTGCATCTCTTCTCTTCTTTGTTGCTCCTGTCACTGCATCTCTTCTTTTCTCTGCTGTTCGAGTTGTTGCATTTCTTATTTTTTCCGTGCTTCTAAACATTGAATCTCTTTCTCTTGCTGCTTCTCCATCTCTTTTTGTTGTATAGCCCACCATTTGAAAAAGGCTGTCAGACTTTTGGGTTCTGTCACTGCCTGTTCTTTTTCTATAACTGGTGCTAGCTGTACAGTCTCAGCTTGTACTTCTGTCTCTGCTAGTTTGGCTGCCATTCTCCTGGTAACCACTTCTGGGCTTGCTGCTGCCAAATCCATACCTTTCTTCTATGCTTCCAAGGTACCAGGTCTAGTACCCATGCAAAAAACTCCTGGCTTAGAGTATGTATGGCATAAATCTCACTTAGGCTGACACCATCTGTTGATGAGGTACAGGTCAGGAAGCATAGGAAAACCAGGAGCAGTTGTAAAACTTAAAATAAGTGATTTATAATAATAGTAAAATAAAAAAATAAAATTGTTCAGTATAACTATTTACCAAGGCAGTATAAACAAAGAAAGTCCATTTGGGTTTCTTCTCAGTTTCCAATCTCAGTCTCTGAGTTTCTCTGTGTCTTTCTTTTGCAAAACAGTGAAGATCTGTTTTTATGTCTTTGCAACTCCTGTTTGTTAAGAAAATAGCATACTTCTCACACAGTGTTCTTGTAAGTTTCAACAAGTGCAGCAAAAAGAACATTGTGACCCAGAACTGACCTCTTGCTTACAGTGTCTCAGAGAGTTTGCAAACAAGTTAACCCTTTAAGTTCCAAACAGCTTTTTGCAATCATTTCAACAGTATAACAATATATATTTCCAAAGTAAAACTATATACATTTCTAAACAAAGGGATCCCAGTATCAGTTACATTTCCACATAATGATTCACATATATTTTTATACCAGCAGATATGCAAGGTGGAGAAAAGACAGAACAGCAAGTGAGGGTAGAGAGACAGCGAAAGGCAGAGAGTTGCAAGACCATCAGGGCGATCAAGTCCTATGTCTCACAAGAAAATCTGGTTGTGCAACTAGACAGAGAAGAGACATAAAAGGAGAGAACAAAACAGATCTTTGCATTTAAACTCTTTCTCCATAACAACTGGGACAGGGTCTTAATCAACCCTGTCACAGGGACATGATGCCAAGTTGGGTGCCTTCCATCATCAAGATGGGCCAATATTACATGCAAAATACACCCTGGAATGTCAGTGCATTATTATGATCATACACAATATAATGTTTCAAACAATATATAAAAAGGAGAAACTTGTCATTTTGTAAACAAGCTCCAGCTGAACAACATACAATAATAATGCAGAGCCCAAGCCATGGCTTTGTGCTGGGATATTGGAGCAGGTTTTGATACTAATTGGGAAGCCAGATTGTAGCTTGCAAATGATCTATTACTTAAGCAACATTATAAAATGAGTTCCAAAAATCCTGTATTCTGATTCATCAAAACAGGTCACCTGACCATGGATTAATTCTCAAGAAATCCACAGTTGGATTGCTGGACTACAAAATCCTGACTGACTGCAATATAAAGTGGCCTAGTTAGATCACTCCACCAGAGAGACCTATAAAAAACTACAACTATGGCATCCTCATTAGGACAAATCCACCCAGTGGAGAACTACAACTACGGCATCCTCAGTAGGACAAACCCATTAGGTGGAAGAACTATTTTATTACTATTGCAGGTAAACAGTGTTTTTTTTAATATCTATTTAGGTAAACCTCTAAAATAAAGTTGCCCATTTTATAAGCAAATTAACCCCACTCCAGGGCATGGGTTTACTGAGAATTTATCCATGCTTGGGTGGTGGAAGTGTTTTTTTATTATTTTTTATTATTTGGAAAATGTTTCACCAAGAAAGACAACATGAGCTCTAAACAGTTAGTTTCCAGAAGCTTCCGGGGGCCTACAAGAGTTGGAAGAACAAGCAAACACATAGCAATAACAGAGCAATACAAGTACAATTACTAAAAACAAACAGTGCAGTACAATTAAAGAGCAGATAAAATGCAGACCAACCAGCCAGGGTAAACAAAACCATATTCGGATATAACATACATTGCAACAACCCAAGAGCAGGTGATCCAGTAGGGTAAAGGTTGGAGGATGGATAACACATTTGAAATGCTAAAGGTAGTAGTCTGAGTACAAGATTCAAAGTGCTATTGTATACCCAAGGGAGGACAGTTATAAGGCAAGTGGGGAAGTGTACAGGTGAGGGGGAGTGGAAGAGGGAGAGAGAGGGACAGCCAAGATCTATACCCCTTCAGGATGCTGAGAACCCTGCAAGGGGGACAGGACCAAGCAGAAAGGGAGAGGAGAGAAAGTGGTGGGGAGGTAGAGAAGAGAGGGGCAACAGAACAGGAGGGGAGGAAGAGGATAAGGAAGTAAGGAGGTAGGCAGGCGATGGATTTGAAAGTGTGGGAAAAGGGAGAGGGGGAAAAGAGAGAGAGACAATCTATACCCCTTCAGGATGCAGAGAACCCTGCAAGGGGGTCAGGATTAGAAAGTGGGGGGAAAGGAAGAGGGGTATGAGAGAGACAGCCAAGATCTATACACCTTCAGGATGCTGAGAACCCTGCAAGGGGGATAGGACCAACCAGAAAGGAAGAGGAGAGAAAGGGGCAGGCAGGTAGAGAAGACAGGGGCAACAGAACAGGAGGGGAGGAAGGGGATAAGGAAGAAGGGAGGTGGGCGGGAGATGGATTTGAAAGTGTGGGAAAAGGGAGAGGGGGGAAAGAGAGAGAGGCAATCTATACCCCTTCAGGATGCAGAGAACCCTACAAGGGGGTCAGGATTAGAAAGTGGAGGGAAAGAAAGAGGGGTACGAGAGAGACAGCCAAGATCTATACCCCTTCAGGATGACAGAGAACCTGCAAGAGGAACAGGATCAGGCAGAAAAGGAGGGGAGAGAAAAGCGGACAGGGAGGAGAAGTGGAGTGTGGCAGGTGACTGGAGGGGAGGAGGGGAAATAAGGAATAGGGAGGCTGGAGAAAATAGAGGTAAATTAGGAATGGAAAAAGTGAGGGCATCAGTGGGGTAGTTGGGGGAGGAAGGACAGCAGTAGAGTGTTGAAATAGCACAGTAGGTTGTGGACGGTAGTAGAGTGTTGAAATGGCACAATAGGTTGTGGTAGGGGTGGGAGTAGGGGGTATAACAGGTGGTAGCATATGATGTAGTAATCAGAGGAAGGGTTCAGTTAGGAGACAGGAGGTAAGTCAGGGACAGAGCAGTAGGGGATAGTGTGCAATGGTGGGGAGGGTTGTGAAGGGGGGCTAGGAACAAGTACAGTTAGGAACATAGAAGTAAAGTAGGGCTAAAGGATAATGCGCCAAGGTGGGGAGGGTTGAAGGGGGCTAAAAACAAGTGCAGTTAGGGGAACAGAAATTGTGAAGGACTAAAGAGATTGAAGATGGGGAAGAGGAAAGTCTGATAGGAGGTGGCAGCGAGTTCCAAAGCTTTGGAAGCAGTAGGAAAAAGCTTCCTGGCCTATGGAGGTAGAGCAACGAGGAATAGCTAGAGTGCGTGCGTCAGTGGATCTGAGAGGGTAAGAGGGGGGAGGAGGAGCAGAGAGTGATGAGGATAGGTAAGAGGGGAGAGTCCCAAACAAGAATTTAGAAGTGAACTTGGCGCAGTGAGAGAGATGCCTGCACTCAAGGGAGGGGAAAGCTAGATAATGGTACAAGGTACAGTGATGTGTGCGGGAGGGGGAGTCAAGAGCAAAATGACAGAAAGCATTGAAGAGAGTATCCAACCTGGTAAAGGAAGAATTAGGAGCAGCACTGTAGACTATGTTGCAATAGTCAAAAATAGTGAGTATCATTTTCTGAACAAGATCATGCCTAACCGGTAGTGGTAAGAAACTATGGTTCCTGTAAAGGGCGCTGAGCTTGGGGTGCAGTTTTTCCAGGACGGCGTCAGTATGTACAGCAAAGTTAAGGTGTTGGTCAAGCCAGACATTCAGGTATTTACAAGAAGTGGTGTCCTCTAGTTTGTCCTGTCAAGGGTGTGGGAGGAGAGAAGGGAGGGCAGCCTTGGGAGTCTCTGCTTAATGCAAAAGGTCATGAAGACTGTTTTCTTGGCATTGAGGAAGAGTTGATGCAAGCTTAGCCAGTGTTGAACTTTACTGAAGTCAAGCTGTAGTCTGGAAGTCACATCGGAGGGAGATTGGCCAGAGGTGAACAAAAGACTGTGTCATCAGCATACATATGGACAGAGGATGAGGAGCATACTGATGGTAGGTCATTTAGAAAAACTGAGAATAAGAGTGGGCCAAGTATGGAGTCTTGAAGCACACCAGTAGATATGGGTAGTGGAGGGGATGTGGAGTCAGCTATTTTAACAGATTGAGTTCTACCTACCAGGTAGGCTCTAAACCAGTTGCAGGCAGACAGAGACAAGCCAGCTGATGAGAGAGCTTCAAAGAGGAGGGAGTGGGAGACTGTGTTGAAATGCTTGGCAAGGTCTGCAAAGATAGCAGAAGTGATGTGACCTCTATCCATGGCTGAATGGATAGAGTCAGTGAGTCTAAGTAGGTAAGTAGTTGTGGAGTGATTCTTCCAAAAACCAGATTGGAATGGAGTGAAGAAGGAATCTTCATCAAGAAAGGAGGAGAGAGGAGAGAGAACAAGGTATTCCTGAAGTTTAACCAGGGTGGGTAGAAGCGAGATGGGGTGATAATTCCCAAGAGATGAGAGATCACCTCCCTTTGGTAGGGGAGAACTGTAGCATGTTTCCAGGCTTCAGGGATAGTCACAGTGTGGAAAGACAGGTTGAGGAGATCAGTGAGAGGAAGGAAAATAGCAGGATCAGAGAGGTACAGCAGCTTAGGGTCAAGGCCATCGGGGGAGCTGCCCTTTGTTGGGTTGATAGACAGTAGTGCCTGTAAGGTGTAATTGGGAGAGATGTGTGAAAAGGCAAAACTCTCTGCTAATTGGTGGTGATGGGAGGAATCGGGAGGCAGGCAGGAGGTAGTAGGGTGGGGTGGGAGGCTAACAGGGTGAAGGTACAGGAAGTAAAGTAGGAACTGAATTCCGCTGCTACTGTAGGATGGTCGGCAATGAGTTGGTTGTTTATTTTGAGCAGTGGGGATGGGGGTTTAGTTTGGGTAGAGAAGAGTGAGTGAACTACTTTCCAAAACTTTGATGGGTTGTTTATGTTAGTATTAAAGGGGGAACGGAAATATTCCACTTTGGCCAGGTGGATGACTGTGGTACAGGCATTTCAGAGTGTCCAGTAGATAGAGTAGTCACGAGGGACTTTGGAGGATTTGTGGGTTTTCCATGCTTTATCATGCACTTGTTGACAGGCCAGGAGTTCAGGGGTTACCCAAGGGAGGTGACTACCACGCACTCTAACTTACTTCAGGGGAGCATGTTAGTTCTAGACGTTGATGAAATTATCTTTGAAATATGCCAGGGCGGATTGATAGTTTTGGCTGAGGATATAGGGACCCAGTCAATGTGAGTTAAGTCATGATGTAGAGGGGCAAGGTCTAATGTTTTGTAAGAGCAGATTGTTAGTAGTTTGTGGGGTGCCTTAGGTCTGTGTACTTTCCTAATTAGGTAGATCATATAATGATTGCTAAGATCATCTGGCAGTAGGCCCGACTGGATTACCCTGTGAGGATAGGAGGTAAGGGCTCAGTCTATGAGAGTGTGGTTATGGGATTTGTGGTTTAGGCGAGTAGGTTCCATGATTAATTGGGACAGGTTAAGGGCAGCTATGTCATACGAGTTTTATCTACGGTGGGTGACAACCAGTTCAGGTTTAGATCCCCTAACAGGTAGAGCTCACCTGAGGAGGTAAGGGACTCAGTGGAGGTGATTATATCAGTGGCTACAGAGTGGTGTAGACCAGGATGTCAATAAGCTCCTGCGATAAATATGGTACGCAAAGGGTAGAGACAGTCTAATGACGAGAGCTTTATAGGCATTGGGGTTGGTGGGTCAATAGAACAGTAGTGGTTTGGAGAGAGGAGGAAGAGTAGATAGCTACGCCCCCACCCCTACCAGTACTGTCCTGACGAGTAACAGCATATCCAGGAATTGTGATAGATGCATCAGGGATTTTGCTTGTTAGTCAGGTCTCTGATACCATGAAGATGTCTGGATTGAGGGATCCTACAAGTGGGAGTAGCAGGTCAAATTTAGGAAGGAGACTGCAAATGTTAAGGTGGAGTATTTTTAGGCCATGGGGGAGTGAAACTGGGATTGGAGCAGATGCCTGGGAGGGGGAGTCGATGGAGTAGGGGCTTTACTGAGTGTTGGACCTGGGCTGGGATTTATGCCTCCTGCAGAGAGAAATAATGATGAAATGTAGCTTGGTACTCTTGAACCAAGGTTTGTTAGATGATTTAGGGGAACGAGGTAAATAACTGAAAGTGGAGAGCTGAAATTTAAGGATGCACAGTAACGTGTAGGAGTAAGATAAGGACACGAGTGGGGCGGAAGGTCATGTAGAGAAGTGGGTCCAGGTATGATAAAAAGGCATTGGAGCTGCCACTTGGTTGAAGCAGGGGGTTAGCAGGGTAGTAGGGTTTGCAAGGGAAGTGTGGTGGGGAGTGGAAGTACTGTATTTAGCAATTAAAGGGACGAAAGAGAGAGCATAGTGAAAAGTATAAGGAAGAGGTGCAAGGGAGAGACTGAAAGAGCTCATGTTTCCTGGTTTAGAATAAATGTGCAGCTATGCTCGGAGTGCAGATCCTGCAGATGTGCTCTTTAACACTTAGTAGTAGTAGTAGTAGGCCTGTAGCCTCATGCCTCACAACCCCCCTCCCCCAAGGCATGGATTAATTCTTAGTAAACCCATGCCCTATCGTGGGTTAATTCTTACGTACATGACAGGGTGTAGTACAGTATGAGACAGCAGCCTATCTTGGGTGTGTTGTAAGGCCTGAGGCATAGCGAGTGCCTTCAACCACCTGAGAAGGGGTGATATCCTATAATATCCCACACCATGGAATGTATTAGTGTAATTGGGAAATGGATCCTGATATAAAAAAATACAAACTTGTTATAGTGTATAGTTTGATATGACTTTGTATGGAAATCCATACTCTCAGCATCCTGTTAGTATATGGGTGAAATGTTGTTGTGCATGGATTTCCATACACAATAACATTTTTGTTGTGCATGATTTCCAAACAACATTGTCAACATTCTAAGAAACTGCCTCAGCTTACACTAATTCCACCAGTTGTACACGTAAAACAATTACTCACTTGCTGGTCTCTGACAGGGTCTCAAAAATAAACAAATAAATGAATAAAAAGTACATCTTGGTATTTTCTTTCACCTGTACCTTTAGAGATTGCCTGAAACTGAAGCAGCCCAGGAATGGGACAGGAGTGAGCAACATGGAGTGGAACAGGCAACTGGTAGATTAAAGAGGCAGGGGGGAGCATGACAAAAGCACAAATATTGCTTTCATTTTTGCTTGGTTTTTCGGCAGCGCTGAAAGCTAGTTAATGACCAATAGTTAACAATACTCAGTGATAGTTTAGGATTATTTATTTTGTTTACATTTTTTTGTTTTATAGAGGAAGAGCTTGAGAAGCAAGGGGAAGGGGGCAATCAAAAGACTACTGGAAATGCTTATTTCCACAAATAACTATACACTATACAAAACAGTGTATGGGCGTCCATCCACAACATGGTTCAGTTCCCATCTCAGGGGTTAAATGACAGTGTGGACATTATCAGGTTTGCTCTCTAGGTCCTCATGTTGTCATCTCACCCCTGAGATGGGAACACAGCCTTGTTGTCCATGGACACCCATAGACTATTTTATTAACAGTATATTTATGTATGTAAGTATGTATTTATGGAGTGACAACGTCGTAGATTAACTCTGAGCACAAGTGCTCATTTACCAAGGTTCCACATCAAATACATAGTCACAAAAAACATTACAAGTACAGTAAGCAGTTTGAGAGGAAATGCAGTCACGTCAGGCTCAAAGTCATACATATATGGCTAAGTGTTGTGTATAGAAATCCCACTCCTAAATGCTGTTCTGTCACAGTAGTGATGTCAGAATGCTGCCCTACCACAGTAGTAATGTCAAAACACTGCCGTACTACAGTAGCTATGTCACTACTGATGTACAACAGCATAGAATTGTATTTAATTTATTTAGTTTTTGTTACCCAGGTAAGCACACTGGGCAAGGCAATCAATGCCTATTTTCAGGTATGACCCAGGAGATTATGTCATAAATGACATGCACGGTGATACAGTAGAATACATTGTAATACAATAGGCAGTGAGGGGAGGATGCATGAAACATGAAGCATGGCATTGCATCATGGAAGGGGATTACATGCAAGGTGAGGCGAATAATCAGATTCATCAATATGGCAAATGGTACATAAAATATGAGAAGAGTTATGCAAAGTATAAAAACATGATGATACAGTACTTTGTAATACAATGAGCAAGGAAAAGAAGAAATATAGTAATTAAACATCATGTCATAGGAAGGGAACGTTTTAGGAAATAGTATCCTTCCATGTAGAACTACACAAAGAATGTATAATCCCTGGCCATGTCTATTAAGATTCCTCATGCTTACCTACACAGCAGATTGCTCATAAGATAGCAAGACTGAAAAATCCCCAAGTGAGCTCTTTGTTAAAAGATGAACTACTAGAAATATTACCAGCTCATGCACCTATTACTTAAATTATATTAAATGTGATTAATCTTATCCTGTTGTTTGACCACAGTTCAAGACAGAGTAGAAGGTAAATTAGCTGAAACATACAAACACTGAAAAAATAATATATGGGCAACCATATACACTGAGGATCAGTGTGAGATGGCATCAAAGAGACCTTCTATGATGTCATCTTACCCCTCAATTGAAACACAGTCTTGTTGTGTACGGTTGTCCATACATTATTCTACATTTAGTGTATTTCAAGAGCCATAAGAAACACAGTTAATGAAAAGTTCTTTATTTTGTAAATTGTACCTAAGATAAGTTTTTAGTTTAAAGCAGTTGTTTATAACACACGTAAACTCTCTCTCTCTCTCTCTCTCTCTCCATATATATATATATATATATATATATATATATATATATATATATAGCTAGATATAGATATATGATATGCAGTGGGGACCAGTGGAATAAATGATTTATCTGCACAAGAGTAGTCTGACCTCAGGTAATCTCACGAGTGGTGTAAGCTATGAGTGAGGTGTCCTAGGTCAAACTGCTTGAGTGCAGATAAATCATTTATTCCACATGGCCCCCATTGCATGTTCTATTTATGTGATAAGAATACCATTTTTGTGGAGCTTGTGTTTTATTTTTTTTTTTCATTTTGATTGTGTTTTATATTCATAAAATAAATGGGATTTTATTAGTCCTCTTTGTGTTACTGTGCATTTCAGATCTTGTTACTCAGGAATTTGCCATGGTTGACAGGGAGGCAAAGACACAAGAGTCACTGGGCATGTTGTGATTGGTTGCTGCATTGACGTGGGTGGGCCAGACAGTTTTAAAAACATGGCATCTGCTTTTCTCACTTAGCGAGAACTCTGTCTTGTTATACTATGCCATTTCATTTTTGTTTTATTTTGGCAGTGAGTAAGAGTTTTATATTTGGTTGATCCTGTATCTCCCAGCTTTTATCTGGTTCATCTTCCGTTTTGCAGTTTTACTTTCAGTCAGTCTTGTGAAAGGATCAAAAGTTCATGGACAGAGTGAGGGAAAATGTGAGCAGTGCAGGTGACAGGAAACTTGAAAGAAGGAAGAGACAATCTGAGCAGAACTGGCAGGATGAGAAACATGTTAAGTGGAAAAAAGACATAAAGGTACTGTTGTTCTGCAAAATAGTCATAGTGGGTCTCAATATTAAGTGAAGCAACCAGAGCTGGAGAGTGACGGGTGTGTGGGGGGGTAGAGAGAGAGAGAGAGAGAGAGAGAGAGAGAGCTAAGGAGATGCTTCCGCCAATCAGAGCAGCTTGTAAAATGTTCTTTTGGAAGGGACAAGGTAAAACAAGCTTGTGAGAGCCTGGGCATTGCTGGTTAAAAATTCAATGCCTGCAGGTGGGCTGTGTTTTTTGGTAGCAGCAGCAGTTTTCATTTCTGGTGGGTGCGCGGCGGGAGGGGGGGTGACAGTGATCAGGTTCGGGACTGGTAGAAGTGTGGATCATGATATAAAAAAAAGTGAAGGTACCTATGTCTAAAAGGAAAGAAAAGAGCTTTGGGAATTAACTGGACCTGTTTAATTTATGGCTCTTTTTATGGCTGTCAGTTTAGATAGCTACAAAGGGAGATGCTGAGGAGATGAGTGGCTGGTTTAGACAAAGTGAAAGTGGGTGGAAATTGTGTCGGCAAGGGGGGAACGTAGTCACTTAGTAACTGTATAGATAAATGAGTAACTGTGCGTATAAATGAGTAACTGTATCTATAAACAAAGTTTATACACACAGTTACTCAGATAAATGGATTTATCATTCCCTATTTATCGCCACCCCTAGTGTGTGTGTGTGTGTGTGTGTGTATATATGTATAAATATATATATCATTTTAAATATTTTATTGGAGAAATCATTTTTTTGAATTACACAAAATAAACAGTATTAAAAATAGGGGTTTATGAGCACAAAATATAAATCTGATATGCCATGAATAATATGTTACCCAAGACTGGATATGGAGTATTTTATACTCTATGTGGTTGGTATTCATAATTAGGAAATTAAAATAAATGTAAAACATTAAACAATATTACAAATCTCTAGCCCTCCCCAGGTGGCCTGGGCTAGCTAGTCCCATGGCCACAGTTCCCCTCATTTCCATCCAACCCCCTACCCCACCCCATCCTTCCATATACTTGATTTGTATGGTAAAGTTGCTGGCACATTGCCAGGACCAAATAACATCTTCTGTAATGATCCTCTTCCCTTGCCTACCCCCCATGCCAAAGGTCCATTTCTAGCAAGTACCCCCTTCCTGACCCTCCCAGGCCCCAAAGAGACATTTCTAGTAAACAGCTCTTCCAACCCCAATCCATAATTCAGGGAGGGGAACAATAGTAGTTAGCATGTTGGTTTCCACCTCTGCCCTAACCTGCAGCATGTTGTTGTATCTCAGTACTTCACTCAGCTGACAGCCTGCTGTCCAGTGTGCTAAGGGGGGAGCAGTTTCTTATACAAGTGATGACACTAAGCAGACTAACCTGCCCACCTAATGAGAGTTAGAGGTTTTGACATCTCTTAAATTTATTTTTGAATAAATAACAAGTATGTAGATATCAAAAACAGCTACTCATCGAGAATTTGTGGAAAGGTACTTACACACCCCTATTTAAACGTGGCTAGCAAAACATTTTAAAATTGAGTTAGTTGGTGCTTAGTAAATATGTTAAAACATTTTAGAGCTTAGTTTGCATTTTAACGATTTTTTTAGGCTTTACAAATCCTCAGTTGGACATTGTCATTAAGTGTCCCATCATAGACTGAGGAAGAGCTTTTGACCTATCAGAGTGCTCCTTTCCACTACACACAAGACACTCTTATTCAGTAAAGAGTGCCTCTTATGAATGTGCCTTAGAAATGTGGATCTTCAGAGGAGAGTTTTTAATTTTTAATATATTACTTGATTAACTTTGATCAATAATATACTAATACTGCTGTAAAGACCGGTTCCACCCTCAGAACATGCCTGTTGGGACACGCCTGGTCATTAGGGTGCCAAGTCCCAATTTCATCATCCCCTCTTTTTGTGGGTAGCTGCGCCCCCATGCCCCCTTTTCTAATTATTCTAACTCGGGGGGGGACCTTGGGGAAGGGGTGGTGAATTTCCCCTTGTTGTGCCCTAATGATGGGCACATTCCGATGGGTGCCCTGATGGCCAGAAAAGGGGTGGAGACCATGCTTGTGGTTGTAAGAGTGGTCTCACTTGCATTCTTAGGGTGTCTGAATTGTTCACCTCGAGTTCACTGTTCACACACCCTAAAAATGTACATAACACCAATCTTTCAACCATTAGAGTGGTTCCTGCAGCAGTATCAACACACAGCTTGAACATATCTTAAATATTCAACAAGTAGAGCAGTTGGTAGGCTAGAAACAACTATTGCTATTAGTTGTACTGCTTGCTTGGGTAGAATTACAACATAATAAATACGATCTTCGACTGGTGTATGATGTTGTACTAGGGTGCTCCATAGTCATCTTTGCAGTGGTAAAGGGTGCCTGTGGTTTAAATTCCTAAACCTATCCATAATAGATATTACTTCCCAAGGCATAACAGTATGAGATACCATGCTCTGTCATGTCATACCCAAGAAGCGGGGAATGAGAGAACTTGAGTTAAGACTAGTCTCAGAAGACAGGGTACTCAGGCATCTTAAATCCCAGAAGGTAAATAAAGCACCTTGGCCTGATGGGTTGCACCCTAGAGTGCTGAAGAAGGTGGGGAAGACACTGGCAGTGTTGTTGACAAATCTATTTAATTTTTCCCCGGAGACTGTGGTGGATCCAGCAGACTGGAGCATGGCTAATGTAGTGCTACTTCACAAGAGCAGAGATGAGGATGTCCCAGGTAATTACACACCTCTCTCTCTCAAACCTCAATGGCTGGCAAGCTGCGGGAAGCCATCATTATGAAACATATAGTGGATTTCCTGGAGAAAATGGGTTGCATGAATGGAGGCATCACAGGTTTGTAGCAGGGAGATCTTGCCAAACTAACCTGATCAACTTCTTTCATTAAGTCAGAAAGGCAGTGGACAAGGACCAAGCAGTATATCTGAGGCTCGACTAAAATACCAAACCTGCCTTATAGCCAAGAAAATCTCAGCTAGTCTCTTCCCTATGGGGCTCTGTGATCTAATCCAGCATGCCTCTCAAGCTAGATCCACCAGAAGCTCTACAAAAGACCCGCTCCTAGTCCCTCACTGCAGGACATCCTTGGGGCAACGTGCAGGATGAATGACCTACCTGTAGATATCTCCTTGGAATTGAAATTTGGCCTCTTCAAATCCAAACTTAGAGAATTACTCCTCTCCTCCTGTATCTGTGATTGCTTATAACCTTCCTCCCCTGCCCCACTCTACTTACACCCCTTCTTTTTCCCCTACTAGCTTTTACAGACAAAGTCTTTTCCGACGGCACCCCCACCTCCCCCACTTCCTCCTGCATACCTTCTCGCCCCATCTCTAAAATGCTGTGTCTATATCCACCTCCTGAGTGGTCCCCCTCATCTCTTAAATGATAGGCTTGTACCTGCTCCTGAGTGTTCTCAAATATATTGCTGTTCTATGTAACTTATTGTTATATCCTAATGTAATATACAGTTTGTTGTTTATCTGCTTGTCGTGACTCAGGGTATAGTAATCTACCTTCTGTATGTCTTGTACCCAGCTCTGTACCTCATGTATCCACATGTTCTTTTAATTTGTATTGTACAGTTAACTTGTATTTTGACGTGGAGCCTTTTCAAAGGAGTCTCTGACTCAAAGGTTTGTAATTCTGATATGTTCAATAAATAAAAAATAAAATAAAGTGGATTTATTGTAGCTTGAGCTTAGCAAGGCCTTTTATTCTGTTACACACAAAAGGCTAATAAAAAGATGGGTGACATGGGGGATAGGGGACAGATTGACCAGGTGGATTGGGAACTGGCTGTGGGCAGGATCACTAGGGTGGTCATCAATGGGGGCATGCTCAGATTCTAAAGGAGTCACCATGTAGGCAATCTTTGCCTTAAAATAGTGGGCAAACCGATTCCCCAGTCCTGGCTCCCAACAATACAGGACTTGGAGGTCTCCGGGTTTATTAATGACAATAATACATGGCTTTCAGTTCAGGAAATCATCACCAAACTTGGCATCTCCAATAGGCATACATTCAGGGTCATCCAACTCAGACATGCTTTAGTACGATCCTTTGGCCATAAACCTAGGACAGTTCACTCCATTCCACTCCGCAAGGAATTATGTGTGCTTTGTGGAGGCCCTAAGGCGATATCCAAAATTTATAGTACATTGTTCCTCTGGAAGTTTCCTGACAGCTTTGGACCAACCGATCTATGGAAATCCTTTTTCCCAGGCCAGAATATTAACTGGACGACTATTTGGTACACCTGCCATCAACTAATCAAGCAGGACAGATTAAGACTAATGCAACTCTCTATCCTACATAATGCTTATTATACACCTTGTAAGCTGGTTAAGTTGGGTTTAAAGACCACCACTTTATGCATAAGATGTCAACAACAGGAAGGGACCTTATTCCATATTTTCTGGGCATGCCTGAAAATATCCCCACTGTGGCACAACATTATGCAATTTATGGATCCCCTTTTAGGTCTTAAGGATTTATTCACTCCTGAAATTTGTCTCTTGGGAGACCTTTCCGGTATTAAAATTCGTAACTGGAAGTATCATATAACACTTATTGCCATGTCCGTCAAGAAGTTGGTCTTAAGACATTGGCTTGACCAGCAAGAAATCTCCTATAATGAATGGTTAACAGAAATCCTGGCACATTTACATACCGAGAAAGCCATTGCTAATTTGAATAACACTATGAGCAGGTTTAAAAAGATATGGGACCCCTTTATGCTCTTTATTCACTGTAAGGTGGTTTATATGTCATGCACGTATTACTGGGCCATGTAATTAACCCAGATAGGATAAATCTTAGCATGGTATGTCATTTTACTTATTGTCCTAGTAGATGAGGGTGGGGGAAAGGATGGGAAGGGATTGTAGGGATTAAGGGAGGGAGAGAGGCAGATTTATGGGTCATTTGTGTCTAATGTAAACGGTCTGTATGTACGTATGTCTGCTTTGTTTGTATTATTGGTAAAAAGGTTAATAAACTTCAAACTGCAAAAAAAATAAAGGAATCACCAGCAGGGTACCACAGGGATCAGTTCTGGGACCAGTCTTCTTCAATATGTTCATTTCTGATAGGGAAAGCCAGAATAAGATATGCCTCTTTGCTGATGACACTGAGATATTCAGCAGAGTGGACACTGAAGAGGGGTTTAGAGAAATGAAAAGAAACCTGGAAAAATTTGAAAAGGGGTCCAAATTATGGCAATTAAAGTTCTATACAAAAAAAAGTGCTAAGTGATGCACATTGGTATATAGAGACCTAAAATGAACTACTGGATGGGTGAGTAAGGGTAGACGGTGCAAATAACTGAAGAGAGAGACCTGGGGCTCATCATTAGTAACAGCCTCAAGTCCGCTACTCACAATGTATATGGTAAGGCAAACAGGATGCAGGAATATAAAGGAAGGAGACTTTAAGAGGAAGGTGATATTGCCTCACACAGGTTCCTGGTAATGCTACATTTAGAGTACTGTACGCAATTCTGAAGTCCACATTTCAAGAAAAAGACATGTACCACATAAAGAGCATAAAAGGGGGGCCAAGAAGATCCAGGAGTAGCAGGGATTGTCATATGAAGAAATGTTGGCAAACCTTAAGATGTGTACACCGGAGGCCAGTAGGGAAGGGAGGGGGATATGATTGAGACATACAAATTCTTGCAAGGAATCAAGAGGGTGGACTGTAAGGACTTGTTCACAAGGAATGAGGACACAGTGAGAGGAGGACACAGGTGGAGATTGGTGGGGGAGATTCAGGAGGAATGTGAGGAAGTTCTTCTTCATGTAGCAAGTGGTGGATGAAAGGAATAGACTGCTCATAGTGATGGTTGAAGCCAAGACTGTGATGGGGTTTAAACTTGGGTGGTGCAGATATAAGGGAATAGTGGGACCCACAGACAGAGGCTAAGAGGGAAAGGGA
This sequence comes from Neoceratodus forsteri, assembly GCA_016271365.2. Classification (NCBI taxonomy): domain Eukaryota; kingdom Metazoa; phylum Chordata; order Ceratodontiformes; family Ceratodontidae; genus Neoceratodus; species Neoceratodus forsteri. The sequence continues at coordinate 767,512,138 of CM028132.1, forward strand.
TACCAGGGAAGGGGGTGATGATCAGCCACTACAGCTACTGGATCACAAAATCCAGCCTGGTGTTAGGATGAGCATGGAACTAGACAGGGAAATGGGCAGACTGGATGGGCCTCTGGATCTTCTCTACCAACAAAATCTATGTCTCAATGTATCATTCCTTAATTAAACGGTGGTTCATTTACAATCTGAAATTTGATTGCTCAATCTGAATTGTCCCCATGGTGATGTCCCAGTACAAATCTGAATCAATGGCTTTGAATCTTATTTATTTACTTTTTATCAGCCACAAAGAAGTGTGTTAGGCACAAGGAGATTACTTGAGGTCCTAGGCACCCAACTGGTTTAGCAAAGAGGTTGCCCAGGCAGACAAGGATAAGAGGACCACCTATGGGAAGGTCAAGAGGACCTACAGAGCTAGCGTGGCAGGAAAGGTAGTCCAGTGGGCAAAAGCTCAGAAAGAACTGCAGATAACTGAAGGAATTACAGAAGCAGAAAAGTTTTTTTAGATAGGTTAGTGAGAAAAGGGATAAAAAGCATGGAATTTTATGGCTCAGAATGGGGAAAGGGTGGGTGAAGGTGAATGGGGATAAGACAGAAGTACTGAATGAGTACTTCTGTTCAGTCTTCCCTAAGGAGAGGGACAGCCCGGTGCCATGAGGAGGGAGGAAGGTATGGGGAATGGAGCATAGATGGATTTATTGAGGTGGATAGTGTAAGGAAAGGGTAGTTAGCTCTGAGGGTGGACAAATCAACTGGCCCTGATGGCATCCATCTGAGAGTGCTGAGGGAGCTGGCAGAGAACTTGCAGGCCCCCTTGTTGTCCAGGTGAACAGTTCACTGGAGTTGCGGGGTAGTACCTCAGGACTAGAGAGTGGCATATGTGGTGATGCTCCATAATAGCAGTCCCAGGGATGATCCAGGCAACTACAGAGCAGTCAGCCAGGCCTGACCTTAATCATGTGCAAGCTCCAGGAGGCCATACTTAAGTATACCCCCTCTGTCAGACCTTGTTGGCTGTGAGTTCCAGTTGTTTTTTGTATTCATTGTCTTCACTACAGTTATGCCTTACTCTCAAAAATCAGGAGTAAGGGACCTTGTTTTTTTAAACTCACTTCATGATAACTAGAATGGTGTAGTAAATGCTATGTATGCCATCACTTTCATGCTAAGTAATTCTACTGTCATGTAAGGTTGTTGATCTCTTTATGTACTGCATTGTATCAGCTCCTCCCGGTACTATTGTCTGTAACTTGTTTGAACTGTAGTGTCTCCCGGGTCATGTCTGAAAATAGGCAGTCCTGTCTAGTATACTTACCCGGTTACCAAAAGCATATAAATAAATAAAGTATTTTTGTCTGTGGGTTTACAATACACCCTGTGTGTAGTTTATTGTTTGTTTTTTTTCTCATAAATATTCAGGTCCAAATAGGGGATCATCAGTTGGTCATTATTCAAAGTAAATTTTATATCTTCAGAGACCGAATTGACATATGTATGGAATTCTTGCAGTTCTTCCATAAATCCTTTCCACAAAATAAGCACATCATCAATACACCTCTTACAGGTTATGATGTTTTCAAAATAGAGGGTTTTCTGGCTGTTCAATACATGCTCCATTTCAAATATTTAAAGAAAAGAGTTTGCATATGCAGAGACCAGGGTAGCCCCATGACTGTCCTTCTGCACTGCCCAGAAAACTGTGATTTAAACTTCAAAAAGTTTTTATATGATATTAAGGATATCAACTCCTGTAACACATGTATTTTGGGGTGTGAATCTTCAAGTCCTCTTGTAAGCATGATGCTCATAGACTGGATTCCTTCATTGTGGGGAATCAAAGTATACAAGTCCACTATATCCATAGTAGCTAGTAAGTAATTATCTAAGCCATCCATTAAACCTTTATTAACTGTTTCTATCAGTTCTGTCATGTGGGCTGAGTCCCTCACATAATGTATGTTTCTGTACCCTCAATTAAGGGCTGTAGGTGCAAGCTGATATGAGAGGAGACTGGTTCACAAACCATATCTATTCTCAAACTATGTAACAGCCAGTATGAGTACTGGGGATTGAGGGGGCCTCCTAAGGAGAGAGGGAATGGCTAGTGGGGACACCATCCACCTCCATCCAACAGCAGAACCTACCTAAAGGAACTAGGGAACACTAACTATGGCTAACTAATGTTTATGACCTGAGGCACAGAGGAGAGAAAACAAAACCCTTTGAGGAGGAAATCGCTGGGGATCCAAGGCCTATGTCGCCTTCCCTCTAGGCTTGGGATGTTTTGTTTAGTGACAGCTCTGCTGCTGCCATTTAGAAACCCAATTAAAGAGGGGTGGAAAATATTCCAATTTGGAGGAAAGCTCTCACTCGATCCCTCTAAGGGGAATGTTGTGGAAGGTTGCGAGAGTGCTCTGCAACATTGGGGGCAACCAAGGTGAGAGGAGGAGAGCAATGACTGCTGAGGCACTCACCTGGCCTACCCACCCTAAAAACAAACCAGGTGAAGCAGAGGCAGTCATAGGGAGTATGCAGTGACGTTTTTTTACTAGTAGAATACTAGAGCCAAAGGAGATCGCTGTAACCACCCTTCATGGCTAGTCTTAAATTCTACACCAGCAGCTGCCATCAAGCCTCGAATGGCTAAAGCCAGGCCCGGAGTGAGAACATTCCCAGCTATGGGCCAGTTGAGAAGGACCCCACCCAAAATCAGGAATGCTCAAGATGTGGCCTTCATAGGTGTAGATCGAGACCGTTGGCTGCAAGGAGGCCATGCACTATGGAAGGGTTATGGCTGGCATGCCCCAGAAAAAAATTGAGAAGGAGCTGAATGAAGCGTTAAGTGCTGGGACCCTCACATAGCTCAGATATGGTAGTAGCGAGTGCTGAGCAAATGAATTGCGTAAGCAATGAAAGGACCTGCACATAGGTCAGTAAGCAGAGTAAGCAAATGGTCAGATTTGCAAGGAGTTCAAAGGAGCAGCAAATATGAATAGCAGGGCAAGCTAGCCAGGCCATCAAGGAAGCCACTGAAAAGTGACAAAATACTTGAAGGATTTTAGTAGTGAACACAGAATTTGAACATGAGTTAAGTATGCCACACAGGGCCACTGCTCCTCAACAACACCTCCAGTCACCCACCATAGGAAAAACAAGAAAGTGATAGGAAGGTGCAGTGACTCACATTCAGATATTAAAACTAGTTTACTGCATCAGCGGTAGCTTAGCTGACGTCCAGAGTATAATAGCAGTGTGTAAATGAATAGAGAAGCATCAGTATTGAGTAATTATTTATTTTATTTTTTTCCAGTTGTTTAACCAGGTGAGACACACTAAGCTAAAAGCTTGTTTACAGGTGCAACCTGGAAGCACAGGGAAGTTAAGTGACTTGCTCAGGGTCACACAGTATGCAAGTGGGGGCTATGGGATTCAAACCCGGGTCTCCAGATTTGCAGCTCAGAGCCTTAAACCACTGCGCTATACTGCCTCCCGATTATGAGTTATAGGGGTAGCAATTCAAATGAACATAGACTGTAGGGAGGCAATGCTCTGAAAGCAGCAAATTGGCTAGACAGTGCAGTAAAAACAGCAGCAATGAGGTGTGTGGTATAAGTTCAGGAAGCAGGATTGAGCTGCATGGGCTAGGGTTCAGAGTGAGCCTGAACCAGGCAAAAACAATTAAGGTGCATAGCACGGAGAGCAGCAGCAGGGAAGCAGCTTAAGCTGAAACACACAGATAATGACTGCAGTTGGTTTGTGAGTAAATAGGAGCAAGTAGCATGAGCTCTGGATTAGCAAAAATACAAGGAGTTACAGAAGCCCTCCAAAAAGAATGCAAAACAAAAGAGACAAAAACACAAAACAGGGAACAAGCAACACAAAGAAGCACACAGCCAGAGGCAAACAATACAAACCAAATGCAGGAGTACAGAAAACAGAGGTCTAGCAAAAACAGCAGGCCAAAATGCAGCAAAGTGGGGGCATAAGCCCCAGCAGCTCCAAAGAACAGACCAACAGAGCCTTAGGCTGCAAAGAAAAAGTGCTTCAGAGAGAGGCTCAGAGGAACTGCTTATGTAGCACAGGAAGGGGGAGTGGCTGGCTGCTTGTCCACTGAACTACAGGCATAGCCTTCCAAGTCTCCCAGTGGCCTCCAAGGATGAACAGCAACATTGATTTATGGCTGGGAGATCTTGCCAAACAAACTGATCAATTTCTTTGACTGTGTCACTAAAACGGTCGACAAAGGTCAAGCGATGGATATCCTGTACTTGGACTTCAGCAAGGTCTTTGATTCTGTGCCCCACAAGAGACTGATCAAGTAGTCGATGAATCTGGGGATAGGAGAGAAACTGGGGGGTAGTTAGCTGACTGAAAGGCAGGAGCCAGGGGGGTGGTTGAGTTCTCAAGTGATAGGGACATCACCAGTGTGGCCCTACAGGGCTTGGTGCTTGGTCCAGTGCTTTTTAATGCCTTCATCAATGTCATTGGAGAGGTCATAAAGAGCAAGATTTGCTTATTCGTGGACAACACTAAGCTCTGTGGAAGGGTGGTCACAGTGGAGGGGATACAGGATCTAAAGGAAGATCTGGCAAAGCTAGAGAGGTGTTCTGGAATTTGGTAACTTGGCTTTAATGCAAAAAAATGTAATATGTACACTGGAGCTAAAAGCCTGAGCTAAGAACTCAAGGATGGAGTACAGGCTGGAAGAGGTCCTGGTAACTAAATCTGAAGAGGAAAAGGACCACTGATTGCAGCAAAGGCAAAGAGAATGTTGAGCTACAGTACTAAAGGGATCAGTAGTAGATGGGAGGAGGTAATTCTGCCATTGTACACATACAAACAGAGGTGAGAAAAAAGTAAATGCCTCAGCTAGGATCTGAACCGAGGTTACCCGGAATACCGTTCCAACTGCGCTAACCAGCTCAGCCACTGAGACAAGTGGAACCTGGGCTATCCCCGAGCATGTTACTCTTTCTCAAATGCACAACCCAATGTGATTTGAGAAAGAGTAATATGCTCGGGGACAGCCCAGGTTCCAGTTGTCTCAGTGACGCAGCTGGTTAGCGCAACTGTAATGGTATTCCAGGTGGCCTGGGTTCAAGTCCTAGCTGAGGCATTTACTTCTTTCTCGCCTCTGTTTGTATGTGTTTCATAAATATGCACACTGCACTCTTGTGTGATAATACTACCATTGTATAGGTCAATGATGCAGTCACACCTGGAATGCAGTGTACAGTACTGTTGTTCGTACTTTAAGAAAGACATAAACCTGCTGGAGACAGTCCAAAGGAAGGCAATAAAGATGATTAAGGGTTGGCAGGACAGAACATATGAGGAGATGTGGGAGGAGGTAGCCCATGAAGATAGGGACTGCAAAACGGTGACACGTGAAAATGGTGATGAAATCATAGCGCCAACACTTTTGGGTGACCGACAGTTCTCCCCATCCTTGAGTTGTGCCCTCCCCAGAGTTAGTATACAGTATATAGTAATGGGGGTGTGGCAGGCAAAGCCTCCCACAAGGGGAGGTGTGGGGGGCAAAGCCCACCACAAGAAAAGACTTTGCCCCTAAGTGTTTGAGCTGTGGTTAGGCACCCTTATCATGTGTTACCATTTCACAGTCCCTATTTTGACATGTCACTGTGGGCGGTCCTGAACACAGTCCCTGAAGGAGAGGGGGGAGGGAGGGAGGGAGGACATGATTGAGACCTTCAGGTATTTGAAATATATAAACAGGGTGGACAAGAAGAGTCTCTTCAGGCTCAGTGGGAACAAAAACATGATGAGGCATTGTCTTAAGTTAGAGGGAGACGGTTTAGGAGGGAGACCAGGAGGCATTTCTTCACTGTGAGGGTGGTAATGGTTTGGAATGGGCCCCCTGAGGAAGTGCTATCATTTGAAACAGTGGATGGCTTCAAAAAAGGCTGGAACAGGGTTAAGGGGAGAGTCAGTGTCAATAGGAGGGCAGACAGTAAAGAGGGGGTATTGGTTGGGGGGGGCAGCTTCCTTTGCTGGTGTTGGGGACTCTGTAATATGAGCAGATGAGATAGACCAAAAGGCCTTATTCTGCTGGCATTTTCATATGTGTATATGTTCGTACAGCCATTGACAAGAGATTGGAATAATACAGTACATAGTGCATTCCAGAGAAATTACCTTATAACATAGTTAAGACAACTTGTGTGAGTTACAACGACAGACAAAAATAAATTCTGTTAGGAGAAAAAAATAGAAAGGACATTTAGTGTGGTTATAGATCAGTGGTAACAAGTACATTGGTTGTGCTCCAGTAGTAGGGTCTTCAGCGCTTTTGTAAAGCCCCCAAGAGAGGAGGAGTTTTGTTGCTCTGCTGGAGGACCGTTCCAGTGGATCGAGGCAGAGTAGGCAAAGGACCTCTTGTTCATATTGGTCTAAACCCTAGGTACTTCAAGCAGGGTACTGTTAGAGGACCAGAGTGACTGTCTCACATGTTTAAAAGCTTATTTAGGCATGGTGGGGAGTACACTTTCGTCAATTTAAATGCCAGGCATAAGAGGGGTACAGCATCCTCCCTTTCAAGGAAGGCCAGTTTAAGGAGCAGAGAACTTCACAGTGAATGTTTCCTGGGATGGGCCCTGGACACAAAGTGACTCATTTTGTTACTTAGGACTTTGAGTTTGTTAGGCTTTGAGCTCCTGAGGGCCTGAAGTACTGTGGTACCAAACACCAGCATGGGGAGCATGGTGCTGTTTGCTATGGCAAGCCTTGAGTACACAGTAAGGAAATCAGCCAGACAGGACAGCAGCCCAATTTCCTGGTGCAGGGATTTTGTGATGTGGTCCACATGCAGTCTGAAAGTAATTTCCTTGTCGATATAGACCCCAAGATGCTTCAGCTTTTCCACCATCTCGACTTGTGAGCCTCTGGAAGAGGTTAGGGCAAACAGGTGTCTCCTGTTTGATCGTGGTGTTTGGTTTGAATTGTTTTTGCATTCTTTCAAGATGCGGCTATTGTGCAAAATGGCATTTTCTAATATTTTAATATTTTTTAGCTTTGTGCAGCAGCAGTAATGCTATGATTAATGTAACAAGTGGATAAATTGGAAATTTAGCATATTTAGGATAAGAAATACAAAATCACACATGCCCCCACAATGCAAAGCATCTTGGGCTGCATATGGAAATCACCACAGAATATTATGCTGGTTCAACTTTAAGCAGAAATGCATGGTGCCGAAAGGCCTCTCACACAGCTTGCAAAGGATGCCAACAGAAGAAATAGACACATGTTTCATCCTATCAGGACTCATCAGTATGCCTCATCTGTTTGACACCCCAGTGGAATGAACCAGCTACCCTGAGATGGTCTATCTGGGTTATGTTGTGGTGAACCCAATTAAAACAAAAAACTATTTAAATGACAAAGAACCTCTGTGCTCAAACACTGAGGCAAATAGCACTGATGCAAGATACTTCACTCATAATGGTTCTCTGCTATACCACATCTCATGCTGTTTTAGTAATGGCACTTGGGGTGCTTGTTTGTTATTTTAAAGTAGGCCAGAGTCCTTTTTTGTATGTTTGTTGAAAGATAAAGATACATGTTACAGGTTTTTTTCATCATATTGAATTAGGAAGCAGTTTGGTTTTAGTTTTTATATGCCTTTCTTACCATGCTGGGAGAAAGGGAGGTGGATGTCTAAATAACCTGTACATAGCAAGACTGGCATGGTATCTAATAATAGAATAGAATGGATGCGTGTTGGATTTAAAAAAAATGAGCAAGTAGTATTGATGGATAATGCCGTGTCATGTCTTGCCCAACATGTCTAAGCTGTTTTACAGTGGCAAAAACACCATCAGTCATTACGTTGAAAGGCCTGTTAAACTGGAAATGCTGTATGGTGTTGAAACTATCCATTGCTTAACCCGACCTAAAATGGCCACACAAAATAGAATGAGTTAAATACTGGTTCATCAAAAAGATGGCTGATTCTTGCTTTGAGGGTGACACAATTTACTTACTTCAATGTCTTTCACCAGGAAAGCATGCTAACCTGGGAAGGAATAGTTACAGTACCTACTGTAACACTAGATCTTCGCGAGAATCTCCTTCTTTGAGCCACATAATGGAACTGAAAGCCATTGATGTCAGGACCACCCAGAAATCTTTTTCAGGCTGGGGCTACCCACATTGACATGCCTCATCAGTGCCTATATAATGCCTATGTAATGTGGGTGTCCCCAGCATGCTTCGTTCCCCACCAGACAAACTCAGAGGAGCATCTGATAGGCAGGGACCAAGGCTACCAGAACCACACCAGGCTCACAGGAGATGATATGGAAACCTGAGTATGGATGCCATAGGAGATATAGAGGAGAACCAGCTTGCAAGAGCAGGCAGTACAGTCACCTGTCACCCAACAAGGAGGGAAAGCTGAAGGGGGAGCCTCAATGCAGGAGATTCTCTCGAAGGTCTACTGTTACAGCAGATAACTATTCTATCTTCTTCGAAGATATCTCCACCCATTGAGCCATGTCTTGGAACAGTTCCCAAGCAGTACTAAGCAAGCTATAATACCAGACAGGGCGGGTGGTATTGGGTTATACCAGCCCGCCCAGAGGCCTAATGAGGCTATAGCCCCTAGAAGGTCTTGTATAGTCCATATTGCCTACCCTGGAGGATATTATTGTGCTTAGAAAATGGGATATAGACTAAGTATTACAGAAAAAGTTTAAAAAATGTAAAACATTACTGTAAATACTTAATTTTAATGAATAAACATATTTGACGTAAAGTAGTCCCTGTATTTCTGTCATTGGCACTAGAGGACACTATTGTGTTTTGTGTTGGCAGTCTGTTGAAGGTCTTGTCTCTCCCCAAAAGCAGAGTCCACCTATCATTTTTGTTCTCAGTTCCACTTGCCCTTGGCCCAAACATTTAGAGATTGTCTGAATGTTTTGCAGGTTGTAACACCACATCTCTGTTTAGTGGTGTGTGTGTGTGTGTGTGTGTGTGTGTGTGGTTAGCAGATTCGATGGTTACCTGAAGGGAAACCAGAAAGCAGATCTAACAGTCTGTTTTTTTTGTAACCCCCATGATTGGAATAGCAGTATTGTTCTTTTTTTTTTTTTATGATCATTATTTTCACCATAACATGATCGGGAGATGGTGCAGCATTGAGACAAGGGAATGCGACTGGCCCTTTTGTAAAATGGTTCAGCAATGGCTGAGCAGGGAAAGCACCAATGCAGCACTATCATGCCAATGTCATAATGAGAGCAGTAATATGTATATGGATTTGTCTCCCGCAGACGAAGACTCACTGCTGATTTGCTACAACTATGTCAGAGGGTGGCCACGTGGATGGAGGATGGCAATGAATGAGTGAGCTGACAGCATTATGTGACAATGCTATATTGAGCAAAACATTTTTTTTTTATCTAAAACTGCAAGGAGGGCACTGTGAAGGGGAAGAAGCAGGGGAGCTAAAACAGAAATGGAGGGGGGTAGGCTGCAGATCATGGAAGGCCATGATAACTAGTGCCTGCAGCCTAGGAAATAAAATCCCAGACCTGGAGGCATTGTTAGTGGAGGCACACATGGACATAGCAGCAATAACAGAGACATGGTACACTGCAAATCATGTGTGGAACGTACATGTACCAGGTTATGCTCTGTTCAGTAGGGATGGGGGTTACAAAAGGGGGAGCCTACAAAGGTGGAGCTGGCCATATATGTCGGAGAGGGAATAAGGGGAATAAAGGCAACAGAGGCGCAGGGTGAAACCGGGGGAGGCCGAGGCACTATGGGTCACAGTTGAACCTAGCAATGGCACAGTAATATGCACAGGGGTGATCTACAGGCCACTGGCACGGGGGAAGAAGTGGACAGGGAGTTAGTGGATGAAATACACGAGATGGCAACTAAAGGTGAAATTCTGCTGCTTGTGGACTTCAATATGCCAGACATGGATTGGACTACCCAAGCAGCTGCTTCAACCAGAAGTAGAGGCATCCTAGATTCCCTACAGGGAGCAGGTCTCAGGCAGCTAGTGCTTGATCCCACCAGAGACAAGGTGATTCTTGACCTAGTACTCACCAATGGGGACAGAATCACAGACATCCGGATAGAACGGCAACTGGGGTCCAGCAACCACCACATAGTGTGGTTTAGCATGGGGACAGGGACTCAGTCAAGTCACACAAAGGCGAGGGTTTTAGATTTCAAAAGGGTGAACTTCGCTGAAATGGGGAGATGTATCAGAGTAGCTCTGGAGAAGAGGGAGGTAAGGGAGGGGGTTGAAGAACAGTGGGGCCACCTAAAAGGAGCCATGACGGAAGTGACGAACTAATGCATCAGGTTGGTATCCAAAGGCAAGAGAAGGAGAAAGTCACTATGGTTCTCAAAAGAGGTTGCAGACAAAGTAAGGGCTAAAAAGGCAAGTTTCAGGAAATATAAGGAGACCCAAATGGAGGAAGACAGGGAGGTGTACTTAGAGTGTCTAAGGGAAGTAGGTAAGGCTGTTAGGAGTGCAAAGGTTTGGACTGAGGAAGGATTAGAGCAGATGGTGAAGAAAGGAGACAAGACATTCTATAGGAACATCAGCGACAGAAGGAAAGACGCAGGGGGATTGTATGGCTAAAAGGGGATGAAGGAGAGTGTAAGGAGAGGGACCTAAAAAAGGCCAAAAAAATACTGACTAAATACTTCTGTTCAGTATTCATTGAAGAGGGAGAGGATCAGGGACCACAGCTGGGCAACACGTGCACAGAGGGAGAAGAGGTGGACACCAGTCCATTCACAGTGGAGAGAGTCCTGGAGGAGCTCACAAAACTAAAGGTGAACAAAGCAATTGGGCCAGATGGCATACACCCGAGGATATTAAGGGAGCTGCGAATGGATCTAGCAGCACCTCTGGCAGCCATGTTCACAAAGTCACTCAACACAGCTGTTGTTCCAGAGGACGGGAAGAGGGCACATGTAGTCCATCTACACAAAATCGGTAGTAGGGAGGAAGCAGGTAACTATAAGCTGGTCAGCCTCACCTCGGTAGTGAGTAAGATCAGGGAGGCACTACTTAAAGAAAAAATAGTGGCACACCTGGAATCAAATGGTGCCCAGGATCCAAGGCAACATGGATTCACAGCAAGAAGTTCATGTCAGATGAATCTGATAGATTATTTTGATTGGGTGACAAAGGAAGTAAATCGGGGGGGGGTGGACATCACCTACCTTGATTTCAGCAAGGCATTCAACGCTGTCCTACATGAAAGACTGTTGAACAAGATGGGAAGTCTGGGCTTGGGGCACAAGGTGGTAAACTTAGTTAGGAACTGGCTAATGGGCAGGAGGCAGAGGGTGGTGGTAAATGGGATCTAATCCGGGGAGAGGTGGGGTGATCAGCGGGGTACCTCAGGGATCGGTCCTTGGGCCAGTCCTGTTCAAATTCTTGATTAGTGACATTGCAGAAGGCTGGAGGGTAAGGTCTGCCTGTTTGCAGATGACACCAAGATCTGCCACAGGGTGGATATGACAGATGGGGTGGAGAAAATGAGGAAGGACCTGGGGAAACTTGAAAAATGGTCTGAGGTGTGGCAACTGAAGTTTAATTCAAAGAGGTGCAAAATAATGCACCTGGGACAAAAGAACCATTGGTAGAGCTACAGGATGGGGGGGGGGAGTTGCTGACTATCACCAAGGAAGAAAGAATCATGGGGGTTATTATTTCAGATGACCTAAAGGTGTCTACATAGAAACATAGAAACACAGAAACAGAGAATTTGACAGCAGATAAGAAAAAATTACTCACCTTAGTAATGTTGTTTCTTCTAATGGAGTCTTGCTATATTATGACATATGCAGTATAACCCCAGGTTAGAACTGCTCCGGAGGTGAAAGAGTTAACTTTCCATGCAGGGCATGGAATCTTGAGCTCGAGCTCAGTTGAACACTCTGTCTGTTGAAGCTCAAACTTAAACTGTCAGATCTTCAGACAAAAACTCACTAAGGTTCTGTGGGTAGCAGAAACCTACACTAGCCACTGGCTACTAACTACAAAACACCTTTTTGTTCTTGATCCCAAAGCAAAGACTCAAGTCGGGATTCAGAAAGAAAATTAAGTATAACACCTAAGCACCCAGAAGGGTGAAAATAAAGTGGGCATCAGTGAAGTGCCAACATTGCACTGCCCACCCACATCCCAAAAAATAGAGGTTCTGAGAGGGGCAGGCTGGGAGGTCATAATAGCAAGACTCCATTAGAAGAAACAACATTACTAAGGTGAGTAATTTTTCTTCAAACAACATGAAGTCTCGCTATATTATGACATATGCAGACTACACAGCAGTACCTCCATGGAGGAGGGACAGAACCTACTTGGGAAATAGGCTCTGAAGCACAGCTGTGCAAAATCGAGCATCACTCCTAGCCTGGATATCCAAGGAGTAATGCTTAGTAAAAGTGTGAACTGTTTTCCAGGTAGCTGCTTGACATATCTCTAGGATAGGAATGTCCCTGGCAGCAGCCAGAGACGCAGCTGTACCTCTGGTAGAGTGAGCCCTCAGGCCTGAGGGAGGAACCTTACCCAGTTTTTCACAACAGAATTGGATACAAGAGACAATCCACCTGGCAATGGATCTTTTAGTGGCAGGTTTCCCTTAACCAACCTCACCATAAGTGAGGAACAATTGGAGGGATTCGAACCTGTGACCCTTGGTATGTTCTATATAGTAACTAAGGGCTCTTTCGACATCTAAACTGTGTAATCTCCTCTCACCAGAGGAGGAATGGTCAGTGAAGTACACAGGAAGAGACATGGATTGATTAAGGTGAAAGTCTGAAACCACCTTAGGCAAAACTTCCTGTTAGTCCTGAGGACCACCTTATCTCTATGAAAGGAGATAAAATCAGGCTCCACTGACAAGGCTTGTAGCTCACTTATGTGCCTGGCAGAGGTGATGGCTACCAGAAACACAGTTTTCCAAGTCAAGTACTTAAGATCTGCTGAAGACAATGGCTCAAAAGGGGGTTGCATAAGCTGAGCGATGCAAATATTAAGATCCCAAGCAGGGGCAGGGTCCCTGAACGGAGGGTTGGTGTGAAGCAACCCTTTAAAAAACTTGGAGAACACAGGGTGAGCTGATAAAGAAGAGGGCTTACCTGCTGATAAGAAGATAGACACAGCTGCCAAGTGCACTTTTAGGGTAGCTGGTCTCAGCCCCAAGGAATTCAAATGCACCAAATAATCCAGGATCGTGGGCACGCCAGCAGATTCTGGGGAAATATGTTTTCCAACACACCATATGGAAAATCTCTTCCATTTTGAATTATAGGTAGCCCTGGTGGAAGGCTTCCTAGAGGCCTTCAAAATATCCAATACACCTTGAGACAGGTGTAGGTCAGCAAACTCTAACTCTTCAAGAGCCAAGCTTTGAGATTGAGAGATTTGAGGTTCGGATACCAAATTCTCCCCTGGGCACAGGTTAACAGGTTGTGATTCCTGGGAAGACATAGGGGAGAGTGGACTGCTAAGGATATGAGGAGTGGGTACCAGGGCTGCCTGGCCCAATCTGGAGCAATCAGGATCATCTTGCAGGGTTGAGATCTGATTCTGACTAGCACTTTGAAAAGAAGGGGGAAGGGGGGAAAAGCATAGAGAAACTTTCCTTCCCAACTGAGAAGGAAGGCATCCAGAGGGACTGAGCCCAACACTGGGGGTCTGCAGCAAAAAAGGGGAAGTCGGTGATTGTCTGGGGCTGCAAAGAGATCTATTTGTGGGGTGCCCCATCTGGCAAATACTACCTCCAGTACTAGGGGATCCAGTGCCCATTCATGATGGCCCTAGGAAATCCTGCTGAGAGCATCTGCTAGGACATTGTCCTTGCCTGGGAGGTGAACTGCCGTAGGGGTGGCATTCAGAGAATAAGCCAGAGACCACAACTTCATTGCTTCGATGCACAAGGCTGTAGACCGAGTGCCCCCTTGCTTGTTGATGTACCACATTGTAGTGGTATTGTCTGTTCTGACCTGAACCACCTTGTTCTGGACAGATGTGGAAAAAACCTGGAGTGCTAGAAAAACTGCTCTGAGTTCCAGCAAATTGATGTGGAGCAGGGATTTCTGGGGACCACAGCCCTTGGGTGGAAAGGTCGCCCATGTGAGCTCCCACCCCAAGAGGGATGCATCTGTAGTAAGGGTCAAGGAATGAGACTGGGGAGTGAAGGAACCCCTGTCTCAGATTGTTCTGATCCTGCCACCACTGAAGGGCCTGGATTAGGGTTCGAGTCACTGGAATCAATTTGGTTAGGGGATCCGGCCCTTTGAGACCAAAAGCTCTCAAATGGAACTGAATGTCCCTCATCTGAAATTTCGCCCTGCACAACTGCTGTAGAAGCAGCCATGTGCCCCAGGAGCTGTAGAAAATGCCTTGCTGGTCGAGAGACCTGCAGGGTGAAAAGAGGATGCCAGAGACACCAGGGTCCTTGCTCTTTCAGAGGAAGAAGGCTCTGGCTTCTTTGTGTTCAGTTCTGCCTATGAGGTGAGAAGCTGGACAGGCTCCAGAACTGACTTTGGAAGATTGAGAATGAAATCTAGAGATGTAAGCAGTTGCTGGGTTACTTATAAATGTATTTGACCTGCTCTGGAGACTGGCCTACAATGAGCCAGCGTCCAGATAAGGAAAGATGGCAATCTTTGCCTTCTTAAATGAGCAACTGCTACTGCCAGGCATTTTGTGAACACCCTTGGTGCCGAGATGAGGCCGAAGGGCATTGCTCTGAACTGGTAATGGCCTGAGGGCAGTTCGAATCTGAGGTACTTTCGGTGGGAGCTTCTGATGAGAACATGGAAGTAGGCATCCTTGAGGTTCAGGGAGGCTAGCCAGTCCCCTGGCCTTAGAGAGGGTAAAATAATCCCCAGGGTTACCATTTTGAACTTTGGTTTTAAAAAGTGCTTGTTTAGATACCTGAGATCCAGGATGGGCCGCCATTCTCCTGTCCTTTTGGAGTAAGGAAGTACCTGGAGTACAACCCTTTGCCCTGGTGTATGGGTGGAACCTTTTTCCACGGCTCTGAGAGCCAGGAGGGAAGAAACTTCTGCTTCCAGGGCAAGTGCCTCTGAAGGGTTTGCAGGTGGAAAAGACCTGGCTCTCATCTTCAGGAATTTTTGAAGCTGAGAACCAGTCCCTGGCTCACTACTTCCAGGACCCACTTGTCTGATGTTAAAGACTTCCAGTCCTGGACAAAGTAAGCCAGCCTGTCCCCTACCGGTAGTGGAGAATTGGCCCTGGCTACCCCATCAGCGAGCCTGTTTTGCAGGGGCTTTGGGTTGGGGGTAGAAGCAGGCTTACTAGAACCCCTTCTCCCCCTTCCTCTAAAGAACCCCCTCTGGGCATAAGCAGAAGAGGAGGCCTGGGCTTGGTAAAACGGCCTATGAAAAGGCCTTCCCCTGCCCCTGATATGCTGCCTTTGAGGAGTGACTTGCCTTTCTTTGGCCTGTGCACTCCTATAGGTGGTCCTATACTCATCCATTTTCTTCATATAATTCTGTCTGCTCCCCAAACAGAGAATTTCCCACGACAGGAAAATCCATAGCCTTAGACTGGGTATCCTGTGACAGGGCAGTACATCTGAGCCAGGCCATTCTGCGAAGAGACACAGATGTAGCTATGACTCTTGATGAAACATCATTAGAGTCTACTGCAGCATGAAATTGCACCTTGGATGCCTCAATACCATCCGCAGCCACCTGCTCCAGCTCCCTGGCAAGCTGGTCAGGGGCCTGTTTTGCTAGGGCCAGGACAATATCCCACCTGATTTCTGGTACCTAGCCGCGTAAGGCATATAATTTGCCTGTCTGAGTCCCAAGATGCTGCCATGTACTGCTTTTTTCATGGCATCCATCCTCCTGGAATCCCTTTCAGAGGGTGAGAGGCCAGAGGAATATTAGCCTTGTCACAGGCTGCAGCCTGCACTACCCCACATGGCTGCACTGCTGGGATAGGAACTCCGTGATCAGAGCCTGATAAAGCATACCTCTTGTCCATTCTTTTATCCACAGGGAGGACAGAATGAGGAGTTTTCAGAATTTTTACTGTCTGTTTCCTAAAAGATTTATGCAAGGGAATAGACAGTCTCCTAGACTCTGGAATATCCATCATTTGCACAAAATCAGGCTCTTCTTGATCATCAACAGCTTCCTCAAAAGGGAGTTGCAGAGTCTCAGCAACTTTCTTGTAAAACAAAAAAATGAGAAGGGGACTCAGATAGCCTGGGAGGGGACACTCCTGAGGGTCTGTCTGGAGAGATGTCCAGTTCAATGGGCACATCCAGACTTTTAAAATCACACTCACTCTCCTCGTACCCCTCCTCCCCTTCCCCCGGTTCATAAAAATCCTCAAAATCATAATCTTGAACTGGAACCGACCGAACCGGGCGCTTCCTTAATGGTGCCGGTTCGGACAGAACTGGGGAAAGAGACTGGACAATTTGAATAGCTTTGGCTATTTCCTCAGCGGTTGGAGAAAGAACTTTTGGCCCCAAACTAGCTGACCTTCTAGTCCTTTTAGTTGGAACCGGCTCCTCAGAGCTGGCTCTTCGCTTGCCCGAGGAAGTATCGCCCGGTCGGAGGGCACCCTCAGTCTGCTGGTCCCCAACCGGCTGCCATCCGGGTCAGCGGACTTTGGCCTCCCTTTCCCTGGAGCCTACCCACTCTTTTTCCACGGTGGCAACAGGAAAATTCTTACAAATCTGGCAGTCTCACATTGAGGTGGTCAAACCCCAGACAATATATACACAAATGGTGTGTGAGTCAGCCTTAGCAAAAGCTTCCCATAAAGGCCACAGTGCTGAAACCCAGTGGGTCCGTTTTCTTTTGGGTTTCTCAGACATAGTGCCAGCCTAACCAAAACTTGCCCGAGCATGGCAATCCACCAATGCAAGACTCTCTTATCGGTTCCTAACCGTGTCACGGGTCGTGGAAAAAAGCGTAATAAAATCCGTTTCTTTAGAACCGATAAGAACCGGGAACCGCACTCTAAAGGACTAGAAGGTAATTTTAAAACTCATCTGATCGGTTCAAACCGAACCGAAAAAGACGTTTACAAGTTCCACACAGAAGAAAAAATAATAAATAAGCCTATCTATTACTCACAATACCACAGACAGAGCTTGAACCGACGATTGCGGTTAAATTTCGGTAAAATAAACTGAATTAAACTTTAAAACCGACAAACGAACCGAGCAGTAGGAGGAATCTCTGGAGCGACTGTTCAGTGAGGCAGAGTAAAGAATCTGACAGTTTAAGTTTGAGCTTCAACAGGCAGGGTGTTCAACCGAGCTCGCACTCAAGATTCCATGCCCTGCATGGAAAGTTAACTCTTTCACCTCCAGAGCAGTTCTAACCTGGGGTTATACTGCATATGTCATAATATAGCAAGACTTCATGTTGTTTGAAGGACCGCTTGGCCCACCTAGTCTGCCCATTTTCCTACCTAACAGATAAGCTGAAGATCCTAGTTAACCAACAGCTTACTTCCTCTTACCCGCCCCTAGGACTGCCTTATGCCTGTCCCATGCATTCTTGAAGTCCTCCACTGTTCTTGACTCCACGACCTCCTCAGGGAGGTTGTTCCATGCAACCACAACCCTCTCAGTGAAAAAATACTTCCTCACATTACCCCTGAGCCGTCCCCTCTATCTTCAAATTGTGCCCCCTTGTTCTTGCACATCTCTTTTTCTGGAAGATGCTACCCTCTTGGACTTTGTTAATTCCCTTGAGGTATTTGAAAGTTTCTATCATGTCCCCTCTCTCCTTCTTTCCTCAAGAGTATACATATTAAGCTCCTTTAGTCTTTCTTCAGATGTCTTCTGGTGCAGACCCTGCACCATTTTGGTTGCCCTCTCTGGACAGCCTCCACCTGTCTATGTCTTTTGCGGAGATGGGGTCTCCAGAACTGCACACAGTACTCCAGATGGGGTCTCACCAACTGTCTGTACAGAGGGATAACTACTTCCTATTTTCTACTATTGATGCCTCTTCCTATGCGTTCCAGTATCCCCAGCCTTCCTTACTGCCTTCACATTGCTTGCCCACCTTTAGGTCATCTGATATATTACCCCAGGTCCCTTTCTATTTTTACTGTTGTCAGTATCTCACCCCCATTGTGTACGCTTCCTGGTTTTGTTTCCCATGTGCATTACCTTGCACTTCTTGCATTGAATCTGAGCTGCCATACATTTGACCATTCCTCCAACCTTGCCAAGTCCCTTCTCATCCTTTCCACTCCATCTTGTGTATCAACCCTGTTGCAGATCTTTGTGTCATCTGCAAAGAGACATACTTTTCCTTCCAGTTCCTCTGCAATGTCACTTATAAAGACATTAAAAAGGACCGGTCCCAGTACTGAACCCCACAGTATCCCGCTAGTAACCCTCCTTTCTTCACTGTGTACTCCATTTACTACTACCCTTTGCATCCTGTTGTCTAGCCAATTTTTTATCCAGACTACCACCTTGGGACCCATTCCAAGGCTGGCTATCTTGTGTATTAATCTTTTGTGTGGGACTGTATCAAATGCCTTGCTAAAATCTAGGTAGGCCATGTCCACAGCCCCTCTCTGGTCTACTACTTTGATCACCCAGTCAAAGAAATCTATTAGATTCATCTGACACGACCTTCCCATCGTGAATCCATGCTGCCTTGGGTCCTCTGCCCCACTGGCCTCTAGGTACCCAACAATTCTTTCCTTCAGAAGTGATCCCATCATTTTCCCTACCACTGAGGTCAAACTAACTGGTCTATAGTTTCCTGCCTCTGTCCTGCTCCCACTTTTGTGAAGAGGAATCACATCTATCCTCCTCCAGTCCTCGGGTACCACACCATCCTCCCATGATTTCTTAAAGAGAGTAGTCAGCGATGTCACTAGTTCTACCCTTAGTTCTTTTAGAATTCTTGGGTGAATCCCATCAGGCCCCATTGCTTTGTCCACCTTCAATTTTATTAGTTCTTTCAGAACCCTTTCTTCTGTAAATGGACTGGTATCGACCCCGCCTTCAGAGTGTTTCTCTTGTTTGGTTTAGGTAACTTCCCTCCTCTTCCTTTGTGAATACTGAGCAGAAATATTCGTTCAGTATCCTGCTTTTCACTGTCACCCTCTACCCACATTCCCTCCCCTTACTAAGCTTCAGTATTCCTCCTTTGGTCTTTCTTTCGCTCCTAATGTACCTATAAAGGTCTTATCCCTTCTTAACAGAATTGGCTATCCTTTCCTCGGTTTGGGCCTTTGCTATTCTGACTGCCTTCCCAGCCTCTTTCTGCTTTAACTGAGAAAGTTCTTTGTCCTGCTCCTTCTGTGTTTCCTTATATTTCCTGAATGCTGTCCTTTTCTCCTTAACCTTCCCTGCCACCTCTTTTGTGAACCATAGTGGTTTTTTCCTTCATTGTGTTTTATTGATTTGCTTTACACAAAGACTTGTTGCCTCTGTGATGGCTGTTTTGATCACTCCCCATTGTTCCTCCACCCCTCCTTCTTGCCTGTTTGCTAGTGCTTTTCTGAGGCACTCTCTCATTTTCCCAAAGTCAGCCCTCCTAAAGTCTAGTACTCTTGCTTTTGTATGGCTTGATTGTATGGCTGTTTATCATGAACCACACTGTTTGGTGGTCGCTTGTTCCCAGATGGCTATCCACTTCCAAATCTGAGATTCTTTCTCCATCCCCATTTGAAAGTACCACATCTAAGATTGCTCCCTCCCGAGTGGGTTCTGATACTAGCTGTCTGAGGCATGCCCCCTGTAGGGCATCAAGAATGACCCTGCTCTTGGATGTGCCTGCAGCAAAGGTGCTCCAGTTAACATCTGGCATATTCAGGTCCCCCATCAACAATATCTCCCCTTTTTCTTCCATTCTAAGAAAGTCTTCTATCATTTCCTTGTCCATTCCCTTCCCCTGAGATGGGGGTCTGTATACAACCCCCATGCGGATTGTGGTACCATTTCCTGTCTCCAGGGTGACCCAAAGTGCCTCATCTGCTCCCTGTTTACTCTTTAGTTCTGTTGCTTTGATCCCTTCCTTTACATAGAGAGCTACTCCTCCTCTTTTACCCTCCCTGTCCCTCCTGTAGATTGTGTATCCTGGTATGTTGACATCCCAGTCATGGTTCTCTGTGTACCATGTTTCTGTGACTGCCACAATATCCAGGCAACCCTCTTCCATCAAGGCTACTAGTTCAGGGAGCTTGTTACACAGACTATGGGCATTGGTACTCATCACCCTCCACTTTTTGATAGCCTTACCCCTTTTAGCCCCATTTCTGTCCTTACTGCCTTTGCCTTTTTTTACATTTAAATCTGTTCTGCTCCCTAATAACTTCTGTACCTTGGTGTTTACCTCCCTAATCACCATGTTTTGTGGGGGGAGGCTTGGATTTCCCTGCTTCTTTTCAGTGCCTTCCCCCTTGGCTAGTTTAAATGCTTGCCAATGAAGGATTCAAACCTCTCACCTAGGATCCTGGTTCCCCCCCCCGGACAGATGCAGACCATCGCACCAGTATAGGTCTGCATCCCTCCAGGTGGCTCCCCAGTCCCCAATGAAGCCAAAACCCTGAGCTCCACACCAGTTTTTCAACCACTCATTGAATTCCCTGGTGAGAAGTGCCCTAGCATCTCCCTTGCCATAGACAGGCAGCACCTCTGAGAAGGTTACCGTATGCGCTACTTGTCTAAGGCCCCTTCCCAACTCTACAAACTCCTCTTGCACTGCTCTGATCCCATTCCTAGCCAGGAAACAACTTCTGGTGGTGTTACACCTCGGTTATGCCCCCTATCATCCCACATACACCTCACACTGTATTTCTGGTCTATTGTACTGTAATACTGCTATTTTGCACTAATATATAGATATGGGCACAAATCATATAAGCATGAGTGCTATGAATGTGCTTTGCTGCTAAGATATGCTAATATTGATCATGCATAATTCTTTATACCTCACTGTAATACATTTATCTAGATTAGTTTGTCTTTTATAGATATTCCATATAGAATCTACCTAATCACTAATATGATGACTCTGAGGGATCATCAGTGATTACTGTATACTTATATTCTCATAGAATTATATGTAGTGTGTGTTCTACACTCAGGCAGATATGCCATGTGTAATAGGGACATGTTAGCAGTTCTCTTTGTCTAAGCAAGCTGACAGAGAGAGAAAGCCTTTGTTATGTCTATGTTTTATACTGCACGTAAGCAAGAAATGCCACATGTAGTTTGAACCTGTCAGCATTTCTTTTGTCTAAGCTATAATGCTAATGGAAGTATATTCTGTTTCAAATGATACTCATTAGCAATTCTGTCTCCTAAGTTATTCTCCAATGGAGAATGACTTAGGACCAATACATATTGTTTCCCATATCTGTAACTATGTTGTAATCTCTGTTGCTATGCTGTTATCTGTAGTATTTAGCTGTCCGCAACCCACTGTAGCTCCTCTAGGCACTATTAGTTTGGATCTAGAAGATTAGTACTCTCTGGCAGAGAGCTGGAGGGTGGGGAGAGAACACAAGACCTTAGAGAACCTCAGATCTACAATCCTGGAGATTATGTACATTTTTCAGGCTAGTGGTGAGTAATCCATCTCCCTTGTGATTTTCTCTGTCACATGCTTGGCGTAAGTAGTATAATAAACTTATTAGTATTCCTTGCTTGTTTACAAATGTTTCTTGGCAGACTCCGAGACACAAGAATCTATATTATTATTGTTTACCCTACACACCAAGAGTGTTTAGGTTACAGTGGGGGACTCAGTCATCAGGGGGTTGTTTTGGGAATACCATGGGAGGGAAGGAGGGAGGTGAGGTGCCTACCTGGCATCTCTGCATGGATGGATGGAGAACAGATCCTTAGGATCACAAGGGCAGCAGGGCATGAGGAAAAGCTGGATTGTTATTGTCCATTTGGGAACAAATGATCTGGCAGGGTGCAGTTGGGGTGGTGCAGGATAGATTTAGGGAGCTGGTCAGGGGCATCAAGCAGGTACTGTAGCATGCACCATGGCCTTCACTGAGATGCTACATGGGCAGTGCTGGGGGGAGGTGCAGAGATTACACACAGCAACAACTGGCTGAAGGCATGATGCAGGAAGGAGGGGTTTGGATTCATCAGGACTGGGGTCCTAACTGGAGGTATAACCACCTGTGCAAATGGGATGGCCTCCATCCTTCCAGGAGGGGAACGGCAGTCTTGGATGGAAAGATTAATGCTACTTTAATGGCCATTTAAAATAGCCAAGTGGGAAGGCAGAAGTAAAGATGAAGGCAGTGAATGCTGCCCCCTCCTCAGAAAATAGAGCAGCTGTGAAGAAAAGCAGACAAAACCATGGGACCAGACGAAATGCATCCCAGATTCCTTAAGGAACTGGGGGAAAAATTAGCAGCCCCTCTGGCACTTCCATTCATGAAATCCTTGAAGAACGGTGTGGTACCTGAAGACTGGAAAATGGCAATAGTGGTTCCACTTCACAAATCAGGCAGCTGCAAAGAGGCTAGTAATTACAGACCATTGAGCCTCACATCTATAGTAGGGAAACTAATGGAGACACTACTCAAGCAGAGGATCATAGCATTCCTCAAAACTAGTGGCCGACAAGACCCTAAACAGCATGGTTTCACAGTAGGTAAGTCATGCCAGACAAATCTGATAGAGTTTTTGACTATGTTACAAAAATAGTGTACGACAGTGGGGCAGTAGATGTGGTCTACCTAGACTTTAGTAAGGCCTTTGACTCGGTTCCACACAGAAGGCTGGTAAAGAAATTGACCACACAGGGGTTGGTCCAGAAGTAGTCAGATAGGTACAAAGGGCTCAGTGCTGGGGCCTCTGCTCTTCAATGTTTTTATAGCAGACATCGCTGACGGACTAGAAGGGATGTTGTGTCTTTTCGCAGAAGACACCAAGATATGTAACAGGGTGGACACCTCAAAAGGGGTGAGCAAGATGGAAGCTGATCTCAAGAAACTAGAAGAATGGTCTAGAGTGTGGCAGCTGAGATTTAACACCAAAAAGTGCAAGGTCATGCACATAGGAAAGAAAAATCCAAGAAAGGAGTATTACCTAGGAGGCGAAAAACTGGCGGCCTCAAACCAGGAACGAGATCTGGGAATCATAATCTCAGATGACTTTGAGGTTAGTAAGCAGTGTGAGAAGACAACATTGAAGGCCAACAGAATGCTGGGGTGCATTGGGATGGGAATCACGAGCAGGAGGAGATAGGTGGTACTACCACTGTATAGATCATTGGTTAGGCCTCACCTGGAATGCAGAGTCCAATTCTGGAGGCCTCACCTCAGGAAAGACATTGACTGGGTGGAAACAGGACAGAGAAAGGTGACAAAAATGATTCAGGGTCTGCAGTACATGTCCTATGAGGAAAGACTTAGGGAATTGAATATGTACTCCCTGGAGCAGAGAAGAGAGAGGGGGATATGACTGAAACATTCAAGTACATAACAGGTATTAACAAGGTAGAGGCACAGGAACTTTTTCATTTCAAGAAGGGCTCCAGGACCAGGGGGACATGACCCCAGGCTGCAAGGAGGGAGGTTCTCTACCAACACCAGTAAGTTTTTCTTCACAGAAAGAGTGGTGGATGCCTGGAATAGCCTGCCCCAAGAGGTTGTGGGGGTCAACACTGTGGGGAAATTTAAGAATGCATAGGACAGACATAAGGGAGCCCTGACTACTAAGGGAAATGAGAGTGTCAAAATAGGTGTAAAACAAATGAGCAGACTAGATGGACCTAGCGGTTTGCTTCTGCCATCAATTTCTATGTTTCTATGTACACCCATGGGAAATAAACTCCCCCGTGCTGGTGGGGAGTATGGGCAGGGGGCAAGGGATGGAGAGGCGAGAGGTAGAACTGAGGCTTGAAAAATACTACAGAGGATAGGCAGAGGGAGGATGAAAAGTAAAGGACAGTACCAGTGAAAAGGTTATGGTGAAGGACTGACTCGGGAAGGTAGGGCAAAGCAGGGGCAGGGTGGGAGAAATGGAGTTGAGAGCCATATGATCCAATGAAGGGAGCCTAGGTAACAACATTCCTGACCTTGAGGCTACCATTGTGGAGGATGACCTGGATCTGCTGGGCCTAATAGAATCATGGTGCATCAACAATCACAGCTGGGAAGTGGCCATAATGGATTACAACATGTTTCATAAGGCTAGACCAGGGAGGAAAGGGGGGTTATAAGTAAGGGAAGGTATAAAGGCCACAGAAATACAAGGATACAGTGGGGTAAAGAAGAGGCAGGAAGTTCTTTGGTTTGACTTAGAAATAGGATCTAGGGCCTTTATGAGTGTGGGAGTGGTGACAGTTTTGTGAGAGATCATAGGCAAAATGGCAAACAAAGGGGAAATAGTAATCATGGGTGACTTTGATCTAACAGATGTGGACTGGAACATCATGGCTGCAGCTACGACTAGAAGCAGGGTAATTTTAGATTGTCTGCAAGGGGATTTCTCAGGCAGATGGTTACAGATCCCACTAGAGATGGAGCAGTGCTGGATCTGGTACTTACAAACAGGGACAACATAGCAGATGTCCAGTGAGTAGTGCCCTGGGAGATCATAGTACAGTGTGGATTAGCATACAGATTGGACCAGGGAAAAACACACTAGGACAATGGTCCTGGACTTCAGGAGAGCAGATTTTAGAGTAATGGGAGACTGCCTTAGGAAATTCCTTGAAGGGGAGGTAGCCCATGGGTGGAGGCACAATGGAATAGAATAAAGAAAGGAATAACTGAGATAATGGCAAGCTGTTTAAAGGTAATAAGCAAGGGAAAGAGAAGAAAGAGGCCACTGTGGTTCTCAAAGGTGGAGGATAAGGTTATAATGGAGAAACATATAGCTTTCAGAAAGTACAGGGAGACCCAAATGGAGGCCAACAGGAAGATATATCTAGAGAAACAAAGGGAGGCATGAAGGAGAGTAAGGACAGCAAAGGCTCAAACTGAAGTCTTGCCCAGGAGGTCAAAAATGGAGACAAGACTTTCTTTAGGTCCATGAGCAAGAAAAAGAAGACATGTGGTGGTATAGTGAGGACTGTGGTACCAGGAAGTGGGGACTGTCCAGACTAGATCAAGAAAAGATAACATTTTAAACTAATACTTCTGTTTGGTATTCACAGTGGAAGGGAGGGACAGGCTGACATACAGTAACAAGTGTAATGCCTCCCCCCCCAAAATGGGGGCATACCTTATTGCCCTTTGCTCCCATTTCAGGAGCGCTTCCAGCTCTGCCTCCTGATGCCTGCAGTTTCCCCCTGATGTGCTCCCCAATGTCACTGCCTTAGCCCAGGTCCAGTAGAGTGCTCAGAGGTCCCCGTGTGCCCTTTCTTCTTTGTTTTGCCCTTTATGGACAAGCTAAGTGCTGAGGAGCCATTGGCCATTTTCCCTTAATCTTCACAGCCGGTCGGTGAGCTTGCACATGCGTGGAGGTGCACCCTGTTTTCTGACTGCAATTGCGGTCCAATCTGTGGTTTCTCCAGTGGTCCCAGTCCCCATAAGGCATAGGGTGGGGAGTGGTGACCTAGGCAGGGCCGGAGAAGTCGCAAAATTATTGTAAATAAAGAAATCTAGATTTAGTAGTTGCCGTATTGGTCCTTGCAAGAATAGATCCAGAAGCAAATGATTTGATACCTTTTAATGGACCAACATAGATGTAACAACAAGAACAAAGTGCTCTAGCTTTCGGACCAACCAGTCCTTCTTCAGAAGCTCATGTCAGTTGTTTAGAAAATACAATACTTATAACAGCTCAATGTGACAGCAAGCCCCACATGTTATATCACATACCTCACAACACACACCCACACACATACATACACACACGCATCCACATCCCACACATGCTGAAGTCCTATAATATGTCAGTTTGAAGAAGAAAAGGTCTGTGGATTGTTTCTGTAGTGTCCCATAAAGCCAAGATCCACGCTTATCCCATCTGCTACCATATTGAGATGTAAATAAGTTTAATCTCAAAAGCTCGTCTCTGCTGTGTGTTTTGAGATTTCTTAAGACCATTACTGACATATCTGAGACTGAGTGGTCAGGCTGGGAGAAGTGATGCCCCACTGGTTTTTCAGTCTTCCTTGCTGTAGTAGTATGTCTGTGTGAGTTCATCCTAGTGCGAGCTGTTGGCGTGTCTCTCCTACATAACCTGTTTGTGGACATCTCTTGCACTGAATGAAATAAACAACATGTCGTGACACGCATGTATAACTCCATGCACCTGGAATTGTCTGTTTTGTGATGTAACCACACAGTCTGAGGTAGAAATGAGCCCACAAGTCTTACAGGGGCGTTGATTGCAGGGTCGTGTGCCATTGTGTGACATGGTATTCTGTTCTGTGGAAAGTTTGCTCCTAATAATTAGGCTGGATAAATTTGGTAGTTGTTTAAAAGATAGTAGGGAGTTCCTTAAAATCAATTATGGGTGTCATCCTCACTAAATATTGGGTGGAGATCTTTAATAATCTTATGCAGACGCTCAAGGTCTGGGTGATATGTGACTACCAAGGGTATTCTTTCTGTAGCTGTCTTTTCTTTATATTGTAGTAGTTGTTGTCTTGGTACTTATGCTGCCCATTCTGTTATCCTGTCAATTTCCTGGAAGAGTGTCCCTGCTCCATAAAGGTGTTTTTCAACATAGCTAAATGTATCTCTGTCATCCCTCATTTGAACAAATACGTTGACAACGAAGTGTTTGACTGTATATGACAGATTTTTTGTATGGTTTGGGTGGTTACTTTTCCTGTGCAAGTATCTCTGTCTGTCTGTTGGCTTCCTGTAAATACATGTATGTAAGGTTCCATCCTTAATGATGACTGTGGTGTCCAGAAAGTTAACCTTGGTGGTAGAGTACCCAAGGTAAGTTTTATGGTAGGGTGGAGATTATTAAGTTTGTGATGAAAATCTTTGAGTGCATCTGCGCTTCCGTCAGATGATAAACAAATCATCAATGTAACGGAAATAAGCTAGTGGTTTGAGATACTGCCTTAAAAATCCTCCTCCAAGTCAGCCATAAAGAGGTTAGCATACTGTGGAGCCATTTTGGTGCCCATTGCTGTTCCCATAGTTTGAACATAATGTTTACCATTGAAGTTGAAGTTGTTATGTGTCAAAATGAATTCCATAAGTTTCCCCACCACTCCAGGGTTGATGTTTTGGTCCGGTCCTTTCTCATGTATGTATTTAAGACATGCTGCAATGCCATCTGTGTGTGGAATATTAGTGTAGAGGGATGTTTCATCCATTGTCACTAAAATGGTGTCAGGTGGTAAATCCTTATAACCAGAAAGTACACGCAAAAAGTGCGTAGTGTCCTGGATATAACTGTCTCTTTCCATAACCAGCGGTTTCAAAATGGTCTCTACAAACCCTGAGATCCCCTCAGTCAAGGTACCATTACCAGAGACTATCGGTCTCCCTGGATTGCCAGGTTTATATATTTTAGGCAGCATGTAGAATGTCCCTGGCTTTGGTTCAGCAGGGATGAGGTGAGTTAGTTTCTCTCGGACGTGGTCAGGAAAAGTTTTAATTAAGTCACATAGTTCATCTTTATATCTTGTAGTGGGGTCACTCTCCAGTTCTCTGTAGTATGTAAGATCTGTTAGCTGTCTATTAGCTTCAGTAATACAATCCTCTCTGTTTAAAATCACCACTGCAGAACCTTTATCAGCTTTTTGATGACAATGTTGTGGTTTGATTTCAGTTTCCTGTAGCTCGCTCCAGTGGAGAGAGGTTATAATGGGTTTGTTTTTGCCTGGTAAGGATCTGACCACTGACTTGTTGACGGAAACAATTAATATAATTGTCTAGTTTTTGTTACGCCCACTTGAGGGGTAAAATCAGATTCCTTTTTCTTATCCATTACATTATTACTGTTTGCACTGTCTTCACTACCAGTGACTTCTTCCCTGCCATGAAAGAATTCTTTAAGTCTCAATCTACGGAAGTACTCCTCCAGTTCACCACAAAACAGTATGTTATCCAGCGGTTTTGTTGGGCAGAAAGTGAGGCCCTTTGAAAGTACATTTAGTTCTCCAGTAGTCAGTGTGTGGTTGGACAAATTAACAACTGAAAGGTGCCCATCAGTACTGTGTTGTTGTTCAGTGACTCCATTATGTGCTTCATGGTTGTTAGGAAGTATGGTATGTTGAAGGGCATCTAATTTCCTATTTTTCACAAGCATGGCTTTTCTTAAGGTCCTTTGGTAGTTAATGTGTATCTCTCGCAAGATGTCCTGAATAGGTTCCCAGACACCCTTTCCAGAGTGGTTACAATTTCAGCAAACTTTGTTAAGAACAACTTTTGGGCATATGACATGCGAATCCTGTGATTTCTCAGTTTCAGAGGTCCTATGACAAAGTTGTTCTGCATAAGTAGAATTGTTTGTATTTCTTAATGGATTCCAAATAGTAAGACCTTTAGGGATAATGTTTCTCCTCTTGCACTGGGTTAGAAAATAGATGTCACTGTCTAGCCATGCCAATTTCTTCTTGATGTTATGTAACTGCCATATTCTATGGTGAATTCCGGTATCTATCATGTTGAAATCTAGATTTAGTAGTTGCCGTATTGGTCCTTGCAAGAATAGATCCAGAAGCAAATGATTTGATACCTTTTAATGGACCAACATAGATGTAACAACAAGAACAAAGTGCTCTAGCTTTCAGACCAACCAGTCCTTCTTCAGAAGCTCATGTCAGTTGTTTAGAAAATACAATACTTATAACAGCTCAATGTGACAGCAAGCCCCACATGTGTTATATCACATACCTCACAACACATACCCACACACATACATACACACACGCATCCACATCCCACACATGCTGAAGTCCTATAATATGTCAGTTTGAAGAAGAAAAGGTCTGTGGATGTTAGTCTCTGTAGTGTCCCATAAAGCCAAGATCCACGTTCATCCCATCTGCTACCATATTGAGATGTAAAATAAGTTTAATCTCAAAAGCTCGTCTCTGTTGTGTGTTTTTGAGATTTCCTTAAGACCATTACTGACATATCTGAGACTGAGTGGTCAGGCTGGGAGAAGTGATGCCCCACTGGTTTTCAGTCTTCCTTGCTGTAGTAGTATGTCTGTGTGAGTTCATCCTAGTGCGGAGCTGTTGCGTGTCTCTCCTACATAACCTGTTTGTGGACATCTCTTGCACTGAATGAAATAAACAACATGTCGTGACACGATGTATAACTCCCATGCACCTGAATTGTCTGTTTTGTGATGTAACCACACAGTCTGAGGTAGAAATGAGCCCAAAGTTTACAGGGGCGTTGATTGCAGGGTCGTGTGCCATTGTGTGACATGGCATTCTGTTCTGGTGAAAGTTTGCTCCTAATAATTAGGCTGGATAAATTTGGTGGTTGTTTAAAAGATAGTAGTGGGAGTTCCTTAAAAATACAATTAAGGGTGTCATCCTCACTAAATATTGGGTGGAGATCTTTAATAATCTTACGCAGACGTTCAAGGTCTGTAAATAAAGAGCGCTTCGAAATGCTGAAAATGGGGCTCATTAAATTCATGAGAGCCCATTAAATATTCATGAGGCCGCTGCCTGCCACCATGGGGGACAGTATTTTGGCGGCAGCAAAAGTACTGAAAATAAATGTTTAATAGCGGGTTTGTTCATCAGGGCACAGTTGGGGCCATTGTTCTGTGGGCTGGTAAATGAAGGAATATGTATGTACTGGCCGTCTCAGCAGGTTTAAAGTGGGGATCCTTGTAACTGCTTGTTCGCTGCCTAGGGACTGCACATTTTGGCAGCAGTGACAGGCAAGAAACTGCAGAAAAATGTTTAAGAGTGGCAGCACTTAAGAGGGCACTGTATCTTCTACTGAACTGTGGGGCATAACATAAATCAGTATATTCCACCTGGCTGCACCAGAACTTTAATACTGAGACTGTGGTAAACTGCATTGGGACTGTGTATTCTAGGAGCCATATTGTGCAGCCAGCAGCCAATCAGAAAGCCAGGTTTTTGGCCAGGACTCTCGGGATTTTTGTCAGAGACTCTTGAGACTTTGCCAAGTGCTTGTGGGGGAAAAGCAGAGACCTAATTCAGGCACCAAAACAGGGGACCTACTGAGCATTGTGTGAGGCTAATGAATATTCATTCTGTGGACTGACAAGTGCTTTCAGCCAATTATAGTGGGACACATAAGTGGACTCAGCCAATCAGGATCCTCAAAAGGACTCCATAAAACCCAGGGATTTTCAGGCTAAGATCAGTTTGAGCAGGAGCCCCTCCACAGTGAGGGGGGCCTCAGGCCCCCAGCTAGACGATTTTGTAACATTATGTAACCTAAGTAACATACAAACTACTACCTTATGTAACCTAAGTGTATCTATGTTAAATTTTCATTTTACTGCACCTGTAATGTTATCCTCTGTTTTAATCTGCATTGTAATAACTGTCTTGTTGTCTCCCCCCCCCCACGATGAGGTGCCTTTGTAAATGAGTCTGTGACTCAAAGGTTGTAAACCCGATTTGTAATGAATAAATAGACAAAATGGGCCTAGTTTAGTTCAGTGTGAGCCCCTCCATGGGGGGGCTTGTACCTCTACCAAAGAGAACAAGTGGCTGCCAGCAGAAAAGGTCATTTGCCTGGGGGTTGCCAGAGAATGTCCTCCAGGTCTAAACATAGAAAATAAGTCAGCATCTGCCTACGGTTGTCAGAGAACTGCAAGAAATGCTTCTGCCTCAGCAGTGACAGTGCTGAAGAAATCTACAACTTCCAGACCAGGAAAGTGCTAATATCTGTCAGAGTGAGTAAACAGCAACTTGCAACTGTTATGACATTTTTGAAGTACACTGTGGTACACCTTTGAGGACTTGAGATTTTCTGTGGGGCAGAGAAGCCCATTCAAGTTAAAGTTGAGACTATCTGTCTGCACCCTGTGTTAACCAATGCTCAAGAGAGAATGGACCTCTGTTGAAAAGTGACCAAGAAAAACAATTGTTGTTGATCTGGCAGAATACTTGACGGACTCCTTCCTCCCCTGTGTGGAGAGAATTTCTCTGGAAGCTACAAATCCATTTTTTTAGAATTCCAGCGGTGGTCTCTAAATGGGCTCCATCTTTGCCTTCTATCTGTTGGAAGGGTTGTGGCATAGATCCGGCCACTCAAGCTCATATATTTTGGTTGTTTAACACCCTACAATCTTACTGGTTGGAGGTTAGAAGTCATTTAAGAAACATCTTCAGATTGACTATGCTCCCAGGTCCAGAACATGTTCTATTAGGCCTTTTGCCCTAAGAGGTGTACGGTAGAGAAGTTAAATATCTGTGGTTCATTTTAATGGTGGTGGCCCTTAAAGCCATTACTAAGAAATGGCTCTCACTGACCCTTCCTAAGATATTGGACTGGGTAGATATAATCAATTTAATTTATAAGCTTGAGAAAATCACTTTTTCACTTCAACAGAGAATTCCCCTCTTCCAGAATAAATGGATGCAATGGGATTTTTGTGATGGTTTACACCCCCATGAATGCTTACTGATTTTTCCTTTTTCCTGGGTTCTTAGCATTTTTGAAGAATGCAGGTGTTTTTATTATACTTTGGACTTTTTTCTTGGACCAACTCGATGCTATAACTTATCAGCTGCAAGTCTTCATAAGGGTTATTTTAGTTTAATGCTTGTTATTATCCCCACTGTCAGCATCACTGGTTTACGTGATAATTCATTAGATTTCATCTGGACCCATTTTTATTTTATTGTATTGTTAGTTGTTTAGTTTTGTTCTGTATTATCTAGATAAGTAGTTAGTTCATTATGATTTTGCTTGTCATCTACCTGTCTGCGACATTTGGAGTAATCTGTTTAAGACATGTTCTGTTTGATGTAATATTCAACTTGGCTGTTTGTTACTGTTAAGGTTCCTGATTGTACTTGTTTCTTCTATTTGATCTTCAATAAAGTTTGAGTATATATAAAAAAAGAAGAGTGACCAAGAAAGAGTTCAGTATTTGTATGTGCTGAATGTGACTGTATAAAGTGCTATGGGACGGGAAGGGAAGCTCCCTAAACATGCAGAGCTTTTCCTAACAGTGCCTGGGATGTCAAAAAATATCTAAATGTCCAGGTTGGAGCTGCTAATGCCAGCAAAGCCACAAGGGACTGTGAAATTGTGTTGCCAGCCTGAGAGAGCTACAGAGATCAGTTTTGCTAATAAGTAAAGTGTTGCGAGTTTGAGAGAGCTACAGTGTCAGTTTTGTCAACAAGTAAAGTCAGCTAAAGGGCAATGAGCCATGCCTCAACCTCCATCCAGTTCAAGTTGTCTTAAGTGGTAGTGAGCCATGCTTCAAGCTCTGTCTAGTTCAAGTTGTCTCAAGTGGTAGTGCGCCATGCTTCAAGCTCTGTCTAGTTCAAGTTGTCTCAAGTGGTAGTGAGCCATGCCTCAAGCTCTGTCTAGTTCAAGTTGTCTCAAGTGGTAGTGCACCATGCTTCAAGCTCTGTCTAGTTCAAGTTGTCTCAAATGGTAGTGAGCCATGCTTCAAGCTCTGTCTAGTTCAAGTTGTCTCAAGTGGTAGTGAGCCATGTTCAAGCTCTGTCTAGTTCAGGTTGTCTCAAGTGGTAGTGAGCCATGCTTCAAGCTCTGTCTAGTTCAAGTTGTCTCAAGTGGTACTGCGCCATGCTTCAAGCTCTGTCTAGTTCAAGTTGTCTTAAGTGGCAGTGAGCCATGCCTCAAGCTCTGTCTAGTTCAAGTTGTCTCAAGTGGTAGTGAGCCATGCCTCAAGCTCTGTCTAGTTCAAGTTGTCTCAAGTGGTAGTGAGCCATGCCTCAAGCTCTGTCTAGTTCAAGTTGTCTCAAGTGGTAGTGAGCCATGCCTCAAGCTCTGTCTAGTTCAAGTTGTCTCAAGTGGCAGTGAGCCATGTTTCAAGCTCTGTCTAGTTCAAGTTGTCTCAAGTGGTAGTGAGCCATGCTTCAAGCTCTGTCTAGTTCAAGTTGTCTCAAGTGGTAGTGAGCCATGCCTCAAGCTCTGTCTAGTTCAAGTTGTCTCAAGTGGCAGTGAGCCATGTTTCAAGCTCTGTCTAGTTCAAGTTGTCTTAAGTGGTAGTGAGCCATGCTTCAAGCTCTGTCTAGTTCAAGTTGTCTCAAGTGGTAGTGAGCCATGCTTCAAGCTCTGTCTAGTTCAAGTTGTCTCAAGTGGTAGTGAGCCATGCCTCAAGCTCTGTCTAGTTCAAGTTGTCTCAAGTGGCAGTGAGCCATGTTTCAAGCTCTGTCTAGTTCAAGTTGTCTTAAGTGGTACTGCACCATGCTTCAAGCTCTGTCTAGTTCAAGTTGTCTCAAGTGGTAGTGAGCCATGCCTCAAGCTCTGTCTAGTTCAAGTTGTCTCAAGTGGCAGTGAGCCATGTTTCAAGCTCTGTCTAGTTCAAGTTATCTTAAGTGGTAGTGAGCCATGCTTCAAGCTCTGTCTAGTTCAAGTTGTCTCAAATGGTAGTGAGCCATGCTTCAAGATCTGTCTAGTTCAAGTTGTCTCAAGTGGTAGTGAGCCATGCTTCAAGCTCTGTCTAGTTCAAGTTGTCTCAAGTGGTAGTGAGCCATGCTACAAGCTCTGTCTAGTTCAAATTGTCTCAAGTGGTAGTGAGCCATGCTACAAGCTCTATCTAGTTCAGGTTGTCTCAAGTGGTAGTGAGCCATGCCTCAACCTCCTTCTTGTTCAAGTTGACTTAAATGGTGGGGAGCCAAGTCTCAAGCTCTGTCTAGTTCAAGTTGTCTCAAGTGGTAGTGAGCCATGCCTCAAGCTCTGTCTAGTTCAAGCTGTCTCAAGTGGTAGTGAGCCATGCCTCAACCTCCTTCTTGTTCAAGTTGCCTTAAATGGTGGGGAGCCAAGTCTCAAGCTCTACCTGGTATTGTGTAAAAGAATTTGTATTGAATGGACTGTAAGAGTCTGGGTCACCATAGCTTTAGGGAAAACAGCACCCATCAGTTGAGATCTGTAACTGCAAGCTTAAAAGGACTATGGTGCCATGCTGGCACGTGGTTAAATTGATTGTAACTACTCACAGCAACTACTAAATGTGTAAATGTGCTATTAATAAATGTGCTGAATGCAACTCAACTATCTCAGATCAGTTGAGGACACAGCCTGGTAGTGTGCTACCTGGGGTGCACTTCCCTGAGGAGCATAGCCTAGACATGGGGTTTGAAGTGTGCTGACCTGGGTCCCAGTCTGGTCTGATCCAGAAGGTGATTTCAACCCAGACAGGGGTGCTACAACAGAAACTAAAGGTGTGACTTCCGGTTATGCCACACACCGATTAGCAGCTCCCTTACATCTCTCCAGACGCCCGACTCCTCTTTCTTCCGCCTTTCACCAAAATAACTCAGAAAAGTGCCAGAGTGTTACACAGCATTAGGAGTCAACTCCTGGCTATCAGGCAAAATGACTGAATACAACTATGGATGCTGAAATGAGGAAAGCCCCTCCAAGGCATACCCCACCAGTAACTCCAGAGAAGGCCCCCCAAAAAACATGGGCCTCCAGCTCAGTTTCAGGCTCCAGCACTGGGCCCATATCTTCAGAGCTTGAACCATTAACTCTTCAACATTTTCTTGAAGAATATAAACCTTTTCAGGAGGACCTACATAAAATAACAACAGAGATCAGATCTCTTACCCAAGCTGTTGAGGATATCTCCCAGAAAACTACAGACAATCTTGCCAGAATTTGTTCCTTGGAGAGGAGACTAGATAAAATAGATCCAGAACTGGTAGCTTGCTGACAAAAAATGTCCCGACTGGAACTGAAAGTGAAAGTCCTAGAGGTCCGCAGTTGCAGAAACATTGCGGTCCTCATAGGTCTCTCAGAAGGAGAAGAAGGCCAAAATACTGTGCCTTTTATCCAAAAAATGGTGGAAAAGATTGTTGGCCCCTCACCTTTTGGGTCAAGCTATATCATCGAATGGGCACACAGGGCTCTCCGCCCAAAGCCACTGAACGGAGCTCCACCACGTCCTCTGATATTTCCTTTATTGAATTTTCTTGAAAGGCAACATTTCCCAACTAAAATAAAAGAACTGCAGGAAGTACGTTGAAAATAAATAAAATCCACATTGCACAAGCCCTCCCAACTTCAGTGCGACTTAGAAGAACAACGTTTCATCCGTTGCTGTCAAAATTAATCACAAGCAGTATAAAATTTAAAATGATTTACCCTGCAAAGTTTCAAGTCCTAGTAGCCGGGGCCTGGGCATCATATGAAGAACTGGAGACAGCCTCAATGGGGCTCAAAGCTGCCCTCCCTGACTTATTCCGAGATCCCTGGGCAATATAGGTGAGGGATAGGATGTCCTTACTTGTGTCATAATTAATGTGGTTGACTCTCTGCTTGCAAGCTTGGGGAAATGTAAAATATGCTGAATCTTTAATTGACATTAGCAACACTAATTTTAAGAGACTGGAACCTGCCTTCAATAACCTGTAATACTCTTTATTGAGTCTTGGGATGACATGGTCTCATTCTCTTTATAAAGCGATATCCAGGGAAATGCACATTTGGAGAAAATCTTTGCTTCACCCTATGACTTGGGGCTCACGTTCATTTTCATTCCTGCTCAGCAGTGCGAATGGGCAAAATACAATCTGTGCAAACTCACTCTCTTTTGTGGCTTAGTCTTAATACCACTAGAGGGAGATATAGCACAGCTACTTCTATCAATCCTGTGTTACACAACCAAGGTCGTATTTAAAAGGTGCAGGCTCCTATCTATGATGGATTGTATAATATTATCTACAAAGTACGCACTCTCTTTTATCTTCTACTACCATCTGGGAGTACCTGAATGTTATCGGGATCATCGCTTGGGTGACTGACAACAGGAATTTCCTGTTTGGGAGCAGGAAGTGAGTGATCACAGAGCTACCAAAGACTAATCATCCTAGAAGGGTTAGAGTAGCTCTCCAGACCCCTCTAGCTGCTGGAGGTCTGCCTCTGAGCAAGTAAGGGGTCTACTGAGAAATATAGGATATTCTTGTCGCAGAACAGGACAATCAGGAGCTTAAAGAGCACACAGGCAGAAAGTAAGTCGAGAGAGAAGAGAGAAAAAAAAAACAAAGGAAAGAGTAAGGATTTCAAACAGTTAAGGGGCCAGAAATAAGACATGATGGGAGTGGTGCAGTGCAGTGGCTGTGGAGCAGCAGTCTTCCGGGAGACGTTCTGGAGGATGTGGTGTTGTCCCATCTGCAGGCACCTCTCTGGGCCGAGTGAGGAGGTTGCTCATCTCCAGGCTGAGTTGGCCAGGATTTGTGGGACCTCCTCTTCCATCCAGGGACCACGAGTGCCACTGCTGTTGCCTCAGAGGTTGCCAAAGAAGAGGAGCGGTTGGACCACAGTGGGCTCAGGAGGGTGAGGGTGGTGGAACAGAGGTGCATCCTCCAGTTGTACTTCTCCACAATCCCTATGCCATTCTGGCAAAGTGTGGTTCCTCTATGGAGGCACCACCAGTGGAGACCAAGGAGGATGCTGGGAACCTCCAAAGTGGACCCACAGGAGGGCAGGGGATGCCATAGGGAAGAAACAACCCCTGGTGGGGGACTCCATTGTTAGGAAGGTAGAACTGGGGAGGAAGGGGAGAGGGAGGTAAGGTGCCTGCCTGGCACCATGGCTTTGAGGGACAGGGAGCGAATCCTCAGGATTGCTGGAGCAGCTGCACAGGGGAAGGAGCTGGATGTCACTATCCACCTAGGGACAAATGACCTGGCTAAGAAAGGGATTAGAGAAGTGCAGGAAGAGTTTGTGGAATTGGGGAGGGTCCTTAGACAAGTAACATGCATGGTAACCTTCTCGGAGATGCTGCCCATCTATGGTATAGGAGAGGCTAGATTCTGCACCATGGGATTCAATCAGTGGTTGAAAAACTGGTGTGGAGCTCAGGGATTTGGTTTCATTGGGACTGAGGGTCCACCTGGAGTGATGCAAGCCTATACTGGCATGATGGGCTGCATCTGTCCAGGAGGGGAACCAGGATCCTAGGTTATAGGTTTAAATGCTTCATTGGCAAGATTCAACCAGCCAAGGGGAGGCACTGGAAAGGAGCAGGAAAATCAGCCCCTCAAAAATCATGGTAGTAAGTGTGGTAAACACCAACATAGAGGTGTCAATAGGAGAAGGGCAGGGTAAAATGGGGAAAGTGACAAAGGCAAGAAGAACAGGGATGGGGCAAAGGAGTAAGGCCATCAGGAAATGGAGGGTACGAGTACCAATGCCTGTAGTCTGGGCAACAAGCTCCCTGAGCTGATGGCCTTGATGGAAGAGGGATACCTGGATATTGTAGCAGTCACAGGAACATGGTACACAGAGAACCATGACTGGGATGTTAACATACAGGGTACATAACCACAGGAGAGACAGGAGGGGAGAAGAGGGGGAGGAGTAGCTCTCTATGTAAAGGAAGGGATAAAAGCAACTGAACAAAAGAGTAAACAGGGAGGAGAGGAGGCACTGTGGGTCACCTTGGAGACTGGAAAGGGCACCACAATCCGCACAGGGGTTGTGTACAGACCCCCATGTCAGGGGGAGGGAATGGACAAGGATATGATAGAAGGCATTCTTAGGATGGCAGAGAAAGGGGAGATACTGTTGATGGGAGACCTGAATATGCCAGATGTTAACTGGAGCACATTTGCTGCAGCCACATCCAAGAGCAGGGCCATTCTCGATGCCCTACAGGTGGCAGGCCTCAGACAGCTAGTTTCAGAACCCACTCATGAGGGAGCAATCTTAGACCTTGTACTCTCAAATGGGGCAGTGAGAGGATCGCAGATCTAGAATTGGGTTGCCATCTGGGAACAAATGACCATCAACAGTGTGGTACACATTAAACTCAGCTATAGAGTCAAGCCATACAAAAGTGAGGGTACTGGACTTCAGAAGGGCTGACTTTGGCAAGATGGGAGAGTGCCTCAGAAAAGCACTAGCAAACAGGCTAGAAGGAGGGATGGAGCAACAATGAGGAATCATCAAAACTGCCATCACAGAGGCAACAAGCCTTTGTGTGAAGCAAATAAACAAATCAAAACAAAAGAAAAAGCCAATATGGTTCTCAAAAGAGGTGGCTGGGAAAGTCAGGGAGAAAAAGATAGCATTGCGGAAATATAAGGAAACACAGAAGGAGCAGACAGCTGTACTAGTTAAGGCAGAAGGAAGCAGGGAGGGAAGTCCGAATAGCAAATGCCCAAACTGAGGAAAAAATAGCCAACTTGGTTAAGAAGGGGGATAAGACCTTTTATAGGTACATCAGCGAGTGCAGAAAGACAAAGGGAGGGATAGTGAGGATGACTAGAATGAACGGTGGGTGGGCAGAGGGGGACAGTGAAAAAGCAGGGATACTGAATGAAAATTTCTGCTCAGTATTCACAAAAGAGGAGGGGGAAGTGCCTAATCCAATTATCAGAAGCACTCTTGATAGGGGGGTCAATCCCAGTCCTTTCACAGAAGAAAGGGTTCTGCAAGAACTCCTAAAACTGAAGGTGGACAAAGCAATGGGGCCTGATGGAATTCACCCCAGAATTATAAAAGAATTAAGGGGGAACTAGTGAAACCACTGGCTACTCTTTTAATAAATCATGGAGGATGGTGGTACCTGAGGACTGGAGGAAGGCGGATGTGATTCTCTTCACAAAAGTGGGACCAAGACAGAGGCAGGAAACTACAGACCTGTCAGTTTGACCTCTGTGGTAGGGAAAGTGATGGAGTCACTTCTGAAGGAAAGAATTGTTGAGTACCTAGAGGCCAGTGGGCACAGGACCCAAGACAGCATGGGTTCACAGGGAAGGTCAGTGTCAGATGAATCTAATAGATTTATTTGACTGGGTGACCAAAGTAGTAGACCTATGGAGGGCTGTGGACATGGCCTACCTAGATTTTAGCAAGGCATTTGACACAGTCCCACACAAAAGATTAATAGTCAAATTAACCAGCCTGGGAGTGGGTCCCAGGATGGTAGCCTGGGTAAAACATTGGTTGGACAACAGGACACAGAAGGTAATTGTAAATGGAGTCCACTCTGAAGAAAGAGGGGTTACTAGTGGGGTACCGCAGGGTTCTGTGCTGGGTCCAGTCCTTTTTAATGTCTTTATAAGTGACATTGCAGAGGGACTGGAAGAAAAAAGTATCCGTCTTTGCAGATGACACAAAGATCTTCAACAGGGTTGTATGCAAGGAGGCATGGAAAGGATGAGAAGGGACTTGGCAAGGTTGGAGGAATGGCCAGAAGTATGGCAGCTTGGATTCAATGCAAAGAAGTGCAAAATAATGCACCTGGGAAACAAGAACCCAGGGGAAGAATACACAATGGGGAGGTGCGGTAGTAACAACAACAAAAAAGGAAAGGGACCTGGGGGTAATCATATCAGATGACCTTAAGGTTAGCAAGCAATGTGAGAAGGCAGTAGGAGGGTTGGGGTATACTGGGATGCATAGGGAGAGGCATCACCAGCAGAAAACAGGAAGTTGTTATCCAGCTGTACAGACAGTTGGTGAGACCCCATCTGGAGTACTGCATCCAGTTCTGGAGACCCTATCTCCGCAAGGACATAGGCAGGCTAGAGGCAGTCCAGAGGAGGGCAACTAAAATGGTGCAGGGTCTGCAAGAGAAGCCGTACGAGGAGAGACTTAAGGAGCTTAATATGTATACCCTTGAGGAAAGGAGGGAGAGGGGGGACATGATAGAAACTTTTAAGTACCTCAGTGGAATCAACAAAGTCCAAGAGGGTAGCATCTTTCTGAAAAGAGACGTGCAAGAACAAGGGGACACAATTTAAAGATAGAGGGGGCAGTTCAGGGGCAATGTGAGGAAGTATTTTTTCACAGAGAGGGTAGTGGATGCATGGAACAGCCTTCCTGAGGAGGTTGTGGGGTCTAAAACTGTGGGAGAATTCAAGAATGCATGGGACAGACATAAGGCAATTCTTGTGGGGGGTAGGAAGAAATAGGCTGTTGGTTAACTAGGATCTGTGGCCTATCCTGTAGGTAGGGAAATGGGCAGACTAGATGGGCCAAGTGGTCCTTATCTGCCGACAAAGTCTATGTTTCTATGTTTCTTCTATGTTTCTATGGGTGGCCACCTGTTCCTATCTGCAAAGGGATGAAAATAACTATTTTATTTGTCAGAAACCACAAGAAAGCATCTTGACTGTGCAGGATTGTTCTTTTTTTCGGAAATTAGATGATTGAGAAAACACTTTGCTTTGGTTATTTTTAATTCTTGGTAATCCAACTAATAATCATTCTTTAGTTGAGATCTAGCGACGGTCTGTTTTTCCTCATACCTGCATAAGACAAGACTACATATAATTATTATTCACAGGGCATTGGACCAAAGAATGGTTTGGTACGATTTTCTGTTTATGTTTACATCATCCTACCAAAGCCACTAGAATGACTATAAATTTTTCTGTAGAAAATTGCAGTTATGGACCATACTGCCATATTTTCTGTTTAGAGGATGGGAATTCTCTCTTTTAAGGTGAATATAGCCTTCTAATGATCACAGGGTAGCCTTCAGTTACCCCATCTTTAGTTAGAAAATTATTTATGTCGATCATATCACCATAGTTAAGTTGTTATACCCTGATATTGCTGTACCTTTGTTGCATTTTAACCCAGCTGATATATAACATAACTACCGAGAGGTCATTGTTGTTTATAAGGTTTTGTCTTTTGATATTTGTATTAGAGAATGGTTGTAAGCATTTATGAATAGATAAGGGGAGTTTAAATCGGGGGCTGGAGAGAGGGGGAGAAAAGATGTGGTGTAAGGCACTGTATGAAGCGATGTTGCATAGAAACATAGATTTTGATGGCAGATAAGGACAGCTTGGCCCACCCAGTCTGCCCATTTCCCTACCTATTGGATAAGCTGCAGATCCTAGTTAACCAGCAGCCTACTTCTTCCTACCCCCACCCCCTAGAATTGCCTTATGACTGTCCCATGCATACTTGAATTCCACCACTGTTTTTGACTCCACAACCTCCTCCGGAAGTCCGTTCCATGCATCCACAACCCTCTCTGTGAAAAATACTTCCTTAAATTACCTCTGAGCTGCCCCTTCTGTCTTCAAATTGTGCCCCTTGTTCTTGCACACCTCTTTTTGAAAGATGCTACCCTCTTGGACTTTGTTGATTCCTTGAGATACTTGAAAGTTTCTATCATATCCCCTTTCCTCCTTTCCTCGAGGCTATAATATTCAGCTCCTTAAGTCTCTCTTCACATATGTCTTCCGTGCAGACCCTGCACCATTTTAGTTGCCTCCCTGACAGCCTCCATCCTGTCTATGTCCTTGTGAGATTGGGTCTCCAGAACTGCACGCAGTACTCCAGATGGGGTCTCACCAACTGTCTGTACAGAGGGATAACTTCCTGTTTTCTACTGGTGATGCCTCTCCCTATGCATCCCAGTATCCCCCCAGCCTTCCTTGCTGCCCTCTCACATTGCTTGCCCACCTTTAGGTCATCTGATATGACTACCCCAGGTCCCTTTCCATTTATGTTGTTGTTAGTATCTCACCCCCATTGTGTACTCTTCCCTGGTTTTTGTTTCCCAGGTGTATTACCTTGCACTTAGCATTGAATCTAAGCTGCCATACATTTGACTATTCCTCTAACCTTGCCAAGTCCCTTCTCATCCTTTCCACCCCACCTTGTGCATCAACTCTGTTGCAGATTTTTGTGTCATCTGCAAAGAGACATACTTTTCCTTACAGTCCCTCTGCAATGTCACTTATAAAGACATTGAAGAGGACCGGTCCTAATACTGAACCCTGCAGTACCCCACTAGTAACCCCTTTCTTCAGAGTGGACTCCATTTACTATTACTCTCTGTGTTCTATTCTCCAGCCAATTCTTTACCCAGGCTGTCATCTTGGGACCCACTCCTAGGCTGGCTAACTTGTATAGTAATCTTTTGTGTGGGACTGTGTCAAATGCCTTGCTAAAGTCTAGGTAGGCCATGTCCACAGCCCCTTCCTGATCTACTACTTTGGTCACCCAGTCAAAGAAATCTATCAGATTTGTCTGGCAAGACCTTCCCGCTGTGAATCCATACTGTCTTGGGTCCTGAGACCCTCTGGCCTCTAGATACTCAACAATTCTTTCCTTCAGAAGTGATTCCATCATTTTCCCTACCACTGAGGTTAAACTAACAGGTCTGTAGTTTTCTGCTTCTGCCTTGTTCCCACTTTTGTGAAGGGGAATCACATCTGCCCTCCTCCAGTCCGCGGGTACCACCCCATCCTCCCATGATTTGTTAAAGAGGGTAGTCAGTGGTGTCACTAGTTCGACCTTTAGTTCTTTTAGAATTCTGGGATGAATCCCATCAGGCCCCATTGCTTTGTCCACCTTCAGTTTTAAGAGTTCTTTCAGAACCCTTTCTTCTGTAAATGGCTGGTATCAACTTCTGTATCCAGAGTGTTTCTACTGTTTGTTTTAGGTACCTCCTCACTTCCTTTGTAAATACTGAGCAAAAATATTTGTTTAGTATCTCTGCCTTTTCACAGTCACCTTCTGCCCACCCTCCCTCCTCTTTATTAAACCTCACTAGCCCTCCTTGGTCTTCCTTCGCCCTGATGTACCTATAAAAGTTTTATCCTCTTAACTGAGTTGGCTATCTTTCCTCGGTTTGGGCCTTTGCTGTTCTGACTGCCTTCCCAGCTTCCTTTTGCTTTAACTGATACAGTTCCTGTCCTGCTCCTTCTGTGATTCCTTGTACTTCCTGAATGCTTTTTTTCTCTGAACCTTCAGCTACTTCCTTTGAGAACCATAGTGGTTTCTTACATCGTTTCATTTTGTTAATTTGCTTCACACAAAGGCTTGTTACCTCTGTGATGGCAGTTTTTATTATTCCCCATTGTTCTTCCACCCCTCCTTCCTGCCCATTTGTGAGTGCATTCTTTAGGCACTCACCCATTTTGGCAAAGTCAGCCCTCCTAAAGTCCAGTACTTTTGCCTTTGTATGGTTTGACTCTATTGCTGTGTTTATTGTGAACCATACTGTTCGATGGTCGCTAGTTGCCAGATGGCTACCCACTTCTACATCTGTGATCCTCTCTTCATCTCCATTTGAGAGAACTAGGTCTAAGATTGCTCCTCTTGAGTGGGCTCCATTACTAGTTGTTCAAGGCATGCCCTTGTAGGGCATCTAGAATAACTCCACTCTTTGAAGTGGCTGCTGCAACTGCATTCCAGTTAACATCTGGCATATTCAGATCACCCATCAGCAATATCTCCCTTTTTCTGCCATTCTAAGTATTCTTTCTATCATTTCCTTGTCCATTTCCTCCCCCTGAGAAGGGGGTCTGTATACAACCCCTGTGTGGATTGTGGTGCCATTGCTGGTCTCCAAATTTACCCACAGTGCTTCTTCTCCTCCATTTTCCATTTTGTTCTGTTGCTTTGATTCCTTCCATTATGTAAAGAGCTACTCCTCCTCCTCTTTTACCCTCCCTGTCCCTCCTGTAGATAGTGTATCCTGGTATTTTTATGTCCCAGTCATGGTTTTGTGTGTACCATGTTTCTGTGACTGCCACGATATCCAGATGTTCCTCCTCCATCAAGGCCACTAATTCAGGAAGCTTGTTACTCAGACTATGGGCATTGGTACTATTGCTCTCCATTTTTGATGGCTTTACCTTCTTTGCAGCATCCCCACTGACCTGTCTACCTTGGTCTTTTTCTCATTTAGTACCCTGTTTTGTA
Organism: Neoceratodus forsteri; assembly: GCA_016271365.2. Classification (NCBI taxonomy): domain Eukaryota; kingdom Metazoa; phylum Chordata; order Ceratodontiformes; family Ceratodontidae; genus Neoceratodus; species Neoceratodus forsteri. Next base: position 767,555,885 of record CM028132.1, read on the forward strand.
GGGAGGCTGGGATTTTCCTGCTGCTTATCAGTGCCTCCCTTCACTAGTTTAAAAGCTTGCAATGAAGCATTTAAACTGATTGCTCAGAAGACTTGTTCCTTCCTGACAGATGCAGACCATCCTGTTAGTATAGGCTGGTGTCCTCCAGGTGGAACCCCAGTCCCCAATGAAGCCAAACCCATGTGCTCCACACCATTTTTTCAACCATTCATTAAACTGCATGGTGCAAAGTACCCTTGCCTCACTCATGCCATTGACAGGCAGCATTTCAGAGAAGGATAATGTGTGTGCTACTTGTCTTAGGCCCCTTCCCAATTCTACAAAATCCTTCTGCATTGCTCTAATCTCATGATTAGCCAAGTCATTTGTCCCTAGGTGGACAATGACGTCCAGCTCAGACTCCCATGCAGCTGTTCTCATGATCCTGAGGATGCACTTCCTGTCTCTCCAAGCCATGGCACCAGGCAGGCACCTTACTTCAGTTTTCCCTGCTCCCCCCAATTCTATCCCCCTAATTATTGAGTCCCCCACCAGGAGCTGCTTCCTTTCCTTGTGGTGTCCTCTGCTTCCTTCCTGTGGGCCTCCCTTGTGACAGTTGTCCTCAGCCTCCTTAGTCTCCTCTGCAGGTGCATCCATAGGTGAGCTATGCTCCCCCAGAATGGTGTATGGATTGTGGTGTGGAACAACTGATGGGTGTGCCTCTGTTCCACCATCCTCACCCTCCCTGAGCCCACTGTGGTCCAACTGCTGTGCTTTCTTTGCAACCTCTGAGGCAGTGGTGGTGGCTCTGGTGCTCCCTGGATGGGGGAGGTTCCCTTCTTACCATCCAGTGTGGCCTGGGGGAAGGTTCCCTTACTACTGTCCAGTGTGGCCTGAAGATGGGCAACTTCCTCCCTCAGGGCAGAGAGTTGTCTGCAAATAGGGCAGCATCTCAGCCTCCAGAAAGACTCCCAGAAGACTGCTACCCCAAAGCCATTACACTGCACTACTCCCACATTGTTTTTGTGTGTGTGTGTGTGTGTGTGTGTGTGTGATTGGTTTGTAATATAGAAATATATATATATATATATATATATATATATATATATATTATACAATGTGTATGCTTATATTGTCAGTGCAGTGTGCTAGAGAGGATATGACAGTGATATGCACCTTGCACTCTTGAGGAAATGATGTCAGAACCCCAGGTATAAAGGAACTATTTCATGGGTGGGTGGGTGAGGGATGGGAAGGGCTGGGCCTAAACTGTGCCCTCACAAAACAATCAGCTAAAAGCTCTGACCCACTACTGCGATGAGTGCCTTCCTGTCAGCAAGATGCCCTACACAACAATTTGACAGAGAAAACACCCTGCTAATCAAACAGAGAAAAAGCCACACATCCAAGTCAAACACAGGTAAACCTCCCCAGCCCCAAAACAGGCCTGGTGGTTTGTGCTCTGAAAGCTGTCAGCCCCAAAATAAGTCAGCTGTGCTTTAAACTCTTTCTGCACTGAAAATGTTATGAATTGTAACAAACAAACGTAAACCTAGATCCACCTCCCTCTGTTGCTTGAAAGACTGTCTTTCCTGTTTCACACTGCAGGTTTTTCTATGACCGCCTCCTAACCACAGTAACTTTTTTAAAATAGTTTAACTATCACAAACTCCTACGCACCAGTAAATTATTTAAAAATAGTTTCTGTCCCAAAATCCTAGTAGTCAATCCAGCTACCCCCAAGGGACAACCAAAATGCAGTATTCAAACACTTATGAAGTTACTTCCAAGATAAGCAGAGTTTGCAAGCTTCTTTTTCAACTCCTCAGACCTGTAATTTATTTAAAAATAGTTTAACTGTCAGAAAATCCTAGTAGACAATCTAGCTACCTCCAAGGATCTACCCAAATGCAGTATTTAAATCCTTCTGAAGTTACTAACAAGATAAATAGAGTTTGCAAGCCCCTTCTTGGTTAAACACTAAATAAATATGTGAATAAAAAGCAATTACCAAGGGTAGTTAGTTTCACCTCCCACAGAATTAAGCAAAAGTGCACGTTTGTTGCAGATATCAAGTGCAATATAAAATTTCTCACACAGCTCGCAGTTGAATAAAGAAGTAGTGTCCTTCCACGTCCAGAAAATGTGCTTTGTGTCTTTAAAAATTGCAGCCTCCAGTAATTTATAGTAATCTGATCTAGTCTGGATATCTCCACCCAGGGCAATTTGTTGACAATGGTTATGATGCAGCCCTTCCTGTTCCAATACAACCTGTTTGGTCTGAAAACAATGTCCTGCCCCTAAGGCTGTCTGTGTTTCAATTCACACTGCAGGTTTTGCTATGACCACTCCTTAACCACAGTAACTTTTTTAAAAATAGTTTAACTATCACAAACTCCTACGCACCAGTAAATTATTTAAAAATAGTTTCTGTCCCAAAATCCTAGTAGTCAATCCAGCTACCCCCAAGAGACAACCAAAATGCAGTATTCAAACACTTATGAAGTTACTTCCAAGATAAGCAGAGTTTGCAAGCTTCTTTTTCAACTCCTCAGCCCAGTAATTTATTTAAAAATAGTTTAACTGTCAGAAAATCCTAGTAGACAATCTAGCTACCTCCAAGGATCTACCCAAATGCAGTATTTAAATCCTTCTGAAGTTACTAACAAGATAAACAGAGTTTGCAAGCCCCTTCTTGGTTTAACACTAAATAAATATATGAATAAAAAGCAATTACCAAGGGTAGTTAGTTTCACCTCCCACAGAATTAAGCAAATGTGCACGTTTGTTGCAGATATCAAGTGCAATATAGAATTTCTCACACAGCTCGCAGTTGAAAAAAGAAGTAGTGTCCTTCCACGTCCAGAAAATGTGCTTTGTGCTTTACAAGGATAGAGGTGGGCTGGGGGATTTGGGCTTACAGTTAAATGGGGATGAGTATATGGGTAAGGGGTTATGGGGGGGAGGGAAGGTTAGTGGGGCAACACAGAGACATGTCAGACAGATGGGCAAACAATTCCGAAACATAACTTCACAGCGAAGAGCATTTCCTGAAACATTTAGCTGCCATGGCTAGGGCATTGAAGCTTTGTACATGGAATGTTAAAGGTGCTCAGAATAAGATCAGGCAATATAAAGTTCTAAAACACCTGAATCTTCTGAAGGCTGATATTATATTTATGCAAGAAACCCATTTGTTTAACTCTGAAGCTGTCAAATTAAGAAAACAACAAGCAGGGCAATTTTTTTCTGCTGCAGTGTACTACACAAAGCCGTGGTGTCATGATCTTAATAAATAGGTCCATTCCATTTTCTTCTGTTTAAACCATTGCTGACCCTCAGGATAGATACATACTAGTGAGAGGAAAATTACATACTGCAGAGATTGTACTAGGGAGTGTGTATGGTCCTAATACTGACTCTCCTGAGGTTTTTATGCAGCTCCTCACTGTTCTAATACTCTTCCTATCAATCCCAATTATTATAGGGGGAGATCTAAATTTAACCTTTGACCCAAACATGGATCGCTCAGGTAGTCCCCGTAAGAGGCTCTCCCCAGCACAAAGAGTGCTCTGGGAACTGCTAGCTCAATCAGGATTATGTAATATCTGGTGTGTCCTTCACCCCCTGCTGAGAGAATACACTTTCATCTCCCCAGTACACAAAACCTCTCCCCGAATTGATTACTTGCTTATTTCCCAAGCACTTATTCCAGGGGCAGTGGACTCCTCGGTACAACCTGGGCCACCCTCTGACCACTCCTTAGTCTTCTGTCTGTTTTCCTTTTCATCTCTTCCCAGCAAAGGAGGGCATTGGAAGCTCAACAATCAGCTCTTAAAAGACTCAGGAACTGTCAAATATATAACAGAGCAAATTACTCAATTTGTCTCACTTAATGCTAACTCTACAGGTAAACCTGACATTGAGTGGTGTGCTGTGAAGGCTTACTTAAGAGGGCTTTTTATTGGACTAGCCTGCAAATGAAAGAAAAAAACAAGAAGAACAGCTTTGGTTACTTATATCCTAAATCCGTAAAAAAGAAAACAATCTTAGCCCTCAATCCATCAAACAGTACAGGCAGGACCTGATCAAATTATTGAGAGAAAAAGCAGAATTTGCTATTTTAAAAACCAAAGCCTCCTACTCAGATCAAGGAGAGAAAGCAGGCCGACTGCTTGCCCTCAGACTCAAACAGCAAGAGTCTTTGAGGCTAATTTCAGCCATCTGCTCTCAAGAAGGGGATGCTTTGAAAACCTCCCCAGTGGATATAGCATCTGAATGCAGAGATTACTATACTAAACTGTGTGGTCCCATGGAAAATCCCTCTTCTAGGTTTCAAATAGATTCTTACTTAGCTGAATCCCACCTGCCTTCACTCTTGGAGTCACAGAAAATGTTTTTGATAGTCCCTTTATCTTCTGCAGAAATAGCCAGAACGATTAAAGATCTCCCCTCAGATAAAACACTGGGGCCAGATGGCTTTTCCCCTAACTTTTATAAAACTTTTGCACAACAGCTTAACCTGATACTCTTCCCACTCTATCAACATATCCTTTCTGGATCTGAGTCTGATAAATCTTTGTTTGAAGCCCTTATTGTACTTTTGCCTAAACCGGGCAAATCCCCAAATTTGGTATCAAGTTACAGACCTTAACCAAGATATTAAAATACTGACTAAAATTCTGGCTAACTGGGTTAGCAATGTTTTCCTGGACATTATAGGATCAGAGCAGGTGGGTTTCATGAAAGGTAGGTCTTCAATAGATCATCTATGTACTCTTGCGCACATCTTCTCGGCATCCAAGGATGCCAAGTTGCTGGCGGTTCTGGTCTCCCTGGATCCCGAGAAGGCCTTTGACAGAGTCAACTGGAGCTTTCTGTTGTGCACTCTGAATGCATTCAGCTTCCCCCCATAGTTCCAAACATGGATCAGTGCACTCTGCAAGACTCCAACCGCCTGAAGCATTACTAATGGGGCTACATCTGAACCTTTCCCTTTGCATGCCGGAACAAGGCAAGGATGTCCATTGTCCCCACTTCTTTTTAATATTTATTTAGAACCCCTTATATGCAAGCTGATGGATTCTCAGGAACTACAAGGCATATCTATTCAGGATCAAATAATTAAAGTTTCAGCCTATGCAGATGACCTGCTTCTCCAACTGTCTCACCCAGTTAGCTCTATACCACCGATGCCGGCAATTATTAAATATTTTAGCAAAATGTCCAACTATAAATTAAACATAGTGAAAACTGTGGTATTTCCCCTCAACCACAGAGTATTGAAGCATACCATCTCTGCCCTGGGATTTACCTGGAAATCAGTTTCCCTGAGATACCTGGGGATCGAACTCACTAGAAGCCTGAACAAAATTATAAAACTGAACCTGGACCCCTTAGTGACCTCAACTAATCAGGACCTCAAAAGATGGTCCCTATTGCACATTTCTATTTGGGGAAAAATCAGCATAATAAAGGTGAATGTCTTTTTTATCCGCTTAATCTCCTGAACATCTGGCTTCCCCTGGCGTGGTTTAAGAAAATTCACCGTCTAATTGCTGATTTAACTGGGCCGATAAGAAACTCCGGATAACATATCACAAACTAGCTCCACCTAAAACAAAAGGGGGCTACACCTACCACATATTGGATTGTATTACTGGGCCAGCCATGCTGCCAAATATCTCAGATGGCTATCGGTTGAAAATCCTTTGACCCCCTTTCCTTTCTTACCAGCCTGGCTTAAAATAGAATACAGTCTTATACAGTCTCAAGGTCTTCACCCTTCTGCCTTATTATACACCATGACCAGCTCTCTCCCCTCTCCTTTAAAGCTTTCCCCATAGCAGTGTCTATCAGGGTCCATTCACAACTCTGTGCTTTTTTTAAAATACAAGCATACGCGGGACACATCTCAAACCTGGTGGGGAAATCCTAATCTCAAAGTTGAGGGCAAACCTCTTCTATCAAAGTGGATTCCTCAATTAAGAGAATGTTCCCTTAAATATTTTGTTAAGAATGAATTGTGCTGGTTTTCCTCTTCCAAAATCCTGGATAAACCAATATCCCAAAATCCTATATTTTTAAAGTGTTTCAATTACATCACCTATTTACACAAGTGTTTGGAACCACTCCACCTCAACCCCTGAAATGATCCTTTCTAAAAGACTGAAGCCCTTCAGCAGGCTTCCCTCAAGCAGTATCAAAAACATATAGTATATATGATTGGCATTGCCCAGGTAGTTTTGGCCCGACAGACTACTGGTCCTCTCTCTTCCCTGAACAAGACATTATCTGGCCTTCTCTATGGCAAAACTGTTATAAATTTGTTATGCAAGACAGGCTTCAACTTATGCAATTCAAAATTTTACATAATCTCTATTACTCCCCTCAAAACATGGCTAAGATGGGTATGATTCCATCCTCAACCTGCACTAGATGCCTTCAAGATGAGGGTGACTTACTTCATATTTTCAGGACCTGCCCAAAAGTAGCCCTCCTCTGGAATATTATTAGACAATGTGCAGACCCACTTTTAGGTTTAGCTGAGGTATTTACAGCAGAAATATGTTTATTAGGGGATTTCTCCACCATCCCGGTGTTAAAGCGGAGATACCACATTGCTTTAATCTCCATAAACATAGAAACATAGAAACATAGAATTTGACGGCAGATAAGGACCGCTTGGCCCACCCAGTCTGCCCATTTCCCTACCTACTGGATAAGCTGCAGATCCTAGTTAACCAGCAGCCTACTTCTTCCTACCCCCATCCCCCAGAACTGCCTTATGACTATCCCATGCATGCTTGAATTCCACCACTGATTTTGACTCCACAACCTCCTTCGGAAGGCCGTTCCATGTCGGTTAAAAAATTTGTTCTGAGACATTGGAAAGACACTGCAGAGATCACATACACAGAATGGCTCCAAGAACTCTTAGCAAACCTTAGAACAGAAAAGGTTATAGCCAACATACATAATAGGTTCAAGAAGTTCATTAAGACCTGGGGCCCCTTGCAAGCTCTTTACTCCCTTCAAGAGTTTACAGATGTCACCTCACTCCCAATGTGATTTTGTATAGATTAGAGCTCTGTGTGAGTTAGTTTGGGATGGGAGGGAGGGGAGAATGGGGGTGGGGGGAAGGCAGATCCACAGATTTCACAATGTATGATTTCTAAACATTCTGTATACCATGGATCTCATTCCTATAAGTTGAAATGCCTAATAAAATGTTAATTGCAAAAAAAAAAGAAACTAAAGGTGTTTTTCCATCCACAAAAGCTGCAAGATCCTGCAGCCAGTATTTGGGCCCTGGCTGTAAGCCTTTGCCCAGCATCCTAGCCTCCAGAGTCAAAGCCCGCCTGCTGCAACCACCCAAGTTTTCTTTGTACAACCTGATCATGACTTGCCTGTGATGACTACCAGACTGTGAGTACACAGGGTTCACACCCTGTCTAAATCTAAAGGGACATGTAAATAGTCAGAAGTGGGTTAAAGTAATGTGCGAAGTCCAAGTTGCCTAAATCTCCCCCTAAAAAAGGGGGGTTAAAGTCTGCAATCATTACAGAAAAGAATGTGTTTCAAAAGTAAAGATAAAGTCAATCTTCTTATTTTCTTTAAGGGCCCCCAACAACTGGCCATCACAGCTGTATCATACAACAGGCCTGCACCTTTAAAGACTTTAGTACTGGGCACCCAGGTTGAGTGTATAGAATTGTGGGGTTCTATAAAGGACTGGGCCTGGTTCCAGTGTGGGTAGAGGGCATGTGTTATCCAAATGTCTAAAGCAGCTAGCTGGAAAGCCAGATAATATTCTAACCACCTCAGAGGTTTGAGGGAGCCACTGTGATTAACGCTTAAATCTAAATGCACAATGATTATCTCTATTATAACCTAAACCCAATGCCTATCAAATGTAAATAGCTTAACCTCTGCATTCCAATTTCCCTGTCCTAACCCTTACCCCATGTAAATAAATTGTGGTTTAATGTTTTTGCATAACCTTGGTTGTGAGCATACTATTAGAGAGAATCAATAATTCCAAAATGTCTGAAATGTGGCATTTTGGTTATCGGATCATGTCTGAGGTGACTTTATGGTATTGTGGGTGGGTACAGCATCCCAGAGGGTTGTACCAGATATTATTCCAAGCCCACTGAAAAGTATACTCTGGGTGGAGGCACTGCACATTAACTCATTCACTCTGCAGGAGCTCTTTGAGAGTTCCACCACTTGTGTCCTGTGTACTCTTAACACTGTATCCTGGGCCTTTCTAAGCAAAATCAAGCCATAATCAGCATGCCACAAACAAATGTGAATACCTCATGAACTGTAAGTGCTACACACAAAGTACAAATGACAAAGTTGTTCAGCACAAAATTATCTTTCCAACAGTGCTATGCAATTAATTATAAATAATTTATTTTTTTCTATACTAATCAAAATAGCTAAACAAGTATTTTTTTGCAATAAAAAGGCAACATAAAGCATTTTTGGTAGGAAAATATGTAACATATCAACACCAAATTAAACAGCCATACATTAGATGTAGGTACAAAAGTAATTTTGTACTAAAAAGCAATTTTTCTAATATAAAACATGTATTTTTCCCATTTTATTCAAGGTGCTTAGGTGAGTTTTGGGGGACAAATGTCAGCCATACACACCATACCATAAACAAATGCTAACAACTCCTAAAGTATACGTGATACTCACAAAGAATCAGTGGCAAAGTTGTTCAGCACAAAATTACCTTTCTAATGGTGCTATGCAGTCAATTCCAATCAATCTAGTTCACAAGTAAGACAGCAAAATAGTGCTGATGACCTGGGAAGTGTCCAGGACAAACAGGAAGTCTTAAGCTGCTGACTGAAGTCATGGTGGGAGACAAAGGGGATGATTTGGTTGCTAACTACAGGTGTCTCCTGGAGGCAATGAGCTTGGGCTGCAGGACCACTAGCAGCATGGCCTCATATGGGGGATGTCATGCCAAATAGATCTCATAGATTTCTTTGGGTAACTTGGGAAGTGGGTCAGGGAAGGGCAGTGGATGTGGCCTATCTGGACTTCAGTAAGGCCTTTGACACTGTACCACATAGGAGGTTGATAAAGAAACTTGGCAGCCTGAGAGTTGGGGAGAAAGTGGTAAAATGGGTATCAAACTGGACAGGAGGAAAAGGGTGGTGATAAATGGCAGTCACTCGAAGGATGGGAGAGTGACCAGTGTAGTATCACAGGGATCAGTAATAAGCCCTGTCCTCTTCAATGTCTTCATAAATGACATTGCTGAGGAACTAGAGGGGAAGGTGTGTCTGTTTGCAGATGACACAAACATCTGCAACAGGGTGGACACCCAGGAAGGGGTGAAGACAATGCAAAAGCATCAGGAGAAACTAGAGCAGTGGTCTAGGGAGTAGCAGCTAGGTTTCAATGCCAAAAAGTGCAAAGTCATGCACCTGGGGCAGGGTAACCTTGGGACTGTGTATAACACAGGGGGAGGTACTTACTGTTACCAAGCAAGAGAGGGACCTTGGGTAGATAATATCTGATGATCTCAAGGTAGCAGGGCAGTGCAACAAGGCTGTAGGCTAGGTGAGCAGGGAGCTGGGGTACATAGGGAGGAGGTTCTCTAGCAGGAGAAGAGAGGTGGTGTTGACTCTGTATCACTCACTTGTGAGACCCTACCTGGAGTACTGCATCCTGTTCTGGAGACCATGCCTCTGCAAGGACATCAACAGGGTGGAGGTGGTCCTGAGGAGGGCTACTGAATAATGAGGGCTTTGCATGAGAAACCACATGAAGAGAGACTGCGGGAGCTGGTCATATACTGTCTGGAAGAGAGGAGAGTGAGAAGGGACATGATTGAGATTAGGGCTGGACAGACTGTTCTGCAGGAGATCCTGACCCCCAGATCAAAACTGCAATCCATGGACCCAGCTAAATATTGACTTTACCACAGAAGTCCGGTTCTGGGCCTGTGGAAATGCCATTTCTGCCATTTTGTTTACTGTTGCCATGAGGATGCTGACAGCATGCTCGCTTCATGTACAGGTGGCTGGTGGCATCCAATCAGGCAACAGACAGTCATGTGATGCACTCATGATATGTAACTGTGCTGAGTGCGCAACATGGCCCAGATGAGAGAGAATGACAGTCACAGCAACAGGAGCACCTTGGCAGAGATGCCGGCAGAAAAATTACCAGACAAAACCAAAAAAAGCACAAATATAAAAAAAAATATATGAAGGGAGGGAAGAGAAACTATGGAGAGTCAGAGAAAGGAGACTTACTGGGGCAAGGAGGAGGAGAAACTAATCAACAGGGGAAGGTGGTGGTGGGTCAGGTGTCAGGACTGGACAAAGGAGGAATCCAGAGGGACTGGGGAGATAGTGGTGGCCTTGGTGGCTGCCGGTGGGGAATGCAAAAGGCAAGCAGTGTGGCTGCGTGACTGTATGTACATGAGCAAGGGCTGGCTGGCAAAATCTTTGAATTGTGCCATTGCAGAAGATCCAGAGGAGAGAGGGAGAGACTACTGGAGGCCCAAGATAAATTTTTCAGTTACAGAAAATCCCAAATGAAAGTTTTTTCTTTTCTCGGCTCCGACAGTGTAGCTGTGTACATAAGCAAAGGCAGGCTGGCAAAATCTTTGACTTGTGCCATTCCAGATCCTGAGGAAAGAGGGAAAGACTACTGTGGGGGCCCAAGAGAGATTTTGCAATTAAAGAAAATCCCAAATGAAAGTTTGCATCCTTTCTTGGCCTCAGACAGTGTAGCAGTATATACATGAGAAAGGGCAGGCTGGCAAGATATTTGACTTGTGTCATTCCAGATCCAGAGGAGAGAAGGAGAGACTACTGGGGCCCAAGATAGATTTTACAGTTACAGAAAATCCCAAATGAAAGTTTTTTTCTTTTTTTGGCCTTAGTCTGTGTAGCTGTGTACATGAGAAAGGGCAGGCAGGTAAAATCTTTGACTTGTGCCACTCCAGATCCAGAGGAGAGAGGGAGAGAGTACTCGGGGCTCAAGAGAGATTTTACAGTTACATAAAATCCCAGGTGGAACCCAGAGGAGGAGCTTGGCCAACATGGTGCAGTGCTGAGCATCAAGTATGCTCTCCCCCTGGCATGTGAGCACACGCACCGGCTGTTGCGGTTTTGTATTTTCTTTTTAAATACAAATCATTGTTTTTTGGATGAGCAGTTACAAGTCAGAGACCTACGACCAGGAATTGCTGGAAAACAGTGAAAAACAAATTCTTAAAGCTCTTGGGGACTTTGGTATAAACATGATCCCCCAGGAAGGCTCAATCGAAGGCTGGCCAGACTAGGAGTACTAAAGGGGTCTCCAAAGCAATGAAAGAAATTGAAATGCAAACTAGGCTGAAGACGGTGAAAACAAACATAAAAAAAAGGAATGGTAAATCACTCAGCTGATAAAGCAGAAACAAGTCTGAGTGCCAGTATTCAAAAGAATGTAGGCCAGAAGCCTAATACAGCCCCAATTTTCCTTTTAAAAGCTCAAACTATGAGTGATAAAGCAAATACCTTGCAGCCTAATTCCACACTATCCAACTGACAAGAGGACCCAGAACAGTTGTCTGTAGCGGGAATTGAATCTTTGGGTGAGTTGTTCAACCCCTGCAACATGAGCTGGAAGATGCTGTCATTCCCTCCCCTGCATCCAACAAGGAGAAATCCCAAATGTCCAGCCTGCTGAAGGAGCAAAGTGACTCCGGTGGAGGAGCATTGCCTACTCCGTTCGATGAAGGCCAGACAGGTATTTTACCTGGGGAGAATTCTGAAGACTCTGCAGATCTCTCCTCAGATATGAAAAGCAGAGGAGAGGCCAAAGAACTTCCAACTCAGCCACATATGAAATAGGAGTAAAAAGGAAAACTATTGTTGGAGTGGGCAAGTTCGACCACACCTAAACACAGGTACTGTTTTAAACTCCTTTATATCAGTAGAAATGGAAATGGGAGACAGAATGGTGATAGCCCAGGAAAATTCAAAAGAGGGAAAAAACACTGACTCGGGGAAGGCCCTTCAAGGATGGGAAGTTCAAACTCCTATTCAAAGAATCTTGTATTTTACAGCCAAACAAAAGATCCAGGGCAGAAATAAATGACTCTCCACCAGTGCGGGCAGCTATTTTACTAGATAAAATAAGTAAGTGGAATGAGAGTATTCAAAGGTTGGTGCCATTGGAGAAAAAAATTAACCAATTCAATGCAATGGTACAACTGATAATGGAGAAATTGCAGATGAGGAATGAGCTCAAGACTGCACAACAAAGAATCTCTGATTTGTAAGATAAATTAGCCCATATGAAAAACAAATGCAATCCCTAGGTACACTGCAAAAGGAAATAAAAAAACAACATTATTGACCTGGAAGCAAGGTCCAGGAGAAAGAATGTCCACATTTTAGGGGTACCTGAGTCCTGGGACACTCAAAAGGGGATGAAAGAGACATTTTCATAAGTTGCAGTTGCCTTTATAGACATTGACCCAGTAAATGTTAAGTTTGACATTGACAGAAGTCATAGGACTTACCACTACAACAGTGAATAAGGCCAGAATCAAGGCCCGCCTTGCCCCATAGTTGCCAAGCTTTTTAGCTCAGAGCAAAAGGAACAGTTAATGCAAGCTGTGTGTAAGGAGAAAAGGATAAATCTAATGGGAGCAAGCATAGCTATTTTCAATGATTTTCTTATGGATAGTGTGCAAGAGAAAAGGAATTATGCGCTATTGAGGAAAACACCTTGGAAAACAATGTTAAATCGAACCTAATGTATGCAAGCTAGATTGCAAGTGTTTATAAATGGTGTCAGCTTTACCTATAACTCTCAGGTGGAGGCAGAAAAATAATTAAGAAAGAAAATGCCTAAACTATTTACTTAAAGCCAATTAAAAAAAGGCTGTTCTGACAAATGGAGAAGGAGGCCAAAGAGAAAGCAATACTTGGGGGGTAATACCTCTTTTCCTTGTTAGTCATATGTATTATTTTTTATTATGATTCATCCAAATAGGGTTTAATGTATGAAAATAAAGGATTTACAAGATTAAGTGACATCACCCCCGGTGATGGAATGCAAGTAAGGGGGAGGTTTACCTCCGTACTATGACTAAGTGTTTATTAGTCAAGGGATTGGAAGGGGAGGTGGATAGCAAAAGGGGGGTTGTACACTGAGATATAAAATTAATGATAACAAAAAGCTGATAATATTACTCATCAGTGTAATCATTTTCTTTTCCTTGGTCATCACAAAGGATGGTTCACAGTCAATAAGGAAGGAAAAGGATGCATATTTTCTGTTCAAGGGAATACTAAATAATATGAAAAAGGAAATAAATGGAACTGAAATGATTACTGATGGTGCAACTAGAGGGAATGTATGGGCCAGATATATTTCATGGATAATGGGTCAAAACAGGTCTGGTTTTATTACCTTTCTGTTCTTCTTTTCTTTCTTTTTCCTTTTTGTAAATGGAAATGACTGATTCTGGGCTGTTCAGATGTGCCACATTCAATGTTAATGGCATTAATTCGGTAATTAAAAGAACCAGAGTTCTGGCTTATATTAATAAATTGAGAGTAGACATTATAGCCTTAAAAGAGACACACCTGAACAATTCAGAAATAAAAAAAAACTTTCTAGGCATTGGATCTCTCATATTTTTCTTCTACAGGTACCATAAAATCAGCTAGAGCCACAATATTGATAAGAAAAAGATTGAACTTTCAGTTTTGGGATAAATGGTCAGACTCAGAGGATAGGATATCACTGATAAAGCATTCTATTTTAAATCACATAATTCTGACAATAGGCTCAGTATACGGACCTTTTTCTGAGTATTCAAGTTTTATTGCCACAATAACATAGAGGATAATGTATGGTCCTCTATGGTAACCGGTCTGTTAACTGTCGAGAGGTTGCCAGGGTGACCGTGTAAACCTCGAGAGCAAAGCTCGAGAGGTTTACATCGCCATGGCAACCTCGAGACATTTAACAGTGACCAGTTGCCGATAGAGGGACCATACATTATTTTTTATAGTGTATGGTCCCATGTAAAAAGGAAAACAGCTGCTTACTTTTTGAAATGTAGTCACCACCACGGCCGTTCAGACCTTCCCTAACCGCTGCGTTCATCCGTCAGTTCCCAGTGTAAAAAAAGGCGAGCACATGCACAGACCGATCGCCGTTGTTAACCTATCGATGTGATGTAGCATCGATAGGTTAACAACATTTCTACGTCACATTGATAGGTTAACAACCTTAGGAAATTATGATTTCCTAAGGTTAACAGCATTCTACCATACACTGCATAAGTATTAGTACAATTTCAGCCACGAAACTTAATTAAAATGGGACATTTTAAAACTCTTCATGATCCTTATCGTGATAAAAATAAAAACATAACAGAACTCAACAAAAAAACATCTTTGTGTTCAGAAGCTTTTCTCGAAGAAAAAAATTTAGTACATCCCTGGAGAATTCATAATCCACAAATAAGGGATTTTACCTTCATTGATCAAAAAAATAACTGTCGAAGGTTGGACTACATATTTATATCCAAGAATTTATTATCTACTGTTACAGAAACAAAACTTCATTCAATAGTATTATCAGACCATTCTTTGATTGATATTCACCTTAATCTTACACTGAACAAGAATATTAATAATAATTCTAGATCATGGATCTTTAATAATGATTTGCTGGAGGATAAAGAACTTACAGCAAAAATATAAATGGCAATTCAAGAGTTCTGGTATTTTAATTACACAGGCCAACAATCTATTTCCTCTGTATGGGATGCCTTCAAACCCATATTAAGAGGGATACATATTTTTCACATCAGGGTATGGTTAACAAAAATTTAAAAAAAGAACAACAGGCTATACAGAACCGGTTGAAAGAGATAAACTTATTCTGTTGGACTACAATAAATATATTGCTGAATGGTTTGATTACAAACGTAAATGGCAACAAATGATCATTAAGAAACAAGAAGGTCATTTAAGAAAGATAAAACAAGCAAGATACTTGCATGTTGATAAATCTGGCAAATTATTAGCACATTTACTTAAAAAAAGGAGAGAAAACAATATAATCACAAACTTCAAAAATGCACAAAATCAACTAAAAATGGAATGTTCAGATTTAGCCACAGTCATGTCTGTATATTTCCTAAATGTGTATAAAAATATCCCAGTAAAGGACTTTGAAAAGATGGAAACCTGTTTTAAAAATAGTGAAATAAATCCCTTTGCTATAACAGAAGATCAGTTTACAATAGAAGAAATAAAAACAGCAATTAAAAATCTTCCATGTAAAAAAGGTCCTGGTCCTGATGGACTAACAAATGAGCTTTACACAAGATTCAGCGACTTATTATCTCCATGGATCCTAAGGATGATGCAGGAATGGGTGGACGAGGAGGGGTGGGGATATTCCCGATACAATTTTAAAAGCAAAAATTATACTCCTGGACAAAGAAAATAACCCTAAGGATTTACCTAGCAGGTACAGACCAATAGCATTACTGAATAGTGACTACAAAATCATAGCTAAGGTAATAGGTAATAGACTCTTGGCAGGGAGTCCCCTCCACATCCACCCAGACCAAAATGGCTCTATTCCAGGGAGAACAACATCTCACCATAGATATCTGGACAAGCTGTCAGCCTGAACCCTTCATGCTTATCATGTCACATTGGGCGTATTTCGATAATTCACGTGGGACTGGGGACAGTGAAGCATCGCAGTTTGCTGTTCTAAGAATGTTTTATTTCCCATCTGAACATACCTCATACAACATCACTGAACAGCTCCAAAAACCAATACAGCAATGGCTCACTTCCCAGGGACTGTCAGTTGGCTTTATAGTTGCAGATAATGGGTCCAACATAAGGAAGGCCTTGGAGGAGGGGGCTTTGTTCAAATCTGCTGCTTTGCGTATTGCTTAAATTTAACAGTTCACGGTTTTCTCGATGATGACAAGGAGATTAAGGCTCTCATTAGCACTGCTAAAAGAATATGCACTCATTTCAGCCACTCAAGCAAAGCCCATCACTTGTTTGACAAAATACAGCAGGAGCACAGTTTACCTTTGCACAGACTGTTCCAAGGCATTTCTACTCGATGGAATTCAACCTTTTATATGTTCCAAAGGCTGCTGGAACAAAAGAAAGCTGCCAGGCAGTACACCTTAGAAAATAAAATTGGTGATGCAGACGTTTATATTACTGCACCACAGTGGGCCATGCTGGAGTTACTAATTTTCCTGCTCCAGCCATTTGAGGAAATCACCAGGGAGGTTAGTGCAACTCTCAGCCAGATGATACCCCTAATAAAGATTTAAAAATTCAAGATTGAATCTGATTAGGAAAAAGTTAGAGAAGCAAGACAGTTCCATGATCACACAGGCAGCCAGTGGTGCTGCTGACATATGCAGGTTGCACCCCAGAATACAAGATCAAATGAGATGTATGATCAAAAAAGATGAAGAAGATGACAAACTATGTAAAATGCTTTATTCTGAGTACTACATTAAAGCAACAATCTTGTATCCATGATACAAATTGAAGCAACTACTGAGTGATGATGATGACTCTTGTTTCAAGGTAAACAAACAAGAATTAATTGACAAGGTGCGTGCTGTCATGGAACAGAGTACAACAGCAGCACCACATTCAGAATCATCTTCATGACTCAGCACAGCATCAGGTGACTCATTCTCTATTATTGCAGCATTTTCTCCCTCTTTCTGCTTAGCCACTGCAGCCGAATCTTCTTCACCACCAGTCAAGCATATCACTCTCCCACAGTCACTTAGTTCAGCTTCATGTCTCTGGAGTCACTTAGAAGATGTAATTGTAACATCGTCTTCATCTGCCTCTTGTAACACAGCCTCAGCACAGACCATTGTTGAAATATACCTGGCAGAGCCCCAATATCAACTGGAATGCTGATCCTTTGCAGTACTGGAAATCCAAACAAAATATGTGGCCTGCTTTAGCAAACATTGCAATGAAGTACATGAATTGCCCTCCAACTAGCATGTGTTCAGAACGATTGTTTAGTTCAGCTGATAATGTCATTACTGGCACACGATCCTGTTTGACACCAGAAAATGCTGAGCACCTCACATTTCCCAAAGTCAACATTCCTCTCTTTAATTTCAAATATGAAACCTGAATAAAACATACACTGACTGCTCTGAGCAGGCCCTACCCACAAAGCACTTTCAAGAATTTGTGCCTGTGGTGAAAATCTTTTTGTGAATAAGGTCTACTACATGAGGTAGCAATTAATTGCAACAAGTCAGGTCAGGACAGACTAGGCCAGGTCACTTTTACATGAATGATCACATGAGCAGCACAGAATAGAAAAAAATAATAGCATCAGTGGGTTCAGAATCAAATACAGCAAGCAACTGCATTTCATGTCACAAACTTACTTGGTGGTACCTGGTACCACTATCTGATCTGGAATTTAGGGTACTGCTGTCTACTACTACTATTATCACTTTTTGTCCTCATGAGTCACGACTACTACTTATCGCTTTTTGTCCTTACTCCAGTCCTTACTACTACTACTACTTGTCACTTTTTTTGCCCTCAACAACTAATCCTGACTGTACTGTTTTAATTTTCACACAGTGCATGGCTTAGCAGATGCCTAAAACCCAGAAACTGAATACTCTTTGGGACGGATATTCAAAAGGGTTGCGCCATGCGCAATAGGGTTGCGCATGCGCAAGTCCGAAAATGTGCCATTCTGCCATATTCAGCGGGAAGCAGTTGCGCTACCGAAAACATGCTGAGCAACAGCGTAATGCAAATGAAGGCATGCACAACCGAAGGGGGTGGATCCATGCATAAAGAGCGCAATGCGATATTTAAAGGCTTGCACAATGCGCAACAGCGGATCAGCGGAATGTGTACGCCAGAGAAATGAGCCAAAATAAAAGGCTCAAGGAAGAGGCGCAAGAACGCTACAGGGAAGCCACATGAGGCAGGGAGACAGACAAGGCGACAGTGGCAAACAGTGCAGGCCAGGGAGTGCACAGGAGAGAAGAGGGACAAGGGAGGGTGTGTGGGGCCACAGACTGCAGAGGCCAGTAGGTGTACCCGGTGCAGTGGAGGTAGCAGTCAGGACAGCGGGGGTAACAGAGCAACAACAGCCAGGGGGGGAACACAAGCCAGGGACATGGACAGTGCCAGCTTCCTCATGGAAGCTGTAATGAGGGGTGAAGGCATGCTGCAGGGGGACGTGGCCGTGGAAGGGCCGTCGGCGGTACGCCCCCAACAGGCAGTACCGTGCCCACGTCAGCTTTGAGCTGCACATGGATGTAGAGATTGTGGGCCGGTACCGCCTGAACAGGGCAATACTGAGGCAGCTCTGTGAGCTGTGCAGTGATGTGATGCAGGCACCCTCACGACGGAGTCACACTCTGTCAGTGAAGACAAAGGTAACAGCCTGCATGTGCCTGCTTGCCATGGGTACCTTCCAGAGGCTGACAGGGGACACCACAGGCATAACACAGTCGGCCACGTCACGCATCCTCACTCAATTCCTCAGCGCACTGTTGCCACATGCTGCGGAGTACATCCATTTCCCCAGCACCGCAGCAGAGTGTACAGCAAACATGCAGGAGTTCCACAGGGTAGCACGTATGCCTGGTGTGCTAGGGGCGATAGACTGCACCCATGTGGCTATTTGCATGCCACCTGGCCCCGATGGGGCAGCATACTGAAACCGGAAGAGTTTCTCGAGTGTCAACTGCCAGGTGGTGTGTGATGCCAGTGGGTGCATCATCAATGTCTGTGCCACACACCCTGGCAGAGCACATGATGCCTTCATATGGTACCAATCTGCACTGTGCCATCGATTCGAGAGTGGGGACATCCCCACAGGACATCTAGTGGGTGAGTATGCATGTAGGAATTGCAAAGTTGGGGCAAGGGTGGGAAAGCCACAGGTGCCATGGTAGTGGCACACAGGGATATGGGCAATATGGACCTGAACATGATACTTATCTCCACTATCTCCACACAGGTGACAGTGATACCCACTCCGTCCCTGGCTGCTCACACCCTACCAGTGCCCCATGACCCCATTGCAGCAATGCTATAATGAGGCACTTGCTGCCACATGCAACATCATCGAGTGGGTGTTTGGGATGCTTAAGGCACGCTTCCGATGCCTAGACACCTCCGGCAGTGCTCTACAGTACAGCACCTCAAAGGCCTGTGGGATATTCCTGGCCTGTTGTATCCTGCACAACATGACCAAAGACTGTGGGATAGCTGTACAGGTCGAGGAGGGGGACAGCGATGGGAACGCCGGTGACGATGGTGATGATGGGGATGAGCAGCGCCCCCTTGGACGGCGGGACCCCCGACTGATCCGGCAGGCCCAGCTGCACTGGGACACCATCACTAAGCAGCATTTTGCACAACACAGGTAAGTCAAGGGGCCATGTGCAACCAACACTGTCTAGGCGCAACCCACAGGCACACAGGGTAACACACCAGGGGCGCATGACGGCAAGGGGAGTGGAAGGGTCCAGGCGCACAAACACACCATCAGGGAGGGGTGAATAGTCATATGGACACACACACACACCAGGCACAAAGCGTACATGGGCAGGTGCACAGCAGAGCAGGAACAGACATGGCAAACACACGGATCAACGGACCACCCCCACCACCTATACTGTCAAAGTACGTATGTCAGATGCTGGGCACCCTTGCACCTTGGTGTACAGTACAATGCAGGCATCATCATGCACATGCACCTGTGGACAGCAGTCGGGTGGGTGTGCAGGTGGTCCGTGTGTCGGCGTGTTTGGCAGGGCACCCACCAGTGCACTGCCCACCATGACACACATTGTACACAGGGCAGCATCAGACAGGGCCCGCACTGGGAGACAGGTCACTCAGGTGGCACTGTGCCGCGGCCACCTCAGATGCGTGGGTGGCCCCGCCGTGACCCAGCAGCACTGGCAGGCTGATCATGGGCCACATGGGGTGGCACCGATGGACCACCAGAGGTCCCACTGCGCGATCGCGACCTTGTCCGCACAGGGGTGTGCAGCATGCCGAACATACCTGCAGCAGGTGTGCTTGGGATGCCCACAGCAGAACCCGGCATTGACAGGCTGGGTGTCGCACGACGCCGGGAATGGGGAGTGGAGAGCGTACTGTGTGGGGTGTGCGGTACAGGGGCACCTGACTGTGTGCCCAATGCGGCCACGACAGAGACCACTGCCTGGGTCAGCCTGTCAATGGCAGCAGTCACATCTGTCCACATTCTGACCATCTCTGCAAGGATCAATGCATTGTCCCTGCTGTGCCCCAGGGACCACTCGTTCCACTGCTGTGGCTGCAACAGTGCCAGAGACCTGCACAGCCACCGGTGCTGCCCCACTGGTGCTGAAAGGCACAGCCTGGGACTATGCTGATGTGCTGGCACACATGTTGGAACCAACTAGGTCCAGGGGCACGTGCTGGCCTGCTGTGTGTCCATTATGAGACATACACATGTCACTGCCCATTGCAGTCCTTGCATCATCAATGGTGCAGGTTCGTGCAACAGCCACAGTCACAGCATGCTAGCAGGCTTGTATGCCAGACTGCTGAGACACAGGCTGTGCACCCCCCACACCTGACTCACCGACAACAGAGGTGGCAGCCAGGCATGCATGCTGGTGCAGTGCATGCCAGCTGGCAGCAGAGGTGGATGGACCCTCCACGAAATCTGGCAGGTCTTCCACACTGCATGGTCCCACCACCACCGTCCCCTGCAGACGAACAGGATCTATAACAGAAAGTGAGAACATGTTAGTGCATGTGATCAATCTCCCCCCCCCCAACACCACCACCATGTCATACCGTGCAGTGATGGGCTTCCACCTGTCTGGAATCCACCTCCTGGTACGCCCTCAATAGCACTATGCTGCATTAATGCAGCCAGACGGTCTTCCACCGGGGTCAGCTCCGCCACCTCTGGCTGGCCCCTGCCTGTGGCAGCGCATGCTGCCCTGAGGGCTGCCACCTTCTCTTTGACCCATCTCCGGTCTGTCCCCATCTTTTTTTTGCATTCCTGCATGGAGCACTGGTGGATTCCATGCAGGTTTACCACACAGGCTACCCCCTCCCATGCAGCAGCATGGGCCTGAGGGGTGCCCCGCCGTCCACTCAGTAGTGGCTCCTCTTCCAGGTAGGCCTCTGACTTGGTGAAGTTGGGCCTCCTCTTTCGCCCACCATCTTCATCCTCACCTGGTCTTTGCTCAGTCATGTCGGTCTGTATGGGTGGAAGTGGACACCTGTCACTGTGCAGTCTACAGTGTTATCCCATGACCATTGCCCAGAACATCACACAGTATGCAACTCACCTCTTACCTGCAGTAACCGAATCTGGCCAGCGCAGTCCACTGTCGCATATTTATAGCACAGTGCTTGCAAATTAGGAGTGGTGCAACTGTAATGAGATGCAAATCGCACTACTGTGCCTTTGAATGGCTGATCAGATGATTTGCATGTGTCGGCTGAATATCGTGCCGTTGCGCTTTGCGCAATATGGTTGAGCCGGCTAAGCCAATGGTGCATTTCTGTGACTGTGTAGTACACCACATTGCGCATGCCCAGGTAGCTTACGCAGGCGTCTGCCGCGCTGATGACGTGCTGTGCGCGATCAGCAATTCAGGACACGGCCACCATTGTGCCAGTGGCGCTACAGCGCTGGTCACCAAATGGCGCTATGGCACAACTGCGCAATAGTCCACTGTGGCACTGGCAAGCAGGTGACTGATCGTGCAGGACGTGTAGACGTCCGATGGCTCTGTGCGTGGCCTTGTGCCACTGACCCATGACCTTGTGCCCGACCTTTGCCCCCTGGTGCTGTACGTCTGGCATGTGTACGGCTCTATCGCGCTGTTCGGTGACAGCGTGATGTGGACCAATGGCACTGTATGAACAGTGTGATAGGGACTCATGGAGTTGTATTGCGCAACATTTCCACGTGGGGTTGCTGCGCTGCGGAGCGCCATATTGCCACTGTACAACTGTAGAATGGCACGCAGGAGAGCTCCACAGTGGGGGACCTTGGAGCTAGCAAACCTGGTGGTTGTGGTGGAGCCTCACCATGGGACACTGTTTGGGGGAGTGCCCCTGCAGATGGCACACACCCATGTGTGGCAGCAGGTGGCCACTGCCCGAGAGCAGGCCACTGGGCGGAGGAGGACTCCAGAGCAGTGCAGGCACCGCTATAGTGACCTGCAAAGGAGGGAGCGTGCTCTGCTGGAGCGCTTCAGGCCTCATGCCAGGAGGGGCATTGTGCCTAGGCCAGGTGGGTGTGCTGTGTATGCACCGGTATTGTCCGCATGGGTGACACTGTGTAATGTGACCTGCGCATGGGGGTGGGTTGGGCTATGGTTTGCTGTGAAGGTGTTTGCAGGTGTGTGCTGTTTGGGTCTGGTTGTGTGGGCAGGCACACTCAATGGGGCAAGGGGCTGTCTGCTTTGGGATCTCACTGATGTGTTTCTCTTCATTTGTCTCCCACAGGCATGGAGGAGCGGAGGCGGGCCCAGGCTGAGGCATGGGATGGCGGTGTCGGGGTGGCTGGCAGAGGTGGTGTGCCACAGCCACAGCAGCAGCAGCAGCAGCCACAGCCACAGCAGCAGCAGCCGCAGCAGCACCAGCAGCAGTGGCTTGAGGGTGAGTGTCATTACATCATGGATGCTATTGCATGCTGGGGAGGGGGCACGGCCACCGTCCATGGACAACACTACCATGCACGCAACATGTAACAGTCATCACTGTCCCGTGGCACTGCATGTGTGTGTGTGCATCACTGGTGGTCCATGCATGCACTGGGCACATGGCTGTGGCACTAGCATCCCACCACGTAGCCACGTCACTGGGCAGCCTTGGTTGTGCTGTGATGGACATGGGAGGTGTGTGTGTGCAGTGGTACACATGGCTGTTGCTGCCTGGTTGGGCATGTCTTGTGCACAGTCACTGTGGGTGGGTGCAGTCCATCACAGGAGCAGGGCACTTGGCTGTATGCCATGCATGATGGGTGGGATTCAGGGATGTGGACAGTCACAGCCATTTACTCTGATCCCTTGTCCTAGGTATCCAGATCCTGTGACAGATCGAGCGAGCACTGCAGAGGCTCACACAGGTGGCCATGGATTCCCACGCCATCCTTCTAGACATGCAGCGGCATGGGATGGGCGCTGGAGGCCCCGGCCCAACCACCATGCGGAAGGAGGGCAGCCTGCCAGGCGTAGCTGCCCATCACCACACCCACATTCCCTCTCGGTTGTTCACCTGCCCTTACCACCCCTACCTTATACCCATCCCCCACCCTGCTTTGTATATATGTACATAGTTGCTTTGTTGTTGTTGTTATTCTTCTTCATTACATTTATATTTTGATATGAATACTGTGGTGGTCTCTGATTTGCAGCTGGCTATAGGTGCTCAGTTGCAGTGGTGTGCATGGCATCTGGGGTGGTATGGTCATGGGTATGTGTGCGTGTGTATGGGGTGGTGTCTCTGGTGTGGGTGTGGCTTCCAGTCAGTATTGCTGTGTGCTGCCACCCACTGCTGGGTGCTCATGGTGGATTTGGCTTGTATAGTTCTGTGGTTCATGAGGTTGCAGTGTGCCGGGGAGGCCTGGGGATTCCTGCAGTGCTGGTCACTGCACATGGGTGGTGTCTTGAGGTCACAGTGCTGGGTGTGCTGTGCACACGGGGGGGGCTGCTGAACACTGGGGTGGTCCGCCCCCTTTGTGTGGCAATCTCAGCTTGCCAGTGGGTGTGCTGCAGTAACACGGCCGGGATGTGCTTTCTTTGCTTGTCCCCATGGTCCGGTGGCTGTTCCATCCCTCCCCCAGTTATGCTGTGCTTGGGGTGTGGGGGTACATTGTTGGTTCTGCTGTGTGTCCCTGTGCCCATCTGTGGCATGGGTGGTGGGCCCCTACCTACCTCTCTGGTTGTGCAGTTCCATTGCTCTGCTGCTGGGGGTCTCTTTGCTTACGCTATGGCACCTCTAGACTGCTCAGCTGGGCTGCCTTTGTTGCGCTATGGCGCATCATCTCTGCTCAGCTTCCCCTTCCTGGTTGCGCTATGGCGCAGGTTGTGCAAATTCAGACGTTGGCTGGTTGCGCAATTTGTCTTGCTCCATGTTTGAATATCACGTGTATTGCGCTTGTGCGCAATTGACTTGCACTTGCTCCTGCTGTTGTGCACTTTTTGGGCGCAGTTTGAATATCCGGCCCTTTGTATATTTCTCACATCCCCATATTTGGCTGCAAATACTTCACAGAATAAAATGCTACTAAACTGAAAATTCATATTATTTCTTTATTGTTTGTGTGTGCGTGGAGTGCTAGCCTGGTTGCATCTCACTTACAGTAACTGGGCTGAGATTATTACATTACTATATTTTATTTTTGATAATTAAATTACTTGGCAGTGGCTGGCAACAATTGTGGAACTAGGAAGGATGTAATTGTGTTGTGTGTCTGTCATCAGGTCTTCAGGTGGCAGAGCCACATTTTTTTATGACTGCACTGCACTTGGCCAATGCAATGTGTGACTGGCTGCATGCCTGGGTGTTGGTGATCACTATGTCTTTTGTTTTTCTTCTTTAAGGATTCAGCATGTTGATCAGATTCAGTAGAAGTAGTCATAGTACTAGAAAACATTACCATCTCTTGGACCAGGTAGTGTACCATATACCACAGTACACCAGGGCATGTGAAGCAGTTGCATCATTCACATGGGTAGGGTGGGTGGGCTCTCTTAGTGCTGCTCATTTGATCATTCTTATCCATTTCTTTGGCCTATTTGGCTCTGGCTGGAATATCCATCAAAATAATAACCCATACAGCACCATTAAATAAATAAAAATTGTAGCCACCTGGCAGTGCCTACAGTGTTTGGTGGTGCTATGATATAGGTATTTGCATCTGTCTGTCTATCTTTCTGTCTCTCCCAGCAAACTCATGTCAGGGACCGAGCAGGTTATGCCACCCCACCATTATAGGCCAATCATGAAAGGGCTAGTAGTGAGTGAGTGCTTTTTTATTTAGCGGTTTTACATACATTTTTATATAAATAATCCATTAAATTATTTTCTTTGGGCCACTGTGTCAAATGTTATCAACTTTGGCCACTTTTAATATACCAGGAGCCCTGTACCTCATGACAGGAAGAGGAGTCAGTAGTTGTTGTGGTTTGCACTCAAACTACAACTCAGTACAAAGGGACTTTGGGAATCTTTTTAATATACTGGGCACTGTCTTCTGTGTTAAAACCTCACATGAGCGGTTCAGAAGGCTATTTTAATTTGTTTCAAAAACATTTGTTGCACAGCCTCGCTGCGTGACCCCTGGGGTAACTTTCCGGTCAAATACAGGTATAAATACTCGGCCTGCGGTGAGCACGGACAGAGTAATACATTTCCCCTCTGACAGACACTGTCTGCAGAATGTGGGAGTATTATACTGAGAGTGACTGTCTTTAATTTTCCTGAAATACACTATTTTATTGCTTGCTACTGTTTCGTGTTTATAATATACCAGGAGCCTTGTACCTCATGACTAGGAACAGAAAGAGGAGTCAGTAGTTTTTGTGGTTTGCACCCAAACTACGACTCAGTATAAAGGGACTTTGTGAAGCTTTTTAATATACTGGGCACTGTCTTCTGTGTTAAAACCTCACATGAGAGGTTCAGAAGGCTATTTTAATTTGTTTTAAAACATTTGTTGCACAGTCTGACTGCGGGACCCCCTGGGGCAACTTCCGGGTCACAAGCAGGCATAAACACTTGGCCTGTGGTGAGCAGGGCAAGCGCGTGTCACAGTGCATGAAGACCCGCACAAAAACATGTGCTTCTGCATGAGTTTTGTGTGTTTGGTGGAGTTTGGGGAGCATCATATACATTGGGAGAAAAACAGAAACAATGTGGTAAGTGTTTACTGCCTCGCAAAGAAATCATAATGCAGGAATACTAGGAGCACATAAGGGAAATAACTGAAAGAAACAACATACAGCAATGAATGAACAAATTATTACAAATGATGGCAGGGTAGGAATAAAATGTATGGGCTGCCTTATGTATTGCATGACAATGACAGAACCAAACGATAGGTTTTTAAATGTTTTAAATGTCAACAAAATGAGGACATTGCCTTGGAAATAGGCTCATTTAGTACCAGACTAAGTGCACTTGAAAAAAGCCATTCAGAGATGACTAGACGTGTTGCTCAGACAACATTAGGGGACAGCATGAAAAAGAATAAAACTACTGCTGAGAGTACACAAACAACATCAAATAATGTCTTACAATTAATGACTGTATGCCAAAAGGAAAACAGGTCTACAGATATAACCAGTGAAAAAAGGGCTAGAGAAGATTACAGCTGTGAACCAGAGAATAATCGGTATGAGGTCCAAAGTAGGAAAACCATAAAAAGGGTAGAAAGGCAATGCATTTTGAGATTCCCAACATATAACAGCTTCGACCCTCTAGTTGACCTATCAGACACACAGGACACTATTTCCTCAACTGAAAATACAGGTGAAAGTTCCGAGAATAACACTTCTCAAAAAACAGTTGTAGGTAACAATGCAGACAGGACCAAAATTCCAATGATAGTACTGGTGATCTTATGGAGGTAGACACAGCTGTTACCCTAGGGACCAAACAAATATTTGTACTGGGGGATTCATTGGTTAAGTAGTTAGATAGACAGATATGCGAAACAGATAAGGTTACTAGAACCATGTCCTCTTTTAGAGGAGTGAAGATAAGGGACATTGCAAGAATGGCTAGGCAAATCCTGCATAATAGTGGCACAGACCCCTTGTTATTGTCCACTCAAGGGCAAATAATATAATGTATCAGGATATTCAGAGCATTAAAGAGGAATAAGTAGGACTCATTAATATACTGCCAAAGTTAAACTGAGAGATAGCCATATCAGAAATACTACCAATACCAAGGGCAAATACATACGCAGAGGAGAAAATTAAACATGTTAACAACTAGATAAGGTCATAGTGTCTTAAACAATCAATTGGATGTATAATACATTGAGAAGACTTCCATGGTGCAAGAGGTCTCACTTGCAAAGATGGGCTTCACCTAAATAAGGAAGGCTCCTTTTTGCTGGGCAAAAAAAATTAATGTTCACATAACCAAATATTTAAACTAAGACGGGGAGGTAGGATGCACATTATTAAAAGAAATATACAACCAAACTCAAGCAAATAATATAAACAGAAACATACCGAGTTATAGTCTGAACAACAGAACCCAAATGACTAGAGAAATGACAACTAAGACACAAGTGACTGAGAACAAGTTTATAGAACTAAAAGCCCTCCTTGTAAATGCAAGAAGCCTAAGAAATAAAATCAATGAACTTAAATACATCCTAAATAGAGACAGTGTTGACATCTGTGGGGTAACAGAGACCTGGTTCACAGATTCGGATTGGGGGAAGGATATACCTGGTTATGCTGCTATTGTAAAAAATAGGGCAATATCAAAAGGAGGTGGGGTGCACTTTATAAAAAAAAGTTTAAATGGTTATGAAGTTATAGATCAAGAAAACTCTAATAGTGAAATAGTACAGGCAAAAATGAAAGTAGACAATAAATGTTTAGATATATATATATCTATGTTATCAATCACAAATCTGGATAATGAAGGTAATAAAAACTTCATGGACGTCACTGAGACTATCAAAGGATATGAAGATCTAGTCCTGATGGGGGAGTTTAATTTTCCTAACATATCCTGGCATGACCTAAAAGGGAGAAGTGAACAGGATAATACACTTGTCACACAGCATGATCTTGAACAACTTGTTAAGGAACCTGCAAGACAGCACAACAAACTTGATTTGATATTTACAAACATTAAATACTCCGCAGAAATCCCAATATTTCAAGAACCACTAGGAGACAGTGACCATTGTATGGTGTCCTGGTCCTTTAAGTAATGCAACAACATGGTAAAAAATGGTATTACAAAAACAAAAAATTTCTGTACAGCAAACTATCCATTGATTAAGAAATATTTGACAGAATGGAACTGGGAAAGAAATCTACAAAATAAAAGTACAGAAAAAATGTGGAACATCATTAAAAAGAAAACTGAGTATTGTATAGATACATGGGTGCCTGACAGAAAAAAGTACATTAATAATAAAAAAAGAGTTCCTCTATGGCTCTCAAGAGATATAAAGAAGTTAATCAAGAATAAAATAAGAGCATTTAACCAATATAAGAAAAAACAAACAGCGGAGAATTGGCAAAGATTTAAGGTTAGGGCAAATAGAATGAAAAAGGCTATAAGAGTAGCAAAGGAAAAACTCGAATATAACTTAAAAACAGTAACTAAGGACAATAAAAAACAATTTTTTAACATAGGATCCCTGAAAGGTAATGAGTCAAAGGTTAGGCCAGGAATGAAGGATGTGATGCCCTATTATGGGACGAACAAAAAATGGCAGATGTATATAATTCCTACTTCCTAAGTATATACTAAATGAAGGAAGAAGTGGAACTAAGAAAGGATGAGGCATCAGAGACACCAATAATCTTTACTAAATAAGATCTAATCAATATTATAGGACAAATTAAAGTAAACTCTTCTGCTGGCCCTGATGAGATCTCAAACAAATGTCTAAAAGAACTGGTGAACGAACTGACAGAAATACCAAACTTACTATTTAACACATCTATAAGAGAGGATGTAGCAGTAAATGATTGGAAGATAGCAGCTATCATACCAATTCCTAAAGGTAAGTCCAAACAGAATGTAACTAATTATTGACCCATTAGTCTAACTTCATGCATTGGTAAAATTATGGAACATTTATTACAAAATAAAATAAACAAGCACATAGTTAATAGTAGAAATGTAGATATCACACAGTATGGATTCACAGTAGGTAGATCGTGCCTGAGTAACTTGATAAACTTCTTCAAGCCAGTGAGTCAAGCACTGGATAATGCATTACCGGTGGATGTTATATTCTTGGACTATCAAAAAGCATTTGATACAGTCTCTCATAAGGTTCTGCTTGAGCAGCTGGTAAAAATTAATTTACACCCTAAAATTGTCAGGTGGCTAAGCACTTGGTTGAAGGACAGAATGCAACAAACTAAAATCACCTGGCATAAGAAAGACTGGGGTACAGTTACCAGTGGGTTACCTCAGGAATCAGTACTGGGCCCGGTCTTATTTAACATCCTAATTGCCAGCATGAGAACTACAGATTGTGTATGGATAAATAAGTACGCAGATGATGGCAAACTAAGATGTATAGTGAATGACAAACCCTCAGTTGAAAGGTTTCAGACTAATCTGAACAATTTGGCATCTTGGGCAACAGAAACCAAATTAACATTTAATACAGATAAATGCAAGGTTATGCACCTGGGGAAAAATAATAAACAAGCAACATATTTTTTAAATAACACTCAATTACAGACAGTTGACTCGGGGGACCTAGGAATAAATATCACAAAGGATCTTAAATTCACAGAACAAAACAATAAAACAGTTAAAAATGTCAAAGTATGATCTCGTGCATCTTAAAGCATATGAAAAGCAGAGAACCTGAGGTGTTGATACCACTCTATACTAGTTTGGTAAGGTCACAGATACACTATTGTTCTCCTCTTTTTGCACCCACCTCATCTGGTAACTTGGTTAAACTGGAAAAGGTACAGTGAAGACTGACTAAACAAATCAAAAATCTTCACAATAATCAGTATGAAGAAAGATTAAAGATACTGGGGCTTTACTCATTAGAATATAGATCTGTGAGAGGTGATCTTTGTTTATTATTTAGAGCAACTAGAGACATCTTTGTTCGAAGCATTATGTTTAGAATGGCATCATAATAGTAACAATACAAGGTCACATAACTGAAAACTTAAAACTTACATAAATAATACAGTTAAGAGGAACAAGTTTGTTTCTCAGAGATCTCCACCTATTTGGAACACGCTTCCTTTGGAAGTGGTAACGTGAAAATATGGAACAGTTTAAAATAAAATTAGACTTCTACATGGGGAATAGAAAATATGCCTATAGCCACTAGATAGTGGCAAGAAGTTCATAATGGGCTTGACCCTCGAGCTTGTAAACACCAATGAACCTTTGAACTTTTATGTATTTTTTTCATTTTTTCAAATATTTATCAATAAATCAGAACTAATCAGAACAAATCCGAACTTCACCGTGTTCTGGTTCTTATTTAATAAGGGTTGGAACTTCATTGAGTTCTCTCAGCTCCAATTGAGACCTATAAGTACCTCATGGGAGGGGGGGGGGAGTGGGGGGCCTCTTTCAAAGGAGGAACACCAGTACACAGGAGCATGCTATGAAACTCGAGGGGAGGAGTTTAAGAGGGATGTGAGGAAATACTTCTTCACAGAAAAGGTGGTAGACACCTGGAATAGCCTGCCAGAAGAGGTGGTGGGGGTGAAGACAGTGGAGGGCTTCAAGCATGCATTAGATAGGCACATGGGTATTAGAAACAGAGGGAAGGGAATAGGGAGTGACATCTGTGACCAAGCTGAGTCCAGGCTGCAGTGTTAGGCAGGAAAAATACAGCAGACTAAATGGGTCTGCCAGTCCTTTTCTGCTGATACTTTTTATATTTCTATCTGCAACCAGAGCCTGCAATTCAGAGATGCGTCTAGCAGACATCATTGCCATTAGAAACATTGTCTTCTAAGAGAGGAAGTGCAGCTCACAAGTAGTCAAAGGCTAAAAGGGAAGTGTAGTGAGATCTCTAGGGAGAAATTAAAGTTCCATACTGGAACTGGATGTCAACCGGGGTGGGGGGGCACAAAAGTATGATACTCCTTTGGAAACTGTGGGAAACCTCAAGCTGGGTCACATTCTTACCCTTTATCAGGGCATAAAAAGCCAACACAGTGGCAATATGCATTTTTGCAAAACAATACCCATGTCCTGGCTGGCCCATCAGCCCAGTGGTAGTGCTACTGCTTGAAATGCCAATTACATGGATTCAGAAGTGAATCCGGAGTGTCAGAGAGCCAGTCGGGGGGACGATCCAGCAGCCATAGGACTGCTCTCTTCCTCCGGGTGGAGGGTGGGCAGTGTCTGATGCTTGCCTAGACTCTGGCAGAAGCTGGGAGGAAGGCAACCCAGGCCAGAAGGTCGGGAGGTGTGGCAGACTTCGGTGCACATTGCATGGGAGTGTGTGACATGCACCATGATGTCCTTGCATGCCACACCGCCCGGGAGGTCAGGACACTGGAAAATGCCAGTGGGCACTCACAGCCCCTGCATCTGACTAGCTGGGTGCACCAGCCCAAACTGGATTTGGACCTTGTGGGGACTGTGGACCCCCACTGACCCCACTGGGGGGGCAAGCCCTAGGGGAAGATGGCTGACATTAAGTCCTGGCAGAGGTCAGTGTGATGGGGCTGGGGCACCACCCAGAGGAGGGCTGTCAAGGGCCAAAGAGGAGCCATCAGAATCAGGGTGGCAGGCTTGGCCAGTAGCTTGACCAGAACTCTCTGTATGAGATGGAATGGGGGAAAGCATAAAGAAACCTTCCTTTCCAAGAGAGGGACAATGTGTCTTGCAAATAACTCCAGGTACTGGAGTGAGTGAGCAGAAATGTGTTAGTTTTATGTTGTATGGAGAAGCAAACAAGTCTGTGGATGACCCCATTTTTCAAATGTTGTCCATGAAGGTAAGAGTTCCCATTCATGACAAAGCACACAGGATCAACTGAGATGATCCACCAGTGCATTCAGGGTAGCAGGGAGGAACACTGCCAACAGGAATATGTCACGTTCCACTGCCCAGTGCCAAACTCTTATCGCCTCTCTGTAGAGAGGGCATTAATGAACCCTGCCTTGTTGAATGATGCAGAACATCATCACAATATTTGCATGCAAATCAACAACTGATTCATAGAAAAATAGAATTTGACTGCGTATAAGAGTCACTTGGCCCACCCAGTTTGCCTGTTTTTGTTCCCCTACCTGTAGTGTCACCTCAGACCCTTCTTGATCTCTGCCTCTCTGCCCCCTTGCTTTCCACTAAGATTCCCTTATGCTTATCCCATGTATTCTTAAATTCCACCAGTTTTCACCCCCACCACCTCTGCTGGAAGACTATTCCAGGCATCCATCACTCTTTCCATGCAGAAGTACATTCTGACATCTCTCCTGAATTTAACCCCCTCCAGCTTCATTGCATGTCCCCTTGTTTTCATGCATCTTGATTCCCTGGAAGGAGGGCAGCAAAGCCTGTAGGCCACACAAAATAGCCCTCATCATCAGAGTGTTACTGTGAAGCACCATATTCAGAGGCCCAAATGAGCACCTTAGCCTGAACCTGAGGCATTGGTGGTCATCACCAGCAGGGGGAACAGCCATAGGAACAGGGACCCCTTCTCTAGGTTGATGAGGTTCTAGCACCAGAGCAGGGAGTGATGGAGAGGAGAAGTGACCTGTATGAGACACTCCAGCTCACTGAAGTGTTGAACCCACTGCACTCTGAAGAACACTTGCAGGATCCTCATATGAAGAGATGCCAGTGGGACAGTCAGGTTGGCAGCTGCCATCAGGTTGATTAGTCTTGGCAGACATCAGGCAGCACATAATCGCTGGAGGTAACCAGCTGTACCTCTGCCACAAGTGCCATGGCCCAGTCTGAGGGAAGGAACACTCAGCTGAATCCCATGATCAGAATAACCTGTATGTCCTGGAGCCTCTGGCAGAGAGTAAGGACTGACTTTGGCTTGTGACCAGTATGCCCAGTTGATCAAACAATTGCAAGGTCCAAAACATTGTGTATACAATGGCTACCCAAGATGGAACATTGCCAGTCAATTGTCTTTGTAAGAGAAGACATACAGACCCTCCATGTGGAGGGATGCTGCTACAGAGGAAAATACTTTGGTAAAGACACATAGTGCAGAACTCAAACCAAAGGACAAAACATGAAATTAGTAATGTGAGCCCTGCAGCGTGAAACACAGATATTTTTTGTGCAACGTACATATTTTGGCATGAAGATATACATCTTTCATGTCCAGTGCAAACATCCAATCCCCTTTAATGGTGGGGACAGGAGGGTCTGCAGTAAGACCATTCTCAGCTTTTTGTATTCTATTAAATAGTTCAGTCCCAAAGGTCTAGTACTGGTCTTAAATTGCTGGTCCATTTTGGAGCCAAAAAGTACTGGAAGTAATAGCCTTGATTTATTTCTAAGACCAGGACTATTTCTGAAGCCCTCTTGTAAAGGAGGAGGAATTGAACCTCCTCCAGCAAAAGGGCAAGATGTCCTAGAGGGTATCAATTTGGCAGTTGGGGGGGGGAGCTGAAGGAACATTAAGGAGCTCCAGGGCATGTCCATGCTGAACCACCGCCAATACTCAAGCATCTGTAGTTATCTCCCTCCACTTTGGTACAAAAAGGGATTTGCAGTCCCTGACTAGAACTTCCTAAGGCAGTAAGGCTAGAAAAAGAGGTGGTGAGTCAGAAAGCACCAGGGGTGGCGGGGGTGCTGGTAATGGTTTGACCTTTTGTAAGTCTAGCATAGGCACTGGGGCAAGTTTGTAGCCTGAGAAGTGAAAGGCTGTAGACTCTGGGAACCATGACCTGGGTCTCTGGAATAACCATGGCCTGGATGGGCATAGCACCTGCACATAGAACCATGACCTTGTCTCCAGGGTTGGGGTTCAAAGTATGAAGGGCTCTAAGAGTCATTCTGGAAGACAAAGTCCCTCAAAGCATTCTCAACATCACTGCCAAACAATTGCTTTCCCCTGAAAGGAGAATTCATCACAGATTGTTGCACACCTGAGGACAAACCAGTCACCCTAAGCTAAGAGTGGTGATGGAGGCAAATCCCAGAGGCAGCAGCACTACTAGCAGTATCAGAGGCATCAGAGGCTGATCAGAGCAGGTGCTTATCAGGTTCCTGGCCATTAGCTATAGTTTGTTGAGCCAGTATTTTGTCTTGGCTCTCCAGCAGTTTTTCAGCCACAGTAGCCATTGTCTTCTAAAAGCAATTCTGATATTTAATCATAAATCCCTGATAGTTAGTAATTCCTAGGCCCAGAGAAGAAGAAGAAGCACAAGTTATCTTACCTATCACATCCAGCTTCCTTGACTCCTTGTCTAGAGGAAGAGAGCTCATGTGTTTGGGAGCCTTGTATTTGTCATGAGCAGCCATAATGACCACAGAGTCTGTTTTGGGCTGTTAAGAATAATATGGCTTTCCAGTAGGGGCTGGATATATTGTTTGTCAACTTTCCTGAGAACTGCAGGCAGTTGAGCAGGTCTGTGCCAGGCTGCTAAAGTAGCATTCTGAAGTGCAGAATGCACAGGGGGAATAATCACAGTAGGAGAAGCAGAAACCTCCAAGATCTCAGAGACTTTTCTTGGTAAAATCCTCTTCAGCTTGGAACCCAAGTTTAGCCTGAACCTGTTTAATGAAGGCTCAAAAATAGATATCCTCATGGGGTATCTAGTTGTGTTCTTCACACTCTCCTTCTAGCAAGATGATAGAGTGGAGTTTGAGACAACCACATCTATAACCTCTCTTTCCTCATCCATGGTCTCCTCCTCTTCCTCCATGTATTTTGGGTTATGTTCCAATTAGCTGTCAATGTCAGCTGATATTGGCTGAGGGTCGATAGGACAGGGAGACAATTGAGGAGGAGGAGCTGATGACGTGAATCTCATTGACAGAAGCCAGTTTGGCCCGAGCACAGTGCCCAGGACACAGAATGAAAGCATCAATGGTAATGTTAATGACACACCAGCAGAAGGCACCAATGGGGCTGGTGTCAGCTGTGGGAGAGGCAACAGGCAGTGACATAGGTTTGACATTGTTTGATACAATGCATTTGCATTGACAGAGCTCAAAGGAGTCGATGATGGCTGAAACATCAATGGGACAGAGCCTGATAGCAGAATTGGCTGTGAATCCCTTGGGGGAGGATGAGCTGAAACCAGATCCCAAACTTGGTGTCTGAGAGACAGTCGGGGGTAACAGGAGCCATGGCTGAAGTATGGGACCCATCTTTATCTGTAGACTTACTCCATGTAACAGGTGAACTAGAATGATCTGAAGAAGCATGCTTGTCCTTTTCAGAATGGTGGTGTTTTTCCACTGGTTATTCTTATATAATCTAAATGTATACCTGTATACTGTACAACTTTCATGCTCACTTCAATAAAGCTTGATTTATTTCTGAGACCAGGGCTAGTTCCACTGAAAAGGACAAGACTTATTTTTTTTCTTCAATGGTTCAGTGACAGCCGCCGCTGGACACAGGGATCAATGGGCCAGTAGTGAATCGAGAATAGAAGCAGTTAACGATGGTGATGCCACCTTCACAGCAACCTATTTCTCTATTTTTTTGTAGCTCTTGAAAAATGTCTTCTTGTGATGTCTCCTGGTTCCAAAACCAAACAGGCAACCAGCAGTCCTCAAATCCGGTAGCACTTGACCTCCAAGCAACAAGCACAATTGTAAATGAAAATGCAGTTTACCTTACTGGTAAAAAGTCACTTGCTTTATTCAGAACGTGCAAAATGTGCTTTAAAGTGCTGGCAAAGTCATAGAGATAAAGTGCAGAGTACTGTGGTAGTCAAAGAACCTAGACATCTGAAAATCAAAAGAACAATGCACCAACTCTCACACAGAATGCTTTCCGAAACGACGACATTGACCAGGCATGACTTTGTCAGCACTTTTTTTTTTAAACTCAGCTTTATTGAAATGAACATGAAAGTTGTACCATGTACAGGTATACATTTAGTTCAGTTTAATCAAATCATTACAGTGCAGAAATCTTGTACATTTATTATATGGCCATCTTTCATGTTACAATTGTTTTTTACGGCTGCGGTGGGCCTAGCCCTGCAGACATTTTGCATTCAGAAAAGAGCTGATGTCATTTTTGCTACCAAACAACATGACAAGTGTTAAAAATAGAGTCCTCCACTGGAGCTGCATTACTATGTTGCTTGCGTGTGTATAGGAGCTGGAGAGCACTATTTTTCCTCTGGCTTGAGGAGTTAATTGAGCCCTCCCTCAGCAGAGTCTCAAACATTCTACATTACAGTTAGCAACCACAGAAAGTTAACTCATTATCTTCTGGCAGTCATTTTGTGTTAGGTTACCAATGGATAGTAGACATCATACAAAGCTGTCTGAAGAAGAATGGGTTAGACACTTCCTGGAACTTTCTGCGTAACAGATAAGCACTGCTATGCCCTTAGCTCCTAGAACACCTAATTAAGCCATTTGACACCTCCATCCTAAAAGCAGTCATCCTGCTACTTTGTAAGACATTCCATAGCAAAGAGTTCCAGTGATGCCTGTTCCCAAATAATAAACATATTTAAAGTGTTAAATGCCAACTTCATTTTCTTAGGCAGGCAGTTCTGAGGAGAAACTAGTACCTGACATTTAGTGATTACTTTCTGTTATATTATTAGAATTTCAACTTGTGTCCGGCTGTTTCTCTGTGGAGAAAGTAGCAAGCTGTTGAACATGCTGTATACTTTAGAACACAGTGGACTGTCAAGGATGATGTGCATGCTGTTTTTTTTTCTTTTTGTAGAAGAAACATTTAATGTATATAACGTCGCAGATGTATACATTCATTTTTCCAAATATTTGTTTTTAATAATGTTAATAATATATCCAATGTACCAAAATAGCCAGTTGTGTTTTAGTTATTATTTTAGATGGCACTGTGTTCTTAACCTGCAATTTGTGACTATAGGTGTTTACAAGTGAATGATAGTAACCACATTTGCTTCTTTTGCAAGTAGGTAGACATGTGTGTGGTCTCATTGTTGTTTGACTTAGGTTATGAAATGACACATAGAATCTGATCAGTTTATAACATGCTGTATTGTAATTAAAGAACTGATAAATGGGGGCTTTGGTTTCTTTTACAAATTCATTTTTCCTGTCCATGGGTATACTAAAATAACGATGTCTCAACAAAATGTTTAAAAATAAGGAGTTTAGCAGTAATTTAGTTAATATGGTGTAAAGAGCTGCTCCCTGGAAAATTACCTGGTTGGGGGGAGGCTGAATGGAACTTTGAGGAGGGGGAGCTCATGGCAGCAGAAGAGGCATGATGGCATTATAAGCTTAATGGTGTGGAAGTAGAGGCATCAATATCTGAGCATGACTTTGGTAGAGGACTAAGTTGTGACTTGGGGGTGGGGGATCATCAAGAATTGAATGAGTCTTGGTATTTTTAGCATAATGGTTTTCTGAAACTACAACTTTCACTGAGTTACACTCTGCATCCATCTGTACAGTATGTCACTAAGCCACATGCAGTGGGGTATGGGTGAAAACCAGATCACCAGACCCAGACCAGAGCTATAAAACCTGGACTGGGCACAGCTTGTGCAAATATTGCTGATTCACTCACTCCAGATGATCTGGTCTGGCTTTTACCTATCTGGTCTGGTGCTGACAGTTCAGTTTGCAGCCATGCCAAGGAAGGGTTGAAAAACAGGCTTCCAGGAGTGGAGCAGATACGTAAATGTTGGACTGAACAGTGCAGCCAGAGTAACCAGACCAGCAGTATTTGTGCAAGCTGCACCCAGTCTGATCAGTTTGGATTTTTACAGAACTGCTGTGGTTCAGATCTGGCAGTCCAGTTTTTAATCAATCAATCAATCAATTGATCTTTATTTTATACTGAAAGGTATGTGAGCAAAAATGCCCATTTACACAAACGTCCAGTTAAGCATAAAAAGAGAACAAAACACTAGGTCAAACAATTACATAGTAAAATACAGTATAAACAGGTCTAACATAAACAGGTCTAGTACAGAGATCTAGAGGGATATACAGAAAAAAGGGGAAACAAATACAAACATACGAAATTATAGATAGAAAAAGGCCTATAGATCTATCAAGTCTGCCCGATTGTGCAGCTCTTAGTTTCATATCACTACAGCTGCTCCACTCCCACCCAAACCCCTCCCTTTCTCACCTTTCCAGGTCTTTCCCCCCTTTGTGTTCTTGTCTGTATTAACCCTGCTCTTGTACCCCAACCCCGCTTAAAGCTATCCACTATCCTCAGTTTGATTAACTTCTCCAACAGTGCGTTCCATCCCACCACCACTCTATCTGTAAAGTAGTGCCTCCTTATCTCCCTCCTGAGCCTTCCCCCTTCCAGCTTCAGACTGTGCCCTCTAGTGACCCTTCCCCCCTTAAGCAGAACAATCCTCCCTCTCTGATTTGATGTCTTTCAAGTACTTAAAGGTCTCTGTCAAGTCCCCTTTCCCTTCTCTAATCAAGAGAATACATGTTGAGCTCCCTCAATCTTTCCTCATATGGCAACTCTCCTAGTCCCATGATCATTTTCGTAGCCCTGTGCTGCACCCCTTCCAGTAATCTTACATCCTTTTTTTGAGGTATGAGCACCAGTACTGTACACAGTACTCCAAGTGTGGCCTTACCAGTAATCTATACACGGGCAGGATGACCTCCTCCTTTCTAGAGGTGATCCCTTTGGCAATGCACCCCAGCATCCTATTTGCCCTTGCTACCACCCTCCTACATCATACTGATACTTTCATGTCCCCTGTGACTATTACCCCTAGGTCGCTTTCCTCCTCTGAAGCTGTTACCTGCACTCCCCCTAGCCAGTAGCTGGTTCTGGGATTTCTGTCTCTGAGGTGCATGACTTTGCACTTCTTAGCATTAAACCCCAACTGCCACTCCCTAGACCAGTGTTCAAGTGTAGCTAGATCCTCCCTGAGTGATTGCCTCCCTTCCTCATTGTCCACTTTTGCACAAATCTTAGTGTCGTCCGTGAACAGGTTGATCTTACTCTTGACCCCCTCTGCAATGTCTCCAGTGAAGATGTTGAACAAAACAGGGCCCAGCACTGAACCCTGTGGTACCCCACTCATTACTGGCCTTGGCTTGGATGTCTCCCTCCTTACAACTACCCTCTGTTGTCTGCCCTGCAACCAGCTCTCAACCCATCCCACCAATTTCTCTCTTGCTCCCATGTTCCTCAGCTTGCTCATTAACCACCGAGTTGAAAGCCTTGCTGAAGTCCAGATACAGGACATCCACAGCATGGCCTTCATCAAGCACCCTAGTGACCCAGTCGAAGACATCTATCAGGTTAGTTTGGCACGATCTTCCCAAGACAAACTCATGCTGTCTCTCATCCTGTAGACCATTACTATCAAAAAAAGTTATCAACCTCTCCTTCAGAATGGTCTCCATCAACTTCCCCACTATGGAAGTCAATCTCACTGGTCTGTAGTTGCCCAGTTGATTCCTGGGTCCAGTCTTGTAAAGGGGCACCACGTGAGTCATCCTCCAGTCCCTGGGTACATTCCTCATCTCCAAAGAGGTGTTGAACAGGTCCGTCAAAGGGCTTGCCAACACCTCTGCCAGTTCCTTCAGGGCCTTTGGGTGTATACCATCCTGTCCTGGTGACTTGTCCACCTGCAAGGCTTTAATGCCCTTCAGAACTCTATCCTCTTGGATGACCCCATCTTTTATCTCTGCCCCCCTCCACCCTTGCCCTCTTCCCCATGGCATTGTGCCATCCCTTTCTTTCGTGAACACCGAGTAGAAGTACTCATTGAGTGCCTCTGCCTGTTCTTCCCCTTGTTTCGCCCATCCCCACTCTCTCTTGATTCTAACAATGTACTCTGTACAACTCCACTTCTCCCTTATGTATTTAAAGAACCCCTTTTCCCCCTGTCTAATCCCCTGAGCCAACTTCAGCTTCTTTTCTGCATTGGCTGCCCTGACTGCCCTGGTCACCTCCCTAGATGCCTTTGTGAACACCTCTCTATCGTCCCCATGCCCAGATTTTTTGAACTAAATAAATGTGACAAATTTACAGCATGGGGATATAGTTGGAGGTACAATTCAGGAACAGTTGGAGGTACAATTCAGGAACGTGAACAGTTGGGTGATACGATAAAGACATAAAATGTATACAGTACCATCTAAATAAAGTAGAAACTCAAATATCAATACAAGCACAGAGGCCAAAAAATAGCTGGTTACCCAAAATAGGCTAAGGTGAGGAGCTAGGGAAATATTCCACATGACAACCAATAGTGGTGAGAGCCGAGCAGTGCATGAGGGGTAAGCAAAGGTACGGGGAGAGAGTTACGAAAGTAAAATTACAGATCTTTACATAGAAGTCTTCTGCATGCTCGTTATGTTCATTTTGCTCCTCAGACTATGCTAATTGTATTGTAATACATTATACAGTTAATTTTGTACTACAAATGCTTATTCAAATGTTACCAATGATAACTACTGCTGAACTATATGTATTTAGGAGGGCTGCTAATTTGAGACGCCATTCACTCGAAGCCTTGAGAGTAAATGGGATGGTGATTGAGATTGTAATACAAAGCATAGTGGATAACAGTAAAAATGACATGGTCTGGTCAGGAAAATTTACATAAGTGAGTGCTGCAGAGGCTTCAATGTAAAGAGTAATAACTGGTACTGCCTTTCTGTAATGTTTGAAGCATCATTTTTAATGTCAGCAACTCAATTTTTCACAGGTCCTGCACATATTGGCACCTTACTGTCAAAAAGCTGCAAGGCAGTATTGAACTGAGATCCGGATTCCTATTTTTTCCTGTGTTTTGAATATACTTTATTACCATGAGTTTATTGTTCTAAGCTATTCCTCTCACCCTGGATAGTGCAGGCCACTCCTTTACCCATCAACTGTGCACCCCCCAGGCCCCAAAATCCACAGGATGAGTTCCTAGGTGTGTAGTGTGCCATACAAATAATATAAGATAGTGACAACTGAGTGGTTTGCTCATGCTGCACTGCGAGCAAAGTCTACAACAAATACAAAACATCCTGATGTTCACTTAGCCCCATAAATAAATGTTCATAGAACAGTTAGAACTAGTTGACATTCTTTTTTCTTCTGCATCTAGCAAGCTAGACATTGTTTCATTGGTGTACCCCCCCCCCCAAAAAAAGAGAAATAAATCT
The DNA here is from genome assembly GCA_016271365.2 of Neoceratodus forsteri. Taxonomy (NCBI): domain Eukaryota; kingdom Metazoa; phylum Chordata; order Ceratodontiformes; family Ceratodontidae; genus Neoceratodus; species Neoceratodus forsteri. The sequence goes on from CM028132.1 coordinate 767,596,942, forward strand.
TTTATTTCTTTGGAACTGACTTTACAATTTAGCACATTTAAAATATTACACATCTCAGCTGGATAAAGAAAAATAAACATCAATACATACATATTCAGAGGCAGAAAATAAAATGCTGTAATACAGTCCAACAGTGCTTTTTACAACACCACCAGCTATGCTCGGTAAACAGTCATACAATGATTCACTAGCTGAATAAATGTGAATTGCTTGAAAATAGACTGCCAAAGAAATGATCATTCCATGTAACACAGTCTGTACTGAAAAATTTACTAAGATAGTATCAATGAGTCGCAGCTCCAGTTGGGACCTCTGTACAATGTGTGATAACTATGACTGCACACTATACTTGTGGTAAACGTTATTATTGTTGCAGTAAAAAAAACACAAGCCACATTATAATGACAGCACTGTCAGTGCAACTCCATAAATTTTTCTCTCCATCACCCTCTCCCTCTGTCTGTCTCCTTCTCTCCACTCCTCTCACAGTAAACACCGTGAATGTCAGAAGCTTAAAAAAAATAGTAGATTTAATTTGTGTGTATATTTTGATGTGACAGTATAGCTGTTTGTGAATTTCTGTATGGAAATCAATTGTAAAAATACATAAATCTCTGCAAGATATGTACAGATGACAGATATGTAACTGTGTTTATAAACTTCAGGAATGTGTTTGAGTAGTTTGGGTCTCTCTGCCTATATACTGTAACTTTGTTTTGCCATCATTTCTCTTTGATAATAAAGTATTATTGCCTACTTTCTTCTTCCTGTTTTTTTTCCTCTGTTTTTCCCCACATTTAAGATATGGAATTTTATTATGGAATGTTTACCTTGGAACACAGGGATTCAAAATGCTCTGTTCCACTAGTGGAATGTTCCTCTCCTAACATACTGTACACAGACACATAACAAATGCCTCTTATAAAATGACAGAGTAAAATCATGTAGTCTGATTGGCTCTTATTTATGTGTAAAATATGGTTTACACATGGTTAAAAAAAAAGACTGATCAGCAGTGAAGAGTCTGAAACCCAGATCAATGGGCATTTGGAACACAGGCATTTCAGTTATCCCCTACAGCCAGAACTGATCTTCCACCACAAACATGACTGCTACCTTTACACTGTAAAAAAAACTTCAACTGGGCCCTTAAAATAAAACTAATTAATTAAATGTTGTTTCCCTGATTATCACACTCTCCGTACTTACATAAACAAATTAGAAACAATAATTATTGTTTATAGTTTTCACTAGAACTGTTTCTTTGCTGAGAGTGAAAAATCCCCCTTCTATCTTTACCTGCTTATCAGGGAACTCTCTTTTTCTTGCCTTGACAGTGAGATAATTGAGTCTGTGGCTATAACAAAGGCCTTTGTTGTCTGTGTGTACAGTGTGTTAGGAGAGAAACATTCTGCTGGTGGAACTGAGCAGAATTTTGAATCCATGTTTTCTATGGTAAACATTCCATGACAAACATTCCATATCTTGAATGTGGGGAAAAACAGAGAAAAAAACCAAAACAAGAAGAAGAAGAAAGTAGGCGACAATACACTGACATCATCAATGACATCATTTGTAGTGGGTGGAATTACTATTTTATCATAAATGCACACAAGTAAATCTATTCTTTCTACTTATAAACATGCTTTTCCCAGCTGTAAAAAGTTAAAAAAAGAAGCCCATTTTATAAGTGCAATAAGGTATTCCGGGATGTGCATGGAACACATTTTACCCCACGGCCAGCAGCTAAAGTCACTCGGCCTTTGGCCTCATGCCTTATTACTCCACTGGCTGTGCAGTAAAATGTGTTCAACACACACACACCCCATCATGCTTTATTGCTTATGTCTATAGCCACAGACTCAGTTATCTCACTGTAAGGCAAGCAGATGAGCTTTCCCTGGTGAGCATGGTGAAGATAAAAGGTTTTTTTTTACTGTCAGCAAAGAAACAGTTGTAATAAAAACTTTTAACAATTCTTAATGTTTCTAATTTGTTTATGCATGTAAGGAGAGTATGATGATCAAGAAAACAAAATTGAATTAACTTGTTTTATTTTTTGTTTAAGATAGTTTTATTTTTAGGGCCCAGTTGAGGGTTTTTACAGTGTAAAGGTAGCAGCCATGTTTGTGATGGAAGATCAGCTCTGGTTGTAGGGGGACTGATGGGAGATAGTCCTGGTTGTTGGAGGACTGATTTGCTCATTGTGTGTTGTGGTTTAGGACCAGGATGACTGTTCGTTTATAGAGATTGAATGTACAGTCAGCTGACATCTCTTAGCCAATAAGATTTCTAGGTTTTTTTCTTGCTATTTTATAATAGTATCTAATACTGCTACAGATGCAGTCTTACTGTTTTTCTTTTTCTGTAGCTCAAGTGTTCGGTCCAACTGGAATTTTTTGGCCCTAGCTGTGACTTAATTTTTCATTCCTGTTTCATGTGGCATTATGTTGGAAAGTGCTACTGTCTATAAGGTAAGGTGCTTGATCGCTTAACTTGTTTTGGCTCATATGTGACTCTAAATCTACTCTGCAGTGAGTTGTATTTTATATATTTTTCTTTACTATTGTGTGTGTTATGTTAGTTTTGCCTTTGCGCCCACCAGAGATGAAGAGCAATATTTGCCCTCCCTTTTCATTTTATAGTTACTCATTCTCTTCCATTCCACTTTCTGTTTTATTTTTATTAACTTAATTACTCTAACTTAAATCTGAGTATCTCTTAACCTTATTTCACTCCATTTATTAATCTGTGTTTCTAGCAAAAAATGTGTGGTGATACGGTTTAGTGCCAGCTTCACTTCTGCTCCTTTTTCTTTCCCAAACTTTTATTTTCTTTTTACCTTTCAACACACACTACTTTTCAAATATTTTTTTTATTTTGGTGTAATCTGTTTAATAAATCAGATGCTTTCTATCCTCCCCTCCCAAGCTTTTCAAATGGTACAGTAAGTTATTGTTTTCCTTTAGATTTCTGTGCACCCACATCATATCCAGTTGTTGGGGTGACTGCCTGGAAAACTTCCTACAAGCAAAACTTAGCATCCCTCCCCTGTACAGGCAGTCCCTCACCTTTTATCCCAAAACTGCATCTTCCCTGATGCAGGATCATTGGAATGAGTTGCTTATTCATATGGGACTTAGTGTAATGCTTGCGGCAAGCTCTCCATTTTAATAGTCCAAGTATTTCACAAGGACTACAATACACAGCAGCCATTGCTTGTGTCTAATTCTAAAGAAAGAATAGGGATAGGGAGTGAAATATTGTTTTTTTAGACCTTTTTATATTTAGATCAGCTTTTTTTTCCCTTTGAGAGTAGAGGTAGTGGTAGAGATAGATCAGAGGCAGGGGCTTCGATTTCACAAACAGGGAGATTTTTACGGTCTCTGGTACAGTGTGACACTGACTCTGCATGTGCCCACCTGCTCTCCTTACCACTTGCTTGCTCTGCATACCAAAAAGGTGTTATTTTTGTTGATGACATATATCTTTATAGTATATATGTCATAACAAAATATCATAGGTTAGATATATTGTAATGTTGTACTTTACCAATAGGAGATCAGATGAAACAATGCTTGATGACATCACAGTGGAGCTATGCAGCATTCTAACCAGAGCAGTGAGTCAAAAAAAAATTAGAGCTCTGTGTTACATTTTGATAAAATTGCACACAGTAGAAATAATAGCCTGAACAAGTTCAGCAAAAGGTGAAGAAAAATACTGGCATAGCTACACACTGATACTAAGTACTGATTATTCTAAAAATATATACAGTATGAGGCATAATGTGCTAAATTAGCATGTGTGGCTCATTCTGTGAAATGTCATTTTCATTGTGAACAAATGTCATACTATAACACATTTACTTACTGAGTATGACTATGATTGCCTATCATCCACATTATGTATAAACCCAAATACATTGCATTTTTTGTTTATACTGTAAACTTGAAAAGCCAATAAAATATGTGGTTATCCATAGCTCCAAAAAGAGCCAATCTGAAAGGTTTACATTTAAAATTATATGGTATTTCACTGGGTATGCAGTGTCCTGATCCTTAATATGCCATTTATCTTCATTTGTGAATGTTCAGAACCTTCACAACTCACTTAGGGCATCACCACTTGTTAGTTATGCTCCTGCCACCTTACTCATAAAAATAAATGGCATAGTCTGAGTCAGGCCATTGCATATATTTGTATGCCATAAGGAACCTGTTCATGGTTGGGTTATTATTCTGCTTTGATCATCTTAGACAGCTTTGATCTATGTACCATAACAAAATTAATTTCGTAATTAATTCTCCATGGATATGGTTACTTACAATAATATGTATGCGTCTCACCTGAAAACTGCTTTACTCACAACTTAGCTGGTATTTTAATTACCTGCTTGTATACACATGGCAGCATCTTGTCTGTTTTTATAATATTCCCTGTACTTTTTGCGAGCATCATACCCTCTCCAGGCTGAAAATAGAAAATTAAATGTAAAGATTAAAACTTATAATAAATGCAATCACATTGTGATGGGTGTGTTAAAAGATTTATATTTTCTTGTAAGAGAACTTGGTTTGATAACTAGAATACTATTATCCAGTCTAAAAGCAGAGGCCGTTGAATTTACTATAACATTACAAACCCAAACCTTCAATACATTCACTCTGTGTAACAATTTATTTGGTTAAGTTTTATTGGTATTTAAATACAATAAACCCATGGTTTGCTAACAATACAGTATATATAACATGTGACATCAGGGTAAGAATATTAATAAAAATATGAAGTTCCACTAGGATTGATCTCTTAAATTTGTTTGTGCATTGGTTAGTTATTGACCAGTTTTAATAAAGGTACTGGAGGAGGCATAATCTTAAAATTTCTTGTAGCTACAGCACATAACTATGGCATTTACCTGACTGAATGATAGTGGCACTGTGTTCCCTTTTCTGCCTAAATTTCTTGTATCTCCTGGCTCCGAGCCATCCTTTGGTGTAGGCCTGTATCACCACAATCCTTCCTATAACTTCTCGCAACAACAAATTTATTTGTTCCACGTGGTAATATTTTAGAAAAACCTATGCAAGGAAACAGTAAATTTATCATATTAATTATGTTTTTGGAAAATTATTAAAACTAACTGCAATGTTTCAGCATGGATTTCTGCAATGAAAAAAACTCTTCTTACACAACATCAGAATGCTTTAGCTTAACCCTGATCCTTTTGATGCTTTAGTAAAAGTTCTCACAGATGATTTTCAAAGGTTACTACACATCCATTTTAATGATTCTAGCATCTGAGTTATCCCAAAGCTCAGGCAACATTTTTATCGTTTTTATCTATGGTTCCAAAAAAATGATAATAATATTGCTTTGTAATAAATAATTGGTCCTTTTTTTCCATAGGGAAAGGGATACATTTAAATTCTATAATTCTATCAATGGTACATCAGAAACTGATGATATCATCATTCTGTCATCATATCAATGGTATTATTGGATGGCATGTTCAGAGAGTTTGAAATATTGCAATGACAACCTAAACCATCAGTTACACGGCCTACTATAGAATCCTATACTGGGACTGCAATGACATAACAAACCAGTTGAGCTTTGCTCTTGGGGTTTATGTGACCAGAATATTTTGATGGAATTATGGCCTTGTTAGTGATGGTTTCCAAAAATGTATTTGGTTTATTGATAACATACATAAATGCAATACCTGTAAATCCTTACACATAGTCATGAAGAACTATCCCAGTGCTCTGACATTGTGGCAACTCTTAGGGCTCCAGCACATCCAGAGATCAGAGACTTTAGATCATAATGGTCTATGGAATTAATTAAGTTCCAAGCATGTATTTGGATCATGAACTGCCTAGATCTTTGCAATATGATTTTAGTGGTCTGGAAGAAAATGATCATTTACTGTTTTCCATAGTTACTGACACCACTGTGCCTTTCTGAGCCTAAATGGATTTTTGTTCTCATAGCCCACCATGGTGAAATGATGAGCTCTGCAAACTTAAACAAGAGCTTCTTGGCTTTAGTTCTCAGTTGTAAAAGATCCAAACTGAAGGATGGCAGGATCAACTATTGTCTTGATCATTTAGTTATTTCTTTTTATGTGGTATGCTTTATCATCCTGCTACTAGCTGGCCCCCATCAGTCCTGCCCCATCACACAGCCTCATCACTTGCCCTCTCTGGGACTTACCTCCCTTCTCCTGGAGTGTACCCTGGCTTGCCCCCCCCAGGGTGTGGCCACTGGGAGGTGGCCACCCCTGAATACAGACTCAGTCAGTGATCCAGGAGAGAGAGAGAGAGTGCCACAGTCAGTGGTGTGGGGCCTGCAATGAGTGGTGGACCCTCTGCGGCAGAAGCTGGTATTTTTTCCCTTTTCTTCCCTTCCCTGGGATATTGAGGAAGCATCCTGACACATGTGCATGCTGTGTGTATACTCACATCAGAGCATGGCATTTTTCCCACTCCCGGCTCGCTGGCTTCCAATATACCACCACCTCTGGTCACCCGGGTAGTGGTACAGTAGCAGAGACTAAGCACCCACCCTCCTAAGATGGGACAGCATCCAGTGGGACACTCATCTCACCTCCCCCAGCTGGCTTTCCAACAAATCAGGCTCATTCTTGAACCCAGATCATTGGCGTCATGAGTGGTAGCACCCACCACTGTGGCAGCCGGCTTGCCATTATTTAATTATTTTTACAGGTAGAATGATGGTGGTAGGGAAAAGTACCTTTTTTAGTCTCATTAATCAGCAAAGATTCAACCAGCAGCCAACTTAAGGAACAGTGGATTCTTTACTTTATTCAGATTGAATCCATTAGATTGAGGTCTCTTTGCAAATAAAATGTTAATTTTTTTTGTTTTCATGAACTAAATCCATCAGATCAGGACTGATATAAGCCCCGCTAATTCTTAGAGTGAAAACCTCTGCTGAGGTAAAATGCCCCTGATCTTCTGAGATGACTGGAATTATGAAATGGGTAGAAAAAGATTTAGCATATTGACAGACTGAGGAGCATAGAGTGCAGTGCATCCCAACTCAAAGCACTGGAAGAAGTATAGTGACCTATCTTGACCTGTTTACCAACAGAATCATTACAGTAACATAAAGTCTGACCAAAATGCCCACACTAACCATAGCTGCCCTGGTATCAATTCACTTACTGTGAATGAGAAAAAAATGTGGCATCATTTTAAAACTCCCTTCTACCCAAACAAATAGCCCTACCCTTCTGCTAGACAGCAAAAACACACTCTGAATGTTTGTATTTGCTGATATTCCCTCACATGCTCTTACCTGCTGTACTATTGAAACTCCCAGCTCCAAGCTCCCAAGTGCCAACTGTGATTGTCATTTATTTCATATCCCACTCATAGCTGCCCCAGACCACAAATAATGAGCCCTCCATCTTTTTGGTCCTCAATGGGACTCACCACCATGCTGCTGAAAGTTTCCAGCAGGGCTCAATAACAAACCCCGATCATGGCACTTCTGGCAAGGCCCAGATGGGCCTTTGAAAGAGACCATGACTCCTCCCAGCTCGTTAATCTGCCACTGATCATGGCTCCCAAATGACAAATTACAACCAATCATGACACTTTTTATGTGGCCAGAGGAACCTTTCAGATGACAGGCTGTATGGTTCCAGCCCATCTTCTTAGCACCAAACATGAAGAACACTGCTCTGCACTGAATGTCTGCTTAATGACTGCGCTCCATGTTGCTTCTGAAGTTGTCACCTGCCCTCATGCCTGCCATTACATTTATTTTAAAAAACACTGGTTATATACAATGTTGTTGCTACCTATTGGCCAGTGGCAACACTGCGATATCCAAACTGGACTATTTTTCTTTTCCAACTAATATTTTAAATTTTTTATATGATCTGACAATGAAATATTAAAAGATTCATTGAAAATATTTTATTACTAATAGGCATGACCCCATTTCATAATCACAATAAGTCAATCCAAGGGTTGTATTGTATGGAATAATGGCTTCTCGGGTGATGAAAGAACTTGGCCTCCAGACTTGTTCTTTAACCCACTCAGTGTGTATCATTATCCCAGCACAATGCACCCCCTGTTGTGTTTTACTGCTTGAGTAAAGAATAAGGAATGATGAGGTGTGGTTTATAGACTAATAAGAGCATGCCGCAGGTGCATAATGAGGTATGAGGTGCTTGTGCTGAGTGCCTTTAGCACTTAGGAAGTGCTCTAATCAGGCCATAAACCACACTTCAGAGTGTCTTATTCCACTTATAAAATGGGTCCCGCAAGTAAAAAATTAACAAAAAAAAGTTGTCAAAATGGAAAAAAAAGGTTTTACAGTTAAAGCAGCTGCTTTAAAAGAGGAAACATAGTTCCTCTATTTATGCACAGTACTGTGTAGTGTGTTGGGTTTGGTTGCCAGTAGAGGACCACCCTCCACCCACCCACCCACCCACATATACTGCTCCAGGTTAGGTTTCTCCCCGCATACACACACACACTATGTTTTTTTTGGTTTGTCCATATCAGAAAGGCTGTGTTTTTAAAAGTGACAGTAGCAGTTTTATAGGGAGCGAGTGTGTCCCTTTTCAGCTACTATAGTGCAGAGTGACTTTCCCTTTCAGGGCGTCTTGCTGAGTGAGCAGACTTTGAAAGGGAAGCCATTAGAGAGATGTTGCAGGGCATCTTGGGTGACTGTGTGTTTTACACAGGAAACTGCTACTATTCAGATGGTTTGGGTGCAATGAATGTACTGGGGACCAGAGACATTGAGGAATGGAACAGAGAATGGAGATGAGCTGCAGCATTTAAAAGCTGCATCCTGGCAACACACGTGTTGCTCATTTGATAGCTTCAACTTTAGCTACAGGTCTGAATTCATTTTTAAAATCTTTTGGTCAAAGATGATCTGGGGACTTAGTTGTCTACTAAGGTATAGGAAGACATTGTGTGTGTCGGGGGAGGGGGAGTTGACTGTTGTCTAGCCATCTCCACTTTTGAAATCCAGAGGTTGGCATAAACATCTGTCTTGTAAAAAGTCCTGAGTGGCTGATGAGGTACCAGTTGCCAAAATATGTACTGATAAGAACATGGCCAAAGGTACCTCTCAGCCAATCAGGACCCAGAAAACTCCTGACCCATTTTATAACTGTAGCTGTACTGTGCCAAACTATCATTGGACTGCATCTTTACTCATAATGACTTGTGCACAGCACATTGACCTTAGCCTGTCTGTGAAATAAGCTTTCAGCATATATTTGAAATGCAGCTTTCATTAAAAGTATCAACAAAATCTTTTAACTGCTCTTGTTGACTGTTTTAATACAATAACTGGTGCTTGTTTTTTCTCTAAGGGAAACCTGGTTATAATTTCCCCATTATAACCTGAGGGTTATAACGGCAAACACATACTGGATTTCCCTTCTATTGTGCATTTGCCAGCCGTCACTTTTCCATCCTCTGCGCCAGCTGCTAGTCCTCAGTGCTGCACAGTTCTCCACCACTCGGAGTCAGGCGTAAGTCCCTTTTAAAAAAATAATAACAGGGCTACAAAATACTTCATTGTGATACCAGGCTGCTTTAAAAAAAAGGGAAATGTTGCCATTTCTTCATGAGCCGCTATGGACCGGGCTGAAACCTGACTAGTCTGCTGCTCCGTGGAGATGTCAGTTTATTCTATATAATTGCTGTGGTGAAAAAATAATCACCAGCAATTATGTAAAATAAAGGTTGAGTAGGTGTGTAAAACTTAAATTTTAAATACACCCTCTGTGTGGGATGCCTTTACAACCCCCTCAAGCTTCACTCTCGGGGTTTATGTGGCATCCCACACCTTGTCTGTGTGTAAAATTCTTGTTATAATTACCTACTCAGCCATTATGCTATATGATATTACTCCTGTGGAACTTGCCATGTATGCACATTGGGCCCTATTCACTAAGAGGTGCAGAGCTGGTGTGTAAAGGTTCCTGCAGCTCCGCACCCCTGGGAGATCCACACAGGGACCACATTCATGAAGCGGCGGCCCCTGTCCAGTTCTCTTCTGCGTCCCCGCCCCCAGTGTGGAGGTTCGTGGGGGTGAGGTTGCGGACCCAGATCAGTAGCCAGTCAGCTGCCCTACCTAGGTCCACAGTCAATCACTTGTGCCCGGTATGGCACCATATTGCAGGGGGCGTGCAGAGCACTGTTCATGCTGTCGTGGGGGACCACTGTCCTTCAACACCAGTGGTAACCTCCTGTGCGTGTCCGTTGACCCCCCCACCTGCACCAGTGGGTCCAGCAGCAGCATCTGGAGGGAGCACGTATCTGTTACGGCTGCCCTCCAGATGCATAGCTGCCGGCCCCCATGTATGGCACTCCACACTTTTGTGAATGGTGCTGAGTGCCGGCATGCCCCCCCTGCAGAAACCCTGCCTGCCCACACGCAGAATTTCACGCTTAGACAGGGATCTGGTGCATGGGGGGGCATACCATTTTTGTGCATGCTGCCAAGGGGGCACAGTGGGTGTGAAGGGGTGTAGGGGGACTACCCTTCTTTAGTACAAAAATTTCTTAGATTTTTGGTATATTGTGTATTTCTGCTTTTGTATGTATTCTGTGAAATTTTATGAGTGATGTCCTTAAGATTATTCCTGTAATGTATTTTATTACGTGATGTTTTGTATTTGTTGAAACTGTATTCCAAAACAGGACAACTTTGATAACCAGGGCCTCTTTTGGTCCTAAAAGTTATTTTTCCTGTCAAAAAATAAAAGTTTTTATCTATCTATCTATCTATCTATCTATCTATCTATCTATCTATTGATCTATCGATCTATCTATGTTACGTAGCACATAGCCACCCTGGCCAGTTCATGAATAGGGACCAATGTGTACAGATACACTTTTGTAACACACTCTTCTGCAACTTGAGACACATTAACTGTATAACTAGGACCATCCTGAAACTGGAACTTACCTTCCAGCAATTCTATCCTATATAAATATTCAGAAATAAATTAAATAAATAAAAATTGTCTAGGAGTCAGTTGGGATTTTGACTCCAGTGCTTTCCAAAGAAGGATATTCTTCTCTGAAGGAAGTCAAGTTTGCCAAAACTCTAAAGAAGACACTGGTGAAACCTCTGCCCAAGAATCCATTGTTTGATACAGACAGCTATAGTAATGTTTAACCAGTCTGTAAACAGAGGGCTGCTAGGAGAGTCTGGAGGCTATCTGACAATGAGGCACACTGAAAATGTAAACAGGAGGGTGTGTAGTGGGCATTAATCTGTAAATATTGTGTCTGCCAGCTAGACCAGGACTAGCCAGGGCAGCCTGCAAGGAATGATACTACAGAGCCGTGCATTGTCCTTAGGTCGGGAGAGAGCAGGTACAAAGTCTTCACCTGAGCTCTGGGGCTATGTGTTAAAAGGGGAAGTTGCTGAGCCAGGACTCTGAGTTTGTTTGTCCTGTTTAACCTCACTCCTACAAGCAGCCATTTGCGAGCATGGCAGGCTGGCAGGAGTGGCCAGTTAGTCTCCCAAGCCAGGAGGTAAGATGAGAAGACTCAAGTCCATTCAGTGTACAGGTCAGGATGGAAAGGTAACTTGGGAGATTATGCTCACCATTCTGAAGGAGCCCTTGGACAGATAAGGTAGGTGAATTGAGTTGGGGTATGTTACCAGGGAGATTAAAAGCACAGGTGGTGCACTGCCAGGGTTATAATCTGTGTGTCATTCTACCAGCAGAGGACAGTAGGAGTACATCTGCAGTCACTGCAAGCTGGCTGCTTCCCTGGGGAGGCATGTTGCCAGTCTGGAATGGCAAACGACTGTGCCATGGAGGCATGGGGGGCTAGAAGTGGGAATAAAACACAGTGGGGGACAAGATGGCTAGGGTCGAAGACACATCTTTTGTGCTGCCATGGCAGTGCAGTGTCCACCATCATGCCAGTGGAGACTAGTGAGGATACATTTGCAGTCACTGTGGGTTGGCTGATTCTCTAGGAGGTACATTGTCTGACTGGAGTGGCAGTTGAAGGTATCATGGAGATGCAGGAGGGTAGTAACTGAGGGGGATAAGTAGATGAGACTGGGGATATGAGATATAGACTGGGTGGACTGCTGGCAGGAACAAGAAGGGAAGCTTGCAGTGTAGCATAAAGGAAAAGGAGGTGCAAGCACTCCGGTACTACTGAAGGTGTGAACCGCACATGTATTGACTGTACTGTACAGTACTTAAAGTAAAAAACAAAAAAGCTGAGCATGCAGCATGACAATGATTAAATAATTTACTTTATTGCCATAAGCAGATGTGGTACATAAAGGTACCCCTACGTAGCTCCCTGCATAGGTGGCTTCCTCAGGTGGGTGGGTGTCAATGCAAATGGTAAACTTTAAATACCCCAGGTGATTAAGTATTCATGTATGTAAATAAGCATTTGAAATATGCTACCAATCAGGCAGTGAGACTTCATCAATACCATAAAGTAGCAATGCTTATTTGGTGTTAAAAGTGCATTACTAAAATAATTTTGTAGGAATCATTTTTAATGACGAAAAGCCCATTATTGACAAGAGCTATATGACTTTAATAATGCATATTTGTTTGTAAAATATGCTTGCAATTTAAAAATAGTTATTGGAACAGCTCACACTGATAAAATAGAATAGTCCAACTGCTGTTTTTGACTACACAGACCGAGAATCCTGACTGAACGCTACCTATTTCCTATTTATATTAGATTAATAATTATTTTATGGCTGCTGGTTTAAGTAACTGCAGCTAAACAAATTGAAGAGGCAAACATAAACTGCTAAAGAGACATGGGTTAAGGAGGGAGGCGAGAAACAAGAAACTGGAAAAGGGAGGAAAGGGGTGAGATAAGGGAAGATATGTAAAGGGAAAAACGCCGAAAGATATAATGACAAACTCGTATGTTTACAAAATATGTAACTGTTACATTTAAATATTCCCATCACAGAAATTCATTATGATGAGTTGTATGAGGTTTTGCTGCTGGTAGACCCTCATGAGGAACTGAATGAATTGCACTGCAGAATTAGAGACCAATTCAATATGTAGATAAAAACTGTTTCTCACATTGAGTACCGAGATACTCATTTTAAGGAAAATTAACACAAAAAAGGTTTAAAATCTATCTCCTCAGGTAAGACTGTTGAGTCAAAGTTTAGTTCCGAAATCAGAACGTTTCTCTTTGGAAGAGAAGGTTCAAGTCTCCCTCCCTCCCAATGGGGGAGTTCTGAAATGTATTGTAGAGCTCGGAATTGGGATCCATTTCAGTTACAGACATATTTCTCTTTGTGATGGTAACCTAAAGCATTATTCTCTTTACCGTCATAAATGGCCCTTATGTGCTCTTGCACTCTGTCTTTAAGTAGGCGTACTCTCCATCCCACATACAAATAGCTGCAATGACTAACCCACATACACCGTGAAAGCTATGTGGCAATCAATACACTGATTAAGAAAGTATTTCTTTTTGGGTTTTGGATATCCAAAAATATTTCTGATATGTACAAATTTACAGACGTTGCACCATCTGCAAAGAAAAAGCCTACTTGATGGTACTGTATTTTCTTCCTTTCTTTCTTTTTTTTTTTAATAAAATGATTGTGTGAAAGGTGGTCTCTCAAATTCCTTTCTATATGAAGAGTGATTCTAGGACATCTGCTCACTAATGGACCTATCTCTGGATCTCTTGCCAAAATTTACCACTATTCCCCGGAAATTGTTTTAGAGCATTATATTCACCATTGAAATCAAAAACTGATATGATCAGATCCTCCTCCCTCCCTCACTCCCCCTCCTAATAGTATAGTGAGTGTAGCAGGGAGTGTGATCTCTAGTTGAAGGGATGAGAGATGAATCCAGGTAGAGAAGGTAGGTAGAAGACATGGTCACAAGAGTGGATCATTGTCAGTGGGCACTAGCGATAGGTAACCTGTGACTGGCCTGGTTGATGGGGGTCAACAAGTGCCTGGGACTGGTTGGGGCAATCCACGTACAAGGATACCTGATCTGCCAAGGCAGAGGAAGTAAAAGGCTGGGGGAAAGGCCAGCAGGTAGTGCTCATTGTAGACTCCATCTTTAGGGCAGTAGGTGAGGTGGAGCTGCAGAACCAGGAAGGTAGCTTGGATGAGGTGCTTTGCCTGCCTGGAAGACCTGTTAAATGAGTGCTTTCCAGGACAAAGCAACACAGCTGGAGGAGGAGGAGTAGGCTGCACAATGAAATGATTATAGAAATAATTATGGAATGGTGTAGGACTTGACCAGCTAGGTTCTTCATGAAGTAGAATCATAGAAACTTGACGGCAGAAAAGGACCACTAGTCCATCTAGTCTGCCCCTCCCCCCACTCATCTCTCATTCCACTGGCCCCCCCCTCCTCCCCCCCGCTATGGGGGGGGCATTGTTTAACCAGAAGTAGCACACTAAGCCGAAGCTTGTTTCCAGATGCGACCTGGGAGCACTAGGAAGTTAAGTGACTTGCTCAGGATCACACAGTATGCACCTAGGCAGCTGTGAGATTCAAACCCAGGTCTCCAGATCTGCAACTCAGAGCCTTAACCCACTGTGCTATACTGCCTCCAACTCTCCTATTCAGCCCCATATGTCCATCCCATGCCCGCTTGAATACCTTCACCATTTCAGCCACCACCACCTCTTCATGTAGTCTGTTCCAGGCCTCCACCACCCTGTCCGTGAAGAATCACCCCCTCACATTGCCTCTGTATCTTCCTCCCTGCAGTCTAAGACTATGCCCTCTAGTTCTAGCCCCATCCTTCTTTTTAAGTAAACACCCTTCCCTTTCTTTGTTGAACCCTTCACATATTTAAAAGTTTCAGTCATGTCCCCTCTTTCCCTTCTAGTCTTCAACATGTACAGAGCCAGTTCCTTACACCTCTGCTCATATGTCATCCCTTGCAAACCCTGCACCATGTTGGTTGCCCTTCTCTGAACCCTCTCTATTCCATCTATGTCCTTGTATAGGTGCAGTCTCCAGAACTGGACCCCATACTCCAGGTGCAGCCTTACCATGGCTTTGTAGAGGGGCATCAGTGCCTCCCTTTTTCTACTACTAATGCCCCTGCCAATGTATGCCAACATTCCATTGGCATTGTAAACCAGATTGGTCTCCTCCTTTTATTGCTCTTCGTAACCTTCTTTACACACATTTCCATGGCTTTCAGTACTCCGCCTTTAATAGTTTCCCATAACTCTTCCACTTCCCTTATATTGTCCATTCCATCCAGGTTTTCCCTCACTATCCTTTCATCCTGTCGAAGTCCATGCGCCTGATGTCCATAACTGTAGTGCTGGTCTGGTTTGACTCCTTCTCAGCCCTTACCTTGAACCTTGCAGTCCTGTGATCACTGGCGCCCAGAATATCTCCCACCTCCACCTCCTCCACCTTCTTCCCCATTTGTCAGAACCATGTCCAGCAGGTTGTTGCCCCTTGTTGGCTCCCTCACCAGCTGTTTTAAGTGGTCAGGCTTTCACAAATCTCAGCTGATTTTTGTTAATTAAGTACCCTTGTTTAAAATATGACAAGAAGAAACATAGAAACATAGACTTTGATGGCAGATAAGGACCGCCTGGCCCACCTAGTCTGCCCATTTCCCTACCTAGAGGATATGCTGCAGATCCTATTTAACCAACAGCCTATTTCTTCCTACCCCCCACAAAAATTGCCTTATGTCTGTCCCATATATTCTTGAATTCTCCCACAGTTTTAGACCCCACAACCTCCTCAGGAAGGCTGTTCCAGGCGTCCACCACCCTCTCTGTGAAAAAATACTTCCTCACATTGCCCCTGAGCTGTCCCTTCTCTATCTTCAAATTGTGTCCCCTTGTTCTTACACATCTCTTTTTCTGAAAGATGCTACCCTCTTGGACTTTGTTGATTCCACTGAGGTACTTAAACATTTCTATCATGTCCCCCCTCTCCCTCCTTTCCTCAAGGATGTACATATTAAGCTCTTTTAGCCTCTCCTCATAAGGCTTCTCTTGCAGACCCTGCACCATTTTAGTTGCCCTCTTCTGAACTGCCTCCATCCTGTCTATGTCCTTGCGGAGATGGGGTCTCCAGAACTGGACACAGTACTCCAGATGGGGTCTCACCAACTATCTGTACAGGGGGATAACAACTTCCTGTGTTCTGCTGGTGATTCCTCTCCCTATACATCCCAGTATCCCCCCAGTCCTCCCTACTGCCTTCTCACATTGCTTGCCTACCTTAAGGTCATCTGTTATGAATACCCCCAGGTCCCTTTCATATTTGTTGTTGTTACTACCCCCCCCGCCATTGTGTAATCTTCCCCTGGGTTTTTGTTTCCCAGGGGAAGATTACTTTGCAGTTCTTTGCATTGAATCCAAGCTGCCATACTTCTGACCATTCCTCCAACCTTGCCAAGTCCCTTCTCATCCTTTCCATGCCTCCTTGTGTATCAACCCTGTTGCAGATCTTTGTGTCATCTGCAAAGAGGCATACTTTTCCTTCCAGTCCCTCTGCAATGTCACTTATAAAGACATTAAAAAGGACTGGACCCAGTACTGAACCCTGCGGTACCCCACTAGTAACCACTCTTTCTTCAGAGTGGACTCCATTTACAATTACCTTCTGTGCCCTGTTGTTCAGCCAATGTTTTACCCAGGCTACCAACCTGGGACCCACTCCAAGGCTGGTTAATTTGACTACTAATCTTTTGTGTGGGACTGTGTCAAATGCCTTGCTAAAGTCTAGGTTGGCCATGTCCACAGCCCCTGGTCTACTACTTTGGTCACCCAGTCAAAGAAATCAATTAGATTCATCTGACATGACCTTCCTGCTGTGAACCCATGCTGCCTTGGGTCCTGTGCCCCACTGGCCTCTAGGTTCTCAACAATTCTTTCCTTCAGAAGTGATTCCATCACTTTCCTACCACAGAGGTCAAACTGACAGGTCTGTAGTTTCCTGCATCTGTTTTGTTCACTTTTGTGAAGGGGAATCACATCAGCCTTCTTCCAGTCCTCAGGTACCACACCATCCTCCCACGATTTGTTATAAAGGGTAGTCAGTGGTGTCACTAGTTCTCTGCTTAATTCTTTTAGAATTCTGGGGTGAATTCCATCTGGTCCCATTGCTTTGTCCACCTTCAGTTTTAGGAGTTCTTTCAGAACCCTTTCTTCAGTGAAAGGACTGGGATCGACCCCCCTCTCCAGAGCGCTTCTGTTAATTGAATTAGGCACCTCCCTCACTTCCTGTTTTGTGAATATTGAACAGAAGTATTCATTCAATATCCCTGCTTTTTCACTGTCACTCTCTGCCCACCCACCATCCATTCTATTCAGCCTCGTTATCCCTCCCTTTGTCTTTCTATGCTCCCTGATATACCTATAAAATGTTTTATCCCCCTTCCTAACCGAGTTGGCTATCTTTTCCTCAGTTTGTGCCTTTGCTATTCTGACTACCCTCCCTGCTTCCTTCTGCCTTAACTGGTACAGATCTCTGTCCTGCTCCTTCTGTGTTTTCTTATATTTCCTAAATGCTATCTTTTTCTCCCTAACCTTCACCACCACTTCTTTTGAGAACCATAGTGGCTTTTTCTTTCATTTTGATTTGTTTATTTGCTTCACACAAAGGCTTGTTGCCTCTGTGATTGCAGTTTTGATATTTCTCCATTGTTGCTCCACCCTTCCTTCTAGCCTGTTTGCTAGTGCTTTTCTAAGGCACTCTCCCATCTTGCCAAAGTCAGCCCTCCTGAAGTCCAGAACCCTCACTTTTGCATGGCTTGACTCTGTAGCTGAGTTTATCATGACCCACACTGTTTGGTGATCACTTGTTCCCAAATGGCTACCCACTTCTCAATCTGAGATCCTCTCACTGTCCCCATTTGAGAGTATGAGGTCTAAGATTGCTCCCTCAGGAGTAGGTTCCAAAACTAGCTGTCTGAGGCATGCCACCTGAAGGGCATCAAGAATGGCCCTGCTTTTGGATGTGGCTGCAGCAAAGGTGCTCCAGTTAACATCTGGCATATTAAGGTCTCCCATCAACAGTATCTCCCCTTTCTCTGCCATCCTAAGTATGCCTTCTATCATATCCTTGTCCATTCCCTCCCCCTGACATGGGGGTCTGTATACAACCCCTGTGTGGATTTTGGTGCCATTTCCAGTCTCTAAGGTGACCCACAGTGCCTCTTCTCCTCCCTGTTTATTCATTTGTTCAGTTGCTTTTATCTCTTCCCTTACATAGAGAGCTACTCCTCCCCTTCTGCCCTCCCTGTCTCTCCTGTAGGTTGTGTACCCCGGTATGTTAACATCCCAGTCATGGTTCTCTGTGTACCATGTTTCTGTGATTGCTACAATATCCAGGCATCCCTCTTCCATCAAGGCTACCAGTTCAGGGAGCTTATTGCCCAGACTACGAGCATTGGTACTCATTACCCTCCATTTCTTGATGGCCTTACCCCTTTTTTGCCCCATCCCTGTCGTTATTGCATTTGTCACTTTCTCCATTTACCCCAGCGCTTTTCCCTATTGACATCTCTATGCTGGCATAGAAGAAGTAAAACATTAGATAAATATAAACAAATTCTAGAGTACAGGCCAGTTGGGGCAGTATGGGTCACACTGGACTTTGTTTATTCTCATCAGCCTCTTGCCAGGAGCACCGTAAAATATGATTAAGCTATTGAAACAGCCAGGGATGAGCAGTTTATATCTTGTATTTGTAAATGATTAGAGAGGATAGTGTGGCTACTCATTTTTAAACTGCTTCCCATTTTCCATTTGGGAACATCAATTCAGGCTGCACTTAATAAATGTGAGACAAAGAAGCTGAAGTGTGGTCTGAGCATAAAATGAGACTGAAACCATAGGACCTCAATTCATATCAGCGAGTTAAACAGAAATTAATATGGACTAGTTCAGGATCTAAATGAACAGGGTCACCATGACGTAATTGTCAGGCTTTTTAAAATCTCAGCTGACATTTGTTAATTAGGTACAATTGTTTAAAGTATGAAAACAAGAAGTAATGTAATTGATATAAAAAAAATACTTGAGAGCAGGCCTGTTGGGGTGTATCGGGGGGGGGGGCACACTGGATTTTGTTTATTGGAGAACCAGACTATTGTTATCCATGTTTGCACACATGCCAGGATCTCGTGGTGATGTGTTTTGCACTGCGCCCGATTCCTAGCCTGGAAGATATTTAAACGGTGAGCAGAACGGGCGTGACACCTCCACATAGGAGGTCACGCCATGCTGTGCCTGAAATCTGGACTGAGTACCTGTAAACTTTTACTTGGGAATACCTAGTTTCACTCTGTAATGGTTTTGCAACTGGGTGAAATAATGAGGGCACATGCTGAGTCTAAATACTGGTCTTTTTTACAGGAAAGGTTATTGAGGCGGCTAAGTAAAGCACAATTATACATACAGGCATACTTTCTTATAAAGGTAAATCTTACAATGTTTTAAACAAAATTATAGATTTGGAATACACAAGGACTGTTGGTTTTTGGTAATGGAATAGGATATTGATGCATAGTACTTATGACATTTTCTATCTTTATATTATTAGAGCACAAATTTTGACCAGAGAAGAGAGTTACATTTACAGATTTAACATAAAGATTTATTCAAGTCTTGAGGTAAAGGATTCCTCTTTGTGTGGTGTTTCAAACGTGTTTAAAACTGATGGTACCTCTATGTGAATTTTGAGCACTGTATTGCTTTTCTAGCTGCCTTGTATAAAATCTGAACAAGAGAAAGTAAAAATGGACTACTGTTGTAAAACAAATTGGATTTCAGGCCAGTATGCAATAATATTGATTAATTATAAAATACCTTTAACATAATAATTTGGGATTTATTATGGGGAAATTCTATTAGAAAATGAAATGATTCTGTTTGGTTTTTGATTGACAGAAAGTAACAAAATAAGAATATGTGGAGACCCAAGTGTGGCTTTGTGATCCATTGTATTTAGATGAACGTTGGTATAAATAAGAAATACAAAAAACTCTTTTATTTTCAGTGAAAGTGATTTTGAGTATTATCTTTATGAATTTAGATACAGTTTTCACACTGAGGAAGGATTTTTCCAAAATATTTGTATGGACTGTATCTGTGGCAATAAAGAATACATTTTTTGATACACATTGGTGAGTGGGCCTATGTACCAATCTCTGCACTAGATATTCCTGAATGGAAAGGTATCCAGGGGGATCTTTTCCAAGATCCTCATGGTCCTGGGGGCTAGAGAGCTGCAGAAGGGGTTCATTAGATGGACCAATGCTTGGCTAAGGGCTTGGTGATAGAGACTTCTTTTTCTGGCAAGCTGGACTGCTTTATTGGGCAAGGAATGACTGTAAGCCTGGAATGAGCTACACCTGTGCTAGGAGGCAGTGGGGTACCTGCCAAGAAAATGGAACGGGCAGTGAAAGGGGTTTAAACTAGAGGATGAGAGCTGGTAAAAAGGCTTATCAAGGCAGGAGACAGATGCAGAAACACCAAGGGAAAGACAGGTGAGCAAGGGAGAACATGGAGAGAGGAGATCCCTGCAGAGGTGAGGAAGCACAGAGGTCAACAATTCTCATTTGCATGTGTAACCCCCCCCAGTTCTCTGGGGTTACTAGAATCCCATCAGTGTCAGTGTTAGGTAGGGAAGGCAGCTGGTGAATATCTAGTTAAATGGCTTTTCAACTTGTCTCTCTCTGGCGCTTGGTCTCAGCTGAGAGCAGAGAGGTGATCAGGGGCGTGTGCAGGAGCAGTGAACAAGGCAGGCCCAAAATCTTTACAAAGCTGGCGGGAGGTCTGGGGGCATGCCCCCTCCCAAGAAATCTTTGAAAAAATGACTGTAAATGGTGCATTTTCCTGCATTTTACAGTTAGGCGAGATACATTTCACAGCCCAAAGCATGAACAGGTGTGAACAATTGGAATGGAGATTGGCGCTCTGTAGGGGGTAGGTAGCCCCATAAATGCAAAGTGAAAAAGTTCAAGGTAGCAGAGCACTCACCAGCCTTCCACAAAAAAATCCAGGAGTCAGTAAATATGTTTAAAAAAATCTCCACTTTTATTGCAGGTAATTAGCAGACACATTGTGGGTTCACCACCACTTCAAAACCCCAGCATTTCTACAAAAGTCTTCTGAGGGGGAAAGTTTTACTCTGGCACACTAACTGCTTTTATTTTATACAGTTTACTGAACCAGCATACTACCATCTGGTGTTTTAAACACATACAGACATGTTAATTCATGATTTAGATTTAAGTGGCTGTGGTGGGATTTGAACAATGATAGACAAAATGCAACACAAGGGAACATAAGAAATAAAAATAAATGAATATCGAAAAACATATTCGTATCAGGCAGAATTGCTGTAGGGAAGATGAGTTTGAAAAACCATCTCAGGAACTGTGCAATACATTTATACAGAGTGGCTTAGTGCTACAACAGACTGACTTTGGACAATGCTCTTGAAAGAGCAAAAAACATGGAAAGGGACTCCTTGTTAGAAACCAAGAATCATGGACAGGGTGAATGATAATAGATCTGTCTGTTTTATCAAAAAAATACAATAAGGCTGCAGAGGGCATGGGGAACATCATTAGAAAATACTGGCCCATACTTCTTTATAATTCTATTTTATCAGGACAATTAACAGAGAGTCCCAGAATTACATTTTCGAGAGCAGATATAATCTTAGAGACAGGCTAGTAGATAGCCATTATGTTGAAACCAAACATTAAGCAAGTAAGCAAAGCATACAGTGGTTCACCCCACCCCCAAAGGGATATACTTTCAATATGGAAATGTAGCCTGTGAATTCTGCTGCTAGAGTAAGAAATTCCAGCTTGAAGGTTATGGAAACACTGTTCAGATCTGAAGCTTTCTTAATTGCAGCAGCTCAAATGTCCTATATGCAGTTTGGTGCCCATGTAAACTGGTGATGTGTACATACTGTAGGGTGCCTGGGCACAACATTAGACCAATAAAACAGTGAATTCAAGAACATATTCACAATATATGCACTGGTCTACTTAACAAACCACTAGGGAGACACTACACAGAGAAACACAATAATAAACCTGATTGTACACAGAATGTTGTCCATACAAAGAAAACAATACAAATCACAACTGACAGCTTCAGTTTTTATTCACACAGTAAAATAAGGATCCTTTAGAGACATGAATATAATTTATGAAAAGAGCGCACATAAGTAATCAATTCCTGTCTCTTTTAAAATGTTGTCTTACTTGAGTCTAATATTGGCTTTTTCTGTTTGCTCTCTTTATTGTTCCTTTTTTTTTTTTTTTTTTTGCAGAACCAGTGAAAATGGATGTTATTGAACCTGGAAAGTGTGGATCCATAATCTAAATCCTGGGTAGAAAGTTTGGATGATCACATATCCTAAGAACCTGACCTTGTTTGCAAATTCACCTCTGAAGCAAATGTCTTGTATTATACTTCTTTTAAGCCTTAACAAAGATAATAAAAAACTACTGCTACACTATAACTAAGCTACTTGGAAATACAAGATAGCTAAAGTAAATTCTGTGGAACGTATTTAATTTTTTGGCTAAAAATCTAAATTAATGTAGCACTTAGCTATATAATTGTATTTTTCACTATTTGTTTTTCTATAGTCATTTTTTTTTATTTCTTATGTTCCACTGTGTTGCATTTTGTCCATCATTGTTCGAATCCCACCACAGCCACTTAAATCTAAATCATGAATCAACATGTTTATATGTGTTTAAAACACCAGGTGGCAGTATGTTGGTTCAGGAAGCTGTATAAAAGGGATTATTGTGGCACAGTAAAGGAAGACTTTTGTTGAACTGTGGGGTTTTGGTATGGTGGTGATCCCACACCACGTCTGTTAATTACCTGCAATAAAAGTGGAACATTTTTTAACATATTTATTGACACCTGTACTTATTGTGAAAGACTAAATGAGCACTCTGCAACATTACAGCCCACTATGAAGCACTATGTTGTAAGGATGTTACATTTTCTTTTACGGCTGTTTGAAAATGTCAGGCAGCACATCCTATAGATGTACATCTCCTCCCTAGCAGCATGTCAGGAAATGCTTCAGAAAAGCTGAGAGCAAGTATTTCCTGTCATCGTGAACACTAAAATGAAGTTCAAACAGTAAGCAAAGCAGTGCAAATATAAGACATTTGGTAGCATATCTGTTACTTGAGCACGCAAACCACTGACAGCAGCACTCATAACACTTGCTCCATCATAGCACTGTGCAATAATCTTGTTCTTATCTATTTTTAACATATATAGTGTTGACCAAAGAATATTAAACAAGGTTTCAGCATCCGTTTTTTCTGTTTGCCTAATATCAACTAATCGTTCCTGGATTTTGCAGTTACTGTCCACATAGTGCATTACTATACTCCACATATTGCATCACTAGACTGACTTGCTCAGTATTGCTTACGTCACTTGGCTCATCCATTATAACTGTGATAAAATGAGCCTCACTAAGCTCTTTCTGAAGCTGATGTAACAACAGTCAATATGCTGCCTGTATCATATCATTCTGAATTTTGTTTGAAAGATATGTTGTATTTTTTGGAGCAGACTCTAAGTGTTTCTTTAGCACAGGATCATAGTGAGCTAGCAATTCTGTTATCTCGTAAAACAGTCCTTTGTAATGAGATTCTGCATGTTCACGATGCCCTCGCAGGGGCTGCCCACACCTCCTTAGTGTTAACGCAATATCAATCAATCTTTTAATTGCATTTCTATTTTCTTCTTGTACTTTCTTTCTAGCAGAAGATGCTGCAGCCACCTGATCATCTAACTGACTATCACTAGGGACAGATTTCATGAATGTAGCGTATGCAAGGGCTGCATGCTTGTGAACCGCAGAACTTTCATATTCTCGTAATGTGCCTCTTGCATCTTTCCAACCACTTGCTTGTGTTCCCACAGTGGTGAAAGTAGTACTAACATGGCCCACTGAACATGGAACATTTGTACTGAAGCATTTACAATAGAAACAGTACATTTTGTCTGTTATAGGTGAATACTCTAGCTATAGATAAACTCTGTACCACACTTTTTGAAAACTTTGTGAATGTTTCCCTGTACCGCAATATTTTTTTTTATATAGTGCTAACAATGGCTAATAGGGTCCCTTTCTAATTGTTAAATCACGCAGTTCACAGTTTAGTGGAAGCGGTTTGCTTGGATCACTTTCAAAATCACAGAGACTATGTTGTTCTAAAATTAGTTTCTGCTGACCTGTGGTTCTACATGTTGACTAGGAGGACCTGATATGAATGCTGTAACTGTCTCATTAGTTGTCATGGGGTTACTCTGATGCTGCTCTGGAGAACCCTTAGCATTATCTTTCACTTTGAAAAATTGTCTTATGTCCATTTTTTTCCTGTGATGAAGCACTACACAATTGATATTTTATACAGGGCTTTCCTTCTTCAAGTTATTTTAAGTAATGTGACTGTGTTTTACTTCAGTCAGTATCTTTTTGTCAAGGTAGACTATTAGTGTTCCTTTTTTTAGGATATTTGCTCTGGGGGCTGCAAGAGGCCTATGCACTGTATGGCTCTTTTATGGTATGAAAACTTTCACATACACAGACACGAAGGGGCACACCAGACTGCACACAAACTCAATGTATGTATTTCTTTTTCATCCAGTAGTGTATAGATCAACTGATATCTCTCTCTCTCTCTCTCTCTCTAGGATGCCTGGGACAGTCACCGTCACCCTTCCCTCTGCCACCTGAACTCCTGCACTGGGGGCTGCAAGAGACCTATGCAGTGTGTGGCAGTTTTATGATATGAACTTTCACATACACACAGCCATGGGCTTGCTAGACTGAAATCTCCTTAAAATATATTTTTTATGACTGATCTTTTCTCCCGTCCTTCCCAATTGGCTGTGCCCAGAGAGCTGCACTGTGAAACCCTGGCCCTGTTGCCGATTTTTTTTCAAACAAATTTCACTTTCTGTGTTTACAGAGCTCTGTCTGCTCCACTCTACATTTGTCTCCTGGCTGTTCTGAGGCTGAAAATGGCCCCCAAACTGCCCCCCTCCTGCCTGGCCTTCTCCTTGGATTGTCAAAAAAAAAGAGTGTGGAGGCTGGCTGGCTGCTTGCACAGAAAAATATTTATTATTTTCTTTGTCTTTAAAACTACTTTGCAAGCAGCAGTAATTTCTTCTAAATTCTTAACCTGGTGCAGCCAGGGCACTGGTAGTTACTGATATAATGAGATCTGCTAGGCTAGGCAGGCAGGCAGGCCCAGTTCTAGCAACAGAAAACAAAAAAAAAACCTTATATATTTTTTTAACAAGAACAAACTTCCTTTGCACAACTGGACTGGAAGTGGAAGTAAAATTCAAGCAAGACGTAACACAAATCCATACAAAGCTAGTAAAGCTACAGCTACTACAATACACAGCAGAACAGTTCCATTCCAACCCATCCTACTTGCTTTCTCCATTGTGAGTGAGTGAAAAGTTATCCTACGTATTCCACAGCGTAGGTCACTGAGGCAGATGCAGCTCTGATTGGTCAAATCACTGCTCAGTGAGTCACAAACCAATCAGATGCTCACCTGTGCCAGTGGCCCTCCTTTTCCATACTCCATGGGGCTAGCCAAACAGCACTCTGTCCTGGAGGAGGTCCATGCTCTGCCGGTTGTGCAGTAACCTACAGATGCAGGACTACTAGGTGATTTTTTTTTATTTAAAATAGTTATGCCATCTTTGTCTGAGATATGGTCTTTCCAGTAAAGCTTTTACCTGCTTCAGTGAGTTCTGTTTCCCCTCCCACTGTCTTTTTCCTTGGCCCCGCAGGGAGGAAGGCCATTGTGGTGGCGTTCAGCCAGAATTGGGAGAGGCAAGAAGGGGCCATCAGAAAGCTATGGGGAGTTTTCTTCATAGCCAGTTGGAGAGATCAGGAGCGGAGTGAATAACTGCTGGAGTCTTGTTCATGTTTCTGCTCCTGGTAGTGTTGGAACTGTATGGACACAGAGGCTAGCACAGCTGAGAGATTATGGCAGGTGGCTGGTGCAGCCCGAAGAGAGTATTGCTGAGCTGCGGATGCAGGCAGCTGAAAACTGGGAGCTGTGGATGGAGTTGGATAGAATTGCATAGATTTAGAAGAATTATTAGCAAGAACTACCAGAAACTTTTTAGTGGGATTACTACTTGGGTTTGGGTGGCTTAGGAACAGCGCTGCAGACAAGTTGAATGTTTTTATTTATTTAAATTTATTTGGCACTTGTTGCAGAGTTTTACACATTGTTTATATACACTGTTTATTTGTTTATCTTGTTCACTGTTGTACTAAGCGGACTTGCTCACCCTGATTTGCTTAGAGCCTTCCTGCGATACTTAAGTAATTTTTATTGTATTTTTAATGGCAAGAGCAGCATATTAAGTATTTTAAAAGTTTACAGGTGTTTCACTGCGTTTCTCTGCTGGCATTTAACAAGATAAATTTTTAGACAAACAGGTGCCTGGTGGAGAATAGGAAGGACAAATTATAAAAGTTAAATCTCTAATAAAAATTTGTAATTTTATTAAGAACAGAAGTCAAAAACTAAATTAAAGTTTCATGCCACTACTTGCTCATGTGATCTCAGACTCAAGAGTTAAATTGTGCATGAGTGGTGTTCTGAGTTGGACAGATGCCAGTTTTTTGAAGTAGGTTGGACGAGCAGCACCCACTGCATTGAGACAGAGCTCCGATGTGCTTTTGGGCTCCCTGAGAACTTTCTTTCTAAAGTTTGTGCACTTTTGTACACTCTTAAGTAAGTGTTAACTTTTACATTGTAGGTAATTATTGTTAGGTAAACTACTACTGGGGACCTAATGATTATATATTTGTTTTAGATAGCCATTAAGTATAAACCAGCAGAGATACAGCAGAAGATGACTTAAAAAGCCATCGCGGGGTGACAAGCAAAAAAGGATTTGAATATCAACAAGTAGGTAGAAGCTAAAGTGCCCTAAGTGTTATTCATGCTTCTTCTATTTCTCTATTTATTGTGATTTTAGAATTCTAATTTTAGTTTTAAAAGTTATCAGGTCATTTAAGATTTGCCAATTAAAAATAAGTATTACATTTCCTGTTTCTGATTTATTTGCCAGTGGTGTGTTCAACCCTAAGGAAGAAAAGGAAACTTATCCTGATGGGACTACTGAAGGATATATTGTTTCTGAATTCCTGCCTTCGTGGATTTAGTTGATATGTTGGATGGTCGGATGATTGAATGCAGAAGTGTATATACATTTTAAAGTGTTTATGTGCAATATAGATGGAAAGGGCAGCTATTTTTTCTTTTTTTTTTACATCTAATTTGAGGCCTCAACAAGCTTGATTCTGAGACTTACAGACTGATCAAAATGTATTTCAAACAACTGAACTGTTTAGGGTAAGCTCAGGTTTAGATTTCCCTTTGTCTAGTGCTTAGGGATTACACTGAGCTTAGGATAACCAGAAAGTTTATTAAGAAAATGGTACAAACAAGACTAACAAAAAAGAAAATGGTCACAAATCCTAGAAGCTATGTAAATAAAAATACAATTTCAAAATCTATGGCTAAAAAAGCGACTAAGAAGAAAGAAGGTAATAAAGTACTGATTGATGAAAAAAAATCACTAGCTACATATTGGCACCAGGTAACCAAATTAATTTAGTGGGTAGAAAGAAGGTACTTAGAACACAGGGCTCCTCAGTACCCCTTCTTAGTTCCTCTCCCATAAAGAAAAAAGTGGAGGGAGTTTACAGAATTCTGTAGGAGAACATCCACTTCTTAAAAGCATAAAAGATATGGAAGAGAGATATAGATTTTGGAAATTGAAGAAGAGAGGAAAATTAGAAAATTCAGGTTTATAGAAGAAGTAAAAGAGGATAAGGGTGGAAAAAGAAAGGAAACAAGAGAAATCAGAGGGATGACTAAGAAAAAAGGAGTAACTCAGGGGAAAAAAAACTTTGGTATAAATGAAGAAGACTTATAAAGAGAGGGGACATTCTGCCATGCATTTTCCTAAAGGAAATACCAAAGAATATAAATGAAAACAGTATGACATTAAAACTGAGTGTATATAACATCTGCAAGGGGATTATGGGCAAGAAATGTGCCTGGAACAATATTGGTTCAACTTATAGATACCAAAATGGAAAAGAAAAAGGGTGGATGTGTATGGTATTAAAGAATAAACATATCAGACATACCATTTTAAGACAAAGGGAATTATTTAGGGAAACTGGAGTGAAGACAGAAAGTACAATACTAGTGGAAAAAGACACAGAAGGAGTACCAGAAATCACTAGGAAGAGTAGGGTTAATACTATTGGAAAATTATCAAGAGATGTAAATAAGAAGGATGGGAAAGTTTAAAAGAAAATTTCTTACTATGTACTATTACTTGTGAACCAGTAGAACAAGAACACTCTCTACGCCCCAATGATATGGAAATGGAAGATGGAATGTATACCGAAATCAGAGGGAGAAAGAGGAGAGGAAAGAGAATAAACAATAGTATTATTTTAGAATCTTCAGAAATTTCTGGAATAACTATAGACACAGAATTCAACTCAGGAACCATAGCAGACCTGAACTGAACCTGGAAAATAGCTCTGTTTATGTCTTGGATGAAACCCAAGATGAAAACTGACAGCAAGTTGTTGTAAATGATGTAACATTTCAGAACGTTGAGATCCTATTCTGGTATATAGCTGGTTTTAATGGGAAATTGAAAGATATTGGAGTGATAACATTTCTAGTAGACTTTCCTATTGTAATGATACAAGAAACATGGATGGTGGATATGCAAAGTAACTATATAGAGGGATATCAAGGGTAGAATATTCCAGCTAAAAAGAGGAAAACATATGGGAGCGCCTCTGGTGGGATGGCAACGTTCACAAAAATAGGACCTGATATGACTACAAAATGTTTTTGGAAAGATGAAAAATATTATATTTTGGTGATAGAAGTATCATACAATGGTTTTATAAGGTGCCTATTGGTTAATGTGTACTTTCCACCAGATACTGAGGACTCCCCGATAATGGGTACCCTCAAAACTTTTGAAAATATCATCCAAAATATAGAAATGGAATATCGAGGGAAAATGCTAATTACTGGTGGGGATTTAAATGCCAAACCTGAAGAGTGAGCAGAAGATTGTTCCCAAAACTGGAATTTGAGTGATGTTTTTAATATTCCGATAAGGTCATCAATGGATAAGAAAGTAAATAAACAAGGGGAATTATTGTTAAATATCTTGAATAAATTGAACCTTAGAGTTCTTAATGGAAGATTTAAAGGGGATAGATCTGGAAACCCCACATATGAGTATACAAAGGGAAATGGTGTATTGGACTATATTTTGGTTGATGTATACTCCTTTAAGAATGTAGAAAACTTTGAAGTAGTTAATAACTGGGACAGTAACCATCTTCCATTAAAAATTAAACTTGATGTAGAATTAGGGGTATTTGCAGGAAATCAAAATCAAAGATTAAAGACGGACAAGAGTATGCAGATTAGGGTACAAAAAGAATAAAATGGTCAAAAATAGACCCAATTTTAATGAAAAATGTACTTAGGTTTAAAAATATAATCGAACAGAAAGAGCAAACTATAGGAAAACTTAAAGAGGACAGGAAATCATTTCTAATTGGCAGCTATTTATAAGGTTCTTATTCTCAGAAATGATATGCATTCCCTAAATTATCCATATTTAACTATATGTGAATAAAATGTGATGTGAAAAACTGTGTTTTACATTGTTTTGTTTTTATGGGCAGTATTCTGTTACAGTTCTCATCATGGAACCAGTAATTTGGAGTTTTTACTATGTCACGGTTTGTGTACAGAATGCTTATTATGAGCTGTTGGCCTATTAGAACTCTGTTTAGAGTTCTGTGCACAAACTGTGACATAGCTAAAACTCCAAATTATTGGTTCCATACAAGAACTGTAACAGAATGCTGTCCATAAAAACAAAACAATGTAAAATACAGTTTTTCATATCACTTTTTATTTAGGTACACTGAAATATGGATAGTTTAGGGAATGCATATCATTTCTGAGAATAAGAAGTTTATAAACAGTTGACAGCTAGAAATTATTTCCTGTCTTCTTTAAGGCAGAATTAGAACAGGAGTCTAAGAGCTGTATAGAAGATATTTTTAAACAATATCTAAATGTCAAACAAGGAGTTATGTGGAAAGTTAAAAAAAGGTTAAGGTCCAAACTATGGGTACCAAAGAAAGAGCAAAATGGTTTGATAAAGAATGTTTAGATAAAAGGAAATTAATAAGAAAGGTAGGAAGGAGAATAAGAAAATAAAATAATTAGAAGACAGAAAAGCAATACGACACCTTAAGGTAGAATACACAAATCTACTCGTGCAAAAAAATGATTTTAACAACAATCAGTGCAGTTCACTACAAAAGGAGATAAAACGAAAAGATACTGTTGCCTTCTGGAATTTAGTGGCATTTGGCATAGAAGAAGGCAGATATAATGTGATAGGTGTGATTACAGCTGATGACTGGAAAGAATATGTTCACGGTATCTTTAATAAATCTTATGGAAAAACTATGGATAGCCCAGAGAAAAATCTGGGAAAACAATCCGGAGAGGATCTACAAATCTCAAAGGAAGAGGCTGACATGGGGGGGGCCTCAAGGATGCCATCTCAGCAGCCAACCTGGCACAGCTGGTAGTCCCCCCCCATCAGACATAATTATAAAACTGGTGCAAACACTCTCCTGGACTGGATACTGACCAGCCATCCCTCCCGCATCTCGGATGTTTCTGTCCTTCCAGATACACTAAGTAACCATTCCCCAGTCATCTGTGAATGGTCGAATAAATTCTGCAAGTCCCCCCCAAATTAATTAATAGTAGAGTCCTCCCACGCTGTCAGTTGAAACACCTCAAATCCCACCTCCAACAGCTCGACTGGTCTCCTATATTCAATGCTTCTGATGTCAACTCGGCCTTGGATTGCTTCATAAACTCCTTCAATACTGCCTGTGACACCTATGCCCCTTTCAAAAGCCGTAATATCAAAGGCCTTTGCAATCCTTGGCTCTCCGCTGAACTACTTATGGATCTAAAAGCAAGGGACCTCCTCTGGCTTTGGGCATGGGCCACTGGCAATCAAGTTGATATTCAGAACTACAAATGGGCACGAATGACTGCCCTAAATCAATCCACCAGAAGAAAAATGCATACTACAGAGATACCCTCATGAACACCTGGGGAAAAGGGAAATCCTTCTGGGACAATCTTAAAGAAGTAACTGGGAAGCAGCCAAAACCCTCACCTACTATGTTAGTCATTGATGGTGGCATAAGTCTCTACCCTATCACAATTGCAAATACTTTCAATAGTGCATTCTCTGACCTCAGTAATGTTCTCCTTTTGGACTTCTTCAATGATGACCACCCTCCTTCTCCTACCCCCAGCCCACAACCCCCTTCCTCCAATCACCCACCGTTCTACTTTAAGGAAGTCAGGGTGCATGAGGTCCATAAATACGTCTCTAACGCAATCGCCAAATCCAGAACTAGTGGGGACTCACTCGACCTCAAGCTGGTGTCCCTCACCCTTGAAGAAGTGCTACTTCCACTAATAAAAATCTTCAACTTCTCCCTCACCCTCAGCCAGTTCCCCGACAGATGGACATCAGCCACAGTAACCCCAGTCCACAAAAATGGGGACAAGGACCTGCATGTGAATTACCAGCCTATCTCCATACTCCACCCCCCCAAGGCCATTGAATGTATGGTATCTGACCAGCTAATGGAATACCTGGATAAATACAACATCCTCTGCCCCCAACAACATGGCTTCAGTACAGGTCACAGTACTACATCGGCCCTCCATAAATTCACCGGTGCTATCCACAGCTCGTTGGACAACAGCCTCCTAACTGGGTCGGTCTTCATAGACCTGACCAATGTTTTTGACACTGTACATCATAAACTATTACTCATACAGCTACGTTCTGCTGGGCTCTCACCTGAGTCCACTACCTGGTTCAAGAGCTACTTAGAGAACTGCTCCCAAAGAGTGAAAATAGCTGATGTTCTCTCAGATGCATGTCCTGTTCACTCAGGAGTTCCTCAAGGCTCCATTCTTGGGCCACTTCTTTTTAGCCTCTTTCTGAATGATCTCCCACAATCGTGTCCTGCACAAATCCTCCTTTATGCTGATGACGCCATCATCCTCTCCACTCACAAGGATCCGGGCCACCTTCAAAAGAATCTGCAGCTTGCCTTCACCTCGATTGAAACTTGGTTTAGTACACGTAAATTGGTTCTCAACTATAAAAAAAAACCAAAAACAAGTCCATGCTTTTCTGCAGCCCACACAACAAACACAGACTCAATCCCATCACGATCAAAAACTGCCTTGGTGCAACCCTCAAACAGGTTCAATCCTTTAAATATCTAGGAGTTATCATTGATTGTAACCTATCATATGCTACGCACATTGACAACATTGAGAAGGCTACCAGCACTTGCATTGGCCTACTCTTCAGGCACAGGTGATGCCTTACCTCAGATGCCTTAAGGACTGACAGAACTGAGCTCAGTAATCTCAATAATCGACTATGGCCTGATCATCTATGGCTCTGCCTCTGCCACCACCCTCAGGGGCATAGCCATTGCACTAAGCAAAGCTTGCCGTCTCATAACCGGTGCCCATCGCCTCACCCACACATGTGATCTCTATGCACAGACTGGGTGGCTTCAACTTTCAAACTGGATCAAGTACCAAACCTGCCTTATGGCAAAGAAAATAACACTAGGCCTTGTTCCCCCAGGTTTCCAAGCTCTCCTCTGCCCAGCGTGGACTACTCACATCACTAGGGGCTCTGAATCCCAAGTACTGCATATCCTGCATTTCTGCACTGCACAAGGGCAAAGATCCTTTACGCACAGAGCTCTCAGCTGGTTCAATGGTCTCAACATTGACATCACCTCAGTGCCAAAGCTTGGTTCATTCAAATCCAGCCTCTGTCACATCCTGCCTGCATCTAGCTCCTGTGACTGTCCTTCCTAATTGTTCTCCCCTCTCCTCTTTGCTCTTTCCACTTAGCACTTAACCCTCTCCCCAACTCCCTCTCCCATATACCCACACATCCTCCCCTCATCTCACCCACCAACCCACCTTCCCTACCCCCTTGTAGCACTTTATTTGATATTTGACAAGTGCCTATGACCACACCCCACTAGTGTGTCTCTCTTCCATATCATGTTAACCCTGTTACCAGACCTCCTTCTGGTATTTTTGCCACTGTATTGAATGTATAAAACTGTATATAACTGCCTGTAACCCACTGTTATACTGCTATTCAATGTCTTGTACCTCATCCAAGGTGGAACCTTTGTAAAAGAGCCTTGGCTCAAAGGTACTTGTAATCCTAGATTCAAATAAAATAAAAAATAAAATAAGTTAGAGCAATTCTTACTCAGAAAAGAAATAAGGCTGCAGGAATAGATGAGGTGGGTGCAGAAATATACCAAATAGATCCAGAATGGTGGGCAGAGTTACTTCTAGGAGTTTTTCAAAATACAGTAAAATATAAAAAAATCACAGAAAATTGAAATACAGGGGTGATAGTTCCATTACACAAGAAGGGCTTGGTGCTCCTACCAGAGAATCACAAACCTATCACTCTTCTGAATATCAGTTTGAAGATCTTCTCCAGGATAATTCTTGATAGACCACAAATATGGACAGAGGATAAGAGAATAATATCCAGATATCAAGTGGGGTTTCAAAAAGGAAAATCAACAACTGATCAAATGTTCATCAATATATTATTGACAAACCTACTCGGATAACGACAAGAAAAATATATGCAGCTTTCATAGACATCAAATCGGCATTTGATTCAGTTAACAGGGTGACCTTATGGCAAATTTTGGAGAATAAAGGGATGGAAGTACAGTTGTTGGAAATTATTAAGATCTTGTATGAAGGTAACAAAGTAGCTGTCAGATATGGTAAAGATGGTACATTAACACAAGAAATAGAAGTTAAAAATGGGGTAAAACAGGGCTGTTTACTTGCCCCAACTTTATTTAATCTGTATATAGATTTAATAGTGGGTGAACTAGAAGAAATAGAGAGTTTTCCTCCAAGAATATATAAAATTCCAATAAAAATATTATTATACACAGATGATATGGTGTTAGTTTCACAAACCCCTCTAGGGTTAAAGAGAGCACTACAAACAACTATGAGGGCTGTAGAGAGATTAGGAATGGAACTTAACTTGGAGAAAACTAAAATAATGGATTTTGGAGAAAAAAGACAAGGAAAGATGTTTTGGGAAGTTAATGGAAAAAGAATAGAAGTGGTAAATGAATTCCAAAACGTGGGTGTCATTTCTAATAAAGACGCTAAGTGGAATACGCATGTAAAAAAAAAATAAAAGAAAATGCAGCTAAAACACTAAATGGTATTACACACTTTGCCCATGTTATGGCAAAAGATTCCTACCTGGTGCAATACCGATGTCTAATGGCAAAAGTACATTCACAATTGATGTATGGAGCAAAAGTTTGGGGTCTGTTCTGTAAATTAAAAG
Source organism: Neoceratodus forsteri (assembly GCA_016271365.2). NCBI lineage: Eukaryota > Metazoa > Chordata > Ceratodontiformes > Ceratodontidae > Neoceratodus > Neoceratodus forsteri. Next base: position 767,631,574 of record CM028132.1, read on the forward strand.
AAGTAGAAGTGATACAAAATCAGTATCTGAAAAAGGCCTTGGGAGTTCCTTTAATTACTTCAAATGCTGTGGTTCGAGCTGAGACTGGCACTGTATCAATCTATGCAACTATATTAAAGAAATCTATATTATATTGGAAAAAGATTAGATCTGCACAGAATGATAGTTTACTTTTTAACTGTTGGGCCGAAATAATTCAGAGACAGGAGCAGTCCAAATTAGAATGGGTGGGTAGGTTGAACGATGAGTTGAACAGATATGGACTTCAGTACAATGCAATTTTGGATATAAAAACAAACCCTTTTAAATTTGCACAGGCAGCAATTGAAAGAGTTGTAGATAATGTAAAGCAAAAGGATTTAGAAGTGATAAGAACAGCCTGGAATAGTGAACATTTGAAGAATATCAAAAAATCATTTGAAGTTGAAAGATATCTAACATCATGTGAAAATAGAAAATATAGGAAAGCCTTGACTCTGTTAAGAGTGGGATTGTATGCCCAATGGGGAAGGCTGGAATATAATGGAAGCTCAGCTCAAATATGCACTGTCTGTAATAATGCAAAACTGAGTACGATGCATTTGATTTTAGAATGTCCAAAGTTTCAAAAGGAGAGATGGGATATTATATGTAATGTACATGGGAATTTAGAGGGTCTGTCAAAAGAAGAGCAGATGGATCTGATATGTAATACAAAAAAGGAGACAAAAATTTTTGCACTGGCTAGCTATGCATATCAAATTGCTAAGCGATGTAAATTGAAATTGTGAAACACCAGGCACTTTATGTAGAAGGGAATTTGAGATAAGAAACAGGAGATGGTTTTGTGTATGTTGTTAGTATATGTGTATGTATTAGAAATATGATAAATATTGTCTGATGTGGATATATGTGATGATTTTATAATACTGCATGTAATAAATGTTTGCTTTATACATGCTAAATAAAATAAATTTGAACCTTGAAAACCGTACTATGGCCACATGATATATTTGGAGAGGACTTGAGTCACTCATGTGACCTTTACCCATGAAGCACACTGACTGGACTGTTGGGAAAGTTAAACGGACTGAAACCTCCTGACATATTTCCTCTGTTCTCCGTCCTTTTAATTATCTGTATCCCGTCCAGGTGTCCAGCCATGGTGAGCCACCCACTAGTCAATGAGTGGCTAGCTAGCTGAACTTAGCTCTACTGCTTGCCCAGAGTCATCAGGACTGGATTATCTGGACGGACCTTGCCACCCATTATTACACAGCCCAGAAACAAGCCAGCATCCCCCCTTCCCTCCCAGTTTAACAACAACAAAAAAGGAGCAGCAGCAGGCTGGCTAGCAGTGCAGTCAGGGACAGGACGGGATGATGGGTCAATCACAGGAGTCAGTCCCAGCAGCGACCAAGAGGGAAGGGAAGAAGAAGACTGAGCTAGTGAGCTCATTGTAGATTCGACTGTCATGACCCACCCTGTGTGACATTGTCTGAGCAGGGATGGGAAAGATCCGAGGGGAAAGACTTTCCTCCACCACACAGCAGTCCTGTGTTGCGACCGACCGCACCTCCTGGCTGCAGCCATCCCTGAACCTCTTCTCCTCACTCAGGAGGAGGACGCTTGCTCACTCGACTCACTTGCTCCTCTGTTCCATCCTGTCCTGTGTCCTGGCTCCTACTTCCTCCTCCAAGTTCCAAACTTCCAAATCACTGATGGGATATTGGAGTCATGACCTGACCTTCATCAGGAGAATGGGAAGAGAAGGTAAGGAATTAGGGAGTGGGAGACAGAGATGGCCAAAACCAGGAGAGTCACAGTAGCTGATCCTGCTGCTAGCTGAGTTGGGGGGGGGGGTCAGCAGTCTGTCTGTACTCCTTCGAATTTTGAGCAACCAACCAGTTCAGGACTTGGTTGGGACTTGGGAGGCAATTAAAGCAAACAAAAGAAATCAAACTTTTTTTTAAAAAGTTTTTTTTAAATCAAACAAACATCTCAACGGGGGGGCCAGGGCCAGGCTCAACCCCCCCCCAATGCATGCCTCTGGAGGTGATGTCATTTAGAACTCTCACAGCAACATAAGTCACAGCTGACTATGAGTATGGGGAGTTTAAGAATTCTGAAGGAGTTCAGTGTAGGAGCTCAGTGAGTGAGCAGTGTCTGTATTTCTCACCCTAGTGGAGGACATTTTTCCTGACTTGTGAAGTGGTGGAAACCATCTTCAGGGGTTCCTGTGCCTTTATCCTATGTGGGATGAGGGGGACTGCGGGGGATTTGAGGGGCAATCTCCTGATCCAACCTAGAACTTTTTTTTGAAGCTGCCTTTGGTGTACAAACTGTGAGCAGATTCTGTCTGAGAGTTACCCAGGATATGTACCTGCCTTTTTTTCTGTGGGGCGACTCTCTGATAAAGAGACCCTTTCACCCAATTCTGTGAAGATTTTCTCAAGAAGTCTGTTTTAAAGTTTGCTGACAACAGTGGATGTCCCATATGCGACTTGCCCTTTGTTCAGAACTTTAACGTTACACCCTAGTGGTGTTTCCTGATGCTAAATGTGCTAAACATTTGAGGAATGCATTATTTCTACAGTTCAGTATTTGTTGAGGTGTAAGTCTGAAAGAATGGCTGGGTATGGATGAGGAAGCAAAAAGTGGGAGACCCCCCCATCTGGAGTGACCAGTTCAGCACTTCAGGTTCTATAAGGGCACCTGTTTTCTTTCAGTGCATGTGGCCAATGCCTGAAGATGTTTACCCCTTTTATGTGGGTTTTGCTAGTCTTGAGCCCTAGTATGCTCCGTCGTGGCCAGGGTGCCACAGTCCTTTCTGTTAATCCTATACAATATGGGAGTTTGAGTGACTGTTTTTCTACAGATGTGTTCGGCATTGCCTTGTGCCACAAAGTGTAACCCCTTGGGAGTCCATCTTTGCTTTTGTGTTCCAACTTTGTTTCGGAATAAAGCCACACTCTAGAATCCCAACCTGGTATGGACAATCTAGTTACTGCTTTCTGTGTGGATTTACTGGGTACCCCTGTCCATACCCTGTCCAGAAGTAGCAAACCTAGCATAGCCCTCAGCAAAAGTTATCTCCTCAGCACCTGGGTTTTGGTATAGGTCTGTTTGTGTCTAGTGCACATTTTGTGTTTCTCTCTCTTGTTTTGCAATTGCTTTGTACCCCCACCCCTCTCTTTTCTCCCTAGACAGAAAAAGTATGGGAGGTGTGCCTACTAGTTAAATAAGTGGCCGGTTGGGGGTTACACATACATGCAGGCCAATATGAGGAGTGAATACAGCAAAGTGAGTGACTTTGAGTGTCTGATGCACTTCAAAGGTCAGTGGCACTCACCAAGACCTGGTGGGGAAAAGACAATGACTGGGACACAAGGATAGTGGGATACAGACTATTCTAAAGGGATCTGCATAGCAGTATGGAGATGGGTGGCTGTCTTTGTAAGGGAGGGAGCCCAGCCGTAGAACTTTCAAGTAGTGGTACTCCTCCTCCTCTTCTGCTGACTTAAGGAAAAGGCGATATTTAAAATTAGCAGTAATATGAAATAAATAGTGAAAAATAAGGAATTAGAGTACTTCTTTTTTTCAAAAAGTGCAGATGAGCATGAGTAGCCCTTTATATTTTGAGTGCTATCACCTGAGAAGGGAGTCACGGTGGATATACAAAATCACACATACCCCCTAGTGCCAAGCTTAATGGGCTGTATATGCAAATCACCACAAAATATTATGCTGGTTCAACTTCAAGCAGAAATGCATGGTGCTGAAAGACCTCTCAAATAGTCTGCAAAGGGTGCCAACAGAAGACACAGACACATGTTTCGTCCTACCAAGACTCATCAGTGTGCCTCATCTGTATGACACTTCAGTGGAATGAACCAGCTACCCTAAGTTGGTCTATCTGGGTTGGGCTGTGGTGAGCTCAATAAAAACAAAAAACAAGCTAAAAGACAAAGAACTTTAGTGCGCAAGCACTGAGGCAAGGGTTACCCCAAAGGGCATTGGCCGGGAAGCCAAGTTTGAAAGAAATACAAAATCACACATACCCCCATAATGCAAAGCATCGTGGGCTGTATATGCAAATCACCACAAAATATGCTGGTTCAAATTTAAGCAGAAATGCCTGGTGCCGAAAGGCCTCTGAAACAGTCTGCAAAGGGTGCCAACAGAAGACACAGACACGTGTTTCATCCTACCATGACTCATCAGTGTGCCTCATCTGTATGACACCTCAGTGGAATGAACCAGCTACCCAAAGCTGGTCTATCTGGGTTGGGCTGTGGATGCCAAGGAGGATATCAGGGAAGCAAACAGTGCCACAGAGTCTTTCTGGGTTGAGCTTGTGGAAAAAGGTGGCAGAACAGTCACCTGGGGGTGTTTTACATGCCACTAAACAGCTTGGAGGACCATGATTCCTGATTAGTTGAGGAAATTTACAACACAGCCAAATCAGATGTAGTGAGGATCCTGGGGGGACTTCAATCTCCCTGTCACAGACTGACTATTTGAGAAGGCTCATTGCAGACTGAGACTAACTTCTTGTCCTTCAAGGATTGCTTTCTAGAGCAGAAAACCTCACAGGGAACTAGGTTTTAACCTATACTTGACCTTATTTTCAGCAGTTGGGACAAGGTCATCTCCAGTATGAATGTCCAAGCATGAGTAGGAGACAGTGACCACAACCTGGTAACCTTTACCCTGTGACAAGGAAGATGAACTAGGCCTTAGACTACATGATCATGTACTTCAGAAAAGTAGAAATTGCCGAGATGAAGGATCTGTTGTACAAGGGCCTGAAGCAGCTGCATGAGGCTGGTAATGCAGAACACTTGAGGGCCAAGAAGTGGAGGGCCCTAACCCAGCTGGCCCAGAACAAAAAAAGGAGGTCTATGAGCAATAGAATGTGACAGAGTTGGCTCAAGGTCAGCTAGGAGCACAGAACAGCACTGGAAACTGCAAGGGTTCAAATTAGGAAAGCCGAGTGCCTGGAAGTCAGTACAGCAGGAGCTGCAGATAACACCAAAGCCTTCTTCCTGTACTTAAATGGTAGGAGGAAGGTGGATGAGGGGACGGGGCCCTTGAAAACAGAGTAACGGGGAAGAGTAACATGTGAGAGATCTGGGGTGTTGGCTGAGATGCTGAATGAAAACTTCATTTCAGTTTTCATGAAAGGATCCCAGTTGGGGGAGGGCTCATTGGGAGGTTCTGTGGCACTAGAGGTAGCCAAACTGCAGCTGGTGGATGTCACACCTGCCCTGTTACCCGACTACCTGGAAAACATTAAGCCAAGAAAATCACATCCCAAGGGGTACAAAGGATACATGCCAGGATCACTGTGGAACTAAGGAAACAATTGGCAGGGCTACTTGCTGTAATCTTTCAGGAATCTGTCCACATAGCTGTGGTGCATGTGGACAGGAAACTGTCTAACTTGGTTCCCATCTTCAAGTAGGAGGCAAGGCTGCAGCTGGAGAAATACAGGCCAGTGAGCTTGACATTAGTGCTGGGCAATAACCTGGAAGTCCATTAAAAAGGAAAGAATAATGGAGCACTTTATTGAGGATAAGGTTCTTGTCCCTTCTCAGCATGACTTTATAAGGGGTAGATCATGCCAAACCAACCTGATCACCTTCCTTAGGTGGGTAGCCAAGGAGGTGGTCAGGCCATGGATGTAGTCCATCTGGACATTGGAAAGCCTTTGACACTGTGGAACATGAGAAGCTACTGGGCAAAATATTCTGGTGCATCATGCATGAAACATACTTACTGTGGACTGCTAACTGGCTTGTGGGCAAGAAGCATAGGGTGGCAGGGGATAGGAACTAATTTGAGTGGAGAGGTGTACTCAGTGGTGTCCCTCAGGGTTCAGTGCCAGGGCCATTACTGTTTCACATTTTCATTAATAATTTGTAAGCTGGGGTCTCCTGCAGGCTGCTAAAGTTCACTGATGACAGCAAGATGGCCAAGGTGGGGGACTCCCTTGAGGATAGGACCAAGTTGCATTGGTCCAACTCCCGGAGCCTCCAATTCTATGTAACCAAATGTAAAGTGCTACACTTGTGGAGGAAAAACAGTTGTAGGATCAACAGTGTGTGGTGTCTCTTTCAGCAGAAGAGGAGGAACAGAACCTCATAAAAGGCAAAGGGTTGAACCAGGAAAATCAGTGTGACTGCTGCCAGGAGGGCCGTAGAATTCTGGGACATGCTTTGAAGCTCAGAGGTGATCAATTCAGGGGTAATACTGAGGCAAAGCAAGCCAAATTTTATTTTTCAAGTGCCCAATCCCGGAGGTTCTTGGCGCCTTACAGTAAAAACACACTGTCAGTACAATAATTAAATTAATATAAATAAAACAGTAAAAATAACACTGTAAAAAAATATAATCAGTTGACATATATATTAAAAACTGGTACTCAAAGAAAGAGGAACAGGGCTCCCAGGGAAGACTAATAAATAGGGTCTGGGAAGGCCTGATTAAACTGGAAGGCCTTGAGGTGGGCCTTAAAAACCTCAACCGAAGGGGCCTCCCGAATAGATGGAGGAAGCAAATTCCACAGGACGTGCTGGCGACACTAAATGCTCTGTCACTGGCAGTTTTAAGCCTCATCCTGGGAATCACCAGTAGGGTCCTAGAGGAGAACCGGAGGGAGTGGACCGAGACAGCAGGTGTAAGAAGGTCTGACAGGTAGCCACGGCCCAGCCTGTGTAGGGCCTTAAAGGTGAGCAAGCCCACCTTAAAAAAGATCCTCCACTTCACTGGCAGCCAGTGCAGATCACGCACAACCAGGGTGATGTGACAGAATTTAGGCTGCCCAGTCAGTAGCCTAGTGGCCGTACACTAGCTGCAACTGGAGGAGGTTACCCCCCGAGACCCTGAGGTACCGCGCATTACAATAATCAAGTCTGGATGTCACAAAGGCATGCACTAAGATGGGGAGCTCCATAGGCGGGACTAGGGGCTTGACCCTGGCGATATTCCTAAGATGGTAAAAGCTGGTCCGGACAACGGACGACACCTGAGAATCAAATGACAATCTGCTGTCAAAGTTAACAATAAGCGCCACCTTTTCTCCCAAAGGGTGGTGAACCTGTGGAATGGTCTACCAGTGGAAACAGTGGCTTTGAAGACAGTACAGGCCTTCATGGCAAGCCTTGACAAATGTCTGCTTACTATGGGAATCAACAGTATTCTCTATATGCCCTCCTTATATCCATCACCATATGTTGTATGAATAAGTAGGTTGATCTTTATTAAACATGAGATGTACCCAGGATGCTACACTTCTGAAAGTCAAATACTGTATCAGCCAGGAAATCTATTGCTGTACCATAATCTACAACAAGGATCACAAAACAATCAGACCCCATTTACAGCACAACAAATATGAACTACAGAATGTGTTTGGAAAGCTGATTATTTTAGTACTACTGAGAAAAGTATGCTCTTTTATAAATTGATACACGGTAACCAGCTCTCAGAGTGCAGAATACTTCAAGGATTACATGACACAATTAAGAAAATCAGTTGCCTCAAGTCATGTTCTACTGAGATTTTAACTGGTGTATGTACATATGTTGCACTTAAGTTGTCACTCACTGACCCCCTGAAAAAGGTCACTTGTAGCTGGAATCATGTGGAGCTTTAGCTGAGATAACTATGGTGAGCTATACAAATTGCATCTGGTGTCTTTTAATATATGAACATTGTGAGCCGACACTATTGAAAGAATAAGTAAATACCTTTTTCAACTGAGAAGCTGTTCTGAGTGGCAAGTGCTTTCAAGTTTATTCATATGGAATTTCCCAGAAAAGACTTTGAAAGATTTCCCTTTCACTTTTGTGTGCAACTAAATGGCCAAATACAGGGTTTTTTTCCCATGTAGGTGTTTACCTCCCATGTCCGGAGAGGCAGGAGCATGTGCCAAGTCATTGAGTCATGAGTTCCTCTCTTGTGGCAGAGCCAGAGAGAGAGTGCCGTCCTTCTCCCTCCCAATACAGAAGATTCGAGGCAGACCAGGTCATGCACTGAGTGACGGTGAGGGGGTGAAAGCAGTTGGGCTGGGCTTCATGAAGCCCCCCCCCACACCATTTTCTGTTTTTTGGTTTCTCCGCCGCTACTATGGAGTGTCAGACCCTTGCGTGGAGGTGCATCCATCTGATATTCCCCACAGATCCCTCACGTCATTTTTGCCTCCCAGACCTGCTCTCCCTCCAGGTTTCTACCTGGAGGGAGCCGATGCAGGGCTGACAAGCCACCCCTCCCTGGGAGAGTAAAGCAGTTCATTGGATGCTCAAACCTCTTCCTCCTGTGCAGACGTCTGATGACCCGAGTCTGTTCCCAAACTGGGGTCACTGGCATGAGAAAAGGTAAGGCGTGCAATGCACCTTAGCCCTCTTCACCACTAGGCCATCTCCATATACAGAGTTTTATTTTGTAAAGTCTGCTGTAGGCCTCAATTTCTTCAGCGGGCACCAATGAATATAAACAATAGCCTGAAAAACACATTTTGGGGGATTTAAAAGTTGACACCTGCACAAGAACCGAAGTCCAGGCTGTAGACATGCTGACGCACACCTCAGCAAAGTGCCTAATAGCATCCCCCCTCCCCACACACTGCTAGTCCTGAGCCGCTGCCTGTGCAACCCCCCACTGCCGTGCAGTATGATCTCCAATGGTGGGGAGCACGGATGGTCGGTGCAACCGGCAGTGGGCAATGAAACAAAGCTAAACAAATGAATAAATAAAAGAAAGTTGACACCTATTGTGGTTTTGGGGGACTAGGACCTGGTGAAAAATGGGAATATTAAAAATAAAAAAAAGTTAGCCAGACCACTGGTTCAGTGTAGGGTTGCTCGGATTTGATTCTGATGGAACTGGATACCTTGGATTTGGTCATTTTTTTTGGGAATTCAAACTTTTGGTATTGAAGGCTAAAAACTGGAAATCTGAAAAAAGTGCTTGGATGCAGAATCGGAATCCATTTCCAATTCTGCATCTGACTCCTGTGAAACTAATAAGAATTAAAACAACTTCCCTCAGTGCTTAGTAAAACATAAAGCCTCCTCCCTTCTCACTTGTTTCTCCTCTGCTACCTTCTTCTTCATGCTGCTGCAGATCTCGTCCTCTGTCCTAGCTCTACTCCATCCAGGGACCATACCTCATGTGGCAGGTCCACTGCCACAACAGGCCAGTCAGACTCCAAGTCAGATGGTCACCCAGATGCCTTGCCTCCTTGCCCACTCATTGCCAATATTAGGGAGATCACCAGGCTAGATGAACTTCGACAAGTATCTAGTCCCAACTCCTGACAGATCACAGAAGGCTGTCTATGTCCTAAGTTCCTACTTGACTGCAGTTTTCCTCCCAAGTTTGCTGGGAAAGTGGACTACCAGCAGCCCAACCCTAGTTTTTTGGCTGCAGACACTTAGACTTGGAATCAAGTATCTGCTGGGTTACCCAGGGTTTGGTGTCTGTAGGCCATCCCCAATTTTCCTAGCAGACAGGAGGAGGTGCTGATGAACCACACTGACTGACCGAGTTGTGGAATTTGTGGGTGGCATGACATGATCATCCCTCTGTCCTCTTAGTCACTGTCATCCGTGACCCAGGTACTCATTCATACCATGACTCAGTCAGTACTTGGTAGAGAGGGGGATGGCATATTACTAAAACTTGTTGTATTATTATGCTACTGAGTCTGGCAGCCTATAATTGAAGAAAAATAGTGGCCACTGTAGCCACTGGCTGCTTGCTGTCTGGGAGAGCCCAGCAGAGGAATATGGATCGTGGCTTGGTGATGCCACCATGGAACTTTGGTGAGTAGCAACAGTGGGAGGTAGGGGGCTTGTGAAACAAAATATACTTTTTAGGGAGGACTCACCCTGCCCTAAGTCCTTAAGGACAAGGAGGCAAGAGGAGGAGGAGACACGGTCAGAAGGAGTTGAGACTCGGCACCTGGACATGGACACTTTGTTATATAGTTAAAGTAGGGAAGGGGAGAGGGATGGGGAAGACAGGGGGGACAGGAAGCACGGGAAGAGAATGTTTGCAGTGCAGGTCAGAGCGGAAGGAAGTTTGCGGTAGGGCGAGGGTGGGACACGTGTTTTTGTCCAATCCAAAACTGTTTTAACTGTATTAATGGGGGTGGGTGGAGGTTTTGTTTTGTAGGTTAGGATGTGGATTACACAATTGGATATTTTGATTCCATTCCAGCACCTTAATCAGAATTGGATATGACTCAGAACTGGAATCAGATTTTCAGAAAATCCGCAAAATGCAAATGTAATGGTTTCCAAAGCACTGGAGCACCCTTAGTACAGTTGTAGTGCTGCCACTCATGATGCTGGTGACACGGTTTCAGGAACAAGGCAGGGTCATTGGGGGCTGATCAGAGGGAGGAGGATTGAGCATCCCAGAGGATGCACTCCTCCTGTGCTGAAGGGAGGGTAGTCAGCTCTGGTGCAATACTACAGACTTGGTGACCACAGGTGACCATGAGGGTTGCCAATGGTGATGTACTCCACATGCTCGCATGCATAGAGCTTGCACATACTCAAATCGGTGGCCCACAGGGCTTCAGGGAGAACAGCAGTAAATCCCCACCAAGAAGCACGATAATGGTCCAATCCCTCCCAGCCCCCACACTGGTGATGTGACCCTCTCCTTGACTTTGGATTTATTGCGGTGGCAGTAGGGTGTCTTTCCACCCCTGCCATGGGGGAAAGCTGTGGGGAAGCAGTGGTATGACTGTTACATCCGCAAGAAGTGGGGTGACAAGGGATGGGAGGTTAGATGTGAAGGGTGCATAGTCCTTAGCTGAAGAGGTAAATGCAATTAACTAAAAAAAAAGTTATGAATAAAAAAAAAATAGTCTGCAAAATGTGCAAAGTGCTTGACCTCAGGAATTTTACATCTCTGTGCAGGCATTAGAAATTAATAGGAAGACAGCGATTGGACTGTTCTTTTCAGTCATGTACAGTGGACTGTTTTATCTAAATCATCTTGCTGTTATTATGGGATGGAGAATCACCTTCCTTCCCACCTCATTTTTTCTCTATCTATAGAGAGCATGACTTCATTAATTTGAGTTGTATCCTTTCATTGGTGTGTGGTGGTGAATGCTGAGCTGCTGGGAAAGGGTTTTTTCTTGCATGGGTTGAGGGGAGGAAAAGCAGCAGTGTGTGTGTGTGCATGCTGTGTTGAGTGTTTGTACTGTTGTCAGTGTGCTTATGCCTGTGCAGGTACTGCCATTTGTGTATTTACCCCTCTTAATATAGATATGTGTGTGTGTGGGGGGGGGTAGGTGTTGCTGAGTGGGTGGGGGATGGGGTACTTTATGATGATGGTTAGGTATGGTTCATTTGTTAATGGCTACAGCTCAACCAAGTGCTGGTCCCAACTGTCAATCAACAGAGGGAAGGGCTAGGCTAGGCAGCACAATATAGTGATTATTCTTGCAGCTGATGAAATCTAGTGTCCAGACAAAGCAGCATCTATTGTTTCTTATAAATCCCACCTGCCTCCCTGCTTGTCTGCACACCAGTGCAACTAATCAGCTTACCAACAAGTAGAAAACACTTTCAGATGCAATGCAAATATTTCACATCCAGAACCATATTAAAGAATATTTGTTACTATCTCATTTTTCTCTACATATTGGAGATAATGTAGCATGTTTTTCATAACAGCAACCCAATGCCAGTGCTTTGAAATACAAACAGTTTGGACTGGATTCTCAAAACACTCTGAAGGTGCAAAACCATCCACAAGTCCCCAAAAGTTCCGCAGTTGCGGAAAACAAGGGAAATTGTGCCGAGTGATATACGCAGAACTTCCACAGCTGCAGAAAAAATACACTGAGGACTGCAGAAAAAAATGCAGCTGCGGAAGTTCCTGAGTTTAAAAAAAAGCCATTGAAAAGTATGGCATATCCCCTTAAAGGCTATTCTCAGCCAGGGGGGCTGGATTCTCAAAACACTCTGCAGGTGCAAAACCATCTGCAAGTCTCCAAAAGTTCTGCAGTTGCAGAAAAAAGGGGAAATTGCACTGAGTGGTACACATAGAACTTTCTCAGCTGCGGAAAAAATACACTGTGGACTGAGGAAAAAAGTGCAGCTGCGGAAGCTCCTCAGGGGAAAAAAGACATTGAAAAGTATGGCATATCCCCTTAAAGGCTATTCTCAGCCAGTGTTTTTTTGCAGTTGCTGAAATAATGTTGCACACATAGTGCATCACAGAGAGTGGGGCGTAACTCTCCCTGTGCAAAATGCAGTGTACCAACAATTGATACGCAATTATTGTGGAGATTCAGGCACCAAGCAACAGCAAACCAGTGGGTGTATTGTAGTGTCAGTCGTTACAACAAAAATATTACACATTTTCATTGAAAGGCAACAAACCACAACCGCTAGACCCAGTGTAGCCCATAAAGGAGCCCCACAGGCAGTAGAGGCAGAGCTGGTAACAGCCTGCAGTGAGTGCTACTGAAGCAGGCTGCATAAACTGTGAGACTCACCATCGCTCAGGGTGTAATAAGGCCTGGCCTCACATATGGCCTCTTATCATACATGGATGCAAATAAAGCTGTTCTAAGCAAATGGGAGACCTGTTATAACAGCATCTGTCATTTTGCTCTATCTACGCCAAGGCGCACCAACCACTGTGTGCTCTGTGTTGGCCTTGGCTGGCTCTCCCCTCCCTCGTACCCGACATATGCCGCTGGTTGCGCCATATACAAAATAATTAGAGAAGGCCTTCCTGAGTCTATCGCTTGTTGGTTCAAACCTTTCTTACTTTATTTTATTGATTTATTAGAAAAGTCGAATTTATAACCTTTGAGTCATGGACTCATTTACAAAGGCATCTCGTCGCAAGGGGGGTAGACAGAGTTACATAGTGTGGTTATAACATTGAGAACAGTACAGATGCTGAACATTAAACACAGAGTACACAGGTTACATAATAATGTTACTTATAATAGGTTACAGTCTTATACAAGGTACCCAAGGGTTACATTGGGGCTACAGCCCTGGACATACCTAGATAATACCTGGAGAGGGTGGAGGTAGGGATGGGGAGTGGGTTGGGAGGGAGGGGAGATGATAGGCTGTCCGGAGGATGTTGTCAAGTCAGGGAGGCCTGACAGGAGGATCCCAAGGTGGGATTAATTAGGTGCATCTACAGCAATGAACATCAAAGAGATGGTTACTGACCTACTCCCTGCGCTCGATGGACAACTCTCTACTGGATATCCCTAAATGCAACACTAGGATGGGCGTATATGCCTTTGTGGTGTCTGGACCAAAACTCTGGAAATCTCCCTAAGGAAGTGAAACACATGCAGTCCCACCATATCTTTAAAAATGGCCTCAAAAGCCACCTACAAATCAAGGACAAATGCGCTTGCTCCTAAACTGTATGGAGTACTGACCTGGTTCTTGTGTCTCCCTAAGGCCCCACTAGCACTTTTGGGACTACCCTATGCCAGCTCACTGCTCTTAGAACCAAGCTGCTGGCCACTTACCCTTGACTCTTCTATTAGTCCTCTGGGTAATTCTTCCTACCCTGTTTCATGGTGCCCTCTGTACTTACATGTGTTATTTTTATTTCCTTACAGTGATGATTGCGTGTTTAATTCCTTCTACTCTCTGTGTATATTCATTGTATACCATGTGTTTATCGTGTACCCCATTGTTTTCTGTGCTGTATGCTGTCTGGAACTCCCTTGTTATAATATGCTGGTTTTGTCTGTAACTCTCCCGGGTCATGCCTGAAATTAGACAATGTTGTTGTTTAGTGCACTTACCCAGTCAACAAAAATGAACTAAATAAACACTCTAGGGAGAGACACAACCATCAGTTCCACTGTCAGTTATAGCCAGCCACTGTGGTGCATGGTCCTGCTGGTACCAGTGGTGCTGCAGTGGTCCCAGTAGAGGGACTGGCTGCTGATCTCTCTGTGAGTACTTTCCACTGTATCTATGGCAAGACTGTCAAAGTCTGCTGCTCCAGTTAATATGGGTCACCTGTTGTTGTGCCTGCTGAGCCTTTTCCTCAGCTGCAGATCCACACTCGTGAATTTTCAGCAGCTGCAGAAGAAATGTTGTGGATTTTCAGCACTTAAGGGTTTCATAACTTTGCCTGTTTTGCAATTTTCCACAACTGTGGAAATTTTCTTTGTAAATGTGCTGCAACTATATTTCTGCAGTGCTACAAGCCATTTTTTCTGCAACTATGACATTTTTGGCTCTCTTTGAGAATCCAGCCTAGTTTTTTCTTTTCACAGTTGCGGAAAAAATGTTGCACACATGCTGTACCACAGAGAGCAAGGTGTAACTCTCCCTGAGCAAAATGCAGTGTACCAACAGTCCAATACAATTATAGTGGAAGCTCAGGCACCAAGCAACAGCAAACCAGTGGGTGTATAGTAGTGTCAGTTGTTACTACAATTTCATTGAAAGGCAACAAACCACAACCACTAGACCCAGTGCAGCCCATAAAGGAGTCCCACAGGCAGTAGAGGCAGAGCTGGTAACAGCATGGAATGAGTGCTACTGAAGCAGGCAACATAAACACTCCAAGGAGAGACACAACCATCAGTTCCACCATCAGTTATAGACAGCCACTGTGGTGCATGGTCCTGCTGGTACCAGTGATGCTGCAGTGGTCCCAGTTGAGGGGCTGGCTGCTGGTCTCTCTATGAGTACTTTCTGCTGCATCTATGGCAAGCCTGTCAAAGTCTGTTGCTCCAGTTAATATGGGTCACCTGTTGTTGTGCCTGCTGAGCTTTTTCCTCAGCTGCGGATCCGCACTTGTGAATTTTCGGCAGCTGTGGAATGCTGTGGGTTTTCAGCACTTGTGGAATTTCACAGCTTTGCCTGTTTTGCGATTTTCCACAACTGCAGAAATTTTCTTTGTGAATATGCTGCAACTAAATTTCCACAGTGCTGCAAGACATTTTTCTGCAACTCATGAATTTTTGGCTCTCTTTGAGAATGTGGTGTGGTACAGCATTGACCAGGCTGTGGTTCAGGATAGTTCTGGCTTACAGGCAACCATGGCCAGTAGTGGCTGTGGCACAATAAAACAACAAAAATAAGCTAAAAAAGAAAGAAAGAAAAGAAAGAAAGAAAGAAAGAAAGAAAGAAAGAAAGAAAGAAAGAAAGAAAGAACTTAAGCAAGTGTTGTTTGTGTGTGCTCTACTGTATGTACAGCAGTGTATTGTATGAGCACATGTGTGTGAAGTGTTGTCTGTATGCAGCTGTGTGCTGTGTATCTGTATAGGTGGTGCTGTGTGTGTGCATCCATGTAGACAGTGGTGTGTGTGTGTATGTGTGTGTGAAGTGTTGTCTGTATGCAGCTGTGTGCAGTGTATCTGTATAGGTGGTGCTGTGTGTGTGCATGTGTGTGTGCGTGTGTGTGTGTGTGTGAAGTGTTGTCTGTATGCAGCTGTGTGCAGTGTATCTGTATAGGTGGTGCTGTGTGTGCATCCATGTAGACAGTGGTGTGTATGTGTATGTCGGGGTAGATACAACCCTGTTCCATTAGTTCTGCAGTGAGAGTTAAAAGCAAGGATCTATTTTGTCTTCTCCTATTTTGCCACTTGTCTGTCTCTTGCCTATCTGACTGTGCAGTCAAATTTTTCTTGTGGCACTTAGGAATTGACCACTCCAATGGTCCCACAATTCCTCCCTCCCCCGATAGCTCCCTTCTTTCACTTGCTGTTTCTATTCATTCTTTCTCCCCTTGCTTCTGTGTGGTTAAAAACATATTTTCTGTGGTTAAAAACATATATGGGAATCTTTATGTGAAGCTGGGATCCCTTGGTTTAAAAATGTATAAAGTTATGTTGTTTTAAATAATTGCAGAAAGCTATTTGTGTTTCTTAAAAAGGTGACTCTTGTCCTGCATTGCCTCTGCAGTCTGAAGTATGTTCCCGAACCTCCTGCAGTTGCGCTTGATTCATCTGCCTGCTCCACTTTTAAATACCCCCTTCCCCCTCTCCCCCTGTTTCTCTCTTATGTAACCCTCTTTCTCTCCCTTCCCCTTGCTGAGCAACCTAGCCCTACATTGCCTCTTGAGTCTGAAGTATGTCCCTGAACCCAATGGACAGGCCTACATCTGTTCCTTGTATAATTTGCACATAATAATAACTGGTGACCCCCCAATATCAACCTGTTTTTGAGACTTGTGAAAAGTCATATCAACCTGCGAGTTGATATGGCAAAGTCATATCAACCTGCAAGTTGATATGACTTTTACTGTCTCATGCCAGGTTGTGTGTACCATGCTAAGGTACTTACTGACTCAGAAAATTGAACTGTTGTTTTTTTTTTATTATGTAACTTTAAACAATGAAGAAGCCATTGAATCTTCACCTTGTTGTCATAACAACCAGCATGCCATGGAGCCCATACAGAGGTCAAATCAGCAATGCAGGAAGCACATAATGCTAAAACTCTGAGCTGTGTTAACTTAGCACCAGTTATTATAAAAAATAACACATGTAGGTGTGTGATCTGCAGTTGTTTTACACACCCTCGGTGTGTGACAATATATAAACCTCTCGAGCTTCGCTCTCGAGAGTTATATATTATCACACACCTTGGGTGTGTAAAAAAAACTGCATATCACACACCTACACATGCATTATTCTCTATATATCTTGCAAGAAATTTAATTAATGCTTCAGTTAGGGTTCTTAGTGAAGTGACAAAAGCAAGGAAATGAGGCATTAGGGTTTCCAACCCAAACCCCTCACCCCCCACACTGCCCACACCCACAGGCATCAGGGGTGTACCTTGATGACCCCAAGGTACACTGATGCCTAATGATGTTAACATGAAGTGAGACGTCGAGTGACCTGGCACCTCATTTCCTTGCCTGTCCTTTGCCATTAACAATGCGATGTGAGATTTTGCAATGAATTTCACTATTTTTTCAGATAGTTTACTTGTATCCTTATTTGTGCAAAGAACAGACTGATTTGTGCACAAAGACCTTACGGTGGTAACTGGGCAAAAGTTTACCGGTAGCGCAGTATACCGAGCGGTGTGCAAGTGCGGTACCCATTCATACCGCTATTGCCCAATGATGCACAGTGCACGATACCAGTAATCTTTTGCACAATTACCACTGTACTTTGTGAAAAATAGAACTTTTTGTGCCTTAACAGACTGATTTGTACACAAAGATCTTACCGTGGTAATCGCACAAAAGTTTACCGATTGCGCAGTATGCTGAGTGGTGCACAAGTGTGGTACCCATTCATACTGCTATCATGCAATGATGCATGGTACAGGATATCAGTAAAGTTTTGCATGATTACCACTGTACTTTATGACAAATACAACTTTTTGTGTCTGACATATAAATTTTCCCATAGGAAATAATTGGAAAATTTAAAATTTAATAACTTTTGAAAGGATTAATATTTTTTTCACCAAATCTTCAAAAGGCACATCTGTGAGGCAAAGGCTTTCTACCCTGAAAATTTCAGCCCACACTCTACAGCCATTTCTGAGATACCTGTGGACAAAGAAATGGCAAAAAAGTGGTACATTTAGGATTTTGTGATGCTTTGTATCTCACAAATCTCACAGCAGATTCACATAAAATTTGGTGCATCCAGAGACCTACTCCTAGAGATTAGGCTTGCCACATTTCATGCAAATCTGTTGAAAGAAGGTTCAGAAATTTGGGTTTAACATAGAAGTTTGCACTCAACCCTAATATACTGTATATATGTATATATATATATATATATATACACACACACATATGTATATATATGTCAACCTTAACTTTTTTTGCACTAGCCAGCAGGACAAGTTGATTCAAACTTGCACCAGCCTGCAGATGGTTGCACTAGTCCACAAGGATTAATTACAAAACAGGTACCAGTACGCTACTGGACTGGTTGCTTACCAGCTGCCTTGATCTTATCACTCAGACAACTGTCCTGTCAGACTCCATAAGTGATCATTCCCCTATCCAGTACCTATGATCAAATAAATTCTCTAAACCCCTGGCTAGAACTGTCAACAGTAGGGTACTTATCCGTGGGCACCTGGAGCCTCTAAAGACACTCCTGCGACAATAAGATTGGTCCCAGATTGAAACCACTGCTGATGTTGATACTGCTCTTGAATATTTTATCTCCCACTTTAATGCAGCATGTGTTGTCCACGCCCCATACAAGAAGAAGAACATTAAGGGTGCAGACAACCCCTGGATTACTTGTGACCTCCTTGCACAAATGAAAGTACATGACCACCTATGGATTCGGGCAAGGACACCTGGCTGTCTACCTGACACTCAGGCATACAAAGTAGCCAGGAATGCCTGTACCAGGACTATCTGATTGGAAAAAGCCACTTACTACAGAAATGCCCTATCAAACTCATGGAAAGATGGGAAGAAATTCTGGCGCAGCCTTGCTAAAGGGTCGTGCCTGAAAATAGTCATTTTATGGCTAGTGCACTTACCTGGTTAACAAAAGCTAAATAAATTAATAAATAAAGTAACAGGGAAGGTCCCCAAAATGGCCCCCAACATGCTAAACATAGATGACACCATTAGCCTTGACCCCTCCGGAATTGCTAATGCTTTCAACTCGGCATTCACAGATCTCAGTCATGTATTACCTGCTGATTTCTTTGATCCCACCCCTGTAGCCGATCGGCATGCCAAACCTGTAAAGAAGCTAACCACAGTTCTATTTTAAAATAGTGACCGAAGGTGAAGCCAGAAAATACTTACTTAAAGCACTCGGTAGAACCAGAGCAAGTGGGGACCTACTTGACCTGAAACTCATTGCCCTCACCCTTGATGCTGCCCCCCCAACCAAGATTATCAACCATTCTCTCATGCTCTCCCAGTTCCCCCTCAAGTGGAAGTCCGCCTTGGTGACCCCTGTCCATAAAAGTGGTGATAGGACAGAACTTGGAAATTACAGGCATATCTCTATTCTTCCACACTTATTCAAAGCACTAGAAAGAATTGCTGCCGACTAACTGGTTCAATACATGGGAAAATACAACCTACAATGCCCTCAGCAGCATGGATTTTGCAAAGGCCATAGTACCACCACTGCTCTCCTTGAATTTACTGGCTTCATTCACAATGCTCTTGATCAAGGACAACTAGTTGGAGTCACCTTTATTAACCTATCAAAGGCATTTGATATGGTCAACCATCCACTACTACTTGAACAACTTTCTAACCTAGGATTATCAAGTTACTCCTTAAGCTGGTTTAACAACTATCTCTCTGACCACTCACAACAGGTGAGGATTGGTGATGTCCTCTCGGCTAAGCAACCAATGCGGTCAGGTGTCCCTCAAGGATCAATATTGGAGCCATTACTTTTCAGTATCTTCCTGAGCAAACTCCCTGTATGCTGCCCTGAACATATTCTCTTATATGCGGAACATGCAGTAATTTTTGCTGAAGACACTGATCCCTCCCTCCCTCCTGGAGAACCAGCTACTGGAAAGTTTTATGGATGTTGAGGCCTGGTTCATCTCTCAGAAGCTAGTGCTCAATTACAAAAAAAACTGAAATTATGGGGGGCATGACTTGGCCCTGACACAACATGGACATCTAATGTGTTAGCTCCTGGAAAACGGGGACTAATTAGTTCAATATCTGACATGTCAACCCTCTATTTCTGCCTGAATCTAATATATAGCAGAGAGGAATCCCCTTGGCACAACTCTGTGAACTTACCTCGCGAGTGCTTACATCCGGAGACTGTTTTTTTCTCTTTACAGCGGATCTGCAGTGTGGCCTCCACCATGCAGGCCTCAGAGGACATATCAAGAACAAAGCTAATGTTCAGCCAGCTCATGACCCAAATGGCACAGCTAACAACTGAAGTTAACGCCACGACACAGACCCTGCAAGGGATTGAGGTCAGGATCTTCCATAATGAGCGGCGACTCTCCTCCCACAATGCGGTCCTCCAAGAAATAACGGCCACATTGAGGGAACAGTCTAAAATCATTTATACCCTACAAAACAAAGTTGATGACCTCGAGAACCGCAGTTGTCGCAATAACTTGTGGTTCGCAGGGTTCCCGGAAGGTGCAGAACAGAAATCAGCCACTGAATTTCTGCAGACAACACTTCTGAAGTTGCTTAACTTGCCAACATATCTCCATCTACAGATAGAGTGGGCCCATCATCCTCTTGCTCTGGTGCCTAGGCCAGGCAAATGGCCCTGACCCCTCCTAGCTCGCTTTCTGGACTTTCAGCAAAAAGATGCTATAGTGGCAGCAGCCAGATCTGCAGGGAAAATTGCCTGGCAGGGACATCTAATTCAGATTTATCAGGACTATTCTAAAGAACGTTCGGACCACTGGAAGGCATATACCCCGGCACGGAGACTGCTACAAAAGTTGAACTACTCCTACTCCCTGCATTACCCAGCAGTCATGCGGATCATTTATAATGTGTCTCCTCTCCTGCTTGAAACCCCAGAGAATTTGATGGATTTCTTGTGGGCCAGACACCCCGTTGAATTTAGGGGGTCAGACTTTCAAGGTGAGCCATTACATCGCTCTCCTTCTCTGACAGCAACAGATATCACATCGGCCCCCAAGCAAGTTACAACAGACCCTGATGTGTGGGTCTTTGAGGCCTCTTTACCCCCGAGGTCAAGGAAACGGCATCCTTCCCATCAACACTCCCACCGACAACACCCAGCTGATTGAGCTGGATCTCCGAGGAAACAGGTGGTAGAATACCCGGACCAACCCCGGGACCAGCAAGACTCCTTGGAATTACAGACTTTCTTTACCCCTAACCCTTATGAAATATTACAACTGGAGATACAGGACCCCGCTATCTCACAAGATGCACTGGAGGGGACAGAGAAGGAACTGGCAGTGGTGGAGGCCTCAAGGCCTGTGACTTCCATGGACCAAAGTAAATCCTGGGCACATGTAGTTGTTAGTGGCTCATGTGCTGCGATCAAGTCATCTACTGTAGACCCACGAGATGATAGCATGGACACTGTAAAGAGTCTCCCTGGACCCGGGTTTGAACCCCTGGACTGATGACATTATAAGGATGTTTGGGTATAATTAAACTGAACCAACGTCTCAGGTGGTGGTACCATGAGGGGAATGGAAGGTAGGGGCTCTCCCACCTTTTCTTTTTTGCATTTATTATTACTACCTCCTGCCTCAGCATAGATTATAATAATGGCTGAGGATTATTAGGCACATATATCTTTGCCCCTTGCCTAGCCTTCCAAATGAGATACGGGGTAGGGGATGTCTCACTATCTACAACCCAGGGATTTACAGTCTCAGGGGTACTCTCATTTACAGCTGATAAGGGGGTCTCCGTTTCAGCCTGCTCCCTGATGTTATGTGCAGGATGCCCTTTTGGAAGTTGTTTATTTTGACCCCAGGCTGTAGCCCCATTGATACCAGAGGATGTCTTGAGCCTTTGGACACTAACGTAATGCCTCTGGGACCTCCAATGGCTGTAGATTGGCCAGATTTAGTATATAGTTGTTTACATATTATTACAACTTATTATTGTTTTAAACAAGTTGCAATAGTTTATTCGTATGTCCAGATTGTGACAACTATGTGCTTGGGGGGGGGTCACCCATGTATAGGGAGCATTTTGCCGGGTGCTCACCTCAGATTTTACAACTCTCCCAATTAGGAGGAACTGGGGCTTCCTGCCGTTCTCAGACTTTGCTACTATACATTTCTTGTTTCCTAGTAGACCAGAATCACTAATGCATTATTATGGCTGAAACTCGCTATGTCACCTGGAACTCAATACCCCTATGAAACATTCCCAGGTGTTAAATCACCTTAAAAGACTGCGAACACAGGTAGGCCTGCTTCAAGAAATTAAGCTGAAACAACTGGACCATGATCGCTTGAAAGGTGCTTGGGTGGGACAGATTATTTCATCCTCTGCCCCCACCTGCAAACGGGGAGTAGCTATTTTACTTCACAAAAAATCCCTCCAATGGACGCAACTTAAAGTTCAACAAGAAGGGGAGGGCAGGTGGGTGGTAGCTCTTCTTTATACTCCGTCAGGTCCCCTGGCGATAGCCAACGTGTATGGCCCTAATGATGATCAGCCAAAGGTTTTCCATTCACCAGCACAAGCTCTAAGCTCTCTAGCCTCTCTGCATGTCCCCATAATAATAGGCAGAGATTTCAATCTACCCTTGGATCCCCTTTTAGATCGTACTTCCCTTAGCCCAGACTTTCATCAGAGAGCCCGACTCTCTCTCAAACAACTGATTTCAGATATGGGGCTACAGAACACTTGGCATATTCTACATCCACGGGATAAAGATTATACTTTTTTTCCCTGCTACACAATTCACTTAGTCAGCTGGACTATTGACTTGTATCCCCTTCAATCATGAAGGGCATCAGTGATGCTGCGATCCACCCGGTCCTTATATCGGACCATTCCCTGGTCCAACTCCACCTAATTTGTAGTCCCCCAGCCCCTCAATCTCAATGCTGGTGCCTAGACCCGTTGCTTCTGCAGGATCCAGCCTTTCCTCATTGGCTTCGGACACAGGTCACTAACTGTTTACAAGACTATCTCAGTACCTCGGTTACCTTGACACTGGTCTGAGAGGCATTAAAAGACACTATAAAAGGATCTATTATGGGGTACTCCACTCATTGAAGACGGCAGAGAGAGCATCAGCTCAAATCATTAGAATCTCTTCTCACCAAGCTCGAGGTTAAATTTAAGAGCATGCCCCATATTACCCTTCATTCCCCGATAGGCAGGGAGATCACTCAACTACATCAAATTCATGACTCAATTGCCAGGAAAGCTGAACTGGCCCTCCTTAGACTAAGGCATAAATACTGGGAGGGGGGAGAGTGGGCTGGGAAAGTGCTAGCCTATCGACTCTGGAAACAGAAGGCAGAGAGACACATCCCTGGACTTAGGAGACAAGGAGGCCCCGTGCAAGTGTAACCAGAGCATATCAATGAAATAATGACAGACCTCTACAAAAAGTTATATACTTCATCCGGCACCACTGATGGCTCTCAGATAAGCACCTTTTTGAAATCCCTCCCTGTTTGTCACCTAACACCTCATCAAGCAGCCATCCTGGAAAGTCCCATTACCCCTCAAAAGGTCACAGAGGCCCTTCAAAATTTAAATCATGGGAAAGTTCCTGGTGGGGATGGTTTCCCCCCTGAAATGTGGAGCCTAGTCGCACCATTGATAGCTCCCTTGCTCAGTGATGTTTTCAACTCAACCCTTATTACTGGATCTCTTCCCCCATCCTGTAGGGAAGCGACTATCACCATATTCCCCAAAAAAGGGAAAGATGCCACTCTTCCATCCAGCTACCGCCCTATTTCCCTTATTAACTCAGATAGTAAAATCTTTGCAAACATGCTGGCCTCCAGGCTAAGCTCCATACTTCCCTGTCTTATCAATCCATCCTAGGTTGGCTTTGTCCCTGGGCAGCTCAGTAGAGACCACATTCGCTCATTGATAAACATTATCTATGGGGCTGGCAAACACCCCTCACCCTCGGCTGCGGTAGCCATAGATTTCGAGAAGGTTTTTGATTCTCTCAAATAGCAATATCTTCAACAGGTGCTAGACGCCATGGGGATCGTCCACAACTTTAGGCAATGGGTAGAAGCTCTATATTTTTGCCCAACGGCTCAGGTCTTAACCAATTCTACCCTGTCTTCCCCCTTCCCTTTGGGACGGAGTATGAGGCAACATTGCCCCCTTTCTCCCCTACTGTTTATACTTGCAGTGGAACCCCTTGTGATGGCCGTACGTCATTCTCCTGATGTTGCGAGATTCCCTATTGGTGACATCACCTTCTCCATGTTTATGTATGTGGATGATCTGCTAGTTCTACTAGTAGATGTCCCCACCTCTCTGCTAGCCTTACTCTCCCTCCTTACCAGGTTTACAAATTATTCTGGCTTGAAAATTAATAGGTCTAAAACTGAAGTACTGTCCCTTAATAGTCTCTGCACTGCTGACCAGATACATAGATACATAGACAGTGTTGGCAGATAAGGGCCTATGGCCCACCCAGTCTGCCCATTTGAGCTTGTAAGTTCAGTTTATGTTTTCCTAGAAGTTTGTTGCCCCTTACCCCTGACCTCCAGAATTCCTTTATGTCTATCCCATGCATACTTAAATCCTGTGATTGTTTCAGCCCCCACCACTTCCTCTGGCAGGGTGTTCCACTTGTCCACCACCTGTTCTGTGAAGAAATTCTTCCTCATGTTTCCTCTGAATCGTCCTCCTCCAACTTCATCCCATGCCCTCTAGTCCTGGAACATCTTTTTGCTTAAAATAGTGTATTCCGCACCTGTTCCTCCCTGTGAGATACTTGTATGTCTCTATCATATCCCTCTCCTCCTCTCCTCCAGGGAGTACATGTTCAGTTCCTTCAACCTGTCTTCATAGGACTTGTGATGCAATCCATGCACCATCTTTGTTGCCCTCCTCTGAACCTTCTCTACCCTGTCTATGTCCTTACGTAGGTATGGTATCCAGAACTGTACACTGTACTCCAGGTGGGGCCTCACTAGTGTCTTGTATAGAGGAATTATGACCTCCCTTTTCCTGCTGGTGATGCCCCTGCCTACACATCCCAGCATCCTATTTGCTTTACCTGCTGCTTTGTCACACTGTTTCCCTACCTTGAGGTCATCAGAGATGATAACCTCAAGATCCCTTTCCTGCTTGGTGCATGCTATATCCTCACCCCCCAACTGATATATTGTGCCAGGGTTTTTGTGCCCCATATGCATTATCTTGCACTTAGATAACCCACCTCGGCCTTCAATGGGCCCCACATTCCCTTGTATATCTAGGGATCCACCTTACCATAGATCTTACCAAACTCTGGGATTTGAATCTTAAAACCCTCCCTGAACAAATCAAAATGGAGTTTGCATGCTAGTGTGGTGTTCAGCTTACACTGGCAGGTAAAATATCTGCGATTAAAATAGTGGCAGCCCCTAAACTTCTCTATGTTATCTCGTACCTTCCTCTAGCACTCCTGGCTCCATGGGTCAAAACCATAGATCAGGCCTTTTCCAATTTTATCTGGGAAGGCACAACACCCAATATAATAGGAATAAAGTTAGATTGCATTGGTCACATGGAGGGTGGGGCCTTTCTTGGCTAGAGGGATACAAGTGGGCTTTTGCCATTGCCCAAACCCTAAACTGTTTTTTCTCACAGACCTCTGAAAGACCGCAAAGGGTGCATATGGAAGCATTTATGGCTCAGACCCAATCAATGGCAGTCCTACTCTATAACCCTCTCCCACAACAATTGCGCTCTTGCCCCACAATAGCAAGCTCTGTCCAGATGTGGCACCTGGTGCAAAAGAAATTGGAGGCAGATCTATGTCCCCTATTGGCCACCCCTATATGGGGGAACATATCCAGAAAGGTGGATGGCAGACCTCTGCATTGGTCGCTATGGCAGAGTAAAGGTATCCTTACACTGAACGACTTAATGGTGGAAGATGGCCTCAGTATAAAATCCTTCTCAAACCTAGACCAGGAATTCCAATTAGGTAAGCAGACCTTCTGGCAATATTTGCAGCTTAGGAGCTCAGTATTAGCTTATATTAAACATTATCCTGCGCTGGACAAGGCAAGGCCCTCACCTCTGGCTAAATGGCTGACCCATAAAGGTGGTAAAGCTAGCCTTATTTATGCCAACCTTAGGAATCATCTCCCCTCACACTCATCTCAAGCTAAATGTAAATAGGAGCAAGCCTCCAACAACCCCTCTTGGAAGCTCAGTGGAAACTCTGCTGGAAACATGCCCACTCGATGTACCCAGATGCAAGAAGCAGGCTTATGCAAAATAAGATTTTGTCACATTGGTACCGCACTCCAGTGGTCCTCCACAGAATGCACCTAATGGACAATAGTCAATGCTGTCGATGCCTGTCCGGAGTGGGAGATCTTGTGCCCATACTCTGGCTCTGCCCACTTCTCTCCCCTTTCTGGATGGCCATTTCAGATCTGGCTCAACAGGTCTTAGGCTCCGGTTTGACTCTTGACCCTCTGGTCTGGATACTGGGCCTGTATCCTGAGACGAGGATGCTTACCCATCAGCAGCATAGATGGCTGGCAATACTTAGTCTTCAAGCTAAGAGGCTTATCCTCTGCAGGTGGAGAACTACAGTGATACCCTCTATTTCAGAACTCTATAATGTCCTGTCTAAGGTGGCTGCACTGGACCACTTATCCCATTTAGCTTCCAACACCCTCTCACAATACCATCTTACATGGGCCCCCTACCTGGCTTATCTCTCTCTCTCCATGGGCAGGGATTGGCTGAACCTCCCAGGTATACTGATTTGGTTTGTTATTAAATGGCTACCCATATACAAAGTTTAGAACCCCAGTCTTACCCCCCCAGAAAGGATTTACTATATTTCTAGACCCCTCTCTTTATAGGACAGGATTTGCGATCTGGACTTTAGTGTTAGAGTTAGTGTTAGTGTTAGTTATTATGTTGGTTTCTGTGTTCCCTTAGGCCATATCCAGGTACCAGGATACTCCTCTCTTGTTTTAATTACGTTGCTCTCCTTAGTTAATTTTGACATGGCTGGCATTTATGGTCTTTCATTCCCTTCTCCTTTTCTTTGAATTATTTCCACAGTACAATTTAATGCATAGCACTTTAATTGTCTCCCTACTCAGCAATCTGCTTTCTTACTTCACTAGCTATATTGTGCTTACTGTATAACTGTACTCAGCCAATCTGTATACTCAACTCATCACAATGCAATGTATGTACTTGGTCCTGTCTGATGTTATATTTTAAAAAATTCTTAATAAAAATTACTAGCAAAAAAAACCCCTGAAATTATTTTATTCCATGGCATGCATAATAAACATAAAACCAAACAGCTGACTCAGAAAATGCTCTGGAGTCGCACTTGAACAGAGACAAATGTTCAGGTATCTAGGTGTGATTTTGGACAGCACACTGTCCTTCTCCAGTCATATTGAGACTTTGGCCAAATCAGTGAATATCTGCATCTGCCTTCTTTACAAACATAAGTACTGCCTGACTCCTAAAGCCCTCAACCTAGCTATTCAAAGAGCAATCATCTCTATCATAGACTATGGGCTTGTTATCTATGGAGCTGCCACTGATTCTGCTCTACAGCAGATCTCTACCGTGCTAAACAAGGCATGCTGACTACTTACTGGGGCTGCCTACCTTATGCACACCTGCAACCTCTATGAACAGGCAAACTGGCTCCAACTCCAGGGAAGAATCTTGTAACAAACCTGCCTGGTAACAAAAAAGGCCTCCCTTGGCCTCATGCTCGTTGGGGTACAGGAGCTCCTCTGTCCATCTTGCAGCACCTGCCATACCAGAAACTCTGAAAACTCAGCTCTACTAGTCCCTCGCTGTTGCACATTGCTAGACCAGCGGTCATTCACAGGCAGAACCCCAAAACTGTTTAATTCGCTACCCTGTGAGGTCTCTAACATAGCCACTTTCAGCCCATTCAAACACAAACTACATCAGCTCCTAGTGAATCATGCTATCTGCGACTGCTTCACCTAAACCCTGAGGTGGCTGCTCCCACTTCAGGTCTCCCTCCTTTGCCTAAAGTGCAACCCCTCCTGGCTTTTTCTGCCCTCCTTATTCTTTTCCTACTCTTTCCCCTCAACCTCTCTTCACCCTACCCCT
Source organism: Neoceratodus forsteri (assembly GCA_016271365.2). Taxonomy (NCBI): domain Eukaryota; kingdom Metazoa; phylum Chordata; order Ceratodontiformes; family Ceratodontidae; genus Neoceratodus; species Neoceratodus forsteri. The sequence goes on from CM028132.1 coordinate 767,659,288, forward strand.
TCCCTCTCACCCACTTCCCCCTTCCCCTCACCTCCTCCTGCTCTCTTTGTAGTCCAGTGATTCCACATCCATTTGTCCCCTTCCCATCTTTACTGTCAGCCCTGTCCCCTCCTCTTCCTTCCACCTTTCTACTCCACCCCTTTTACCTTATCCGCCCCCCAAACACACACGCTCTTATATTCATCCTGATCCTACTGTGTACGCTGGCCCTTGACAATTCTCATTTTTCCCTACCCCTTTTTTCTTTTACTTTTTTTTCTAACCCTTGCCCCTACTATACTCTACCTCCTCCTCAATATCACTAGCTTGTCGTGTTTAGTTTACCTAAGCCAGTTACTCAATATTTGTTCTGTTTTCATCACTGGGTAAGGCCTTTGACTACACTCGTATAATTTTATTGTATGCATCTATTGGGCACCACTTTTGTAATGCTAGTCTAGTTGCCCCAGTTGTTACCATAGCTAATGTCCTATCTCTTCCTGTGTATATCCTATGTTATCTGTTCTATATTTGTTGACTATTGTAACAATGCCTGACTGTTCATTGTATTTACCAGTCTATGTATTCAAGATGTGGAACCTGTGTAAAAGAGCCCTTGGCTCATAGGTATTAATCCGAAATGCAAATAAATAAATAAACAATTATAATGGTAAATTTAGATCACTTACACAGGAAAAAATGCAAGCCAAGAAATACTTGGATTATTGTGCATTTGCTGTATATGCTGCTCCCACATTGCTTCCTGCCCCAGCAGAAAAAAAGACGGTATGCCATCACAAACAGTGTGCCCCCCATTGTTTTGTACCATGGCTCCCTCTCTTCCTTTTTCTACATCCCCCCACCATGATCCAGAGAATACCATACCAGCAAATGTTCAGTCAAGCAGCCCTAGCTCCGCACACACAATAGCCAGCATCATTATGACCTCACCACTACCCAAAGGTCAATGAACAGTTAGGCAGAGAATGACCCCCACCATGTGATCAGCTGGAGAGCTCTACTTCTGGATGTTTCCGCAAAGTGCCAAGTGAGCCAGGGCCAGGGGCAGATCTAGGATTTTTTTAAGGAGGGTGGCTACACAAACCTAATGGGCCTTTAAAGGTACTGATTTATCATGGGCTGCCCCAGCAACAGATAAAAAAACCTGTCATTTCATCAGCCATGGGGAAGCAGTACACAGGTATGACACTATGCTACCTCTATTTCTATACAGGATGATCTATACACCACAGGAATTCCTATATTAACCTTTCAAATTATATATTTTAATAAGGTTTATTTATGTACCATACATGTTCCAAAGCTTTGTTTTTAGGATGGAAGAACATGCTGTGTGGGATAAGGGTGGGACTGCATGACTGGCATGGGCTGGCATGGTCCATTTAGAAGAGCTGGGAACCCCTACACTTGCCAGCAATGTCAGTTATGGATCTATAAACAGTCATTTCAGAGTCTGGTTGGTAGTGATGTCCAGGGAAAGCAGAGCTGAGAGATTTGGAAGGGAGAGGGAGTAGCTATGGCGAGGCTGGGATAAAATCTACCACCTGCAGGGCAGACCATGTATACCTCTTAGTATTTTATCACTGAAATGTTGAAAACAGATTCTCAAAATGTAGGGAAATGAGGGTCACTGACCTTAATAATGTGGGATAAGTCATCAGACAGAGACACATTCAGAAAACTGGAAACTAGTGACTTAATAGCATTCTACCCTTGATCACAGCCTGGACATAGCCAAATCCTAACAGTGGAGTGATAATGACTCGCATTGAGTCTTTTATGGGATCTCCCTCTTGAACTGCCAGGTAACTTTCAGCTCTTAATGAGCTGTTAATCACACCAGGCTATCTGAAACACTGAGAGAGATTAGCATGAGGACTAGAGCTTGCTAAAGTGGGGACTTTTTTAACTTCATTAACAGTCATAGAAAACCTGCACTAGTCAAGATGGAGAAGTAGAGAGTTAGCTGCACTAGCTCTGCTCAATTTTCACTAGGTTTTGGGCTGGTAAAGCAATGTTAAAATCAACCCCTGTATGTATGTATGTATATGTGCGTGTGTGTGTGTGCATGTATATATATATATATATATATATATATATATATATATATATATATATATATATTCTTTGCAAAAACTCTGTTAATGCATCAATTAGGGTTGTTTCCACAGTGACAAAAGTGTAGAAATTCAACATTAGGGTTACCACCCCACCACCTCACCCCCCACCCCACCATCCTCTACACACCAACAGACATTGGGGTGTGCTGTGGGGTCATAAGCCCCAACTCTCACCCCATTCCATGTGTAAGCAAGCTGACATGCTATAATATAGGAGAATGGGGTGACAGTTAGGACTGAAGACCTCATGGCACACCCAAACATCTGTCGGTGTGTAGAGGATGGTGGCGAGGGGGTGGGGTTGTGGGATGATAACCCTAACGTTGAATTTCCACACTTTTGTCACTGTGGAAACAACCCTAATTGATGCATTAATGGAGTTATTTGCAAAGAATGTCCTTTCTTTTTGAAAAAGTGTAATATAAGTAGTAAATGGTATGTGCTTGTGGCAGCCACCAAGCTGCCCATTTGTGCATAATGATATGTGTTTGTGGGAGTGCAGGCCCTGTGCTCCTATTTACACATAACTATGGAGCCATACACCAGCCCTAAAGGGCAAGGAACGTAACACTAATTTGCTAATATCTCAGGAACTGTAGCAGCTAGGAAGAAAATTCAAGTATCGTAATCATGACAGTGAGTAGTTCTCACAACCTAAAATCAACCAAATCTGTATCTCACATCATTTCTGAAATACGGGCACCAAAAAGTGCTGTGAATGCAAACTCTATGGGCGTAATACTGGCCCACGGACATGAAAATGACCAACTGGAACACTAAAGGTTCATAGGTTTACTTAGAGCTCAGAAGACTTAGAAGTCCATATAGCTTGCTTAGCATAATTACTGATATCCCTTGATGTTCTTTCCTATCAGGAATCTGTCCAAATTGGTTTTAAATGCTTGCATGGAACTACTTAAAACCACCTCATGTGGTAATCCATTCCAGACTGTTACTGCTCCGATACTGAACCAATGCTTTCTTTTTGTGGATCGATACCTTTCCCTAATGAACTGCCACTTGTGCCCTCTTAACTGATGTTTCTGTTCATGTAGCTTTAGACCCAGTTGCTCCCTCAGATTAGGATCAGTGAGAGTCTTGAATACCGTGCACATGTCTCCCCTCAGCCTGCAGTATTCCAATGTATACAGCCCCAATATAGACAACCTGTCCGGATATTCATACCCCTGAGCAACTTCACTCATTCTTGTGGTTCTTTTCTGTACCCTCTCTAATGCAGCAATCTCCCCTTTAAAGCCAGAAGACCAAAACTGTGCACAGTATTCCATGTGCGGGCATACCAGTAACCCATAAAGTGGTAACAGGACTTCCCTAGCTCTACTTTTTATGTGCCTGAGTATACAATTCAGAATGTTTCCTGCCTTTTTAACTACCAGACTGCAGTGTTGCTTAAAGTTTAGGTAGTTTGTGACCCTAATTCCCAGAACTCTTTCATCTTTGACTTCTCTAATCAATTGTCCGTTTAACATATAATTTGCCCCTGGGTTATTTCTACCAGAGTGCATAACTGTGCACTTATCTGCATTAAAGGTTAATCTTGAGTTATGTGCCCAGTCCTGTATTTTAATAGGGAATTTTGTAGTTTTTCAGCCTCCATATTATTATTTACCTTGTAGCCAATCCTTGTGTCATCGGCAAATTTGCTTCCCAGACTTCTGCATCTGCTGTCATAGAGTGAATACAAATATTAAAAAAACAGGGGCCCAGGATGGAACCCTGTGGCACACCACTCGTAACCTGCAACCAACCAGAACTACTACCCCTGATTGTCACCCTTTGTTTTCTGTCTAAGAGCCAGGAACTAATCCATTTTGTAATGTTGCCATGGATACCATGGTCTATCAAGGCATCAACAAGTTTTCCATGTGGCACTCTGTCTAAGGCCTTGGAGAAGTCCAGGAAGACAACATCCACTGCACTTCCTTCATCCAGGGCCCTACTGACTCTTTTGTAGAATCCCAGAAGATTAGTCTGGCAAGACCTTCCCTGTATAAAACCATGCTGAGTCTCATCTATATCTCCTCTTGCTGCATATCCAAAACTATATGCTCCTTAATTATCCCTTCCAAAATCTTACCTAATAGTGAAGTCAGACTAATCGGATGGTAATTGTTGACATCCTGCCTGGAGCCCTTCTTAAAAATTGGGATAACATCTGCATACTTCCAAGCACCTACCGCAATTCCCCGGTCGATGGAAGCCTGAAACAGTTGTGTGAGTGGTTCAGCCAATAAGTCTGCTAGTTCTAATATTACCCTAGGGTGAATTCCGTCAGGACCCATAGATTTCCCTGGATTTAGACCAAGTAATCTCTTATGAATATCTTCCTTATTTAATTTAAAAGTACTGCGGGTTTCAAGATGCTGTTTTACACCCTTAGTTTATTTTATTATAAACAGGGGAAAAATAACTATTATATTGCTCAGCCATCAATTTGTTGTCCTGTAGTAAACTGCCGTCTTGTTGCTTAAGCTGTCCAATCCCCCGAGGGCCCCCTTTTTTTATGATTAATATACTTGTAAAAGGTTTTATAATTGTTCTTAACTTTGTGTGGTGCCAGTTTGAATTTGTAATCCCTTTTACCTGCTGAGATACTTTTTTACATTTCCTAAGAAGATATCTATATAAATCCCAATTCCTAACATGGCCACTTTTTTTTAGCTTTAACATAGGCCCTATTTCTTCTATTTAAAAGCTTCTTGATCTTATTGTTCATCCAGACGGGAGTCATCCCAGAGCCATTATATTGCTTTTTAAGCGGGATATGCTTATCTACTAATTGTTTTAATTTGTCCACCAGGGCATCCCACATATGAGGAACTGATTTGCCTTGCATAACGTATTTCCAGTTCCATTTATTAAAATCATCTCTAATGTGGTTAAAGTTTGCACAACCGTAGTTTATCACCATAGTTTCACCCTTTACCAAAGTATATTGTTTTATTATGGTAAATTCCACTTTATCATGGTCGCTAGAACCAAGAGGAGGAGTGATCCTACAATGCTGGATACTATCACCCATGTTACTAAGCACCAAGTCTAGTAAATTGGCTTGTCTGGTTGAACCCTCCACATATTGATCCAAACCCATTAGACTAAATGTGTCAAGAAATCTGGTCTCTACTGCCTTAAGTGCTGTGTGATTTTCCCAGTTTATACCAGGTAGATTTAAGTCACCTAATATAATTAACCTGTCTGGCACCTCCATATTGTCTAATTTATCTAATAGAGAGTTGTCTGTTTCTAAGGAGGAATCTGGGGGTCTGTACAATACACCTATGGTCATTTTCTCGCTTCCATCTGAGGAAACCCTGACCCAAATCTGTTCAATACCCCCTATCACCAGTACCTCCAATTCCTCACATGTGATGTTATCAGATACACAGATTGCTACTCCCCCACCCTTACGACCCGTTCTATCACAATGTAATAACTGGAAGCCATTAATCTGTCTATCCCAAGGATCGTTCGAGTCCCACCAAGTTTCAGTGATTGCACAAATCTGGACTTTCTCTTGTATTAGTAACTGAACTAATTTGTCCATTTTATGTACTATGCTTCTGGCATTTACGTTTAAGCATTTCCAATTAATGTCCTTATTGCCATTTATGTTTAAACTCTTATACTTTTGGGAGCTAACCCTGCCTCCCAGTTCCCCCTTTTTGTTAGTTTAATTAAGTTTGTACTGAGTTAAAAATCTCCTGTGCCAAAATTCTAGTCCCCTGTTTATTTATATGAAGTCCATTCCTGCAGAATAATTTAGGATTTAAAAAAAGAGTTCCAGTGTTCAATAAGTGTCAGCCCCTCCCTATAACACCCCCTTTTTAACCATCCATTTAGTAGTTTAATATCTCTCATTTTAGCTGGGTTAATTCATTGAATAGGGAGAACCTTTGAAATGAGTACCTCACAGCCTGCACCCTTAAGGAGTTTCCAACTTCCTCGAAGTCCCTTTGTATCTCTATTAATTTCCTTTTTCCTAAATCATTTACCCCCACATGAATGACTGTAATAGGTTTAGTGCAGTTGTGCAGTAAACCTGGTAGTAACTCCCGAATATCCCCAATTCCTGCTCCTGGAAGAGTACTAACTGTAGTGTACTCATTTCTATTCCCACATATGATGCAATACAAATTACGCACCAAGGAATCCCCTATAATCAATAAATCTCTAGGGGGCTCCTTTGTTTCTGATGTTAGATTAGTAGTCATGTGCGGGGTGTGGACTTGAGCTTCATATTCTATATCAAGATGATTTTCATCCTTCAGAATTTCGAACTTATTTTGTAAGTCTAAAGGGCAAAGGCCACCTATATTTCTCCTACCTTCCACTAATTCCCAAATATCTCAGTAACCGTAAAAGGTAGAAAAAAAATTAAATTCTTGGTGTTCATGGCTTTCCAACCTACTTCTGCACTTACATTTGTGCAACAAAAAATCCATATCTTGAACCATTTTAGAGATACGGGCACCGAAAGGCATCACAGATGCCGCAATGTTATCCTATGGGAAAATTTCTGAACTTCAGAATGCTGTAACTATGGGCCTGTTCAATGTTTTCATACCAAATCACCAAAAGGCACATCTGTGGGTCTAGGGCTTGCCACCCTGAAAATTTCAGGCCAATAGCACAATCCACCTTGCCACAATGAAGTGACAAAGAAAACAACACATTTAAAAATGTGTTCGTGCAGTGTTACCATAATTACTTTAATGATATTGCGACACTCATATCTTTATAATGGAAATGTTATCGCATACACAAAAATGTTGCTGCGGTTACTTTTTCCCTGAGCGCGATTGATTTTGCAGCAACAAAAAATGTTGCCACAATCAAAAAATGGCAAAAGTTAAAAAAAAACATATTTGCAGACCACCTAGTTAAAGATTAATGCCAGGGGCATATTCCTCAGGGCCTGATTAGGTAAACACAACTGTTGGTGTTTACTGAAGTTCATACATTTTTGAGTTTTGTTTTTTTCTCTCTCACTAACTGAAAAACAAGATGGGGCAACATGACAACAATTTAGGGGAGCTCGATAACAAAAATGTGATCGCAAATGTCTTTGCAATGCACATATACATTTTTCCATAGGCTATAATGGGACATGAAAAAATGCAATAACTTTTGAACGGAACAATATTTTTCACCAAATCTTCAAAAGACACCAGTTCAACCCAGGACACATGTAAAAAAACAAATCTGAACCCACTCAAATGCATTCTTCAGTTCAATATGGCTAACCAAAGAATTCGCAAAAGGTGTGATTTTTCACATTTTGAGTGTGCTACAGTTTCGCAACTGTACATCTGACCAGAATGAAACTTTCAAGATCCAGACATATGTGGTAGGCAGTTCTACATTCCAAATTTCAGGCAAATTGGACAAACGGTTGCAAAGTTATTAAAGTGCAAACTTTGAGGTTTAACATAGAAGTGGCCGTGCAACCCGTGCCACTATAATATATATAGAAGACAAAGAACCTCTGTGCGTAAACACTGAGGCAAGGGTTACCCCAAAGGGCATTTGGCTGGGAAGCCAGTTTCAAGAAAATACAAAGTCACACATGCCCCCACAATGCAAGCATCATGGGCTGCATATACAAATCACCACAGAATGTTATGCTGGTCCAACTAAGCAGAATTGCATGGTGCAAAGGCCTCTCACACAGTTTGCAAAGGGTGCTAACAGAGAGACATGAACACGTGTTTCGTCCTACCAGGACTCATCAGTATGCCTCGTCTGTTTAACACCCCAGTGGACTGGACCAGCTACCCTAAGACAGTGTGCCTGGGATATATTGTAGTAACCCTTAAAATAAAATAAAATTAAATTTTATTTTAATAGGTTCCTACAATATATCCCAGGCTTATTAAAATAAAAATAAAATTAAATTTTATTTTAATGGGTTCACCACAATATATCCCAGGCACACTGCCTTAGGGGTAGCTGGTCCAGTCCACTGGGGTGTTAAACAGACGAGGCATACTGATGAGTCCTGGTAGGACCAAACACGTGTTCATGTCTTCTGTTAGCACCCTTTGCAAACTGTGTGAGAGGCCTTCGGCACCATGCAATTCTGCTTAAAGTTGGACCAGCATAACATTCTGTGGTGATTTGCATATGCAGCCCATGATGCTTTGCATTGTGGGGGCATGTGTGACTTTGTATAATATATATATATATATATATATATTCATTGCAAAAAAACATTATTAATGCATCAGTTAGGGTTGTATCTATGGTTACAAAAGTAAGGAAATGCGGCATTAGGGCTTCCAACCCTAATGCCCCACCACCACCCACAACCTGCATACACTAACAGGAGTTGGGGGGCTCCCTTGGGCTCATTGGCCATAACACTCACCAGCTCCACCCTCATCCTGCAGATACTGACAGGCATCAGGGGTGTCCCTTGGGGTCATTGGCCCTAGCACGCACCCCATTCCATAAGTAAATAAGTTGGGATGTGAACAGTAAAGGAGAATGGGGTGAGCATTAGGGCCGATGACCCCAAGGGACAACCCAGATGCCTGTCAGTGGCTACTGGATGGGGGTGGGTGAGCATAAGGGCCAACTAGCCCAAGGCAGCCCCCTGATGCCTGTTAGTGTATGCAGGTTGTGAGCAGTGGTGGGTTTCCTTACTTTTGTGGCTGTAGTTACAACCCCAACTGATGCATCAACAAAGTTTTTTTACAATGTATTTCCTTACTTTTCATGAAAGCATCACTGTATCTCAAGCATCAGCACAGAATCCCATGTGCTGCAATGTCTTTATGGGTGGGAGCCCACAGTATGTCAGGTAGCAGCATAGTGGCCCACAAACCCTGCACTACAATGTCTTTAGGGGTGGGAGCGCAGGGTGTGACAGCATCTCAGGCACCAGCACAGTGCCCCATAGAGCCTGTTTTGACAGGTTATGTTTAGAAAACGTTGCCAGTGGCATATATCTCAGTGCAGTCTTTTCCCCAAGAGGATTGAGCTAAGCATCTTGTGAAAATAAAGAACATGGAAAATACAACAGAGTGAAGGGATTCCAAACACCTGACACACAGAAAGGATTGCATCTGAACCTTAATAACTTTGGAGCTATTCAAAGGATTTTTACGAAATTTAGCATGCATTCTGTCTAGGGGTACGTCTCTTGACTTACCAAATGTTGTGCAAATCTGTTTTGTGGTTTCTTAGATACCAACTGTTGGAAAAAACAGAAAAGTCATGTTTTTTGCCATTTCTTTGTCAACCTGGATCTCAGAAATGGTTTTAGGCAGTGGTCTGAACTTTTTAGGGTAGAAAGCCTTTGCCTCACAGATGTGCCTTTTGAAGGTGTGGTGAAAAAATATTAATCAGTTCAAAAGTTATTAAACTTTTAATTTCCCATTATTTCCTAAGGGAAAATGTATATGTCAGGCACAGAAATTCGGAAGTTTGTAATTTGCGCAAATTACATAATTTGCACAAAATACTGTTATATTGTACAAAATACTGTTGTATTTTGTGCAAAATATGTAATTTGTGTAAATTCCAAACTTTCATGCCTGATATATACATCTTCCCATAGGAAATAATTGGAAAATTAAAAATTTAATAACTTTTGAAAGAATTAATTTTTTTAACCAAACCTGTAAAAGACACATCTGTGAGGCAAAAGCTTTCTGCACTAAAAAGTTCAGACCACTACCTAAAGCCATTTCTGAGATCCAGGTTGACAGAGAAATGGCAAAAAACACAGATTTTTCTATTTTTTCAACACTCTGTATCTCAAAAACCACACAACGGATCCACACGAAGTTTGGCATTTCAAAACTGCCCCCAGTCATTATGCATGCCAAATTTAATGCAAATCTGTTGAACGGTTCCAAAGTTATTAAGGTTCAGAAATTGGGTTTAACATAGACGTTAGGTTTCACCCTAACTATACTGGCACTTCTGCACCAGTATAATATTAAGATATATATATATTCATTGCCAAAAACTTCATTAATATATCAGTTAGGGGTTCTTACCAAAGCAACAAAAGTAGACAGACATGTGTAAGGGGTGTGCTTTAGGGTCATCGGCCCCAACACTCACCCCATTCCATAAGTAAATAAGCTGTGATGAGCACTATATAGGAGAATGGGGTGAGCGTTAGGGCCGATGGTCCCAAGGCACCCCTGCACTGCCTGTCAGTGTTCAGGTGGGTGTTAGCTGAAAACCCTAACACCACAATTCCTGCTGTTGTTAGTTTAATAAGAACCCTAACTGATGCATTAACAGCGTTTTTTTGCAATGAATGTCCTTACATTTTCAGATGGTATAATCATATCTGCCACTGTGTGCCCTGTGAGCATGGAGCTCACCCATTCCCTGTGGCAGCCAGCCCTCCATTCAGGCTGCTCATTCACTGCCCTCCCTGTGAGCTCAGAGCTCACCCATTCCCTGCAGCAGCCAGACCTCCATGCAGGCTGCTCATTCACTACCTGCCCTATGAGCACAGAGCTCACCTGTTCCCTGCAGCAGCCAGCTGCTCCATTCAGGCTGCTCATTCACTGCCTGCCCTGTGAGCACAGAGCTCACCCATTGCCTGCGGTAGCCAGCCTCTGCATTCAGGTACAGCGCTTTGGAACTGGAGTGCTCAGAGCAAAAAAGACTTTTGTAATTTACCTGTTGTCTATTGGAGGACTGCAACTGATTGACTCGCACTGCTGCATTTGTTCCTGTTGGACCGGGGACTTTATCAGTTCTGGGAGGGTTCCTTAAGTGCTTCATTTACTGCAAGGGAATTTGTATTGTTCTTAGCGGGTACTGTGAATTGTGTGTTGCACTGCTGGGGTATAGCATGTGTTTAGGTGCAGGATACTAGTTCTGTTGGGACAGTAGCATATCCTTATTTGTGTGGATCCTGAGACTGCCATCTTGGTATTTTGCCTGCCTCCTCCCCCCTCTGTCCCATTCCCGCCCTGACTCCTCCTTTTGTTCTCCTTGACCCACCTAATTCCTGTGCTCCTCTCTCCACAGGCTGCTCATTCACTGCCCACCCTGTGAGCACGGAGCTCACCCATTCCCTGCAGCAGCAAGCTGCTCCATTCAGGTATTGTGCTTTGGAACTGGGGTGCTCAGAGCAGTTACCCACCACTTCTCTCGCGGTGGGTGAGCCCACCCACCCGCTCTGGGCGGTCCTTTCTTTTATAGCTGCCCAAGTCACATATGTGACCACTCTTTGTCTATCTCCCCTTGCCCCCCTTAGCAGTTTATACTGCCAAGCCACCAGGGGTGCTGTACTCTCCCCCCCTCGACTCCAAGAGAATTTGATCTAGCCCTGCCCTCTTCTGTCCCTTAGGCATTCCTGCCACTCCCCTAGTCTGCTTCTAATGTTAGCCCTCCATGTAACCCCCCTCTTCTCTCCCTTTCGTTTCCCCGCCACTGGTCTTGAACCTATGCCTGAGGTGTCCAGCCCCTTCTGGAGACTGCGGCCTTACCCACTAGGCTGACCAGCCTGTAAGAGTTATACCTCTTTCATTCCCATAGTACCTCATAACCCCCCCTCCACAACCACTCACCTGGTATATTCCACTTACCCTGTTCTATTTTTTTTTCTTAAACTCCCCGTTACTTGCTTTGCTCCTCCCTCAGCCTTTTAACTGCTAATTTTTTACTGCCTCATCTCTCCTGTCTCTTAGGTTGCACCCACCCTGCTGTAATCTAACTTTCTTAATTACTCCCCATCTAACAACCCAACACACCCACAATTTATACAGCCCCAGCTCCCACTATGCTACCTATCACAATGCTCCCCCTTCTTTTCTCCTTTTTGCTCATTTTCCCCCTCCCTCCCTCTACCCCTTACCTCCTCAACCTGTATCCCCACCCCTTGTCTCTATCTCTCCTCCTACTAAACCATGTTCCCCCCTCACTACCACCTCCTACATCCCTCCCTGGTCCCATAATACTTGGTTTATAGGAACTTCTGTTCTAGCCCCTTCTTTCCTCCCCTCTATATCCCTTTCTCCCAAAATGTCCTTCTCTAGCTTCTCCTCTCTCCCCTCCTGCTGCCCCTCCCCCACCCCTCAAAGGCAACTCTCTGACCTTACCAAGTTACTACTTACTATTACTATCCTGCTACTTATAGCTGGTGATGTTGAACTTAACACTGGCCCCTCACCCCACTGCCCTTCCCAACTTCCTCGTGATCTCAAAATTGCCCATCTAAACACTTTGCTACACAAAATTCTCTTCCCACTCCCCCTCACTATAACTCTATCCTCAGATATTGTTATCATCTCTGAAACTTGGCTAAACTCCAAGGTCCCCGACTGCTCCATCTCCCTTCCTGGGTACTCCCTAACTCTCCAAGACAGAGCTAGTCATGGCAGAGGTGTGGCTATGTATATAGCCCCTTCCCTGCAATTTTCTCCTGTGTACGCATCCACTTCTGCTGATGCCTATGAGCTCCTAATCATTAAAATTACTTTCCCCTCTTCCTCCCCTATGTTTATAATGGGAGTTTATTGTCACCCTAACTTACCTCCCGCCTTCATATCTGCCCTTACGGCCACCATCCTGTCCCATGCCTCCACAGGTGAACTCTATGTCCTTGGTTTCTTTAACCTCAACTGGTTATCTCCTCATCATGCTAAAACTTGAACTGACAAATCTGTGCTAAACTTAATCCAACTCATCTCCGACCCCACCCACCTAAACATTAAAACCCTCAATCACACTGTCACCTACTGGGCCCCCCCTACTCAGCCGCACCATGTCATCACTGCCAGTTTATACCCTGATGCCATAAGCAACCAACGCCTAGTCTACATTGTACACAAGCTCTATCGCCCCAAGGCTCCCCCTAAATACATTATAACTCTCTCCTACAAATACCTGGACCTCAACCCTGTTCTTACTGATATATCAACCACTGGCTGGTCCCCCATTACTTCTGCATCCACTATTGACTCTGCTTTAGAGTTCTTTCATACCAAATTCATGACCATCTAGAAAAAGTTCGCCCCCTCAGGTGGATAAGGGTGAGGGGTAGCCACCTCCCCTGAATCACCCCCAAACTCCTACCATGTATCTGAGCTCACGACTGTGCCTGGAAAACTCATAAATCCTCTGGCTCCCCAACTGATTTCCAATGTTATTGCACCCTCCACAACACTTGCACCCATGACATAAGATATGCACATGCTGAATATTTCCAGTCCACCTTTAACATCAACCTGAACCACTCGTCTAAATTTTGGAAATTGGTGCAAGCCCTATTCTCCCCCCCCTCAATCCCCTGTCCCCGTTCTCCAAGACAATGACACTGTCTTATCTGACCCCTTAGAAGTTGCCTCCAAATTTAACTCCTACTAGCCGGCCTGGTAGCGCAGAGGGTTGAGGTGCTGGACGCCTTACCTTGCGCTACGCCGGGGACCTGTGTTCGGGAATGACCTTGGGTTGTCGGAGTGCTAGCATGGGGGGAGGGCAGAGTAGGACTGAGCATGCTAGTGGGCAGCTCTCCTCTCCTGAGGGTGGGTTGGTGCCCCCCCCCATAGTTCCACTCCCACCGGGTGGAGGTGCAGTGGTTAGTGGAGGCAGAGAGGGGGCAGCAAAGTATCGGGAGGTGGAAGGGGCTGAGCTGGCTCCACGGGGTGCAAAGCATGCCTTCACACTCTCACACAGCCATGTGCCAGGGCCTCAGGGGGGTTAGGGAAGAAAATCCACAAAAAGACATATGTGTCCCCATCGCCAGTTGGCAGGAGGAGGCTACAGGCACCAAACAGCTAAATAAAATAATTAAAAATTAACTCCTACTTTACCTCCTGTGTGCCAACATTCTCAGTTCACTCCCTCCCACCCACCCTCATCTTGTGACTCCTACATCCACTCCCCCCTCACCCTCTTTCTCCTTCTCCAGCATACCTCCCTCCACCACCCTCAAGGCCCTTCTCACCTTAAACCCCTCTTCTGGATCCTTCCCTGATGGCCTAGATTCCAAACGTCTCTTCCTATCTGCCCCTGCTATTGCCCTTCCTCTAACAGCATTTCTGAACCTTTCCTTCTCCGTTTCATCTGTCCTCATGGCCTGGAAATATGCCACATTCATCCCTCTTCCCAAAGGGGGAGACTCCTCCTCTCCTAGCAACTATCGACCCATCTCCCTCCTCCCTATCCTGTCCAAACTTCATGAACATCTCGTCTTATCTCAACTATCCTCCTACCTTGGTTTCTCCTACTTCTTCACCTCTTTTCAGTCTGGTTTCAGGAAGGATCACTCTACCACCACCACCTCTCTCCTCCGGCTCACTGACTCCATATGTACTAGTATGGACAGTGGCCCTATCATCTCTGCCATTTTTGTCGACCTTGCCAAGGCATTCAACACAGTCTCTCGCACCATCCTCCTATTCAAATTCTCATCAGGGCTTTCGCCCTCAGCTGTTAATTGGTTTAGCTCCTACCTGCTTGGCAGAACCCAGTCAGTTAGGATTGATGACTCAATATCCCCCCATCCAGACAGGTGTCCCTCAGGGCTTATTTCTGGGTCCTTTACTTTTTTCCATTTTTCTCAATGACCTCCTCTCTGTCTGCTCCTCTTCTAACATCCACATGTATGCAGTCAATATTGTTCTGTTTACATCTGGCCCATCCCCATCTAGTGTCACTACCATCCTACAGCTGGGCTTTGACAATGTCCAGCGCTGGCTAGTTTCACATCAACTATTCCTTAATGCAATAAAGACAATCTCCATGACTTTTGACACTAGTTAGAGACTGTCCCCTATCTCCTTCCTGCCTTCTTTCCACACCCTCGATGGGGCTAAACTGGAGGATTCTTCCCCTGCTAAGTATCTTGGTGTCTGGCTTGACAGGCACCTCGACTTTTCTGTACTCATTGATGCAATTGCCAAAAAGCTCCACCCCAGTCTTGATGCCCTTTACCATAACTGCAGCTGCATCCCACTGCCCGCTCAATGCTCTATTGTACAGAAAATGATCCTCTCAGTATTTGACTACAGTAGCATAATTTTTAGTGCCACTCCCAAAACCTCCCTGGCCAGACTGGACACCCTCTACAATTCCTTCTGCCACTTTGCACTTGATGCTCCCCCTCTCTCTCATCACTATGACCTCTGTCACTCCCTCTCCTATCTCTCACTTGAGGGCAGGAGATGCTCCCACTTCATCTCCTTTACTGCTAAATACTAGTTTGGTTCCCTCCCTTCCTATCTCTCCTTCTCATTTTTGCCACTCCCCCCCCCCAATTCTCTCCTCAGTTATGACCACTGCACTCTAACCATTTCCCCTTCGCTTGTTTGTTTCAATGTTGCATTTGTTTTTTCCTGTATGTGTATATATCAACTGTATTACCTGTATGTATATTTATTGATTTACTTCCCTCTTCCCCCAGGTTGCAACTGGAAATGAGCCTCAGCTCAGTGTGCTCTCCTGGTGAAACATTTTTTTAAATAAATAAAAAAATACATTTCCTTATTTCTCTGTGGGAGCGCAGGACCCCTCCCATCCCTCCATAGATGCACATATGTATGTAGGTGTGGAAGCACAGGGCCCATTTATAGGACAACAGTGACCAGATCATCAGCATAGTCATTTTATTACCCCACCTCCTGTACAGAAAAATTTTCAAAACCAGTCCAAAATGTAATTCTGCGCAACTACAGCGCCATTCCGTGCCACAGGTGCGAAAACACATTTTGGGCAGGATATGAAAAATAACAGCTATGACATACATGAGGTGTGGTAATATAAAGGCTATGTTGAAAATCTGGGGTAAAAATATTTAACATTTCTGAAGATACGAGAAGGCATAGCGAAATTGCAACAAACTATCATAACTCTGGCATTTTTTTCATATTTTGACCCCAGCTTTTCAACATAGTCTTCTTATGACCCCACCTCATAAACTCCATAGCTGAAAATTTTAAACTCCATGCCAAAACACCATTCCGCGCAACAGGTGTGAAAACACGTTTTTGGCAGGATGTGAAAAATCACAGCTATACTGTTCATGAGGTGGTGTGAAAAAGTGGCTCTGCTGAAAATTTGGCATCAAAATATTGAAATTACCAAAGTAGAAAAATGTCAACGAACGCACATAACTTGGGCATTTTTAGGAATTTGATCACCAAATTTTCCACATGGCCTTTTTGAGACCCCACCTCATGAACACTGGTGGTGAAATTTGTTTTTTCAGGCCTGAAAGGTGATTTCATGCAGCAACCATGAAACCACCTTCCGGGCCCGATTAACGAAATGACAGTCACAGTGCTCATGAGGTGGTGCCCCATGGTGCAAAAAGCCAAAAAATAGCAAAGTTATCAGAATAAGTTGAAAACACCATTGAAATACATTATACGGTGCTTACCTTGATTCCTCAGTTTGTGGTTTGACTTTGAAGAGTGCAGATGTGTCCCAGTCCACAGCTGACGACCTCCAGTCATAAGTATTGGGAAAGTGGGGGGGTGTGGGTGGTGGGAGCTCAGTGGGTGGGTCAGAATGGGGGAGGGGATGGTGGGGACTACGAGAGACTTTTTCCTTTTTTACAAGTAAACAAAAAAAGACATCGGAGGACTGTTTTCTTTTTTTTACAGGTTTTAAAAAATACATATTTTGGCACACTGGGAGGCTCCCCAGTGTCCCAGACTGCTGGGAGGGATACATATCTTGGCACACTGGGAGTGGGCTTCCCAGTGTCCCACACTGGTGGGTGGTTGGGGGGCTTCTAGTGCCAACACAGGGACTGGGCCCCCCGATTTCAGCAACTGTATGCTACATTGGGGGACTGTTTTCTTTTTTTTACAGGTTTAAATTCAGTACATATATCGGGACATTAGGAGTGGGCTCCCCAGTGTCACACACTGCTCGTGGGTTGGGGGGGATACATATCTCAGGACACTGGGAGTGGGCTTACCACTATGGTTCTCAAAGGAAGTGGCAGTGAAGGTTTAAGAGAAAAAGAAAGCATTCAGGAAGTACAAGGAATCACAGAAGGAGCAGGACAGAGAACTGTATCAGTTAAAGCAAAAGGAAGCTGGGAAGGCAGTCAGAACAGCAAAGGCCCAAACTGAGGAAAAGATAGCTAACTCAGTTAAGAAGGGGGATAAAACCTTTTATAGGGTATATCAGGGAGCAAAGGAAGACCAAGGGAGGGATAGTGAGGCTTAATAAAGGGAGGGAGGGTGGGCAGAGGTGACTGTGAAAAGGCAGAGATACTAAACAAATATTTTTGCTCAGTATTTACAAATGAAGAGGGGGAGGTACCTAAAACAAACAGTAGAAACACTCTGGATACAGAAGTTGATACCAGCCCATTTACAGAAGAAAGGGTTCTGAAAGAACTCTTAAAACTGAAGGTGGACAAAGCAATTGGGCCTGTTGGGATTCATCCCAGAATTCTAAAAAAACTAAGGGTAGAACTAGTGACACCACTGACTACCCTCTTTAACAAATCATGGGAGGATGGGGTGGTACCTGAGGACTGGAGGAGGGCAGATGTGATTCCCCTTCACAAAAGTGGGAGCAAGGCAGAAGCAGGAAACTACAGACCTGTTAGTTTAACCTCAGTGATAGGGAAATGATGGAATCACTTCTGAAAGAAAGAATTGTCGTGTATCTAGAGGCCAGAGGTGCACAGGACCCAAGGCAGCATGGATTCACAGCGGGAAGGTCATGCCAGACGAATCTGTTAGATTTCTTTGACTGGGTAACCAAAGTAGTAGATCAGGGAAGGGCTGTGAACATGGCCTACCTAGACTTTAGCAAGGCATTTGACACAGTCCCACACAAAAGATTAATATACAAGTTAGCCAGCCTGGGTGTGGGTCCCAAGATGACAGCCTGGGTAAAGAATTGGCTGGAGAATAGGACACAGAGAGTAATAGTAAATGGAGTCCACTCTGAAGATAGGGGGTTACTAGTGGGGTACCGCAGAGGGTTCAGTATTAGTACTCGTCCTCTTCAATGTCTTTATAAGTGACATTGCAGAGGGACTGGAAGGAAAGTATGTCTCTTTGCAGATGACACAAAGATCTGCAACAGAGTTGATGCACAAGGTGGGGTGGAAAGGATGAGAAGGGACTTGGCAAGGTTAGAGGAATGGTCAAATGTATGGCAGCTTAGATTCAATGCTAAGAAGTGCAAGTAATGCACCTGGGGAACAAAACCCAGGGAAGAGTACACAGTGGGGGTGAGATACTAACAACAAAAAAATGGAAAGAGACCTGGGGGTAGTCATATCAGATGACCCAAAGGTGGGCAAGCAATGTGAGAGGGCAGCAAGGAGGGTTGGGGGATACTGGGATGCATAGGGAGAGGCATCACCAGTGGAAAACAGGAAGTTATTATCCTCTGTACAGACAGCTGGTGAGACCCCATCTGAGTACTGTGTGCAGTTCTGGAGACCCAATCTCCACGAAAGACATAGACAGGATGGAAGCTGTCCAGAGGAGGGCAACTAAAATGGTGCAGGGTCTGTACTGAAGACATATGAAGAGAGACTTAAGGAGCTTAATATGTATAGCTCGAGGAAAGGAGGGAGAGGGGGACATGATAGAAACTTTCAAGTACCTCAAGGGAATCAACAAAGTCCAAGAGGGTAGCATCTTTCAAAAAAGAGTGTACAAGAACAAGGGGCACAATTTGAAGATAGAGAGTGGGGTGGCTCAGAGGTAATTTAAGAGAAGTATTTTTCACACAGAGGGTTGTGGATGCATGGAGCGGCCTTCCAGAGGAGGTTGTGGAGTCAAAACAGTGGTGGAATTCAAGCATGCATGGGACAGTCATAAGGCAATTCTAGGGGTGGGGTAGGAAGAAGTAGGCTGCTGGTTAACTAGAATCTGCAGCTTATCCATTAGGTAGGGGAAATGGGCAGACTGGGTGGGCCAAGCGGTCCTTATCTGCTATCAAATTCTATGTTTCTATGTTTCTATGTCCCACAGTGGTGGGGAGCCTCTACTGCTGACACGGGGATTGGGCACCCTGATGTCGGCAAACGTATAATAGCATGCCTCGCCCCTTCCCCTTAGAGACTGCAAAACAAGCAAAAATTACTTGAAATAGGTAAACACCAACAGGTGTTTACCTAATCATGGGGCGAGGGATCAGATTCTGGGGACAGTTTGCACCAAAAATGCCACTAAAGAGTTTTCTTTTTTCCGTGGATATATGTGCTGCAAAGTGCTGCAACTGTTCTGTGAAACAGTCTTCCTTGTTTTCATAAAGACAATGGGAGTTTGCTGCAATTTGTGGCACAAACTCCCCCTTGTTTCATGAAACAGCTGCCACAATTTACAGCACAAATACAGCCGTGGACAAAATTAGCATATTTCTGGACATTTTGGGGGCAAACTGAACCCAGAATCTAATTCCTCAGGCCCCAATTAGGTAAACACAATTGTTGGGGTTTACCAAACTGCAAGTATTTTTTTTAATTATTTAAATTTGTTTGCCTCGCTAACATAAAACAAGATGGCATAATCTCAACACCACATTCCACATCTGTGACATAAAAAAATGCCTTCATGGCAGCAAAACAGTTTTTTCACAGAGCACATCTAATTTTTCCCATAGGAGATAATGGGAAAATTGAAACTTTAATAAATTTTGAATGGATCAATATTTTTTTCACCAAACCTTCAAAAGGCACATCTACGACCCAAGCCCGATGTACCTTAAACATTTTGGACCAAACCCCCAAACCATTTCTGAGAAACAGCATGACAAAGAATTTACACCAAAATGGTAATTTACACAATTTTTGATATTCGGGGCCCAATTCCAAGACATATGATGCAAGTTGCCGGCACTTGTGAGTTGCGCCATATGCCGATATACCAGGGACCCTGTGCCTGATTCCAGAACAGGCAGGGTCCCCGGTGGCTATGTCCTGTGACTTGCGGCACATCAGGCAGTGTGCCAAAGGGAGGACACACCTCAACAGGGTGCAGCAAGCCATAGCAATGCCCTCTGACAGGGTGCAGGTCCCCTCCCATGTAGCCCCAAATGCACAGCCCCCCCAAATCCCCACTCCCCAAAACAATTGCAATGTCCTGCAGGGCTATATAGGCACCTCCCCCAGCCCTGATGCCAGCAGCCTGGAGATATGTGCTCGCAATCCCTGGTAGTTCAGTGGCCCCTCACCCACCCCCCACCTGGCAGTGTCAGTCAACCCCCACCCCCACTACACCCAGCCCCAGTTGGCGACTGGCAAAACCCATCTCTCACCTCCACAGCCAGTGGCTGATTCAGCTCCCTCTGAGCACATACTACTGTATGCAGTACACACTCAATTAGTCATTGTTGAGCGTGTACTGTATACAGTAGTACGCGCTTGGAGGGAGCTTAGTCGGTGGCTGGCTGTAGAGGTGAGAGGTGGGTTTTGCCAGTTGCCGATTGGAGCCGGGTGTAGGGGGGAGTGGGGGTTGACTGGCACTGCTGGGTGGAGGGGTGTGGGGCCACTAGACTGCCAGGGAGTGCAGGAGGTCTGTGTTGTACACTGTACTGACTGTGCACAGTGTGGCACAGGACCGGGGTCGGGCTTGTCTCTGGGGGGGTTCGCTATCCCTGCAGGGAATATTGCCAGCCATTTAGGGATTCGGGGCATGGGGAATGTATTGCTCTTCAGGGCAGTTGGTGTATTGGGGCACTGAGGGCGATAGCCCTGTGGGGCATTAACTGTATCTCTGGGGGATTAGGGCTTGGGGTTACAGCAGCCGGCAAGGAGCTTCTATAGCACAATAGGGGATGGTGGGGAGCTTCTGTGGGTTTGTGATGGGGGCTGTAGGGTGGCACTGACACAGTCCAGCAACTCCCAGTGGACGCGCCATACAGTTAGACCAGCTAATAGCTGGTCTAACTGTATGTAGACCAATGTCCTCCGGGGGTTGTCTTGGAATTGCAAATGTGCTGCTCCGGCAGTCACCCTCCCAGAATAAGGCACAACTGCTGGTATAAACTCCATTGCACATTGCCGTAGGGGGTTTATGGCATAATTAGTGGTGTAGGACCACTTTGGCGAAGGCAGCCTGCGACATGCCACAGGCTGCCAATTGGAATACTGAATGTCCTTAAGCATGGCACAAAGTGCTACCTGCATCATTTTCTTTAGCAAAAATAACTTTGCGACATTCGTAACCATTCTGGAATTGAGCCCCCTGTATCTCCACACCTGCACATCCAACCATAACAAAACTTGCTAGATCCAGAGATCTTTGGTCCCTGATGGGGCATGCAAAATTTCATGTGAATTGGTCAAACAGTAGCAAAGTTATTAAAGTGCAGAACTTTGAGTTTAAAATAAAAATGACCATTGAAGTCCAGGAGGTGAGCAATTTTCAGAAAAAGAAATGTGCAAGAACAAGGGGGCACAGCACAGGGGTAATGTGAGGAAATATGTTTTCACGGAAAGGGTGGCGGACGCATGGAACTGCTTTCCTGAGGAGGTTGTGGGGTCAAAAACAGTGGGGGAATTCAAGAATGCATGGGACAGACATAAGGCAATTATAGTGGGGGGTAGGAGGAGGAGGAAGGCTGTTGATTAACTAGAATCTACAGCTTATCCAATAGGTAGGGAAATGGGCAGACTATGTGGGCCAAGCGCTCCTTATCTGCCATCAACGTCTATGTTTCTATGAACCCTAACTATTGTGCCACTATAATATATATCTATACATGTATATATATATATATATATATATATATATATATACACACACACACACACACACACATATATATATATATATATATGTATATGGGATGGGAGGCTGTAGGGTGGCCTTGGCACAGTCCAGCAACCCCGGTGGATGCACCATACAGTTAGACCAGCTAATAGCTGGTCTAACTGTAGGTAGACCAATGTCCTCTGGGGGTTGTCTTGGAATTGCAAATGTGCTGTTCTGGCAGCCACCCTCCCAGAATAGAGCGCAACTGCTGGCATAAACCCCCTTGCACCATGTTGCAGGGGGTTTATCTCATAACTAGTGGCATAGGACCACTTCATCGCAGGCTGCCTATTGGAATACCAAATGTCATTATGCATGGTGCAAAGTGCTACTTGCACCATTTTCTTTGGTGCAAGTCACTTTGCAACATGCTTAACTGTTCTGGAATTGGGCCCCCTGTATCGCCACACCTACACATCTGACCATAACAAAACTTGCTATATCCAGAGATCGTTGGTCCCTGATGCTGCATGCAAACTTTCATGTGAATCGGTCAAACAGTAGCAACGTTATTAAAGTGCAAAACTTTGGGTTTAAAATAGAAGTGACTGTTGAAGTCCAAGAGGGTAGCATCTTTCAGAAAAAGAGATGTGCAAGAACAAAGGGACACAATTTGAAGATAGAGGGGGAACGACTCAGGGGCAACGTGAGGAAGTATTTTTTCACAAAGAGGGTGGTGGACACATGGAACGACCTCCCTGAGGAGATCATGGGGTCAAGAACAGTGGGGGAATTCAAGAATGCATGGGATATACATAAGGCAATTATAGTGGGGGGTAGGAGGAAGTAGGCTGTTGGTTAACTAGAATATGCAGCTTATCCAATAGGTAGAGAAATGGGCAGACTAGGAGGGCTAAGTGGTCCTTATCTGTCGTCAAAGTCTACGTTTCTTGAACCCTAACTATTGTGGCACTACTGTGCCACTACCAATCATATTATATAAATATATATATATATATATGTATATATATTCATGAAAAAACTCAATTTAATGCATCAGAGTTGTTCCACAGCGGCAAAAGCAAGGAAATTCGATGTAAGGATTCCACCCCACCCACACCCCACCCCACCACCAGGCATTGGGGTGTGCATTGGGGTCATCAGTCCTAACTCTCACCCCATCCCATGTGTAAACAAGCTGAAATGGTGCAGTATAGGAGAATGGGGTGAGGTTGGGACCGATGACCCCAACTCCACCCGATGCCTGTTGGCGGGGAGGGTTTGGTGGGGTGCAGGGGTGGAACTCTAACATCGAATTTCCTCTTTGTCGCCGTGGACAACCCTAACTGATGCATTAAACAGAGCTTTTGCCATGAATTTCCCTTCTTTTTGAGAATGTGCAGTATAAATAGTAAATGGAATGTGGTGGTGCGAGCGCGGGGCCCTTCGGTAACAGTAACGCAATTGAAAACAGAAATGGTTACGGTAACAGCAAGGAGGACACCAAAGGGAAAAGTAACAGAAATGGAAGTGGAAACACAAGTGCGTAAGGAAAAGCAAATCATTACGCGCATGGTCATGGTAATGCAACTGGAAACGCAAACGCTTACGGTAACAGCAGTGATGACGCCAAAGGAAACAGAAATGCAAACAGAAGTGCGTACGCAAACACAAACGGCAATGCACACGGTAATGCAAAAGGAAACAAATGCAAAAAAACAGTAATGGAAATGCAAATAGTAACATATGCTAAAGCGTAAGCACACAAATGCAAATGGTAATACTGCGTGAGGTGATATAGCGGAGAAGCCAGCGTTAACGGTCATGGAAACGCAAGGGGAAACACTAACTGTAACAGTAATGCAAACGCACCCACTTTTTGTCTCAAAAAAGTGCATTCAGAAGCACAGTGAATACAAAGAATGTATGTATAATAATGGCCCTCTGAGCAGAAAATGAACAGTCGGAATACTAAATTGCTTATATCTCAGGAACCATACAACGTGGAAAAAAGTTACAATTTCATGTTATTAATTACTTTCCTGGCTAGTTTTGCACTTAGTCCACAGGAGGAGAAGACCACCGTGCCCCGAGTGGCACCCACAGAGCCCAGCGGCATCGGCGCCGCCTTCACCGACTCCTCCAGACGCTTCCCTCCCGCCCTTCTGGTCCTGCCTCCAGGCTCTCACAACAGAAGACCACCGCGCCCCGAGCAGCGCCCACGGAGCCCCGTGGCATCTGTGCCGCCTTCATCGACTCGCCAGACACTTTCCTCCTGCCCTCCTGGTCCTGCCTCCCGGCTCTCACAACAGAAGACCACTGCGCCCCGAGTGGCACCCATGGAGCCCCGTGGCATCAGCGCTGCCTTCACCGACTCGCCAGACGCTTTGCTCCCGCCCTCCTGGTCCTGCCTCCCGGCTCCTCACCCAGAAGACCACCACACCTCGAGCGGCACCCACGGAGCCCTGCGGCATCAGCACCACCTTCACCGACCTGCCAAACACTTCCCTCACGCCCTCCTGGTCCTGCCTCCCGGCTCCTCACCCAGGTAATCACCGCTAACTCTTGCAAACCGCCCTACTGCTACTGCCTCCTCCCATTGGTGCGCCTACCCTGCTGATGGCCCCTGATTGGACCGGAGATTCAATCCTCTCCTCCGATTGGAGCGCCTGCTCAGCCAAGCCAGCCAAGTTGCTACCCACCCGAGGAGCACTTCTGCCGGGTTACCGGTGCGGCCGCTCGCCTGGGGATTCGCTCTCCGTTCTCCTTTCTTGCTGTGGGCTATTTTTTGGAATTTTTGATTTTTTTTTTTTGGACTGTTCAATTGAGGCCATGCAATCTAGCACAAAAGATCTGTAATTGAATCCTGCTATTCTCTGCTACCTTACAGTTTAAGTTAAAGTGTTACAGCCTTTTTGTGTAGACATTATTGCGAGTGCATCAATAGCTTTTGCTAACCTACTCCTGCCTTGCCTGGTGTCTGTTCTGTACTCCTACTGAGCCCTCCCCTCTACCCTCCTGACAAGCCTGCCATTTCTCCCTCTGCCTATACTCTAAAACTTCTGTTTCCATGCTACTGCCGCCTTGCAGTCTCTACCTTTTTTTTTTCACTCTCCTTCTCCTACACTACCTCCATCTGGTAG
The DNA here is from genome assembly GCA_016271365.2 of Neoceratodus forsteri. Lineage (NCBI taxonomy): Eukaryota > Metazoa > Chordata > Ceratodontiformes > Ceratodontidae > Neoceratodus > Neoceratodus forsteri. The sequence continues at coordinate 767,684,221 of CM028132.1, forward strand.
CCTGTCCCTTCCCCCGCCCATCTAACTTCTGCCTCCCTACGGCCCTTCCTACAGAATTATAATTTCCTTTGTCCCGTATTTGCATCCCAACCCCCTCTGGTACTTCAACCTGTCTCCTGCCTTCCTTTGTTCCTATCCACTATTTATTTCACATCTCTCCTTGTTTCCCCCTCAGAAGACCACCGCACCCTGAGTGGCGCCCATGGAGCCCGATGGCATCAGCGCCGGCTTCACCGACTCCTCCAGATGCTTCCCTCCCGCCCTCCTGGTCCTGCTTCCTGGCTCTCACAACAGAAGACCACCGTGCCCCAAGCGGCACCCACGGAGCCCCGTGGCATCAGCGCCGCCTTCACCGACCTGCCAGATGCTTCCCTCCCGCCCTCCTGGTCCTGCCTTCCGGCTCCTCACCCAGGTAATCACCGCTAACTCTCGCAAACCGCCCTACTGCTACCGCCTCTTCCCATTGGTGCGCCTACCCTGCTGATGCCCTGATTGGACTGGAGATTCAACCTCTCCTCCAATTGGAGCGCCTGCTCAGCCGAGCCTGTCAAGCTGCTACCCGCCCGAGGAGCACTTCTGCCGGGTTACCGGTGCGGCCGCTCGCCGGGGGATTCACTCTCCATTCTCCTTTCTTGCTGTGGGCTATTTTTTGGACTTTTGGATTTTTTTTTTTGGACTGTTTAAATGAGGCCATGCAATCTAGCACAAAAGATCTGTAATTGAATCCTGCTATTCTCTGCTACCTTACAGTTTAAGTTAAAGTGTTACAGCCTTTTTGTGTAGACATTATTGCGAGTGCATCCATAGCTTTTGCTAACCTACTCCTGCCTTGCCTGGTGTCTGTTCTGTACTCCTACTGTGCCCTCCCCTCTACCTTCCTAACAAGCCTGCCATTTCTCCCTCTGCCTATACTCTAAAACTTCTGTTTCCATACTACTGCCGCCTTGCAGTCTCTACCATTTTTTTTTTTCACCCCCTTCTCCTACACTCCCTCCATCTGGTAGCCTGTCTCCTCCCCCACCCATCTAACTTCTGCCTCCCTACGGCCCTTCCTACAGAATTATAATTTCCTTTGTCCTGTATTCACACTCCCACCCCCTCTGGTACTCCAACCTGTCTCCTGCCTTCCTTTGTTCCTATCCACTATTTATTTCACATCTCTCCTTCTTTCCCCCCTCAGAAGACCACCGCACCCCAAGCGGTGCACACGGAGCCCGGTGGCATCAGCGCCGCCTTCACCGACTCCTCCAGATGCTTCCTTCCCACTCTCCTTGTCCTGCCTCCCGGCTCCTCATCCAGGTAATCACCGCTAACTCTTGCAAACTGCCCTACTGCTACCACCTCCTCCCATTGGTGTGCCTACCCTGCTGACGGCCCCTGATTGGACCGGAGAGTCAACCCTCTCCTCTGATTGGAGTGCCTGCTCAGCCGAGCCAGCCAGGCTGCTACCCGCCTGAGGAGCACTCCTGCCGGATTACCGGTGCGACCGCTCGCCGGGGGATTCGCTCTCTGTTCTCCTTTCTTGCTGTGGGCTATTTTGTCCCGCCCCCACCACCCCCTCCCAGGCCACCTATTAAATACACTACTTACCCCGCCCCTTTCTACCTACTCCAATCCCTCTCCTACAAGCTCTACTCCTCCCCTCTCCCCCCCCAGCTACCCTACCTAACGCTTCTCACGCCTTTTTCGACTTCTCCCTATATCTACATTACCCCTACTAGCCTGGACCTCTACTCACTCCTCATCAGTGTCTCCCGTCCCTGGTAAAATGTCCCTATCAATAACCCTTGTACTTCTGATCTCCTCCATTCTACTGTTCCTTCCCATTTTAACTCCCCCTCTAAGTGGCTACCCAGCACTCCCCCCCCCCCACCAGCTATTCTGAATCATCCTACAAATGCCCCCTATAAGTCCACTGCATCCCTCCCAGCTATCTCCTGGTCCCATTTCCCTATGCCCCCCTCCTCCTCCTCCTCCTCAGTCTATTCCTTTGGCTGCCTTCTGGCCTCTCTCTCTCCCATTCTTGTACCCACTCCCTCTGCACAGCCCACCCTATTGCCGCCTCCAAGCAGCGCATGGCAAAATCCCAGTCTCTCCGTGTTCTACGCTGCCACCTAACCATTGCCCTACTACTTCTGGTTGCAGGGGATATACACCCTAACACCGGCCCAACCCCAACCTCAGGCCCCAACCACCCCATACCAAACCCCTCAGCCAAGGCCACCACCAACACTCATTCTGACTCCCTTCCCTGAGGCTTACACACCTTCTCCATCTAAATATTTGTAGCCTAGTCCCTAAGCTCGATTAGCTCCAGGTCCTAGCCGCCCACCATGCCCCCGACATAATCATCCTACCTGAGTCCTGGCTAAACCCCAGCCTCTCAGATAATACCATTGCTATTCCAGGGTTCACCATCACATGGCAAGACCGGCCATCCAGAGGTGGAGGGGTGGCTATCTACATCAGATCAGCCCTACACTTCACTGTCTCTCTTACAAAATCTGAACCCAAAGCTTGCAAGCTTCTTATGGTAAAACTGTCCCTTCCCTCCTCGTTACCTATCTTTGTGGCTGGTATTTATTGCTGCCCAGGCATGCCAATCACAACAGTCACCGACCTTCTGTGCCAGCTCTCATCTCTTGCCCAGTTGGGTGAACTATATGTTATGGGTGACTTTAACCACAACTGGCTAGCACCCACTTTTAACAAAACCCAAACTGAGATAACCGCTCTCAACCTTAGCCAAACCATTGCGGAACCCACACGCTCAAACCATAAGTCCAGTAATCACTCCCTCCTAGACTGGGCGCTTACATCCCACCCACACCGCATCATCAGTTCAGGCCTCCTCCCTGATTCCATTAGTGACCACCATGTAATTTACTTGGTCCACAAAATCCACAGAGTTAAATCCCCTCCCAAATTTATATTCCAACGGTCATACAAATCCCTCAGCCTCTCCCCCCCACCTGGAAGATCTATCTCACTCTAATTGGGTCCTGTGCTCAAGCTGCTCTAACATGGATTCGGCCCTTATGCACTTTGGGAACATGTTCCTCACCGCCTGGGACAAACATGCCCCCCTGCACCAGGCTAGAGTCCGTGGGTCTCACCTACCCTGGATATCCCCTGAGCTGATAGCTTGCCAACAAGCCTGTGACAAGGCCTGGCGAAACTACAAATCCACGCTTCTCCCAGGCGACTATATCACGTACTGCATGCTCCGCAACAAGTGTACAAAGACCATCCGCTTAGCTAAGGATGAATATTTTAACAACACCATAAATGCAAATCTTGGGAGACCTTCTAAATTCTGGAAAGTCATTAATTCCCTTTTCTCCCCACAAACAGCAAGCCCCCCACCTCTCCTCCTCACCCAAGGGACTCTCCTCTCCGACCCCCTGAAGGTAGCCTCCGATTTTAATTCCTATTTCACTACTTGCACCCTGACCCTCCTAGAATCCCTACCTCCTGCAATCACACCCGCCCCCCAGACATCTATCCCCCTACCGCCTGGTGGGAACCCCTTTTCCTTCAGACACATCTCCCCTACCGAAACCCTAGATGCCCTTCACTCCCTGAACCTCTCCAAAGGCAAATTTCCTGATGGTCTCGATAACAAACTCCTCTTCCTAATTGCCTCCACCATTGTTACTCCCCTCGCGGCCCTACTAAATCTTTCTTTCACCAATGAGTCACTCCCTTCCAAATGGAAGCATGCCACTGTCCTACCCCTACCAAAAGGTGGTGATCCTACCTCCACAACTAAATACCGTCCCATCTCCCTTCTCCCCCGCCCTCGCCAAACTCCAGGAACACCTAGCGCTATCCCAACTCTCCCTCTTTCTCTCAGAAACTAACTTCTTCACTCCATTTCAGTCCGATTTCAGAAAACACCACTCTACCACCTCCTCCCTACTAAGACTCATGGACTCCATCCTTACTGGGATGGATAAAGGGCTAATCACTGCCACTGTTTTCATTGACCTAGCAAAAGCCTTCGACAGGGTATCCCATTCTCTCCTACTATCCTGCCTATCAGGGGCTGGGTTAGCAGCATCCACCACAAATTGGTTCAGTGCCTACCTACCAAATAGAACCCAATCCACTAAAATAGCTGACTACAAATCCACCATCTCCCTATCACCACCGGCATTCCCCAAGGCTCTGTTCTTGGTCCCATCCTCCTCTTCTCCATCCTTCTAAATGATTTGCCTAACTCTTGCTCCACTAGCGCAATCCACATGTATGCTGATGACACGGTCCTCTTTACCTCCGGCCGCACCCATGAAGAAGTCACCCCAAACTTCAAACCGATTTCAACAAAATCCAGCACTGGTTCAATACCAACCAACTCTCCCTAAATGCCAAGAAAACTGTCTCTATCTCTTTCGGCACTAGACAGCGTCTATCCAAACTCACCTCCCCTCTGATCTTCCATACCCTAAATAACACCATCCTTGATGAAGTGCCCTCCTTCAGGTATCTAGGGGTTTGGCTTGATCGCCACCTCTCCTTTTCCACACATGTGGATGCCATCATTTCAAAACTGCGCCCAAAACTTGGTGCCCTCTATAGAAATCACACTAGTCTCCCGCTACCTGTCAGACATGAATTAGTCCAGAAAATGATTCTACTCTCATTCAACTACTGTGACATCATTTACAGCTCCGCCTCTAAGACCACCCTAGTCAGACTTGACCCCCTCTTTAATGCTTTCTGCTACTTTGCCCTCGATGTCCCCCCCCCCGCTCACATCACTGCGAGCTCTACCGTTCCCTGGCCCTGCCATCCCTTAGTAACCTGCGCCTAATTCATAGTGTTAAATTCACTTCCAACTTCTGGCTCAGCTCCCTCCCTACCTCGTATCCTCCCTATCTTCCCCATCTACCCCCACACACGCCCTCAGGTCTACTGACGCTAGGCTATTAGTCATCCCTCACCGAAGGACCACTGCAGGCCAATCGGCCTTCTCTTACCTCTTCCCTAAACTCTGGAGCGGCCTGCCGCCCAGATCCGCATTCTTCATCCAAACACCCCATATCCTCTGCCCTCACTAACTTCCTTGCATCAAATTGCAACTGCCCTGACCCCCACTGATAGCTTCTCTTCCCCATCCCCCCTTAGTGCCTGACCAGCGGCTCGGCCTTCACCCTAATTGTCTGGCTTGTATAACCACTGCCTTACACTCTCACTCTCACGCTTGACTCACTCTTATTCACTCCCAATATCTCCTTCCTTCTCCCTCCTTCCTAAATAACCTCGCCTTTCAGCCTTACTCACAGCTAACTCCCCTCCTTCCCCCCACTGCACCTAAACCACCCCTACACACCTAGTGTTTACTAGTCCTCCTCCTCTACCCCCTATCTTCACTCTCCAATTCCTACTGTCAACTTGGTGCATCTCGCTTCAGCTCATGTTCTGTTACTGGCACTCAAGTTCTGTTACTGGCACTTATGTAATCATGTATTGCCCTCGATGTGTACCCATGATATGTATACCCTGTCCTTGATGATCATGTTCTGTACTGTTCTCCTTATGTAACAAGTTCAAATGTAATCTCACCCAACTATGTTCATTATCTGTATTGCTCTACTTCTAATTTCAACTTTAGTATGTATACCTTCCTCCACTGTAACCCCTCCCCCCAGGTCGCACCGTGAGACGAGCATCTTTTTGCTTAGTGTGCCTTTCCTGGTGAAACATTTTCAATAAATAAATAAGTGTTTTTCTGATGAAAAGTTTGTATCTCGAAGCATTTTTCGAGATATTGGCCACGAAAAGCACGGCGGACGCCGTAATGATAGCCTATGGGAAAAATTGTTAAATTCAGAGTGCCACAATTTTGCATCCCTCTAAGAGTTTGTCACCAAATCACCAAACGGCACATATATGGAATGCTGGCTTTCTTCCCTCCAAATTTCAGCCCAAAAGACCAAACCATTCTTTTGCAGCAGGGTGGCAAAGAATTCCTGTTATTTAGGCCCTAGTGTTGCACTGTAATGTCGTGATTTGCGACACTTTCACAAAAAAAATCACAAAAGTGTCGTAGGTGTGACACTACAGTTTACAAAAATTTTAAAAACATTTCTGGGGTGTTTAACCCCACAAAAAAGACATGGCTAGCATCCTCAGGGCTCAACTAGGTGAACACAAAAAGAATTGTGTCCCTAGAGGGTCCCAAATTTAAATGGCAAGCATTTCTGTGAAGAGTAACTGAAAACAAAATGGTGGATTTGCCACACTACAGGGGTCATTTGTGACACTAAAAACTGCATTTGCGACACTGTCCAATAGTTTGTTAACTTTTCCCATTGACTATAATGGGAAACTTGTTTTATAAATTACTTCTGAACCGTTCAATATTTTTTCATGTAATCTTCGAAAGGCACACCAGGGACCCTGGCTGCATGTTTCCTGAAGGTTTCAGACCAGTCCCTCAAATCATGCGACCTGTAGGGGCGAGCAAAGAATGCACAAAAAAGTGTAATTACCACATTCAATGGTGCAATGTAGCTCCACAACTGTATATTAGACCATTACAAAACTTGGCAGATTCAGAGATCTATAGTACAGCTCCATGCCTGCCAAATTTCAAGCAAATCTGTCATACGGTGTGGCAAAGTTATTAACCTGCAAAATTTCAGACTTTATCCTTAAATGGGGTACTCAACCCTAACTATTGTGGCACTACTGTGCTACTATAATACATATATACTGTATATATATATATGTATATATATTATGGTAGCACGGTAGTGCTACCATAGATAGGGTTAAGGAGCCCTTCTAATGTTAAAGGGTCAAACTTTGCACCTTAATAACTTTACAACTGTTCAATGGATTTGTCTGAAATTTGGCAGGCTTAGGTCATAGCCACAGATCTTGGGATCTGCCAAGCTTTGTACCGGTTGGATATAGGGCTGTGGAGTTATTAAGCGACATCTGTGTGCGCATTTATGTTTTTTGAGCATTCTTTGCTCACACTTGCAGGTCGCACGGTTTGGGTGACTGGTCTGAAAACTTCAGGGAACATGCCTTTTGAAGATTTCATGAAAAAATATTTAATGGTTCCAAAGTTATTCAAAAAGCAAGTTCTCATTATAAGTCAATGGGAAAAGTTAACAAAAACTTCGAAAGTGTTGCAAATGCACTTTTTACTTTCGCAAATGGCCCTAGTAGTGTCACAAATCCGCCATCTTGTTTTCAGTTAGTGATCAGAAAAATGCTTGGCATTTAAAATTGGGACCCTCTAGGGACACAATTCTTTTTGTGTTCATCCAGTCAGACCCTGAGGATGCTAGTCATGTCTTTATTTTGGGGTTAAACACCCCAGAAATCTGTTTTTCAAATTTCTGGAAAAAGTAGTGTTGCAAAGTAGTGTCGCACCTGAGACACTTTCACAAAATTTTGCGAAAAGTGTCGCAAATTGCGACACTACTTTTCCAGGCTATGGCCAAAATGACAGGAGTTCTTTGCCAACCTGCTGGAAAAGAACTGTTTTGCTCTTTTGGGTTCAAATTTGGAGGGAAGGCAGCCAACATGTCACTGATGTGCCATTTGGTGGTCTGGTGAAAAAATATTGCACGGATGGCAAGTTACAGTACTCCAAAGTTGATGTTTTTTCCCATAGACTAACATGGTGGCTTGTGCCATGTCTTTTGGGGCTCGTATCTCGAAAATAATGCACAACAAGGATTTTTTGGTGCAAGTTGCATAGCCCTATGGTCTATGTAATACAAAACGGTAGCCAGGAAAACAGTGATTTCTGTGAAATTAAATTTTTGTTTCTACGTCGTACGGTTGCTGAGATATTTGCAATGAAGTACTTCCAATGCTCGTTTTAAGTTTCCATTGCCATTACAATGCATACATTCTTTGTACACACTGAGTTTCTCTATGCAGTTGTCCAGCAAAAACAGAGTATGCGCTTCTGTTACTGTTACAGTTACTGTTTCCCCTTGCATTTATGTACCTGTTAGTGTTACTGTTCCCGTGTGCGCCACCATGTGTGTTACCCTTTGCATTGTCATTTGCCCTTGCGTTTTCATTACTGTTACCATTTGCATTTCCACCTTGTGTTTGCATTGCTGTTCCATTTACTATGTCACAAGACATCACGTGGGGGGAGCGCAGGGCACGCTGCCGCATTACATTCAGTATTTCTCATCATCATTCTCAAAAAGAAGGGAAATTAGAGGCAAAAAACTCCGTTAATGCATCAGTTAGGGTTGTTCCACAGCGACAAAAGGAAATTCTGTGTTAGGGTTGAAACCCCACCTGGACACCTCCAGCCGGCCCCCAACCACCATCGGGGTGCGTTTGGGGTCGTCGGTCCTAACTCTCACCCCATTCTCCTATACCTCTGCTTCTTTATACATGTGGTGGGGTGAGAGCTAGGGCAGGACGACTCAACAGCGCACCCCTGTGGTGGTGAGAGGCAGCTGGAGGTCCAAGTGGTTTCAACCCTAACACTGAATCTTACTATTGTCACTGTGGAACAACACTAACTGATGCATTAAACAGAGTTTTTGCCTCTAATATAGATATATACAGTATATATATATATATATATATATATATATATATATATATTATAGTAGTACGGTAGTGCTACCATAGTTAGGGTTGAGTAGCACTTTTTTTTTATACATATTTTATATCCTCTGCGGCTGGGAGGGTGTTACCTATGGTTCCCCCCAGTCCGGCCTGACCTCCCAGCCCCTGCACTGCCCCACATCCCAAGCTCTACCCCTTACCTCTGGTCCTACTCAGCGATCTGCCATGGTGGGTACATAACCACCACCACAGGATCCGGGGGGTTCCAGATCAGGAGGAGCATCCAGGATTGAAGCCCAGCCCAGTGGCACTGCTTGGCCAGCCATCATTTAGTGTGCTGAGGTTATTTTTCTTCCCCTTTTCTTCCCCGTATGTGGCGTGCAATGACGCCAAGGGACAGGAGCACGCACGCTACTGCATGTGCCCCGTTCCAGCGTCTGCCACAATACGTCCCTCCAAGTCCATCCATAGCCTGCCCTAACCCCCAGCCACCACTAGAGGCCACTAGGCCACCGAGGTGTCCAACCCCCCCCGGAGAAGGAGAGCAGTCCTATGAACGCTCAATCCTTCTCCTCCCCTGCAACCCCGATGACCCAGGCTCATTCCTGAACCCAGGTCATTAGTGTAGTGTGAAGTGTGGCATCCAGCGCCTCAACTGTCAGCACCACCGGACCAGCCAGTTGAGTAGCACTTTTAAGGTTAAAGGGTCAAATTTTGTACCTTAATAACTTTGCCGCTGTTCAACAGATTTATCTGAAATTTAGTATGCACAATTGGGCATGGTAGGTCTTGGGATCTGCCAACTTTTGTACTAGTCAGGTATACAGCTGTGGAGTTATTAAGCAAAAACGAAATGTGCAATTACGCTTTTTTGCAAATTCTTTGCTCTCGCTTACAGGTTGCACGGTTTGCACGACCAGTCTGAAAACTTCAGGGAACATGCAGCCAGGGTCTCCAATGTGCCTTTTGAAGATTTTGTGAAAAAATATTAAATGGTTCAAAAGTTATTCAAAAAACAAGTTCCCATTATAAGTCAATGGGAAAAGTTAACAAAAAGTGCACCACTTTCACAAATGCAGGGTTTTAAATAATTGATTAGCAGTTTTTTCTTGGGACTATACTAACTGTACAGAAAGTATTTATATGGATTTTCCAGAAGTGCTGTGTTTGTTAAACACAGTGAGGCAAGAGCTATGCATTTTCACAGAGATTTAGCACTTTTATGAGCAAAACGCTAATCAAGTTTTAGAGTTAAATAAATCCCTGAAATGCACTTTTTAGTGTCGCAAATCTGCTATTTTGTTTTCAGTTAGTGATCAGAAAAATGCTTGGCATTTAAAATTGGGACCCTCTATAGACACAATTCTTTCTGTGTTCACCTAGTCGGACCCTGAGGATGCTAGCCATGTCTTTATTTTGGGGTAAAACACCCCAGAAATATGTTTTTCAAATTTCTGGAAACAGTAGTGTCACAAAGTAGTGTCACACCTGTGACACTTTCACAAATTTTTGCAAAAATTGCCACAAATTGCGACACTATTTTTCCAGATTATGGCCAAAATGACAGGAGTTATTTGCCACTCTGCTGCAAAAGAACGGTTTGGTCTTTTGGGCTGAAATTTGGAGGGAAGGCAGCCAACATCTCACAGATGTGCCTTTTGGTGGTTTGGTGAAATAATATTGCACGGCTGCCAAGTTATGGTACTCCAAATTTGGCATTTTTTCCCATAGACTAACATGGTGGTGTATGCCGCGCCTTTTGGGACTCGTATCTCGGAAACGAGGTGAGATACAGATTTTTTTGTTGCAATTTACATAGCCCATTGGGCTATGCAACAACAAAAAACTAGCCAGGAAAATGATGATTTTTGTGCAATTTAATTTTTTTTTCTACTTCGTGCGGTTGCTGAGATATTAGCAATTAAGTACTTCCAATGCTCGTTTCAAGCTTCGATGCCCATTACAATGCATACATTCTTTGTACACACTGTGTTTCTCTATGCACCTCTTCGGCAAAAACAGGGTATGCACTTCCGTTACTGTTACAGTTACTGTTTCCACTTGCATTTATGTCTCCCTTTGCGTTACCACTCCCGTGTACGCCACCTTGTGCGTTACCCTTTGTGTTGTCATTTGCGCTTGCATTTTCATTACAGTTACCATTAGCGTTTCCACTACTGTTTCTGTTTGAGTTTTTGTTTGCGTCACTGTGAGCATTGTCATTTGCTTTTCCGGCAGCCCTTTCGTTTATGTTTCTGTTTCTGTTTCGTTTTGCGTCTTTCTTGCTATTACTGTTACCATTTGCTTTTGCAATTACGTTACTGTGCCTGTGCACATTACATTTTGCGTTTCCATATGCACTTGCATTTCCTTTTGCATTTCTGTTTCCTTTGCTGTTATTGTTCCTGTTACCGTTACCATTTGCATTTACAATTGCAGTACTGTGCCCGTGAGCGTTTTGGTTTGCATTTCCATATGCGCTTCTGTTCCTGTTTCCGTTTCTGTTTCCTTTGGCATTCTCCTTCTTCTTAACTTTACCATTTGCATTTACAATTGCGGTACCGTGCCTGTGCGCATTACGGTTTGCGTTTACGTGTGCGCTTGCATTCGCGTTTCCATTTCTGTTCCCTTTTGCGTTCTTTTTGCTGTAACACTTAACATTTCCATTTAAAATACCACTGCTATCACTGTTCATGTTACCTGTCGCATTTCCGTTCACGCTTCAATGTCTGTTGGCGTCACTGTTCACTTCGGCGTCACTTTGTGCTTGTGTTTCTATTAACATTTCCTTTACCATTTATGTTCCCGTTACCATGTGTGCCACTGTTTTCACTTCTGTTTGTGTTGCTGTTCTTATTATTATGTCACAAGACATCACGTGGCAGGAGCGTGGTGCCTGAAGGGCCCCGCGTACCTGCCGCTGCATTACATTCACTATTTCTCGTCATCATTCTCAAAAAGAAGGGAAATTAGAGCAAAAAAAACCCTGTTTAATGCATCAGTTAGGGTTGTTCCACAGTGACAAAAGCAAGGAAATTTGGTGTTACAGTTGAAAGTCCCCCTTGGACCCCTCCAGCCCACCCCCCCAACCAGCATCGGGGTGCACATTGGGGTTGTTGGTCCTAACTCTCACCCCATTCTCCTACTCCTCAGCTTCTTTACACATGTGATGGGGTGAGAGTTAGGGCCAATGACCTCAATGCGAACCTCGCTGCCGGGTTGGAGGCTGCTGAGGGGTCCAATGGGGCCTTAACCCTAACACTGAATTTCCCTCTTTGTCGCTGTGGAACAACCCTAACTGATGCATTAAACAGAATTTTTGCTCTAATATATATATATATATATATATATATAGAGAGAGAGAAATATATATACAGTGTGTGTATATATATATATATATATATATATATATATATATATATATATTAGGATGGGAGAACATCAAAAGGTCCTGAGGTTCTAAAAGGTTCTGAGAAAGGTACGGATGCTTATCCGAACCTTTTCTGAACCTTTTACAACCTTTATTGTTTTATGGTAACTGTATGTTACAAAATCATTTTGAACAGATTTTAATCAACATATCTATGGAAAAAAGCGATTAAACCACTATTAGGTCATAATAAACAGCATGTTTAGTGAAATGAGATGAGAAGGGGTGAGTGACACAGTAATTCACATTTCCTTCAAGGATTATTTATTTTTATTATTATTTATTCCACGTGATGGAATGCCCAATGAGCCAAAGCTTGTAGATTTACCCCATGGAGCACAGGGAGGAGATGAGAGCTGACTGACTTGTTGGGGGGGGGGGGCGCAGAGACAGTATACAAGAAGTGGCACTGTTTGGTGGTTGGCTGTCAGATTTTATTTCACACACAGGTCTCTCTCACACACACACACACACTGGACCCAGACTACAAGGGCTGGTGCTGCAGCTGCTACCCACAGAGATTCAGGGACCCTGGCCTAACCCTCTCTGACACAATACTTTCTTGCCTTCAAGAATTATTTATTTTTATTAATGTTATTTATTCCATGGGATGGAATGCCCACTGAGCCAAAGATTGTAGGATTTACCCCACGGAGCACAAGGAGGAGATCAGAGCTGAGGGACTTGATTGGGGGGGGGGAGTCACATACACAGTATGCAAGAAGTGGCACTGGTAGCTGGCTGTCAGATTTTATTTCACACACTGGTCTGTCACACACACACGCTACTTCACACACACTGGACCTAAGCTATAAGGACTGGTGATGCAGCTGCTACTCACAGAGATTCAGGGACCTGGGCCTGGCACTATTTAAATATTAATTTTTTATTTATTCCATGTGACGGAATGCTCCCTGAGCCAGAGCCTTGATTTACCCCACAGAGCACAGGGAGAGATGAGAGATGACTGACTTGCTCAGGGTGGGAGGTCACACAGACACACTTCCTTGCAAAGCAAAGACTGAGTCACACAAAAAGTTTCACCCACTTTAGCTTTTTCTTTCTGGCTTTAATTTTCATTTTTTCTTGCTTCTTTTAGTTTTATATATTTTTTTGGGCAGTGCATGCCAAACATGTGGCACTCACTCACACACTTGCCCCTCTACTCCCTGAATAGTCCAGTCCCCCTCCCACTCCCTGACTCACCACTCAGTCCTCATTAGTTTACTTTTAGTTTTGCTGATTTATTTTTCTTTTTTCTGGGCCTGGCATTGCCTACCAAACGTGAGGGACTGGCTCACATACTTGTGTACACTTGTTCCTCTCCTCCTCCTCCTCCTCCCCTCCGAAGTAGTCCTCCACTCAACCCAGTTCCCAACTCCCCACTCAGTCCCCACCCTCACTCTCCGATTCATTTTCTTAATAATTTTTTTTATCTTCTCTTTTTTTGCCTCCTTAGAAAGAGTTCGCTGACACACAACGGAGCACAGCAGACTCCACAAGCTGCTCCTTCTCTGCTACACACTGACTGAGCAGAGTCAGCAGGTGGGTGGACCACATGGCTTTTTTGCAGCACAATTGAATCAGCTGCCATCTCCCACAGATGGACTGTGCTGCCGTCCAGTGAGGAGTCATGTCTGGTCCCTGTGACTCCCTCATATGATGTTGGACTTACGCTTCTTGCACATGTCAGTCCTGCACTCAAGCCACTCTCTGAAATGATCTGAACAGCTAAAACTGTTCAGAAATGGTTCGATTCTCAATATTTCGGCTTGTTCTGGAGGGGTTCAGATTTTTGCCGAACCGCTTTGTTCATTATATATATACGGGACTGGCAGTATGGCCTAAAGGTTAGAGCAATGAGCTGTGAAAGCTTGCTACATCTAGCAGACTGGGGTTTGAGTCCCACAATCTCCACTTGTATACTGGATGACTGAGCAAGTCCCTTACCTTCCCCGTGCTCCCAGGTCGCCTCTGAAAACAGGCACTTGTGCCTAGTGGGCCTTACCCAGTTACCAAAAGACTAAAATAAAAAAAATATATATATGTAAAGAATTGCTTAGCCCTAGTACTGTATAATTTTTTTATCTGTTTGTTTTCTTGCATTCCTTATCTTATCCCCTTACTCCCAGGACACATCTGGAAAAAAGCTGTTACTAGCTCAGTGTGTCTTTCCTGGTGAAACATTTGAAATAAATAATAAATAAATAAACATTGAAATGTATTTTGACCTCCACAAGCTTGTTAACAGAATTGTCCACAGGAAACCATCTCTAGGACAAAATGTGTTATTTTGTTGCACCTGTTGTAACTGGGTGTGTTCTTCAGGTTGACCTCAGGAAAGAAATTGACTAAGTTCAGGTACATTTTGTCAGAAACAGGAGATGCAACTTACAACAATCAGAATACAGAGTTTAAACTTCCAGGAAAAGACATCTTATAAAAAGAGAGCAAGGTTTTGTTTAGAGAGAGACAGAGGGACTGAGATTTAAATTGAAAGAGAGAGAGACTCTCAGATGTAGGACTTTCTTTCCTTGATCTGCCTGTATTTTAATTTTTTATTTTTAGTTGTTTAACCAGGTATAGCACACTAAGCTGAAAGCTTTTTTACAGGAGCGACCTGGGAGCACAAGGAGGTTAAGTGACTTGCTCAGGGTCACACAGTATGCAAGTGGAAGCTGTGGGATTCAAACCCAGGTCTGTATGAAGAGCTATTCTGTACATCTTATTTTTTTTCTTGTTATTGATAATAATTAAATGCTACTTGCAAATTTTATAACTTCTCCTGGCCTTCCTAGGTTTCCTGACCTATACCCCTATGACAAATGGTGTTAGACAAAATGGGATTTACACCGTGCATACCCTACACCAGTAGTTTTGTGCATAGGTACTAGACCTGGCACCAGGGAAGCATAGAAGAAAGGTATGGATCATGCTACAGCAGGCCCAGGAGTAATTACCAGAAGAATGGCAGCCAAACCTGAAGCAGAAAAAAAGTCCAAACTGAGACTGTACAGTCAGCACCAGTAATAAAAAAAAGAGCAGGCAGGGAAAGATCCTGAAAGCATGTCTGTCTTCTTCAAATGGTGGGCTATACAACAAAGAGAGACTGAGAAACAGAAAGAAAAAGAGATTCAGCATGAGAAGAGAAGAGACGAGACGAGATGAGAAGAGAAGAGATGAAATGTCTAGGGATACAAAAAAGAGAAGAAATGCAACATCTGGAGGACAGAGAAAAGAAGAGAAGCAACAACAGGAGCAGTGATAGCTGGGTTGCCTTGCAAGTTGTCAAAGCTAGAGGATCTGATACAAGTCCAGCAGAGCAACAAAACACAAACAACTTAAAAGACATGAAACTTACAAAGCTATGTCTCTTGGATGACATCAATGCATACTTGACAACTTTTGAAAGGGTCACTGGAACCTGCCAATGGCCAAAACAGCAATGGACAATCAGGCTGGTACCTTGTTTAACAGGTAAAGCCTAACTTGCCTACAGCAACATGGATATGGCACAGTCAGAAAACTATGATATAGTGAAAAGAGAAATCCTTAAAAGAGTTGACATCTCAGGAGAGACCTATAGGCTGAGATTCCCGTTACTAAAGTAGTACTCAGTCGTCAATCCTTGAGAAGCTTTCAGCCAAGTCAGAGAACTCCTCATTAAAGGAAAACTACACCCAAAACTTGAAAAAATATATGCTGTGCAGAGTGTTTTAATTTGTATGTGAAGTTCTAGTGTTTCCTTCCCTCTGACTGGTATTAGGGGTTTTTTCTAAATTAGCCTGCTAGCTTATGACCCCTGGAGATCTCCATATCAAATAGCTTTATTGTATTTCTTTGTCCTACAATACACCTTGTTTCATGTGATGGTGATGTTGCAGAGCCCATAAATCCAGCAGAAAGCATTGCATTACAATCAGTTCACAACAATAGAGATGGCTATATTTTAAAATCTGTAGAATTCAGCTTGGTGACCACCCTCATCCTAAAGGTTTTACTGTCCTGAAAAACTTTGCTGCTGGTAATTTTTGTGCAGCTTGTAAAGCTTCCAAGATATTTAGTTTGTTTGGCATGTGTGTGCTGAATGTTGGGTCTCTCTCTTACATCACAATCACATGAGACAAGATGCTCTATGGGAACAAGAAATACAATTAAGCTATCAGGTATGAAGATCCCCAGGGGTCGTAAAACTAGCATAAAGCTAGCAGGCTAATTTGGGAAAAACTCCTAATACCAGTCAGAGGGAAGGGAATACTAGAACTTCACATACAAATTAAAACATTCTGCACAACATATATTTTTTCAAGTTTTGGGTGTAGTTTTCCTGTAAATGGCACTAATCCAATGGCAAAACAACCCACAGATCATCAACATATTTGCCATGGAGCAATTCATCAACATCCTTCCTAAAGATATACAAGTTTGGGTAAAAGAACACCAACCAGAAAGTGGAAGTGGAGTAAAGGTAATTTATTTGGCTGAGGACTATCAGATGGCCAGACAGATGCTGTAAAAGTGAAGTAACAGACAAAAAATGGTAAGAACTATTTTTCCTGATTTAACTTCAGATCAGATAAGAACTCCGATGGGGTAACAAATCTGCATACAAAGACTTTATTTGCTATAACTGTAATGAGCCAGGCCATATTACAAGAAACTGGAATAAAACTAAGGAGAGTAACACTAGAGCAAATCTGGCCTTAGCAAATTGGGGCAAGTATTTAATAGATGTCAAGGTGGGAGACAAGGCTGTGCCGTTACTGCAGTGACTTCCCCACCGTGAAGACCATCACAGCGACAAGAATTGGGCAAAACCTGCATGTCGCTGTGATGGTCTGTGCAGCACCCGAGACTGCCTTGCAGGGTGGCTGGCCCCCTCTGGCCCAAACTCCAACTCAGGGTTGGAATCCTAGAGACCGGGGGTGTGGGGGGGTGGAGCACCCCATATGGGGGGTTTGGGGGTACAACCCCCTATAGAAACATAAAGGCATCTCCAACACGGCACTGCCAACAGTCAGCACCACAGCTGTCACTGTCGGGGATGTCTCCATGTCCGCTGTCGCTGTGGCGTGGTAAAACTGGAGACAAGACTGTGAAGGGACTCATAACTCCAGGCAGTGGACAGACCCTGGTGCATGTTCAAGTTCTGGGAAGAGACTGTGCAAAAGGCCCAGGTACTGGGGTCATCTGCATCCAAGGGGACACTCAATACTACCCCATCACCCAAGTGACTCTGAACATTAATGGGGTGTTGCACCAAATGAAAGTGAGGGTTGTACCAAAATTACCTTTACCTGTGATTATTGGAAATGACTTTCCAGATTTAAGTAAACCCTGCTGTTTCAGCAGCTATGATAACAAGAGCATAGGCAAAGAAAATCTAAGGTGCTGGGAACCATTTTCCTTTTGGTGACTTTGATTCAAACTTGCCTGAGCCCAGCTCCAAGATCCAGAAGTCCAGGAAATAAAGAAAATGCTTAAAAAACAGTGGCAATAAAAAGATTGATGGACATAACAGGTTGATATATGAAAATGATGAAAGTAAACTGATGACTGATTGAGATTTTGCTTCAGAGCAAACTAATGAGGTTATTTTAAGCAGCTAAAGGTGAAACCAAAACAGGGTGAACCGAAGTTTGAAAAAATGTAATGGCCTACTGTACAGAGTTTGTGTGAATCTTCAGATGCAGGAATAGATAGAACAATTGGCCATACCAAAGAAGTACAGAACTGTTATTACAGATAGAATATGACAGTCCTGTGGCTTGTCACTTGGAGAGGGATCACACCCTTGCCAGATTATTGTACCAATTTTACCGACCTGGGATTCATGAGGATTTTGTTGCCTATTGCAGTTCTTCTGCTGAATGTCAGAAAGCAGCCCCAGTGACTGAAAAAAGACAAAGTGTCCTTGGTGCCCCTACACTTGAAAAATGTGCCTTTTGAGAGAATTGCAATGGATGTGATTTTTCATTTTGGTAGTACAGTGCTCCCTCTTTTATCTGCCAACCTCCATACGTCTCAAACTGCAGTAGACAAAAGAGGGTGGTGGATAATAGAGGGTGGCAGTTAAAGGGGGAGATCATATTTCTGGAAAATGGAACAAGTGCTCACACTGGCATCAAGCAAAGGTGGTGGATAAGGGGGGGCAGATAAAGAAGAGAATACTGTATATAACTATGGTACTTGATACTCGGAAGCAATGCCATTGCATACAGTCATAGCCCCACAAGTGGCAGCGAGGCTTGCCAAAATTTTCAGCAGGGTGGGCATACCTAAACAGATTATTACTGATCAGGGTAGTAACTTTGGTGTTGTATTGCTGAAGGAGCTGTACTGACTTGTAGGTTCACTGTCATAAGAGCCTCCTCTTACCATCCTCAGACAGAAGGTCTTGTTGAGCATTTTAATTGAACCCTAAAACACATGTTAAAAAGGTCTGTGAAAGGTGTAGGGAAATACTGGGACCACTACGTAACTTACAGTACCTGCTTTTTGCTTACAGAGAAGTGCCACAAGCATCAGTGGGATTTTCACCCTTTGAAATGTTGTACGGTAGACAACCTAGGGGCCACTAGATGTAATAAAAGAAACATGGGAAGATAACCTCATTCAGAAAGAATCTGTTAACATCTAGTTATGTTTGCACTGAGAAAGAAACTGCCAAACTATGTTGAAAATGCCCACAGTAATCAAGAAGAAGCTACAAAATAGCAGAAGGTGTATTATGACCATGGGTTAAAAGAAAAACTGTTTGAGCCAGGTGAAAAGGTCTTGTTACTGTTACCCACTACAGAAAACAAACTGTTAATTAAGTGGCAAGGGCCTTATCAAGTGATTAGATGCATTGGTACAAATTACCATGAAATTGAGACACTGATAGGAAAAATCCAACCGAGAGATAATATGCTAACCTGCTGAAGAAATGGGTTGAAAAAACACCAAAGGATGTTTTGTTAGTATTACCAGAAACAGAAGCTGCTAAAGAAGATATTGATACAGTTTATGACAGACTGCAACAAACTCTTAACTTCTGATGCCCAAAAAGTGAATGTTTCCTTAACCATAGAGCAAACTGCAGAAATTTGTAATTTGGTAAATACATTTAAAAGTACTTTTTCTATGATGTGAGGCTGAGCAAAAGGGTCGAGCACATAGTAGTGACACAGAATGCTCACCCTATCAGACAAAAGACATACAGATTACCAGAGCAGTTAAGAGCTGATGTGGTTAAAGAAATACAAAAAATGATAAGAGCTGGATATCACTGAAGAAGCAAGAAGTGCTTGGTCATCACCAATGGTGACTGTAAATAAAAAAAAAGGAGGGGTAAGAATCTGCCTTGATTTTAGGAACCTTAATCAAGTGTCCATATTTGACAGCTATCCTATGCCCAGGATAGATGATTTGGTGGACAGATTGGGAACTGCAAAGTACATTTGTACCCTCCATGCCCAATTCGCAAATTTGGACGCAAGTCTTGTGTCAAGCCTGTGTCCACCCCGGTGCTGCACCAACCACTTCAGTGCACCATGCACCCAAGTCTCAAAGATCGCATGCCTTTGTGACACTTTACCCTTTTTATGGTGGCTTGCACCAGACTTGTGGTGCAAGCCCTGTATTATGGGCGGCAGTGGTAGACCAGCATAAAGCTGGTCTAACATCAGGCCATGGATGCACCAGTTGTGAATCCCATCCCATGGCCAGGGACCACCGCAAGCCCCATGCGCCCAGAGTTCGGCACACCTGGGGCTTAAGCCAGTCTAAACCTTATGTGAATTGGGTCCTTAATCTCTCCAAGGGTTACTGGCAAATTCCCCTTGCTAAAGAATCTAGAAACAAAACTGCATGTTCCACTCCAGCTGGATTCTGTCAGTTCACCATCATGCTGTTTGGTTTACATGGTGCATCTGCTTCAGTTCAGCTGTATATGGATGTAGCTCTAGCCCCTCAAACTGGTTATTGTGCTGCTTACCTGGATTTTTGTTTATTTATTTGAGTTTAGGATTACAAGTACCTTTGAGCCAAGGCTTTTTTTACAAAGGCTCCACATCAGTTCAAGGACAGTACAACGAAACACAACAATGTAAGGGAGAACAACATGATAGTCATTATAGGCAGGATATACAATCATTTCCATGAAATAAAGCATACATTTTGGAAAGATGGTGGAAGGGCGGCTGATGGCGTACAATAGTATTACAAGACATGGGTTGAACACAGGAAGGTAAGAACTGCCAGAGACATTGTCACGTCACATAGAGAAGTGCAGGTAACAGGGTTGGGGGGAGGAGGGAAGAGGAGGAGACGGGGAGGGGAATAAAGTGCTAGGTGGATGAGCTGGGGCAGGAACTATAGGATAGGCAGGTGGGCTGGCTAGACGAGGCAGTCACAGGTGCTGGAGGCAGAGAGGGAGAGGCGGAGCCTTGCTATGAAAGTCGCAAGCTTGGGAATGGAGGAGATCTCACTGTTGAGACTATTCAACCAGCCTGGAGCCCTGTAAGCAAATGAACACTGCCCCATTGATGTACGGCAGCGAGGAATCAGCAGGAGTTGAGAATCAGAACCCCTAGTACGGCAGGGATGACTTCTTGGGCTGAGGAAGGCTTGTACACAAGGGGGGGGGGCAAGGCCTAAGGTTATCTTCTTTGCCATAATGCAGGTTTGGTATTTTATGCGGTTTGAGAGTTGTAGCCAGCCAGTTTGGGCATAAAGGTCACAGGTGTGGGTGAGGAAATGGGATCCAGTTATATGATGGCAGGCTTTGTTGAGGGAGGTGGAAATGCATCTTAGGGCTGTTGTAGCGGCAGAGCCATATATGATGAGACCATAGTCGATAATGGAGACTACAGAGCTTTGGACCACGACCCTTAGGGCTTCAGGGATAAGATGTGCCCTGTGCCTGTAGAGCAGTCCAAGACGCATGTTGGCAGCCTTGGTGATGCTGTCAATGTGGGTGCCATATGACAGGTTACTGTCAAGAGAGATCCCTAGATATTTGAAGGATTGCACCTGTTCAAGGTCCATTCCAAGTGGGAGCTGCCGGTTCTTGTTGTGGGATTTACTGAAAAGTATAGATTTCATTTTTTTATAGTTAAGGATGAGTCTGTGTTTGCTGGACCAGTTCTTGACTGAGGATAATCCAAGCTGGAGATTGTTCTGCAGAGACTGTGGATCCTTATGCCTGGTGTGTATTATGGCATCATCAGCGTAGAGTTTGATTTGTTCAGGGCATGACTGGGGAGGCTATTCAGAAAGAGATTGAGTAGAAGGGGACCCAATATGGGTCCCTGAGGTATGCCAGAGTGGACTAGTCATGCATCGGAGAGGACGCCTGCAATTTTTACTCTTTGCGATCTGTTTTTCAGGCAGCTTTTGAACCAAGCAGTGGAATCTGGGGAGAGCCCTACAAGTAAGAGTTGTTCCAGAAGCAGGCATTGGTGAATGGTATCGAAAGCCTAAGTTAGGTCTATAAAGACAGACCCAGCTTGGTGACCATTATCAAGAGAACTGTGGATGGCTCTGGTGAATCCCAGGAGGGCTGACATTGTGCTGTGTCCTTTTCTAAAACCATGTTGTTGCGCACATAGGATATTGTGCTTGTCCAGGTAATTGGTGAGCTGGTCAGCAACTAGGCGTTCGATGGCCTTGGATAGGGGAGGCAATATGGAGATTGGTCTGTAGTTACCGTGGTTGGTCCTGTCTCCATTTTTGTGGACCGGGGTAATGGTAGTGGATTTCTATCTGTCTGGGAACTGACCTAGGCTGAGAGAGAGGTTGAAAATCTTAGTTAGTGGACTAATCACCTCATCAAGGGTGAGGGACAGTAGTTTTAGGTCGAGTGAGTCCCCACTATTTCTTGTTTTGGTAATTGCTTTAGGAATGTATTTGTGAGCTTTGTATTTCTTGACTGCTTTGAGGTAGAAAGGAGGATGTGTGGGGGAGGGCGGGGTCCTGGTAGGTTAGGCTGGGAAGTGCGATTCATCGAAGTTAGTGGGGAGAATATTACTGAGGTCCATGAATGCAACATTGAAAGTGTTAGCAATAGTTGTGGTGTCAAGGGTAGTAGTCCCTTCTGTGACTAGCATAGTTGGGGAGGTTTTTGGTTGTTTTTCGATTACTTCTTGAATATTGTTCCAGAATGCTCTCCCATTTCCCCAAGAATTGGTGACAGCTTCATTGTAGTAGGCACTTTTGTGCTGCTGGATTGATTTCATAGAGGCATTATGCATATGTTTGTAGTTCAGAATGTTGGTTTGTGTGCTGGAAGCCCAAGCCAGGTGCCAGAAGTGGTCCCTTGTTTTCAGCTGCGCAATTAGATCAGCGGTGAGCCGAGGGTTGTAGAGGGCTTTGACGTTATGCTTTCTGAAGAGGGCTTAGGAGTCACAGGCTGCATTGAAGGTTGTGATGAAGAAGTCCAGTGCTGAGTTAACATCCATCACATTGTAGACAGGAGACCAATCCTGCAACCTGAGGTGGGATTTGAGGAGCTTCAGCTTCCCCCGAGGAAGGATTCTGCTAGTGATGATTGATGGTAGGGGTTTGCAGAATTTATTAGAACATTCACAAGTGACAGGGGAATGATCACTGAGTGAATTCAGGAGGACAGAGATGTTGGAGATACAGGTGGGGTGGCTGGTTAGCACCCAGTCCAGGAGGGAGCTAGTACCTGTTTTGTAGTTGTGTTGGGTTGGGGAGGTGATGTTGTGGCGTACAGTCCAAACTGGAAAAGTCACCTAGAACACTACGAGCAGTTATCCAAGCTATCAAAAATGCAGGTCTGGCCATTACTTCTATCAAGTGTGCATTAGGCATGCAGGAATCCAAATATTTGAGTTATGTTTTGGGAAATGGAGAAATAAAGCCAGAGATTTCCAAGAATAGAAGTTGTAGCTAACAATCTGGTACCTAAAGCAAAGAAACATGCCAGGTAATTTTTAGGTCTGGCTGGTTACTACTGGAGATTAGTTTCCAACTTTGCCCTGTTAGCTACTCCCCTCACTAAACTCACAAAAAAGGCACCCATATAATATGAAATGGTCCCCAGAGTGTGATGAGGCTTTTTGGGCCTTCAAGGCTGCATTATATTAAGCACCTGTTTTAAGACGTCCAGACTTTGAGAAACAATTTCTGTTACAGACAGATGCACCAGAGGTTGGTCTAGGGGCAGTCCTGAGTCAGACTATAGATGGGAAAGAACAACCCATTCTGTATGTCAGTAGAAAACTGTACCACATATAGAAATAAGCATTTGTCAATGCCGAATGTTGTCTTGCTGGCATTGGCATTGGCAGTGCAGGAGTTAGAGAGATGTATAATAGGAATGGCAGTGAAGTACTGAACTGACGCTAACCCAACCCCTACTCTGCAGAGACTGACAGGCACCGGGGTGTACTGTTGGGTCGTTGGCCATAATACTCATGCCATTTCACCTCACCCTATCCTGCACACACCGACAAGTTTCGCGTTGTGTCTTTGGGTCTTCAGGCCTTACGCTCACCCCATTCCATAAGGAAATATGCTGAGATGGGGTGTTTTTTGTGATTCCACCTCATGAACAGAGGCACTTATCAGTTGGTTAGCTGAAAGGTGATTTTGCACAGCGACTGTGCCATTTGGCGCCACAGGTGCAAAAACACATTTTGGGCAGGATGTGAATAATGACAGCTGTACTGTTCATGAGGAGGTGTAAAAAAATGGCAATGTTGAAAATCTGGAGTGAAAATATGAAAAACTGGTGAAGTCACGAGCGTGCGTAGAAACTGAGCAACGCATGCCCATAACGCAATTATTCTGGGGAATTTTTAACCAAATTTTCAACATACTGTAGGCATTTTGGGACCTCCACTCATGAACAGTATCACTGTGATTTTGTTAATCTGTCCCGAACATTGATTTCCCACAGTG
The DNA here is from genome assembly GCA_016271365.2 of Neoceratodus forsteri. Classification (NCBI taxonomy): domain Eukaryota; kingdom Metazoa; phylum Chordata; order Ceratodontiformes; family Ceratodontidae; genus Neoceratodus; species Neoceratodus forsteri. The sequence goes on from CM028132.1 coordinate 767,708,123, forward strand.
ACTGTGCCATTGTACACCACATGCGCGAAAACACATTTCAGGCAGGATGTGAAAAATGGCAGATATACTGCTCATAAGGAGATGTGAAAAAATGGCAATGTTGAAAATCTGGAGTGAAAATATTAAAAATTGTCGAAGTTACGAGCGTACGTGGAAACTGCGCAATGCACGCTTGTAACACAGTCCTTTTTTGGAATTTTTCACCAAATTTGCAACATAGGTTTTTCTGACCCCACCTCATGAACAGTGGCACTGTCATTTCGTTAATCAGTCCCAAAAGGTGACTCCGCGCAGTGACCACGAAATGACCTTTCGGAACTGAATAATGAGATGACAGTGTATGTGTTCATGAGGTAGAGCCAAAATAAAAAAAAATGACTGAGATATCTGCTTAACTTGAACCCCCCATTTATGCCATTATACAACTTACCGGCATTTCATCATTTTGCAGTTCAGCTTTGAAGAGTCCAGATGTGTTCCTGCTGCACTCAAGATCACAGCACCAGACCTCCAGAAGTAAGTATGGGGTGAGGGGTGTGTGGGGAAGTAAAAGAGTGGTGGGTGCTGGGTTGGGGAGGGGGCACCATGGACAATGAGGGACCATTTCCTTTTTTTCAGGTACAAAAAAAAAAACGGACCTCGCGGGTCCATTTTCTTTCTTTACAGGTGAAATAAAACAAATGTTAGGCACACTGAGGTGGGCTCCCAGTGTGCCCCCTGACTTTCAATGGCAGCATGATGTTGGCCCTACTGGGGTAGGCTTCCAGTGTGCCACACAATGGAGGTGGGGTGGGACAGGAACATGCTGATGCAGTTGGCTTTCTGTAAGTGACGGCACACTGGGGTGGGCTCCCAGTGTGCCACACAATGTGGGGGGTGGAGGACATACTGACATGGGGATTGCACTTCTGATGTCAGCTTTCTTTGTGGATTTCCTGCCTCCACCATGTTTACTGAAATGTTTCACCAGGAAAGGCATGTACAGGAGGCATGTCACCTGTGCCGCTGTAAGACGAGCTTGTCTCTGATTGCAGTGGCACATTTCTTTCAAGTTGGTGGCACTTTACATAATTCTTGTGTCAGCGCTAGCATGCTGGCTAATTGGGGAATGAAGGACGCACCTACTAAAGTGTGCCCTACATTCACCAACACTGACACACCTCTGCATTTCTGCTACTACCACAAGATGTTGCTTGCGCATGCCCAAGACAACATAAAAAGTACTCCACTGTTGAAAAAAATTGCCTTGCTGTGAAATGGGCAATGGAGTCCCTTAAATTGTATCTGCTGGTTGATGACTTTGCACTTATAACAGATCACAATCCTCTCTGTTGCTTAATCAAATGAAGGATAAAAATCTCAGAATCACAAGGTGGTACCTGGCACTATGGCCATTTAAATTCAGAGTGATGCACAAATTTGTTAAAATAGAAAGTTGGGGGTGCTGTGGAGCACCCAACATGGCGGTCACTTCTTTCTAAGCCTGTTTCGGCTTACTTTTTAAAAGTCTATTTCCAGATCTGGAGGGCTAAGTTTCAGCTGCTAAATACTAATCTAGATGTCAGAATGGCGGTGGACCTGAAAATGAGTCCGAAAAAAGACCACAAACACTCTGCCCAGAATTTAGACCCTTATCTTTCATACGCCTCTGGCCCATGTGGCACTGGATCTGGTCCATTGTCTGCAATGGAATCTAGAGCTTCTGACACCCCGCATCCACAGATTATGGCTTTACTGCAAAGAATTCAGACAACCGGAGAGGAGACCAACTGAAGACTTGCAGCCGCAGAGGCTCGTTTTATTGAACTGGACACAAAAGTAAAAGTAAATGAAACACATTACCGAGCTCCATGTGGCCCATGATCAGCAGCAAGAAAGAAATGCAGTGTTCATGCAGGATCTTAAAGCAAAGGTGGAAGCCTTGGAAAATTCACAAAGACAGGCTAATGTTCATATTGTGAGTTTCCCACCCAGATTCGCTGCAACTACAGAAATTGTGGTAGCAGTCACTCGACTGATTTTCACCAACCTAAGTCTGCTACCAGAGGATATGGGGTAAGGGTGATCAAAGCCTTTGCTAGCCCCATAAGGGTGACAGCGTGGGACAAGGCCAGCTCATGACCGCTTACAGCTATTGTAACACTCTCCAGTCCAGAGGCATGGATTCCATTGCTGCAAACAACTAGAAAACATAGCGACAGTGTGGGAAGGCAGAAAGATGCTTTTTTTTCCAGACATTTCATCTCAAATGCAGTCCTGGAAAAAAGCGCTGCTACTCTCCAAAAAGTCCCTGCTTGAGAACGGCATTGTGGCCCAGCTCCTTTTTCCAGCAAGGCTCCAAATCTGCCATGCAAGCAAAATGCATGTCCTTTCAGATCCTGAAGCAGCTGCTGCATTAGCATCAAAGCTTATAGAGGCAAACAACACCTCCAAAGAAGAAGAGGAGGAAAGAGACACTGATTCAGATACTAACGACTGACTTTTTGTGGACTTTTCTTTGGGGCTTCAGATCAGATACATGTGGATTATAACATGGGTCCTTTGGACAATATAAGATGGATTGATAGACTGGGGCATTTAGTTTAAGTAAGTCTAAGCCATGTTGGTTGATGCTTTACCTGGTTATACCTAGCATGCTTGCATGCATACCCTCTCCTGCCTAGTTAGAGTTCAATTTCATTTGGGGGTAGGTTAGCACCTCACTCAGTTTATGAACTTTTGTTTAGTTAACTCCTAGTATTTCTCCTGTTTCCCTACTGATCAACTGGTGTGACCTAAGTAGTAGGGGCACAATGAAACTTAACTGAGGGCAGGCTATCTGCTACATAACCTTTTTGATCTCTTTCTAGGTTCCCACCCCCCCCCAATTATTCTTGAATCCTACGGTGGGGGGTGGAAATAATGGTAAATACCCTTCGGGTCATATAATTGGTGAGAGCGTACTCTTCTACATTATTATCTAGCTGGATTTTGATTCCTGTATAACATTGGGCAACTCAAAGTGACATAATGGTCCTAGCCTTTGTATAGCCTTATTAACAATGCCTGTACACTGTAGTCATGATGATGTGCATGTTCACTGAATGCAGTTTAAGATCATGTAAAACTAGTTTTTTACTGTATGTCAAAATACCATAAATAAAAAGTACAAAATAGAAAGTTAATGCTGATTTTCTGTCAACATACGGTTCAGGAATTGAGCATTCAGAAGGTTGAACAGAGTGTGTGCTTAACTAAAATGTTTGCTGTAAAAGATGTTACGGAAAAAGGGATACTGTATATGCAAAGAGCTGTAAATATTATGTGCTAATGTTAAAAGAGACATAAAAGAAGTTTTTAGAAACCTGTTTTTTAAGAGCAAAGAAAAAACAACAGGTTCTCTCTTGAAGAGGGGTGTGTGTGGGTGTGTGTGTGTGATAGCATTGAGTAAGACTCTGTCCCAATTGTTATGCAGAGAGAGTTAAAATCAAGGACCTATTTTGTCCTCTCCTATTTTGCTACTTGTTTGTCTCGTGCCTGACTGATTGTACAATCAAATTTTTCTTATGGCAGCTAGGAATTGGCCACTCTGATGGTCCCACACTTTGCCTGTTATCTCCCTTCTTTCACTTGCTGCTTCTGTTCATTCTTTCTCCCCTTGCTTCTCTGTGGTTAAAAATATATATGTAAATCTTTATGAGAATCTGGGATATCTTGATTTGCAAATGCATATACAGTAGTTATGTTGTTTGAAATTATTGCAGAAAGGTATCTGGGTTTCTTAAAAAGGTGACAGCCTGTGACATAGCAAACTAACCTTGAGATATATTTTTATCTCCACAAGCTTGTAAACAGAACTGTCAACAGAAATCCATGTTTGGGACAAAATGTGTCATTTTATTGCACCTGTTGGGACTTGATGTGTTCTTCAGGCTGGTCTTAGGAAAGAAACTAACAAAGGTCTGGTACATTTTGTGAGAAACAGGAGATACAACTTACAACAGTCAGGATGCAGAGATTTGTATGTTATTATTGATAATAATAATAAAATGCTACTTGTGAATTGTATAACTTCTCCTTGCCTGACTATGTTTCCTGACTGATGCCCTTACAACAGTGTGTATCCAGATAAACAGTACTATCTGCAAGTTTGTGTGCATCTCTGTGTGTACTGTTGTGTGTCTCTAATGCTGTCAGTGTGTGTGTGTGTGTGCCTGTGTAGGTACTGCTGTTTGTGTATACATTCCTCTGAATGAAGTGTATATGTGTGTGTGTGTGTGTGTGTGTGTCTCTGTACAATATGTAATGCTGTTCGTGTGTGTAGTCTGTATATGTGTTCCCATCTAAGGACTCAGGGAAACGAGTGCTGCTGAGGTGTGTGTGTGTGTGTGTGTGCGTGTGCGTGTGCGTGTGTGTGTTGGGGGGGGCTAATTGGGGCCTGTATTGTGTTCTAAAATATGTTGTAATCCAGAGAGTGTGTGTGTGTGTGTGTGTGTGTGTGTGAGTGTGGCTGGAATGTACCTAGAATTTTCTACAATTCGGGAGATGGAGATTAAAGGCAGAGGGAAATGAAAGAAAGAGATGGAAAGCTTGAAGAAATGTAAGCTAAAACTTAAAATTATGTATGACAAATGTGGAAAGTAAACCAGGTAAGAGTGAAAAAAGTAGAAAAAAGAGAAATAAATCACACTGTAAAAGTCAGTAATGAAAAAAATAATTGAATTTCAATCTTCACCCTTTAGAATGGCATTTACAGTTTGGCTACTTTAGCGATATTGTTTGTAGCTAAATACAGATAAGTATAAGAAAACACAGTTTGGCTAGTGGCAACTTAAACACTGAGTGTGAGTGTGTGTGTGTATGTGTGCAACATATGCGCATTTGAGTGCACGTGCATGTGTATCAATAGCCAACAACAGCTGCTTCTACATTAGCTTGATGTATAAGATTTTATTATTTGTTTTTATTATTGTGATATGGGTGGAATTATTTTATTACAATAATACAAGTACATGGCAATCCAAGCCACACATTAATTCTATATCCCTCGTCAGGTTAAAGAATTAGCAGCCATTTTGGCTTTGACCAGAGATTGCCTGTTTTCTTACTCAACATCTCTGATGAAGGCTAAAGAGGGGAATTTTTAAATAAAATCTTTGCCATCAGTGAAGTGGCAAAGTGACAAATGTTGCCCTTCACCATGATCAGGGGAAGTGTCAGAAAATTACTTTACCCAAAACCTTTATGAAGTGTGGTAAAATACACTGTAATTTTTCTTTTTTTTTTTGTAATTCATTTTTATTTTGTTACTCAGATAAGTACACCAGAGTACAATTCCATTTAAAGGTACAACCCAAGGTCAGATACAGAGAGTTCAACAAAAAAATGGCAATAAATAGGGATTATAAAGTGCCACACCAATTAAACAACAGACAACTATGTGGTACAGTAGAACAATAATAGATAGGGACAATAAAGTTCCACAACAAACAGTGCAATAAATTGGTACAATGCACTAAAAACATTCACATTTGGAAAGTTCAGCCAGCTGGGTTGATAGTGCTGTAGAAAAAGCATTGTTAGTAGGCAGACACCTGATGTGAGGGTGTATTTTATTCCAGGTGGATGCTGCGGAGTGAGCAAATGTGCAGTGGCCACTTAGAGTATGAGCAAATGGTACTTTTAAAAGCTTCGAGCCTGGGGGGGGGAGGGTTAAGGGAGTAGGTATAAAATAGGCAGGGGAATGGATCCTATTGTTAAAAGACATATGTATGTAACTATATATACTAATCTGTATGGAATTACGTATGTCAAGTAGTGTTTTGTTTCTGTCACTTGGATGTATTCTCTGCAAGGAAACTTCAATAAAAGTTGAATGGCAAAAAAAAAAAAAAAAAGGTTCGAGCCTTGTGATGCGCGTAAGTTGAAACTTGGTACCCGGTCCTTGAGAGACTTAGAGTAGGTACAGTGTCTGCCTTTCAGATCCTGTAGACAAGTCGGGACAAGGAAAGCTTATAATTTAAGGGAACAGGAAGCCAACCCACTCTTCTAAGTGTCTCACAATGATGCATCGTATTTGGGGTTGATAGTGCAAATCTCCCTATCTTTTTTTTTCCCTCTTTTGGCCCCCCAGCAGCCAGCTGCCATACATCAGCCTGGTCATGGTGCCCCCATGCTTCCACCTCCGGGCCACTCATGCTTTTCACCCCAGTACCCCTGGCTTACCCCCCAGAGGGCGGGGATTCGGCACACAAGTGCCACATGACTAGTAACTGCCTGGGGAGAGCGGGTCCTGGAGGCTAATCAAAGCTGGGTGCAGGCTTCACAAGTGTGGCCAGCTGTGAGGAGTTTTCCTTGCTTGTCAGGGATGGGGATGTGCAATGACATCCAGCCTCCACCCCGCCCCTCAGATGTTGGTGCTGGTAGCTGTGCAAATCCCCAGCTTCTGCCCGGGGTCCGTCGAGCGCCGAGCATGACCCGCACTCGCCCCCCAGAGAAGGAGAGCAGTCCGTGGGATGCTTGATCCTACTCCCCCTGGCTGGCCCTTCAGCAACCCGGGTCTGCTCCCAAACCTGGGTCACCAGAGTCGCAAGTGAAAATCCAACTGCTGAGCCGGCGGGCCAGCCCAAATCTCCCTATCTTATGAAGGACAGCTGTCTTTTTAGACAATATATTTGCAAGGGCCATGTTAGTCACTGTAGAAGTGTAGTCAACTAGAGGTAGTAAGTTTTGGTTAACGATCGCCATTCTGGTTTAAGGTGTTAGAAAGTTTCAAATTCTGTACAGAGTAACAATTTTTACATGAACATTTGTTGTAACTATGTCCATGTTTAGCCCAAAGCTCAGAGTGAGGTCCAAGGTTACTCCAAGATATTTAAAGGAAGTGGCATTTTTGTACTTTGTCCCATCAAGTACCACCACACTTGGACTATAAACATGGTCTCTCAGCCTGAAATGAGTCCCAAGACCATTGTCTTGATTTTAGATAAGTTAAGAACCATGTTATTCCTACATAACCTGTTCTGTATTATACCTAGTTCTCTTGTCAAAACCACTTCCAACTCAGTAGCTGATGATCCATGGCATTATATAGCTGCAACATCAGCATAAAGCTTTATTTTTGTTTCTGTTATAACTGTCGCTATTGGGTCAAAGAACAAGGAAAATAAGATAGGTCTGAGACTCGAGCCCTGAGGGACACCACACCCCACCCCGATTTTTTTCTGATATACTGCCTCCGTACCATATGGATTGGTACCCATCAGTCAGATAGTCATTGAATTTGTGTTCACTCCCAAATGCAGCATACCATGTGGGTGAATATACTGCACCTTTAAAAACATAGATACTGTACATACATACTGTAGGTACACAGATGTTTACAGATAGAATAAGCATGATGTCTATCAAGTCTGTCTGCTTCTTACCCACTGTAGAACCTTTCTGGTCTAGCACTGGCTGGTCCTTTCTTTAATCAATCTATTCTCAGGTCATATTGTAATGAATCCCAAATCCTCAATCTCCTTATTTCCCCTGCTGTTCATCTTTACTCTACCCATATGTATATTCCACCCATTTTTGCAGTAGTCTTTAAACTGTTAATAATAATAGTACTTTTAATCATTCAAATAGGATACAACATTGAGTCAAGGACCCATTTTCAGTGGATTCCAATGTGAACATGACCTGGGGTTACAATAAAGATAATAAATAAGAAATTCATTTTACAGAAGAATTGCAAACAAATTATTCAATGACGCATACTAAAAATAGAGCATCTACTGTTATAATAAAATCCCTCAACTACATTATATCACTGGTATATATGCATTTCTTGGAGCACTATAAAACAGATTGCCCATACCTGTCCATTTATTTAGGCATCCTCCTTAAAAAGGAAACCTAATAATAACCAGCAAAAAGAGCTGGCCACACAGTAGCTATGGCTAACTCTGTTGCAAGTAGCATCAGTTATGAATGGACAGTGCCCTCTAGTTCTCCGCAGCACTTTAGTCCTGATTTCTGCAGCATGACTCCTAGGCTTATGTGGCAATGTTTGTTCATTCCTGTGGCATGGGTTATTTGATTTTGTTTCACAATGCAGTCCTACCATTGCCTAAAGTATGATGTGATGTCAGCAATGATGCTGTATGCTAAGGAAGAGAGGAGGGGTTTCAAGATAATCGTGGAGAGGAAAGAAGCCAAGCACTATGGACAAATACATTTTAATGACAAATCACCAAGAAACAGAAACACTGAAGCTGACAGCAGATAAGGGCTGCATGGCCTATCCAGTCTGCCCTTTTTTGATGCATTGCTTACACTGTAGACCCCTCCAGGTCTACGGCACTTTCTCTGCCAGCCCTTTGCCCATTCCTCATAGCTCCCCTGTGCTTGTCCTAGGCTTTTTTGAATCCCACCAGTGTTTTCACCCTCCCCCACAACATCCGCTGGAGGACTGTTCCAGGCATCCAACACCTTTTCTGTGAAGAAGTATTTCCTCACATCTCTCTTAAACCTACCCCCCCAGCTTCATATCATGGCCCCTTGTTCTGAAGCACCCTTTCCTCTGAAAAATACCTCCCTATTGTACCTTATTCATCCCATGAGGTATTTAAAGGTCTCAATCACTTCCCCTTCCCTCCTCTCCTCCAGGGTGTACATGTTTAATTCCTTTAGCCTCTCCTCATAGGACATTTGATGTAAACCCTGTACCATCTTGGTGGCCCTCCTTTGGATGGCCTCCATCCTGTCTATGTCCTTCCTGTGATGTGACCTTCAAAACTGGACACAGTACTCCTGGTGGGGGTCTTACTAAAGACCTATATAGTGGCAACTCCACTTCCCTTTTCCTGCTGGTAACACCCCTACCTATACATCCCAGCATTCCACTAGCTGTCCCACTTTGTTGCATTGTCTGGCCACCTTCAGGTCATCCAATATCAGGTCTCTTTCCTGCCTGGTTACTGCTAGTATCTCTCCCCCCACTTTGTACTGCACCTCCAGGTTTCTGTGATCCAAGCGCATTATTTTACACTTTTTTGCATTAAACCTTAGCTACCAAACTTCTGACCACTCTTCCAGTCATTTCAAGTCTCTTTCCATACTTTGCACACCCTCCAGAGTGTCCACCCTGTTGCAGATCTTGGCGTCATCTGCAAAGAGGCAGACCTGCCCTTCTAGTTCCTCTGCTGTGTCACTGATGAAGACATTAAAGAGGACTGGCCCCAATACTGACCCCTGTGGTACACTGCTGGTCACTCTCACCTCCTTAGAGCAAACTCCATTTACCATCATGCTCTGCCTCCTATCTCTTAAAGAGTTTTGTACCCAGGTTACCACCTTATTGCTCACCCCCATGCTACCCAACTTGTTTACCAGCCTCCTATGTGGAACAATGTCAAAAGCCTTGCTGAAGTCCAAGTAGGCCAGGTCCACTGCCCCCCCCAACACCCTGGTTACCCAGTCAACAAATCTAGCAGATTTGTTTGGCATGACCTCCCTCCATAAAGCCATGCTGCCTTGGGTCCTACAGTCCACTGGGTTCCAGGTGTTTCACAGTTCTTTCCTTTAACAGTGTTTTCATCAATTTCCCTACTACAGATATCAGGCTGACAGGCCTGTAATTTCCTGCTTTCTCTTTGCTACCACTTTTCTGAAGTGGGACTATGTCCGCCCTTCTCCAGTGCTCTGGAACCACATTGATCTCCAGTGAACTGTTAAATAAGTCCATCGGGGTGCAGCTAATACCTCCATGAGTTCCTTAACACTATTAGATGCACCCTGTCTGGCCCCACAGCTTTGTCCACCCTCAGATTAATGAGTGCTTCCCTGTCCCTCTTCTCAGAAAAGGCACTGGTGTCCATTTCCTTCCCCCCACATTCTCTTGGTGCTTATTTGTGGTCCCTCCCTTTCCCTCTCAGCTGTGAATGCTGAGCAGAAATATTTGTTTAATATATTTTCCTTTTCTTGGACCTCCTCAGTATAGCCCCTGCCTCCTTTATTAACCATGCAGTCCCTCCCTTGGTCTTCCTTTTCTTGCTGATATGCCTGAAAAATGTCTTGTCCCCCTTTGATACTGTCAGGGCTATTCTTTCCTCAGCTTGCACTTTTGCACTCCTTACTGCCTTGCCTGCCTCCTCCCATTTCCCCAGATACACTTCTCTGTCCTCCTCTCTCCAGGTCTCCTTATAACTTATTTTTTTTTTTATTTATACTTTTTGGTGCCCGCCCTACTGCCGGGACATCCGCCTGGTCACGGACCTCCTCAGGTGCGGTAACCCCAAATTAACTGCCCTCCAGGGACCCCCTGGATTGCCCCCATGGTGGAGTCATGGCACCTGGCCCAAGGTGCCATGAATGTCGGGATAAGGTGGGAGTCAGCCTGGGGAGCTGATTGCAGCTGGGGGGTGGGCATCATGGAGGCAGTGGGCAGGCTTCTTTTCCCCCTGCTTTTGTGGGTGGGGGGTGGGAACATGCAATGATGCCAGTGTCCATCCTGCCCCCTTGGGTCCTCATTGGCGCATGGGTGTAGCCAGGAATTTTAAACTTGTACTCAAAACTGATACACTGTTGCCCCCCCCGTTATGCAAACATAAACCAAAAATATGCACTGCCATGCCACACCAACAATAGCCCTCCCCCACCCTGCTTGCCAAGTCTGAGTTCAAGTAATCAGTTTCTTTCTGTAGTCCTCCTTCCTTTGTTTTTCTGCCTGCCTGGTAAGTTGTTCTTGTTTGTGTATTTTTCTGGTGGTATCAGTGCCCCATAGCGAGCAACAAAGGCAAAAGGTCACAGTGTGCTTGCTTTCCTCTTTTTGTTGCCCCTGCCTGATTTGTTGCCCCTGCCTGTTTCTTTTTTTACTGTACTCTGCTGAGTATAGTGCGTATGCCTGCCGACACCCCTGCATTGGCGCCATCTGCTGTGGCACGCCTGGCCTCCGCCAGGGATCCCCCATGCACTGGTGACACACCGCACCCTCCCCCACAGAAGGAGAGCAGTCCATGGGATGCTCAATCCATCTCCCCCTGGCCAGCCCTCCGATGACCCAGGTCCATTCCCAAACCCGGGTCGCCAGCATTGCAAGCAGAAATCCAACCGCTGTACCGACAGGCCAGCCAGGTCTCCTTATGACTTCTGAATGTCATTGTTGTTGCCCTTACCTTTTTTGCCATTTCCTTCTAGAAACATAATGGTCTCCTCCTCCTTCTGCTTTTACTTATTTGCCTGCTATACAAGTGTGTAGACTTCACTAAGCTGTATTTTATTCTGGCTCATTTTCCTCCAACCCCCACCCTCTGCTGACATCTCCCCCACCAGGTCTTCCCAGATGCATTCTCTCATCTTTGTAAAGTCAGCCCTTCTAAAAATCCAGGACACTCGCCTTGGTGTGGCTGGATTCCACTGTTGTTCTTGTATTAAACCATACTGTGCAATGATCACTGGTACCCAGTTAACTCTTCATATTACCCCACCCCAAGTGGGTTCACTGACCAGCTGCCTGAGGAATGGCCCCTGCAGAAAGTCCAAGATATGTCTGCTCCTACCTGATGCTGCAGCAGATAGGCTCCACTCTACATCTGGCAGATTAAAATCCCCCTCCAGCACCACCTCCCCTTGCTTAGCCATTTTGTTTATGTCTTTCAACATCTCTTTGTATATGTCCTCTCCCTGTATCGGAAGCCTGTATACCACTCCTATGCAAATGGTGACTTTGCTTCCAGACTCCAGGTTGACCCACAATATTTTGACCCTCCATCCCCGCTGTACCTCCATCACTTTGATGCTTTCCTTAACATAAAGCACCACTCCCCCACCTTTCCTTCCTACCCTGTCCCTTCTAAACATTATGTAGCCAGGTATGACCATTTCCCAGTCATGGTTGTTTGTGCAGCATTTTTTGTGAAGGCCACAACATCCAGGCTTGCCTCAGCCATGGTGGCCTCCAGTTGTGGTATCTTATTTCCCAGACTTCTAGCATTGGCACACATGGCTGTCCAGATTTTGTTAGTCCTACTCTTATCCCTCCTCATGTTGTCTAGTTGTTCCCCCTTCTCCATTGCATACTGTTTGTTTCTTTTTCCCCCCTTTGTCCCATGCTGATTCCTTGCACACTTGGTTGTTCTTCATTTTGGTGGGAATCCTTTCTCCCAGAAATTCTCTACCCTCCATCACAGCCTGGGGGGGGGCAGTTTCTGGCATCCCCCTTGGCTAGTTTAAATGCCTATTGAAGTAACATTTAAACCATCTACTGAGGACTGCCATTCCCTCCCTGGACGTATGCAGGCCATCCCCCGGGTATAAGCTCTGATCCCTCCAGGTGGAGCCCCAGTCCCCAATGTAGCCATACCCTTCCCCTTCTCTCTTCAACATTCCTTCAACCATGAGTTGAAGGCCTTAGTGCAGAGCTCCCTCTCCTTCCCCTGTTGTAGACAGGCAGCACTTCATTAAAGGCTACAGTGTGGGCTACCAGCCAAAGACCCTTCCCCAGCTCCCAAAACTGCTCCTGCACTGTCCCTGTCCCTTCTAGAGCTAAGTCATTCATCCCCAGGTGGACAGTGATGTCCAGCTCCCCCTTTCTTCCTATAGCCCTCGCAATCCACTGTATGTGTGTCCATCCCTCCAGGCCAATGTGCCAGGTAAGCACTTAACCCCCCTCTCTACCCCCTTTCCTTCCCCCAATGCTATCCCCCGACTATAGAGTCCCCCACTAGAAGTTTCTTCCTCCTTCTCTGGGGGTCTCCTTCTCCCCTCCTGGGAACTCCATTTGGGCATTCCCCCACATCTTCTCAATCCACCACCTCGGGTGCCACTTCATGGCAGTCCTGCTCTGCCAGAATAGCGTAGGAGTTTCTTAGTGGCACTGGATGAGGAATGCGCCTGTTACCTGCTCCCACCAGCCTTCCCAATTCTATCATCCCTGCTTTTCATAACCCACCTTAGTCCAACTGATCCTTTTTTCTGGCAACCTTTGAGGTAGCAGTGTCTGGCAAGATGGTTCCTGGGCGGGACAGATGCCCCCCCCCCCCGACTCCTCACCAATGAGTCTTTGAGTCTCACTACATTCTCCTGTCTGCCAGTGCAGCTTGGAGCCTTGAGATCTGTTCCCTGCATTCAGAGAGGTGCAAACAGATACAACAGCACCACAGCCTCCAGAAGGTCTCCTTATAGACTGCCTCCCCACAACCACTGCATTGCACCACTCCCCACATTTCCTTGTCCCTGTTCTTCTAGTCTTTCCCTTTTTTGTTGTTGTCCCAGACCCAGGTGGGCTATCCTACTACCACCCAGTAACCATACACCCTTAAACCCTGAAGCTCACTTATACCTGGCAGGCTTTTTATGGCAAGTCCATACACCCTACTATATCTAGCAACTTTTTAACAGTAGGCCCCTGATCCCTGAATCACCCTAGCACCTAGCAACAGTTTACCTAGAATCCCTACTACCCAGAAACACACTAAAACCTTGTATCAGTTAAGAACAAATGGTTCTATGTCAAAACAGTGATAAAAAAACAGCACCAAGCATATCAGCGAACCCACATCAAAATGCGCTAAGATAGAGACTACCAAACACAGCAACCATCAAAACAGTGAATACACTAGGAAAAAAAAATAGAGCAACAGACCCACTCAACAGAAACATCTCTCCAAAAATTTTCCTTGCAAGCAAAGGGCTGCCAATTGAGGACAGCAAGATTGCTCTCTCACCTAAAGTTAACCCATAGATCAATGAATCTGTGGCTTTACATATATACTGTGGCAGGATGCAAGTGCTGTTGGAAATTCTACAGCTGCAGAATCACAGAATTCCTGGGGCCTTGCAAATGGTACTAAAGATGGTGGGGGTGGGGTGCAACAATTTTTTGAAAAGGCATTAGGTAAACCATTCCATATCTGAGGAACAGAATAGCTAAAATTACTTGCTCTCTTCTTAGTTTCCAGGTGAGGCATATATAATTCCAAACCCATAGTAGAGTTAAGAAAGCCCTTAAAATTGTTACCCTTCTTCCCACCTTCTTAACACGTACTTCTCACCCTCTCTCTGCCCCAGGACATTAAGCTACTACACCCTTTCCCCAACCTACTGAGCACCCCATCTCCAACCCTCCCCCCCCACTACTGCAGCCTAAGTAACAGACACAGTAAGTGCACTCCCTTTCACCTAACCTGCTTCACATCCAACAGCCACCCCTGTGATCTTGATAATAAAATGCCTACTCCTCCAACAGGCTAAGCACACCAGCATCTTCCTTCCATCCTTAAAGAGCTGGTAGGCAGTCGGCCTTCCCCATGACATGTACGGCAGCTTACCTGCCCTGAAATGGAGTGCCCTAAGATATTTAATTTATTTCTGGCTCCATTTTGAGAAAATTCACTTGTAATGTTTAATGTGGCAGTCAGCTAATAAAATGCCTACCCCATCCTGACAGCCTCCTGGGCTCACCTTACTTGAAGAAATAATATTTTTATTAGGTCCCACATTTGCAGCAATTCTCATCCTACTAATTTCTCCAGCAAGCCCAAATTCCAGTTTCTTGTCAAAGCAGTTCTTCACATGCAGCATCACAAAGCACTACTGGAACAAAAAACTGGCATTCAGGCCCAGCAGTGAAACTAGAAAGATGAGAATTACTTTGCAGAGTGGGACCTGATAAAAATATTACTACTTCAAATAGGGTGACTCTTGGGGGGGGGGGTGAACTCTCAGGGTGGGGCGGAAAGGGTTATGGGGTTGCGCTGGGCAGCTTTTTTTAACTTTCTAATACTATATTGTATGTATAAATACTCAGAAGTTAACTTACAACCTGCTCAGGTTCGTGACACCAGCCCTGAAACAAACATTTTTTCTCTTTTCTGGGCACTGGGGGTCCCTGTTTGCTGGAAAGCCCCCAACTGCCACCACAGAACTTCCACAGAAATAGGAAACCGATTTCACAGAAGTTTTGCAGCAACAGGAGGACCTGACGCAAAACTTAGACCCAAATTGCCACAGAGAAATCTGGGCCTTGGTGATGCTTCCTGAAGCAAACATTAATACAATGCTTGAGGTAAACTCATCTTACGAGGCACTTGTGAACATTATAAAAATATTTGCTGCTAACTTAGATCCCAGTGGAGTGGGGAATTCCCTACTACACCTGCCAATTGGACTGCTAACCATCACCACGCAACACACATTAGCACAGAATATTTGCTTTAAGGGGTCGATTCATTTTAAAATATAAATATTTGACATTTGGGACCAGTGCCTCTGAGCAACACAGGAATGCTGCCATCTTGTACCAGACTGTACACATCAGAAGCCTACCCACAAAGAAAGGCTTAAAGATTTAAATATGTACTCTTCAGCAGACAGGACGGAGTGGGGGGGATACGATAGACATTCAAATACATGACAGGAATAAACAACGTACAGGAACTGAGCATTTTCCAAAGAAAAAAATGCTGAAGGACAAGGAGTTATAATGTGAAGCTGGTGGGGGGGGAGGTACAGTGGAAACATGAGGAAATACTTCTTCACGGACAGAGTGGATGCTTGGAACATCCTCCCAGTGGAAGTGGTGGGGGCTAGAACAGTCACAGGATTTAAGCATGCATGGGATAGACACAAGGGAATCTTAGAAACATGAGGGGGGTACCAGAGTCAAAGTAGGGTCTCCGGTGGCACTATAGGTAGGGAATTTAGGGCAGACTAGGTGGGCCAAGTGGTCCTTGTCTGCCGACAACTTCTGTGTTTCTATGTTCTATATTTCTATGCACACCCTGATACCTTCTCTATGGCAGCAGGGGTTGCACCAGAAACCATTAGGCTGAAGAGCTTGATAAAGGAGCCAGGATGAGCCCTGGGACACTGAAGGAATTCAGGGCTTTGGGCACAAATTTGGGGTCAATCCCCTGACAAATGATGGTCCTCCTGCCTGGTCAAGGAAGACCGACAGATGCAAGGACCAGTGGTGAACTGACATTTCACAGAGTACATCAGGAACTGTGCCAGGACCTGTTCAGTCTGTGTGTAACTGCAGTGGGAGACAGAGTGAGACTGGTGAGTCAGAGCTGCTACGGATACAAACTTTACATCTGCCTGAAGAGACAGAGAGAGAAGCAGAACTCCTACTACAAAATGGAGGCAACTGTATGCTAGAGAAGCATTAGAGTGGAGGCTGAAAGCTACAGCATGAGGAGAGACTTTGCTGTTCTGCTGCCCTGCAAAATGACCTGAGGACTCTGCAGTCAGTCCGGAAAGCTGGACAGCCAGTGCTACAGCCTGGCACTGGTTACTGCTACACACTAGGGATTGGATGCCAGGAATGGTGTACTATATGTGTAGTCCCTGGGAAGAGGAGGAGGTCGCCATCTGACTGCTGAAGACAGGAGAGCCCCTGAACAACACTGGAGGGACAGTTGATGCCTGCAGCACCGGACACTGTCACAGACCAGAGTGAGAGAAGAGAGGCCTGACTGGAACCAGAGACAACAGCTGTCTGTCAGTCAACAACAGAGGTATGCACCATGAAGGAAAGAGAGTGACACCAGCCAGAGACTGACTTGCTGTAAACTGCACCATCACCCCTGCACATTGAGGCAGATCAGGAGAGCACAGAAACCCACACTCCAGTGTGTTCAAAATGAGAAAACTCTAATGACTAATTCAAAGGTAACACAGTGCATTCATAAGCAAAATATAGTGCAAATACTGCATATTCTGCAATTCCGAAAATACAAGACACATAATGGATGCACCTTGGACTGAGCCCGGTAACCCCGATGCTTCGAGGGCATACCCTCTTCCTTAGAGGGTATGGCTGTATCAATGTAAGGATGGACTTAAGTAGCCATGGAAGTCTGGTGATAACAAAGTTGGGGGGGCGGACCTCCAGAGCGTTGTCACTAAAGGAGTTCTCAGTCCATCATAGCGAAGAGTATGTGCTACATCATCCCACACTGTGTATGATTACTGTGAGGCAACTGATGCAAGCTAGACCATCTTTTTGTGGTCTAGCTTGTGTCAGTCCTGGGGACCATTTTTCACATGTCCCATGCACCATATCTTTGGTGCCCCCAAGGCTTGTGGCAATCTCACTCATTTGGAAATCTGGCCTTTGGTGTTTTAACAGCTCAGCTGAGGCACTGTGCAGTACTCACAGGTAATGTCTTGAGGTGAAATGAGTCCTTCCTTTGATGCAGGGTACAGCAGGTAGTGCTGGGAAATGTTTCTTCACACCATATTGTCCTGGACAATGGGGTGCCTCAGGGTTCAGTCTTGTCACCCATGTTGATTATGGTGTATATTCTGCCCTAGGAGAAGGCATTCATTGCATTCTGTTTGTTGGCATCTGTCGTCCACCCCCTCCCACCAGGGGTCTGTCAAGCATTGGACTCCAGCCCCAGATTTTGTAATGTACTTACTTTAAACTCAGTATAGAGTAAGTATAAAAAAGAAGAAGTTAGTCCCTGACATGGTCTGAACTTTCATTACTATGCTGATGATACTCAGCTATAGCTGTCATTTGCCCCAGGAGAGATAAATGCCATCCATATACTGAATAGATGCCTGTCTGATATCAAGACCTAAACAGCCTTCAGCTGGTAGAGGCTGAATCCAGACAAGATGGAAGTGTTGCTGGTGTATACGGGTTCTTGAAGGTTAGCAGGTATGGGAAAGGAGTTGTCGAGGTTCTAACTTAATGCCACCTCTCTCGCTGGCAGGGATAGGGTGAAAAATCTAGGTATCATCATCATGGGCCACAAGCTGACAATGGAACATCAGGTTACCTGATGGAGTGCCCTTGTTCATCCCATCTGCTCATAGCTCCCCTCTTCACTTTTATGAGGTAGGACTTCTGCTGGTCCCCCAACCTAGATTGAAGCTGTCTGGGGACCATACATTTGTAGTTGTTGTGTCCATCATGTGGAATGCATTGCCTCATCATTTGAGGGAGCCCCTCCCTTGGTGGAGAGCTTCAAATGGGGTATCAAGTTTCATTTGTTTACTGTGGCATAGCCTGACTAATTTCCACCAGCCCACTGCTACTGGGTTTCCTCCTTGTTGGCTTTTTGAGTTTACTTGGGACTAATTTTAGATAAGTGGACTAGAATTGATGTCATGTATATGTAATTGATGAACTGATGCTGTACAGTGTAAGTTATAAGGCACCCTGAACCGGTGCAATAGGGTGTCAACAAACTACTACTGATAATAATACTAATACTACTGCTACACTGGCTACAGAGTCAGCCTTCTTTAACTTTCCAGGTTCATTTGTGTCTGCCTGTTTATAGTTCTAAACGGTGGTCATTGACTCTGTATATGGTTAGAATTTATTTGTGTTGAGCATTTTTCACTGAATGAAGATAATCAGCTAGGGGCAATATCTGCAGAGGGATCTGTAGCACACTGGTTTTGTTTGAGTTTAGCTTTGCTGTTTCCAGTATAAAATGTATTTTTTTCTCTGGTGTTCTGGGTACATCATGTTTAGGGCTGCTTATGCTGTAGACTTTGATGCCAAATAGATCATATTCTCTCTAAATATATCTCTATGCCCTCACATAGGCTTAAATCTAAGCATATTACATTGAACAGTTATGTCTGATACAGTGGTAGAATGGTATTTAATTCTGTTTTTCAGGATCAAACCACTGCTAACCCTGTAATCAAAAGCATTGATACTGAAAGTGCATGCTGTCTGTTAGGAAGTGATGACACCTTGATAGTTTAAGTAAATAAGTGTTTGTGAGCGCTAAGATTTCTTATCAGGACCATGCCATACGGTACTTAGTGCTGGGTGAAATTTTTATTATGCCAGCAAAAAATGCACACAATTTCCATTTTCACATCCATACAATATTCATAAAATTGCACCTAAATAAGGTATCATTGTAGTAAGATGATCTGTGGATTGACAGAGATGAAGTATGTGGAACCTGAAGGAGTTGGATATGGTTAACCTGGAAAATAGGTGTATAAGAGATTGCCTGCTTTTATACGATATCAGCATGGAAGAAGTACTGAGAAATCAACTTTGTTTGCATTTGAAGACTGAATGATATCATACAAGAAGGCATAGCAAGCAGCTGATTCTGAGCACCCCTTCCCCCCACAGTAAAAAAGGAAAACATTTCTTTACTCAGAGGATAGTAAGTATATGGAACAAGCTGCCAGATAAACTAGTAAACTGTCATACAAAGGACACTTTCTAAGGAAATCTAGTTACCTATATGTGGGGCAGGAACATTTCACAGTACTACCACTGAGATGGAGGGGAACAGTCTTACTCAACTCCATGGCCTTCTTCTGCCTCAATAGACCTTAGCAGTGATAAATTCACCAGTGCTTTTTATTCAGACAATGCCCCCTTTTCCCCAAATTGTGTGATTTTAAAAATGTGATTTGTTTTTTTAAATAAGCAATTTCCACAAAGTCCCATTTTTTTCTATATTGCAGGTTTTTTAAACAATTATGTTTTAAATGTACACTTTCAACAAACATTGTGCATTTTAAACTTAATGTTCTAACCTGTGAAATTTCATGAAATGACATGAAATTTGTGCAGTTTCTGGAAAAGCACATGACACAGATTATTCAGATTTTTCCTACCAGCCACCACTAATGATATCCAATGAAAACACTGTTGAAAGCTTGAAAGCCTATATAATTAAATTATACAGTATACCAATAATGGTACCATTCTCTGCCTGATAGTTTCTTTTGTTTGCTGCTGGCTGTCACAGCAGTCATTACGCTGTCTACAGAATAAAGCATTTAAAACAATTTGTGATAATAAGAACATGCGAGGTGAGGAGAAAACAAACCATAGGCAGCAGTGTAAGGAACAAGAATCTAGAGTACACTATTGAACACAGATGCTGGTGCTTGTCATTGTTCTCAGAAGAATAAATATTCAACTATAAAATGCAACCTTAGGCAACCTTAGTATATATTGTTCTTTTAAAAACTTTCAGCTCAGTGGTGGTTGTAATTTGTTTTCTCTATCTTGCTAGGTTACAGCATTCATATTCACAGGAAAAGGAACACCATCATTTTTAGCAATATGTCTCCCTTTGGTACTTCCTGTTAAACTCATTTCTTTTCAAATCCATCCAAACTGCAAGAACTGTGGCTAGAAGTGGGTTAATGACACTTATAATCCGAGCAGACAAAAAAGGAAGCACTTGCTTGAGCTTCCAATGGCAAACGTATGCTGAATTTCCATTTAAGAAAGAAGGTACACCCTTACATTTAAAGGAGAACTGTGCTGAATCTGTAAGTCATGTTTTCCTGCAGAAGCTGTTTATATACATAGACAGATTGATTGATAGATGGATAGATAGACAGGCAGATAGGCAGATAGATAGATAGATAGATAGATAGATAGATAGATAGATAGATAGATAGATAGATAGATAGATAGATAGATGGATGCAGATAATTTCATCCTGTTATTCAGTCTTTACTGGCCTTTCAGTGAACTCAGTGAATGTTTCTGGTTTACAATCTGGTGGTGAGTACCATTTTAGAACTGTAAGATGTAGTATATTTTTTCTTAAACCACTAAGTTCTGTAGCAGAATTGAATGAATTATGATAACAATGCAAGTTCTTAATGAGAACATGAGCTATATCATACAGTTCTAAAATGATTATTACCACAACTGTACAAACTGGAAACATCCACTGAATTTACTAAAAGGACAGTAATGATGGAGCAATAACAGAATGTGAATTATAAACAGAATGTGAATCAATATATTTGAAACACGGTTTCCACAGAAAGCACAGGCTTGCAGATTCAAGGCCGTCCATCTTTTGCCAGAAGGCACTTTAACACAAATCTATATTTAAAGCTATAAATAAGTGAGAAACATGGAGCTTTGATGTACGCATTAAAAATCATAGAAAGACATTATTAACGTGCGCACTTTTTTACACAGGATCCTTTGCTGCCAACTTTTGACTAATACATTATCCTTATGTGATTGGAATACTGGCCTGGACTCAGTTAATACAAATCTTGTCAAAATTCCTCTTATGAAAACTACCAACAGCCAGAGAGCTTTCTCTTACTGTGTATCAAAAATTGTGGAACAAACTCCCTCTTGAACTGAGGCAAACTTTGTCTGACACTTTGTTTAAACAAAAGCTGAAAGAACACTTGAGGGTTGTACTGTACTTGTGCTCCATACAATTGATTTGATAATAGCTGCTGCCTCTGATGTGTGTTTCATATACTGTATATACTGACTGCATTTGTGTGATCTGTACTTAATGTGTTTGGGTCCCTCCATCAAAAGAGGACTGTATTCCTCAGTGAGTTTACCCTGTCAACTAAATAAATAAATATACAGTGGGAGAAATGCAGAGACTCCAACACATAGTAGTAGTACTAGGAAATTCATCTGAGACAAGTTCATTTCCAGTGAGATCCCAGAGGCCTTTAATATGTAGCCTAATACAATGCAATTAATATCAAATTGTAAAAAAAGATTACAATATATAACATCAAATTCACTGTATAAAATATAAACATTCTATATACAGTACAACATATATAAACATTTTCAAAGAGGTAACCCTCTTATATGCACATTATAATATTATTTCATGAGGTTAAAATTTTATTTCACTAAATGCCATGACAAATTACCCTTTAAAAATGTTTTATTTATCTAAAATTTGGTAACCGGGAAAAGCACACTGAGCCGAGGCTCGTTTCCAGGTGTGACCCGGGATAATGGTAACATATGAAAAGGCAGCAATACAAAACAATGAAAGGTTTACAGTATACAAGTCCAGTTACAGTAAGGTAATTCATAATACAGGAAAAATAAAAATAAAGTAGAAATGAAAGAAAGCATGTCAATCCGTATACAGATTCAAGCAACATGATAACAACCTAGTTGCCTTTTCTACAAACCAGCTTTTAAGTTGTTCCAGTCTTGCACCAGCCTTTCTTAATCTCAGTCTAAGTGGAACAGAGTTTGAGATCACTTGGTCCTGGTGGTAGAAATGGGCCCCTCCTATCTCTAGTTTAAGTTTTGAAGGTTGGAATTCAATACACTCCGCTGATCTGAGGGATTTTTATACCTCTTCTATTCACATTCTCCATTATGTAGATTGGTACAAGCTCTTTATAGCACCTGTACATATACATCAGGGTGTGGTAGCACCTGTGCTCTTCCAGGTTCATCCATTCTAAGTCCCTATATATTTTGTAATGGTGGATCTTGCAGGGGTCATTAAGAATGAAGCAGACAGACCTGTTGTACATTACTTGCAGTTTTGTCAGCTTCCCGATGCCCCAGAAAATGGAATGTCCCATAATCAAAAACCATAGTACTAACTACATGTCTTCTTTCTTCTTTTATCATACATGATTTAGTCCTATACAGAATACCCAAGCATATTCTTAAGTATTTCACTAAACTGTCAATATTGTATGTCCCATTTAAGCTCATCATCTAGCCACACCCCCAATAATCTATAATGCTGAACTTGCTGCAGGGAAATGCTGTCATACATTATAATCTTTAGAACTTCTATTCTAGAATCCAAAACTTTATTTCTGCTGAATGAACGTTACTTCTGTTTTTTTTTTCTCTTGTTGTTGTTTGTTTTGTGTGTTCAAAGCTAATCTATGCCTCAGAAAAAAAATCTTGTAACCATTCAGATGCTTCTTTTCAGTATTTTCTCAGTTTGGGTTGCTGACGTTCCTGCCATGTAGATTATAGTGTCATCCACATATAGATGGCAACTATTTGCAGATCTCCAAATGAAAAACTATTCATATAGATAAAAAAGTGGTCCCAGGATAGAGTCCCGGGGCACACCTTATACTATTGGGGTCAAGTCAGATTTAAAATCTTTCATTATTACCAGCTGTTGTTAGCCTTTCAGATGCAATTCAAACTATTCCACTGGATCTTCACCCATTCCAACACATTTTAACCTGGATAGGAGGATGTCATATTCTAAGGTATCAAAAGCATTTGAGAGCTCTACAAAGACAGTACCAACAGATATCCTCCTGTCCAGTGCCAGTTGGATATTACCTGAAATTTTTATTAATGCTGAGGTAGTACTGTAGTGTGATCTAAAGCCTGATTAGAAACTATTTGTCTGTTTTCTTTATCTAAGTATGTTTTCATTAGTCTGAAAATTTATTTTTTTAAGACTTTGGAAATGATAGCTAATAACAGTATTGGATGATCTTTTTGATAATGTAGGCTTATGAGTAGCAGTATCATTATAACTATTCAGCAATATATTTTCAGGTTTGTTTGTTTGTTTTCAGTTATAATGCTGAATGCATGTTGTAGAGATCAGCAATTCTTTTTTAAATGAAAACAGCCTGGCAAACAAATCCTAGCAGATGACAGCAAAGGCAGAAGTAAAGATACTGAAATACTCCCAATAAAAGCCTTACCTTTGTTTTGCCAATTATCCACTTGTCTAATCTTGCTTTCTCTAGTATAGCAATACAGTTCTCTTTCGTAACAGGAGGCATCTGATGTGCCTTGAAGGCAAGATAGTAATACCTAGGAAACAAAAGAAAAAAGAAGAAGCAAGATTACTGCTAAATGAATGTTAACTGCAGCAAAGGATTACTAAACTGCAGCTGAAGCATAGTTAGGCTCTTGTAATAAAATACACTACTGAATGAGTTATTCAGCCATTTGCAAAAATCCTAAATTTGTCACTATAATACGTAATACCAACATTTTCTCCTTGTCAAATTTTCCTTCAATTACCATGAGATTTTTCTGTAATCATAATTTGAATATTAAGCACTAGAAGTAAAATGCTTGTGCCCCTCATGCCGAGCAGAAGATTTGGGGCTGTGTTTTCAAAGCCCTGAAATGCCTGCAAAGTGTAACGTTTGGCACAAATTACATTTTTCATCCTAGGTCAATATTGAAAACACATTTATACCTTGTCATTTCTTTTATTTGAGCAGAAGAATCTTAAACATAGAGAGTAATGCCTCTACTGCTGGAACTACCTTCATGTAGCACTGAACTTAACCATTTATTCCAGGGACAAAGAGACCTGAAAGAACTTTGAGGTGTGCGTTTCTGAGTAAGTGTGAGGCAGTATTGGTTTTGTGTTTATACTTAGTTTGTATCAGTATTTACTGTTTTGGAGATAAAGGTTGAATCTGCCTTATGATGAGCCCACCCTAAAACATTTCTCTTACTTGGCATCTAGGTTATTTGTCCCTTGTTGTTCTCTTCCAACACTCCTGCAGGCTTTGCCTGCAAAAGCTAGGAAGAGTAGGGACTGGTAGAAGGGAAAGTAAGATGTTCCCAATGTGATTTAGGGCCTAAGATGACTGAAAATTAAGTTGTAAGCTACACAGTTTCTAATTAAATAATGAGTACTGTAGTATTAGCAAATTCAGAAAAAGTAAAAAATATATATTTTTTATAATATAATTATTTTTTAAACTGCCTCCCCACCTCCACCATCACTGAGCTCATTACCTCTATTGTATCCCTTACCTCCACAGGGGAACTCTATTTAATGGGTGACTTCAATCTAAATTGGCTGTCCACTGCCCAGCATAAACCCAAAATGATATTTCCACACATAACTTACCACAAATGATTCATGAACCTACCTGACTAAATTCTAAAACTTAAAATTATTCACTTATTGATTGGACCCTGACTTCCAACCCCCTTTGAATCATCTCAACCAGCATCCTCTCTGATGCCTTAAATGACCATCATATGATTTACATGGTACGCAAAGTCCACAGGCTAGAAACCATGCCCAGGATTCTACTAACCAGATGCTATAAATTCCTGGATCTTACCCCCCCTTCATGACTTAGCTCACATTGATTGGTCCCCCATCCCCTCAACCATATCAGTTGACATAACTTTGGATTATTTCAAAGAAAAATTCCTCCACACCTATAACCAACATGACCCACTTAGGCACACCAGGGTTCATGGTAATCCTCTCCCCTGGACCACTCCTGAATTACTGGCTTGCCAATGAACTCGCAACCAGGCTTGGAAGGTACATAAGTCCTCCAATTTACCTGGTGATTTCCAAATTTACCATACTCTTTGTAACACATGTACCATGCCAATCAGTCTTGCTAAGGCAGGATATTTTCAAACAACCTTCCAGTCAAACATAAATCACCCCTCCAAATTCTGGAAGGTAGTATATGCTCTGTTCTCTCCACCTACCAGACCCCTACCCCTCTCCTCAAATCTAACACCTCCATACTATCCAACACCCTAGCAGTAGCCTCTGAATTTAATTCTTACTTTACCTCCTGTGCCTCTGCCCTTCTCTCCTCACTCCCTTCCTCTCCCTCTCCCTCTCCTCTTCCACTCTACCCCAGCCCAAACAATGCATCCTCCAAACAGGCCTCCTTCTCCACTGTATCCCCCTCTGCCACTCTTGAAGCTCTCCTAGCCCTAAACCCTTCCAAAGGCAGCTGTTCTGATGGGCTAGATCCCAAGCTCCTCTACCTATCTGCCCCACTACCTCCTCCCCCCTTCCTTTCTAAATCTCTCCTTCTTTTCAGTTTGTGTCCCAACCACATGGAAGCATTCTACTGTTCTTCTGCTCCCCAAAGGTGGCGACCCCTTCATGCTGGGAAACTACAGACCCATATCTTTTCTCCCTATCCTTCCTAAGCTCCAGGAATATATGGTACTCTCACAACTCTCATTTTACCTCACTGACTCCAGCTTCTTCACCCCTTTTCAATCTAGTTTCCAGAAGTATCACTCCACCACAACTTCCCTACTTAGGCTTACTGACTCCATCCTCTCCGGGATGGATCATGGCCTAATCACATCTGCTATCTTTGTTGACCTTGCTAAAGCATTCAACACAGTTTCCCACCCTCTCCTTCTAAACAAATTCTTTTCAGCCAGGCTATCTGACACTGCCACAAACTGGTTTAGGGTTTAGGATAAAACCTTTTATAGGTGCATTAGGGAGTGAAGAAAGACCAAGAAAGGGATACAGAGACTTAATAAAGGGGAAGGAATGTGGACAGAGGGTGATAGTGAAAAAGCAGGGATACTGAATGAATATTTCTGCTCAGTATTCACAACAGAAGAGGAGGGGGAGGTACCTAAACCAAACAAGAGAAACACTCTGGATAGGGGGGTCAATACCAGTCCATTCACAGAAGAAAGGGTTTTGAAAGAACTCTTGAAACTGAGGATGGACAAAGCAATGGGACCAGATGGGATTCACCCCAGAATTCTAAAAGAACTAAAGGTAGAACTAGTGACACCACTGACTACTCTCTTTAACAAATCATGGGAGGATTGGGTGGCACCTGAGGACCGGAGAAAGGTGGCTGTGATTCCACTTCACAAGAGTGAAGAGTGCTTCACAAAGCAGAGGCAGAAAACTACAGACCAGTCAGTTTGACCTCAGTGGTAGGGAAAATGATGGAATCACCTTTGAAGGAAAGAATTTTTGAGTACCTAGAGGTCAGTAAGGCACAGGACCCAAGGCAGCATGGATTCATAGTGGGAAGGTCATGTCTGATGAATCTAATAGATTTCTTTGACTGGGTGACCAAACTAGTAGACCAGGGAGGGGCTGTGTGTAACCCCTTGTTACCTGGGGTTACTAGAATCCCAGTAAGACCTAGTGGTAGGCAGGGAAGGCAGCTTGTGAAACTCCAGTTAAATGGGTTTCACACTGTCTCACTCTGTTCTCAGTCTCAGCTGAGACTGAGAGATGACATCACCAATAGAACTGTCGCAGCTGCATAAGCCACATTGGAATCTGCAGCAGAGGGAGTGAGATAGAATGTTGGGAGTTTTCAAAGTCAGTCTTCTGCTTGCCTGCAAGCAGGAAGGGAGTTCCTGTTTACCTTTTGAAGGAGAAGGAGTGAGAGTCCAGTTTCAAGTGGTGGAGACCGCTGTCCAGGTCTCAGTGCCCCCTCCCTCCGGGGGGGGAGTAAAGTATCCCTATGTAGATTCCAGGGGCAATCCCCTAATTTCTACTAAAGGAAGAAAGCTGCCTTTTACAGTTTCTGTTTGGTCTTAAAAGTGGAAAAAGTTGTTCTTCACCTGTGGGGCACCTGCAACGAAAGGGTGAGTGTTTTGCTCTAATTTGAGAGGGCAAAAAATGTGTTTCTTCAGTTTGGGAAATGTGAAGAAATCTGGAATTTGAACTACTATTTGGGAGGCCTATAGTACTAGGACAAACAAATGGAGTAGTGTCAAAAGCTAAAGTCTGTGTGAATTCAAGTAATGTTGTAGAGGGGGTGCGACAGTTCATCCACCGTTTAATCTACATTTTGAAGTTTCAGTTTTTCCAGAGAAATGGCCGGGTATGGGCTGCGGGAGCTGGAGGTGGGCAAACCCCCCATCTTTAGTAACCAGGTCCACCTCTACGGATTTCTGCTGTGATTGCTACTTGCCTCATGCGCCTGGCCAGTGATGAGGTAGGTACCCAGACATGGGTTGCAAATGGGAAAATCTCTCTAGGAGTTGCAGACTCTAAGTGGTGTGGGGAGCCACAACCTCGGAAAAGAACTATCTCTGTGAGATGGGAGTCAGAAGAAGTAAGAAGGAAATCTCTCTAGGAGTCGCAGACTCTAAGTGGTGTGGGGAGCCACAACAAGTAAAATGGGTTCATTCTTTAAATGGACCGTCAGTCAAGTGGCTGGCAGGGGAGCCGGGCCAGTCGGGCTGTGTATCCAAAGTGCATGCAAGTCTGGGCTGTGTGCCTGGTGGGTCCAGAGCCTGAAAACAGTAGAATTGGTTCATTCTTTAAGTGGACCGCCTTGTAGTCTCTAATCTGCATTATCAGTAAACGTAGCCCCATGGGGGTCCATCTATGCTTTGTTGTGTTCAGCTAGTTGTGAATAAAAGCCGCACTGAAAAATCCCAATCCTGGTTCTGGACATTACAGTTATTGCATCCTGTGTTCGGATTTACTTGGGTGCCCCTGTGCAGAGTAGCCAAACCTAGGTCCTCTTGTGCCAGGTAACCTCATCCTCTCCAAACCCAGGTTCCCACCAGGTATTGCTGCCGGCGCCAACAGCATGCCACCTGTCATTTTGGCAAAAAGGCAGGGGTGGGGGTTACATGTGGATATGGCCTGCCTAGACTTTAGCAAGGCATTTGACACAGTCTCTCACAAAAGATTAATATGCAAGTTATCCAGCCTGGGAGTGGGTCCCAAGGTGGTAGCCTGGATAAAAAATTGGCTTGACAACAGGACGCAAAGGCTAATAGTAAATGGAGTTCACAGTGCAGAAAGGAAGGTAACTGGTGGGGTACCACAGGGTTCAGTACTGGGACCGGTCTCCTTTAATGTCTTTATAAGTGACATTGGAGAGCACCTGAAAGGAAAAGTATGTCTCTTTGCAGATGACACAAAGATCTGCAACAGTGTTGATACACAAGGTGGGGTGTAAAGGATGAAAAGGGACTTGGCAAGGTTGGAGGAATGGTTAAATGTATGGCAGCTCAGATTCAATGCAAAGAAGTGCAAGGTAATGCACCTGGAAAACAAAAACCCAGGGGAAGAGTACACAATTGGGGGGGGAGTCGGGTGAGATGCTAACAACAACAAAAATTGAAAGGGACCTGGGAGTAATTATATCACATGACCTTAAGGTGGGCAAGCAATGTGAGAAGGCAGTAAGGAGAGCTGGGGGGATACTGGGATGCATAGAGAGAGGCATCAACAGTAGAAAACTAAATAAACTGAAACTGAACAGTAGAAAACAGGAAGTTGTTATCCCTCTGTACAGACAGTTGCTGAGACGTCATCTGGAGTACTGCGTGCAGTTCTGGAGATCCCATCTCCGCAAAGACATAGACAGAGTGGAGGCTGTTCAGAGGAGGGCAACCAAAATGGTGCAGGGTCTGCACCAAAAGACATATGTAGAGAGGCTAAAGCAGCTTAATATGTGTACCCTTGAGGAAAGGAGGGAGAGGGAGGACATGATAGAAACCATCAAGTACCTCAAGGGATTTAACAAAGTCCAAGAGGGTAGCATCTTTTAAAAAAAGAGATGTGCAAGAACAAGGGGGCACAATTTGAAGATGGCCGGGTGGCTCAGAAGTAATGTTAGAAAGTATTTGTTCACAGAGAGGGTTGTGGATGTATGGAATAGCCTTCCTGAGGAGGTTGTGGAGTCAAGAACAGTGGGGGTATTCAAGAATGTATGGGACAGACATAAAGCAATTCTAGTGGGGGGTAAGAGGAAATAAGCTGTTGGTTAACCAGAATCTGCAGCTTATCCATCAGGTAGGGAAATGGGCAGACTAGGTGGGCCAAGTGGTCCTTAACTGCCATCAAATTCTATGTTTCTGTGTTTCTAGGGCTTACCTTGTAGGTAGGATACAATCAGTTTGGATTACTGACTCCATTTCCCCTCCTTTCCCCATCAACACTGGAGTTCCCCAAGACTCAGTGCTTGGCCCTCTCCTATTCTCAGTTTTCCTAAATGGTCTTCCTTCAGTCGGTTCCTCCACCTCCATCCACATGTATGCAGATGACACTGTCCTGTATACCTCTGGCCATTCTCCCACTGATGTAGCATCCAGACTCCAGCATGACTTTGAAAAGGTTCAGCACTGGCTATGCTCAAATCAACTCTTTCTAAATGCCAAGAAGACTGTTTCCATGGCCTTTGGCACAAGGCAGAGACTCTCTCAGCTCCTCTCCATTCCCTCCTTCCATACCCTAGATGGGAAAACCCTGGAGGCCACCTCCTCCTTTGGATAACTTGGGGTTTGGCTTGATCAACACTTCAACTTTTCTGGACATGTGGATGCCATCCTTACACTCACCACTGTGATCTCTAACAGTCTCTCTCATTTCCCTCTCTTGACAACAGGCGTCTTTCCCACTGTGCTAAATTCTATCCAAATTCTGGTTTGGCTATCTACGTTCATACCTATCCTCCTCTCTGTCTACCCCTCCTCACCTTCCCACTCCCTCAGATCATATGACACTCAGACCCTGGTAGTCTCACACCGATCAACCTCTGTTGGACAGGCTGCTTTCTCTCACCACTTCCCAAAGTTGTAGAACTCCGTCCCCATCCCATTCAACACATCTCCTCCCCTTTTGCTCTCTTCATTTCTACACAACTTCTTTCTCCCTACTTGTAAGTGCCTTTAATTCGCACCCATCTCCCTTCCATACTACTGAATTTGTTTGTCTACACTATTGTCTACAGACTCACTACCTTGCCTTGCATTCCCAGTAGGCACTATGCAATCTCTGCATATACTGTAACTGTAATTGTGTAAGCACTTCTAACCATCAAGCTCTTATTGTTTGTTTGTACTTAAGTATGTGTTACTAAAAAGTTATGTTAAGTATGTTTGATGCTCCAACTCCCTTTTCCCCCAGGACTCAGTTGGAAACGAGCAGTTGCTGCTCAGTGTGCCTTTCCTGGTGAAAAGTTTCAATAAATAAACACAAATAAGTATTGACATTGTTCAACCAGTATTGACATGCCTTATTCTTAATAGCTGGGGCCAGATATCCAGAAGTTAGCATGGGCATTAACAGGTTGTTGTCCTCACTGTCCAGGTTTATGCCCACTTTTGGTGTGGGTCCATATTCAGAGACCCCTGTAGCGCAGGCTAAATCCATTAGCTCCCAGCACTAACATAATACTGCACCCATGCAAATGAGGGTTCCTTTCCTGCATATACTGTAGGTGCAGCAGCAATTTCAGAGGTTTGTTCTGGTGGTAAACAGCACCCAATGTTACGCTATTTACTGTGTCCAAAAACCTTGATTTAACTGGGCACAGAGGCAGTGCACCTACTCCATCGATGGCAGGATGGCTGTATTGCAGCTGCCAACCCCTGGTCATCCATCCCATGACCAGTCAGTTAGCTCCTTGGTGGCTAGGGGCACCCACTTCTCCCAGAACACCCATCCTACAGATGTCCTTCATTGTCCTGGTGTCCAGTGGTACCCCGAATACCCATCCCAGTTCCTTGACAGTGGTCTCTTTTGTCTAGTGGTACCCCCACTCTCTGATCCCCCATCCTGGTTCAGTGTCAGGCTACCCTGGTGTCTAGTGGTATCCGTTAGGCAAAATTATTCCCTGGTGTCCAGTGGCACTCCCCACCCTCCGATCACCCATCCTGGTAATATAATGTAGTCCACAGTGTCTATTGGCACTCCCCAATCTCCCATACCATATATAGATCTTTATCTCTGGTGTTCATGGCCCCCATGATCTCCTGGACCATGTAACCTAGACTATCCCTGGTATATACTGTATGCATGCTCACTATCAACACATATGGTGGCCAGCTGAGGAGGTAGGATGAGGGCTGTGCTGGCTAACATATCAGACTTCACCACACATCTCAAGCATCACTGTTAAGAGGGTTGGCTGGGTGGTGTTATGAGTGTGGGCAGAGTGGGTGGGGGGGGCACTGGACCACCAATGTTTGCATGTCCATTTCTTGACTAGAATTCAGGGGGTGGGCAGTGGTACCACTGAATGCCAGGGATAGTCCAAGTTACATGGGCCAGGAGATGGGGGGTGCATTGAACACCAGAAATTAAGATCCATGTATGTGATGGGAGATCTGGGAATACACTGTATTACCAGAACATGTGATCAGAGGGTGGAAGGGATGCCACTAGACATGAGGGTGTATCGTATATTACCAGAATGGGTGATCTGAGGGTGAGGGGTGCCACTAGACACCAGAGCAACCTGACATTGAACTAGAACAAGGGATTGAAGGATGGGGGGTGCCACTAGACACCAAGGCAACCTGTTACTGAACTGGGATGGGGATTGGTGCCAGTAGACAGCAGAGACAACTGTCAGTGAACCTGGACAGGTGTTCAGGGGTGGGGATGCCACTAGACACCAGCGACAGCTATCAGTGAATTCAGATGGGTGTTCAGGGGCTGGGGTGTGCCACTAGACACCATGGTACAACTGTCAATGAACTTGGAATTTGTTCAGGGGTTGGGGGTACCACTGGACACCAAAGCAATGAAGGACATCTGTGGGATGGGTGTTTGGGGGGTGGAGGGTGCCACCTGCCACCAGGGATGATGTCAGGTTGGGTGCAACTGGGCCATGCTTCCCATGCATATTAGCCCATAATAGGCATATTAATAGTCCCTTAGCACCTTGCATGCCCAATGGGCTCATTTGCATTTTGTGGCTGAATATCATGCTATGGCTTCCGGCACTATCCTGTGCAGGTGCTCAATTCCCTGTGGGCTGGATACAGCCCATGTCCATGTTGGGGCAATGCAGACTGACTTAGCACTGCACCGACATGGGCATATTCAAACGGATAGCGCCAGTACTCTGTCTGACTGCATACAGCAGCCTCTCAGTCAGGCACAAACCTTTGCACCCCACTTTTGCCTATTTTTTTAATATCTGTCCCTGGACTCCAAGCCTTAATTTTAATAAAATGATGTTTCTAGCCTCAACTGTTCCAAAGTTAGACCCTTCAAAAGTTAATTTCTTTAAACCATTGGGGAAAGAAACTTACTTTTGTTTTAAAATGAAAGCTTGAAGTCAGCTAAGCTGACATACTGATTTAAGATATGCTTCAGCTACCATATATTGATATATAAAAACATGAAATGGTTCACTACATTTTTAAAGTCCTGTTAGTTTTAACAACACATTATACTGACATGTACAGACAGGTAGTGGCACATGAGAGCTGTATCATTAACATCCATTCATGTTGATTGGTATCCAAACATTCATAAATGTTTCTATGCCTAGCAGTTCAAATGTTACAGTTTTGAAAATATAATTTCAAGCATTATAAAGTATCACAAAAGATTATTTTTGGAAATGGTCAGAAGATTCTAGTGGTTGTGCTGTCTAAGAATATAGAAAATAATGCCTAAGCAACCATGCACAATAAGGCTGGAGTTCCATTGAGTGGTTCTGATGACATCATAGGGACCTTGAGAACAAAGACTGAGAGCTCCATGACATCAACAGAACCCCAAGATGGAAACACAGCCAAGTTGTTCATGGTTGCCCCTGTATTATTTTGTATAGTACAGTGGATCCCACTGAAGTGCACAAAGGATAAGTGCACATCCCGGTTAAATGCATGCAAATTCATTATCCTGATTTTTTTCCTATATGTGCAATGTTAAATTTACTGGATAAATGCACTACACATAAGTGCACATTTTGGTTAACTGCACACTTTTTTTTTGTGTAAAATGTATCTTTTTTCAAACCAAACCAGAGATAAGTGCACATTTCCAGATCACTGACAAACTGCTGGTCTGAATTGACTCCCATCCACTGCTGCTGGAACAAACACAGTGTTCAAATGTGCCAAGAAGATTTCTATTCTGGACACAATTCAGATGCTGAACTCTGCCTGAGTACTGTGAGGGCTGATATGATAGCCAATTGCAATCGAAAGGTGGGGTTTGCTACATCTGCATCAGATGCTGAGGACACTGAGGAAGAGAGCAATGACACGGTTAAGGGTCTGTCGCCCTGCATGTTTGTTCATGATTTGACCGCTTTTGAGGATGTTGATGCTGCCTTGCAGATGGAGGGGCCACTGGACAAACAGGAGCTCTGCAATGCAGTGGGTACCGAGTACTGACCACAATGATGATGAGCTGAGAGGTTCGGAGGAAGAACCAGTCACCACGGCAGCTGCAGTCATAGCAGTGGACACAGTAAGATGCTTTTTTTTAAGCTGTGAGAAAAGAGATTTCAGCCCGTTGAGTAAACAAAAAAATTACAGACTTCTTTAGCCAGTAACTGTTTATTTTTGTTGATTGTGTGATTGCTGATTACATGTTTAACATGTACAGTACTGCTTGTTATGTGAGCGCATGGAATAATGAAGCATAAGTGACCTTAGTACTGAACCAGAGTGTGGAAATAGTTTTGTTCGGTTAAATGCATAGCCTGCTTACGTGCACAAAAAAGTCATATCCCAAGGGTGTGCACTTAAGCGGGCTCCACTGTATAAGGTTTGAAACATAAAATAAAGGAACACTAATCTTTTCTTCCTAAGAAATCTTTTGTTACATTTGTTATTATTTAGACAAAAAAAAAAAACCTCACCCACATCCTAAAAAAACCCACCTGAGAATTTTTTTTAAAGTGATGATGAAACAACAGAAAATTTTCTATTAGGGGAGAGTTTGGATTCTGTGTGTGTGTGGGGGGGGAGGATAAAAGTCAAATGGCAGGTGGCAGGAGTGTCTATTGTAATTCGTATAACTGCTGTACCACAGAAGGGTACAACAGCATTCCATGACTTCTGAACTGTGATGCAACTACTTTTTCATTAGGATGAAAACCCATGTACAACAAGGGGTAACTATTTACTACAAATGCATCCTTTTCTAGTTTTTAGTCATGGTATTAAAATGATACACACTTTGTCATTCCCCTACATTTGATTAGGACTGCCTTGAAAAGCTTTGAAGGACTTATCCAGAGCCTGATGTGATGATTAGGCCTTATTCCTTGTTTCTCTGTCACCCTCTAGAAAGCTACATGGCAGTATGTATCAATAACTGGGACAAGCCCAGGAGACTCTGTCTGAGGAGGTACTATTGGGAACAAAGCATCTATTTGAGCAGAAGATTCTCAGACATATAGAGTAATGTCTCAGCTGCTGGAGTTTCCATGATGTGGCACTGAGCTTACCCATTTGGTTAAATTTAAATACATGAGACCTAAGAGTCCTAAAATGACTCTGAGATTTGCTTTCGTCATTTCTGACCAATTTTACAGTCACTCCCCCTGTTGTGATGATATAAGGTTTACGTGACTTACCTACATATAAAATCTGAGAGTTTTTACATGTTTTAGAATGTAAAAATGACCCCCTACCACCACCATGGAAACATACATCCCCTACTTCATAGTTACATTTGTAACTGTTATAAAAAGTGAAAACCAGTTGGGACTGGATGTCTGAATTAGCAATGAGTTATGGACCCTTTCACCACTATGACACTGGTTCAAATCCAACTTTGATTAGTAGTGACCAAACACTTTGACCTCATGAAGGCTGTTTGATGACCTATGTGACATACACTGTAGGGTATCAGCCCAGTTCCTAGTGGCAGGTATACGTATCCTAACTGGCTCCCTTAGCAGCAGTGCCACCTAAGAGGCCAAATACTGAACAGGTGTGCAGTCTGAACTACACTCTTACTGTACCTTTAATGTTGGCCCCTCCATGACAGGATAGTGGCAAAATGATAAGCAGAGTGGGTAAGCTTGCACTGTAACCACTTCATACTGAGCCAACTGCCCTGCCATGTGGATAAATAGAAGACACTAGTCTCCAAAGCTGTCAGTCTAGTAATTTTAATGAGCAGGTATGATGCGATACATAAAATAACTGGGGATGGGCAAATTCCACTCATTGCCCTTTACACTGTAGTCATGGTGAAGTAAAACACAATGTATTTTGCATGTAGTCTTTCCCTCAAAGTGGAAGGAGTTGTGATTTTGAGTAGTCCTGCGATGGTGAAACTTTGCCAAAGAAGTCCATTATACTTCATGAAGTGTGCACTGGAGAACAGGTTGCATGATTGGTTTTCTGTACAATTGGATGGTCACATGGTATGCTGCAGCAGAAACATCACCATGTGACTCATGCACAGAGCATGAGCAGAAGCAGAAGGACGTGTCTCTGCATGCGGGACATAATCAGTCTTATGTCATGGTTACGGGAACAATATTTGCTCAGTTTGGGTGCTGAGACTTCACTGAAGAGATCAGAAAATGTATACTTGGAGAGAAAATGTTTTTATCAGCTATTTTGATTTGATTGGTTTCAATGTGCTTTCAGCAGTGCAGCTGAGCTGAATCTTTTGGGGGAGTTGGAGACACAGCTCCCACTTTGTGTTATTTAATACAATATTTGAAACTTTTATTATTTTTACCAGAGCAGCTTTGTCTTTTAATAGTCTGTGTATTGACCACTGATTATGATTGATTATATCTGTGATTTTTGAAGTGAGCTGATGTTGTTTTCAAACAGAAACATATAAATCAGAAATATTTTTGAGAAAATCATTTTTGATAGTGCGATGCAACAGACAGTTATTTAATTCATGTGTGTAGTGCTACAAGGAGTGAAATATTTTGGATTTTGCGGTAGCACAAGTCTTGCTTGCACCTTGACTTTGTCAGCTTACTGTTGTGTCTGGAAAGTGAATATATTGACGTGGAACCACATAATTGAAAGGGATCTGCCATTATTTTGGCATGGGTGAGTGAAAGAAATCAGAAATGATACAGAAGAAAATTCTTTTGTGCTATGTGAGAAAACAGTCGACTAATAGTTTAGGACTGTGTTGCAACAGTCCTCTGGTGCAGCCGATGTGCTTGTGCCACTTATTTAGTGTGGCCAGTGATATGCGATGAGGGGGCTCAAGGAAAGGATAGAGAGGGAAATGGTTTGGGCAGGAGAGCTCATCATCAGGGTGAGGAGAAGGAAAACTAGAAATCATCACCAGATATGACAGATACTACTGCTTGCCATTCAGTAGCATAAGACAGAGGGAGGGTGAGAGCAGATGACTTGGCTGCTATAATTCTAGAAAAGGAAGGGAAGACAAGACAGTCCCAGCCTACCTTAACAGTAGTCTAAATACCTAAGAAGAGGGAGGCAATCAAGTGAAAGAATATTTAGGATCATGGGGCAGAGGAGGCGAGTCTGAGGAGTCTAGTAAACCCAGAGAAGAGGAGACTGAGGGTGACAATGATGATGCAACGGCTGCTACCTGGTATCCACAATCGAAAAAAGAAAAACAAGCGTGACCCTGACAAGAAGTGGCTGATCCTACTACTCAGCACAGGGGTAAAAGTTTCAAAAATGTGAAACTGATACCCAAATGTTGGGCTAACCCAGTCAGCCCAAGATGTCCAAAAACAAAAATCAGCCACTATTGCCCATCATCCTTTGTACGAGACTATTTTATTGTTGATCTGTCAGAGGACAGTAGGGCAATATGCCAACTATGCCAGGTACCTGTCAAGAATCGTAAAAGAGGATCACATCTTGACACTGGTGGGCAGCATATCATCTTTAAACTCAGTTATAAGAAAGGTCTTAGAAATTGTGCAGTCTGATTGGTTGTCAGCATTCGGAGATCCTTACATAAATCTCCGTTAGACTGTCATGTACAGCCTGATCACCATGGCACTTGAATTGTTACTGTCAGCATTCCATCCTTTAGCACTGCTAAATGACGGGAATGAAGCATTCCGATTAAAACAGTTGGTGGATGAACTATTTCATTAAAAATTTCCCTCTCAATGAGGAAAACATTTCAAAAGGTACACTTCTAACACTTTTTGTTTGGAGTAATTTTTATAATAGCAATAAAGCACTTCTAAGAGTTAGATTAAGATTAGGTTATCCCCCCTTGGGGCAAATATGGCATCGACTGTGACTTGTGCCACATTATGCCAAAAGACTGTAAATCTAATCCCTGGTCATACCTTATTGCTTAATTGCAGTATCTGGCTATCTGGATAAAACAGCATGGCTTATGAGGTACTGGGATCCCCTGTTATTTATCTTGTTAAGAGAGGCCTCACTAGTGCTACTGGCACCTGAGAAAAATTCACCTTTTTTGTCATTATAAGTGGAGCCACCTTTAGGGGATGGGTGCTATTCTCTTGCA
This sequence comes from Neoceratodus forsteri, assembly GCA_016271365.2. Taxonomy (NCBI): domain Eukaryota; kingdom Metazoa; phylum Chordata; order Ceratodontiformes; family Ceratodontidae; genus Neoceratodus; species Neoceratodus forsteri. The sequence continues at coordinate 767,745,757 of CM028132.1, forward strand.
CATACTTTTAATGACAAAGTGGTGGAAAAATAAGTTTTGGTCAGAAAAAGCAATTTCATCAGACAACAATGGTGCTGTCATTGACACGTCACAGATTTTCCCCATAATCATACAGTATCCACGGAACGTAACACCACTGCAACAGAAATGCTTGCATTTGATCTCTTTCTATAGTTCTTTGTAGAGAATATATGCTTTATGAAACTGACTGCAAAGGCTTGTTCCAAACAGAAAGTTCCTTTTAGAAACATAGAAACATAGACTTTAATGATAAGGACCGCAAGGCCCATCCAGTCTGCCCATTGTTTTACCTTATGAATGTGCCATAGGCCTTTACTCTGTCAATGGCCTATTTATTCATACTCATCTCTATTGTTCCCTTATGCCTATCCCATGCCTGTCTGAAGCCCTGCACTGTATTCATATACACCACTTCCTGAGGTAGGCCATTCCATGCATCCACCACCCTTTCTGTGAAAAAGAACTTCCTCACATTACCCCTTAATCGGCCTCCCTGTAATCGCACGCTGTGCCCTCTTATCCTGCTATTTTTCTTATATTGAAACATGTTAGACTCTTTCACCTTGTTAATGCCCTTAAGGTGTTTGAATGTTTCGATCTTATCACCACTCTCCCTCCTTTGCTCTAGGGTATACATATTGAGCTCTGTTAATCTGTCCTCATATGTTTTCTGATGCAGTCCCTGCACCATTTTGGTTGCCCTTCTCTGGGCTGCCTCCATTTTGTTAATGTCTTTGTGTAAGTGAGACCTCCAATACTGCACGCAGTACTCCAGATGAGGCCTAACCAGTGTCTTGTAAAGAGGGATTATTACCTCCCTCTTACGACTTGTGATACTCCTACTAACACACCCCAACACCCCTCTTTTCTACAGATTTCTTGAACCTAGTAGTGCTCATGCTTAGGGATATGGTGGTATGCTGCCTGTTACATGCTTTCTCGCATTCAAATGTTGACACAAGGCACTTGACCACCGATATGTGGAGGGGTGGTTTCTGTTCTGCTATGTCTTCCATACACATAACGGATTTGTCCATTGGATACAATGTTTTGGTTTGCTTCTGGCTCCATGCACCATGTGTGGGCATTGCATCTGCTAGAAGTTTATTTATATTTTAACATGAAATGGTACTAGGCATAGCCTGTTTTCAGGACCTTCCTGTATACAAAGAGCTGCTCCTCCAACCCCCAGAGTTTGCAGAAAGCAACTTTACCAGTGACCCCGTACCACAAACACACACTATGGCTATCATGCTGAGCAAGCTGCTGGACAAAATGGACACTTGGCTGCACCCAGTATCTCTAAAAGGTAGCTTTACAACTAGTAATAATGGATAAAATGTGGTTAAAGCAACCGAGGACGGTGGCTTCTACAGAGTTCCATGTGTGACAAATTGTATTAACTTGGTAGTGCAGGACTTTCTCAGTGAAGAAGACATGAGGGAGTTGCTGTGTGTGCCACCACATGTGGCCATTTTGCCCATTCATCCAAAACAAAGTGGGGTATTATAGGGTAAAATAGGGCAGACAGGATGAACCAATGTTTTTTTTCCCTGTTGACAATGTCTATGTTTCTATTTTTCAAAAGTAGCAGATGTCGGGGTTGCAAATAAAAACTAACCCGCCTCTCCACTGCATGAGGCAATTGATGGCCACACAGTGGAACTCAACCCTCTACATAATGGAACAAATGTTCCAACAGTACAAGGTGCTATCTGACAATATGCACATTTATACCACCCATAGGAGCAAACATGAGCTTAATAACAAAGCAGTGGTAGTCTCATGAATCTCCTGATTCTCATATCATGGCCTTTTGAACATGGCACCTAGGCAGTTAGTGGCCATATGGTATCCATAAGTAGGGCTGGCAAAATTAGCAAATTCTGATATTTCATGGAATTTTCACAAAAGTCTATGAAATTCTGTAAAATTTTGCAGAATTTTGCAGAATTTCATGGAATTCTTTAATCATAACACAGTTGGTGTTACAGTTGGAGATCTGTACTTCAGTACGAGTATTGATTGGAAGATGACCTAAAAGGATGCCAAGGTTCATGAAATTTGGATGAGGGATGGGGAAGTTATATGGACTCAAATTCTGGCACTTTATTATTCATGTGAACATTTCTGAAAAATATTTCTATGCTTACAACCTAACCTCCTCTGGAGCTAGATAATCAAACATTTATATGCATACTTTCTTGGAAGAGTCATAGCAACTGCTAAATGGAGAGGTAATTAATTGAGTAAATTGTAAGTTATAGGAGTTCAGAATTTCACAATTTATTTGCTAATTGTGTGAAAGTTTTCAAACTATTTGGATGTTTATTACTCCCCTGCTATTGCAGCTATACACTCAAGAGTTGGCATGCATACCAAAGTAAATATGTGCTGTAATCTTATTAAGTTGGACAAATGTGGTTTAGAGGGTTCAAATTTATTACGGATATTTTAGAAATTACTAATTGGCAACATTTGCTCAAAAAATTATGGACACATGATAGGTAATGCCACTAGAATTCTACTTGTGGAATTTAACTTTCACAAAGTACTTATCACCACTGAATCATCTTACATGCACTAGCATAATGGACCTGCAATACCCCTCCAACACTCCTGCGACAGTGATACCTAACATCGTTCTCCATCATGACTGAAGATATCCAGATGCTTTTGTCACTATGGCCTAAGTCACAGCTACTTGTAAGGCTTGGTGTCACTCTGTGCCACTGTTTTCAAACTGAAAATATATATTGTTATCTAGAATTGTTAAAGAGTCAGTAGGAGGCATTGTACAGAAACAATGCTGCACATGCATGTGCTTCCACAAGTCATTAAAGGGACACTGTCAACCCTTTTAGGTCTCAAAGTGTCCCTAGTTTAAAAAACATATTTTATGATTGCCAACATTATGTAAAGATTGTTGATGTAGCTGGTAGTTTGATTGTAACTCATATTTTCTTTACAAAAGTGAAAAACAGACTGTCCAACATACTGGTGTTATCACACCAAGACAGGTTTGTTTACATTCATTGATCAGCTCCAAATACATCTTTCCTGGACTTGGAAACACCTGCAAAACAGTCTGGCCCCTCATGATGCTGTGGGAGTTTAGGAGACTACTTCCTTATCAGTGACTGAACTTTTTGGGTGTGTTTCTATTGCTCAATAAGCATGCAGTAAGAACAGAACCAGGACTGTAAACAACAATAAGGTTCTTTATAAATATACATTGCCATGCATTCCAGTTCTACTAAACAAGGAGACAGACAAAACAAACAGCAACATCAGTGAATTTTAGAGAAGGTAAGCAATCATAAAATGTGAGGTTTCAGCTAGAAATAATATGATGAAAAACAGGTTGACAGTGTCCCTTTAAGTCAATGAGCTCTAGTGGTTAGCTGCCGTATTGCAAGAATTCAGGCTAGTGTAGACTGTAGACTGTAGAGTGATGTCAATGACTATTCTGTACTATTCGTCACTCAAGACAGTGACCTGACACTTGGCACAACTACACGTTTACTATGGAGCCTCCTATAAATGTTACCTTCTTGCCACTTTACCCAGCATTTACCTTCCTGTAAAATGGCAGCTCAGGTGTAAGACTGGGTAAAATGTATGGAAATGACTTCAACAAAAGTGTCACAACATTCCACAATTTCACAAAAGCTCATTAAATTCAACTTTAATTACCGATGTTATTTTGGAATCTTTGGCTGCCTATAACTTGGTCAGCCTCTAAGCAAGAGATTACAAAGTTACATGCGAACATACAAAATTGCCAGCAGAAAAAGGCCAATATGGTCTATCAAGTCTGCTCAAGTGTGCAGCTTAGTTAGTTCCCTGGAGTTGCACCCTTCCACTCCTCCTGGAGTTGCCTTTTTCCATCCTAATTTTCTTTTTCACCTTGCCCCCCCCCACCCTTGAAACTGGCTACTGTCCTTGCCATGACTACCTCTTCCTGCAGCTTATTCCACATCTTCACCACACTCTCAGTGAAAAAGTGCCTCCTCATTTCCTTTCTGAATCTACCCTCCACCAGTTTTAGGCCATGCCCCCTTGTTGTACCCTCCTTTCTTAAGTTAAAGATGTCCTCAGTATCAACTCTGTACATACCCTTGAGGTACTTGAAGGTTTCCATCATATCCCCCCTCTCCCTTCTACCCTCTAGGGAGTACATGTTTAGCTCCCTCAGACTCTCCTCATATGATCTGTGCCCCATGCACTGGATCATTTTGGTTACCTTCCTCTGGATCCCCTCCAGTAGTTTGATATCCTTCTTCAGGTAAGGGCACCAGAACTGAACACAGTATTCCAGGTTTGGCCTTACCAGTGACCTGTACAGTGGCAGAATAACTTCTTCCTAAACGTGATGCCCATGGCAATGCAGCCTAGCATTTTATTTGCTTTGGCTGCTGCCTTTCGGCATTGTGCTGTGTGTTTCGTATCACCCCTAACCATTACTCCATTGTCCTTTTCCTCCTCTGACACTGACACCTGTATTCCCCTCCAGCCAGTAACTGGCCCTTGGGTTCCTGTCTCCCATGTGCATTACCTTACATTTCTTAGCATTAAAACCCAATTGCTAGACTCCTGACCACTTCTCCAATTTAACCAGGTCCTCCCTTAAATCCTGTCTCATTTCTCCTGTTTCCACCCTCCCACAGAGCTTAGTATCATCTGCAAAAAGGCATATTTTACTGTTGACCCCCTCCGTTATGTCACTTATAAATATGTTGAACAGCACAGGTCTGAGTACTGAGCCCTGTGGGATCCCATTGGTTACAGGCCTAGGTTTGGACAGTCCCCACCACCACCATCACTACTGTCTGGCTCCTGTTACTTACCCAGCTCCTGACCCACCCCCGCATTTTTTCCCCTATTCCTGGGTCCTCCAGCTTGCTGATCAGCCTGCAATATGGCACTTAATCGAATGCCTTGCTGAAGTCCAGGTATAGGACGTCCACTGCCTGCCCCCTCTCCAATAATCTTGTGACCCAGTCAAAGAAGTCTATCATGTTGGTTTGACAACATCTCCCTCTGACAAACCCGTGCTGCCTGTCGTCTTGGAGACCATTCTCCTCAAGGAAGGACACCAGACTTTCTTTTAGAATGGTCTCCTTTAACTTACTCACTATAGAGGTCAGACTCGCTGGCCTGTAATTACCTGGCTCATCCCTGGGTCCACTCATGTGGAGACATACCACATGAGCTGTTCTCTAGTCTTGTGGCACACACCGCTTCTCCAGTGAGGTGTTGAACAAGTCTGTCAGTGGGGCAGCTAGTACCCCTGCCAATTCCCTCAGGACCCTCAGGTGTATCCCATCTGGGCCATATGCCTTGTTTGCCCACAGTTCCCTTAATCATCTCAAGACCCTGTCTACCCCAATCTCCCCCTCATACTCTTTCCCCCCTCTAGGTTCCCCACAATCTTCCCTTGTGGCATAGGGCTGTCCACTTCCTTGGTGAAGACTGAGCAAAAGTACTCATTTAGTGCCTCCGCTTGCTCGTCACCCTTTTCTGCCCATCGTCCCTCCCCCTTTATCCTAACTATCCCAACCCTTCTGCTTCTTCTCTCTTTAACATACCAGAAGAAGTCCTTCTCCACTCCTTAATCCCCTGCACCAGTCTTAATTCTTTCTTTGCCTTCGCTTCCTGGACCTCTCTCCCTGCCACTCGAGATTATTCCACGTATACCTCTCTGTCCTCTGCACTCAAAGTATGCTTGTACTTCAGGAAGGCCGTTCTTTTTTCCTTCACCTTCTCAGCCATCTTCCTGCTATACCAGCCAGGTCTCTTGGTTCTGGAATTCTTTTTATGAGCCTTTGCACATGTATCAGTGGCCTTGATCATCCCCATCTTAATGACTGACCATTTCTGATCTGCATCCATCTCTGGTTGGAGCTTTGCCAGGAGCTCCTCAGATATGCTCCCCATCCTAACAAAGTCAGCCTTCCTAAAGTTCACCACTTTCATTTTTGACATGGCTGATTCCTTCCCCATGTAGATGGAAAACAACATTATGTGATGGTCACTGCCTGCAAGGGGTTCCCTAACTGCAACTTCCCAGACATGCTCCCCATCTCACAGCACTAGATCCAGTATGGCCTCCTTCCTCATTGGCTTTGTGACTCCTTGTATCAGGAAACTCTCCTGGAAAGCATCCAGGAGGACCTCTTCCTTATTACAAGAGGTAGCCAGGGTGCTCCAGACTACCCCACAGAGATTGAAGTTTAATAGTATTACAGTGCTCCCTCCTCACCCACCCTCCTGATCTGTCCCCTCAGCTCCCTATCCAACTGTATACTCTGTGAAGGTGGTCTATACACCACCTCCACTCAGATCTTTCTCCCAGCACACAGCCTCTTTTTTTCCATATATTTTTTCTCCCAGCCAGCAGCTCATCTTTCAGAGATACCCTGTTCACAGAGATATACCCTCTTTAGGATGAAACTAGCCATCTTTCAGTTGGCTAATAGGTTTTTCTCCAACATTTTTTTCCTCCCACCTCTCCTGGTGGGGGCAGTGCTTCTGCCAGCCTCACACAGCCACAGCTTCCACTGTGGCAGGAGCAAGCTCCCTGGCCCAGCTTCAGAGGTTGCTATGTTGATGGAACCCACTGTCAACCCTCCCAACCAAGATGCACTGCCAAGTGGCAGCTGTCTCAGCCACAGCCTGCCTCCCAATGTGACTTCCCGGGCTCGCTTCTGAACCCGGGTTGTCAGCATGGCAGTGTGATACTCTGCTGCTAGGCCATGTGAGTGGCCTCAAAGCTTTAAAATTAAGGTCAATGAACCAAACAAAATTGGTGCTGTCCCATTCTGTAGTTTTATAGGTGTAGGGGCTTAAAATTCTGCAGTTTATATAATTGCAAAATGTAATTTTAAAATTCCTGAATGTTTGGAAGCTTATAAATCAGTCACCTTTAAAGACAGAGCTCTGAAACTTGGTACACCTCTGTATAGACTTGGTACTGGCACCTTGCCAACCTTGGTGCAATTTGGACACATGCATGTTAAATTAGACAATTAACTAAAATCACAACTTTGGTGAAATTGCATGAAATTTTCATGGATATTTCATGAAATTTTGTGGAAGCAAAATTGGAATTTTGCCAGAATTTCAGTGGCAGAAGATACATTTCTCCCAGCACTATCCATAAGCTAAGTGGTCCCACTTCTACACATGCTGCTGAGGTAGGCATTGAGTGCACCAATAGTTGAAGGTCAGTGATGATTATTCTTGCACTGCACTGATTAAATACATGCAGACACTACTGGATAGCCATTCTGTCCTGCAAACTGTCTAAGGTTCCAGAATACAAAGTTGCCACCTTATTAGAGCCTCGATACAAACATGAACTCCCAGTATTTTGGGGGAGGGGCAGGAATGGGATGCTTCCAGCAGGTGAAGCATTGCTTGGTTGAAATGGTGTATGCACATCATTTGGCAGCAAAGCCAGTGACGCTAAGGACGGTATCAAAACCCCCGGAATATAAGTCCTTTCAAAATGATCCCAAAACTGACTCTGACTCCGATGGTTCCATGTCATAACAGCTATTGCTAAATAGCAATCGCCATTACAGAAAATGTACATCACTGAAAAGCAAAAGGGTGATGTACACATCCCAGCGAGGACAGGAATAGTGATGAAAATGGACTAAGATATCTATGCCGGGCTGCACCCCCTCTCACATGGGGCTTTGCCTGCCACACCCCCTTAATTTAGAATCTCAACTTATGGGGGGGGGTGCATGTCAGGGAGGGGGGAGAAACTCGAAAAAAAACAAAAAGTTAAACTCTGGCACATGCTAAAAATAGAAACTGTACCCTACCCAGCCCCCAGTGCACCACTTTATGATGACATCCCGATGGCGAAACAGGAAAAAAGACCATTATGGCGACATTTGCGGTAATAGTCCTTTTCCCGTGTTTCGCCTTCCCCCAGTGTTCTGCCCCTTCCCTGGACCAACTCCGACCTGGAGTTGGAATCCTAAAGTACAGAGGGTGTGGGGGGGCACAGCCCCCCACAGAAAACACCCATGGAATAGGCAGCACAATACCTGCAGCGGTATTGTGCCATCGCTGTGGAGGAGGTTGGCATTGTCGTTGCTGACAAAACTTGGTGCTTCCCCCAGCCCCAAACCCTGCACCTTCCTCACTGCAGCCAGCCACCCTCATCACCACACTACATGGCCAGCTCGGCAACACCACGCCACACTACCTCCCACATACCTCCTCCATTATCCCTCCTCTTCTATTCGCTCTCCTACATACATACTCACCATTCTTCCCCTTCATCTGCAGTGTAACCACACCTCGCTACTCTTTCAGGGTAGATCACATAACAGGCCCTCAGATTGAGTCACTCAAAACTAAGTAACTCAATTTGAGTTACCCATATATGGGATACTGACTCTGACACATCAGTGGATTGATTAGACACCACCACCAACTCTAAAGGCCACCCTAGTAGCAGTTCTAACACTCAACGGGCAGTGTTATCACAGATAGCCACTGAGGAGTTGATGGAACAGCAAAAGGAGGATGTCAGACATAAGTCTGCAGAACGAATGGTGGAGGCATACCTGACCAACTCAAAGAATCTGAACATAGATGAGAAGCCACTTTTGTTGTGGGAGACAAAGGCACAGAAGTGGTGGCACAGGATTGGTGGCATGTCTTATATGGAAGTATGCTGTTTTAACTGGCCACCATCCAGTGTCAGCTCTGAAAGAATGCTCATTTCATCAAGGTTCATCATTGGTGAGAAATGGACAAACCTGTCACGCAAAAAATATTCAGAGACTTACATTCATCAAAATTAATAGAACAAATTCAGATCATATCACCCACCAAAAACAGATGGATATCAATGGCCATACATTTTTACCATTTATTATAAAAGGCAGTACAAAATATACATTTTAGATAAAGGAAAAAAGAACTAACATTTCACAAGGACAACACCCTGCTTCTGAAACCAGACATGGAAGAAACATGCTGCACACTCTGATGAAGCTGGGCGTTGTCCTTATGAAACGTTAGTTCTTTTTTCTTATATCTAAAATGTATATTTTGTACTGCCTTTTATAATAAATGGTAAAAATATATGGCCATCGAAATCCATCTGTTTTTGGTGGGTGCTATGATCTGAATTTGTTCTGATTTAAGCTTATTTAACACCACCAATTATCCTAGTGCTCTGTTCTTTGCTGTCGAATTGTATTATCAAAATTGATAGCCATTTAATTCCACACAACATCACATCCATGTTTCCATCGACTAAAGAAGAGTCTGCAGCAGAGGGCCTGCCTGCATTCCTTTGTAGTTCTAATTAAGATATTTAAGATGGGGTGGATACAATTCCAAGATAAATAACAAGATAATTAATTGAATGGCATTGTCACTGATGCGTGAGTCCATGGGACTGACCATTTTTAAAAATACTTTAGAGTTCAGCAAGGTGAGCCTATTCCCCTCAGGGGGCTTATTCCAGTGAGAAAATCTTCAGTCACTGCAAGTCATCTCTTCCTCAGGGGCCTACTCAACTGTGAGTAGCTTCAGTTACTCCAAGCCGTTTCTTTCTTACTTGCCATACAGACATTGCATTTTGAAGCTGTGATCACCTGCCATGAGAGCTGCTGTCCCACTATTCTGCCTGCAACAATCAATCAGACAGGCGTACGTTTTTGAAACAGTAGCGGCCTACCATGGGGTGGAGATGTTTTGAAGTTTTACTTCACCAACAAAGTTGTGAAATTCTCCATGTAAATAACTTCACAACTTGCCCACTTTGTCACTTTTCCTTGAGTTTTCCTGGGGAAATGGCACTTTTTCAGGCAAAGTCAGATGAAGTTGCAACTTTGCCAGAAAATTTGCATGGTTTTGCCTAAATAAATCGCTACATTCAGATGATAGACATATAAGCTGATATGCCTAAACTTAGTTTTTCAAAGTTTAATCTGATGTGATGGGCTTCTAAGGTATAAAGACATAGATACATAGATACATAGACAGTGTCTGCAGATAAGGGCCTATGGCCCACCCAGTCTGCCCATTTGAGCTTGTAAGTTCAGTTTATGTTTTCCTAGAAGTCTGTTGCCCCTTACCCCTGACCTCCAGAATTCCTTTATGTCTATCCCATGCATTCTTAAATCCCGTGATTGTTTCAGCCCCCACCACTTCCTCTGGCAGGGTGTTCCACTTGTCTACCACCCGTTCTGTGACATTTAGACAATACATATAGAGCCCCAGGATCCTCTTAAAAATGGATTGCATTCCCAAATGTGCATTTCTGGTTATAAATCAAGCTTGGAAAGTAGACTCCTGGGGCCAGATATTCAAAATGTTGCACTGTGCACAAAACGAGTTGCACAGGGTTTTGTGCAGGTCCGCTATATTTAAAAGGCTAAATAGCATTGACAAATTGCAATAGTCCTGGGCAAAAGTATAATGTATGCAAGGGGCAAAAAGAGGGGCTGTGTGCATGAATAAAGGTGCAATGCTATATTCAGTGCATTACTGCTGCGCAAAGTATTTTTGAGCGACTTAGCATGATACTTTGCGCAGTGAACATTACGGCCCAGGAAAATGTAGTCTTAACTCTGGGCAAACCTTTGCGTCACTTTGCACGACACTGCGAGACATAGAACCATAGTTTATGGAACTCTGTAATAAACAAGTGTGAATTATGGAGTATGCAAGGGTCTGCCAGCGATGGTTTATTGACACTAACCAGTTAATATTAAACATAGAAAGAAACCAGACATGGAAGAAACATGCTACACACAGATGGCACCTCCTATGTTGCTTTCATCTGCCACTGGTTCCAACCATGCCAGGCATTAATTGGTGACCTGGTGCCCAGTGGACACCATGGCAGTGTGTCCATACAGCACACACCTGCAGACCACCCTTGGGTGGACATCAACAGAATCCAGCACACACATGCAGCACTGGAGGCATGGAGGGTGTTGAGGGAAGGGTGTACAGGTGGCCAGTATGTACCACATACTGGGTGCTACCACTAGGCTGGGACAATCCATGCAGTGCAAATGGTCTAGTGTAGGGAATACCCCAACACCAGTGTGCCTGTCTGATGGTATGTGCCCCTCCAGCCACATACCACACATATCTGTACAGACACCACAGTCAGACATATATGTCACTGTGAATATCCCATGCCAGTGGTGCAGCATCTGTGGGTCACAGAACAGCGTAATATCCACTGTCAGTACATACCTGCAGGATGGGCCTGTCACTGTCTAAAGTGCAACAGTCTTTGATGCCCTACACACCATAGGCATTGCTGTGTCCCTTACACTACTGCCCCCCTTGTTACTGCAGTGTCTGCTGTGTACTGTAGCATGAACTAAAGTTCAACTATTGCATGCAGCACTACCACCTGTGCCTGTGTTGTGTAGTCCCCTGGGGCACAATGTTCTATGTGGTTCTGTACAAATGTAGCCTGCAGCTACCACCATGCACTTCCAGACTGACTTACAGGTGAAGCTGTGGGCAGACCCAGCCAGACCCTGTACTTCCAGACTGATCTACAGGTGGATCTATGGGACTCTGCAATAGCACTGGGCTGCTGTTGTGGTTTGCACTTCCTAGTTGCTATATTTAGAGCCGTCTTATTTCCAGGGCTATTTTTGCACTGCAGTCCCAGCCCAGTTTGCCCGGCTTCCTTAGCACGCTATATTCAGCAAGTTTAGCACCAGGGCTATCCCTTTTGAATATAGTGGGCTATTGGTTCTGGGCTAATTTAACATGCTGGGCAGTGCTAATTTAGCCCTGGGGCAAAGTTTTGAATATCTGGTCCCTGGTGCCCTATTTTCAAAATGAGATCTCCAATTTTTTTCCAGTGACAACATTATTTTGCAAATAAGGCCCCTGATGTTTACATGAAAAAAGCTTAGCCCTTTGGAAAGGGTGGCAGGAAAGGGAGATGACCAGAATTTAAATCCACATCACACAACATCAGTAAAGGAAGGGCAGCCATGTGGCTAAATGAGCTCCCTGCCAGCATAACCAATCTACCCAAAATGTTACAATTCAAATGGGCCCGCAGAGGTAATATGGCCCAGAACTCAACTTGCCACTGCCCTAACCCAACCTAAACTGCGGTGGTGGTAGCATTTCCAGAATACACTACGAAAGAGACTATCCCTACAAATGGGTTAATATTAGCTGCATCACATTATGTCTCACTGATACGTTAATGTTCTGCATTTGGGTTATTTGTATTATAATGTACATACTTATTATGTCTACCTTATGTAACCGCTAGTAGCCATGCAACGAGGCTCCACTTGAGCTGACTTCCACGACTGTGAGCTGGATTTTGTACCCTGTATTGCCTACTATATTGTCCTAATATGACATGGAACCTTTGCAAATGAGCAATTTGTGCTCAAAGGTTGTTTCTGATTATTTCAATAAATAAATAAAGAAGGGTTGTGAGTAGTAGAAGTGTGTGACACCTGCACCAATAAACATATACTGGGAAGAGAAGAGGGAAGTAGAGGAAAGATCATAGGCGCACATCAAGATTGAGAGATGGGGACAAAAGGAAGCCAATGTAAATGAATAAGTGGAGAGGGGAAGGGCAAATGGCTCCCAGTCAGGGGCAAATTAGAAATATCCATTTTGTACTCTTCTCATGAAATGCACTAATGTCACGTAATTTCATGCAGTTTTGCAAGTTAGAACAGTATGTTAACAAGCATTTGTCAATGTCAAATTTTGTCTCACTGGCATTGGCATTGGTAGTGCCAGAGTTAAAGATGCATAATAGGAATGGCAGTGAAGCACTGAAGTGATGCCAACCCTACCCCCACCCTGTAGAGACTGACAGGCATTGGGGTGTGCCTTTGGGTCATCAGCTATAACGCTTATGCCATTGTACCTCACCCTACCCTGTAGACACTGACAAGTGCCGTGGTGTGCTTTGGGGTCTTTGAGCATTATAGTTACCCCATTCCATAAGGAAATACACTGAGGTGGGTGCAGTATAGGAGAATGGGGTGAACTGTGTGGCCGAACAGTGCAAGGCACACCATGATGCCTGTCACTGGCTGCAGGGTGGGGGTGGGGTTGGAATGGCATGAGCATTACAGCTGGTGATCCCAAGTCACACCCCTGATGCCTGTCAGTCTCTACAGGGTGGGGTGCTACAGTTGGGAATCCTAACACATGTGTTGGTATTTTCACTCCAAATTTCCATCATGGGCTTTTTGTGAGCCCACCTCATGAAAAGCAGCACAATCAGTTTGTTAGCCGAAAGGTGGTTTTGCACTGCAGCTATGCCATTTGGTGACACAGGGATGAAAACACATTTTGGGCAGGATGTGGAAAATGACAACTGTATTGTTCATGATGAGGCGTAAAAAAATGGCAACGTTGAAAGTCTGGAGTGAAAATATGAAAAATCGGTGAAGTCATGAGCATGCATAGAAACTGTGCAACACACATCTGTAACCCAATTATTTTGGGGAGTTTGTTAGGTACATTTTTAACATAGGCATTTTGGGACCTCCCCTAATGAACAGTGGCGCTGTGATTTTGTTAATCTGTCCCAAAAGTTGATTTCCCACAGCAACCACGCCATTGTGCACCACAGGTGTGGAAACACATTTTGGGCAGGATGTCTCAAAATGACAGCTGTACTGTTCATAAGGTTGTGAAAAAATGCCAATATTGAAAATCTGGCATGGAAATATTGCAAAATTGCGAAGTTACAAGGGTGCGTGGAAACTGCGCAATGCACGCTTGCAACACAGTCATTTTATGGACTTTTGGCACCAAATTTTCAACATAAGCATTTTTGAATCTCTGCTCATGAACAGTGTTGCCATCATTCCCTCAAACTGTCCTGAAAACTGATTTTGCACAGCGACCGTGCTATTCTGCGCCGGACGTGCGAAAACACATTTTGGCCAGGATATGTAAAATGACAGCACCACTGTTCATCAGGAGGTGTGGAAAAATGGCAATTATGAAAATCTGGAATGAAAATATTACAAATGCGCGAAGTTACGAGCGTGCGTGGAAACAGCACAATGCATGCACGTAAAACAGCCATTTTTTGGATTTTTTCCACCAAATTTGCAACATAGGCTTTTTGAGAGCCCCCCTCATAAACAGTGGCACTGTTGTTTCATTACTCAGTCCCAAAAAGTGATTCCATGCAGTGACTGCAAAATCACGTTTTGGGACCGAATAACACCATGACAGTGACTGAATTCATGAGGAGGGGTCCCAGTAACCCATGTTGAAAATTTGGTGCCAAAATTCCAAAAAATGCCCGTGATATGCACCAAAGTTGAAAAAACCTATTTATGCCATTATACAGCTTACTGGCATTTCTTCAGTTCGCAGTCGACTTTGAAGAGTGCAGACGTGTTCCAGTCCACTGAAGATCGTCGCACCAGACTCGGGAGAGTATAGTGTGAGGGGCAGGGAGGCAGGGTGTGCAGAGGGTATGCTGCGTGTTGCGGAGGGGGCAGGAGATATGAGAACTGTTTTCTTTTTCACAGGTTAAAAAGAAAACATCGCTGACTGTTTTTGTTTTCAGAGGATTTGGCATGCTGGGGTGGGCTCAACATGCCACCTGTTTTGGGATGCTTTGGCTGAGGAGGATTGGGCACCCCGTCCAGCACACAAGGAAAGAAGTGGGAGCAAGAGCCGAGGTTGGGCACCCCCTCAGCATATAACAAATGGGGAGGGAGTGCTTTATGCTGATGGGGAGTGGGTTCCCTCATTGGCACATACATTGGGGGCAGGGCATACTGACAGGGGGATTGGGCACCCCCGAAGTCGGCATTATGGCTGGCAGTGTGCCGCCATGTTTTTTTTTCTGTCTCAGCAGGGTAAGCATGTCGGGAGGTCCGCTGCATGTGACAAGCTTTGCTCGCATTGCAGCAGACCTTTTCATAGATGTGCTCGCCCGCATGGTGTGACACCAGCATGCAGGCTGGTTGGGGAATGAGGGACACACCTACTGATGCATGCCCTGCATTCGCCCAACAGTGACCGCGCCTCCAAATGTGTTACTACCCCAATATGTTGGCTGCGCATGTGCGAGCCAACATAAAAATGGGCAGTTATGTCTGAAATTGCACCTCCCCCCCAAAAAAGTCAAATTTTTTAAATGCTGTTTGAAAAAAAATGGCTCTAGTTGTCAAAATTGTGCATTTTTAAAAACTTACATAGAAACATAGAAACATAGAAGTTGACGGCAGATAAGGACCGCAAGGCCCATCCAGTCTGCCCATTTCTTTTTCTACCTTATAAATGTGCCATCGGCCTTTGCTCTGTCAGTGGCCTATCTATTCATAGTCATTTGTATTGCTCCCTTATGCCTATCCCATGCCTGTTTGAAGCCCTGCACTGTATTCATAGCCACCACTTCTTGTGGTAAGCCATTCCATGCATCCACCACCCTTTCTGTGAAAAAGAATTTCCTCACATTCCCCCTTAATCGGCCTCCCTCTAATCTCATGCTGTGTCCTCTTGTCCTATTTTTCTTATATTTAAACATGTTAGACTCTTTCACCTTGTTTATGCCCTTAAGGTGTTTGAATGCCTCGATCATATCACCTCTCTCCCTCCTTTGCTCAAGGGTATACATATTGAGCTCCGTTAATCTGTCCTCATATGTCTTCTGATGCAGTCCCTGCACCATTTTGGTTGCCCTTCTCTGGACTGCCTCAATTTGGTTAATGTCCTTGTGAAGCTGTGGCCTCCAATACTGCACGCAGTACTCCAGATGGGGCCTTACAATGTTAAGAATGCATTATTTGAAAGAAATAGTACTACATGAATAAAAAAAACATTTACAAAATTAAACCAAATTGTGGTGGAATTTTGCAAAAATTGAGGAAATGCAAAATCAGCAATTTGGGGCAACTTCACAAAAGTAATAACAATGTTGCCCAGCAATTGGTGGGGAGAGGAAGGAAAGGGGTTAGTTGGGGAAAATGTGGAGTAAATTAGATAGAAAAGAGGAAGGGAAGGGCTTAAGGTGAAAAAGGAACAGATAGGTCAAACTGAAAAAGAAGAATGAAGTGATGCACAATCAGTAAGAGTTTGTAAGGTCTAATAGAGGGTGCAAGTTATAGCAGCTAGCCAGCAAAGGTGACAGGGTAACCCCTGTGAGATGAGTGTAGTAGTCAAGACTCAACACAAGTATAAGCAGATGGTGGAAAAGCTTCTACAATTATAACAGAGGGGACAGTCACATTCATTGTGGGAAAGGGCTTACTAGATACTGTAGTAAGCAGCACGCGTTCTCCAGGGATTGGCAATATCAGGCTAACTTAATAGACTTTTTCCATATAGTGACACAAATGACACACAGGGGTTAGGCAGTACTATATTTGGATTTTAACAATGTTTTATACTCAGTAACACACAGAAGACTGATTAGGAATGTAGATGCTTTGGGCCCTGAACTAAATAAAGAAATAACAGGTGCATCAAAAATTGATTGGATGGCTAGAACCTAGAGGGCAGTTCTAAATGATAAATTCTCTGAGGACGGTGTAGAAACTAATAGGGTACCACAGGGGCTAGTCCTGGAACCATTGTTTAATATGCATATCTGTGAGATAGGAGAGGGCATCCGGGGCAAGATGAACCTGTTCACAGATGATGCCAAGCTCTGCAGGAGGATTGACAGTGAAGAACGGATTAACATTATGGGACAGGCTGTGAGAAGACTGGAGACGTGGTCCAGTGTTTGTCAGTTGAAATTCAACACCAAAAAGTGCATGGTGATGCATGTAGGAGGGAAACCCCCTGGAACTGTGTACTGTATTGATTGGATGCTGGTAGAGAGCACTGAGGGGAGACCTGAGGTATGATCAGAAATAACATAAAGCTGGCTGTTCAATGCAGAAGGGTATATGGAGAGATAACAGAATATTAGCAGTGCATTGGGAGAGGGGTTACTAGCAGGAGGAGGGAGGTAATAATGGCTTTGTATAGATCACTGCTGAGACCACATCTGAAATACTGTGTCCAGTGCTGAGGCTTGCACCTAAGGAATGACAGAGATAGAACAGAGACAGAGCAATGAAGGGTCACAAAGATGATCCATGGCTAGAAGAGCAAGATGTCTGATGAAAGAGTGAAAAGTCTCAACTGGTATAAACTCATATACAGTATTCATGTGGAAGGTCAACAACGCTTTATGGAAAGCAGCAGAACCAAAAGAACACTTACATCTTATACAGTGCTGTCCCCTTCAGTGCAAAAAATCTAAGTCCTTAGTTTTGTGCATGGTGCACAGCACATGCACGATCTCGGAGACAAGTCCGAGGAGAGCACTCATCTGAGTTCTGATGTGGCACTCAGTTTAAAAGGAGTGGTGAGATAAGAAGCTGTCACCCAGTGTTGATACTTAGGCCGTGTTTATGCAGTCACATTTGCACTGGAGTAACCCGTGCACTTGGGATGCTGCAGTGCAAATGTGATGTGTGGACACATACCCGATCGGGGTAAGCCACTCGCTAAGATGCTCCCAGATTCTTTGTCAAGCTGGGAGTGCCAAGAGGAGTGAGCGGCTGACAGTGACTTAAGTGGCAGTGTAGACTGCCTGTGCCACAGCAACCAACAGATGTCTGGCTCCCCCACGATGCACGGCCCCTCACCAGCACAGATTGCAGCAGTGCAGAGAGGGGCCGTGTAGACAGACAAATAGCGGGTGGCAAGTGGCTGGGACTGCGATGCTGTGGCTTTGTATTTGTAGCACTACTCCTGTGTAAACACGGCTTTAGAGAAGACAAAAAACTGTGTAAGTAAAAAAACATTACAGTACAAGAAAACATTTTTCATACCTGCTTTTGTTGCATCTTTAAAGAAATGACAAGGCTTTAGCCTGCAGTTCCCTAGGCAGCCCACAAAACCTCCACTTCCAGCTGCAATAAAAAGACAGCAACTCAAGCCCCTGGGAGCTCATTGCAATATGTACTCCCACTACCTTTCTCCTCGTTTGTTATAGCTCTATTCCATTTGGGCAGTGGGTGTTATGAGATTTTTTTTTTACACACTCGAAGTGAGTGATGACTTATAAACCCGAGAGCAACACTCAAGAGATTTATGAAGTCATCACACACTAAGGGTGTGTAAAAAAAATCTCACAACTACACAGATTTCTTGAGTGTTATTTTTTATAATAAGTCCCTGGTGCAAGAAATGTGGAAACAATAAAATAAAATAGACCTGTGCTGGAACGTGCAGCATAAATAAGGTGTTTATTGAATAAATATGAATCTGTGCTTAAAACTGATTCATTACAGGTTTTGTATTCTTTGCATTTCAAAGACTGAAACCCAGTATTTCAGTAAAACAACTGTTTGTAAGAAATAAGTCTTCTGACTTACTTTGTGAAGCTGTGAGTCAGAGTTATACAGCACAGTCATGCTGTGTAGGAGTGCAGAGTGCTGACTCGTGTCAACCAGCTGTATTAAACTCAACAAATTAACATTTCCTTTAACTAAGCAAACAAGTCCATTTTTTTCTTTTTCTTCTTCCTCAGTGGAGTTTGAATGTGGGTTTGACAGCACTGAGATGTGCTCATGCTGTCACTTTCCTGCTGTTGACCAGAGTCTGTGTAAGTGCATCTAAGCCAACACCATAATAGATGGATGTAACATCATACCCAGTTATTATGGCGTTTGACATCAAGCAAAGTCTGGTTGATAAAAGTGGTCACCAGTTATTACATATAGAATGTGTGGACAACCATATGCAACATGGCTATGTTTCCAGTGATGGGTACGATGATGTCATACTCATAGCTCAAGCGGTCTCTATGATGTCATCTGACTCTGAGATGGAAACAGTATTTTTGTGTTTGGTTGTTGATTTATTATTTTATATAGTATGTGTTTGTTTTAATTAGTTTTTCTTCTTTCTAACTCTATCTTGAACTGTGGTCATGTAAAGAGCAGACAAGTCACTGGATATAATTAAAAAAACATTTAATGTAAGTTAAGTAACAACTACATAAGCTGGCAACATTTCTAGCAATTCAGCTTTTAACAAACAGTTCACTTGGGATGTTTTCAGTCTTGCCGATACCTTTGTAATGAGGAATCTGCAGTGTAGGTAAGCATAAAGAATCTTAATAGACATGGCTTTTTGTGCTGCTGTACCACAGCAGTGCCAGAGCTACTATAGTACAACAGCATTCTGAGATCACTACTAGGATACAACAGCATTTGGAACTGTATGGATTTCCACACACAGTAACACTGAACCATATGCTATACAGCACCTGCCAGATGGGATGTGAATAAGTGGGATGGCCATGTAAATGGAACGTTCCATCAGGAAAAATGTTTCCTTTCAAAAAAAGTCTATCGTAAGCCAGCCCTCCGGCGCTGCAGTTGGATTTCCGCTTGCGATGCCAGCAACTTCGGGTTCGGGAACAAGCCGGGAGCTGGATGGCTGGCTGGAAGGGAGGACTTGAGCATCCTAAGGACTGCTTGTCCTCTCGGGGAGAAGTACCAAACTCGGCTCTTGTCTGACCCGGGTGAAGACCAGTACAGCAAGCCCGATGCTCCAACAGAGGGTGGCGTGCCAGATGTTGGTGCTTCGCGCCTTGATGTCTGGGGACCTGGCATCAGCGAACATCAGGAAAAACCTTGCAGCCTCCCGGTAGATGGAGCACCAGGCCACGACTAATGCCCCTACCTGCCGGAGACAGCATGCCCGACGCACAGAGAAGCGTCTGGTGTAAGGGCTCCCACCCGCACCTGGGTGGTACAACCATGGCTCCATGGGGCACGGACTGCACCGGTCACCAGGTAGGTGAGCGAGGGCTGATAAGGCGGTAGGTGTCTCCCGAAGATGAGGACAGCTGCGAGGAGGGGGAGCATAAAGAAAAAAAAAAAAAGCCTATTGAAAATTATTTAGTAGGCATGACCCATTATTGTGATGCTCTCAGCTGATAGCTGGCACATTTAACCCTTGCAAAGCAGCGGACTGATATATCAGTCCAAAATTCCTATATGTTCTAATTCGGTTGGCAGCCTAAGGGTTGAACAATACAGTAATCAGCTTTAATCAACATATAACAACAGGGAAGTGCTTTCTCACTTAGGAAAACCTGGTTATAATTTGCCGTTATAACCAGCTGGTTGTAAAGGCAAACACGTGCTGAGTTTCCCCTCTTAATATGTATGTGCACCTCGCTCACGTGCACATACTTCGATCACTGCACAGTAAACAGACTCATCTCAGAGTAAGTGTTTTCACAAGTTTCTTAATAAATATAGTTGTTCAGTTTCTAAATGTCTAGTTTTGGGACAATCACACAAAAAGAAAAAAAAAAGAGAAAACTGTTAATTAAACTGCACTCCAGTCCCACCACTCTACTGGAACCATTATTTTCTATAATTGCTGGATAGTGTTTTCAAGGTGAGAAAACACTACCCAGCAATTATATAAAGTAAGGCATGGGGTAATATGTAAAACTCAAATTTTACGCATACCCTTGGTGTTGGATGCTTGTATAAACCCCTTGAGCTTCTCTCAATGTGTTTATGTGGCATCCCACACCTTGGGTGTGTGTAAAATTCTCATTATACACACTATCCCATATGTTATTCTATATTTAATCAGGCACAGTGTGTTTAGTACTTCATCAGATCATGTTAATATGGCTACTGGTGATCCAGGCTGGTTCCCAAATCCGGGTTGCCAGCATTGCGAATGTTTGCATTACTACTGCATGAATAAGCCAGCATTTCAGAAGCTGTTTAATTGATGCCACATACTCAGAATTCTGAGAAAACCCCTAAACACACTAGTGTAGTCTGTAAACAGTAGTTTACATGCCACTTAACTCATAACTTATGTACATTTCCTCTGTGAGAATATCAAATATACAGTAAATTCTAAACCTGATTCAGATATGCATACCCCATTTACATATAGCACATCAAAACATTAAGCATTGGAGGAGGGCAATGAAAATGATTACAGGAATGTGTGACACATCGTATGATGTGAGAACTACTGAATTTAATTTGTACACTTTGGAGAAGAGAATGATAACAGGAAACGTGTTGCTACTGTGCAACCTCACTCAGAGCGCACACACACCCCAACGTACACACATACGGTGTTGCTAAGACAATGTAATGATACTACTAGCAGATGGCATAATAAGAAACTTAAGGGGATGCCATTTAGTCACAATAAACATCATCAATATTTCACCCTGATGGTGGTGCAGGTGATGAAGTCACTGCCTCGTGAGCTCATTGGGCTTATGGACAGAGATGGTTTCATGGCAAGACTTGAAAAAGTAATTTCTGAGGGCAACATAATAAAATATTTTTACAGAGAAGTGGGGGGATGGAGTCCATGGACAAATGTCTTTTTCAACCCTTGCACAGATAGGAGGTACGATGGTATATATGCATGATTTCTAGGACAGATTTGACATTTATATGGATGCCTTTGTTTAGACTATAATCAGCATACCAAGGTGTATCAACATTAGTGCTGTGCGGAATTTTCAAATTCTGGCAGAAAACGAAATTCCACAGAATTTTCAAAATTACATCGAAATTATACCACAAACGGAAAAATGGAATTCTGCGGTAGAAAATAGTTGCAGAATGATTTTCTGCCTAAAAAATGCTGTTTATTCCGTGGATCTCAATATTTTCTGCGGAAATTGTTGCAGAATATTTTTCTGTGGAAAAATTGCTTTTCTGTGGAATAATACAGTAGATGGAATTCTGCAGAACAACCAGCTAAATTCTGGCAGAAATTCTGCCAATGGAATAGTCATGCCGCACTAATTCCACTGGTGGAATTCCGCATTCTGCACAGCACTAATCAACATCCTACAGGAGCACAACACCCTCACATACTGTAAATTTTAACCATCTCCTTGTCACCCATACCTCCATTTCTACAACTGTTTGGATATAAACTTTTGTTTTAGTGTATTGTCTTTCCCTGCTTTCACAAGCAACACCTGTGAAAGAGAGAATAATTGTTGTGGTTCCAACACATGAAATGAAGTGTTTTTGCAATGTTCATAATACAGTAATAGTACTTTGCAAATGGATTATGAGTATAAAACAAAATAATGGAAACATGTATTTGGTCTGCATGTTAATCAGATACCTATAGCTGTTAGATAAACTCTTTTGTTTTACTTTATTAGCTTATTCAGTTTTTACAGCTAAAGCCACAAAACAAAAAAATGGAGTTTGTGGTTAAAGAAAGGAGTGACTTAAAGCCATGGCCTTGCCTTTTGAGCCACAGTGAGGCATTGCTGAAGCAAAGCTGTTGGCAGAACTGCTGTTTCACCTCTGCCGATGGCTGTCTCTGTGATGATGATCCTCATCATCACTACAGGACTGACAGATACAAAGAAAGAGAGTGCACAAGTAAAAACTATGAACATCAAGTGACCTAATTTGAAGCTGATCTGCTCAAGTCCAATCTTACCAGATCAAACTTCTTGTCCTGGCAATTCCTATTAATTAGGCATCCATGCATTTACATGCATTTTGGAAGCCATGTACTTATTCAAAAGCAAAGGGCATCAAAGTCTTCTAGGTTTGTGCATTTTGTATAAACCTTGCATATCAAAGGGAATATATAACAGCTTTTACCATTAGTACCATCATAGATTATTACTCTTTAGACATCTAACATAGGAAATAGAAATCTAGATTTAGTAGTTGCCGTATTGGTCCTTGCAAGAATAGATCCAGAAGCAAATGATTTGATACCTTTTAATGGACCAACATAGATGTAACAACAAGAACAAAGTGCTCTAGCTTTCGGACCAACCAGTCCTTCTTCAGAAGCTCATGGCAGTTGTTTAGAAAATACAATACTTATAACAGCTAGATAATGCAGAGAAAAACAGAAAAAAATCCCCATTGGTTTAAAATACTCATTTAAAAAACCAGAAGATGATGTCAGAGAAGTTTAACAGTACAATACTGCCCTCAGTCCGAATGAACCTTGGGTTCAGATGTGCTAGTGCAACACACATACAGGTTCTCGACTAGAGTTTTTGTTTAACACTAATATTATCAATTTATATTTAAATTATCATTTATATAGTCCTGAGGTTTTGTAATTTCTTGGGCCTTTTATTTAGCTTGAGAATACAGCTGGGTGGCATGTCCAGCTAGGTTTACACATCACACAGTGTGCACTGATGTTTTTAGACAACTTTACTGGTAATTCTTGTCTTTAATGCATACATTGTAATTTCATGAGCCCTATAACTATCTTAGTTTGTCTTTAAGCTGGGTGGGGGTTGCCTTTCAGTAATCACATCCTTATACTGACTGTGACACTCATGGCTTGATTCGGGAGTTATCTGCTTCAGCAGTGTTATCTTATGTCAATTAAATTTATGTGCAGTAGGATTCTTTGTATGTGTGTTGCACCAAGCACATCTGAACCCAAGGTTCATTCGGACTGAGGGCAGTATTGTATTGTTAAACTTCTCTGACATCATCTTCTGGTTTTTTTTAAATGAGTATTTTAAACCAATGGGGATTGTTTTCTGTTTTTCTCTGCATTATCTAGCTGTTATAAGTATTGTATTTTCTAAACAACTGCCATGAGCTTCTGAAGAAGAACTGGTTGGTCTGAAACCTAGAGCACTTTGTTCTTGTTGTTACATCTATGTTGGTCCATTAAAAGGTATCAAATCATTTGCTTCTGGATCTATAGGAAATAGAAGAAATATTTATCTGCTTCAAAACTTTGACATACAAAGAATATAAAATCTAAATGCTCAAATTAACTAACAAGAGTATTAACCTGGTAGCAACTATAAAGCTTTTTGCTATGGTTCTTCTCCCCTTCTTGCTAAAAAGATAAGCAACATTTTTTTCCTTTTTTGCTGTTAATCATTTTTATTGAAATCATTCAATTTTTACAGAAAAACTCAAAACATACACACATAAAACACTGTGTGGTACAGAAACATGCTAGTATTTTACAGATACAACATGGGTGCAAGCCTTCTTATGCCTTAAAAAACTGAGTAAATATGTAGAACATCAGAGTATGAAATTATCTATGGCATAAGTGTAGCATAATCAGTAATCAAAGAAATAATGGGGTCAAAATAACCAATGGGGACCAGAGAGATGGACAACAGGTCATACAAGGTACCAGGGATATTCTGCATCCTGTATTCAAAAACCTTGTTCCAGGGAACAAATTGGTGAGGATATGTAGAGGGTCCACACCTGTTAATACCTGGACAGATTGTCATTCACCCAGTGAGAAAGCCCACTAAACTGAGTTAGCTGTGGTAGTGCTGATTTCCATTCCCATAGCATGGGGACAGGTTGGGTGCACCAATGATGGAGGAGTAACCTCTTGTCTTTCACACTGATAGAGAACAGCCATAATAACTTCCTACCCTCTATGTGCAGAAACTAGGGAGGTATCCCAAGGAGAAAGAGTCTAGGGGAAAAGAGCAAATCTGCTTAAAGGAACATGGAGCAGATGTGGTGCACTCCCTTCCAGAAGTCTTGTAGTAGGGATCTTCCCCAAAGGATATAAGAGATATCTTCCACCTTTGAGTTACATCTCCAGCAAGTGTCATGGGAAAGGAGGCCCATGACATTCAGCTGCAACAGGGTGTAGTGCCAGTGATAGATTTCCTTATTTTGTATGAGTAAGATACGGCTGTCTGAGCAAGCCTTTTGTTTCACTTTCCAACACTGTATCTACATCTGCTTGGGGATGGGTGAACCAAGAACTCCTTCCCCTTTGAGTTTTGCTTTTGTCATGGGGTATACCATCCCATCTCTAATGGTCACATAGATCATGCCTGTCCTGCCTTTAGTAGTCCTAAGACACTTAAGTAATGGGGAGGAGTATGGGTCTGTATGCTAGGGGTGGCATTTACTGTATGCTAGGACTGTACTCCAGAGCTGCAGCTACCTCCAAAAATCTGACTGCAGAAGTGCATAACAAGATTTCAGGCTACTAAAGGTATCAATAGTCAAAGTACTTGGTTGGGTGAGATTCTCAGTGCCCTAATGCCTCACATCTTCCAGGAGAACAAGTAGAGTAGCACACCCCCTATGCTAAGAGCAGTTTTCATCCAAATAGGGCTTAGACTGAGGGGCAGAAGTGTAGATTGGGTCAGAGACTGGAGTTTCTTCCAAGCCTGGATCAAGGCCATGATAGTGGGGCAGTGCTTGAGAGTGGTATGTAGAAATCCATACAGGTAAGCAGATGGTGGAATACCCTTATCCAGGGCTGACTACATATGTGCCCAAAGTGAGGCATACCAAATTATTGGAGCAAACCATTTGAGCTTTGGGCACCTAAGAATGCCAGATGGTACCCTTGGAAGTACGGGAGGTTCCATCCACCTCTAAACCAATATGCTTGGAGTTTTGCCCTGCTGTATCAGGGAGGCTTGCCTTCCCAAAGGAAGTTTCCAGTCATGGCATCAATTATAGTGAACAATATTGGAGGGATTTTGACCAGCAGGTAAGACTGGCAGTTAAAATTTTTGGGTGTGGTCACCATTTTCTCTACTCTGCAAGGGACAGGTACAAAGCTTTCCAAGTCAAGAGATGGATGAGGTTAACTGGGGAAAGGTGGCAAGGATCAGTGGAGAGCTGGATACAGAGGTATTAAATGGACTACTCATTTCAACCTAAAGCTGGTGATCAAAGCCCGGAACATGAGGCAGTAAGAGGAAGTACCTCAGTTTTTTGCAGGGCTGGTTTAGAGGCCCGAGATCCAGTCAAAGGAATCAAGGAGGATCAAGAGCAACGAAATACAGTGGGAGGCATCAGCAACAAGGACTAACTGGTCATCAATGTAAAGCAGTGTCCAATAGCCCTGGGGCCCTATTTGGTTACCAGCCAGATTTCTGTTGGGTCTGTTGGCAATGGCCAATGGCTCGATGGCCAGCATGAAAGGATGGGGTGAGAGTGGGCATCCCTGAGGGGTACCTCTAGCAAAGGGAAAGGGGATGGATAAAAGTTTGTTAGTTAGGACTTGGGCAGTGGGAGAGGCATACAGGTTCAAAATCAATCTTTTAAAAATGGGACAAAAACCCATTTTGTCTAAAACCAGGTGCAGATACCCAAACGGCATGGAATCAAAAGCCTTCTGAAAATCAACCACAACAGTGGCAGCCAGTGTGGGAGTAGGACTGGAAACCTGAAAGATGTTGATAAGGGAGCACAGGTGGTGTGCCCTTAAATGCCCTTTGACAACCCCACTTGGGAATGATGTAATAAAATGTACAGAAGAGTTCTTATCTATGAGGCAGGATCTTTGCCAGAATCTTAGTGTCCAGGTTGATCAGTGATATTGGGCAGTAGCTGTCTGGAAGCTGGGTTCCTTTCTCATTTTAGGGAGCACTGTTACAATTGTCTCACAGAAGGTAGGGAGTGGATGTCCTGAAAGCAGTAGTTTCATAAACACCCTTTGTAACACAGGACACACTAGCAGACTAAGAAGCTGTAAAAGATCTGTTACCACGCCATCCCTTCCTGGGACTTTGCATCTGGTGAGGGATGCCAAGGCCTGTTCAATTTCCTCTTGTATAAAAGAAGTTTCTAGGGAGTTTCCCTGCTCTTCAGTGAGGTGAGAAATGGGTAGCGAAAAAAAGTAGTAGGACTGGTACAGTGAGGGTTCAGTGGGACCATGGGAGGAAAATAGGAAAGTATAAAAGTCCCTCATAACCCCACTGATGCCCTCAGGGGTAGTATGAGGAGTGTGAGAATTGTCCCACAGAGCAGTAATGAACCATTATGTTTGCTGCTTATGTAGACGATACAGCAAGAGTTTCCCTGCTTTTTCTCCATCTTTACAGAAACAGTGTTTAGTAAAAGTGAGGGCAAGTTCTGCCTTCCATGAGGTAAAAGCACTGAGTTGCACATGGAACCCCAAAATATCCACCAATAATTAGGGGTCTGGCAACAATGTGGAGGGTGGTCATGAGATCTTCTCCTTCTCTTTTAGGTGGTGCTCTAGGGATTTAAGTTCAGCCTCACCCTCATTGAGGTGCTTAGAGGCATACTGCATAATAGAGCTCCTAGGGGTAGCCTTGAAGCCCTCCCATAGGGTAGCAGAGGAGGTTACACCAGTGTTGTTAACCCAAAAGTATTCTGCTGCCTCCTCTCATATCCATTTAACAAACTCAGAGTCCCAGAGAAGGGGATCCAGATGCCAGGTGGAGGAGCTAGGTAGTTCCAGGCCCCATATCAGAGATTTTAGAACTGGAGCATGGCCAGAGATATACAGGGGGGTGACAGTGGAAGAGGTAGTTGCTTGGGAAAACCTAGGGTAGGCTAGCCACCAATCCAGGTAGCTTGAGGTCCTGTAGGTGGAGGAAAAACAGGTGTAAACACACATTGTGCAATGCTGCTGATGCCATATGTCATCACAGGAGAATTCAGACATCATGGAATGCAATGCATCAACTGCACAGAGATGTGATTCTTTGCTGCTCAAGGACTTGTCTAGTTGACCGTGTAAGGTGAGATTATAGTCCCCCATCACTAGGAGGGGGTTACTATCTGGGTTGAAATTTTCTAACACTTTGCCTACTCATTCTCTCCAGTAGTGCCTGTAGGTTGTGGCAGAAAACATCCCCTTTTCTTCCTATAGCAACTGGAGGTGGCAGCAAATCACTCACAGTCCCTTCAGGAGAGGTCTGTGGACGTCTCCGATTTGGATGTATATATTTAGTCAGCCAATCAACTTTGGGCTTATTTAGGTATTTCTAGGGGTACTTTACTACCTGCTTATCATGTATGGATACATAATTTGATGTTGATATGTTAGAGGTTTCCACAAAAAAATGTTTTACTTTGCCTTTTTTATTAAAAAAAAATCAGTGTCTTGGGTATTTTGGCTAGT
Source organism: Neoceratodus forsteri (assembly GCA_016271365.2). Taxonomy (NCBI): domain Eukaryota; kingdom Metazoa; phylum Chordata; order Ceratodontiformes; family Ceratodontidae; genus Neoceratodus; species Neoceratodus forsteri. The sequence goes on from CM028132.1 coordinate 767,773,687, forward strand.
ATAAAAAAAATAATTGCTTAGAATTCACTGCATACCTCCATTAGAAAGATAACTGTGTGATGAACAACTGTGCCATTCATACTTCGTGTGTATCACTTAGAGTTTAGGAGGTATTCACATTTGTTTATCGTATGGTGTGTATGGTTGACTTTTGTCTATCAAACCTCACAAAAACACCTTGAATAAAAAGGATAAAAATATTATATTTTGTATTAGAAAGCTTGCTTTTTAGTACAGAATTACTTTACTAACTGCTTATCATCTATGAATACATATTTTGGTGTAGATATATGACTTGTCCCCACCCCCCAAATGGTTTAGGTTGCTTTTTTATTTAAAAAAGAAAAATCGGTTATGGGAGTATTTCGGCTAGTATAAAAAAATCAAATTGTTTAGAATTCATTGCATACCACCTTTAAAAAGGTAATTTTGTGCTGAACAACTTTGCCACTCGTACTTTGTGTGTAGCACTTAAGGTTTATGAGGTATTCACATTTGTTTATGGTATGGTGCTTATGGCTTCATTTTTGTTTAGAAAGGTCAAGGATGCAGTGTTAAGAGTGCAGAGGGCAGAAAGCGTCGAACTCTCAGAGAGCTGCTGTGGAGGGGATGAGCTAGGTGTCCAACCTTTTCAGGGTCATGAGCCACATTTGAATTTCTGAGTAAGATGTGAGCCACAACAATGTGTGGCCCGTACCATACCCAGCATGCGGCCCTTACAATAACCATATTTACCCATATTTAGACATGTTTAGGAGTTAAAATAATAACATAATCATAGTAAATAGTCAGTAATTGTATTTTATTAAGTTACAGTATTTTTTAAAAATAGTTGTAATTTTAAAATAATTATTCATAGCAGCCCTGGAGTTTAGATCTGCTTGCAGGCTTAGTAGCTTGTTGAGCATTCAGGGCACTTTTCAGCTCCTGTACTTTGGCTTTTCTCAAATTTAAAAGACTGTGACTTGTTCTTGACACATAATTGGCAAACTCCTTGACAGCCACGTCAAATTGCTTCGACAGCGACATGTGGCTCGCAAGCCACAGGTTGGCCACCCCTAGAGTATAGTAAAACTGGGGATAGAACAGTTACATAAGAATTTACCATAACAGGAGATCTTCAAGGGAATCTCTGTCATCAGGTCACACCTATGGAACTTAGCCGTGAGGCACTAGGATCCCATGCAAGCTTTTCTGCAGCAGTCTAGTGGGGGCCGCCCATGCTGACGTCACACTCTGATGTCAGTGCCCTATATATGCGTGGGTGGCCCTCCGCCCTCCTCAGTTCTTTCCCTTGCCAGAGGCAATAGAAGACAGGAGTCCCACCAGGGAACCAAGGAAAGAGAGAAGGTACCCAGCTAGTAAAAAGGCTAAAGCAACCAGGCAGTCAAGCTGGAGGGACAGAGAGAGAGAGAGAGAGAGAGAAAGAGAAAGGGGGATGGCGGGAATGACGGCATGCCCTGATGACAGAGATTCCCTCGAAGATCTACTGTTACAGTAAGTTCTTATGTAACTGTTCTATCTTCTTCAGGGATATCTCTGCCATCAGGTCACACCTATGAAATGAATCCTAAGCAATGCTCAGCACAAGACAGTCTGGGTGGCAGGAGGCCAGATGCCTAAGAAAGAAGCCCCTGAAGCACAGCTAGGCTGAAGCCTTCCCTTCTTCTGGAGGCAATGTCCAGACTATAGCTCTTTGGTGAAAGTGTGGACATTACTCCAAGTGGCAGCAGCACAAATTTCCCCAGCTAATACATTCATGAAACAGGCAACAGAAGTGGCCATGCCTCTGGTTGAATGGTCACAAATCACACCAGGAAGCTCCTTAACATATTTCCAATAACAAAAACTAATACAGTTGACCAACCATTTGGACAAGCACTGTTTAGATACTGAAGCGCCCTCTCTGCTTGGGGCGATAGAAGCAAACAACTGAGAGGACATTCTGCAGTCCTTAGTACAGTGTGTATATTACCTGAGTATTTTATGCACATTCAAAGTATGGAGCAATGCTTCCCATGGATTGGCATGCTCTGGAAAATAAACTGGCAGGGGGATGGATTGACTCAGAGTAAACTTAGATACCACCTTAGGAAGAAACTTAGGATTAGTACACAAAGAGACCCAGTCGTTGAGAAAAACCAAATAAGGCTGCTCACACGAGAGAGCCTGCAGCTCTGAAATTCTTTGAGCAGAAGTAATAGCAACTAAAAATAATGCTTTCCATGACAGAAAGCATAGCTCGCAAGATGTGTCTGGCTCAAAAGGAGGCTGGGTCAGCTTTTTTAGCATAAAAATGAGGTCCCAAGCTGGGACAAGATTCTAGATAGGAGGCTTCAAGTGTAGAATGCCTTGCAGAAAAGTACAGGCCACATCCAACTGGGCCACCATACAGCCATTAATAGGCACATGAAAGGCTGAAACAGCAGATAGGTGCACCTTTCTACATTCATGGGCTGATTAGTCTTATGAGCAGCCCCTACAAGTAGAGCAGCTGAGGGCCAGGCATTTCATAACATAGGATGTACCCACGGAGTCTATCAAAAAAGGGGAGGGGTGACCGATAGGAGGTGTGCATTCAAAAAAAATCCAGCTGAGGATAGTCCAGCCTCAGGCCACCACCCGAGCAGAGATTCGGACTCTATCAGTGGGGGGACCCCAGGCACACAGCCTTTGGTATTACATATCTGCTGTCACACACTACCCCATGGTAGAAGCAGCTGGGTGCTATATACCTGAGCTCAGCACATAGGACAACAATAGGTGGGGATGGAAGTCATGTTTAAGAATATGGGGAGTGCTTTTTACCTCATGCAGGGCTGAGGGCAAAGCAGAGGAACCACAGGGCCTCTGCACATCTAGGAGGACAGGAAACAAAAAGAGCCACCCCCTGACCGCAGGCAGTGGGGGTGGAAATTAAGGAGGCTTTCTCAGGTTTCATTAGCCTCCAGTATGCCACAGTGAGGAGCAGAGTACAAGTAATCTTATGCAGAGGCTGGTGGGGACATTGGGCCTGTAGGTAGGCAACAGGAAAAATAAGCATTTGTCAATGCTGAATGTTGACTTGCTGGCACTGGCATTGGTAGTGCAGGTGTTAGAGAGATGCACAATAGGATTGGAAGTGAAGTAGTGAACTGACACCAACCCCAGCCCCACCATACAGAGAGTGACAGGCATTGGGGTGTGCCTTTGGGTCACTGGGCATAACACTCATGCCATTTCACCTCACCCTACCCTGCAGAGACCGACAAGTGCTGCGATGTGTCTTGGGGTCTTGGACGCCCACATACCCAATTCCATAGGGAAATATGCTGACATAGGTGCAGTGTAGGAGAATGGGGTGAACATTGGGGCAGAAAGAGTCTAAGACACACCTTGATGCCTGTCACTGAATGCAGGGTGGGGGGTGGAATGGCATGAGCGTTACAGCCAACAGTGCCAAGTCACACCCCTGATGCCTGTCAGTCTGTACAGGGTCTGGCATTATGGTTGAAAACCCTAATGCCCAGGGCATTTGTTGGTATTTTCACTCCAAATTTTCAACATGGGCCGTTTGTGACCCCACCTAATGAACAATGGCACTATGAGTTAATTTGCCGAAAGGTGATTTTGTACAGCAGCTGTGCAGTTTGGTGCCACAGGTGCGAAAACACATTTCGGGCAGGATGTGAAAAATGATAGCTGCACTATTCAATAGGAGGTGTAAAAAAATGGCATTGTTGAAAATCTGGGTGAAAATATGAAAAACTAAGTGACATCAAATAAATGCGTAGAAACTTCATAGCATACGCCTATATAACATAATTGTTTTGGGGATTTGTTTAACCAAATTTTCAACATAGGCATTTTGGGAACTCTGGTCATGAACAGTATCACTGTGATTTTGTTAATCTGGCCTGAACATTGATTTCCCACAGCGACTGTGCCATTGTGTGACATGTGCGAAAACACATTTCAGGCAGGATGTGAAAAATTACAACGGTACTGTTCATAAAGAGGTGTACAAAAATGACAATGGTGAAAATCTGGAGTGAAAATATGAAAAATCGGTGATGTCATAAGCGTGTATAGAAACTGCGCAATGCATACCCGTAACGCAATTATTTGGGGTATTTTTTTTTACAAAATTTTCAATATAGGCATTTTAGGACCTCCACTCATGAACAGTGTCACTGTGATTTTGTTAATGTATCCTGAACATTGATTTCACACAGCGACTGCGCCATTGTGTTCCATGTGCGAAAACACATTTCGGGCAGGATGTGAAAAATGATAGCTGCACTATTCAATAGGAGGTGTAAAAAAATGGCATTGTTGAAAATCTGGAGTGAAAATATGAAAAACTAGTGACATCACGTGCGTGCGTAGAAACTACGCAAAGCACGCCTGTAACGCAATTGTTTTGGGAATTTGTTTAACCAAATTTTCAACATAGGCATTTTGGGAACTCTGGTCATGAACAGTATCACTGTGATTTTGTTAATCTGGCCTGAACATTGATTTCCCACAGCGACTGTGCCATTGTGTTCCATGTGCGAAAACACATTTTGGGCAGGATGTGAAAAATGATAGATGCACTGTTCATAAGGAGGTGTGAAAAATGGACAATGTTGAAAATCCAGAGTGAAAAAATTAAAAATTGTCAAAGTTACAAGGGTGCATTGAAACTGCACAACGCACACTCGTAACACAGTCATCTTTTGGAATTCTTCCACCAGATTTGCAAGATATGATTTTTGGGACCCCACCTCAAGATCAGTGACATTGTCATTTCATTAATCAGTCCCAAAAGGTGATTTTACGCAGTGACTGCGAAATGACCTTTTGGAGCCAAGTAACAAGATGACAGTGCATGCGTTCATGAGGCAGGGTCCCAAGCACCCCACATTGAAAGTTTGGAAGCAAAATTCAAAAAAATGGCTGAGATAGCCACCTAAATTGAAAAAAAACATTCATGTCATTATACAGCTTACCAGCATTTCTTCAGTTCGCGGTCAGCTTTGAAGAGTCCAGACATGTTCCCTGTCCACCGAAGATCATCGCGCCAGGCTCCGGAGGTAAGTATGCGGTGAGGAGGGGTGTGAGGAGGTGGGGTGCAGAGGGTGGCTGTGGGTTGGGGAAGGGGACCCCATGGCGAAGGACCATTTTCTTTCTTTCAGGTAATTAAAAAAAAAAAACGAACACTGCGGACAGTTTTCTTTTTATAGGTATATAAAATTGATGTGCACACTGGGTGGGCTCTCAGTGTGCCCCATGACTTTGGGGGGCTAATGTTGGCCACACTGGGGTGGGGTTCCAGTGTGGCACAGAATGGGGGTGGGGGCCGGAACATGCCAACTATGGTCAGCTTTGATTACGAGGAGGCACACTGGAGTGGGCTCCCAGTGTGCCACACAATCCACACAACATTGGGGGGTTATTTAGTATGCTGACGGTGAGATTGGGCACCCCTGAAGTCGGCATTGTAGGCATTGTGCGACAGGTGGCGGTGGCAGCCACTGCAGCCATATTTATTGAAATACTTCACCAGGAAAGGCATGTCAGGAGTCTTGTTATTGTGCCACTGCATGACGAGCTTGTCTCTCATTGCAGTGGCACTTTCTTTACAAGTTTTTACCACTTTACATATTTCTTGTGTGATGCCTGTATGCTGGCTTATTGGGGAATGAGGGACATACCTACTAAAGCATGCTCTGCATTCACCTACACTGATGCACCTCCGAAATCAGCTACTACTGCAAGATGTTGGCTTGCGCACAGACACAAGCTGACATAAAAAGGGGAAACTGCTTCTCACTGTGTTAGTACACAGCGAAAAGCAAGACAAGGGCACTCAGCAATATACAGAAAACTGCAGACAAGGGAAGAATGTAACAATAGCATGAAAACCTCATTCTCTATTCTCCCAAACGCCTACTTGATAAATAAGGTAGAAATCAGCATTGAAACCCCAATAGACACAAAGCTGAAGTACATCACAACGTAAAACGCAAACTGAAGAAGCAACACGGTAGAACAAAGAGACCGACTTGAAGCATAGACCCGCGGCAGCAAGTACCAAATCATGCGTGTGTCAGTGTTAATTTGGTAGGTAGTTGAGATAAACAAAAATCAGTCTGGCAGCTACTCACTGAAACTACATCCTTTCCCGGTACTACAGAGAACTCTGGTACCTGGGAAATTGATATCCCAGGAGATTCCACCACAGAATCAGCCACTAGGTGGCTTGGACTGTTGAGCTGTCTTTGGTTTTAGTGGAGAGCCAGGGCCCGAAGAACAGCTTTCAGGAAGGGGAGTGTGACACATGTCCTCTTCCCAGGAAAACGGGGTAGAGGCCAGGTCAGTATTACAGGCTGTATCAGGCTGTGAAAGACATGCAACATGTTGAAAGTAATGTATTCACTTAGTATGTTTAAATATTCATTCATAACTTCTAATAATAATTATAATAATAACCTTAAGAATAATAAGAATTATAATAATAATAACCTCAAGGTAGGAATCCAATGTAGCTGGGTGGTGGGAAAGACCAATGGAATGCTGGCATGCATAGGCAGGGGCATTACTAGCAGAAAGAAGGAGGCAATAATGCCCCTTTACAAAACCATGGTGATGCCACACCTGGAGTATGGGGTTCAGTTCTGGAGGCCTCATCTCCACAAGGATATAGATGCACTGGAAAGGGTTCAGAGAAGGGCAACCAAGATGGTGCAGGGTATGCAGTCGAGCAGAGGTGTAATGAGCTGGATCTGTACACGCTGGAGACAAGGAGGAAAAGGGGAGACATGATTGAAACTTTTAAATATGTAAAAGGGCTCAATAAAGTGGGAGAAAAGTGTTTACTTAAGAGGAAGGAAGGGGGTCAAAACTAAAGGGCACAGCCTCAGACTGCAAGGAAAAATATACAGGGACAATGTGACAGGGCATTTCTTCATGGCAAGGGTGGTAGAGCCCTGAAACAGACTACCAGATGGAGTGGTGGGGACTCAATTGGAGGACAAATCAAGAGGGCATGGGACAAGCATATGGGGCTGAGTATCAGGGGAGGGTGGGGCTGGCAGGGAGGGAGGTATAGGGAGGGAAAAAAAGGGTAGACTAGATGGGCCAGTATGGTCCATTTCTGCCATCAAGCTTCTATGATTCTATGAATTTACATTATGTTTCAGTTGCTTTTACATTATGCACTAAAAGAACAGTAACCGCATGCAACATTATCTCTCAGCCCCCTTTTATCTCATTTAATAGGCAGGCGTTTTAGAAAACTTTGTGGCACTTCATAAATCATGTCTCAATAATGCAGGAAAGAGTAGTTCAAGGAGTCTCCAGAAACTTAAAACCAAACACAAGAATAAAGTAATAGCTTTGAGCCCCAAAACTTCTATTTTAGAGAATGAGCTTATCCCATACAACTGATCTTACTGTGCCATTAACAACCCACATGAAAGTGATTTTGTGGACACTCTTCAACTAACATCTACGAGTCTTCTAACTCTAGTAGTTGTACACCTGTGATTTTAAATATACACTTTCTATAATGATCTGGCAGTTCTGCAAAGAAGAAGAAATACATCAGGACAGATTATAAGCAACATGACACCAGCAGAGAGGTCCATAAACAAAACATGATAAGAGAGAAATAAGAAGTCCCATGAAACACATGGCAAAATAAATGCTGGACGAAACTAAATGTAATCTTTTTTTATGTGTTTTTGCATCCTTTTTTTTTCTTTTATATCCTGCTGAGATGTGTGCATTCATTAGCTACCCTAAATGGTGTTATAGTAGCACACACACACACACACATAAACACAGTGACACTCACAGGTAGCAGCTGGTTGAAGGTTTTGTTGGTTGCAGTCTTGAATAATAATACAGGGGGTGACTGTTTTGCCATACAAGCAATTGCCTCATCAGAATTTGTAATACTGCTGGGTTCCAATGTTCAAAGTCATAATAGCATTGATCTGATGTCAGATTGATGATATTATGATCTTGAACTCTTTTAAAAGGTGCACGTGTTCAGTAGTTTTCAGACAGCGCCAGAACTTCCTGACTGCAGCAGCTGGTTCGCTTGTTCCCCTGGCTGTTGCCTAGTGATGAGCATCATTGCCCTGGACTTATTGTAATGTGCAAGAGAAAGCAAAAGAGTATGCGCTGTGGTGGTGAGTAAAATCTAAAACTAGGAAAATGAGATTAAAAAAAGGCAGTCACAGAAAGATTCCCTTGTATTACAAAAAACAACACATGGAAATCTATTTGTTATGGGGCCATAACACCATCTCGGGATTCTATAAAGTCAAAAACCTCTCGAGCTCTGCTGTCGTGGTTTATGACATCATGGAATCCTATGATGCTGTTACAGCCCCATAACAGATAGATTCCCATGTGTTATTCTATTTGTTGAAAATTAAAACTTCAACGGCAAAGTTGGTGTAATGTCCTAAACTTTGCACTGTGTGTAGTAGGGTGAAGTTTTCTTGACTTCACCCAATTTCACGACAGGCAAAGTTTTTTTTTTTTTAAAGAGTTAGAAATGATACAAAACACCTCATCTATGATCTGTCATTGTCTACCCTCTTCCTACAACCTTGACTATTTGAAAGTATTTTCTCTGGCCCACCACCACCTCTAGTACCCTACCTCACTTCGCCCCAGCCATACTGGAGTTGCATGAAAAGTTACATATGAAAGGAAAGGCACTCATCACCCACCCGCAATGGTGCCAAAAGCACTCCCACCCAACTAAGTAGTATTGTATAAATGGACCCTCACCCCACCACCCTCTGGAAACATGCAACAGTGCTTCAGTACTGGCCCGCTACTCAAATGGTGACTCCAGGATTACAACTTGCAACTTCTAACTGTAATAAATTCATACTATTTCTATGATATTTTAATGTGACTGACAAACATTGAGAACACTCAGGAGCATACAGAAGAGGCAGAGAATGAGATGCACAAATATCAAAGAACTTTAATGTAATTTGCAGACATTTAGTGCACTCAGAGTGAGCATACCTGAGAGGCAAAGATGCACAGAGCACAAAGAATTGTAATACCTGTATAACTAAGGGGCATTTAGTGTGAGCACTCTGAAAGTGCAGAGATGTACAACTACCAAAGAATTTTGTTTTAACTAACACAGCGTTACACTACATGACTGTGTGTTATTATAACCTAAAGTCTGTACCCAAAAGGAAAATGAAGAATAAAAGATGAATGTGCATGGGCCAGATTTGGCACTGCTCTTATAACTGACTGGTGATGGCATCCCCTCCGCACTGTAAGTATAAAAGCCACAAACATGGGCATGAGTTCCTCAGGAATCACTGCCAAAGTGTCAGGCACTGGGACGAAGCTTGAAAGGCAACCTGTCCACAAACCAGCAAGCTCTGGATTGAAAACTATTTTAATCAGCTAGTTCTATACCTCCCCCCCAAAAGCTAACATTTTAAATGGAAAAATAAATGATAGTTGTCACAAGATGTTAAGATTATGAGTGCCAATGATTAGGTTCCTAGATATCATGTGTCTATTCTTAGAGGGGTCTGTGGCTCACCAACGTTATGCTGAGCAAAAGTCAATGTTTTAGTCCTAACATGTGCTCAGACCTTTCATCAAGCATCTGAATACAGCTTTGCTGCATGTCCCCTTACTCACCTCTTGTTTAATCACAGGGCTTCTTTTGTAAATTCCCCTATTTACTAGCTGTCACTGTGGTGATTTAATCCAACATGCAGGCATGGAGAACAAAGTGTGACGTAACATTAAACAAGATGTTATCCTCTCTTTGCCTCAACCCGAAAAATCTTAGAAGACTGCTCTGTACTGCTGATTTCCTGTTCCTCATATTTCCTCCCAGTTGTTTACAAAATACCACCGCTGGATAGGATAAGAGTAGCATCTATTTGTTTGAAAACATTCAGGTAAGAAAATTGCTGGTTCAGCCATTTTGTTAAAGGGATACTGTCAGCTTTTTGCTGACTTTTTCTGTAAATCACAAAAAGGTGCATGCAGCCACCTACATGTTTTGGAGATGGCAACATATACGCCCTGAGCCAGCTCTTAGTTTTCAAAGGGGCTTACTTTACTTGTATAAGCTCACTCCCTAGTTTTACAGAGTATCCTCGGATAATAGTGCACAAAAAAATCCCACCTCGTCCATTCACGAATTTGATGGTGCTCAAGTGCCATGCTGTGATGTGAATGTGCTGGAGGCTCCTGTGGCCGGAGACATGGTCAGAAAGAATGAAATAGCAAATGTTATGAAACCTAAGCTAAATTAATCATGTACTGGGATCAGGATATATATATATATATATATATATATATATATATATATACATATATCTTACTATCTCAAAGCATGTAGGTGGTTGCATGCACCTTTTTGTGATTTACAAAAAAAGTCAGCAAAATGCTGACAGTGCCTCCTTCGAGTTAGACAAAGTCTCAAAACACTAATTAATTTGTGGCAGGTTAAGTCACTGCTGTACTAGGACATACAGTATTGCCGTTTTCTAAACTCTTGTTTGTACTTAAAGTTATTTAGATTATGGATGAGGAAGTGTCAGTCCTGGAAGAATTATAACTCTTGTTTTTTATAACAGGATGTTGTCTTGTGATGTAATCTGGCCAATTTTATAGAGTTCATTTTTTCTTGTGTTGCCTTACTTTAGCAAGCTCAAAAAATTCTACTTCACTTAGAGTTTGAAATGAAACTTAGCACATGACAGGATAGTGATAACACACAACAGGGTATGCAGTTGTTCTCTGATATAAGCACACCTGCTGAATGTTGTGAGGCACGAAGGAAAGTCGAGTGCCCTCAGCCACCCAAGAAGCATGTATATCAGGCAACAACTACACACCCAAAAAGTGTATTACTGCATTAATGAAATGGGTGCAAAATTACTATATACAGGAAAACACATGAAAAAGGTGTAGATATGCTGTCATTGAGGAATACTGCACAGTCATGAGATGTGTTTGCACTAATGGTAGAGTAGGATTTTTCATACCTGTTTGATTAGAATATTAATACTATGTATCGGAGCGTAAATCTGCTGAATTAAACTTGTTGTTCTAGTTTGTGAGGCCACAATAGAGAAATTACATGTTACTTCCCCAAAGATGTTATTTTTGCATGTTGTGAAATAAGACAGAGGCATGAATGATATAAGCAGAACACTGCATAGGCTTACTGAAATTAAACGATTTACTGCAGAGTGTGTCCCTCAATGCTACCCTAGCACTCGTGGTACCACTACGCTCAATCACTCATTGCTAGGTAGCACTGAAGAAAACATTCTACTGTAAATAAATAGCTTATTTTCAATCAGCCTATACTGTTCTCCCCTACTTGACATTATTTAATTTTGTTCTGATGTTACTACGTCATTATATATTAACAGCATGGTCTGTATACCACTGTACTTTTAGATATTGTAAACAAGGCATTATGTATTTTACAACAAAATGTCTTGTCTTTGTCTTACATGTCTAGGTCATGTCTGTAAAGAGGTCATGTGACTCAGTGTTCTAACCCAGTTACCAAATCTTAAATAAATGAAATCTCTTCTATTTATAAAATGGGGTTGATGAGTGGAGCAATCTAATTGATAGTGAGCATTGTAATCTCTATAAATGTCTCAGTATGAACCTATGCTGTTTCTTATTATCCTAATCTCTCGTTCAAGTATCCATTAATCTACTTGAAAAAGTTTTAATACCAGAAATTTTTCCCCATCACCCAGTTTACCACTATATACAAGAGAATAATATAACTCCCAAATATATACCATAAAATATCACTCGCACTGCAACCACCATTGCAACTACCATTTTCACAACTTATTGAATTTTTTTTTTTTTATTTAAAAAGTCTGTACATACATCATCCACCTTTGGGTTTAGACAATATTCTTTGTCCTGATTTAAATAAATCAATTGATATGTAATACCTTACATGTGCTGTTCCCACCCACAAACCAGCTACTCAAATTCTCTCTGTTCATTTCTCAGATTTTATTTTATTGAAAATATAAGCCAATATCTTTGTCAAGTTTAGCTATGAACTGGCAGCTCAGACAGGCAAGAAAGACACATTTGCATTTCTATAGTAATGTTCATGCATGCCTCAATGCTTACACGTGTCTTTTTAGCCTGTCTGAGGCATTGATTCATAAGGCTGTTTTACACAGCCACATTTGCACTATGGTAACCCGACCGCTCTGGTTACTGTAAAATGAAACTCAAGTGGTTTGCTTTGTGGGCTGTTTCAAATAACTTGGAACCACTCATTTGTTCGGTCAATCAGGTTTTGGAATACTTACTGTCCTTATCAGATTCTGGCCTGCAGTATTCTTCAGTCAAGGTGCACTTGACTGCTATATCAGCTTTCCATGTGCCTGCAGATGGCTGCACAGTTGCTCAGCTAGAGGTAACCCGTATATTTTAAAAAGGCATTTCACATATAAATCCTCCCTTTTGAAATCCAGTCCCAACTTGGGATCTGGATTTTAGTTTGGAAAAACTGACACTGGCTCCTTTTCAGCTAGCTACAAGTTGCAGCTTATGCTTTCTCTCTCAGAAAGCATTATTTTTAGTTGCTATCACTTCTGCTCTTATCTGATTTTCCACAATGACAGGGTGTCTTTGCGTACTAATCCTAAATTTCTTCCAATGGTGGTGTCCACGTTTAGTTTAAATAAAACCTTGCACCTACCAGTGTATTATCCAGAGCATGCCAATCCAGGGGAAGCATAGCTCCATACCCTAGATGTACATAGAATTCTCAGATATTATGCAAACTGTACAATGGACTGCAGAAAGTCTTCACAGCTTTTTGTTTCATTCTCCCCTGGGAAAGAGGGCACTCCGGTTTGTAAACAGTGCTTGTTCAAATGGCTAGCACACTGTACTACTTTCTGTTACAGTAAGTACAGTAAGGACCTTCCTGGTGAGGTTCGTGATCATTTCATAAAAGGTATGGCCACTTCTGTTGCTTGTTTCAGGAATGTTTCTGCTGCAGAAATTTGTGCAGCTGTCACATGGAGTACTGCCCATACCTTTATTAAGCATTACAGTCTAAACATAGTCTCTCATAGAACAGCAGGGTTTGTCCTATCTGTTTTACAAGGCCTACTCTCATAAGCCTATAGGCTCCATCTGCCCACTATTAGCTGTTGGTACTGCTTGGGACTTGTTCCAAAGGTGTGACCTAATGAAAGAGATATCCTCAAAGAAATTGTTCCAAATTTGTGGCCTAATGAAAGAGATATCCTCAAAGAAGGGAGAACAGTTATATAAGAACTTACCATAAGAGATCTTCAAGAGAATCTCTTTCATCAGGCCATGCCATCCTACTCTACTTCCCCCTTCAGGTTTCCAACAATGAGTTATTGTCTTGCTGCTTCCATTGCTGACTTTTCCAGAATTCAGTCTCGCCCAATTTGCAGAGTGCTGGAGTCTCTCCTGGTTCCCTAGAGGTAGGTCCTCCAAACATGATCTCCGGTGTTGAACTGAGGAGAGGTAGGGCCACCCATGTTTACATAGATGCTGGTGCATGACGTCACTGTGGGTGGCCCCTGGCTTTCAAATTTTCTGTGTGGTTCTAATGCTGATGCATGTATAGTTCTTACCAGATCATGGTAAGACCGTCATTGAACCACTCCCTGTGCCACTGCAATCCTAAGAATGCATTCCAGAGCAAATGGTGTAAGCAGCTGTGTAGATAGGCTGCACCACTCCCTCCAACACATGGTGTTTGGTCCTGGTTGTTCCAACCACTAGCCCCTGGACTCTCAGCCCCCTCCAGCATGACTTGCATCAGTATTGAGAGGGCCATGTAGACATGTACCAGGACTGGTGTGGGAGGCCAGGGAAGCTCAGGAGTGGCCACAGAAGGAACATTCAGCAGCTGTGTAACCATGGCCTTAGTTAAACTCATTGAAGTCAGCAGTTAACATTTTCAAGAATTAAAACCTGGGAAAAAAACAGAGAGTTTTTGGCAGCTGGGTGGTGGGTAGGGATTACTGAATACCTGTGAGGTATTATGAACTAAAAAAATATTACCTAAGCCCTAAGGGCTGTAAAATGGAGGGAGGGCTTGTCATGTGTATAGACTTTTTTAAACAAAAACAAAAAGAAAATGTAGAGCAAGTTGTGAAAGTGGTAGCTGCTGTGTTTTGGGGATGTAAGTATATTTTTTTTTACATTTGGGAGTCATATTTGTTTACTTGCATATGATGGGGAACTGGGTGGTGGGGAAACAGTTCTGCAATTAAATTGTTTACAATCTGCACTAGCCTTTTAGAAGAAGGATTTTTTTTAACAAAAAACTATTAAGAAGCAAAAAAGTTTAATTATAATCATGTGTTACATCACATTTTATAGATGCAATAATTAATTCCAGGGTGTGTATTCATATTGAAATTATACACACTTCCTGGGCAATTGAAGGCACTCAGCCTGTGGCCTCATGCCTCTTAAAGAACCAGGAGCAAAGATGCAAAGATCAATGAGTTATTTTAGCTAATAATACATGATACCTCTAAAATATATATGTTAGATGTTGCCATGTCACAACACTTCATTTTACATGCTACACATATGTCCCATTCAGTCATTTTACAAGGTGCATTTGTCACAACCACACATTCTACAATGGCAGCTTTTTTGGGAACTGGTAAGACAGCAACTTTCACAATGCTGATGACGTCACAATAGTTCAATCCTGCTCTGAATGCAAATAGAACCAATGAACTCATCTTACAAACAGTTGATTTAAAGTTATACTTTTTGAATTGATGTTGTAGAAATCAAAAACACAATGGCTTAACTCAAAAATAGCTTCATTTTGGGACCCATCCTCTTTTCTATTATTCTCAGTGACTTCCCCTGAGTGTGTGTCATCATATGTATGTTGATGATGCAGTATTCTTTATATCAGGAAGTTCAGTCCCAGACTTGGAATTGTCTCATTAATGTGACTTTGAAATGCCCACTATTGGTTTGACTCAGACAATCCCTCTCTATATGGAGGCAGTGTGGTCTGATGGTTAAAGTACCAGCTTAAAAATTTGGAAATTGCTGGTTCAAACCTGTCTACAGCCAAATAATCACTATGTGACCTTGGACATGTCGTTTAACCTTTCAGCGCTCCATTCTGCCCAACTCTAGAAATAGTTAAAAATAAGACCCATTCAGAAATGAGATGTTATTTCTCAAATGGGCTATCCTGGGTAGATTAATTGTAAAACAATGTGCCAATAAGACTGATGGCATGATTTTGGGCATTAAGCAGAAGCTGGATATGCTCCAAGCACAAACAGTCTTCAAGACCTTGATAGTGCTTGCTTTAACAATGTTTTCCACTTTAAGTACCTTGGTGTGTGCTTGGGTCAAAACCTTGAGTTCTTCACCCACACTGACAATGTACATAAAAGAGTCCACCCAAAGCCTAGCATTCCATACAGGCACAAGTCCTGTCTCTCTTGTATGAGATGATTCTGCCAGTTTTCAATTACATGGACCTCCCCCCCTTGAGTCTCAGTATCTCCTCCACTGCTCTTCCTATTTTTCTAAATATTGGTTCTTCTTCCCCTCTTACCAACAGTATCTGCCTTTCTCTCCCTCTCTCTTTCTGTCTCATTCTATCTCTTCTGCTCCTCTGATGTCGGTTCCTTTTCAGTCTCTCACTGTAAAACCTTTGCTGGTCAATCTGCCTTCCCACTCTATGAAAACGCTTCCCTCTGCAGTACCTTCCCATCTCTGCTTCTCTATTCTCTTCATCAGGTCTCTCCTACCTGCTCATTACTCATCTTCCTGCAACAGCAGTTAGCTCCATTCTCCCTTCCCTGCTTTTTACTCCCCCTCTATTCTCTTCCCTCCTCCTCTCTGCATTCTACCCCTCATTGCTTTCTGCTGCTTCTCCTCCTCCACCCATTCCTCTGCGCCACTTTGTTTGCTTCCCTTTCTTTTGCTCTGCTTTAGTCTGTACTCCTGCCCCACTTTGCCTCAATGCCTCCCTCTCTCCTTCTTCATGCCCCCAGACAACCCCCTTCTTCTCATTGGTAATATCTGCATATGACGACCTCCCTTAAATAGCTATATATCGAATCTTTTTATATTTTCCTGACTTTCTTGGTTCACTACATTACTTGGGAATCAATGCCATAAACCTACCACTCTTGGACCCTTGAACTCATTTGGCACCTACCCTGAACTCTATAACCCCCTTTAGCAGTGTCAGTGGCTCAGTAGGTAGCACACTCACCTCTGAGGCTGGGAGATCAGAGGGCTGTGGGTTCAGTTCCCACATCTGGCACTTGGGTTAATATCCCAGTACTGACACTGTAGTGTAGCAGGAGAGGGGTGCTGCACTTCTGAGGTGTAGTCTTTCAGAAGAGATGTTAAACTGAGGTCCCATCTGCCTGGATTGGTGGTAGTTCAGGTGGATGTTAAAGATCCCATGGCACTTATCGAAAAAAGAATAGGGAAATTTCCCCGGTGTCCTGGCCAAATTTCCCTCATTCACTATAAATACCACAAACAGCTTAATCTGGTTCAAAGTCAGTTGGCATTCATCTGTATCCCCCTCCCCCGGGTCGTGCCTGAAAATAGGCAGGATTTGTCTAGTGCACTTACCCGGTCAACAAAAACGAAACAAATAAATAAAAAAATCTCTGCTCGCCTATAAGGCCATTTTCCCCTTTCCCTTCCCCCTTTTCTACCCTTCCTCTGCTCCCTTCCATATCCACTCCCCCACACTCCTCCACCTTCCACTGCTCTTTGTGAACCTTATTACTCCCCTGACCCCACCCTAAACTCTGAACCCCTGTTCCAGTTGCTCACCTCTTTTCCATCCCTCTTTTTCTGCCCCCCAATTTCTCACTTTCCACCCCTTCCCCCTCCCATGCCAGCCCCTCATGCTCAACCTATGTTTTCTTCCAATAGATTGTTGCTCCCTGCCTCTTTTTCCCATTTAACTCTGTCCTCATACCTATCTAAATTGCATCACCACCCTGCACTCCCCTTACCTCTAACCTTTACATTTGCCTCCTCTCTCTGACTTAACCAACGTCACAGGTCCTACATGCAACCCCAAATCCCTGTTCTGCTGGCTACCTCACTTATCAACCTCTAGTCCCCCCTCTATTTTACCCCTTCTCTATCCCTACCCCTTCCCTTGCTAGCCCCCTCAGGCTCCATCCATGTCTTTATCACCGCTACCTCTTCCATCACCCCTCACCTACAGTCCCCCTTATTTCCCCCTCTGGGCTCTTTCCAAATCCCTACCCACTGTTTTACTTTCTGCTCCTTACCCCACAGAAATCCTGTCCTCTTACTTGTTCTCTGTAGCACCTCCGCCCAGCATTTTTGCTCAGCAATTCGCACCTCTCCCCCATTTTATACCTCCCTAACCAGGAGCTTTTTCTTTGCAGTGTCTCCATTTTAGAAACATGGGACTATTGTTGTACCTTATTGACTGTATATATGCCTTATTCATTTTATTTCATGCTTGTATAGTTAATTTTCAATTGGAATCGTTCTATTCCTATTTTGTTTACTGTCACCCCATGTAAATATTATATTACTGAAAGTGTTTTGTTCTTACCTATCTTAGCTGATGTATCTTAACTTGACATTTGTGAAAATGGGCGTTTTTGCTTGCATACCTTTCAGTATACAAATAAAATTGAATTGTATTGTACCACTCTCTGTGAGAAGTAGTATTTCCTCCTGTCTCCCAGAACATTTCCCCCTTGAAGTTGCTTATAATTGTCCCTTGTAGCACTATCATTTTGTCTGGTATTTAGTTCCAGGGTCTTACATAATTCTGGAGCTTATAAGAAATCATATAGCATAATTAAGCCTACCTTATTAAACTTTGCACTAAGCTTAACATCTTAAGGGCGTTACTTTTCTACCTGTACTCCTTGAAGTCTCCATCTATCATCAAGCTAGTTGGTCTTCTTTGGACTTTTTCTAGTCTGTCTATATCCTCCCAGTGATACGGAGTCCAGAACTAGCATTACTACTTCTACTGAGGGCTCACATATGTTCCATACAGTCATGCTGTAACCACACTGAATCCGCTTACAAAGTTGCTTTTTATACAGCCTAATATTTCTGCCACCTTTTTTGAAGCTGGTTCACACTGATTCCCCTGTTTGGATGTCTGTTGTTACATAATACCCAAGTCCCTTTCTTCATCAACCTTTTTCAATTAATGTATGTGTTTTTTCCCCCACCACCTTTTGCTTATATTGCCATTAACTGGTCTCCACTACAACTAATCGTGGCATTATTGTAACACAGTAATTTAAAGTTGGGAGGGACTCTAGCTCCATCATGTCCACCCTTGCTTCACAACCAGGGAACAAAAAGTATGCTGTGCAAACATGCAGCACTTTTTAGGTATTATCTACCCACTCTACTTCCCAGGGTATCGAGTGATTATCTTAGTGAATAGAAATGTGTCCAGGTTTACCTTAAAGAGCAACTGACACCATCTGGCCAAAAGAGCTACATTGCAGAATTAGAATAAGCAACATACAGTAGTGCAATCAGGGTTACAAAATAGCTCATAACTGTAAAATTAAATAATGTAGAAATCTAGTTTTTGGTATGAGATTTATTAGGGGTACACTTATTCGGATTCTGCAATGTTGCACTTTTTGTGTCAGAGGCTCTTTAAAGGCCTACACTGTCTTCTGTATGTTGATAAATTTTATGTTGGATACGTGCTGTAATTTTACATTAGGTACATGTTGTAATTTTACTTTAGATACATGTAATTTTACTTTAGATACATGTTGTATTTTACATTAGATACATGTTGTAATTTTACATTAGATACATGTTGTAATTTTACTTTAGATACATGTTATAATTTTACATTAGATACATGTTGTCATTTTACTTTAGATACATGTAATTTTGCTTTAGATACATGTTATAATTTTACATTAGATGCATGTTGTAATTTTACTTTAGATACATGTTGTAATTTTACTTTGGATATAGTCTGAAATTTTTTGAACATCTTTGATCTGAGTATTTCTTATCCGCATTGATGGTGTTCTTGTCTTGTATCCCTCATTGTATTACCACACTATCTATATTTTGCACTTGATTTGTTGTATTCTGTATCCTGTCCCCTTCTTCCCCCTACCCCAGAGTCCCACCTGGCTCAGTGTGCCACCACATTTTCAATAAATCAGTAAAGAAAGGAAAGGACAGAATTACTTACAGTCTCCTCAGTAGGCTTCCACAAGGTTCACTTTAGTATTTTAAAATTATCTGGCCACCAATAAACATAGCATTTGCCAGTGTGCATGTATTCCTTGTCCACATAGTCAAGGTTTGTAGTGACCAAGTGATTGAAACTTTCTCTGTAGGTTTGTGGACCAAGGTAAAATGTCTAATAGGAGAGGTGGCCCTTCAGGACAGTTTGCCGGTATTATAGAGAAGACTACCAGCCTTGACATAGTGATGATGGGCTACATGAAACATGGGCACATGCTTTATATATTGGTGGCCAAACTACCATGAAATAAAGATGAACCTTGCAGAAACCTATTTGGGTGAGTTCAAGTGGTTCTGTACCACTCTTTCTTTACTTTCTCTCCTATGCAGAGCCTGCATCTGGCCTAGATTTTGCAGTTTCTGAACAGGAGAATCTGCATCTCCCTGGGAACCTCTGCATCAGAATCAATAAATCAAATTTTATTTATAAAAAAGCACAATTCACAAAGATTAAAGTGCTTGTATATAAAATAAAGCTTAAAACTATAAATATAACATAACTATTAACCCCCCCCCAAATTAAACAACAGCCACATTTATCAATAATCAGGGAATGCCATATTAAATAAATGTTTTCAGCGCTGATTTAAAACTCTCCATGGTCAGGCACTCTCTTACCCGATGAGGTAGAGAGTTCCACAGGGCTGGGGCCACAAATGCAAATGCCCAGGTACCAGAGGACTTCAAGCAAACCCTAGGAACCTCTAGCAATCCCTCATCAGAGGAGCAGAGTGGATGGGGGGTGACAGCGGCAAAGGAGATCTTGCAAATACCAAGGCGCCTGCCCGTGTAGGGCCTTAGATGTCAGTAAACTGACCTTGAAGGTGATCTGCCACTGAATACTGTAAGCAGCCAGTGCAAACTGTGGCACACAAGCATGGCATGGCATGATCTAGGTAAGCCAGTCAACAGCCTGGCCGCTGCATTCTGCACCAGCTGCAAGTGGTAGATATATACCCCTGGAAGTCCTAGGTACAGGGCATTGCAGTAATCCAGGTGGGAGGTCACAAAGGTGTGAACCAATGTTGGAAGGTCCTCAGGTGGGACAATATGTTTGATCTGGACTATATTCCTCAGATGGTAGAATGAGATCTTGACAATGGATGATACCTGAGACTTAAGTGTAAGCCCATCATACAGCATAATGCCCAGATTCCGCACCTTGTCAGAGATCAACAGCTGACTGCCCCCAAACCAGAGCCCAGAGGGCTGAACAGCTGACAACCCCTCTGCCTGATGACCAGGGTCCATAACCAACACCTCAGATTTGTCGGGGTTCAACATCAGCCAGCTGGCACTCATCCAGTCCTGGACTCAGAGAGGCAGTTATTAAATACCAAGATAGCTCCACCCTGTTCAGGTACAAAGGATATGTATAGCTGAGTATTGTCTGCATAGCAGTGGAAACTTAGTCCATACTGCCTTATAATGTCCCCTAATGGCAGCATATACACCACAAACAACATGGGTGACAAAACAGAGCCCTAGGGCACCTCACAGGACAGGGGCAGTGAAGCTGAGGAATAAATCTCTGCCACCACTCTCTGAGTCCTGTCTGTGAGGAAGGATTGAAACCACCTGAGGACTTTCCCATACAGTCCACAGATCAGCCACAGGCACTCCAGTAATACTAAGGCACCTCAAACATCCAAAAAGCTTAATTTTTATTACATAGACAAGTGTAACAAAACAACTGCCCAGCAGAACAGGGAATACCGCAACCAGTTTTGCACTGCTTGTGCATCATCAGGAGGTAATGCTCCATATGCCCACACCAATCTTATATGATCGCCTTAAAGAGACAATGTGCCATAATCAAAAACATTTTTAAATTGCTTTTTAACTGGGATTTTATAACTTATGGCACGTGCGTGTGTGGAGCTGGGATTTTTTTGCTTACTCCAGTAATACTCCATGGTCCACAGTGTCACATGCTGCAGAGAGATCAAGGAGAACCAAGATGTAACAGCTCTTTCGATCTCTTGCTATTAGGAGATCATTAACTACCCGAACCAGTGCCATCTTGGTACTGTGCATCCTCTGAAATTCAGACTGGAGAGGATCATAGATATCATGGATGGTAAGATGAACCTCCACTTGCAGCACAACCACCTTCTCAATAACCTTACCCACAAAGGGTAGCTTAGAGACAGATCTGTAGTTGACAAGACAGTCAGGGTCAAGAGATGGTTTCTTCAGCAGAGGTATTACCAGCATCTCCTTCAAGGTGTCAGGAAACACACTAGTCTCTAATGAGCACCAGACTATCTTAACCAGGACTGGGCCAATGACCTGAACACACCCTACAAGAAGGCGGGTTGGACCCGGGTCCAAACTACAGTAGGTCGGCCGCATACCCTGGATGATCTTCATGATATCAGTGATCACCAGCCAGCCAAAGTTGGACCAGACAGACTGGGTGGTTGCAACCTCCCACCGATCACAGCCACACCTATTGGAGTGTGCTGCACAGATCTCCAACCGGATGCTGGCAACCTTATCTGTGAAGAATGATGCAAACTCATCACATTTCTTCTCTGAAAATGCTCTCTGAAACCGCAGACAGGCTGGATTACACAACCTGTCATCAGTTCAGAAGAGCTGGGCCAGTCGATTCTGCACGGTGACAATCTCCCTGGACAGGAACTCTGCCTTCCTATGGGAGATGGCCGATTGACAGTCATTATAATAGGCCATCAACCTAAGTCTGTCAACATCAAGGCCAGATTTCCGCCAGTGCCGCTCCAGCCTTTGCGCCACTCGCATCAACTCCCTTAGGGTCTCATCAAACCAAGGAGACCAAGGACAAAGAGTGAGAGGGAAAACATGGACAGGAGCTATGGAATCCAGGGCCACTGTTATTGCCTTATTATAAGCAAGTAGCAGATCTCCTGGATCCAAGCTTACACTCAGTATACTCGATAGATCCAGTACCACCGCAAGACCATCTGGGGTCAAGCCCCTCAAGGGGCGGTACTGGACCATCTCCATAGAGGCAGGTCTATTGGGGGGAGCCTGGAAACTGAACCTTAAAGTGTGATGGTCAGACCATCCAGTTGGCTCCACTGCCAAGTCAGAGATCTCCATCTCCAGTAGGAATACCAAGTCCAGCGAGTGACCATGACTATGGGTTGCAAAGGTAATTACCTATGTGAAGCCCAACCCAATCATGAGTTGGAGGAAGTCCTGACCAATCGGCAAGAGTTCGTAGCTGACCCTGGCATTAAAATCCACCAAAATCATCCATCTGGGGGATTGCAATGTCATGTTGATGAGGAAGTCCATGACTTCCTGCAAGAACTGCTTCTCGCCCCCGGGTGAACGGTAGACAAGAAGAATCCTGCAACCCACACCTGCGCCCATGAAACACTCGAAGGATTTGGTCACCCCCACTGGCACATCCACTAGGCCCAGTTCCTATTTAAAACAGATGGCTACACTCCGGCCCCTATGGTCCTCCATCAGGTGATGTATCACCAAATACCCGGCCAGAATAGCTGACTCCAGATCAGACGAGCATTCTCATCCAGCCAGGTCTTGGTGATGCAAGCTAGGTCAGATGATCCAACAAGATCAGCAATCACTGCTGTCTTGTTTTTAATAGACTTGGCATTGCATAACAATGCCTGAGTAGGATGGGACCCTGAAGTAGGCCTCACTATTTGCCTGCAAAAAGTGGAGCCCTTGGGTATGGGAACCAGGCAGGGAGGACACCTCTCCTGGACCCATTTTTTCCCCAGGGCATCTCCTGTCCCTCACCACCTCAATGCACCCCCCCCCCACACTACCACCAGACCTGGGCCTTCCACCTCCTCCTAACTATCCCCAAGGCACAACAATGCCTGTAAACCTCAGTGGATAGCAGAGAACAGTTGAAGGGCAAAGGTCCCGTAGCCTAGCGGGAGAGTAGTGCCTGACTGCCCAAGATACCTGCCAGCACATATTGGGTGTACCAGACTGGTAGCAGCCAGAAACTAAGCTAATGAAACTCACAAATGATACAATGAAACACAAAACAAAACAAAAAATCCTCACCCCCCATCCCCAAAACAATAATAAAACAGACAACAGTCAGGGTACTGACCAAACTCAGCAATCAATCACTCAATCAATCAGTAAGTAAATAAATACATTTTTCACCTCAGAACAAAGGTTTTATAATTCCCTTGCAATTTCACCATTTGTGTGTTATGGTCCTTCCCCATCCCTCATGAAGATGAACTGCATAGCTGGAGTCAGTCCAATTAATTTATATATATATCCTTATCTATGCACATCTATCTATCTATCTATCTATCTATCTATCTATCTATCTATCTATCTATCTATCTCTCTCTCTCTATATATACAGTATATAGTTAGGGTTGAGCAGCAAGTTAATGTTAAACCTTGAATTTTGAACTTTAATAACTTTGCAACCAATTGATGGATTTGCTTAATATTTGGTATGTGCTGTCCTGTAGGGGTAGATCTCTTGATGTGGCATGTTTTGTTCCAGTTGGATGTGTGAAGTCTGAGATCCAGACAATGCAAAAAGTCACAAAGTTGCCACTTTTTGCAGTTTTTCCCTCATTGCCCTGTGTTTAGATGGTGTAGAATTTTGCTGTGATTTTTTATGGTAGAACCAGCTTGGGTAACAGAACAGGCATGCTTAGTTTTGTAAAAAAATATTAATCTGTAGCAAAGTTATAATGTTTTTCATGGCATATTGTTTTCAATGGAAAGATCACTTTTCAGAATCGAGGGAGAAAGTTCAATCAAAGATTTGTTCTCATGAAAAAGGATTCACCCTCGTGAGAACCATTCCTTTTTTGTGAGAATTAAATCCTTTTTTGTGAGAGAAAAAATCCTTTTTCGCAAGCTGCCATCTTGTTTCATTTTTTTCTTAATTTTTTTTTCAAAAGCCACAAAAATGACATCCTGGAGAGAGACCACCACACATAGCTATCTCATCGGGACCCCGTTAGGTGCAATCTGCACTTCAAAGTTAGAAATATGCCCCTTAAATGTGTTTTTTTAAATATAGTGAATCCTTTTTCATGACCACGTGATACGAAAAAAGAATCCTTTTTCACATCAGGAGTCATGAAAAAGGATCCTTTTTCATCACTTGAGAACCCTTGCTCGGTGACCGATAGAGAGTTGGGACTTCTGTCAGCTCCCCCCATTTGGAAGGCTACTTCCCCATCTGTACAGGCTCTTCTGTACATATGTCTGACATTTTAGGAGAAAGCACTCTTCAGCATCTATTTCTGATTCCTCTGGCATGCCTGTAAGCTTGAATGTACCAAGTAAAGACAGGGTGCCAGGTAAATCCATGAACATGGCAGACAGCCAGCATAGCATAACCAGTATATCAGACTAAGCAGCAGACAAAGGGGTGCTAGTGACAGCAGAGGTGCCAATTAATAACAGTGATAAAGCTGTACTGTGCTTGTGCTAATTCAAATTGGCGTGAAAATGTCAAACTGGCCCAAACAGTATAACTTAGCGAACATGAATTCAATGTTTTATACAGTATAATCTAACACTGGGATGCCCACCCCCAGTGTCAGATGCCCACCTCGTAGCCCCTTGTTTCATTAATGTTTGTTTCATTAATTAGCCAACATTGGGGGGCCAAATCCCCTTGTTGGCATTTAGAGCACCCCCCATCAGTGTCCTGAACTATTTCTTGACTTAAATCCTGCAAAAAGAAAACAGCCCCTAATGTCTTTTTATTTTTTTACCTAAGAAAATGATCCCTTGTCATCCCTGCCATCCCCCTCCCCATCCCAACCCTCCCACTGAACACCCACCACCCCACAGACACCCTTACCCTATGCCCAGAGATCCTGGGCTATCATCTTCTGTGGACTGGGACATGTCTGCACTCTTCAAAGCCGAACCACAAACTGAGGAATCAAGGTAAGTGCCATATGATGTATTTCAATGATGTTTTGAACTTATGTTCATAACTTTTGAAAATTTTCATCAGATTTTCAACATGGCCTTTTTGGGACCCCACCTCATGAACATGGCAACTGTCATTTCATTACTCGGGCACGGAAAGTGATTTTACGGTTGCTGCACAAAATCACCTTTTGGGCATCATTAATGAAACAACAGTTGCAGTGTTCATTAGGAGGGGTCCCAAAAAGGCCATGTTGAAAATTTGGTAAACAAAATCCTAAAAATGCCAGAGTTACACATGTTCGTTTAAATTATTCTACGTACGCGCATAACTTCAGTAATTTTCAATATTTTGACTCCAAATTTTCAACATAACCATTTTTCCCACCACTTCATGAACAGTACAGCTGTCAATATTCACATCCTGTCCAAAACATGTTTTTGCCCATGTGGCACAAAATGGCATTTTGCCACAGATTTGAACATTTTCACCTACAGGGTTTCTGAGGTCATAAGAAGACTATGTTGAAAATGATATCTGGCCAGAACATTGTTTAAAAAATATTGCTGCAATAATATTGCATCATACAATGTCTGGAGCCATTACAGTGACAGGGAGATTACATTGTTGCAATGTTACAACTACCCCTGTCGCTGTATGTGTGGGCAGGGAAGGCAAAGTAGTAGTGGGGGAGTGATAAGGGAGGAGGCAGTGTGGTGCCTTGCAAGCCACCCCCATAGTGGAGTGGCAAGGCACTTGCTCCTGCAGCAGAGGAGACTTGGGGACCAGGGCTTGGTTCCCTGTCTCCAAAAACTAAATGTTTTTTTTTGTTTTTTTAAAAGAGATTTCCCCCTGACAACTTTCTTCATCCCCAAGGTCCATGCCTCTCAGAGTTGATTATAAAAATTCCAGGTGGTGTGCATAGTGAAGCCCCCATGTCAGGAGAGTGGGGGTGTAACACCCCAACAAAACAAAGAAATCCTGCTGTTTTTTTATTTTTTATTTTTTGTGTTGCTACAGTATTTGTGTAGTTGTATTTTTACTGAGTTTAAAATTGACTCTCGAGATTTTGGTTGCAGCGTTTTGTGCCATGATGTTTTTGTCAGCAATGTTATCACCCAGTACCATTGCAAATATTGGGACAAAATATGAAAAAATGCCAAAGTTATGATCATTCGTTGCAGTTTCTCTACACCCACTGAAAACTTCAGAAATGTTAAATATTTTTACCTCAGATTTTCAACATAGCCTCTTATTTTACCCCACCTCATGTATGTCCCAGTTGTCAATTTTCAAACCCTGGCAAAAATGTGTTTTCGCACCTGTGGCACGGAATGACATTGCAGTTGCACAGAATTAAGTTTTGGTGGGGATTCCCACCCAGCTTATTTTCTAATGGCATGGGTCGAGCCTTACGACTGACAACACCAATGCCACCTCCTGATGGCTCTTGGTCTGTCCAGAGTGGGGGTGGGATGTTAGTGTTGGAAACCCTAATGCCACATTTCCCTACTTTTGTTGCCTTTTTACGCTTTTACCCTAACCAATGCATCAATGAAGTTTTTTGTATTTTTATTTTATGGCAAAAAAACTCAGTTTTAATGCACCAGTTAGGATTTCTATTATAGCTACAAAAGTCTGGAAATTCAATGTTAGGGTTACCACCCCTACCCTGCCCCACCCCCACAAAGTCCAAACACCAACTGGCTTTGCATTCTGCCTTGGGGTCATCGGATCTGTCACCACATTCCATCTGTAAACAAGCTGAGATGATAAAGTATAGTAGAATGGGGTGAGAGTTATGTCCAATGACCCCAAGGTGTGCTGTGACGCCAGTTGGTGTTTGGACTTTGTGGGGAGGGTGTGTGTTGGGGGCTTAGGGGTAGTAACCCTAACACCGAATTTCCAGACTTTTGTAGCTGTAATAGAAACCCTAACTGGTGCATTAAAACAGAGTTTTTTTTTGCCATAAATTTCCCATCTTTTTGCAAAAGTGTAATGTAACTAGTATGTGGTTGTGCGAGCACAAGGCCCTCCAAGCCCTGCGCTCCCTTCACGCTGCCATGTATATGTAATGTTATCCATTTGTTGGAGTGCAGGGTTCGCTACCATATATCCATAATTGTAGGGACATTGTAATGAACCTTCATCTCTCTGTGTGAGCACAGGGCCCTTTGGGCCCTATGCTCCCAGCACTGGATAATGGCATGGCCCCATTTCAATTTTGCATAATAGTATGCATATGTGGGCCCTGCACTCCCACCCACAAATAA
Source organism: Neoceratodus forsteri (assembly GCA_016271365.2). NCBI lineage: Eukaryota > Metazoa > Chordata > Ceratodontiformes > Ceratodontidae > Neoceratodus > Neoceratodus forsteri. The sequence continues at coordinate 767,801,167 of CM028132.1, forward strand.
GTACAGAGACACAGCGCAGGCCTAGAGACATTCCAAGTAACCCTTGTAACACTAATTTGGCAATAGCTCAGTAACCATAGCAACTTTGTAAAAAAATTATTTCGCAGTTGTATTCATGACCTAGCCACCTCCACACATGCTTAATCCACTTAGTGAAAAATCCGTATATCAAATTGTTTTCGAGATACAGGCACCAAAAAGCACCTCAAGCACTGCAATGTTATCCTATGGGAACATTCACAACTTCAGAGTGCTGTAACCATGGAACTGTTCTAAATGTTTTCACCAAACCAACAAAAAAGCACATCTGTGGGGCAAGCTCTTCGTACACTGTAAATGTCAGCCCTAAAGTCCAAACTGTTTAGTTGCAGTGAAGTGCTAAACAAATGTGTTTTTGGGGCCAGTACTGTTGCAAATTGCGACAGCAGTCACAAAAGGCTGTTGCAATTTGCGACAGTATGCCGCCACAGTGCTGACAAAATCATGAAAATGTCATGCTGTACTGTTGCAAATTGTGACATTACAGAGGGAAAAACGTATAAAACATATTTCTGCCTATTATTTTCAAATTATGATGCCAGGATTGTGTTTCTAGGGCCCCCTTTAGGTAAACACAGCAGTTTGTGGTTATCAAGGGGCATTCTATTTTGAATAAAAAAAATGTTCTCCACCACTAACTGAAAACAAGATGGCCACTACATGACAGTACTGAAGGCAATTGCAACAGAAAAAGGTGCTTTCTTGACAGTACAACTTGCTGTTGCACCCACACATATATTTTTTCCCATAGGCTATAATGGGAAACTTCTTTTTTTAATAACTTTTGAATGGACTAATATTTTTTTCACCAAACCTTCAAAAGGCACATCAGTGAACCAGACCCCATATACCCTGACAATTTCAGACCAGACGGACAAACCATTTGGGCTGTAGTACCAAGCAAAGAAATTGCTAAAAAAGTGGTTTTTGCACATTTTTGACACTCTGCAACTGCTCATCTGACCGGAATGCAACTTGCAATTTCAGGCAAATCAGTCAAATGGTTGCAAAGTTATTATTGTGCAAAATTTGGGGTTTAACATAGAAGTGGCCAGGCAACCTTAACTATACTGGCACTACCGTGCTGATCTATATACACACACACACACATACATATATATATATATATATATATATAATAGTGGTGCAGTCGCGCCACTGTATTTAGGGTTAAGAAGGCACTTCTATGTTAAAGTCAACATTTTGGGTGTTAATAACTTTGGACCCATTCAACAGATTTGCCTGAAATTTGGTATGCATGGTGGGGCATGGTAGATCTCTTGATGTGCGGATTTACAGTCTTTACACAGAAAAATGCTGAAAAATGCAACATTATCCAGTTTTGGAGGCAGTTTTTGGGATTTTGTATGTGGCCCTGCATAGAAACATAGAATTTGATGGCAGATAAGGACCGCTTGGCCCACCCAGTCTGCCCATTTCCCTACCTGATGGATAAGCTGCAGATTCTAGTTAATCAACTGCTTACTTTCTCCTGCCCCCCACTAGAATTGCCTTATGCCTGTCCCATGCATTCTTGAATTCTCCCACTGTACCTGACTCCACAACCTCCTCAGGAAGGCTGTTCCATGCATCCACAGCTCTCTCTGTGAAAAAATACTTTCTAACATTACCTCTGAGCCGTCCCCCCTCTATCTTCAAATTGTGCCCCCTTGTTCTTGCACATCTCTTCTTCTGAAAGATACTACCCTCTTGTACCTTGTTAATTCCTTGAGATACTTGAAAGTTTCTATCATGTCCCCCCTTTCCTCAAGGGTATACATATTAGCTGCTTTAGTCTCTCCTCATATGTCTTCTGGTGCAGACCCTGCACCATTTTGTGCCCTCCTCTGACAGCCTCCACTCTGTCTATGTCTTTGTGGAGATGGGGTCTCCAGAATTGCACGCAGTACTCCAGATGGGGTCTCACTAACTGTCTGTAGAGAGGGATAACAACTTCCTGTTTTCTACTGTTGATTCCTCTCCCTATGCATCCCAGTATCCCCCCAACCCTCCTTACTGCCTTCTCACATTGCTTGCCCACCTTTAGGTCATCTGATATAATTACTCCTAGGTCTCTGTCGATTTTTGTTGTTGTTATTAACTCACCCCATTGTGTACTCTTCCCCTGGGTTTTTGTTTCCCAGATGCACTACCTTGCACTTCTTTGCATTGAATCTGAGCTGCCACGTATTTGACCATTTCTCCAACCTTGCCAAGTCCCTTTTCATTCTTTCCACCCCACCTTGTGTATCAACCCTGTTGCAGATCTTTGTGTCATTTGCAAAGAGGCATACCTTTCCTTCCAGGTGCTCTCCAATGTCACTTATAAAGATATTAAAGAGGACCGGTCCCAGTGCTGAACCCTGCGGTACCCTGCTAGTTACCCTCCTTTCTTCACTGTGGACTCCGTTTACTATTACCTTTTGCGTCCTGTTGTCCAGCCAGTTTTTTATCCAGGCTACCACCTTGGGACCCACTCCAAGGCCGGCTAACTTGTATATTAATCTTTAGTGTGAGACTGTGTCGAATGCCTTGCTAAAATCTAGGTAGGCCATATCCACAGCCCCTCCCTGGTCTACTACTTTGGTCACTCAGTCAAAGAAATCTATTATGTTCATCTGACATGACCTTCCTGCTGTGAAACCATGCTGCCTTAGGTCCTGTGCCCCACTGGCCTGTAGGTACTCAACAGTTATTTCCTTCAGAAGTGATTCCATCATTTTCCCTACCACTGAAATCAAACTAACTGGTCTGTAGTTTCTTGCCTCTGTCCTGCTCCCACTTTTGTGAAGTGGAATCACATTTGCCCTCCTCCAGTCCTCAGGTACCACTCCATCCTCCCATGATTTGTTAAAGAGAGTAGTCCATGGTGTTACTAGTTCTACCCTTAGTTCTTTTAGTATTCTTGGGTGAATCCCATCAGGCCCCATTGCTTTGTCAATCTTCAGTTTCAAGAGTTCTTTCAAAACTCTTTCTTCTGTGAATGGACTGGTATCGACCCCCCTATTCAGAGTTTCTCCCTTGTTTGGTTTAGGCACCTCCCCTCCTCATCTGTTGTGAATACTGAACAGAAATATTCATTCAGTATCCCTGCTTTTTTACTGTCACCGTCTGCCCACATTCCCTCCCCTTTATTAAGTCTCTCTATCCCTCCCTTGGTCTTTTTTCACTCCCTAATGTACCTATAAAAGGTTTTATCCCCCTTCTTAACAGAATTGGCTATTTTTTCCTCAGTTTGTGCCTTTGCTATTCTGACTGCCTTCCCTGCCTCCTTCTGCTTTAACTGATAAAGTTCTCTGTTCTGCTCCTTCTATGTTTCCTTATATTTCCTGAATTCTATCCTTTTCTCCTTAACCATCCCTGCCACCTCTTTTGAGAACCATAGTGGTTTTTTCCTTCATTTTGTTTTATTGATTTGCTTCACACAAAGGCTTGTTGCCTCTACGATGGCTGTTTTGATTATTCCCCATTGTTCCTCCTTCTTGCCCATTTGCATGGCTGTCATGTGACATGCCACTCTGTGAAATGGCTCATCTGAAAGAGCTTGGCTGCCCGAATATATCACTTTTCATTTGGTGAAAAAATATTAAAGCATTCAAAAGTTACGCCACTTTTAAGTTCCCATTATAAGTCAATGGGAAAATTTATATGGTTGTTTTGCAAACAAAGAATGGGGTCCTGACCATCTGGTCCCACCTGGTGGTCAAAGAATTTGCAGCCTCGTGGTTCAAGAATCTTTTTTTCCCTGAGAAGTCTTTGACCGCGAGGTCCGCCATCTTGTTTTTAGATTTTTGATCGTAAAAAAACAAATATCTCTGCTCAGGGGTCTCTCCTGAAGTAAAACTTGGATGAGTTTTACTCAGGGGGCTCCGATCTATCGAACCATGCCTTTGGTTCCATTCAAAATGGTCAAAAAACAGAGTTATGACATTTTAAAATCTTTGAATGTGGCTTGCTAACAATCTTTGATCTCGAGCCTGCAAATTCTTTGATCGCGAGATTCTTCGATCGCGATCTTGCATCATAAGCTATAAACACAATTATCTCAGCTCAGCAGTGGCTTAGAGACACAAATGAGGGTGGGTTTTGCTCAGGGGGTCTTCGTTCTATCCAGGCATGTTGCTGGTTTCATGTAAATCTGTCAACAAATAGCGTGTCACCATTTTTTTATTCTTTGGTCGCGAGCGTGCAATTTCTTTGATTGCGATCATGCATTGCGAGCGAGGGACGAGATGGCTGAATTAAAAAAATCTAATTTCTCAGCCCAGGGATGTCCTAGGAAGACAAATAAGGAAGGGTTTTGCTCAGGGGGCTTCGTTCTGTTGAACCAATGCAGTGGTTTACTGCAATTCCTTCAAATTTTTAAATTACAGCATTTTTTATTCTTTGATCATGAGCCAGCAAATTCTTTGAGCGTGAGATTCTTTGATCATGATTGTGCATCACGAGTGAGGGATGAGATGGTCCTTTTAAAAATTCTATTTTCTCAGCTCAGGGGTAGCCTAGGAACACAAATGAGGGTGGGTGTTGCTCAGGGGGCTTCGTTCTATCGAGGCATGGTGGTGGTTCCTTGTAATTCTGCCTAAAAGTCAAGTTACAGCATTTTTTATTCTTTGATTGTGAGCCTGCAAATTCTTTGATCACCATCTTTGATCGCGAGATAAGGACAAGATGGCCAGATTTTATAATGCATTAGATAGGGCAATTTCACCAATCTTTAAGTTTAAATATCTCAGAAATGGTTTGGTTGAAACTTACTTGAAATTTGTAGGATATTCTCAGCATGTCCTGTAGATGTGATTTACAGTGTTTATGTGTCAGAGAAAATTTCTTGTGTGGAGATATTGTGTGACTCAATTTACATTTTGCGGACAGTGTTTTGTATTGTGCTGGTGGCTTGAAATTGATAGAGTACCTAGCCTTAGTGTCATGGATGTAGTTTTCAGTCATTGTGCCTATAAAATGTTAACAGGTGTGGAATTCTGCAACTCTGGTGAATGAAAATGTCAAACTTTAACATGTTATACCTCGGACACGGTTTGGTCTTTTGCATTGAAATTTGGAGGGTGTTCTTGGCATGTCCTGTAGATGTGAATTACAGTGTTTATGTGTCAGAGAATTTTTTTTGTGGAGATATTGTGTGATGCAACTTACATGTTGCGGACAGTGGTGGGTTGAAATTGATAGGGTACATAGCCTGAGTGCCATGGATGTAGTTTTCAGTCATTATGCCTGTAAAATGTTAACAAGTGCAGAATTCCACATCTCTGATTAATGAAAATCTCAAACGTTTACATGTTATATCTCGGACACGGTTTGGTCTTTTGCATTGAAATTTGGATGCTGTTCTCGGCATGTCCTGTAGATGTGAATTATGCCGTTTATGTGTCAGAGAATATTTCTTTTGTGGAGATATTATGTGACACAATTTACATGTTGTGGACAGTGTTTTGCATTGTGCTGGTGGGTTGAAAATGATAGGGTACATAGCCTGAGTGTCATGGATGTAGGTTTCAGTTGGTGTGCCTGTAAAATGTTAACAGGTGCGGAATTCTGCATCTCTGATAAATGAAAATCTCAAACTTTTACATGTTATATCTCAGACACGGTTTGGTGTTTTACATTGAAATTTGGATGGTGTTGATGGTACACACATGTTTACAAGTTGGTGGGAGAGCAGGGCTTGAAGGGCCCATGCTCCCACCAAGTTCCATAGGTTGGTAGGAGTGCAAGGCCCAAAGGGCCCATGCTCCCATCAAGTTCTGCAGGTTGGTGGGAGCGCAGGGCCTGATGAGCCCGCGGTCCCACCAACTTGCACAAGTCCTTACTTTTCTATTCTTTCTCAAAAACGTAAGGAAATTCTATGCAAAAAACTACGTTAATGCATCATTTAGGGTTAAAGCACAAAAAGTCAGGAAATGAAAAATCTTTAGGGTTGCTCCTCCCACCTCCTGGACCCACCAATCATCCCAAGATTGACAAATGATGGTGTGTGTCATTGGGGTCATGAGGCCTAAATGTCACTCCATTCTTTTTTGCTATCCCTTGTCAATATGATTATACATGGAATGGGGTGACATTTAGGGCTCATGACCCCAATGACACACCCCATCATTTGTCAATCTTGGGATATTTAAAAAGGGAATTCTACTGTTTCTGCTGGACTCTGTTTGCAGTCCATCTCTGAAGGGCACTCTACCCACTGCTATTGTGTTGACCTTCCTGACCTTGTGCAAGGAGGAGGTAAAAAGCAGGTTTCCTGGTTCCTGTTCTGGTAAAAACCTGGAGATGTCAGTGAACTAGAAGTCCTTGGTGAAGGGATTTTTGTCACACACACTTAAAGGTTTGATTTTGTAAAACAAGCCACTCTTAAAGCAGCAATGCAATGAAATTGGTTAAAAATTTGACCCAACCTTTTTTCACTATAAAAAATTTCAGGAATCTTCCTATTTGGTGGTATAATTTTCTAATTCCACCAAAATTTGATTATTTTATAAATGTTTTAATTGAAATTCTTCTCAAGAAGAAAATATGGCCTCCACATTTCCATAGAAAAAAACATTGTAGACTTGGCAAGGGTTAGGACAGAAAAAATAATTGTTTCCTGGTACACAGCATAGGAGATACCTAGTCAAGTACATTTGACAGGTATGCTAATATTTTTCTTAATTGTAGCTGAATGTAGCTTTTTTTGGAAAACCGTTTTTCATAGTACTGCTGTTTTAAATACAAGCTACACATAAAAATACAAAATTTTAATAAAAGCCATGAAAAGTAGTTTTCGGATATCTGTAATTAAAAAAAAAAATGCTTGCATAAGAATCCCTCACAATTCCTTTTGAAAATCTACCTGCTGCATGAATGTTTTGAGCACCTGCGTAATAGTTTTCAAAATATTCATGATGCAGTATGATTTTCAAAATCTACATGATGCATGATGGTTTTCAAAAACTACTTGTTGCAAAATGGTTTTCACAAAACATAAATGCTGCTAAAAGGTTTTGAAAATCTACCAGCTATGTGATAGTTTTCAAAATCTACATGCTGCACAATGTTTTTTAAAATCTACCACTTTAGTTAGTGTTTAAGTTCAACATGACTAAAAACTTTAAGGTGAGACAACATATTAAATGTTAAGGGTGATACTAGTGCTGTGCAGAATGGGAAAATTCTAAGTTTGTGAAATGTCGATGAAATTTCATGAAATTAAGTGAAATTTCATAAAATGTCATCTGAATTTTGCAGAATTTTTTAAACTTAGTAATGTGATCATAACTCAGCTGTCATTTAAGCTAGAGCTCTGCAATATGGAACACACACTCTTTGTGTGGAGGGTCAATAACATTCCATATATCATGACATTTGGATAGATAGTTTCAAAATTATAGGTGCTCAAAATCTGTCATTTTATTTTTTGTGCGAAATTTCATGAAAATATTTGTCTGCATATACCTCAGTCGTCTATTGGGTCAGTGGTCTTAAATTTACCATGATTCTGTTTTGATGGGTGTTCTAATAATGTGCCAGATTTCATGACAAAATGATACTTTGTCTCAAAATTATATATGCTCAAAATCTGTCCTTGTATTTTTTGCAGGAAATTTAGTGGAAACATTTCATCTGCATATAACTCGGGCACCTTTGGTGCTAGACATGTGTAAATTAGCATGAATAACCTTTCTGTAAGCTTATAGAATTGTCTAAATATGGGGAGAATTGGATTAGAGATTTTTAACTTACAGGGGTTCAAATCTTTACTATGTAAAGTTTTGCAAAATGTGAAAACTCTCAAAAATGTGGATGTTTGTAACTTCTATGCTCTTGCAGGCATAGACTTAACATTTGACATGCATACAGTATCTATAGTCAGTGTATCCTGGTGTCTAACACAACTGGATAAACTGGTTTAGCAGTTTTAAATTTGCAGTAGAAAAAAAATATTGGTAACATTTTCTCACATATTTTATAGTAGCATATAGACAAACCATCCAGAATTCTTTTTGTGGAATTTAGCATTAACAATGCACGTATCACTACTTCATTTGATAAGCTGGGCTGAGCTTTTTGCAGTCCTGCTGTTCCTGTCTGGGTGACTACCCCCCCATTCTTTTTTTGGCATAGCCAGATTGACTAAGTAGAACTACTGATCCCACTGATATCCTCTTTGTTCTTTACAGTGACAAAATCCCTAAAACATGAGTCACCTACTTCTTTTCCTATTGACCTACCCTGTTGGAATAGCCAGAATTCTTCTTTCCTGCTGCCCAAGACATTGTCTTCCCCAACTACATCTTTTTGAGTACATCTAAGTCCTAGAACTGCATATACATCATGCTCCCTGAATCATAAATTTAGTGGATGTGATCCTTAAATATCCTGCATTCAGGTTGGAATTGTTGACACTATGTGCTTCCTTGCTCCAACCTGGGTGTCTACCACTGTTGTGCTACCCATCTCAGCTGTCCATTTCTTGATGAAACTGTGCATCTAACTCCTGAACCTGGTGAACTCCTGCACTACCTGCTTCTCATACTCCTATCGTTTAATTAGAATCCTCCAGATAAGGCTGAGTGAAATTAGCACATTCCAGTTTTATGGAATTTCTAATGAAAGTCTGCACTTTTCACAAAGACTCATGGGATTTGACTTTACATACAGATGTTATTTTGTAGAGCTGTGTGAATACCTTTTTCTGAATATTCAATATTCGGGTCCCAGAGATTTGTTATTTGGTAGTCAGTATTCAGTATTCGGCCACTAAAGTTGCCTTATTAGAGAATTGCTACAGAAGTCCTTAAACTGGCTTCAGAAGGAGTTGGAGGAGAGATCACAGCACTTTGGCTTGTACACTGATGTTATAAATTGTCTTGTGCTGCTGTTGCTTCAGGAGGAGGATGTAGAAGTCATGGCACTTTGGCTTGTACACTGGTGCCAGAGGTTGGCTTGTGCTGTGGGTGCTTCAGGAGGAGGATGCAGATGTTACAATCTCTCTATATAGTCACACAGGTCTCAAGAGGTACTACAAGGATAACATATGCTGCACCCTTAAATAATTGGGCCATTAAAAAAAGCAAGTAATAAAACAACGATTCCCATAGGATAACACTGGAAATTTAACAGGCCTTAACTCCATCAGTATTTGGAGTTAAGTGATAATCTCTATATGGTCACAAAGGTCTCAAGGGGTACTACTGGAATAACATATGCCATTCCCTTAAATAACTATGGCCATTAAAAAAGTAAGTAATAAAACATAACGATTCCCATAGGATAACACTGGAACTTCAATAGACAATAACTCCATCAATATTTGGAGTTAAGTGATAATCTCTATATGGTCACAAAGGTCTCAAAGGGTACTACAAGAAATGATGGTGCTGCAAATGCAGTACATAGATTACATAGATAGATATTACTGAGCATTTAAAGACGTTAGTCCATTAGCTCACCATTTATATTTTATGAATATCCTTGGATGTCCCTGCTTATAAGATATTTGTCAAGCTTTGTCTTAAATTCTAACAGTTTCTTACTTTCCACAACCTCACAAGGTAGGATGTTCCAGATCTCAGTCACTCTAATATTGAAGCAGTATTTCCTTTTATTGGTTCTAAATCTACCTTTAACAAGCTGGAAGCGATGTGTTCTGGTATTATATAATTGGTCTCAACACCAGACCCAAGAGATCCCACAGATGTATATCAGTCAGGGCCCTATAAATCAGGCACATATCCCCTCTCAGTCTACGATATTCCAAGGAATACATATCCAAATATTGCAGCCTTTGCACATAGCTCTGTCCTTCAGTACCCTTAATCCTTTTGGTAGCCCTGCTCTGGATTCTCTCCAAAGATCTAATATCCCCTTTTTTGTATGGAGCCCAGAACTGCACACAATACTCCACATGGGGGCACACCAGTGCTGTATACAAGGGGATCATAACCTCTCTGTCCCTACATTTAATGTGCTTTTGAATGCAGTGCATTGCGCTACTTGTCTTTTTAATAGTTTTGTTGCACTGCATGCTAAAACTGAAGTCGCTACTAATACATATCCCCAAATCTTTTTCATCTTTGACGGCCTTTAATGCAGTACCCCAAGGGTATATTGAATTGCTTGTTATTATTACCAAGATGCATGACCGTACATTTATCAATATTAAAAATAGATTTTTTTTGTAAGGCTCATGTCTCCAGGTTATTTAAAGCAGTTTGTAGAATAAGCTGATCTTCCACATTATTTATTGGACATCCAATTCGGGTATCATCCACAAATTTTGATAGCCAGACCCCTGACTGTACCTGCATTGATTATATATATATATATATATATATATATATGTTAAAAAGACAAGGCCCCAAGACAGAGCCCTGGGGTATCCCACTAGTCACTCTGACATGGCCAGAATATTCCCCTTTTATGCAGACCCTCTGGCTTCTCTCATTTAACCATGCCTCTACTCACTGAGAAACCCAGACAGGGAAACCTAAGTCCATTAAGGCCTTTACCAACTCCTCATGGGGGGCTTTGTCAAATGCTTTTGCAAAATCCAGGAAAACAATGTCTATAGAGTTACCCATGTCCATGGATTTGCTAACCTTATAAAATTCCAGAAGGTTAGTTTGACAAGACCGCCCACTGGCAATCTCATATTGTGTTATATTCTTCTTGCCTGATGCTGTCAGGAATTCTATGATAAAATCTTTGATTATACCCTCCAAAATTTTCCCTAAAACCGAGGTCAGGCTGATGGGCCTATAATTTGAGACCTTCTGTCTAGATCCCTTCTTGTGTATTAGGACAACCACCACTTGTCTCCATACCTTGGGAACTTCGCCTGATTGCAAGGTTTTTTGAAACAGCCAAGAAACTGGGCCAACGAGTAAATCTGCAATTTCCTTAATTACCCTAGGGTGGATGTTATCTGGTCCCTGTGCCTTATTCTGGTTAACATTTTTAAGTCTTTTACCCACATCAGTAGGATCTACCTTAAAACTGGGTCCCATTTGTGTCTTTTCCTCAGAGTCCCATTTGTTTTGTGATCCCACATTAAACATTGAGGAAAAATATTTATTGTATTCCTCCACTAGTCCACTGTTCTCTATTATAAGTGACCCATCCTCTGCTTTTAGGGGCCCAACGGTATTGTTTTTTTTCCATTTTACTATTAATATATGAATAAAAGGTCTTATAATTATCCTGGACTCTGGTAGCTAATATATGCTCATAATTTATTTTAGCCAAGACAATACTCTTTTTTGCAAGTTTTAGGCATTTTTTATAGATCTCCCAGTCAGCTTCATTATGGCTATGCCTAGCCTGGTGGTATGCACTATTCTTGTTTTTAATTCATAATTTATTCATAAGTGGTAGTACCTCCGCACAAGGCTTTACCATGAAAGGGTTCCCTTGGCTTCTCTTACCACTACTTCTAACTGCGGTACTAGTCGGTCTTCTACAGCTGTCCCTGCTGCCATCATGCACTATCTCCAACTCCCCATTGTGTCACATTGTGCATAGTAGCCTATCCCTTGATTGCATATGTGACCCCGAGTATGTCCTGCTGCAGCCCTACCCCTGGTTTAGCCCATTTGGAAGGACATGTACTGAACTCCCCCTACAGGGTACTCCTCCTGCTGCACCTAACCCTGACAACCCTCTACATGTGGCTGCCAGAGTGTTAATCTTCGCAGGGTTAGGCCAGAATAGCTACAAAGGAAAAGCTCCACATGTCACACCTAACAAATCTTACAGACATAAACAAATTAGGAATCTCAAAACCTCTTTAACTGCTCTTAGAAAATTACTCCTCATCCTTCTACTGTGTTCTGGCAATGTTGAGCTCAACCCTGGCCCTCTTGTCACCTTAGACTCACCAGCAGACTTAGCAAGAATCAAAGGCATGAGCTTCTTGCATATCCATGTATGCAGCTTGTTAAAAAAGTACACTATGATCCAAGCCTGGATGACTCATACTTCTCCCGATGTATTAGTAGTCTCAAAATACTGGCTCAAACCAGTCACTTTAGACAGGGAGGTCAATGTCCCTAATTATGCCTTGTTTAGAGCTGACAGGCAAATCAGAGGTGGAGGGGTGGCTATTTATGTTAAGAATAAGTTCACGGCCACCTGCCTTGACTCGTCCTCTGTCACCACCAAATTCGAATGTTTGTCCCTCAAGGTGGCAGTTTCACAGACTAGTGCGATCCAAATTACAGGATGCTACAGACCTCTTTCTGCAGGTTTACAGCTCCTGTCTCACCTATTCATGAAGCTGGAACAATGCTCCTTGGAGACAATCATTCTAGAGGACATTAACCTTGATTAGCTGTCTAATGCCTCAGCCCCACTTGCAACCTTCTGTGACGACCATGGATTTTCTCAACTTTATTACTGAACCAACGCGCCATGATAAAAGGAACCGTAACAACAGTACCCTTCTGGATGTTATCTTGGTGAGCAAACCCCATCTCTTTAAGCACGCTGACACCTTATTTTCTGATGTCAGCGACCATTGTTTCATCGCTAGTGTAAGAGCTCCCAGCAAACCGCATTTCACATCAAAGTTCTCCGTAAAGAGATCAAGGCGTAACTTTGACTTGTTTGCTTACCTAAACGAGCTCAAATACTCCCCGCGTTGGCAGGATTTCTACCTCGCTAAAACTGTCATTTCAGCATACGATCTCTTCCAGGATATCTTGTCAGGAGCTCTCAACAAATATGCTCCCCCTGGTAAAAACCTACGTAAGGAATAAAGACTGTAGATGGTTCTCCCCTGAACTTAAGGCTATGTTGCTCAAAAGGGATAAGCTCTGGAAAAAAGCCCGCAGACTCAATACCCCTACGGATAGGAACCATTTTAGGAGACTGCGAAATGTCTGTATGAAAATGGTCAGAGATTTAAAAACTACTTTCTTTCATTTGGAGTTCGATTCTACTACCAGGAACCCAGCTAAATTCTGGAAAACTATTAAGGACCTGTCCGGCCACGATTCGGGCAGTCCCCTCCCGACCAAGATTAACTCTGGGAATTCTACATTCACCGACAGACTGGAGATCTTAGACTCATTCAATAACCATTTTGCTACTGCAGGCCTAGCCTTTGACACTTCTCCAGTATGTGCCCTACGCACCCAGTTCACCACCTCCCATCCCAATCCCCCTATCATTGACTCGGTATTTACATTCCAACCTGCATCTTTAAAAGAGGCGTAAGATCTCCTTCTGCAAATGGATATCAGGAAAACTGCTGGTGCTGACTCCTTAGACCCATACTTCATAAAGATTGCCTATCATGTACTAGCCATGCCGATTACCCACCTATTTAATCTATCATTGTTTCAGGGTATTCTGCCACCCTCATGGAAGACTGCACGTCATCCCCCTTTTTAAATCAGGGAACCCCTGTGGCCTCAACAATTACAGGCCGATCTCCATCCTTCCAGTATTATCCAAACTATTGGAGAAAATAGTGAATACACAGCTGCGGTCCCATCTCAAAACATTAAATCTACTAAACCCAATGCAGTCTGGCTTCAGGGCTAACCATAACACCATTATGACCCTCGCCAAAGTGACCAACGATTGGCAGAGGGAGTTGGACCTTAAGAATTATGTCTATGCTGTATTTCTGAATCTAAGCAAGGCTTTCAACACCATGGACCATAGCCTGCTTTTCCTCTCCCTGCAGTCCATAGGCATGGACTCCTCATCGTTGTGTTGGTTCACTGACTATCTTACAGGATGACTCCAGCAAGTAAAAGCTGAAGGCGAATTGTCACCTCTTAAACCTGTCCAGCGGGGAGTGCCCCAGGGATCTATCCTAGGTCTGCTACTATTCACAATATACATCAATAACATCGACTACTGCATAAATAAGGCTAGTATTCACCTGTTTGCAGATGATACTGTCTTTTACTTATGTCGACCAACACCATTAGCAGCCTATGAAGATTTACAGTCCGAATTCAATCTTCTCCAGAGACAACTTATTCATAAAGAGCTACTCCTCAATGCCAAAAAAATGAAAGCAATGCTCTTCTCTCCATCTACCCTTTTAACCAACTCTGCAACTGCTGGCCCAGCACCCCAGATCACCACTTTACTAGGTGAAAAACTGGAATATGTCCCAAAATTCAAGTACCTGGGAGTGTGGCTAGACCATAGACTCTCCTTCATTGAACACATTGATGATCTACTAAAATGACTAAGGCAGAGGCTGAGAATCTTTTTTAGAATCAATCAATTCCTTACCAGAGATGCCAAGCTACGGCTGGTCCAATCCACATTTCTTTCATTGATAGATTATGCGTATTTCACCTATAGTCATTGCCCTGCCTATTGTTTGTCAAAATTGGACACACTGTACCACAGAGCCCTGAGGTTCATTACAGGTCTCCCACACGGCACCATCACTGTTCTCTGTACATGGCTGTAGGTTGGACTTCCCTTAAATCTAGAAGAGAGAGGAATGCTGCATTTTGGACCTTCAGAGCTATATCAAAAAAATTACCTCATTACATCACCAATTGCCTTCCTTTAAACGCAATAGGTAACTATGCACTATGAAGGTCATCTTTCCTCTCACTCAAAGTACCTATGGCCAAATCTCGCTTTGGCAGAGCAGCCATAAGCTACGTGCTGCCTGCACTTTGAAACAAAAGACAAAAAACTCTTAAACTGTGCACCCCTGTCTGCTTCTCCGCCTTCAAGAGCTTATACTCCCTATCATTCAAAGAAGTCTGCAATTGTTTCTCCCACCCTCACTCTGGGTCTGTGTCTCTCAGTAACTATTCTGCCATGCATGTACGCTAACAAATAAACTTCTGGTACTGTTTACTGACCCAAGACCTAGTCTCTCCAACTCCTTATTCCACACCCTGCCCCACTCTCTCCTTCCCCCACTTATCGTCTGTCCCCATCATCAGGATAGAAACCACTTGTATCCTCTGGTCGAGACTCATTTCTGTGCCCACCCCTGCCACTCTCCTCTGCATCCCTAGCCATTTCCTCATTCCCCACACCCTTAACTCTGCTTACCTGCTACTCTTTCACTTCTCATCCCATTAGGTCCCTCCAGTCCTGCCCCTCCTCTCACCTCCATGTTCTTCCCTTTTCCACTCCCTCATTTCTGTGTCCAGACTGAATATATGCATATGCCATTCTTCTACACTATTGTCTCGAACACTAGTTCTTGTATGCTCTGTTGTCTCTTATGGATTTGTTTTCAAATATCCCTCTGTACTCAGTCACATCACTCTATTCTGTTATATCCATTGTGTTCCACCCTGGCCCATCTCACAACTACACATTGAATAACTTTGCCCAATTGGACAATTAAATTTCTTGTTCAATGTATTGATATTGCACTTGTAAAGAATGTCTCTGTACGATTATCTATCATTGTTGTATGTTTTGTAATCATTAAACCTTTTGTATTACCTTGTCTGGTTGCACATATATGTTTGTAACAGTTTAACCTAACCAGGTCCATCTTGCAAATGAGCTATGCTCAATGATGTTTCGCTTGGATAAATAAAGATTTCGATTGAATTAATTTTTTTACTGAGGGGGGACATCCATGGTGGGAGGGCTTTTTTAGCCCCATTGTACTTGTTCTTGGTTGGTACATGCCTCTGGAACAAGTAATTTAAAATACTTTCTAGCTTAGTCCACATCCCAGAGACTGACTGATTTTCAAAATCTGCTTCCCAATTCCATTTAGCCAGGTCTAGTCTCATTTAATGGAAGTTGGCTAGGTGATACTTGTGAATTACTGTACTGCCTATATTTTCCTCCAGAATACCAGTATACTGAAAGCTGAACATAGAATGGTCACTGGAACCTAGTGGGGGTTTCAAAATGCAATTTAAAATATTATTACTAAGGTTGCTTAATGCTAGGTCCAAAATATGGTTACCTCTAGCATTGTTTGTTACATATTGCTCCAGCCCTGCTAGGTTAAAGACTTCCAAATATTTAGACTCCATGGTAGTGCTTGCTTTTTGCATATCCCAGTCAATACCCGGGAGGTTAAAGTCACCTACCCAAATTGTGTTCCCCACTAATGTCAGCTGGTTGATGAAACCTAAAAAAACCTCATCCTCTGATGTCCCAGTAGATGGATAATGGCACCAGCACTTTGTTCTGACAGCAGTCGAGTAATGGACTGCTTATACAAGCAAAGGACAAACAAGCATACCTTGTTTTTCTTACCACAATGTGCGTCCACATCATGATTTCCCTGCTGTCAGTAGTGCTTCTTACACAACTGGATCAGCAGACTGCTATCAGAATAGTGTGCTGGTGCCACTCGTTAAGTTTCAAGAAGGGTTCCTGCTATTCTGCTGCCACCTCAATCCTTCTCTAATATGGCAGACGCGCGGCTTCAACTAAGCCATTGAATTCCATACTGTAGTCTCTCTTTATATTGAACTCTATGCTACACACTCAGAGTGTGGAGATCACATGGTGTTCCTGACTGTGAGCTCCAAAAACAGTCTCCGATTGGCCAACAAAGCTCTGTGAGATTTTGAAATCTAACCCACCAAATACTATGTTCCAAACAGTGGCTGAATAGTGGACTATTAAGAATGTCAATCTGAATATTTGGCAAGCCTGCTATTCATGGTATTCGGCAAATACTATTCAGTCCATGTACAGCCCTATTATTTTGCAATTTCTTGCAGCAAGCAATTAATAAAACTGGCACACAGAGTCTCCTTGTAAGGTCTGAGAATCTGCCTAATTTCATTGTACAGTGCAGCCCACTTATAGCGGATGGGTTTATACCAGAAATTTGGTTTTACCATCAGCTTTGTACATGCCAAATGCTGCCACTGTTCAGTATAATGCAATTATGTACTGTCATTGTGATTTAAACAGCCCATGTATACTGAATGGCAATGAGTGCAGGCACAGTGTAGAAACAGTCATTTTGTACTTGCTTTTTGTGCCAGTGAAAGAGTGAATCGGATGTTTTGTTTTGGGTTTTCTGGCTAGCCTTCCAAACATTTTACAACTGTAGGTTACTGTTGGTCATGGCACTTAGTTAAGTCTTAATTACATACAGGTGTTAACCTCTTATGCTCTTCAAGCTCTTTTAGTTGGATTGCATAGTGAACTGCAGCATTTGACTCTGGCACACTGTATGGATGCCACCGAAGAGAAGTGCATTCACCATTGCCCACAGAGGATGACATTGCTGCTGTTGTTTCATTGATGTCTCTCCTAGCAGCTGATGGTGGTCTGGATGATGAAGAAGATGAAGATGAATACAAGGAAGTCACAACTGAGCTGACAGTAATGAGTAAAGATGTCAGAGATGCACTTCTGACATTTCGACACGCGATGGAGCAAAGATAGGATCTGACTCCAGACTGGGCGGTAATTGAGAACACGGAGTGGCAGTGGCCAAAATACAGATTGTCACAACTGAGGCAGGCAAGCATCAAAGACTATTTTGGCAATACTGCTCCAAAGTAAAGAAATAAAGTTTAAACCTCCAACACCTCAAAACAAATCACAAGCACTAAACCACATGGGTGTCACAAACCAAAAAAAAAGCATTAAAGAGGGACTATGGTCACAAATTATTGGCATCAATAAATTCAGAATATGGTTCAACATAGCCCCAATTCCCCTCATGCCAAAATTGAGATCCCTAAGTTACTTTGTTTAAAAGTTACAAATAATTGTACAACCCTAAATTCTCTGCCTGTTCAAAAAAGCCAGTTTCAGTGAAGAGGTGCTGATGATGTCATCTCCTGAACTCACAGTCTAGCCCTCCCTGTCAGTAAGCTTACATGACCTGCTTCTCCAAAGTTTATAAAGTATGTGCAAATGTTTTTCTCCAGGAAAACAGGCAGCACCCTTCAATAAACATTGCTTTAAAACCTATGTGTGTTTCAGGTTTTGTAACAAAGTTGACAAATTCATATTTTGGTTTTTGGTGTTTTGTTGTTGTGGTCATTTTCTCTTGGGTTGCTGGATGCTAAGTTACAGCACACCAATGTGAGATTTGCAGACTGGATATCCCTGATGTGGAGAAAGGCTGTGATCATTCATACCTATCATTCAATTGAGGTGATTTCTCAGGATGGCACTTTAAATCAATTATTCCATCACCCTGTAAATGGGGATGGGAGAGGTACTATTGTTTTGAAACTTTACTAAGAGTTTTTATGCAGTAGCCAGCTCAATGCTTAATCAATCAATCAATAAATATTTTATTCATCATCAAAGTATGAATGAATGGTATACTCCATTGAGCAGAGCTCATTTTCTGTTTTCTCATTGACAGTCTGTTACT
The DNA here is from genome assembly GCA_016271365.2 of Neoceratodus forsteri. Lineage (NCBI taxonomy): Eukaryota > Metazoa > Chordata > Ceratodontiformes > Ceratodontidae > Neoceratodus > Neoceratodus forsteri. Next base: position 767,819,516 of record CM028132.1, read on the forward strand.
TGAGCTATATCCAGGCTCATCTGTGTTGTACTCCACATTACAATGATTGTTTCACCAGGACTAACAGTTCCTCTCCTAGTAGGAATTCACACATATAAGGCCCCTATTAAAACCTATTGTAAAGCAGACACTGACAAACAGCAATGCAGTTACCAGTAGCAATACAACTTCCAAACAGGCACTGCAGAGTAACACTTCACATGGTATTAGTAGCCTGGAGGCATGCTGACAGCATCCTGCAACTCTAAAAAATGAACCACACCAAAAAGGCATTAAAATACACATTTTTTCAACTTTGTTACAAAACCTGAAACACATAGATTCTATAGCACTGTTTTTAGAATAGTGCTGCCTGTCTTACTTGTGAAAACCATTTCAGGATGATCTTTTAACTTTGGAGAAACAGGTCATGTAAGCTTACTGACAGGGAGGGCTAAACTGTGAGTTCAGGAGATGGCATCATCAGCACCTCTTCACTGAAACTGACTTTTTTGAACAGGTAGTGAAATCAGGATTACAAAATAGCCCATAACTTTAAAATGAAGTAACACAGAAACCTGATGTTTGGTATTAGATTTATTGGGGGTTGATTATTCTAATTATGCAATGTAGCACTTTTGGCCAGAGTCCCTCTTTAACAGCACATAAGCAGCAGAGTTTGCCAGCACACTTGCCAGCTGTGCTTCAATGGCTTAAACTGTATAATACTGTTTGTAACATGGCATAAAAAATAAAAACGAAATGAAGCAGTGGGATAGGTGCAAACACACCATGTGGTACAGTAGAAACCATGGTCTAATACCATAGTAGATCATGGTTTGTATTGTAATACCATGGCAATCCACTACAGGTAAGAAGCAGTATACAAGTGAAAGCAATATGCAAATAGCTTACTGTGTATAATTGTCCCAAGTTGTATTTACTAAGAATTTTCCTGGCACAGGGTTTTTGACTTTTTCAAGATTGTTCTATATTGTGACTACAACAGAAGTTCATGAGTTACTAAAGATTGTACATTTAAACTCCACATATACTGTTAATTATGCTGCAACAATATTTCTGTAGAAGTGAACAGTTACATACTGTTACCATCCCTTCTGATCTACTGCTTTCTAGGCAACTGTGGGTGCAATGCATTGTGGATGACTGAATAACATTATCTGGCCTAGCTTTGTCTTGGTGAATACACAGTGGTAAAGATGAGCATGCAGCTTCTAGAACCAAAAGGAAAAGTAACAGACACTGAGATAAACAAAGCAAAATGAAAGAGAGAGGATACTTCTGTGGGTGAAAAGAAAAATAAATTGAGAGAAAAAGAAATCAAAGAAACAGACTAACAGTAGTAGTCAAAACAAATATTTGAAAGATGAAAGCAGTGAACGTTAGGTTGTTCTATGTCCTGCTGAGTTAGGTAGGTTAGAGGGAAAAAAAGTGAAAATAATATTCCGCAAAATAGTAGTTGTTCAATAAAGTGTTTTTCAGATTGGCTTAATTCAGTACATTTGGAGAAAAGGTGCTTGTGCTACTAGGATTGTGTGATAGCCACCTGTTGGTCTGCACAAGAACTGGAGAAAGAAAACTGAAATGTACCATAGCACACTCCCATCATGCAGTGCAGCCCATATCTTCTGATACATAGAGAGGAAAATCAAAGCACCTAGAATAGAAAGTGAATTGCAGGGTTTTGAAAAGTTGTAAAATATGTTTTGATGTTAGAAAGCTTAAAGCTTGTAATGAAAGTTATTTTAACAAAAGTGAAATAGTAGCAACGATATTTCCAATAGGTGTGTTCCAATTGTTTTCAAGTATATGTACATCATGTTTAATAGTTCAATTTATAGTATTCTGAAAGTAAATCAGTGTGATTGTACTCATTTATTCAAAGACTATTAGTCATACACTCATTCTGCGTTACCAAGCGGATTAAGCCACTCGAAGGATGGGTGTACAGTGGAATTAATCTATGGTTGGTTGGTTGGACCCACTCGGCCTTCGGCCTCGTAGTCCAACCCCCCAACCATGGATTAATACCACAGTAGACCCATGCTTTCTCGTGGCTTAATCCTTACTTAGTACCACATAAAGAAATGCTAATTACAGTACAGTAACAACACTAACCCCACATGTATTGAATAGGTGAAATTGCGGTACGGGAAAAAATGCATTATGGGAAAAATGTTACAACAGACACCACCTATACTAGATGAAACTACAAAGCATGGAGGCATCTGTTATAAGTGGGCTGCACTGTATTGCATTCTCTAGTTTTAACATTTCAGGGGCTTAAATCTGTAGTTTACATTCTCGCAAAATTTAGCTTTTAAATGTTGTGAAAGTTTAACTACTTTTAATTCAATCCCATTTAAAGCGGAAAAAATGAACTTTTTCAGAAATGACCATGTGGTATAGTAGTTTAAATGCTTCGACTCTGGTTAAATTTGGATATGTTGTTTTAAAATTAGAGGGAAATAACTGAAATTTAAATTTTGGCAATATATTTGGCAGGCAATAACTCAGTTCCATTACAAGCTAGAAATGTGAAACTATGTACATATACAAATGTAGATACAACCTGTGTCCTGTCAAATTGAATAACATCTTAATTCATACTATCAAAATTATACTAAAATTACAGAAATCTAAATTTTGGCAAAAAGGTTTGGCTACCCATAACTCAGCTCCCATTGAAGCTTGAGACTTAAAATGTGGTGTATATATACAGTATCCATGTTGGGTGTTTTTTTAAATCCAGACACTGTGGAGAAATTTGGATATGAAGTTTTAAAATTATCTCAAAATAACTGAACATATAATTTTGATTAAATGTTCTGCCACCCATACCTACGCCCCTTTCAACCTATGTATCTGAAATGTAGCACATATTTGTATTTCATTGTGTTCTGATTATGTTCCAAATTTGGTGTTAATTGGACACATACTTTTAAAATGATAGCAAAATTAATACAATTTTTAATTTGGTGGAATTCAGCAGAAGTTTTGCAAAAATGCCGTGAAATTCCATGGCATCAGAATGGTCATTCTGCAGGCATTCCATGGATAGAATTTTAGCACAGCTCTAGGTGATACTCAAGTGTTTGTGAGGGGGAGGTAGAATGAGACACATAATGATGACCATATTATAAAGGTTTGTACAGTGTTAAAAAGCACACCATCAAGCTAACCTGACTCAGTGAATTGGACTGGGGAGACCATATCCAAAGGGTTACCTGACCCTGCACATAATGGATAGTGCTGATACACAGACTACACCCCTGTGACCTTGGAAATCAGGGTGCCCTCTTGCATACAGAATGCAGTGGTATAGTCAAAGGCTTTATAAGTGGCAGCAAACTGCCAAGGCAGCCCTAATTATAGCTTATGAAACCCTACTTTTATCAATGAGTACAGGAGTATGTGACCCCTGCCCCCCCAACAGCAATGGTGCTGGTGACCCTCGCTTCCACTCATCACATGTCTGTTAGTGTAAAGCTATATAGCCTGGCAGTCATGTGGTTCCTCCTGCCCTCAGTTACTGTTCGTACCATGCAATACTAAAGATCCAATCCCTGGTGGTATAATAGACAACCCTCCATCACCTAGTCCTTGACAGCATTGTGGAATTGTACTAAAGCCCTTGTCTGGCAATCTAGTGGACCGCTTCCTTTAATTGAACCCTATTTGCATTGTGGAACTGTATTAAAGTCTTTCACTTTCAGCCTGGTGAACCCTCTTTCTTCACCCAATCCCTGTCAGTAGTTTGGAACTCTACAAAAGTCTTTCCTTGGCAGTCTAGTGGACCCCCATAACCCAGTCCCATATAGTGGAAAGGTACAGATGCCCATCCCCAGCAATATCATGTTATCTGTGGATACAAAGAATCAATAGACCTGACTTCACATTTTATCTGTTTTTCAAATGTTATTTTTTTTTTAATGTCACCATATAAACAACTTCAGGTGACATTGCAGAGCTGTGTTTCTCCACGTGTGAATACATTTGGGAGTCATTGGCTCTTATTCACATTATGAGAGTACATCTTCATTGTTTTCTCTGGAGTGCTACTGTTTGTGTGTTCTGCTATTGGTTCAGTACCAGATGTTCCATGACCACGTGTTTTTGTGGTACTCTATTCTGCCCATGTACTGTATTTACTATGGTCACTAGGTCAGATATCACATAAAATGTAGCATCAGAGGTAAGGAAATTTATGTCTTTATCTCGTTGAGGCTACCATATGCAACTCCGTTAGTGTGATTAGTTATTTAATATACTTCATATACCTTAAATCACTATTATATATATATAACCTCATATAAACCACATATTGCCATTCAACCTCCAGTGTTCTTGCACAATAATCATTATAAGTAAAGTTGTGTAGCTATATGTTCTCACACTGCTTTATCATTATTTTCCCTTGCTGTTGTTTTTTTCATTTTCCAATTCAGTACAACTGTAAACTATTATTGATGTAAACTTACATTGCCCTGATAATTTGTTACTGTCAAAGACCATTATTAATCTCTGTCAATTCTTTTGAATAATCCTCTTACCTCCTGGTCTACTCTACTGAACGGGTATTGATAAACACTATTTACTGTGCAAGCTTGCTGCTTACACAGCACTGCATTGGATACACCTGTGAAAACACATTCATTTACTATTCTATCCATAACATTTCATTTTACACGCAGTACATGTTTCTTTTTGCAGCAGAATTACAATTTGCTGCTGATTACCTCTTGGTTTTTATGGTCCTGTGAAATGGCCAGAACTTCCTTATTGTGGGTGCTTTTCTATATAAATGTATACTGTGTCTTACTATTTCATTCATTTGTAAAAGCAGGAAGTAAAGGTATAATCAAAGGCTTTTGTAAGCCATGACAGGTTGCTGAGGCAGCCCTAATCAGTGCTTCTGAAACTCTGCTTTTATTAATGCATATTGTAGTGTGTGATTCCTGCCCTCAGCAGCACTGGTACTGGTGACCCCACTTCCACCCGCCACATCCCTGTTAGTACTAAACTATATTGTAGATCCCAACCCTGACAGACTAGTGCCCCCACTACACCTCCAACTGCTGTCAGCATTATGCATGATTAAAGATCTGAACCCCTTGTGTGGCAGTCTAATGGACCCTCATCCCTTAATTGACACCTGCCAGTATTGTGGAAGTGTATTAAAGCCCTTCCCTTTCAACCTAATGAACCCCAGTTCCTCACCCAATCCCTTTAGGTATTTTTGAAATGCACAAATGCCTTTCCTTGGTTGCCTAGTGGACCCCACCTCACCCAATCTGGTGCTGTGGAAATGTGCTGAAGCCCATCCCTGGTAATCTTGTATTATCCCCCACTGGTTCACTGTCAAAGTCCCCCTCCCTGGTTCACTCACTGAGCACTCACCAGCCACACACCCTGTCAGCTCCTTATTCACGTCCTGTCCGTAGGTGAGCCACTATTTGGGCCTAAGATGACAACTGGGACAGACTCTCCTCTCCCTATCTTGGAAGGCTGCTCTCTGACTAACAAGGAGTAAATGCATGAATATTGTTTTAACAACTGTTTCTACATGCACAGGCTCACTGCCTATCAGCTAGACAGCAGATGGCCAAGGTGGTGAACAGGGACTCTGAGCTGCTTAATGTCTGAGGACCTAGTGGCATCTCACCTGTGGATGCTTGGGTGTGTTAGGAACTGATGGGGGGGGTTGCTCAGTGGGTGGACTGGGGAGGGATTCTTTGACAGTAATTGGTTGTTGGGGGTAACACTAAATGGCCTGGGATGGGCATCAGTACATTTCCACTACACCTGATCAGGTGAGAAAGGGGGTCCACTAGACTACCAGGGAAGGGACTGAGTATAGTTCCACAATGCCAACCAGAACTAGGCAAGGGAGAGGTTTCTGATAGACTGCCAGGGATGGCATACATGAGTAAGGCCCCCATGTGGGATGGTCAATACTTTGTAGAATGTCTCCTACATTTGTTCATGGATGCATTATATTGAACTGCTAATAGCCACATAATAACATGCAAATGGCCCTTAGCACTGTGCATGCCCTAAGTATGTGGTCTTTAACATGCCAGCCACTGAGTGTGGCTCTCAGAAGTAAAGGCACTATTTCTTTTCAGACAGGTTAGTTTTTTTTTGTTCCTAACAGTGGGTTGCCAGCAGAGAGCTGTAATGTACTTATGCAGCATGCAAGGCACTTGTAGCAGTTGGGTTCCAACAACATAAAAGCACTTCTGTTCCCATATTCTCTGGTTTGGCTGCTTGCTCAATAGGAAATAATCTGCTGGTGGCCTTTTCTATGGCCACTCTTTACAAGTGAATGCTTTCCTTAATCAGCTTTGTCAGATCTCTGCTGTTGAAGTTTTTGAAAGGGCTCTTAACACCTTTCTTTTTCCCTGGCATTTAAAGGACTCATTATGTTTGCTCACATGCACATGCAGGAAACAAACATCTTGTGAGAGTACAGTAGGTCAGTGGGTGGGGGGGGGGCTGTCACTGTCCTATCCAATGCAGCTCAGCCTGCAAGAGACTCGACAGTGACATGCCAATGGTCAGGGAGGCTGATCATGATGCTGTTCTGATGGTTGATGGGCTTAAATTTCATGCAGTTGGAAAGAGGAAGCTGCACCTATCAGACAGTGGCTGTACATGACACCACCTACCAACTAGCTGAGCAGTGTCATTATCAGCCCACTATGCAGCAGACAGTAGCCAGTTGAGTTCCCTCTACCAACCAACTCCCAGCAACTCAGGGCTTGAGAGTTGTGTGCTCTGTGCTAGGATCTAAGGCAGCATTAAGGATTGAGGTGACTACAACCGAGGAGCTGAAGGTGCAGGTGGGTAATGATGGTGATCAGTTGTCGGATTGCAGAGAGCATTCTACATTTACCGACTATTATTAAATGCACGTGCTGTCATTTTAAAAGGCACAAACAAATAACTTGTTTAAAGGTTTTTTGGCAGTGTTAGTGAAACAAATTAAAAAAAGCTGCTATGGCAGTTTACTGGTCTGTACTGTAAGAAGTAGAAGGGCCTCTTAAAAACTCACACAAGTCCTTGTGAATAATGTTTTAGATCATTGCTACATGGGCCCAATTCACAAAACCTTGGGAATGATGCAAGGTGCTTGTGTCAGAGAGATTTGATGCAAGGGGCTCAATGCACCACATCTTGTGTTATTCCTGTTTCAGGAACACAGCCTGCACCAGTATGGGGACTGCCTATGACAGTCGGGCTTGTGCCAGCCCTGCACCCAATGCACAGCTGCATCATGGCAGGTGGGGGCATGTGCCAGCACATGGCTCTGGTATCCCCTTACTCAGGATTCAGAAAGACTGTCCATCCTCCCCTAACATTAGACCACCCCCAGTCTGGTCTAAGGACCTTTCACTGAACCTGCCTGGGAAAGAACAAGGCTAGAGGGTGCCCATAATGTGTTGCCAGTGCTTAGCAACTGCAAACAGGGATTACAGAAGACGGCTGTGCCAAAGAATGCATGGGTACAGAGGAATGCCACTGTGGACCACAGTCACTTAGCAGAGGCAGCTGTCTCACTCACATGTACTCCAGTGCACTTGTCTACAGACAACTGTCTGTGTGGCATGCTGGCATGGCTGTGGGTTCACCAGTCCACTGTTGCTGCCTGTTCTGTGCTGATGCCCTGGCCTGTCTATGCCACACTACCATGTCACAATTTTCGCCAATCTCCTCCCATGTACCATGTCTTTGGTGCATGGCTGAGGTTGTGACAAATGCAGGTTTTTTGGTGCCATGACTCAACTGGTTCCTGAATTGGGTGTGGGGTTCCTGGTGCACCCAGCAGCCACACAAGCTGCAGCAACCAGAAACTTGTGTCAGTCTACCAGGCTGTTCCTGAATTGTGCCCCATGTGTTTTTTGGTCATGAGAAAAAAATTTAGGTTGTGAAGGCAGCCATCTTGTTGTTTTTTTTTAAGTTGGAAAATACATAGAAATTATGTACAGTATTTTCAAAAAAAAATGAACACCTGAGCCTAAGTAAATAGGTTCCATTTAGCTAAATTTGGATGTTTTATTTTGAAAAAATAGCCCAGAAATACATTTTCTGGGCAACCTAAAATCTTGGATACCCAGCTTTGGATGGGATCTGATTTCTCAGTCATGAGCCACGGCAATAATTCCTTGGTTGCACATAGAGTAAGACCAGAGAATTTTTGGTTTGCATTGAAAACATCTCTTATTCTCTTTCTGTACATCTCTAGATTAGTCAGGAGAGCAGAGCAGATTCAAGGCTGCAGCTTGGTGAGGAAGACCGTACAGTACTTATTAATCAGTATATCAATCAACCCAGCTAATTTCCCAGAGAAACACTTTCACTGTTAAAAAGTATTGTGCTTATTGAATTTGATTTACCTGACCCCATCAGCAGATTAAGCAAGCAAAAAACAGGGACACAAGCTAGCAAGCTGAAACAGACATCAGCATTCTCTTTCCAACCCAAATTACAGGAATAGAGACACCCACCCTCATTGCTGCACATTGAGTGAGTTGAAACAGACATCAGCATTCTCTTACCATTCTCTTGCAGATCCAACTTACACATACAGAGACACCATTGTTGTTTCAAAAAAATAAGGAATTTGTACCTGATCTCCCTCTGCAGAGTGAGCAACACAGACATCAGCATAATCTAACACCTCCAAATGGTAGCACATCTAAATGGCGACTGCGGAATGGTGACTCATGAATAGGGCGAAAGAACCATAGTGCCAACACTTTTGGGCAACCAGCAGTTCTCTCCATCCCCGAGGTATGCCTCCCAGAGTTAGTATATTAAATAAAGGGGGGAGTGGTTGTGCCAAGGGGTGAAACCCTCACAATAAAAATACTTTTTCCAAGTCATTGCACTGCGGTATTTGTGCTCTCTTCATCGGTCACCGTTTCACAGTCACCATTATGACATGCAGCTCCTACAAATTAGGGCATACTTTTTTTGTTTGAACAAAAAATTAGGGGGGTGTACCCGATCCTGCTCTGCAGAGTAAGCAATACAGACACTGGAATTCTTACACCTATAAATTAGGACTTGTTTGTTTGAATGAAAAATTAAGAAACTTTTAGCGGACTAAGTCAAACTCTGCAGACTAAGTTACACAGAAACTTACATTCTCTCATGAAACTCACCTAAACAGAGACATGCGTGCAAGCAGAAAACAGAGAATCCCAATTCCCTCACTGACCAAACTTAATGAGCAGGAACCATGTTTTAGAACAGGAAAGTAATCATTTTAACAAAATTTAACTGAGCATGAACATATACAGCTCTCTGCTCTGGTACTAGTCTTTTACACCATACGCTTTCTATCGGTAATGAGCGGTACACAGTAAATTGATATTAAAGCTATAGTGGCAACCCATTACAGCAAAATAAACAGCCATACACAGACAGTCCACTGTAAGTCAGTGTCATTGGCTCAGCAGGTAGCACACTCGCCTCTGAGGCCGGAAGATCAGAGGGCTGTGGGTTCAGTTCCCACATCTGGCACTTGGGTTAATATCCCAGTACTGACACTGTAGTGCAGCATGAGAGGGGTGCTGCACTTCTGAGGTGCCGTCTTTCAGATGAGACATTAAACTGAGGGCCCATCTGCCTGGATTGGTGGTAGTTCAGGTGGATGTTAAAGATCCCATGGCACTTATTGAAAAGAGTGGGGGGTTTATTGAAATTCACATAATACGTACAAGAAAGCAATCATAAAAATAGACATAAGCATAAACTACAAGAAATATCAAAACTCATAAAACTTAACCTTCTTTTTGTTTTAACTCCAGAAGTGGATACAAAAATCTTTCATTTATATTTAATAAAAATTTGAAAACCTTTCCACCACCAATATACTTTATCACCTGAGTAATGTAATAAATCAGAGTGATAGACTGAATTCATTGCCTGTGTTACTAAGAAACTATATACTGGATATGACATCATTTTCTGAGAAAGCACCCACTGGCATTGGGCTTGCCATAAATAAAACCTTAAACAACATAAAAAATTAAGATATGTTTCTAGATGAAAATCTACATTCTCTTTAGGGAGGAAACCCAGCACAAGAGTGTCATAATCTAAATTAAGTAACCAATCCATGTGCCATTTAGTTTTAAGAAAAGACCAAAGTGGCTTTGAATATGAGCAGGTCAACAAAAAATGAGTCATGGTTTCCTCTAAATTAATACATGTTAAACATGGACAATTCCTGTCAGCCAAATTTTTATGCTTGGCATTACCTCTAATATTTAATCTACCATAAACAGTGAGCCATAGTACTTCCCACATTGTAGCAGGTACCCGTTTGTTAGTAAGCTGTTTCAAGACATGCCCATTAAGGGCAGGGGGACAATCCTTAAAACTAGGCTCCATAGGATATAATTGGGTGAATAAATGATGATAACAATTTTTCCTAGTGTTATGCAAAATATTAGTACGAGAAATTTTCCATTTAAACAATTTTTGAGCCATGGGACAAAAATATTCAGGTAAATGAAGTCTTGAATGAAGCTTTGGTGCTATCTCGTGCCACCCAGCTAAGTAACGCTCCAGTACCTGTTTTACAGTACCCCTAACTCCAGCCGTAGTGGTAGAAATACCGTACCAAACAGTATGGTAAATAAATAAAGAATAAAAAAAAATTAAAGGTTCAATCATACCTAGTCCCCCTTTTGCCTTACTTAAATAAGTATAACAACGCTTAACTGGATTAAGCTTATTTCCCCAAAGCATTTGGAAAAACATCCCATACACAGTAGTTTCTAAAGAAGTAGGGAGAGGAAAAATATATGCCACATATTGCAACTGAGGGACTATAAACCATTTCAAAATCTGAATTCTTTGAAGTTTAGATAATTTCCAGAATTGCCATCTCCTAACCTTATTCTGGATTTTTGCTAGCACTATTTCCCAATTATCTAGGGGCAAATTAGTTGTTCCAAAAATAATACCCAAAATGACTATTGGCTTATTTGAAAAAGTGATCCCTGATCCCTGACAAGAGGCAATATCCCAAGGGCCTATCATTAACCCTTTACATTTAGTAAAATTAAGTTTTGAGTTAGAAACTGCAGCATATCTTTCTAGTTCCTTTAAGAAAAAGGGAATTTGATCATAATGGGAAAAGAAACCACAAATGTCATCTGCATAAGCAAATGCCAAAAGGTTAGCAAACTCATCCCACCCTGGTAATGCATTCAAGCTCAACCCAGTTAAATATTGTAATAGGGGGTCAGTAGAAAAAAGATATAACAAAGGGCTAAGAGGACAACCCTGCCTAACTCCCATAGAAATAACAAATCCTTCCATTATTTGTCCTCTTAACAAAACTTTGACAAAAACATGGGGATATAACAATTGTATATTCTTAATAAAGGACGAAGGAACCCCATATTTAGCTAATGCTAAAAAAAGAAAACACCTATCAACCTGATCAAAGGCTCTCTCCTGATCCAGAGATAGTGTATAACCTCTATTACCCTGCATAAGTAATGTTTCAATAAAATCTCTAATGATAATGAGAGCATCTTGAATTTTCTTCCCCGGAATACCACAAAATTGTTGTGCTGAAAGTATGGAGGAAGCATAGTTCTTAAGTCTGGAGTTAAGGATATGGGCTAAAATTTTATAATCCGAATTCAGCAAAATTATTGGTCTCCAATTTGAAATATCCACTCTATTCCCTGTTTTATACAGATAGACTAACAATCCTTCAGAAAAAATTGTCGGGATCTTATGTTGAAAACAGAATAAATACACGGTATGCAAAATGACAGAAAACTCTGATATAAATACTTTATAAAATTGATTTGGCAGACCATCCAGACCTGGTGAAGTACCTGTTTTAAGATTTTTAATTGCCTCTGTAACTTCTGCCAAAGTGATATGTTTAAGCAACAACAATACCTCATTAGGACATAATAGAGCCTCAATATTTTTTAAATAATCTGTAATGTTCCCATCAGAAGAAGCCACCATAGGTTCCAAGGAGCAATAATGCAATTTAATTAAATCTTCTCAACTCACTCAATGTGCAGCAATGAGGGTGGGTGTCTCTATTCCTGTAGCGGATACGGACAGGATTCCACCTAGGTGCAGCCTCTTTTTTAATTCTAGAAAATAAGTCAGATAATAAGGGTGTCCGATCAGGAATAGAGTCCTGTGACTCTGTGTTCTGGTCTCTAGGGGCATTTCCCTCTATAGGTGTTTTTTCCTCTGAAACCTCCAATACACCTGAACCGATCTGGGCCTTAGAATCAATAGAATCAGTATTGTCTTTTGTAATATTCTGTATATCCTTTATCTGGGAGACTGAAGCAAGATCTGTAGTCTTAATATCAGGAGGTTTCCACTCAAGAGATGTTTGTGAAAAATTTAAGGAGGAATCCCAACTGGGATCAGGAAGCCAGGTTCCTTTCGCAGTTTTAAGCCATCCTGCCCCTTGTAAGGCTTTTTGAGGAGTCCAGGTTACTTCTGCAGTAGGCAACAATGACGGGCCTGCAGGCTGTGAAGGTGGAGGTAGATTAATTACTGGTTGCTGGTCTGGGGACTTAAGAGACTGCTCCATAGAGTGGGTAGAGCTAGAGTGAAGGGAGGATTTATCTCTGAGTTTCGAAACAAAAGAAAAAGTAGTAGCCCCCGTCTGTACTCCTGGGCCAGTCAGATAAACAATGTCACTGTTTTTAGAATTTTGTGAATCATTAACTGAGAGTTTTAGCAGGAAACCGAAAAACAAAGCCCAAATCTTTAATTAGAGTGGAATCCGGAGTGGCCACAGCTGACTGCACCATCATCTGGGAATGAGTACTGACTTTCGGTATGTGGCCACTGCCCTCAGGCAGAATTTCGCTAGTAGCAGCGAGCAAAATGTTACTATTGGGCTTTCAGCACACACCTGCCTCGGTGTTTTGACTGCCAGCCCGCATAGTAGTCTGAAGGGAATTGTTAGCAGAAGGTAAACAAGGCTGTCGGCACACACTAGCCGCGCTAGAACTGCCAGCCCCTGAAACACGTTGCAAATCTTTTACAGTTTTAGTAGTCAACTCACCAAACTCAGATATACCCTCTGGATTCACCATGTTTCCTGTAGAAGAAGCAGGGATCTCCGTTTGTTCCACGTTCGAATCAACATTCTCCGTTTGTTCCACGTTCGAATCAACAGTCTCACCTATCACATGGTGTGCAGAAAGAGCCTCAGCAGCCATTAGGCCAGTTGCCACATTACTTGCCGGTAAATCTAAAGAAGAAAAGGATGTAATTTCACCAGATTTTATATCTAGCGCAGATCCAGCCATAGATAAATCCTCCGTTGAAAGAAAAATATCACTCATATCCCCATCAAGCTCAGACTCTTGTTGTTCCACAAAGTCAGCCTCTTGCCTGATGAGAATAGGACAGGAGGCTTACTCTCCTAACTCCACAGCATCCTGTCGGTCCAACAACTCACTCCAAGTGGTCATCATGATGGCCAGAAGGTCCCCCTACTGGCCGCAATGCAGTAGGGGAATTTCCTTGGTGTCCTGGCTAAATTTCCCTCATTCACTAAAAATACCACCAACAGCTTAATCTGGTTCAAGGTCAGTTGGCATTCATCTGTATCCCCTTCCCCTGGGTCGTGCCTGAAAATAGGCAGGATTTGTCTAGTACACTTACCCGGTCAACAAAAACTAAATAAATAAACAAAAAATTAAGTGGGTTCCACTGTACTTATTAATCAGAATGCCTAGTATATGAGCCACTAGTATATAGTAAGCATATTTTCTTTTTGGTTCTGTTCCTTTTTTCTGTTTGTCACTCCCTTTTTATCTTTTGTTATACAAACCCTCCATTTCTGTTAGATACAGAGGCTTTGAGTGCCTGGTGGAGAACCTGGCCAACTTGGACTTATTGGTGGGGGCCGAAGATCAGAGGAACAGATCACCCTGGTGGAGCTTATGGTGCAGACAGGAGGAGAAAGGGCCCAGAAACTGGACAGCTGAAGTGTTTGAGTCACAAAGTCAGAATTTTAAGAATAATGAAGTAGCTGTGGAAATTCACAGATGGAACCAATAAATGGGGGTTTACTTAAGTTATTTGCCTAAGGCAACACTAAAACACTCCTGGCCCCATTCTGTTGCTCATAGGATTTTTTACAGGAACCAAACATAGTCACCAAGCACCTCATGAGTCAGTTCAGACCCATTCTCCTCTTTGACATCCTCAGTCAACTACTGGTTTTGAGTCTGTGGTCTCTAGCAACCACGGCAGTGCTATCAAGTCCACAAACCACATCCATCATCTAGTCCAGTTCAATCCAGCTTACTCTCCTGTGGTCTTCTTGAGTGCTTCATCTTTGTTCCCAGGATATATGGCAAATCAGTAATCCAGAAAGCCAAAAGCAGTTATCAAATACTGTCAAGCCTAACACTGTAAGCAGCACCAACCAGTCTTCCTCACCACTCAGCAGTCAACTTTGCCACCACTAGGATCTATAAAGTTACAATCATGGTCACTGGGTACCTTCTGCCCTTGTTCCTTTTGTTGTGCTGTTATACCAAGGTAAGAGCCTTCAGCAAATTTACAAGATTAGGAAAAACTGCACTTCTTGTTACATTTCATAGAATATAATAAAGCTTGCTTTTTTCTCTTAATGTTGGTGAAGTTCTGCTTTCTGTAATTGTTGTTAATTTTTATTTTATTTTATTTTAGTTGTTTAACCAGGAGTAGCACACTAATTGCAATGCTTTCATCATTCAATGCACTGTTGTGATAGATACACTGAAAATACAGTTAAAATGGTAAATTGTAATGCTTTGTAAAGCTTTAAAGTATTGATTTTAAGGCTGATTGGATCCCATTCTTATGTGGGCATTGACCGTTTTCTTTTTCTGTAAGACAATTAGCTAAAAAATGCTGGTAAAATACTAATCCCTATTACCATTTAGGAATGTGGCAAATAGTATGTTTTAGTATTTGATTGAATACCAAATAATTTTATAACAGTATTCGTTGAATAGCAAATACAAATAGTGAATAAAGACATGAGGTTTGTAGTTTTTATGACGTTTATTTTTATTTTACTCTCATTTACTTATTTTTTTTATTTAAGACATGTTAAACCTTAATTTAAAATCAAAGTGAAGTATTGATAGTGAGGTAATAACAGTCACTGTGCAAAACTGCATTTGCCATTTCGTATTTCATAGCTTCAGCTTTTGCAAACTTAAAAACTAGCAGCTTTTTGAGGGTGGAGGCATATTATGGAACAAATATTGGGGTGGGAAGCTTGCTCCAAATGCAAAAATGACAGTTTGCTATCAGACTGGTTTCAGTTAGGTATTTGGCAGAGTATGAATATTTGGGGTAGGCTACTATTTGGGTTCAAAGTGAATACAGAGTAAATATTCATCCCATCCATATGAACATAATCAAAACAAAAAAAAAAGTTAGGTGACGTCATTATTTTGTTTTATTCTATTTTCACTGCAGGTATCCTGTTACCGCTTAGATGCTCAAAGTCCATGGCATTTGATTTTACAGTATTTTGGAAAGAAACACATACACAATAGCTAATATAGACATTCATATACACTGTATATTTGCATGATACTCTGATGTCTCGCGATCCAAGCCTCTTCAACAAAAATGGCCAGTGGGTGGAATGATACACATGAAGTGGTAACTGGCAAATGAAATGGAAGTAGTCAATTTTTCTTTCTTGGTCTACAGCAGTTTATTTTTTGCGGGTGGTTCTTTTTCTGTAATATGCTGATTGGGTGTTAAAATTGCTGCAATCTATTTTAAAAGTTAATGTAAGCTAAGTTGTTTGCTTTGGATTAAAATTCACTGTTCTGATGAGATTATATTACATTTGTACAGTACTATAGAGATGTTCTGTTTTCAAGACCTGTAAATGAGAAATCTTAGGACTCACAAGCAAATCACACTGACTTCCATACATGAATACATGCCTCAGATATAAGGAGTTAACGAGGCTCCATTCTTCACTAGGAATGCCCCTATTTCAGTATTTATTCCCTCTGCTAGCTGACTACAGTGGACATTTACACGTCACTGTATTCTACAAAAGTATCCTAGGGAAGGGTTGCTATCACCAAAGCACCACCAGCAAGAAAAACATGGTTGTTAGCCAACAAATTAACATGTGGTAGAAGAGATCTACACATTGAGAAGAATGCTTTGTTTTTAAATTCTCACTGTCCACAGAGCAACGACTGGTGGTGGTGGTTGTGTGTGTGTGTGTGTGTGTAGGGGGGGGAGGAACAAGGTTAGGTATGTGAGTGTGCTCCTACTTGAGCACCGCAGGAGAGATAGAACATCATTTTCCTCCGAGTAGCAGTCTCTCATGGTAGCAGTGGGGAAGACTTGCATTCCGAGTAAGGCAGACTTTACACCATGGACTTGGTTTATTAAGTAGGCTTTTTATAAGGAGATTTATGCCTGTTAGTGGGGTGAGTAGGGGAAACTGAAACTATAGACAGTACACTTGTACCTTGATTTAATACTGAGAGTGGGGGCTATGTGTCCTGATGCTGTATTTGCTGCCCTTGAGCGTGGCACACGTTGCATGGTGAACTCTGTGGTGAAAGGCAATGCTTTGTGGTTTGAAAGGACTGGACAACATTACTAGTGACAGGTCTATATTCCCTTTTCTAATGGTTTTGTGGCTTTTGGATGATTCCAAGCTAACCGGCCTGCTGTCTGTCTGAGGTTACTTTTATTGAGAATGATAAGTGTTACATATTATGTGTGTACTTGCTTTTAAAAAGGTGGGTTACATACCCTTCCCCTGAAGCCTTAGCCTGGGGAAATGGCATCAGTTTCATGGAGCTGGTTCAAGATGTTTGCTGCAGGAGAGGAGCTCTCTTCTCACCCCCATCCTCCATTAGCATATCAATACTGAGTAGATTACCCATCTCTACCTACCTGGATCATACTTGGGTATCATGGATTTCTATCTGCAACCAAAAGTGGCTGTGTATTTCTTCAATGGTAAATGTGTAACTGTGGCAGCAGAAGAACAAGCCCTACCAGGGGCTGTGCTTCTGCAGACGGAAACACTGTTGTCATTTCAGTTTGACTTTCTCAAAACGAAATGAAATTCACTTAAAAAACTGTATTCATGCACCAGTTAGGGTTCAACATAATGCTGCAAAAGTAGGGAAATGTGATGTTAGGTTTTCCAACCATGACTAACCCCTAGTAGAAAACAGACAAGCCCACATGAGCAACCACAGGCAGCCATCATCAGGTAAGACAAACAACTTACAACTGTTTCCATTGTTTGTATTGCTACATGTGTTCAAGTGTTTGTTACATGTGTCATTATGGTGCATGTTACATGCACTATTGTATGTGTGCTAGGGTGGTCTGTAGTGCTTTAGGTAGTAATGTGTTATTACAGTGTTAGTAACACAACAATATATTGTAACTAGCTGGTTGACTTCAAATACACTAATTGTATATTTACTATCTGCTAATTGTTTTTTTCATATACACTAACTGGGTACTGTGGTGCAACTGTGTGTGTGTGTGTGTGTGTGTGTGTGTGTGTGTGTGTCTTATAGGGATGCAGTAACACCCCTATAGTTAGGGCTGAGCAGGTTGTTTAATGTTAACCCCCTAACTTTGCACCTTAATGACTGTCCCCGTTCAATGGAATTGCATGAAATTTTCGGCACAGGGTCAAAATGTTGACTTAATCACATTGAGTGATTTCTCTATTTCTTTTGTTCTGTGGGGGGCTCTGCCCCCCACATCCCCAGTTATGGGGGCTGTGCCCCCTGGACCCCCCCCACTAAGGATTCTAACACTGGAGGTGTCCAACTCCAAGAGCGCACAGGTCTGGGGTGCACCATAATGCCGTACGCTATTAGGTGGTATGACCCAGTACGGAAATTTTCTATGCACAGTCTAGGGGACAAGCTCTCTTGATCTGGCAAGTTTCATGAAAGCTGTCATGTCAGGATTCTGAGATCTTGATAGTGATAAAAGTGGAAAAAGTTGACGTTTTGGTCATTTATTTGCTCTCACCTATAGCCCAGATGGTTTGGAATTTTGTTGTGCAATTTTCAAGGTAGAAGAAGTCTGTTGTAGAAAGAGGCCTTTTTTTGGTTTGGTGAAAAATATATTAATCTGTTCCCGAGTTACAAGGATTTGAAATTTCAGTTCTGAGCATGCTCAGTAGGATCTTTCATTTACAGTACACGTCAGATGCAAAAGAAGAAATTCCAACTCATGAAAGAAGATTCTTTTTTTGTGAACTGAAATTCTTTTGTGAGAAAACAGTTTTCTATCATATGGATGTCATCTTATTTGTTATTTAAAAAAATTGAAAACCCATAGCTGGCCCGGTGGCACAGAGGGCTGAGGCACTGGACGTTCCCACCGCGGGCAATTTGCCACCTGGGTTCGGGAGCGAGCCTGGTTCATCGGAGGTCGGCACAGGGGGGTGGGCAGAGCAGGATGGTGTAGCTGTAAGGCCGCTCTCCTTTCCAGGGAGGTAGGGTGGCATCCCTCAATCATGGCTACCCCCTGGTGGAGGCCGAGAGGTTGCACAAGCAAGGGTGCCAATGATAGACCAACGGGGCGGGTGGAGGAGGGCCGTTACCGGGTCTGTAAGGTGCATGCATGCCTCCACATGCATGCATCCTTCTCCTGGGGTCCTCGGGACAAAATAAGGGGAAAAAACAGAAAAAGGTAGCCGGTGGCAGGATGGCGACCGACTATCCACAGGCATCGCTCCCGGACTGGGCGTGAGGTAAGCCCCGGGTAATGTAGGGGGAGGGAGCTGGAGGAGCCAGTCAGATGGGGGCCGCATGGAGCAAGGAGAAACAAAGTAGTGATAAAAAAAAATTGAAAACCCATAAAATGATGTCCTAGAGAAAAACAAACACTTGAATCTAGCTAAAGGGGACATGTTTAGCTTGATTCTGGAGTTTGTTTGTTTTTTAAAAGTGATCCCAAAATATGGTTTTGGGACATCCCTCAAAACCTTGGTGGAAGGCTTAGCGAGGGCTTAGCAAGAGCTCATATGAAAGAACTATGGTTCTTAAGTGAGCTCAATAACGTGAGATCAGCAGTAGGACTTTGTTTTTGAAGCAGTAGCTGGAGTGCTGCTGCTGTTCTGAGTGAGAACAGTGAGTTGGCAATTGCTGGATCATATGAAACAGCTATAGTTCTTTGATGAGGTAAAATTAAAGAACTATAGTTTTCTCATGAGGCAAAATTAAAGAACTATTATTCTTTCATGAGATCAACAGTGGGAATTTCTTGTTTGCTGCAGCTGCAGTTGAAGTGCTGCTGACATGAGAGAGAGTAGTGAGCTGGTAAGCGCTGGATCTCTCTCTCTTTCTTATCTATCTATCCATTTGCCTACCTGTCTATCTAACAATCAATCTATCTATATATCTGGGTCGGCCCAGTGGCGTGGAGGGCTGAGGCATCATGCCTTACCTCCTGCCATGCCGGGGACCCTTGTTCATGGTGTGAGCGGGTCGCTGGGGGTCGGCTGGGGACTGACAATACTATGCATCCGGAAGACAGCTCTCCTCTCCTGGGAGGGGTGGGACTGGATATTGGCACATGCCTGGCCCCTAGCAGTGGCTGAAGGGTGGCACACTGATTCCATAGATGGGGGTGCAGAGATGAAGCAGACACTCGGCATGCCGTGTGCAGAAGCACACGCAGCTCAGCCAATGGTGTCATTGCACACTAAATCTTGGGGTCGTGGAAACAAATGGAGGAAGAAACTCCCCACAGACCAGCGAGATGATGCTGGCTCTCCACAGGTGCCACATCCAGCCAGCTGGTACCTCAAGCCAAGAGGTGAGTACCAGTGGACACCGGGGTGATGGGGCTGGGGGTGCCATAGAAAGGGGGCTGGTCGGCAGAGAGGAGATAAATAAATAAAAAAGAATTATATCTATCTCTTTCTTATCATATAATTAATAAACAGAATGGGGTACCATCCTTTGGTACTACTTCTCTTATTCTCCTCCCCTCCAGGTCACCTACCCAGCTTCCCCAATGTATGCTTGGAGGCACCAGGATGACCACCCCCAGTGACACCCAAGATCATCCCAACACCGGTGTGCCCAATCCCCATTGTTGGCTTGTGTCCCCCTGAAATAAAGAAAAGTATCCCTCACTTATCTTTTTATTTATTTTTTTGCTAAAACTGTAAAAAAAAAGTCCATCTGCAATCTAACGCCCAGAACCAACCCATCCTACCCCAACCCCCCACTCACCTGAACATATCCCATGACATGGGTCCACTCTCTGATCAAAGACATGTCTTGCTGCTGGAACCAGTGACTGCATAATGAGAAAATAAGGTAAGTCTGGTTTAATGTATTTCAATGGGGTTTGAACTTTTATTCATAACTTTGTCATTTTTTTAATATTTTGACACTAAATTTTCAACATGGCCCTTTTGGCACCCTATATCATGGACAAGGCTGGTGAAATTTATCTAATCTGCCCCAACTGGTGATTTCAGGCCTGCTGTGTGAAATCACCTTTTGGGACAGATCTGAAACATTTTGCTACCCATATTCATGAGATGGGGATCCTAAAAAGGATATGTTGAAAATTTGGTGAAAAACATGGTACACTGACCAAGTTATGAGTAAACGTTGAAATGTTTCAACATTCACTCATAACAGAGCTGATTTAAAAATTTTTTTTTTACCAAACTTTCAATGTGGCCATTTTATGACCCCTCCCCCATGAACAAGGCAGGTGACATTTTTTAAATACATCCCAAAAGGTGATTTTGCTTTCTCTGTGCAAAATCATATTTCTGACAGGATTCTAAAATGTTCTCCTACCAGGTTGATGAGGTGGGGTCATAAGAAGGCTATATTGAAAATTTGTCTGAAAATATAGTCAAATGATCAAAGTTATGAGTGAACTCCAAACTTTCAACGTAGTAATTTTTTTACACCACTAGAGAAATGTGACTGGTATAATTTTTAATACCCTGGACTAGATGTGTTTTAACACTTGTGATGCAAAATGACATTTAGGCCAATAGTCTATAAATGGCCATGTGTCATGTTTATAGGGAAAGTCATAAAATGACAATCTTGAAAATGTAGTATATTAATTAAAAAAAAAATATTAAAAAACATTGTGTGTAGTGACAGCCTTTATTCCAGGGGGGTAATGTTTTGTGATCCTGTGCCAGTGAACTGAGTTTGGGGAGAGCTCAATGAGCCAGCTGGATGGGGTGAAGCTGGGGGGAATGGCAACATTATGTGACTTCAACACCCCCAGCCAGGGAAGGAAAAGTGCAGGATTGCTTGCATGGTCCCAGGTACCATATAGTGAAGATAACTTTTCTCTTGGCATAGGGCCCTTCATCTCTGCAGTTGTAGGTGGCAGAGGGCCCTGTGCATTGGCTGAGACATGGGCACTTTGCCTTGTGAGTCTGTATCTGCAACCACATGGAAGCACAGGGCTCAGAGGGCCATGCACTTCTGCAGCCCACCAGACAGCCCCATGAATTCTTGACATCTGTCGCTTCACTGCCATTACTGGACAGAGACTTCCATTGATGCAGGGCCCAGATGGCCTTGCACATCTGAATATGTTCATGCATGTCCCACAGTGAACCGCATTAATGAGGATACAATTCCACTATCTCAAACAGAAAAGAAATTCTTTACAAAAAAAAACTGCATTAATACACCAGTTAAGGTTCAATTTAATGTCACAAAAGTAGTAAAATGTGGCATTATTGTTTCCAAATGTACCTTCTCACTCCACCAAAGCAGCAAAAGGACAACGTCACACAAGCATCCACAGACAGACAGACATTGTCATGTAAGGCAACCAACACACAACTGTTTCCGGATGACACAAGTGCATTGTGATATGTTTCTATCTATGGCATTCTAATCATTACCTCATGGGTCTTAGCCCACCTGATAGGCTCTAGATGTACATGTGACTCAGGATCAAATTTCATGGATACACCTAGGTCCCAGGAGTCCTTGCTCTCCAGTTCTTCTAGTGCATCTGAAAGGCTAACAGCACTCCAGAGTCCCTGCGTACATCTTCAGACCCTTTATAGTCATTCTCACCTCAAGATGAGATACAATCCCTTTTTTGGCTACCTCTGGGGAATTAGGCTAGTTTTCTGAGAAGGAAAAGAAGACATTTTTCTAAGCTTTTCTAAATTAAATTGGGTCTATGATTGTTTTGTATTCTGGCTAGCTAATTCCCCCCTCCCATAGCGGGGACTTGGCCTATTGTTGGGAAATGTGAAAAGAACCCTTATATGTTATCTCCTGGTTTTCATTTCTTGTTGCTCAGCTGATGATGGTCTGATCAAATCTGGTGTTTTTTGTGCAGTGGTGCTAACTTTTCTTTTTTAATTGCTGAGAGCCTGGCTTCAGGACTGCTTCTCTTCCCCCACCTCCCTTCTCTCCCTCACATTCCCTGCCTGCTAAAACTCAGAGATGCTCCGAAGTGTAGTTTTTAAAATGGTGTGACAGTTTCAAGCCACACCATCAGCCCGCCTTCCCTCCTCACAAGCAGGGTCGGCATGGCCTCCTTGTCAGCTCCGGGTTTCCCTTTTCCCGAGGGGCCACCCCTTACTTGGGTGGCCATCCCTCCTCTCTTTCCTTCTCAGTGAGAGGAGTTCCTGACCAAACAATGCTCCTATTCCTTTGTTTGATCCACCCCTCTCTTAGTGGCTGATCAAACTAGGATGCTCGTCCACCCCACCTAGTGGCCACTGGTGCATATCGGAGCCTTGGTGTGTGGTCCCCGCTCGGCCCCTTCCCTAGTGACCAATTGGAGGACAGGCTGCAGTTCCCTTACAGGTGGTCCCTATCAGTGACCTCCTGGTGGGTTCTGGTTGTCCCCACCCTAATCTCCAGGCATTGTAGTATTCTTTTTCTGTGAGAAAAAAATAGGGCAGAAAAATAGACTTACCACAGCCTTTCCCTCTTGCCC
Source organism: Neoceratodus forsteri (assembly GCA_016271365.2). Taxonomy (NCBI): domain Eukaryota; kingdom Metazoa; phylum Chordata; order Ceratodontiformes; family Ceratodontidae; genus Neoceratodus; species Neoceratodus forsteri. Next base: position 767,842,511 of record CM028132.1, read on the forward strand.
ACCTCATTCATCTGGGCTGATGTCTGGGCCAATGACGCTAGGCATTCAGGCCACAACAGCATAACCTTGTTACAGTGTGGCACACCAGGCCTAGTCCTGCTAGCTCTTGGTCACCTGCAGCCCACTCTCCTCTATGGTGCATACACATTGTGTGGTCGCCATTTTTGCTCGGCAGCACAGGCACAAGAGTTTCACTGCCATCTTGGGAATGGCTGAATAGCGCCTCACCCCTATATGCATGGCTGCCATCTTCTTACAGCTGTACATGACTGTTCGACTCTGCTTAGATGGCTAGTGTGGGACAGTGCTGAACAGTAGGGGCACAGTCAAATAGCTATCCTTCTAAAGTCACTAACCATGGGAGTCCCCAAAGGGCTACCAGTTGGTGATTGCTGGTCTGTGGGAGCAATCTCTGATCCAAGGGGCCAGAAATGCCAAAGGGGATTATTTATACATGCTTGGTTATTCAGAGGGGGAATAAGTTTATCTCCCCCAATCTCTCATGGGGTTGCTTGTTTATGTCTGTCTTTGTTCTCTATTGCTCTGCATTATTTCCGATGGGGTGACTCAGCACCTCCCTAAGCTGCTTGAGCTCCCAACATATTTGGGCCCACCTGGGGAAGGGGAGGGGAGGGTGACCTAGGGGACTAGTATGGTCAGACTGGGACCGCCGTGCTGGTGAGTCCCACTGATCAGTATGGGCAACTCACCAATCTCAGCCTCAGCCCTGCTGTGGTATAAGGGGGGGCCCATAGTACCATGTTGTTAATATGACAGGTACAGCTGTTGCCTTGAGTGAGCCTCTGGACAAGAATTTCTTATACCCCTCCACTCTCTCTCTGTCCCCAGATGGTGAAGACCAAGAAATGTCGCACATGCAGCACAACGCTGATGCCTCACAATGCGGGCCCCCATTGTCCAGCATGTTTACATCATGAGGAAGAGGAATCCTCACTGGAGCAATCCCCTTCCCTTGACCACATCTTACCAGGCATAAGCGGGGCTTCCTGGAAGAGGGACCCTTCTGCTCTGCTATGTCAAATGCAACAAGCGGCTGCTGCTATGATGGAAAGTCAGTAATTATTCAAGTTAAAAATGATGGAAAAACTAGAGTCCTTCACTAGTAACAAACCAGTGGGTCCCAATGGGCAAACTCCTAGAGGGCCACCCCCTCATCTGGAACCCAATCGGCCCCATCCAGGGGGTGCCGCCCCAGAACCAGAGATGCCTGCCAACCCAGATGGTGGTGTAGGAGATCCAGACAATAATGGGGATGAGGACTTCAACAGTGAATCAGATGATGAGGATGAAGAGCCTATGGAAATGGGCACCCCTTCCCTTACTTCCAGGCTGTGCCCATTGGATTTGGTACTGGGAATCGTTAAAGCAATAAAAACTACAGTGGGCTTTGAACTACCCCCATCTCAACCAGAGTCAAAATTGGATCCAATGATCCAAGAAAAACAGACTACAAAGGACTCCTTTCCCATATGCCCAGTGATTGTGGATGTCATCAATAAGGAATGGGAGTCACAGAAGCCCTGGAGGTTCTCAGAGAAAAGGAATATGGATCTCATCTACCTCATTCAGGAGGAACAAGCCAAACTGTGGTGCATAGCACCCACTATTGACCCCCAAATAGTGGAACTCAGCAAGAAAATAGTGCTGCCTGTGGCACTATTGCTCCAAAGGATCCAGCTGACAAGAAGCTGGAAGACATGCTCAAAAAGCTGTTTGAAATGTCAGGATTGGCAGCTTGAGCAGTCTCTACTGCAATCTATGCAGCCAGATTACAAATCTGCCAGCTGGAGGAGCTTGTGAAGATCGCCACCCTTTGTTTCTAGAGGCAAGAAACTTCTGGAATGCATCCTAGACACAGCCAAATACTTGGGGACCATGGCAGTTGATGATTTCAAATTAAACGCTAGGGCATCACCCTCATAGAGAAGGAGAGGCCTGTGGCTCAAGCTCTGGGAGACAGATTCGGAATCCAAATCCCTGCTGGTCAACTTACCCTTAAAGGGCAAACATGTATTCGGGGAGGGCCTCTAGCAATACCTGAAGCAAAAGGAAGAAAGCAAGGATCTAGCAAGTTACAAGAACAGAATGATGTACATGCAATCTAGGTGCCGGAGATTTCGGAACAATAAGTTCCAGAACCATAGACAAGGGGCCAACTCAAGTAACAGTTCCTCCCATGGAAGAGAGTACAATCACCACCACTCTTCCTACAACAACAGTTCATCTTTGTTCCGAGGAAAGTCCCCCAGACAGAAGTTCAGAGGCAGAGGAGGAAAGTCAGGTCAACAATGACTCGATCAACTACTGGGTCCAGACCACACCGACAGCTATATGTCAAATACCACCATGGACAACACCTCCGGTAGGACAGAGACTGTCTGTCTTTCAAAATCAGTGGCACCGCACTACCTCAGATCGGTGGGTGTAAGATGGAGTCTCCAAGGACTACACTATAGAACTTTCAAACGTTTCAATCCGGGACAGGTTGGTACTGTCCCTGTCTCAAAAAGACAGGCATCAGCAAACCAAATTCAAGGTATTCTGAGGGACCTGCTACTCAACAGAGCCATTCAAGTGGTCTCGGAGGAGAAACAAGGTCTGGGTGTCTACTCAATCTTCTTTCTCACCCCAAAGAAGAACAGGGATCTCCGACCCATACTGGACCTCAAATTCCTAAACAAGTACATTACTATACAATGATTCAAAATGAAAACCCTCAGATCTACACTCCACAGGGACGATTACTTAACATCAATCAACCTCAAAGACACCTACCTCCACATTCCCATAAGGCCTTCTCACAGAAAGTACCTCAGATTTCATATTCTTGACTAACATTTCCAATACCAGACTCTTCCCTTTGGCCTGGCATCTGCTCCAAGAGTGTTCACAAAAATATCAGTGGCCCTAGTAGCACACCTATGGGAGAAAGGAGTAGACATAATCCCTTATCTGAATGACTGGCTGATCTGGGCTTGGAGCAGAACACAACTCCAGAGAGACACAGATCTAGTATTAAACATTCTGGAATCACATGGTTGGGTGGTCAACTTTGCTAAAAGCTCCTTGAACCCAACCCAAACTATTGAGCATATGGGGGCCAAGATAGTCACTCTCCAAGGGAAGGGGACACTGTCCCTTGCCAGAGTGGACAACCTGATCAAGGTCTCCAAAGACCTGATGAGGATGCCCTCCCCCACCATGGGACAGATGGCCATGGTACTAGGGTGCATGGCACCATGTATCGACCTGGTTCCCTGGGCCAGGTGGAACATGCACCTGCTTCAGAGTTGTCTTCTATGCCAGGGCATGCCAACTGAGGACAACTTGTCCACCAAGGTCCAACTAACACATGGAGCCAGAATTTCATTAGCATAGTGGACAACATGGCAGAACCTAACCCAAAAGAACCAACCCTGAACAATTCTACAAAGTCATGTTGGAAACAGATGCATGTCTGACAGGATGGAGAGCATGCTTGGGCTGCTTCTAACCCCAGGAGAAGTGGACACAGATGGAAGCCAGACTCTTCATAAATGTACTGGAGATGAGGGTGGTCTACCATGCATTGCTAGCATCTCAGACACACCAAGAAGTTGCTCCTAATACGGTTGGACAACAGAGCAACTGCCACATACATCACAAAACAAGGTGGTGCCAGGAGCATGGCAATGCAAAGAGAGGCAAGATGAGTACTGCACTGGTCTCAGCATCACCTCACCAACATCGTACACCTATTCAGAAAGCTGAACATCTGTGCGGACTGACTCAGCAGACAAAGAGTGCACCCAGGAGAATGTCAGCTACACCCCAAGGTATTCAAATATGCTTAAACAAAAGCAATAAACAAATCCATAAACAAAAGGTTGGGACTAGTGACCTTGGATCTAATGGTATCCATGACCAATGTCCAAGTCAAGACTTACCACTCCTGGTACAGGGAGCATCAATTAGCCTGAGTGGATGTGCTCTCTCAGGACTGGACAAGGGACAGGTCGCACATATTTCTCCAGTTCCATTGATCCCACAAGTCCTCACAAAAATACAGCTTTCAAGGAGACTCATCATCCTAGTCACTCCTTACTGGCCAAGGAGGGCTTGGTTTGCCACAGCAATGGCAATGGCGCATGAAATCTGGCACCTATCCCCCAGATGCAACATCCTTATACAGGGCCCAATACTACACCTGGACCCAAGGACACTCAAACTCTCTGCCTGATTCCTGAAAGGCAGAGAATACTAGAATCTGGATATCATGAATTTGTAATCACAATTCTGCAGTCTAGAAAGCCCTTGACCACATCCACCTACAGTCAGCAGTGGAGGATCTTCTCAACATGGAGCATGGGCAGGGGAATAGATCCAAAGAAAGCAGACATATCTATCATACCACTATATCTCCAAAAAGGTTTGAACAAAGGACTCTACCCAGCCTCACTTAGAGTTCAGCTGTCAGCCATCAGCGCAGTGGTGGGTCAGATCAGACAAACCCTACTGGGCTCCCATCCAGATGTTCTGTGATTCCTCAAAGCAGCAGAGATGATCTGCCCCCACCAAAGTGTATGGGTTGCCCCATGGGATCACACCCTGGTACTGGACTCGCTTACCAGCCATCCCCGAACCTATCCAGGAAGCGCAGTTATACTGGACAGGCCTGTAGACTCGCTTTCTCATCACAATTTGTTCTGCTCATAGAATTTGCAAGCTGGGAGTTCTCTCCTGTAAGGAACCATACACTGTGTTCATGGTGGAAGGGGTTTCTATGAGGGCTGTTCCTGCCTTCTCGCCCAAGGTTCTCATGAACTTTCATTCTGAACAAACCATTGCGCTACCAACATCATATGAAAGCATGGTCGACATAGGTCACGCCACACCCCACAGTTTGGATGTGAAGGGTACACTAGCCTCCTTTATAGAAAAGTCATAACCAATAAGAAAAACTGAGAGACTATTCATAGTGACACGGACAGGTGGCATCAGAAATTAGGATAGCCAGCTGGTTAAAAAGAACCATCCTGGAGGCCCATAAGTCCAAGAGGCTTGAACCACCAAATGGAATAATGGCACACTCCACAAGAGCAGTCGCAACTTCCTGGGTGGAAAGGTCCAGTGTTGCCACAGAGGACATATGCCTAGTGGCCACTTAGTCCTTGAACCATACCTTTGCTAAGCATTAAAGGAAAGGGAAAGGGAACATTGTTTAACCAGGAGTAGCACACTAAGCTGAAGCTTGTTTCCAGATGCGACCTGGGAGCACAAGGAAGTTAAGTGACTTGCTCAGGATCACATAGTATGCACCTAGGCAGCTGTGGCATTACAAACTAGAGACTCTATATAGAGACAAAGTTGCATTTTGTGAAAAGGTGTTATTGGCAGCTTCTTCTGTAGGATCCAAAGCTACTTGCTAGAACCTTCCCTGAGTGCTAAGGGTGTTTACTGCTACTCACTTGACCCATGAGGTAATGATTGGAGTGCCATGGATAGAAACATAACACAATGGGTGTTTGTTCACCTGGTAAAGGTGACTGTGTTAATTTATATCCATGGCACTCCACATCCCACCCTGTTCTTGGAGCAGCCATTGAGGAACCAGTCAGAACTGTCTCTTGATATTGATAATAATAATATTATACTCACCAGTAGTAATTCCTTAGTCAGGTGGCTTAGCGTCTGAATTAGATTTGTTCCAATAGGAAATTAAATTAGAGTATCAATTTTACTGGTCTCTGGATGAATAATTCTCTCCTCCTGTGGGTTTCTTGAGGGATTATGTGAATACCTATTTTCTTTCAGCTTTGGAAATATCAAACTGGAGAGCAGGGACTCCTAAGACCTAGGTGTATCCAGGAAATTTGATCCTGGGTCACATGTGCATCTAGAACCTATCAGGTGGGCTAAGACCCAAGAAGTAATCATTGGAGTCCCATGGATATAAACTAACACAATCATCTTTACCAGGTGAGTAAACAACCAGTAGCACTGATGTGCTGCCTTCATGGATTTGTATCTGCAGCTGCATAAGCACAGGCCCCATAAGGGTCTGTGCTTATGCAGCCACACCTGTGTATATGTCTATCATAGTGTGTGCATGAGTATATATGGCTGCAAAAGCACAGACCCCATGGGGCCTGTCCTACTGTAGACAGAAGACCCATGAGGTCTGCACCTCTGCAGTCAGAGGTACAGCCACACCAGCCAGGATGCAATGCAGTAATGCTGTGGTATATCACAGAAATGCTGCAGTCTGCTGTAAGGAAGAGTGTAGTTCAATGGCAATTAAACCCTTCGTTATTGCAGTATTTTGTGACATGTCATTTACTGCAAGTTAGTGTATTGCAACTTGGCTGGGTCCACTGCACTGGTGCATATGGTACAAGGTGCTTCACTAGGTAGAATGATCCATTAGTACATGCTTTTCTACCTGCATCTGCATAACTAAAAAACTGCTACCCCCTGAAAAACAATTTCTAGATCTGCTGCTAAACCATTATACCAACATTGTGAGGGTGCAGGCTGAGTCTGCTCAACCACCAAGGCATGCGTATAGCAGAGTATGACTGCACAACCTGCAGTGACTTATCTGTCTTATACAATGGCCAAAATTGTTTTTGAGGGGTGGAAAACAGAAAGAAGTACAGGCATGCATTTGTTGTGGGATAATGCACGGTCATGTTTTTCTCAACCATTTTACAAATATACCCTATTTATAAAATGGGTAAGAAAAATCTAGTCTCCTGATTGGATGAAACACAAAACATGACCATGCATTATTCCACAAAAAACATATGCCTGCACATCTTATCATCCCTCAAAACCGTCTGGACATTTTATAAGACAGGTAATCCACTACAGGACGTGCAGTTGTGCTCTGATATATGCATGCCTTGAGTGGCAGAAAACACTTGGCCTGCAGCTCCTGCATCACAACACACCCAAGGAGTGGATATATCAGAGCACGACCACACACCCTGTAGTAGATTATCTGTTACACACACACACACACACACACACACACATAATATATATAGAGGCAAAAATTTAATGCATCAGTTAGGTTAGCCTACAGTGACAAAAGTGAGGAAATCGATGTTGAGTTTAGCATTTCTCCAGCCCACCCCCCAACCGGAATCAGGTTATGATTGAGTCATCAGCCCCAACTGTCACCCCATCACATGTGGAAAGAAGCTGAGGAATAGGAGAAAGGGGTGACAGTTAGGACCAATGACCCCCGATTCCAGTTGGGGGGTGGGCTGGAGGGGTGCAAAGGGGGTTTCAACCCTAACATCGAATTTCCTTGCTTTTGTCGCTGTGGAATAACCCTAACTGATGCATTAAATGAAGTTTTTTGCCTCTAATTTTCCTTCTTTTTGAGAATGATAATGAGAAATAGTGAACATCATAAAGCGGCTGGAGCGCGGGGCCCCAGGCCCCGCGCCCCCCACGTGATGTCTCGTCACATAGTAACATTGTGCCCGCAAACGCAAATCGTAATGCGCATGGTGACGCAAAGAGAAACAGAAAGAGAAACAGTACTGTAGACAGAAATGTTAAAAACAATGGAAACGCAACCGCAAATGAAAACGCAAAGGGTAACGCACATGGTGGCGTAAACGTGAATGGTAAGTGAAACGGGTACGGAACCACAAGCAGAAATGGTAATGGTAACAGTAATGTAAGCTCACAGGCTGGTTTTCCCCAAAAGCTGAACAGAGAAAGACAGTGAGTAGAAAGAATGTATGCAAAATAATGACTCTCGGAACACAAAAATCAGGAGTTGGAATAGTAAATTGTTTATATCTCAGTAACCGTACGACATAGAAAAAAAATTTATAAGTCATATGTATTATCACTTTTCTGGCTAGTTTTGTACACTAAGGATTTTTTGACAAAAACTCCGTATCTCGCACCGTTTTCGAGATGCGGGCCCTCAAAGGCGCGGCGAATGCCGTAATGTTATCCTATGGGAAAAAAACAGAAGTTCGGAATGCCATAACTTTGCCTCCCTGTAATATTTTTTCACCAAAATACTGAAAGACACATCTGTGGAATGTTGGCTATATCCCCTGCAAAGTTCAGCCCAAAAGACCAAACCGTTATTTTGCAGCAGGGCGCCAAACGATTGCTGCAATGCGTCGGCTGCCGTAATGTTATCCTATGGGAAAAAGTGTCAAATTTGGAGTGCCATAACTTTGCCGCCATGTAATATTTTTTCAACACAACACTGAAAGGCACATCTGTGAGATGTCGGCTGCGTTCCCTCCAAATTTCAGCCCAAAACTCCAAACCGTTCTTTTGTAGCGGGGTGCCAAAGAATTGCTGTCATTTCTCCACAGCCTAGAAAGTATTGTTTGTTCTGGCGAAAGCTTTCGCGAAAATCTGCAGAGCATTGGTGAGCACGTAAAGTACTTTGTGAAAGTACTTTTTCCAAAAATTTGAAAAACATATTTCTGGGGTGTTTAACCCCCAAATAATGACATGGCTAGCATCCTCAGGTTCCGACTAGGTGAATACAAAAATAATTAGATTGCTAGAGGGTCTCAATTTTAATGCCAAGCATTTTTCTGATCACTAACTGAAAACAAAATGGTGGATTTGCTAAAGTAAGAGGGCCATTTGCGAAAGTAAAAATGTATTTGCGACACTGTCAAACTTTTTGTTAACTTTTCCTATTGACTTATAATGGGAAATTGTTTTTTGAATAACTTTTGAACCGTTTAATATTTTTTCACAAAATCTTTGAAAGGCACATCGGGGACCATGGCTGCACGTTCCCTGAAGATTTTGGGCCAGTCGCACAAACCGTGCGACCTGTAGGCGTGACCGTAGAATTCCAGAAAAAGCGTAAACGCACACGCAGATCACGCTTAATAAATCCGCAGCTGTGTATCCAACTGGTACAAAACTTAGCAGATCCTGAGGTGTATGGGTCTTGATCATGTATTCCAAATTTCAGGCAAATCCATCAAACAGTTGCAAAGTTATTAAGGTGCAAAATTTTGGGTTTAACTTGTAAATGGCTCCTCAACCCTAACTATGGTAGCACTACCGTGCTACCATAATATATATATATATATATATATAGAGAGAGAGAGAGAGAGAGAAAGAGAGAGACAGAGAGACAGATAGATATAGATATTGAGATTTCATTGGGTGAGAAAGAGATGTCACCTGAACATACATTAAATCTATAAATGTATGGTCAGGTGTCAAGTTTTATTTTCCGGCCTACTACTTAGAGTCATTTTGTTGTAATAAACCCTCTCCAGGGACTATATCATAAGATTTTAATTCACTGCTGAGTGGTGTAAAGACACTTGGCCTTCAGCCTTGTACTTACTACACCCTTGGGATGTGCACCAAAGTCCTAGGATACACGCCCTGTCATGTCTTATTATTAACATATCTGTCTGTCTATCTATCTATCTATCTATCTGAGAACATCACTGCTGTAGGTGGCCGCTGAACAATCAGGATGCAGGATTTTTCTTACCATTGTATTCTAAAAGGCATGGCATAAATTAAATGTGCCACTGCCCTAATGAAAATATCACTGATAGTTTTTTCTTAGTGAAGTTTGACAATTAGACATCACTTATGGTTTCGCTAGTCAATGATGACATAAGGTCAAATTGCACAAAGAAAAAATATCAGTGGTACAGTGCTTTCTGCTTGCATGCACTTTGCATGTGTGCACATTCAATTCCAGGTACTGTATATGCACAAAAACATGTCCTGGTCTGAATCCTATATATTTAATGATATAATATGGTCTTGTATGCACACCAAATTTCAGTTTTATGTACACTCTTTCCTCCAGACAGGGGCTCCACACACATTAATACTGTCAATCAGACCTTGTAAACAGGTACTAACTGTGATGCCAGTGGTTAAATACATGTAAGTTTTAGGTAATGTCAGCCTGTTTGTCAAGCTAGCAACCATGAAGAAAACAAATAAATAGCTTGGACTGTGCAATATTTGATGATCTGGTATGTTTTAAATAAATCTGACACATTCCATAAGGATAACAGGGAGTAGTGAGAACGCATGCTTTACTGAGTGGCTCCATTGATTTCAATACAGTTTGGGGTGCCTGCAGTTTTTGATGTATGCATAAAAATAAGATGTCACAAACATGTGCATACATCAGTAATTGACTGCATTTCATTAGGACCATGACATATACTACATGTATATATATATATATATATATATATATTATAGTGGCGCGGTCGCGCAACTATAGTTAGGGTTCAGCGGTCACTTACATACTAAAGTCAAAAGTTTGGGCATTAACAACTTCGGACCTGTTCAACAGATTTGCCTGACATTTTGGGATTTTGGACATGGCTCTGCATGGCCATTGTGTGGCATGCCACTCTGTGAGATGGCTCATTTGAAAGAACTTTGGTGGCCAAACATGCCGCTTTTTGTTTGGTGAAAAAATATTAAGGCATTCAAAAGTTATGCCACTTTAAGTTCCCATTATAAGACAATGGGAACATTTATATGTATGTTTTGCGAGCAAAGAATGGGGTTCTGGCCATCCGGTCCTGCCTGGCGGTCAAAGAATTTGCAGCCTCGCGGTTCAAGAATCTTTGATCCTGAGGATTTTAGAAATTCTTTGATTGTGAGGTCCGTCATTTTGTGTTCCATTTTTTGATCATAAAAAGACAAATATCTCGGCTCAGGGGTCACTTCTGAAGTAAAACTTGGATGGATTTTACTCAGAGGGCCCCGATCTACCGAGTTATGCCTTTGGTCTCATCGAAACTGGCCCAAAAATAGAGTTTTGAGCTTTTAAAATCTTCGTTCGAGGCTTGCTAATGATCTTTGATCGTGAGCCTGCAAATTCTTTGATCGTGATTGTGCATCGCAAGTGAGGGATGAGATGGCCAGATTTTAAAATGTGCTATCTGAGCCCAGGGGTGCCTTACAACGTTAAATGAGGCTGCATTTTGCTTAGTGGGCTTCATTGTGACCCATCTGCATACCAAACATAATGTATTAACTATCTCTGGTAGTCTAGTTTCCCCCGCATCAGAATAAAACATATAATAATTTCTACTGCCCTGGTAGTCTAGTGCCCCCCACCCCTGCAATCTGTATTTTTTTACATCCCTGGTAGTCTAGTGGCCCCAGTGTATAAAATAATTATTAATGTTTATATCCCTGGTAGTCTAATGGCCCCCCCGCTCTGTATGAAATTATATTTATTGTAGATATCCCTGGTAGTGCAGCAGCCGCCTCCAGCATATTGACATAAATAGTTATTTGTATTAGCTGGTAGTCTAGTGGCCGCCTGAGCTGTATAAAATAATTATTAATGTTTATATCCCTGGTAGTCTAGTGGCCCCACCTGCTCTGTATGAAATTATATTTATTGTAGATATCCCTGGTAGTTTAGCGGCCCCCCTCCAGCATAATGACATAAGAAAGTATTGTATTACCTGGTGGTGGTGGCCCCTCACCATTTGTGCCTACCAGCACTTCTTCACTATTCGGGCGATTGAAGATCACCTCATCATTTTCACGGGGTTGCCGACTGTGTGTATTATGATCGGTAATGCAAGGAGGAGCTCAGAAATATTTAGAGCACCTTTGCATTACTAATCATAATGCACACAGTTGGCAGCTGGCTGTTGAGGTGAGAGGTGGCTGTGCCAGTCACCGCTGGGGAACGGTGGGGGTGCTGGGTGGGCTGGCAGGGATGGGTGAGGCGGCCGGGGAGCCACTAAACGACCAGGTAACAGAAATAATTATGTATGTCATCACGCTGGAGGAGGGCTGCTAGACTACCAGGGATATCTACAATAAATATAATTTCATACAGAGTGGGGGGGCACTAGACTGCCAGGGATATAAACATTAATAATTATTTTATACAGCTCGGGGGGGACACTAGACTACCAGGGATGTAAAAAAATACAGATTGCAGGGGTGGGGGCGCTAGACTACCAGGGCAGTAGAAATGATTATATATTTTATTATGATGGGGGGCCACTACACTACCAGAGATAGTTAATACATTATTTTTGGTATGCAGATGGGGCACAATGAAGCCCCCTGAGCAAAACCCACCCTAATATAAGTCTAGGGCACCCCTGGCTACAGAACTGTATTTAAAAATCTGGCCATCTCGTCCCTTGCTCTTTATTCACGAGCCAGCAATTTCTTTGATCACGAGCCTGCAAATTCTTTGACCTCGAGATTCTTTGATCACGATCATGCATTGCGAGTGAAGGATGAGATGGCCAGATGAAAAAATCAATTTACTCAGTCTAGGGGTGTGCTCGGAAGACAAATGAGGGTAGGTTTTACTCAGGGGGTTTCGTTCTGATGAACCATGGTGGTGGTTTGCCACAATTCTGTTAATTTTTTAAATTTGAAAACTTTTTATTCTTTGATCATGACCATGCAAATTCTTTGAACGCGAGATTCTTTGATCGCGATCATGCATCGCGAGCGAAGGATGAGATGGCTAGATGAAAAATCAATTTACTCAGTCTAGGGGTGTGCTAGGAAGACAAATGAGGGTGGGTTTTATTCAGGGGGCTTCGTTCTGATGAACCACGGTGGTGGTTTGCCGCAATTCTGTTAATTTTTTTAATTTGAAGACTTTTTATTCTTTGATTGTGACCATGCAAATTCTTTGATCGCGAGCCTGCAAATTCTTTGATCGTGAGATTCTTTGATCATGATCGTGCATTGTGAGCGAGGGACAAGATGGCCCAATTTAAAAATCAATTTTCTCAGCCCAGGGGTGTCATAGGAAGTCAAAAGAGGATGGGTTTTACTCAGGGGGCTTCGTTCTGTCGAACCATGGTGGTGGTTTACTGCAATTCCTTCAATTTTTTTATTTATAAGGTTTTTAATTCTTTGTTCATGAGTCTGAAAATTCTTTGATCATGAGATTCTTTGATCATCATCTTTGTTCATGAGGGCAGGACAAGATGGACAGATTTTTTATAATGGAATAGATAAGGAAATTTTACTAATCTTTGACATTGAATATGTCGGAAACGGTTTGGTCTTTTTACTTGTGATGTAGAGGGAAGAAAGGCAACTTCCTACAGATGTGGCTTTTGGTGGTTTGGTCAAAAAATATTACAGGGTGGCAAACTTACAACACTATGAAGTTGATGCTTTTTCCCAAAGGATTACATTACGGCATCTGCTGCATTACAGGAATTCTTTGCTGCCCTGCTGCAAAATAACAGTTTGGTCTTTTTGGGCTGAAATTTGAAGGGAAGGAAGCCAACATACCACAGATGTGCCTTTTGGTGGTTTAGTGAACAAATATTACTGGGTGGCAAACTGACAGCACTCTGAAGTTGACACTTTTTCCCATAGGATAACATTATGGCGTCCGTCGCGTCTTTCAGGGCTCGTATCTCAGAAACAGTGAGAGATACAGACTTTTTATCACAAAAATACTTAGCCCCCAACAGAGGCTATGTATAAAACTAGCCAGGAAAGTCATAATTCATACGAAAGTTTAATTTTTTTTTCTACGTCATACGGTTCCTGAGATATAAGCAATTTAGCATTGCAAGTCCTAATTTTGTGCTCCAAGGTCCATTATTATGCATACATTATTTGTTTTCACTGTGTTTTTCAATGCAGTTTTTGGGGAAAAGAAGGGTGTGCCCTTTCGCTACTGTGCCAGTTAACGTTTCCAGTTGTGCTTCCATTACTGTTCGCATCTCCATTCCTGTCTATGCTACTGTGTGCATTACGGTTTGCATTTTCATTTGCACTTGTGTTTCTGTTTCTGTTTCATTTGGCATCATTGTTGCTGTTACCGTTACAATTTGCATTTGCAATTGCGGTACCGTGCCCGTGCGCATTATGGTTTGCATTTCCATCCATGCTTGCATTTGTGTTTGTGTTTCCTTTGGGTTTATTGTTGCTGTTACCATTACCATTTTCATTTATTACTGTGGTACCATGACCGTGTGCGTAATGGTTTGCATTTCTGTATGCACTTGCGTTTGCATTTGCGTTTCTCTTTCCTTTGGCGTTATTGTTGCTGTTGCCATTACCATTTGCATTTACAATTGCGGTTCCATGACTGTGCACCTTATGGTTTGCATTTTTAGATGCGCTTGCATTTCTGTTTACTTTGCCGTTATTGTTGCTGTTACTGTTACCATTTGAGTTTACAATTGCAGTGCCGTGACCTTGCACATTACGGTTTGCGTTTCTGTATGCACTTGTGTTAACATTTCTAGTTTTGTTTCCTTTGGCATTATTCTTGCAGTTACTGTTACCATTTGCATTTACAATTGAGGTACCATGCCCGTGTGCATTATGGTTTGCGTTTCCATATGCTCTTGCGTTTGTGTTTCCGTTTCTGTCTCCCTTTGGCATTATTGTTGCTGTTACCGTTAGCATTTGCATTTCCAATTGTGGTACCATGAACGTGCATGTTACTAGTTGCGTTTTGTGTGCAATTCCGTTTGTGTCTCCGTTTCTGTCACTGTTCGCTATGGCGACACTTTGCGCTTGCATTTCTATTTCTGTTTGTGTTACCATTTACGTTTGCAGCACCATGTGCATAACTGTTTGTGCTTGTGTTTGCATTGCACTTACTGTTACTATGTCACACAAAATGACATGGTGGGAGTGCGGGGCCCACTCTCACCAACTTGCGCAACTTTTTACTTTTCTATTCTTTCTTAAAAAGTAAGGAAATTCTATGCAAAAAACTTTGTTGAACTTTGTTTCTATAGTGAGGGTGAAATTTGATTTTGTTTTCACTTTCTACCCTCACTCGTCTCCCTCATTAACAGGCATCGGGTGTGGTGTCCTTGGTCCTAACTCTCATCCCATTCTCCTACACTGCACCACCTCAGCTTGTTTACACATGGGATGGGGTGAGAGTTAGCTAAGGACCTCAATGCACACCCCAATGCCCATTGGTGGGGGCTGGCTGGGGTGGGGTGCAAGGGGTGAGAACCCTAAAATCAAATTTCCTCACTTTTTTCACTGTAGAAGAACCCTAACTGATGCATTAAAGAAGTTTTTTGCATAGAAAAAAAAATATATATATATACACACACACACACACACACACACACACACACACACAGTATATATATACACTTCCCACTAATAGTTTTGCTTCCTGGGGACCTGCAGTGAAAATATTATAAAATATTACCACTCTAGGTCCAAAATTTGCCATAGTAGGTCCTGACTGGCTCATTCAGAACTCATTTAAATGTTTGGCCTCAGTGGTAGTACTAACTGCATTCAAATCTGAATAACTTTAAAACAAAAAATTGATAGTATGGTACTGTAAGCATGAAAGTTGTTCAGCACAAAAATACCTACAGAATGAGTGGTATATTTATTGCTACCTTTTGTTTTTTTTTATACTTAGCAAAATGGAAAAGCAGAACATTCAATTTTCTTTCACCTTTTCAACAACAAAATGCAAATAACTTTAAAACAAAAAAGATAGCATGGTACTCTGAACACAAAATTTGTTCAGTACAAAAATATCTACAAAATGAGTTGAGTTTCATTTATAGATACCTTTTAGTTTTTTTATAATTAGCAAAAAACAGCAGAAAATCAAATGTTTTCACTTTTTGAAACAAACAAAACACGCAAATAACTTTAAAACAAAAAAGATAGCATGGTACTCTGAACACGAAAGTTGTTCAGCAAAAAAATATATATAAAGTGAGTGGTGTTTCATTTATAGATACCATTTAGAGTTTTTACAATCAGCAAAAAAATGGCAGAAAGTTACATTTTTTTCACTTTTTGGGAGGTATGTCATAAATGGAATATGCTACCACCCTACTGGAAATATTGTTTTTTTTATAGAGGTGTTTATGCTCCTTTGGTGGGCCTCTGCTGCCATCCGCCACCCTACCAGTCTCCAGGAGACATTTGGGTCTTGTTACAGAGTGCGTGCCCTGGTAGACCTCCAGGAGCCAACCTGTAAGCATCATCCTGTGGGTGCCCCTAACTTTTTCCTGGTTTTTCCCCTGATTTCCCCCAGCACCCCAGACAGAGAGGCACATGTGTGTGGAGGTGCACATATACCCTCTTGCTCCAGTGACAGCCCCATGATTCCATCCCATTGGCCTAGTGCCCCGGCATCCCTCAGCTGTACTGCCCCCTGGCATCCACCATGAGGCAGTCAAGAACCGAGGGAGCTCAATCTCACTCCCAGGAGAGAAGAGCTGACCGATGGAAGCACATTCTGCTCTGCACCCTCCCCCCGTGCCAACCTCCAATGGCCCGTGCTCACTCTTGAACATGGGTCATCGGTTTGTCAAACAAAAGAAATATCAACAATATTTCCAGTAGGTGGGTAGCATATTTAAGGTTGAGCAGGGGTTTCGATGTTAAACCTCAAGTTTTGAACTTTAATATCTTCACAAACGTTCAATGAATGTGCATGAAATTATGTGTGCGTGGTCTCATGGGGTAGATCTCTTGACATGTCAAGTTTTGTTGCAGTAGGATGTGCAGATTCTGAAATGCAGAAACTGAAAAAAATGTACAAATTCATGTTTTTTGCTGTTTTTTATCAGTGCCTTGCACCCAGAGGGTTTGGAATTTTGGTCTGATATTTTCAGGGTAGAAAGGGCTTGACCCACAGAGGTGCCTTTCACTTTTTTAGTGAAAAAATATCAATCCAGTCCAAAGTTACAAAATGTTAACATTTCAGTTTCTGAGCATGCTCAGTACACTCTTTTGGATAGATGTTTAGAATGAAAAAAAAATTGATCTATGCAAGAAAGGATCCTTTTTCATTTGGGGTCAATCCTTTTTCATGAGGGAAAAATCCTTTTTTGTTTGCCACCATCTTGTTTTCTGTTTTTCTCTCCAAAAACAAAACACAAAAATCACATCCTGAAGTGAGACCAAGACGTATCTTGCTCATCAGGACTCAATTAGGTGGACTCTGCAGTTAACTGTTGAAAAATGGACCCTGAAATGTCTTTTTAATTTACAAATCCTTTTTTTTGACTCACTTCCACTTTTTCCGTTTGGGCTTTTTTTGTTCAAATGAAAAAAGGATCTCTTCATATTGGAAAAGATTTTGGACTTACATTTTTTCTACTCTTTCCGTATGCCTTTATTCATTCAAAAGAAAAAGGATTTGTTCATACAGAAAAATATTTTGGACTTAGTTTTTAGGGAATTCTTCTTTTGTTTGAAGGAATCCTTTTTCATTTCCTTTTTTCATTTGATACAGAATGAAAAAAGGATTTTGCAAGCCATCCCCATAGTTATATGAATTTTCCCTCCCATCATCATGCCCATAATTATTACATTTTTCTCTGGTATCTAGTGGCACCCACACCCTCCAATCACCATTCCTGTAATTAAAAAAAACAATTTCCCTGGTGTCTAGTGACACGCCCACCCTCCGATTGCCATCCCCTTATTTTTTATATTTTTCATTGGTGTCTAGTGGTGCCTCTCAGCCTCCAATCACTGTCCCTGTAATTATTTTATTTTACCCTGGTGCTAAGTGGTGCCCCTACCATCTGATCACTGTCTCCACAATTATTAAGTATCTCCCTGGTGTCTAGTGGTGCCCCCACCTTCCAGTCACTGTCCCCATAATTATGAAATTGTTTCCTGGTGTCTAATGGCACCCCCACCCCAATTACCATCCCTGAAATTATTAAATATTTCCCTGGTATCTAATGGCACCCCTCCACCCTCTGATCACCATCCTCATAATTATGGTATTTGTCCATGGTGTCTAGTGGTACCCCACACCTTCTGATCACCATCCTCATAATTATGGTATTTGTCCATGGTGTCTAGTGGTACCCCACCTTCTGATCACCATCCTCATAATTATGGTATTTGTCCATGGTGTCTAGTGGTACCCCACACCTTCTGATCACCATCCTCATAATTATAGTATTTGTCCATGGTGTCTAGGGGTACCCCACCTTCTGATCACCATCCTCATAATTATGGTATTTGTCCATGGTGTCTAGGGGTACCCCACACTTTCTGATCATTGTCCCCATGATTGTGGGACTTCTCCCTGGTGTCTAGAGGCAGCCCCAACCCTCCAAGTGCCGTTCCTGTAATGATGAAATATTTTTCTGGTGTCTAGTGGCACCCCCACCCTCCAATCTCTGTCCTTGACTGAAATAAAGAAAATGGTCCCTTGATGTCTTTTTTTACCTGTAAAACAAAAATGGTCCCTTGCCGATCACACACACCCATATCAACTTCCAACTCAGCACCCACCACCCCTCACTCCCTAGAAACCCCCACCCACACACCCTCACTCACCTGACCAGGTTCCAGGGTGAAGACTCACTCTGCTATGGGAGATACGTCTTGCTTCTGGAACTGCTGACTGCGATATGAGAAACTGAGGTAAGTGCGGTTCAGTGTAGTTGGATTTTCAACTTTGATGCATAACTTTGCCATTTTTGCATATTTTTACACCAAATTTTCAACATGGCCTTATTGAGACCCCAACTCATTAACAATGGTACTGGAATTATGCAAATCTGGCACAAAAGGTGATTTCACATTTTCAGCAGGATCAGAACATTTTCACCACTTTTTTCATGAGGTGGGGCCATGAAAAGGCTATATTAAAAATTTGGGGTAAAAAATAAAAAAAATGGCAAAGTTATGTGCATCCATTGAAATTTTGCTACACTTGCTTATAATTTTGGTCATTTTATATAATTTCACACCAAATCTTCAAAATAGGCATTTTGTACACCACCTCATGAATGTGACAGCTGACATTTTTCAAATCCTGCCCAAACTGTCTTTTCACATCTGTGGCATGGAATGACATTGTGGTGGCACAGAATCATGTTTTGGCAAGGAGTTGAACATTTTCAGTACTGCGTACATGAGATGGGGTAATAACAAAGCTACTCTAACAATTTAGTTGCTGTTGTGCTACAAATGGAATTGCAGGGCCCAGCGGGCCCTGTGTTTCCACAGCAACATACATATTCGCACCTATGGAGGGATGGGAAATGAGACTATGATGACAAATAAGGATATGGTATGATATGATTACACTAGCTCAAAGTATGGAAGGACAGGAGCACAGGGCCCAGCTCTGACAGGCAAACAAAAAGATATGATTATACTATATCAAAAAATAAGGAAATTCTTTGCAAAAAAGCTGCATTAATGCAACATTTAGAGTTCAGGTTAAAGCAAAAAAAGGAGTGAAATGTGGTTTTAGGCCCACCCTACCCATAAAACAGATCAGGGGTGCAGTCTTCCTTGGGGTTGTCAACCTTAAAGCTTACCCCATTCTATACACTCCAGAAATGTGCACACCTAATGGGGTGAGCTTTAGGGTTGACAACCCCAAGGAAGACTGCACCCCTGATTTGATGTAGGGATAGGGGTAGGATTTTAAGGTTGAGAACCCTAAAACCATATTTCCTTACTTTTTTTTGCTTTAGCCTGAACCCTAAATGTTGCATGAATGCAGTTTTTGGCAAAGAATACATACACACACTAAGGGGCTGCAAGTCCTAATGTCCCCACCCCTCCCATGAGCAAACAAGGTTATACATGATCTTTTGCTTCACTCTGGGCCCTGTGTGAAGAAAGGTATGACTGATTCAGTTGGCCACATGTGGTGAGATCTATTTCTCTACCTCCATATAGACTACTGTATGTTTGCGAGGCATTTATAACCAGCTGGTTATATAGATGAAGCCGCTTAATAGTGCCAGCCCGATGGATCCAGAATCATCCCTATTAACCGATCATCCCAATTATTAGGCTTGCTATACTTAGCATTCTGTGGGTGACGAAAAAGCAACCTGCCATTGAAAAACATAACAAAAACGCTGATAGAGTAAACTTAAATATTATTCTCATTTATTCAAGTGCTGCAGTGCTGAAAACTTTTTTTTTACTTTTTAGTTTGCTTGTGATCACGCAAAGTATTAAAATAAAGAAAAAAAGCTGTTGTTTAGCTCAGGTTAGCGTACATGCAGTCTGATCAGTCTGTAACAGGAAAAAAATCCTGGATTCGGCTCTGCTTTGATTCGGAGCAGATTTGACTTGTAATCAGCTTCTTGAAACTGTTACATTCTCCCAAGAAGCCATATCTCCACTTTGTGCACACCAGGTCATCAGTGTGTGTAAATGAGTCAGAGCCTCGGTGTATGTGATTGGACTCAGCGGTATGTCATCCTTGGTGTCGGAGGAGTCCTGTGAGGATTCATCTATATGTAACCTTTTTACAGCATCACAGATCTCACCATCAGAGGCTTTCTCCTCTGTTTCAGCATTCTGGTTGATGTTGACTAAATCAGCAAACTCCTTTGAAGACATGAACTCTGGGGTGGCCACACATCATGGAGATCATCCTAAACTGGCACTGACTGGCTACTGGAAGGTCCATCAGAAGGCTCATCACCTGCATCATCAAAGGTTGTTTGGAAGCTGGCTTTCTTGAAACAATGTTGGAAAGTTATGGTGAATACAGTCTGCCAAGCCCTGGCAATCATGTAAGTTGCATCTGAAATTGTCACAGCTTTTGCTATTGCGGACGTCTTAACCGACCCTCCTTGATCAATTATGTCCACAATTCTTGTTGCCATCAGGGAACGGTAATGGCCTTTCAGGTTGCAAATTATGCCCATATCCATGGGCTGCACTAGGCTCATGGTGTTGGGAGGTAGAAAGACAATTTCGATGTGTAGGAACATTCCCACAACATCAGTCAGGTGAGCAGAACAGTTGTCCAGAAAAAGTAGAACGCATCTGCGATTGCGTTTGAGCGCTCACGTCCACATAGCCAGCTAGTCTTTAAATATCCACCCTGTCATCCAATTATTGGATGAGGCATAATAAGAGATGAGCAGTGTTTTGAGGTATTTTGGAAAACATCTTGGCCACTTGCTTTTTCCTATGAGGAGCAAAGGACATTTGTTGGTGCCATCCATGTTGGCACATACAAGCAACGACACCCTGTCCTTGGCCTTCTTTCCACCCAAAAGCTCAGCCTGCTTATGGACATGCCCTCTGTCCAGATAGCCCCTGAAAATAAAGGCCAGTTTCATTCGCATTGTAGACACTGTTGGGGGGGTACTCTTTGAGCAAAGCAGGCAGCACAGAGGAGACCCAGTCAGTGGCTACACCCATGTCAGCATCAGACCTTTCCCTATGTTCTTTTTATAAACAATGCTGTGCCTTTGCTGCCACCTAGAAAGCCACCCATCAGCGGACTCAAACCCTTCATGCCCCAGTTGAATGACAAGCTCATTGGCCTTTTTCCTTAAGAGTGGTCCAGACAGCCATGCTCCTCTACTTACAGCCCCAATGAACCACAGAAGAAGGGCATCCTCTACTTCTCTGTCTTTAGCCAAGCATTTTTGCTTCCATGCCGGTTTGACATTTGCCTGCCACTTGCTGAGTACTGCATCCCAATTCTGGCTAATATGGCCAGCTTGACTTTTAGATATGCCAAAATCTTTGGCAACACTGGACAGCGAAGCCTTAGGTGCCTGCAAGGCTTCTATCACTTTAACTCGCTATGCGAGCATCAGCTCAGTCATCTTACCAAACTTATTGTGGAATGAAATACACTCAGACTCTCATTCTTATGCAACAGTAGCATGGCAAAATGTCCCAATTAACCAAAACTGGTGTCCCAAATAACAGAATAAGAACGTCATTGGAATTAATGGTGAAAAAATCGGTAGCCAGGAAAATGTCCCAGTTAACCAAACATCCCCATTAACCATGTCCCCACTAAGTGGCATGTACTGTAATGATGCATTATAACTGGGTTTCCCTATGGGAGAAAACACTCCCCAGTTGCTATAGCATCTTAATGCAAAGTAATGTGACAAGTTTCATAAAATCATGTTTGTGGATTCTGCAATGCAATTTCATAAATATATTTATAACATGGGTTGTAAGAAATGCAGCACCCGACTGGTCCAACAGCAGTGCTTAACCATGGATTAAGCAGCCTATTTAATCCACAGTTCTGCAGAGTGACCCATGTGATGTGCCGTTGGCACTCGGTCCCTCCGTGACAGAGCTGAATGGAATGGCAGCCATTAAACAATCATAAAGTGGGAGAAAGCAAGCTGAAAGCTGTCCCATAGTACTGTGTGTGCTAGCCCTGTCATGTAGATGCCATGCCCCTACCCCCCGGCAAGGAGCACACTGTGTTGCGGCACTGGCTCCATCTGAAACTGTGTCGATAGAAAACAAGACTTAAGGTAGTAGAGCGAGTTTTAAATATCGTAAGATACTATTTTATGTGGAATGTGTGCACACTGTTGAATTCAGCAGACTGTTCAGCAGCTGAAATCCCCCGACACCTTCCCAATTCCCCTCCCCCCACAATGTAGTGGCAGACAGTGCCAATGTTTTTCTCACTCTCTGTGTTGACAGAAGTTGCCCCCCCAATGGAGTGAGCCACCAAAGCTAGTGTGCAGAGATCTGAGAGAGAGAGAGAGAGAGAGAGAGAAAGAGAAGCACTCCCCTCCACAGCAGGCAGCACACAGTTGCCATTGTTCATTGTGCTGCACCCTTGTCCATACTGTCAGCACGTGAGAGAGAGACACACACACAGGTGACAGAGAAACAGAGTGTCCCCCATGGACAAGGCCAGAAGAAATAGAGGATACGGTGACCAGGAGACCAGGGCAGTGTTGACTGTGGGTGAGTGCGTACCTTTGTTTATCTCCCTTCCCCAGAGTGCACTTGCAAATGGGCATTGCCTTAGTGTGGCAGTTCTGGTCACCAAGTGTTGAAATCAATGAAGCAGTGCTGTACATTGGGCTGAAGTTTGTGAACTACTCTTGTATGTGTGTTTATCTCTCTCTCTCTGTTTCAGGGAGTCAGCAGTGAGGTGTCTAATGTTGCAGAAAAAGACGGACAGCAGCAGTATGTGCTCCAAGGAATATGTGTGGGTGGGGGGGGGATGACAGGACAGCATTTTGTATGGTGTCACAATGTACTCTATGTAATCCACATCAGATATCACAAATCATGTTAACAGTAGATTTGTAGCATGTGTGTGTTCATCACATCAGTGACAGATGCATTAGTTATTGGGGACTACTTTTCAAGACAGCAGGATACATTAGGATTTCTTGTATTTCCAGAGGAGTAAAGCCCATTCGCTTTATTTTTTTTCCCTACAAACAACCCATGTTATAAGTGCAATAACCCACTCCAGGGTATGGTGTTATTGGGGATTAATCAACACCACGGGTGCTGGGAGGACACTCGACCTGCGGCCTCATGCCCTACAACACACTGGGGGTGTTGATTACTCCTCAGTAACACCATACTCTGCCGTGGGTTATTGCTTACATAAAACCACACTACACCTGTGTGATAGGGTTGAGTTAGTGTTTATGTCAAAACAGTTTCTTTTGGTAAGCTTTTACATCAGTGTTCTTAGCCCTTTAGTACTGTGAAATCAGGCATGCACAGTTTTAATCCTAGGAGCCAATTGTTTGGCAAGTTTGGTGAAAATCAGTTTGGTGGTTCAAAAGTTAGGAATCAGAGAATTTACATAAAATACCCGTGACTCATATAATTTCTTTGCTGTTGACTAGTGAAAAAGCTAGGGAGAGTTAAATTATGAAACTTACAGGTGCATTCAAGTTCAGTCCAAGCACATACCTTTAGGGGCTTTTAAAACAACATTTTATTTTGTTTTAAAGTTATTCCGGCAGGAAAATAACCCCTGCCCTGTCTTCCTATTTCTGACATTGGATACCCAATCCCACTGTCAGAATTTGCCCCCAAAATTCTTAAGAAGGGCAGGTGAGGACTATGCAGAGCAGGATAGGGAAAAAGTAGATATCCTGAACAAATACTTTCTTTCAGTCTTCACAGAGTAAGCAGATGGTCCACATAAGAGGAACAGGGCACTGGGGTGGGAGGTAGACACAAGTCCCTTCATAGAAGAGAGAGTTCTGAAGGGGCTCCAAATCTGAAAGTGGACAAAGGTATGTGGCCAGACGGGGTATACCCAAAGGTACCGAGGAAGCTCAAGGAGATACTGGCTGCACCTCCAATGTCCCTATTTAACAGACCACTGGAAACAGATATAGTTCCAGATGACTGGAGAAGAGCAGATGTAGTCCCGCATCACTAAAGTGGTAGCAAGGAGGGGGCTGGCAACTATAGGCCAGTCAGCCTGACGTCAATGTTAGAGAAGCTAATGGAGTCACTGCTAAAGAAAGGATTGTAGAGTATCTTGAATTCAGTGGCTTACAAGACCCAAGGCAACATGGATTCATGGGAAGGGGGCAGGTCATGTCAGACAAGTCTATAGATTACTTTGACTGGGTGACCTGGGAAATAGATCAGGGTAGGGTGGTGGATGTGGCCTACTTAGATTTCAGCAAGGTTTTCAACACCATTCCATACAGGAGCAATTATTCTGAAAGAGACACCATCATAGCTGATCTGAGCTATGTAATCCTTCCTGCTACTGGGAAGTGCTAAGAAAAAGAATGGGAAAACAAGACCATGCGCTGCCTGAGATTTGGGCAGTTGGCCTTGGCCTGATTCAGGGGGACTGGGCTGAAGGATCCAGATGTCATGGGTGTGCTACATTTACAAAGGGAAAAGTGTTGGCACAGGACACAGTGTGGGATGAACTAGGGCGGAGGTCCTGCCAAGCTGGTGCAAGAGGTTCGCTGTCAGGTGTGCAGATGCAGGGTTTGTGACTGTTTTATTGACATGTACTTTTCTTCCTTTCTTTTTTTTTTTTTTCACACATGCATGCACTCTACTGAACCTGAAAGTTGCAGGTTTTGAATCAGTATATTGTTTTCAGTACCTGTGTACAAAAAAGTCTTAATTTGGGTGAGTTTTACTAATATCAACATTTCATACTGCTGAAAATGTCAGGCAGCTATCTATGAAGTTCAGGTATGCATTTGATGGTGAAATGAGCTGATTTTGTTATGTCTTTTTTTTTTTTTGCAATTTTCAGCCAGGAAAGACACAGTAAGCCAATGCTTGTGTCTTGGTGCATCCTGGAAGCACAGAAAAGTTAGGTGACTTGCTCATGATCACACAGTATGCAAGTGGTAGCTGTAGGAATCAACCCCAGTTCTCCTGGTTTACTGCTCAGTACTCTTAACCACTACACTATACTGCCTCCCTAATTCAGCTTCTTGGTTTTAGCTAAGTTAGTGAATAAAATATAGAATAATGGATGGGGAAATATGCTTAATGAGAATTTAATGGTTGCCTGAGGTATGGGATGCTACATAAACTCCAAGGGCTTCACCCTCGGGGTTTATTAAAACATCCCATACCAAAAAGCAACCATTAAATTAAAGTTTTAGCACACTTCCCAATCTTTTATTTCTTAAAATTGCTGTTCAGCAATTTTTTGCCACACTGATATTACTACTTTCTCACAAACACAAACACACACAGACACACACACACATACACACACACTCTCTGTCTCTTTCTCTTTCTCTTTCTGACAGTCTTTCATTTGGTGTTTTCGGAGTTTTTTTGTTGTTTTGTTTTTCAGCATTTTTGATTTATTTGGGTTCTGGTTTGTCCCCTCCCATTGGCGCTTACCTCTGAAGTGGGTCCAAGTCATTCCCGGTGGCAGTTTTCCTCCAGTGTGGCTGTAAAATGCTCGGTGCAGTTTTTGAATGGCAGGATCAGCCAGATTAAATAAGGGAGAAAAGAACTCTTTAAAACTAAAAAGAATACATGCGCTCTCGGTGTGGTGGCTCCTTGTTCAGTGGGATGGAGGAGTCGCCATGTTTCTGTTACTAGTAATCCCACCCAGGAGGAGTAAAGACCCTATCAGGATGCGACTCTTGTTTGAGTGACATGGTGCGTGTTTGTCGTTATAACCCATGGGTTATAATGGCAAATTATAACTTGGTCAGACAATGGCAAAAATTGCTGACCAGTTATTATATAGAGAATAATGCATAGGCAGGTGTGTGTTATGGGTTTTTTACAAACCTGAGGTGTGATGACCCATAAACCTCGCAAGTTTAACATGAGAGATTTATGTGGCCAACACATACCAAACGTGTGTAAAAACACCTCACAGACGCAAACATCTATTTTTTTTATAATAACTAGCTCAGAAATTTGTTTAAAAAAAACTGCCTAACTGAAGAACAAGCATGACTGAGAGTTGGTGCTACCTGGAGAGAGGTATGTAGCAAGCGACAATTTACAAAAAACTCATTTGAGAGCTAAAGTTCTTCAAAAAAAAACAAATGTTCATCTGCTGTGACAGATGTTTGCATGTAACTTGCTGCTTCCTCTGAGCGTTAAAAAAATGTCAGATTGAAATGCTGTGATAACCAGGTGTGACATCGCATAGTTATTACGGCATTTGAAACAACTCGAAAACAAGTTATTAACAAGAGCCACCAGTTATTTTAAATGTTTTTCTTATAGGCATGAAGGGAAAAAAAGCATATTATTCTAAAAAGAAAGATACAGTAGTTACTAGCTACATGCTGTTTAAAAGATAGCCTAGTACCCAAAATTTGTATTTATTTCACTAGGATGCACCAAACTGCAAAGAAAAGATAGAAAAACAAGAGAAAACAGGTTTGAGGATTTTATTTTACAGTAAGAAAGATGAGAGGTTGTTGAATAATATGCCATCATAGATAAATTTAAAAGTTAACATGTGTATCCTATTGTTTTCCGACACTTTCACAGGTGAAGCCTGCAAAAGATGGGAAGAGTAACGGTTGCTAAAGGGGAAACTGAAATGTTTATAATACTATTAACAGCATACGATGAATGCAGATTAAGCTGCAAACTACACAGTTTCTAATTAACTACTGTGCAGTTTTAACAAAATTTAGAAGAAAAACTTTTACAAATGTTTCTTAACCGTTACATTTCATGCATCAATACATAAAATAGCATTAATAAGGTCTATCAATACAAAAAATAGTGTCAATACTATGTGGTTGCCAGTTTTGGCTGTCACAACTAAAAAAACTGTATCAATAATATACTCAAAAAGAAGTCTGAAATAGTTTATTTTATTTATTTATTTTAGTCTTTGGTAACTGGGTAAGGCCCGCTAGGCACAAGTGCCTGTTTTCAGGGATGACCTGGGAGCACTGGGCAGTTAAGTGACTTGCTCAGAGTCACATAGTATGCAAGTGAAGGATGTGAGAATCAAACCAAGGTCTGGTCTGCTGGATGTACCAAGCTCGTTACTCTAACCTCTAGGCTATACTGCCAGCCTATCATAGTATTGTGACATATAGAACAGTATTGTGTCACCACTTATTTTAGTAGCAATGATCAGTAGATATCAGTGGTTACTCTGTTTAAGAACAGGGAAACAGTCACCAATAAGGATCCCCACACTCAAGTGTGGGGCTGGTCTCAATGTGCACCTTATGTGGAAAAATATGTTGGTTTACTTACTGCTTACTGTAATATAGTAGATTGCCTCAGACCAATTTTGTTTAGTTGTAGGCTGACATCTTCTGTTACTACAAATCCCAGAATCGCCTGCAGATGACATCAGAGCAGTAGGCAGCAGTGAGAGATTCAATAGTCTGCAGTGCATGTTAGAGTTTATATACGCTCTGATCCTTTGCTTGCTGGTCCCACTGTCCTCCATGGGTTATGTAAAGTCACACAGGACTGTACACAGCCCCTGGAGAAAAGCAGTCCCAGAAAACATCTAGGGCCAGATATTCAAAACTTTGCCTGGTGGGCAAAGTGTGCCCAGTTTGCTCTGGGTTTGAACCTGTGTGCAATATTCAAAAGAGACCATGGCACACACTAAAAGGGTTATTGCATGCTCAAAAATATAAGGTATGTGGGGGGCAAATGGAGGGTTGGGGACAGGAATCCCAGTGCAGGGAAATATTCAGTGCATTAGCGCTGCACAAGGGAACTAGCGCAGGCCATCTTGCGCTGCGGAGTTACTGCCGAGAAGAAGCCCAACTTACTCCATGCAACCCTAACAACTGGAGGAGATGCTGCAGAGACACATGCTCCCTGGTGCCTAGTGGTCCCCGCCACCCTCCAATCACCATCCCTTACAATGTTACAACTTTCTCTAGCACCTACTGCTCCTGCCTGCCCTCCGATCACCAGACTCATGTCAGGAAAAGAAGTCCCTGATGCCTAGTGGTTCCCTCCTACTACACAATTGCTGCCCCTGTTAAATTATAGAACTGTCCCTAGTGTCCAGTGTTCTCCCCACCCTCCAGTCGCTGGCCCCATTAAAATGACAGAAATGTCCCTGGTTTCTAGTGGTTCCCATCACCGATTGCCGGCCCTGAATCACATCAAATATTCTCTAGTGTCTAGTGAGACCCCCCCCACCACTGATCCCCATTCTCATATCAGCATAAGCTTCCCTGGTATCTAGCAGCCCCTCAGCACCGAAGGAACTGACCAATCCTGTAAACAGTACCTGCACTCCCTTTACAGTACAGGGGACATGCACTCCCTGTCATCGCATACAGCAGCCAGCCAAGGTGGTGAGAAAAGGGCTGTACCAGTTGCCATATGGGCTGCTGCGTCACTGGTGATTGAGGTAAGGTGGGGTGGTGGGGGGGTTGGTAAACGCCAGGAAATCTTATGCTGGGATGGGGATCAGTGGGTGGGGGTGCCACTAGAAGTCAGGGAATACTTTATTTGATCTGGGCTAATGATCAGAGGATGGGGACCACTAGACACCAGTGACAGTTCTGTCATTTAATGGGGGTGGTGATTTGAGGGTGGGGGGGCTACTATGTACCAGGGATTTTTTTTCTTGACACAGGGCTAGCATTTGGGTTTCTTTCATTAAATGGGGCTGGCGATCAGAGGGGGGAACAATAGGCATTAGGGAAGGTTGTATGATTCTATGGGATGGTGATTGAAGGGTGAGGAGGATCACTGGACACCAGGGAATGTTATAGTATTCTATATGTAACCCCCTACAAATGGGGGTTCCTAGAAGCCTTCCTGGAGCTTGCCTAAGTGCTCCCTGTCTAACTGGCGTTCAGCATAATGCTGTTTAAATGTGGGCGCTGTGAGTGCTTTTAGAGCCTCTGGTACTGTCTCTTTAAGAGCTGCCTGCTTGCAGCTTTATTAGTTTGCAAGGGGGGACTGTGGGTTTATTGCTCATGAATCCTTGAGCTGCCATTCAAATCGCTCCGCTTCTGCAGTCGCTAAGAGAACAGAGGGAGCCTAACTGAAGGATGTAACTGTTTGCTGGGAAGTATGTAGCATAACAGTAAAAATGTAGTTTGTTTAACCTGCCTTTATTGCAACTGGTACTCTGTGTATCTGGCCCCACCATTTTGGACCTGAACTACTGAAATGGGCCAATTGGGAAAGGGAGACCTTAAAATGGAGATCGCTTGAGCCAGCCAGAACCGGGACTCCCACGGGGAGCCTGCCACCAAGGGGGGTATATGGTAGGTGCTTCTGGGAAGCGTAGTTTGGACGTTGGCACCTTTTTTTGCACCAATAGAGGGCGCATGCTGTGACTGGCAGGAAAAAGCAGCCAACCGTAGCCTGTGGGGCCGAGAGAAAACAGCCCTGAACTGTTCTGGAGAGGCAGAGTCATTGATGATCGTGAAGAGAGAAGGAGCTTTGGCTCCTGCGCTGTGAAAGTCTTCATGCCGGAAGTGCGTGTGGCAGGCCAAGAAGTCGGGCGATAGTATCACCAGAAGGAGCGGACAAGATCCGTGAAGGAGTGCAGGCAGAGGAGGCTGTACGTTTACAGCTACCTACCAGGCTCACCCTGTAGAGGACTGGAGAATCTGCTTCAATCACGCTTGGTCTGTCAGGACATGTGAAGCTGTGTCGTTTGGCCCGGTTATTGCAGTGAAAGCGATCGGGAGTATAAAGCAGCTGCCTGGTATGGTACCCCTCTGCTCTTCATATAAATGTATGGAGAAGTGTTTGGATCTCAGGCCAGGTCCTGCAAGTGGTGTGAGAGAGATCTTTCTGCAGGAGTCGTGAGTACTAAATCAGGGTAGCTCCCTGTCAGATGTTCATTGTGAGGGCAAGATTTGTCTGGCTGCTCTACTGGCTGCACGAACTGAACCTGCTGGCTCTGCTTAATCAATTTAGGTATCAAATGTTTATTTTCTTCATCAGGGCCCCAACCAGCTGCACCGAATAGACTAGCCTTGTATTGCCTGGGTACCCAGAGACAGTGACTTATAGGTTTGGCCTGTACACAGTGCTATATATATATATATATATATATATATATATCGCATATTAGAGTGTTAAGCTAATCAACCTGATTTCCCCCGCCCTTGTTATTTCCCCTTCAATAAATTAGATTTGTTGTTTGCAAGGTATACTGTCTGAACTGAGTGTTTGTGTCCCCCTCTTGTGCATGGGTTGTGGTATTACTGCATCTTATTTTACAGGGGATCTTTCACGCCAAGTTGGCCAATCCATTCTGGGGATAAGTGTAAGTCATCACGGTGGTGTGGGAAGCATTCGTGGATCACTAGTGGAAGGAATGGGGGGTTGCAGTGACCCAGAGGGCTGTGACTGAGTCATTTTTGACTGTTCCAACCCCGACCTCTGGGTGGAGGCACCCACCATTGGATCCAGGCCCCTCAACCTGTTGGTGGAAAAGCAGGCAGGGGTAGTAGCTCTTGGGATAGCGCCCTCTGGGGGTTACATTTTGGAGGCACCACTGGGATTAGCATCCCCTAGTGGTCGAGTAGAAGAAATACCCCAACATGGCCAAATTAAAGGAAAAACTGGAGGGGATAGCATGACTAAAATTAAGTTAGACCGTGTTAAGATGATGATGCATAAACTGATGGGACGGGGAGATGCTGAAGAGCTGGATTCCCAGAAAATTGTGTTACTACTGGATGTACCTCTAGGGATAAAGAACGCTGACCTTGTTTCTGCAGTTGAGCGTGTTAAATGTTTAGGCAAGGTAGAGTTGAAGGGGCGAATGGCCGACCTACTTGATCAGACCTTGCAGGTACTGCTTTTATGCAGTATAATTATTGACCTGGAGAGGGTGCCCCCAGTGATTTGCCCAGAAGGTGCTCAAAAGGGGTGGAGGGTCATTCATGTCTGGAGTGGTTCATTCACCCCAGGGGTGTCCCCCAAGACTAATAGCTTCAAAGATAAATTGCTTAAACTGTTAGCTGCAGAAGGGAGGACCACTCAGGAATTACTACAGGTGCTAAACCTTTCCAGTGAGCCCAACCCCAACTGTCCCCAGGTACATCTCCCGGGTCCTCCAAGAGTTCCAACCTGGCTTCACCACCTATAGTTGTTCCCCCATACAGCTACACTCCTATCGGAGATTGAAACTTTTTTCTGGTACTGTGTCTGTGCCCTGGGAGAAGATGATTTGGAGACTTGTATGGACTATGCTACCCCTTTAGTCCAACAGTGGCAGTGCTCTGAGGGGGAGAAACGAACAAGACTGATGGAGAGCCTGAGGGACCCAGCTTTGGAAGCCATTCATTTCTTGTGGGCTACTAGCCCTGAAGCCACCGCAGTAGAGTACCTTTCTGCCTTAGAGGGGGTGTTTGGGAGTACAGAAACTGGGGAAGACTTGTTGTTGAAGTTCAAGTCTGCTAAACAGTGGAGGAATGAGAAACTGTCAGCCTTTGTTACCAGAATGGAAAGGGCACTGCAAAAAACTTATCGAAAGGGGGGGTAACTGCCCCTGCTTTAAATCAGGTCCACCTAGATCATATCTTGAAATCTGCCAGGTTTTCCAGTGTGATATTGTTGAAGCTCAAACTACATGACCGACAGGCTGCCCCTCCCGAGTACTGCCAATTAATGAGAGAGATTCGAGAAGTTGAGACTGATGAAGAGGGGTGGGAACCCTATGTGGGGGTCGTGAATCTATGTCAGACCCCTGAGCCCAGTGAACCAGATGAGACCCACCCCTCGAGGGGATTGAACAAGGAACCTGATGCATTTCCTGTGCCCCCAGAGGCCCAGGGTGGAGTGGGAGTGCATGCTGTTTCCTCCGATCCCAGGGTGGAGAGTGATTTGAAGGCTGAGATTAGGGAGTTATGGAAAATAGTGAGAGAATTGAAACAAACTGCTGCCAACCCTTTCAAATTTGGGAACCTCAGTTATCTAGAAACAAATGACCTAGTCAAGAGGAGCCCTCCAGGACACCTGACGACTTCCAGCAGATGAGATATCTCCCTCCCAACAAAGACCCCCGAGATACTAAGTTCTGCTACCACTGTGGGGAGGATGGACACTTTCAGACTGAGTGCTGGTTACCAGAGAACTTAAGGAGGGTCAACAGCAAGCTATTAGCCTGGCATCGCAATGTCTATACCAGACCTCAGGGAAGGCCTCCTCAGAAGAGTTTTGTTACCCGGACCAATGCCCAAGCAACCTCCAAAACCATGCCCCCTGATTGGTCTGACGTGGTGGGTCCCTCAATGGAGACCACCATGAGAGTGAATGGAGTACCCACCCGGGCTGTGTTGGACAGTGGTTCCCAAGTGACCATTATGTTTCAGGACTGGTATCAGAAGCACTTGCCTGAAGTGCCTCTGCAGCCTTTGGATGGACTACATGTTTGGGGACTGAGTGATAAGGCCTACCCTTATTCTGGGTATATCTGGATCTGGTTATCTTTTCATACTTCTGTGGCTGGGATGGCCGAACAAGTGGAGACCTTGGCATTAATGTGTCCCCCCACTGGACTGTATGATGGGGTGCCCTTGTTAATTGGAACCAGTGCTTATATGTTTGGTCATTTAGTGCAGCTGTGCTCTGAAAAACAGAGGTCCAGGACTGGGTGAGCTCTCAGAATTCTGGCCTTGATTCCGAAGGCCTATGAGACCCAGAGAAAGGCCAGCCAGGCGGAACTCGAAGGCCCGGTGGGTATTGTCTGGAAGAAGGATCCAGAGTCTTTGCTGCTAGCCCCAAATGCCCAGTGTGTCCTACAAGGAGAGGTCCAGATTAAAAAGGATGTTAAAAATAAAATATTGAAGCTGGACACACCAGGCGATGGAAAATTGCCAGAGGGGTTGCTGGTTAAACCCAGCATTTTGCCTGCTAGAGCCCATGCTTTTGCCAGGAGAGTAATGGTTCAAGTGCACAATGTATCTGATTGAGAGATTCGAGTGAAGCGAGGTTGCACTCTGGCAACGGTGCACTGTGCGGATACTGCTGTTCTGCCCAGCAACAAGACTTCTGGGGGGAGTGACCGAGTGACCCCTGATCTGTTTGATTTCGGTGACTCCCACTGCCAGTAGAATGGAAGAAAAGGATTAGTGAAAGGCTCACTCAGAGGGAGCAGGAGTTTTCCTTGAAGGAGTGGGATGTAGGATGTGTGCAAGGAGCTGAGCACCACATTCAGCTACAGGATGAGCGACCCTTCCATGAGCGATCTCGGTGCCTGGCCCCTGCTGATACAGATGATGTGAGACGACACCTGCAGGAGATGCTTGCAGCTAGGGTGATACAAGAATCCAGAAGCCCCTATGTTTCACCTATTGTAGTAGTGAGGAAGAAGAATGGAGCTGTCTGGATGTGTGTGGATTACAGTACTTTAAATAGGCAAACTATACCAGACCAGTATACCATGCCACGCATCCAGGATGCCTTGGATTGCCTAAATGGTAACAAATGGTTCTCAGTGTTAGACCTTCGCAGTGGGTACTACCAGATCCCGATGGATCCGGAGGATCGTGAAAAGACTGCTTTCATTTGCCCACTAGGTTTTTACAAGTTTATGAGGATGCCTCAGGGGATTTCAGGCACCCCTGCTACTTTCCAGTGCATGATGGAGCGTGTTGTGGGGGATATGAACTTACTCGAGCATTTCGTCTACCTGGATGATGTCATAGTGTTTAGCAGCTCCTTGGAGGAACATGAAAGCAGGTTTTTCAAAGTCCTGGATCAACTAAAAGAATTTGGTCTCAAATTGCCTATAGATAAGTGTCAATTCTTTCAAATATCCGTGAAATATGTGGGGCACATAGTATCCACTGAGGGCATAGAGACTGACCCCAGTAAAGTGGAAGCTTTGACTACCTGGCCTCAGCCAAAGAATTTGAAAGAGCTGCAAAGGTTCCTGGGGTTTTGTGGTTATTATAGATGGTTTATCAAAGACTATTCTTGAGTGATCCACCCTCTACTCAACCTTACTCAAGGGTATCCTCCAACCCACAAAAAGTATAAGAAAGCTGTGCCCTCTGAGACTGAGAAAAAATATTTCCATCCAAATGATGTGTTTGGAACACGCTGAACTGCTGATTGGGAGGTAGCTTTCCATGATATTATATATCAACTTACCCATGCCCCAGTGCTGGCCTATGCTGACCCTGCCAGGCCATACATTCTTCATACTGATGCCAGTCTACAAGGATTGGGGGCTGTGTTATATCAAGAGTACCCAAATGGTCTAAGACCCATAGCATTTGCCAGCAGGAGCCTCACTCCTTCAGAAAATAACTATCCAGTGCACAAGCTAGAGTTCCTGGCCTTGAAGTGGGCCATTGCTGATCAATTTCATGACTACTTGAATGATGCTAAGATATTGGTGAAGACATAACAATTCTCTAACCTATGTACAGACCTCAGCTAAGTTGGATGCCACTGGCCACAGGTGGCTTTCTGTGTTGTCTACCTATGACTATGCTATTGAATACAGAGCAGGCCTGACCCACATAGATGCTGATGCTCTCTCCCGGAGGCCTGTGTCCCGAGACAACTGGGTCAGGTTGTCAGAACCTGGCATTAGAGCACTTTGCCAAAAATTTGACAACGAGGAACAGGTATCTCCTGATGCTGTGGATTGCATGGTGGATTGTTTGGGGCCCTCTGAGAACTGTATACCTGCAGCTTACTGTCATTTCTCTGCATTAGACACTAGTGCACTGCCGCAGTTCAATAATGATAGTCTCCAGTTGACCCAGTCCCAGGACCCCATGATAAAAACTGCTCTGGAGGCTCTGCACGTGGGGAGGGATGTGTCAAAACTGCGTTACACTGACTTGAGAACTGTCCTGTTATACAAAGAAGGTCCCAAGTTGAAACTGATTAATAGACTATTATACAGAGAGACAGTAGATAAAGAGGGGCGAGTAGATAAACAACAACTGGTGCTGCCCACTGCTTTTAGAGAACTGGTGTTAAGGTCCCTACACAATCACATGGGACACCTCAGCATAGACAGAACCTTTGACTTGGTGAGGTCCCGGTTTTATTGGCCCAAAATGGGTGCTGATGTGGAACAGCATATCAGGACTTGTAGCTGATGTTTACAAAGAAAGACCTTGCCCCAGAGAGCTGCCCCCCAGGTTAACATCACTACTAGTGCCCCCATGAAATTGGTCTGCATTGATTTCCTGAGTCTAGAACCAGGTCAGAGAAACATCAGCAATATATTGATAGTTACTGATCGCTTTACCCAGTATGCACAAGCTTTCCCCACTAAAGACCAGAAAGCAACCACGGTGGCTAAAGTACTTGTTGAGAATTTCTTTGTCCACTATGTGGCCCCTCAAAGAATCCATTCCAATCAGGGGAGAGACTTTGAGAGCCGCTTGATTAAAGAAATGCTATTCTTGTGGGGGATACGAAAGTCGAGAACTACTCCTTATCATCCCCAGGGAGATCCTCAGCCTGAAAGGTTTAACTGCACGTTTCTTGACATGTTGGGCACCCTGCAACCTAAAGATAAGCCTAGATGGAGCCAGTAGATTAGCACTCTAGTACATGCTTATAACTGCACCAAAAGTGATGCCACTGGATTTCCCCCATATCGACTGATGTTTGGGAGAGAGGCTGGACTGCCAGTAGACTGTCTGTTTCGGAGTTTCTCCTGATGAGGTTCAAGCAGCTAATCATCTACAGTATGTGCAGAAGCTGAAGGCCCAACTAAACCATGCCTACCAACTAGCCCAGACCATGGCTGCAAAAACAAAATTTAGCCAATAAAGAAAGGTATGACAAAAAGTGAAAGCAATGGAGCTCAGAGAAGGGGCATAGAGTGCTATTGAGGAATCTGGGACTGCATGGCAAGCATAAGATTGCTGACAGATGGCATCACCTCCCTCATATTGTTGTAGGAAAGTTGGAAGATTTACCTATATACAAAGTGTGGCCTGAGAACAATTCAAAAGACGTGAAAACTATACACAGAAATCATCTGCTGCCAATCGGACAGATCCTGATAGAGGCTGAATCACCAAATGTCCCCGGGCCTGTGACTAGAGCCACTGCCAAGAAAATACTAAGACCTATTGATTCCCCAGAAATCAAACTAAAGAGGCCTTCTCCACCCCCCTCCAATGAAGCTGATTGCCAGTCTGTGTCCGAGGACAGTGAGTGTAATCCTGAATATCACCCCTCTTATGAAATGAGTCAGTTGTTTAGGGGCAATCCTCCAATCAACCCTGGGGATGAAGCTGGGCTTCCTGGACTGTCTGAGCCCCCAGCTTTGTCTCTGGAGCCAATGCTCCCAGAGGAAGAAGTGAGTGGTATTAAATCTGAAGATATGAGCTCATTGGGACTGGCTGAGCTGTCTGATTTCTCAGATGAAGGAAGTGACATGGGTAAGGCAACTGGGGATATGCCAGAGCAAGAAGAATATTTGTAGTGCCCTGATAGTCTCCTGGCATTACCAGAAATGTCCCCAGCTGAGCCAGGTGGAGTGAGTTTAGAAATAGAGGGCTCTGTCCCCGAAGGTACCATGGACTCTGGGTCCCCTGCTCCTATAGAGGTTTCTCCGGCCGTCCCAAGTCAGGCAGGAATGGAGTCTGAGCCTTCAGAAATTTTCCCCGAGACTCCTAGATGGACTGGCCGAGAAGTACGGACTGTAGTGAGATTGAGTTATGAGTCCCTGGGCCAGCCTGTGGATCTGCCTTTGAATGTGGTCCATAAAGGAGTGTATGTGTCCCTGAGCTCCTTGCCCAAATTAATCCTGGGTGATGATTCCAGACTGCTAGTACTGCCCTCTGAGTATGGTACCCCTGCCCCATGTTAGCCCACAAGTAGCCAATAGGGAAGGGCCCCCTCTTTCCAGGTGTCATGGGCAGGAAGTAATGACTTGATTTAAAAAGAAAAAATTGTTGTCTGTATGTGTAATATTGTATAACCCATAGTAAACTGTGTAATGCAGTACTAGTGTATGTAACAAAAGGTTTGATGTGCTGTCAGTTTAAACTGTTTTGCCTTAAAGTGATTTAAGGGTAACTACTTGACGCAGACGCCAAGTTCTTTCCAGGCCAGGAAGGGTGTAACCTCCCTACAAATGGGGGTTCCTAGAAGCCTTCCTGGAGCTTGCCTAAGTGCTCCCTGCCTAACTGGCGTTCGGCATAATGCCATTTAAATGTGGGTGCTGTGAGTGCTTTTAGAGCCTCTGGTACTGTCTCTTTAAGAGCTGCCTGCTTGCAGGCTTTATTAGTTAGCAACGGGGGACTGTGGGCTTATTGCTAGAATCCCACTCGAGCTGCCATTCAAATCACTCCACTACTGCAGTTGCTAAGAGAACAGAGGGAGCCTAATTGAAGGATGTAACTGTTTGCTGGGAAGTATGTGTGTAACACTAAAAATGTAGTTTGTTTAACCTGCTTTTATTGCAACTGGGACTCTGTGTGTTTGGCCCCGCCATTTTGGACCTGAACTACTGAAATGGGCCAATTGGGAAAGGGGGACTTTAAAATGGAGACCGCTTGAGCCCACCAGAACTTGGACTCCCACGGGGAGCTTGCCACCAAGAAGGATATATGATAGGTGCTTCTGGGAAGCATTGTTTGGATGCTGGCGCCTTTTTTTGCACCAATAGAGGGTGCATACTGTGACTAGCAGGAAAAAGCAGCCAACTGGAGTCTGTGGGGCCGAGAGAAAACGGCCCTGAACTGTCCTGGAGGGGCAGAGTCATTGATGATGATGAAGAGAGAAGGAGCTCTGGCTCCTGCGCTGTGAAAGTCTTCATGCGGAAAGCGCATGTGGCAGGCCAAGAAGTCAGGTGATAGTATCTCCACAAGGAGCAGACAAGATCCGTGGAGGAGTGCAGGCAGAGGAGGCTGTATGTTTACAGCTACCTCCCAGGCTCACCCTGTAGAGGACTGGAGAATCTGTTTCAATCACGTTTGGGCTGTCAGGACATGTGAAGCTACGTCGTTTGGCCTGGTTATTGCAGTGAAAGCGATCGGGAGTATAAAGCAGCTGCCTGGTATGGTACCCCTCTGCTCTTCATATAAATGTGTGGAGAAGTGTTTGTATCTCAGGCCAGGTCCTGCAAGTGGTGTGAGAGAGATCTTTCTGCAGGAGTTGTGAGTACTAAATCAGGGTAGCTCCCTGTCAGATGTTCATTGTGCGGGCAAGATTTGTCTGGCTGCTCTACTGGCTGCTCGAACTGAACCTGCTGGCTCTGCTTAATCAATTTAGGTATCAAACATTTGTTTTCTGCATCAGGGCCCCAACCAGCTGCACCGAATAGACTAGCCTTGTATTGCCTGGGTACCCAGAGACAGTGACTTATAGGTTTGGCCTGTACACAGTGCTCTCTCTCTCTCTCTCTCTCTATAGATATATATATATATATTAGAGGCAAAAAACTCTGTTTAATGCATTAGTTAGGGTTGTTCCTCAGCGATAAAAGTTAGGAAATTCAGTGTTAGTGTTGAAAACCCCTTGGACCCCCAGCCCACAACCCGGCATTGGGAGTGCATTGGGGTCATCAGCCTAACTCTCACTCCATCACATGTATAAAACAGCAGAAGTATAGGATAATGGGGTGAGAGTTAGGACCGATGACCCAATGCGCACTGGAGTGAGGAAGTTAAGCGGTTTCAACAATTCCTCACTTTCTTTCAATGGAACAACATATCTAAGCTAAGCTAGTTTGCCTCTAATTCCCTTTTGAGAATGATAGCGAGAAATAGTAGAATGTCCGTGCTTCCGCCATGTGATGTCTTGTGGCATAGTAACAGGAACAGCAACGCAAACAGAAGCACTAACAGTGGCACACATGGTAATGCAAGTGTGAATGAGAACAGAAAGTTACGCACATGGTGGCGTAAGACGGAACAGTCTGCCACGTGATGTGTTGTCACATAGTAACATGGTGCCCACAAACAGAAATGTCAATGGGCATGGTGACGCAAAGTGAAACAGAAAGAGAAACAGTACTGTAGACACAAATGGCAAAAATAACAAGCATAGCGCAAAGGAAAGCATGAAGGATAAAGCACATGGCAGTAGAGACGTCAACGGTAAGTGAAACGGGTATGGAACTGCAAGAGGAAAGGGCAACGGTAACAGTAATGTAAGCGCACAGGCTGGTTTTCCCCAAAAGCTGCATAGAGAAAGATAGTGAGTACAAAGAATGTATGCATAATAATGGGTATTGGAGCAGAAAAGGAGGACTTGGAATACTAAATAGGTTAAATCTCAGGAACCGTACGACGTAGAAAAAAAATTTAAAAGTCATATGATTTACGACTGTCCTGGCTAGTTTTGTACTTAGCCCCTGCTAGGGAGCTAAGCAATTTTCTGATGAAAGTCTATATTTTGCACTGTTTCCAGATCTGGGCCTAGAAGGCGCAGCGAGCATGTGTGTTATCCTATGGGAAAAAAACAGAAGTTTGGAGTGCTATAACTTTGCCTCCCTGTAATATTTTTTCACCGAACCACTGTAAGGCACATCTGTGGGCTGTTGGCTGTGTTCCCTCCAAATTTCAGGAAAAAAGACCAAACCGTTATTTTGCAGCAGGGTGCCAAAGGATTCCTGTAATGCGTCGGGCACCGTAATGTTATCCTATGGGAAAAACCATCAACTTTGGAGTGCCTAACTTTTCCGCCATGTAATACTTTTTCAACACAACACTTAAACACACATCTGTGATATGTCGGCTGCATTCCCTCCAAATTTCAGCCCAAAACTCCCAACCGTTCTTTTGCAGCACAGTGCCAAAGAATTGCTGGTATTTTCAGACACCCTGGAAAAGTACTGTCGAACTTTGTGAAAGCTTTCGCAAAAATTTGCGACACTTTCGTGAGCACAAAAGTACTTTTCGAAAGCACTTTTTCCAGAAATTTGAAAAACATATTTCTGGGGTGTTTTACCCCAAAATAAAGACATGGCTAGCATCCTCAGGCTCCGACTAGGTGAATACAAAAATAATTAGGTTGCTAGAGGGTCCCAAATTTAAATGGCAAGCATTTTTCTGATCATTAACTGAAAACAAAGATGGTGGATTTACGAAAGTAAGAGAGGGCCATTTGTAAAAGTAAATGCATTTCATGGTTCTAACTTTTGTTAACTTTTCTATTGACTTATAATAGGAAATTGTTTTTTGAATAACTTTTGAGCTGTTCAATATTTTTTCACGAAATCTTTGAAAGGCACATCGGGGACCCGGCCGCACGTTCCCTGAAGATTTAGGGCCGGTCACACAAACCGTGCGACCTGTAGACATGACTGTAGAATTCCAGAAAAAGCTTAAACACACGCGCAGATCACGCTTAATAACTCTGCAGCCGTGCATCTGACCGGTACGAAACTTGGCAGATCCCAAGGCGTATGGGTCTTGATCAGGTATTCCAAATTTCAGCAAATCCATCAAATGGTTGCAAAGTTATTAAGGTGCACAATTTTGGATTTAACATAGAAATGGCTTCTCAACCCTAACTATGGTAGCACTACCGTGCTACCATAATATATATATATATTATATATATATATATATATATATATATATATACATACATATTAGAGTGTTATTGCCCTTGTTATTTCCCCTTCGATAAATCAGATTTGTTGTTTGCAAGGTGTACTATCTGAACTGAGTGTTTGTGTCCCCCTCTTGTGCATGGGTTGTGGTATTACTGCATCTTATTTTACAGAGGATCTCTCTTGCCAAGTTGGCCAATCCATTCTGGGGGTAAGTGTAAGTCATCATGGTGGTGTGGGAAGCATTCGTGAGCCACTAGTGGAAGGAAAGGGGGGTTGCAGTGATCCAGAGGGCTTTGACCGAGTCATTTTCGACTGTTCCAACCCCGACCGCTGGGTGGAGGCACCCGCTATTGGATCTAGGCCCCTCAACCTGTTGGTGGCAATGCAGGCAGGGGTAGTAGCCCTTGGGATAGCGCCCCCTTGGGGTTACATATAGGATGTTGACTGGAGGGTGGGGTGACCACTAGACACCATGGAATATGTCCTCTGTTACAGGATCTGGCAGTCAGGGTGGGAGTAGGGCCAGTCACAGGGCATAAACCTGCCGCTGACTCCCATGCAAATGTGCCCATAATGGGCATGCAAATGGTTCCTTAGTGCTTTATATGCCCAATTGGCTCATCTGAATGGTGCCATCTCAATATCGTACTAGGAGCAACTGGCACTATCAGGTTTGGGGGCACTGTTCTCTGTACTGCTTGGATCTGCATTGGGGCAGTGCTACTCCACTTAGCACTGCACCAACATGCCTCTATATTGAGTCAGTTTTGAATATCTGGCCCCTGATCGGAGATTATAAAGGCTCTAACATGCACTGCAAGCTGTTGAATCTCCCACTGCTGCCTACCACTCTGATGTCAGCTGCAGGGGTCTCTGAGATTTGTGGTAAAAGAAGATGTCAGCCTACAACTAAGCAAAATTAGTCTGATATAATCTACTACAGCAAACAGTAAGTAAACCAAAAGGTTTTTGCCCACAAAGTACACATTGGGGACAGCCCCACACTTGAATGAAGGGTCCTTTGTGCTGACTGTTCCCTTTAGGGATAAATACATTCTGTATTAGTTTATTTCAATAGCAGTAACAAATCATAGTATCATAGTGAATTACAAGCTCAGGAGGCGTTGCCTTTATATGAGCTTGCCACCCAAGGGTGGAATTATTTTTATAAATATTCAAATGTCATATTACCCGTGTGTTGATCTAACTGATATTTAAATGTCTCCATAGTGTTACTCTCAATAATTGAACCTGGAAGCGTATTCCATTTGTTGACTATTCGTTGTGCATACCACTGGCTTCTCTCTTTTTTTTTTACAATGAACACCTCTTAATTTAAGATTATGAGATCTAGTCTGGGTATTGTTAAAATTTGTTTCTAGGCCAAGTGTCTGTGTGAGGACAGGATCTTTAATAGCTTTGTATGTTAAACAAAGATCTCCTTGAAGCTGGTGATAATTCATGGAGTGTAGGTCTAATTCTTGCAATTTTTCCCCATAGGTCTTGTTTACCAAGCCTGTAATTTTTTGTCATTTTTCTCTGAACTCCCTCAATTTACCTCTTTCCTCTATTTGTGTAAGGAGCACAAAAGGGTGCACAGTAGTCCAGGTGTGATCTAACTAAACTCGTGTATAACGGTATAATAACTCTTGGCTGTCTACTCTTTATATATTTCAGAATACATCCCAGTGTTTGTTGACATTTTTTAACTTTTATTATTGTGTTGTTATTGAAATTAACTTTATTATCTACAATTACTCCCAAGTCTGTTTTATTATCAGTTTCTTGTAACAGCACTTGGTTTAGTAAATAATTATATTTCAAGTTATTGTGTCCCAAATGCATTACTTTACATTTTTGTACATTACACATCATTTTATTCCTTTCCGCCCATAATTCCAGTGATGATATCTCTTTCTGGAAGTTTGCAGCTGCCTCAAGGGAGTTGACTATACAGCCAATCTTGCAGCCATCTGCATACTTTGACATCCAGGTATAATTTGATGACTGCATTGATGAAATCAAGATGTTAAACAAAACAGGGCCCAGTACTGAGCCCTGAGGCACCCCACTCATAACCTCAGCCCATGCAGATGAATACCCCTTAATTGAGGTGCACTGTCAGCAATTATTTAACCATGATTCTATCCAGGTTATTAAATATTAGGGAAATTCCTGCTTATTCATATGCTATATTAGAATATCATTAGAAACTTTGTCAA
The DNA here is from genome assembly GCA_016271365.2 of Neoceratodus forsteri. Taxonomy (NCBI): domain Eukaryota; kingdom Metazoa; phylum Chordata; order Ceratodontiformes; family Ceratodontidae; genus Neoceratodus; species Neoceratodus forsteri. Next base: position 767,885,399 of record CM028132.1, read on the forward strand.
ATGCTTTTGCAAAACCCAGAAAGACTATATGCTCTGGCAGGCCTGCATCCAAAGATGAACTAACATTTTCGAAGAAGTGTGAATGGTTGGTTAAACATGATCTACCTCTAGTAAAGCCATGCCGTGTGATATCTTGAAGGTTATTAACATTTATATGTTCTTCTAATCTATGCAAGATGAGCCTTTCTAAAGTTTTCCCTATTACAGATGGCAGACTTATTGGTCTGTAGTTTGATATTTCTGTTTTATTTCTTGATTTGTATATAGAGATAACTATAGCATCTTTCCATGATAAGATACACGTGGCTCACCTTTATCTAAGGATAAGTTAAATAATTTATACAATGGACCTGAGAAAAATGTAGCAGTTTCCTTAAAAAACATGGGATGTATTCCATCAGGACACACTGAGGAATTTATATTTAGGTTCTGTAGTGCTCTCATAGTTTCCTCAATGGTAATTTGAGTTGCTTTTGAGTTATTTGAAGTAGTTATAGTACCATAAAAAGAATGTTTTTCCTTTGGGGTAAAAATGGTAAGAAAATAGTTGTTAAGTTCTGTGGCAATTTGAATTTTGTTGTTGATAAGCCCTGACTTGGTTTGTATGGGTCCTAATGTGGGTTTGGTACCTCTAAGAGAACCTATATAGTTATAAACCTTTTTTTATTGTCAACTGTATCAGTGGCTAGTCTGTTTTCTATTTCTAGCTTTGCTTTCCTAATATGTTGTTTTACTTTATTTGAAAGCTTATAGATATTCCAGTTGGTTAATGATGTTTTTTTTTTATATATATTTTTTATAACTTTCATGTTTTTTGTTAATTGATCTCTTAATTTTATTGTTCCACCAAACTGGAGTTCTATACCCATTAGTGTATTTTTTATTCTTTAGGGCCCAAGTATCAAAGCAGTGGTTTATTTTAGACAAAATAAGGGACCAAACCTGGTGGACATTAAGGCCTATAAATTCAGTCTCCCAATCCCACAAGTTAAGGTAGTTTTTTTATTTCATGGTAATTAGTTCTAGAATAATCCCTAACTAACGTGTTCCCTTTTGTAACTATTGTTTTGGTCTGAATTTGAAATATGATCATATTGAGATCACTGTTGCCCAGTAGTGCGAGAATACTCGGTTGTAAAACTTTCTCCCCCATATTAGTAAGTATAATATCTAAAATATTATTCTTTCTAGTTCCTGCTTTAATGATTTGATCCAGATTTTGATTGACTGTGATTTCCAGGAACTACCTTTCAATAGTTCCACTGCATTGGGACATTTCCCAATTTATTTTAGGGAAGTTAAAATCTCCCATGAGTATATAATTATTACTATGATCAAATTTATCTATTGAGTTTAAGAAGTCAATATTCTGGTCAGTATTAAGATTAGGGGCTGTATAAACCAAGCCTACACATAGTTTTATAAAGGGTAATTTAATCTCTGCACATATTATTTCATTATCATTGTTAGAAATATGTTTTGGGGTAATAGAGTGTGATGTATAGTCCTCCGATATATAGAGTGCTATCCCCCTCCACCCCTGTTTTATCCTTTCTATTTTTTATAATTTTATTGAAACCCAGTATATCTATGTTCCAACTATCATCCTGAAACCAAGTTTCAGTAACCCCACAGACTGTCATATTTTCTTTTTGTATAATGTATCTCAATTCATTCATTTTGTTTGTTAGACTACAAGCAGTAAATAGTAATATATTTATTATGTTGCTTTCTCCATTGGAGGTGTCTGTAGTGATGGGAAGAATTGTATTTTTCATTATTTTTTACTGATATAGTAGAATTCTGATTGCCACTGTAACCTTTACTTAAACATATCCCTCCCCCCTGTATTAGTTTAAATGTTCATTAATGAAATTAGTACAATGTTTACCCAGGAGTATGTTCCTTTTTTTACTTGGGTGCAAGCCATCTGAACAGTACAGGTCATCCTGATGATAGAACTCTTCCCAGTGAGTTAAACATTGGATTCCTTGCCTCATTGTCCATTTCCTCAACCAGTTATTAAAGCTCCTGACTTTCAAACACCATGAAGTCTTGCTTATATTAGGACCTTTGCAGTATGCCCCCTGGCTTTTGACTGCCCCGGAGATGAAATAGTTAACTCCAGAGAAATCTGGAGTTCCACAGTGCTAGGGCGCTTATTGAAAGCTCTATCTGGGTTGTTTGAACCCAAACTGTCAGATTCTTTACTCCGCTTTCACTGAACAGACGCTCCGGAGACCAGCTCCTTCATTTCGGTTCGTTTCAGGTTTAAAGTATTTTATCGGTTCATTTAACCGAGAAAGTGTTAAAATTACGGGTTTTCCGTTTAAAGCTCTATCTGGTAACCGTAAGTAAAATAATTTTAGTCTGTGTGGAAACTCATTATCGGTTCGCTCTGAACTGATCAGTTTGCTTTAAAATTGTATTCTTTGCATTTAGGTGAGGTACCCAGTTCTTATCGGTCCTAAAAACCTGCAATTAAAAGTGTTTTTCAAATACCCGTGACACGGTTAGGGACCCGATAAGGGTGTCTTAGTCCTGGCAAGGCCTGAAACAAAGGACAAGTTTGGTTATTGGCATTATGTCTGAGAAAACCCAGAAGAAAACCGGGCCACTGGGTTTCAACACTGTGATGTCTGTGGGGAAGCCTTTGCCAAGGCTGACCCACACTACTGTGTCTATTGTCTGGGGCTGACCACCTCCTGTCAGACTGCCAGATATGTAAGAATTCCTGCAGCCACCCTGGAAAAGAGATTGGGCAGGCTCAGGGGACGAGAGGCCAAAAAGTCCACTGACCCGGATGGCCAGCCCGGCCCAGCTACGGCTGGACCAGAGGGAGTGCCCTCTGACCAGGGCCATACTTCCTCGGGCAAAAGAAAGGCTGGTCCTGAGGAACCAGTCAAAGCAAAAAGGACAAAGAAATCAGCTAGTGTGGAGTCCAGTTTTGTCTCTCCTTCTGCTGTAGAAATAGTTAAAGCCATACAGATTGTCCAGTCTTTGTCTCAGGGACTTGTTGAACCCTCTCTGGTTGGAAAAAGGGGGTCTCGTTCAGGTCCAGTGGTTCAGGATTATGATGTTGGGATTTTATGAACCACAGGAGGAGGAGAAGATTTTGATGATTGTATGTGATTGGGAAGGTCTGGAAGTGCCAATAGAACTGGACATTTCTCCAGACAGACCCTTTGAGTCTCCCCTTTATTGTCTGAGTCCCCATCTCATTTCAGATTTTATAAGAAAGTAGCAGAAACTCTCCAGCTCCCTTAGAAGAGGCTGTGGATGAGCAAGAGGAGCCTGACTATGTGGAAATGATGGATATTCCAGAGGCTAGAAGGTTGTCTATTCCTTTACATAAGTCATTTAGGAGACAAACCACTAAGATTTTAAAAATCCTTTTCTGTCCCTCCTGTAGATAAAAAATGGACAGAAGGTATCGTTGTCAGGCCTAATACAGACTTCCTTACTGAACAGTGTAGTCATGTAGGTGTGGTGCAAGCTGCAGCCTGTGACAAGGCTAATATTCCCTGGCTTCACATCCTCCTGATAAGGATTCCAGGAAGATTGATGCCATGGTGAAAAAAACAGTATGTGGCAGCTTCTTTGGGACTCAGACAGGTTAATTATGGCTTATGTGGCTAGATATCAGAAATCTAGATGGGACACTATATTGCAGTTGGCCAAGCAGGCCCATGGCCAGCTGGCTAGTGAGTTGGAACAGGTGGCTGCTGATGGCATTGAAGCCTCTAAAGTTCAATTTCATGCTGCTGTTGATGTTAATGATGTTTCCTCTAGGGTCATGGCCACTTCTGTAGCTCTCCGTAGGTTGGCATGGCTCAGATGCACTAATCTGTCCCAAGATACCCAGTCAAAGGCTATAGATTTTCCTGTTATAGGAAATTCTCTGTTTGGAGAACAAACAGAAAATTACATGAAAAGATGGATGAATACAGAACTACTTACAAAAGTGCCCAAGCTAAGGAAAGGCATGCCACTCAACATAGGCATGCCCCTCAGGGAGTAAGGGCAGGCCTTACAATAAGCCTTTTACCAATTCAGAGCTTCTTCTGCTTTTGCACAGAGAGATTTTTCAGAGGCAGAGGCAGGCCGGGGCACAGGCAGGCCCTCTCCCCAACCTAAAGCTGCTCCTGCCAAGCAGGCACCCTGACGGGGTGTCTGGGGCCGACTCTCCTGTACCGGTGGGGGGCAGACTGGCTTATTTCTGCCAGAACTGGTTGTCCCTAACCTCGGACAAATGGGTTCTGGAGGTGGTAAGCCAAGGCTTGGTTCTCAGTTTCAAACAGTTTCCCAAGATGAGAGCCAGGCACTTCCCCCTCAAGTCTTTTAGAAACCCTCGCACTAGAAGTGGAGGTTTCTCTCTTTTGGACTGCAAAGCAGTGGAAAGGGTCCCCCTTGCCACCAGAGCAGAGGTCTTCTCCAAGGTACTTCCTGACCCCAAAAAGACAGGAGACTGGCGGCCTATCTTGGATTAAGATTTCTGAACAAGCATCTTGTAAAACCAAAGTTCAAAATGCTGACTTTAGTAATGATTTTGCCATCCTTGAGGCAGGGGACTGGCTGCTTCCCTGGACCTCAAGGGCGCCTCCTCCGCATATTTCTAATCAGGCCTCTCACCGAAAGTACCTCCAGGTTGAACTGCCCTCGGGCCACTACCAGTTCAGGGCAATGCCCTTGGACTCACTTCTGCTCCAAGAGTTTTCACAAAATGTCTAGCTGTAGTAGTGGCCCACTTAAGAAGACAAAGGATAGCTGTGTTTCCCTACTTGGACGACTGGCTTATTGTGGGTCAGTCATCAGAGCAGGTAAAATCCCACTTGCAAATCACCCAGGAACTCCTCACCTTTCTGGGGTTCCTTCTGAATGTTCCAAAGTCAGTTCTCGAACCAGTTCAGGTACTAACTTTTATAGGTGCAGAGCTGAACACAAAGTTAGCCAGGGCATTCCTCCCCTCCGAAAGAGTGGACAAACTCATTGCCCTGGCATCTTCTTTCTCCATGCAGGTCTCTCGACCAGCAAGGCACTTTCTGCAACTCCTGGGGCACATGGCTGCCTCTACAGCTGTTGTGCCAGGGGCAAGATTTCAGATGAGGGACATTCAGTTCCACTTGAGGTCCTATTGGTCTCAAAGGAGGGACCCCCTTACCAAATTGGTCCCAGTGACCAAGACTCTGATCCTAGCTCTCCAGTGGTGGCTGGATCGGAGCAACCTGTCCTCAGGGGTCCCATTCCTTCCTGTCCCTCACTCCTCATCCTCACCACGGATCGTCCCTGTTGGGTTGGGGGCTCACCTGGGCGACCTTTCAACTCAGGGGTTGGTCCCCTCAGGAATCTGTGCTTCATCAATCTGCTGGAGCTCAGAGCTGTCTTCCTAGCTCTCAGGTTTTTCAGAAACTGTCCAGAACAAAGTTGTTCAAGTCAGGACAGACAATACCACAACAATGTGGTACATCAACAAGCAAGGGCACTGGCTCTTCAGCCCTATGCACGAAGCAATGAAGTTGTGGTCTCTGGCCTATTCCCTGAACACCTCTCTGATAGTGGTTCACCTCCCAGGGAAGGACAATGTCCTAGCGGACGCCCTCAGCAGGATTTCTCAGGGCCATCACGAATGGGCTCTGAACCTTCAAGTGCTGGGGTCAATCTTTGCCAGCTGGGGCACTCCTCAGATAGATCTTTTTGCAGCCCCAACCACAAACTTCCCCTGTTTTGCTGCAGGCCCCCAGTTCTGGGGTCAGTCCCCCTGGATGCCTTTCAGCTGGATTGGGAGGAAAGTTCCTCTATGCTTTCCCTCCATTCCTCTACTCTTCAGGGTTTAGTAAAAATCAGAACTCAGCCTTGCAGGGTGATTCTGATTGCTCCAGAACTGGGCCAGGCAGCCTTGGTACCCTCTTCTTCTGTCTCTATCATTCCACCCTCCCTGACCTTGCCCAGGGCTCACGACCTGCTGACCTGTGCACAGGGAAGAGTGTGTATCCGGATCTCAACTCCCTCCACCTCAAGGCTTGGTTCTTGAGGAGTTAGAGCTTGCTCATTTACACCTTTCTCAAGGTGTCTTGGATATTTGAAGGCCTCCAGAAAGCCTTCCACTAGAGCCACTTATAATTCTAAATGGAAGAGATTCTCATTTTGGTGTTCTGAGAGGCAAATCACCCCAGAATCAGCTGACCTGCCTATTTTGCTGGACTACCTGGTCCACTTAAATTCCTTAGGCCTCAAACCAGCTACCTTAAAGGTTCATTTGGCAGCTGTTTCAGTTTTTATTTCTGCAGAAAACCAGTTTCTCTTTCTTCTCACCCTGTGTTTGCCAAATTTTTCAAAGGGTTACTTCATACTAATCCTCCCTTTCGGGAACCAACCCTGCATGGGACTTGAATATTTGCATTGCCCAGCTAATGCAACCTCCCTTTGAGCCTCTGGATTCCCAGATCTCAAGTTCTTAACTTGGAAAACTGTTTTTCTAGTGGCTATCACTTCTGCTAGGCGTATAAGTGAATTGCAAGCCTTGTCAGTGGAAGAGGATTTCATTTCTTTCCACAGAGATAAAGTGATCCTCAGGACTAACAGAAAGTTTTTACCTAAGGTGGTTTCAGATTTTCACCTTAACCAATCCATCTCTCTTCCAGTATTTTTTACTGAGCACTCCTCTTCTGGTGAGAGAAGCTTGCACAGTTTGGACATAAAAAGAGCCCTTAGCTATTATTTGGATCGTACCAAGGGTCACAGGTTCGAATCCTCCAGCTCTTCCTTACCTATGGAGATGTGGGTAAGGAGGCCTGCTACTAGGAGGTCGATTGCTAGGTGGATTGTCTCTTGTATCCAGTTCTGTTATCAAAAACTGGGCAGGAGCCACCCTCAGGTCTGAGGGCTCATTCACCAGGGTACAGCTGCATCTCTAGCGGCTGCTAGAGATATTCCCATTTTGGAAATCTGTCAAGCTGCTACCTGGAAGACAGTCCACACTTTCATTAAGCATTATTCCCTGGACGTCCAGTCCAGGAGAGATGCTCGCTTTGGCACAGCTGTCCTGCAGAGCCTATTTCCTAAGTAGGTTCTGACCCTCCTCCATGGGGGTACTGCTGTGTACTCTGCAAAGGTCCTAATATAAGCAAGACTTCATGGTGTTTGAAGAAAAAATTACTCACCTTAGTAATTGCTTTTCTTCTCATGGAGTCTTGCTATATTAGGACAACCCTCCCTCCTACCCCTCTCAGAATCCCTACTTGGGTATGGGGTTGGCAAATTGGTGCAATCACTGTGTCATGCCTGTTTAACTTCTAGTCCCCCCTCTTTTCTTTCTTGGGTTAGGAACTAGATAGTTTCTGTTTTTGTTAATGGTAGCTGGGCCCCTCTGGACTTGAGTCTTGGCAGAGGGGGCCTTAGTAGTGATTGTCAAGGGTTATCCTAACAATAATACGTGATACTGTTTTTCTTTATTGGTGTTGTGTTTTTGTGGTTCTACTGTTAGTAGGTAGCCAATGGCTAGTGTAAGGCTTTTCCACACAGACTTGCTATGTTAGTTTAGCCTCGTAAAGAACCTGACAGTTTGGGTTCAAACAACCCAGATAGAGCTTTCAATAAGCGCCTTCGCGCTGTGGAACTCCAGATTTCTCTGGAGTTAACTATTTCATCTCTGGGCAGTCAAAGCCAGGGGCATACTGCAAAGGTCCTAATATAGCAAGACTCCATGAGAAGAAAAGCAATTACTAAGGTGAGTAATTTTTTCTTCTGGTTTAGTCTTGGTGAGGCTCTCAGTATAGGCAAAACTTCAGATATAGTAATCTCACATCCGAGGTAAATCAATTTGTTAGAGAGCACCACCAAGTCCTGTTTGAGCTCTTCAATAGGGTCCCTAAACATGTTATTAGTCCCTACATGAATTAATATAAGTGGATTGCTACCTAAGTGTTTAACAGTGGATTTGCTCATATATGTTAGGTCCTCTATTCTAGCCCCTCTGAATGATGACAATGTCCTGTGGGCTTTACCTGGGTTACACACACCCCTATCCAGATGTTTTATCATACAGTCCCCCATGACCAATAGGTTTCTGGGAGGTTGGTAAGTAACAATTTCTAGATTTAAATTATTCCCTATTGTAACATTTTCTGAGTTCTTTAATGTGGACAGTGGACAATTGCCACTATCAGTGTCTGGAACTATAGGTTCAGTAGGAGTGTCAAATTATATCAACTCTTGTGATGGAGTAGAATCGATGTCATTATCTGATACTGGTAAACTAGTAAATCTATTACTAAGAGGAATACTAAAATTAGTTGCATGCCTTCCCTTTTTTGGAGGTTTGGCATATTACACATTGTACCATAAATCATCTGTTTCAGATGTAGAGTCTTCTTCCCTGGTCCTTTTTTTGTAAATTTCTTTATGTGGCTCAGCAGGCCTTGATGCCATTTGTAAAGTTTCATTAGGAGTAATAGAATTGATAACATCACCATTTTTGTGGGCTGTACAGGCGGGGGATAGTTGACACATTTGTTCCTGAAGATAGTTTAGTGCCAAGTCTAATGGCCATTTCTTTTTGACTTGCCTCTAATTGTAATAATCTGCCACTGAAGGCATTAAGTTCTTGCAGCAACTCTTCATTAGGAATACATAGAAACATATAGAAACATAGAATTTGACGGCAGATAAGGACCGCTTGGCCCACCCAGTCTGCCCATTTCCCTACCTACTGGACAAGCTGCAGATCCTAGTTAACCAGCAGCCTACTTCTTCCTACCCCCACCCCCCAGAATGGCCTTATGACTGTCCCATGCATGCTTGAATTCCACCACTGATTTTGACTCCACAACCTCCTCCGGAAGGCCGTTCCATGCATCCACAACCCTCTCTGTGAAAAATATCTTAAATTACCTCTGAGCTGCCCCCATCTTCAAATTGTGCCCTCTTGTTCTTGCACACTCTTTTTGAAAGATGCTACCCTCTTGGACTTTGTTGATTCCTGAGGTACTTGAATGTTTCTATCATGTCCCCCTCTCCCTCCTTTTCCTCAAGGCTATACATATTAAGCTCCTTTCGCTCTCTTCATATGTCTTTGGTGCAGACCCTGCACCATTTTAGTTGCCCTCCCTGGACAGCTTCCATCCTGTGTATGTATTTGCGGAGATTGGGTCTCCAGAACTGCACACAGTACTCCAGATGGGGTCTCGCCAGCTGTCTGTACAGAGGGATAATAACTTCCTGTTTTCTACTGGTGATGCCTCTCCCTATGCATCCCAGTATCCCCCGAGCCCTCCTTGCTGCCCTCTCACATTGCTTGCCCACCTTTAGATCATCTGATATGACTACCCCAGATCCCTTTCCATTTTTGTTGTTGTTAGTATCTCACCCCCCATTGTGTACTCTTCCCCTGGGTTTTTGTTTCCCAGGTGCATTACCTTGCACTTCTTAGCATTGAATCTAAGCTGCCATACATTTGACCATTCCTCTAACCTTGTCAAGTCCCTCCTCATCCTTTCCACCCCACCCTGTGCATCGACTCTGTTGCAGATCGTTGTGTCATCTGCAAAGAGACATACTTTTCCTTCCAGTCCCTCTGCAATGTTGCTTATAAAGACATTGAAGAGGACCGGTCCTAATACTGAACCCTGCGGTACCCCACTAGTAACCCTCCTTTCTTCTGTGGACTCCATTTACTATTACTCTCTGTGTCCTGTTCTCCAGTAAATTCTTTACCCAGGATGTCATCTTGGGACCTACTCCCAGGTTGGCTAACTTGTATATTAATCTTTTGTGTGGGACTGTGTCAAATGCCTTGCTAAAGTCTAGGTAGGCCATGTCCACAGCCCCTCCCTGATCTACTACTTTGGTCGCCCAGTCAAAGAAATCTATCAGATTCGTCTGGCATGACCTTCCCACTGTGAATCCATGCTGCCTAGGGTCCTGTGCCCCTCTGGCCTCTAGATACTCGACAATTCTTTCCTTCAGACATTTTTCACATTTAAAGGGATTTGGTGGAGCCTCTTTAGTTAATAAATACATAAGGCAAGTGGGTCATCTAATGCTCACTTCTCCTGATAATATGATCAATTTATCAGCCATAATGATCATTTATGTATAAGGAAAATGGCTTAATATGGGGGGGCAGGTACAGAGCTCAGTATATGAGCTTACTTTCCTAATTATTGTAAGATGAGGAATATGTGCTACTACTCTGACTAAGCTGTTGCGTGCACTTGCTCTGTTCAAGCTTATCCTACTCACTACAGGCAGGGGGAGACCCAGCGATATCTTCCAAGGTCACTGGCAGAGTATTGTACCCAAACAGACTAAAGATAACAACAAGTGTAACACCACTTATTAGTGGAAACACTAGTAAACCTAAATTAGTGTATGGAGTAAAGTTGCTTATTATTATTTATCATGAACAACCCACAGATTGTAGTTTAGTATGTGCCCCAAACCACTACCCCACTTCCTGTTTGTACTACTTAGCAGACACTTAATACAAAACTTTCAGTCAATACACTAAGTAGTTTTGTTGTAGGCTTCTGAACTTCTATGGAGCAGACAGTATTACAGAGGAACACAAAACAAACAAACCTCCTATGATAACAAAACACCTATCTTCCCATTAGTGGCAGTAATGGTCACTGCTAAATTTAATTATAAGCAGGCTACTGGGTTGCTTAAATAAATGTAAAGAGTTTAGTACCAACCTCCTACCTACTTGTCTTTTAAAAACAACCTCCTTATGTCCTCCTGCACCTTCCGAACATGCCTAACGCGCGTGTCTTTGCGTGTGTCTTCACATACGATGCTGTGTGCTCACCCTGATCGCTGCAGGGCAGTGTTTAAAGCACTTTGAGTGACCCCAGAAGTGTTCCTGGAGGTCACAGACAACTCTGTGGACAAATGTCACAATTCCAGCAATATATTTAATAAAATGCCAGTGTCTGGCTTATTCCGTCACTAGTTGTCCCCGCCCTAGTTTAATACATAAAATAATCAGCTAAATAATGAGCTGTAGTTCCAGTTGCAGTCGTGTGGGAACTACAGCTTCTCTTCCTGATGCTGAGTATCAGACCAGGACTCAGAGGACTCGTGATAGCAAGTATATTTAAAAAACAAAGTAGTAACTAGTAATGTTTCATTTAAAGCAGAAGATACAGCAGTAGTCTCAAGCGCATTTTACATCTAGTGCCCAAGATAAAGTAAATAGAGCAATGATGATTGCTAAAGGAAATGTAATCATTCTTTGATATGTACTGTAAATTGTGGACATTTGTAAATAAATCTCTTAGAATAAAATTAAGAACATTTATTTATGTTATTTTTTTCTCTCATTTACAATAAAGCATAATGAACAAATGTTTAGCATTGTGATCCAGATAAGAAACATAAGTAATGAAGCGAGCATACCATAAAGATGAGGCAGCCTACTATATTATGTTTCACAGTTTGGTCCACTGTATTTACTTATTTAAGTTATCTGAAACATATATTCCTTTCCTTATATGTTATTTTTGATGTACAAGTCCAGTGTAACTTGATGAAGTTGTTACACAATGAAATGTTGGATTTGAAACAATAGTGGATAGTAATAAATAAACTAAGGACCAGAATAATAATAATATGACACAGAGTTGTTTGGTTCCTTTTTTATTGGCTTGTGTTTGTAATTAATTAGTAGAGGAACCACTTCACCTCACTCATCTTAAGTTTACAGGACCAGCTGCTCCAGGTTCTTGGTCTCTTAAGACAAAATAAGACCACCTGACTAACAGGCTTTCCAAAGTGTGCAATTACAGTATCTCACCGTAACTGAACACCGTAGGACTGGGACTCATTAGTAGCCACATCACACAATGAGCAAATCAATCTTCTTACGCCCAGCACTGAAGTGCAATCACAAACATGGCTACTACCTTTGCTGAGTAAAAACCTTCAGCTAGGTCTGTAAAATAATCCTATCTCAAATAGAAAAAAATTACAAAATGCAAATTAGGTGTCTGTTTATAAAAAATATGTGCCACACAGGTTTTCGTTGCTTTTTATTATTTTGAAATACATCCCCCCACTCCAGCTACCATAATAGGGAGTATTCTTTGTCTTCAAAGTTAAAATGAAAGCATATATTAATGAAAGGCCTTTACGTTTATCTTTTTAAATGATTTCTTCTTATTTGTATTCATGTCAAATCCATCATTTAAAAGCCAATTTATAAGTGCAATAAACACTAAAGGTGTGCCATTATGGAGCTATAATCTCACATCTCAGGTGCTTTTAACAGCACTTAGCTGCATCTTGTGCCTAAAAATGCACCTGAAGCATGCAGTTATGTCACCTTAATGCACATCCTGTCATGTTTCATTGCTTACATACCCACAGTACATAACATATCATTACCACACTAATTACCCAATCAATTGATCAATTAACACACCAATTAACCTACCTACCAAAATAATTAAGACACTTACAAAAGCACACAACGTTACCAGGCCTAAACACTCTTTCAAAACTAAACCACAAAAAATTATAATCTTCAGCCTAATGTTAACCTAATAAGGAAAAAAGTAGATACCCCAAAAATGACACTACACTGAAAAAAACATTAGGACAAAAAACACAAACATGAAATCTGGAAATAATTGCAAATGAAATCTAAAGATAAAATGCCACCTTCCTAATAAAGTATTAAATAAAATAAAAAATAGGTAAGTGGATGCACAAGTTGCATAAATCCATCAAGGGGTCCTGATAAGGTCATATGAAACTTTACATAGCACCTTGTGTATAGCACCTTGAATATAAATTGCATTTCAAAGCACTTTATCATTCAGGACAGCAAAGGGAGGTTGCTGCCATTAGTCACATGAGGAGATTTAGCTGCACAGAGGGAGAAACATTAGAGAAAGAATAATGACATATTTTTGATAGCTTTTGGTAAAACTAAAAATGTGTATGCACATTACCTCTTTACAAACTCTTCCTTAAGGATTCGGTGAGAATAGCCCTGCCGGCGTATGCTGACAGTTTCCAAAATGCCAGTGTAACGAAGCTGAACCAGTACTCTGTCTTGGGAGAACTTCAGTGCCTCCCTATCATCATTGGGCTTAATACAACGGACAAAGTGAGGCTGTCCCACAACCATTTTGGACAGAAGATCCATTAGTGAATACTATTGGGGGACAAAAATGAAACCCATTATTAAACATTTTTACAAGTGCCTAAGAATGTAGTTAAGGATCAATGGAAATACAAAATGTACTTTTTGCTATTTTCAGTGCTAAAGTATATTTATATAAAAATTATTTTTTTTTGTAATAATGTTAAAATATAAATATTTACTGTATTTTTGTCACTGCTGCCTCTACCCTGAGTATTCAGAGTCCAAACATTCTATAGCACAAGCTTGATGTCATTTTGATCCCAGAAAAGCTTTCCCAGTGTTAAATACAGGCATAGTGGACCCTTTGGTAAATATAGTTACGACTGTAACTATAACTTTCTTCCTGAAATGATGTTTCATGATGGTGTGAGCAAGGATAAGTATAGATAAAGGACTAAAACGACATCATCAGAATGTTGTGGTTCTAAGAGATCGATATCAGAGCAGCAGTTGAAAAGCACACTGGCATGACCAGGTGGTAAATCTGAGTAACATTTTTTTTTTTTTATTAAACACAGTTTTTAATGCCATTACTTGCTAACAGTAAAAATAAAACAATATGGCTGGGATTTTCAGAAGTGATGACACAGGTACATTTCCTGGTTTTAGATTGTGCCTGTGCCATCTACAATGTGACCAAATGTTTGAATACTATTGTCAAACATTTTGATGCATTTTGGGCAGTCTCCCTGCTTTAGGTAGGTAGGTAGGTAACATTTCATTGTATACAGGCAAGGGATATCTCAGATGAGTTCCTTTTTACAGAAATCCTCCAGTGTGTGTAGTATAAACAACTGGAATTACACACAATGTAAGCTTGCAAGGTAGTTTGTGTCTTAATTTTTACTCAAGTGGCACCAGGAATGTTGCAACTTCGCCCCTAGATTAGATATGTTAGACAACCTATTAGGTGGTCTATCATATTTGGGCCATGAATCCCCAATGCACATTTTATTTATTTATTGAATTTTGATATGTGGGTAATCCCACTGAGACAAAAAGTCCCTTTTTCAGGGATGACCCAGAGTTAATTACCGAAACCAGAGAAGATCCTGCTCTATATATTTTAAATGTCCAGTCATCTGTAAAGAATTACTGTGCCCCTGACAAACAGTATTCATTTTTAATAGTAGTTCTGTGCTATAGTCATTTTTTTTCTTTATAATTAAAATACTTTCTACCCTGTGGAGCAATACTTTGACTAGAGGCTGGCAAATCTTTATTTTCTTATAGTCTCATTTTGTTCACCAGCAAAAGTGGGACACGATATGCATCTAGTTTTCACCACATCTTGGAATCTAGTTATATTCCTCATTATACTCTAGCAATATTGTGAATTCATGGATTGTGGCATTACAACATTCTGCCAGATTGATAATTTGACATGTCCTAAATAATGAGGTCACAGTGCTAATGAGGCATGAAGAGGAAGCGCACTACATATTTTAGCTTCCAGGTGGAGTATTTCGGCAATAATGCACTGCAGGGTTTATATTGTGCTGGGATAACATCACACCTCTTGAGAGACATGAGGCACAGCCAAGCTTCTTCAACCACCCAAGAAGAGATAGTAAGCCAGTGTAAGACATGCCCTGTAGTGCCCTATGCCCTATTGTGATTATAAAATGGCTTCCATAGAATTAAATAAAACAGTTTTTTCTTCTTTAAATTAGTTTCAGACCATGATACTTTACTGAGATGGCTGGAACATCCTCTAGACTAATCAGCATTCAAGATTTTTTTCTATCCATTTTATAATGTTCTATATGACACAACTAATGCTATCAACCAGAACATCTTTTATTTGCAAAATGAAAAAGAAAAATTATCCAAAAAAAAAAAAGTAACAACACGCTACTATTTGCAACAGTGCCATAGTAGCTCTGTAGGGATGGCATGTTTTTCTGCATATATATTAACTCATTGGTGGCCTCACATTTTATTGATTTATCCCAACCTCATGATTTGACAAATCTTGTTTTTCCATAGCATGCAGTAAATCAACTAACTGCTGCCCAGTCCCTTAACTTTCATCTCCCATGTTAGTAAGATAAGAAATTGCCTGTTCCAGGACATTTTTATTTAAGGAACTAAAGACCTTTGTGACTGCACAGAATAGTGTTGGGGGCCACAATCGCCCATGATGGCCTTGGCTGATCTTCCCAAGCAGTGATATAATGTATCAAGCATTGTATTGGTTGGGCCAACACCATGCTTTTTGTGGGACATAAAGCAGAGAATGTGCTGATGCAGCAGCTACA
Organism: Neoceratodus forsteri; assembly: GCA_016271365.2. Lineage (NCBI taxonomy): Eukaryota > Metazoa > Chordata > Ceratodontiformes > Ceratodontidae > Neoceratodus > Neoceratodus forsteri. The sequence continues at coordinate 767,900,810 of CM028132.1, forward strand.
GCACTAGTGCTACAGTATTTCCCCTTAAAAATGGAATGTTCTGCTGTGCTTTAGTACACCAACCCTTTTACATGTGGATTCAGATGTTCCACACTGGGACCATCGGGGGGGGGGGATACTATAGATGTGAGATACCTGATTTCTGTGGATGTAGGGGGTGAGTCATCAGGTGTTCATGTCCTCCCTCCATACATGTATATACACTCGTGAACCATGGATGGAGGGCATGAGCCATCAGGTGTACATGCCCCTCTATACAAACAGACACATGATGGCTGACCTTGGATTAGCATTTGCATCAGCTGGAAGGCAGCTACTCACTTGCACCCGGTTGGAGGTCAAGGTGCACTATAGCTGTGGTCACACCAATGTCAAGGCTGTATAGGAGCAGGAAGAACATTTCAGAGCAAAAAGGGCATTTTGGCAATGCAAAGTGTTGATGTTTTTGGGGAACTCCTCACATAATCTGTGTGCTCAGTGTTGGGTGGCATGTAAACAGTAATGGGTCACCACATGCATCATAACCTTCAGTGATTGACTCAGCAAATGTATGCTTGACCTCATTAGACAATCCAATTTGCATGTGACTATTAATAAATGGTGAATTACTCTCTGGGTACTGATCACTAAAGGTCCGGGGGGGGGGGTCTTAAAGAGCCCCTGATGCTATTTGGACAGCTTTGAAAAAATATAACATTAAGAGACAATTCAGCTTTTATTTCATATTTTTCTGATTATTCTCACTCTTATGTCTTTATTACTGCGGACATTTGCAAGAAAACAGGCTCTTTGTTCCATCTGCCATGGCTACTTATTGAAATCTGTCATGACAGTTGTGTTTATGACATCACAATCTGTTGTGGTGATAATTATGATGTCATAAACAGGGAATTATAATGTCAGGTGTAGACAAGCAGCCAAAGCAGATAAAGTTTAAGAGACCATCAATTTTATTTTCATGCAACTGTTCTTAATAATAAAGAAAACTGGTTAAAGAATTGCAGACATATATGAAATATAAACTGGATTATGTTCAGATCTGACATTTTTCTCAGTTTTCCCAATGGTTCAATGCCCTTTAATGAGGGAATCCAGTAACCAGTGATACATTCTTAGTCAGCATCAGCAGAGCTCCATTACACAATATTCCCCAGAATCTGGAATGTAGAATTTCAAGCCATTCTGTTGTTTATTATCTGGACCACTGGAATTTTGCAGTTTATTAAAGATGCAGAATGGTCACAGACTTTGCAGGTAGGAGACTTCCTAGCATTTCATAGTGCTCTGCCCCTCCCCTGACTTAAGGGCAGCACCTCAAAGCACCAGGAATTGGTCTTGGTGGTTGTATTTACACTGCAGTGCTTGCATAGAAAATGTTTTGGCACTTACAGCTTTTTCACTACATCTCAGATAGCATCATGTTTCTGTGTTCTGCCTTGGAATTGCACTTTATACAGCAGCTTCTCAATTCTGGTTTGAGCAGTGCACATCCTATGACTGACACAGAATGTGCACCCTGCTGTAGAATTCATGCAGTCTTTTTTTTTTAAACAGCATACTGTTTTCTCAATTTGACTGCCTCTTTTTACTCTTCATTTAGCCTTCAGTACCTCCTCCATGCTTAGTATGCAGTGTCCTCAGTGACATCACCTAACATTTTAGCCAATGGGCTGAACTGCATTCTGCCACACAAGCAAATAATTCATGCTGCATCAATGCAAAAATGCTGCTGCAGATGTCCAGAAACCCTGTTGATAAACTCTGGACTGAAACATTGTTGTTCACATTTTTCTTATAGCTGAAACTTAGTCAGGAGTTGAATTCACAATTCCTAACGTGTGATTGTGACATCACACTTTGTTGCTGTGGAATTTACTGTGATATCACAAACAGGGCATTATGATTTCAGATCAAGGAAATGTTTCCATTGCAGATGAACAGTAACAGTATCAATAAAGAATGTATTAACCTGAAATTCAAGTTTCTAGGGAATGTAGCATGATGGTGTTCTGCTGATGCCAAGAGGGATGTTTTCATTTGTTGCTTGCTCTCCTTTTAAAGCAGCAAAATCTGATAGTCAGCAAAAAAATCTCATCAGATGTTTTTTTTAGCCTTTATGCATTTCTGACATAATTAGATTATCACTCAAGTCATTTAAGATGGCCACCGCTAGCAATTTTTAACACTCACGTACCTCAAAGTTTTCTTTTGACACTACATACTGGATTTATACTGTAGCCATATTAGGAGGGGGCTAGCTCACATTTCCAGTGGTAAACAGCACAGCACCACCCCAAAATGTTTAATTTATTCATAGTGGCCATGGTCAGAAAGCACTTATTTAAAAAAAAATTCAAAACCCCATTTTTTTATTCAGGAGTGAAATATAATGAAATCAAAAATAAATCTATGTTTTGGCCAGAAGTACAATTACTAAAAAAATGATTTTTTTCCCACTAACAAATACCACTGCTGCAAAAGTTTATGCCTGTACCCTCCTTAAATTCCTCCATTAGTCATTATCTAGGGATAAAGCTCATTGGAATGGACCTGATTGCTTCATTTAAATAGTAATAATGAAATGAAAAATAACCTTTTTCTTAGCTTTTTTTCCCCAATGTCTATTGTGGTGATTTGCATATGCAGCCCATGATGATTTGCATTTTGTGTGAGCATGTGTGATTTTGTTATGTCTATATGCTGTATACAGCATATTACAATGACTGCTTATTGACTGTTTCATAACTGGAGAAAAAGACATGGGACAGGCCTGTTTTCATGTTTTTATTTTGACCCAGGGACAATTTCATAGGACAAAAGTCCTACAAAAAAACTAATAATGGGTATAAAGTAGATTAAAGGAAAGCTATGCCTTCAGAAAGTGATGTGAGAATTTGGAACTTTCCAATAATGGTACAAAACAAGTCACCTCCTCCAAATCTCTGTTGGTGTTTCATTTTGTACATGTACTGAGGTTTTAAACACATGGCCCTGGTAGAGGAGTTACTTGGGTTGACATTGATTATTCCTGTCTCCAAATGGATATAGGGAGGGTCAAAGCAAGTGTCTTCAGGGTCCTACACTAGATGATTGTGCAGACTGCAAAGGGTAGAAGTATGGTAGTATCTCCCTACCAGTGTTGGAGTTACACTTTTTGTGCTAAGGAGGCCTATAACAGCACTATCTTTAAACTGAACCCCCCCACCCTCCTTCCTTTATAAGTCAGTGGCAGTGATGTGTGAGCTACTGAGGCTCACTTCAGAGCTAGGGGAGTCAAGCCCTAGCAAGCCCCCCTGTAACTTCGACATTGTGAGTCCCTACCTCAACTGAAAATCAAAGGCAAAATGCTAGTCTCGGTGGTTCAGCAGGTTCTACACTTGTGTCTGCGGTGAGATAATCAGAAAGTTATGGATCTAGTCCCACACCAGGAAATGGGACTGATACCTAATACTGACACTACTGCACAGTGCTTGGGAGGGAATACTGAAGCATCAGTGTTTTCCTTCAGATGAGACATTAAACTGTGAGGTTCCTTCTGCCCATCTCTAGTGCATGTCCAATGTATAATATGTGTCCTGGTTAACATTCCCTCTGTCAGCAAAACCATGTTCAATGTTGTAACCCACCTCCAACACACACCTGGAACTGACCTGTCATAGCTTAGTGTGCCTTTCCTGGATAAAAATATCAAATGATAAAATAAAAGACTCCCTGATACTATTGGCAGAGTCATGGCTGGATGGTACAAAGCAGCACTGTAGTCAGTCTTAATAATGAGAGCATCACATTAAAGATATTAAATGCAGAAGCCCACCAATAGTGACTGTTCTGTGCTGTATTTTAGATTTGCCAAGATTTAGCACTGAATCAACCAATCAAGAAATACATTAGTTAAACTATACATTTATTAACCAGACTATGCATTATTAGCCATTCTGCAGCCTGCAAATACCAGGAAAATGTGTTGCAATCTAAAGCAGATACATATTACTGGGTCAGGGTGAATGGGCAAAGCCATTTTTGAATAATAGCACAGAATGCTAAGCAACCAAAAGGTTTTATTTTGCTTGTAGATTTAAATAGTAAAGACAAAATGTGTCATTTATATGCGATGCCCTTGACATAAAAACAGTATTTTCTTTTTTGAAAATGCAATCATTATTTAATACCCTGAAGTAGGATGCCACAGTCTGACGTTTCATACTGGTCGTTTCCTCAGGATGCCGCATAGTTTCCATGGTGTCAATCTAGGAATACAATCATTGTAAGATATATTTAAAAACATAGGTTTTACATGTTTTCCTGCTGTTGCTTCTTAGTGCACAAAGAACAAAAACAATTTATTTCTTATAAAAGTGTATATAATTGACTTCCTTCAGGGCAGTACTGCAGTGTTCACTTTTACACCAGGCTGCTGGGGGCACCCTTTCTTTCTGAGATACAGTTGCACCAATGGAGGGTGCAACTCTCCCATCAGTCAGCCCTAGCCCCTCCATTCATTTTCATTCATTCATTTTGATTTCATTTATTAAAAGCAATAAACAGGATAATATTATGTCATGTGAGCTGTCACGTTTGTTTACAATGACATCCTATGCATGATTTTACACATTTGATACATACGATAAATATTTGATAACAACAAACATACAAGGACATAAAAATCATGAAATAACATGTTACAACAGTTACAGTGTGACTAATTACAACATAAAAGAAAGATTTAAAAAGACAACCTAATTACAGCATACAGAGTCGCAATGCCTATAGACCATTCCTCACAGCTGCAGGATTCTTGTTCTGTAGTTATCAACCACTGTATTATATTATTTAAGGTGACAGTGTCTCCATAATAAGGGTGCTGAAACAAGGGGATTGGGTTCCAAAAAGATGGGGCTCTAATTATGAAGTTTGCTCTTCCTTTTGTGGTAAATGTGTGTGGTATCCTAAATTCAATACCCCCAGCAGATCTCAGACCTACTTTAATTGGTCTCACTGGCAGAAGGTCAGATATATAATTAGGCACTTAATGCTTTGGGCTCAGATGCAAACATTTAAATTATGTAATTTCCTCCTTGTGCTGAGAGAGGTGCAGCCTGCCAAGAGGTACAATGTACACCTATGGGTTCCATAGGGGGCACCAGTTATAAACTTTGCCATACGGTTGAAAATAACATCCAGCCTACCAAGCCGGGTAACATTTTCACCCCCATAGTCAAGTAATGGTAAAAGCATAGTGTTGACAATTTTGGATCTGGTTTTTTGAGGGAGGGCATTATGGTACCGGGTTAAGATAGCGTGGATAAAACTGGGCATGAAATACAATGCTGCAAGAAGCGTTAATGGCTCTATGGTGACAGGGGTTTTACAGCATGCAGTAGAAACTGCTACCCCTGCCACTGTAGACTGCCAGTAGGGAAGGTGAAGGATGCCATCAGAGCAGTGCCTGGCTGAGCTGCTCCTGTGGTGGAGCGGCTAGAGCACCTGCATCTGGCAGCATCAGGGACCTGGGGCTGCAGTTCGGTTCTCTCCAGGTACCACTCTGCTGTAGCATTTTTTTGCCAGAAAAACAAACATTTTCCCAACTCAAGTTTTTTTTTTACCCTCGATGTCCACAGTCCCCTGGAGTTGATTATAATTAACCTGGGGGTGTGTGTGGGGAGGGGCAAATCCCCCTGCAAAAACTAAGTTGTTGCTGCACTGTGTGCGCTGGTCAGCATAGTGTGCCAACGTTTTTTTGCCGCACACTAGTCTGTGTGCAGCACTGTTGCAGTGTGTGGTTTTGCCCATGATGTTATAACCCCATGCCGGGCATTACATATTCTAGGGAGGGCCCCTAGTCTTTGTTCTAGCCTCCTTACTATAAGGGAAATGACATGGCAAGGCAAATTTTATTTATATAGCCCTCAATCCAATGAGGGCTCTCAGTGCTTTACAATATAAAATAACAAAGAATAAAATAAGATAAAAGTAAATATAAAAAAAAGGCCCTGTTAAAAGTTTGTTCAAATAAAAAGGTCTTAAAAGAGGCTTTAAACCTCCAGCAAGCTGGCAGCATGAATGTGATAGGGGATACTCTTCCAGATGATGGGGGCTGCCACCTGGAAGGCTCGATCACCTGACGACTTGAGCCTTGAGGTGGGGACCACCAACAGTCCAGCTCCAGTGGAGCAGAGTGGGTGGAGTGGTTGATAAGGGGTCAGGAACACTTTTAAGTAGTCTGGTCCCAGTCCACATAGGGCCTTGCATGTTAACAAGTCGATCTTGAATGTGATACGCAAATACAAGGACAGCCAGTGCAGAGTGCGCAGAACCAGAGAAATGTGATTCCTCATGGAGGAACCCAGCAACATCTAATCCACAGCATTCTGCAGCAGGTGCAGTTGATGCACCAAACCTCAGCTGGCCTTAGGTATGGAGTGTTACAGTAATCCAGCCTAGTGGTGACAAAAGCATGGATAATCATTGCCAGGTCATCACGAGCTAAGAATGGCTGGATCCTAGTGATGTTCTGAAGATGAAAAAAGGTCAACCAGACAACAGATGAAACCTGTTGTTCAAAGGTAGATCTGTCATCTAGTATGACCCCTAGATCTCTGACTGCACTCACTGACGAAAGAGGCTGGCCACTTAAAATAGGGAGGTTGATTCCCCTGCCAGGAGGCAGGCCTCAAAAACCAGGTTCAATAACCATGACCTCTATCTTGTACAGTTTAAGACACAACCAGTTTCAATCAGTACCCCTTGATCCACTGTGTTGAATGCTGAGGAAAGGTCAAACAGCACCAAAATAGTTTGAGCCCTCAGCCTTTTGCCATGAGGAGATCATGTGTCACCCTGATCAAGGCTGATTCAGTGCTGGACGAGGTCAAAAACCAGACTGGAGAGGTTCAAAGATGGACAGACACACCAAACATTCTAGCAGCTGTTCAACTACCACTTTCTTGATAACCTTCCCTAAAAAGGGAAGGTTAGAAACTGGCCTGTATTTCGCAAGAACATCAGGGTCCAAGGATGGTTTCTTAGGAAGGGGCTTCACTATCGCCTGTTTCAGGACTGAAGGAAAGACACCCTCTCTCAAGGACCCATTCATGATCTCAATAAAAACTGGGCCTACAAACTCAGTACAGTCTATAATTAACCACGGTGGGCCCAGGTCCAGTTCACAGTTGGTGGGTTGAAAACTGTTGAACACTCAGAGGACCTCAGCCTCTATAACTAGTTGAAACTCACCCCAGGCAGACAGATCAATGCCACTACAAGACTAGCTACCCCTAGCCCCAGCCAGGCCACAAGAAGAAACACTGGATCTGATGATGGATACTTTGTCAATGAAGAATTACCCAAACTCTTCACATCTATTTGCGGAAAAAGCTCCCATGGACTGCAGACATGATGGATTTAACTATCTGCTTACAATGTGAAAGAGAAAAATGTGTGCTTTCCAGGTTAGGTAGGAATCAAACCATACTCCAATGTACTTATGCCTATCCACTACTTCCAAGGTCACAAGGTCCAGGGTCTTTATGGTTAGTTGAGCTTCTTGAACATCTACTGTTGTGGATGACCCAAAAATCACGACCAGGGTTTTCATGGAATTTAAAGAGCAGCCAACACCTTCAGGAGAACTTTAATAAAACACAGTATTTAGACACAGTTCAGCTTGTATTTCACATTAGTTTTGTATTCCTCCTCCCCATTATTTATTACTGAGATCATTTACATGAAGACAGGATCATTGCTCCTGAAGAGTTCATCTATTCCTTGTTGCCTTCTCCCTACCTGAGGTCATAATGCACTGCTTGTGACATCACATGGGAACAGATTGTGATGTCACAACACAGGGTTATGACTTGAAGTAGGGAGTAATCTACAGAGTCAGATAAACTCTAAGGGAATTCTAAGGGATAACCATCATGTATTCATAAAAATGTACTCAGTAATAAATAATGGGGAAGAAAAATATCTAAAATATATAGGGAATGCACACTGAATTGTACCTAACTTTTATGTTTTTCAAAGTTTTCTCTGATGCGTCAGTATCCCTTTAACAGAAATTTGCTATTAACCAGCTAACCTCGTATTTTATAAACATTTTCTTGGAGTGACCTCTGGACCACACTCCCACTCTCCCCAACGCAGTATGCAACTGTGCAACTGTGTCATCTGCATACAGATTCACATTCGCATCCTGCAGATTCACATTGATAATAGGGAGAACAGGATTGGGCCCAGAACCGACCCCTGGGGAACCCAATTTTAAACCAGCTTAAGGTCTGATCTCATCTCCACCATCTGTTTCCTCTCTTCCAAGTAACTTGCAAATCATTTATTCACTTTACCTTGAAAACCCATCTGATTCAGTCTCTCCCAAAAAAAAGTGCATGACTAAATGTGTCAAAGGCCCTTGAGAGGTCTATAAGCACTGCTCCAACCATGCACCCTCTGTTCATGGCCATCAGAATATCACTGGCCACTTTTAGGGCTGCAAAGGTGGTGCTGTGCTTCGTTCTAAATCCAGACTGTCTACTGTTCAACAGTTTATTTTTATCAAAATAACCAGACATTTGTCTGACCACTAACTTCTCCAGGACCTTCAACATGATCAGCAGCAGGGATATTGACCTATAGTTTGACAAAACATTTGCTACCACACCCTTAAAAACAGGACAAACCTTTGCAATCTTCCAACCACATGGGAAGGTGCTGTCATTAGGGAAAAATTAAATAAATACATCAGTGGCTTACAAATACCAGGAGCTGCACATTTCAACAATTTACCTCTCAAACAGTCCAACCTACTGGCTTTGTTAACTTTTAAATACAGAAGTTCCTTTCGAACTTAATCTTCTCCAATTTCTTCAAACTTAAACTTACAATCAATGGAAACTACTGCACTACCTCCAGTCAAATTAATCGCTACCTGTATTACACCTTGGGAAAATCTACTTGCTGCCAGAAACAATCCATTAAAGGCATTACTAATCACCCTAGGTTCATTATTTAAACTATCACCAATTTTAAAGACACGGGTAACTTATTACCTATTATAAAATGGGCTCAAGAAAACCTATAACCTGATTGGCTGCAACATCTCCTGAGCCATGTCCTTATCATAAGATATTGTAACCAACCTGCACAACCTTTCACTCCCAAGCCCCATTACAGCAACAAATCAATGAGCTGTGCCAACCCTAAAGAAGAACACAGGCTGGCACAGCTCACAGCGGGAAAATGTCCTCTTAGCACCGCGCACACAGATCGTCTCTCATCCTTCAGCTGCAGAGCTAGCATATAGCTGAAGTAAAAGCACTATAAACAAGCATTTGTCAATGCCAAATACTGCTTGCTTCTATGTGCTGTTTAGGAATTTGGAAGTCATTGGAGTGCAAATATTGAAAATTCGCGAACTTACGAGCATGCGAAGGAACTGCGCAATGCACGCTCGTAAAACAGTCATTTTTAGGAATTTTTTCACCAAATTTTCAACATAGCCATTTTAAGATGTCTACTCATGAACAGTGTCACTGTGATTTTCTTAATGTGTACCATACATTGATTTCGCACACCGACAGCGCCATTGTGCGCTACATGGGCAGAAACATGTTTTGGTGAGATGTGAAATGACAGCTATACTGCTCATAAGGAGTGTGGTAAAATGGCAATGTTGAAAATCCTGGAGTGAAATATTGAAATTTCGCAACCACGAAAAAGGAACTGTGCAACGACGTCAGAAACAGTCATTTTAGGAATTTTTCACCAAATTTTCAAAATAGCCATTTTAAGACCTCTGCTCATGAACAGTGTCACTGTGATTTTCTTAATGTGTCCTGACATTGATTTCACAATCGATCACGCCATTGTGTGCTACATGGATGGAACACATTTTGGGTGAGATGTGAAAATGACAGCTGTACTGCTCATAAGAAGGTGTGGCAAAATGGCAATGTTGAAAATCTGGAGTGAAAATATTGAAATTTCTTGAACTTCTGGCGTCGTAGGAACGTAGCATGCATTTCATCAAAAAGTCATTTTGGAATTTTTCCACCAAATTTTCAAAATAGGCTTTTTGAGAGCCCACCTTATGAACACTGGCAGTGTTGTTTCGTTAATCATTCTGGAAAGGTGATTTCACACAGTGGCTGCGAAATCACCCTTCGGGCCCGAGTAATGCCATGACAGTGCAAGAATTCATGAGGAGGGGTCCCAAAAACCCCATGTTGAAAATTTGGTGCAAAAATTCCAAAAAATGCCTGAGATATGCAACAAAGTTGAAAAACCCTATCTATCCCATTATACAGCTTACGGCATTTCCTCAGTTCGGTTGGCTTTGAAGAGTGCAGACTGTTCTCGGTCCACCGAAGATCGCCGAGCCGGACCTGAGGTGAGTATGGGGGGAAGGGTGTGTGGGGAGGCGGGTGCCCAGTAGGTGGGTGCGGTTGTGGGGGTAGGGAGACTCTGGGACTGTTTTTTTCTTTACAGGTTTTTTTTTAAATGACAACGCTGGATGTTTGCCACGCTGGGGTGGGCCTCAGCATGGCAGAAGGATGGCTGGGGGCGTGATTGGATGGGGGATTGGGCACCCCATCAGCCATGAGATCTGTTGCCACACTGGGGTGGGCTCCAGCGTGGCACCCTGTACTGGGGGAGACAGTAGAGCCGATGGGGATTGGGCACCCTGTTGGTGACAGCATTGGGGAGAGACAGTGGAGCCGACGGGGGATTGGGCACCTCCGGCCATAACATGATTTTGCCACTTGGGTGGAGCTCCCAGCGTGGCACCTGCATGCTTTGGGCGTGGGCCGGCAGGGGATTGGAGCAACCCCTTGGCCATACAGTGAGGGGAGGGCGCATGAGCATGCAGAGTGCATGCGGCGCACGCAGGTGTGGGGAGAGCCTGCTCACTCAAGTGGAGCTCTCCCTTTCAACTGTATGCCACTGCATTTTCAGCTTGTCATAGACAGCTGCAGCAGTGATTGGGGAACTGGGGCCATGCCTGCAAACACACTGACTGCATTGGAAGATGGGCTGACACACCTCCGAAAACTCGGATGATGGCACTATGTTTCTTGCACGTGCGTGCAAGCAACATAAAAATGCACAAATAACCATATGCAGAGTGTCCCTCCTTTATGTTTCACAGTAAAATAAAAAAAATTTACCTACTATAAATCTCTTTTCTACTAAACAGTAGCTGTTGTCCTCTTCTCCCACATGAACTCCTCATGTCCCCATGCCACTAGTCCCACCATTCTCGTACAAACTCTCTTTTACTGTCCTAAACTGTCACAACTCCATCACTGCATCAGCACTCCTTCGTGGAAGTAGTCTACCATCTCTTTTCTGTAAAACAATAATTTTATTCTCTGCACCTTAGTGCAATACTGACCTGATTTCAGAACTGTGAATAAATTAACGACTCTATACGGTGGCCGGTAAGTGACTTGCTCGCTCCCGATTCTGTTACTCACTTCACTACCTAGCTTTAAAAATAAGAAAACCTCCATAAAAACAAAATACAATATACAGTCTACTTCTACCACTTTGTCATTCAGAGGGGGCTGGACTAAGACACAGCAATATCGAAGCAACTTCACCTGTCACTGAAAGTGCACACACGGTGTCCACGGTATAACCACTGTCCCCCAATTAAACATTAATGGAAAAGAAAAACACAAAAGAAAAAATTACTCACCTTAGTAATGTTGTTTCTTCTATTGGAGTCTTGCTATATTATGACATATGCAGTGAGTCCCAACCTTCAAACTGCTCCGGAGGTGAAAGAGTTAACTTTCCATGCCAGGCATGGAACGCTGAGCTTGAGCTCGGTTGAAAACTCTGTCTGTTGTTCTTCAAACTCAAACCATCAGATCTTTACGAGCTAAACTCACTGAGGTCCTGTGTGGAAGCTGTAAACCTACACTAGCCAACTGGCTACTAAACATAAGAACACATTTTTTGGTCCCAAAACAAAGACTCAAGTCAGGAGACCCAAAAAATGAAAAACACAACACCAAGTCACCCCAAGAAAGGAGGGGTGAAAAACAACAAGGTGGGCACCTACTAAGTGCCAACACTACACTGCCCACCCACATCCCAAAAACAGAGGTTCTGAGAGGGCAGTGAGGAGGTCATAATATAGCAAGACTCCAATAGAAGAAACAACATTACTAAGGTGAGTCATTTTTCTTCAAACAACATGAAGTCTTATATTATGACATATGCAGACTACACAGCAGTACCTCCATGGAGGAGGGACAGAACCTACTTGGGAAATAGGCTCTGAAGCACAGCTGTGTTGAAACCGGCATCACTCCTAGCCTGGATATCCAGGAGTAATGCTTGGTAAAAGTATGAACTGTTTTCCAGGCTGCTTGACATATCTCTAGAATAGGATGTCCCTGGCAGCAGCCAGGAAGCAGCTGTACCTCTGGTAGAGTGAGCCCTCAGGCCTGAGGTAGGAACCTTACCCAGTTTTTCATAACAAAATTGGATAGAAGAGACAATCCACATGGCAATGGATCTCTTAGTGGCATGTTTCCCTTTACCAACCTCGCCATAAGTGAGGAATAGTTGGAGGGAGTCAAACCTGTGACCCTTGGTACGCTCTATGTAGTAGCTAAGGGCTCTTTTGACATCTAAACTGTGCAGCCTCCTCTCGCCAGAGGAGGAATGGTCATTGAAGTACACAGGAAGAGACACAGATTGATTAAGGTGAAAATCTGAAACCACCTTAGGCAAGAACTTCCTGTTAGTCCTGAGGACCACCTTATCTCTATGAAAGGAGATAAAATCAGGCTCCACTGACAAAGCTTGTAATTCACTTATGCATCTGGCAGAAGTGATGGCTACCAGAAACACAGTTTTCAAGTCAAGTACTTAAGCTCCGTGAAGACAAAGGCTCAAAGGGGTTAAGCTGAGCAATGCAACATTAAGGTCCCAAGCAGGGGCAGGGTCCCTGAATGGAGGGTTGGTGTGAAGCAATCCCTTGAAAAACTTGGAGAATACAGGGTGAGCTGAAAGAGAAGAGGGCTTACCTGCTGAAATAAAAGCAGACACAGCTGCCAGATGCACTTTTATGGTAGCTGGTCTCAGCCCCAAGGTATTTAGATGGACCATGTAATCCAGGACTGTGGGTAAATCAACAGATTCTGGGGAAATATGCTTTCCAGAGCACCATATGGAAAATCTCTTCCATTTGGAATTATAAGTAGCCCTGGTAGAAGGTTTTCTAGAAGCTTTCAGGATATCCATTACACCTTGGGAGAAGTGTAAATCAGCAAACTCTAACTCTTCAAGAGCCAGGCCTTGAGATTGAGAGATTTGAGGTTCGGGTACCAAACCCTCCCCTGAGCACAGGTTAACAGGTTGTGATTCCTGGGAAGACAGAGGGGAAGATGGACTGCTAAGGACAGCAGGAGTGGATACCAGGGTTGTCTGGGCCAATCTGGAGCAATCAGGATCATCTTGCAGGGTTGAGATCTGATTTTGACTAACAGTTTGAACAGAAGAGGGAAGGGGGGAAAGCATAGAGAAACTTCCCTTCCCAATTGAGAACTAAGGCATCCAGAGGGACTGAGCCCAACACTGGGGGTCTGCAGCAAAAAAGGGGAAGTTGGTGATTGTCTGGGGCTGCAAAAAGATCTATCTGTGAGGTGCCCCATCTGGCAAATGCCACCTCCAGGACCAGAGGGTCCAGTGACCATTCTTGATGGCCCTGGGAAATCCTGCTGAGAGCATCTTCCAGGACATTGTCCTTGCCTGGGAGGTGAACTGCCGTAAGGGAGGTGTTCAGGGAGTAAGCCAGAGACCACAACTTCATTGCTTATGTGCACAAGGCCGTAGACCGAGTGCCCCCTTGCTTGTTGATGTACCACATTGTGGTGGTGTTGTCTGTTCTGACCTGTACAACTTTGTTCTGAACAGATTTGTAAAAAGCTTGAAGTGCTAGAAAACTGCTCTGAGTTCCAACAGATTGATGTGGAGCAGAGATTCCTGAGGGACCACAACCCCTGGGTAGTGAGGTCGCCCATGTGAGCTCCCCATCCCAAGAGGGATGCATCTGTAGTAAGGATTAAGGAGTGAGACTGAGTGACAAAAGGAACCCCTTGTCTGAGATTGCTCTGATCCTGCCACCACTGTAGGGCCTGGATCAGGGTTCGAGTCACTGGGATCAATTTGGTTAGAGGGTCTTTCCTTTGAGACCAAAAGGCTCTCAAATGGAACTGAATGTCCCTCATCTGAAATCTTGCTCCCTGCACCACTGCTGTAGAAGCAGCCATGTTCTCCAGGAGCTGTAGAAAATGCCTTGCTGGTCGAGACACCTGCAGGGTGAATGAGGAGGCCAGAGAGACCAGGGTCCATGCCCTGTCCAAAGGGAGGAAGGCACTGGCTTTCTTTGTGTTCAGTTCTGCGCCTTTGAAGGTGAGGAGCTGGACAGGCTCTAGAACTGACTTTGAAAGATTCAGAAGGAAACCTAGAGAGGTGAGCAGTTGCTGAGTTATCTGTAGGTGTAACTTGACTTGGTCTGGGGACTGGCCTACTATGAGCTAGTCGTTCAGGTAAGGGAAGATGGCAATTTTTTGCCTTCTTAGAGAAGCAACTGCTACTGCCAGGTATTTTGTGAATACCCTTGGAGCAGAGGTGAGGCCAAAGGGCATTGCTCTGAACTGGTAATGGCCTGAGGGCAGCTCGAACCTGAGGTACTTTTGATGGGAGCTTCTGATGAGAATATGGAAGTAGGCATCCTTGAGGTCCAGGGATGCTAGCCAGTCCCCTGGCCTTAGAGAGGGTAGAATAATTCCCAGAGTCACCATTTTGAATTTTGGTTTTAAAAGGTGCTTGTTTAAGTATCTGAGATCCAGGATAGGCCACCATTCTCCTGTCTTTTTTGGGGTAAGAAAGTACCTGGAGTACAACCCTTTGCCCTGGTGTAGGGGTGGAACCCTTTCCACAGCTCTGAGAGCCGGGAGGGAAGAGACCTCTACCTCTAGGGCAAGTGCCTCTGGAGGATTTGCAAGTGGAAAGGATCTGGTTCTCATCTTTGTAAACTTTTTGAAGCTGAGAACCAGTCCCTGGCTTACTACTTCCAGGACCCACTTGTCTGATGTTAGAGACTCCAAGTCCTGGACAAAGCAAGCCAGCCTGCCCCCTACAGGTAGTTGAGAATCGGCCCTGGCAACCCCATCAGGGTGTCTGCTTGGCAGGGGCTTTGGGCTGAGGGTGGAAGCAGGCCTGCTTGCACCCCGTCTGCCTCTCCCTCTAAAGAACCCCCTCTGGGCAAAAGCAGAAGAGGAGGCCTGGGCTTGGTAAAAAGGCCTATGAAAAGGCCTGCCCCTGCCCCTGGGAAGCTGCCTTTGAGGAGTGGCCTGCCTTTCCTTGGCCTGTGCACTCCTAGAGGTGGTCCTATATTCATCCATTTTCTTCATGTAATTCTCTGTCTGCTCCCCAGAGAGTTACCCACAACAGGAAAATCCATGGCCTTAGTCTGGGTATCCTGTCACAGGCTAGTACATCTGAGCCAAGCCATCCTGCGAAGTGCCACAGATGTAGCCATGACTCTTGATGACACATCATTTGAGTCCACTGCAGCATGGAATTACACCTTGGATGCCTCAATACCATCAGCAGCCACCTGCTCCAGCTCCTTGGCAAGCTGGCCAGGGACCTGTTTTGCTAGAGCCATAACAGTATCCCATCTGGATTTCTGATATCTAGCAACATAAGCCATATAATTTGCCTGTCTGAGTCCCAAGGATGCTGCCATGTACTGTTTCTTTGCCATGGCATCAATCTTCCTGGAGTCCTTGTCCGGGGGGTGCGAGGCCAAGGGGATATTTGCCTTGTCACAGGCTGTAGCCTGCACAACCCCAACATGGCTGCATTGTTGTGAAAGGAACTCCGTATCAGAGCCTGACAATGTGTACCTCTTGTCCATTCTCTTATCCACAGGAGGTATAGTGTGAGAAGTTTTTAGAATTTTAAAAGTCTGTTTCCCAAAAGATTTATGCAAGGGAATAGACAGCCTCCCAGACTCTGGGATATCCATCATTTCCACATAGTCAGGCTCCTCTTGATCATCCAAAGCTTCTTCCATAGGGAGCTGGAGGGTTTCAGCCACTTTTTTATAGAAAATAAAATGAGAAGGGGACTCAGAAAGCCTAGGAGGGGACACTCCTGAAGGTCTGTCTGGGAAGATATCCGGGTCAATGGGCACATCCAGACTTTCAAATCCACATTCACTCTCCTCATACTCCTCTTTCCCCTCCTCCGGTTCATAATATTCCTCTAAATCATAGTCTTGAACCAGTGGAACCGGCCGAACCGGGTACTTACCTGATGGCACCAGTTCGGTCGGAACCAGGGAAAGCGACTGGACAATTTGAATCGCTTTGTCTATCTCTTCAGCGGTTGGAGAGGAAAGTTTTGGCTCCACACCAGCTGATTTTCTAGTCCTTTTTGCTGGAACCAACCCCTCAGAGTCGGCTCTCCTTTTGCCCGAGGAAGTCTCGCCCTGGTCAGAGGCACTCCCTCTGGTTCGGTTCTGGGTCAGCGGACTTCTTGGCCTCCCTTTCCCTGAGCCTACCAACTCTCTTTTCCAGGGTAGCTGCAGGAATATTTTTACAAATCTGGCAGTCTGCATTGAGGTGGTCAAACCCCAGACAATAAACACAGGTGATGTGGGGGTCAGCCTTGGCAAAGGCTTCCCCACACACACTGCAGTGTTGAAACCCAGTGGGCCTGGTTTTCCTTTTGGGTTTATCAGACATAGTGCCAGTCCTAACCAAACTTACCCATTTATGGCAATCCGCCAGGCAAGACCCTCTTATCGGTTCCCAACCGTGTCATAGGTCGTGGAAAAAAACGTAAGCAATTCCGTTTTTTTTAGAACCGATAAGAACCGGTAACCACACTCTAAATGATAGAATAAAATATTTCAAACAACCTGATCAGTTCAAAGCGAACCGATAAACAGTTTACAAGTTCCACACAGAAGAGAAGTAATGTAAACCTATCTAGTACTCACAAATACCACAGACAGAGCTTGAACCGACCGGTTGCGGTTTAAATTCGGTCAAAAAACCGAGAAAATAATACTTTAACCGACAAAATGAACCAAGCAGAAGGAGAAATCTCCGTAGCGAGTGTTCAGTGAGGCGGAGTAAACAATCTGACGGTTTGAGTTTGAAGAACAACAGACAGAGTCTTCAACCGAGCTCAAGCTCAGCATTCCATGCCTGGCATGGAAAGTTAACTCTTTCACCTCCGGAGCAGTTCGAAGGTTGGAACTCACTGCATATGTCATAATATAGCAAGACTTCATGTTGTTTGAAAGCATAATGTAGCAAAGCACATCTAAATTACTAAAAACAACACAGACAAACAGAAAATCTCAAGACCACATAAGGACCCCCCCATGCCAATAAAATACATTTCAAATTAACTTAATAAGAGAGACTATTTTTTTACTATTTCAAGTATTGCAAACCTTTTTTATATATATATTTCAATTTTTTTTTAATTTTTTAATGGGTAAAAAAAATTACTTGGGGAGACCATTTTATAAGCGCAATAGCACACTCCAAGGTGTGGGTTATCTCCTGATAACAGCATGCCCAGGTGCATAAGGCACTCAGTGAAAGTGCCTCATGCCTAACAATGCACCTGGGCATGCTCTTATCAGGAGATAACCCACACCTCATTGTGTGTTATTGCTAGCTTACCTGTATTACCTGATAGCTCCTTAAATATTTTCCAGAATTTATCTTTTTGGGATTCACTTTCCTCTTCAAGCCTGTTGTTAAGAAATGACTTTTGGTCTCCCCCTTACTTCTTTGACATATTTATTTATTTGGCTTTTGTTTACTGGATAGGTACACTAGACAAGAGTATTGCCTATATTCAGGCATGACCCAGGAGAGTAAAATCAGGAGAGAGCAAAGTACAAAGAAGGTACAAACATCAGTGACAATTCTTCGAGGCGCAGCATGAAGTGGTAACAAAACATATTTGCAGATTGCTGACAAAAGCAAGACATATTTCTGTGGAAACTGAGAGTAAACAAATACCCTTACATTAGCTACTTGCACTGGATGATACAACAATAATGATTAAGGACATACGACAACCACTAAAGAATAAATGACAGTTTTAACTAACGATTTTGTGGAGGGAGTGGGAACATGCAGATTTTATACATTGGAGGGAAACAGTAAGTGCCATGTAGGTGAGAAATGCTACTGGGAGTCAGTTTCAAGTTACAGCACAGGAGCAGCCATCAGAGTCAGTCAGGTGGGTGCGGAGTCCCAGTTTAAAGGCTAGGTGGGATTTAGAGAGTTTAATGTGAGGGGGGAGGGAGTTCCAGATGCTGGGAGCTGATATAGTGAAGGATAGTTACCCCTTTTTTGTGCGGTATTTGGGAATTTCAAGTTGGGTTTGTACGGATGACCTAAAGAGATATGCTTGGGAGGGATGAGATAGCAGCCTTAAGAAATACTCAGGTGTCCCCATTCTGATGATATTGTCAATCAAGCATCCAGTAGAGTAGAGTCTGTGCGAAGTTGGGGACAGCCAATTTAGTTTGGAGTAGAGTTCACAGTGATGAGTCAGTCTGTGTGCAGAGAGGGCAAAGTGGCATATGCTACTATAACATGTGCTCCATTTATGGAGGGATCCTTTGTTAACATTAAGGTATACCTGTGAGCAGTATGTAAGAGAGGGAAGGAGGAAACCTTGTGCAATAGCAAGCCAGGCAGCATCATTCAGGGAGGACCTAATTCTATAGGCAATACACAGTTTGAAGTTAACCGCCTTGCAAGTAGCCATGAGGTGGAGATTAAAATCCAGAGACTGGTCAAGTGTGACTCCTAGGTACCTAAAGGAGTTAACAGATACCAACGGGGAGCCATCAAGACATAGTACTGAAAGATCTGGAGCACAGGATTTGATTCTAGAGGGGGAGCCAAAAAGCATAGCCACAGTTTTCTTAGCATTAAATATGAGTTTGTTTTGTAGAAGCCAGACTTGTAAGCAGTCAAAGTCAGCTTGAAGATTCGCCTTTACTGATGTGGGTTCTTTACCATTAACGAGAAGCACCATGACATCGGCATAAAGGATCAGCAAGGAAAGACAGGGAAGTGAGGGCAGGTTGTTAATAAAGAGAGAGAAAAGGAGAGGGCCAAGCATAGATCCCTGGGGAGCTCCAACAGAGGTTAAGGAGGGATTAGAGACAGCAGTTGCAATTTGAACAAATTGCCTCCTCCCAATGAGGTAGCTATCAAACCAGGAGATGGCAGACTGGGAAAAACCCAGAACAGACAGTTTGGAGAGTAGAAGGGGGTGATTCACAAGATCAAAAGCCTTAGTGAGGTCAATAAAACTGGCCCCCATGAGCAGGCTCTTATCCATTTGCTGTGAGGACTTTGTTTGATACCTGAAGTAGTGCAGTTGTGGTGTTGTGCCCTGTTCAGAATCCATGTTGAGCAGGGGATAGAATGTTGTGAAGGTGCAGATTTTCTGAGACCTGGGTGGCAACAGCCTTCTCAAGTAGTTTATTTAAGGTAGATAGAATGGCGATCAGTCTGTAGTTAGCCATGTTTTTGGTGTCCCCTTTTTTGTGTACAGGGACAACTCGAGCCATTTTCCATAGTGTAGGCACTGTCTGGGTTAGTATAGATAGGTTGAAAATTCTTGCAATAGGGGCAGCAAGAGCTGGAGCTGCCATTTTGATGAAATAGGGTAGTAATCCATCTGGACCAGCAGATCCATGAGGGGAGATGGATTTAAGAAGAAGCAGCACCTCGGTAGTGGAGAGTGATCTGAGCAGAAAATTTATTTTGAGAGGCCCTAAATTCATTCACATTTGTAATATTATTTAGCAAATTAGCCCTTTCCCACACTTCATCATGCTGCCTTTCTGGTACACACAGTTTCTTAGTATACCAGGGACACTTAGCAGGCTTACCTTTCTTACATTTTATTGGACATGTCTATCACATCCTTTGCTGAATTCAGTTTGGAAATAGTTCCAAGCTTTATCAGCAGATGGAATGATCCCAAGTCTGTGTCAATTTATCTCCTCCACAACAGCCATAACAGTTAAATAATCAAACCTTTTAAAACTTCTATAATGTATGGGAGGGCATTGCTAAAGATGGAATTCAATGAATTCCTATCCTTGTTATGATATCGATGTGACATCAAGAGGTTGTCATACCCTCTTGAGTACATCACATCAATAACATAATGCGAACAGTACTGCACATGCACATCTCTTGAACATGGGGCTTCGGACGAAATGGCTGCAGTGGTGAGAGCTGGTCCAGATGGAGAGTGGGGCTACAAAAAAAAAAAGACAAGTAAGGACAAATTTGTTTTAACTGGTGCTCATACAATGGATGGGCACCAGTTAATAACAATGTGTGTTCCCATTTCAAGGTCATCATGCCAACTGTAAACCTCTCGTGCTTCGCTCTCAAGATTTACTAAGTTGTCATGATGACCTCTCGATGGGAACACAGTGTTATTATTAACTGGTTCCCATCCATTATCATCTATATAGTAAAAGTCTGAATCATGTTCTTAGCCTTCTTATGTTTCACTACACAGAAGACACCCAGATGATCTGAAAAGCTGTCCAGTAACACTCCTGAATGCAGTATTAAATTAGGGCAGCTTACAAAACTGAGGTCCAAAATTTTAAATTTTGAGGGATTCAACAGATTAGTCTTAGTACAGCCCAGTATTAACTATACTAAGCCAATTTTTTCCACTGTGGTTTTAATTAGGATTAACTCTCCAGCATCTAGCCAGGATGAGTTGGAATCCCCAACGTGGATGATTTTATGGGTGTACACATAAGGAGAAAGTACAGTCTCTAGCTGTGATGCTTCTCTTAGATTCTTCTTTGGGGGACGATAGCAACAAGCCAACGTGGCCTGGAATGGGGCAGTTTTATCTCAGCAAACAACAATTCAAAGCCATCAAGTGGAAAATGTACATGAAGTAGCTCTATCCCATATTCCACAGAAGCATACAATGCTATGTCCCCACACCTTTTGTTTATCCTGTCAGTTCTGAATAGTTGATAACCATTTATTTTAACAGAAGCATCAGGTACCTTGCACATTACTCATGCCTCCATTAAGACCAGGAAACCTAGGGAATTATGTTTAGTTTACAGCCTAATTTCATCTATCTTAGGGATAGAAATATTTATTTATTTATTCAGGTCTCGGATTACAACCTTTGAAACAAGAGCTCATTTCCAATGGCTCCACATCGATCATACAATGTTAGGAAATATAGGGTACCTCAATTAGGGTACATTTGATTCATACATACAAACAATTTAACTTTCATTAATTAACAAGATTATTCATGTAGGGTTACACTAGATGGCATTAACAATTTACAAGAAGCAGGGTGAAGGCATCAGCTAGGTATGGAAAATGAATACATATTATGTAGTAAAAGATTATAAATTGCTGAACGATATTCAGGAGGAATTCCAGAGAAAGACTGGAGGAGATGTGCAGGAGCAAAGCTGGGACATGGCCTAGTCGGGTCTCATTGGCAATGTAGGGAAGCAGGGAGGTTACAGAAAGTGAAAGGAATAAGGCGGAAAGGATGGGGGGAGTTGGCGGAGGGGAGTGGTGTTGGGAAAGAGGCGGGGGAGGTGGGGTGGAGAGAGTAGAGTTGGGATGGGAGTGGGGTGGAGGTAGAGTAGTGGTTGAGCTAAGCTGTGGAGAGTAGGGTCAGGAGGAGGGTTGTGGGACATGTGGATGAGATCGAGGACAAGAGAAAGGAGAGGGTAGGTCAGAAAGTCCAGTGGGGTGGAAATTAAAATGCATATCACTGTCGAGGGAAGAGAGAAAGTGCTGTGATGGAGGTCAGAGCAGGTCCTTTGTCACAAGTTATACTATGTGGGGCTGGAACACTTCATTTGACTAACAAGGTGGTTGCGGGATTTGGATTTGAATGGGCCAATTCTAGTTTCGGCAGTGAAGTTGCTGGGTAGGGAGTTAAGCAGGTGCAGGGCTCAGTATCCAAAGGACTGCTGGCCTTGGGTAGAGAGGCAGTATGGAAACTTATAGAGATTAGTTTGTGAGCCATGAGTCTGCCTAGAGGTGGCAGCAGGTGTAATGAAATTCTGGACTCCAGGGTGTGCCATGCCAAGGCTGGACTTTTTGGCAAACGTCATAGGGAATAGCTCATTCCACTGTTTTTTCCCTTTATATTCTGTTTCTATTTCCTATTTAATCTTTCTCCCTTAAGTCTGTTGCGCAACAGCATTGTTCCCCCTTTTCAGCTTTCTATTCTGTCCGTTTTGTTGTTTCCAAGGTGATGCAGGTTGGCCACCTGTACCTTTAAGTAACTTGTTTTCTGTTACAGTGAATGAGATTACTAATCCCTATTTCTCTCTGGTCCCTTAGATCAATGCAATGAATCTAGTACATGTTGTCCAAATTATGAATCAGTAGGTTTTAAAGTTAAAGATAAATACAGTTCTGGTCAGTTAAATGGACTGGAGCTCCGTAAAACAGGTGTGGTTAAAATAGTATGCGAGTCGGCTTGCATTCCATCTTTCATTTTTTAAAACGCTCCTGTAATGCTCCTGAACAGTGCGAATAGTACTGAAAAGCAGAAATATATCTGCAATGTATTAGGTTTGCTTCTTTATTTAGGTTTGAATCTGATAGTAGAAATTGACTCATTTTAAGTGGTTATACTGCATTTGTAGTTCTGCAGCTTGTATATGAAAGTGCTGCATGGCACAGTACTGCATGGTGAAAACTGTCCATAGATTGTACAAGGATAAAATAAAAGGAACTATATTATTTAAAGTGAGGAAATAATAAAAGAGAATATTGTTACCAGGCTATTGTTGGCAAAAATGTAGCGTCTGGGTGGTTTTGCTTTTTAGTGCAGTCGCTGAAGATTTTGGGCGTTGTGTAGCCTGTGCAGTGTCTGTCTTGTTTCCCTGTCATTTAGAGAGAGAGAGACCTCTACACACTGTGCACTTAGGAGCCGGCCGGCCATTTGTCCTGTTCTCTTATTCTGGTCGGACAGTGTGTAGACGCCTCTGGAATATAAAAGGGAGTTAAAAAGTGTTATTACATTTTTTCTTTAGTTATTATTTTACCAATGTTTTTCTGAAACACTACTGTATACAAAGGAAATGAAATTCAGATGTTAATAATAAAATATAAAGCAAAGGTTGAGTATATGTGGGAGGAGCTAGATCACATGATTTGGGAGTTAGATAAAGCTGAGATCCAGCAGCAAAGGGTTAGTGTGTGCTGTACAATGGTGCCTTCCACGTAATCTAGCTGCTTCTCTAGCCATTTCTAGAGGTAATGTATCTGCCTATTGAAGCCTAGTCATTTTTATTTTCCTTTGAAGTTTATTTTGTTGAAAGTCTGATTTATTTTTGTTCAGTAAAAGACAAATAAATCACAGTGGTCTGCTTTCTATTTGGATCCTATAAGGTTGTCAGTGTCTTCAATCCCATGACCTATCACACATGGTGTTAGAAGTGGGATTCTGCAGTTTTGTTGGCAGCTTTTCCAGGAGAAGAAACATATGATGGAGGAACCAAAAGGGAACCCAGTAACAAGACCCAAAGGTGTACTAACAAGGACTATGTATGATTCGATGGGTGAACCTTTACTCACTGGCTTGGAGGACAGGAAGAGAGAAAGACTCAAGATGGAGAAAATGGCAAAGGAAATAGAGGAGGAGGATACAGAAGAAGTACTGCAGGGGGCTACTGCTGGTGTTCCAGAAGCAGCAGACCCTCCTGAGGAGACTCATGAGTTATTGAGGTGGTTGTGCCTGAAACAGTTGGCTATGGACAAAGAAAGGGAAAAGATGGAGGAGAGGAGTGAGCGTAGATCGATAGAGATATTACGAACAATACATGCCGTGGGTACTCCTCATAGTCCTTCCAGCCCTGTAGACAATCCCAAAGACATCAAACTGACAAAATTGGGAGACAGTGATGATACTGAATCCTATCTGACCACTTTTGAATGTGTGGCTGGTGCTTGTGGTTGGCCCAGGGAGCAATGGGTGATTCAGCTCGCCCCATATCTGACTGGGAAAGTGCAACTAGCTTATGGCAACATGAACAGCAGACAAGCTGAAAATTATAATACAGTTAGACAAGAGATACTTCGAAGATATGATATTAGTATTGAAACATATTAACAGCGGTTCAGGTCATATTGTTTTCATGCTACAGACACCCTTAGAGAAGCATATGTACGACTGAAGGATCTAGGCCATAAGTGGCTGCAACCAGGGGTGAAAACAATAGACCAAATTATGGAAGCAGTCATCTTGGAACAATTCATTAGAGTTCTACCCCAGGACGTTCAACTATAGGTGAAGGAACACCATCCCGTCACAGCGGAAAAAGCCATTTCACTAGCCGAGGACTATTTGACAGCACGTCCTTACCAACAGAAGCAGCATCCAGGGACAAGTGGATCCTCACCCATGGTAAGACTCTCTCATAACTCTAACAGTAAGACTACTAATGCTAATTCTGGGGGGAATAAGAATAGTTCCAAAGGAAGACCTTTCAATCCTGATGTTATAAATCGAAACTGCCAAAGGAAAGGACATATAGCCCGTTTTTGTAATAAATGAAATACAGATGGCGTACATTTAGCTCTGGCTAATATGGGACAATATACCATTCCTGTAACTATTGGGGATATAACCATAACAGGTTTAATAGACTCAGGCAGCAGACAGACATTGATAAGAGTGGATCTGGTGGCCCATAACAGCACTGATGGAAATAACACTGGGGTAGCGTACATACATGGATATGTTCACCATTACCCTGTGACAGTACTAAAACTGAAAACACCTCATACCATCAAAGACCTTGAAGTGGGTCTGGTGCCTCATTTACTGATCCCAGTATTACTGGGGCAGGATCATCCTGACTTTGCTACCCTTATTATCACCGGGTCTCTGACAGCTGTGACTACAAGAGCCCAGACTGATAAAGAGAAACAGGCATTTCCCTTTCCCTTTGAAGATAACATTTTTGAACCACCTGGCAAAATGAAAAAATCCAGAAAGACCAGGAGGGAAGACAGATGTTGGTGGGCCAAAGGTAAACTGGACTTTGGTATGATAGACTCTAAATCACTAAATGATATTAAGTATTCATTTAAAGAGGATCAAATTACAGATGTGTCATTACAACAATTTTTTTTTATAGGCTAACCAAGAGAAGGGGGACACTGGGATTTATCCTAGATATATTGTGAAGGATGATTTAGTATATAGATTCTGTAAAAACCCAAAAACTACAGAAACAGTAGAACAGTTGATGGTGTCTGAAAAACCCAGGATAGGTTTGTTACAGATAGCCCACAACATTCCTTTATCAGGTCATCCAGGCAGAGACCGGACCCTGAAAAAACTACTGACCAGATTTTACTGGCCTGGAAAACATGAGGAAGTGGAGGCATACTGTATAAGTTGGAATGAATGTCAAAAGATAACAAAATTGGGACATAAGGATGAAGTTCCTTTACAACCCTTGCCCCTTACATACTACACCTTTTGAAAGAATAGTTATGGATATTGTGGGTCCCTTACAAACAAGCAAGAAGGGAATAGATTCATGTTAGTCATATGTGATTACAGTACTAAGTATCCAGAAGCTATACCTCTCCATACTGTGACTACCAAAACAATTGCTGAGGAGTTGATGAAGGTTTTCAGTCGAACAGGTATCCCCAAGGACATTGTAACAGATAGGAGAAGTAACTTCCGTGCCCAATTACTGAAACAACTATATAAGGGTCTCAATATTCATGCTATTTACACATCTCCCTATCATCCACAAACTAATGAGCTTGTAGAGCGGTTCAATCAGACCCTAAAATGCATGTTGCAGAAGTATGTTCAGGACGAAGGTACTGATTGGGATGTTTATCTTCCTGTCCTGATGTTTGCCTACCATGAGTTGCCTCGGGCCTCTACGGGGTTCTCTCCTTTTGAATTATTATGTGGGAGAAACCCTAGAGGACCTCTGGATGTTGTTAAAGAACAATGGGAGGAAGGTAGGGAAACAGGGCCAATATCAACTCTTGATTATGTCTTAAAAATAAGGGAGAGGTTGGCTAACTATGTAACGATGGCACATCAACAAGGGGCACAACAACAGCAAAAACAGAAAGCGCTGTATGACAAAGGGGTAGGCCAGAAACAGTTTGCCCCAGGAGTTAAAGTTCTCCTGTTACCTTCCTCCGACAATAAACTTTTGATAAAGTGGCAGGGTCCTTACCTTATAGAATAACAAAAGGGACCTGTGAATTATGAAGTAGAACTGTCGGATAAAAGGTTCAAGGGGAAAATTTATCATGTTAATTTATTACTAAATTATTATTATTAAAGAAGTGGGTAGAAAGAACACCGGTAGCTTGCTTTGTTTATCCTGAACAACAGGAGAGTGAGCTAGAAGTTGCTTATTGCAGGCTGGAAGGAACAAGGAATCAAACAGAGCTAAGAATTAACTCAGACCTTTCTGCTCTGCAAAGACAAGAATGTATGCAACTCCTGGAACAATATCATAACACATTCACCACCTTACCTGGCAAGACAGATAAAATAACACATCACATTGAAGTGACTCAGCCTAACCCTATCAGGCAGAAGCCTTATCGTCTTCTAGAGAAGGTGAGGAAAGATGTTGTTCAGGAGATTAAAAAAATGCAACAATTAGGAGTTATCAAACCCTCAACCAGTGAATGGGCATTTCCAATGGTTGTGGTAAATAAGAAAGAAGGGGGTATAAGGATATGTCTAGATTTCAGAAAACTGAATGCCATATCGAAATTTGACAGTTACCCAATGCCAAGGATAGATGACATTGTGGATAGTCTGGGCAACGTTCAGTATATTACCACGCTGGACCTATCAGAAGGCTATTGGCAGATACCATTAGACATGTCTTCAAGAGACAAAACCACTTTCACTTCCTCAATAGGCCTTTTCCAATTTACATTGATGCCATTTGGACTACATGGGGCCCCTGCAACATTTCAGCAGCTTATGGACAATGTTTTACAATCACACACAGGCTACAGTGCTGTGTACCTAGATGACGTGGTCATCTTTAGTCCCACATGGCAAGAACACCTAGACCACCTGTCCGCAGTACTTCATGCCCTCAAGCAGGCCAACCTGACTGTTAACCCGGCCAAATGTGCCATAGCCATGCAGGAAACATGCTATTTAGGTTTTACCATAGGGAATGGCATGGTAAAACTAGATGTTGGGAAGGTAGATGCAGTGACCAATAGTTCAAGACCAATAACAAAAAAGCATGTCTTGTCTTTTCTTGGGTTGGCTGGTTATTATCACTACTTTATCCTAAATTTTGCCTCTTTGGCAACTCCTCTTATGGATCTTACCAAGAAAGTGAACCCCCAGAAAGTGAAATGGACACCTCAGTGTGAAGAAGCATTCTGTACTATTAAAGCATTGTTGTGTGTATCACCTGTATTAAGAAGTCCAGATTTTACCCAACCCTCCTTAGTATAGACAGATGCCTCTGCTACTGGAATTGAGGCTGTCCTTTCACAAGTGATTCATAATGAGGAACATTCCATCATATACATAAGCCGGAAGCTGCATGAGAGGAAGACACGTTATTCAACCATTGAAAAGGAATGTTTAGCAGCCAGGTGGGCCATAGAAGCCCTTAAATTTTATCTATGGGGTGCTGAATTTGAATTAATAACTGATTATAATCCATTATGTTGGTTGATGGTAGTGAAGGATAAAAATCCACATATCATGAGATGGTACCTGACATTACAGCCCTGTAAGTTCTCCATTAGGCATAAACCTGGATCAGCACATAAGAATGCTGATTTCATGTTCCATTATGGAGCTGACCAAAATGCTGAAAATGTGGTACAATCAGACCTCGGGGTAAAGTATGAAGATACCAGCTAAGCAAGTATTAGTAAACCTCTTAGCATTTAGTAAATTCTGATGTATAAAAATGGACCCCAAGGTGGAGCTCTGGGAGTGGGTGTGCTGGAGCTCTATCTCTCCCTTGGGAGGGATCTGATTCATGCTATAAACAGATGTAGGAATGAATCCTGGAGAAAGTATACAAAATACTGGATGTATTTATATCTTAGAGAGGGAGGAATGTCATACGGAATAGTTCATTCTACTGTTTTTCCCCTTTATAGTCTGTTTCTAGTTCCTATTTAATCTTTCTTCCTTAAGTCTGTTGCGCAACAGCATTGTTCCCCCTTTCAGCTTTCTATTCTGTCCGTTTTGTTGTTTCCAAGGTGATGCAGGTTGGCCACCTGCACCTTTAAGTAACTTGTTTTTTATTACAGTGAATGAGATTACTAATCCCTATTTCCCTCCGGTGGCTTAGATCAATGAGATGAATCCAGTACATGTTGTTCAGATTATGAATCAGTAGGTTTTAAAGTTAAAGATAAATACAGTTCTGGTCAGTTAAATGGACTGGAGCTCTGTAAAACAGGTGCAATTAAAATAGTATGAGAGTTGGCTTGCATTCCGTCTTTCATTGTTTAAAACACTCCTGTAATGCTCCTGAACAGTGTGAACAGTACTGAAAAGCAAAAATATATCTGCAGTGTATTAGGTTTGCTTCTTTATTTAGGTTTGAAACTAATAGTAGAAATTGACTTATTTTAAGTGCTTGTACTGTGTTTGTAGTTCTGCAGCTTGTATATGGACATGCTGCATGGTGCAGTACTGCACGGCGAAAACTGTCCATAGATTGTACAAGGATAAAATAAAAGGAACTATATTATTTAAAGTGAGGAAATAATAAAAGATAATATTGTTACCAGGCTGTTGTTGGCAAAAATGTAGAGTCTGGGTGGTTTTGCTTTTTAGTGCAGTCGCTGAAGATTTCAGGTGTTGTGTAGCCTGTGCAGCGTCTGCCTCATTTCCCTGTCATTTAGAGAGAGAGAGACCTCTATACACTGTGCACTTAGGAGCTTGCTGGCCATTTGTCCTGTTCTCTTATTCTGGCTGGACAGTGTGTAGACGTCTCTGGAACATAAATGGAGTTAAAAAGTGTTATTGCATTTTATCTTTAGTTATTATTTTACCACTGCTTTTCTGAAACACTATTGTATCAAAAGGAAATGAAATTCGGATGTTAATAATAAAATATAAAGCAAATGTTGAGTATATGTAGGAGGAGCTAGATCACATGATTTGGGAGTTAGATAAAGCTGAGATCCAGCAACAAAGGGTTAGTGTGTGCTGGACAGTGGTGCCTTCCACATGGTCTAGCTGCTTCTCTAGCCATTTCTAGAGGAAATGTATCTGCCTATTGAAGCTTTGTCATTTTGATTTTTCTTTGAAGTTTATTTTGTTGAAAGTCTGATTTATTTTTGTTCAGTAAAGGAAAAATAAATCACGGCAGTCCGCCTTCTATTTAGATCCTACAAGGTTGTCAGTGTCTTCAATCCTATGACCTATGACAGCAAGGAGACCAAGTTGATATTTTATTCTCTGTTACAGCTCAAGCCAGCCCATGAGGGAATAAAGGTCACAGGTGTATGTTAGATGTGGAATGCCCAAAAAAAGCCTGCAGGCTTTATTTAGCATCATTGCAATTCTCTTGAGGGCCATGTCGGAGGCTGCATAGTATACGACCAGCCCGTAATCTATAACGGAGAAAAACAAGCTTGTTAATGCGAGTTTGAGTGAGGCAGTGCCTATGTCTGTACAGTTGCCCTAGCTTTCTATTGGCTGATTTTGAAACAAGGTCTATGCAGAGTGGGTATGATAGGGAACTGTCCAGTGTGACACCTAAATATTTTAAGTTATTAACCATGTCAAGGATGTCATTTTGTTTATTGCAAACTACAATTCTGGCCACTTTGAATCTGCTGTGTGAGGATGTAAACAACATGTTTTTGGTTTTTTTGTAGTTGAGCAATAGGCACGTGTTTATGTACCAGTCCTCAACTAGGGTAAAGTTACTTTGCATGCTTTGTTGAAGGGTTGCGATGTCCGGGTGGCTTGAAAAAATTACTACATCATCCACTCAGAAGAGGATGTGGTCATGGCAGGCTAGTGGAAGACAGTTTAGAAAGAGGCTGAATAGGAGTTGGCTCAGGACTGACCCCTGTGGCACTCCTGTTGTAATGAATTTTCTGTCCAATAGGGTGTGGCCAGTTTTCACTTGTTGATCACAATCGGTGAGGTAGCTCTGAAACTAGGCCAGAGGAGTCTTGACTATGGTGGCAGCGCCAAGTTGGGCCAGCAGGAGTTTATTGATTCACCATGTCGAAAGCCTTGGGGAGGTCTCTGAAGGTGGCCCCCACCAAGTGTCCACAATTGAGTGCATCATGAATGAACCCGTGAATTCAGTTAGTGCTGAGGAGGTACTATGGTGCTTTCTGAAGTCATGTTGCTCACTACATTGTATTTGATATTTATTTAGGTGATCAATCAATTAATCATATAAAATTCTTTCTAAGGCCTTAGAAATTGGGGGCAATATAGAGATCGGCCTGTAATTTGTGTGGACAGTTTTGTCACCATTTTTAAATACAGGGGCAACTATAACTGATTTCCAGACTTTTGGGAATTGGCCGGTTGTTAGGGAGAGGTTGAGGATTCTTGTAGGGTGCGATAATTATGTTGATGGTGAGGGTAACGAGTTTCAGGTCAAGGCCATTTCTGCTGTGCTTGGCCTTCACGATTGCTTTCAGGAGGGTATTTTTTGCCTCCGCTTTTGAGATGACTCGAAGGTAGAATTGGGAGGGAGGCAGTATTGGAAGGGGAGGGTCCAGAGGACCATGTTGATTACAGCTGAGACGGTCAAGATAGTGGGGTGGGAGAACACCACTAATGTCTGTAAAGGCCTTGTTGAAAATATCCGCAATGGACTTGGGGTCCCGGGATAACTCCCGGTTGGTGTTAAGCACTGTAGACGGCGATTTGCTGGGTGAACCTGTGAGGGCCTGGATGTTAGTCCACAATTTTCGACCATCACCCCAGGAGTTTTCAAGCTCAGACCTGAAGCGTTGTCATTTTGCCAAGCAAATGGCCTGGGTACAGAGATTATGAGCCATCCTATAATTTTGCATGTCGTTAGGAGAACCTGACCTTTTTGCCTTCGCCCACAGATTATCCCGGGCATGCAGTTGGGCAGTAAGGGGGGGTTATCCATGGTTTTTGGGAACCTTTTACCTTCCTTTCAGTAGTTGAGGAGTATATGTCGCAGACAGCATTAAACAATGTTATGAAGGAATCAAGAGCTGCATTGACATCGACTGCTGAATAAATAGTGGACCAATTTAGCTTACTAAGATATTCTCTTAGTGCTCCCAGCTACCCCTTTCTTAGGATACGTGATGTTACCACCTTTGCTTGGAGCTTGGACACCTTGCATGCCCATGTACAGAGTATGGGGGAGGGATCATTTATTGCATCAGGGAGGACTAGTGCACTAGAGATTCAGTCTGAGTATCTGATATTAAAATGGGCAAAAGACAGCCCTTTTTGACTATAGGTTTTCAACAAAGGTGTAGCTGCATTAGAACCTGGATTGGGGTGTACATCCCCACAAACCATAATGCAGATTAAACCCCAGCCTCCCAGTCTGATTATTTCCTCACCATAAATCCCCCAAACAGAAAAATCATTACCAAATTCTCCTGGAAACAAATTATGAAATTTACCCTTCACGATATCTTTTCCTCTT
Organism: Neoceratodus forsteri; assembly: GCA_016271365.2. Lineage (NCBI taxonomy): Eukaryota > Metazoa > Chordata > Ceratodontiformes > Ceratodontidae > Neoceratodus > Neoceratodus forsteri. The sequence goes on from CM028132.1 coordinate 767,932,560, forward strand.
TAATATGGGATGCCGGAACCATCATTTTAATTAACAATGAATTATCTGTGTAAATGACTACCATGCTACATTGCCTATTTTCGACAGTTTGTTTAAAACTTAAGGCACAGTCGTTGTTAACACAAAACCTTGAAGAGGGAACCAGGCCATACTAAAAACTCATCTCAGGAGTTCTGACACCTGCTCACCCCATAATAGTATGACCAAGCACCCCACCATGGTAATTACAAACATATTGGAAAACATTTTCAATTACTAGTATACAATACTAAAACAAAGGGAAAAAAACCTTGTAACTAATCACAACAGGCAAATCAGCAGATAACATTAAGAGGAAAATAAAAAAAAAACAACTAATGATAATATAGCAGCACTCAATTTGCAGCAGAACTAAATCAATGATAACAAACCAGAAACATCCTATAGTTTCTCAATGACACTTTAGCTGGCAGGTGTTTGCATCAACAGGATCAGTTCTAATGTAGACCCCCAGAATCACTCAGGCACAGTTAGTGTTGAGGAGGGAGGGCAGCTCGATCAGCTTACAGAGCTCTTGTGTTTTGTTGGGCCTCTAAGGTGATATGTAATACCACAGACTTTTCCTCAGCAGTTTGCACCATCGACAGAGTCAGCAAAATTAAGCATCAAGTGTTCTGAAGGGGTAAGTTCACTACAGATGCTCAAATGAATAGTTAGTAACAAACATTATTATGGGAGGCTTGATTGTAAATATTCCAGTAACATTTCTTTCCCACTTGTGGTCATGCCCAGCACTCATGGTTGCTGCCCTAGAGGAACTGCATAATGAAGCCACTGACTTCTCACTGGTCCACTATCCCTACAGTTTCCAAGAAGTCCAGCCCTGAGGGTTAGTTGAATGTAATACTGAAATTCTTTTGCCCAATTGGCACTTGCACCACTCATGCTGATGCCCAACGCTTGTGCAGGAGGGCAGCATTGGCTTTTCAAATGAGTAAGCTCTGTCTTCTCACTCTGCGTCACAGCAGCCAACTCATCCCTGAGCCCCCTGCCTACTGTGCAGGACAGTTTTAGTCATTCTGGTTAATGTCAGGGACACATCAGGCAAGATGGTATTTAGGATGCAGCACTATACTAGATATTCAGCTGCCTCCTATATCCTCCAGGAACTGCTGTTGCAGACTGGCTGGATTCTCCTCAGGGAGGGCAACGTGGACTTTTCATATGAGCAAGCCCAACCCCCTTGCCCCATGTCACTACAGCCGGCTCACTCCCAAGTCCCTGCTTACTGTGCAGGACTGTTTCAACAGTTCTAGTTAATGGCAGGGACACACCAGATAGTAGTTGCATAAGGAAGCACCTATGCAAGATGTTCAGCTGCCTCCTAGCTCCTCCAGGAACTGCTGCTGCAGACTGGCTGGATTCACCAGTCCGCACTGGCAGCTGTGTGGTCTGGATGCCTCCACCAGTCCACACAACTACCAAACTAGAGAACACACGGCTAAACAACCGGCACTACTCACCCACACCAAAAAGCACAGCACTCAAAGGCTTATGCTGTCCAAGTGTTTCATTGAAAGTGTTTACCACAGATATAGCCACACAGCAATCAGGATTTAGGGAAACAGAGTAGCAGCAGAACATCTTAATGTTTTGCACACCAGCACATGTGCTTTTTCTCTTGAGCATCTCCTCTGGGCAGGTTCAGGGCACTCACTTTTTCTCCTCTTGCCTAGTCATCCTGGCAAATTGTGTGGCTTCTTTTCCACTGGACAGGCAGGTACTGTACCTGGGCTAGCATAAGGTAGGTGTAACCCTCACCCCATATCTTGGTTTATCAATGCAGCTAAAATGTGCCCATAATGGTGAGGGGTGGGCATGGGCATGGTCCAGGGTGCTCCAATGTCTAGTGGTATATGTTGGAATGCTCTCTGGAGCCCCTTGCAAGAAGTGCAGAAATCAGATCACATTGAATTCACTTCTGGAGTACTGGGACAGGACAACTCTCATTGATAGACTCTTACAGGGTTCCAGGCACTTGGTTCTCTTTACTTGATAGTGGATGGGTCAAATTCACACAGTACATAGTACTTTCATATGGGGGTCCATAGACCCTAATTATTTCCTCTTCTTCTCAGGGAACTATGGTAATCACTTTACCCATTTCCAAACAGAATGATCTGAGGTCACTACTGCAACTGCAGAACAACCAGTACCATTCTCCCATACGTCTTTATCTGCCCATGGGTACTTCTGCTCATTCAGCTTACAAGAGATTTCTACAGTCATGTTTCCTGAGGCCCACACATAGAATACAAGGCATGTCAAATTCAGGATAGAAGAATGGGACCACTGGAATGGGTTCTCCCTCGCTCTGTATCCTGGTACCCAGGAACTCTCAATGTCCCCACACAAGGCCAGGCAAGCATACATCAGAGCTCACAATTGAGCATGTCACTATGTAGCCTGTCCCCCAGTGGATCTCTCAGACCAAATGGCTGCAGTTTTATGTGATATTGGCAAAAATTAAACAGCAAAGAGCATTTCAGCGAATGCAAAACACGGAAGCCAAAAATATCCCATGTCCAAACTAGCGAGCATCAAAATAGAGACTGAGGAGTGACCTGTGCACTGCAGCAACATGCCAGAAAAAGTCCAACACAGAACACAAGAAAGAAAGTACAACACAACAAATGAACCTTCATGCTTATGAGGGGCTTAGCACCCCAACCTCCCAATAAACTATTATAACAAACTCTGAGATCACACTGTTTCCAAACATTGTGTGTTGTTTTCACCCACTCACTATTTCATGACGCTCACTATTAAAACATACTCGCTATTCCCACAGGTGCCCAAATTGAGTTGCTCAGTTTGAGTTGCCCAATCTCAGTCACCCATATTATGGGATACCAATAGCTACTGGTGTCCAAAAAGCCTTATGCAGTCCTTTCTTTGAGATCTCCTACCTTACCAGCCCATAGGTGCAGATCTCCTCTCAACCTTTAAGCCACTCCTCAAAGCATGGTCCTCTCCAAGATGCCCCCTTCTACTGGCACTCCAATACCCACTTCAGGAAGTCCACCTCAGGTCCAAGGACCATTAAGAGGCACTCCTTGAGATAGTAACCCCAAGAGTCCCTCTCCCTCCTAGAAACCCCATAACTGCCCCACTGACTATAGATTGAACAGGTTTGACTCCCACTACCTCCAAATAAGAGGCTACATCCTGAGCATCAAGGTCTGGTGATGCTTTACATAGACCTCTTTGCAAGGAAGCTGTCTGACCTCATACCACCTGGTAGCAGGGGGTGGCATCACACTTATATCCCCAGGCAGGGCTTTACAATGAGAACTTGTGCCCTGGCCCGAGTCCTGAGCCAGCTCCTGACAAGCACCTAATGTTCCTTCTCCTCACAGTACCTAAAAGGAACTCTGACACTCTAGCAACTGTGTCTGAAGTGTATGCAGGACTTTGCCATACCAGTACCCAGTGAAGGATACTGGGCAGACTCTCTGCTGTACCCATGGGTGCCCAGTGAAAGCACCTAGGGACATGATGCCCTTAAACCCAAAAGGGACCTACACTTCACTCCAGGACCTCACCACTCCACTCCTTTCTGTCTTAACTGTATCTTATATACTACCTCACTTAACCTTCTTCCCTCCCAATTTACAATATTGGAGGGTGTTGCTAAACTACCAAGTCCCTCCACTGGGAACTAAGGTAATAATTCTACCCCCTACCATAGGGGAGGATTTGTTACACAAGCAACTCTCTTGGTTCCCTAGGTGGGTCAAGTGAGTGGTTGGCAGTGCTGGGGTGGAGACAGATAATCACTCAGAAGGGAATTTTGTGAAAATGTTTTGTTTCTGAGTAAGAAATAATGAGACCTGGCTTAGTCACATTATTCCTTTCTCAAATTTTGTTCCTCCAAAATTTTAGATTTGTAGTAAAGAAATTACATTTAAAATGTTAAGGGGTAGAGGGCATCAAATGTGCATTTTGTCATAAATTTATTTTGAAAACAAATGTAAAAGTCATTATGTAGTACATCTTGCATCTGAAAATATCAACTCTAATTTGTAACTGCTGTTATGTTCCTCTTCTCTTGGGCCTCTTGCAAACTAGTTGTTTCACCAATATGTGAGTATGCCTGTGCTGAACCAATAAAAAATAAAGTGTCCCTAGGGAGTATGCCCTGCTCCCTTCCCACTATAAAAATCATATTTTCTATTCAGTGGCTGATCTCAGCAAGGGTGCTCCTCCCCCACCATACAGAAATGTTGCTTTTGCTGAACAAGTTCTGGAATATAATTTGGTAGTAATTCCTTTAATCTTTGATGTAAACTTGAGATAAAGGAGAGGTACTGAAGACATATTACAAAGAAAGCATCCCAGATACACTAGCGAAAAATCTATTTTGCACATAAAACATTAATATACTAGCTACAAGATGGAACTGGAATTTTTCACCGTATAATATCACTTACATTAAGACAAGGGTAAAACTTCCATTCAGGACAAACATTTCTATTGCAAAATATTTCAGGAATTAGTCCATTTCTATTGCAAAATATTTCAGGAATTAGTCAATTTTTTTTATTGCTGTTGGGCACATCAGAGCCTTATTTATTATATCCAGATTTTCTACATTTATATCCCATACCATCAGCTAGGAAGGCACTATAGTGTAGTGTCTCGTGCACTGGACTCTGAAACCAGAGATGCCATGTTAGAATTTCTCCATAATGCAGCTACGTGCCTAATGCAGGGTTTTATGAAAGCTACTTTACCTCCCTGCGCTGTAGTCCAACCAGCTGCACAACTGGGTGGAAACAGCATCCCACAGGAAATGCATATTGTAGCTTAGCTATGATTTATACTGCTAAGTGTTCCTCTATGTGGGATCTGAATTCATATGTAGTAGCTAATGGTACTGTATGTATTATTCAGTGTCTGTGTGTGTTTTGTAACTATCCCTGGTGCCACCAATTAAATGTCCCTGTAGATGAGCGCTTTCTTCTCAGTGTAACTATGCCATATAAATAATTTTAATTAATAAATGTCCTGGGTAAACAAATGGTAAACTAAATTGGCAAAGTTCCTTCTGAGCTTACTTTCCTCTGATCAGTCAGTATCAGTGGCTCAGTAGGTAGCACACTCGCCTCTGAGGCCGGGAGATCAGAGGGCAGTGGGTTAAGTTCCCACATCTGGCACTTGGGTTAATATCCCAGTACTGACACTGTAGTGCAGCATGAGAGGGGTGCTGCACTTCTGAGGTGCCGTCTTTTGGAAGAGACATTAAACTGAGGTCCCATCTGCCTGGATTGGTGATAGTTCAGGTGGAGGTTAAAGATCCCATGGCACTTATCGAAAAGAGTAGGGGAATTTCCCCGGTGTCCTGGCCAAATTTCCCTCATTCACTAAAAATACCGCCAACAGCTTAATCTGGTTCAAGGTCAGTTGGCATTTATCTGTATCCTCCTCCCCCGGGTCGTGCTTAAAAATAGGCAGGATTTGTCTAGTGCACTTACCCAGTCAGCAAAAACTAAAAATAAATAAAAAAATAGGGCCAGAATGGCAGCAGCTGGGTAAATGGCTATCAATTCTGCTTTTCTCATATGGGTCAGCTAGCATAAATACCATCATCATTTTATGCCCAGCCAGTGCTGATTCCTTCATCATGGTGTACATGACAAGCCCAGTTTTCAAAGGGTTTGACTCATGCAAAGTAAATGCAAGGAAAGTATGCCTAGCAGAGATTATGCATGTTAGACCAGAGGTGCACTGTTGTAGCACTTGGTAGCTTATAGACATGTATAGAACACATAAATACATCTACAATCTCCCCCTGAAAATGTGGTGTTCTAAAAATACCACAATGAACAGCAGGCATAACAATGCTGTAGTTCAGTATTATGCGCGGGCATATGGTGTCCTATTGTAAAACTGGACTCTTTGTGGCAAAGCTTTCTGCCACATATCTGCAGCACAACATTCTGCTTCAGGTTCTTCCAAGCTCAACTGCTCCAGAAGTGTTTCTTATCTTGGCAGGAAGATGGTACTCTCTTTTGTCTGAGTTGTGTACATAAGAAGCTAAGTATACTGCCAATCAACCAGCTTAGCTAAGGGCTGCTCTTTGACAATTTTATTTCTGAATTAGTTTTTTTTCATTTATTTTACAATTTATTTAGCCAGGATAGCCCAGCTGAGAAACAACATTTCATTTCCAGTGGGGTTATGCTTCTATCAAGTTCTGTGGCTGGGTGGGCTGGAACACTGGGAGGTTAAGTTACTTGCCCAAGGTCACACAGTAAGTATTTGGCTCTCATGGGGATTGACCCTGTGATCCCCTGGTTCCCAAGCTGGTGATCTGAACACTAGACCTCATAGACTCTCAAGGACCCTAGCATCCCTCACTGCTGATTGGGATTTAGATTGGCCAGACTGAAAACATTTTGGGGTATTGTGAATCCGCATCTTGATGCATGGAAATACAAAGGATTTCAAGATGATTGGAAGAGCCTTGTGATGCATGCCCTTGAAGGGAAACAATCATGTACAGTGGCTGATATAAATTGAAAGCCCATGAAAAACTTTCAAATTAAGTACAGTATTGAGCTCACATATAGCTGGATGCATTACAGAGATACGAATGATTGAGTCTGTTCAATATGAATACTACACTGGAGTCATTTGTAGAACATTGTGATGTCATTGAGGAACAAGCTTGGCGTGACTCCTGTGTAGTTAAGCACAGCTTGTTCCACAATGACATCACACTGTTCTACAAATGGCTGCAATGTAGTATTACTATGGAACAGACTCAGTTGTCTTTATCTCTGGAGTGCTTCTAGCTGCAGATGAGCCATTACATTGTTTGAAAGCTTTTTTCATGTGCTTTCAAACTATGGTGGTCATTGGGCATGAATATGTCCCTTTAAGTGAGCGAATTTGTTTGTGGCACCAGTTCCAATGAAGATGAAACTTTTCGCTGCTCTCATACTAGCCTTTCTTTAACCCCTGTATTGTACAGCATGCACAAGTCTTGAGAAAAAGAATTTGGGATATTTCAAATTCTATTAAGGTTGGACTACCCACAGGGTAGCTGAGTCAGGCAGTGCAGGTGTTGCCGATTTTTGGCTGGGCATGGTAGTTCGGGTAGTGTACTACCCTGCCCGACATATCATTGTAATTTTTGGGCCAGGTAGTGTGAGATGGGTAACGGGTAGCTGGAAACAGGCATTAAAGGGCAGCCTGTGGGTTCCTTTATGGAGGTACAGCAGAAAATTGAGCAGATGACACCAGGCTGACACCTGATTGGTCAGTGGTGACTGTGCTTTGTCTGCTGCATGGAATCCAGCCTGCAGCAGTCTGTTCTGTGTGTTGTGGTGTGTGGAAACAGCTTTGTGTGCTCACCCTGCAAATCGTGGCCCTAGTTAACCAAAAAAAAAGGAAATATAAACAACATTGAATTGTTTTCTAATTTTAATTTAACACTATAGAAAGCAGCAAAGGGACAGGGAGATTGGGAGAAATGGGGGGGGGGATGGGGACTGACAAATGATCTCAGTCAGGGGGAGGGGGGGTCAGGCAGGCCAGCCCTAGTTGTGGAGGTGATGCTGCTGGGGACTGGGAGAGAACAGAGAAGGAAGGTAGGGAAAAGAAGAATCCTTTTAGGGCTGTATTTACACACAGTTTGTTAGGTGCCCCTGAGGCCTGAGGCTGCGCCCTGTCATTTTATTACTGTAACATAACTACACTGTCTGTTTCTGCAACACAGTGAATACCTTTAAGGGCTATATCACACTGTTTGTTAGGTACCCCTGAGGCCTGAGGCTGAGCCCTGTCATTTTATTACTGTGACATAGCTACACTGTCTGTATCTGCAGCACAGTGAAATCCTTTTAGAGCTGTATCACACTGTTTGTTAGGTGCCCCCGAGGCCTGAGGCTGAGCCCTGTCATTTTATTACTGTGACATAGCTACACTGCCTGTGTCTGCAGCACAATGAAATCCTTTTAGGGCTGTATCACACTGTTTGTTAGGTGCCCCTGAGGCTGAGCCCTGTCATTTTATTACTGTGACATAGCTACTTTGTCTGTGTCTGCAGCATTGTGAAATCCTCTTAGGACTGTATCACAGCATTTGTTAGGTGCCCCTGAGGCCTGAGACTGAGCGGTAGTAGAGTTTGAGAAAGAACTGACTGGAGTTACTCGTAGAGGTACTGCAGGTTTTGCCACATGTGCCAGGAGGGTACTTCCAGCTGCTGAAGCAGCATGCAAGGAGGGGAAGGCATCCTTCTCAAATATAAGCTCAGATACCGAGGCAGTAAATACTGATAGAGATGATGGTGATAGTGGTGACTGGGAATGGTCTAGCCCAGGCTATGTCTCACCTAATGATAATGGCACTTCCAGGTCTTCTGAATCTTGTGGCAGTGAGGTTGGTGGTATCAGTGAGGGGGTAGGAGATGATGCCGCTGTAAGTCATAAGAGGCAAGTGCAGAAAATTATCATATGCTGTTAAATGTAAGAATCAGAAGATGAGTATGAATGAGAACAATTCATCTCAACAAGAAAATGGCAGTGTAGGGATTCCTCTAGGTCCCTTGACTGTAGAAGAAATAGTGCCAGGAACTGCAAACAAGGTACATCTTTAGTGTGGAATTTATCTTATATTGACCCTGCAGATAACTATTGAGCTGTATGCAGTCTGTGCAAAAAGAGTGTCAGTCGTGGTGGCAATCTGGCAAATTTTGGAAAATCAGCAATGATGTGACATGCAAAGGGAAAACACCCAATTCAGTGGGGCAGGGCAAGGGTCAGTGTGGGGGGTAGTGGAGGTGGTGATGGTGCTGGTGGAGACCATGGTGACAAGGAACTGGTAGCAGAAAGTGACACTGAACCACTTGATGTGTCCTTGCAGTCTTACCAGACAAACACAGATTGTTTTCTTCTGACAGCATCAGGTACTGGAAAATCCCAAAGTAGTACTCCGTGTGAAAAAGGTGTGAAAAATACATTCCCCCCAAAATTAAAAATATCTCATTCTCATCAACTAACATTGGAAGAAAGTGTTGCGAGGACATCAAAATTTACAGGCAAGCATCCAACATGACAAATGTTAAACAGAGCCATTGCACAGCTGTTGACCGATTGTCAACTCCCTTTTGCTTTTGTTGCCCAAGAAGGTTTCCTTAACTTCATGAATCCGATTTAACCATGGTACACTGTTCTCTGTTGAACATATTTCTTGAAAAAGGCTGTTCCACAGTTGCATGAACTTGTTGTGTACTGAAGTCATTAAGCAGTTGAAACTCTTTGAGGAGAAGCAGGTACATATAACTATAGATATATGGCACAGCAACCAAACAATTGACTACATGACTGTTTCAGCTCATCAGGCAAGTTTTCATTCAGCAATTAGTAATCCATGCTCTACTGTAAGCAGCAGGAAGCAGGCTGTATTATGTGTCACCACTTTTGAGGAAAACCACACTGCTATGGATATTTTGCAGGAGCTGGAAAAACTATTCCAGAAATAGCATACTCTGCATTCCTTATCTCTGGGGCTCAGCGTGTCAGATAATGGTGCCAACATAGTCAAAGCTGTTAGAGATGGCAATTGCCAACACATACCTTGTTTTGTACATTGTTTAAAGCTTTTCATCCATAATTTCTTAAATGGAAACAGAAATGTTGAAAACCTGTTAGGTCTTGCTAGAAAAATATGTGGGCATTTCAGTCACTCTGTGAAAGCACAAAAAATCCTGAAAGGGCTACCGAGGTCAAATTTACCACTGCATACATTAAAACAGGAAGTTCTAACCCACTGGAATGCAACCTTTTACATGTAGGAAAGGCTCCTTGAAGACAGAAAAACAGCTGTATATGACTACACCATGTAGGTAAATAGGTAAAGTAGACATCATGCTCAGTTCCAGCAGTTGGCGTCTACTTTAATCTTTGGTCACCTAATTGGAGTCATTTGAGGCTGCAACATGTGCTGTCAGTGAAGATCATGCAACTCCGAGTCAAATTCTTCCTAAATAAGATTTCTTCACATGTTCCAAGATGACACAAAGAAGGACTTTCAGTCAAAAGAAGACAACACCACTGCCATCCTGGCAGATGACTTGAGTCTCAGACTGTCAAATGATCAGAGAATAAATGCCATGTTTAAGATGACATCTATGTTTTGGCTACATTGCTAGATCCTCACTTTAAGGTGAACATTGAAGCCATCCTCTCTGCAGGGGAAGACATAGACTATTGGAAAGATCTTCTCCTAACCAAATGTGACATTGCATCACCAACACCATTAAGTGATATATAGCAAATGCTGCCAAACCATCAGAGTGCACCTCCAGTGCAGACAATAACACATCTATAAATTCTTCACAATCACCAGTGTCATCAGCAAGGGAAAGGACATCTTCAGCTACTTCTCAGGCATCACGTGTTCAGCGTCAGAAAGACGAATCAATTCTGGGTCACCTGCAACAATGTGGACTATTATCCTGTAAGGAAAGTGCAGCTGGTTCATCTGCCAGACTGGTAACCGTCTCACACAGCACAATGTTCCAGGAGTATTTTGCAGACCATACTGTGATTGTTCTAGAGGAAGATCCATTACTCTACTGGAAACTAAAGAGAACAATATGGCCCGATCCAGCAAATCTTGCAATATTGTACCTCAGTTGTCCACCTTCAAGCATATATTCAGAACGCATATTTAGTGCAGCTGGAGGAATAGTCACTGACCACAAAACACTGCTAAGTCCTGTAAATATGGAATAGCTTACATTTCTCAAAATGAATGCTTGCAATTTCCCAATTGCCCCAAACACTGAATTATTCACTTCTGACCCTGAACATGAACGGGGTGCAAACAGTGATGCTGAATATGATGACTAGGTTGTGTATGAAACGAACAGAAAATTCTGTGTGGAGTGGCATACTGCCAGATTTGGTAACTTAATATTGCCTCTCATACCTACCTCATCGATGCCCACCATAGGTATAATTGTTTTGAAACAGCAGCAGGCTCACTCACAGCAGCTGCACCTCTCATACCTGCCTCAGCAATGCCCGCCATGGGTATAATTTTTTGAAACAGCAGCAGGCTCACATACAGCAGCTGCGCCTCTTGTACCTGCCTCAGCAATGCCTGCCATAGATAACTTTTTGAAACAGCAGCAGGCTCACTCACAGCAGTTGTGCCTCTCATACTTACCTCAACAATGCCTGCCATGGGTATAATTTTTGGAAACAGCAGTGGGCTCAAGCAGCTGCACCTCTCATACCTGCCTCAGCAATGCCTGCCATGGGTGTAACTTTTTGGAAACAGCAGTAGGCTCATTCAGAGCAGCTGTGCCTATCTCATCTGACTCAAGAAAGACCCTTTTGAGTAAATTTCTCTGTTTAGGGCAGTCAAAAACAAAGTTTTAACATTTTGCCACAGTCAGGGTAGGATAATAGGGTAGTAGATAGAGCAGGGTAGTAACTACCCTACCCTTTCCAACTACCCATTTTGCATTAGAGTATTTTAGGGTAGTTTGGAGGTACCCGAGGGTAGTGTTCAGGGTAGGGTATTTTACCACCTGCCCATCCCTAAATTCTATCAAAACGTGTATGAAATGTGCAGTGATGCACTTAGGTAATAATAATAGCAACTGTGAATACAGGTTGGGCAATATGGCATTACAACAAACTAAAATGGAAAGAGATTTGGGGGTACAGGTAACTAATGATTTGCAATTTGATACACATTGTACTACTGTTGTAAGGAAATCAAACCAGGATTTAAATTGTATCTTATGACACATTGGAAGTAGGGAAAACAAAGTGCTTTTGACTTTGTAGACTGCATTGGTTCATCCGCATCTTGAGTACTGTGCACAAGTTTGGTCTCCTTACAAGAAAGCAGATATTAAAAGGGTGGAGGGGGTACAGAGAAGGCTGACCAAAAGGATTAATGGAATGTGTCATAAATCATATCAAAATAGGCTTCAAAATCTAGGGCTGTATACTTTGCAGTATCGAAGGTTGAGGGGAGATATGTGCATGATATTCAGAGCACTAAAGGATGAGCAATTTAAAAGAGATATAGGGTTAAGGGAAAAGAAGCATTATTTGTATGAGCCCAGAAGCAATAGACTACAATTGGAATTGGATAAGTGGAACAGTATACGATGCAAAAAATGGTTTAGCCAGAGAGGAGTTCAATTATGGAATTCCCTCCCAGAAGCAGTTGTAATGAGTAACTCAATGTACTCGTTTAAAAAAGGATTAGATAACTTTTTTTTGAATAAATATAAGTTTATGTAAAGTTTATTGGCAAGCACCAAGGACGCAAGTCTGTGCAGCTTGGATTATCTATGAAATCTATGAAATTGGGAGGAGATGGTGGAGGATAGAGTGATTTTAGTAACAGAACTACTTTCTGCTTCCTAAGGTCCTCTAGCCAGGACCTTCACCGGTCTCAATTAGATTCCTCTATCCTGGCCAGGGAGCCTCATCTGACTGTTACTCCATTAGGATACTATGGACCATTGCACTCTTGACAATCCTTTCAGTCTGTTCCCAATGGTGGGCCCTCCCTTCAGCACTGCAGCAGATGTGGTCCCGAAATCTGGCCAGTGACTGCAAGGAAGAGGCATTGTGTTCAAGAGTAAGGAGAGTGGAGCCCTTATTTACTGTGTGGGGCAGGCTGGATTTCATCTTCCCAGTGGGTGGCTCCCATTTTATATTTTTCTCCTACCACTGGGAGTGTGTGTGATGATGCCATCAGCTTCTAGCAACCCAGAGGCTCCAATGTCCACACACTTTCCCAAGCCACCTCTGACTGATCTTGCCTACACAGTTGCATGTGGTTAACCAGTGGCAGAAGAACAACAAGAAGCACAACCTGCCCTCCCTGAAGGAGAACATTTTATTTGCTGCTTAATCTTCCCACTGCCAACCTTCTGATGCTCTGGACTTGGGGCACAAACCAAGGCCAGAGGCACTGTGATCGGCAACATTGCTGCTTCCTTAATTGACTGGCCAGAAGGATGCTTTTAACAATAAAGGAACACAATGGGAGGTGTTTGCCATGCCAAGAGTAATAACTTTTGTTGCTTCAGCAGATAACTTAGAATACTGAATAAGTTTATGGAGTTGTGCAGAGCTGGACAGGAAACTAGTACAGCTGGAGGAAACTACTGGCACAAACAGACAATTAAAGTAAGACCTGCCAGCTTCACGGTGCTAAGCAGTAGGAGATTGCTGTGGCACACTGGTGATCCAGGTTCATGCCCTGAGCCTGGGATGTCAAGAGTAGGGCAGTAGGGAGAGCAAAAGAGTATCCACATGGATGTTCTCCACCCTGGGAGGAAGATGTTGTGCTCCGCTCAGAGAGTGGCACATGGAGGTAGAGCAGGGCCACTGCTGGCATGGATGACAACACATGATAGGGCCCAGCCACAGACATGGGCATGCTCTTGATGACAGGCAAGGAAGGATGGGAAGAATCTGGAAACAAATGCATGGTGAGGCAGTTTTCCACGATTCCGTGGCAGTCGAGTTTTCAGTGGAATTTAATGTGAACTTCAGAATAATTATTCCACAGTTTACATAAACTGCGGAATAGTTTTCCCAGTTTACATAAACTGTGGAACAGTTTTTTGCAGTTTACATAAACTGAGCAATATTGTTCTGCAGTTTACATAACTGAGGAATATAGTTCCGCAGTTTATATAAACTGAGGAATATTGGCAGACTTCCAAATTCCCCTCAGAGGAACCTTCCTTTCTGGAGGTGATGAGGCTCATCCAAATGTCACAGGGTTGGCAAGCAGAGGGGCAGGATCCTCAGCGACACTGTCTGATGGAGCACCTCTGCCTCCCAGAGCTCAATTCGGTGGTTATCCCACCACTTATGGCACCTCATAATGTTGTTACTACCACTATATGGCAGCAACCAGTGTTGATCCCTGCATTACCTAAAAAGGCAGACAGGCTGTGCCATGTCCCAGAGGGTCATCCCCATTACGGGACCCACCCGAAGGCTGATCTTGCAGTACTGGTGGAAGCCCATGTTGGATCTACTAACCCTAAATGCTTGGGTGACTTTCCTCTGGACAAAGAGTCTAAGCAACTGGACCACTCTGGACGGAGAGTATATGCTTCCTCCATGCTAGCCCTACATGCCCAGAACTACCTGGCGCATATGGTGGTCAATCAGCAATCCCTCTTACGCCAAGCTACAGGTGTACTGGACACCCTCCTGGATTCCTCCTCTAAGGCTCACTTAGAGCAGCTGCTCCACTCTGTTTCCAAAGTAAGCTTCCATGTTCACCATTCCGCCTTCGACACGGTGGATGCCTCAGCATGGAGCATGGCTTCAACAATTTCTCTCTGCTATCATGCCTGGCTTCACCTGATGGACTTTACCTCGAGCATTCAGTCCTCCATTTTGGATGCCCCATTTCAGGTCTCTGCCCTTGTTGGGGGTGAGGTATAAGACATGCTCTCCTCCCTACAGGACTCAGGCAGGGCCCTGCAGTTAGGGCACCCCCTTCTCTGCACCCACCAGAGCGGGGAGCACCCATCTTTCCTTCGCCACCCAGCAGAGCGACCTGCCCACCACCAGCTTTCCCAGTCTAAGGGCAAACTTCGAGCCTCCTCAGATCCTGATGCCCATGCCCCCAAGGCACATAGAATCGAGGGGGTAGCATGTCCTGTGCCCTCTGCCACCTCTTGAATCATAGCATGATCCCCCCTTCTCTTCTCCATCCAGATTTTCACCGGAGATATTAGGGGGTTCCCCTTACCCTCCATTAATATGGATGGAGGATATATTTCTCTTTTGTTTGGATCCTACCTGAGCTTTTAGGAAGTTTCCTTGCCCTTCACCCAGAAAACAGGTGGCAGACAATGTTCTCTCTTGTGGAGACTCTCCTGTTGCCCCCTGGGGCCACTATGGTCTCTTCTTTTGGGTGGCTTCCCATTGGCAGGTATCCATTTCTTCCTCTGGCATAAGTTCCAAGGAGCCCTCTCCATGGGACAGGAGGAGCGTAGTTTCCTTCCTCATCCCCTTCGGAGACTGGGTGGGGGGGGGAACATAGGAGATCTCCAGGCTAACACCTCCTCCAGCAACGCGGCAGCAGTTACCACTCTCCATGACTTCTGCCCTGCATTCAGGACACCCCAACATACACGGCAGAACCACAAGACAGGGACATATAGAGAGCAGAATGAGCCATCCACCCAAAGCTCAGCAGTTAAAGGACCACTTAAACACTCACACCTGCCCTGCCAGCAGTCATTGAGGCTTCGAGGAAAGTGTTCAGTACTCCCTCCCAGGTATAAACCTCCTCACATAAAGCGGTCCACCACTAAGTGGCTCGAGTCACATGAGGAGTCTGTGGAATAAGCTGAGGCAATAGAGGCTAGGGCAGACTTTCTGATAGATGGACCATCACCATAATATAGCACTTTTCATAAGTAATGATTGTAAATGTAAAAAACAATCAAAACTCCATGTGCGCATGGGATGCATATATCCAAAACTGATTTTCTTTTATTAATAAAATCACATGGTACATGCCTGGCTTAAGCACACCATCTAACGAAAATAATTTTCACATTTTATATAGTTTCTATTTTTTAACTTTTCTTGCAGCCTAAATTTCATTCTATGATTCTTCTGAAACACCATGAGCATGGTGGAGGGATGCTAGCTAAATATTTAAATAATATAATAAGCACCATGATTTCTTGCTGTTAATTTATGGTGTGCTTAAGCCAGGTGTGTACCATGTGATTCTATTAATAAAAAAAAAAAATATCAGTTTTGGAACTGTATACATGCGCAAGTCACCTTATTTATGTGCCGCAGAACTTTGCCCACCGCCGCAGAAGTAGGCCTACTGGTGCCGTAGAACTTCATAGTCCCTACCACAGAAGTTGAGTCTACTGTGCTGTAAAGAACAGGTGGCCTTGGTCTCGAGTGACAGCCTCCCAATGTGCTCCCCCATGCCAAAAGACCCTCATCAGTAGTGCACCCACTACCCAGACCCTGGTGCTAGGCCCTTGGCTTCAGTGACATGAACTTTCTCACCTCCTGAAGCCAGGCAGGGAGTTTGCGGGAAGGGGATAGAAATGACCCAAGCCCCGGTGGAATGCACTATGATCTGACGGATGGTGATGCTGGTGTGAAGGAGTCTGGTGGGCAGAGAAGTGGCACAATGAGATAAGGCCTGAAAGAGTAAGGCACCTGGGGGCACAGACGGTGGGAAAAAGTAAGACCTAATAACCAGAAAGGGGGCAGAAGAAAGGGGTAAAAGGAAAAAATCTGTTTTTCTCTAGAAAATAGAGATTGATTTAGAACCATGTTATATAGTGTATGTAAGCAATAACATATGCAAGCGATAATATACAACAGGGTGAGCATTAAAGAGCATGTGCCTGGTGAGGATATATATTTTACAGAATGAAGGTTTTGAGCCTTATGATGCACTGGAAATAATGTGTGACCTCACCATGGCTGGGGCTTACCTCACCACCTCCTGATTGCATAGTCCTGCCAGTTCTGGTCTGTTCTCGGGCCCCTTCATGCTCCTGCCACCCCCTGAGTGCCCATTCTTGTTAGGGGACTGGAGGAGCATAGCAAAGTTGAAACTGCCTGCTTGGCAGTTCTCCGACCTGGCCTGAAGTTCAAATGTGCTGCATTCTCTGTGTGAGAACTGCAGTGCTCAGTATTCTGAACCACTCCACAGGTCTTGCCAGCTCTGCTGCTCTGGCGCCTATGTGCATAAAAATAATGAAAGGGGATCCAGAGGCACTTAGGGAGGGAAAAAAATACAACGTTTAAGCACGCATATTTCTTTAAGAGCAGCCAAGGCTGCTAATTGGGTATAAGCTTTGCATGTTGCCAGGAGTAGTAGCCTGCTGATACATGGTGTCTGGGTTACAACATGGAGGCACTGCTGGGATTTCCTGTTTGCTGGTCACACCTAGCATGGAGTCCCTTGCTCACTAGGTAGGTGGTGACTCTGCAAAGTCAGAAGTACATAGCAGAAGTACCAGAAAAAGTTTTGGCGCCCACTTTGCCCAAGGCTGTCTCATTTCTGGTTAATGAGCCAGGCAGTGTGCACACCCGGATGCCAAGGAAGAAGTAAACATGCCCTTGAATAGATCTCTGAAAGTGATATGCCTATGGTATACAGTGGAATGTGCCACTGCCTAAATTCTGAGAATATTCAGTAACTGCTTTATTATTGTGTAGATAGTTTGCATTTGTCCGGAAGAGGACATGTTTATTGCTCACTCCCTGAGGAAGGCCCTGTGTAGGGTTGAATCGCTGGGGACGTATGGTGTTGGACTTTCAGGCATTACTTGCCACCAATTAAAATTTACTTTATCTGGATTACTTCTGTGACTTGTGATTTCTTCAGAGTGCTGAACCTTCGTCTCACTGATATTTTGGGCCAGCAGCCCATTTCCAGTTCCACAGAGCTTCTTGTGTATGCACCTACTAAACTTTTTAACTGGGTATAAGCTCTGCATGTTGCCAGGGGTAGTAACCCCCCTGGTAAATGGCACCCAGGTTACAATGTATATGCATCTGTCTGTTTATCTACTTACCTTTTTAGTCAATAATATACAGCAGGGTGTGCATTACAAATGATATGCTTAGTAAGGCTTTAATCAATAATACACAGCATGGTGTGCATTAAAGATCATATGCCTACTAAGGCTATATATTTTACAGAACAAAGCTCTGGAGCCTTTTGATGCCTTGGAAATAATGTATATTGGCTTATTTACTTATGCAACCCCTTGCCCGGTCTAGGGGTATCCTTCCTGACTCATTCCATGGGAAGTCCATGGAAACAATAAAATGTCTTTCTTGACCTCCCTGGCTAGAGTTGACCTGCTGGGTGCAGGGACATCTTCTTGGCTGCTGAGTGCTGCAGATCAACTAGTTAGCAGGTAAACACTTTGTAACTATTAACCAAATGTCCAAATCACTTGTAAAGTCCAACAGAATCCATTTTAATGAAAGTAAAAACTTAAGAGAATATTATTACATGGGGAAAGTTGTAAGTTCCAGCAGGAGGGTTACAGGGACTTTACTTCTTACAGATATGACTGTGTTTAGGGCACAGACATCTAATTAGTAACTTTCTTTCTTCTGGGGCTACACTAGGGCTGGGCAAAATTAGCAAAGTCTGATTTCACTGAGTATTCACAGAATTCTACGAAATTTTGTGATATTTCACAAAATATTTTGGAATTTTCTGAAATGATTTAATTGGTTATATCTTGGTCAGTATTATAACTAGATATCGGAACTTTGTGATCCAAATTGTTTGGACAATGCCATATGCAGCTATCAAGATTCATTACATATTCTTGAGGTGAAGCGACATTACAGGGGTTCAAGTGGCAGCTGTTTCAGCCATGGCCTGCCTCCCAACATGACTTCCAGGGCTCACTTCCAAACCTGGATCGTCAGCATGGCAGCAAGACTCTCTGTTGTAGGGCCATGGGGTAACCAGAAAGCCTAATATTTAGGGTTAATGAATCTAAAAAATTGGTGACATTCCATTCTCTAGTTTTAAAATTATAAGGGCTTAAACGTCTGCAGTTTACATAATTGCAAAATTTAATTTTAAAATTTAAGACTGTTTGGAAGCTTATAACTCATTCACCTTTAGCAATAGAGATCTGACATGTAGTAGATGTCTATATGGGCCTTGCTTAGTCAGTATAACAAGTTTGGTGTAGTTTGGACTAATATTTTGGAAATTCTGCAGTTTACATAATTGCAAAATGTAATTTTAGAATTTCTGAAAGTTTGGAGGCTTATAACTCAGTCATGTGTAAAGACAGAGATCTGAAACTTGGTACACATCTATATGGACAAATTCAGCACACCAAATTGAGTGCACACTGGCCTAATACTTTTGAAATTAGATGGACATAATAGAAATCACAATTTTACTGAAATTTCATGAAGTGTCACATAGGCGAAATCAGCATTTCACCAAAATTTTGCTAGTGGAAGGTAAATTTCTCCCAGCACTCAGCTGTGAGCAAACCTAGGGAACTAGAACTTTAACTGTAGAAGTGGGTTTCTTACCCAAAGTATCTGAGAGGACCCAGCAAGTAATAAATCTACACAGAGGCTTTATCTATAGATTTTTAGTTATGCAACAGCACTCGGGTTCCCACCTCACTGCTACCACCAAGAGAAGGTCTATGGTAGCTGGTACTAGGTTCTCGTAAGCCCACTACCCTGAGGAATTATACAATCAATTCAGGGATTCTTAGGCATGCAGCACTCCACCACAACCTGGCTTTGGTCCCAGCTAACTCAGGACCTGTGTGGCTCACCACACAATTTAGAAAGATTACAGAGGAGCACTTAATGGAGACTGTAGCTGCTGTGAGACTTGCATCCACACCATCTACTCCATCAGCCCCCACAGAGAAAAAGATCACTGGCCAAATTCAGAACACTCAGTTACAGAGTTCCTCCTGCTACTCAGCAGGAAGGTGGGTACCAAGGTACCTCACACATAGTACAGACAGTCCTGAACAATTGCATGTCTACCACACAGGCTGCACACTTGGCATTGTGTAAAGAAGTAGTAACATGTCTTAAGGATCTTCATACTGTGGGGTGTCCATCCCACAGGGGGGGTCCATGGTAGGCAGCCACCACCAAGTTCCCAAAGCTTGGGTGGGTTCTACTTCCAGCAAGGCCTTCAGCTCCTTCAGCTGCAGGCAAAAGTTCTCCTCAGCTTCTGTCCTGGAACTAAACTGAGTAAACAACCACACTTGATAATACACTAATCACCAGGAGCAGGCCACACCCCCTACAAACTCCCAGCCAGTCCATACAAAAGAGAGTCTCCAAGGTTAGTAGAGATAACTCTTTGAGGTTTGTGAATCTATTGGTGGACAGAGCTGACCGGGAATTACCTTTTTTATTATTTTATTTTTATTTTACCAACTACTAGTAGAAAAAAATCTACTGGAATCCTTCTAATATGAAGTAAGAAAATACTTTCTGGCAAAGCAGGCAGTGTATTACAAAAGGAAACTGCAAATCTGTTTGCAGACTTTTTAGTAAAATAAAAAGGTTTTTACTCTAAAATGTTCCCTCAGTGTCTTAGTTTTCACAACCCCTGATAGCTGTCCTACACTCCCTTGAGATCTGTCACCATCTTGTCATTTATCACTACAGTTGCAAACCATTTCATCTATCCTCAACCCTTCCTATGAAGAAGTACTTTCTTACATCCTTCCAGAATCTGACCCCTACCAGTTCATATTCATATCCACTAGTTGCTGATCCCTTACCATGCTTAAACAGGTCATGGCACTTTTCCCTGTTTATACCTTTCAGATGCATAAAGGTTTCTATAATGTCCCTCCCCTTTGGCCTCCAGCAATCCCATGTTCAGGCTGGCTAAATGTTGTTTATGCGACTTTCCTTGCTGAACCTACATTATCTTTGTTGCCCTCCTCTACACAGATTCTATACAGTCTATCTTTTTCAGATGTTGGCTCTAGAACTAGACACAGATCTCCAGGTGCGGTCTCCCCAAACCCACAGAAGGTAGTGGGGGGCTAGCCAATAATTTTTCATCTAGTGCCAAGCCAGAGCTGAGCCAAGTGACTGGCTTAATTCTACATCCAAAGCACGAGCTGAGCTATGGCTGCTGCAGGATGTCCTCTACCATACTGACAGTGTCCCTTATGAGTTGCACAAAAGCAGTTGAAGGTTCCTGCCACTGTACTCACTTCTCATGCTGACAAAAATGTTGACTTTGATCATAACTGACTTGAAGTGCCCTTGACTCTCAATTGCTCATAGAGGTCAAGCCAAACCAAAGCCAGGCATTAAGCTTGAGCCAAACTTGAGCCTTCCTTTGCTTAGCCACCTCTATTACAGGGCCAACAGTACCTCTCTTCTCCTACAGGAGAACCCTCTCCCTATACATCCCAGCATCCTGTGTGCCTTCCTAATTGCTCAGATGCACTTGGTCATTAACTTGTGGCTATTACTAATGATGACCCCCAAATCCTCTCTCTTCATGGTCAAACTTGAGTTTTTCATACCCTAGACAATAAATGCATAACTTTGCATTTCTATGCATTAAACTTCAGTTGCCTTACCTTGGACCACCCCTCCAACTTTTCAAGGTCCTTCTTCATGTCCCTGACCCCCTCCTTGGAGTCTACCCTGCCACAAAGTTTAGTGTCATCTGCAAAAACTGCAAATATTTCCCTTGATCATTTCTCCTACATCACAGATAAACATTAAACAATACTAGTACCAGCCCCAACAACTGTAGTTCCCCAGTTGTAACCTCCATGACCTCTGAATGTTCCTCATTTAAAATTTCCTTCTGTGTCCATCCACCTTGTCACTTTCCTACACACTCTGTTAGCTTTGCCCCAACTACTAGGTCCTCCAGCTTCTTAATAAGCCATCTATGGGGTATTAAGTCAAAGGCCTGAAATCTAGATAAAGCACATTGACTGCCAGGTCTTTTCCACTGCTCTTATTGCAGTATCAAAGAATTTAATCAGGTTAGCATGGCATGACTTTTCCTTCACAAAGCCATGCTGCCTTCTGGGTTGAAGCCCATTTGCATTACAAAATTCCACAAAATGCCCCTTGATTATAGTCTCCAGGACTTTTCTCATGGTACAGGTAAAACTAACCACTGTATAGTTTGACAGGTCTACCCTACTCCAACTCTTGTGCAGGGAGACCAGGTATGCCCTCCTCTAATCCACTGGGACTGCCCCAATCTCCAGGGAGTGGCTGAACAAGACCTTAAAGGCCCATGCAAGTTCCAGCCCCAATTCCCTCTGTACTCTGTGGTGTAACTCATTTGGTCCTGGATTAAGTACCTCAACCCCTAACACCAGTCCCAAGTTCAGTTTCCTCCACTCCCTCCTGTAGCCTGCCTACTGCAGTCAAGGAGTGGGCACCCCCCCATCTCCCATAAATACTGAGCAAAACTACTCACTGAGGATGTCAGCCTTCTTCCCATCCTTCTCTACACATACATTTCTTGGATTTAGGTTCACAATATCCTCCTTGGTATTCCTTTTCTCTGTGATATAGCTAAAGAAGGTCTTTCCAGTTTCCTTTTCCCTCTCAGCAATCCTCAGATTTCTCATTACCTTTTCCCTCTATAAGATTCTGCATGCCTCATTCTTTTTCATGAAGTATGCTACTATATTACCCTTAAATTAATCTCCCTTATACTCTTTGAATACAGCTGTCTTGGGTGTCACACATTCCTGGAGAACCAAAGTGGCTTCTTGTGTCTTAATTTTTACTTACCTGCTTCAGAACAGTTTTAGTCACCTCCAAAAGACTACACTTAATATGTTACCACATTTCATCTACTTCCAAAACACTTTTACCCTCCTAAGTTTGTCTCAGATAGTATAACCTATTTCTGTAAAATCTGCCCTTCTATTATTAGGTCTTTGTCAAAGACTTTGATTCTGGTCATCTAGCACCAAGGTGAACACACTAAGTTCTGAGTACATATCTTCTGGGGTTCGCTTCTCTAAACCTCTTCATTATATCCTAGTTTGACAGAACCAAATGAAGGATGGTACCTCCCATTTATTTTGTTACCCACTATACAAGGAAGTCCTCTTGTAATGAATCTACCAGGGTATCTGTCCTTGTATTCTTAGCTGTTGATGTTTCCCAGTCCACATCTGGGAGATTAAAACTGCCCATTAGTACCTACGACAACTTGAAATACTGTTTTTTGTGTGTGTGTGTGTGTTTATTTTTATTATCACTTATCTTCTATAAAGTATTTCAGCTAATGTGGGAGGGCTGATCTAAACTGAAAATTACATCCCTTTATAGCCCTTGCCTCAGGGCACTCAGCTAAGAGTGGCCTTTGTGTAAAGCAGTTAGAAACATAGAAACATAGTATTTAACAGCAGATAAGGACCGCTTGGTCTACCTAGTCTGCTCATTTCCCTATCTGATGGATAAGCTGCAGATTCTAGTTAACCAACAGCTTATTTCCTCCTACCCCCATCCCACCAAAATTGCTTTATGTCTGTCCCATGCATTCTTGAATTCTCCCACTGTTCCTGACTCTACAACCTCCTCAGGAAGGCTGTTCCATGCATCCACAACCCTCTCCATGAAAAAATACTTTCTAACATTACCTCTGAGCTGCCCCCCTCTATCTTCAAACTGTGCCCCCTTGTTCTTGCACATCTCTTTTTCTGAAAGATGCTACCCTCTTGGACTTTGTTAATTCCCATGAAGTACTTGAAAGTTTCTATCATGTCCCCCATCTCCCTCCTTTCCTCGAGGGTATGCATATTAAGCTGCTTTAGTCTCTCTTCATATGTCTTCTGGTGTAGATCTTGCATCATCCTGGTTGCCCTCCTCTGAACAGCCTCCACTCTGTCTATGTTTTTGAGGAGATGGGGTCTCCAGAACTGCACACAGTACTCCAGATGGGGTCTCACCAACTGTCTGTACAGAGAGATAACAACTTCCTGTTTTCTACTTTCTACTGAGGCCGGGAGATCAGAGGGCTGTGGGTTCAGTTCCCACATCTGGCACTTGGGTTAATATCCCAGTACTGACACTGCAGTGCAACATGAGAGGGGTGCTGCACTTCTGAGGTGCCGTCTTTCGGATGAGACGTTAAACTGAGGTCCCATCTTCCTGGACTGGTGGTAGTTCAGGTGGATGTTAAAGATCCCATGGCACTTATAGAAAAGAGTAGGGGAATTTCCCCAGTGTCCTGGCCAAATTTCCCTCATTCACTAAAAATACCGCCAACAGCTTAATCTGCTTCAAGGTCAGTTGGCATTCATCTGTATCCCCTTCCCCCGGGTCATGCCTGAAAATAGGCAGGATTTGTCTAGTGCACTTGCCCAGTCAACAAAAACTAAATAAATAAAAAAAATGTATACTGTTGATGCCTCTCCCTATGCATCCCAGTATCCCCCGGATGTCCTTACTGCCTTCTCACATTGCATGCCCACCTTTAGGTCATCTGATATAATTACTCCCAGGTCCCTTTCAATTGTTGTTGTTGTTAGTATCTCACGCCCATTGTGTACTCTTACCTGGGTTTTTGTTTCCCAGGTGCATTATCTTGCACTTCTTTGCATTGAATCTGAGCTGCCATACATCTGACCATTCCTCCAACCTTGCCAAGTTCCTTTTCATCCTTTTCACCCCACTTTGTGTATCAACCCTGTTGCAGATCTTTGTGTCATCTGCAAAGAGACATTTTTCCTTCCAGGTGCTCTCCAATGTCACTTATAAAGACATTAAAGGGGACCGGTCCCAGTACTGAACCCTGCGGTACCCCACTAGTTACCCTCCTCTCTTCACTGTGGACTCTGTTTACTATCACCCATTGCGTCCTGTTCTCCAGCCAATTTTTTATCCAGGCTACCACCTTGGGACCCAATCCAAGGCTGGCTAACTTGTATATCAATCTTTTGTGTGGGACTGTGTCAAATGCCTTGCTAAAATCTAGGTAGACCATATCCACAGCCCCTCCCTGGTCTAGCACTTTGGTCACCCAGTCAAAGAAATCTATTAAATTTATCCGACATGATCTTCCTGCTGTGAATCCATGCTGCCTTGGGTTCTGTGCCCCACAGGCCTCTAGGTACCCAACAATTCTTTCCTTCAGAAGTGATTCCATCATTTTCCCTACTCCTGAGGTCAAACTAACTGGTCTGTAGTTTCCTGCCTCTGCCTGCTCCCACTTTTGTGAAGTGGAATCACATCTGCCCTCCTCCAATCCTCAGGTACCACCCCATCCTCCCATGATTTGTTAAAGAGAGTAGTCAGTAGTGTCGCTAGTTCTACCCTTAATTCTTTAAGAATTCTGGGGTGAATCCCATCATGCCCCATTGCTTTATCCACCCTCAGTTTCAAGAGTTCTTTCAAAACCATTTCTTCTGTGAATGGACTGGTATTGACCCCCCTATCCAGAGTGTTCTCTCTTGTTTGGTTTAGGTACCTCCCCATCCTCTTCTGTTGTGAATACTGAGCAGACATATTTGTTCCGTATCCCTGCTTTTTCATTATTACACTCTCCCCACATCCCTCCCCTTTATTAAGTCTCTGTATCCCTTCCTCCCTTGGTCTTTCTTCACTCCCTAATGTACCTATATAAGGTTTTATTCCCCATCGTAACAGAAGTGGCTATCTTTTCCTCAGTTTGAGCCTTTGCTATCCTGACTGCCTTTCCTGCCTCCTTCTGCTTTAACTGATAAAGTTCTCTGTCCTGCTCCTTCTGTGTTTCCTTATATTTCCTGAATGCTATCCTTTTCTCCTTAACCTTCCCTGCCACCTCTTTTAAGAACCATAGAGGTTTCTTCCTTCATTTTGTTTTATTGATTCACTTCACACAAAGGCTCATTGCCCATTTGCTAGTGCATTTCTGAGGCACGCTTTCATTTTCCCAAAGTCAGCCCTCCTAAAGTCCAATATTCTTGCTTTTGTATGGCTTGACTCTATGGCTGTGTTTATTGTGAACCACACTGTTCGGTGGTCGCTTGCTCCCTGATGGTTACCCACTTCTAAATCTGAGATGCTTTCTCTGTCCCCATTTGAGAGTACCAGGTCTAAGATTGCTCCCTCCCAAGTGGGTTCAAACACTAGCTGTCTGAGACATGTTTGAATGTAAACAGGACCACTGCAGACAAAGACATTTCCAGCTGTGTCAGATGGCCAGGATAACAATGCAAGCCAAGGCAAATGCACATATCCACTTTGGAACAGTCTGGAAGAAAGGTGGTCCCTAGAGGTCATAAGTAGAGACAGGGAGTGATGTCAGGGAGGTCTGTTCAGTGATGAGCGGATTGTAGGCTGGCCAGCTGTAAATATTTTTGTTGTATGTCTGCAATGAGATTTCAGTTATGTCTGGGATTTTGAACTTGTAACATCACCTGCTTGAATCTGCCATAGCTCACCAGTTATCAGTTCTGGTAAGCTTCTTCTACTCTACTTAAGAATTTAGTTAGCACTGATTTAAGATTTTCTCTGTAACCTCAATCTTTTCCAATTCATTTATTTTTATCTCTGTAGAATACTGTATTACCGATAGTCTTTGGTGTGTATTATCCTGCAACATCAGTAAATATCATGGAGTATTAAATGTTATTTTTATATATGTCATGCTTTCTGTGATTGGGTCATTTCAGACATAGATAATCAGGGGTAAATTGGCAAGTCTGTGATCCCTTTCCAAAGAGAAAGGCTACAACATTTACTATATCTAAAGCAAACTGTTCCCAACTGTGACAATAGGGTTGGGTCATTTGGGAAAGAGCACTGCACAGTGTGAGCAGTGACTCTAGTGGGATTTGGATCTGGAGTGAGACTATAACTGGGTATTAGCAGCATACCAGGGTGACCATTCAGGCATCTGAGGGGTTGTGAAAAATAGCAGCAGTGCAGATGGAGTTCTGGCAAAGAACCGGTCTGTGAGAGTACAACATTCTTTAATTCTATCCCTTTTGATTTGCTCACCTAGATACCTGCTCCACTCCTTGCACTAGTGTGGTGCTCTCTGGGCCATGCCCACTGTTAGAATCTTCCCATTTTCAACTACCTGTTGTGTGTGTGTGATTAGTGACCTGCCTATAAGTACTGCCTCCCCCCAGGTTAAAAACCTGCTAATTTCCATATCTAATGTCTGCCTCAGTGCATTGGCACTATCCCTGCTCAGATACCTATTATTCCTAGCAAACAATCAGCAATCCTCCAAGAACATTCACCAGTACCTCATAAAGAAAAATCCCTCTTTTGTTACCAGCTCTTTAGCCATAAGCTGAACTCTCTAATTTTCTCCTGTCTATCTTCACCCTCTCATGGCACTGGAAGGACCTCCATGAATGTTACTTTCAATGCTTCTACCTTCAATCATCTGCCTAGTTCATGGAAGCTGTCCTTCACCCTATCTATACAGCTGCCAACCATCTCACTGGTGCCTAAATGAATTACTTTGTCATGCTTCCCATCCTGTACCTTGATGTACTTCTCCAGACAAGGCAGCACCCTGCTCACTGCTGCCCCTGGCAAGCAGTAGACAGTACTTTCCTCCTAACTGGAGTGCTCACCCACATCACTGTACCTCTGACTATAGAGCTTCCCAGTACTAGAATCCTTCTCTTACTCCTGCTATGTCCAACACCCTTCTGTGACATTTCTCTAGTGCTGCCTACTGTTCCAGGCATTCTAGTTCTGCTTCTCCTTTGGGGGTTGCAGATAAATCAGTTCTGATAGTGATTTGTAAACTGGTTTCTGGTCTGTAACCACTGGATTCTTCCTCTTCTTCCAGGTGAACCACCTCCCCTCAATCCCACCTCACCCCACCATAATCATTCCACCCATACTGACCCTGGGGAGTAGAGCTGCAGTCCCCATGACACCCTGTCCTGAGATGCTTCTCAGAAACTTTACTTTGCCCCTAAGAGTACTGACCTCATCAGCAAGATCCCCAGTCCTCATACCCACTGGGCATTCTCCATGCATCCAGAGTTGTCTCTTGAAGAAAGCAGCGCCACATCCTCTACAACTGACCAGCTCTCACTTCCATCTGCCTGTATGCTCAAACATGGTACTAACATTTGCAATAGTATGTTAATCCTTCGTCAATTGACATGTCCAGACCAATAAGGTTACTGTACTTATTTACTGTACTTGTTTTTGCCATTCAATAAAGTCCAGTAATGCTGTCAGAATAGTTTGAGTATTGAAATGGTATGTGATAGACATGCCAATAAAATTATGAAAACAGATGAAGTCCAAACACCACTACGAGACAAAAGTGTTCACATCATAAGTTCAGCGTAATTTATTGCGTTCAGACACAAGATTGCATTCTCAGGCCATCTACACTCCCAACATCTTGTAGTAAAATCACTGCTTATTTAATGGATATGGTCCTACAGTCTGAGAAAAATAATTTAATAGAAAGCATTGTGCTGTTTCATTAACATTTCTCAAGGAAATTGCTTTAACATTACACAACATACTGAGCAGTAAACTGCTTTATGCACTGTCCAATTCACATACTTGGAAGGCTATGCCTCTAGTTTAATGGGGTGTGCAACCAGCCATGCCCCCTTCCTGAGCTATATAAGCAGTTCCTCCCAGCCTCCTTCTCAAGCACCTTTTCTTTGCTGGCTGGAGGCTCTGTTCATATCTACCTTCTACCCTGAGCCTGCTAGGGCCTTGCCCCCTGCCCCAGTGTTTACTTCCCTCCTTCCTTTGTGCTTGGGCTCTGCTTGGATCATGCTGGACTTCTGCTCGTTGTGTTTTTCCTGCTTTTGGTTAGTACTGCTTTGCCTCCGGCTGCTGCATGCTTCTTTGTGTGCTTGTTTCCTTCCTCTTCCTGTGCTTGTGTTTGCTTTTGTTTGTTTCTTTTGGGCTTTCTAGTTTTTAGCACCCTGTGTGTACATTGCTTATTTATGCTTCAGGTTACATATTGTTTCATTACCCAAGCTGCCCTGTGCCTGTGCTTTCAGGCTCCCATTTACTCACCAGATTTTGCAAGCCCTCAGTCAACAGCATTGTTATTGTATGCTTCAGCTCACACTGCTGTTTCCCTGCCTGCTGCCTCCTGTGCTTTCCACCTTTATTATTTGCACCTGGTCCTGGCTTCATCCTGCTCAGCTAGCTGCCACTCCCTGTTGTGCTATGTATGTTCAACAGCCCTACTCTTAATTCACTCCATGTTAGCGCCACTCATCCAACTGCTGCATTGCTATACTGAAACTTTCAGCTATTACATTAGCTACCTGGTGTCATGGTGCTCTGCTTCTGGCTTCCTCTTATTCCTATGGTGGGGAACTATGGTGTCACAATGAGGCATCATGGTTCCAGGTAGTGGGAGCATGCTTTACCTAAATTATATCGATCATCCTGCTCCTTGTTGCTCCTTGCCTACATGGCTTTTCAGTTTTCCGTGCATAAATACATTATCCTCACAGCCTTCGTGGCTTTCAAGATTTTCATTACATTTCATTACTGTGCTGCAAATGCTCTTTACTGGAGCAACCTAACTCCACCTTAATAGCATCTAAAGTATTCCTGCCATTCATATCAATTTACAGTTCATGCTGAAACCATAGCAATCAACTGCTAAACCTCACAGATTCATTATGCTAAACCTCACTGATTCAATTAGTGGCATCTCAGCCTCTCATTATCTAAACACCTACCTTTTATGGCTTGCTTTCTGCTGGCAGCTACCACTATCAGCCTCTGAATGTTGGCTTATACTACAGCCACCAACCTTCCCAGGCCACTGACTTCTCCTGGCCTCCTTATCACTAACAGTACTGGCTTCGCCCTATCTGCTCATTAATAACCTTCTACCTAATCTACAGCTGCTGGTTTTTCCCAGCCTCCTCTGTCTAGTACATCGAAGTTGATTCATGTGCTCACTCATAAATCGGAGGCACACCAACCATGTCTATTACCTTTTCCAGCTCAGAGCTCACCCTGTAACTGATGATCTTGTTCTGCACCCACAAAGTCCACATCTTGAGCATGTGAAGCTCAGGGCAGGGTAGGTCTCATCTGGCCATAGTGGGAATAGCCTCACTCTGAGTGGTGCTTCAGTCATCTAACTCATTGGGGGCACCTTTTGATGTAGAATTTAAGACTTCAGCTGCCAAGGAGTGATGCTGTGGCACCTTCCAAAGCTATTTTCCCTATGACCACCTTTGGTTCACCTGGTCTGTTTTAGTTGGTAGACCAGCTGAGTGCCTCAGCAGTCATTTCTCTCCTCCTCCTGCCCTGGGGTTCCACTCTTGCTTCTAGAGTACCCGTTGTTGCAGAGGCCTCTTGCAACCCTTCATTGCATTCTCATTAGTGGGATCATGAGAGCTTTCTACCAAATTGGAATATTTCCTCTCCTGGATTGGGTTTCTAAATTGCAGCAGCAGAGCCATTACTAAATAAACTGTTCCAAGCCTGGAAAGAAGGTGACCTAGGCTTTGGATCCCCCAGTTTCCTCCTTTAAAAAGGTTTTTTTTTCCTCTCCTCCATTCCAAAGGTCATAATATGTAGTTTGCTGTTATTCATATATTCCCTAGTTTCCTTAGGTAGGTTTCTGCTGTTGGATGGAGATGGATGGTGGCTCTACATGAGGTTTCCTCTCTCCTTAGGAAGCCCCTTTATGTCATCAGTGCAACCTATTTTATCAGTGCAACCTGCACATCTCATTCATATTCTTCAAGCTGTCTTGTTGCTGTCAATCCCCTCTCAACCTGGTAACCAACATTTACTGTTCAATATTCTTTTTGAGGTTTCTTCCTAAGGTACCTTTAGCCAAGGGAATCTTTCCTGAGATACCTCTAGGGGTGGAACCCTCTTCAAGGGTTCCTTGCCTTTGGTACCCCTACATGGTGGTAATTCCCTGTGGAATAGACAGTGTGAATGGTTAAACAGTTATCACAGTTACACAAGCATAGCACTACTCTGGTTACTTACTGAATTGGAAGGCTATGCCTGTAGTTCATTGGGATGGCCAACCAGCCATGCCCCTTTTCTGAGCTATATAAGCAGTTCCTCCCAGTCTCCTTCTGAAGTACTTTTTCTTTGCCCCACCACCCTCTCCTCCTCCTCCAGTGGCATGCCTCTTCCCTCGGGGGGGCTCCTTCCTAAGGCACCTTTAGCCAAGGGAATCTTTCCCACAGCACCTCTAAGGGTGGAACCCGCTTTGAGGGTTCCTTGCCTTCAGTACCCCTACAGGGTGGAAATTCCCCATGGAACAGGGAGTGCAAATGGTCAAACAGTTATCACAGTTGCTCAAGCATAACACTACTGTGGTTGCGTAGGCCCAATGAATTTATAGTAAAGAAGTATGAGGTACAAAGCAGAACCGGTGACTCTGGGTTGACACTCACAGACCACTCTCCAGCAGGACACTAAGCAGCCATATTGAAACAAAGTGCAAACTGGTTCCTTATAGCAGTACACTGAGTGGTGTCAGAGCATCATGATGTCACATGCTCCATGGTGTCAGATACTGAGTGTCCCAAAGGACTGCCCTAAGACAACTTACAGAGTGAGCTGTGTTGCTCAGTGTCTCCCAAACAGGAGGACCCCCTAAGGGAATAAAAGCTTA
Organism: Neoceratodus forsteri; assembly: GCA_016271365.2. Lineage (NCBI taxonomy): Eukaryota > Metazoa > Chordata > Ceratodontiformes > Ceratodontidae > Neoceratodus > Neoceratodus forsteri. Next base: position 767,963,712 of record CM028132.1, read on the forward strand.
CCGGTTTAAGCAGAAATTGCTGTACTCAAACATAAAAATATATAACTCAGATTATTAATGATCCAAAAAATAATGAATAGATGTTAAACAAAATTTGTTTAGGGGACCAGGGGGACACTAATAGGGTGCTTGGGGGACCACTTGTATAGGAGGGGACCATTCACAAATAGTGGTGAAGGATCAAAACATCTCCAAAGATAGTTCATTAAATGTCACCATTTACAACACATAGAACTGAAAATAACACAATACCCTTAATAAAATCACAAAATAATGACATATAATAAACTGACTGATATTGCTGTAAACTTTCAATATTTCTATTTGAGGCTAGATGGGAAAAACAGTCAGTTTAAAAATGCCATAGAGGGTTTGAGCTCCCCAAATTCCCAGCTAAACTAAATAAGAGCTAGCTCAGTTTGCAGAATCATTCAGGCTGATTGGAGGGTTCAGTGTGTCAAACCTCTCTATCCAGAAGGCTTCACATTCTAGAAGAAGTCTGTCCCAATCCCCTCCTCTTCTGGGTGAGATACCTTTTCCAGGCCAAAAAACCTAAGTGCAGCAATTGAATGCTGCCTGCTAGAGAAATGTCTTGCAATAACTGATTTTTCATCAGACTTTCTGATTTCAGATTTGTGTTCTGATCTGCTTAATTTTTTCTGAACTATTCAGCAAGTCTTTCTGCTCTATCAATGTACCTAGCTGCTCCTCTAGGGAAGTGATTTCTAATCGTAATCTTTTCTTTTCTTCATTGTTAAACTCAATTGTAGCCAGCATAAAATCAATGGAATATTTGCTTCTAATCACATCTTACCTCTATGTTAACTTCTTGCAATACTAATCTACATTAAGGTCAATCAAAATGCACAGGCCATGTGGTATACATCTATTTTTAATGTACTCAGTGAGTGTGATAATGTGCCCCTCAAGTTTCAGACCTTTTTCCTTCAGATTTTCTCAATAATGTCTTACTGTTCACTGTTTGTTGGAGAGGCTGCCTTTCTGTACTGGTTTACTTCTAAAATAGCATGAACTGCTGTATTTGCCTTCCTGGTGAGGACTTTGATGGAACTTATCACATCAGTTTAAAGCTGGATTCATTATCACTCGGTGAAGAGCACACCAAGAGCATCTTGAGCATTTGTTCACTTACTATTGATTAATTTCTCTCTATATTTCTTTGTTATTGTGATATTCATGATTTGAGTTGATCTTGCCTTGTACGGTGTGAATATTTTTACCTATAACCTGAATGAATTATTAGCACATTAAGGGTTACCCTGCCTTGAGTCTCCCTCCTCTCAAGAATCGGATGGTAAAAGTTGTAATACTATTATAGATGAGTTTGATTCAATTAATGACATCGCTGAGAACCTCGCTAATTTGTTTGGTTACAGCAAGTAGTACAGGAACATACCAGCACCCAAATTACTCAGCAAACAGTGAACAGTTAGACATTATTGAGAAAACTTGGGAAAATGATCTGAAACTCAAGTGGCACATTGTCACACTCACTGAGTACGTTAGAAGTAGATGTATACCACATGGCCTGTGTATTTTGATTAACCTTAATGTTTTATTTATTTATTTGTACATCAGTTTACAACCTTTGAGCCAGAGGCTCATTTCCAAAGGTACCTCGTCACATTGAAGACAGACAGAACAACTTTAGGTTACAGCATAAAGGTCACTGACTTACAGTTATACAGAGTGGTTTCATACATTTATACAATTTAGTAGCAATTACAATGATACAGTTGAGCACATGCTGGTAAATAACAGAGGCAAGATGCAATGGGGAGAAGTGGGGGTGAGCGTTGTCAAGTGTGGAGAGATCGAGGCCACATTTAGAGACAGGAGCAGCTGCGAGTGTCAAACAGGTGGTTCCAAAGGGCGGTTTTGAAGTTGGAGATTGTGGGGGCATTGGAGATGGGAGCAGGGAGAGAGTTAAAACAGGATGGAGCTCTGTAGCAGAAGGACCTCTGACCATGGGTGGTCCTGGATTTGGGGACCAGTAGAGTGGTCTTGTTAGAGGTTCGGGTTGCGATAGTGGGTTGGGTGTGGCGGATGGAGGCTGTCACCCCTGGAGGTGAGAGCCTGAGTAGAGTTTTTTTTGTGAGGAGGCAGGTTTGATAGCATAGCCGTTCATCTAGGTTATGTAGTTTTGTCTTGTCATAGAGTTGACAAGTATGTGTGAGCCTGTGGGCTCCAGTAACCAGCCTGCAGGCCTTATTTAGGGTAAGGTGAATTTTGTTGAGGGCGGTAGTGTCAGCAGCACCATAGACTGGCAGGCCATAGTCAACAAGGGACAGTACTGAAGACGTAACCTCAAGTCAGAGAGCATCAAGGGGGAGGCAGTTTTTATAGCGGTAGAGGATGCCCAGTCGTGTATTAATGGCGGATGCAAGGGCATCAATGTGGGTGTGGTAGGTGAGGGCTGAATCGAAAGTAACCCCGAGGTATTTGTAGGAGCAGACTTGTTCAAGAGGTTGTTTGGTACTAGGGAGGATAGGGAGTGGGAAGTTGCAGGCTTTGTTTTGGGGGTGGGTAAAACGCATTGTTTTGGTTTTTTTGAGATTAATGACGAGTCTATGCTCTTTAAACCAGGCTTCGGCATCATTGTAGGATTGTTGTAGAGTGTCCTGGAGGGAGATAGGATTATGGTGGGTGGCAAAAATGACAGCATCGTCTGCATACATAAGAATTTTGCCAGAGCATGCACTGGGCAGGGTGTTTAGATAGAGTGAAAAGAGTAGGGGGCCCAGGATGGAGCCCTGGGGTACCCCTGAGCGGATGGGATGAGTTTCGGAGAGTGTCCCATTGATTTTTACACATTGGGAGCGAGTGGATAGATAGCTTGTGCACCAGGCAAGAGGGCCAGCAGAGAAACCAGTGTAGCAGAGGGCATCCAGCAGAAGAGGGTAGGAGACAGTGTCGAAGGCCTTTGAAAGGTCAATAAACACTGCACCAGCTAGGGAGCTGGCATCCAGGGAGGAGTGTAGGAAATTGGAGAAATCAACTAGTGCAGTGCCGGTACTGTGACCAGCACAGAAGCCGTGCTGCTCTGGGCTTAAGATGTTATGCTTAGTCAGATATTCAGTGATTTGAATGGCCACAATTTTTTCTAGGACTTTGGGAGGGAGGTTGGAGATTGATCGATAGTTCCTGGTGAAGGACCTGTCGCCCCCTTTATGAATGGGTGTGACAATGGCTGTTTTTCATGCAGTGGGGAATTGCCCCAGGCAGAGGGATCTGTTAAGTGGGCTGGTGAGTGGGGCAAGGACTTCATCTGGCACTAGCCGGAGAATATTGGAGTCCAGGGAGTCGCTGCCGGGACTATTGCTGTTTAATGCTTTAATTAGGATGGGTCTAGCTTCCTAGGCAGATACCTTACATAGGTGGAAACTGGGGCGTTGGAGGACAGGGGGAGCTAGGATTGGGGGAGGGTCAAAGAAATTACTGGGGAGAACAGAGCTAAGGTCAGTAAAGGAGGTGTTAAGGCAGTTGGCAATGCAGGCAGGGTAGGTGGAGGTAAAGCCATCAATAGTGAGCTGAGATGGGAGAGGGGAGCATGATTTCCCATTTAGTTGTTTAACACTGTCCCAGAAAGTCTGGGCACACCCCCAGGAGGAGGTGAGGGTGGCCTGGTAATGGTCGGCCGTGGGTTTACGGTCAGCCTATGTGCACCTGTTCCAAGCAGCATTGTAGGCTTGTCTATCAGCCATCTGGCCTGTTTCAGTGGCAAGGCACCAGAGGTTATCCCTATTTCTGAGAATTTGTAGTAGGGCAGGGGTAACCCAGGGTGCATTATGTTTTTTGGATCGAATTCTTGTGAGGGGTGCAAAGGGGTCACAGGCCTTGTTAAAGGTTTGGGAGAAAAAGGCGAGGGCAGTGTCTATGTCAGGTGCATGATGAATGGGGGACCAATTAATCTGCGCGAGGAGCTGTTTGAGTTTTATCAGCCCACCAGGTCGAAGGTGCCTGCAGAGTGTGGTCAGGGCTGTGGGTTTGGGGTTGGGGGCCGCCCAAAGGAATAGGATAGTAGAGTGGTCACTTAGGGAGTCTGGGAGGACCTGGATGTCATGGATTCTTTTGAGGCGGTTGGTGATTATTACATCCAGAAGGGTACTGGTTCCTCTCTTTAGGTTTACTCTAGTGGGCTGGGAGATGAGTTGTGTCAGGTCTAGGGCAGCGAAAGAATCTCGGGTAGTAGAAAAGGAGGCACTGAGCCAGTTCACGTTAAGGTCCCCCACTAGGATTTGTTCCGCCTTGTGGTGGAGGGTGGCAAGATATTCTGTTGTAGATAACAGCGCTGTGTTCTGGTTCTTTGGGGCAACGTAGGCAGTGGTGAGATACAGAGGGACCCTGGAGGGGTCAGGAGTAAGTTTGAGGGTAAGGGCCTGGGCCCTATTTACAAGAACAGGGGCAGGGAGCACTTGTCTGATGATTGTGTCCCTGGTATAGATTGCACAGCCACCCCCGCGTTTGCCTACTCAGTCCTCCCGGTATAGGGTATAGCCTGGGAGGGAGACAAAGGAGTCAGAGGTGGATTTGGACAGCCAGGTTTCAACCAGGGCTATGATGTCTGGTTGATGTAGCATGGCCCAGCACTGGAGGGCATCACATTTTTTCAGTAGGCTGCATATGTTCATGGAGGCTATGCGGAGACCAGTGGACCCATCTGGTGGGCTGGAGGGGGCAGAGCCTGGGTCTGGATGTATATTACCAGATAGGAGTAGTAGGAAGACCAAGGCTCTGACCAGGGGGTGGTGGTATGTCAACTTCTGGGGGGTATGCTGGGATGGGGAGGAGGCCAAAGGGGAACAAGGAGTGGGCAGGGTTCGAAGGGTCAGGAGGGCGAGGATGAGTTGCAACCATGGGGAGCCAGGGTAGGCAGCGGGGGGGCATCCAGGGGGTGGGTGCCGTGGGCCAGGCTACATGGTCAGTGTAGGGTAGGATCGGACTAAGTCAGGGAGAGTTGGGGGTGCTGGTACAAGTGGGCCGGGGAGATGTCTGGCTGATGGGATGTGGGTGCTAGCATGTAATTGAGGGGGAGACATTTGAGGAGGAGGTGTACAAACATAGTGCCTAAGGTAGCAGCAGGGCAGAAAGGTTCAAGTATCTTGGCTGTCCCTCAGAAGGCATAGATACCACTTTGGAGTAGTGGTAGTGTCACGGACTCTGGTGGACAGGGTACAAGGTTTGAGACCCTGGCAAAGCAGTTGAAATAGGACCTAGGTGAGAGCGGGGATCCAGGTTCTGGGGGACTCAAAGCAGGCTGGGTTTGGGCTAAAATTCAGGGTGGAAATAGTGACTCCTAGTGGTCACTGAAGGTTAGTGGCAGGCTGGGTGTGGGTCTGGTGGTAGGGCAGGGGTCAGTACGTAGGGCTGGCAAGGAGGCTGGGTGTGAGGGTGAGGTGTGGGCAGAAGTAGAAATGAGGAGTAGGGAAAGTAGCATATGGTGAGGGTTCCAGGAAGTAGGAGGAGGAATTCAGGTGGAGAGACAGAGGTGAATAGTCAGCGGGTGCCTCTAGTGGCTAGCAGGTATAACCTGCAAATGGAAAAGTGGGGACTTAGTAAAACGACAGACAGGAAGTGATGTCACAAGACAGCACCTATATAGGTAGTGCTGAGCCATGCTGGGTGGGGCAGTCGATGCACGCAGTGATGATAATGTAGATTATCATTGCAAGAAGCTCACAGAGAGTTGGGATGCAATTATGGCCAAATGCTTCACTGCTTTTATGCTGGCTATAATCGAGCCTAATACTGAGGAAACAAAAAAATTAAGATTAGAAATCACCTCCTAGAGGAGCAACTAGGTACACTGGCAGCCCATGAAGAGTTTTGAAATAGTTTAGGTAAAATTAAGAAGGACTTGGAAAAATTTGGAGAGGCCTTGAAAGTGAGGAAAAATAAGAAATGTAGGCAGGATACCACTGATTACAGAGACCAGAAGGCCTAATATTTGAGCACCAAAAAAGGCATTTGGTGCATCAAAAAAGGCACTGGAAGCAAACCAGTACCAGCTTTATTAGGTTTAGAAAGCTCAGTAAGTTCTGAGGAAGGTGAAAGAGCTGCTGGCAGAGGAAGAAGGTAGCTTTTATTTATGGAGGAGGAAGGGGAGGTGCACCCCCACACCAGAACCAGACAGAGAGAAACAAGCTCAACAGAAACCTCAACACAGAAAACTTGGGGAGCCCCCACCGCAAAAGAGACAAGAAAAGAAAATATCCAGCAGGAGGAGAGGGAAAGGCCAGAGCATTCAGAAATGGTGACCAGGAGTGTTGCCACAACATCTTCAACCTCTCAAATAGGCAGTTAGATCAATGGGAAAAGAAAGTACTAGGCACGGGTCTATCCTTCGTAGTTTCTGAGTACCCTGATGACTTCCAAATAAAACTGAATTTACAATGATTTATCAGAAGGCTAAAACTGCAGTATTTCTTTGCTAATACTGAGGATAAGTCCTCAGAGATTGATAAACAGTTAAAAGTGAAGTTACATATTAAATCAAGGTTTGTTCCACCAGGCCCTACCCCTGCTACAATAGAGTCCTTCTCTTCAATTGTTCTAAGAGTTCTGAATGAACTGTTAAGAGCTGCACTAAGATTAATCACATGTGTAAACAAGAAAAACAGGCCCTGCACAACCTTTAAAATGAAGATAGTATTGTCATCAAGAAGGCTAGGGTGAGGGGTATTAGACCACTAGGACTAGCAAGCTGAGTGCTTAAGACAGCTACAGAAAGAAACACATTACATTAAAATAGGTCTAAGCCTGTTGAGTGTATAAGTAAACAGGATTGTTCAACATGACCAGAATGAGGGTAGAATAGAGGACTGGGTGGAACTGCAGAGTAGGTACTGTACCTTGTCATTCCAGCCTTCCATTGCTTTTCCAAAGTACATAAGGGCTTGACAGCCCCCACTCCCAACAGAACCATTGTATCTGGTCAGAATTTTGTATTAGAACCACATTTCAGTTTTGTGGACTTTCTCATTTGTGAATATATCTCAAAGATTCCTACCTATCTAAAAGACTCACAAGACATTCTAAACATGCTGAAAGATTTAACTGCTATACTCTAAGACACTATTGACACTACAGCTCTCTGGCTAGTCACCTTAGACGTAGCCAACCTACAGTATACACCTCTATCCCTCATCGAAAAGGACTGAATGTATTGGAGCCAGTTCTTTACCTGAGAAATGAAGGGGAGATGCCCACTACAGATATTTTGATAGACCTGGCACAGCTGGTCTTAGAGAGAAATTATTTTTCATATGAGATGACATTCTATCAGCAATGTAGAGGAACTGCAATGGTGTCTACTATATTTATTTATTTATTTTTTATTTATTTATTGGAGACAATCAGTTTTACAACCTTTGAGTCATGGACTCGTTTACAAAGGTACCTCGTCGTAAGGGGAGGGAGACAACAATTAGGTGAGTAGAGACAGGGATGAACACACGGGTGAAAAAATACATAGACACACTTTAAAATAAAGATTACAGGCAGCAGCTATACTGGTACAACATTTGTAGAGTTACACGCATTGTAACAAAGCAATAGATACATCATACAACTAGTAGCTAGTCTTAAAAACGGTGGGCGGGACCGGATTAGCTACAGGCATCTACAGCATCGGCTGTCAATGATATGCTTACGGAGGGTGGTTTTGAAACGGCCAATCCCCGGGATCTTGGAGATAGATTCGGGGAGGGAGTTGAATACCCATTGCAGTTATATACCCATTGCATGCAAACCTCTACATGCATGATTTTGAATCTACTTTCATTATTGATACAGCTGTTAACCCCTACTATGAAATACTGTTTTATTTAAACATTACATAGATGATTTGTTTCTCTTGTGATCTGGGACTGTGGGGGAGCTGAAAAAAGTCCAGCAATATCTAAATGGATGTAAAAATTATCTTAAATTCTCTTTGATCTATGACTTAGTGTCTATGCCATTTTTAGACCTGAAGATTTACAAAACCAATGATTGGATTTTAAGCAGTCGGTACAGGAATCCTATGGAACCAAACATGATTCCATGCTGCAACAGTTTATGTTGACAATATTCACCCAGGGAAGTTTCTGCATGTATAATGGAGCTGCTCACTGGAGGTGGATTATAAGAAAAAATTACTCACCTTAGTAATGTTGTTTCTTCTAATGGAGTCTTGCTGTATTCTGACAATAGCAGTGAGTCCCAACCTTCGAACTGCCCCAGAGATGAAAGAGTTAACTTTCCATGCCAGGCATGGAACGCTGAGCTCGAGCTCGGTTGAGACTCTGTTGCTGTTTAAACTCAAACCGTCAGATCTTTATGAGCTAAACGCACTAAGGTCCTGTGTGGCAGCTGTAAACCTACACTAGCCAACTGGCTACTTAACATAAAAACAGACTTTTTGGTCCCAAAACAAAGACTCAAGTCAGGAGACACAAAAAATGAAAAAAAAACACAACACCCACTCACCCAAAGAAAAAAGGGGTGAAAACAACAAGGTGGGGCACCTCTTGAGTGCCAACACTGCCACTGCCCACCCACATTCCAAAAACAGAGGTTCTGAGAGGGGAAGGCAGGGGAGGTCAGAATACAGCAAGACTCCATTAGAAGAAACAACATTACTAAGGTGAGTAATTTTTTCTTCAAACAACATGAAGTCTTGCTGTATTCTGACACTAGCAGACTACCAAGCAGTACCTCCATGGAGGAGGGACAGAACCTACTTAGGAAATAGGCTGTGAAGCACAGCTGTGCCAAATCGAGCATCACTACTAGCCTGGATATCCAGGGAGTAATGTTTGGTAAAAGTGTGAACTGTTTTCCAGGTAGCTGCTTGACATATCTCTAGAATAGGAATATCCCTGGCAGCAGGCAGGGAAGCAGCTGTACCTCTGGTAGAGTGAGCCCTCAGGCCTGAGGGTGGAACCTTACCCAGTTTTTTCATAACAAAATTGAATACAAGAGACAATCCACCTGGCAATGGATCTTTTAGTGGCAGGTTTCCCTTTCCCATCCTCACCATAAGTGAGGAATAGTTGGAGGGAGTCAAACCTGTGACCCTTGGTACGTTCTATGTAGTAGCTAAGGGCTCTTTTCACATCTAAACACTGCAGCCTCCTCTCACCAGAGGAGAAATGGTCAGTGAAATACATAGGAAGAGACATAGATTGGTTAAGGTGGAAATCTGAAACCACCTTAGGCAAAAACTTCCTGTTAGTCCTGAGGACCATCTTATCTCTATGGAAGGAGATAAAATCAGGCTCCACTGACAGGGCTTGCAACTCGCTCATGCATCTGGCAGAAGTGATGGCTACCAGGAACACAGTTTTCCAAGTCAAGTACTTAAGCTCTGCTGAAGACAAAGGCTCAAAAGGGGTTGCATAACCTGAGCAATGCAAACGTTAAGGTCCCAAGCCGGGGCAGGGTCCCTGAATGGAGGGTTGGTATGAAGTAATCCCTTGAAAAACTTAGAGAACACAGGGTGAGCTGAGAGAGAAGAGGGCTTACCTGCTGAAATGAAAGCAGAAACAGCTGATAGATTCACCTTTAGTGTAGCTGGTCTAAGCCCCAATCTATTCAAATGGACTATATAATCAAGGACTGTGGGCAGATCAGCAGACTCTGGGGAAATATGCCTTCCAGAGCACTATACAGAAAATCTTTTCCACTTAGAATTATAAATAGTCCTGGTGGAAGGTTTCCTAGAAGCCTTCAGAATATCCATTACACCTTGGGAGAGGTGTAAATCAGCAAACTCTAACTCTTCAAGAGCCAGGCCTTGAGATTGAGAGATTTGAGATTCGGGTACCAAACCCTCCCCTGAGCACAGGTTAACAGGTTGTAATTCCTGGGAAGAGACAGGGGAAGATGGACTGCTAAGGACAACAGGAGAGGATACCAGGGCTGTCTGGCCCAGTCTGGAGCAATCAGGATCACTTTGCAGGGTTGAGACCTGATTTTGACTAGCACTTTGAACAGGAGGGGAAGGGAAAGCATACAGGAACTTCCTTCCCAACTGAGAACTAAGGCATCCAGGGGACTGAGCCCAACACTGGGGCCTGCAGCAAAAAGGGAAGTTGGTGATTGTCTGGGGCTGCAAAAGATCTATCTGAGGGGTGCCCCATCTGGAGAATATCACCTCCAAGACCAGGGGATCCAGTGACCATTCGTGATGGCCCTGAGATATCCTGCTGAGAGCATCTGCCAGGACATTGTCCTTGCCTGGGAGGTGTACTGCTGTGAGGGAGGTGTTCAGGGAATAAGCCAGAGACCACAACTTCATTGCTTCTGTGCACAAGGCCGTAGACCGAGTGCCTCCTTACTTGTTGCTGTACCACATTGTGGTGGTGTTGTCTGTTCTGACCTGAATAACTTTGTTCTGAACAGATTTGGAAAAAGCTTGAAGTGCTAGAAATACTGCTCTGATTTCCAACAGATTTATGTGAAGCAGAGATTCCTGAGGGGACCACAACCCCTGGGTAGTCAGGTCGCCCAAGTGAGCCCCCCACCCCAAGAGGGAGGCATCTGTAGTAAGGATTAAAGAGTGGGACTGAGTGACAAAGGGAACTCCCTGTCTTAGATTGTTCTGATCCTGCCACTACTGTAAGGCCTGGATCAGGGTTCGAGTCACTGGGATCAATTTGGTCAGAGAGTCCTTCTTTTGAGACCAAAAGGCTCTCAAATGGAACTGAATGTCCCTCATCTGAAATCTTGCTCCCTGCACCACTGCTGTGGAAGCAGCCATGTGGCCCAGGAGCTGCAGAAAATGCCTTGCTGGTCGAGACACCTTCAGGGTGAATGAGGAGGCCAGTGTGATAAGGGTCCTTGCCCTGTCCAGGGAAGGAAAGCTCTGGCCTTTTCTGTATCTAGCTCTATGCCTATGAAGGTGAGGAGCTGAACAGGCTCTAGAACTGACTTTGAAAGATTCAGAAGGAAACCCAAAGAGGTGAGCAGTTGCTGAGTTATCTGTAGGTGTAACTTGACTTGGTCTGGGGACTGACCTACTATGAGCCAGTCGTCCAGGTATGGGAAGATGGCAATCCTTTGCCTTCTTAAAGAAGCAACTACCACTGCCAGGCATTTTGTGAACACCCTTGGAGCAGAGGTTAGACCGAAGGGCATTGCTCTGAACTGGTAATGGCCTAAGGGCAGATCGAACCTGAGGTACTTGCGATGGGAGCTTCTGATGAGAATATGGAAGTAGGCATCCTTGAGGTCCAGGGACACTAGCCAGTCCCCTGGCCTTAGAGAGGGCAGAATAATTCCCCGAGTCACCATTTTGAATTTTGGTTTTAAAAGGTGCTTGTTTAAGTATCTGAGATCCAGGATGGGCCACCATTCTCCTGTCTTTTTTGGGGTAAGGAAGTACCTGGAGTAAAATCCTTTGCCCTGGTGTAGGGGTAGAACCCTTTCCACAGCTCTGAGAGCCAGGAGGGGAAGAGACCTCTGCCTCTAGGGCAAGTGCCTCTGAAGGATTTGCAGGTGGAAAGGATCTGGCTCTCAGCTTTGGAAATTTTTTGAAGCTGAGAACCAGTCCCTGGCTTACTATTTCCAGGGCCCACTTGTCTGATGTTAGAGACTCCCAGTCCTGGACAAAGTAAGCCAGCCTGCCCCCTACAGGTAGTGGAGAATCGGCCCTGGCAAACCCATCAGGGTGCCTGTTTGGCAGGGGGTTTTGGCTGAGGGGTGGAAGCAGGTCTGCTTGTACCCCTTCTGCCTCTCCCTCTAAAGAACCCCCCTCTGAGCATAGGCAGAAGAGGAGGCCTGGACTTGGTAGAAAGGCCTATGAAAAGGCCTGCCCCTGCCCCTGGGGTGCTGCCTCTGAGGAATGGCCTACCTTTCCTTGGCCTGTGCACTCCTATAGGTGGTCCTATATTCATCCATTTTCTTCATGTAATTCTCTGTTTGCTCCCAAAACAGAGAATTACCCACAACAGGAAAATCCATGGCCTTAGTCTGGGTATCCTGTGACAGGCTAGTACATCTGAGCCAAGCCATTCTACGAAGTGCCACAGATGTAGCCATGACTCTAGATGACACATCATTGGAGTCCACTGCAGCATGGAATTGCACCTTGGATGCCTCAATACCATCAGCAGCTGCCTGCTCCAGCTCCTTGGCAAGCTGGCCAGGGACCTGTTTTGCTAAAACCATAACAGTGTCCCATCTGGATTTTTGATACCTAGCAGTATAGGCCATATAGTTGGCCTGTGTGAGTCCCAAGGATGCTGCCATGTACTGTTTCTTTGCCATGGCATCAATCCTCCTGGAGTCCTTGTCTGGGGGGTGTGAAGCCAAGGGAATATTTGCCTTATCACAGGCTGCAGCCTGCACTACTAACATGGCTGCATTGTTGTGTAAGGAACTCCGTATCTGAACCTGACAATGTATACCTCTTGTCCATTCTTTTATCCACAGGAGGTATAGTATTAGGAGTCTTTAAAATCTTAAATGTCTGTTTCCCAAAAGATTTGTGTAAGGGAACAGACAGCCTCCTAGACTCTGGGATAGCCATCATTTCCACATAGTCAGGCTCCTCCTGGTCATCCACAGCTTCTTCCATAGGAAGCTGGAGGGTTTCAGCCACTTTTTTATAAAACATTAAATGGGAGGGGGACTCAGAAAGCCTAGTAGGAGACACTCCTGAAGGTCTGTCTTGGGAGATGTCTGGGTCAATGGGCACATCCAGACTTTCAAAACCACATTCACTTTCCTCATACTCCTCTTCCTCCTCCTCCACTTCATAATACTCCTCTAAATCATAATCTTGAACCGGTGGAACCGGCCGAACCGAGCACCTCCCTGATGGTGCCGGTTCGGTCGGAACCGGGGAAAGCGACTGTACAATATTTATCGCTTTGGCTATTTCTTCAGCGGTTGGAGGAGAAAGTTTTGGATCCACACCAGCTGATTTTTCCTTTCTTGTTCTTTTAGCCAGAACCGACTTCTCAGAATCGGCTCTCCTTTTGCCCGAAGAAGTCTCGCCCTGGTCAGAGGGCACTCCTTCTGGTTCGGTTTGAACCGAACCGGGCTGGCCATCCGGGTCAGCGGACTTTTTGGCCTCCCTTTCCCTGAGCCTACCAACTCTCTTTTCTAGGGTAGCTGCAGGAAGATTTTTACAAATCTGGCAGTCTGCATTGAGGTGGTCAAACCTCAGACAATAAACACAGGTGGTGTGGGGGTCAGCCTTAGCAAAGACTTCCCCACACACGCTGCAGTGTTGAAACCCAGTGGGCCCGGTTTTTCTTTTGGGTTTCTCAGACATTGTGCCAGTCCTAACCAAACTTACCCTTTTAATGGCAATCCACCAGGCAAGCCCCTCTTATCGGTTCCTGACCGTGTTATGGGTCGTGGAAAAAAATGTAATAAAATCAGTTTTTTTTAGAACTGATAAGAACCGGTAACCACACTCTAAAAGTACAATTAAAGACTTTTTAACAACTTGATCGGTTCAAACCGAACCGATGAACCGTTTACAAGTTCCACACAGAATAGAAAATTAATATAAACCTATCTAGTACTCACAAATACCACAGACAGAGACTGAACCGACAGGTTACGGTTTAAATTTGGTCGAAAACCGAGAAAAGTGGTACTTTAACCGACAAAATGAACCGAGCAGAAGGAGAAATCTCCGGAGTGACTGTTCAGTGAGGCGGAGTAAAGAATCTGAAGGTTTGAGTTTAAACAGCAACAGACAGAGTCTCAACCAAGCTCAAGCTCAGCGTTCCATGCCTGGCATGGAAAGTTAATTCTTTCATCTCCGGGGCAGTTCAAAGGTTGGGACTCACTGCTATTGTCAGAATACAGCAAGACTTCATGTTGTTTGAACAAGAGATTTCAGTTTTGGCAAAAGGCGGATTGGGCATATGCTGATCCAAATTCTGAATTTAGTGATGCCAGAAATTTTGGCTGAATTCCCTCTTTAAAGGGGAATTCTCATGTACCCCATTGTAATGCAGTGAGACACAGAGATCTCAATTAAGCAGAACAGCCTTAAATTACATTTTTTCATTTTCTTAGCTTTTTGCAGCTTTAGTTTGTATCTGGTTGATCCTACATTCCCCGCTCGCCATACAGTTAACAGTGTCCCCGCAGCCAGCACTCTGATGATGCGGATGACGGGCTAAGCTGCAGGGAATGTCTATGTGCCAGAATGTCTGTTCTAAGTCTGACACTGTAGAACAGCACACTTTCATGTTTATTTTACTGGTACCAACTGTGCTGAGCTCGGTGCAGTTGGTACCAATAGAATAAGTGTGAAAGTGCGCTGCTCTACATGGTGACACTTTAAACTGATATTCCAGCAGAAAGACATCCCTGTGACTTTACCTGTCATCTGTGTCATCAGAGGAATGGCAGTGGGGGGGGCACCATTACCTGCATGGTGGGCAGGGGACATAGGATCAACCAGATACAAACTAAAGCTGCAGTAAGCTAAGTAAATGAAAAAAAATGTAATTTAAGGCTGTTCTGCTTAATTGGGACCTCTGGGTCCCACACCATTACTGTAGGGGTACATGAGAGTTCCCTTTTAAGATCTCTGAGCAACAGAGCTCAATCTGTAAGGTGCTTTAGGGCGGTGCCTTGGGATGGCCAAGGTCTGACATCATGGAGTGCATGACATCATGATGCTCTAACACCACTTAGTGTACTGCTTTAAGGAAGCAATCTGCACTTCATTTCAGTATAGCTGATTAGCATTCTGCTGGAGCGTGGTCTGTGAGTGTCAGCCCAGAGTCACTGATTCTACTTGGGACCTCAACCTTCTTTACTAAAAGGTATATGAATTAGGTAATGCATAAAACAGTTTATGTCCAATATGCTGTGAGATGTTAAAGCCGTATCATTATGAAATATAAATGAAACAACTCAATACTTTATATTAGGGGGAAAGGGTAAATTGTTTAACCAGGAAAGGCACACTAAGCCATAGCTTGTTTCCAGGTGCGACCAGGGAGCACAAGGAACTTAAGTGACTTGCTTGGGGTCACACAGTATGCAAGTGGGGGCTGATGGGATTCAAATCCAGGTCTCCAGGTTTGCAGTTCAGTGCCCTTAACCACTGTGCTTTATTATCTCCAAACAGAATTAATTTTCTCTCATTTTAGGACCATCTCCCTTGAAATATAATTGATTTTACTGCGAAACATTGGAAGTGTAAATGGCCTGAAAATGTAGCCTTGTGTCTGCAAGCATTAAATTATTTAGTTTTTTAACCAGGAGTAGCACACTAAGCTGAAAGAATTTTTACAGGAGCGACCTGGGAGCACAGGGAAGTTAAGTGACTTGCTCAGGGTCACACAGTATGCAAGTGGAAGCTGTGGGATTCAAACCCAGGTCTGGTCTGCTGGATGTCTTGACACCAGATTTGCAGCTCAGAGCCTTAAACCACTGTGCTATACTGCCTCAATTATGCTGTACTTACAATTTGAACACATTTGTCTCATGGTAGTGTTTGGACTTCATCTGTTTTCATAGTCTGTCCTTGCCCTGACCCCCCCTTGAGACTTGAAAAGGTTTTTTGAAACTTCTTGATTAACAGCTCACTGTAGGAGAGACTGCCCTTCTGGATTAATAAAATCAAGAGCCACAATCATAGCCTAAATAGGAGGAGGCACAAAACAGAGTGCAAACCTGCACCCCATTATGCTGCCACTCACTTCTGCCACATGCAAATGAGGGACATCGCCCCATGGGGAAGGTATCCCCCTGTAACTGTCATGATGCAAATGTGGGGGCACCATGGTCTGTGCATATCCCTGTGGGTAATTTGCATGTCATCCCTGGCACCCTTTCCCATATAGGGCAATGTGCTTTGTGACCACACTGGGAAGGCATGCAACCCCCCTTTGTGCATAGCATAGAACAATCAAACACAAGTGTAGGAACTACCACTAAGTGGTCTTTTTGACTGCTTAGCAACAGTTCTTGCAACTACATAAAAGCCCATGTTAGTGTGAAAAAAGTAGACTCTCTAAAAACAAACATTTCTCAATGCTAAATGTTTTCTTGCTTGTATTTGTTGTGTAATTGTTTGCCATCAATAGGGCAGAGGCTAAAATTAACCATTTAATAACACAAGTTATAATAGTGAAATTGTCATGATTGGGAAATAAAGACGTTTATACATCACATTGTTGTTTGATTAGATTAGGTTACTAATGATCTCCTGGCCATGATGAGGGAGCAGGATAAATTATGGTCAGCCTACATAATAGCCCCTTCCCCTGCCCTTTGGAATGACTATAGGCGCCTACGGAACCTATGCAAACAAACTGCCCTTGCCAATAAGCGCACCTTCTTCCAAAGCAAGCAAAAGGTCAACCTTGGTGATCCTTGCTGCTTCTGAGGTGAGATCAACTCCCTGCTCAATCCACACACTTAAAACCCGACCCCTCAACTCGATACTCTCTCTGGCTGGCCAACAGACACAGTTGAAGTTGCCGAGGCTTTTAACAAGAAGTTCACTGATCTACCTACCCTCCTTAGCAAGCTACCACCCAAGGGGACCCATTGCCCTGGGCCAGATCCTACTGAGTATCCTCATACCCCATCCTCTGTTAACCCACCCCCCTTCTTTCTATTTCAGGACCATTGCCCCTAAGGACACTGCCAAACTACTAAAGAGCCTGCCTAACCAGGACAAAGAATAAGTAATTATGTGTGATATCAAATCTTCACAAACATTGTGGTAATATTAATTGTTTACACATAGAAAATCTTATTGTGTTTTTTATATATATTTAATTGTTAACAGGTGATTGTTCTTGTATTATTATGATGTCACTACTTGTTTTTGATTATAAAACCAGTTGAAGACCAGGATGTAACATGCCCCCCAGAAGGCACTTTTTGCCAAGGCGCTAGGGGCTCTCCCATGGTGTATTAAACTCTTATTCAAGTTTACAATTGTAGTTCTGTGGTTCCTACTACACTCTGGAGCGCAACTTGGTTTGCTGCTAACCAGGACAGCTCAGGCAGCAATGTTTTTTTCCCCATGATGCTCAAACTTGTGTCCCCTGCCATCCTCAGACCACTCACTTACCTCTTTAACCTGGCACTGATTACCTCCTCAGTGCCTAGGTCTTGGAAACATGCCAAGGTAGTCCTGATTTTTAAACTTGGTGATCCACTATCCACAGACAACTATCAACCACTATCCCTGCTCCCCCACCTCAGCAAGATCCTTGAAAAGATCATCCACCGACAACTGTCCGACCACATCGACACTCCCAACCTTATGTCCAAACAGCAACACAGCTTCCGCAAGCATCACTCCACCACATCTGCCCTGGCTGTGTTTACTGATCACATCTTCAAAAACATGGACCTTAGAAGAGCCATGGGTGTGGTCTTTGTCGACCTGTCAAGAGCATTCAACCTGGTCGGTCACACCCTGCTACTCTCCTCCCTCCGTGACCTTGGCTGCTCCCCTGAGACCACTCACTGGTTCCAAAGCTACCTCACAAACATGTCTCAGTCAGTGTGCATTGGTTCTTCCTCCTCCCAGGCCCACCGTGTCTCCAACAGTGTACCACAGGGCTCTATCCGTGACCCATTATTATTCTCCCTGTTTATAAACTCCCTCCCCTCAGACTGTCTGACTTGCGACACCCTGCTATACGCTGATGACCTCATCCTCTTCTCCAGTGACAAGGCACTAGAGAATATTTCCACAGCCCTATCCAGGAACTACACTTCTGCTCACACCTGGTTCTAGTCACACTGCCTGCTTGTAAATACCAAAAAAAATTAATCTATGCTGTTCAGATCCAAACCCTACATATCTAAGGCTGCCAAGTCACAGTGCTCCCTCTCAGTAGCAAGGACAGAAGGCACTGTACTAGAAAATGGGTCAATCTTCAAATATTTGGGTGTCATCCTGGACCCTTCCCTTCCCTACACTGATCATGTTACCTCCATCATCCTGCTGCGTGAACCAGAAACTTGGCGCAGCTTATAGAATCAAGCCGTTCTTGACCAGGGAAGCACGTATTGCCATTGCACAAGGCAACTTACTGCCCATTGTTGACTACTGCTCCCCTGTCTACTCACGTATGTCCTCTACCTTGCATTCATGCCTCGGCCCGATGTACAACATTTGTCATTTCACTCTTCTGGTGCCCTACTCCACTCACTACTGCCACCTCTACCAGACCCTAGGCTGGCTTCCACTACACCTTAGTTTTGACTGTGCTCTTGGTTGCATTCTGGACAGTGCTTTTAGGCACAGGGATGCCTCTCCCTATGCATCCATCCTCTGCTCCAAAACCTCCAGTGAGATGCCTACTAGCATCCTCTGTCCCACCCACTGTAACCCCTAAAATCTCCTTGGCTATGGCTGGAAAAGCATTATCTGTAGCTGCTCCCACCCTGTGGAATATTCTCCCTGTGCCCATCTGTTCCTTGGGCACTCTTGGAACATTCACAGTTCATTCAAGTCTTGTAAGTTGGACAGTGACTAAGTGCTATTGCACACCAGGATAACCCCCTCCCAAATACCCCTGCCTATTGCATCCAGGCTGACTAGCCTCTGTCTCCCTGGTATTTTCCCCCATCCACTGTGTCCTGTTTACCCTCCCCTCAGTATACTCAACAATGACAAGTGGGTTCCTATGCCTTGCACTTACCTTCACTCGTCTCCTTATCCTGCTGCAAATAATATATAGTAAGCCAGTTCTGATTATCCCAATGCTGTAAATAATGTATAGTTAGTACTCTCGACTACTCTGATGAACTGACTTGTTTAGTTTTAAGTTGTACAGTCTCTCTTTACTGACTTTACTACTATGTACCTGCTTTTCTCATTTATTTGATGTATGTTTATGCACAACTCGTATTCTTTGTCACATACAGTATTTTTGCTTCTGTATCGCCATGGCAGTGGCCCGGTTCTTGCCTGAAAATGGTCCCTTGGATCAGAGCACCTACCCGGTTACCAAAGACTAAAGTAAATAAATAAATAAAAAGATTGTCACCTTGAATTTTATTGGCCCAGCGTATGAACATGACAGGTGCCAATTATGAAATGCAACCCGAAACATTGTTCTGTGGAGTGACGACCACAAACACAGGTTTTGAAGGGGGCTTTGATAATGACACCTGCCATGACCATTCGACGAGGTACAAAACATGAGTATGTTGAAAATGTGGGTTCAAAATATAAAAACATTGGAGTGCTATGAGTAAACATTGAAAAAAGTCAATGTTTGTTCATAATTTTCTTTTTTCAATTTTGACCACAAATGTTCAACATAGTCTTTTTATTACAAGACCTTATGAACCCAACAGGTCTCATTTATGAAATCCTGTCCAAAATGTCATTTTGTGGCACAAGTGTGAAAATTCATGTTAGGCAGGATTTGAAAAATGACACGTCATGTTGCTGGGGTGAGGTACAAAAATGGCTATCTTGAAAATGTGGAATGAAAATCTGGTAAAACAGTAAAGGTGGGAGCAAACACTGAAGAATGTCATTGCTTCTTCATGATTATGTTGTGGGGTTTTTTTTGAGATTTTGACCCTAAAATTTCAACATAGTTTTTTTATTACCCCACCTTATCAGCAACACAGGGGGAATGTTTTAAATCATGTCTAAAAGCTGATTTTGTGAAGCAGCTATGAAAACATGATTCAGAGGGGATTCACAAAACTTGTGCCTGCCTTGTTCATGAGGCGGGGTAAACAAACGGCTGTGCTGAAAACCTGGAATACAAATCTGAAAAAAATCACAAAGTTATGAGTAAGCATCGAAGAATTTAACATTTTCTTCATAACTTTTTGTGTTTTTGGGATTATGACCCCACATTTTCAACATAGCCTTTTTATTACCCCATGTTATGCTCAAGTCAGCTTGAACTTGTTAAATCCCATCCAAAACATGATTTAACAGAGTGACTGTGAAAACACATCTGGTGGGATTTGAAAAATCTCACCTACCTGGTTCATGAGGTGGGATTTAAAAAGGTTATGTTATAATTGTTGGGTCAAAATCTGGAAAAATAGTAAAGTTTTGAGTAAAAATTGCAGAATTTAAATGTTTCTTCATAACTTTATTTTTTTTGTTGTTTTTTTTTTGAGATTTTGACCCCAGATTTTCAACATAGGCTTTTTATTACCCTGCCTTATGATCAAAACAGCTGGCATTTGTAAAATCCCATCTAAAATGTGATTTTGCAGAGCAACTGCGAATACATGTTTGGGATGAGATTTCAAAACTTTCACCTACCTGGTTCATGAGGTGGGGCTATGTTGTAAATGTGGGGTCAAAATTTGAAAAAATAGCAAAGTTATGAGTAAATGCTGAAGAATTTCTATGGTCCTTCATGACTTTTTTTCAGATACTGACCCAAATTTTTACCGTTGTCTTTTTATTACTCCAGCTTATGATCAAGACAGGAGGTATTTTTGAAATCCCATCCAAAATGTGATTTCCCAGAGTGACTGCGAAAACAAGTTTGGCAGAGGACTGAAAAATTTCACTTACCTGGTTCATGAGGTGGGGTAAAAAAAAAAGGCTTTGTTGAAAATTTAGGGAAAAAATATTTAAAAATGACAACGTTATGAGCAAACGTTCAAAATGCATTAAAAAGTCATTAACCAAATTTACCTTGTTTAAATCACTTCCTGATTGGGCTCTGGAGCAGCTGGATATGGCAGTGGAAGCAGTAGGATGTGCTAGTGGACCAGACAGATAAGTGAGGGATAGGGGGTTGTGGAGGGTGCTGAGAGGTGGGTTAGGTTGGGGGCATGGGGCAGAAGTCATCACTGAACTGTTTCCTTTTTTTCAGGTATAGGAAATGGGGTATGGGGGAGGCAACTGAGAGGTGGGTGGGCTATGCAGCAGGTGGGACTTATATCAACCAGAGACCACCATCACAGAAATAGGGCAGTGGGGGAAGAGATAGAGAGGTGGATGGGCTCTGCAGCACATGGGACTTTAAAGAAACAGGGTACCAGGGGAAGCAATCAGGAGGTGGGGGGCGGGGAGAGATGCGCAGTGCCTGGGACTTATATCAAGGAGCAGCCACTTGGGTAGAATTGAAGCGATCAGGAAGTGGGCAGCTAAATGGCAGAGGGTAGGATTGATTTTTACAGACAGAGCACAAGGGATGTCATCAGGTTGGGGGAGGTAAGCAACAGGCTGACTATTATGCTGAGTCCCCACAAGGAATCTTCTGTGAGGGAGAGAACTCTCTGGGCTTACATCATCAGCCTTCTGTTTATTTGAATCACCACAAGGAATCATCTGCGAGGGACAGAACTCTCTGGGCTTACACCACCAGCCTGCTTTTTATTTGACTTTGACTCAGCAAAGGGCTGCTGTTATACAAAAGCAGCCAAGGGCTTCATTGTGTTCCTAAAGCATTTTCCTTCTTCCTCCCTCCTCCCCCACCCACCCTTGACCAATTCTACTTTTATAGCTGAGGTTAATTTTATTTTTATTTAGTTTTTGTTGACGGTAAGTGCACTAGACAAATCTTGCCTATTTTCAGGCACGACCTGGGGGAGGGGGATACAGATGAATGCCAACAGACCTTGAACCAGATGAAGCTGTTGGTGGTATTTTTTAGTGAATGAGGGAAATTTGGCCAGGACTCAGGGAAATTCCTCTACTCTTTTCGATAAGTGCCATGGGATCTTTAACATCCACCTGAACTACCACCAATCCAGGCAGATGGGACCTCGGTTTAACGTCTCATCCAAAAGACGGCACCTCAGAAGTGCAGCACCCCTCTCATGCTGCACTACAGTGTCAGTACTGGGATATTAACCCAAGTGCCAGATGTGGGAACTGAACCCACAGCCCTCTAATCTCCCAGCCTCAGAGGTGAGTGTGCTACCTACTGAGCCACTGACACTGATATCATGCTAATTGGTGACAGGCGGAGCCTGGGGGAGACAGGAAAGCAGGCTGAGGCATGGAAGCTCATTAGCCAAGTGATCAATTAGTGTATCCAAATTGGGGTATAGTTTCAACTGATTTAGTACATAAACCAGTTATTTCATTTGCACTGTTTTGCAGTGCTAACCAATTTGCGGGATTGGGTATATCATTACTGGGTTAGAGGCTCAGCTAATTTGCTTACTGAGTTTGCCAGCACTAGCAATAAGTTTGAACTGAAAATACCTGTGCTACCTGCGTTACTCAACTGTCAGACATAAGAGCAGGATGTATTAAACAAGGATGAAATGCAGGATGGAGGGACCTAGGAATTGGGGCAGGCAGCAGTCATGGGGAGAGATAGGGAGGTGGTGGATATTTGGTGGCAGAAGTACAAGAGGGGATGCAGGGAGGGTTGTTAGCTGCAATGGCTATGGGGAAGCCATCTTCTTAGGGATTCTTTGGAGAGCAGGGGTATGTATGGTGTGCAGGAAGGAATGAGGCAGAGTCAGTATCTACTCAGGAGTCAATGGGATCAGAGACAGATAAATGGAGGGGGGTTAAGAACAGGGGGAGAATGGGATCAGTGACAGAGCATGGAATTAAGTCACAGAGTGGGGCTTCAGGGGAGGCTTGGGACAAGTCTGGGAACAGGTTCTCAGTGCTGATTATCCTGGAGGATCTGGAGGGGGAGGAGTCATAGAGAAGGTAAGAGAAAAGGGTAGTAGCAGTAGCAGCAGGGGGACTAGCAGGGTAGCAGGAAGCAAGGTCAGTGCACTGGAGGGTAGCATTGGCAAAGGGGGTGTTGCAGGGTAGCAGATTCAAATGGGGTGAGGAGGAGCAAGTGGAGGATGGTATGGAGGAAGGAGTTAGGCAAGGCAGGAGTAGTAGGGATTGGGGAGGGGGACAAAGGAAAGGGTAAAGCAGGGATCAAGTGAGGCATGGGGGGGCACAGGCAAGGAAAGAGGTGAGGGGGATCGGTACTGTGAGCAGAAGATTGGGAAGGACCAAGGAGGAGAGCAGGAAAAAGGGAGGGTCATCATTCTAGTGGACTCGATACTGAAGGGTGTAAGATGGGGCAGCAAGAGCGCCAAGAAAAGTCGTATATGGGTGGAATGCATGCCAAGCATGACGGCAGGAAGAGTGGGGTAGTTTATTACTAAGTGTGTGAGAAGGGATGGGGAGAAACCTCACATTTTAGTGCATCTGGATACAAACAAACTGGAGGGGAGTAGTGTTGAAGAGATGCAGGAGAGGTTCAGATAAGTGGGAAGGATATGCAATAAGGGGGGATGTTCAGTTGCTTTCTCTGAGATTCTCCGAGTATCTAGAGCAAGTACCGCCAGAAAACAAAGATTGGAGTTCAATGAATGGCTGGAGGAATGGTGTGAGATCATGGGGTACAGAATGGTGGGGGGGTGGGGTAGGACTTTGGAGAAGAAGGATCTGTATGCACCAAATAGGCTGCATTTGAGTAAGGAAGACTCAGTGGTCTTGAAGCTAAAGCTGGGGGAGTACATATCATCCAGAATTAATTTAAACTACATAAGGGGGGGCAAAGGGCTGGGCGACAGACAATGCCACCAGACTAGGGAGTCTATTAGGCTCCCCCCCCCAACTAGTCAGGAGAGGAAGGAAAGGAATTCAAAAAGGGGAGGCAATAGGGGAGGGAAGGAGAGGAGAGGCAGAGGTCATGGTGGAGGGTGGTTTCCATGAATGCAAGGAGCCTGGGAAACAAGGCAGTAGAGTTGCAGGCACTAATAGTGGAAGGAGAGGTGGACATACCATCCATCACTGAGACATGGGCTACCCAATACCAGGACTGGGACCCAGTGATCCCTGGGTAGACTGTACCATAGGGACAGAGAAAAAGGGAAGGGGTGGCAATTTATGTAAGGGAAGGGATATTATGCAACAGGGAGGAAGGGGAGGAGGGCATTGTTGAAGCCTTATTGGTACGGCTTCAGAACTCAAAAGGCAGGAAGGTTAGATTGGGGGTAGTGTACAGGCCACCCTCTCAAAATGTGGAAATTGACAGGAAGTTGGGGGAGCAAATAATGAGGTTTAGTGGTAAGGGCAATACTGCAATGGTAGTGGATTTCAGGGTAGACTGGAGAACCCCAGCTACTGTGAGTGCCAGGGAACAGGCCCTCCTAGAAGTCTTCCAGGATGGCTTCCTGATGCAGAGGGTAATAGAGCCAACCAGGGAGGGAAACATACTGAACTTTGTGTTGACGGATGGGGAGCACGTCCAGGATGTAGGGGTGAAAGCCCCCTGGCAGGAAGTGACCATAGCACAGTGCGGTTCTTCCTCAATCTAGGTAAGGAGGCAGCCAGAACCAAGACAAAGGTAGTGGACTTCAAAAGAGCAGACTTTGGCAGGATGGGAGGCATACTGAAAGGGCACCTTGCCAACCTCTGCCCAGACATTGATGTTGACCAGAAATGGGCCATCATTCAGCTGGGTCAGGCAGAGGCCACTAACTCATGTACAAAGATCCAAAGTAAGAAGGCCAGGTACAAAATAATGAGCTGATTGAGCAGGGAGGTAGTAGAGAGGATGAGGGAGAAAAGAGCTGCCTTCAGAATCTATAAGAGATCCAAAAAAGAGGACAGGGAGTATTATGTGAGGAAATCCACAGAAGCGAGTAGAGTAGTCAGGGCAGCCAAGGCTTCTAGGGAGCTAAAGCTGGCACAGGGGATCCGAGAAGGGGAAAAGGATTTCTCCAGGTACATAAGGGAGAAGAGAAGCTGTAAAGATCAAAGTGTCAAAATCAAGAAGGGTGGGCAGAAAAGGGGACAGCACAGACAGAAGCACTCAATGAGTACTTCTGTTCAGTGTTTACCAGGGAAAGGGATGGGCCTATGCCCCAGGGGAAAGGTGGGGTGGGCACGGGGGGGCATGGGTAACAGGTGGGGAGATCCCAGTGAGCAGTGTGTTGGAGGGCCTTAGGTCTCTGCAGGTGGATGAGGTGCCAGGGCCAGACGGCATACATTCAAGGGTCCTGAGGGAGTTGGTGGAGGTCCTAGCAGGGCCTCTGGCAGACTTCTTCAACACCTTCCTGAGGACTGGGTGCATGCCCCAGGTCTGGAGGATGGCACATGTGGTGCCCCTCCATATGAGTGAGCCCAAGGACGAA
The DNA here is from genome assembly GCA_016271365.2 of Neoceratodus forsteri. NCBI lineage: Eukaryota > Metazoa > Chordata > Ceratodontiformes > Ceratodontidae > Neoceratodus > Neoceratodus forsteri. The sequence goes on from CM028132.1 coordinate 767,988,759, forward strand.
CCAGGTAACTACAGTCTTGTCAGTCTTACCTCTATCGTGGGGAAGCCAATGGAGACTATCCTTAAAGAGAGAGTGCTTTTTCTGAAGAGAATGGTATCCAGGATGATAGGCAACATGGGTTTGTCTAGAGCAGATCTTGTCAGACAAACCTGGCTGACTTTTTTGACTTGGTGACAAGAGCACTCAATAGGGACAAAGCGGTGGATGTCCTGTATCTGGACTTTAGCAAGACCTTTGACTCAGTGCCACATAAAAGGCTGACTAGTAAGCTGAGAAACCTGGAAGCAGGGAGAAACTGATTGGATGGATTAGGAGCTGGCTGCAGCACAGACAGCAAAGGGTAGTTATAGGGGAAGAACCCTCGACTCCCAGTGCTGTAACCAGTGGGGTCCCACAAAGCTCATTACTAGGACTGGTGCTATTTAACATCTTAATTCCAACATATTGGATGGGATTAGGAGTAAGATCAGCCTTTTTACAGACAACAGAAAGAGTAGGGTGGAAGTGGATAGGGGTGGGACAGGGTCAAAGGAAAGGTCAAAACCGGAGGAAACTGGGGAGCGGGAGTCGGCAGAAGGGAGTGATAAATCAGATGGACGGGCAAGGAGTGGGGGGTAGCTGCAGTAGATTAGACTGGGAGCTGCACACTCAAGTAGACTCAATAGACCATGTGGCCTGTATCTGCTGGCATTTTCATATGTTCGTATGCTCAGCTGGCTGCTGGAAACTAAGCAAATTGAATTTTGTGGTGCTGGTTTCAAATTCATCAGGCATTTGAAGAAGTGACAAACCCATGTACAAGATGGCCAAAATTAAAATGCTGTAGTAGTGCTCATTTCTTTGCCGAAAGTGATCACCGTCACCCCCTGAAGACCAGTGAGGGCCTTCTGTATCCTTTTTGTTATGAAAGGTGTTCCATCAGACTGTATGTAGAAGGGCTTGAGTGAGTACCCAAAAGGGTATCTAATACTATACATAATACATTTACTCATAAAACAGGGATTGGTTCCACATTTAACACATCATTTAATGTTCAGGGTTTTGTTGTTAATGAGTTAAAGTGCTTCTGAAGTTATATGGGTTCTGCTCCCATTTTTGTTTTTGCCCACACTGACACAAATGCAGAATGCTTGATCAGTAGTATTGAACCAGCGCCAACTTGCAAGCAGTGCCAGCTTCCAGCTTTTGCCAAAAAAAAAAAAAAAAAGATTAGGGAAAGAATACCTGTTTTAAAAAAACATATTAAATGATCGGTGTTAAATGGCAGAATCAATTAGTTGGAACAAAAAGGCCAAATTAGCTCATCAGGGTTGACCGTGCTCACCATACAGCACATTGATTAATTATAACATAGGCTCAGTAAAAGAATGATAATCAGGCCTTACCATCAGGAGGTATTTAGGAGACTGCAAGCATAATATAAATGAGACAGAGAGCTGAGCAGTGTTAGAACAAGAAACTGAAATGTACATTGTGGGTGATGGAACAAAGAGGAAATAAAAGCATAGGATTCAGAAATGTACTGTAGGCAAATTGACTATGAAGATAAAGTAATTTTATAGACAGTTTTTAAATAGCATTTTAAAACAGGCTTCACGCTGCTGCTGTATTGATTCCTCTTTGCATGCAAGCTGATAAGCAACATTTACAGTCTGAGAATTTAGAAAGATTGCGCCCAGACAATGGATTTTAAACAAAAGCTCTGCAGTCCTGGAGAGCATTTCATTGGTGTGCACCACTTCAAAGTGTTCCAGGGTGTCACATGACAAAATAAATATCAGCTTTCTGAGGAGAGCAGCAGGGGGGTTCATTACAGAGTCTCTCCCAAGGTGACATGAATACTATCTTTCTGAAGTCATTAGGATGGAGTTTATTTTCACACAGCTTGTATCCTGCCCCACAAGGGACATTTTCACAATAGCCCAGGTCGTCCAAATATTTATCAGGATATAGTCTACACTCTAGCCTTAAACAACTTTTTTTCACAATTTATAGAACAGAATTTTAAAATGGTCTCTTTAGAGCTGTGCGTACAGTAAGGTATGGAGGTGAGAAACTTCAAAACATTTTCAAACCTAAAAGGTTTTAAGAAATCCAATGAGACCAATTAAGGTGCCAATTTAATTAGCTAGTTTTAAAATTCTAAAATAAAGGGTACTGAAAGGGTATGAGAGGCTTGCTGAAGGGGACATTGTGATTATAACCAGGTAACTTGCAGCAACATAGCAAACTCAGTTTACCAATTTTCCTAACTGCCAGTGGTTCAATTACAGAGAGTGAGAGTGAAAAACCTTAGGAGTTCGGCGTACGGATGATGTATCTGTGGCACTATTTTTTTTAATATGGCATACTTTATAACAAAGGAATTTTATTTTTTGATTTTTCTAACATAAATCTATTTTTACTGTAAAACAGATTGGCCTTAGAGAAAATTAGAAGTTTTTGGTTCGGTATTAGCCATTACTAAGCAATTTAGATCACAACTGTAGTTAGAAAGAAATAATATGACCTAATGGGAATTGAACCCAGGCCCAGAGATTGCCGTCCCAGTGCCCTAACTACTAAGCTATAGGCTCATATGGTCAGACCTAATGTTTCCCTGGCACACTTCCTGTCTTTGGTATTGCATATCCTGCAACTAGGAATAATCAAGATGGTAACTAGATGCTATTAGTGCAGTATTAACCAAACCTCAGGTCAGACCATGTGAGCCTATAGTTCAGTGGTTAGAGCACCAGGATGGTATTCTGGAGGCCTGGGTTCAATTCCCGGTGAGTCATATTATTTCTCTCTTACTACAATTTGTGATCTAAATTGCTTAACAGTGGTTAATACTGCACCCAAAACATCCAATTGTTATCTCAACTATTCCTACTTGCAGGATATGCAATACTAAATAAAGAAAGGAAATATGTCTGGGAAATTTCATGTCTGACTATGTGAGCCTATAGCTCAGCGGTTACAGCACCAAGACAGTATTCCAGTGGCTGGGGTTCAACTCCCAGTAGGTCATATTATTTCATTCTCACTACAATTTGTAGACTTAAAGAAAGGAATAGTTCCCAACAGCCACTAAATTTAGGCTTTTGAAATCTGTTTGGTGGCATGAACTGATTAAAGTACTGAAACAGTGTACAAAAAGAAAGTCTTCTCAACATACTTTTGCCCAGTTATGTTATATTGGTATTTAAAGGAAATGTGCCTTCAGCATTTCAAGGAGAACTGCACTGAACCCGAAAGTCATTTTTCCCAGTAGAAGCTGTTTTTTTAAATAAGTTCCAATTTTGTCATTGTTCTGTCTATACAGGCCTTTTAGTAACTACAGTTGGTGTTTTAAGATGTACACTCGGTGTTATGTGCCATTTTAGAACTGTTTATGTCCCTCTCAGTCATAAAGTTCCATTGCAGAACATGGATGCATTGTGCCAACAATAGAAGAGCAGAGCAAGGACATAAACTACTGTACATCATGCAGTTTTGAACTGGTATGTGCTACCTGTGTGTAAATCAGAAACTCCCACTAAGATATCTAAATAGTCTATAGAAATTGAACACTAAGTTCATCACCTTCAGGAATTTAACACATTCTGTGACTCTGGACCTCAGCGGTTCACTATTTCCTCTGTATTTGCTGACTACAGTGGTGCAAAACGACAACCAAGGTAACAAGAACTGGTTGTTGTTTGTTACACAGAGTATACTGAGTATGGCAATAACCTGGGCTAGGTTTAGTCAGGCTGTTCTCCCTGTTACTGTATTACTGCATGTCACGTGTATGCTGTCTGATAAGTTGAGCTCCTTTTATGTTATGCTGTACTGTTTAGACTGGTTCTAACTCATCTGTCAGCCATTGTCTCATCTGGTCTGCCCATGCTTGTTGCTGCGTGTCTCTAGTAGCTGTCTGCTTTGTTAATCTGCACTATACAATCAGCTGGTTAATTTATGTCTCCACTGTGAGTATGCTATGTTTGCTTGTTAGGTTAACTGTACTATGCTCAGCTGGTTTACATACATCTCCACTGCAGGTATGTTAAGTTTGCTTTGTTAGGTTAACTGCACGATGATTCAGCTGTGTAATGTACATCTCCACTGTCATTTATTCTGACTTTGCATCCTCCATGCTTGTACAGCTCTGTCTGCATCTTGTAACTAGACTTGTCAGGATAACGTACAGTGCACTATTGTTTAGCCTGCTTTCCCTAACTAATGCTTTACTGATAACCTTGCTAAATATCCACACTAGCACCTATGTGGGCTGCAACGTTTTGGAGGAACTAGGGCATTAGTACTGTTGCCAGTCAGGTGTCAAGCACTGGGAGGCAGTCAACTCTTGGGTCAGTCAGGCCAGGTAGACTACTGAACTGTGGGGCTACTAGACTGTTTATCGCTGCTATATTCTTGTTGCTCAGCAACATTTCGAGTGCCAGTCCCTACTCCACTTGGGTGCTTGCTGCTGGAAGGGGGCATGACTTAACTCTTGTATTTATTGCCTGCTTGCTAGCGGTCTTCTGCTGTAGTCCAGAGTCAAAGGTCCAGAACACAAGGGTGTCATACAGTAGGCGTCAGTATGGGGTGGCAGTTGGCAGGAGACTCTGCACCCACAGTAATGCACTAGTATTTTACAGCAACATTATGTCTTTTGGTGTGGATCCTTATGTCATGTAGATTGTACTGTCCCTACAATTAGCTAATGTTTTATGTACTGCTTGCTAGTTCATTTGTGCATTCAGTACTAATTTAGTTTAAGTACATGCAGTGTATTATAAGCTATTGTGTTTATTGTTGTCAAACTACTCAATTGCTGGTATCTGTTCAAATTGCATTTGTACCACAATAGTGTAATAAGTTACAGTGCTTGAGTGTGTAAATGTTGTAGTGTGTAAGGTACTGTAACAATTTAATGTAATAAAAGGGGGGGACCATGTAACTTGTTACTTCTAGCGGAAGCATGAGTTGTGTAGTGTAGTTATTCATACTATAGATGGCTTGTTCTTATTGGGTTTGTGGAAAGGTGGACAGAAAGTATAAGACAAGCAAAATTTAGGAATAGGTGAAACAATACAACAGAAGTCATGGCGCTCACCTGCTGATTAAAATAACTGGAAATCCATTCAGTGTTAGATACAAAACATCCCAATTTATTTGTTGCAGCTTCAAAAATTCCAAGCGGAGAGCTCACAGAAAAACTTCTAACGTTTCTACTGATCACAGGCTTTGTCAAAGGTGATGCCATCTAGGGGTGAACCCCTTTTATAGCAGGAACACACAGTGTAATATGCAAATCCTAAAGTGACTGCACAATTTAAATAACCCAAATACACTCTAAAACACCATAAACACCCTGCAATAACATAAACACCCTACAATAACAATAAATACAGACAATATTTAAAAAAACAAGTGTTGAACCTGGCCACCAACTCATACTTATTTATCTAATATAAATTACATTCCATTTAACATTTACTATGTTTTTTTTTTAATGTTCTCTTCTAGGGAAGCTTTAACAGAGAAGACTGAAGTGTGTTGTTTTCAAGTGGTGCTTACTTCTCTACCCCTCTCATTCTTTAAACTTTGGTGGATTTCGCATCTTGGCTTTGGGTATGTTTTGTTCTGGGATTTTTTTTATCTGCTTCTATCTTGTTTCTCTATTTGCTGCTTTCTTCCCCTTGTGTCTCTAGTGTGTCCAACTTTTCTTTTTTTTTTTTTTTAGAATGCTACAATTTCTCCATTTTGAGTATGATCAGTACTAGTGGTATTATTATTGTATAAAAGCTCTTGGCTCTCTGTAATTTTGTGTGTCCGTGGCCACCATGGTCACCCCACCAGCCACATCTGATGTGCAGCTCGTAACTGTTTTGAAAGCAGATCAGCTGTTTGTGGATGCGGCTTCATGCAGATCAAAGGACTGAAACTGTCTCTGATTGCAGTGGCTTTGGTCCTTTGAAGTACACAAAGTTTACATCCCACCAAACAGGGAATTTAGCCAGGACCACAGTAGGTGGTCATTGGTATAGACTGCCAAGTCCCTGCTATTCTAAACTGCAATGGGCTTGACAGTGACTGACCCCTGACATCCTGTTTCACTCGTCACAAAACATTTGGTGTGCAGGTGCATCAAATGTAATAAAATTATTAATTGCACTGTTTTCTACAGTATTTGTTAAATTATACTGACATGGTTATTGTTGTTGCCTGTGTGATGTGACCAATATTTTTCAAACACTGGGCCATAGTAATTAGTTTATTTCTTGCTGTACTCAAAAATAGATTACTTTTCATTGTACTAAAAAACAATAATAATTTCTTTAGGTGTCTCATAAATGCTGCAGTATTATCATTAATGAAATTAGTGATTTATACTTGTAGTTCACTTTTATTGTTGTTCACTACTTTTGCATTTATTTATGTATTTATTACACATCATTTTGTCACATTTATGTGTATTTTTGTCACCTGTGCATTAATTTTGGTGTGCGTCACTTTAAACACAGCATTTAAAAGGTGGTGAACCCTAGTTGTGTACACTCTCTGATGACGCTCTAGCAAAACCAGTCAGAGGTTTTGCTGGGGGTCCTGCTGGTGTTTCCCCTACTTGTTAATAGATCCCTTGCAATCTTGTGGCTAGTTCTGAATCAAATTGAACCTATTCGGTACACAGTGGTGCATTGGCTCCTATGTGCAGATTGGAGGGTGGTGCTGGAGTTTGTGCATTGGATATTTCATTTTCTCCTTGGCACACCCAGCTGTGGGGCAGCTTTGTTTGTTTATAGGCTTAAGGGAACCTTGTTGGTTGAGAAAGGGAGGGCAAAGCCAGAGACCAAGTAGGGTCTGTGGTATTAAAGTAGGTAGGGGAAAATGGGCAGACTAGGTGGGCCAAATGATCCTTATCTGCTATCAATTTCTATGTTTCTATTACGTCATCGAAGCAGCAGACATGCTATGCCCACGTGCCATTCTTTTCTCTCTAGGCATTTGCCTATTACACATCACTCCTGCAATGGGAAAATTATAGCTACATATCTACTGCAGCCACTAAATTGGGTACATCCCCAGCCTCTAGCTGACGCTGGCCAACCTCTCCCTCTGGGTAATCCACCAACTCCACCTGTAATGGCAACTGTGGGGAAGTCCCTCTATGGTCCCATCCTCACAGCTTGCAAACTGAAGGACATTATCATAGGCATAATGCCTAACAGATGAACAGCCCCCAACAAGAAACAGAATAAAAACTGAATATCATGCACTTTCTGGCAGTCATGCAAAATGTTACCATCTATATCCTACTGCTACTGGGCACCATTGTACCCAACCCGGGACCTCTGACTTCTATCACAACTCCACCCTTACAAAGCTCCAACAGATGATTTTTTGACTGCCTGCATATCAACATCTGCAGCCTACTGCCAAATTCACAGAATGTGAAGCCTTAATACTCACCAAAAACACTGAAGTGGTAGTGGTAACAGAAACCTGGCTGACAATGAGGATTTCAAACATCAAGGTAGCACTCCTGTCTGATACCATCCTTAGATGTGACTGCAAAGAAGACAGGGAGCAGAATGTCTTCTGTACATCAAAGACCACTTGTAGACCTTGCTGTTCACTACCAAGAACACCGACTCATCCTATGAATTCTTAGCAGCAAACACTGGACTCAGACATGGAAGCAAAAACCTAATTGTGGCTGTCACCTACATTCCACCTAATATAGTTGACTCTGGTCTAGACTCCTTTCTTGGCCATGCCAGTTGCCTGAACTGATGCCATGACATGCTCATCCTAGGTGATTTCTACATCAAATGACTCTCACCACTTGCCGAGTGGTGCAAAAAACAACTGGCTGACCTCTACCTCAACCAGATGGTCATGTCCCCTACTTCCGTCAACTACAAAAAATCAACAGAAACACTCACTGACTGGATCCTGGCTTCCCACCCCAAAAGACTCTCACATGTAGAGATACTACCAGATCTGATTAGTGAACACTCTCCCATCTTCTGCTTCTGGTGTGCCAGAAGGCTGAGACCTCCTCCAAAGTTCATCTACACCCACTGCCTAAAGGAAGAGAGAGTCATGGATCTTCAAAACCACCTTCATAACACTAATTGGCAGTGTTGCATTTGACTTCTCACAGACATTTCAAACTACATGTGGCCACTTTGCTCCACTAAGAAAGAAGAGAGTCAGAGGAGACACTATTCACTGGCTCACCTCAGAACTCCTCATTCTCTTCCAATAGCAGAACAAACTGTGGGCCTCATACAAAGAATCAGGCTCCTGCCAGGCCCTACAGAAGTACAATGAGCTGAGACACTGGTGTAAATCTGCAATTCGTAAACCCAAAAGCGAATTCTGCAAACCTAAATTGCTTGACTCTGGTAACAATCCCAGGAGTCCTTGAGATTCTATCAACGAAGTCCTAGGACAGCAAAGCTGCTTCACCTCCAACATCCTTAATGTCAATGAAGAGAACATCACTGACCCTCAGGGCATTGCTGAGGCTTTTAACTCTTTCTTCATGAATTTGGGCAAAGACCTGCCCACTGAGAACCTGACTACCATATCTGTCCACACCTGTCCTCCTTAGTCCCCCAATCTCCTCCAGCACAAATAGACCCAAATTCTATTTTAAGTGTGTAAGCACCAATACAGTTAAAAAGTATGGTCTAAGTTCAGCAACCAAAACAAGAATTGTACCCAATTGCCTGGACATTAAGATCTTAAAAATGGCCATTGAGGAACTGGCCTTATCTATCCAAAGTTTTCAACTTTTCCCTCTAATGTGGCTCCATCCCCAACATCTGGAAACAAGCCAGCATAGTCCTAGTCTTCAAATCTGGTGACAGCACAGTGGTCTCTAACTATAGACCCATACCTATCCTCTCCCCACTGTCTAAGGTCTTAGATAAGATTGTCAGCAACCCACTGACATCCCATATCACGGATCACAACCTCCTCGCTGTTAAACAACACAGCTTCAGACAGCTGCACAGTATGACAACCACCCTAACTGAGCTATCAGAAGAACTCCACAAGGACCTAGACAAAATTGAATTGTTGGCGAAGCCTTTCGTGATCTCGCCAAGGCCTTTGACTTAGTTAGCTATGACTTCCTAACCATAAAGCTCTGAGAGTTGGGGCTGTCAGATGAGGTCACAGTGTGGTACTCTACTTAGTTAACAGATCACTAGAGGCTAGATGTGGGAAGGTATTCTTCAGCTTGCAACCTCTAACCACTGGAGTCCCACAAGACAATTCTTGGCCCCTTGCTATTTAGCCTGTTCATCAACAAGGTCCCAGAAGTTTGTGTCTGCTCCAAAGGATTACTGTATGCTGATGACACAGTCATCATCACCTCACACTGCAACCTGGAGGCACTGAAATGCAACCTACAATCTGACTTCAGCAAGGTCTGTGACTGGTTCACATCTAACAGGTTGGTCATTAACACCAAGAAAACCAGATGTTTTCTGTTTTGGAGCATCCATACCCTGAAAGGAGCCTCTCAGCTACACATCACAATACCAGCTGGGGACTCCATTGAACAGGTCCAGGTCTTCAAGTACCTTGGTGTACAACCTGATGCATCCCTATCCTTCACATCTCATGCTGACTCCTCGGTCAAACATACTGTATCTACCAACGTCTTGGCTTGCTATACAAAAACTAGCATAACATTACTGCTGAAGTAAAAAAAATGTCTGGTATCCAGCATCATCATTTTGAGGATTGACTCTGGTGTGATCATTTAGTCTGCAGTCAAAAGCACTCTACTTGAAAGAATCTCTGTTGCATTCAACCGAGCCTGCAGATTTGCACTCAACATGAAGTCACCGCTGTGAAATATACGTTGCCACCAAATGGCTTCCTTTCCACCTCCAAGTTGATCTCAAAAAGCCCTTTTATGCAAGAGAGCACTTCTTGGTCAAACCCCACTAGGTGTCTGCAACCTCTTCTCCCTGATCATGAGCAAGTACAGAACTTGATTGATGGGGGATCGAAAACTCCTCCTTCTGTCCAGAAAAACTACTCTTGGCCAATGCTCCTTTGCAACTAGCGCAGTCAAAGCCTTGAATTCCCTGTCCACAGCCATTATTGCTCTCCCCCACTTATCCCCTTTTAAGACCCAAGTCACCACCCACATTTTCCAGAAACTGCATTCCATGTGTGCCTAAACCATGTCTGTTAGTTGCATTAGCCTTCACCCTTGTTGATGCCTCCTGCAATTGTAAAGGTTCGTTGTTAACTCACTGCTTCTTATAATATAATTATTGTTATACCAATTGTGCATTGTACTGTATTGGTCTGCTGTCGAATGTAACTTGTTCTTTTGTTGTATGTAACTTGATAGATTTGGACACCTTTGAAAAAGGACTCTTGAGCTCAAAGGACCTCCGAACACAATAAATAAAAAAGTAAATAAATTGAATTGGAACCAGTGTTTAGTAAATATTAGCCTCTACAGTGGAGAATGACTTATAGGTTCAGCACAGTTCTCATAAATCATTTTTCCCCATAGAAGCTGATGTATACATGCTGGTTCCAATTCTGTTATTGTTCTAACTTTCTTGACATTTCATAAACACAGGTGTTTCTTATCCATACACGAGTGATAAGTACCTTTTCAGAATTCTACGATATACTTACTGCTCCTTTCAAAAACAGAATTCTATCGTAGAACAAAAATGCTTGATTCCAGCAGTCTAAGAACTTAGCAAGAACCAAAATTCATACATCTCAAACTTTTCAATGACATGTGAGACTGACACTCGAAATGTGGAATAATGTGGGGCACTAGCCTTCATTATGTGGGACACCTCACTAAATATGGATACACAGTTCACAACCCGGTGGCCAGTGCCTTTGTTTGTGCAAAGTATAATTTTGATTTAGCATCTTAGAATAATATGAATTTATACCTTAAAGTCTGAGTTTACAACCCCCCACTCTGTGGGGCAACACTTTTCCCATATGGGTAGAGGTGGGCAAAGTTGGCAAATTAATCTGTAAATTTCGCAGAATTTTGCAAATTCCACATGGGAAGTCCTGCCATGAAGTGTGGAATTCTGCCCACAAAGTGTAGCATTTCTCCCACAAATTGTAGAATTTCATCTGTGAGTGGTAGAAATTCGCTGAAATTCTACAATTCTCAAGCGAAATTCTGCCATTTACAGCAAAATTCCACACTTCACGGCAGAACTTCGCCATTTCGAAGTTTTTGAAGGTGGGGAAAACAATGCAGAGCTCCGCAGAGATGAATTTCAGCTACTTTGCAGCATATTCGCCCGTGAATTTAAACTTTGGCCTACCTCTACATGTGGATCAGATGTGGGACTGAGCAATAAAGAAGGGTAAAATGAGGGATGACCCCATTAATGTAGGACAGTTGAGATGTATACATCGGCTATATCTCACCATTCTAAAATGATCTTTAGCACCAGAGTGTCTGTCAGAAGCACTAACTGACTTGCTTAATTGACCAGTAAAGACAGAATAGTGGCAAAATGAAAACTAATATCACACAAATGGCTTCTGCAGAAAAACAGACCTGTAGGTTAAATGCAGTTTTCTTTTTAAGAAATAGATTACATTAGGACAAACATTTTGTGCCTATACCTCTTTAATTTCAGATCGTCCTGTTTTTCCTGTCTTAAAAGATGTTCTTTTTTCTAACTTACAGCATTTTTGAGATTTTAAATGGTTAATTGCAAGCTGCCATAAAAATGACTGCCCCTGGTTTTCATCAGTATTGTCAGCGAATTAGGAATATGGGGTGAGGTTTGCAGCTTTTGCCTGCATGCAGTTCCTGCTCTATACAAATGTGGGCGTAAGACTAAATAATATATCTGTCTGCTTTTCAAAACTAGGACTTAGGAATCATTGGAAAGAGTATGAGCAAAAGTAAGCTTTTGGCCCATGGTATGCTCACCATTTCTCAATGGTTGTATCCAGAGATACAGGTTGTCCTCAAAGTATGCATCCAAGTTCAATTTTATGTTGCTCAGTATATTACTAACAACATATTCTGACAGTTTTTTCCACATAGCAACAACTCTTTGGGTGATCCATTAGAACATGACTTTGTTATGCCTTGTAGTTGTGCCCAAGAGGCAAGATTAAGTTTAATTTGATCTTTTCATTTATATCTAGCTTTTGCAAATTTACATCCAGAACTGGATGCAAACTACCACAAAATAGGTTGAAATGCTGCAAATATGTAATGATAGCTCCAGTAAGACAGACCAGTCTAGACCCAGCTGGGCAGTTCTTCACATAGACATGAAGGAAAGTTACTTTCCTTAACTCTTGATCTTCTAGAGTCCTCCCTACATAGATTCATACATAAAGCAGCACCAGCCCCAACTGCCTCAGTACCTTTTTCCCAGGGAAGAAAGTGAAAAGCTACTAACAGCAAAAAAAAAAAGTTTCAGATAAATGTAGTAAAATACAAAAAAGCATAAGCCCACATGCACGGATGCTTACAGCAGGGGGTCTCCAACTTCCACAAGGCCCCATAACCTAAAATTAAGCCCCCCAACCAAAATAAAAGTTAGCCACCCTGCCCACATGTCCCGGTAAGAAAGGATAACAAAAGCATAACTTCTCTTCACAGCTCTTACACCTGCTGGGGTGTGTGCATGTGTGTGTGGGGGGGGTGGAGGATAACACACAGCGAGACTAGTGAGCCTGGAGGATGATGTGTGAGTAAGTGTGGCTCTGTAGAGGAGACACTATAAGGGACTAAGAGTTACAATAAGTAACTTTTTGCTGTTCACTGTGTTGCTATACTTTCTTCATTTCTCATGGTAAAGTCTGTAATCGTTTAAACCTGTCAGTATGCTTCAGCTTTGTAACAATTGTAAACTGTTTGCTAATACTGTTTGTGCTCTGTTTATTTTGTGTTACTGTCAATATCTTATTACCATGTACTATTACCTGTTTTTATAAATGACTGTTGAATGTAATAATTTCCGAGTCGCTCCTAAAAAAGGGACTTTTAGTCTCAGTGAGCCTACCTGGTTAACAAAATCCAAATAAATAAATATCTTTCTGGAGTCAGTCTTCTTCAGAGTCACTCATACAGTCACACTCTTTGGTCAAATGACCAGCAGTTTCATTACCCAGATTAAGGAGGCTGGAGATCACAGGACTCATAAAGAGAGGAAACCCTGTAATACAGGCAACCCAGAACCTACATGTTTCCTAGACTGGACATTCAGGGTATAGTGCTTTGTAAAGGCATAAACACTACTTCAAGTTGTGGCCCTACCTATCTCTGAAATAGGGTCTGATCTGAATGAAACCAACAATGTGGCTATGGCTCCAGTGCAATGAGCTCTAACAAAATATTCCAGTTGGTTGTCTGCCACTCACAGTGCTGAATGCAATTGCCTTTGCATTTGGATAGACACTGTTTGGAAATTGGAACTCTTTTACGATTTGGATTAAAGGAGGAGGCAAACAGCTGAGATGATTGTCAATGCTCTGTTGTTCTATTGAAGTAAATGCTGAGGATTCCTTTGGCATAGAAAGAATGGAGCAACACTTTCATGGGATTATTGGGTTTGGGGAAGAATGTTGGCTGTATCAGGGATCAGTTCATGTGAAACTCTGACACCACCTTTAGCAGGAATTTAGCATCTGTATGAAGAACAATCTTATCCTTATGAAAAATTATGTAAGGAGGATCAGTCCCCAGGGCTTTCAACTCAGACATAGAATGAATCAAGGTGATAGCTATCAGGAAAATGTGTTCCATCTGAGGAATTTCAACTCACATGTGGTAGCTGTCTCTAGATCTATCTGCTTGTCATGTACTCTGTCTGAGAGGGCTTACAGACCATGAAGAACTGCCCTCATTGCTAACAGATTGATACAAAGATGCTTCCCTTGGACTGACCAAGTTCCCTGAGTCTGGAGACCTTGGTAGTGTGCTTCCCAACCCAGCCAGGATGCATACATGGTCATTACTACTTAAGGTTCTGGGGTAGGGTGCAAGAACTCATTGAGGAGGTTCTCCTTGGTCAACAACAGAAATTATCAAATGAGAGAATTTGCCACTTGTACGGGCTAATCTGTTGGGTGGGATTCCTGAGACCAGGAAATACTCAGCAAACATTTGGATGCCCTAATGTGGAGCCTTACAACAGGTATTGAAAAGACAGTGGCATGCATGAGAACCAGTAATTTCAGCAGTGTCTGCTATTATTTGACTCTTCATTCTGATGTAAGAGCCTATCTGTACAATGGAGTCTGCTCAGCTCTTCAGAAGAAAGGACTTGGGTTAAATGGAATATGGGATGGCTCCTATGTAATGAAGTGTCTGTATCAGTGCTACCTGAGACCTGAGCAAGTGCAGTAGGACACCCATGGAACTGAGGAAGGGGCACCACAGCCAAACTGCTGGTTTCATCTGAGCTTGGGATGTGATTTTTATGATCCCATCCTCCTGGTATCAAAAAACTTCCATTCCTGGCTTTTGGAGGTGTGCTGCTTAAACTGAGAAACATTTGGCAAAGACATGTAGTACCAATTCAAGCCCAAAAGGTGGCAATCTGAACTGCTAATATTTAAGGCCCACAGAGAATCAGAAATATTGTACTTTTGGTGGCTGTCTGACATGGATGTGCTGACAGGCATCCTTCATGTTCAGCAATGCCAACTAGTCCTGCTGTTTTAGGTATGGTAGAAGAGACCCCAGAGACTTCATTTTGAACTTCTTGTGTTTAACACAGATATTTGGCTGCCTGAGATCCAGAATTGGGCACATGCCACCTGCTGTTTTTGAAACTGTAGTAGAAACCTTATAGGCTTTCTGTGGTGTTGGGACTGTCTCCACTGCCCTGTCCTGCAGCACCCCTGCAATTTCCAAAAAAGTGTGTTTAGCCACAGGACCCAGAAGCCATGTCAAGTCAATTTTCCTGGTGAATGGTCCTGTGGGTGCTCCACCAGCTCCAGGAAGTAATAATCCCAGATAATTTCCAGGACCCACTTGTCTGTGATAATGGTCTTCCATTGCTGGTAGAAAAGGGCAGACACACACCTCCACCAGTACAGACTGGTCCTCCTTAGGCAACTGAGGATGACTGGGGGTGACAACCCATCAGAGAGTTGCACTCAAAGCTTGTGTCTGTTGTGTCACTTTCAGTAGCAGTTTCTACTTTTTTTGGAAAAGCCTGCATGATGGAAGCTCCCTTGGTCTTGGTTAAGTCTGCCACAAAAGGGAAGCTGGAGATAATGGAAAAACTCAGGCTCTCTTCCTCTGTGAGGGGTAGTGTGGATGTTCTTCATGTCCTTCAGGGTTGACCTTGTCAATGGAATTGATGGCATTTTCCAATGGAATTAATAGCCCTTTCTGCATTCTGACCAAAGAGCTAAGACCCTTAAAAGCTACATTCATAACTGAAAGGCTTCACCTGCAGTTCAATGGGTGAACAACCAGCAACACCTACTTCCTGAACTATATAAGCATTTCCTCCCAGCCTCCATCTGAAGCACTTTCTCTCTGTCAGCTGGAGGCTCTGTTGGTTCCTCTCCTCACTCTGGGCCTGTTGCAGCCTTGTCTGAGGCCTGCTGGGGCCTTGCCCCCACCTCCCGGTTGGTTTGTTCCCTGGGCTCTGCTTGGTTTCTGTTGGTTGTATTCCTGTGCCTCTCCTGCTTTGGTTAGTATTTGTTTTATTTTTGGCTGCTGTATGCTTCCATGTGTGCTGTTTTTCTGTTCTACTTTATTTATACTTTGGTTTAGTGTTATCTTTTGGAGCACCTAGTTGCCCTTTCTTTGTGCAGTGTTGCTCCTTTGCTGTGCTCTGGCTCCTTTTCCTCACCAGCTACCTCATATCCTCTGTCTTCCTGCATTTGGTGTATGCTTCAGTTCCCATTCCAACCCTCTGCTGCTGCTTTCAGTTAATAGCCTGTACCTGGTCTAAGCTCTTGCTCTCAGCTAGCAGCAGCAGGGAGTGTCAGCAGATACTGCTGCATTCCTGTTGCTGCTCCAGGTAAATTGTGCTGCTTTTGCACCATCCTTCCTTTTTTGGGGAGATTTTCTTGCTACAGTCTTCCTTATGTTTACAAGTTTATTGTGCCTGTACAAATGAACCAGTTCCCTTTCTTTTATCAGTATATTCCCTCAGCTGCTACTGCATTTAATCAGCATGCGTTCACACTTCATTTTTACTTGTGCATACCAACCTATTTCAATTTGCTTAGCTATTCAGTGCTACTAGCTGTGCAACAGAATCTCACCTGAGTCTCCTGCACTTCCATGTTGCTTTTCCCAAAGTGAACAGCCCTCTTGGGGTTTTTAATCTGCTCAAACGTGTTCAATGGTACTGAGTGGGACTCAACCCAGAGGCTCATTAAGTCTATATTACATTCACCATATGGTTCACACCTGTTTAAATGCATTTGTACCCAGCAATTATTCCTGTTGTTTCAGTGCATTACTGCCCATAGCTACAAAGTCCCTTGCTTGTTAAGCTCAGCTCCTGCTGGATGCTATTCACTATTTGTGAACTGCTTCATTATACTCTGGAGGTCAGCTCAGCTACAGTTGTTGCTGTAAACTAGTTTTAATAAATCTGCATGTGGGTCACAGCGCTTTACTATGGCTTCTTTGTTTTGCCTATGGTAGAGGCCTGAGGGATTATAGTGGAGTTATAGTGGAGAGATATGGCCCCATGTGGTTCATTTACCTCATGTTCATATACCTCCTTCACTGCTAAAATCCTCTGGGTATTTGTCACCTTTTATTGGCACTTATTGATGGACTGGTTGGCTAGCCTCACACTGACTAAAGGCCCAGATAATGTAAGCTGGACATGCATTTCCTATGCTAGTAGTTTGGTAGGTCAAGCTACCATGCTTCTGTGTACTGTTTGTTTACCAGACTCATTGCTACAGGTGTTCACCATGCTATTCATTGCCTGTTACTCCCTACCTTGCCATATATGGCCTGTACCAATACCAACAGTGTTTACTTTGCTGCATAGTACCTGATATTCTCTGCATTACTTGTATAGCCTGCTCCATTGCTACAAGAGATTAGCTGACAATGCCCATCAATTTATTGGCTCTGAGCTCAATCACAGCCAACGGTCTCACTCTGTGCCCTAGTCCACATTTTAAGCGTGTGATGCTTGGTGTGGGGTCCTTCCTTTCTGGCCCATTGTGGAAATGTCCTTACTCCAGGTGGAGCTTTAGCCATTTGTGTACAGTGGTGCCTCTTGATGTAGAATGTGTGTGACTAACTGCAAAGGGAAGATATATCCTTTAGCTGTAGTATCAACTATCTAGGTACCTTCAATGCATTCTCCCTATGACTGCTGTTGGTTTGCTTGATCTAAACAGTAGATTTGTAGGACAAGTGAGTGTCTCAGTGGTCATTCTCTTCTCCTCCTGCCTTCAAGGTAGTTTGTTGCAGAGGTCAGTACTCACAACCCTCCAAGGTGTTCCCATTAGAAGGAAAGAGTGAGAGTTTCCTCTAAATTGGAATATTTTCCACTCCCCTTATTTGGGTTTCCAAATGGCAGCAGCAGAGCTGCACTAAATACAACATCCCAAGCCTGGAGGGAAGGCGATCTCGGCCTTGGATCCCCAGAGATTTCCTCCTCAAAGGGTTTTTTTCTCTCCTCCATGCTGCAGGTCATAAAGGAAAATTACGTACCTACCGTAATTCTTGATCTTCTCTTGTATCTTCACCATTCATTACTTCCTGGGTGTAAGCGGGGGCGCACCGCCACAAAACTTTTTTTTTTTAAAGTCTACTTTGGCACCACCCTCGAGTGACGTCATACATCATCTTGTGAGGGCAGCCGTTAGTAGCGACCGACTCCTCCTCCAACTCAGTTCTGTGAGCCGGAGGCAAAGAGAAAGCAGAGAATATAGATAGCAAGGCAAGATAGCCGAGGATAGCAAAGCAAGGAAGAATGAACTGAAAAAGGAATAAGCCGATGGAGGAAGGACAGAGGAGATAAGAGTATCCCTAGCCTAGGGACTGCAGGGCCTCCTTACCTGGGCGACTCTGGGAGGAGAGATAAGTAAGGAAATGAGAAAATAGAAGAAGAAGAAAGAGAAGAGAGAGATGGGATGTTGAAGGGACCAGAATGCCCATCGAGCATAGTTAGCTTACAGCTGAAGGCTCGACTAAAGGGGAAGCAAGAATCCCCGGAGATAGAGCTGAAGAGAAGGTTCACCGAACCCGCTAGACAGACTCAGGAGGGCATAGTCCTCATCTTCAACATGCCATTGTTCTTGATACCCACCTCGGGCTCCTGGCTGCGGAAGGCCTTTAACTGGAGGACACCCGAGGAGGGAAGAATAAAACCCAGGCAGCATGAGAGCGCTGCTCAGGGGTTTAGAAATGGAAAATGTAAGCCTTTCAGGCGTCTTAAGATAGAAATGGGACTCAGACTGACTGGCCAAGGCAGGCCAAGGCTTAGGCTGGTTGGGATCGGATATGGTCAGCACTGCTCTTCTGCAAAAATTGTCCAGGAGGACACTTAAAAGGAGAAACCAATAAGCAAACTAGCGAGAAGGATAGCCTACCTTCTCATTGCCTTCTTGTTCATTTTTCCTTTTTTTTCAGATAAAATTTTGTAGACTAGATGCATGACCCTGATACCAAGACGCCTATAACAGTCGAAGAGAGTTCCCTCAGCATTTATTTATTTTTTTTGCAAAAGGAAAAAAGGAATAGACGTGCCCGTTCCTCTGCTCTGCAAGGCAAGAATAGAGGGGGATTTGATTTCAGGGCAACTATCTGGAACACGGAATTGCAGGATCAAAACTGAATAGCCTGAGCCAGGCCAAAAAACCCCAGAGGTATCTTGCCAGAAGAATGGCAAGAGATAGTTGTGCAGTCTGATCGCCAATGCAATCCACGAGATGGCCCATGAATCTTAGAGTAAGTAATTTTCTTGAAAATTGAAACCCCCAAAGAAAGATTTTTTTTTTTTGGAAAAATTAAGCAACTTTTCCTATATTTTAAGAAAAAAGTTTTTTTTTTTTGTTTTATATGCAGAGAGAGGAAGGAGACGGGAGGTGGAGAAGCCACAGGAAGAGGCCACTGAGGGGATGGTGGGCGGGTGTAAGTAATGAATGGTGAAGATACAAGAGAAGATCAAGAATTACGGTAGGTACGTAATTTTCCTATCTTCCCTTGTCAATCTTCACCATTCATTACTTCCTGGGTGAGTACCAAGCTCCTCTTCCCCTGGAGGGGGAAGAGGCCATACCCTGAGGGAACAAGACCCCCAGCCTTCTGTTGGTGAGAAACAGAAGGAGAAGACCCTGGCTTATTCAGAAAGCCTAAGTGGGAGAAGAGCTAGGAGGTGCCTCCCGAGGACGAGGAGACGGATGGAGCCCCTGTAAAAGTCTCCTAGCTCTGGATGAGAAAAGACGGGTCCCCCGGAAGGCGGAGTGCATCACCCTACGCCAGGCCAGGGGTGACAACCTGGAAAGACGAAGCCATGCCGTCCGCCTGATGCAGATCGCTGTCCTCGCAAGCCTAGAAGCCACCTCATTGGCGTCATAAGATGCCCTTGCTTGGTGTCTTGCCAGCTCCAGGCCTACCGCGGAGAGGGCAATGGCTTGTCTGGTTTGCTCCGTGTCAGGCATAGATGCCAGCAGCTGGGACATCATCAACCACAGATGCCGGTTGTAGGCAGCGTGGTGAGCCTGATGTGATGCAATACATGCACTCGCACGAGAAGAAGAGAACACTCTTCGCCCCCAACGGTCGAACTGGAGAGAGTCCGAATCCAGTGGGCGGTCGTGCGCCAGGCAACGGCGCCCAGAAGGAGTATCCAGGTATACCAAACCTGAGGACGGTGGGAAGGGAACCTAGAGACTCAGAGGGGGCACAATACCTACGCTGGCAGTCCGCCGGGGCTGGGGAAGAAGCGGCAGGGAACTGCCAGGACCGGATAGACGCCTCCTGGAAGGGGATAGGCCAGGAAGGTACTACCAGATGCTGGGCACTGAATTCACCAAGGAATTCACGCGTCTCCCATTCGGTATTGTCTCTCCGAAAGTAGGAAATCCGGAGATCCCTCACCATCCTCGAGAGGAAACGCTGATATTCTGTGAAATCAGCATCGGAGGACAGATGAGCAGGGGGTTCCTCTCCCTCAGACGAGGGAGACGAGGATGATGGGGAACTGGAATGTCCAGAGGATTCCTGCGGCGGTGGGGAGAGTCGAAAGACCCGCTCATGCATGTATCTAACATATGAGGGGAAGGCCGCAGCAGAACCTCTGAACTGCTCCCAGGATAACGGACCCGTAGGACCGACATGGCCTGGGAGTGGGGGTGGTGAAGGCAGAGAGATGGGAGAGGGGCACCTCCGAGGAGGCAACTGCTCTCTGCGAGGGCTCTGGAATCCGGGGAAAGGAGCCTAGTAGGAGGGATCCCGGATATCAAACCAGGCCGCAGAACGGAACTCTGGGAAGCAGAGCCTGGAAGAGCCCTGGGGGAGAAACTCCCCTGTGACGACGCCGAGACTGCATGGATCCAGAAGGGCAGTCCTCACAAACGCCGCCAGGACACCCTAGAACCCTGGGGGGAGGGGTGGGGCTCTGCACTACGGCTCCTGGCCACCCCCCCTGAGGTGGCCAAAGAAGACCGGGCAGCAGGCCGCCTGCCCCTCAACCCCTCGGATTCCGAGAGGGCCCTCCTCCTCGACTGCAATGTCCCCCTGTCCCTAGAGGAGGCAACAGCACCCCGGGGGGTAGCTGTCACCGAGCCTCCAGAGAGGGGAGCCTCCCCCTCCGTCACCCCCACGTCTGCCCCCCGGGACCTCGGCCACCCCCACCCGAGGAACCCTCAGGAGATGACGCCAAGGGGGACAGATGGAGGGGCCCGCTGCGCTGCCTGGTACCCCTAGCCACCGAGGACCCAGATTCTGAAGAATGGGGGTGCCAGGATGGGTCCACATCTGAGTCATCGTCCTCCGAGGAGGACGAGACCAGCAGGACCTCGATGCTGGCCACCCCAGGGGTCCCCGAGGCCACGGGGCCGCGAACGGCCCGTACTGCGCAGCGACGCCGCCCCCACGCCGGGCAGCAGGAAGGTTTGACCCCACACCCCCAGCGGCTCCAGCAGGCCCAGCACCGCCCGGGAGGGGGAACCGACGGCGCCGATGGCGGCATCAGGAGGCGGCGGCACCACGCGCGCGCCCGCCATGTCCATCGGCACCGGCGAATGGCGCTGAGGCTAAAACGGCACCGCTAACGCACCGCGAACGGCGCCAGGATCCAAAGCGGCGTTGCGAACGGCGCTGTTCGATTACTGGCGCTATGAAAGCAGCGCCGATCCAAACAGCATGGGAATGGTGCCGCCAATCACTGGCACCGCAACGGCGCTTGGGATCCTAAACGGCGCCGCTGAGGCGGCATCGAGGGTCCACCTGCCGGGCCTAAAAGCCAAGGGCCTCGACACGGGGGAGCTCTGCACCTCCGAAGAGGTGACTGCCGAGGCGGGTGTCAGTGCTGCGCCCCGGGAGGGGCTACGATGTTCTCAACACCGCTGGAAGGGGCCTCTCAGCAAGATAGGATGAGGAAACCCTCCTCCTCGGACCGTATAGGCCTGGGAGGGGACCCGGGAAGGGCCTAAAGATCTCGCCCGAGATTCCTGTGAGCACCTGCCCTCAAGGTCGGCGGACGAAGGCAAACGCTATGCCGGGTCCGAGACGGAGAAGTGCCGCCGCCAGGAGCACCGACGCATAGGGGCGCGCCTGTCAAGAACGCTAGCTCCAGAACCGACATAACGCTAAACCAACGAGACTAAAACACAGTAGGAAATACACCCAACAAAGATAGAAAAAGAACAGTCTTACCGTATCGGCGTCGGGTGCAAAAAACGAGTTGGAAACTATGAAGAAAAACACTGAAGCGCTACACACGGACAGGTGCTGCCTCGGACGGGGGAGAAACAGAACTGAGTTGGAGGAGTCGGTCGCTACTAATGGCCTCACAAGATGATGCATGAGCACTCTCGAGGGCGGTGCCGTTACTAGACTTAAAAAAAAAAAAAGCTCCCGTGGCGGGTGCGCGCCTCCGGCTTACACCCAGGAAGTAATGAATGGTGAAGATTGACAAGGGAAGATTACTAGTTAGTTTAGCGATATTCCCTAGCTCACTTAGGTAGCTTCTGCTGTTGGATGGAGATGAATGGTGGCACTACTAGCCATTCCCTCTCTCCTTAGGAAGCCCCTTGCTGTCATCAGCACAAGCCACATTATTGGAGCTATGTTTCATTAAGCTGCCTATTGCTGTCAATCTGCTTCTCTATCTCCTAGTCATCGATCGCTGCTACAATTCTTTGGGGTTCCTTCCTAAGGTACCTTTAGCCAAGGGACCCTTCCCACAGCATCTCTAGGGGTGGAGTCCTCTTACAGAGTTCCTTGCTTTCAGTATCCATGCAGGGTGGTAATTACTACTGGAATAGAGAGTGCAAATGGTCACAAACATTGTTATACAGTTGCACAAGCATAACATTATTCTGGTTGAGAAAGCCATTGAATTGAAAGGCTCCGCCTGCAGTTCAATGAGTGAACAACCACCCATGACTGCTTCCTGAACTGTATAAGCAGTTTCTCCCAGTCTCTATCTGAAGCACTTTCTCTTTGCCCCACCATCCTCCCCTCCTCCTCCAGTGGCTCACCTCTGTACTCCCAGAGGGTTCCTTCCTAAGGTACCTTTAGCCAAGGGACCCTTCCTGCAGCACCTCTAGGGGTGGAACCCTCTTACAGGGTTCCTTTCTTTCAGTACCCAGTTGCACAAGCATAACATTATTCTGATAGAGAAAGCCATTGAACTTTTTTTTCAGATCTTTGGTATCTGGGTAAGGCCCACAAGTTATAAGTGCCTGTTTTCAGGGGCAACCCGGGAGCACTGGGGAGTTAATTGACTTGCTCAAAGTCACATAGTATGCAAGTAGATGTTGTGGGAATCAATCCCAGGTCTCTGGATGTACCAAGCTCATTTGCAGCTCATTACTGTAATATCTAGGCTATACTGCCAGCTCCCTTTTTGCTGAACATTGTTTGCAAAACAAGCAAGTCTGACCCAGGAGTGCCTTGCAATACAGATCCCTGCTGCTACCACTTTAGCTACAGCATTGGAGGTATAAAGAGTCGATCTAATCTGGCTATTGGACTCAAAGTCTTGAGTAATAACCTCCAACAATTCCTGCTTTGAGGATGTCTCTAGTAACTTGTCTTTAATAACTTTCAGTTTCAAATGGGGGAGCATGGCTTGTGCTGGCATGATGCTGGTCAGGGTTTAGCTCGGCTCTCTGGGCATTGTCTTTCAAAGTAATAATTTCTGCAGATAGAAGACTAGAAGATAGTTAAAAAAATGATCGCGTGTGCACTTATATCGATGACAACCAAAAAATCAGCAGTTCAAACTACCAGTTGAAGTCCTGGATGGACAAAACAAGCAATGAGTGAGACTGGAGCCTCGTACGTGCCAACATGCCCTTGCAGCAGTGGAGGAGGAAAGCAGCATGGCCACACTGGAATGCTCCCTCACTGGAGTTCCTAGTATGCTAGCTACAATGCAGTCTAAGATGTGGGCCAGCTTTACAAATATCAGGGCCTAAATGGTCCATCTCCAGTCAGTAGTAACCAGATTAAAGGAGACCATGGCATCACAAGAGACTAGTATTTCAGAGCTTCAACAGTGGGTTAGCGAATTGGAGGATACAGGCCACACAATCTCAAGAGAGCATAATCACTTCAAAGAGACTGTTACTGAACTGCAAGAGAGGGTGGATGACCAGTAAACTGCTCTAAGAGATCCAATTTGTGAATAGTGGGCCTGCCAGAGGGAATTGAAGGGAAGAGATCGGCTGTCAGAATCCATGTATGGCTGGTAAAACACCTTGGTCTTCCCCATGAAGCAGAACAATTTGAGGTTGAAAGGGTGCATAAAGTGGGTCCCCCAGTGCTCCCAGGTCACCCCTAAAAACAGGCACTTGTGCCTAGTGGGCCTTACCCGGTTACCAAAGACTAAAGAAAAAAAAAAATCGGAGATCACCCAAGGCACTGTTTAATAAAATACCTCCGCTTCATAGACAAGGAGACAGTCTTGGCCACAGCAAAGAAGCAGGGGGCCATCCAGATGGACAAAGCGAGAGTCTCCATCCACCAGGACTATAGCCATGACTTACAGCTATACAGACAAAAATTTTATGCAGTCAAATCCAAACTGCACAGCATGAGACGGACCTTCTCATTCTGCTACCCTGCTAAAATACATGTTGATCACCCTGGAAACCCACCGAAGTTCTTTATTAATTACCTAGAGGCAAAGAAATGGGAAGCCGAAGAAATGAAAAGATCAGATGGAAAGTCCCCCCCTCCACGAGCTAGTTCTACAGCTGCCAGACAAGTATTGGTTTGAGAAGAGCTTTTAATTTTATTCAGTTCAGTTTAAGAATGCAGAGCCCTTTGTTGCCTGAGGAGAGAAGCGAAAAGTTATGTTTTTTCATGATATGCAGTTATTTCTCACCATTCAGACAATCTGCGCACTCTCCTTGGGCCTAGTGTCTCCCTGTAATCTGTGGGCCAGAGAGCTGCTGTGTCATGCCTCATGGCATGAGCGGCCTTGCACCGGACCACAGAGGGCATCAGGGGCTCAATTGTTGTGTGTCAGTTGACACTTTTGGTTACCTTGCTGTGCCTTGGAGGCTGGGGAGCCGAGCCCAGGACCCTGTCTGGAGTCAGTAGTCAGGACTTTTCCAAATGTGGGATGATGATTTACCAGAACACCTCATGGACCCTGGGTCTCTCTATCCAGGGACTGGTAGACCCCTGCACTCTGGGTGAATTTTTTGCATGCCGTGGTGCCTCACCACCAGCCTGACCATGCCAAGGGGCATGGGTATCAACGGACTGTGAGAATCATCAGTGGGCTGCCCAGAGATGGCAATCAGAAGAACCAGCCAGGCATGGAACATTATGGGCTACACTGGGACAGGGAAGATCACCAGGAGTGGGGGGTCTTTGAATGTTTTACTGTACACAAGACTAATGCAAGAATCAGCACTAGAAACCAGTGGTTTATGTTTTGCCATTAATCTAAGATGAGCAAAGGGGGTGGGGGATCATAAGGAAACAAAGTTAATGTATGAGACCATATATGTAAGGTGTTAGGGAGGGGATGCATGGGGGATAATTTCAATTAACAGTGGGATTTTTGGAAGAAGGCTGGCTATGATCAGAGTGCCCCTCATTGTCCCCACTTGAGGGATTATCGTTAATATGATGAAGCACTTGGGGGG
This sequence comes from Neoceratodus forsteri, assembly GCA_016271365.2. NCBI lineage: Eukaryota > Metazoa > Chordata > Ceratodontiformes > Ceratodontidae > Neoceratodus > Neoceratodus forsteri. Next base: position 768,014,046 of record CM028132.1, read on the forward strand.
GTTATCAACAAGTGCGCTCAGTTGCAAACTGATGCTTTGTGCTGTGCTCTGACTCATTTTACAGGGTGGAGGATGCCTTGACATACACCCATCTTGTTGTGAAGAAGAAGGTGGCATGGTGAAGATGCACTTGCCTAGTGGCATAAAAAAGGGGACTTCATGAGGCAGTCAGGATCTGCGCTAAGTTGAAACGTAAGGGAGCAAGGTCACATAAACCATGCTGGTGGTCCAGTGAGGTCCAGGTAGCAGTCAGAGAAAAGAAGGCGGCTTACAAAAAATATAAAACAACAAGAGGGGATAGGGATAAGGAAATGTACCAGCTTGCATCTAGAAAAGTCACCCGTATGGTGAGGGGAGCAAAGTCCAGTAAAGAGCAACGGCTGGCACAGGGGATACATGGAGGGGAAAAGGGGTTCTTCCGGTACATTGGGGAGCGGAGAAAAACTAAGGGCCATCTCAGCAGATTGAGATCAGAAGGAGGGTGGGTGGAAGAGGCGAGGGACCAGGCAGAGGTATTTAACGAGTACTTTGCCTCTGTGTTCACTAGGGAGGGGGATGGGATATCTACAAAGCAAGGCACGAAGGGATAGAAGCTGACGGGGGCGGGATCAGGGAGCAGCAGAAATGGAGCAAAGGGAGGAAAGGTACCCCAGGGGTGTCACATCTGGATAAGGATAAAAGACCAGTAAGGTGGAGGGACGGATGATGCCATCCCCACCAAAAGGTGTGGTTTGCCCTCAAGGCCCTAAAGAAAGACAAATCTCCTGGGCGGATGGCATTCATCCGAGATTGCGGGAATGGCGACACTGGCTGCATTTCATGGAGCTTTTCAACAGGTCACTTGAGACAGGGAGGGCACCTAGGGATTGGCGAGAGGACATGTGGTACCAATCCACAAAGGGGGTCGAAGGAAGTACCAGGAAACTATAGACCCATCAGTTTAACCTCGTGGTGGGAAAATTAATGGAGAGTATACTAAAGGAACGATTGGGGTTTACTTGGAGGAGGTGGGAGGTCTGGATAGTCGGCAGCATGGGTTTGTGCCAGGTAGATCATGTCAAACCAACCTTGTGGAGTTCTATGAATGGGTAACATCAGAACTGGACAGGGTAAGCCTGTGGATGTATTATTCTTGGACTTCAGCAAGGCGTTTGACTCTGTCCACACAATGGTCTGGTGGAGAAACTGATGGGGTTAGGAGTAGGCCCTTTGATGGTCAGATGGATTGAAAACTGGATAGCTGGACGCACTCAGAGAGTAGTGGTCTGTGGGGAGCTTCCTGAACCCTACAGAGGTTGGTAGTGGGGTACCACAGGGCTCAGTCCTGGGTCCAATCCTGTTTAATGCATACATATCAGACATCAGGGATGGTATAGGGTGTGAAATGAGTCTCTTCGCGGATGACTCCAAGATGGGAGCAGTAGTTGAGGGAGAAGAGGGAGGTTGGCCCTGCAAGGACCTGGACACCCTGGAAAGCTGGGCTCACACATGGAAATTAATTTCAATATCACCAAGTGCAAGGTGTTGCATCTTGGTCGGGAAACCCTAAACACATGTACACTCTGGGAGGGAGGTGCTGGAAGCCTCAACAGGGAAAAAGACCTAGGGGTCATGGTGGATACATGTATGAATAACACTGAGCAGTGCAGGAGAGCAGCTAGCAAGGCAAACAGGATGTTGGGATGCATCACCAAGGGGATCACCTCTAGGAGCAAGGAAGTGATTCTGCCACTGTACAATGGACTGGTTAGACCACACCTTGAGTACTGTGTACAGTACTGGAGACCACACTTGAAGAGGGACATACAGCTCCTGGAGAGGTACAGAGGAGGGCAACAAAGATGATGTGAGGGCTAGGGATTTGACTTACGAGGACAGACTTGAGGAGCTCTGCCTGTTTTCATTGGAGGAGGAGAGACAGGGGGACATGATTGAGGTCTTCAAGTACCTCAAGGGAATAAATAGGGTAAACATGGAGGGATCTTTAGACTAAAGCAGGGAGGCATCACCAGAGGCATGGTTTGAAGTTGGAAGGTGGAAGGGTGAGGGGAAAGAGGAGGAGGTTTTCACTGAGAGGGTGGTGGACCCTTGGAATGCTTTGCCTGGTGAGCTGGTTCAGAGATCCACAGTGGAGAGCTTTAAGAGAGGGTGGGACAGAACAGAAAGTGGATGTATCAGATGATGGCCTGTCCCGGGGGGGTGGGGATGGATGATAGGGGTTTCTGGAGCACAAGGGATGGAAGGGTCTCGGCACCCAACTAAGGATCTAGGTTCGAGCAGACTTGATAGACCATAAGGCCTAATCTGCTGGCAAATAGTATGTTAGTATGTTAGTATGTTAGTGGGGATGACAAGATGGAGCCACTCATGCTGTAAGGGACATTGGAGCACAGGTAAGCTGCTTTTTTTACAAAGTAGTGGACAAGCTACAGCCAAGGACATGCCTCAGGGCAGGTGTGAGGGGAGAGGGACAAATCAATTGGTCTAACGATTCGTGCATAGTAGGAAAGTGTCAAACAAACTGGGAAAGGTTGTGAAAAATGCTAAAAATGTCTGCAGAAGGGGGCATAATAGTGCCTGAGTAGCCTAATAAAATAGATGTCCAAGATGAGATATCATTAAGCTAGTCACCATCAATTTGAAGGGCATAGCTGACTTGGCAATTGGATGCCTAGTCAAAAGGGAAGGGGTGGGTCCGTGAGCCCATGTTGGAGGAAGCTCTTTGGGGGAAAATGTCAAACTGTTGGGATGTTGGGAAAGGAGGGAGGAGGGAGGGAGGAGGGGGTGCGGGTTTGGTTTTACCTTTGGGAAAACGTTAACTGTTTATTAAGATTGGGGGATGTTTCATTAACCTTGTATAACTATGTACTATTGCAAATCATCAGATTTTGTAGAATAACAACTGCTTATGAAATGCCTTATTACAACTGTGACAATGGGTAATCCAGTAAATATTGTTACATGGAATGTAAATGGGTTAAAATCTGTATTTAAGAGAAAAAAAGTGCTATCTGAAGTTAAGAGGACCAAATTACAACTGGTGCTGTTACAGGAGACACATATGTCACATGAAGAAGCTGTCAAAACTGAAGGAAGTCTGTGGGGGAAGTGGATCACATCAAGTTTTTCCACTAAGGCCAAAGGGATGGCCATTTGGCTACCACGTGGCACAAGAGCACAAATTCACAGGGAGGATGCTGGGGGGGGAGATATGTTCTTGCACATCTATCTGTTGAAGGAGTGGGACCTCTCCTGGTGGGTTCGGTATATGCCCACAATGTAGAAGACTCGGGGTTCTTTCAGAAATTGGCCCTAGATATTGTGTCCCTGTTGGGTCCATGGCTTGAGGGAGGGGACTACGATTGTGTGGGGGACACAGTATTGGATAAGTCCAACCCTGCCCCAGTGCAGAGATCAAGGAATGCAAAAGCACTAAGAGAGCTGGAGGACACATTTCACCTGGTGGATATGTGGCGACACCAGCATCCGACTAGCCGGGAGTACAGTTTTTTCTCTCATGCTCGTCATTCATATGCCAGACTAGATAGGCTGATGGTTAGTTCATCCCTTCTGTCTGAGGTGGGCCTGACAAACTACTCCCCAGTAGTGGTATCGGATCATGCGTACCTAGTGGCATCGATTGTGAGTGGGGGAGGGGTGCAGCTATGGTGTCTTGACTGGCTGTTGTTGAAGGATGGGAAATTTATGGAGTTTGTCAGAGACCAATCGAGAGTTCCTACATCACAAAAAGAAAGGGAACACTACACATGGTACGAGATGGGAAGCTTTAAAAGCTTATATTCGAGGGCAGGTGATCGCATATGCAGCACATAAAAAGAAAATTTCCACAGAAGAGTGTGAGAAACTTAAGTATAAGGCTGAAGCATGCGAAGGGGCCCACATGAATAGGCCAACCCTTGCCCTGTATCGCGTAGTGCAAAAACTGAAGTGGTAGTATAATCTCATGTGTACGGCAACAATTGAACATGTCGTCTTACTATCCCATGCAGGAACATACTTTGATGGGGACAGGGGAAGGAAATATCTGGCATGGCAGTTAAAAAAGAGGGAAGGGGAGAGAACTATTAGCCAGATAAAGACATCGGATGGTGCCCTAACCTCCCTAACTCCGCAAATTAGAGCACAGTTTAATGCCTTTTACAAAACCCTTTACAACTCAGAGGTAAACCCCTCTGCTCAGCAGATGGACAGCTTTTTTAGTAAAACCTCCCTGCCCACAATGTCAACCAAGGAGACACGGGCCCTGGACTTCCCCCCCATTAGAAGGGGAGGTTCAAAAGGCAGTAAAGGCACTGAAAGGAGAGAAGGCTCCGGGACCAGAGGGCCTCCCTATAGACTTTTTTAACAATTTACACCCCTGCTACTGGAACCTTTGCTTCTTATGTTGGAGGAAAGCATGGAGAAGGGTGTGCTCCCCACTCCATATGGTCTGCCACTATAACTGTACTGCCTAAGCCGGTTAAGTACCCCACTGCATGTGTATCATATCAACTAATATCCCTGCTAACCGCAGATTATAAGATCCTAGTGAAGGTTGTGGCCACCCAGCTTGAGACCCTGTTCCCCTCTCTGATCCATAATGACCAGACTGGATTTGTTAAGGGTAGACAGGGCAAACATAATATTCTAAGAACTTTGAACGTGATTCATAGGTGGGGGAGAACTGCTAAACATCATGGGGCTGCCATGCTGGCACTAGATGCACAGAAAGCATTCAACTGTGTGGAGTGGGGGTATATGTTTGAGACCCTAAGGCATTTAGGGGTGGGCCCCTGGCTTTTGAGTTGGGTGAAGACATTGTATATGCTGCCCACAGTGCAGCTAGTCATTAATGGGGTGCTAACACGGTCTTTCACTCTGACTAGGGGGACCCGACAGGGTTGCCCGCTGTCCCTCTACTATATGTAATCTCCCTGGAGCCTCTGGCAGCAGCTATTAGGCAACTCCCGGGCATTCAGAGCTTCCAGGGTGGGGGAAGGAGTCACAAGGTGGCCCTGTATGCTGATAACCTGCTCCTATACTTGCAAGACTGGTAAGGGACCTTCCAGCAGTGCATTCCATGCTGCAGGAATACAGCACCCTCTCCAGTCATAAGGTAAATTGGTCTAAGAGTGAGCTCCTTCCCATTGGCCTGGTGAACTGCTCAGAGCTTTCCCATGTTCTGGGAGGCCTGGTTATGGTGAACTCCTTAAAATACCTGGGAATATTGCTGTCGGCCAAAACTGGAACACTGTATGCCATTAATTATGGACCACTGGTGCAGAGGGTGGCGGAGGATTGTGAGCACTGGCAGAATCTCCCACTGTTCCTGATAGGCTGAGTCAATACCATCAAGATGATGATCCTGCCTAGGTCTTTATACCTGAGGCTGTATCAGTCCTTGCCCATCATGCTTCCCCTGCAGCACTTTAAACAAATCAATTCCATAATACACAGGTTCCTCTGGGGGGGAGGGGCGGCCTGAATTAAGCATAGTATACTCCAACTGTCTACTCCAAGGGGTGGACTGGGACTCCCACATTTCCAACATTATTACTGGGCAGCACAACTGGCATACCTTCCAGGTGGTGTGCATGACAGCCAACTAGCATGGCTTGTGCTGGGAGAGGAAGAACTGAAAGGCCCTCTATGTATGCAATTTCTATCTGGCACATTAGGGGCGAGCTAAAGAACTCGAGTATCCAACCCATGTACTCAGACTACTATTAAAACCTGGCTGGTTGCACATAGAAGAATTGGCCACTTCCTTACCCACTCCCCATATATTGACTTAATCACTATAACACGAAAGAAAGGGGCTTACCCTGTCCAGGTACATCAGCATCTATTGCAATGAAGAAAACTAAGTTTATCTTATACGACCCAACTATATGAAGGGGGGAAGACACAGGAGTTCCCAACCCTAATAACTAAATGGCATAATTCCTCGGGAAACTATTTTGTCTACCTAATGATTAGGCAGAGACTGGGAGAAATAATGGGAGCAGCAACCAGACGGTTTAGAGGAGGAACTGTATAGACCTCAACCATGCTCCAAACCATTAACCACATATTACCAAATCCTTCAGGGGGCCAATGAGAACCCAGCTGAGGGCATCAAGGCCAAAAGGGACAAGATTTGGGGGTGAAGATGGACCCGGTAACCTGGACCTTAGCCACCAAACACATCTGCTCCTGTTCAAGGAGTAATAAACTCAGGCAGGTGCATTTAAACTTTCTTTATAGAACCTAACTAACCCCAAGGAGACTTCATGTTATGGACCCAGTTAATTCTGGGCAATGCCCTAAATGTGCGAGAGATGACGCAGACTTTATCCATCTGGCATTGACATGCCCCAAGGTGACCGAATTTTGGCACAAGGTACATAGGGGTTCTGACAGCATCAGTGGCTCAGCAGGTAGCACACTTGCCTCTGAGGCCAGGAGATCAGAAGGCTGTGGGTTCTATCCCACACCAGGCACTTGGGATAAATCCCAATACTAACACCATAGTGCAACAAGAGGGGGGGTGCTGCACTCCTGAGGTGCCATCTTTTGGATGAGACATTAAACTGAGGTCCCATCTGCCTGTTCTGGTTGTAGTTCAGGTGGATGTTAAAGATCCCATGGCAGTTCTCGAAAAAGAGTAGGGGAATATCCCCGGTGCCCTGGCCAAATTTCCCCCCATTCACTAAAATAATAATAATATTTATTTGTACCGCACCTTTCCAATACCAAGGTGCTTTAACACACAACTCCAGATAAAAACAGTATATTAAAACACACATACAGTAAATACTAGTTCATAAAATTCAATAAAATAATGTCAAGTCAGATACGTTGATGCCACAAACGGGTCTTCAGGGCCTGTTTAAATTCCTCTGTGGACACGCACTCCCGAAGTGGAAGGGGTAGAGAGTTCCAAAGGACTGGGGCCACGTACATAAAAGCATGGGTCCCTGAAGATTTTAAAGAAACCCTTGAAATCTTTAGCAACCCCTCGTTCGCCGAGAAGAGCGATCGCCTAGTGTAGTAAGGTACCAGAAGTTCTTTCAGCTAGTCTGGGCCAAGTCCATGTAGGGCTTTATAAGTCAGAAGTCCGACTTTAAAGGTGATCCACCACTGTACTGGCAGCCAGTGCAGCTTGCGCAGCACTGGAGAAATATGACAGGCATGAGGAGTGCTCGTCAATAACCAAGCTAAATCTGGTTCAAGGTCAGTTGGCATTCATCTGTATCCCCCCCCCCGGTCATGCCTGAAAATAGGCAGAATTTATCTAGTGCACTTACCCAGGCAATAAAAACTAAATAAATAAATAAACATCACTTCCCCAAAAGTGCAAAGAACATACACCTGTTCATATCCTTAACAGCACAGCACACTGAATAGGGGGTAAACACACTCACACGCACTAAAAACAAACAAACAAACAAAGATTTTAAACAGAAAGGGAGACAGACATGTGGGTAGTGGTGCAATGCACTGGCTGTGGAGTGTCAGTCTTCCGGGAGATGTTCTGGAGGCTGCATTGCTGCCCTATTTGCAGGCACCTCTCTGGTCTAGGGACGAGGTTGCCGGTCTCTTTGCTGGCCTGGCGAGTATTCGGGAAGCCTCCTCTTCCACCCAGGGACCACCCAGGCCACCAACAGTGCCTCAGAGGATGCCAAGAAACAGGAACAGTTGGACCACGGTGGGCTCAGGGAGGGTGAGGATGGTGGAGCAGAGGTGCATCCCTCCAGTTGTGCCTCTCCATAATTCATTCACCACTCTGGTGGAACGTGGTCACTCTATGGAGGCACCTGCAGTGGAGACCAAGGAGGATGCTGGGAACCTCCACAAAGGAGATCCACAGGAGGGTGGCACAGGACCCCACAGGGGAAGGAAACAACTCCTGCTGGGGGACTACATTGTTAGGAGGGTATAACTGGGGGAGGGAGGGGAGAGGGAGGTGAGGTGCCTGCCCAGCGCCAAGGCTTGGAGGGAAAGGAAGCAAATCCTCAGGACCATGGGAGCAGCTGCATGGGGAGGGAGCTGGATGTCATTGTCTACCTAGGGACAAATGACCTGGCTGGGAATGGAATCAGAGCAGTGCAGCAGGAATTTGTGGAGTTGGGGAGGGGCCTTAGACAATTAGCATGCACAGTAACTTTCTCAGAAGTGCTGCCTGTCTATGGCATGGGTGAGGTTAGGATACTCTGCACCATAGGATTCAAAGACTGGTTGAAAAATTGGTGCAGAACTCAGGGATTTGGCTTCACTAGGGACTGGGGTCCAACTGGAGGAATGCAGGCCTATACAGACATGATGGTCTGCATCTGTCCAGGAGGGGGACTAGGATCCTAGGTGATAGGTTTAAGTGCTTCATTGGCAAGCATTTAAACTAGCCAAGGGAGAGGCACTGAAAAGAAGCAGGGAACTCCCAGTTCCCCCCCACCCACAAAACAGGGTAGTTAGTGAAGTAGACACAAAAGTAGAGAAGTCAATAGGGAGCAGGACAAGAGTAAATCCAGAAAAAGGCAAATTCAGTAGGGACAGGGATGGGCCTAAAGAAGTAAGACCTTAAGAAAAGTGGAGGGCGATGAGTACCAATGCCCATAGTCTGTGTAATAAGCTCCCTGAACTAGTGGCCTTCATGGAATAGGGACACCTGGATATCATGGCAGTCACAGAAACATGGTACACAGAGAACCATGACTGGGATGTCAACATACCAGGGTACACAATCTACAGGAGGGATAGTAAGGGTAAAAGAGGAGGAGGAGGAGTAGCTCTCTGCATAAGGGAAGGAATCAAAGCAACAGAACTAAAGGGTAAACAGGGAGGGGGAGGAGACATTGTGGGTCACCCTGGAGATAGGAAATGGCACCACAATCTGCACAGGGATTGTTTACAGACCCCCATCTCACGGGGAAGAGATATTGTTGATGGGGGACCTGAATATGCCAGATGTTAAGTGGAGCACCTTAACTGTAGCCACATCCAAGAGCAGGGTGGTAATTATTGATCCCCTACAGGGGGCATGCCTCAGACAGCTAGTGTTGGAACCCACTCGAGAGGGAGCAATCATAGACCTGGTACTCTCAAATGGGGATGGAGAGAGGATCTCAGATTTAGAAGTGGGTAGCCATCTGGGAACAAGCGACCACCAAACAGTGTGGTTCATAATAAACACAGCTGTAGAGTCAAGCCATACAAAAGCAAGGGTGTTGGACTCTAGGAGGGCTGACTTTGGCAAAATGGATAGTGCCTCAGAAAAGCACTAGCAAACAGGCAAGAAGGAGAGATGGAAGAACAATGGGGAAAAATCAAAACTGCCATCACAGAGGCAACAAGCCTTTGTGTAAAGCAAATCAGCAAAACAAAATAAGGCAAAAAGCCACTATGGTTCTCAAAAAAGGTGGCAGGGAAGGTTAAAGAGAAAAGGATAGCATTCAGGAAATAGAAGGAAACACAGAAGGAGCAGGACAGAGAACTGTATCAGTTAAAGCGGAAGGAGGCAGGGAAGGCAGTCAGAATAGCAAAGGCCCAAACTGAGGAAAAGATAGCGAACTCTGTTAAGAAGAGGAATAAAACCATGTATAGGTACATTAGGAAGCAAAGAAAGACCAAGGGAGGGATACTGAGGCCTCATAAAGAGTAATGAATGAGGGCAGAGGGTGACAGTGAAAAATCAGGGATACTGAACAAATACTTCTGCTCAGTAGTCACAAAAGAAGAGGTGGGGGAGGTACCTAAACCAAACAATAGAAACACTCTGCATAGGGGGGTTGATACCAGTCCATTCACAGAAGGAAGGATTCTGAAAGAACTCTTAAGACTGAAGGTGGACAAAGCAATGGGGCTGACAGGATTCACCCCAGAATTCTAAAAGAACAAAGGGAAAAACTAGTGACACCACTGACAGCCCTCTTTAACAAATCATGGGAGGATGGGGTGGTACCTGAGGACTGGAGGAGGGCAGATGTGATTCCACTTCACAAACGTGGGAGCAAGGCATAGGCAGGACACTACAGACCTGTTAGTTTGACCTCAGAGGTAGATAACATGATGGAATTACTTCTGAAGGAAAGAATTGTTGAGCAACTAGAGGTCAGCAGGGCACAGGACCCAAGGCAGCATGGATTCACAGTGGGAAAGTTGTGTCAGATGAATCTAATACATTTCTTTGACTGGGTGACCAAAGTAGTAGACCAGGGAGGGGCTGTGGATATGGTCTACCTAGACTTTAACAAGGCATTTGACTCAGTCCCACACAAAAGATTAATAAACAAGTTAGCCAGTCTTGGAGTGGGTCCAAAAGTGGTAGCCTGGATAAAAAATTGGCTGGACAACAGGATGCAGAGGGTAATAGTAAATGGAGCCACTTTGAAGAAAGGGTGGTTACTAGCGGGGTACCGCAGGGTTCAGTATTGGGACCAGTCCTCTTTAATGTCTTTATAAGTGACATTGCGGAGGGACTGGAAGGAAAAGTATGTCTCTTTGCAGACGACACAAAGATCTGCAACAGGGTTGATACACAAGGTGGGGTGGAAAAGACGAGAAGGGGCTTGGCAAGGTTGGAGGAATGTTCAAATGTATGGCAGCTTAGATTCAATGCAAAGAAGTGGAAAATAATGCACCTGGGAAGCACAAACCCAGGGGAAGAGTACACAATGGGGGGGTGAAATATTAACAACAACAGAAATGGAAAGGGACCTGGGGGTAGTCATATCAGATGACCTAAAAGTGGGCAAGCACTGTGAGAAGGCAATAAGGAGAGCTGGGGGGATACTGGGATGCATAGGGAGAGGCATCAACAGTAGAAATCAGGAAGTTGTTATTGTGACACTGCCCCCTCTGCTTATGGTTATTCTATGATAGTTATATTATAAATAAATGGTCTGTGTATGAAATGTCAGTATGTGATACATTTGGCCTTTAACTTTAAAGGTCAGTAGCTGAAACCACAGGATGTCATTAAACTGAGCAGGGGAACCATTTAATTAAGACTTCCTTACAGAAGGGCATTTTATTACCTTTTATGACCTGCCCAGGCTTTTACAGGAAGAAAGGTAATTAGGCTGGTTCCTCTCATTTTAGCACATAGCCAGAAGTTTGTGAAGAGTTATAAAACCCAGAGATCACACTAGCAGCAGGAAATAAGGAGAAGGGACATCAAAAAAAATGTTTGATTAAAGACTATCATATTTAGGAAATGGCTAGTTACAGATTTCTCCAAGAAATGACTCACATCCTGAGGGATAACTATGTTAGAAATTAAAATCTAAGGGAGGATCTAGCTGACCTCATCAAAAGGGGGTGGGGCAGAGAGAGTTAAAAATGAAACACTGTATCTGGGAAATGTGACACATGACTTTTGGGCTTTGAGACAGAAGTTCTCTAACTTAAACAGCACTTACAAGGTAATACTTAGACAGAAAAAATTAAGTCTTCATGGTAGGAGTGTTTCATTCTGTAACTTCCTTCTTGTTTTACATGATTGTAAGATGTATGACATATTGTTCTGTGTTTGATTTTACCTGTTTTTATCATATTTTAGTAAATAACTTTTTCTTTGAAATACTACCTGGGTGTCTTCTCAGTTTATTTTTGCATGTAAGGTACCTGTGTTTAAGTCTGACAGCTGTTGAAAAGCTTGATTGTGTTACTTATCTTGCTTAATAAGGTAAAAAATACCTAGGTCTCTTATAGAGTTAAAAAGGGTTCATTTTGGATACCTGGTTAGGTGACCTTAGTCGAAAGATACGTTGCATCCCCCCAAAGAGAATATTATCTGAGCCTGTACATTTGGGTATGCTAGCATAAGGTTCACAGTTTGAAGCCCTCCGGAACTCGAGGCTAAAGGTGATTTGGACCCAAAGCAGATGGGAGGGTTACCCTGTCTGTTACCTGTTCACACTATTGCACTCTGAGATTGGCACTGTGGGAGCAGAGGGTCTGACCTGCGGAGTGCGTTTCTGACAGTTATCCCTCTATACAGACAGTTGGTGAGATCATATCTGGAGTACTGCATGCAGTTCTGGAGACCCCACCTGTGCAAGGACATAGACAGGATGGAGGCTGTCCAGAGGAGGGAAACTAAAATGGTGCAGGGTCTGCACCAGAAGCCATATGTAGAGAGACTAAAGGAGCTTAATATGTATACCCTCGAGGAAAAGAGGGAGAGGTGGGACATGACAGAAACTTTCAAGTACCTCAAGGGAATCAACAAAGTCCAAGAGGGTAGCATCTTTCAGAAAAAGATGTGCAAGAACAAGTGGTCTAATTTAAAGATGGGGGAGGGACGCTCAGAGGTAATGTGGAGGAAGTATTTTTTCATGAAGAGGGTTGTGGATGCATGGAACGGCCTTCCTGAGGAGGTCATGGAGTTAAAAATAGTGGGGGAATTCAAGAATGCATGGGACAGACAAAAGGCAATTCTAGTGGGGGGTAGGAGGAAGTAGGCTGTTGGTTAACTAGGATCTGCAGCTTATCCATTAGGTAGGAAAATGGGCAGACTAGGTGGGCCAAGTGGTCCTTATCTGCCATCAAATTCTATGTTTCTGTGTTTCTATAGAGTAATGAAAGGAGTGCTGAGTTGCTGGCTGTCAAAGTCCCCCATAGAATTGCTGTTTGGAGCTGACCCAGACCCAATGCAGAGTGGCCCAAGCAAACAGCCATGGCCTCTAGCCTTGGTTAATGCCAAAAAAGCAATAGCACAGTCTTGGCTATCATTTAATGCCCCATCAATGCAATAATGAGCAAACAATATGATACACTGCTTAAAGCTGGAAAGGATCCAGTACACGGCAAATGGGGATAGTGAGAAATTTGTGACTCCATGAGACCCACTCCTGAAGGCAATTGCTGATGGTGGTTTTCCTATATAGGGACCCCTGAAGGAATTTAGTTGTCAGTCTTAGTCTAAATCATACCCTAAACCCTACCTTTAAGGTGAAGAGGCAGCTTATGGAAGCTAACTCTGAAGCTGAAAGCACGGAATTCGCATGCCTTGGATTTCTTTTTTATGCAGATATATGTAACACAATTGAAGTCTCTAGCACACAGCATGTTTAAAGTAAGAACATTCCTGGCCCTTATTGTAATCCTCAGCTTAAGGTATTCACTAACTTGATGTTTGTATATGTATGTAACTAGATGTGAATGTAGGTACACACCAAACACACTACTTTATTGTTCTTGTTATGTTATTACAGTACCAATAAAAAGATTTTACAAAAAAAAAAATAACTTTCAGTTTAAACCAGAGTGAAGAGTCATACTTAGCCATGTGGGATTGGTAAGTCGTAATTCTAAGGCCCACAGAGGCTGAAGCGAACACCCTTTCCCCCTGAAATTGATCTTGCGCAACTCATCATCAGGTGGTTGCAAAAAAAATCTCTTTAAAAGAATTCCAGGTTATGGGAGTAAATTCCTGCAGAAACTAGAGAGTTTAATGGCATCCTAGTGGTGGAGTAGTCAAAAGTTCCTGTTTTGGGTGACTTCAATGCTTTGATCAATAATGAAACGTCTTTGTTTGATGTGCAGTACTTCCAGTTGATGTCCTCACTGGGTTCCATACAGAATGTTGCCACCAGTACCCATCAGTGTGGCCATGCCTAGGACTTGGTTTTCATGTTGGGTCTCGATATTAGCAATGTCAAGGCTGATCTTGTCATTTGGTCAAATCATCACACCCTGTAGTTTCTCCATAGGACTCGCCATTTATCTGCCCTGGTGTAGATGGTCAGCTACCACCCTCTTTATAATCTGGAGCCTCAAAGCATCCTGGCAGTGGTGGACATCTTGAGCATGGGGATGGCTTGTGTGATTAGAGCTGAGGTAGCCATGGAGAGCTATAATATGGCTCTTATGGTGGCATCCAACTCTGTAGTACCACTCTGTGTCTGGCCTTTGAATTCCCACTGCAGGTCACCATGGTTTGATAGTGAACTGAAGAGGTTAAAGACAAAGGGTCAGAGGTTAGAGCATTTTGGTGGAGGTCCCAGTCAAAGGAAGACAAACTGGTACTGTGTGCTCATTACGAAGAGTACCAGCAGGCAAACACTCTGAAAGTCAGCATTGTTGTCACAGGTGATTGCTGCTGCAAAGAACCGACCAGCTCAGCTCTTCAGTACTGTGGAGAGGTTATTAAATCCAGCTTGTCTGCAGTCCTGCAGAGCCATTAAAACAAATAAATGTGATGAGTTTAATCAGTTCTTTCTGGACAAAGTGTCTTCTATCCATGCTGAAATACCTCCCTCTGGCCTGTTATTGGCTAGCAGTGTCCAGTTTATGATGAGCAGTAGCACTCCATCCATGTGGGTGCAGTTGGTGGATGATGTCCTCCTGGTGGTTCCTGGTCCATGCCTCATCTACTGTTTATTGAGTCCTGGGTTGAGCCAGCTTTTTTTTAAAGCACTGGGGGATGCTCAGTACGATATTTGTGGAGATTGTCGGGTGTTCACTTAGGGAGGGGATTGTTCCTTCTACCTTGAAAAGGTGGTTGTGAGGTTCCTTCTTAAGCAACCATCTTTGGACCCTGATGACCTCTCAAATTATAGGCCTGCACTGAACATTCTCTCAGTAGGGAAGCTGAACAAGAAGGTGATAGCAGTGCAGCTGGAACAACATCTGGAGAAACATGACTTCTATGAGCCTTTCCAGTCTGGTTTGCGGCCACACTATAGTACAGAGATGGCCTTAGTTAAGGTGCACCATGATCTCCTTCTGGCGAGGGATGGTGAGTATCGTTCTTTTTTTCTTTAATTTAATTTTTATTAGTTTCCAAAACACAAAAAATACATACATAGACCACAGGCTAATCAATAGAAAAAGAACAATGGCACAGCATATGCATGAATAAAATTGAAATAAGTATACAGAGAAAAATGTTCCAGACACAGTCAAATGATAATATCTTACAATCACTCATTAAAAAAATAAAACTCATAAAACTCTTTCAAAAGGAGGTGGCAAAGGCTGTTTACAAATACAGACTCAAGGTACCGATGTCCATCTGGCATTTAAACAGTCCACAAGGTCACCATATGAGGGATGGTGCCTCCATGTCCTCTATAAAGGCTTTATCCATCAATCATAGCAATAGCCACCAAACCAAATCATTTATAACACCAGGGCTGTCTAGATAATATTCAAAACACTACTTGTACGCACCAAAGTGAACTAAGCTAAAAGTAGTGAATAAAATATGAATAAAAAGAAAAAAGAAAGGAAAGAGAGGTTGCTGAAAATATAAGGTATGGAAGAGACAGAAATTAGAATATTAATGGGGAAGACAGATTGGGAGGATATCCCACCCACAAAAAGGGTTGGGTTCCTCCCAAACCCACCAGTCTCCCCAATTTTCCTTTTAAGTTTCAAGAAACTCTACTGCCTTATAGTGTCAAACTCTTCCCCTCCCTCTGGAACAAAGTCAAGATCAGACTCTAATTGGTACGTTACTCATTTACGCCACCTAAGATCAAAAGCGGGTATCATTCTGCCCTTGTCCTGCTTGACCTGTCTTTGACTTTTGACATGGTTGACCTCTACATTTGACATGGTTAACCATGGAATACTATTGGCCCATCTGAGGTATTACATAGGACTCACAGGTACAGTGCCGCGGTGGTCGCAGTCCTACTTGTCCAGCAAGGTGCAGCAGGTAGCACTTGGCTCTTTCATCTCAAACAGTGCTGTACTTTTGTTGTGATGTGCTTCAGGGGTCAATTCTGGCTCCCATGCAGTTTGCGTGTACATGCTGCCATTGGAGGAGATCATTAGATGCTGTGATTTGGGTTTTCATTGCTATGCTGATGATACCCAGCTATATGTGTCTTGTGCACCTGATGATGATATGACTGTCCTGGAACTGATGAAGTGCCTTCGGGAAATTTAGGACTGGATGGAGGCCAGCTGGCTCAGACTGAATCCATTGAATTTGGAGGTGTTATTGGTGGAACCAGGTCAGATTGTTTTGGCAACAATGAGTGGTGGCACTGTCTTTCCTTCTTTGGATGAAGTAATGCTAAGAGTAGCAGATAGGGTTAGGAATCTAGGAGTCATTTTGAAGTCCAAGCTAGCTTATAGCTTTTACCACCTCTGTAACATCTCCCGGATCAAACCCTTTTTGAAACAGACTGATCTGTTGACTGGTGTACAGCCTAGTAACATCAAGATTGGATTACTGCAATGCTCTATACCTTGGGTTGTATGTGAAGTTGGTATGTCACTTGCAACTGGTCCAGAACGTGGCAGCCCAACTGATTGCTGGGACCTCACCGTTTGAGCACATCATGCTGGCTGTCCATGTTCTGTGTTGGTTGCCAGTGCGGTGGTGCATCAGCTGCAAGGTCTGCTTATTAACTTACAAGGCCCTGCACAGTCTGGGTCTGGTCTGCCTGACTTCTTGTGCTCCTGTCCACCCCCCTTAGGTCAGCGGAGACAAACCTCCTGCAAGTACCTAGATCTCTTCTGAGGTCCTCAGGAGATAGGGCTTTCAGCATTGCTGACCCTATCCTTTGGAAACCCTCCCCTAGGAAGTATGAGGTGCACCTTCCCTGGCCATGTTTAAATCATGTTTAAAAACTCATTTATTTATACAGAGTTTGGGACCTGGCACTACTGAGTAATTTTCTGTGCAGTATTATTTATTTATATTTACTCTAAATGGTTTTACTGTATATGTTAATTTTATTGTGCGACAGCGGCACTCGTAGCTTTTAAGAATGAGCACCATATAAATTAAATTGTCTTGCCTTGCCTTGTCATTTGCAGCCATTATAATGATAGCATCAGTTATGGACTGTGTATACTAGCCCAGTTTCAGCTTTGGTACTGAATACTTTTTGGGGGCCACATGGAGTACTACAGGCACCGAAGCTGGCCTATTCCAGGCTGCTGCTAGAGTAACATCCTCTAGAGCATGACAGGGAGCACCAATGAAGTTGGCATGGCTGGAAGATTTCAGTATTCCAAGTGAACTTGCTTGTTTTCTGGCCACTGTCTCAAACATAAGTCTTCTTTGCATGTTTTTCAGCAGTGTGTAAAATGGCAGGTCTTCTTGTAGAACATATGTAAGATGCTGCTGTTGCAGAGGGATTGGATTCTCGTAAAGAACAGCGGCCTCATAATCCATATCCTCGGTCACTGAGGTCTGGATTATACTCCTATTCCTCATCTAACAAAGTAAAGAACACTAAAGGAACAATCAGTGCCACTGATGGCAATGAGGATGACATCACAGCTGACATAGGCAGCAGCACCACCATTGAAATTAGCGCAGTCACCAGCACCATATAGCAGAGCTGCTGTTCGATGCGGGTTGTACATTCGTCAGACTAGTCCTCAAAAATATTGTCTATAGGCAGCATTGGAGATGGACAAGAAGAAGAAGCCAGCCTGAGTGATGTAGAAAGCACTTAGGCTGAATCTGTTCATGTTATGGCAGATTAAAGAGGCATTGGCTATAGTGGCTCCTCAACAACATCCACCACCACCACCACCACCACCACCACCCTCAAAACTGAAGAGTGCAAAGTGGCATGAGACCTTTGTCACATTTTATTTTTCTTTTGTGACGATGAGGTTACGTGGTTCTAGGACCTTGACATGGAGTGAGATTGGGACTTTCTTTTTGTGGCTCTGCTCAGAAGACCCCATACATGTGAGTCTTTCCTTGTGAGCCTGTCTAGGCATTAACTGATGGTACAGTTAAAGTAGGTGGCCGTGCTTTGTTCAGAGATAGTATAGGCAAGAGGCATGGGGGTGCCAAAATGTAATTTTGCTGCTTCAGCAATAAGTTTCAAATGGGGCTATACCTAACATAACTTGATCAAATGAAAGAAAAAGCTGTCAACGGCACCAGCCTAGAGAAAAAAAATGTCACTGATGAAAATCAAGAGTAATTTAAATTTAGAAACTCGATGTCAAAAGGGATTAAGCAACAAGGAAGTGAAATAAAACAACATGACAAACTAGACAAGAATGCTGTATTGATCCCTGACAAGGTGAACTGTGTGCTATGGCAGCAGAAAAAAAGGAATTGAGGCTGTTGAAGCCAGTACTACTTTAAGTGTTATGGGTACACACAAAGCACAACATGTCTGTGCCATTATTGGCAAGGCTGGCCCTAATGTTTTGGTTCCAATGTGGTCCTGGTTCCTCTGGCCCTAAGTTGAAAGGGTGTGACTCTATGGAGCAGATTAACTCTAGAAAGATCTAGGAATTACATCCAAGCAATCCCATAGCCAGTTCTGAAAATGTGGAGCAGTGTTTGGAGTGGGAATGAAACTTATTCACTACAAAGAGTATAGAATGGTTTGGCTGTACAGTTTTGAAGTGGAGGTAATTCCTCAAATACAGGTGAGGGAGACTGTGTCCTTGCATACTGTCCATGCTGTCCCATAGCTACAGGTCTGCGTTCATGTCATGCCCGAATTATTTATCATCACTCTGCTTGTGAGTAAGAAGGAGTACAAAAGACACTGTTGTATGACCTCAGGGGACTCTGGAGGCATCAGGATTAACCCCATGACATGTAACTACTACTCAGACATGGAGAATGTGGAATGAAATCTGACACAGTGTAAATGGATTGGGCAGTAAAATGAACAGTAGGGTTCAACACTGGGTTGAAAAAGGGTGCTTAATGAAATATATTGATGTTTTTATCATGAACTGCTGTATTAGGTGAAAAGGTAGTTTCCTAGAGCAGGTGAAAATGAAACTATTGACAATTGCAGCAGATGCATCCAAGTTGATAAGCAGGAAAATCAATAAAAACAGTTTTTTTGTGGCTAGGAAACAATTGAGACTTTCTGTCTTTTGCTAACTTAATGTTTTGACACACCACCAGGATATGGGCTTCATTGTGTTTCTTTCCCCTTCCAGAACTTCTTATACACTTATATTTTATTTTAAAAAAAAGTTTCTTTTTCTTGTGTGTGCAAAGTGAAGGCCACCTTAACATTTCATGATATTGCTTAAAAATGCAGAATTCCATCTCTGACGCACAGGTTCCTGTTGTTTACAAAGAACAGGCAAACAGTCACTACTGCAAAATCCAAAACTCAGATGAATCAGTATTTTGCATACTGGTTGACCAATTCATAATAACATGAATTGATTTACAAAACTAGCTCCATCAAATTCAATTAAAACTCCATGGAGTAAATCTAAAATAATTTCTTTTCTTTCAAATCTAGTTAGATAAAAACATTTTTCATACTACTTCTATGGGGACATATCTAGAAAACAGTCTCAGATAAGAAACCCAATGACTAAGCTTGAAGAAAAATCATGGAACCTACAAAGAGCCCCAAATTAAGTTCACACCTAATGCAATAAATAGTCTTATCTACAAAGTGGACAACTGTTTCAATTGCTTGTCTTTCTTTAGGCCTCCTACTATCTCTAATAACACTGAACAATGTATCTACTTTGCAAATTGGAACAATTAAAAGTTGCAGTGCTCTGTTTTATATTTCTTTATGAACAGTTAAGAGTTAAATGGGTACAGTGGCTGTCGGGATGGGGAAGGGGGACACCAAGAAAGGACTGGGTGAATATTGCATTATCCAATCAGCTAGAATATCTGAAGGATCGGACAGCGCACAGTCCAGCTGTACCTTATCTGTTTAACCTAGGTAATAAATTCAGATTGGGTATTATCTAATCTATATTCATAGGTGTTGTCTGCCTACAGCCGACCTGGATAATATGTTCAGATTGTGAACTATGTGATCTTTATCCTCAGATACTGCATATGCACAATCCAACTGTAGCTAGTCTGTTTATCTTGATTCATAGACTCAGACTGTGAACTTTCTGAACCTTCTGAGCTGTATCCTCAGCTACTGCATGGGTATAATCTAACTTTAGCTGATCTGTTTAACCTGGATGATAGATTCAGATTGTGAATTATTCATAGGTCCTACACGTGCACTGTTTAATTGCAGGCGATCTGTTTAACCTGGATAATAGATTCAGACTGTGAACTATCTGATCCATATCCTCAGTTACTGCATGTGCACAATCCCACTGTAGGTTTATCTGTTTAACCTGGATAATAGTATACAAATATTAGCCAGAGTTGAGGGATATAGTTGGAAAATACTGACCTTGATGGATGAACTACTGCCTGAATGTATGACTTTTGGAAGGCAAACGTTCATTACAAAAGGTCAATATTTTCTCACTATATAGAAACATAGACCATAGAAACATGGAAGCTGTCAGCAGAAAAGGACCTCTTGGCCCACCTAGTGTCAACGGCGTAGCTATAGAGTGTGCAACTGGTGCAACTGCACTGGGGCCCATGAGTTGGAGGGGCCCAGGCACAAGCATAGCACGGCCACACAGGACTCAAAATATAGCCTTGTCAGTTCAGATCCCAGCATTTCTGTCTGGAAATGCTATGATACTCTGCCGCAGTTTGTTATATGAACTTGCAGCAGAGTGCACTTGCCTAACTCTCTGGTCGGGAGGGGGCGGGCCGCTTAGTCTCCAAATCGGCCATGACTTGGAAGCAGGCAATAAAGGCAGCCTGCATGGGTCCTTGACTGTTTTCCGAAGTGAAGAGTGAATGATACCCTGGCTCAAACCTGATTGGCCAGAGGTGTCTTACCATTCATTGCACGGTTTGCTGTTGTGTAGATCGGAGTGTGGATAGCATGTTGATCTCTGTGGGTGTGCTCTGCAAATTTGCTGTGTTTCTGGAGAGGTGGAGTGGACACTCTAAACGGAGATGTGAGTGGTATGTTCTACTTAAAAAAAAATTCTGTGGATGCTTGCTGTGTTGGAGGGGACACTAGTGCTGGGAGAGAAAGCAAGGGTGTGTCACGGAGGAGAGGCAGCACTGGGATTCGAAAATGATTTCGAGAGGAGATTTAGCAAATATATTCTCTGTAGCTGGAAGGGCTAGGGCATTAAAAAAACTAAGTCCTCAAAACACTTGTGGTGGGGAGAAACGATCACCTTACTAGGAGTAGGTGGACCTGTATTTAAAATTCTTTCCTGCAACTGAAAAGAGCTTAAAAGAAAAAGTCCCTTTTCTACACTTTTGGGGACAAAACCTTTGAGGAGTGTGGTTGGAGAGAAATGGTCTTTCCATGGATGGTGACCTGAAATAAATATTTCTGCAAGTGGAAAAGAAAAATGCTCCATTTCCACACTTTGGGGGATAAAACCTTTGTGGATTCTTGGCGTGAGAAACCATCTTTAGGAAGGGGGAATCTGAAAATAAAAATGAATCCCTGTAACTGAAAAGGACTTAAAATAAACAAAAGTCCTTTTTCATATGGGGGATAAAAACTTTGGAGTGATGGGCGGGGAAGAAATGATCTTCACAGACCTGTTTGACTGGGCACTAATGTTATTTGAATTGTGTGGCTGCAAATAAAGTCATTGTGCTGGGGAACACTGACTGCTTGTCTACATCTGGCATCACCCTCGGTGGGCCCATTTTATTCCTTGCACCAGGGCCCGTGCCAACCATGCTACACCACTGCTTAGTGTGCTCCAAAGTCCTAAGCTATTTTGCTAATGTAGACCCTAATCAATCTCCGGTCTTACCCCCCACCCCCCAGATCTGTTACTAAGGTCCCCCTGTGTCTATTCCATATGTGTTTGAATCCAGCTGCCATTTCTGTACCCACTACTTTTGCCAGTAGGCTGTTCCAGGCATTCACTATCCTTTCCATAAAGAAGTACTTCCTTATATTCCCTTTAAGTATCAAAAATGTATGGCAAGGTTGCCTCGAACAGGAGAAGATCCTGTGTTGGGCTGAAGCTCTGGGGATGTAAGGTGCTTGTTCGAGGCAACCTTGTCACAATAAATTTTTGATACTTGCATCAGTGTTTGCCTTTCCTTGTTTGAGTGCAGAGTGCACTTTCATTTGTTTGTAGTTGGGCTGGCAGCCCTTTCTCTGCACCTCCTGTCTGCCTGTGTTCACCCTTTACTGTTTTTTAGGTTATTACCATAACTGGGAGGGTGGACTGCTAAACTGGCATGGAAGCAAAAATATAATAACCTAAAAGGAGTTAGCTTTTTCAAGAAAAAAATGATGATGCACTTCTGCTAGTTTAGCAGGCATAGTTTCTGAACTATTGCCCATAGACAAGGTAAAGCAGGGCAAAAGTGACAGTTATTTCTGGTCATTGGACCAGCTTTTGGCCAATCACAGTCCAGGATTTGTATCCAAGGTGAAATAAATTCATAGTGTACTATCTAATCCATATTCACAGACACTGCAGGTGTACAATCTGACTACAGCCAATCTGTTTAACCAGAATAATAGATTAGGATAGTGTACTATCTGATCCACATTCACAGATATTACGTGCACAGTATCCAAGCCATCTGAACCAAAATGCTTAGTCTCTACCCAGCCTTAACCCTTAGGCTGCTGACAGAATTAAAATGTATAGGAATTTTGGACTCATATATCAGTCCGCAGCCCTGCAAGGGTTAATCCAATCCAAAAACAAAATGATCAGGGCACTCCAAAGCTGCTTTCAGAATTACATTTAGTTATAAGCAGTCATCACAAACAGCTGATATCCAGTATGTGTAATCTTTCCTCGAATAACAAAATAGTTCTTCAGGCTTGCTGAATACAAATGACAAGCAGCTGTTTAGACTGAGGGGGACCTTGTTCCCCATAGCATATATCTACACAGCCTTGGAGTGTTATAAGAATGTTGTTTTTGCTTTATATTTAAGGAATAGGAACACTATGGTGGCCCAGTGGTTAAAGTGCTTACTTTCCTCTTGTTGATTGTGGGTTCATGTCCTCAACCCAGCATCCCAGATGACTCCAGCAAGAGGAAGAGAGACAGTCCCAAGGATGCACTTTCTCATTGGTGTAGGACTTCTGCACTCCTCACAAAATGACTGCCTCCTGGTGGTGCGGGGGGAGGGACATTCCACAAGGAACTCCTGAGTTATGCTGGGGTCTTCTGGCAACGGCAGGTGTGTGGGCTAACTGGTGGGAAGGTGCAGATGTGCTGGCTCTAGGCCCAAGCTTATTGCTCTCACAGAGCATGGAGTGCACTACTGACATTGGCAGTGGAATGATCTGACCACCTTGAGGGTGCAGGACATGGGTGTGACCAGGAAAAAACTGAAAATACCAAAAACAATAGAGATGATAAATCTGAGGAACTAAAATACACTTTTATAACTTGATCTGGTGTTCTTTTGTAGGCAAGGGTGCTTCAATAATCATTTTGTTGTTTCACATTGAATAAATTGTAAAATACACATTTTACCTTTTGGGGATGATTGCATACTCCTCTTGATGGTAAAATGCCATTACAACTCAATCCCCCATAACAGGGGACATGGTAGCTAGATGCCTGTACCAGTTCAAAAGGGAGAGAATATTTCTCATCAAATAACTATACCATGTCCTGATATATCTTATTGTGCTTATAAAATATGTCAACTATGACATCTTAAAAAAAAAAAAAGTTTTGTAATTAACACGCATTTGTCAATGCTGGAGTTCGTTGCTGGGATTGCTGTTGGTATGCATCAATTGGCAGGGCTACAGTTCCCAGCAGAAAGAACAAGTTATGCCACCAAGTTCACATTCATGTCGAAATACAGTGAAGTGCATACCTGTTTCCTCAATTCATGACCAGGTTTGAAGAGTGACGATGCGTCTGCAGTTCAGAGAAGATGAGGGCACTGGAGCCCCACCATGGGTTGGGGGGGGGACATTATGGTTAGAAAGCCTAACGACTCATAGATACATAGATACATAGACAGTGTCAGCAGATAAGGGCCTATGGCCCACCCAGTCTGCCCATTTGAGCTTGTAAGTTCAGTTTGTTTTCCTAGAAGTCTGTTGCCGCTTACCCCTGACCTCCAGAATTCCTTTATGTCTATCCCATGCATTCTTAAATCCCGTGATTGTTTCAGCCCCCACCACTTCCTCTGGCAGGGTGTTCCACTTGTCCACCACCTGTTCTGTGAAGAAATTCTTTCTCATGTTTCCTCTGAATCGTCCTCCCTCCAACTTCATCCCATGCCCTCTAGTCCTGGAACATCTTTTTCGCTAAAATAATGTTTTCCTGCACCCTGTTCCTCCCTGTAAGATACTTGTATGTCTCTATCATATCCCTCCTCCTCTCCTCCAGGGAGTACATGTTCAGTTCCTTCAACCTGTCTTCATAGGACTTGTGATGCAATCCATGCACCATCTTTTGCCCTCCTCTGAACCTTCTCTACCCTGTCTATGTCCTTACATAGGTATGGTCTCCAGAACTGTACACTGTACTCAGGTGGGGCCTCACTAGTGTCTTGTATAGCGGAATTATGACCTCCCTTTTCCTGCTGGTGATGCCCTGCCTATACATCCCAGCATCCTATTTGCTTTACCTGCTGCCTTGTCACACTGTTTCCCTACCTTGAGGTCATCAGAGATGATAACCCCAAGACTCTCTTTCCTGCTTGGTGCATGCTATATCCTCACTCCCCAACTGATATATTGTGCCAGGGTTTTTTTGCCCCATATGCATTATCTTGCACTTCTTTGCATTGAATTTCAACTGCCAAACCCCTGACCATTCTTCAAGTTTCTGCAGGCCACTTCTCATTCTGTCTACACCCTCTGGTGTGTCTACTCTGTCACAGAGCTTTGTGTCATCATCGAACAGTGAAATTCTGCCTTCTAGGTCCTGTGCCATGTCACTGATGAAGATGTTGAATAGGACCGGTCCCAGCACTGATCCCTGTGGTACCCCACTGGTCACTCTTCCCTCTGTGGAGTGACAGCCATTTACCACCACCCTCTGTGTCCTGCCACCCAGCCAGTTACCTACCCACCACACTACTGTCCTGCCCACACCCATATTCCCCAGTTTGTGTAATAGTCTTCTATGTGGCACAGTGTCAAAGGCCTTGCTGAAGTCCAGATAGCCATGTCCACTGCCCTCCCGATCCACCTCCTAGTCACCCAGTCAAAAATTCAACGAGGTTGGTCTGACATGACCTCCCCTGGTGAAACCATGCTGCCTTGGGTCCTGTAGTCCATTGACAACCAGATGTTCCACCAATCTCTCCTTCAGTAGTGCTTCCATGATCTTCCCGCTACAGGTGAGGCTGACTGGTCTGTAGTTCCTGCTTCCTCTTTGTTCCGCTTTTGTATAAGAGGACTACATCTGCTGTCCTCCAGTCTTTGGGTACCTCCCTGTTTCCAGTGATCAGCTAAACAGGATAGCCAGAGGTTCAGCCACCACCTCTCTTAGTTCTTTAAGGACCCTGGGTGCACCCCATCTGGCCCCATTGCTTTATCAACTCTTATTACTTCCAGTTCCTTCAGGACCCTTTCTCGTGTAAAGGGACTTATGTCCATTTCTGCACCATTCTCACCCCTTGTACTCCCTTCAGACCCATTACCCTCCTCTTCCTCAGTAAAGACTGAGCAGAAATACCTGTTCAATATGTCAGCTTTACTGTTGTCATCCTCCATCCGGCCCCCATCCTCCCCCTTCAGTCTCACTATTCCTCCCTTTGTCTTTCTTTTTTCACTTATGTACCTGCATGGGTGTAGGCAGGCATACTCCAAGCACACCATGGTGTGCAATTTTATTTAAGGGGGGTAGCAAAAAGGCTCTGAACTGCTTCCTTTTTCCATGAAAACTAACAGAGAAAATACTGAACCTTTCTGTAATTTTATTCATAGGAGTCAGAACTAGAAGGACGGGTCACTAATACTCTCTTTGCATCCCAAGGACAATACAACTTTACAGGCTCTGGGCTGATATGTGGGTGTCTTAGGGAACAATGCATGGCATTTGTATTTACCCATGCATGGCAACAACCATTGTCATGAGATACAAAAGTTGTATTTATTGTGTCAAATGAGGCAACAAACACGGTCCTGGTGTACATTTGTATATTGTCTGGCTACACTTCGGGGGGGGCTCACCCTAACAAGGGGGGGTTAGCAGTGAGTCCACTTGGTGTGCAGATCTTAAATCCTTGGCTACACCCTTGCGTACCTGTAAAAGGTTTTGTCCCCTCTACCCACTGATTTTGCAATGTGTTCTTCTGTCTGAGCTTTGGCTTCCCTTACTGACCTCCCTGCCTCCCTTTGCTTCTCCTGGTACTTCTCCCTATCCCATTCTGCCTGTGTCTTTTTGTATTGCCTGAATGCAATCTTTTTGGCTTTCACTTTCTTTGCTACCTCTTTGGAAAACCATAATGGTCTCCTCTTCCTTTTCCTCTTGCTAACCTGCTTAATACATAATTCTGTTGTTCTTGTAATCCCCATTTTAAATACTGCCCACTGTTCCTCAACCCCTGATTCCTGTCCCATTCCCCTTAATGACTCTTTTAAGTATCTCCCCATTATCCCAAAGTCTGCCCCCCTAAAATCCAGGATACGTGTTTTTGTGTGGTTTGGTTCTGCTCTTTCTGTGATTTCAAACCACAATGACTGGTGGTCACTGTTTTCCAGGTGCTCCCCCACTGTTACCCCCATCACACTGTCCCTTTTTATGAGCACAAGGTCCAGTATTGCCTTCTGCTGAGTTGGTTCCATGACCAGTTGCTTGAGGAAGGCACCCTGAAGAAGTCCAGGATAAATCTGCTCCTAGTTGATGCTGCTGCTGGGATGCTCCAGTCCACGTCTGGAATATTGAAGTCTCCAACCAGTACTACCTCACCTTGTCTGCCATCCTTTGGATGGCTAGCATCAACTCTATCTGTTTCTTCCTCCTGGGCTGGTGGTCTATAGACCACACACTGTGCGATGGCTGTCCCCATTTCCTTTCCAGCTTAACCCACAGTATCTCTCCCCATTTTGTTCCTCCTGGATCTCTGTGGACCTTATGTCATTTTCACATAGAGTGCCCTCCTCCTCCTTCCTGCCTGCTCTGTCTCTTCTGAATATGTTGTAGCCAGGTATGGCCATCTCCCAGTCGTGGTTATCATTACACCAGGTTTCAGTGATGGCCACAATGTCCAGGTCTGACTGCACCATGACAGCCTCCAGATCTTCCATCTTGTTGCTAAGGCTCCTGGCATTTGCACACATGGCTTTCCATGATTTGACCTCCCTAGACTGTTTCACTGTTCTACTCCACCCCCTTCCTTGGTTGTCATTTATCCCTGGTTCTCCTTGCTGTCTGCCCTTCTGCTGAATTTTGCCCCTTTTCTGCTTATCCACCTCTTGGGCACTAATCTCCATTACAACTCAATCCCCCATAACAGGGGACATGGTGTTAGTTGGTATTTGCACTACAAATTTTCAACATGGTCTTTTGTGACCCCCATCTCATGAAAGCATTTGGGACCTCTGCTCATGTGCAGTGGCACTGTCATTTTGTTAATCTGTCCCGAATGTTGATTACTCACTGTGACCACACTATTCTGCACCACATGTACAAAAACACAGTTCAGGCAGGATGTGAAAAATTACAGCTATACCATTCATAGGGAGGTGTGAAGAGATGGCAGTGTTGAACATCTGTAGTGAAAATATTAAAAATGCTTGAAGGTACGAGCATACGTGGAAACTGCACAGCACATGCTTGTAACAGTCATTTAGTGGAATAATTTCACCAAAATGTCAACATAGGCATTTTGTGACCTCTGCTCATGAACACTGTCACTATGGTTTTCTTAATCTGTCCCAAACATTGATTTCCCACAGCGACTGTGCCATTGTGTGCCAGATGTGCAAAAACATATTTCGTCCAGGATGTGAAAAATGACAACTGTACTGTTCATAAGGAGGTGCAAAAAAATACCAATGCTATAAATCTGGAGTGAAAATATTACAAATCCACAAAGGAAGTGTGCAAAACTGACAATGTTGAAAATTTTGAGTGAATATATTATAAATTCTCGACGTTACGAGTGTAAGTGGAAACTGCACAACTCACGTTTGTAACACAGTCATTATATGGAGTTTTGTCACCAAATTTTCAACATAGGCATCATTTTGGGACCTCCACTCTTGAACAGTATCACTGTGATTTTCTTAATCTGTCCCGAACACTGATTTCCCACAGTGACCACGCTATTCTGCGCCGGACGTGAGAAAACACATTTCAGCCAGGATGTGAAAAATGACAGCTGTACTGTTCATAAGGAGGTGCAAAAAAATACCAATGCTATAAATCTGGAGTAAAAATATTACAAATTCACAAAGCTATGTGTGTGCATTGAAACTGCGCAACGCATGCTCATATCACGGTCATTATATGGACTTTTGTCACCAAATTTTCAACATAGGCATTTTGAGACTTCCGCTTATGAACAGTGCCAGTGTGATTTTCGTAATCTGTCTCAAATACTGATTTCTCACAGCAACCATGCTATTCTGCCCCAAAAAATTTGAAGTGAAAATATTACATATTCGCGACATTACAAGTGTGCATTGAAACTGCTCAAATCACTCACGTAACGCAGTCATTTTTTAGAATTTTTTCACCAAATTTTCAGCATAGGCTTTTTGGGAGCCCACTTTATGAACAGTGACACTGTCATACTGTTAATCAGTCCCGAAAGGTGATTCTGCACAGTGACTGTGAAATCACCTTTGGGACTGAATAACCAGATGACAGTGACTAAATTCATTAGGTGGGGTCCCAAGAACCCAGTGTTAACAATTTGGTGCCAAAATTCACAAAAATGGCCAAGATATGCACCAAAGTTGAAAAAAAAAAAACAATTATACAGCTTACCGACATTTCTTCAGTTCCTGGTCAGCTTTGAAGAGTGCAGACGTGTTCCCAGTCCACTGAAAATCATTGTGCCAGGCTCCAGAGGTAAGTATGGAGTGAGGGAGAGAGTGGGGAGGTGGGGTGCGCAGTGGGTGGGTGTGGGTTGGGGAGGGCAAGAGATTCAATGAGGAACCGTTTTCTAGTTTACAGGTTTTAAAATAAATATTTAAACCCGTCACGGGAAGGTTTTTTTTCACAGGGTGGCATGCTGGAGTGGGCTCCCAATGTGCCACCTGAATGTTTGGAAGGGGGGGCTGTAGCTGACAGGGATTCGGTACCCCCGTCGGCACATACCAAGTGTGGGGGGGGGCAAGAGCCAAGTGGGCTTGGGCCCCCCTAAGCGCCTCAGCAAATTGGAGGACATTATGCCAATGGGGGTGGGCTCCTGCATCGGAAAATGAACTGGGAGGGGAATGCCAACAGGATTGGGCATCACGCGGTTTGTGTGTTGAAAGGCTAAGTACACAACAAATTGCAGGGGCATTATACCGACAGGAGGCTCCCCATTGGCAAAATGAACTGGGAAGGGGCATGTCAACAAGGTGATTGGGCAACCTCATTGTTGTTTTTTTTTTTGTTTTGTTTTTTTTAACTGCGAGGGGGCATGCAGAAGTCCTGGGCTCAGTGCGTTCACACTGCTGTAAGCTACAGCAGTGTGAACACGCAACCAGGAATGCAATGCAGGAATGCAACTTCAAAGGACCGAGCCACACCACAATTGGTGCGGCTTCTTCCTTTGAAAAGTTGTCCAACTCAGCCCGAACAGCCTGAAAGTAAGTCATCGCCAGCCTACCAACTGATTCGCCTGCCACTAGAAATGGAGCTCTCCATTGGGCACGCCCCTGTAGAGCACCTTATAGCAATGAGATCGTCTGCGCCTGTGCGCCACAACGAATTCAAAAACAGGAATTTTCCATTCAAAGTAACTAGTAAAAAGTAATCCATCCACCTGCCTATCACCAGTCTTTCCACACATTCAGTAGATGGGATATTTGTTTATCATGGAATTCAGGAATTCAAACTTCTGCAGAAGACTACTGGCAGAATAACCACCTCTCCCCACACAAACACACACAACAAAAGGCTTCAGTAAAGCCGATGATTCAAGTATATCTGAACATAGAAACATAGAATTTGACAGCAGATAGTCTGCCATTTTCCTACCTAATGGATTAGCTGCAGATCCTAGTTAACCAACAACCTACTTCCTCCTACCCCCGACTAGAATTGCCTTATGTCTGTCCCATGCATTCTTGAACTCCCCACTGTTTTTGACTACATGATCTCCTCAGAAAGGCCATTCCATGCATTCACAACCCTCTCTGTGAAAAAAATACTTCCTCACATTACCACTGAGCCATCACCTCTCTATCTTCAGGGGACAGGGTAAGCAGCAAACATTTCCCTGGTAGGCAGATAAGGATAGAGAGTTTTTTTTGGCGATAACCGTACTTCCAAGTGCTGAAGGCACTCGGTGTAAATGCCTTGTACCTCACAATGCACCAGGGCTCGTGTTCATCTCCCCACACAAACACATACAACATAAGGCCTCAGTAAAGCCAGGGACTCACATATATCTGGACAAAGTAAGCAGTAAATATTTCCCTGATAGGCAGGTAAGGATAGAAATGGTTTTTTTTGGTGATAACCCTACTTCCAGGTGCTGAAGGCACTTGGCATAAAATGCCTTGTACCTCACAATTCACCTGGGCTTGTGTTCATCACATAACTACCCACACCCTGTTTTGCGTTATTGCTTACTTACACTAGCCCCTGAGTGCCTCCCATCAAATATAGTAGCACATGGTACACTGTTCCAGTATACTTTAACTCCCTTGTCAGATAGTTATTATGAATCACTTGAGATTTCGCTCAGTGTTCAGAATTTCTGTAATTTATATCCTGCTAACTGTATTCTCTCATGTACTGCAACAACATTAAGAGCCAGAGTCAGGCAAGGGGTGGCTACATTCAAATTTAGTAAGGCACACTGCACCCTCTGCAACTCTTCTTTGTCAGATACTGTAGCATGCACTGTCCCTGCACTAGTGCTCTCTGTCAGATCCAGTAAGACACATTATATTTCATACCCTTTATAGTACTCTGCAGTTAAATACCAGTGGGTATTCCTCGTCCATCCTATAGGTTGATGCACAATCCAATCAAATCAATGAGGGGCAAGGACATACCTCTGTGCTCATCAGATTATCTCCAGTTCTCTTTGTGCATCAAGATAGGTTGGTCACGTCCTAACTGCTCCCACCAAACGTTCTTCAACAGTACAGGTACAAATTTTTTCTTGTCTTTCTTGAATCTAAACTAACATCCTAGTAGCCAGCTAGCTCTCCATATACTAACAGCATGCAGTAAATCTTGCTGCGTCTTAATTGTGCTTCGGATCCTCGAGACTCACAACAGCTAGCCTAGCAAATCTAAACTAACGGGCAAAGGTCAGTGATCCCACTCCAGTAGCAGGCACTGCAACCTACAAAACGGCACCTTAAACAACCGCCACCTTAACAAGCAGGGAAAGGCACCCCCTCCTGTAGCGGGTCCTAGCTCTACAAACAGAGCTCCTCTTGCACATGCTGGATGGGCAGAGGTCTCCTCCAGCAGCGACCCTAGCAGCAGGCAGGAACTCAGCACAGCCCCTAATAGCTTCCAGACCCACCAGGCATCTACCTGAATCACCTCATTTTTGCTCAGAGGCCCCACCAGTAGTGACCTCCCAGCATCTGGATCCACATAAGCAGGGTTCAGTATTCAAGCCCCCCCCCCCACGGTCCAAAGAAACTTAGTAGCACAGAGTCCCGACAGGACAACAAACCTGACTGCTCTTAGAAGCAGCTGATCCTCTTCCCCCACATACCTGGACCATCCGCTGATAAAATTAGTACAGCCAAATCCACTCGGTTACGCCGGCTGGGCAATCGCCTGACTCTCCTCAAGATTCAGCATGGGCCCTTTTCATGCTTTTCCACTGCTGCTGGAATTTTGTCTCGGGGGCCATAAATCAGTCCCCCCTCCCAAGACAGTGCACAGCCATGCAGTCAATGACCTTCCTCCTATGGTGGACAAGCCCCATGATGCTCCGCGATTCCTATGACAGCAAAAAGTAAACAGTCTGTGGGGCTCTGGAGATCTCGCGCATACTCTCGTGAGATTAAGACGCCAGCTTGGCTGACATAGGGATCTAATACAGCGATCCCAAACCACATTTTCTCCTGTGAGATCTCGCAGCCGCCATCTTGCCTGGGCCTCCCACTTACTCGTTCCATAGGCAAGCATTGTTCCCATTCCAGAGGAACAATGCACAATCAGCCAATAATTTTGCAAGTGGCAACTGTGATACAATATGTGTCCTGCAGCTCTAAGAGGACCTTTTTAGATACAGTTTTCTCTTGATTTTCACAGATCTGTGCAGGTCATGAGAAACTGCAGAGAATGCGGACTGTCATTTGCAGCCCTTGAGAAGGACAACACAGCAAGCGCAGTGTACACACTCACACCGCACAGGAGCTCAGCGGACATGGAAGAGGAAGACTCTATTGCAGAATCCCCTCCCCCATCAACCGCAACAATTGCATTAGATGCCAGCCAAGTGCAGATTTTGTTCCAGCTCTTGGAATCCCTGAAATCAGAAAGTCCTATCACAATGGCAGGAAATCAGAAAGCACCCATGCAGGAACTCACCAAGAAGCGCCCGAGGCTCGATACAGACAGTACAACATCCGAGGCCCCAGGGGACCCAGAGGAAGGCAAAATGTACAAGTCTAACTGACTGTGCCATGGGGACAATATAGACAAGCTCATTACTATGGTTCGAGCAGCACTCAAAATATCACACCAGCCGACACAGCCCTCCACATCAGAAGCCCCCTGCTTTCCATGGGTGAGCCAGAGGAGAAAATCCACTTCCCCTTCTGCAAGACCATCGACACACTCCTTACCAAGGAGTATGAGGCATTGGAACTGACCAGGTTGCTGGAAAAAAGCATGATGAATAGCTGGTACCCCATGACCCAGGAAAGGACAGAGCACTGGGGAAAAGCCCCCAAGGTGGACCAGCCTATCTCTGAGCTGTCCAGATGCACCACGATTCCCATTGGGAGCATGGCAGTGCTCAAAGACCCAATGGATAAGAAAGTTGAGGAACACCTAAGAAAAATACACGAGGTGGCAGGCATGGCACGATTAGCTGATATCGCAGTGTGGTTCACCTGTAGAGCACTCCACAGGTGGTTGGACATACTTACGGAGAATGTCCCTGAGGACTCTCCCCAAACCAGTGCAGCAGAATGCGCCATACAAGCCATAAAATATATAATGGATACCTCCTCTGACATCCTCAAGTTCGGAACATGGGCAACAGTGTTGGCCAACAGGGCCAGGACAGTTTTGTGGCTGAAACTCTGGCAGGCGGACAACGAGTCCAAGAACGCCCTCTTGAAGCTTCCTTTCAGAGAAGACACATTATTTGGAGAGGTTCTATCCCCATATCTCAATTAAAGGGGTGAAACAGGCACAGGGAGATAAAGACGTCTACCTACATACGGATAGAACTTTTCGTTCTACAAGTAAATTCTTTAAATCCAAACCGCAGTCCTGCAACTCACAGGCTTCCAAGCAATGACACCAACAACCCCGCTTCCAGCACAAGGTATACAATAACAGAGCCAAAGGCAATACAGGAGGCCATTTCACCTCCAGTGGCCAAAAAACAAATTTCAAGCCACAACTTAACAAGAAATGAAGGTGCGTGGGCCTATGCAAACCCACCACTGGCAGGGAGGCTATGGTGGTTTGCACAACCATGGACCCAGACAACAGCAGACAAATGAGTGCTGGAAGTGATTACAAGGACCTATGCAATCGAGTTCAGCAGAAAGCCAATGTGACACAGACCATTCGTGTCACCTATGCCAAGGTGCCCAGTCAAGATACAGGCCATAAAGGAGGCAATACAGGACTTTATTCAGCAATGGGGCTATCACGCACATCACTACAGAGGAACAATACACAGGGGTCTACTGCATGTTCTGTGCTGTTCCAAAAAAGATGATAGGAATGCACCCCATACTAGACCTCAAATACCTTAACCAGATGGTGGCTTACAAAAAATTCAAAATGGAGACCCTCCAGTCAACCCTGTTATCCATTCAACCAGGAGACTACCTAACCTCAATAGATCGCAAGGATACCTACCTACATATTCCCATATGGGCATCACATCACCATTACCTCAGATTCAACATTCAGGGGCAACATTTTCAGTACACCTACCTACCATTTGGACTGGCATCTGCCACCCTGAGTATTCATCAAAACCCTTGTGGTCCTTGCAGCACACCTCAGGAAACAAGGGGTACACGTAATCCCATACTTGGATGACTGGCTGATAAGGGCAAGATCACCAAGCCAGTTACAACACAGCACACAACTGGCAATCAACTACTTGCAACAACATAGATGGGTAATCAATACTGCCAAGAGCCAGCTGTCGCCCTCCCAGTCCATTACGCATCTAGGCACAGTAATAGACACAAAGAAAAACAGACTAACTCCAACACATGAGAAGGTCCAAAACATCCAAACGCTGGTGTCGGGACTGATGTGCAGACTGACCAGGGCAGTATGGTACTACCTCCAGGTACTAGGAGTCATGGCAGCACTGATTGACATGGTACTCTGGTCCAGACTGCACATGCAAACACTTCAAAGATATCTCATAGAATAATGGGATCAGACAATACAAAACTTCAAATTCAGGGTCACACCCACCACACGGGTCCTCACTGATCTCCGATGGTGGACGCTGAAAACCCACATACAATGAGGCAGATCGTTGACGCAGCCAAACCAAGAAGTGATTACCACGGATGCGAGACTCTCAGGTTGGGGGGCAACATACGACACCCATGTGACCGAGGGACAATGTTCTCAAAAGAAGTCCAGACTGCCAATCAATGTGCTAGAGATGCGAGCCATTCACCTAGCCCTGCTCTTCTTCGCACCACTCCTCGCAGGCAAAGCCGTGTTAGTCCAGTGTGACAACCGGGTGACAGTATCGTATATAAACAAGCAAGGTGACATCAGAAGCAAGGCAATGATAAGGGAGTCACTACAACTACTACTCTGGGCAGAGTGGTAACTGTTGTCCATCACCGCAATTTACTTGGCAGGAGCATCCAGCACCGAAGCAGACTGGCTAAGCAGAGTCACAGTCAACCAGGCAGAGTGGTGCCTCAACAAAAACATTTTCCAGAGCCTGCAGACCAGGTGGGGACCTCTCCAAGTGGACCTAATGGCATCTCCGCTGAACATGCAACTGCCCAGTTACCACTCCAGGTTCTCAGACCCCAAGGCACTGGAAATGGACACACTGCCGGCTCCCTGAACTTTTACTTGAGCCTTCATATTCCCCCCCATCCCAATGATAAATAAAGTCCTCCACATGATACAACGCACAGGGGCGTCGGTAGTCCTGGTGATCCCCAATTGACTGAGATGGCCATGGTACTCACTCATTCAGTCCATGGCAATGAGCTCCCCAATGGTATAGGCCACAGTGGCCAGAACTACTGTCACAGGGACCAATACTCCATCCAAATCCAGCCAGCCTGAACCTGACAGCATGGCAATTAAAAGGGACAAATTACCGAAGTTAGAGAGCGTAAGAAACCTTTAGCACTAAACAAATGTTTGGCATAGTGAGGACCCAAAAACCAAAAAAGGGGAGCGTTTTGAAGTAAAAAACACTGGAACTTTAATAAGATCTTCACAAATAATAGCACAATAAGCAAATAGTGCAGGTGATTGCTACAAGTAGAGAAAACACCCCTAGCGCCTCGACTCACACGAGTCTTCAAAGGCCCTTTGTTTGGCATTTGGGCTGGCCGCCCTTCTGAGAGCTGCATGGTTATCCATGGGACTATCATTCACGGTGCTTTCATTTGGATTTTTTCAATTAAAAGGGACAGACTGTTGAACCAAGGCTATCATACCAGAGTTGTGAATCATCTGTTACAATCCAGGAGGCAATCTACCAATAAGATTTACCACAGACAATGGCAGATCTATCACAAATTGTGCAGGAAAATGGGCATCTCACCCTCAGTGGTGGGGTTGCCACAAATCCTGGATTTTCTGAATGAAGGGGCGAACAAGGGTCTAAGTTCCGCCTCACTTATGAGTGCAGGCATCAGCTGTATCATCCATAAGGGGCCCACTACGTGGTATAGGCCTCACTGGCTCATACCCAGACACCATTCTACTGCTCAAGGCAGTTAACACTAGCTGCACCAAAGGTAAGACAGAGATGCTCACCGTGGCAACTCAACACAGTCCTGGATGCCCTACAATCTCCCTCTCTGCAGCACAACTCCTTACACTGGTATACCCTTAAGACTGCTTTTCTTGTGGCAATCTGCCAGAAGGATAGGGGAGATTCAGGCCCTATCATGTAGGGAACCCTTCATAACCTTTCATAGCGATAGAGTCATTCTTAGAACATTACCATCTTTCCTGCCCAAGGTTGCATCCTCGTACCACAGGGACCAGGATGTACTGTTACCTTACACAAACCCAACTAACCTTTCAGACACATCGAGCCCTCATCCATTTGATGTGGGCCATCAGCTGGGAAAATACCTCAGTATGACATCCAACATTAGAAAGTCAGACAGCTTATTTTTAGTAACCAGGGGACAGAAAGTGGGGCAGGCAGCTTCAAAAGACTCTGTTGCTAGATGGATCAAACAGACCATTATCGAGGCCTATAGGGCAGTGGGGCAGATACTACCACAAGGCCTCAAATCTCACTCCACCAGGGCAGTAGCAACATCCTGGGCAGAAAGGGGAAACGTGTCAGTACAAGACGTTTGTTCAGCAGCCACCTGGTCTTCCATTCATACCTTCACCAGGCATTACTGCCTAGACATAACATCTGCCGAAAGGACAGTATTTGCAAAGACTGTATTGGGGGCAGGGAACCAGCTCACATAGAAGGGTACTAATCTGCCTTTTCCTTCACACACCCGAGAGTAATCACCCCAAGGGGTACACTGCTACAAAAGTCCCACTGGTATTTGACTGTGGAGTACTATAAAGGGTACAAAATATAATGGGATTCACTCACCTGGTAAAGGTGATTATCTGAGTACTCTTTATAGTACTCTGCAGCCCCACCCGGGACGGCAGATTACTCTTCAGGTCAGGTTAACAACAGGCGCTAGCACCCTGTTACATTCAATGAGACGAAAGGATCTGACCAGATAGTGACAATTGCCACTGATTGACTAAGCAAATATGTTGTCTTACCATGCAAACTGGAAAGCCTTTTTATTTCTGTAGCAACAGTATCTGTTTTCATTGGAATATATAACAGAATTACCACAATACACATACAGGGTGCAAAACAACACCTGAGTAACTGTTCTGTCCAATGCTATAGCATAATAATGGCTACCAGGCAATAACCACAGGGCCCAGCATTCGAAGGAAGGTCATCATATTGGTGACTCTACCCTCAGCTGGAGTTATATTCTGGGCTGTATGTTTTTTCTCATTTTCTCTCACTATATAGCTGTGGAAGAATCACACTGGAGATAATCTGATGAGCACAAAGGTATGTCCTCGCCCCTCATTGATTTGATTGGATCGTGCATAAACTATAGGATGGATGAGGAATACCCACTGGTATTTGACTGCGGAGTACTATAACGGGAACTCAGGTAATCACCTTTACCAGGTGAATAAATCCCCATTGCTCCTGCTCTATTCCTCTGTCAAATATAATAACTTACACTGCACCTGCCTAGCTCCCTCTTTGTCAGAGTACTGTACACAGCCTAAATATTCTCTCATTCTCTCTCTCTCTCTCCTTCCACTCTTTTCCCTCCAGGCTATAGCAGTTTACCACATTAACCTTTAAATCAAACTCCTTTAACATGTCCTCCTTTGATAGGCTTCTTCCTACCCATGCACTCTTTCCTGCACTCTTCCCTCTCCCACCTTTGCTGTCATTGTCTCAGTAGATATCACACTCACTTTGAAACATAGAAACATAGAAACATAGAATTTGACGGCAGATAAGGACCGCTTGGCCCACCCAGTCTGCCCATTTCCCTACCTACTGGATAAGCTGCAGATCCTAGTTAACCAGCAGCCTACTTCTTCCTACCCCCATCCCCCAGAACTGCCTTATGACTATCCCATGCATGCTTGAATTCCACCACTGATTTTGACTCCACAACCTCCTTGGAGAAGGCCGTTCCATGCATCCACAACCTCTCTGTAAAAAATACTTCCTTAAATTACCTCTGAGCACGCCCCTCTATTTTCAAATTGTGCCCTCTTGTTCTTGCACACCTCTTTTTGAAAGATGCTACCCTCTTGGACTTTGTTGATTCCCTTGAGGTACTTGAACGTTTCTATCATGTCCCCCCTCTCCCTTCTTTCCTCGAGGCTATACATATTAAGCTCCTTAAGTCTCTCTTCATATGTCTTCCGGTGCAGACCCTGCACCATTTTAGTTGCCCTCCTCTGGACAGCTTCCATCCTGTCTATGTCTTTGCGGAGATTGGGTCTCCAGAACTGCAGGTTCTTTGGGTGCTGAGACATCAAACATTGTGGGTTCTAGTGTCACACAAGGAACTTGGACTGAACAACTGCACTGCTGTGGTGCCATCCTTTGGATGAGACGTTAAAGGGAACGTCTCCTCAGCCTTTTATTATGTTTCCCTGTGCAGTCTGTGGGGATCCACAATTGCCTTTATTGCACCATCCTCATTTCATCAGGATTTAAATGTAAATGAAGGTACTTGAGTCTGGTGTAAAAAGCTGCTTGACTGCATTGCAAAGGTCATGACCTGACTCATGTAAGGCATCCTGGAATTTAATGATATTTTGATGCTAAAGCTTGCAGTACTTACACTGTATAGGTCAGTGCTGTTGTTCTCTGCAGTTCAACGTTCTTGTCTTATGCTGGCCATGAAACTTTTCAAGGCATATTAAGTGCCCTGCTGTTTTCTGTAGTATAAAGTGCATCCGAGTTAGAAAACAATATGCTTTTAGAGAATACAGGGACTTCACAAGACATGTAACAGAACTGAATGAGAGTAAAACTTCTGCTGGCTTGTGGATGCATGCATCATCAACTCCCATGATGCATTGCATGAGTGGGGTTATGACCTTTGGAATGGAGACAAACAGGTTTTCACACCAGGGCAAAACAGAGTGAAGCAACTTCATTAATATTTAAATTAGGATGACATTAGGAGGATGCAAGACAGGGAATCATTGTTCATGTCTGCAAACAACACAGGTATACAGAAAATAGGCTGACAGGGGCTTCCCTTTAAACCAAGGTCCCTTCTCCTGATCTCTGGCTGTCCAAGTGACTGTTACAGATCCCATGGCACTTATTGTAAGAGTCAGGTATTTTCCCTGGTATTCTGAGTGTCCTGGCCAACATTCTGTCTGTCAGTAAAAGAGGCCCATGAAACCCACCCCTCCACAGTACATGCCTAGAAATGAGCTATCACAGTTCCTATCGTGGTAAAATGAAAAATACCCCTCTCTTTTTAAAGTCCACCTTCTTAAGCCCACTAGATCTCATTCTGCTCCTTTTCTTTTTCTGATTCCTTCCTACTTGCTCCCTTT
The DNA here is from genome assembly GCA_016271365.2 of Neoceratodus forsteri. Lineage (NCBI taxonomy): Eukaryota > Metazoa > Chordata > Ceratodontiformes > Ceratodontidae > Neoceratodus > Neoceratodus forsteri. The sequence continues at coordinate 768,053,430 of CM028132.1, forward strand.
TCTGGTTCCTTTGCCCCTTATTCCATTCTCAGGTGCCTTTGCCCCACACTTCTCTGTCTACTCTTTTATCCCTCACTTTTCATTCTGTCTTTCTGATTTCATTCTCTATTGCTATATTCTCTAATACGATGCATTTTTTTCTCCACTCTGATTATCTTTACTCTGTCACCCTTTTTAGATGTTGCATATGGTCACCCATGAGGCATCTCTTATACTTCAATCTATTCTAAAGCAAGGGGTAGTGATGGAATTAGTAACAAATTTAATGATGCGTGCAGTTCTAGTGACATCATCCCCTCACTACCTAGTTTAAATGGGTTAAAAATGGATCTTGTGACTGCTTAATGAACTATAGACCACGCTCTTTACTGCTAGCAGTGTCTAAAATATTCAAAATGTTTGTTTCTAAGCAATGTGCTGGTCACGAGGTATAAGATAACCTGATAAACATCAGACAGGCTGTTTATCCACTTCACACGCAATTACAGCTGATACTAGTGTCACCGATGATCTGCTGTCAGCCATAGATAAGGTTTTGCTTTTTGGTGTGATATAAATATACTGATAAAGCATTTCACATGCTCACTCAAAAAACTGGTGAATAAAATAACTTGCTTTGGGTTTGACAACAATGTTGCTGACTACTTAAAAAGCTATCTTACAGATGGATATAAATCAATGACTTCTAAGGGCACTACATCTAACTTGTTACTGGTAAAAAAAAAAGAAAAAGCTGTTTCCCGGGATCTGTACAACTTTGGACCACTTTTCCTTTCAAGTTATAGACACTGCTTTGACTGGCAAGTACTGCACTTAATATCTATTTGACATGAATTTGTTTTGCAGTACCACTGATCTATATATGGTCCAAGAGTCCCTATAAAAGGTTTTCAACACCATTCAAAGTTGCCTATTGAAAAATAGTTGGTGCTCAGTTCTGATAAGACATAATGTTCTTTAGTGAATCAACATATAGACTGACATATAGGTTGCTTACACGACCTGTTCTGCACCACTGTGAGTGGTGCAGATGAGTTGCACTTTGTGTGGAGCAAGTCATGTAAATGATTGGTGGAGCATTGTAGGTTGCTCTGTTGTGGCAAGCCACTATCCCTGTTTTGGTGGGATCATGTACTGGTGCAGGTGTTTCTTTGCAAGCACAAAAACATGCTGCTTCGCCTGCACTGGTGCAGCCCCGCTGCCCCCACCAGTATATAGTGGGTGAGTGAATGATCACACGGTAAAAGGCGGCTGCACAGTAGTCATTAGTATATAAACAGCTTGGACGTTCATTTTTTTCCTCTTCCCCTAGACCCAAGTTAGACTCTAACTTGGGTCTAAGGGAAGAGACAAAAATGAGCATACATCCTGATTATATACTTACTAATGGCTACTGAGCAGCCATCCCCAAGTGTATTAGCACAATAATCCATGCCATCTCTCAGGTGTACTGGCTATCATTTAAATCCTTTTTTTTCATCAGTTTAAATAATTTTTATGCAAGTTGATCTGTAAGCCCTGACCGCCTGAACCTCCCCCCCAACCCAATTGAACCCAACCCAGGTGGAAATGTGGTGACAACTGCAGGAAGTCTGAATCTGACCCACACTAAGGCACTACAAGTATAGTGTAAACAGCAGTTGGGAGCAGTGCTGGTGGAGTAGTGGCTTTGCGGTGTAGATCACAACGTAGTGGGTGAGTGTATGTAAACGCGCCTTTAGGCACTGTGATTACTGCGGATTGGAAATCAAATTCTTAGTTGTTAAAGCTTTGAAGCAGGTTGAAACTATAAGCCCTTTGCCTCTAATTTAAAATGACACATCCTGATTCAAATCTTGCTGGGAAATTGGAGCTCTGAACTAGGTTTTCATTTAAAAACAGAGACTGTCTATCCAGGATATCCGGCTTAAAATTGTGATTGTAACTGCCCCTTTTAGGCAATGACAACTTTGTCTATAGAATGGCAGCTAAAGTTAATTTAGCCACACTTTATACCATATTACAGACCAGCATCTATTACATTATCAGCCTCTACTGATATTCACTGCTGTCATCTGTACACCAGATCAGGATGGATTTCCCTTAACGATTGAAGGGAATTAGATCTAAGCCAAAAAGATGTGTTTGACCGAAAGTTCCAAGCGTTATATCTGATCTGCTGTTGTTAAAATCTAGCAGACTTAAAGATCTAGTAGAACCAAAAAATAGCAGGCAGAAAATTGTAGTCATTTTTTTAATCTAATGTTTTACTGTCCTTGGCACTGGCCAGAATATCAGTCCAAACCAACACTCCACCAATGCCTGTCTCCCCCAGAACTCACTTTGCCTCCCATGGATTCCCCAGGGCCAGGAGAGGAAGAGCAATCCCACCATGGAGCACAATCCAGATGGGAGTCCTAGGCGACAGTGTGGGATAGCTGATTGGTCAGATTTAATTTTCGGGCCACAGGCATCTTCCTTTTTCTGTTGCCCCACTTCCCAATGGTGTGCAAGGAGGCAGGTTTGTGTGCATGTAGAGGCATGCATGCATGCACCATATACCTGATGCTGAAAGTCTCCACACAAAGCTGTGCAAACACTCCATGCCACCACACCTCCACATGGTTGCAGTCTAGGAGTGCTGTGGCTTAACTGCCCTCCCCAGGAGAGGAGAGCAATCCTCCAGATGCTTCATCCTCTCCCACAGAGGCAGACCACGGGTGGCCCAAGCTCATTACTGAACGCAGGCCACTGGAATGGCAGGAGGTAAGGCACCCAGCACTTCAGCCCTCCATACAACTGGGCAGGCATTTTTTTAGTAATTTTTAAAAGTGGTCCCTTATTACTTTTTATTTCTGAAGTGTTTTTTTTCCTATGTCCTCATTATATGTTTTTTTGTCTAATAGTATTAGGTATTATATGAAAAGCAATGCTTCACCTGAAAGCAGACATATCTAGTTCTGTTCCTCCAACTACATCAACTACATGTGACTTTACTCTTTGTTGCTCATTGTTGCTTCATAAGCCCTGCTTCCTGATTAGTATAAAGTGTCATAAATTACCAAACAAGCAGCACGAGATTGGCTGTTCTTGCTTGCTAGTGATGTCACAGTCAGTGAGGTCACAATGCTTATGATGCACAGGGAGGAATTTAACAGACTATGTCAGACTCCAGGTAGAGTGCTGTTCCACACGTCACACTCAGTACTGTCAGACAGTAAATCGTCTTATTAGCAAAACATAAAAGAAAAAAAATGCTTCCGGTATAATAAGTGATAGCTGACTTCTTCTGAAAGTTACTATTAATTCCAGTTAGCACCTTAGTTTTTCTAATTTAAGCTCATCATAAAAATACAGAAACATAGAATTTGCTAGCAGATAAGGACTGCTTGGTCCACCCAGTCTGTTCGTTTTTCCCTGCCTACAGCATCACTGTAGATCCTACCTGATCTCCAGCTTATTTCCCCCTCCTTCCTTTCTCCTAAGAATGCCTTATGCCTATCCCATGCTATCTTTTTTTTGTAATAAAACTTCATTAACTTTTAAACAGTGAGAGGGTACAGATACACAGAAGTGAACAATTAAACCAAGAGTACATAGCATGACAATAAAACAACATTGTGACCAGCAACTATAATGTTAAATGCACATAGAAGTAAAACCTCAAAAAAAGAAAATATCCATAAAACCATTAGTAAGATTCAATAGCAGGAAAACTAAATGATGTACTGCATAATTAGAATCAGCACCAATGGAATATTCTAATTATTATACATTCAACAAAAGCTTAATATAAAGAACAAAATGAACCTATCAAAAAAATGACATTTCCACCTTGATAAGAAGAAAAAAAAGGAGGGGGGCTCAGACCTCATCATGGAACAAAGGAGGACGAGACCAGTAGTTGATAATTAACACAAGGCCACCAAAGGACAGAGCAATTCTCTTTCTTATTTAGATATACATATGCGGCTTTCTCCAATCCATATAACAAGTTGACAACATCAAACCAATGGTTCAAAGTAGGAATCTCTGATCTATACCAGAATTTAGTTGAAAAGTTTTTTTTGCACAAACTATTAGAGCAAAAAAACAATTTCATCTGACATCTGGGAAGCAGGACAGTTGATGGAAGAATATGGAGCAAAATGAGTTTGTCATAGAGGGCTATTGTAAATATTTGAGATAATGTAGCTGTAATTTCCTGCCAAAAAGAGATGAAAAGTGGGCAGGACCAAAAAATATGAGCCCTAGCCTCTCCACACTGACACCAACAACTTGCCACCTGAGGACCTTTATATTTTGCCACTCGAATAGGTATTAAAAAGAATCTGGAGCGACATTGCCATGAAAATAACCATTAATAGGGGGAGACAGCAATCAAAAAACTGGAAAGGGCTGACAGTTTCCATTCTTCCCAAAAGCCAGGAGAATCCAGCTCCTGAAGCCACCTCAAATATATTGACCGGGAAGAGCCAGCATTAAGGTCATGCATAATCAAATACAAAGCAGCTATAAGGTGGTCCTGACTAACACCCTGCTGGGTAGCAATAAAAAGTTGAATCTCCTGCTTATTTAATCTATCTAGGATCAAAGAAAAGAAAGGCAATGCCTGTAAAATAGAAGAAAGTTGCAAATAACGATAATTATCTCTTTGTGGAATTCCATGGCAAGCCTGCAGTGAAGCAAAGGTATGGCGACCCTTTAAATCAAATTGCTGATGATGATAGCGAAGACTCAATTTAGCCCATCTGACAAGAAATATATCTGAAGTTCTCAAAGAATTCCGCTCATCATATGCAAGAGCAGTAAGAAGAAAACTCTCAACTGGAGAGAGCGAAAGGAGAAATTTGCGCCAAACCCTTAATATTTCCTTAGTAAAATCATAGAAGAGTGTAAGCGGTGGCCGAAGTTGAGAGGTAGCGAAACACACCTGGTCGATAGTGTAAAGATCATTTAAGGCCATCTCGATATCCTTCCAGTAGGCTTGGTATGAGGTATTCATTCAGCAACAAAGAATCCAGAGCTGTGAGGCCTGAGCATACCATTCAAGATTCAGAAGTCCTAACCCCCCCCCCTTTGCTGGAGATAGAAATAAGATGGATGCTTTCACTCTGGGTTTATTACCATTCCAGACAAAATTTTGAATAAGCCGATGCCAATCCCTAAAATAAGTCCAGGGAGGTACAATAGGCAAAGATTGTAAAAAGAAAAGAACTTTTGGAAAGATAATCATATGAATAACCTCAATACAATGTAGAAAAGATAATGGCAGAGTGTACAAGCGTTGAAAATCTTCTTTTAGAGACTGAGTGAGAGGTTCTAAATTCAATGTATCCAACAAAGATAAGGCCTTAGGGACTTAGGGAGGATGACCCCCAAATACTTAATTGAGGATCTGGTCCACCTCACCAGATAATGTCGACGTACTGAGTCGGGGGGGGAATAATGATATACTATAACATCAGTTTTCAATTTATTTTGGCGAAAGCCAGCTAAAACCTCAAACTCTTCAGGAAGAGTGCCAACTTCCTACAATGAGCTAGTGGGATTGGATAAAATTAATAAATATCATCCACAAAAAGGGCAGTTTTATAATCCCTACCCCTTATAGGAATACCCTCAATCCTCATCGAGTGACGAATATGTGCCGCCAAAGGCTCAACATAAAGAGCAAATAAGAGAAGGGAAATAGGGCAACCTTGATGTGTGCCTCTATAAAGTTTAAGGGGAGTAGACAAACAGCCATTTATGCATACATATGCAGAAGAATTCTTGTAAAGAGCTTTCAGTAAAGCAATAAAAGAGAGAGGAAAACCATAGATTTGTAAAGTAACCCAGAGAAAAGACCAAGATATGCAACCAAAGGCCTTCTCCGCATCCAGGCTGGCCAGGACCAGGGGTATAGAATAATTAGTGGCATATTCAAGAAAAAGCAGTATTTGTCAAACATTATCCTGCACCTACCTCTTTCACACAAATCCCACCTGGTCCCAGTCAACCGAGGAAGGGAGAAGGCCTTCAAGTCAAGCTGCCAAAATAGAAGTAAAAAACTTATAAGATAGAGATGGGTCTATAAGATTCTGGTTGGGTGGGATTCTTATTTGGTTTTAAAAGAACAGCTATGACCACATGATTGAAAGAAGAAGGTAATGGTTCCCCTTCCTGAACAGCATGCATTGCCTGTAAAAGAACAGGAGCGAGATGTTTTTGTAGTTTGATTTTATAAAAATCAGAGGGGGAAACCATCAGACCCTGGGCTTTTACCAGCCTTTGCCCATTGTATTGCACCCTGGAGTTCAGTCAGGGTAACTGGCTGTTGCAAAAAAGATGCCTGGGAGAGGGAAAAAGTTGGTAACTTCACCCGCAACAAAAATGACAACACCCTATCATGATCCAGTGAACTATCCTCTTCAGAATAAAGAGAGGAGTAATAGGAATAGAACACCCTTAATATTTCATCTGTCCTATGGCAAAGCTTCCCAGAAACTGAATCTCTCACCTTCAGAACTGTAGCCAACACCCGATGAGCCCTTAACCAGCTTGCCAAATAACGCCTCTCCCCCACACGAGAATGCTGTCATAAATAATATAAGGTGAATTCTGTTTTTTGATCTATAAACTTCTGAATTTCCGTCTAAAGCTGCTGGATCTGGGAACGAACTAACCTGTCCCCTCTCATTAAACGCTCTCGAAGAGCATGTAGTTCCAAATAACAATCATGAAGTTTCCACCCCTTTCTTTATTTTTCATGGACTCAAAAGAGATCAACCAGCCCCACAAAACAGCTTTTAAGGCATCCCAAAGGGTGCCTGGAGAGACCACTCCACTATCATTATATTCCAGATATGTTTTAATCTGATCGACCAAATCAGCCAATAAAGCTTGATCATGCAGGTAAACCAAATTAAGACACCAAAAGGAGTGTGCAGTGGGAATAGGCTAAGAGAAAATCACCAAAACTGGAGAGCGATCCAAATGAAAAATAGAACCAACATTAACTGAAAAAAAATCTCCGATATGTTCCACAGTAGTAAACAAGTAATCAATCCTGGCTGATCTACCATGGCGGGGAGAATAATGTATAAAAACCTTACACTGAGGATGTCGAGTTAGCAGTTAGTAAGTTGAAGAACTTTACAAAAACAGCTTTCTTCATGATGGGGTAAATAAGTATTGGCCAGTGTCAGCTCCGGACCATTTTAAAGGCCAGTTACAAGAACAAATCTTCCTTCCAGATCTGACTTCATAGTATGAAGATCGAACTGAAGTCCTCAACGACATAAAATAATAACCCCTCAGCATCTCCCAGAGGAGTAAGAGGCATGAAACACTTTGTCGAAACCAAATCATAGAAATTTCTTATGCTCCCCTGAGGTCAGATGAGTTTCCTGCCAAAATATTAAATCTGCTTTCAGCTGTCTAGAATATTGTAACAACCTAAAATGCTTAACCAGATTGGAGATGCCATTAACATTAAAAGAAATAACTCTAAACTCACAAAACTTAGTCATTTCTAAACAGAAACAGACAAAACCCACTAAAGTGGTAGAGCCCCCCATGTGAGCAAACCCCTAAACCAAAAGAAACAATAAAACAAAGAATCACTCCACAAAAGTATAGAGGAACGTATTAACTAAGGCAGTAGTAATAATATGTCTAATTAATTGAAAACACATTAACAATGGAACAGTAAGTCGCCGACTGCAACCCAAGCCCCCCAATGTCACAGACCTTTACAAATTTTATCCACACACTTGACCCCCCCTCCCAACTACTAACTAAGCTAATTGGCACATAAAAAAAAAACAGCAATACAATGAATAACCAGAATAACTCAAAAACATACCCAATGCAACAAAGCAAAAATTGTAACAAGGCAAGAGAGGCCCCAAAACCCTAGAGACCCACCCAAGCAGTGACTTCCAAGGTTGGGAGACCAAAATTAGGTCTCCTTCTGGAAGAAGACTGGAAACTCTCTGAGGAGGAGAAGCATGGCAATACCATACACCCCCAAGGTCAACAGACTCAAAAAAGTCTGAGACCCGAAAGGCTGGGCTGGCTGATAATAATAAAGCCAAGCAAAATGCATACAATGCTATCTCAACCATCAACTGTTGCCAGCCAAAAACATCTGCCTCAAACAGAGCATTCCCCTAACTGGGAAACGCTTAGGTACCTTAAGAAAAAAAAAGTAAACCAAGTCACCCAAACAACAAACCCAACCAAATCCCAACAACATCCAGCTGCTATCATAGTGAATAAGAAGACTAAATAGAAGAAGTAAACTAACCCTGCTGCTAATGGAAACCTCAAACCACCCCTAAAGATTTAATCCAATCCACCCCCCATTCCAAAGTCAAAAAATGGTAACTCAAAATCCAACAGAGAACACCCTCTATAGGCCAAGAGAGAGTGCCACCACTGAAAAAACTCAACTTCAAACCTCATCCCAGGAAAAAAAAAAAAGAGTTCACTTCTGCTTTATTGCAGGTTATGGGACATCTGTGTGAGAGCCTGGACAGGGGGATGTCACTTGGAGCCATTTTCATTGACCTCTCCAAGGCCTTTGATACCTTGGCCCATGACATCCTCCTGTCCAAGTTTCAGAACAGTGGATTATCTAATGGTGCTGTGAAGTGGTTTAAATCCTATTTAAAAGGTAGATTACAATTAGTGGCAATAAAAGGATGAGAGTCAAGTTTGAGTCAAATTGTGTCAGAGGTTCCTCAAGGATCCACTTTAGGGCAGGTGTTATACAATATTTACATGAATCTGCTTAAATTTACTATCTGGATGTTAATTATCATCTGTACGCAGATGCTACTGTCATTTATTTTATTAATTTATTTATTTAGATTTTGGTAACCAGATAAGACAACTGAGACCAGAGGTCCCTTTTTCAGGGGTGACCCGGGATTAGATACATACAGCAAAAATTACATGCAGTGGACAATAACACAGTGGTTAAAACATAGAAACATAGAATTTGATGGCAGATAAGGACCACTTGGCCAACCCAGTCTGCCCATTCCCCTACCTAATGGATAAGCTGCAGATCCTAGTTAACCAGCAGCCTACTTCTTTCTACTCCCACCCCCTAGAATTGCCTTATGGCTGTCCCATGTATGCTTGAATTCAACCAATGTTTTTAACTCCACAACCTCCTCCGGAAGGCCGTTCCATGCATCCACAACCCTCTCTGTGAAAAAATATGTCCTTACATTACCTCTGATCTGCCCCCCCATCTTCAAATTGTGCCCCCTTGTTCTTGCACACCTCTTTTTTTGAAAGATGCTACCCTCTTGGACTTTGTTGATTCCCTTGAGGAACTTGAAAGTTTCTATCATGTCCCCCCTCTCCCTCCTTTCCTCAAGGCTATACATATTAAGCTCCTTTAGTCTCTCTTCATATGTCTTCTGGTGCAGACCCTGCACCATTTTAGTTGCCCTCCTCTGGACAGCTTCCATCTTGTCTATGTCCTTGTGGAGATTGGGTCTCCAGAACTACACACAGTACTCCAGATGGGGTCTCACCAACTTCCTGTTTTCTACTGGTGATGCCTCTCCCTATGCATCCCAGTATCCCCCCAGCCCTCCTTACTGCCCTCTCACATTGCTTGCCCACCTTTAAGTCATCTGATATGACTTCCCCCAGGTCCCTTTCCATTTTTGTTGTTGTTAGTACCTCACCGCATTGTGTACTCTTCCCCTGGGTTTTGTTTCCCAGGTGCATTACCTGTACCTTAGCATTAAATCTAAGCTGCCATACATTTGACCATTCCTCTAACCTTGTCAAGTCCCTTCTCATCCTTTCCACCCCACCTTGTGCATCAACTCTGTTGCAGATCTTTGTGTCATCTGCAAAGAGACATACTTTTCCTTCCAGTCCCTCTGCAATGTCGCCTACAAAGACATTGAAGAGGACCGGTCCTAATATTGAACCCTGCGGCACCCCACTAGTAACCCCCCTTTCTTCAGAGTGGACTCCATTTACTATTACTCTCTGTGTCCTATTCTCCAACCAATTCTTTACCCAGGCTATCATCTTGGGACCCACTCCCAGGCTGGCTAACTTGTATATTAATCTTTTGTGTGGAACTGAGTCAAATGCCTTGCTAAAGTCTAGGTAGGCCATGTCCACAGCCCCTTCCTGGACTACTACTTTGGTCACCCAGTCAAAGAAATCTATTAGATTCATCTGACATGACCTTCCCATTGTGAATCCATGCTGCCTTGGGTCCTGTGCTCGTCTGGCCTCTAGGTACTCAACAATTTTTTCCTTCAGAAGTGATTCCATCATTTTCCCTACCACTGAGGTCAAACTAACTGGTCTGTAGTTTCCTGCCTCTGTCCTGTTCCCACTTTTGTGAAGAGGAATCACATCTGCTCTCCTCCAGTCCTCAGGTACCACCCCATCCTCTCATGATTTGTTAAAGAGAGTAGTCAGCAGTGTCACTAGTTCTAACCTTAGTTCTTTTAGAATTCTTGGGTGAATCCCATCAGGCCACATTGCTTTCTCCACCTTGAATTTTATTAGTTCTTTCAGAACCATTTCTTCTGTAAATGGACTGGTATCGACACCCATCTTCAGAGTGTTTCTCTTGTTTGGCTTAGGTACCTCACCCTCCTCTTCCTTTGTGAATACTGAGCAGAAATATTCATTCAGTATCCCTGCTTTTTCACTGTCCCCCTCTACCCACTTTCCCTCCCCTTCCCCTTTATTAAGCCTCAGTATCCCTCCTTCAGTCTTTCTTCGCTCCCTAATGTACCTATAAAAGATCTTATCACCCTTCTTAACAGAATTTGCTATCCTTTCCTCGGTTTGGGCCTTTGCTATTCTGACTACCTTCCCAGCCTCTTTCTGCTTTAACTGATAAAGTTCTCTGTCCTGCTCCTTCTGTGTTTCCTCATATTTCCTGAATGCTATCCTTTTCTCCTTAACCTTCCCTGCCACCTCTTTTGAGAACCATAGTGGCTTTTTCCTTTGTTGTGTTTTATTGATTTGCTTTACACAAAGGCTTGTTGCCTCTGTGCTGGCTGTTTTGATTACTCCCCATTGTTCCTCCACCCCTCTTTCTTGCCTGTTTGCTAGTGCTTTTCTAAGGCACTCTCTCATTTTCCCAAAGTTAGCCCTCCTAAAGTCCAATACTCTTGCTTTTGTATGGCTGTGTTTATCGTGGACCACACTGTTTGGTGGTCACTTGTTCCCAGATGGCTACCCACCTCTAAATCTGAGATTCTTTCTCTGTCCTCATTTGAGAGTACCAGGTCTAAGATTGCTCCCGTCCAATACTAGCTTTCTGAGGCATGCCCCCTGTAGGGCATCAAGAATGACCCTGCTCTTGGATGTGCCTGCAGCAAATGTGCTCCAGTTAACATTTGGCATAGTCAGGTCCCCCATCAACAATATCTCCCCTTTTTCTGCCATTCTAAGGAAGCCTCCTATCATTTCCTTGTCCATTCCCTCCCCCTGAGATGGGGGTCTGTATACAACCCCCGTGTGGATTGTGGTGCCATTTCCTGTCTCCAGGGTGACCCAGAGTGCCTCATCTGCTCCCTGTTTCTCTTTAGTTCTGTTGCTTTGATCCCTTCCTTTACATAGAGAGCTACTCCTCCTCCTCCTCTTTTACCCTCCCTGTCCCTCCTGTAGATTGTGTATCCTGGTATGTTGACATCCCAGTCATGGTTCTCTGTGTACCATGTTTCTGTGACTGCATCAATATCCAGGCAACCCTCTTCCATCAAGGCCACTAGTTCAAGGAGCTTGTTACACATACTATGGCCATTAGTACTCATCACCCTCCACTTTTTGATAGCCTTACCCCTTTTAGCCCCATTCCTGTCCTTACTGCCTTTGCCTTTTTTTACATGTACCTCTGTCCTGCACCCTAACAACTTCTCTACCTTGGTGTTTACCTCACTAATTACCATGTTTTGTGGGGGGAGGCTGGAATTTCCCTGCTCCTTTTCAGTGCCTCCCCCCTCGGCTAGTTTAAATGCTTGCCAATGAAGCATTTAAACCTCTCACCAAGGATCCTGGTTCCCCCCCTGGACAGATGCAGACCATCACACCAGTATAGGTCTGCATCCCTCCAGGTGGCTCCCCAGTCCCCAATGAAGCCAAAGCCCTGAGCTCCACACCAGGAGATCAGGTTTGTTTGGAGGGGTATTGCTGGAATTGGTGGGCTGGTTTGAAAAGTGGCAGTTTGGGACAATGCATGCATCAGGATTATCATGGTTGAGTGAAAGAAAATAACTGTTAGAGAAAGTAGCTCTGGTGGGGGGGCATGCAAGGGTGTGGAGGAGGCTATGACATAGTATAAATGTATAAATTGGTGATGGCATACATTCTATATGTATAAATCTGTGGTCAACATTTTAGAAATATAGTTGCTCTGATGAATGCATTTATCAGGTACCTCTGGTGTCCATGCCTATTGCATAAATATATATACCGCATATAGATACATTATACTGGCATGGTAGCACCAGTATAGCTATGGTTTATTAAGATGTTCAATGTTAAACTCAGTTTTTGCACCTTAATAACTTTGTCAGTGTCAACAGAATAGCCCCAAATTTGGTATGCGTGGTCTGGCTGGCAGATTCTCAAGATGTGAAAAATTTTGTGACTACATCTTGTGTGGTTTCCTAGATCTGGAATGTCAACTTTTGGAAAAGTGAATCATTTTTTTCTTATACTTAATACACTTTTGTGTTCTCACCCACTACCTAGATGGTACAGAATGTTTTCATGAAACTTTCTGTGTAGAAACGGCCTGTGCCAAGGTAGGGCCTTTCGAAGGTTTTGTGAAAAAATATTAAATGGTAGAGTTATATGGATTTTAATTTTTTCCTTTTTCTTTAAACTTATCTTTCTTAAATACACATTAGTCAAACAGTTACAAGATCCTCTCTATGATCAAAAGCACGTCTTGCTGCTCAAACTGGCGACTGCAATATGAGAAAACAACATTAGCCCATTTAATGTATTTACAGTGGCGTGAAAAAGTATTTGCCCCCTTCCTGATTTTCTCTATTATTGCATATTTGTCACACTGGATGTTTTCAGGTCTTTAGAGAAAATGTAATACTAGACAAAGGGAACCTGAGTGAACAAATAACACTTGTTTTTTTTTTAATTTCACTTATTTAATGAAAAAAAGTTAACCAACACCAACTGGCACTGTGAAAAAGTAATGCCCCTTACACTTAATAACTGGTTATGCCACATTTAGCTGCAATGACTGCAACCAAACACTTCCTATAATTCAATATCAGTCTTTCACATCGCTGTGGAGGAATTTTAACCACTCTTCCTACAGAACTGCTTTAATTCAGTAACATTTGGTAGGTTTTGAGCATGAACTGCTCATTTCAGGTCCTGCCACAGCATCTCTATTGGGTTTAAGTCTGGACTTTGACTAGGCCACTCCAAAACTTTAATTTTACTTCTTTTAGCCATTCTGATGTGGACTTGCTTTTGTGTTTTGGACCATTGTCTTGCTGCATGACCTCAGCTTCAGCTTCAGCTGACGGAAGGATGACTGGACATTCTCCTTAAGAATTTTCTGGTACAGAGCAGAATTCATGGTTCCTTTAATTATGGCAAGTCATCCAGGTCCTTAGGCAGCAAACATCCCCACACCATCACACTACCACCACCATGTTTTGACTGTTGGTATGGTGTTCTTACTGTGGAATGCTGTGTTTGCTTTACAGACATTATGGGATCCATGTTGTCCAAAAGTTCCACTTTGGACTCATCTGTCCATAGAACATTTTCCCAAAAGGTTGTGGATCATCCAGGTGCTTCTTGGCAAATGAGAGACGAGCATTTATGTTCTTCTTGGTTAGCAGTGGTTTCCCTGCTACTCACATGAAGCCCATTTTTGCCCAGTCTCTTTCTGATTGTGGAGTCATGAACACTGACCTTAGCTGAGGCAAGAAGAAGCCTGCAATTCTTTGTATGTTGTTTTAGGATCCTTTGAGACTTCTTGGATGATTTTACACTGCGCCTTGGAGTAATTTTGGCAGGCCGCCCACTCCTGGGAAGGTTCACTACTGTTCCAAGTGTTCTCCATTTGAGATTATGGCTCTCACTGTGGTTCAATGGAGTCCCAGAGCCTTAGAAATAGCTTTGTAACCCTTTCCAGACTGATAGAGGGCAACAAATTTTTTTCTGATCTTTTCAGGAACTTCCTTTGATCATGGCATAATGTGCTCGTTGAATCTTTGTGCTGGCAACGTGACTCTGATGGTAAGGGCCAAAATAAGTGAGGTTTATATTGAGCAGGGCTGGCTGTAATCAAGCCTGGCTGTGTTCAATCAGCTGACTCTAATTATCCCTTTAATTGGGTTGATTTAACTAGGGGCAATTACTTTTCACACAGTGCCAGTTGGTGTTGTTAACTTTTTCATTAAATAAATGAAATAAGTAAAAAAAAGTGTTATTTGTTCACTTAGGTTCCCTTTATCTAATATTATATTTTGTCTAAAGACCTGAAAACATCCAGTGTGACAAATATGCAATAATAGAGAAAATCAGGAAGGGGGCAAATACTTTTTCACGCCACTGTAAATGCATTTTGGACTTTACTCATAACGTTGTCATTTCTCAATCTTTTTACACCAAATTTTCAACAAGGCCTTTTTGGGACTCCACCTCATGAACAAGGTAGGTGAAAATTTTTGAAATCTGTCCTGAAAAGTGATTTCATGGTTGCTACGTGAAATCACCTTTTGGGCAGGATTTAAAAATGTTCACCCACCAGGTTCATGAGGTGGGATCGCAAGAAGGTTATGTTGAAAATTTGGTGTAAAAATACTGTAAAATTGCTAAGTTACAAGTGAACATTGAAATATTTCAATGATCCCTCATAGCTTCACAAATTTTCAATATTGTTCCACCAAGCTTTCAACATGACCTTTTTTTCGGATCCTACCTCAGACAAGACCAGAGGTACTAATGATTGAGCCTGGTTTTTGGTGGGATGTGGCTGCTACCGGTGCAGGAACAGGGTTATTCTTGGGAAACACTGCACTGGTGGTGGCCACAAAGGTGCAAAATCTGGGTGTCATCCTTGATGATGGTTTGACACTTGAAGCTCAGGTGTCTGCTGTCATTCGGAGTGGTTTTTACCACTTAGGGAATGTCACCCAGATTAAGCCCTTAATCCCGCTTGATGACTTGCCCTCACTGGTACATGATTTTGTTACTTCCAGACTTGACTACTGTAAAGCTATGTAGTTCGAGTCAGTGGAGGCAGCCTCCATTGGCTGCAGGTGCTGGAGAACACTGCAGTCAGATTACTGATAGGCCTTCCGAGGTCCACTCATGTGAGTCTGGTTTTGTGTGAACTGCACTGGCTGCTGGTCAGGTGGAGGATTGCTTTCAAGGTGGACTTGCTCACCCATAAGGCCCTATATGGCTCAGATCCTGGCTACCTGTCTGACCTCCTGACACCTATTCACCCGGTACTTTCCTTACGTTTCTCCATGGAGAGCCTCCTGATGGTCTCTAGGGCATGGTTAAGGAACTCGGGGGACCGCGCCTTTGAAGTTTCAGGACCAGAAATGTGGAACTCCTTGCCAAGAGCCTTAAGGGAGGCTTCCTCCATGGAGGCGTTTAAGTGGGGCCTTAAAACACATTTTTTTAATCTGGCATTTGATGTCCACTATTTTTTTAACTAAAGCTGACTGAATTTTAAGATTATTATTTTTTATGTGGCTATTGTTGATTACTGACCTTGTTTTAATATGTTGTATTGTGTATGTAAATTGTTTCCCTTTTAACCTCTATGTAAAGCACCCAGAGCCCCTGGGAATGGGCACTAGAGAAAGTTTGACTTCCCTTGACTTGACCTCATGAACAAGGCAGTTAAGAATGTTTCAAATATGTACCAAAAGGGGATTTTGCAATTGTTCTGTAAAATCATGTTTCAGACAGGATTTGAACATTTTGACCTACCAGGCTCGTTAGGTGGGGTCATAAGGAGGCTATGTTAAAAGTCTGGTGTAAAGATATGTTAAAATGACCAAGTTATGCATGCATATTGAAATATTTCAATGTTCACTCATAACTTTGCTCATTTTCAAAATGTTTTCACCAAATGTTCAACATGGCTTTTTTGGAACCTCACCTCAAGAACAAGGCAGTTGAGATGTTTCAAATACATGCCAAAAGGTGATTCTGCAGTTGCTATGTTGAAAATCTAGGTTAAAAATGTGGTAAAATGACCTAGTTATGAGAGAACATTAAAATATTTCAGCATTTACTCATAACTTCATTAATTTTTAACATTTTGACTCCAAACATTCAACATAGCCATCTTTTCACACCACCTCAAAAACATGACTGCCATTGTTTTTCAAATCTAGGATGAGACATGTTGTCGCACTTGTGGTGTGAAATGACATTTCAGACAGTATTCTATAACTGCCATATGTCATGTCTGTAAGAGAGAGTCATAAAATGACTATCTTGAAAGTTTAAATTTGGGCTACAAATCGAAAACAAAATAATAATTATTAAGAAAAGCTGTGTGTTGTTCAAGCCTTTACCCCAGTGAGTAGTGCTTTGTGGTCCTGTGCTGGTGAGCTGAGTTCGGGGGCGAGCTCAATGAGCCAGCAGGATGGGCAAAGGCTAGGGTGACAGCACTATCATTCAACCCTTCCCCCCCAACAGCTTAGGAAGGGAAGGTGCTCTGCCGCCCACACTGGCCAGGTACTACAGCACAGTCAGCCATGATACAATGCAGTCACTTGCAGTAAATGACATGTCACAAAATGTTGCAGTATGAAAGAGCTTAATTGTCATTGAATTACACTGTTCCCAGCAGTATACTGCAGCATTTTGTAATATACTTCACATTACTGCATTACATCCTGGCTGGCATCCCTGTATACAGTGAAAATAACTTTTCTCATGGCATTGAGCCCTGCACATCTAATCCATGGGTGCCAGAGGACCCTGTGCTTTGGCTGAGAGATGGATAGTTTGCCCTACATGTCTGTATCTGCAGCCACATTGAAGTGCTTCCACAGTCCACCAGACAGCCACATGAATTCTTGACATCCATTACTACACAGAAGTGCAGGGTCTGCAGGGCCCTGCCCTTCCATAGGTGGATGGAGTCTTCCCTTGATGCAAGGTCCAGAGGGCACTGCACATCTGCTTCTGCAGGGACCTGCATGAATGAGGATATGATTCCAATAACCCTAAAAGAAAGGAAATTATTTGCAAAAAACTGCATTAATGCACTGGTTATGGTTCAACTTAATGCCACAGGGATGGTTATGCAGCCACACCTGTGTGCGTATGTCATACAGTGTGAATGAGTACATGTGGTTGCAGCAGTACAGGCCCCATGGGTCCTGTGGCACTGCAGCCAGAGGCACTCATGCACACTGTATGAGGTACTGAGCTAGATAGCATTATTCGCTACTTCATGGTTTTCTATGTGCAGCTGCTTAACTGAAAAACTGCCACTCTCTTGAACAATTTCTAGATCTGCTGATGAAACCATGATACCCACATTGCAACAGTACTCCCAGCTATGTAGCTTCAGACCCTACAGGGATCTGCCCTTATGGAGCCAGATGTTAGTGTGTATGTCTTTCATCTATGACTGAAGAGGCACAGACCCCTCAAGGGCTTGCTCTCCTGCAGACAGAAGTAGTGTTGCAATTTTGGTATCATGGATTTTGTGGCACCTGCACTTCTGCAGACAGAGATTGGTGTATACATCTTACAATTCTGGCTGTAAAAGTGCAGGTGCATCAAGTGTGTGTGTATGTCTATTTGCGTGCATGAGTACCTAAGGCTACAGAAGCACTGGCCCCATAGGGGTCTGCACAAAATAACTCTTTTAATTTGGGTGTCATGGACTTGTATCTGTGGATGTAGGAGCCTGTGCTTCTGCACACAGTAGCAATACTGTGATTTGAGTATCATCATTTTTATCTGCAGCAACAAGTGAGTGTGTATGTATTGCAGTATGCATACCAAAGGTACAAATCCATGAAGGCAGCACATTGGTGCTACTGCTTTGGTGTCATCTGGAAACAACTGTATGTTGTTTGTTTTGTCTGATGATGGCTGTCTCTGGTTGCTTGTGTGGTCTTGTCTGTTTAGTGTTTGGAGTGGTGGTTAGGGTTGGAAACCCTAGTGTCACATTTCCCAACTTTTGTGGCATTAAGGTAAACCCTAACTGGTGCATTAGCACCGTTTTTTGCAAATCATATGTGTGTGTGTGTGTATATATATGTAATAGATAACCCACTCTCAGTTGTGTGGTCGTGCTCTGATATATATGCATGCCCTGGTATGCATTGTTATGCACGAGGCTGCAGGCCAAGTGCATCAACCATCAAGAGTGAGTATATAAGAGCGAGACCGCACACCCTAGAGTGGGTTATCTATCTTATAAAATGGCAAGATTGTTTTGGAGGGGAGTGAAAGTGCATGTGTGCGGTCATGCTCTGATATACACACTGTCATGTGATGTGTTTCAACCAATCAGCAGACATAATTTGCTTACTCATTTTATAAATATATATATATATACACACACACACACACTCACACACATAGGCAAGGTTGCACCCCAACTGTTAGTGTTAAATCTTCACTTCTATGTTAAACTCAAACTTTTTCACTTTAATAACTTCACAACCATTCAAGCAATTTGCATGAAATTTTGCATGCACCATGTGACAAGTTTCATTCCAGTCAGATGTGTGGGTGCAGAGATACATAGTGTCAGAAAAAGTATAAATTAACATCTTTTGTCAAATTCTTTGTCACGCCACTGTGCAAAAACTGTGTGGCATTTTGGTCTGAAATTTTTAAGGTACTGGGTCACAGTGGTGTCTTTTAAAGGTTTGGTGAAAAAATATTAATCCATTCAAATGTTATAAAATGTAAAAGTTTCCCATTATTTTCAAAGGAAAAAGTTAGATATGAGCCTCAAATCAGGATTCTGTGTCGCAAATTGGTAATCCTGTTTTGCAATGTGTAATCATGCACCGTAAATGGGAAATCCTTTTTCCTGCTGCTGCCATCTTGTTTTCAGTTAGCAGTGGCTACAAAATGAAAGAACAAAAAAATAGAGCCCTTTAGTAAATACCAGTGGTTGTGTTTACCTAATCGGGACCCACAGAGTCCTATTCTGGGTTTAGTTTTTTCATAAAAGAGTCAGAAATGCATTTTCAAAACATGCCAAAAGGTTTTTTCATAAATTGCGAAAAAGGAATCATGAAACAGGATCCTTTATACTTGAATTTACTAAAAAGTTGTTTCTTTGCGCAAATGAGGAAAAAAGAACCATAGAAAAGGATTCTTTTTCGCAAAATACGAAAAATAATTTCTGCACCTCAAGAAACTGCATTTTCATCTCTTAAAAGTATATGTGAATTTATCTTGCCTCTCCCTGGTGTCCAGCGGTATCCCCATCATCCAATTGTGCCACATTCCCATCAAATAAATAAATAACTTAAGAGCCCTGGTGTCTAGTGCCCCCCCACACACTCCAATTTCATATACCGTATTGTATTTTTTTTTATTTTGTTGCTGTTCAGTGGTACCCCTCCCCCTCCGATTTTGATCTTGTGCAGGTACAAATCATTGGTGGCCAGTGGCACCCCCAACCATTCCACTACCCTATTATCCTGAAAAGATGAAAACGGTCCCTCAGTGTCTTTACTTTCTTTTTTTTATAAATCTGTTAAAAAAAACAGTCCACTGCTGATTGCACCTGATCAAAGACACTTCTTGCTGCTGGATCCAGCGACTGCTGTATCACAAATAAGGTAACTACAGTTCAATGTAATTTAATGGGATTTTTGATGTTACCCTGTTTCTGATACAGCAGTCACTGGTTCCAGCAGCAAGATGCATCTTCGATCGATAAGTGGATCTTTACAGTGGGAGCCCTACAGGTGAGTGAAGGTGTGTGGGAGGGTGTAGCAGGGTGTAGGTGGTGGGTGCACAGTGGGAGGTCAGATGGGGGGTGCTGCTGCAATCGACAGTGGGCTGTTCTTTTTTTAAACAGGTTTATTAAAAAAAGACATTGAGGGACCATTTTTGTCTTTCCAGGATAACAGGGTAATGGAAGGATGGGGGGTACCACTGGCCACCGATGATTTCTACCTGCACAGGATCAACATCAGAGGGTGAGAGGTACCACTGAACACCAATGAAATAAATTAAATAAAAAAAAAATGTATGAAATGGGAGGGGTGGGGTGCCAAAAGGATCTCATCCCATGAAAAGATTTTCCCTGTTCCAAATTAACCTATCTTGCTTCTTCCTGTTGTCCAGTGGTACTCTTCACCCTACAATTGAGCCCCCCATCAAATAAATAAATAAATTAGTTATATGTGCTCTGGTATCTAGTGCCCCCACCTTCTGATTTCATACATTGTTTTTTTTTTCATTTTGTTCAGTAGTATTCCCCCTCGATTTTGATCATGTGCAGATAGAAATCATTGGTGACCAGTGGTACCCCCACCCTTCCACTGCCCAATTATCCTGAAAAGATTAAAACAGTCCCTTGATGTCTTTACTTTTTGTTTTAATAAACCGGTTAAAGAAATGTCAACTGCCGATCACACCCACCCCCACCTGACTCCTCCCACTGTGCACCCACCACCTACAGCCCCCTACACCCTCCCATATATCCTCACTCCCTTGTAGGGCTCCCACTGTAAAGATCCACTCTCCAACTGAAGACATGTCTTGCTGCTGGGAAAACAATACATAAATAAGGGAACTGTGGTTCAATGTATTTCAATGGGATTTTCCAAGGCAGTTACCTTGTTTTTGATACAGCAGTTGCTGATTCTAGCATTGAGATGTTAAAAACCTTAACACCAGCCTCCCCCCACAGACAGCACATCAGATGTGTGGTGTGCCTTGGGGTACTCAGGCCTAATGCTTACCCCATTCTCATTTGACCTTATTTACTGATGAAATGGGGTGAACGTTAGGCTTGAGTACCTCGAGGCACACCCCGCACCTGATGTGCTCCCTGGTGGGGGGGGGAGGGTGTTAGGATTTTCAACCCTAATGCCACATTTCCTAGCTTTGGTCACTTTGACCCTTACTGGTGTAGTATAGGTGTGTGTATATATATATATATATATATATAACACACACACACACTACTCTCAAGCTAAACATGAATGACTACCTTGCTAACCTATGACAAATAGATTGGTCCTGGGTAACTGCACAAAGTGACCCCTCAGGGGCACTTGACAACTTTCTTAGTGCCTTTATCCCTCTGCAAAACAAACATGCTCCCCTCACTAAAGGGAGGGTGAGGGTCACTGTCACCAGGTGGCTCCATGTTGGCCTCTTTTCCCTCATGAAGCAAAGGGACAAATGCTGAGTGAGATACAAGGTCTCCCACTCCAGTGCCGACTTCCTTGAGTATAGGCAGCTGAGGAACTCATGCAAAAGAGCCATTCGCTCTGCCAAGAGTGAGTTCTGTCAATCTGTCCTGCTATCCTCAGCCAGGAACCCAAGGAGTTTCTGGCAAAACATCAAAAACATGGTTGGAGAGTACGCCAGAGCCTAGGCCACTGACATGCACATTGGTGAGGTTAGCTGCAACAACCCCCTTACTATTGCCAATGTATTTAACTCCCTGTTCTCTGACCTGTCTGCACTCCCCTCCCTGTCCCCAAGACTCCATGCCCCTCCCCTAGGGGAATAACCCCCCAACCCCCCTTCTTCTTAAAAGTCGTCTCCATCATGGAGACCCAGAAGCTCCTTGCTGGGCTGTCACCTCACACTGGAACAGGGCATGACTGACTTGAACTCAAACTGCTCCATCTGGGGGCATCTCTCCTAGCCCAGCCCATTGCCCATATCTTTAACACTTCTCTAATCTCGAGAACCATCCCAGATGTCTGGAAAGTGGCAAAGTCATTCCTGTCTTCAAACAAGGCAACCCGAAAAATCTCAAGAACTACTGCCCTATAGCGATCCTGACTGCGATCAGCAAGTTTCTCAAAAAGGTGGTTGCCTCACAGCTCACCCACTACCTACAGAACTATGACCTTCTCTCCCTAGCACAACATAGCTTCAGAAAAAGATCTGAGCCGCTGCTGACCAAGGCAAGCTGATCAGAGCCATCTTTGTGGATCTCTCGAAAGCCTTTGACTGGCTCGACCACTCACTCCTGTGCTCCACTCTTTGGTCCCTTGGCTTCTCCCCCACCAGCCCATGCCTGGTTCTCAAACTAACTCTCCAGCAGACAGCAATACACCTCCTACAGCAAGGCCTTCTCTGATCCCTCTCCAGAGAACTGTGGAGTCCCCCAGGGATCCGTTCTCGGGCCCATACTGTTTTCCCTCTTCATTAATGATCTTCCCTTGGCCCTAGCCCATGGACACTGCACCCTGTATGCAGAAGACCTCGTCGTCCTGCCCAGCTCACAAGACATCTCTGTCATCAATTCCAGGCTAAACTCTGACTTCAACCTAATTCAAACCTGGCTAAAGGACCACAAATTAACTATCAACCTTCAAAAGACTTAGGCTATGCTCTTCAGCTCCCTTGCCAAGACTAAAGCCGTCCCAGCACCCCAAACATCTCTGGAGCTGATGGTTCCCCTTACATGTTGCAAATGCTGTCAAGTATCTGGGAGTAACGCTTGACCCGCAGCTTGACCTCACTCTGCACATCCTCAACACGTATAAGGCTACAAATTGCAAACTGGGCCTGGCATACAGAGCAAAAAGCTGTCTCGCCTCAGCTGTACAACTCACCCTAGCCAGATGGGGTCTTTCTTCCCACACTCTGCTATGGGCTTGTCTCCTTAAACCATGTCCCAGAAAACAGTTTCTGTAAATGGGATACCGCATAAAACAATGTATGTTGCTTCACACTCTTTGCTGCTCGCCTAACTCACCGCTGTGAGCTATACTCCCGACTTGAGTGGCTCCCTCTGGAGAAGCACAGCACATTTGTCCTAGGCAACTTCATTGACAACATTGTCATAACTGCCACCCCTTCTACACTCGCCGTATCCCTCTTACCTGCAACCTCCTCCTACCACTTAAGATCCAGTGACTCTCAGGTCCTCCTGCTTCCTAAAACTCGCACCCAAATGGGTGATTGGACCTTTGCCACTTATGTGCCCAGGCTGTGGAACTCCCTCCCTGCTAACATTCACTCCTCCTCCTCCTCCTCCTCCTTCCATACCTGCTTCAAAGCCTCCCTCTAGAGCTTCCTCAATTCAACCTCTTCCTGCTGCTGCACCTAACAACCCCCCCTCACCTGAGACTGTTCAGGAGACGGTTCTCCTTTTCATGATTCTGAATGCACCATATCCCCTGGCAAACTTGCAGCTACTTCAGATGTACTAAATTGTATTGGGTCCTTTCCAGGCCCAGCTTGCGCATGTGAAGAGTACTTTTCCTTTTTTCTGTCTATGGTGATTACTGTTGTCCTGGCCTGTACCATGCTGTTATCAACCTACTGCTTGTAATGTCTATGCCTGATGTTCTTGATTGTATCCTGATATGCCTGAGGTTCTGATAATGGGAGACTTCAACATGCTGGATACAGATTGGTCAATACCAGCAGGAACATCTGCCAGAACTAGACACATAGTGGATTCCCTGCAGGGTGAGGGCCTCAAACAACTGATACAACAACCCACGAGAGACAGGGCTATCCTAGATCTAGTACTGACTAACAGGAAGGGATCACAGATCTCCAGGTAGAAGGTCACCTGGGGACCAGTGACCATCACATGGTATGGTTCAATTTGGCTACTACATCCAAATCATCCCATTCCAAGACAAAAATATAGGACTTCAGAGGAGCTGACTTTGATAAGATGGCCAACAGAGTTAAGCTAGCACTGGCAAAAAGAAACACATGTGAGGGGGTACAGTCAAAGTGGGCAAGCATTAAGGATGCAATACTTGAAGCAACATCCCATTGTGTGTGCACTATCCTTTCCTTAAGGAGTGCCTCCATAATCTTGCCCACTACTGAGGTAAGACTGACTGGTCTGTAGTTCCCTGCTTCCTCCCTGCTTCCACTCTTGTGGAGTGGGATCACATGAGCCCTTCTCCAGTCTTCTGGGACCTCTCCTGTGCTCAGAGGCTCACTAAACAGTTATGATAATGGCTCTGCTAGTTCCACCCTTAGCTCCTTTAGTACCCTGGGATGTTTGCCATCAGGTCCTATTGCCTCATCCACCCTGAGCTTATCGAGTTGTTTTAGGACCCTTTCTTTTGTGAAGGGACCACTGCACACCTCCCTCCCCCTGTGTCCATGGTGCTGAGTTGTGGGCCCTGCCCTACCTTCTCTTCAGTAAATACTTAGCAGAATTATCTATTTAGGATAGATGCTTTTACATGGTCCTCCTCCTCACATGCCCCCTTATCCCCTTTGATCTTAGCAATACCCCCTCTGGACTTTCTCCTTTCATTAATGTGTCTATAGAAAGTCTTGCCACCTTCTTTTACTGTTTGTGTTAGTGTTTCCTTGGTTTAGGCCTTTGCCTGCCTTACTGTCTTCTCTGCTTCCCTTAAGGAATTTTGGTATGCCTCCCTATCTTCATCCTGTTGCATTCCCTTATATTTCCTGAAGGCCAGCCTTTTGACTCTGACCTTTCCTGCTACTGTTTTTGAGAATCAAAGTGATTTCCTTCTTCTTTTGCACTTCCTTTTCTCTCTAACACAATGGGATGTTGCTTCAAGTATTGCATCCTTAATGCTTGCCCACTTTGCCTGTACCCCATCACCTGTATTTCTTTTTGCCAGGGCTAGCTTAACTCTGTTGGCCATCTTATCAAAGCCGGCTCTTCTGAAGTCCCATATTTTTGCCTTGGATTGGAAGGATTTAGTTCTAGTGGCCAAATTGAACTATACCATGTGATGGTCACTGGCCTCCAGGTGACCTTCTACCTGGAGATCTGTGATCCTTTCCCTGTTAGTCAGTATTAGATTCAGGATAGCCCTGTCTCTTGTGGATTGTTGTACCAGCTGTTTGAGGCCCTCCCCCTGCAGGGACTCCACCATGTATCTAGTTCTGTGCAGATGTTCCTGCTGGTATTGATCAATCTGTATCTGGCATGCTGAAGTCTCCCCTATCAGAACCTCCCCTTTCGCTGTCATGTTTTGTATATCTTCTAACAGTAATGTGTCTATGTCCTCCCCTCTGGGCTGGAGCCCTGTACACAACCCCAGTTCATATGACTGTCCCATTTCCTGCTACCAGGGTGACCCACAGTTCTTCTGGCTACTTATGTGTATTCTGAATTTCTGTAACTTTCATATTTTCATTAACATAAAGGGCCACTCTACCCCCCTTTTTGCACCTCTATCTCTTCTGAACAATACATTGCCAGGTACTGAATTCTACCAAGTGTGGTTACTGGTAAACCATGTCTTGCTAATGGCTACTATGTCTTGATCTGTTGTCAGTTATTTGACCATATATGTATTATATGCTTGTATATCAAATGAAGCCACACGCACTTGCAACAATGTTTAAAGTACAAATTATGAGTTATATGACTGCATTGCTCTTTAGACAGTATGTGATTATTGAAAGTGAGAGATAATAAAAAGCCTTAACATAAAAACATTAAAATCAATCTGCCACCCCTTTATTATGAGTTGCTGACTCCTTATACTCTGTCCTCCTGCTCTGAAGTTGCTGACATCAGTAAGTACTTCACTATATGTGTCAAGTTCCTACAGTAGTTACCAACCCCCCCACCAACTCTTCTCCCTTTCTCTTCTACTCTCCCTCCTCTATCTGCTCTCTCCCTTCTTCCCAAGGACCCTGTAATTATGTGGTTCCATGGTTGTGACATAGGCCACAGAACTTACACCCTGCTGCTGCATATATACAGTACTGTAGAATTAGTTATTTTTGGTGATTTTGTTTCTTTAAAACATACAGCTTTCCAATAGAGGTTGGCTAACCCACCCTCATTGTTTTTCCCACAGCTCCTCCTCTATGCTTAGCATGTGATGTTGTCAGTGACATCAAAGTATAGTTAAGCTAGTGGATGAACAGCATTGTTCCACAATATCAAATAATTCATGCTGCAGGGATGAGTAAATTGTCACAGATGTTTAGGGGACCTGCCGCAGAAATTATGACCAAAAGCCACAGAGAACTGGGGACTTTGCCTGCATCTTCTTTTGCTTCTCCATCTTCCACTAATACCCTAATGGCCCAAAAAGCCCTGGACTCTGCATATTGAACCCAGCCTCGATGACCTTTACCAGGCACTCTTTATTTTCATGCCCAATTTCCATTCTCATCTCTACCCACCTGTACCTTTCTTTCTTCTCTTCTTTAGTTCTGCAAACCTGGAAGATTGTGACAGTCATCCCATTGCACAAAGGGCACCATCCCTCACTAACTGGGAACTCCATACCCATCTTTCTCCTCCTCTTTCCTGTCAAGATTCAGCAGTATTTCACCCACTCTCGGCTCTCTGCTTTCCTGTTCTCCTCTTTCTTCAGTCCATTCCAGCCTGGCTTTAGGCAAAATCATGTAATAGTTGCCTCCCTGCTAAAGCTCATAAACTCAGTCTTCTCCGGGTGGATGTGACCTTCCTGGATTTCAGTAAGGCCTTCGACACCATTCCAGATAGGAGACTGATGAACAAGCTGGCCTGCCTGGGCATGGGTCAAAAAATTATAAACTGGGTAAGAAGTTGGTAAAGCAACAGGAGTCAGAGGAGGGTGGTGGCAAATGGTGTCCACTCTGGAAAAGGCAAGGTGACCAGCAGGGTGCTTCAGGGCTCAGTACTAGGATTGGCCCCTTCAATGTCTTTATTAGCAACATTGCAGAAGGGCTAGAAGAGAAAATGTATGCCCATTCGTGGATTACACAAAAATTTGCAACAAAGTAGACACATCGAGGGGAAGGGGGTGGAAAAAATTAGAGACAATTTGAAAAAGTTGGAAGAATGGTCAATGGTAAGGCAGCTGGATTTCAATGCAAAAAAGTGTAAACTCATGCACTTGCACTTGGTGCATAGAAAAGTGAGGGCTATGTACCAGTTGGGAGGGGAAGTATTGGCAACCACCAAACAGGAAAGAGGCCTGGGGGTAATTATTTCTGATGACCTGAAGGTAGTCAAGCAGTGTGATAAGGCAGTGGGGATGGCTAGTAGAATGCTTGGGTTCATAGGGAGGGGTAGCACCAGTCGGAAGAAGGGGGTAATATTATCCCTGTACAGATCACTGGTAAGACCGCACCTCAAGTACTGTGTCCAGTTCTGGAGGCCCCACCTCTGGAAGCAAAATGATAAGGTGGGGGAGGTAGAAAAGAGGGCTATCAAAATGGTGCAGGGTCTGCATCAAAACCCTACAGGACAGACTCAAGGAACTGAATATGTACTCCCTGGAGGAGAGGAGAGGAGGGAAAGGAGGGATATGATAGAAACATTCAAATACCTAACAGGTATTAATAAGGTACAGGAATGTAGCATTTTCCATAGAAAAAGAAGCTTGAGGACAAGGGGTCATGCTATGAAGTTGGAAGGGGGGGAGGTTCAGAGGAAATGTGGGGAAATACTTCTTCACGGAGAGGGTGGTGGACACCTGGAACAGCCTTCCAGTAGAGGTGGTGGGTGCCAAAACAGTGACAGGATTCAAGCATGCATGGGACAGATAAAAGGGGACCTTGGTAGTAGGGCAAGGGGAGGAGATGACCAGAGATTGAGTAGGGTCTGCGGTAGCATAGTAGGCAGACAGACTAGGTGGGCCAAGAGGTCCTTGTCCACTGACAATTTTTATGTTTCTATGTTTTGTTTATGAGGTTACATGCAGTTTACCATGGACTAAGGATAAGAACAGGTTTTAGTTTTAGTCCTTTAGATTATGAGTGTCCAGACCATCGACATTGAATTTCAAATGTGTATATGTTCAGTAGTTCCCAGGTGAAAAGTCAACATCAGTATTTAAAACAGAGGTAGATTACAGCAAATGGTGTGACAAATTCTTTAAGCATCTACTCAAGCTGTTTCAAGGGTTGCTTTAATGGTTTTCAGGAAAGCTTTGGAAGAGAAATGTTTGCAACACTACTAACCTTGATGCGCCCTGCATTGAGCTGTGGAGGCAAAGACCTGGATGCTGCAGTAACTCTTGCTCTTGACTGTGCTAAATTACCTGTTAAAAGACTCAATACAATTCAGTTTTAGTGCAACTCTGCACGTCTGGAGTTCAGTGAAACAAAAATGACTATAAAAGAACATTGTTCAGTGGTAAAGACACATTATTACTTTTAGCTAGCCATCATCTTGAACTGTTATATGATCATGTTTATTTGCATAACACAAATAACTGCTTGCTTAAAGGACAGCAGAAGCATATTGTAGGGTTATTCTTTACACATTTTGGACTTCACAGAATAGGCACTGATAGACAAATTAAGTAATTTGTGCAAATCAAATGCTGATTACCCATTTGAACAAGACTTACAAACTAACGCCTTTCTCAAACCATTCAAAGCTCTAATTGAAACAAACCTATTTCATTCTTTGATTCTGGACATGATCCCCCATCTGTAGTTTGCATGGCATTCCAAACCCCCAGCTGACTATCCTTGTCCTGATTTGATGAGGTATAGCCCTGGTACAAATTTAATGAAAACACTGCACCAAGACAAGGTTTTAAGGGAAATCAATGTTTGGATGGAAAGGAAGTGGTGATGACTGTGCATGTGCAAAACACTCCAGATTTCAAAGTTGTAGCAAGTCTAGCACACGATGTCCAAATGTTTTCTCTGGCTATATCTTCAGAGACTAAACTGTGATTAATAACACTGAGTGAACCCTTTGAAGCAGGATTGGTGACATCAAAGTCCTAATCTATGGGTGGCAGGATTTTGTTTCTAATAAGTGAGAAGCATTTTAGCACATTTCAAAGGATTTGTGGCATGAATAAACAATAGGTCTCTGCAGATGTGCCACACACCTTTAAGAAATGCAATACAAACTAACTCAAAATTGTAATTTAAATGTAAATACTGGTCTAATAGCTATGCCAGTGTATTCTAGTCTCTTGTTGTTGGCGACATCAATATTTAACTTCTTGTTTTATTATCCCTTTTCATTTATTAACATATTGTGCTTCATAGGTGAATCACCTTCATGGATTGGCATATGAAAGGAAACAGGTTCTAAACAAATCCTAACGCCCCCATGACCCATTTTCCTACAATATAAGGCTTTATAGAATAACAACTGCACATCTAAAAATATGCAGGGATAAGACTCTATATTTTTACTTGTACTAAATTCCAGTATTATTCTGTGTAATATTTTGAACTAATATTCCACAGTAACAACTGTATGTACATTCAGGATTTTCATGTGAATATTCTTTGTCTATTTATTGTAAATGTTGGGGCAAGCATATTTGAATTGTAGCCAAAATATCAACTCCCCCATACATACATTTTCCAAAAAAAGCATCCATGTTTTAGGCTGAACATGGACATATTGAGCAAATGTCACTTAATTTCCATATTTAGTTTTTCACCATGTGAACCAGGGGTACTATTGGAATAGTGTTTGCAGGCTAATTAGAATAATACAATGTTGTTTGGAATATTAACTTTACATACTAGATGCTCTAAATATGCTCAAAGACAGCATATCCTCTGCATGCTAAGGAGAGCATTGTCTGCATTAATAGCCATCATTTTGCTGCTCAAAAATGGGAAAACTGACTGTTCAATTTGATTTACATAGCCAGACTGTAAATTCAGGCAGACCCGGTAATAAAATACTAGCATTTTTTGCTTCTAGTTGAAGTAAAACTGAAGACAGTAATATCTGCATGGCTTTAATTTGGTTGGCTATGAAACAGTAAAAAGATTAAGCATTGGCTTATAATATTTTCCAGATAGCTCAGCCACTCTGCTTATTTCTACTGGCAACATCCATTACAGACTCAAGCCAATTATAAGTCTTTTTTTCCTTCACAAGGTCCTATCAATTTTCACTGAGGATTAGTTTGCTCATTTAAGACAAAGCTGTGCTTGTTTATTACCTGTGGCAGTCCTCCCACTGCCAACCCTAATAATCTTTTGGTTTTCTTTTGACTAAAGGATCCCTATACAGATTCAGAAGCTTCCAAAGCAGCAGTCAAGTCTTCTTCCCTACAGTTAGAAGCTCAAACTAAACAAAAAAGTTCAAAGTGAACCCACTGGCAACAGAACGGTTGATACTCTTTAAATAAATGTATGGCATATATACACAGGAAAGGTTTCCCAGCACTTAGGCATATGCCATCCATCTGCCTTACAAATCATCAGGCTTTAAAAAAAATTGATGGGAACTCAAAGGAGTCTTTTTTATTGCCTTGGTTCAGCCCAGAAGAAAGATGGAAAACTCTTATAGCGAGTTTCCTTTCCTGCCAAAAGCACAGCACAGCACATATCACAGCTATTAACTGTGACTAGAGCAGATCACTTATTTTATTTAGTTTTTGTTGACCGGGTAAGTGCACTAGATAAATCCTGCCTATTTTCAGGCACGACCCGGGGGAGGGGGGATACAGATGAATGCCAATTGACCTTGAACCAGATTAAGCTGTTGGTGGTATTTTTAGTGAGAGGGGACTGTGCCTGGCTGCCAAAGTTTAGATTGTTGAAAAATGTTTGGATGGCTTGCAGCTAGCACCCAATCAGTCGAGAGCAAAACATCCAGATTCCATACTGTTTGTGGATAATATTGCACATTGCCTGCTGCTAGCAGAAATCTAGTCTGTGACTTATCCATCTGGAATTTAGCCTGGATAAGCAACACCCAAATCTAATGCTGAGGATGCTTTTTGGCAGGTTCATGTAAGAACTCAGCAGTAAATTACTTTCAGAAATATATATATATATATATATATATATATTTAATCCTTAACAAAATAGGAAGCCTGCATGGGAAGTTTAGGGAGCTAAGGAGTGGTTTTAGACAGGTAGCACACTCAGTGGCTTTCTCTGAGGTGCAGCTTGTCTTCGAATGAGGGAAGAGAGGGGTCTCTGCACCAGAAGCTTCAACTCATGGTTGAAGGAATGGTGCATAGTGAAGGGGTTTGGCTATATTGAGGACTGGGAATCCACCTGGATGGATAAGGGCCTATACAGGGGGCGATGGCCTGCATCCATCCAGGAGGGAAACCGCAGTCCTCAGTGGATGGTTTAAATGTTACTTTGAACATCTAAAGTAGCTGAGGGAGGTTGGGAAAGAAATCATGGAGGCAGAAACTGCTCTCCCCCACACAGGCTGCAGCAGAGAATAGGGAGAACCCAGGGGAAGAGGAACCCGACAGGGTGCAAATTAATAAAGGAAGCAGAGAGATGGAAATAAAGAGGGATGGAACTGAGAGCATTAAAAAGAGAGGGTGGAAGGAGGGGGTAATAAGCAGAATGCTAACAAAATGTGGAAGGTCATGTGTGCAAATGCTAGAAATCTAAGAAATAAGATTCTGGACCTTGAGGCCATTGTGGCTGAGGCCAGCCCAGATATTGTGGCCATTACTGAGTGGTGGTGTACTGAAAACCATGACTGAGACATGGCCATACCAGGTTAATACTTTGTTCAGGAAAGACAGGGTAGGAAGGAAAGGAGAGGGTGTGGTGTTTTATGTGAGGGAAAGCATGAAAGCAATGGAGATCAGCCGGGGGGTTGGGGGTTTGGCTCCCTGTGGCCCTAGTCTCCCTGGACATGGAAAAAGCTTCTGATTAAGTATCCTGACTATTTATTTAAGGTCCTCAGGAGGTCTGAGATTCTGGATAAGTTCATTGTTTGGGTCCAGGTCCATTGTCAATATCCCATGGCTTGCGTCTGGTGCAATGGTATTTTATCAGGAAGTATTTCACTAGAGCAGGGAACTAGATGGGGTGCCCACTGTCTCCCCTTGTTTCAGCTTGTATCTGGAGCCCCTGATTCACTGTCTAAAGCAAAATCCTCAGATTCAGGGAATAACTGTTGGGGCAAGGGGTATAAGCATTCAGCATACACTGATGATTTTCTTCTACATGTGGAAAATCCCAAGACCTCAATCCTTGAGACCCTTGCCAAAATAAAAAAAAATTGCAGAAATGGCAGCATATAAACTGAAGCAGGGGAAGATAAAAGTTTTGGCATTAAATTATTTGTTAAGTAAAAAAGAGATTATTGACATGGGCTTGGTTTGGGAACCTTGAACCTACTGCCAGAGAACAGACAGAGCACCAGGAGGAAGGAACTATTGGTATAACTAAAACTTCTCTACTGGGATTAAGAACTAGAAATCTTGTACTGGGATCTTCAATTTAGGGTAAAAAAAAAAGAGTTAGTGTGTTTGTCAGAGGTAGTTGAAGTAAATTGTTATCTGTTATCTGTGTACTTATCTAGGTGCTTGTCACAGGTGTCAGAAGGGAATTGTTATCTGTGAAATTAAATAAGTGTAGAAAGATTTGCAAAGTAGGGGGAGTGGCTTAGCTAGAAGGAGTCAGGTTAAAACCAGATTTAAGCACTGCCCTAGATAGCTTCTGCCAGAGGACAGACAGAACACCAGGAGGAAGGAACTATTGTTATAACTAAAACTTCTCTACTGGGACTATATTGCCCTCCTTCCTTCCCCTATACCCCCCCACCCTAAACCAGTTCTACTTTTATAGGCACAGGATTTAACTGACAACAGGAACTTCCTGTTTGGGAGCAGGAAGTGAGTGATCACAGAGCCACCAAAGACTCACCATCCTAGAAGGGCAAGAGTAGCTCTCCACCCCCAGCTGCTGGAGGTCTGACTCTGAGCAAGATAGGAGACTACTGAGAAATATAGGAACTTCTTGTCTTAGAACAGGAAGATCAGGAGCTAAAAGGGCACAGAGACAGTAAGTAAGTAGAGGAAGGAAAGAAAGAAAAAAATATACAAACAGAGGAAAGAGTAAGTATTCCAAACAACAGAGAGGGGGCCAGAAAAAAGACATGATGGGAGTGGTGCAGTGCAGTGGCTGTGGAGCAGCAGTCTTCCGGAAGACGTTCTGGAGGATGCAGTGTTGTCCCATCTGCAGGCACCTCTCTGGACTGAGGGAGGAGGTTGCTCTTATCCAGGCTGAGTTGGCCAGGATTTGTGGGACCTCCTCTCCCACCCAGGAACCACCAGAGTCCCTGCCATTCCCTCAGAGGTTGCCAAGAAAGAGGAGTGGTTGGACCACAGTGGGCTCAGGGAGGGTGAGGGTGGTGGAATAGAGGTGCATCCCTCCAGTTGTACCTCTCCACAATTTCTATGCCATTCTGGAAAAGTGTGGTTCCTCTATGGAGGCACCCACAGTGGAGACCAAGGAGGATGCTGGGAACCTCCACGAAGGAGACCCACAGGAGGGTGACATGGGACCCCACAGGGGAAGGAAACAACTCCTGGTGGGGGACTCCATTGTTAGCAAGGTAGAACTGGGGGAGGAAGGGGAAAGGGAGGTAAGATGCCTGCCTGGTGCCATGGCTTGGAGGGACAGGGAGTGAATCCTCGGGATTATAGGAGCAGCTGCACAGAAGAGGGAGCTGGATGTCATTGTCCACCTAGGAACAAATGACCTGGCTAAGAAAGGGATCAGAGCAGTGCAAGAAGCATTTGTGGAGATGGGAAGGGGCCTTAGACAAATAGCACACACGGTAACCTTCTTGGAGGTGCTGCCTGTCTATGGCATGGATGAGGCTAGGGTGCTCCACACCATGGGATTCAATCAGTGGTTGAAAAACTGGTGCAGAGCTCAGGGATTTGGCATCATTGGGGACTGGGGGTCCACCTGGATGGATGCAGGCCTATACTGGTGTGATGGTCTACATCTGTCCAGAAGGGGAACCAGGATCCTAGGTGATAGATTTAAATACTTAATTGGCAAGCATTTAAACTAGCCAAGGGGAGGCACTGGAAAGAAGCAGGGAATTCCTAGCTCCCCCCAAAAATCAGGGTGCTAAGAGAGGTGGACACCAAAATAGAGATGTCAATAGGGAGAAGTGCAAGGGTAAATGGAGAAAGTGATAAATGCAATAAGGACAGGGATGGGGCAAAAAGGGTAAGGCCATCAAGAAATAGAGGGTAATGAGTACCAATGCCCATAGTCTGGGCAACAAGCTCCCTGAACTGGTGGCCTTGATGGAAGAGGGATGCCTGGATAATGTAGCAGTCACAGAAACATGGTACACAGAGAACCATGACTGGTATGTTAACATACCAGGGTACACAACCTACAGGAGAGACAGGGAGGGCAGAAGAGGAGGAGGTAACTCTCAATGTAAGGGAAGGGATAAAAGCAACTGAACAAAAGAGTAAACATGGAAGAGAGGAGGCACTGTGGTTCACCTTAGAGACTGGAAATGGCACCACAGTCCACACAGGGGTTGTATACAGACCCCCATGTCAGGGGGAGGAAATGGACAAGGATATGATAGAAGGCATACTTAGGAAGGCAGAGAAAGGGGATATACTGTTGATGGGGGACCTTAATATGCCGATGTTAACTGGAGCACCTTTGCTGCAGCCACATCCAAAAGAAGGGCCATTCTTGATGACCTTCAGGTGGCATGCCTCAGACAGCTAGTTTTGGAACCTACTCATGAGGAAGCAATCTTAGACCTCGTACTCTCAAATGGGGACAGTGAGAGGATCTCAGATCTAGAAGTGGGTAGCCATTTGGGAACAAGTGACCACCAAACAGTGCGGTTCACGATAAACTCAGCTACAGAGTCAAGCCATACAAAAGTGAGGGTTCTGGACTTCAGAAAGGCTGACTTTGGCAAGATGGGAGAGTGCCTTAGAAAAGCACTAGCAAACAGGCTAGAAGGAGGGGTGGAGCAACAATGGGAAAATATCAAAACTGCCATCACAGAGGCAACAGGCCTTTGTGTGAAGCAAATAAACAAATCAAAATGAAAGAAAAAGCCACTATGGTTCTCAAAAGAAGTGGCGGTGAAGGTTAGGGAGAAAAAGATAGCATTTAGGAAGTATAAGGAAACACAGAAGCAGCAGGACAGAGAACTGTACCAGTTAAGGCAGAAGGAAGCAGGAAGGGTAGTCAGAATAGCAAAGGCACAAACTGAGGAAAAGATAGCCAACTCGGTTAAGAAAGGGGATAAAACCTTTTATAGGTATATCAGGGAGCATAGAAAGACAAAGGGAGGAATAGTGATTCTGAATAGAATGGATGGTGGGTGGGCAGAGAGTGACAATGAAAAAAGCAGGGATACTGAATGAATACTTCTGTTCAGTATTCACAAAAGAGGAAGTGGGGGAGATGCTTAATCCAATTAACAGAAGCACTCTGGAGAGGGGGGTTGATCCCAGTCCTTTCACAGAAGAAAGGGTTCTGAAAGAACTCCTTAAACTGAAGGTGGACAAAACAATGGGGCCAGATGGAGTTCACCCAAGAATTCTAAAAGAAATAAGCAGAGAACTAGTGACACCACTGACTACCCTTTATAACAAATCATGGGAGGATGGTGTGGTACCTGAGGACTGGAAGAAGGCTGATGTGATTCCCCTACACAAAAGTGGGAGCAAGACGGAGGCAGGAAACTACAGACCTGTCAGTTTGACCTCTGTGGTAGGGAAAGTTATGGAATCACATCTGAAGGAAAGAATTGTTGAGTACCTAGAGACCAGTGGGGCACAAGACCGAAGACAGCATGGGTTTACAGCAGGAAGGTCATGTCAGATGAATCTAATTGATTTCTTTGACTGGGTGACCAAAGTAGTAGACCAGGGAGGGGCTGTGGACATGGCCTACCTAGACTTTAGCAAGGCATTTGACACAGTCCCACACAAAAGATTAGTAGTCAAATTAACCAGCCTTGGAGTGGGTCCCAGGGTGGTAGCCTGGGTAAAACATTGGCTGAACAACAGGACACAGAAGGTAATTGTAAATGGAGTCCACTCTGAAGAAAGAGGGTTACTAGTGGGGTACTGCAGGGTTCAGTACTGGGTCCAGTCCTTTTAACATCTTTATAAGTGACATTGCAGAGGACTGGAAGGAAAAGTATGCCTCTTTGCAGATGACACAAAGATCTGCAACAGGATTGATACACAAGGAGGGGTGGAAAGGATGAGTAGGGACTTGGCAAGGTTGGAGGAATGGTCAGAAATATGGCAGCTTGGATTCAATGCAAAGAAGTGCAAAGTAATGCACCTGGGAAACAAAAACCCAGGGGAAGATTACACAATGGGGGTTGAGATAGTAACAACAGCAAAAATGGAAAGGGACCTGGGGGTAATCATATCAGATGACCTTAAGGTTGGTAAGCAATGTGAGAAGGCGGTAGGGAGGACTGGGGGGATACTGGGATGTATAGGGAGAGGCAACACCAGCAGAAAACAGGAAGTTGTTATCCCCCTGTACAGACAGTTGGTGAGATCCCATCTGGAGTACTGCATCCAGTTCTGGAGACCCCATCTCCGCAAGGACATAGACAGGATGAAGGCAGTTCAGAGGAGGGCAACTAAAATGGTGCTGGGTCTGCAAGAGAAGCCATATGAGAAGAGGCTAAAGGAGCTTAATATGTATACCCCTGAGGAAAGGAGGGAGAGGGTGGACATGGTAGAAACGTTTAAGTACCTCAGTGGAATCAAAAAAGTCCAAGAGGGTAGCATCTTTCAAAAAAAGAGATGTGCAAGAACAAGGGGACACAATTTGAAGATAGAGGGGGGACAGCTCAGAGGCAATGTGAGGAAGTATTTTTTCACAGAGAGGGTGGTGGATGCATGGAACAGCCTTCCTGAGGAGGTTGTGAGTCTAAAACTGTGGGAGAATTCAAGAATGCATGGGACAGACATAAGGCAATTTTTTGGGGGGTAGGAAGAAATAGGCTGTTGGTTAAATAGGATCTGCAGCTTATCCTCTAGGTAGGGAAATGGGTAGACTAGGTGGGCTAAGCAGTCCTTATCTGCCATCAAAGTCTATGTTTCTATGTTGAATGCTTACCTATCTTGGTATCAAGATCTCTAGGTATCCTACAGATCTGGTTAAAAACAACCTAGATTCCCATCTGTGTACTATCAAGTTAGATTTACAATAATGGTTGAATCTTCCTGTGACCTTATGGGTCCGTATCAGAATAATTAAGATGAACATTCTCCCTCCCACAATTAACATACCCTTTAGGCATGTTGAACACTTTTGTTCCCAAATCTTGGTTCATTAAACTGCAACATCTAATTAATTATTTTTTATAGCAGAGTAAGACAGTGAGAATGCCCTATTTTCATTTAACTGTCGCTAAACAACTGTGTGTGTGTGTGTGTTGGGGGGGGTTATAACTCCCTAACTTTTGTCTTTGTTATAGCATTCTTCATGGAAGCAAATAATTGCACTGAGGGAGATCAGAAGATGGTGAACCTGATGAAATGTATGTCCCCTCTTGGCTTCATATTGAGCGGGATTTATGTCGAACAGTGGGTTTATAGACTAAAAGTCTCCTTTATATTGAGCCCTCTCAGGTACCATCTGCTCTTAAGCAGACTCCTATCTTTTGGTCCCTCAAAGTCCAGTAACAGATTACCTCTTATTTAAGGCTGTACCTTACTCATGATACCACTCAAACAATATTTGGAAATCCTAATTTCTGGATTAGTCAGCACCCTATTCCTTCCCATTATTGACCACAGATTCAACCCTCCTCTGTAGGGTCTCTGCTTCTAGAAGACAGATTTATTTCATTTCCAACTCTTCAGGAGTGCTGTAATGTGCCTAGATCTTCAGTTTTCCAGTTCTTGTAATTAACACATGCAGTCACTGCACACATGGGCCCCAGCCCAAGGTCTGGGAAAGATGGGAATACTTTGGAAAGATTAATTATAATTGCAGAGCAGCCTCACTCTGTTTCTGGTCTGTACTTAGCTTTTCAGTCTCTTGATCCTAGAGGGTCTCAAGGGGCCTGTTATTATTGGCAGGATGCCCTTGGTCTACAAGGGAGTCCCAAAGAATGGCAATCTGTATGGAAAGCACTATATAAATATGTAAAGCAGGATAGATACAGTATACAGTTCTACACAATTTATATTTTATGTCTCAAAGGCTTTTCAAAATGAGTAAATTAACATCCTCAATATGTTCTAGATGTGACCTACACAAGGGTACACTCAAACATGTACTGTAGGATTGCGTCAAAGTATGTCCATTCTAGGATGCTGTCAAAGGCCATTTGAACCACTTGCTGGGACTTGAGGACCTGTTCACTCCAGAAATTTGTTTAGTTGGGTTTTATCATAATTAGGTCTTCCCCAGAAGGGCCACATGATACTAATTACTGTCAAGCTGGTTATATTAATCAATCAATCAATCAATCGAAATCTTTATTTATTCAGGCGAGCATCATTGAGCATAGCTCATTTACAAGATGGACCTGATTGGTCATAACAATATAAAGGTACAATTTTACACAAATACAAGATACAGATTGAATACAAAAAACAAAGACTTTATAAATGAACAGATGCAAGAATATTCACATATATACAAAGCAATGAGCCAATGAATCTGGGTTATAATGAAAAAGGAAAAAATAAACAGTACTGAAAGATTAAAGCGAGGGTGATGGGATTTTGGGGAAAAGTCTGGTAAGAAATAGGTGGGTGAAAGCTAGAAAACAAATTAAGGTGGAAGTGCAAAAAGGGTAGGGGAAAAAGGGGTATGGTATGACTAGGTCTTGTGGAAGCAGTTGCATGGCTCTGGAAAGAGACTAGTGTACAGCTTTTTGAAGGATGTTATTGGAATGAGGGTATTCAACTTCAAGGTCTTTTGAAGAGAGTTCCAGATAAGTGCTAGAGAGTAGCTGATTGCAGCCCTCCCATACCAGGTACAGGTAATAGGTATCTTCAGCATGATGAGTCTATTGTTCCTTAGGGCATATGGCCTGGATATGACCTGAGTAAAACAATCTGAAATGTAGGATGGTAGTTTGTTTGTTAGAGCTTTGTAGATCCATAAAGCAGCATTTTGTTTCTTCTATGATGTAGGGATGTCCAACCGACTGCATTATAGAGAGAGCAATGGTGTGCTGAAAGGAAGGTCTGTAATGAATCTAAGAGCTCTATGATACAAGGTATCCAATTTATTTAAGTGGGAAAGGAGCAGTGACCATATAGGAAGTCAGCATAATCAATG
Source organism: Neoceratodus forsteri (assembly GCA_016271365.2). Classification (NCBI taxonomy): domain Eukaryota; kingdom Metazoa; phylum Chordata; order Ceratodontiformes; family Ceratodontidae; genus Neoceratodus; species Neoceratodus forsteri. The sequence goes on from CM028132.1 coordinate 768,092,547, forward strand.
AGGATAGGAATGATGCCAGGATTAATCTTTGTTTAGAATCTCTGGTTAGATAATGTTTGATCCTGTAAAATAGGCCAAGTCTCTGTCTGAGTTTTTCAGGAGCTCTTTAATGTGGCTAGTGTAGTCAAGTCTATTGTCAATCCAAACCCCAAGATATTTAAATTTATCCGCATATTCCAGACTTTCACCAAGGATGGTAGATAATTGGGAAGGGTGTTTGGTGAGAGAGTGGAAGAGAAGCTCTTGGTGGAGAAGAACATAGCTTTCGTTTTCTTGGCATTTAATAGGAGTTTCTTTCTAGTAATTTGTGCTGCAACAGAGAACTCAGATTGTAAAGTTCACAGGCCTTTGTTGGTGTAGGATTACTGACATATGGGACAGTATCATCTGCAAAAGGTGAATATTAGATTTGGTGAGACTGGGTCAATGTTATTGATGTAAATGGCAAGAGGATAGGACCCAAGATGGAACCTTGTGGTACACCTCTTAGGAGTGGTTTTGAGGTAGATAGGTCACCTTCATTTTTTACCTGCTGTATTCTACCGGAGAGGTAGCATCTGAACCATTGAAGAGAGATTGAGTCGAGGCCTATGGAATGCAGAGAGAAGATTAGTAGTTCATGGTCCACAGTATCAAAGGCTTTGCTTAAATCCAGAAATACAGCACAGATATTATTCTTTTTGTCTGATTCAGTCTGCCAATCATTTGTAACTTTTGCTAAGGCAGAGAAGGTGCTGTGCATGGATCTAAACCCAGATTGAGCTCGGTTAAGGAGGTTATTGGTATCAAGGTAGGCACTTAATTGGATGTTCACTAATTTTTCAAGCATTTTGGACAATACTGGTAAGATGGATATGGGCCTATAGTTGTTGAGGTCCATGGGGTCACCTGCCTTAAGTAGGGGAAACACTTGAGCTGTCTTCCATATTGAAGGAATAGATCCAGTGGCTAGGGACAAATTGAAAAGGTGAGTTGGGGGCTGCTAAGGCGTGCAGTGCAACTTTTAGAAAATAGGGGTCCAGAGAGTCTGCACCTGCACTTTTAGTTGTATCCAAATGGAGTAGTAGGTCTTCTACTTGTTTTAATAGTATTGCCTAAAGGAAAATGTGAGAGCAGCCTTTGTCCCTCAGTAGACTGGAAGTTTAATTGTGACGCATTAGATTTGCTGGAGAGGAGTCGAAAGCTAGACTGGCTGTAGTGAAATGATTATTGAAGGCATTCAAGATTTCTTGCTTGTCAGTGATATCCACATTATTTAGGTACACTTTGGGTGGTAAGACAGGGGTAGAATCTTGTCCTAGGATCCCCTTTATGGTCCCCCAGAATCTGGAAGGGTTATGGTAGGAGGCATCCAGTTCAGCTGTGTAGAAGGCAGCCTTGGCATTTCTCACTTTTTTTGTGCAGGAGTTTCTGACTTTTCTGAATTGAAGCCAATCATTTGGATCCTTGGTCTTTCTTGCCCTTTTCCAGAGCTTATCTCTAGCAAGCAGTGCGGATTTAAGGTCAGCAGAGAACCAGCAACAAGATTTGAGCTTGGTTCTGACACTGGAGAGAGGTGCATGTGTATTGAGGGCACTTATGATAATATCATTTAAGACCTGTAGAGCTGTCTCCATTGAAGCTGTGAGATAGAATTCTTGCCAGCATGTGGTGTGACACAGATCATGGAGATATCCTATGATATTAAGGTTCTTTTTAGACCTTCTTGGGAGAAATTTAGCGGGGTTGGATGGCTTGACTGATGATCTTATACCAGCTATGGGACAGTGATCGCTTATATCACTGAATAGCACTCCAGCGTGAGAGTACAGATGAGGCTTATTAACCAACATAATGTCCAGTAGTGTGCTGTTACTTTTGTTTTTTGGGTTAATCCTTGTCGGTTCTTTAATTGATTGAGTGAATCCATGAGTGTCACAAAGGATACTAGATGCGGATGCATTGGCTAGCCAATTTAAATTCAGGTAGCCTAAAATAATGGTGTCTTCTGGGCCTAATTTAATTATAGTTCCCAGGTGGGATAGGAGTTTAAGGCCTGCTGAGGGGCCTTAGCAGCCAATCAATTGAAAAGATGACATATTGGGAAGAGATATTTTAAGGGATAAGCATTGAATTCCTTGGCTGTGATGTAATATTGAGGCAGGATGCAGAGATATTTGCTTTAACATAATTGGCCACCCCCCTGGATGGACGATCAGATCTGAAGAGCTGATAGTTAGAAGATTTATTTCTCTGTCATTTGTGCAGATTTGAGCCATGTTTTGAGATTACCAGAAAGTCAGGTAAGGTGTGTGCAACCCAGGCCTGTATTAGTGAGAACTTTTTTAGGAGGCTGCAGACGTTGATATGAAGAAAACTTAGGCCTTTCATGGAGGCTAAATCAGCTGGGGAGATAGAGCTTTCTGTGGGTCCAGGATTGATTTCAACAGTGCCAACACAGATCAGCAGAAAGAAAATTAATTTAATGAGGGCTTCAAGTGATAGAAGGAAGGAATAGCCAGAGGATTTTCTCTTCTTGCTTGGGGTCCAGTATTTAGAGGATGTTGAGCCTGCTGTATGGTTAGATAAATTGTCATATAATACCAGCTTAATGGACAGGTATATTAAGACACTGGTTGGATGATACTATTCCAACTCATAGAGAGTTGCACCAAGAAATCTTACATGCATTAAATGTAGAAAAACAGACTGCCACTCTACACAACAGTTAACTTATTTAGGAACAGATGGGAATCATCGTACACACTGCTTTCTGTGGAGATAGTTGAGAGCCAAACTTCTATTGTATTTTCTGCTTTTCCTGCTGTATGAGTCTTTTTCCTCCTAATATATTATATCTGTCTGGTTCCCCATTAATGGTCGATACTGGTTGTATCATGCTCTGGGGGAAGAGGGGATCAGGGCAGAGATGTGTACTTTTATGTTTGTTTAGTACGGTTCTTGAGTGTTTTGCCTTTTGTATGTGTCAGAAATGAAAAACCTGTGTTTATGTTTTCAGTAAAGTATATTCAATAAAAAAAAGTAATGGAGATACAGGGAATGGGGGGGAGGTACTGTGGGTTACCCTGGAGACTGGGAAGACAGGGAACGGAGACACCATTCCCACTGGTGTGATCTACAGACCTCTGGCATAGGGGGAGGAGTTAGATAAGGTACTGGTGGAAGCTAATAGCAAAATGGCAGAAAAGGGTGAGGTAGTAGCTGGGAAGGGGCTTTGATCTGCAAGATGTGGATAGGAGCCTCCCAGCAGTGGCTTCAGCTAGAAGCAGGGACATCCTGGACTCCCTGTAGAGGGCATTCCTCATGTAACTAGTCAGTGAACCCACTCATGATCAAGCAATATTGGACCTGGTAGTCACTAACAGGGACAGTGCTGCAGACATTAAGGTGGGAGACCACCTGAGGACCAGTGATCATTATACAGTATGGTTCAATATAAGGATGACTGTGGAGTTGAACCTCAAAAAAGCTAGGATCCTGGACTTCAGCAGGGAAGATTTTATGAAGATGGGTAAATGTCTCAGGGATGACTTGGCAGGGGAATGCCCTAGAGAGGTGGAGGAACAGAGGGTGAAGCTAAAAGGGGGCATAGTTAAGGTGACAGACATCTGCATCAAACAAGTGAGCAAAAGCAACAGGAAAAACAGACTGCTATGGTTCTTGAAATAGATGGTGGAAAAGGCTAAAAGGGTTGCATTCAGAAGGTACAAGGAAATGCAGAGGAAGAAGGATTGGGAGGTGTATCAGAGGAAAGCAAGGAAAGTGGTAAGGAGCATGAAGGTACAAACTAAAGACAGAATAGCCCAGGCAGTAACAAAAGGGGACAAGACATTTTTAGGTACATAAGTAAAAAGAGAAAGACAAGGGAAGAGAGTGTAAGATTAAAAAGGGAAGAGGGGGGCTGTTCAGAGGGGACCAGGAAAAGGTAGACATCCTGAACAAATACTTCTGCTCGGTGTTCACAGAGGAAGGAGAAGGGAAGAGACCACAAAAAAGTAACAGGAGCTATGGAGAGGGGGAAAGTCCTGAAAGGACTTGCTAATCTGAAGGTGGATAAAGTGGTGGGACCAGACAGAGTGCATCCAAGGATAATGAGGGCGCTCAGGGAGGTACTGGCTGCACCTCTGACAGTCCTATTTAACAGCTCACTGGAAACAAGAGTGGTTCCAGAGGGCTGGAGGAGGGCAGATGTAGTACTGTTTCACAAAAGTGGTAGTAGGGAAGAGGCTGGCAATTATAGGCCAGTTCTATGTGATTTCTGCAAAAATATAACAGCAAGAAGTATATTAGCAAAAACAAAATGCCGAAAACATAGACAGCACACACCAACTTGCGCGACCTTCAGAACCATGACCACGCGCCGACAGAGTATAATATGTGGGGCGCTTCTCCACCCACACCCCCTTAACTTTTTATAACCAACTCTGAGACTGCACAATGCATGGGGAGGGTCGCAGTCCTGATGCATGCTGTTTTTTGACTGTTGCCCTTTTTGCAGGTACTCAGATTGAGTCACTGTTCATGAGTCGCTCATATCACGGGATACCTTATAGGCCAGTCAGCCTGACACCGGTGGTGGGTGGGTTAATGGAAACACTGCTCAAGGGAAGGATTGTGGAAGTATCTTGAATCCAATGGGTTACAAGTACTGAGGTAACATGGTTACATAGGTGGAGGTCATGTCAAATGAATCTGATAGATTTCTTTAGCCGGGTGACCAAAGAATTAGATCAGGGTGGAGTGGTGGACAGGGCCTACCTAGATTTCTGTAAGACTTTCAACACTGATCTACACTGGAGACAAGTAAGCAAGCTGGGTAGCCTAGAAGTGGGTTCAAATGTGGTAAACTGTGTAAGAAATTGATTAGGGGATAGGTGACACAGGGTCATGAGAAACAGAGTTCAGTCAGAGGAAGGGAAGGTGACCAGTGGGGTGCCTCAGGGATCAGTGCGGGGACTAGTCCTCTTTCATGTATTTATAAGTGATATGGCAGAGGAACAGGAAGGGAAGGTCTACCTCTTTGCAGATGACACCAAAATCTGCAACATGCTGGTCACTCGGGGAGGGGGTGGAAAGGATGAGAAAACTCAAGGAGTGGTCAAGGGCATGGGAGCTGGGTTTCAATTAAAAAAAAGTGCAAAATAATGTACTTAAGGCACAGAATCCCAGTGACAGGTTATAAAATGGGTGGAGTGGTATTGACGACCACCAAGCAGTACAGAGACATGGGGGTAATTATATCTGATGACCTAAAGGTGGCCAGGCAGTGCAACAGGGCAGTTGGTAGGGCTAGTGGAATGCTAGGGTGCATAGGGAGAGGTATAACCTGCAGAAACAGGGAGGTGGTGTTGCACCTGTATAGATCACTGATAAGACCCCACCATGAGTAATGTGTCCAGTTCTGGAGATTACATCTCTGGAAGAACGTAGACAGCATGGAGGCGGTCCATTGGAGGGCAATTAAAATGGTGCAGAGTCTTCACCAGAAGCTCTACAATGTGAGACTAAAGGGCCTCAGTATGTACACCCTGAAAGAGAGGAAGGAGAGGGGGGAATATGATAGAGAGCTTTAAATACTTCATGGGAGTAAATATGATACAGGAAGGATATATTTTTCACTAAAGAGAAGCTCAAGAACAAGAGGACATGCTTCAAAGCTGGAGGGAGGTAGATTCAGGAGAGATGTGAGGACATACTTCTCAACAGAAAGAATGGTGGATTCCTGGAACAGTCGTCCACCAGAGGTGGTGGAGGTGAAGACAGTGGTGGGGTTCAAGAATGCATGGGATAGGCATAAGTTTATCTCAGTGAAAAGGAAGGTGGGAGGGAGAAACAGCCGGAGACTGATTAAGGTCTATGTTGATAGCATAGGTAAGGAAAATGGGTAGAGTGGGTGGACCAAGTGGTCCTCATCTGCAATCAAATTCTTTATTTCTGTGTTCAGTATAGTCTAGAGGTTAGATCACCAAGCTGTGAATCTGGAAACTCAACAAGCCAGGGTTTGAAACCCACAACCTTCACTTGTATTCTGTGGAATTCTGAGCAAGTCACTTAACCTTCCCATGCTCCCAGGACACATTTGGAAACAAGCCCCAAATTCTAAAATTAAAATAAATAAACACATGAATAATTATTGAATGTGATTCCACTGGATATTATGAGACTAAGATAGGTAGGTTTAGTAACTTTGTACAAAACTACAAGGACCAAGGTGGAGGAATCCAGACAGCAAAAACATGAAACCTGGGGATTTGACTGGGTGCCCCCCCCCCCATTATGTAAACAAATATAAGGGAACCTTACCATGCTACACCATAGCAGCAGTATTTAAAACTATTCTCCTCATTTAATGTTTTATTATTTTTTTAATGCAATTTTTTCCCCAGACAGCTTTTGTACTGAGCTGGCTACAAATGACAGGTCCAACAGAGATATACTGGAACCTGTTATTCATCTCCTGCCTTCTCCAAGACATAATAAAAGCAACATTTTAGCACTCACCACCCTTGGGGACCAGAATACTCCACAAAACTGCAGTTCAGAAAAGTGCCACTTTAGCAAAATGTGTCAAACTGTTACTAGATCGTGTTACTTGTACAAAATTTGGTTAGCCAATAAAGTCTGCCACTTTTCTGAACTGCAATGTTGTGGAGTTTTCTTGTCCTAGATAGAGATGAGTGCCCACATTTTACTTTTATCTTGCCTGTTTGCTGCTTGGAGCACCACCATCCCTGAATGTGGCCCTCTTTTTCTGTCTCTGCCTTCTCCAAGGCAATAGTCTCGGAGATTCTGTCAGTACAGTACCAAGCCTGGTGCCAGTGCAACATTAGCAGATTAGGCAGTTGAATGCATAGCTAAGGGTTTGATGCAGGAAGCAGGGTTTCTGGTTCCTTGCACACTGGAGTAGGTGAAACCTACATGCTTTAAAAATCCTGTTTACCTGTTGCCTTAATTTATTGCTCTGTGAGTTAGAAGTAGCTCAGCATTGCCCTGCTTTATCAAGTTGTCCGAAATCGGCTCCATAAGTCACAGATTGCATGTGCTGGGTCCTGCTAACTAAAAGTACAATTACCTGCCTGAGTCAGTCGCCCCTCCCTCCCACTCTGATATTTAATCCCTTCTTCTCCTTTCCTCCACAGTTGGGTCGAGAGGGCTGCAGAGGAAGCCCTCCCTAAAGCAAGGCGCTAGGAGTGGAGCGCCCCAAGCCCAGCTGAAGGTAACTGGCTACCTGCTGCTCGCTGCTCCCAAGCGTGGTGACCCCGCGGTGCTCTGCGCCGGCTCCCTACCACCCCCACCACCACCCTTGGTGAGCTCTTCATTTTATAGGTTTTATCACGTGATGTGAAAAACCTATCAGCCAATTCTCCCATCTGCAGCTTATCAGCTGCTAACGCTAGTGGCCACTCTACCAGACTCTGCCTGTTTCCTCTGTTGCTAGTTACTGAACTATCAGAGAGAGATAGGGAGATAAAAAAAAAAAAATAAATACCCTGATCACTGCCTTTTTCTAGTGCTTATAACTGTCAAACGTGGCCCCGCCTGCAGCCAAAATCACCATAGACTAACTACCCTTGATCACCTAGAACAGGTTCCCGCAAGCACACTACTCCCAGAGTCCTGAGACTCCCTCAGATCTATATCATGGATTATTTTTTGACTTGGGGGGCTCCTGTACACTCAGCTTATTTATCCTATACTGCCCTCCACCTACCCTGTGACAGCCCCCCCTCTAAGAAGGGCTCCTACCCTATACACCCCCCTGGACCCCCTGTGTTGAGGGCGAATGGATCAAATATTCCCTGCCAAGGCACACATAGGCCACTTCCGAAAGGGTCTAGCAACCTACTTTCCCCCCTCCCCTCCACTTATGCCCACCGAGGACTCCACCTAATGGCACCAATCACCCCTGCCTGTCCCTCCCTGAAAGGACACTACACCTATCTGTCTCCCTTCCTCTGCATCCTCGACCAATGAAGCCATCTATTCATCCCCTTGAAGGACCCATCCCCTTGAAGGACCTGGGCTTCTATGCCAGGCTCAAGCTCGCACTAGGGGGGACATTGAACCCAACCCAGGTCCATACTCCCCCAATCTCACCATGACTGACCCTACTAACCCCCTCTGGGCAAACTCTAGGGGGATCAAGTTGGTGCATATGAATATCAGCAGTCTGAGGCACAAAATTCACCACCTGGAGGCCTGGACAACACTGTACAAACTGGATATACTTGCGGTCACCGAAACATGGCTCAAACCCCAGATCCTCCCACATGAAGTGGACTTAGCCGGCTATCAAGTTTTCCGAAAGGACAGAAAGGGAAAAAAAAGAGGAGGTGGGGTTCTCATTTACCTCAACTCCTCCTTGAATGCCACACAGGTCGACCACCCTGCCTCCCACGACCTGAACAGCGAGATCTTAATCCTTAAAGTGCTCTTTGGTGACACTAAGCCCCTTTACATAGGCTGTGCCTATATCCCCCCCTCACTCGGCTGTCACTTCCCTTGAACCCCTAATCAACTCCTTTGAGGAGCATCCTCTGGGGGAGGTCATCCTCCTCGGGGACTTCAACCTAAACTGGTTGGCCCTCGGGTCTCCTGCGACCAAGAACCTAGTACTCAACTCCTCTCTCACCCAAGTCATTGACCTCCCCACCAGACACAATGCCAAAACTGGCAACCGCTCCCTGATCGACTGGGCTTTAGTCTCCTGCCCTGACCGCATACTTACTGCCGGGATCATGTCTGATTCCCTTAGCGACCACTCTCCAACTTTCTGTACATGGTCCAATAAACCCTGCAAAACCCCTGCTCGCATCATAGAAGCAAGGAATTTCAACAGGTTTGTCCCTGCTGACTTCTGCTCAGCCCTGGGGACTATTGACTGGAACCCCATCATCTCCTTCCCCTCGCTCAATGAGGCACTCGACTACTTCACCAGCTCATTCCTGTCCTTAGCTAATCTACATGCTCCACGGAAGCAACTAAGGGTTCAGGGAAAGTGTCACAAATGGCTGAGCCCTAACCTTAAGCAAACTATGATACTCCGTGACAGGGTCTGGGGACTCTACAAGTTCTCTGGCGGTACACCTGAATGGGAGAAGTATAGGGAACTAAGGAATCTCTGCAAGAAAACCTCTAAACAGGCTAAAGCACAGTACCTAAGGGACCTCCAAACAGGTCATCTCAGTAACCCCAAGAAATTCTGGGGTCACATAAACTCCTCATCAAGGGTACCCCTAACTCACTAATGACACACTTCTGGTCGGCAACTCCTTGACCAGCGACCCCTGGCTGTTGCGAAGCCTTCTCGGACTACTTCTCAACCCCCAGGTCCCCCCACAACTTCCCTGGGTCCCTCCTTCATCCCTTGGGACCGAACCTCCCATGGCCCCAATTCCACCTGAAACTAGTCAAACCGCCTGCTGTACTCCCACTGCTCCTCAAAATAAATCCCAACTCCTCCCCCGGGCATGACCTTTTAGAACCTAGACTGCTGAGAGCAGCTGCCATGGCTATTGCCTATCCCATCACCCTATTGATTAATAGGTCACTCCTCGAAGGAACCATCCCTACCAAATGGAAGGTCTCAACTATTGTCCCTATCCATAAAAAAGGTCCCCGTGACCTCGTGGGAAACTACAGACCTATCTCCCTTCTCAACCCTCTTGGAAAAGTACAGGAGAGGCTCGTGTATAACCAACTACAGGACTACCTAGAACAGCACCTACTACTCTCTGATGTTCAACATGGGTTCAGAAAAGGCCATGGCACTGACACTGCCCTAATCCGACTCACATCTGACATTCTTAAGGCCATGGACCAAGGCTTCCCAACAGGTGCACTATTCATCGACCTATCCAAGGCCTTTGACATGGTCAACCATGAACTCCTCCTCTCCAAGCTCTGGCAACTAGGTCTGGATGCACACGCCCTCTCTTGGTTCAAGAACTACCTGACTAACAGAACCCAGAAAGTCCGTTGGAAGGGTTCTCAATTCTGCAAAAGACCCATGGTCTCAGGGGTTCCCCAGGGCTCGATCTTGGGCCCCCTACTATTCTCACTGTTCCTAAATGACATCGAGGGAGGCTGCGGGCTGAGTAACCTCATTCTTTATGCAGATGACACCGTAGTCTACTTCAGCGACCCCCACCCCAATGTCATCTCCTCCAAGCTGCAGACCTGTCTCTCTGACCTTGAGGCCTGGTTCTCAGCAAACTCTTTAAAACTGAATGACAACAAAACCAAGGCCATCCTGTTCGGGACAAGACGGTTCGGGGCTGACAGAAGCGACCTACTCAAGCTCACGTCAGCCCTAGGAAGTAGGGTTGAGGTCTTGGATCAGTTCAAGTACCTAGGTGTTCTCCTTGATCAGGAGCTGACCTATAAATACCACATCACCTCCCTAACCCGAACCATCCGCCAGAAGATGGGGCTCCTCTATCATCTGGGAAACTCCCTCACTAGCGAGGCGTGTCGCGCAATCGCCAACTGCAATCTCCTCCCAACAATCCTCTATGAAGCCCCACTACTGCAGTCTCTCCGAGAGTCTGAGCTCAACAAGCTCTCCACACTCTACCATAAAGTGGCTCGCTTCACTACGAACTCTCTCCCTAGGAGGCATCACTGCGAGACCTTAGCAGACCTAAACTGGCCCTCCCTCCGGCACAAGCTAGCCTACTCCTCTGCCTGCCTTGCTTTCAAATTCACCTCCCTTGGTCTTCCTCCTCACCTGCGTGACCTACTCACCCCAAAGACCCAGCACCACACCCTTCGATCCTCGGCTAGATGTCCCCTTGCCACCCCCCAGGTTCGCACCAATCAAGGCAAACGCTCCTTCCACTACACTGCCCCCCTGTTATGGAATGCCCTTCCAGGGACTCTAGTCAACAAGCCTTCCCTCCTAGGGTTCAAATCTGGCCTCAAGGTGTATATCCTTGAACTTAGCCTCTGCGGGTGCAACCGTTAGCCCTTATCATGATCACCCCTCCATGACCGCAGGTGCCAACTTCAACTGCTCTCCTATAGCTTTCCCTTTGTAAACTGCTAAGGTACTATGAAACCTTTTATTTGACAAGTGGAACCCTCTGCTCTCTGGGCCAATGATGCTACCCAATGTGTACCATGTACAAACCTTTAACTCATGTATGTTAATACCCAACTATGTACCCCCTGTGACTTCTTATGTACTCAGCTAACGTTGCCCTACAGTTGCTCATGTGTATCCCTCTCCCTGTTATGCTTCCTACCCAGTGTCATCCGATACTACTCTGCAATGTATGTACACACTGTATCTACAAATGTATACCTAAGACTACTGTTTAATGTTGCCAAAGATATGTACTCTCTGTAACTAATCCCGGGTCGCCCATGAAAAAGGGATCTCTGGTCTCAGGGGTTTACCTGGTTACCAAAATCTAAATAAATAAATAAATAAAAAGGCCTGGCTAGAAACCAGAAGGGGAATGGATGATGCTCAAATACAAGGGTGGAAGCCTACCGTCTCTTTAAGAGAGCTAGGGAGCTTAAGATGGAAGGAATACTTGCTTTATGTGTTTTTCTTTTTTTACATATTTGTTTATTTAGAATTTTGTTTTACACTAAGATAGCCTCATATATTAATAAAGGGATTGAAGTAGAGAGAAAGGGGGAGACAGGAACGATGGCAACCTACAAAAAAGCCTGTGACTGAAATTAGGATCCATGAGAGAAATTATTCTGAAAGTATTGTATCTTACAGACAACCAGGCAGTGCAGCAGAGCATGATCTAGTTTTGTGAGCAAAATTAAAAGGGAAACAGCCATGGAGAACCTGGTTCTCAGGTAGGATTTTAATCTACTAGAAATTTGACTTGAGTTGAAAAGTGCCCAAGGGAAAGCATGGAGGGATTTCCTTTTAGTCAGGACAGAGGTTTTCCTTCTTCAACATGTCACACATGGGACAAGAAGGAACACCATCCTTCATCTGCTGCTGGGTAAAGGGGGTGACATGGCCCTAGAGTAAGGGTTTGAGAGGAGATGGATAACTGACCATAATAAGACTGAATTTGCAGTGATACAGGGAAGGATTTCATGAAAAATAAGACATGGTTGCTAAACGCCGGAAGAGCTGATTTTGACAAACAGAGGAAGATGGTTGTGGATAAATGAATGCACCATTAATCAGGAGTGCCAGTGTCAAGTGTGAGACCAAAATACTTTGCATAATGGAGGATTGACTAGATACATTCCCTTAGCAACAAGGGCAAGAAGGCTAGGTGAAAGCCTTTGTGTTTTCCAAGGAACTCCAGAAAAAGTTAAGAGAGGAAAATAGGATGTATTGTAATTGGAAGGATTCCAGGACAGAGTCAGTGAAGCAGAGTATAAACCATTACAGAAGGAACGCAGGGCCATGGTTGCAAAGGGCCAAGGCTGGCCTTTAAGACAGGATTACACAGGGAATCAAGTGGAACGGTAAACTATTTTTCAGCTGGAAAAAAGGATAATCAGGGATAAGATAGGGCACCTGGATTATGTGGAAGAGCCACTGATGGAGGCAGGGGGAATAGCAGAATAACTACTTTGTTGCAGTATTCAACCAGCAAGCCAAGCAGCATGGCCAACTGGGGGTAGCAGTTTCAGGAAGGGTGACGCCAGAGAGGGAGGTTGTATTGATCACACCAGAATCAGTAGGTAACTATACAGAGGGTGCAAATCCCAGAAATTCCTAGTGTCTGGATATTATCCAGCCACAGGTACTAGTTGAGTTAAAAGGAATTCTGATTGGGTCCCTCAATGATATCTTTCAGAACTCCTTACAGACAGGAATAAAGCAAGATGATTGTAAAACAGTCAATGTGATCCACTTATTCAAGAAGTGTGTGCATCACACCCAAGTAACTACTCACCTGTAAGCCTCACCTTAGTGCTTGCCAAAGTACTCGAGTCAATCATAAAAGATGTGGTAGTTCTGCACATGGAAGGAATTGGTTGTTCTTTAGCACATAACATGGTTTTATAAAAGGTAAAGTCCACCAAACAAAGATGATTGCCTCCTTCAAGGAATTAAGTAGAAAGGGACCACATAGTAGATGCAGACATGCTGGACTTCAGTTAGGTATATGATACTATACAGTACAGTTCACATTAAACTTCCTGTACAGCACGTTAGCAACCCATTCTTTTTATGTGATTGCAATGAGCTGCCAACTGGTTGGTGTGTTTTCTCCTCTCAGCTGCAGAATGTGTCTTTCAATTGAAAGTGTATTCAGGCAACTCATTCAGAGTTCAGAATAACCAGCTAACAGCTAGATATCAGTGGTTAAGGTATCTTAATCTATACAGAGCGTTAACAGCTCAGATGCTAACAGACCATTCATTGGTTGCACAATAAGTTTAACGTGAGCAGTATTGTACCATATAGAAAACCCATGGAGAAAGTAGCACAATATAGAGCCCACAAAGTGTACATGGTCTTTAAATATTGGAAGGGCCATCACTGCTAGAAAAATGCAGCTCATTAGTATGCTATTGCCCAGGGATGACAGAACAAGAAAAACAAGAAGACACATGATGTCATTGAAAGGAGGAAAATTTGAGGGAAATGTCAGGAAAAACTACCTCTCGGAGTACATAGTGGCCACTTGGGAAACGGCTAATGGAGTATGCGGCATCAGTTGATACTGTAATGCCCTTCAAGCTGAGATTCAAACAGTACTTTGAAGAAAAAGGCAGATAAGGTATTTTTCACCTGCGCAGGTGGGAGGAAGGAACTCAATGGACCAATGGTCTCTCTTTCTTAAAGATTCATGTATGTATGTAAGGCGGTGTATAGCAAATTGTCTGTGATAGGTAGGAAACAGTGAGTGGCAGTGATGGTGAATGGTCCTTAATTTAGCATGGAGAGATAATGTTCATAGTGAAGTACCACAGGGTTCAGTGTTGGGTCAGATGGTCATTAACTTATTAATTAATGACCTGTAGTATGGAATCAGAAGTTTTCTGGTGACACTAAATTGCCAAGAAGATTGCACATGGGAGGGGGTATGCACTACAGAGGATCTGCATATATTACAGGTGTAGGCCAAGAAATTACAGCGTTGATTTCATGTGGGGACATGCAAGGTACAACATCAAATGGAAAGGAATCAGGGTCACACATATACCCTGTATTGTGAAACAGCAGATAGTGCAACCAAGGAAAATGATCAAGGGTTAATTGTGGACAGTACATTAAAGAAGAGCTACCATCAACATTTACAAACAAGATATGTTGTGCTGTGTTTTGGTTTGTGGGTGTAGTCCTGCTGCGTCCTTTCTTTTCCTTTGTTTGCTGTTAGGCACATTTTCTAAATGTTCCTACTAAACTTCCTACTGGGATCTCCATGTTTGAATTTGTTATTGCTTTCCTTTTTCTTACCCCATGTGACAGTGATGCATTCGTGGCCATTGCTTCGGAAAGTCCTGGCTTAGTGTTAAGTTTACAGAAGTAGAGCTGTAATAAGTGCCTCTCCTTATCCAGCGAGCATTAATAAAGGCCACATTTACAGTTTGGTAAACACCTGAGGGATACCTGAGTAGGCTATTCTGTAAGGAAACATCTGAAGTCTTCATTAATGATAGTATTGATAGTATTCAAATCTGCTGAGCTACAGGCTGTCTTGACAGTGGGGGTGGTGGACATAGCGGCCATCACCAAAATATGGGCCATCCAATACCAAGACTGGGACCTGATGATCTCAGGATATAGGATATACAGAAAGGATAGGGACAAAGGGAAAGGGGAAGGGGTGGTGACTTATGTGAGGGAGGGGATAAGGAGTGCAAGGAAGAGGGGGAGAAGGGTAGAACAGAGGCATTATGGATGCAATTCTGAGATTCCAAAAATAGGACACTTAGGATGGGGGTGATATACAGGCCACTGGCTCAGGTGGAGGACTTGGACAGGAAACTGGCAGAGCAGATTAGGAGGGTCTGTGGGAGGAGTAACACCGCAATCGTGGGGGACTTCAATCTGATAGGTGTGGATTGGAGCACCTCATCCACCTCGAGTACTAGGGAGCAGGTCCTCCTGGAGGCCTTCCAGGACAGCTTCCTAACACAAATGGTTAATGAGCCAACAGAGTTGGGAAATACTCTGGACCTTGTACTGTCTAACAGTGAGGCTGTAAGGGAGCTGGGGGTGGAGGACCCGATGGCGAGGAGTGGCAATCACTCAGTGTGGTTCACATCCATCATGGGCAAGGAAGCTATAAGAACAGGAACCAGGGTGGTAGACTTCAGACAGGTGGACTTTGGAAGGATGTGGAAAATACTGGAGGGTCACCTGGAAAGAATTCAGCCAAACTTGGATGCATGCCAAAAATGGGAAATAATCAAAATAGGGATTGTGGAGGCCACTAGGTCCTGTACCAAACCACAAAGCAAAAAGGGCAGGGCTAGGAAACCAAGCTGGTTGAATAGAGAGGTTTTGGAAAAGGTGAGGGCAAAAAAGACAGGATTCAGGAGCTTCAGGAAATCCGGGAGGAGGGAGGACAGGGAAGAGTACCTGAAGAAGTCCAAAGAGGTACCCAGAGTAGTCAGGGCAGCCAACTCTTCCAGAGAGCTGAGGCTGGCTCAGGGAATCAGGGATGGGGAAAAGGACTTCTTCAGGTACAAAAGGGAGAGAGGGAGTTGCAAAGACCAAATAGTGACGATCAGCAAGGATGGGGGGTGAGTGGAGAAAGGGGCAGAGCAGGCAAAAGTAATGAATGAATACTTCTGTTCTGTATTCACGAAGGAGAAGGGTGGGCAACTACCTCAGGGGATGGGGAAGGTGGGCAAGGGGGGGAAGGTGACGGATGAGGTAAACACAGAGAGCAGGGTATTGGAGGGTCTAAAGGCACTGAGGGTGGACAAGGCACTTGGACTGGATGGCATACGCCCCAGGGTGCTGAAAGAACTCGCGGAGGGCCTGGCAGGGCTGCTGGCAGACCTGTTCAATACCTCCCTGGATACAGGAAGTGTACCACAGGACTGGAGGATGGCTCACATGGTGCCCCTCCACAAAAGTGGCCCAAAGGATGAACCAGGCAATTACAGACCAGTAAGCCTAACATCCATTGTGGGGAAACTAATGGACACAATCCTGAAGGAGAGGCTGATGTCCTATCTGGAAGTAAATGGACTCCAGGATGGACAGCAACATAGGTTTGTCTCAGGAAGATCCTGCCAGACCAACCTGGTTGATTATTATGACTGGGTAACAAGTGAAATGGACAAGGGCCACACAATGGATGTCCTGTATTTGGACTTCAGCAAGGCTTTTGATTCGGTGCCTCATGGGAGGTTGGGGGAAAGTTGAAAAACCTGGGGGCGGGCACAAAGATGGTGAACTGGATTGAGAACTGGCTGCAGGGGAGACAGCAGAGGTTGGTGGTGGTGATGAGAGAACTCTCATCTCCTAAGGAGGTGACAAGCGGGGTATCACAGGGCTTGGTACTAGACCCGGTGCTGTTTGGGTTATTCATAGCGGACATCTCACATGGCATCAGGAATAAGATCAGTCTGTTCGCTGATGATACCAAGATAGGGCCGGTAGTGGATGACATAGTGGGGTGGCAGGGGTCGCAGGATAACCTGACTAAAGTGGATGAGTGGTCAGAAACGTGGCAGTTAGGGTTCACTGCTAAAAAGTGCAAGGTACTGCACTTCAGAGCAAGGAACCCAGGGAAGAACTATCAATTGGGAGGGGTTCTGTTAGGTACCACCAAGGAGGAAAAAGATCTAGGGTGGTTATAATGCACCCTATGTGGTACCCTTGTATGTATATCCAGCCTGTATCATGTAACGTGCATTTCATGTATATGCTGTTATTACCTATCTGTGTTTGTACTTTAAGTGTTTATGTCACAGGACCTCCTTGTGAATGAGCTTGCTCAATGGAGTTTTCCTGCAATAAACTTGAACTTGAACTTGAACATAATGGGGCAAATGAACAACTCAGCACAGTGCAGAAAGGCAGCAACTAAAGCCAGCAGGATGCTGGGGTGTATTGCGAGAGGAATCTCCTCCAGGAGAAGGGAGGTGACCCTGCCCTTGTACAGGTCACGAGTGAGGCCAAACCTGGAGTACCCTGTGCAGTACTGGAACCCTTACAGTACTTGAAAAGGGATGTCAGATTACTGGAAGGGGTACAGTGCAGAGAAACAAAGATGATTCAAGGATTGGAGGACAAACCATACGAGGAAAGGCTGAGTGAGTTAAATACGAACACCCTGGAGGAGAGGAGGGACAAGGGGAATATGACTGAGACCTTTAAGTACATAAAGGGGATAAACTAGATAGGTACACAGGAGATAGTTCATTTGAGGGGGGGGAGAGATATGAGATGGCATGGTTTCTGATTGGGGGGAATATAAGCGTTAAATGAGGAGACACTTTTTCACTGCAAGGGTTGTGTCTAAGTGGAACGCTCTGCCAGAGGAGGTGATATCCTGTAACACAGTGGGCAGTTTTAAAAGGGGTTGGGACAGGGTGAGGGGGGGTAAATGTGAGGTGGGAGGGGTGGGCAGGGCAGCTGCAATGTAAGGGGTTGCTAACTGCACATTCAAGCAGACTTGACAGACCAGGTGTAGGCCAAGAAATGACAGCTTTGATTTCATGTGGGGACATGCAAGGTACTACATCAATGGAAAGGAATCTGGGTCACACATATACCCTGTGTTGTGAAACAGCAGATAGTATAACCAAGGAAAATGATCAAGGGTTAATTGTGGACAGTACGTTAAAGAGGAGCTACCATCAAAATTTACAAACAAAATATGTTGTGCAGTGTTTTGGTCTGTGGGTGTTTCCTTCCCTTTGTTTGCTGTTAGGCACATTTTCTAAATGTTCCTACTAAACTTCCTACTGGGATCTCCATGTTTGAATTTGTTATTGCTTTTCTTTTTCCTATCCCATGTGACAGTTAGAGATGTGCAAAATTTCTGAATTTCATTAGGTGAAATATTTTGCATAACTCTGCTGTTTTATAAAATGTTTCACAGAAGTGAAATTTTGCCAGTGGAGTGCGAAATTTGGCCCACAGAGCATGAAATTCCACCCACAAAACAGCGAAATTCACCACTTGTGGGCAAAAGTATGCCATTTTCAGGTGAAATGTCACATTTCTCGGGTGACATTTCGCAACTTCGCACCCCATGAAATATTTCGTGGAACGGCTGAATTACGCAAAATATTTTGCACGGTGATATTGCTGACTTTGCCGGAATTTCACTGGTGACATTTAATTTTGCAACATCTCTAGAATGATGCATCCGTGGCCATTGATTCGGAAAGTCCTGGCGTTGTGTTAAGTCTATAGCAGTAGAGCTGTAATTTTAAGTGCCGCTCCTTATCCAGTGAGCAATAATAAAGCTATATTCACAGTTTGGAAAACATCTAAGGGATACCTGAGTAGGCTATTCTGTAAGCAAACATCCAAAGTCTTAATTAATGATAGTATTGATGACCTGAGGTGATTTATGTGCTTTTTTATGGGGCTGTGCAGTCTGATGAAATGAAAAGGTTTAAAATCAAAACATTTACTCTATCTGGCTAGACCTAGACACATACCTAGAAAGACTTATTCAGTTGAAGCCAAAGCATCAGGCACCTAAAAGCAGACTGCTGCAGCAGCAGCTATCACTCATTAATCACTGTGCTGTGGCCTGTATAAGAGGTCAAACCCTCTTCAAACCAGCAAATAGATTTATATGGAAACAAAGCCTCCATAAATTCAGCTTATTCCACTGTTTGGATGACCTCAGAAATATTAACTGGACTGATTTTTACCTGGCCCCGAACATCAACGATGCAGCCTCCCTTTTTAACAACATCCTAAGAGGCATCATTAACAAGCATGCCCCTCTGTTAAAAAACAGAATCTGAAAGCACTCATGCCCTTGGTGCTCAGCTGAACTAAAAGCTGCACTAAAACACAGAGATTGCCTTTGGTCTACAGCCATGCAAACCAAACTACCCACAGACTGGTCTGCCTTCAGAACCTGCCGTAATGCCTGCACAAAAAAGATCAGGGACACAAAACCAAACTATTGCCTATCTGCCTTTCATTCCACAAAGAATAACCCCAGAAAGTTCAGGCATATTATTAAGCAAACAAAAGGCAACATGGCATCCCCTCGCTACCAGACAAGATCTCCTTCAAAGGCAATACCCTCTCCACTAAATCTGACATCCTGATTTGCTTCAATGACCACTTCTCCACCACAGGTCATGCCTTTGACTCTTCTAAAGCTGCCACACTCACCTCCGGCCTACCTAAACATGCTCCAGCACCATGTAATAGTATATTTTCCTTCATCCCATTTCATTACAAAGAAGTGGAAGACCTCCTAATCTGCCTTGATGTCAAGAATAGTGATGATGCTGATGGTATAAGTCTCTACTTCTCAGAACTGGAGATCAGTTCCTAACTGCGCCTATACTGCAGCTGTTCAATCTATCCATCAACTCCAGCACTGTACCTGACATCTGAAAAATAGCCCAAGTACTCCCCTTATTCAAATCAGGTGATCCCATTTGTCTAAACAACTACCGCCCAATATCCATTCTACCATTGCTCTCTAAACTCCCTAAGAAATTGATTAATGCCCAAATAAGTGACTACCTTTGTAATTCCAATGTAATAAGCCCATTCCAATCTGGCTTTAGATCATCCTATAGCACCACCACTGCACTAGCCTCTGTCACAAATGACTGGCTCTTAGCCATGGACAAGAGAAAAGTTACAGGGGCCACATTCCTGGACCTAAGCAAAGCATTTGACACAGTCGACCACTCTTTGCTCCTCGACACGCTTCACTGGCACAGTATTTCCAACTCAGCACTATCCTGGTTCAATAACTATCTAACAGATAGACTTCAAGAGGTGAAAGTGGAGAGCTCCCTCTCTCCATTTCTTCCACTCACGAGAGGAGTGCCACAATGGTTGATACTTGGGCCCCTCCTATTCATGTTATATATGAACTCCATTGGAAACAACATCAGTTCAACCAAAATACATCCGTTCTCGGATGATACTGTGTTATACTGATCCAGACCGACAATAGCTGAAGCCCGTGTTGACCTCCAATATGAATTTGACCTACTTTAACATAGCCTTGTCCATTCAAAACTGCTATTAAATGCAGAAAAAAAAATCTATGTACTTCCATTTGAACCACATGACTTCCACCACAAATGTGCTCACTTCCCTGCCACCCATCAAGACTCTCCTCGGCGATGATATCGAGGTAGTCAGCAAATCCAAATATCTAGGATGCAAGCTCGACCAACACCTAACATTCTTTTATCATATAGTATCTCTCTTAAAGAAACTAAGACAGAAAATTGGCTTCTTTTACAGGAAATAATCTCTATTTACCACTGAAGTTAGACTAAGCTTGGTCCAGACAACCTTCATGGCACCTCAGAAGTGCAGAACTGTTACCCTGTTCAGATGACAGTTCGCTTTGGAAATACTAAAAATTTATCATTCAACCTTCATATGTTTTTGTCAGTGTTAGTGGCTCAATAGGTAGCACACTCGCCTCTGAGGCTGGGAGATCAGAGGGCTGTGGGTTCAGTTCCCACATCTGGCACTTGGGTTAATATCTCAATACTGACACTGTAGTGCAGCATCAGGGGCATGCTGCACTTCTGAGGTGCCGTCTTTCGGATGAGATGTTAAACCGAGGTCCCATCTGCCTGGATTGATGGTAGTTCAGGTGGATGTTAAAGATCCCATGGCACTTACCAAAAAGAGTATGGGAACATTTTATTGAAAAATAAGCATAATATCACAGGTGTATAAATACAGAACAAGAAAAAAAACAAGCACAAAAAAAAATAATCAGGAAACAGCAAAGATCATACAGAAAAACAATAATATTGTACAGAAAACAGTAGCAAACATACAAAAAAAGAATATGCAGAAATCAGGTCAAAAAATCAAAACATCTCCACAATGAGAGAACCTTAGCATGGGAAAAACGTTGTAAATCTTTCTTCTTAACCAAAAATAAGTCATGTTCAATTCGAGAAAATAAGACAGAATAAAGAACAAGTTGTTGCTGCTGCAATACGTACTGACATCTTGCCTGCCATAAATGATATTGTATAACAGAGAAAAAAACATTCAAAGTACTCCTACGAAATTTCATCAAAAAACCTTGGATGAAAGGTTGGTTGTAGGAAGTAAGTTGTTGGTTAACTAGAATCTGCAGCTTATCCAACAGGTAGGGAAATGAGCAGAATGGGTGGGCCAAGTGGTCCTTATCTGCCGTCAAAGTCTATGTTTCTACGTTTCTAACCTGTATAATCCCCTAAAATCAGGGTTTGATATGTGACCAAGGTAAAAGAAGGCAAACATCATTTGAGAGCGGCAGTACTCCAAAAAAGGAGACAGTCAGGACACTCTAAAAAAAAAGTGGTACATACTTTCCTCGATATTAACACAGGAGGGTTTAAGACAATACCTTTCAGAAATTGGTTTGTATTTCAAATTACCATGCACCCCCAATTTACCATGTAGACAAATCCAGATCAAATCCCAAACATGGGCAGGGAGATGAAAATCAGTCAATTTATGTATTGGCCAAGTCATTCTGGAGGGAGAACAGTCTGAAAACACATAAGACAAATGGGGGGCATCAAAAACAAGTCAATAGAAGCTTTTACGATTTAAAGTTACAAGAACCTGTTTAGATAGTTTCCAAGACTGTAATTTCTTAATAGTGGGAATAGCATAGGAGGGGACGGTATATTGGGCCAACAGCTTGGGAGGTAAATTCACCCATTTAGAAAAATACAGTAGAAAGGAAAAATGAATCCACTGATGCCAGGAAAGATTTCCAAAAACCCAAGTCCAAACAAAAGAATGAAAAATTAAAATACCATGAAAAAAAACTAGAGGATTAATCATACTAAGGCCACCTTGTTTAATGGGTAAATAAGTAATATCTCCTCTAACAGGATTCAACCTATTACCCCACAGCATTTGAAAAAAAAAACTAAACTATTGGGTTTCCAAATGAACTGGGGGGGTGATAAACATAACTAATATAAAGAAACAGGGGTAGCAAAACCTTTTTAATGATCAGAATCCTTTTCTGTTTACCAATGTCCAAGTTTTTCAAAGCATAACTTTAGTTTCAGCAATGTCTAATTGTTTGGGCCAATTAAGGACAGCCAGGTCACCCTGACCAAACCATATACCCAACAGCTTATGAGGAGAAGTAGTAAAAGGGATATTACATAAATCTGCAAGGACAGGGAAGGGCTGGGCTAAAGCGTAAATAATACTCTTAACAGTATTAAGTGCAGCCCCCAAATAAGGAGCAAAGACATCAAAGGCAACAAGAGATTTAGAAACAGAGTCTACATCATGTGCTAAAATAGTAACATCATCCTCGTATGCTACTATCTTCTCAAGAGGAAGGGAAGGGGATGGAGAAAGTCCTACAATCTGGACATCCCATTTAATTTGACGAATAATAGGATCCAAAACAAATGTGTACAACAAGGGACTTACAGGGCATCCTTGCCGAACACCCGTCAAAAAGGAAATGTCAGTCCCAAAGATCCCATTCAATGTGGGGATAATACTAGAACTGGAATATAATTTAGAAAGCCAGGTCAAAAAAATAGCAGGAATATTATACCGCTTAAGTACTTCAAAAAGATAGTTGTGTCGAACCCAATCAAAAGCACCGGCCTGATCCAAAGTAACAATATACCCAGATATATTCCTGGCCTCAAATAATTCCCTTAAAATAAAAAGATTGTACTGAATCCATCTATTCGGAATGGCACAAGTCTGGGAAGGATCGATAAGAAATTCAGCAGTTTTTAGGAGTCTGCTGTTTAATATTTTTGCCAATATTTTATAGTCAGAATTCAAAATACTGATAGGCCTCCAATTTGGCAAAAGTTTCCGATCCCCTTTTTTAAAAAGATAGCAAATAATAGCAGTGCTAAAATCTCAGGAATCAATATTGTTAACCAAATAATAATTGAAAACATAGGAAAGAAAAACACTCATATGGGAAACAAACTTCTTATAAAATGCATTGGGAATCCCATCATTACCAGGAGAAGTACCAGTTCTCAAGGAGTTAATGACAGCAAAAACTTCATCAGGAATAATAGGGGAACAAAGAGAGAAACCAACCGAAGCATCATGAGATGGACAAGGAGCCTTGAAAATATCAAAAAAAGAGCCAATAGGAGGAGGGGGTATAAAAGAAAAAGTGTCCTGGAGATGCTGCTGAACTACAGAGAGCATGCCCATATCAGAGGTAACACAGGAACCATCAGGTCTATATAAACCCGACATTTGGGTTTTCTCCAACCTGGTTTTACAGGCCTTATAAGGATCTGACGAGGGTTGACCATGTGTTCCAAAACGCATCTCCATATCCATATACTGGTAAAGACACATCTGTGATCGAAGTTCAGTCAATTGGGATTTGGACCGAACATGATCCCTAGGGAGAAAGGACATTAAGTGATAAAACTGGTTATAATATTGAAGATACAACAAATAATTGGAATTAGCCACTGTACGCCCAAAAGAAATAAGTAAAGACCTTAAAGCTTGTTTAGTATCCATCCAGCAATCCCACAGATTATCATAAAGACAGAAAGTAGAATGCTTAGCTTCAAAAAACAATTCCAGGTTATGTAAATGAGTCGGGTCATCTAATAAGGAGACGTTCAATCTCCAACGCTGTACAGGGGAATAACTTTTGAGAGGTATACCGGCTAAACTAAAAGTACCCAAAAGAAAATGATGGTCAGAAAATGCATTAGGTCAAGAAGAAATCAAAGAAGGTTTGATTTGGGCAGAGATAAAAAAGAAATCAATATGAGAAGAATATATATGACAAAAATAAGTAGCCCCGGCATCCTGTCGAAGAGAACTATATGAGTCCACTAAACCTGTATCCAGAATAAGTTGCCTCAAGGCATGAGTATCACAGTAAATTTTACGAATCGTATCCCCAGAATATTTACGGTCCAAACTAACATTAAAATCCCCACCTCAAACTATATGCTTTCTGGTGAACAAATAGGGTTTAACAGCTTCAAAAAGTTCTGTACGGGTAGCTTTAGTTTGTGGAGCATAAATATTAATAAGGAGGAAAAAAAGTCCTCATAGGAGACATCAAGGGCCAAAGCTATGCCAGGTGCAATATCAATCAAGTGCGTAACATGAAAATGAGTATTAGTAAATAAAATACCAAGGCCATCAGCAACATCAGTGCTGAAAGTCCAAAATGAAGGACCGTGGACCCAGCTACGTTTAAACTGATCAATTCCCCTTAAGGAAGAAATCCTAGTTTCATGAAGAAAAATAACATCAGCTCTTAGTTGACCCAGCCGGCCCAGTGGCGCTGAGGGTTGAGGCGCTGGATGCCACACTTCGTGCCATGCCGGTGACCAGGGTTTGGGAACGAGCCTGAATCACCAGGGGTCGGCAGGGGAGAGGAAGGATTGAGCATCTGGAGGACAGCTGCCCTTCCTTGGGAGGGGGGCTAGGGACTATGCCCGGCACCGTGGCAACCTCTGGTGGAGACCGGAGGTACTGCAACGCTTCAGGGCCAAAAGTAGATGGTTGCAGATTCACGGCAAGATGTTCCCTGGCATCATTGCACGTCGGGACTTTGCCAGGGAGGGGGAGGGCGTAATGAGGGGTAAACAGGAAAAAAAAAAAACAGCTTGTGGATAGGCGACGGCACCTGCATCCACCTGACCACACTCCAACACTGGTGGAACTCCTTACCTGGGCCAAGCTCAGCCCGGCCAAAATTTACAGACAGAGCGCCCTAGGTGGATAGGGTGGCCCTATCTCGGGGGGGGGGCTCAGAGCCGAGGGGATAGCCACGCTGGTGCCAGGATTCAGGAGGCCTCTCAGGCACAGTGGTAGAGTTGGGAGGCAATGCAGGCTGGCTGAGAGAGTTCCACAGGCTGGGAGGCAAAAACAGAGTTCAAAAAAAAAAAAAAGCTTTTAGTTGACCCCAAAAAACCAAAACAGCTAACTGTTTCTTGTAGTTTTTTAAACTACAAATGTTGAGATTTGCAAATTGAAGAGAAGCCATAAAGAGGGAAAAAAAATAAAGAAAGAAGGAAAAGAAGTAACAACTGACATCATACCAAACTATAATTGTTTTTTCCTTTTTTTCCCCTTCTCCCTAGCCAGTTCAGTAACCTTGCTGTCTTCATCCTCAGTAACCCAATCAGAGCATAAAGAGGTATCAGATTCAGGATCAGAATCCCCCATATTGCCCTGTAAAGGGGCAAAAGAATTATTGGTAGAAAGGGGAGGGGTTGCTGCTTCAAAGAAGCTCTAGCAAAACGTTTCCCTGCCTTGACAGTCTCGAAGGGTGGGGGGGGGGCATGGCAGTATCTGATAAGTGAGCAACTATGGGAGGGTCTGCTGGAGATAAAGCAGTAGGACCAGCCGTAACGTTCTCCAGGAGAGAGGAGAAAGCTCCATCGACTGGGCCTGAAACCTGACTCTCCGTAACATCATCTGGAATTCCAGGATCCAGCTCCAGCTGAGAAACATCATCCTCCTGATGCCGAGCCTCAGGGGTAGGGAAGGGTTCTGACTGCCAGCCTTTGTTCTTATCAACAAGATCATCCTGATCCCACCACTCGGACCTGTTCCGCTTAGCCCAGGGACATTGGTGGAAGGCATGACCCTGCTCATCACAAAGATTACACTGGAAAATGTTCTCACAAAGATCAGAATGGCCATAACCTCCACAGAGGGAGCATTTCAGCATATCACAAGCAGTACTAAGGTGGGTTTTAGCACTACATTTATAGCAGGCACAAGGTTGCCCCCATAAAAGAGAGCCCCCTATCTTTTCCAAGAAAAAAACTATTCAGGAGATGAACAATTTCAGAGTTAAGCTGAAAAAGTTTAACTTTGAATTTCCATCCTCCCATCCAGAGCCCTTCCAAATCAATACTAGCCTCAGGAGGTCCCAAGATGTTGCACCAATTCTGCAGCCAGTGATAAATATCACAGACATTCACCCGTCATTACGAAACATTATAGAGATGTGACAAATTTGAGGTTTAGTGAGGGGTATAGCATAAAATGGGGACCATAAAGGAGAAGTCTTGAGAGTATTAAACTTATCCCAAAAATGTTCCAAACCAGAATTACTCTTAAAGCTGATATCAAAGGAGTCTCCCCCAGAAATATGAATTAAGGCATAGATATCAGAGGGCGTAAAATTCATAGAGCCTTTCAAAAGTTGCTTCGCAACATAATACCTGTCAGGGTGCACAGCAAGACCCCCCTTATACCTTAGGCAGACAGCATTGTGCCTGGTTGCCTGTTCCAACTTATTTTTAAGAAGGTCTGCTATAGGAATCCTCCCAGTCCCTTGTCGCCCAGACAGTGGGGGACCAGGAGGGTTCACAGGGGGAAAATCAGAGACACCAGTCCCAACACCCCTTCCCTCATCCCGAGATGTGCTAGGTCCAGAGTGGGCCTGAGCCCCATCAACTAGTTTCTGCGCAGCAATAGTAACCCCAGTCCCTTTCAAAAGTCCAGTACCTGAGCTCAGGGTTTTAGCAGAGGAGTGGCCGACAGGAGCTGCAGAAGAAGTGGAAGGAGTAGGGTCATAACCCCAATCCGGGTCAGAAATCCACTGCCCAGAGTCCAATTGCTTCCAGTCCGATTTTCCAAGGGCAGATTCAACTGACCAGTCAGTCCCCAAAAAATCCCCAGAAGAATTTGGTAGTCTGAATTGTCGTCGCACATGCTGCGACATAGTGGTAGTAGCAGTAACTTCCTGGTTCAAATCCAGCTCTCCCGTACGCCGCGTCAGACAAACAGCATTCTCATGAGAAACATCAAGACAGTCTGAGTCAGAAACACGTGTCTCCGGAGTAAAAGAAACAGCATCAGAGACAGTAACCTGAAGAACAGGAGGAGCAGGCTGTAAGGTAGAGGAATCACTACTGTCCATTTCCATCGCCGGTATAACAGGATCGGGAACAAGCTGACTCACTGCCAAAAGCATAATGGTAGGATCAGAATTTTCCTTCAGTTCAGAAATTGTACCAACAGTAGCATCCATATCACTAGAAGAGGCAGAAGCAGGAATAGTCACCAGATCAGCAGCACAACAGATGTCCTGCTCCATTTCGACTTGCTCAGCAACTAAGCCGGCCATCCTTCGACGGCCAGAGGTTCCCCCTACTGATGAGTAGGGGAATTTCCCCTGTGTCCTGGCCAAATTTCCCTCATTCTCTGAAAATACCACCAACAGCTTAATCAGGTTTAATTTCAATTGGTTACCATCTGTATCCCCCCTCTCACCCCTGAAAAAGGGACTTCTAGGCCCAGGGGGCCTACCGGTCAACAAAATTAAATAAATGTCACTCTTAGACTTTGTGGACATACTATATGGCAGCTGTTCAGACTCCCTGCTACACCAGCTAGACATCCTGTACAACAGGGCGATACACTTTATAACCAATGCCCATCGTCACACCCACCATTGCAGTCTATATGCTACACTAGGCTGGACCTCCCTACCAACTAGACGTCTCATCCATTCCCTCACTTGGCTATACAAAGCCGTCCTTTCAAACTCCTCCCATACATAACAAATCTCTTTCACCGAGCGGCCTGCCTATACCCCCTACGTATTAACTCTTACATCATGCTAAATGTTCTTAGCTCCTGAATCCGCTTCGACAATATGGCCATAAGCCGTGCCCTCCCAAGTGCCTGGAACAAAGCTCAAACCAGTCTCAAGCTACAAACCCTAATCCCCTTAAAACATTTCAAAAAACTGGCAACTTGCAAACTTAATAGTTCATGCCCTTGCTCTTAAGCGACTTTCTACCACTGACACCTGTTAAGTGTCCACAACCTACCCCTCCCCCTACAATCACGCACCCCATTCTACCTAACTGTTTGACCCACCACAAGCACTTAACTCCGTCTCTCTGGTCCTACCCCACCCACATCTACCTTTACTCCATCGCCATGCTGTCCCACATACTCTCATACCTCTCCCATTTCCTATTCACCCAACCAACTATTACCTCTCCCCTCCACCACTTATCACTCCTCCCCACCTAATGCATCCTTTCCTCCGGCCACTATCTAGCAACATGGTACAAACACTTCTATTCCCATCTACTCATCTTCTTCTCTTTTTTTTTTTCTTACAGAATCTTATCGCATCCTTTGTATCACTGTTATTATAACTGTCACCCCTATCAGTGTCGCACCCTAACCTTAAGGTATACTGATACTTAATGTAACTATTGTTCTATGATTTATTGTAACCCTTTCCTTATGTATTATAAGTGTTTATGTTTTGTTCGTATCTGCACAATGTATGTATATATGTATGTATGTATGTTCAGGACCTCCTTGTAAATGAGCCTGCTCAATGGAGTATTTCCTGCCAATAAACTGAACTGAACTGAATTCACTGAATCGTTGGTCTTGGACACATCACTGTCACATGGGACAAGAGACATTGTGGGAAAAGAAAGGAAAAAAAAAACAGTAAATGATACAATCATAGAAATTCCCAGGGGCCCTAAAAACAGTAGGCACATTTAGAAAAAAAAGTCCTAACAACAAACAAAGAAAAGGACAAACTAAGACTACAAACAGACATCAAAATATTCTGCACAACACATTCTTTTGCAACTTTTGACTGTAGTTCTCCTTTAAGTCCAGACAGGCTATGTGCAGTTAAGAGAACAGATATTATTTTGGTATACACTAGGAGGGGGTAATGATCATGTCAGTGGCATTCTTCCACTGTACAAGGCCTTGGTTAGGCCACACCTGGAGCATAGCATCCAGTTCTAGTCACTGCATACAAGATATTGACGAGATCAAGAGGATCCAGCACGGGGCTGCCAAGATGTTCAGGAGCTTAGGAGAGGGTGGACATACTCTAATTATTCAGCCTAGAGAAGAGACAGCAGAGATGAGACATAATCATGGTGTTCTGAATACTGAAGGGGATAAACGGAATAAAGTACACACCAATGGTAGTGTCAGTGGCTCAGTAGGTAGCACACTTGCCTCTGAGGCCGGGAGATCAGAGGGCTGTGGATTCAGTTCCCACATCCGGCGCTTGAGTTAATATCCCAATACTGACACTGTAGTGCAGCATGAGAGGGGTGCTGCACTTCTGAGGTGCCGTCTTTCAGATGAGACGTTAAACCGAGGTCCCATCTGCCTGGATTGGTGGTAGTTCAGGTGGATGTTAAAGATCACATGGCACTTATCAAAAAGTGCAGGGGAATTTCCCCGGTGTCCTGGCCAAATCTCCCTCATTCACTAAAATTACCACCAACAGCTTAATCTGGTTCAAGGTCAGTTGGCATTCATCTGTATCGGGTCATGCCTGAAAATAGGCAGGATTTGTCTAGTGCACTTACCTGGTCAACAAAAACTAAATAAAAAAAAAGTGACTGCTGCAAGGCAGATCTCCCACCCCAGCAGCACCCTCGGCCACTGCCACAGAAGGGCCAGCAGGTGGACGCCTGGCCCCTTCCGTGGCAGCCTGCCACTCTGCCCTGTGGTGATTCATCATGTGGGTGCGCTGGCCACCGTTCCCCAAATGTGTCCCAGGGGGCCCACAGCGCACCATCACACCACCCACACGGCACTCCACCACTGTGCTGTCTCCCTGCACACAATTAAAAAACTCCCACACTGGGGAGCTGCAGGGGGGACCAGACACAGTACGCACTTGTTGGGCACGAGTCCCACCACCACCCACAGTTGCTGGGGCCACCTGTGTCTGTGGAGGTGGTGAAGGGGCTGCTGCTGGAGCCCCAACAGCTTCTGCTAGTGGTGGTGGCAGAGAAGGTGGATGAGCAACAGCCACTGGTGGCACTGGTGTTGCTGCTGCTGCTGCTCCTGTTGCTTCCGCAGGGGAAGCAAAACTGGCCAGTAGTCTGGAGAGGTCCAACATCACACGACCGCCCCGCCCCCCCATGGGTCCGCACTCCTCCCCTCCTAACGCTCCCATGTGCCAACGACTCGCCTTCTCCGACTCCGACATGACCCTCCATCCTCCTGGGTCCATGGGATGACACACACACACACAGACAGTGGACATACACACACACACACACACACACACACACAGTCAGTCACACACACAAAACAAAAACAAAACTTATACAAAAAAATTCACTAACCAAAAAAACACTAAGACAATACAAACACTAAATAAAATAGCTTTTAAAAAAGCTGTTTGATTGTTCTGGAGTAACAATAAACGAGAGCCAAGCAAACTCCTCTTCTCTCACAATTTTGTTTTTCTCCCTGTACAAATGCAAAGGAGAAAGTGAAACTGCTTCTCTGACTCACTTCCTTCCTGCCTGGCTAAAGCATGTGACTTACAGTACTGCAGGCCATGTAATGTACCTATTTTCTTCTCACTTCGCCTTACTTCGCATTAAGGCATAATGAAAACGCAAAGTGGTAATAATAATGTGAAGTGAGCACTTTACAGGGTCCACTTCGTGTTGTGCTCCTCGGATGCGAAGTGGACACGAAGGGCGGATTAATAATTCTCTGCACCTCTAGTCCCAACTGGTCTGGTGGAAGGGCTCCCTTCCTCAAAAAAGTTTATCTCAGATGATGTCCCCCAAGGCTTCATTCTGGGCCCCCTGCTTTTTGTGAATGATATGCAAAATAATTGCGGGGGGAAATCGTGCCCCAATTTTGCAATCCTTGAGATGCTCTGAGCTCTCTAAGTTCAGAGTGCTCTACTATAAAATTGGACGGTTTGCAACAGGAGCTCTGCCCAGAGAACACCACTGTGAAGTGCTACAATAATTGAACTGGCCTTCATTAGAAGGCTGGTTAGAATGGTCTCTCCTCTGCCTGGCCTTTATAATTGTCAAGGGTTCCTTCCCATCCTTTAGTCTCATGGACATATCAAAAGTTAAAAATCATCAAAGAAGATCCTACATTCCTCAAGTAATTCCCTATTGGAGGTACCAAGAGTTAGAACCTATGTGGGTTTGTGGTCCTTTATCACCTCTGCACCTCATATATGGAAAACCCTACCTTCTACCCCACAAGACTGTTTGTCACTTGGTGGATTTAGGAAGGGCCTTAAAGTTGCCCTGTTGGATCACAGCCTCTGTGCCTGCAATCAGTGATGTATCAATGTGATATTGCATAGACTTTGATTACATTTCAGGTTCTTACTGTACCCCGTTGAACATTGTATCAATATCCTATATAGTCTAGTACTGTTATTAATACTTTGTCATATGTATGGGATAAGATAATCCCTGCACCTAGTAGCAAACCATTGTGCCAGGCCCTGCAGCAAGAGCAAAAGAAACCGGAAACCACTGTGGTTCTCGAGGGGAGTAGCAGAGCTAGCAAGAGGAAAAAAGTTGGCATTTCTGAGGTACAAGGCAACACAACACAAAGCAAGGAGGACAGGCAAGAATACTTAGAAAAATGAAAGGACGCGATCAAGGCAGTAAGGGCAGCAAAGGCCAAAACCGAGGAAAAGCTAACTAAATCAGTGGAGGAAGGAGAGAAGGCATTCTTTAGGTATATTAGCGAGGGGAGGAAGATGGGAAGGGGGGAGATTGTGAGACTTAGGGAAAAGAGAGAGGGAGGGAGGGAGGCAGGGTAGTGGAGAAAGACATTGACGAGGCGACCATCCTAAACAAATACTTCTGCTCTGTATTCACAGAAGAAGGCAACGGGGATGGCCCCCCATTAATGGAGAAGGGTAAACAGGGAGAAGGGGTGGACATTAGACCTTTTTCAGAGGACAGAGTAAAAAGAGCACTAGAATTGCTTAGGGTGGATAAAGCTATACACAAAAATGTGACGGCAGAGAAAGGCCCCACGGCCCATCTAGTCTGCCCAACACCCTACCTCCCCCTTTTGTTATGCTTCCACCCTCTTTTCCCAACCCCTTAAATCTATCCTAAGCCCTCTTGAACCCCTCCACCGTTTCAGCTGCCACTATCTCCTCTGGCAGCTTGTTTCAGGCCTCCACCACCCTCTCTGTGAAAAACTGACCCCCTGACATTACCTCTGTATTGCCCACCTTCCAGTTTGAGGCTATGTCCCCTTGTGTTCGCTCCCTTCTTCAATTTGAACAAGCTATCACCCTCCACCTTATTTATTCCCTTCAGATACTTAAAGGTCTCAATCATGTCCCCCCTCTACCTCCTACTCTCCAGAGGATACAAATTCAGCCCTTTCAATCTTTTCTCATAGGTACATCCTGCATCCCTCGTACCATTTTGGCCTCCAGAACTGCACCCCATACTCCAGATGCGGCCTGACCATGGTTCTGTATAAAGGCATTAGCACCTCCCTTCCTGCTATTAAAACCCCTTGCAATGCAGGCCAGCATTCCATTTGCCTTTCCCACCACTCTGCTACACTGGCTGCCCACCTTGAGGTCACGCGATACCATAATCCCCAGGTCCCTTTCCGTTTCCTTCTCCTTAATCACCACCCTCGCAAGGGAGTAAGTTTCCCTCCTATTCCTTCTCCCCAGGTGCATCAACTAGCACTTTTGTGCATTAAACTTCAATTTCCAGGTGTCAGACCACCTCTTCAGCCTCTCCAGGTCCCGCCTCATGGCTTGCACCCCACTAGGTGAATCCACCATGTTGCAGACCTTTGTATTGTCTGTGAACAGGCACACCTGTCCCTCCAGACCCTGTACTAGGTCACTAACATAGATGTTAAAAAGTATTGTTCTAGCAATGACCCCTGTGACACCTCACTGGTTACCGACCGTTCCCTGGAATGTGTCCCATTTACCACCACTGTCTGACTCCTTCCCTTCAACCAGTTTTCCACCCACCTGGTGATCCTGAAGTCCACCCCTAGTCTGTCCAGCTTATGCACCATACCACCATGTGGAATGGTGTTGAAGGCCTTATTGAATCCAGATATGCCATGTCCACTGCTCCTCCCTGGTCCACTATCTGTGTCACCCCATCAAAAAACTCTATCAGGTTAGTCTGACAGGACCTTCCCTTGGTGAAGCCATGTTGCCTGTTATCCTGCATGCCATTCATCTCCAAGTATCCTATCAACCTGATCTTAAGTAGTGTTTCCATTACCTTCCCCATCACCGAGGTAAGACTAATGGGACGGTAGTTTTTGACCTCGTTCTTCCACCCCCTCTAATGTAGTGAGACCACCTCTTCCCTCTTCCAGTCCATTAGCACTACCCCTGTGACCAAGGACAAGTTAAACAGCCTCACCAGATGCGGCACCAGTTCATCCTTTACCTCCTTGAGAACCCTTGGGTGTATTCCATCAGGCCCCATTGCCTTGTCCACCCTAAGTCTACCCAGCTCTTCCCTTACTCCTTCAGCTGTGAATTCTGCCACACCCACCTGCCTGTGGCTGCCACCCTCCCCAGCCTGTCCTGGTCCCCTGCCCTCTCTTTCCTCTGTGAAGATTGAGGCAAAATAGCTATTTAATGCCTCTGCTTTTTCGAAATCCCCTTCCAGTAATGTTCCACTTTCCCCCCTTATCCTTCCAATCCTATGCTGTGCCCTCCTCCTTTCTCCAACGAACCTAAAGAAGGTTTTGTTCCTCTCCTTGCCTGCTTTGCTATCCTCTCCTCAGTGGCCTCCTTAGCCCTCCTTATCTTTTGCTCTGCCTTTTTTCTTTTTTCCCTGTAGATTACCCTGTCCTTATCCTTTTGTGTCCTCCTGTACCTCTTGAATGTTCTAGTCTTTTCCTTGACCCCTAACGCCACCTCTCTAGTGAACCATAGAGGTCTTTTCTGTCTTCTATTCTTTCTTACCCTTCTTATCCATGAGTCCATGGCTTTAAATACCCCTCTCTTGATGGCTGCCCATAATTCCTCCACCCCCTGCACATCCCCTATCCTCAACATTTCTTCCCTAACTACCTTCCTCATTCCATGAAAGTCAGCCTTCCTGAAGTCCATTACCTTGGTTCTCGTCCTAATCCTCACCCTGCCCGCTCTCACCCTGAACCTGACAGCCCTGTGGTCACTGGTGACAAGCTCTTCCCCCACCTCCACCTCCTCCACACTGTCCCCATTTGTGAGGACCACATCCAACAGGTTTACACCCCTAGTGGGCTCACTGACCCTTTGCTGCAGGAATATGCCCTGAAGAGCCTCTAAGATGCCCCTGTTCCTTGCTGAGATTGCTGTCTGGGCCTCCCAGTTGATGTCTGGAAGGTTTAAGTCCCCAACTAGCACAATTTCCCCTTTCGTGCCATCGCTATGGATTCCACAAAGTGTCTATCTCCTTCCTCCCCTGCATAGGAGGCCTATAGACTACCCCAATGAGCAGGTTTTCCCCCTGTCCCCTGTCTAGGGTGACCCACATTATCTCGGTTTCCCCCTCCTCATCCTGCCCTTCCATGGCCCCAAATCCCTTCCCTGACATATAATGCCACCCTTCCCCCCTTCCCCCCGATTCTTCCTAAATAAACGATATCCTGGGATCACCATCTCCTAGGTGTGGTACTCGTTCCACCAAGTCTCACTCACTGCTACAGTGTCTAGGTTCTCCTCCATCATGGTGGCCTCCAGTTCTCCCATTTTGTTCCCCAGGCTCCTGGCATTTGCAACCAAAGACCTCCAACATGTAGCCCATCCCATCCTTCCCTGCTGCTAACTGTTCCCTTGATGAGTGTTGTGACTTGGGGGGGAGGCTGATAGCCTCTCTGCTCTGCCTCATGTAGGGATGGCCCTGTTCTTAGCCCCCCCATTTAGTTTAAAGTGAACTTCCTTGCCATGAAGTCCTCCGGCTTACTCTTTAGTGCAGCTACCCCTGAAGACTGGAGGTGCAGCCTGTCTTGGGCATACAGCCCCTCCTCCTCCCATGTAGAGTCCCAGTCACCTATCCAGGAGAACGTCATCCGACTGCACCAACCTTGTAGCCAATTGTTGAATGCTCTTATCTTCTCCTTTCTGGGTGTGCTCGCTCTTGGTACTGGCAACACCTCAAAGAAGGAAATGGAAGGAAAAACAGTGTTGCTCCTACAGAACTTAGTGAGTTTCTCGAACCTTGCCGGTACCTCCATCAGACTGTTCCCCTCCAAGTCATTTGTGCCCAGGTGAAACACCAGATGTGTCCTTTCATCCTACTGCTTACCCCAGGAAGGAATATGATGCCTCACCTCCAGCGCTGTCATCCCTGGCATGCACTGTACCCATACTGCATTGTTTTTTGCTCCCTTCCTTCCCCATTTAGCCCCCTAATTATTGAGTCCCCCAAGAGTGCCACCCTACAGCCCCTACTTCCTGGGTGTCCTTTTGACCTCTAGCTTTGTGTCATGGGGTTTGGCTCCCTTTGGGCTCCTCCTCATGTTCCATCCTGACTTGGTTTCTGCCCCTGCTCATCTTTTGTTCCCCATCACCTAATCTATCCTGATTTTTACCCATGCCCAGCATCTGTCCCTCTTCACCCTCTCCCTTTAGCCTTTCCTGAGACTCCCCCCTCCTGTACCTCTTCATCCCATGTACTTCCACCTGGCTTCCTTCATCCCTGCAAACCCATCCTGCATCACTGCTTGAGCATGAGCCAACTTCACCTGACCCCCCTCTATCTGCTCCTGGCCTTCCCCCGTCTGCATTACTGTACCTCTTCATCCCTTGTACTTCCGCCTGGCTTCCTTCATCCCTGCAAACCACTCCTGCATTACTGCTTGAGCATGAGCCAACTTCACTTGACCCCACCCCCCATCTGCTCCTGGCCTTCCCCATCTGCATCACTGTGCGAGAGTGTGCCGTCCATCTTTGCAGAAGGTTTTGAGCACTGTACCCCACTTGAAGAAGTCTTCCTCCTCACCACCTGCCCTGTCTACATATTTACCCTCTCCTACAAACTACCCAGCACATGCCTCAGCCTCCTACTGCAGCTCCTGTCCTGCATGGTTTCCTTCCGTTCATTTTTAGCCTCCCAGGAGCTCAACTCCAGCTGTTCCAGTGCTTCCTTCCTGCCCCTTTCTTATGCCACAGTTCCCCTAGTGCCACCCTCTGGTGTGTCCCTAATGTGCCCGTCCTCTCCTCCACCCCTTCCCCTGCATGAAATGTGCCTGCCCCCTCCTCCCCCTTCCACTGCACCTGAGATCTTTCCCTCTCATGTCCCCAAGCCGCTCTGCCCCTCCCTTCTCTGATGGCCCCTGATGGACCCCTTCCTCCAAAATGTCCTTGACTAGGAAACCTAGGGGGGCAAAACTATTTGTTACTTTCACCCTCTGGCCCATTTCACCTATGCCTACATCATCCTTCATTCTGGGCATCTGTCTGCCTTTTCCTGACCCTACAGTCTTCCACTCCTCCTGATCCCTGGCTGACCCCTTTTCTCTAGCTACAGGTGTTATTTTTGTGCCTCTAGACCTCCTTCTGTCAGTTCCCATTCACCCCTTTCCTCCTGTCTCGGGCGTCCCTGTCCCAACTCTGGACTTGCTGCTGTCTGTTACCACCTCTGGTCTATCCCCTCTGTATCCCATTTCATTCTCTCTCTCCCAAGCCCTTGACTTCTGGAATAGTGTATCTGATCCTCCAGTGAATCCACTCAGCCCTTCCCACTCCTTCCTTGGCTTATAGCATCCCTGTCTCTCTCTCTCTACCCCCCTTTTCCCAGCTTCCCCCCCATTTAATCGCCACCTTAGCCTCGCCACTTCCTCCCTCAGCTGAGTGAGCTGCTTACACATCATACAACCCCCCATCCTCCAAGCCCAATTTAGGATCATAGCTGTTCCACAGCCACTGCACCCCACTACCTTGCCAAAGATCCCCCTCCCTTGGTCGCCCTTCCCTCTGTGCTGCCCTACCATTTCTTCCGTGATACTCAGATGCAGTCCTAAAATCACACCTTGTGTATTTTTGAGCCCCTGACCCTCACCCCCTCCTCAGCCCCAACCCACAGTCAAGACTTTTTAGAAATAATAAAGCATGTGCAAACCATAGGCATCAAGAATTAATAACCATAGTCACCCAGTTCAAGTCCAAGACACCAAGTTCAAGTCCAAGTCCCCAGCACCTCCAGCATCAGTAGTCCAAGATCAAGTGACCTGTAGACCTGTGACCTGTTCGCTCCTCCACCTGTAGACCTATGACTTGTTAGCTCCTCCACTTCATATATGGCTCCTCCTCCCCTCCTTATTTAATAGGGGTCGGGGAGGGAGGACGGGAAAAAACACAGGTCTCAGCTCTGCGGTCTGGCTGGCTTTTTAAAGCCTGACCGCCTTGGCACCTCTCTCCCCGATTGGCCCACTGGATGAGATACACCTGAGGATCCTAAAGGAGTTCCAGGAGGAACTGGTGAAACCTCTGTCTAAACTGTTCAGTGGATCACTGGAAACAGGTGTGGTTCTGGAGGAGTGGAGGAGGGCACAAGCGGTACCCCTGCACAAAAGTGGCAGCAAGGAGGAGACAGAAAACTACTGCCTTGTTAGTTTGACCTCAATAATAGGTAAAATGATAAAAACACTGCATAACGAAAGGCTGGTGGACTACCTAGAGACAAGGGGGCTGCTGGATCCAAGGCAACATGGATTCATGGCAGGGAGGTCATGCCAGACAAACATGATTGATTTCTTTGAATGGGTGAAGAAGGAAATACACCAGGGCAGAGCAGTAGGTGAGGCTTATCTGGACTTCAGGAAGGCCTTCGACACAGTCCCACACAGGAGACTAACCCACAAGCTGGCAAATCTGGGGTGAGGACAGAGGTAGTCACCTGGGTTAGAAACTGGTTGAGTAACAGAACACAAAGAGTGGTGGTAAATGGGGTTAGGTCACAAGAGGGATGAGTAACGAGTGGCATACCCCATGGATCAGTGTTGGGACCAGTGCTTTTCAATGTCTTCATAAGCGATATTGCAGAGGGTCTAGAAGGGAGGGATAGCCTGTTTGTGAAAATACAAAGATATGTAACAGGGTAGATAGACAGGAAGATATAGAAAAAATGAGGAGAGATCTGAAGAGGCTAGAAAACTGATCCAAAGAATGGCAGTTGGGTTTCAGTGCAAAAAAGTGCAGGATTATGCATCTGGGGAGAGGGAATCCTAGGGTTGAGTATGAACTAGATGGGGTAACACTGAAGGCCACCAAAGAGGAAAGGGATCTAGGAGTAGTCATAGACGACAACCTCAAAGTGGCTAAACAGTGTGACAAAACAGTCGGAAAATCTAACAGAATACTAGGGTGCATAGGGAGGGGTATAACAAGTAGAAGAAGGGAAGTGGTAGTACCATTGTACAACTCCCTAGTAAGGCCTCATCTGGAGTACTGTGTTCAGTTATGGAGGCCCCATCTCCAGAAAGACAGACAGGATGGAGACAGTACAGAGGAGGGTGACAAAAATGGTGGCCAGGATGCAGCATAAGCCATATGAGGAGAGACACAGAGCTTTCAATATGTACTCCCTGGAGAAAATGAGAGAGAGGGGTGACATGATAGAGACCTTCAAGTATCTGAAGGGGATCAACAACATACCAGAGGGGAGCATCTTTCACATGAAGGGAAATAGCAGAACAATGGGGCATAGCATGAGACTAAAGGGGGGAACTTAGGGGGAACTTGAGGAAGTTCTACTTCACTCAAAGTGTGGTGTAGAGATGGAACAGTCTCCCCAAGGAAGTGGTGGGGGCGGCCATGGTTCAGGGATTCAAGAATGCATGGGATAGGCACATGGGATATAACAAGCTAGGGTGAAAGGGGGGGAACTTATCGTAGCATCTAGGGTACCTTAAGTATTAGAAAGAGGGATAGGGCAGACTGGATGGGCCACAATGCCCTTATCTGCCGACAACATCTATGTATATATGTATGACCAGACGTATGTTTTGTCTCACAATTTCATGCACTTCTGATTATGCCACGATCTGTCTTTTATCTGAACCTGTACTTTGACAATGTACGGTTTGATTGCTGCATGTAATTAACTCCAGGTCGAGTCGCCACTGAAAAAGAGACAGCAATGTCCCAGTTGGCCTACCCGGTTAACAAAATTAAATAAATCATAAATTAATAAAATTCATTGTCCCACTTGGGCAAATGGGATGCCTTTTACTTGGTCGCAGCTGTATCCGAAACCATTAATGGTTCTTGCACCCACCACCTCTGCTGTCAGACTGTTCCACGGCTCACCCACTCTCTCTGTAAAATAGAGTTGCTTAGATAGTGCTTTTGTGGATCCGATTATCCTCCCTTGGATAGTGCTGGTATCCAACCTAGAATCCGGCCAATGGATTCAATGTTGAATCCATCAGATCCAACCTCGGATAATTGGATCGAATGACCGGATCCACTGGATTCAACCTCAGATAGTTGGATCCGATGGTCAGACCCCTGGATCTGATGGTCAGATACTTACAGTGGATCCTAGGAAACTGGATCCTTAGTCGGATGTCTATGCCATTTAAGGCTATCTGATAGCCAACCAAAATGATGGTATCGGATGGTATTTAACCTGGAAGGATATTATCTGAGCAACACTACTGTAAAATAAAACTTTCAAAAGTCCCTCATGCATCGCTCTCCCTTCATCTTCCATTCGTGTCCCTGTATTCTTGATTCATCATTCCTGCTGAATATTTCCTCACAGTCTACCTTGTTCATTCCTTTGAGGAACTTGAAGATCGCTATTGTACCCCCCCTCTTGTTTCTGGTGTCCAGAAAGTACATTTTCAGAGCCTTAAGTTGATCCTCATAGGATCTGTCCTGCTGGCACAGAATCATTTTGGTTACCATATGCTACACCATCTCTAGCCTGTCCCTGTCTTTCCTTAGGTGGTGATTCCAGAACTAGGTACAGTATTCCACATGTGGCCTCATCAGAGATCTATAGAGAGGTGGTATCACGTCTTCCCTCCTGTTGTCAACCCCCCTCCCAATACACCCCAACATTTGGGTTACCTTGCCTAGATTGTTTTAGGGAGTCACAATGACTTCCAGATCCTTTTCCTCAGAGGCAGTGTCCAACTTAACCCCTCCTATCCAATATTCGATCCTGGGGGTTTTGTTCCTTATGTGCATCACTTTTCACTTCTTGGCATTGAATTTTAACTGACAGACTTTGGATCACCTTTCTAACCTTTGCAGGTCCCTTTGCAACTTCTAACCCTTTCCTCACTGTCTAACCTATCGTAGAGCTTGGCGTCATCTGCAAAGAAACACATCTTGCTTTGTATTCCTTCTCCTATGTCACATATGAAGATATTGAAAAGGACTGACCCCATTGCTGAAGCCTGTGGTACACCACTCATGACCTACCTTGCCTTCATCTTGACCCAGTTTACCACCACCCTCAGTTGTCACCCCCACAGCCAACTTCCTAACCATCTAACTAGATTATTCGCTGCACCCAGACACTCTAACATCGTTAGCAAACCTTTTATGTAGCACAGAGTCAAATGCCTTGTTGAAGTCAAGGTAGAATAAATCCACTGCTTGTCCCTTGTCCATTGCCTTGGTTGCCGAGTCAAAAAACACTATTAGGTGGGCAGAAAAGGCCTTCCTGCCTTGAACCCATGCTGTTTACTAGCCTGGAGCCCATTTCTCTCCAAGTAGTCTGCTAGATCCTCATTGACTAGTGTCTCCATTAGTTAATCTGCTATGGAGGTAAGATTAACACGTCTGTAGTTTCTGGTTGCTCCTTGTCTCCTCCCTTGTGGAGTAGAACTATGTCCTCTACCTTCCAATCTTTCAGAAGCACCCCTGAGTGTCAGTAGCTTTTGAATAGCCCTGCCAGGTATTCAACTAGCTTTGATGCCAATTTCCTGAGCACCTTCCGGTGCATCACATCTGGTCCTGGAGCCTTATTTATTTTCAGGGATGCAACATCTTTTCTGACCCTATCACGCACATTTTCCACTGCCCTACTTTGGGATCCCTCTTGTAGCAAACTTTATGCTGCTTTTAGGCAAGGGCCCACTACCCTCTACTGTGAACACTGAGCAAAAGTAGTCATTAAGAACAGCTGCCTTCCACTCAGCCTCCTCTATTACATTGCCCACCTCCATCAGCCTAATAATTCCCCCACTCATTTTCCTTCCTTTCCCTAATGTATCTAAAGAATGGTTTCTCCCACCTTGAACCCCTCCACAATACCCATCATGTCTGCTCTTACCTTACCCTGTTACTAAAGACTAAAATAAAATAAATAAATAAACTTTGTCTCTGACAGCCTTCTTGGCCTGCCTCATCTTTAACTGATATTCACTCCATTTCTCTTCTCTCTGTTTCTCTTTGCATCTAATGAAAGCCCATTTCTTAGCCTTCACTGCCTCCAGCCTGACCTACTTAGAGAACCAGACTGGTCTCTTGCGTCTGTTTCTCTTGGTAACCAGTCTCAGGCATGCCTTAGTTGCCTCTAGAATAGCCACATAAATTACTTCCCACTTCTTCTCCACCCCCCTGATTTCAGCCACTCTCCCAGCCCACCATTGACTAGTTCTCTCATCTGATCAAAGTCTATGCACTACAGTACAAGTCACATTAGACTGCTCCTCCCACTCACTGGTTTAGCATTTTTCAATGAGCTGCTCAATGTGTGCACTGCTCACCGCAATGAATTAATAAAAGTTTCCAAATGGTTTGTCTGTAGCTGCTATTCAGTTTTAGCTTACCTTGCAGCTACCTGGAAACTTTTTTCAATGCAGTGCAATGGCACTAAACACATTAGGCAACCCATAAGAAAAATGCTTCAACACTGAGCTGGAGCCAGATTTTACCACTGCAAAGTGAAGTACAGTATAGTACTATAGACTTGTGCATTCATGAGTTATTGAATTGATATTTTTAGATGTACAGTACAGTACTGTAAGCTGCACACAATACTGACAGTTCTCCCTATCTATGCCGAACCTTGGTACTGTACAGAACAGTGAAACCCCCACTCTTGTGACTGCAGCGCGTGGCTCCTCACAGAAATGAACACCACCGCATCACTGCTTGCCTGTACCTAGGGTGTACTGTCTGCTCTAAGCCTCTCCCGATATTGTTTTAAAATACATTGTTCCCCCTGGTTTAACTCTCCATTACCTGACAACTCTGTGCTGCATAGGTTAGAAGTTTATTATTTGCTTTCTTCAGCGTGGTGTAGAGATGCCGTCTTTGTAAACAGAACCTGGAAGTACTGTAAGTCAATAAGACAAGCGAGATGTACTGTGAGACAGTGACTAAATAAATAAACCACAAAGCTAATCTAGACCAAAGAAAAAATACAGTAAATACAAAGCTGTCTGCTAAGGGAGTCCTATCTGATAGTGAGTTTTGAGAGTCCGACTCACTCTCTCTCTCTCTCTCTCTTTCCTGAATGCTAGTACAGTAGCGGCCACTGCAGATTGTGATCTACTGTCAGAGATGATTGAATGATTTAACAAAACAATATTAAAATGGCAAAATGGCAATGCTGTCAGTGAACACAGGACAGATGTACAGTACATTACTGAGCCTCTATGCAAACTAGCCTTAACGTACTGTACAGTACTGTAGAAGTGGGTGAGAGGCAAGATGGCAGATACTGTAGTGTTGGAATTAAGCAATAAC
Organism: Neoceratodus forsteri; assembly: GCA_016271365.2. NCBI lineage: Eukaryota > Metazoa > Chordata > Ceratodontiformes > Ceratodontidae > Neoceratodus > Neoceratodus forsteri. Next base: position 768,135,098 of record CM028132.1, read on the forward strand.
ATGGCAACAGAATTGTGTGTCATGCTGGGATAATGTCACGCCGCAGGTGGTTGGGCATGAGGCCGCAGGCCGAGTGCGTCCAACAACTGAGGTGCGACATTACCCCAAACGACACACACCCTGGAGGGCATTATTGCTATTATACAATGGCTCATTGTTATACAGAATAAAAACATAATTTTAAAGATGTTTTTGTATGGAAAAATATTTTGGTTTTTTAAAAGAAGATGAAACAATGAAGCACATCATCAAGCAAAAGTTCATCTGCAGGTTCACAGTGAGGCTGAGACTAGACCCATGATGTTGTACTGGGATAACATCACGGGTCCAGCCCAAGATTGACCAATCAGAGTCCAGGATTTTTTCTTGCCATTGTATAATTATGTACAGCACAGTACTGTATTATAACTGCATTTGAAAATGTATTACATGATCATTGGAGAGGGAGCTGAAGTGAATTTACAGTGGCTATAAGTGCATTGCATGTGAGCTGATGATTTGTTGAAAAAGAGTTGGTCTTTTAAGCATTACAAATTGCCACTATATTGTCAGCACAAAAGAAAAACCAATGCCAGAGCAGTGAGCTGGAGGAACAGGTTAATGTGACTTGTACTGTAGTTCCCTCATCTGATCAAAGTCTTCACTTCTGAAATCTAGAACCACAGCTTTTGACGAAGGTATACTGGTACCCAGGACCAGTTCGACCATATGTTGTTGTGGTCATTGGACCCCAGTGGCTCCCCAAGTCTCACTCCACTATCATTTCTTAGTTGGTGAGCACCATGTCATGAGTAGCAGTTTGTCTTGTGGTTTCCCTGATCAATTGCACCAGCAAACAGTCCTGCAACATATTAAGCAGGCCATGACTTCTGGTGCTCTCAGCTACTGAAATGTCCCAATCCGCATCTGGTAGATTAAGATCCCCCACTACCACTACCTCCCCCCTTCTGAGTTTCTGCCCCTAGCTCCCTATCTCCCTTGTTCACCTGTTCTAGAGGTCTGTAGACTACTTTGCACAGGTTCTTTCCTGATGTAATTGTGAGCTGCACCCACAGCGATTCTCTCTCCCCTTTCCTCCACATATGGACTCCTACTCCATGCCTTCCTTTTTTTTTTTACTCATCTTTATTCAGATATCATGTTGCTTACAAAACAAGATAACTAAGACAAATCTATCCTACTAGAGTTGCAGTGTACAAATATATTTCTCAAGGCTCATAAGTGACTAAAAATATCTTACCAAGATGATGGAACTTATAAAGCCTTATAATTAGCCTAACATCTGGTAATAGTGCTTTTGTTCCCTCCCTCACAAGCAACATTGTGAGCTGCAATGAGAGAATTAAAACAAAATCCTTGTTAAGCACATCATCCACCATTTGATACGTGTTCAAGGTTCTGCAGCAACTCATGATTCAAAAACATGAAATCTGAAAACACTAGCAACCTAACAACAATAAACTTTGGGGTTGCCTATACAATGTCTCTTGTGTTTATTTTACCCAGCACCTTCCAATATAATGGTTCTAATACAGTAAAGACTCAGACCAAGGGAGTTGTCATACTCTTTATAATTTTCTCCTGGAGGTCTCCTATAAGTATTCTATATAGTAAGGAAGTGTCCCTCCCTACTTATTCCCTGTCATCCACATCACCTTCTCCCTCTGGCAAATTCTGTCTAGTTTCTCCTGCTATTAACCACTGTGTCCATCCATGCCACCTCTCTAGATGTTTTTCTTCATTCAAGTGTATTTTTGCGGTCAACAGTTCCATAATGTGAACTTTGGTTAATCTACCTAACCATTCCTCCCGGGAAGAAATCGTATCCGTAAGCCGATGAGCGGTAATGCATTTTAATGCTGTTACGATGCAGATTAATAGCAATTTTCTCTAGTTCTGCCTTCAGTTTATGGCCATGGGGAATCCCGGTGCCCAGTCAGAAAACTGTAAAGAACTAGTATCCCGCAATAACCTTCTAATCAACTCCCAGTGGGACCCCAAAAAATTCTGGTCCCATATTAAGTTCTTCCTGGGATCCAACCAGTCATCCGCTCCAAATGACATGACTCTAAATGGCACCCATTGCAATAATCCCCTCACTATTGCAAACTTCTTTAACAGGCAATTTGCTGACCTCACCCAATATACTTCCACTTTCCCTACCTCATCTAACCCCATCTCACCTGCTGACTCCTCCAAGCCTACTTTCTATTTCAAGTCCGTCCCAACTAGTGTTGGTCTCCGACTCTTAAGTCGCATCTCGGAGCACACAGCTGTTGGGTCTGATAACCTGGAACCTAAGCTCCTAAAATTGGCCGCTCCTCACATAGCTGCTCCCCTTGCTAAAATCTTTACCCTCTCTGTGCCAAAGTACTGTCCCGGATATTTGGAAAATGTCCAGAATCACCCCGTTTTCAAAAAACGCAACCCACTTGACCCATTGAATTACCGTCCCATTGCCATCCTATTGGTTCTCATTAAAATTCTTGAGAAAATAGTTGCTACCCAGACCACCAATTTCCTGCTGAAACATGACCTCTTAACCGACTCCCAACATGGCTTCCGCAAGGGTCATAGTACCACCACTGTCCTACTCAAATTCACTTCTGACACCCTAGTGGCCGTGGATTCTGGCTGGCTCACTGGTGCCATTTTTATTGATATGACCAAGGTATTTGACCTTGTCGACCACTCCATCCTCGTTGCTACCCTAAACTCACTAGGCTTCATGCAAAATTTTGTAAAATGGTTTGATAGCTATCTGTCAGATAGGTCTCAATATGTGAAATTCAACTCCACCCTCTCTGACAGGGCCACCATCAACATTGGTGTACCTCAAGGGTCTATCTTAGGGCCTCTGCTTTTCACTGTTTTCATTAATAACATTACCATAAATCTCCTCAATACCTCCTCCCTACTATATGCGGATGACATTGTCCTGTATTGCAGTTCAAATAACATTTCAGACATTAAGACAAAACTATCCCATCACTGTCTGCTTTTACAACAGTGGCTTGTAAATCACAAACTAGTCTTGAACACAGCAAAGACCCTAGCTATGTTATTCAGCTCCAGTCACAAGCTCAAACACTCCCAAACACACTTTAATGTCTCCTCCTCTGATGGCACATTTGTTGGAGTGGTTAATTCATTCAAGTATCTTGGGATCACTCTTGACCAATCCCTGAGTTTTGACCTCCACATTCATACTATCTGTAAGCAGGTTAATTCCAAACTCGGGATCGCCTACCGGACAAGCTATGCACTCACTCCTTCAGCAAGACTCGCTATGGCCCTTGGGATTTTACTTCCCTCCCTCACTTACGGGGTTGCTACATATGCCTCCACCAGCACTTCGAGTCTTCGTAAGTGGGACATTACTTACAATAACATCTGTCGCTTTGCATCCAGCTCCCCCCGGCTGAAACATCATTGTCTCCTCTACTCGGATCTAGGATGGCTTCCACCACTTGAACTAAGGTCCTATGCACTTGAGTCCATTACCGATAACATTATCAGATCCCATATCCCAAATTCTTTGGCCTGTCTCCTTCCCTACCAGAAAACCAACTATGCGTTGTGCTCTGGGGCAAATCCCTGTACTAATCCCGAGACATTGCACTAACAAAGGTGGTAGTGCCTTTGCCTGCCATGCATCCCACTACTGGAACTCGCTTCCTATAACTTTACGCCAATCTGTATACCATAACTCCTTTAAGAAAGAACTTGTACTATGTATCATAATGTTTTTGTACCCTGCACTTTGTATCATGATGTTTTTTGAAGTTTGTCTCTGTATTCTCCCAGGTCGTGCCTGAAAATAGTCTTTCTGGCTAGCGCACCTACCCGGTTAACAAAAACTAAATAAATAAAAATAAAAATTTGGTGAGTCACGGCCTGGACCATTGCCCCAAATGGCTAAAGTTTTTAGCAGTGCTAAAAAAATATATCAATGACTGCCTATTTCTCCATGTAGCCATCAACATTGTGCTGAGTTGGCAACCTGGTACTGTTTGGTTATTGCTGGGGTTCAAAAGGATCTAGTTAATACTTTCCAATAAAATTCCCTCCATGGGGGGGCTGAAGTGACTCTCCATCCATTCTGCAATCTGCTGTCCCAGTCAGAATTGTGAAATACTTCCCGTTTCCTTTTCCCATACTACTTTTACCAAAGTGATGGTGGTCCCTTGTTCCTTCTGCAATAATTTATAGATTCCTAAAATATACTTCTGAGGTCCTGCTATTGTAATTGCCCCATAAAGAAATTCCTCCTACCCAGTCAAGGGCTGGCACAATTTTTTCTTTATTCCCTGGGGTATTAATAAAATACTTGATTTGTATGTACTGCATAAATTCTGTGTTATCCCAGCCAAATTTCTCCTTTGCCCTAGTAAATGAAATGCATGTATCCTATTCTAAAAATTGCCTAACCTAGTAATCCCCTGCTCTCCCACCTGGCATATCCCCCATCCATCCTGGGCGGTAAGAAGCCATCCTCATATCAAATTAGCAATAATGGGCCCGGGCCTGAGCGAGTGTCTCTAAATTTGCGAATCTTCTGCAACACTCCCAGACTATGTTTGACCCACCTATTTCTAATGATTTTTTTCAGGTCAGAGGTTCCAGACATTGAGGCCAACATAGACAGGGCTGTTGTTTCACTGCAAAATTTCCCATTTCCTACCAGTTGGAAGTTATTCTCTGCTTGGCCCAGGTGCAAACCGCTGCCATCTAGGCTGCTAAATAATATTTCCTTAGATCCAGAACAGCAATACCTCCCCCTGGGGTAACTGCAGAACTGTTTGGGCTACCCTGGGGTGCTTACTGCCCCATACAAACTTCTACAGCTGGTGATGAACCTTATTCCAGAAGCTGTTTGGAATTTTAATTGGTAGGGTTTAGAATAGAAGCAAAAACCCAGGTAAGATATTCATTTTTACTGTATCTATTCTTCCCACCAGTGAAAGGAGTAGCAGTTTCCATCTCTTCAGATTAGCATTCACAGCCTCCAACAGTTTCTTGTAATTAAGTGAGAACAATTTATTTAACATCTGGAGTTACCTGTATTCCCAAATACCTAATCTGGTTCTGTGTTACCCAGCTGAATGGAAATCATGCTCTAAATTCTGGGGAGCCGCAACCAGCCACTATAAGAGCCTCTGATTTCATAAAATTCATCACGTAACCCAGAACAAGGCCACATTTTCATAAGTGGGACACCAATTGGGGGACTGGCCAGCTAAGCATACTGAAAAAAAAATTGAATCATCTGCATTCAATGAAAGTTTTTGTTCTATGCCATCCACAGCAATACCAGCAACCTCAACATCCTGATGAATGGTAGGGTTCCAAACAGAGGGCAAATAGGAGAGGGGACAGGGGGCATTCCAGTTGAGTTACTCTGGTATGAGGAAAACATGCAGAATTAATACCATTAACCCACACCAAAGCTTGTGGGTTGGAATATAATGTTTGTATGACTGCTAACAATTTGGGGCCGAATTTCATTACCTCCACGTTAGTTTGTTTTTTAAAGTCAGATTCTACATATCAAAAGCTTTTTCAGCATCCAGGAAGATAGCTATTTGAAACTCCCCCTGTCCCTGCCGTGCCTCCAAGATGTTTAATAGTCTCCTAATATTGTCCTGGATGTATCTATCAGTAATAAAACCTGTCTGGACATGATTTATATCTGATGAAATAACCTTTTGTAATTGACCCTCCAGAATCCCCATGACATTTTTAAAATCTGTTTTAAGCAGGGACTGTTAACCAGGATCACTGGTATCCTTCCCTGGTTTCAGCAATACCGATATTTGCGCATAGCGGCAAGAATCCAGAATGTCCCCTCCCTCTTAGATCTCCTTGCATGCCTAATGCAACAGGGGGACTAGTACTCCATCCCTTTCTTGAAATAAAGGGCTACCCAACCTCTTCACCCAGATTCCACCATGCTGTGGTGACACGGAGCACAGTGACCTTCAGTACAGGGATGGCACAACACTGCCCACTGGTGTTGTGCCATCACTGGAGTAAACTGTGTTTTCTGTGTGGGGCTTTGCCCCCCACACCCCCTGGACTTAAAATAACCAGCTCTGACTCAGAGTTGGTTCAGGAAGGGGGTGAACACCCTGGAAGCAGCAGTGTCTGGAACCCAGAGGACCATCACAGTAAACTGTCAGAAATGTCGCTGTGATGGTTTTCACTGTATTCCTGTCACTGCTGCGACATGTTACCCTTTTCCCCTACCCCTGTCTCACCTATACATGGTGTATCTTGGTATAGCTAAGTCTCAGTTATTTTTGCTGTTGACCCATCTTTCTATGATGACTAGGAGATCTAATCCGGCATCTGCCACCATTGCCTGGAGCTCATTAATTGTGTTCCCTAGGCTCCTGGTATTTAGGCAGACTGCCTTGCAGCATGTGCCTATACACTCTACTTCTTGTTAGCACCTCCTCCTCCTCCTCCTTTGTCCTGCCTATCCCTCCTTAATCTCCTGCCCCTTGCTTGTTCTGTGTGTGCCTGCTCTCTGACACTTTTTTCTACTTTATCATGGACCCCTGTCTGGATGTCTACATCCCCACTGCTTCTAGCCCCAATTTCTGGGGGAGTAATAACAATGTTCCCTTTTGTTTTCCTTCCTCTGTGGTTCCTGCAGCCTCAGTCTCCCCCCTCCTTAGTTTGTAAGATGTCTATGCACAATGCCGGCCCACCGGTGCAGCAGTTGGATTTCCAGTTGCGGTGCTGGTAACCTGGGTTCAGGAATGGACCGGGTCATTGGAGGGCCAGTCGGGGAAGAAGGATGGATCATCCCATGGACGGCTCTCCTTCTCCAGGAGGGTGGGTGGGGAAGTGTCCAGCACATTGAAGACTCCTGGCGGAGGCCGGGAGACACTCATGCTACTGGCGCTCATCATACAGGGAGGCAGGGCAGACGCTGGCATCATGGCACATCCTCGCCTCCAAAAGAACACAGGAAAAAGGAGCAGGTGGGCGGGATCCACTGTCTAAGTGAAGCCCTCCTTGGGGCTTCGATTAGCCACCATCGCTGCAGTCCTCTGACCAGTCACTAGTCCCGCAGCATGGATAGGGGTTGCCATGGCCCCACCCTCCGGGGGGTAAGCAGGGGGTAACTTGGGGACGAAGGTGGCAATAGATGGTGGTGGAAGCCCCGGGGACCATGACCAGGGCAGAGAGTGACAGTGGACCTGTCAAGAAAAAAAAATAGAATAAAAATGTCTATGCACAACAGCAGACCATTCCCATACACAACAGAAAACTGTCAGCTGCAAACCATGCACAGCAGCACTATGCTGTCACTAAATTCAATTGTTCAGAATGTTCCATCATCCACTATTGCATGGACTGGATTTTCATAGCATTCAGTATAAGATTATTGTTCACAACCCATATTTGTATTTTATGAAAATCTGCAGTAAGCTCAGAAGTTATGTGATTTATGGTTTTACAGCTAGACAGAGGCACTAAGTTATCAGCATAAAGGGTAGCACTACATGAGGTAGTAGCACTGGGAAGATTGTTGATGATGAACAATGAAAAGGGGATCAGAACTGATCTAGAACCCTCATGGACATCAAGTCTGATGGGGGCTGGGTCTGATAACAACCTCTCAAATAATTTAACATTTTGTTGCCAGTTAGACAGATGATGCTTAAACCATGCAACTTAAATGGAGAACAGCCCAGGGCCTGCATCTTAGAACATAGACAGCTATGGTCAACCAGGTTGCCACTGTAGCACAGTCTCAGAGTCATTAGCACTCATGTGGTGGTGGTTGTTTCTCTGTGCCATTCTGTTTTGAGGTTAGTTTCAAATTTCTTAAAAGTATTTGGTTGCCCTCTGACTGGTTCCCCATGATCCCTTGATTATTAAGCATGCGTTTCCTGTGTGGACAGCATAAGTGAGATGATCTTGCTGACCACAGGGGTACTAGTGCAGTGACTTCCAATGGAATAATAATAACCATGTAATAACATTACACAATTGCAACTCAAGCTAGAGGTAGCATAGCAGTAGTGCTCCTGCTTGTTACTCCAGTGACCTGGGTTTGGGAACAGACTTGGGTTGCAGGGGGCTTGCTGGGGAAGGAGCATTGACTGTCCCACTGGACAGCTGTCCTCCTTCAAGGGGGGGGTGGATTCTGTGCCATCAGAGTTGACTGCCACCCAGTGGAGGCTGGCTGGTAACACAAGCAGATGCTGACACATGGGGGTTGCTGCTGAACACCAGTATGTGTCCATGTGCCACTGAATACACACAAGTCTCATCACTGCACACCAGCAAGCCCCAGGGAGAAAATGGATGAAACAAATAGACAACAGGAGGATGACCGACCCACAGCCAGCTCCACCCTACTGATCAGGCAGCCTTCTCCCTACCAGATCCTGACCCAGTCAGGGAAGTTATGCTCCCTGGGAACCCTGTCATGTGAACAAAGGAGGCTGAGGTAAGTACCTGGAGACTGCTGGTGATGTGGTTGGATAGGTTGGCCAGATGGGGACCATCTAGTTGTCACAGTGAATAAACAAAGGATCAAAAGAAAAAGAAAAATAGATTGCCACCCACCATATTGTCTATGTGAAAAGTAGTCTGTAAGCAAAGCAGCCTATGATCAGAACCACCTCAGTGTGAGGTGCTGCTACAAAAGAGACCTGTAGTGCGGTGGTGTATCTAGACGTATGAGAAACTAACAGCAAAATCACAGTCTATGTCTCCAGCTAATGGAAATTTATCTTAACATAAAGAATTGGTGCTGCTGGCATTAATACTTGGGATCTCAGGTTTGATACCAGCAAGGGCTCTGAAGGTATCTGTTTAATGGAAGAGACTTACACAACACTTCCCATGTGGCATTTATTTGTGTGGGTTGTTTCTTAATGTTATAACATATTTCCTCAGTATAACTCAGCTAAAATGCAACACCTGATTTTCTTTGGAGTCTTACCTTCCTGTTTTACAGCTCAAAAGACTAACTCTGTTGGGATGTGAGCCTGCTGTCAAGATCACACTGTTCAGTGCTCTTAACCACTGCACCATAATGCCTTTGTTTGCAAGCCCAGTTATCCTGGCCAACATCACCTTTAACAATTGGCTACAGCTGTATATTTTAAAGCCTGCTGTATTTGTCTCAATACAGTCCCTGCACAATCTGCCTCTAGCATGTTCCTATGTAAGATACATTGACAGGCTTCTTGTAACTTGTCATATAAAGCCAAATCCTATTCTATGCTCTTCTCATATGGAATTCAGTAGCTGAGTGAAGGATTTTCGAAACACTTGCACATGAAAGTTAAAACGTTTTCTGGGAGACAAAAAAGCCATCCCTGAATTTCATGAGCCATCACCAGAATTTGACTTTTATTGTGCTCAGCTGCACCACCTTCTGGTCTCCTCTCAAACTACAAACATAGTACACTCAGACATAGCTGATAGCATAGGCAGTTTGCAAAAAGCAGTGTGTAGGAACCTTAAAACTAGGATACAGTGAGAGAGAACAAAGGTTCAGATTGTTTGATTTCTGTGTCTCTCTTCTAACCACACGCATACCCTCTAAAGTTATTCATTGCTTAATGCACAGATTTCTCCAAAATATACAGTTAAAACATATCATACCCCAATTCTATCAGAGTTCTGGCTGCAGATAGTATCCCTACAGTTGGCAAATTGTCTGTGTTTTTTTCTGAACATGCAGATACTACAGTCTGCTGTCTCTTTTATTTCAGTCTATCTCAAGATTTGATCTCATCTAATTCACCTGCCTATACTCTGTAGTATGCTGAAACAGAAAAATAGGGATGTTGGTAAATCTCACATTAGTAGGACTATATGGGTAGACTGCCTAGATAATAAAATATGTGAATCAATGTAATAACCTATCTAGGGAATGAATAACTGGCCATTATTATCATCCCCTTGGTGCAACTTGTTTTTTTACAAAAGATTTAAAAAAGGATCAACGACGGCTGTAACTTGGTACAAGATTGGCTCACGATAAACTACATTTTTGTTTGAGGACAAATAAAAAAGCATTGCCCAGAACATGGTGTCTGAGGCACATGTGTGATCCTTCCCTAAATATGATTAGTGCATCTGTATTTAAATAAAGTTTAATCATTCAAGGAACTGACCATGTCAGTCTCAAGTAAACCCTCTTTTCTTGTCTAATGGCTGCAGCCAACTCTTCATAAAATGTGAAGTGATTTGGGATAAAGTGTGGATGAGAAGCATTTATATAACACTAATTTTTTTTTTCCTATTATAGGTTAACAATATTATGACCACATTATGATGTCATTTTCAAAATGTCTGCTCAGTGTGTCATGGGGCTAGCTGAGGGGAGAGGATCAAAAAATCCTAGAGAACACTGTCCTTCTCCAGGTGAGTGGGATGTGTTTCCCACTGCACTGCTGCCATCTCGGTGACCATAGGTGATGGTGCAGCAAAAAGACTTAGCACGCTTAGGAAGATTGCACGTGAGGACGCCGGCCCATCATTTATGAAGTCGCCCGATTCTGACATGAGCACACGTCAGGGGAGTGTGAAACTTTGGGAAAAGAGAAGGGCTTCTCTGTGGACAGATGATGTCCAGCCTGCCTACCCTGGCCAATACAGGTTCCCCTCCCTTGAAAAGCTTCCTTGTCCCAGTTCTCCTAGGTGCACCAACTATGTAGTTGCAATCCGGAGGACAACACCCATTGCATTGGTTGGAGTGGTGGGGGCTCACCCTTGGAGAGCAGGACCTACGGAGGCACTGAGCTGTAGTGGGGGTCCAGGTGGGGGATATGTATACTGGGATGGAACTTCATGACCAGGAACAGGATTACTGGCTGAGGTGGAAAGAGGTTCTGAAGGGTTGGGCCCAGGAGCATAAAGTGTGTTATAAATTGTACCTTGTGTGCTATTTTAACAGGGCACAGTGAAGGAAATACATTTTAAAACATCTGAATGATGCTAGTTGATGTTTGCACTGCTATATGTTATTTTTTACTTTGGTTACCTTTGTAAAATTTCCACATCCGTATTTTTGTGTATTCTGCCTTTGCACCTATGGTGCTTTGCTTTACACTTTTCCTTGTTGTTACTATACTTTGTATATTTTGTAGTTAATTTGTTATATTCTGTATCATCTTCCCTACTCCCCAACCCCTTCCAGGTCACACCTAGAGATGAGCATTGGCTCAGTGCACCTATCCCAGTTACCAAAAATCTACAGTGTCAGTAGCTCAGCAGGTAGCACACTCGCCTCTGAGGCTGGAAGATCAAAAGGTTGTGGGTTATAGCCCCACACCAGGCACTTGGGATAAATCCCAATACTGGCACTGTAGTACAACATGACGGGGATGCTGCATTCCTGAGGTGCTGTCTTTTGGATGAGACATTAAACTGAGGTCCCATCTCCCTGTTCTGGTGGTTGTTCAGGTGGACGTGAAAGATTCCATGGCACTTCGCGAAAAGAGATGGGGAGTTTTTTATTATCAGAGGAATGTAACAAACAAATACATTGTTGTACACAGCAAACACCACTTGAATATATATATCAGTGATACACCTTAAGGAGAAAATTCAGATAATTATACTATAAAAATCAGGTATTACACCAACATATCCTCCTCTCATACTACTTATATGTGGTTCAAACAATATTTACTCAACTATTCCCAAGTGTTCACATAGAGGAAAAATTTAAACTCATTAACACGCACACCAATATTCCATACCTCATTGGTTATATATCCCCTATTTCTACTGAAAATAACAAAAGACACCCTAAGTTCATCAAACAGAAAATCCTGTCATATCATCATGGATAATTTATTTATAGTGTAACCAAATTCAAGTTACTCCTTCAAAGAGTATTAGAGGCAGCTCTCTCCACCAGTTTGCTACCAGTGGAGGAGGTAACATACTGTAGTTTTTTCTTGTAAATAAATTAGGTTTTCTTCTGTCGTAACTTTTTCCATAAGATCAGCTATCGGTATAAGTTTTTGTTGTAAAACATGTTGTAAAACATGCTGACATCTATTTTGCCATATACAGTACACCATTTTATCACTGCGCAGAGTGCCCTTAAAGTACCAGGGTAGAACATATTCCATTCTGAGCTGAATTTCCCATATACTAATTCTGTATATGAATTGTCTGCCAATTTCGGTACTGCCCATTTCTGTGCCAAAATTGCACAATCTAAGAACATTCAAAAAATAAGTGCTGCATGGTCTCCACTTGGAGTACGTAAGATTCTCCAATACAAATTTGTTCTTCTATTACTTTATTAAAATGATTACCTCTCACATTCAATTTACCATGATAGCATATCCAAATAGTGTCCCACATCTTTCATGGGACTCTAGCTTCTCTTATTTGGTTTATCATGCATTTCTCCTCTATATCCGGAGGACAATTGAAACATGGGCTAGTTAGGAAATTTCCTTTCAGAGTGTGCACATACATTTCTTTTCTATTTTGTAGTTGGCACATTTGTAGAGATATTTTCTTTTTTGAAATTCAAGTTTATTTATTTTAGCAAAAAATCATGAATAAACAGAACTATGTATACAGATATCAAATGTCAGTTTCTGGGATAAAAAAAAAAAACAGAAAAAAAAACACTAAGACCCCCGCCCCTCCACCCCCAGCCCACCCAAACCCTCCATACAGTCCTCCCTTGCATTTGCCCACCCTCCCCCAAATCATCCACAGAGTGTGCATTACAGTTGTAGGCTAGGTTCTATTGTCGGGTTAACATTGGGATCATAACTTGGTCATCAGATTGAAGGTAAGAGGAGCAGGAGAAGGAAAGGGAGCAGTGTTGGGTGTCAGAGGAGGAACCAAGAGGTCAGTGGTGTAGGTATAGTGCATACAGTTTGTCCCACTTTTTATGAAACAGGTCCATGCGATTGCGAGAACTAGCTGCAAGTCTCTCCATGCTAAAGCACATTGATAGGTCTTTTAACCATTCAGCATAGGTTAAGGTCAGCTGATCAGTCCAATGTTTGAGGACCAACCTTTTGACTACCATGGAAACTAAGGCCATATGATATCGACGTTCCTGGCAATCTACGGTAGAATAGTTGCCTAGGATGCAAATATCGGCCGTGAAAAGGTTAGTAAGGCCTAGTAGAGGATCTAGGTTGTCCTGGATAGAACACCACAAAGGGGCTACTTTGGCGCAATGCCAGAAAATATGGAGCGGTTTCCCCTCACTTTGTGAACATCTGGAGCAGAGGGGAAGAGATAGTTTGTTAAGGCGGAACAGTTTAGTTGGGGTGTAATACATGTTGTTTAGTATGTAATATTGGGTGAGTCTGAATCTGTCCTGGGTGTGGTATTTGTGCAGGTCTTTCCAAATTCGGGTCCAATTGGGAGTGGAGTCTGGTAGCAGAGAAAGCCAGATGCAGGAGCCCTCGAGCAGGTTCGGGAATTTATGGTCCAGTAGGTAGGAGTATATTAATGAGATGGAGTGTGATTTGGGGGCTAGAGTGAAAATTTGAGAGAGAAAGGGATTGACCTTTGAATCGCGAGATTCTGGTCCAAAATTGGCATTAATGAGGTGTCTCAGTTGGTATATCTTAAAAATCATATTGTTAGGAATATCAAATTTAGTTAATATGCTCGGAGATGAGAGGAGGGAGCCCTGGGCATAATAGTGCTCTAGCATAGTCTCGTTAATTTGTGGAAGCCAGTCGGGGGTGATTAACGAGTTACCCAGTTTAATATTGGGGTTGAGAATGAGGGGTTGTGCTAGGTCCATTTTGGGGGAGATTTTGAGGAAATAGAGACACTGAAAAAGGGATTTAAGAGATGTAATAATAGTTGGATTGGAGATCCAACGTGTGAGCATCAAGATGGGAGTGAAAAAGATAGCTTGGGAGCTTATTTTAGCATCTAAGAGAATTTGCCTCTCAATCTGAAGCCAGATCGGGGGAGGAACGACAGTTGAAGTTGAGTACCACTTGCCTAGCTTGGAGAGGTGGGCAGCCCAATAGTAAAATATTAGATTGGGGAGTCGAAGACCTCCCTTGTCTTTAGGAAGGGATAGTTTAAGAAAGGAGTGTCTGACCGCTTTTTCCTGCCAGATAAATTTTGAGAAGATTATGTGAAATTGGCGTAGATAAGAAAGCGGTAGCCAGAGACCTAATAAATTGAGAGAATAAAAGATGCGGGGAAGAACGTTCATCTTGATGATATTGATCCTGCCCCAAAGAGAAATGTGGAGATTAGACCATCTTTGTAGCTCTAGTTGGATATTGGCTTTAAGGTCATCTAAGTTGAGCTTCTTAAGTAGAGAGGGGTCTGAAGTAAAGTGAATGCCCAGGTATTTGATCGATTTGGGGGACCATCTCATACCAAACTTAATGAGGTCGTGTTTGTGCGTAAGGGGGTTCAATGGAAAGATTTCCGATTTCAATACATTCAATGTATAATGGGAGAGGTTGCCCTATTGGGTTATGATTTGGAGTGCATGTCCTAGTGATATGGTAGGATGGGCGACATGAAGTAAGATATCGTCAGCGTAAACTGAAAGGACCAATTCCTGCTGCTGAATCAAACAGCCTTGGATGGATGGGGAGCACTTAAGTTTGAGAAGAAGAGGTTCTAGATATAGGTTAAACAGAAAGGGTGAAAGTGGGCATCCTTGTCTGGTGCCAGTGTGAAGGTGGAAGATTGAGGAAAACACAGTTGCAGTATATCTTGGCCGAAGGGGATTTATATAAGACCTGGATCCACTTGAGGAAAGCGGGTGGAAAGTCCATTTTGGCCAGAGTCGCCCAGAGAAAAGACCAGTTGATTCTGTCAAACTTTCTCAGCGCCTAAGGAGATCAGGCCATTGGGAGGGGATAGTTGGGCAGCATGAGAGATGTGGAAAGGGTTCTAAGGTGATCTGTTGGGGAATGGGATTGGACAAATCCAACTTGTTCCAGGCTGAGAAGGTGGATCCAGACTTTTTGATCCTTTCGCCAGAATCTTGGAAAGGATCTTCATATCGCAGTTTAGAAGAGAAATGGGTGTTATTTCGCTGGGTGCTATAGGGCGATTGATCGGGCTTAGGATTAAAACAATAGTGGCCTCTCGGTAGAGTGGGGTCCAATGTCTCAGCAGTAAACATGTAGCAGTATAGTTTGAGAAGTATTGGGGCAAGTTCTTTAGAAAAAACTTTGAAAAAGTTTGAGGGGTAACCATCTGGGCCCGGTGCCTTGTCTGGGGCAATAGAAGAGATAGCATCTTCTATTTCAGAGAGAGTAATGGGAGAAGTCAGGGTGCCTTTATGGGGAGGTGAAAGTTGGGGGAGGTTAAGGTCTGCCAGATAGGCTGATATGTCTAGAAGAGACACAGGGGGAGAGGGACTTTTGTAGAGATTCCTATAAAAGTCTTCGAAAACCTGTGTGATTTCTCTGGGAGAAGTTTTAGTGAGACCATCGGGGGATTGTAGAGCCGGGATTAATCTAGAGCTCTCCAATGTACGTAGCCTTAAGGCCAAGAGCCTACCAGCCTTTTCACCTTGCTCAATGTATTTAGATTGGGTTTTTACTAGACTATATTCAGCTTTTTCCTTGAGAAGATCAGCGTATTCATTTTTGGCTGTTAAAAGGGCTTCAAGAGATGACAAGGGGGAGGAGGGGGAATAAGAGCATTCTAGCTCCTTGATCTTGGTCAATAATAGGGAAGCACGTGCTTGTCTAGTTTTTTTCCTTGTCGAGGCCAACTTAATTAATTCGCCTCTGAGGTAGCATTTCAGGGAACACCAGACAATATCAATCCTCGAGGTGGAGTTAATATTGATCTCGAGGAAATTGGAGATGAAAGTCTTTAAGCGAGCAACGGTCTGGGGCTCTTTAAGGAGCTGAGTGTTGAGTTTCCAAACTGTGTCTCGCTGAAAGTTGGGGTCAGGGGAGATCTTTGCCCATACTATGGCATGGTCAGAGAGCATGATCGGTTCAATGCCGGTCTGAAGAAGGCCAGGGAGGAGGGCTTTACTAATCAAAATATAGTCTATTCTAGACCAGGAGCGATGAGTTTGGGAAAAGAAGGAGAAAGACCGTAGGGAGGGATAAGTGAGGCGCCAAGGGTCACATAGTCCTAGTATATGTAAAAAATCTGTTAAGGATCTTTGAATCGGGGTAACTGAGCGACAGGAATCTGGAGCTTTGTCTAGGGTGTGGAAAGGTGGAACATTCCAGTCCCCACCCAGGATAAGCTGTGCAGGGAGGAGGGCACTTACCTTGTCCGCCAGAGCCATCAAAAATTCAGAACTGCCACCTACTGGACCATAAATTGAACCGAGAACAACTTTGCAGTTGTTGAGGGAGCCTTTGACCAGAACGAATCTACCATCTGGGTCAGTCACCGTTACATCTGCCAGGAACGTAA
This sequence comes from Neoceratodus forsteri, assembly GCA_016271365.2. Classification (NCBI taxonomy): domain Eukaryota; kingdom Metazoa; phylum Chordata; order Ceratodontiformes; family Ceratodontidae; genus Neoceratodus; species Neoceratodus forsteri. Next base: position 768,151,490 of record CM028132.1, read on the forward strand.
CGTAGTTTTTAATAAGAATAGCCATGCCCCTACTGGAACTTGACCCACTTGCCGTAAATACTTGGTAAAAGCCGGATCTGAACAGCCATTTAGCCTCAGTATTGAGTAAATGGGTTTCCTGTAACATAAGTAAATAGGCCTTGATTAAGTCACAGTGATTAAACACCTGGGTTCTCTTGGTTCTTTCCCTGAGCCCGCGTACATTCCACGTGGCTAGTTTGACTGAGTTCATAGCCATTTCAAAAACAATAAGATATATAGACAGACAATAGAGCTCCTGTCAATAACCCAATAGAGAGAGCACACTCTAACCCCAAAACTCAAACTGGCTGTAAGCTGCCAGACATCTAATACAAAATATTGGTGCATAGCGAGCCATCGGTGTAAGTCGAACTTAAGTTGAAACAGAAAAAGTAATAGGCAGCTCAGTCGCCTCAAACCCCCCCCCCCCACTTATAACCCCCATACAAAACTTTCAAACTATATACACCCTGGTGCCAGGCATGGTCAATGAGGAAGTGGGAAGATTCATGGCAAAAGCCTGAAGCCCTGGACCCAATGGTAAACCCTGTGTTTAACCTGATTCGGTGATCAGGCATAGTGAGGGGTCTCCAGGGACATGAGTACAGAAAGATAACTACAGGCCAGCCAAAAGTAGCCCGAGAGAACCCAGCAGATGAGTCAGGGTTTCCATACCCCCCCCCGTAAGCTCATGAGGCAACCTTCTGCAGCCCCAAGCGTCTCCAGGAACCCCCCATCAGCCCCTTCAATTTAACCATGTTAGAGAGTGAAGTGAGGATCTGATAAATATCACCGGAATGGTAGGAAAGGAGATTCCTTGGGGGAAAACTCTGTGGGAGGTGACAACAGATCCGCGGTGAAGGTAGGAAAAACAAAATATTGACTTACCCCCTTATAAGGGCAACTACAAGCTACGGGAGGGTGGCTGCTCAGATTGGGAAGTGGAAGCCCAGGCTTGTCAGTCAGTTATTTGAGTTGTTTCCCCAGGGACCAGTTATGTGGTAGGACCAAAACGGTCCGCCGCCAAAACAGACAGGCATAACAGTGTAACTACATCCCTTTGGTTCCGGGGTGGTTACAAGGGCCAGAAGAACCGCGGCCTACCCTGACCTATGCCAAGGCCACCGAGGGACCCCCGCCTATCGGAGCATTGATTAAACATCTTCCTAAAGGTAACTGAAGCTTACAAACAAGGTATTCAGGCTAAGACATAGCATTAATAATGAAACTGAGCGTAGAATGTCTGATAGTTCAGTCATTTTGGTTTGAAAAGATTAGGGAGCTTAGAGTTCAAATCCTTGGAAGCAATATCCGGTGAGTCGTAGTTTGTAGAGATGCCATCGATTATAACCTTGAGGGTGGCGGGATACAGCATTCTAAAGGGAATGCCCGCTGCGATGAGTTTCTGCACGATGGGGTGGAACGCTGTCCTCTTCTGTCTGGTCTCCATTGGAAGGTCTTGGGCAATATGGAGCTTGGCAGGACCCCACATGATCGCTTGCAGTTCGCGAGCTTTCATGAGTACATGTTGTTTCTCCAAATAACTGAGAAACTTAATGATCATAGGTCGCGGGGGAGAGTCCTGAGGGGGCCTTGGCCTCAAAGATCTGTGGGCTCTTTCCAGGTGGTAGTGGGGATTAAGAGGCGATGGGCCAACAATTTTAACTAAGAATTTCTGGAGAAAGGCAATAGGGTCAGCACCCTCTTCAAGCTTGGGAAGGCCCAGGATAAGAAGGTTGTTTCACCTACTGCGACCCTCTAGGTCCTCCATTTTAAGTTGTAATTTCTTCACTTGCTGCTTTAATGCGACAATTTCGGGTTCTGTTGTGGCTCTTCATTGCTCCTGGGAGTGGATTCTGGCTTCCGAGTCGGTTACTCTTGTTGTAAGAGAGGAAAGGACTCCCTGGATTGATTTCAGCTCAATGGTAATATCCTGTAGAACCTCTCGCAGTGGTGCAATTTCTTGCAGAAATTTCTCTTCAGTGAGAGGGTTTGCCGAAGGGGCATTGCCGCCCGTTTTGTCTGGAATGGTGCCGAGCTGGTTTCTCGCTTTTTTGGGTAGTTTCTCAGGTGTGGTAGGAGGTGTGTGCCGGATCGCGGCCTGTTTCTTCTCTGCCTCCATCCCTCTTTGCGATATCAGGATGTAGATAGAAAACACCCTAGGGCCGATAGGCAGAGAATGTTGAATTGTTTAATGTAGAAATTATTGAGGTTGGTCATCTAAAACCGCTATTTAGAGAGGATAAGGCTGATGGGTGGTAGGAGCTCTGAGACAATGCAGCCGATCAGAAAGCTAACATCATGTGACTCTTGAGATATTTTCCATTGTTTAATTCTTTTGAACAATTTGATTAGGTATATGGAAGTCCCATGTGGGATCTGTTTAAAGGCATTCCATTTTGGGGCTTCCCATATTTGAAAAAAATAATAGCTTCTTGCTCTAAGACTTGTCACCCATGCCTGCTGGTTCCGTGTTACAATAGGGAGAATATCTGAATATAAAAAATAGAAAAGAAGAAAAGGACCGGATTAATCATGTTTAACCCACCCTGTTTTATAGGCCAATAAGTAACTGATATTTTTACCGGGTTCAGTCTGATATCCAGAGTAAATGGAAACAAACATTATACATCCTGGCTTCCAATCTTAAAGGTAAAGGGAAGATGTAACATAAAGTTAGAAAAATCGGAATGATAAATGTTTTCAACACGTATATTCTTTTTGTTCGTGACATAGGATATGTTTTACACTTATTCACTTTCTCTTCTGCCATATCTAGTTTTTCTGCCCATTTTTTTGTCGCTGAGTCTGGACCACTAAAGGAGACTCCTAATATCTGTAATTCTTCAGACTGAATTTTTATACCCTCAGTCTCTGGTACTTGTAAATCTGGTTGTACTGCTATAGCTGTACCTCTGCTTTTTTGTTTATTTACCACAGACCCTGAGACATGTGAAAAGCTCTGAATAAACTTTAAAGCTTGTGCTCCAGACCGATGATCTGCAACCAGTAGGCACATATCATCAGCATAGGCTAATGCACTGGGAGACATTGTGTCTGCAGGACTAATCGTGTGTCTGATGCTTTGTTCTCCATTGAGCCTCCTAAGTAGATGATCTATAGCAAAGACATATAGGAGGGGGCTCAGGGGACAGCCCTGCCAAACTTCTCTTTTTATTGCTATATGTGGACCCATAAGCCCATTAACTAAAGGGGCCATAGAGGCACTTTTATATAGGTTCTGAATCCACTGCATAAATTCTTCTGGGATCCCATAGATCCTCAGAACATCAAACAGGTACACATGTGACACTAAATCAAAAGCCTTTGTTTGGTCCAGGCTAAGGACATACCTCCCAACCATAGGACTATCAGAAATTTCCCTAATTAACCTTAGATTATCCAGCATTGATCTCTGAGGATCTGCACATGTTTGGGTTGGATAAATAAGAATACTGGCTGCCTGGGCTAACCTATTGCAAATAATTTTAAATAAGACAATCAGTATTACTCAGACTTATGGGACACCAGTTATCTAAATCATCCTTTGCATTTTTTTTGTGTAAATAAATTAGAACACTATCTGCCAATTCTGGTGGAACAGTGCAATGTCCTTGAACAATTTCATTAAATACAGTAACCAAATAATCCTTGATCATGTCTATTGACTTCTTATAAAATTCATTCAGGATCCCATCTGGTCCTGGGGAAATACCATTTTTTAAGTGTCCTACTACAATGCTTATTTCTGGCCCCATGATTGGGTGAATCAACTCGTCCTTAATGTCTGCTGGTAGGGGTGGGATATCCAGTCGACAAAATTCAATAAATAAATAAATAAAAATCTGCCAACTTGCCTCTACCAACCAAGTCCCTGGTGCCTGGTATTTATAGTTCTCTGTATTATTTTAGTATTGCTCTCTGGTTGTGTTGAAAGTAATCCTGGACAAGCTTTGCCCAGTCAACATCCTTCAGCATGCCTCAGCGGCACAAATTTACATATTATTGGAATAAATGTGGGAAGTATCCTCCCACAATGGACCTCATTCAAACTTGGATTGCTCAACATAACCCTGCTATTTTGACCATCACCAAAACATGGCTTTGACCCAGCATACCAAGCAACAACCTTTACATCCAGGGATATTCACTCACCAGACAAGACAGACCAACTGGGAAAGGAGGTGGGTCGACTTACATACAGAGAACAATCTGAAATTTGTTACCTGCATACGTTTCCTTCAATGCCAGAAGGCAGTGCCCCAGAAACATTCCCCATAAGACTTACCTTAGGTAACAAAGATCTGTACCTCTACTGCCTCTATAGTTCACATAATACAGCACCGGCCGCTAGGATGCAAAGCAGTAATGCTGCAGTATATCACAAAATGCTGCAGTATGCTACAGGGAACAATGTAATTCAATGGCAGCTAAGCCCTTTTTTATGTTGGCTCACACTTGCACAGCCAACATATTGCATTAGTAGCAGATTTAGAGGTGCAGTCACTGTGGGCGAATGCAGGGCATGCATCAGTAGGTGCATCCCTCATTCCCCAATAAGGCAGTTGCAGGCACTGACACCTGCAACATGTAAACTGGCCACCAGATCAAAGAAAAGGTCCGCTGCAATGAGGCCAAGCTTCTCATGCAGTTGCATCTGCTTTCCGGTGAATCAGTTTACAAAACATGGCGACATGTAGCCACAGAGTGCTCCCAACCCACTTAATTTGCGCCATGGGGAGTCCACTGTCAGCACAATGCAACCCCTTCCATTAAAAGTGTAGCTGAGGGGTGCCCAATTCCCTTCAGCATCATGTCCCCCTTCCTGTTTAATTTGCCAATGGGAGCCCACTCCCCATTGGCATAATGCCTCCATTTGTTGTGTGCTGACGGGGTGCCCAACCCCATCGCTGCTACAGACTTCCCCCAAACACTCAGATGGCATGCTGGAAGCCCACCCCAGCGCAAGTCAAATGCCCCTGTAAAAGAAAAACACCCTGCAATGTTTTTTAACCTGCAAAACAGAAAACGGTCCCTCGTCGACTATGGTGGTCCCGCCCCCAACCCACGCCCACCTTCTGCGCACCCTGCCTCCCCACACACCCCCCTCACCCCATACTTACCTCTGGAGCATGGTGCGATGATCTTCGGTGGACCAGGAACATGTCTGCACTCTTCAAAGCCGACTGCAAACTGAGAAAATGCTAGTAACCTGTATAATGGCATAAATAGGGGGGTTTCCACTTTGGTGCATATCTCGGGCATTTTTGGGAATTTTGGCACCAAATTTTCAACATGGGGTTATTGGGACCCCTCCTCATGAATTCAGTCACTGTCATGCCATTATTCAGTCCCAAAAGGTGATTTTGCAGTCACTGCGCAGAATCACCTTCCGGAACCGATTAATGAAACGACAGTGCCACTGTTCATGGAGGGGTCTCTCAAAAAGCCTATGTTGTAAATTTGGTGAAAAAATCCAAAAAATTGCTGTTTTATTTTTATTTTTAATTTTTTTTTATTTTAGTCTTTGGTAACCAGGTAAGGCCCACTAGGCACAAGTGCCTGTTTTCAGGGGCGACCTGGGGGCACTTTTTTATGAGCGTGCCTTGCGCAGTTTCCACGCACGCTCGTAATTTCATGAATTTGTAATATTTTCACTCCAGATTTTCAAAATTGACGTTTTTCCACACCTCCTTATGAACAGTACAGCTATCATTTTACATACCCTGGCTGAAATGTGTTTTTGCACATCCGGCACAGAATAGCACGGTCGTTGTGCAAAATCAGTTTTCAGGACAGTTTGAGAAAATGACGGTGATACGGTTCATGAGCAGAGGTCCTAAAATGCCTATGTTGAAAATCTGGTGATGAAAGTCCATACAATAACTGTATTACAAGCGTGCGTTGCGCAGTTTTTATGCACCCTTGTAACTTTGCTAATTTGCAATATTTTTCATGCCAGATTTTCAACACTGGCATTTTTTCACATCTCGTTATGAACAGCACAGCTGTCATTTTTCACATCCTGCCCAAAATGTGCTTTCGCACCTGTGGCATACAATGGTGTGGTCACTGTGGGAAATCAACTTTTGGGACAGATTAACAAAATCACAGTGTCACTGTTCATGAGGGGAGGTCCCAAAATGCCTATGTTGAAAATGTGGTTAAAAAAATCCCAAAAATAATTGGGTTACGGACGTATGTTGTGCAGTTTCTATGCCTGCTCATGATTTCACCAATTTTTCATATTTTCACTCCAGATTTTCAGCATTGCCATTTTTTTACACCTCCTCATGAACAATACAGTTGTCATTTTTCACATCCTGCCCAAAATGTGTTTTCATGCCTGTGTCGCCAGATGGCATAGTCACTGTGCAAAACCACCTCTCGGCTAACAAACTGATAGTGCCACTCTTCATGAGCTGGGGTCACAAAAAGCCCATGTTGAAAATTTGGAGTGAAAATACCAACAAACGCCTATGGTGTTAGGGTACCCAACTGTGACATGCCACCCTGTAGAGACTGACAGGTGTCAGAGGTGTGACTTTGGATCACTGGCTGCAATGCTCATGCCATTCCACCCCCAGCCCCCCAACCCTGCAGCCACTGACAGGCACTGAGGTGTGCCTTGGAGTGTTTGGTCCTGAAGTTCACCCCATTCTCCTATACTGCACCCATCTCAGCACATTTTCTTATGGAATGGGGTAAGTATAAGGCCCAAAGACCCCAAAGCACACCACGACACTTGTCAGTGTCTACAGGGTAGGGTGAGGTAAAATGGCATGAGCGTTATAGCTGATGACCCAAAGGCATACCCCAGCGCCTGTCAGTCTCTGCAGGTGGGTGGGTTATGCCAGTTCAATACTTCACTGCCATTCCTATTATGCATCTCTAACTCCTGTGCTACCAATGCCAGCAAGACAAAATTCGGCATTGACAAATGCTTGTTCATGCAGTGTTTTGTGACGTAATTTACTGCAAGCTATTGCATTGCATTGTGGCTGGCTCTGCTGTATGTCCAAATCCTTAATAGTATGAGACATACAGCATTTACCTCACTATCCTGCCAATTCTGAAATTGTAGTGTTATGGGACAGTAACATTGGTTTATCAATACAGATGACTCAGTAAAGGATGGAACTGCTCAAAATCATCTAAAACACTACCACAACGCCCAATAAAAATAAGAAATGTTTATGAATTGGCTGGATCCTCATAAATAGGCCAGACAGAATCGCAATGATAAGCTCTAACTCTTAACTCTCTCAGCAATCACAACCTCATCTATTGCACATGGAAATGTTAATCCACCAGCACCCACCATGTTTCACCAGAGCAAAATCTTTCAAACGGGTTACACCCTAAGAAACTACAGTACATGAGAAAACTGGCAAAATGAACCGTGCATTCCTCTCAATCTCTCAGCATTAAAAATCATAGCACTGGCCTTCAAAAATCATAGCAAATGGCCAGAATGTGGAACACTTTCTTATTTTAAAGAATAATATGCCAACAAATAGTGGGTCCCATATAGTTAGTGATAAGGAATGTTTCTATCAACTTAGTCAAATGATTTAATGGTTTCCGTGTCCAGAAATAGCAATAAAATGATTAAGAACATCAGTAAACCTTTGCGGAGCAAGGGTAAATTTGAGTGTGAAAATCATAGTGCTATGTGGAATTCATAGCAGTTGAGAGGTATGGAACCATGACTGGTTATACCTCATATCAGATACTGAATCCATGAGGGCATATTTTGCAAATGAAATCAAGGCAGTGATTAACAAACTTCTTCCCATGAAACTCACCAGAATCTGTGTGTGTGTGGGGGCGGTCGCTACAAATGGATCGTGTCTGAGCTCATGGGGTGTTTCCAGCTAGGGGACAGAGCCTGATACACAAAGAAAACAACGTATCATGATCGAGACTTGAAATCATGCAGACAACTTAGATATCATAAAGAAACATTTGCCAGAGCAGCTAAGAGCACCTACTATGCAAAATACTGGAAATCCCATAAATCCCAAAAAACTATAGAATGTACTAACTCACTCCTAGACAAGGATCAAAGGACAGGCATCACTTACCTCCAGTACAATGACACGTTTTAACACACACACTGATCCATCATATCACTAACCTCAATGTCAATATCCCACCAAACACCCCACTAAGCAACCAAGCCCAAAACAAATGAGTCTAACTGATGCTTCTACCCACCATGTGAATCATTAATCACTCTCTTTTCACTTCATCCCTGCATATGAAGTTCTCTAGCTGTTCAAGGAACTTAATACCACAAAAATGCTAGCTCTACTGATGTTCAGCCCAAGATATTAAGAGTGGCAGCAGATTGTCTAGCAACTCCAATAACTACCCTATTTAATTTATCGCTCCACACTGGACAGATTCCATCATTCCAGAAGACAGCCATTGTAATGCCTCTTCACGATTCTAGGTTACCATCTGAACCAAACAGCTACTGGACAATGTCGATCCTATCAACACTCAAGAAACTCCTAGACATACTTGTTTATAACCCATTGATGTCATACTTTCTCGGTAACAGGACTGTCACATAAACTCAGCCTGGATTCAGAGCAATCTTTCCACCAGTATGGCTTTACTGAAGCTAATGAGTTATCTGGCATTCTCTTGCAATAGTGGACCCATAGCTGCTGCAGTTTTCACTGATTCCATCAAGGCCTTTGACACCATAAACTGCAATATCGAGAACACGTGATGGCAGCTTGAGGGGAAGACACACCTGCTCTCTGCGCTCACCCTCTCCAACTAATTTTACACCTTTTTTCCTTTCTACTGAGCAATTTCCTACTATAATCTGTTTGTTAACACATTGGACTACATGGTCTTACCTGTTGGTGACTTCTACTGCTGATCAGCAGAATGGATTCAGATATGAAGGCTCCGCCACCATGCCATACACCCACACCAACTCCTGAGCGGGAGAAGAATGCAAAACAATCAAAACAGCAGGATGCAGTGGCTGTGTACTCCATTAATACCTCCACTGCAGTCACTGAAGAGAAATTCATGGATGAAGTGGCTCCATTGCGGAGCTCTCTGCAGTTACTTACAGACGAGCTACAGAAGTTTTGCACTTCAATGGAGGTGGTCACACGCTGGGTTGGGGATGCTGTGGCCACATTTTGTCTCTCAGTGATTGAAGACACTGCCTGAACCCTGAAGTCATGGCCCTGAGACAGCGCCTATGCAAGATGGAGGATCGGTTTGAAGATTTAGAAGGCCGGGACTGCAGGAATAATCTTGTAGTGATGGGTCTCCCGGAGGGGGATGCGGGTTCCCAATCTGTGCAATCCATACAAAAATTACTGGAGAAAATTGCTGGGCCATTTCCCAGTGGGCCATGTATGTGCTGGAAAGAGAACATTGGTCCCTGCATCCAATGCCACCCCCCGACTCTCCTCCTCACCCCATCATTTGTTGTCTGCTTAATTTCTTGGACAGGTAACACAGCCTTACTAAAATCTGTGATCTCAAGGAGGCGCTTTGGGAGGGGAAGAAAATCAGGATAGTCCAGGATCTCCCATACTGGTGCGACAAAGGAGAGCTGTCCTGCACCCTATTGTGTCCAGATTGATTGCTGCCAGCATCAGGTTCAGGGTTCAGTACCCCTCAGCTTTGCAAGTCTTACATTTTAGGAGCTGGCTCAGCTTTGATACCCCCAATGCTGCCACGGCTGATTTATCCAAAAGATACCCTGATTTGTCTAAATGACTGTTCTGGCAGCATTGGGCTCTCAGCAGTTTTGCTCGGGACTGCTTATTGGTGATGGTCTCTCCAGTTATGGTTCTTTACATCTGAGCTGCTGGCTTTGGCTTCCAGTTGCTCCATACATGGTGACTTTTTGATTCTCTGAGTAGCGGGACAGAGAGGAAATTTGGGATCTGCACCGGGATGCCACTGGCTCCATTTGTTGTTGGGAGGGAATCATTTCAGGGGCTTTGTTTTGGAATGACTGATCCCTTATCTCCCATGGACTGCCCAGGCCTTATTTATCCACCAGACTGTTATCTTTAGCCCAGCCCTCCCTCTCCAGGCAGCTCCGATGCGGTGACTACATCCCTGTCTGCTGTAAAACCTTCTAGATGCGCTGCTCTGTTGGAGGATTGGACCAGCAATGCTTCCTAATATAGACTGTCTCCTGCCTTGGTTTCACTGGAAGGCTTTTCATTTGTGTGAGCTTAGCTGGTTGAAGAAGTTTGCTTTCATGGGGCAGTTCTAGACTTTTATACCCTGAAATGACTGGTACCTCCCCGTCAAGATGTTCTGCTGTTTCTGGGGTCCCCGGGGTGTTTTCTTGGTATATCTAACACTGCTGATCTGTTTGTTTGTAAATGAGGACATTTACTCTCCCAATGTTTACAAGTTCTACAAGGTTCTATGGTAGTTCAGTATGTTTCTGTTTTTAGTATGATGTTTACTACCAGCTAATATGTACTTTAGAGATGGTCTTTTTTATCTTTGATAATTTTTGATGTCTGGGACATTTTTCAGATTTAGTCCTTGTGATGCTCAGATCCAGGGGGTGGTGGGGAGGGGAGAGGGTGGAGAAGCAAGTTCTCACCCATCATAGGCGAATGAACTTTTGGAGGTCTGTCGGTTGGACCGGGGGTGAGGGAGATTTTGCTGTTTAGCTTTTTTCTGGGTTTTTGGGTGTTGGTTACAGGGAGGGCGGTTTTTGTCCTTACTTTCTCCTCACATTTTACCTTATTTGGGGAATCTCAGTGTATATTTTCTATGGGACTGGTACTTCAGTATGGTACACACACACCTGTGTGTCTGGTTTGCTGATTCTTCTCTCCCCCAACATTGTTCCTTGGGAGGGGAGGCAGCATGGGGTTTATTTTTCTGTTTGGGTTTTTTTGAGGTATGGCTATGGAAGGGGGTTAGAAGGTAGGGTGTGGCATGGGTGGGGATGGGGGGCTTCCCAGAGCACCTTCTGTTTAGTTTCTGGATTCCTAACTTCCTTCTTGATTCATTCGATAATGTCTACACAATATGAGTACATGTGTTAAATTTATTTCTTGGAACATTAAAGGGTCTCGTTGTAAATGTAAAAGGTACATGCTACTCGATCACCTTAATAAGCTCATCCCTAATGTGGTCATGTTGCAGGAAACCCATCTTAGGAGGGATGAGGTTACCTCATTTAGATGGCCTTGGGTGGCCCAGGTTTCTGGGGCAGGCATCCACACCTCGAAGGGAGGAGTTGCCATCTTGGTGGCAAGAGGTATAGCGTTTCTGTTGTCCTGCGAATACAGGGACCCAGAAGGTTGCTTTATTCTACTGCAGGGTTGCCTGGGTACCATGGAGGTCATTCTAGATCCTTTTTATGGCTCCAATACTGACTCCCCTCAGTTTTTCACAAATTTAGCTTTCCATTTATCATCTTTCCTGCATCTGCCAACAATTCTAAGGGGGGATTGGAATTTGTTCACTAACAATGATCTGGACAGATCGGGCACCGTCAGGTGGTGCCTATCCCCAGGTCAGTGTAGTTTGCAGGACTTGGTGAACCATTTAGGTCTGAGGGATCCGTGGAGGCTCTTACACCCCCTGGATAGGGAGTACACCTTCCTATCTTCCTCTCACGGTACCTCTTCCAGAATAGATTTTTTCATACTACGTGGAAACTCATTGAGTGGTGTCATTTCTTCAGAGATGTTACACAATGTCCTATCTGACCATGCCCCTACTGAGTTATCCCTGGTTCTGGGTGAGGGGGAGGAGAAGGATAGCATTTGGTGATTTAACACATAGCTCCTGAAAGACCCTAGCTTGGTTAATCACCTGAGGGACTTTATCCACGACTTTATGGCGGTCAATGCAGGATCTGTATCAAGGCTGGATTGATTGTGGGGCGCCCTTAAATGTGCACTTAGGGGAGAATGTATTAAGCTGGCCGCTGCCCATAAGAAAGCTCGCTCTTTGGAGGAGAATACACTGTTGGTGAAAATCAGATGCCTTGAGAAGCACCTTTTTTCTAATTCTCCCCCAGATATATGGCAGAGATTGAAAGTCTTACGATCCAAATATGCTGAGATTTTAGCAGAGAAGGCCAGACTGGCCATCCTTTGAACAAAGTCCCAATATCTTGAATCTGTGGAGCGAGCTGGACAACTTCTGGCTTGGTGGCTGAGGCAATTGGAGGAGGTGAGGGTGGTCCTTTGTCTTCAGCCTTCCCCAGGGCACAATATCGTAACACGGCCACGGGATATTGTGGAGGCCTTTAAGGACTTCTTTTTTTGAAGTTAAAGATTTTATTATTATTTCACACAGGACGCACCAAACAAAAGTCTAATATTGAACGGTTACATACAACCATAACGCAACCTCAATGCACCCATCCAGGATATTACATGCAGAATACACAAGAGAAAAAAAGGAAAAAATAAGGAGCACTGACTTTGGTAATGATCCAAACCTGCCTAGAATCTCCCACCCAAAAGAGTGGAAGCCAAGAGATATAAATTGAAGGGCCCTATCAAAAACGAAAGGATAATAACAATAACCTATAGGGCCCAAGGCAGCGTATGGTAAAAGTGGTTACGTCCTGGAGCAGGCCTAGTACTAATTAGAACTATATACATCAAAAACTAGAAAAACAAAAAGGGAGACTGCTTCTGAGATACACAAAAAAAAACATGGCAAGTATAAAAAACCGGGAAAACCTATAGCTCAGACCAGACAAGGAATCCTTGGGAATTACTGACCACCTAGGGTTGGATATCGTGACAGTACTTAGACTGGAGATAAGGTTGCCACCATCTGTCAAATTGGACCAGCTTACCCCCCACAAAACTAGAGAGCCTCTCATACATAGCTCCTAGGGCTAGAGCCTGAAGAAACTCCCAGAAGGATGGAACCTCTGGGGACTGCCACCTCCTTAAGATAAGCCGTTTGGCTATCGCCCCGACGGTGGTAACCCATTGGGCCCCTGGACAGCGCTTGGGTGTATGGGCAGGGGCACAACCCAGAAGGAGGAGAGGGGGGTCCGGTACTATTTGAGGGAACAGAGAGGTACACATATCCTGGATTGTTGTCCAGAAAAGCTGGAGATACGGACACTCCCAGAGTATATGGAAAAGATGGGCACCTTGAATACCACATCTCCAGCAAGTATCCTGCTGAAGGAGCCCCATCTTTTTGAGTTTAACCGGGTCCCTATACCACCTATGAAGGGTTTTATTCATGATGAGATGGGTGCGCCCATCTCTACACGCCATGTGTAGTCTCACCCAGGCATGGTCCCACTGGGGCTCGGAGATAGAAGAGTTAAGATCCTTTTCCCATTGGGCTTTTGCTGACAAAGTAGGGTTTGCAACAGCACCTCTAAGAGCCCTATAAATCTCACTGGCTGTGTTCCTGGGATGACGTAACCAGCAAGTAAGAGGATGGGATCCTAATTGTGACCCTCTATTTCGGGGAAAGTTAGGTAGATGGGAGATAGCATCTCTGATCTGGAGATATCTCCAGAAATTAGAAGATGGGAGCTGATATCTGGATCTTAAAGCCTCAAAAGAATTCTGTGAACTAGAATCAGGGAGTAGTAAATCCTGAACTAAAAGGATACCTTGCAACTCCCATACCTTCCAACGGATCACACTACCACCCACTACCAAGGCGTGGTTGTTCCAAAGGGGCAAGAACCTCCAGGGAGTTACGTCCTGACTAAGCAGAGTTAGAACTCTTTGCCAGTATTGGATGGATAATAGAATGGGAGGGGGCAGATCAGGGGGAAGGTTTTTTTTACTATACAATGCCACCGCAGGAGAAGGAGCCTGTAGTAATGCTGCCTCCAACGGGAGCCAGGTAGGAGAGGTGCGGCCAATGCTAGAGAACCACACAATGGTCTGAGCCAAAATAGAGGCCATGTGGTACCCCTGAAACCAAGGTAGGCCCCAGCCCCCCCTACTCCAATGCTGACGAAGTTTAAACTTACTAAACCGTGGACGGGAGCCCTCCCACAGGAAATTACCAATAACTGCACCCAATTTTTGAAACCATTTTGATGGGATAGGTATAGGAAGATGGGATAACAGATACAGTACCTTGGGGGCCACCATCATCTTGGTGGAGTCTATTTTCCCCGCTAATGAAAGCCTTAAGGCTTTCCAACGAGCCGTGTCCTGCTTGACAGACTCCACCAATGGGGAAAGATTAGCTGAGAGCACTCTGGACAGGTTAGAGTGTAGGATAATACCCAGATACTTTATGCCATTGGGGGACTATTTGAGACCCGCAGCCACCACGCCTATATCAGAGCTCGTCGAGTTGAGAGGGAGGACCTCTGTTTTGGAATGATTGATCCTAAGACCAGAAATTCCAGAGAATACATTCAAGATATGCAAGATGGATTGAATCACCTGTGGAGTGCATTCTGTAGTGACCAGCAGGTCATCAGCGTACAAGAAAGTTTTAAAAGTAATGCCCCCCATTGTTATTCCAGGGATAGAGGGCTCTTCCCGAAGTGCAATGGCCAGGGGTTCAATGGGAAGAATGAACAAAAGGGGAGAAAGCGGGCATCCTTGTCTTGTACCCTTCTGCAACTGGAAGGGTGCCGATAAATTGCCGTAGGTCAAAACCCTAGCCAGGGGAGAAGTATATAATAGTTTGATCCAGGAGAGAAAGTCAGGTCCCACCCACATGAAGGAAAGGGTATGAAACAAATAAGACAATTCCACTGAATCAAACGCCTTCTCAAAGTCCACGGCTAGGGCTACAGAGTGTTTTTTTGACATTTGGGAATAATGCATCATTGAAAGGAGGGTTCTGTGATGATCTGAACCCAGGCGCCCCTTGACAAAGCCAGCCTGGGACGGGTGAACCAGCCCTGGTACGGCCGGCTCCAGTCTGCTGGCGAGAACCTTAGCCAGAATTTTGGCATCTGCGTTGATAAGGGAAACGGGATGGTAATTACCCGGGGAAAGGGGATCTTTCCCCTTCTTAGGGAGTACAGTAATGGTAGCTTCCCTTAGTGATGGGGGTAAGCTTCCTGAGAGTAGAGAATGCCTAAACATCCGGACTAAGTACGGAGCAAGATTGACACCTTGGACCCGATAAAAATCTATGGGGAGACCATCGATCCCAGGAGCTTTACGAAGATTCATGGATTGGATAGCCCTATCCACTTCTTCCACAGTGATCGGGGCTTCCAGCGCTGTAACTTCCGATGGGGGAGAGCTTGGGGATGGGCAAGGAATCCAGAAACTTTTGGATGGAACGCAAGCTAGGGGGAACAGGAGAAGCGTATAGCTGCCTATAAAACTGAGCCATAATGTCATTGACCCCAGCCAAGGAGTAGCACGGGACCCCAGTGTGATCCCTCAAAGCATGTATCCTACTGGACATTTGACGCTGTTTGAGGTGATATGCTAGGAGTTTACTGGCCTTTCCCCACCTTCCCAGTAGGCATGATGTACCCGCCTAAGATTCAATTCAGCCTGGCGGGTGAGGTGAGCATTTAGTGAAATTCTGGTACTCGCGAGTTGAGCGAGCAAGGACTAGGGTGGAGGAGTCTGTCATGAAACGATTTATATTGAGCTTCCAGGAGGTATAGTTGTTTTTCTAAAGCCCTCTGATCTGCCTCACGTCGGCATCTCCTAGCCGCAGCGAAGGTCATTATCCCACCCCTTATTGTAGCCTTGAAGGCTTCCCATAGGGTAGAGTCCGAGACTTTCCCATTATCATTGTTAGACCAATACTCGGCAATTGCAGGTCCCAGCCATTTCTGAAATTCCCCCTCCTCCAGGAGGAAGGGGTCCAAACGCAAGGGGGAGGAAGGAGGATGGTCCTGTCCCAGTTTAACCTGAACTCCCAGAGGGGCATGGTCAGAGACATAAATGGGGTGTATACAAGAAGTAGACACTCTGTCAAAAAGATCAGTAGAAAGTAGCCACAGATGGAATCTACTGGATGAACCATGAGTCTGCGAGAAGCATGTGTAATCCCGCTCTCTGGGGTGTAGGGCCCTCCACGCGTCCAGCAGACCATGGTCATCCATTAACCTCAGGAGGACTTTTTTGGTCTGCCTATGTGGTTCAAGGGCCTTGTTGCTTCTGTCCAGAAGGTGGTCAAGCGCCAAATTAAAATCCCCCCCCAGTAAAATAGGGACTTTATGGATGTTGAAATCCATAAGGGCCTGGTTAACCATATGGAAAAAAAGCGACAATCCTGGTTAGGGGTGTATAAATTTACTAAGACTAGCGGGCCATCTGGGGTCACCATTTCGGCCATGATCCATCTCCCCTCTGCATCATGAATGTGTCTTGTAACCTTCCACCCCAGAGATTTATGTAGGAGTATAGAGACCCCACGCTTGTGGGAGCCTGCCACACTATGTATCTCTTCCCCTGCCCAACCCTGTCTAAGCTTCCTAGCTTCAGCTGAGGAGAGTTTCGTCTCCTGAAGGAGGACTACCGAAGGCCTGAGCTTCTTCAGATGGAGCAAGACTTTCTTCCGTTTGATAGGAGAATTAAGGCCTCGGACATTCCAGGAGATAAAATTAATCTCCATTCAACCTGAATAGGATCATGGCAACCCCTATATGCATCCACATGCACCAAGGCCGGAGACCCAATCCCCCAGGAAGGAGACCTTTTCTATTGAGACAGCCTTGATGAAAACAGATCAGAATCTCAGAAGTCAGAATGCCTAAACTACTAACAACATACAAAACTGAGTATTTCTGAAAGGGGCTCACTAGGCCCTGAACATAAACTACAAATAGCAACCATAACTTTGAACAACCACAGATGTAAGACACCCTTTCCCCTCCCCCACCCTCCCCAAATTCCCTCCCTAAACAGATCAGCTCCTGCTGCACCGACCGCATTACAGCCCAGATACCAGCAGGAATCGCTGGGAGGTGAGGAGGTTAACTAGCAGCAGCCGAAGAAAAATAGGACAGCCCACTGCCCAAAAGATTCTCTCCTGTATCCCACCAATAAAGCGGCGTCTGCACCAACAAGTCGGCTAAAGTTGCGCCCTCCACCTTAGTTTAGTTACACAGGCATTAGGGACTAGCCCCCGTCCCGCCCAAACATACCAAACATTTGTAACCAAAAGCAGGGTTATACAGAGCTCAAATGCAAACAAAGGGGGGCTGTCGCGCATAGAGAAAGACTATTTGACCCCTGGTCATGCCTTCTCTAAGTGGGAATAGAGCAACTGAGCGACCAGGGTGTAAACGGTATCTCTGGATCCCCCCCGCCAGCAGCACCAGGAAGGCCCTTGTGTGCTGGGCAGATACCAGGGGCTTCAGGTCGGCGCTAACCACTCAAACTAATTATGACAGGAGGGAGAGAACAAGAACACAGAAAACAGCACAAAACAGTCTCAGTCACATTCAGCCCACAGATTTAGCAGGGGCCGCCGCAGTGCCAAAGGATGCTGAATAATTAGAGGCCCCCTCCATAGCAGTGGAAGCCTCTGAAGATAGTGCCTCCGCAGCATCTGCCCAGGAGAGCGAGTGCACAGCCTGGGACTTATTCCCCTTAGGAGATGATCTAGGAGGCAAAGGAGGGTCCAACTGGGATCCGTCTGTCGGTAGATTCATCAGGGCACAGAACTGGTTGTTGCTCATGTCGGGCTGTACAGAGGAGCGAGAGGCCATGGAGTCAGGACTGGCACTGCGACTCCGGGAACAAGAATGGAACTGGGGAGTCTTGTCAATATGAGCCCCATCCAGACGAGCCCTCCTTCTGTTTTTCTTTTTGCTCCCCGGAGATTTCTGAGGGGCAGAACGAGAAAGAGTTCTAGATTGTGGAGTTGCGGGTTGAGTAACCCCGGGGGGGGGAATTGTAGGGGTTGGTGCAGAGGTCTCCATAGCTGTGGCCCCCGAGTCCGTAGTTTCCCCTGGGCTCACCCCTGTGTAGCTTGGGAGCTTGTGATGCCAAGAAATTCTCATCAGCTACTGGGTTATCAAACAGCCTCGGCGATCCATTCAGGATGATACGAAGACAAGCTGGGTATCTCAATGAGTACTCTAACCCCAGGTCAGCACAGGCCCGACGTGCAGCAGTGAAGGCCCTACGGCGCACAGTGAGTTCTTGGGAATAGTCCGCAAAGATCTGGATTCTGTGGCCTCTCCAAATGAGTTCCTTCCTTTGGCGTGCCAGCCTGGTAATGAGTTCCTGGTCCTGGAACCGGAGAAAGCGGGCCAGAATGGTGTGAGGACGTTCCCCAGGAAGGGGAGCCAACATTCTGTGGGCCCTGTCTATCTCCAGCGGATGTTCCAAATGCCAGCCAAGCGGGGGGGGAGCTCTTTTTGCAAAAAGCCTATGGCATCCGATCCTTCACTGCCCTCTGGAAAGCCCACGAACCTCAGATTGTTCCTTCTGCTTCGGTTCTCTAAGTCATCTACCCTGGTCCATAGCTGCTGGATAATCTTATCGTGGTCCCACACTCGTGCCCCAGTTCGCCGGCAGCTGTCCTCCGCCTCAGAAAGCCTGTGCTCGAATACAGAAGCCCTCTGTGACAGCTCCACTATGCCAGCAGTATTCTTTCGGGTGGCACTGTCTATACGATCCATGCGATTTAGTATTTCGGCAAACATCTGCCGAATTTCAGCTAGCCTACCCTCTGAGGGCACAACAGAAGAAGCAGGCTCCATCTTAGCAGTAGGCCCGGCCACTAGACGTGTCGGCAGGCATCGGAACAAATGGAATACTTACTGGGCAGACCGGGGATCCGGAGCGATATTACCGAAGGGCGGAAACACTCCTTTAGTCAGCGGGGCAAAGAAACGGGTGAAAAGAGCAGTTACAGAACGGGCGTAACCCGGGTATGCGTTGGGAGGTAGAGTGCTCCTCATTTAGGCATCCACCACGATCGGCAGTTTACCACGCCCCCCTCCTTTAAGGACTTCTACCTTTAAGGACCCCTCATCCCCAGAGGATTTGGCTTGGATTCAGGCTTACTTGAATGAGCTCCCTCTTTCAAGTCTCTCCCACCCACAGCAGGATTACTTGTTGCAGCCTATTAAAGTATTGGAGGTCAGGGATGTGATTCGCCTTGTTCCCCTGGACAAGGTGCTGGGCCCAGATGGCTTTAGCAATAATTTCTATTCCACCTTTATTGAGGATTAACACCTTTCCTCAGCCAGTTGTTCAATTCCTTCCTAATGGATGGGTTGGAGGATTTCTCCTTTGCCCAAGCATGGATTACGCTTATTCAGAAGCCAGGCAGGAATGAGCTTTCCCCAGCGAGTTACTGTCCTATATCTTTACTTAATTCGGACCTTAAGATTCCGGCATAAATCCTGGCAAACAGATTACAAGTCATCTGGGAGTGGCTAATCTCACCTGTCCAGGATGGTTTCATAGCCGGTCACCTTTCTAGCGACCACTAGAGGAAGCTCCTGCACCTAATATCTGCTTCTGGGGAGAGCAGGGTACCTGCAGCTCTGGTCTCCCTAGGCACAGAAAAGACCTTTGACCATGTCTCTTGGTCCTTCCTGTTCCAGGTCCTGCAAAAATTTGGTATCCCTTTGGCCTTTTGCAAGTGGATCCAAATTATGTGTAGTCACCCTCGGCCAAAATCCGTTGCAATGGTCTGTCCTCCTCTTCCTTTCTTTAAGGAAAAGATACAAGACAGGGCTGTCCTCTCTCTCCCCCTTTCTTTTTAATTTGTACTTGGAACCCCTCTTACTCCATCTACAACTCTCCTCAAATGTCAAAGGGATACAGGTTGTGGGGCAGAGGTTTAAATTGTCGGCTTATGCTGATGATTTACTCCTTCACCTCAAAGACCCAGCCTCTTCTATTCCACCGGCCTTGTCTGAGATCATGACCTTTTCCAGCCTCACAGGTTACATCTCAACCTTGACAAGACTCATGTCATGCCGCTGAATGTCCATGTTGCCAAGCAAGACATTGCTAAGCTGGGTCTTTCTTGGGAACCCAAAGCCCTTACCTACTTCAGGATCCATTTGCCACTCTGTCTTTCAGATTTAGTTTTCCTTAACCGTTCTCCTCTCCTGCAAAGTATAAAGCTCAACCTTGCCAAATGGACGGTTCTGCCTTTAACTTTTTGGGGTCAGTTCCACACAATTAAGATGAATATTTTACCCAGCCTTCGCTATCTCTTGAGAATGTTGTTTTTCGTTTTTTTTTTTACCAAAGGCTTGGCTCTCCTTTTTGCAATGGCTCCTCAATCACTTCCTCTTGAGGGAGGAGGCAGTCTGACAAGTTTATTCCAAACTTACTCTCCTGAGAGACAAAGGAGGCCTGCAGTTGCCCTATTTTTACCTTTATTACTTAGCTCTGCATGAGGCCATATTTTTGCAGTGGAGCACTACTCCAGATAGGTTGGGGGGGGGGGAATACATGACTCTTTGGCTGTGAATCGAGATCCCCCTTTCTATGAAGGTGCATGTCCAACTTCCCAGCCTTTTGTATGCTAAGCTGTCCAGTCTCCCCTTGGCCCTACGGAGGCCTCCTTTAGTGTGGTCGCTCAAAGCCAAAGGGCAACTGGAGCACTTTCTTGGGCAGTCATGGCATAAGTCCCTGGCCCAACTGGCTTTAGCAAGCCCAAACATTTGTATTGGTGGAAGGCCAATCCCATTTTCATTTTGCCCCTCTCTGAAAAGGGTCTCTATATCCTCCCTAATAGAACAGGGCACACTCTTACCCCACCGGGAATTGTAGGAGAACCTCTTGATCCCCCTTCTCCATCCCTTCAAATATTTAAAGCTCTGCAAGGCCCTAGCATCCCACTTTGGCAGTGCTCCATGGGGAAGGGACGGAGATGATGTGTTACCCTAGCTTATTGCTTTGGCTGCCAAACCTCACCCTGTTTCCAGCAACTATGCATTTCTACTAATGGCCAAACCTACCCCTTTTTCAGCGGTTTGTTATTACTGGCAGCAGGCCTTAGGTGGAAGTCAGGACCTGAAGCGATGGCATTCCATCTGGGTTAACTTATATAAATATATAAAATGAGATCATTATAGATGGACCCAATTCTGGATCCTCCAGGATATGTATTACACCCCTGTCAGGTTATTCAGGATAGGAAGGCTAGGCACTTTGGCTTGCTCCCACTGTGGATTGGACACTGGGAACTTGTTACACATGCTGTGGGACTGTCCACTAATTGTCCCCTTCTCGTGGAACATTCAGGCCTCTCTAGACCCTTTTCTGGGCCTGGAGATTGCTTTGGGGGATTATCCCCATTCCATACTTGGCCATCGCAAGGCTCATATGGCTCTAATTTTGATGGTGGCCAAAGTCATTATCCTCCAACACTGGTGGGATGATAAAACACCACTTTATAAGGAATGGTTTAATGAAATATTCCAGGCTCTTATGGTTGAGAAACAAATTGCCAGGCTGCGTCAGAGGGACGACCTCTTCCAACAATGATGGAAACCTTTGTACACCCTCCTCTCTATACGGCAGACCTCTGAGCAGCATGACGTGCCAAAGACCCCTTTTATCTTTCTCACGCTGTTACCTTTCTTCCTCTTAGTTGTGTACCTTTCTCCGGCACCTCTATACTCCTGATGTGTGCTCTGGGAAGGGGTGGGCTGGTGAGTTGGGGGATGGCGGGACTGGTAACCATTTCAATGCATCTCATTCTAGATTTTCATTTCTAAGCAATTTCTTTGGGGTAGGGTGTGTTTAGATGTTTGTTGTTGGTTTGACTAATTTTTTCTTCATGTTATGCTGCTTCTTATTGTTATTTGCCTATTGGTTTATCTTAAAAAGTAATAAACTTTAAATTGAAAAAAAAATATTTATTCATTTATTGTCTCAGATTACAACCTTTGAGTCAAAAGACTCTTTTACAGAGGTTCCACATCAGGACAACAAAAGACAAGACAGTACACAGCAATGCAAGGGTATGGGGAGAGAAACAAAAAGTACAAGTATAAAAGAGACAGTAATCTATGGACAATAAGGTAGAGGCCAGTTAAACACTGGCAGTTACAAATTAACTGTTTACACTGGTGCAGGCTAAGGTATAACCAAAAGTAAAGCGATCAACTGATGTTGAGCTTGTCAGAGTACATTTGTGCAGGCTAAGGTATAACCAAAAGTACAGTGATCAATTGATGTTGATCTTGTCAGAAACAGTTAGAACAGTGGCAGTTTCAGATGTAATAGTACATGTTGTGCAGGATGAGGCATAACCATTAAAGGGTAGTCAGTAGATGTTGAACTTGTCTGTTAATGCCAGAGTGGAGATGGTGGGCTAGGTGGGACAGTCACATCTGCTGAGCATCATGAGGCGTTCCTTAAGTATCCACTTGAAGGGGCCCAGGGTAGGGGTTTCAAGAATGTCAGGGGGATGGCATTAAGCAGGCTGGGAGCCCGGTACCTGACAGAACGTTGGGCCTGGGATGTGAAGCAAGAAGGGGTCTGGTAGAAGACTCTGGTGCCACTCCTAGTACCATGGACTTTAGTGGCCAGGTTGAGAAGAGGCTGGCAGGATGGTGCGATGAGTCCCAAGCTGATTATTTTAGCAAATAAAATGGTGTGGTAGGAGAGTCTACCCTGGAGGTTAAGCCAGTTGGTGCTGGAGTAGTGATCGCAAGTATGAGTATGTTTAGGGGCACCGGTGATCAGCCAGCATGAATTGTTCAGGGTAGTATAGATTCACTTAAGAATTGTATCTGTGGTGGAACCGTAAATTATCAGGCCATAATCGATGATAGAGCGTATGGAACTGGTGATGGCTGTGGCAAGAGCATCCTGCATCATGTTGTGCCTGTTTCTGCACAGCATACCAATTCTAGAGTTGACAACCTTGGAGATGCTGCTGACATGCTCCTTATAAGAAAGGGCACTGTCTAGGGCAATGCCCAGATATTTGAAGGTGTGGACCTGGTCAATGGGGGCATTGCCAGTATTTGAGATAGAGAGGGTGGTTAATTTTTGTTTGTTTTGGGGGCTGACGAAGATCATGGACTTGGTCTTTTTGTAATTCATAATCAGTTTTTTGTGTGAGAACCAACTCTCTACAGCTGCAAATTTGGACTGAAGTTGTAGCCCAAGGGTGGTGTGATCAGCATCACTGGTGTAAATAAACCGCAATATCTACTATCCCAAATGACTCCAGATGGGAATCCCTCATACTGCTGTATCATATTTAAGGACTACCTCACAGTCAGATTGCAAGTAGTGAAAATCAATGTAGAAACCTCACCACCACAAACGCTCAGTCTAGCTGTTCTACAAGGCTCTGTATTGGGACTTTTGCTATTCAACTTATTCATCCATGGTCTCCGTTTTGTCTTCAGTGACTCTGATACTAGCTAACACCTCTATACAGATGACACTGCCATCTACAGTAAAGCCAAAACAGGCATCAGACTCAACAGCTCACTGCAAGCACTATTTGACAATATACAGAGATGGAGTAATGAAAAACAGTCTCCTGTTAAATAGCAAAAAAATAATGGTTATTCTCTTGCAAAATGACTCTTAAGTAACTCAATAAAAATCTCTCCAGAAGCTGGCCAACCCCCAGAAACTGAACAAAGCTTCAAAGACTTTGGGGTATGGCTGGACCCTATTTTAAGCTTTCATGAGCAGATCATGAAGACAGTACAAAGAACACGCCAAAGACTCAGACTCCTGTATCACAACAGCAGAGGTTTGTCTTTCAACACGAGAAATATGTTACTCTGCCAATCCCTCCTGTCCATCCAGGAATATGGGCATGAAGTATACAGGACAGCAACTGCTTCATTATTGCATAAAATTGAAGTTGTATTCAACAACGTATGCAGATTTCACCTAGGACATACAAGACTAACCCACAACTGCACTCTGTACAACAGCTTTGGCCTTCTTTTCTTGATAGGAGACAGGAACTCAAGAAGGTTCCTCTAATTTACAAATGCATACAGTGCCAGCCATCCTGAATTTCCCTATTACCACGATTTACCACAGTATGCAAGACACCTCAGTGCAGTGCTGAATACCTTGTCAATCATGTTAATGGAAAATCTACAGCATTTGACTTTATCATTCAGTGACTGCTGCAGAAGTGCACTGGGTGGTGCTGTTTTGGATGCTTAACAATGTGTTAGGCACTTTTTGATTGACTGATAGAGTGTGTGTTTATTAAACTTACCAAAAATGCCCCTCCAGGGCTCAGAGTGCCTGTACAGTAAAACACATAAATAGAACAATCATAAATAGACATAAAACAATGGGACAAACCAGTTGCAATCATAAATACATTCCTCCTATTTCTCACTAATATATACATCAAACAAACAAAACCATTCAAGTTGAGTAGCTCTAGTTAAGCTAGTCAAAAGGCCTGTTTACTCTGCCAGATCTGCACCATTGTGAGAGGTACAGATGGCCAGGGCCGCTAGAAAATTGCACCCACAATTTTTTTTGCGGAATCCGCAATTTTCACCATTCTCTGCAAAAACTGACATGTTCTGCAATTTCTTGCAGTTTTTGAGTTTTTATATTAACTGTGTAAAAGTATTAACATTTTTAATAAAATACTCTCAAATATATTGACAATTTGCATGCAGACTTAGGTTTGGCCGAAACCATGCAGTCCAAGGTAGGGCAAGGTATTTATGTGACACTGATTTATTATGAATCCTTGTCTTGTTTGGTTTCAAAATCCACTGGTCAAGCATAAGTACACTTAAACACTTAACATTTGTTTGGTGTTGAAGCAGTCTATCAGAAAACTTTTTGTTGCCACTCAAACTGAAACAAAAGATGGGAGAAAAGGTGCAAGTGATCCCATTCACTTAAATGGGGTGCTAACTATGAAACCTTTTTGTAAGTGGCAGGGCAAGTTTTTCCTTGTGAGCATACTTTCATTCAGGCTAGTTTTGATTCAAACAGCTAAGGAATTTTGGATGGCCCTGCCAGTTTTAAACTTGAATAAGCTAGTTGCTAACAGTGATCTCACTCTTAGCAACTACCCCCTAGATGCTCACATGCAAAGACTACAATAAAAACCTGACTAAAGTCTAAAAACAAGCTTTAAAACACAAAATGTATCTGAACATGTATCTTTAACTAAACAAAATAATTTCAGCCGGAGTAAAACAAAGGTAAATTGCAGGGTACCCTGACTACTGTATGATGCAGTAAAAATATATTGGTAATTTTTTTAAATTTTTTGGTAACCGCATAAGGCCCACTAGGTACAAGTGCTTGTTTTCAGGTACAACCCAGGAGCACTGAGGAGGTTAAGTGACTTGCTCAGAATCACACAGTATGCAAGTGGAAGTTGTGGGAATTAAACCCAGGTCTGCTAGATGTCGTCAACTCATTCACAGTTTGTTACTCTAACCTCTAGATTATACTGCCAGCCTCAATAACCCCCAGATTTAATGTTTAAATATGTGATTTCAAAAATAGTGTACAGTACCTACAGTACAAATTATGACCATTAAACACTTTAACAACATTTTACTAAAACTCAATTATTCACCACTCAATCTGCTTATTTTTTATTTTATTTTTTTTGTACCAAAGTGGGTGAATAGCTGGCAGAGCACTGCAAACAGCTATTGATTAGGCTTCATTATTCTACAGCCAGAAACAAAACAAAAACAATATTTTTTCTGGCTTTATTTAATATTGATTTGCTGTGGCTCACTTTATAGAATCTATTTAGCACTGTATGAGGCAGATGGTTTTAAATTTTGGAAGATAGGCAACGCTTACGATAGCTTATCAGTTTAGTATTTTTTTTAGGAACATAAACTCTTCTTTATGTTTTTAACATATTCAGGTGTCAGTGTATTCATTTAGCAATTTATACTGAGTAATATATGCTGCAGAAAACATTAAAAGATTTATTGTGGTGCACTCAGGGTCTATAGTAGAACCCCCACAATTTCCCGTAATTTTTGCAAAATGCTCTGTAATTTTGGATAACCTTTTCCACAATTTTCCAGTGGCCCTGCAGATAACTTGCATCAGTGCAAGTCAGGCAGTATTACCTGCTTGGGAGAGTTGCAAGCACCACTGTTGCAGCACTGGATGATCTCTGTTTCAGTGGGTTTGTGTTCTGGTGTAGGCATTTATGGGGTGTAAACACGGTGTTCTGTGGCCTCTGCCTGCACCAGTACAGCCTCACACCATGCCACACTGTCCCCCTCCTACAGCTAACATTTCATATATAGATACACAGAGGGTGATGGCAGAGAAGGACTGTATGGCCCACCTAGTCTGCCCCTTTTTCTTACTTAATACATTACCGCAGACCCTAGCTGTTCTGCGGCTTACCCTCTTTTCCCTATTGCGAGAGTTCTCTTATGTCTGTCCCATGCATTCTTGAATTCCCCTACTGTTTTTGCCCCCACCACCTCCACAGGGAAGCTGTTCTAAGCATCCACTACTCTTTCTGTGAAAAAGTACTTCCTCAGGTTGCCCCTGAGCCTACCCCCCCTCTAGCCTTAAATCATGCCCCCCAATGTCTGTATCATATCGCCCTCTCTCTCCTCTCCTCCAGGGAATACATATTGAGGTCCTCTAATCTTTCCTCATATGACTTTTGGTGCAGTCCTTGCACCATTTTTGTTGCCCTTCTCTGGACTGCCTCTATTTTGCCTATGTCCTTCCAGAGATACGGCCTCCACAACTGGACACAGTACTCCAGATAAAGTCTCACTAGTGATCTGTACAGTGGCATAACCACCTCCTTTTTTCTGCTGGTGATACCTCTCCCTATACACACCCTAGTAGCCCACTGGCTCTCCCCACTGCCTTCTTATATTGCTTGGTTACCTTTAGGTCAACAGACATGATTATCCCCAGGTCACTTTCTTGACTGGTGGCGTCATCCCCCCCCCCCGCATCTTGTGCATGATTTTACACTTCTTTGCATTGAATCTTAGCTGCCACACTTTCTACCACTCCTCAAGCATGTTTATCCTATCATATCAGAGTAAATTCAGTACCTGCATCACAGCAACCATTATGTTGTTTGGCATTACCAGTCCCGGTAACCTAGCATCTGATAGTAATACCGCTGCTGCCCTGCCGGAGCTTCATTCACAAACATTAAAATTGCAAGACACAAAGCATGAAGAGGAGACTGTCTGATGGGAAGTGCTGGGATTACAGTGACCAATCTGTGAGGGAGCCCAGTCTGTGCAGAATGACAGGATGAGAGTCTAATGATGGGTATGCAGCAAGCGTATTAGCATTTAGAAAATGGTGCCAATGAGAAAAAAGATTTGTTGGGGCAGACACTGATTTTGCTGTGGCCATGGTGCATGATACTTTGTTGTTTCAATAAAAGCGTGCTCCCATTGGACTACTGAGGGACAGTGGGCCAATTTGGTGGGGGGATCTACTGATCTGATATTTTACTTTTTTTCTTTAGACAACTGAATAGACGGAGATGATAGATAATGGTAAAGGCAACTGTCAAACATCTTGGTGCTGGTAATCAAAAACAGGTGAGCGGCACAGATAGACTCGCATCACCAAGGTTAGATATAGGACAGTGTATGGCGTCCCATACACGACAAGGCTATTCTTTACCCGAGTTGTTACTATGATGACTGTTGATCTAAACAGCGAAGTTTGAGAGTTCCTTTAGTCATCATAGTAACAACGAGGGTAAAGAATAGCTTTGTTGTGTGTGGGACACCATACACAGTTCTATATAGTGTATGGTCAAACCCAACACCATTTCTGACTTACCTGCTAGAGACAAAAAACAGAACAGAAACACCACTGGCAATGATTTGCTACCTTGGCTTATGGGCACACGATCAGTTTCAGTCCCACTCTGACCTCTGACCTATGACCTTCACTCTCTCATTTCCTCTGACAGATGACAGATCACTTGCCACTGTAGCTGCACTCAGACCTGAAAATTAGTGAGCATGACCACCTACACTCAACGTTTAACATGTGCCAGGTAAAATATTTAAAAATCGCTAACAATTGTTCACTTCACTTGCGCACTAGCGGTGGCAGCGTGTGTGACAAACACCTTCAGAGCACTGTCGGCTGACACCACTACTGCAGCAGAATGAAAAGTCATTCTGCTGCAGTAAGGATGTCACTAGTGCAGCAGAACGACTTTTTACACAGCATGGAAATCCATGCTGAACTACGTTCTACCATACACTAAATAACTTTTTAATTTCTTACTGAAAGATAACATAGATCTGACAAAGCATATCCCCTCAGGGAGAAAATTTCATAGGGTAAGGGCCACAACTGAAAAAGCTTAGTCACTAGTGGACATAAACTGGGAGGAAGGCACAATCAGCAAGCCCTGTCCACTGGATCTTAAGTCCCTAGATGTAATGTGAGGAATCAGGGGATCACTGAGGTATTGGGGGCCCAGTCTGTTTAAGGCTTTAAACATCACTAACAACACCCAGAAGTCAATGCGCCACCTAACAGTCAGCCAACTCAGATCTGCAGTAAGGGAGTAATATGATCTAACCGCTGATCAAAAAATCAGAAGTCTTACTACCGCATCCTGAAGTAGCTGCAGGCAATGCAGCTGATCACCAGATAAGCCTTTATAGAGTACACAATGGTAGTCAAGATGGAGAAAACAAGTTGGCCTGGTGGCACTGAGGGTTGAGGCACTGGACGCCACACCTCGAGCCATGCCAGTGACCCAGGTTCGGGAACAGACTCGAGTCATCAGGGGTGGGCAGGGGAGGGAAGAGACTGAGTATCCATAGGACTGCTCTCCCTTCCCGGGGAGGGATCAGGGCAAGCCTCACTTCAGAGTGGCCCCAAGTGGATACTGGGGACCCTACAAGAAGTGCAGCTTGATGCAATGTCAGGGGAGGAGCAGTGGCGGACAGCTGCACTTGGATGTGTTGCCATCACTGCATGACCACGCTCTGGGGAAAACATTCAAGTAATACCCTGCTGGCCTAGTGGAGGTGAAGGGGGCCCCAGTGAACTGCCCACATCCCTGTAGCCAGACTTACCTGCCTGGATCTCCTCATCCAACCCAACTCCATGGCTGTCCTTCTAATTTCCAGAAAGGCCACCAAGGGTGGGCAGACCCTCCCCCGAGGGGTGATCCAAGTATATTAGCTGTTTTATATACTTGATCACAGGTTCACCTTGCTCTAATTAAAGCTAAATGTTAATAAAACACAAGAAACTCAATGTGTGAAATTTTTAGTGTCAGCTTATGTGTGTTGATCACATCCTACAATGAATAACAGATGGTTGTGACAAAGATATTCATGAGAAGAGATGCAGGAATAAGCATAACAATAACAACAAACTCTGGCCAGAGCCAGTATGGCTGCAGCCAAGCTGAAGGAGGAACATGGCACTGTCTGCCATGTTCAAGATAGCCGCTGGAGTTTTCCATGCATGCACAATGACTCACACATGTGCACTGAACTCCAGCAGCACCACGGCACAGTCCGCCATGTCCAAGATGGCCACCAGAGTTCAGTGCGCATGTGCGAGTCATCGCACATTAGCAGACAATTCCAGAGGCCATCTTGAGCATGGTAGATAGTGCCATGTTCTACCGATGGACAAAATAATGAGGTGAACATGCAGTGATTGCTGTTCACCTCCACTATTAAAAGTCTGTTTGGTATCCAGTAAGCTTCTTCTCTACTGTACTCGCAAGATGGCTACAGCGCTACGCCCACTGTAGCCATAAAAAGCAGCAATCAATTGTACAGTTTTTATTACCTAACTTTATAACTGACCAACACATTTTATTTCTAATAAAAAATTCCAAAGATCATGAATTTACCCCTAAGCATGAATGGTCCCAATACATGCCGGAAAGGGTATGTACCTGGCCACGTAACTGTGCACTATATACCCAGACATCGCAGAATACGTGGGGCAGGCATGCACACCTCCCAGTCAGCCCAATGCACAGCCATGTAGATCCTTGCATGGGGCATGACCAGCCAGGGGGGAGGAACAAACATGAGCCAGACTGTGAACTACCAATTGGAAACAGGTGACCATGGGACATAGTAGCCTGCATATGGACAGCCTTGTCCCCCACAGCACAACTGTGTGATTTTGCAGTTTGGCATCCGTTGCCTTGCAGCTGCTGTCTTCCACCCTCCAGACCTCTGTGTAATGGATAGAGTCAAGGGTCCATGGCTGTGGGGTACTGTGCAGCAGTGTGGTCTCTGGTCGGGGGGGTGCACACCTGTTCTGGCAGCCCTCTGGCTTGTGTAATGGTAAGCCTCCCCTACACAGGCCCAGCAGAGTGTAATGGGCATTGTGCTTGCTTCCCTCTGCTGGCCCTCTGTAGGCATGGCCACTCCTGCCCCCTGCCTGCACTAGCCATGCAGTTGCATGCAATCTGGCGTGGATGGCCTGGGCAGGTGTGCAGGAGCACAAAATGTTCATGCGTAGTCAGTGGTGGGCTCATAGGGCCATGATACCATTTGTACATGGGACCCTCAGAGACTACCATAGTGAACACATTCTGTAAAATTAGACCAACTACTAAGGGCAACATAAGAGAGTCAATGACCAGTTCCATGAACCATCAAACCTGCACATTAATTCAGAGCAGTGCCTCTTCATTAATTTCTGCATGCTGTATTGCCTGTTCCCAGTTTCAACCGCCCCAGTTGCACATAAGAAATGAGACCACATAATTTGCTTCCAACAAAATGGGTACCATGCCTGTTACCTTCCCACACACTGTGTTCTATCTAAAAGCACAAAAGTAGAATCAAATCAGGTAGACCACAGCACCGTGACCACACCACAAAAGTCAGTTTGTTAACAGACCTATCCAGGACACACCAGCACTGATCACGGAGAAAAGACAAAGACAATTTTGCACAACTGGTCTCTACCTTTGTGCTACCCTATATTAACAGGCCATGTCTGGACTGGTAGGAGTTAGTGATTGCAGCAAATCAGCCAAGTCTATAGTCAGAAATGAGGTGGCAGTAAACTGCAGCACATACAGCAGAATAAGACTAAACAAAAACTTCATGTTAGTGCCTGCCGTAACTGACTACACAATTATGGAAAGATTTTTAACACCATATCACCCTCCCACCTTAATGTCATAACCAATAATGCCTGCTTCTTGAATTTCAGCATGTCACAAGGGGAGGGGGTGAGGGCAAAAGCCCCATCTAAAAAATAGCTCACAAGGTTGGATAGTATATAACAGGGCAGGCTGGGTGAAATAGTGGTCTTTTTGTGCCAAGACTGGTCATGATTCTATAATTAGTATGTTGCCTCTGTTGACAGCATAAATGGATCCTATGTACAGTATATTCTGTATGTAACCCTTTCTGGAAAGGGGGCTTACTTGAGTCCTGTGTGCTATCCCCAAACTTTTCCCCGTCTCTTCACTCGTTCCAGCTCTGGAACTGCAACTGGAAAAGGGACCAGAGGAGCAGTCAGGAAAAATTGCCTTACCTGCACACTGCAGTGTGCACACATTCGAGCAGCAGCCTGCACAAATGTGTGAGCTGTCTTGCCAGTTTGAATGTTTTTTGGCGCTGGAAGTGCCCACCAGCCAGGAGCCCTAAGAGCCACATTGGCAGCTGCCACAGCACCTCCACTACTGTGCTCTGGTGCCAGGGACACCAGCAGGCATCAGGACACATGGGGACACTGGGGACAGAGGAAGGAGGACCAGGGCATTTGGCATGCTGTGTCTTTAACAGTGAGTGGCTTCCTGCCATGCACAGTCAGCCAGTCTTGCAAGGGGGGGAAGAGCAGAGAATGGAGCTCCCAGATTGGAACACATGAGTCATACCCACTCCACACCACCACCAGATTGCAGCCCAGAGGGGCTGCAACTAATCCTAGGGGCCAGCACACAGAAGGGGCAGAATTTATAAAATAACAAGAAAAACTTTGGAGCACAGGGCTCCTTTCATGCAAAGGGGCCACCTTCTTTGTGACACCTCACCATGAAAGCAGCCAATCAGAAAGCAGTAAGGCCAAGTGATATATTGTGGGAGGATGGTGCAACAGGTTCCTCCCAACTGGACTGGTGGACCTTTTGAGCCAATGAGAGGGAAGGAAAGGGTGGAAGGACTGATGGACAGTCTCTGAGCTGAAGTGTTTGTGCCAGGAAGAGCACTGTCTGAGCTGAAGTGTTTGTGCAAGAAGAGCATCGTCTGAGCTGAAGCATTTGATCCAGAAGGGCACTGTCTGAGAGAAAGTTGTGTCTGGGTTCACTCATCTCTGAGACTTCTCCAAAACTCCCCACAGCCAGTGTGAATTAAACGGGCCCTACTGCATTAAAGAGTTCTGAGCTGATCCAAGTGGAGACAGAGACTGCATCCTGTTCGGGCCACCTTGGAGCCAAGTAAGAGCTAGCCCTTATCAAGTGGGGTGGATTGGGGAACAGATAGCCACGGGCACATGCCCGAGTGCTGGGGCACTCTTGACCCATTTGGGGGACTCGGACCATGGGGTTGCTCCTGGGGTCTGGGCTCCTTGGGAACCAAGAAGCCACAGCTCAGTTTTCCTGTATCCTGGATGTGATTCTGAAGAGCTGTGACCGGAGAAGTGTGTGCCAGAAGGACTTTGTAGCAAAGAGGTGTGGGCTAGAAGTGCTATATTCAGAGAGTTGAGCCAGAAGAGCTGCGGCTTTAAAGCTGATACAGAAGAGCTACATTCACAGAGGTGTAAGACAAGAAAGGTTTAACTGTTATCTGCTCAAAAGAAACCAAGGCTTCTGGGCTGCTTTCCTGCTCCTGTGTGCTGCTCCCTGCTTCTTCTGAACCACCCTTCTACTTCTGGTCTGCTGCATCCAAGGGTCACATGAGTTGCTGGCATTGCTGGCGGAATTTTCTGTCCTCCCTGTTTGGATTACAGTTAGGAATTCCAGTTTGTTCAAAAGTCCAAGCAAGTTCATTGGGACCTCATTCCTGATTAAATTTGTGCTAGCACACTATGACCCACTGGGTGCTTAAAATGCAAGCTTGCTGAATTTTGCATCAAGTGCACCACCGCAAGATCCCAGGCAACTCTTCAGTCAGGCCTGCACCAGGACTGTGTCACAATACCTGGGTACGCAGACTCTAATGTGTACCAGATGAAAGTTAACACACCCAGTGTAAAAAAAACATCTTATGTGCCCTTTGCTTTGGCGGGTGTGGATATGCAGTGGGGTTCGAGGGGAATTGTCTGAGGGTGGTTGTGTGTACAGCAACGTGTTACTGTCTAACTTGTGCTCTCGCCACAGTCTCTGGGCCTGTGTGCCAAACTAAAGCAGTTTCATTGTTGCATTTTATCACTGCATGGGTATTCAATGTGTACTTACTGACTGAATTATTGTTTGGTAAAGGTAACAGATATTGGTGGTCCCCAGAGGGTGGTAATGGTCAGTGCAGTGAGGTGGGTAGGTACTGCATCCCAGAGGGCTGTACTGCACACAACATCTGACCAACTTATTCTCTCTGGGTGAAGACACCATGCTATTTACTAATTTGGGATGACCCCCCCCCCCACTACAGGAGCACAAACAAACCCAACCCCCTTAACCAGGTGTGCCACCATACAGTCACCATGCGGGGTGTGAACCCGGATACCGCACCAACTGGGGGGTCACTTGTTGTTTCAAATCCCAACACACCTATTATGTGAATGATTTACATCAGTGGTAATGGTGTCGCTAATTTTCTTTGTGATAGCATGTAATTGTATGTGTTGCTTTGTAGGAACTTTGTAAAAAAAAAAAAAAAATGTGGGGTAATATTGTCCTGAGCTTGAAAAATGAATTGAAAGATAATTCATCAGCATACAGGATTATAAATAAATGTATATAAACATCAGTAACCAAAAAGGAGATATCATAGAAACATAGAAATCTGTCGGCAGAAAAGGACCGCATGGCCCATTCAGTCTGCCAGCCCCCCAGAAGACCTCCATCCTCCATTCTCAGCTTGCCTCTTGTTGGTTAGGCCCATGTATGTATCCCAAGCTCTTTTAAATGTGTCCACTGTATCCTGATGGATCAAAAACAACAACAAATAATTGGAGGCATGTCGCCCACTATGAAGTGCAATAGCCAGTAAGGAAACATAAGAAGCAGTGTACAACCAGGACTGAGTACTTCAAGATAAAGGTTGCAACCAGGTCAGAAGGCATAATGCAAGTTCTGAGACACTCAAGCCCCTCCTCCATCCTTTGTAAGCGAGACAAAGCTCAACAAGCATTTGTCAATTCCAAATGTTCACCGCTGGTATTGCTGTTGTACCGGGTCTTGCTTGTACACATTTTTATTATACATTTACCCAGGACAGAGCAGATGAGATGTAGTAGTATGGGCCCCAGGAAGAACTACGTTGGTTCAGAACTCCTTTTCATACCGGTTTCCCAAGCACTGGAATGACCTTGCTAGCACTATTAGAGATTGTGACTCTGCTTTGACAGATTGTTAGATTGTAATTACCCAGGATAGGGCAGCTGAGAGGCAATATCTATTTTTAAGTAGGTGCCCACATTTTGACCCCAAATGTCCAACAGTCTTTTTGTGTCCTGACGTTATGATCAAGACAGGTGGAATTTTTAAAATCCCATCCAAAAGGTCATTTGACTGTGGAAACAAGTTTTGGAGGGGATTTGATCAACACCTGCCATGTTCAGGAGTTGGGGTAACACAAAGGATATGTTGAACATTAGGGGCCAAAATCTGCAAAAAATAATGTTCTGAGTAAATGTTGGAACAATTCGTTTCCCCATAATTTAGATGTTTTTTCACATTTTTACCCCAAATTTTCAACATAATCTTTTTATGACCACTCCTTCTAAGCGTGGCAGATGTCATTTATAAAACAATAGCTGAAACGCCATTTTGTGCGACAAGTGTTAAAACACAGTTTGGGTAGGATTTGAGAAATGACAGCTGTGACAGTCATGAGATGGTGCAAAAAATGGCTATGTTTAAAAGTTGGGTCAAAAGTTTGAAAATTACTACAGTTACAAGCGTGTGTAGGGATGCCATATCAGATGCCAGACCAGTCAGTACTGGCATACTGCAGGGATCAGTACTTTGATCTCTGTTATTCAGCCTGTTCATTAATGATCTACCCTCTGTCTGCAAATCCTCCCATACAATCCTGTACGCAAATGATGCAGTCATCTTCTCTAATGTCAGAAACCTTGACCACCTAAAGCAAAGGCTGCAGGAGGACTTTAATTTGGTCCAAGCCTAGCTTGCCAGCAACCTGCAAGTCATGAATGCAAAAAAGTAAAATGCATGTTGTTTTGCAACAGCAGCAAGGCAGACCTATCCTCTGGTCTCACAATGTCAACCAATAATGGTACTCTTATTGAGCAAGTGCAAACTTTCAAATACCTTGGGTTGTCTGGACTGTGCCATGACATTCTCTGACCATGTAGATAACTTAGTAAGGACAGTTAATACAAGAATCATCTTCCTTTATAGACACAGGAGGAACCTCTTACCAGAGGTCAAAAAAACTCCATGTTCAACGCTTTACCATTAGTATTGATGACTATGGAGCTGTGGTCTATGGGTCTGCCAATGATGGGGTG
Source organism: Neoceratodus forsteri (assembly GCA_016271365.2). Classification (NCBI taxonomy): domain Eukaryota; kingdom Metazoa; phylum Chordata; order Ceratodontiformes; family Ceratodontidae; genus Neoceratodus; species Neoceratodus forsteri. The sequence goes on from CM028132.1 coordinate 768,187,006, forward strand.
CTAAACTAGGTAAGGGGATTACTTAACAGAGCCTGCCACTTTGCACTTGACATTCGACTTATATATATATATATATATATATATATATATATACACACACATATATATTTATATATTTATACAATGTATGTTGTCAGATAAATAACAGTATAAAACATGATATCTCAGGTGGCCAGTGAAGATAACATTGTTGTCTTCATGTTCCTATACGTCATATGTTATCTCCACATTCCTATACGTCATATCGAAACTTATCTGGTTGATCCTGCCACTCTGAGCACTTTCAGTTTCCTGTAATTGTAAGCGTGACGAGCTATCCACACTAACCGATCGGTACATTGCCAAATGTTTTTATAGGAAGTGCGGGTTCAGTAACTGAAAGCTGTACTTTATGTTTATGTTGCTGTCTCTTGTTGTAAAAAAGCTTCAGACTGCACATAGAGTGCTGCAGTGACCGAGCCGGCAACTTTTGAACAGTAAAAGGAAGCGCGAGCGTCTTCTGAAGCTTTTTTTCAACAAGAGACAGCAACATAAACATAAAGCACAGCGTTTTCTCAGTTACTGAACCGGGCACCTCTCTAAAAACATTTGGCACAATGTACCGATCGTCAGTGTGGATAACGCTCGGTCACGCTACAATTACAGGGAAACTGAAAGTGCTCAGAGTGGCAGGATCAACCAGATAAGTATTTAAAAAATCACTTTTCCCCAAAATAATAGCAGGATCAACCAGATATTTTAGTAATTTAAAATGACAGGACCAACAAGATACTTGAAAACCCTATGTAATCTGTCATGTTGGGGGGGGCATGTGGAGCTCTGTTGGGGGGGGCATGGCAGGATAAACCAGATAAGACTTTTTAAAACTAATCATAAATAACAGGATCCACCAGATATTTTTTAAACAATAAATGACATCTGCTGTTTTGGCAGCTTTTCTGTAAGTGGGGTTGTATTGCTAGGGCCATCACCTTTGTATCACCCATTGCATTGAGAGGGGCATGTGGTAGGTTGTATTGTGTGGGGGGCAAGCATTGTATAAACAGAATAGTGACATGGCTGACTGAAGATATCATATTATCTTCACTGAGGCCAGTGATATCATGATATCACTGGCCTCTCGGAAGATAAATATGATATCTTCTAGTCAGGCCATGTCATATCCCCTATATATATACATACTGCACATGCAACCTGTATTCCAAACTAAACCTGTTCAACCTCAGCCAGAGGCTCATGTACCACACCCTTATCATAGGCTACAAAGTACTGCATGGCCTACTTTCCCCAGGCTTGCGGTCATTGTTCATTTTCATTGACAATAGGTATGCTACTAGAGTTATGGTGAGCCACTCGTTACTGCTTCCTAGAAGGAGAACTACGTTGGCTCAGAACACCTTCTCATACCGGTTAGTCAAGCACTTGAATGACCTTGCTAGCACTGTCAGAGATTGTGACTCTGTTTCGCTATTCAAATCTAGGCTGCATACCTCTCTCGCTGACTCTTGTATTTGTAAATGCTTCAAATGATTCGCCTAGTAAGCTGACAAAGTAAACTTTGTTTACTGCACTCTTCACTATGGATTGTTCTGTGATAAGGCAAATATGCAATTTTGTTTGCTGTTGCTTGAATTGTATACCCACTTGCTGTTTTGTGCATCAATGATTATGTAATGTATATTTGTGGCTTCTGTACTAATGTTGTTTTTAGCTCTGAACCCTTCAGAAAATAGGCATCTGCCTAGGGTTCTCTGCTAAATAAATAAATAGTAATGTAGCCTGATAACTTTGTTTTCTTTCTCATATTTTACCCCAAATTTTCAATTTAGCTTTCTTAAAACCCCATATAGCCTTCTTATGAGCCCACCTCATGAACAATGGTGGAGAAAATGTTCTAATCCTGCCCAAAAGGTGATTTTGCACCACGGCTATCAAAGAAATCAAAACAAACACCAGTCCAGGCCCTGATAGAATACACCACAGGTTCTGAAAGAAATGAGAAATGTTATAACTAAGCCATTGGAAATCATTTTCAATACATCGCTGCAGGAGGGAGTTGTGCCTATAAAAGGGAATAGGAGCCTATATATAATTAGAGGCCAATAAGCCTCACCTCCCTATGCAGTAAACTAATGGAAGAATGGATAAATAAATCCTGGAAACTGAGATATGTAATTTGGGTCTAAATGATAATTGCTAAAATGGGTTTAAGAGGGACTATTATGCACAACAAACCTGATATCATTTTACAATAAAATCAGTCATTGTCTTGACAAAGGGATCCCGATGGATGTGGTGCTACTCAACTTCAGAAAGGCATTTGACACTGTCCCTCATGATATACTGATAGAAAAATGATCACAATGGGTTTTAGTTTATCTGTGTCAGATGGGTTGAAATCTAGTTCATGTATCGCACCCAGTGTGTGAGAATAAAGGGGAACCTATCCAAAGGCAGGGTTGTCAACAGCAGGGTGCCCCAAGACTCTGTCCTGGGCTCAGCCCTGTTTGATATTTTTATTAGTGACATCCACATTAATCATGGGAATTTTCTGAAGTTTGTAGATGACACTAAACTAGGTGGGGAGGTGAACTCCCCCACAAAACATAAATCAATAGTGGAGGATCTCAAAACTATTGAGGATTGGACATTCCAAAATAAAATGTCTTTCAATCAAGACAAGTGTTCTGTTTTACACTTCATTAAAAACAAGCAAAAGTATCAATACAAACTTGTGGATAGTACTCTCAAATCTGTCCATTAGGAAAGGGATCTAGGTATATTTATAAATGACCAGCTTTCATCAGTTGATCACTGTAAGAAAATTGCAACACCAGCCAATAGACTATTAAAAGCCATTCAACAAACATTTATCTCTAGAAATGAGCAATGCATCATCCCACTGTACTATGCATTCCTCAGACCTATTCTGGACTTCAGCTCACCTTTCTGGACTCCTTACATTAAGCGTGATGTTGACTTAGTGGAAAGGGTCCAGAGGAGGGTGACAAAAATGGTTCCCTGATTTAAACACGACACATACCCTAGCAGGCTTTACAAAACAAGGTTATTTGACCTCCAAAGCAGGGGAATGAGGGGAGACTTGTTACTTCTATTTAAAATTCTCAGTGATCATGATTAAATGACCCAATGTGGACTAAGTTTTGGTTCTATGTGATAATGGCGATCGGACAAAGGCGATCACTATTACGGCCAATGTACATTGCAAAAATCAATTTTGAAAATGCACACCCTGGCGCATGGCAAAAAGATGCCAGGGACTTACGTTTTTAATGTTTATGTGGTGAGGTGCACCCCCGTGCCCCCCCTACTAAAGGATTCTCAACTCTGAGGGGGGGTGCATGTCGGGGCTACAAATAAAAATAATTTGGGCTGGGCACAACAAATTGTATGCATGCCCAGACCCAAAACCCTCAGTAGCTGAAGCTCACACCACCCACCACGCCCACGGGCAGCTCAGCAGCCCATCACAACACATTATATAAACCTGCCTCTCCATCCGCCATGCTTGCTCCCCACATGTGTGCGCATGTATATATAGCACAGGATATCGCTATACCTGCAGTTGCCCAGCCCATCCAGTAGCTCCTCTGATAAGGCGCCGCTACTGAGTCACTATTTTGGTGTGCACTCAATAGACAGTGCCCTTATCACTGGATACGTAAAGGTTTGGTACTAGAATGCAAATATTAGATCTCACAAGAGGCAACTTAATATTCCCAGGGTTGACACCAACAAAGACAAACTACTTTACCATTAGGTGAGTACATTTATGGAACCATTTCCTAGAAGTGTAAATCAAAAAACCTTTATGGGTTTTAAAAACAAACTGGACAAACACATCAAAACAAAGTTTTACATACAATAATACACTCACTGTGAGTGGGAGACAACCTCGATGGGTATATAGCCTTCTCTTGTCTTTCACACCTAGTAATACCCAGTAAAGTGCAAAAACACTTTTTGGCCAGGATTTGACAAATGACACCAGCCATATTCATGATGTATGGTGAAGAAATGGCTATGTTGAAAATGTGGGGTCAAAATATTGAAAATTACCAAAGTTATAAGCCTGCCTTTGTATAATTTCAATGTAGACTCATAACTTTGTGTTTTTTTAATATTTGTACCCCAAATTTTCCATATAGCCTTCTTATGATCCAACCTCATGAATGAGGGCAGAGAAAATGTTCAGCTCCTGCCTTAAAGGTGATTTTGTGTAGCAACTGTGAAATCGCCTTTTGAGACAGAGTTGCCTAATTTCACTGCCATTGTTCATGAGGTGGGGTCCCAAAAAAGGCATGTTGAAAATTTGGGGCAAAAATATTCAAAAATGATCAGGTTATGCCTCTAAGTTCAAAACCCCACTGAAATACATTGAACCGCATTGCTGATTTCCTCAGTGCATGGTCCGTCACTGAAGAGTGAACACGTGTTTGTGATCCAGAGAGGATTATGGAGTTGGACCCTGGAGGGGCTTTGTGAGGGGGGCAGAGTGGTGGCTGCTGAGTGGGAGGGTCGAGTGGATGGCTTACGGTGGTGGCTGCAGCAAACATTGATGGACAGTTTTACAGGTTATATTGTAAACAAAAACCTATGAGGACAGTTTTCTTTGTTTCAGGTGATGACAGTGGGGGATTGAGCACCCCAGTGTTAGTGTTATGTTTCTGGGGGTGATGGTGGGGTGCTGAGCTGGGAGGGTCGGTGGGGGAACTAATGGCAGTGGCAGCAACAGACATCGATGGATGAGTTTCTTTTTAGGTTATATTGTAAAAAAAAAACAATGAGGGCTTCTTTTTAATTTATTTATATATAGAGAGAGATAACTACTAGGGACGGTTTTTCTTTATTTCAGGTGGTGACACTGGGGTATTGTAGTTATGTTTTTGGGGGATGGGGTAGTGGTGCTGAGTGGGAGGGACAGTAACAGAGGCGGCAGCAACAGCAGTCGATGAACAGTTTCCTTTTGCGGGTGTAATTCAACCTCAGCAGGCTGATCATGACAAATCTGTGCTTGCTGAGTGGTGATTATGTAGATCAAAGGAAAGAGCTGACCTATGATTGGGTAGGCTCTTCTTTCTTAACTACACGAAGTTTCCACCAGCAAGCCAGAACAGTGTTATGACTAGCCTGGTTGATGACTGGTGTGACACTGACAAGCCCTCAAGACCACTCTGCATTGGACTGACTGTGTCACACCCTCAAAAGCCACTGCTAACAAAATGTTTGCTGTGTGTGCACAGTGAACATAAAAATTAAACCGAGGAGGTTTAGGAAGATGTGTGCTTCTGCTTGAATAGCCTAATAGGAAGGGATGGACTGGGCTAATGTTTTGGCCAACTGAGAATCAAAGCAATTTCATTGTTTTGCCTTACACCATTCCAAAGCAGTTGCTTCTGTTCCATTGAACTTGTGTTCATTTCTAGTTGAAATGGTGTGTTTCTATTAGAAACTTGTATCTCTTCCAAAACAAATCCAGTTACCTCATCCTGCTAAACAATCCCATGTGTGTCTTACTTTTACACTCTCACATCCACTTAACAGAAGAAGACACATGCAACTTGACAAGCAGAAATTAAAGTTCCTGCAGTTTACTTCATTAAATAGTCAAAGCAATTAATCTATGCGAAGATGAAAGAAGTATATAACCTAAGACCACATCTGAAATGTTCTGGTACATGTTTGCAAAGGTAGCTAATGATTTATTTTATGCCATATTCACTTTTGGTTACCAGGCAATGAGGAAAGAGATTTAATTAGTCTTAAAGATCAAATTAAACTTAAAGGAAGGCCCATCCGCCTTTTATTCTGTTTACCTGAGTAGTCTGTAAGCATGAACAATCTGCCTTTATTGCACCTGCCTAATTTTCATCAGGATTTAAATGTAAATGAAGTTATTTAAGTCTGGTGGGAAAACCTACTGACTCTATTGCAAAGGTCATGAATCAGCTTGTAAGGCATCCTGGAATGTTATGCTTTAGTGGCAAAGCCTGCAGTAGTTATACCATATAAATCAGTGCTGTTGCTGTGCTCTGCAGTCCCTCTGTTCTTGTCTTCTGCTGGCCATTACATTTTTCAAAGCATAGTAAGTTCCCTGCCGTTTTCTGTAGCTTAAAGTGTATCTGAGTTAGAAAAACATGTTTTTTAAAGAGTACAGGGATTTCACAAGACATGTAACAGAACTGGCTGAGGGTATACCTTTTGCTGGCTTGTGCAGATATGCATTCTCAACTCCCACGATACCACGCATGAGTGGGTTCATGACCTTTGGAAAGGTGACAAACAAGTTTTCACACCAGGCCATCAGAGAGTGAAGCAACCTCATTTTTATTTAAATTAGGATGAAATTAGGAGGATGCAAGAGAGGGAATCATTCTTTATACTTACAAACTACACAGGTATACAGACAATAGGTTGAGGGGATTTTCCTTTTAAAAGAATAAATCCCTCGTAGTATTGTCTCCTGATCACTATATTTCTTCTGTCTGTTGTTAAGGCTCTCTGCTAGATAATGTATCAACAAAAAGGTGACCTAAGCTAGTGCACCCTTAGGCCCTATCCACACTGGCATAAATTAAAAAAAAAAACTTTTTAAAAAATGTTTTGATTACTGTGCGTGAGCAGTTTTCAGCGCGTCCACATCATGCTCAGACACCGTGCTTGCCTGCTAGACTTTTCAGGCATGATTGTGATAATAAAGCACTGCAAGAGCTGCAATGCATACCGGGATGCTCATGATTGGTTGCAACAATGGATTCTAAGGCAATTTACACCATTTGGTTCATGAGCTCATTGCAAGCTTGGTATGTCTGTAAGTGTATTTTCCCTAACGTTCAGGCCCCAAAACAAAGGTTTGCGTGCAGTGGAGCTTGCCTTAAACCATGTTACAGCATGGATCAGATCCGCACTGCTGTTAGCATGGTTTAAAGCTACCATGTTGGTCTAAAATCATGCTGAAGCCCTGCTCTGAGCAAGGTTTTAGCAGTTTTTAAAAAAATGGATTTCAGCACAGTTTGATATTTTGTAAACATCATGCCACCCCATAGACACAATACTGTACAATCATTTGCACTGTACTTCAGCATAGTGAAATACCTTAGAATAAATGAATTACCCTGGGACTGTTTATATTCGTTTCCCCATTTCTTTGTACAAAGCATCAGCAACTCAGACTTTAAAGCAGAAGTGCATGTTACACTGAACCCATTCCTTTTATTCTGTTTCAGAGTGCTCTTTACTCTTTTCTTTGTAAGGTGCCTTTTTACTTCTGTGTTATGTCTGCTTTAATTTGTTTTAGTTTTAAAATAATTAATAGGTGCATCCTTTTAATATAGCTATCCCCAGGTTTTGATCAGGATTCTCAGCTGGTTTTATCACTCAATAATTAATATCTATTTCTCATGTCTAAGGTAAACTAGCATGCAACAGACATATGTACTGTGACCTTATGGAACAATGGATATTCATAAATAGCTGAGAATATGGATGAAGACCTGGGGCTTGCTGTATTAAAAAGAGCATGCCTTATAGGTATTTCAGATCTTAAAAGAAACATTAATACAGACTATACATGCAGAACATAGGTCATCCTTCAAGACAAGAGAAAAAGGATGATCTAAAATAGAATAAAAAGTTATGGGTTCATAATTTTTGCATTAACTTTCACAGCTGCTTTAAAGGAAAACTTCATTCAAAAAGTATAAAACACATGTTGTGCATTTGTTTTTAATTTTTTCTGATTGTTTCTGGCATTCTGTTACCTGTGTCTTTGATAAGATATTTTTTTTTTTTTTTTTTTGCTTTTCTGGCAGTTTTATAGCCGCTGGAGGTATTATTGCCTTTGATCTATTGGAATTTTCCCAGAACCTTGTGTCATTGCATGCTGCCAGTCTAGAGTGGGAGACATAGGGTGTGCATGTGCATGGAGGTATACATGCAGTACAGTACCGGCTACCAGCCATACCCCTACTGCCCTGCCACCATACTTCTACATGGTGACAGTATAGGAGCATGTAGCTAACCCCCCTCCCCAGAAGAGGAGAGGAGAAGAGAAGAGAGGACAGGAAAGGAGAGGACAGCAGTCAGATGAATGCTTAATCCTCTACCTCCCTGGCAGTTTTGCTGAAAAAAGCCTCTTGTTTTGGGAAAACTGGTCGAACACCAAAAGCCATGTGGATGCCAAAACCACGCAACCCTCGATATCTCCTCTGCATGTGTCATCCATCCATCCTAATTGATCCTAACTGCTCAAACAATGATGCTGCCACAATGAAGTATAAGTATAACAAAAGATCATTTCAGGAAAGCTGCTGAGCTCTCTCGACCCAGAGCTCTGATAGGTTCCACTATGGACTATGGATAAAAAGAGATGTTCTCCTATAGCTGTAACACTTGATTAGCCCACCTGACTGACTGGGAGGTAATTTTTGAATCTGGGTGAGGGTGACATTATGGCTTGTGTGGGAGGAAGGGAGGCTTATGTTTAAACAGGTGGAGGATTGACCCACAATTTTAGTTATTTTCTTTATGATCCCCTGCCTGGCTGGCCTCCTTCTCACTGACTCCCCCAGCATTGTTACCTGGTTTCTCCCTGGTCATACCCAGCCCACTACCCTCAGGGCTTGTCCCCCATGGCAGGGTTGTGGGGAGTCCTTCTTGACCCACTGGGCAAGGATCCAGTTGGACCAGAGCCAGGGTCACCAATACAGAGCCTGCAAGTGATTGGTGGTTATCCTGCCAGCCAAGTAGATTTCTGATTTTTTCCTACACTTTCTGAGGAGCACGCATGCAGTGACACCACAGGTGATACCATACATGCTTCTGCTTGCAGTGCACCTGTCATCTGCTGCTTCCAGCTCCTGTGTCCTGCCCCACAGCCACTGCTAGGAACCAGGCAAACACTGGGCACCTCACTTCTCCCTCCTCAGAGGAAGAGAACACTCCATTTGATGCTCAATCCCCCTCACCCCAGGCCACCCTCCAGTGTTCCCAGTTTGTTCCCAAACCTGGGTCACTGGCACTGCAAGAGGTAGTGCTACTGCTACACCAGTAGGTGAGTGAGGCTTGACTAATAATAATCAGTTTTTCTATTTATAATAAGGAGGAGTGAGGAAAGCTATAAATCATTCAACTTACATTATCATTGGGTGGAGGGGAAAAGGGAGCTTGTGTGTTACAGGGTGGCTGGGACGGGGGTTGTCAACTCAGGGGTGGGTCTTGAACAGGATGGGAGGGAGTTTTGCACAAAGCATTTTGGCTTTTCATCAGCTTTATCCAAAAATCTGAAGTCCTGAAGTGTTACTATTATCTGAGGTATCAATTTTTGCAGCTGCATAGCGAGAGCTATTCTGACGTGTTGCTGACGTAGGGGAATAGAGAAGGATACCAAATGCATCACATTGTTTGCTCCACACTCCATCCTCCCAGGGGAGCTGAAGCACATATAGCACTTATGAATCATTGCACTTTCTCTCTCTCTCTTCCCACCTGTGCTTCCTCCCCAGTGTAAATAAAACCACCCCAAACCCTGCCGCTCCCTCCCCTTACCTACCAGACTGAGCTTCTGGACCCGTACATCCCTGCTTGCCCACTCCACTCTGCCAGTGCGGGCCTTCTGGTGGTTTCAACAGCTAGACTGTAGACTTCTGGGGACTGAACTTTTGAGGTAGTGGGCCCAGCCCTCTGGAATTTTGTACTTAGAGCCTTCAGGAAGGCCCCCTCTGTGGAGGCCTTTAAGAGAAGCTTGGAAACATATATTTTTCAACAAGCATTTGGGGATCTTTTATAACATTTTCCTTGAGCACATCCTAAATTATTAACCTGTCTTTTGTTTACTGTATCGATAAGCTATATATAGTTATTTATTTGTTATTTATTTTGTGGCTTTAAAGTGGTTGGGTTAATTTAATTTATGTTTTTTTGTATTATTGTCATATTGTAATGGCATCCTGTGCCTCCGGGGGAAGGGGGCCACAAACAAATAAAAGTTACAACTCCTCATCATGCTCTTCACACCTGCCCCCTCCATTGCCAGCCCAGCACCTTCTCCACATAAAAAGATAGCACCTGCTGCAAAATATCCGGCGTCCCTCCCTATCACTGCCCTGTCCTGGCTCCAAATAAGATCCTGAGCACTGCAAAACATCCCGCCCCCTCCTCCTGACCAATGCCCTATCCCAGTTCCACATACAATGATCCCACCCACATCCCACCCCACATAGACCCCCCCAGGCCAATAGTCAGGGAGGGACACCGGGGTGCCAACCACCAGTGCCCCCAAATATCAAGCTGACACTTGGGTGCTCAATCACCAGTGTTGATAGGTATCTGCAATAAGGAAGACAATCCCTCGACATATTTCTCTTTTTTTATAAGCTTGAAATTAAGAAAACAGCTCCTTGTTGTCTTGCGTCATCATCCCAATCCCCATCTCAACCCCCACTTAGCACCCTCTACCCCTTACTCCCCCACCCTATACTTATCTACTGGGGCTCCAATGCCATAATCCTCTCTGAATCAGAATGATGTCTTCACTTTTTGAAAGCCGAACTGGGAACTGAGGAAATCAAATAAGTGTGGTTAGTGTATTTCAGTGCGTTTTGAACATTTACTCATAACTTGGTCATTTTTTAATATTTTACCCCAAATTTTTAATATGGCCTTTTTGGAACTCCACCTCATGAAAAGTTGTTGAAAATGTTTAAATCTGGCCTGAATGGTGATTTCTCAGTCATTCCCCAAAATATCTGCTGGCTGAGGATTTGAAACATTTCACCTAGCTGGTTCATGAGGTGGGGTCATAAGAAGACTATTTTGAAAACTTAGATCACCATATTAAAACACAGTAAAGTTATGACAGTACATTGACATTTTTCAATGTTCACTCATAACTTTGGTAATTCTCAATATCTGGACCCATGATTTTCAACATAGCCATGTTTTCACATCACGAAATGAACATGGCAGGTGTCACTTTTCAAATCCAGGCCAAAATGTGTTTTCGCACTTGTGGTGCAAAATGATGTTTCAGCTGGGATTTGAAAATTTTCACCTACTGGGTTCATGATGTGGGGTCATAAGAAGACTATTCTGAAAATTTGAGATAAAATATTAAAAATACAACAAAGTTATGAAGGGAAGTTGTAATTTTTCAATGCTCATTCATAACTTTGGTAATTTTCAGTATTTTGACAGCACATTTTTAACACAGCTAATTTTTCACACCACCTCCTGAATGGGTCGGGTATAGTTTTTCAGATCATGGCCAAAATGTGTATTTGTACCAGTGGTTTGAAAGTAAATTTTTTTTCAGCATTTTATAAATGACACCTGTCATGTTCAGAAGGAGACAGGATCATAAAAAGACTATGTTGAAAATTTGGAATAAAAATGTGCCTCCCAAAAATGTATAAAGTGACATCACTTGCAGGGATGGCCATTGGCCCAGTGGGTCCACACTGCCTTCCCATGCCAGTTACCTGAGTTAGGGTGTGAGCTCAGTGAACCATCTGAATGGGCCGAGGCTGGGGGAAGGTGCTGCTGTGTGTGGCATCAGCTACAGCCTGGGGAGGGACAGTTCAATGTTCTGGCACACAGACAACACCTTATGGCAGGCTGGGGAGACTTCCCTCACAATTAACTGACACACGTGTCGAGGCCTGGTAGGCCCTTGCACTGCATCAGGTATCCCTTATCAGGTAAATGGACTAGGAGGCGTTTTGGCTCTGATCAGAGTTTGTTTGAAATAGGTATCTAAGCTTCCTTAGTTACTTTATGGTGTTAGGTTATAGTCATCCCTCCCTCTACTGCAGTTCCTTACTGATGTAAAAGCATGCTTTAGCAGAGAACAGCAGATATAGGTTGGCAGCAGTAGTTGATTAGCTTATGGAGAAGGCACTCTGCAATGATCAGTGTCTATTGCAAATGGGCAGCACTGTACATCCTGACAGCAAGTATGAGAGTGAGAGCGGAGGGCTGTAGATAATTAGAAAGGTGCATGATTCAAAGCAGCAGCTGAATTCTAAAAGTGTTTTTTCAGTTGAAAGTTAAAAGGACAGAAATAGGTCTTGAAGCTAACCGAAAGCAACCACACTATTTCACACTTTGCTGCTACCTGCTTTGTTACTGTAAATGAGCAAACATGTTGTAAAGACTTTGAAAGAAGTCTGAGACAGCGCTCGCCTCCTGTTTTCAAGGGCTACAGTATCATGCCACACCCCGGCTTAGGTACTTACATAGAACCATAGAAACATAGACTTTGACAGCAGATGAGGACCACTTGGCCCACCCAGTCTGCCCATTTCCCTACCTATTGGATAAGCTGCAGATCCTAGTCAACCAACAGCCTACTTCCTCCTACCCCCACTAGAATTGCCTTATGTCTGTCCCATGCATTCTTGAATTCCCCCACTGTTTTTGACCCCACTACCTCCTCAGGAAAGCCATTCCACGCGTCCACCACCCTCTCTGTGAAAAAATACTTCCTCACATTGCCTCTGAGCTGTCCCCCCTCTATCTTCAAATTATGCCTTCTTGTTCTTGCACATCTCTTTTTTTGAAAAGTGCTACCCTCTTGGACTTTGTTGATTCCCTTGAGCTACTTAAAAGTTTCTATTATGCCCCCCCTCCTTTCCTCGAGGGTATACATATTAAGCTCCTTTAGTCTCTCTTCATATGGCTTCTGTTGCAGACCCTGCACCATTTTAGTTGCCCTCCTCTGAACTGCCTCCATCCTGTCTATGTCTTTGTGGAGATGGGGTCTCCAGAACTGCATGCAGTACTCCAGATGGTGTCTCACCAACTGTCTGTACAGAGGGATAACAACTTCCTGTTTTCTACTGGTGATGCCTCTCCTATGTATCCCAATATCCCCCAGCCCTCCTTATTGCCTTCTCCACATTGCTTGCCTACCTTTAGGTCATCTGATATGACTACACAGGTCCATTTCCATTTTGTTGTTGGTAGTACCTCCCCATTGTGTACTCTTCCTTGGGTTTTTGTTTCCCGGGTGCATTGCTTCAGCTTTTCTGCATTGAATCAAGCTGCCATACATTTGACCATTCTTCCAACCTTGCCCAGTCCCTTCTCTCATCCTTACCCCCCACTTGTGTATCAACCCTGTTGCAGGTCTTTGTGTCACCTGCAAGGGAATACTTTTCCTTCCAGCACCTCAAGCAATGTCACTATAAAGAGACATTAAGGGGACCCGGTCAATGCTGAACCCTGCGGTACCCCGCCAGTAACCCCCCTTTCTTCGGAATAGACTCTGTTTACTATTACCCTCTGTTTCCTGTTGTCCCACCAATGTTTTACCCAGGCTACCACCTTGGGACCCACTCCCAGACTGGCTAACTTGTTTATTAATCTATTGTGTGGGACTGTGTCAAATGCCTTGCCAAAGTCTAGGTAGGCCATATCCATAGCACCTCCCTGGTCTACTACTTTGGTCACCCAGTCAAAGAAATCAATTAGATTCATCTGACATGACCTTCCCACTGTGAATCCATGCTGCCTTGGGTCCTGTACCCAGCTGGCCTCCGGGTACTTAACAGTTCTTTCTTTCAGAAGTGATTCCATCATTTTCTCCTACCACTGAGGTCAAGCTAACAGGTCTGTAGTTTCCTGCATCTGCCTTGCTCCTACTTTTGTGAAGGGGAAATCACATCTTCCCTCCTCCACTCCTCAGGTACCATGCCATCCTCCCATGATTTGTTAAAAAGGGTAGTCAGTGGGGTTATTAGTTCTCCCCTTAGTTCTTTTAGAATTATGGGGTGAATCCCGTCAGGCCTCATTGCTTTGTCTACCTTGAGTTTTAGGAGTTCTTTCAGGACCCTTTCTTCTGTGAATGGACTGGTATTGACCCCCCCCTATCCAGAGTGCTTCTATTGTTTGGTTTAGGTACCTCCCCCTCCTCTTCTTTTGTGAATGCTTGAGCAAAAGTGTTCCTTCAGTATCTCTGCCTTTTCACAGTGACCCTCTGCTCACCCCTTCTCCTTTATTAAGCCTCATTATCCCTCCCTTGGTCTTTCTTCACTCCCTAATGTACCTATAAAACGTTTTATCCCCGTTCTTAAATGAGTTGGCTATCTTTTCCTCTTACTTTTACTTCTAGGTGCTTAGCCAAAAAGTAGTCTTCCTGTCAGATGATCTAACATTTCACTCCACGCCCAGAGCCTCATCACCTCTGACATCACTCAGGCTAAGCACCTGGAAGTACTGTATGTAAGCTGGGGTGTGGTAATTTATACTTTGCACTCACCTGTGCTGTCTCAGACCTCTCTCAAAAGGCACTTTTACACACAGGTTTATGTAACAGAATAACTGTTACAGAAACAGTATTCCGTTACATCCCTTGTGTGTAAAGTACATCTTTTTTGTTCCCTTGGTGAACATTCATCAAACATAATCTCTGCTACTAGTGGTTTGCACCGGCATTTCGTTTCATCTGGCTGTGTAAACAGCCATTCCGGTAGCACTCCAGAAACAGCCATTAGAGCAGCAAACTCTGGGGGGAGCCGAAACAAATGGAGGCAGGGTTGGCTGGAGTACTCACTGGGTGTAAAAGGCAACGAGAACGCAACAGAGTACAATGGCACCACAGAGGTAATACTCATTTCGTTTTAAAAACCTGTGTATAAAAGTACCTAAGGTATCTTTAGCTCAGGGGCAAGGCACCACTGCACCTGGTGCACATCAGCTTTCTAAACGAAATGCTGTAAAGGCTAGTGGCCCAAGCGGCATAATCTTTTCATATGCTAATGCTGCACAAGGAGTACATCTGGTGAAATGTGAGCAGGTGCTAAAGCACAAAAATAATAGCTCCTTCTGGTGGCCATCACAAGCCTTTACTGCAGTTTTGGTAAAAAGTCTATTTTTCCTTACTGCAGCATCCACCACCCTCTTCAGGCCAATCTGCAAACAACAGCTTAACAAGTTACCACAATGAAGTACCTTGATAGCTAATTAAATACGTTAAGGATTGTTGCAGCAAGTGGGGAATTGATGTTAGCTGTACTGTACATGGAGTGTACCCTCAATACCTTGGCAATTTGTTAACAAAGCCTAGACAAGCCTACCCTCAGGCCACTTTCCAGTTACTTCCTTAATGTGCTGAGTGTTTAGAAACATGATGATGACAAAGCCTTTGCTGCTGCTGCTGCCTCAGTCAGCTAGAACTCCCTACCAGATAGTATGATCTTCAAACAAGTCTTATTTTCTCACCTTAAAAGCCCATGCACTTGCTGACTATCACCCACTGGTCTTTCACACGCACGCACACACACACACACACACACACACACACCCTTACTCGTGCATTCCTACCCTCTAGCTACTTTCTCAGCTTCACTGTGGCCTTCAGGTCAACTGATGTCACTGGGTTCTGGAACCACTAATTAAAAAATAAATGCTGGGCAGGAAAAAGGCTATATAAATATGAGGCCCTAAACAAGGGAAAAAATGCACTATTTCACATCAAACACACAAAACAATACGCTTGGGTTATTAAACAGATTTTATACATGCCTAAATTTACAATTATATTAAAAAGGAAACAGCAGGGTGCATGTTCCCTGTAACAATAGAAAGCCAATTGAATCAGTCCTGGCTAATTAGCAGTTAAAAGAAATGCATTTGTGGTAATTTATTTGGAAACTGTCATGAGTTATTCCCTCTCTGGTTACACGTCTGAGGGAATTAACAAAGTATATGTGTATATCCAGATATTGGGACCACATTGTTGAAATCCAAATACATGTAATTATTAGGGCTGTGCATGGGCCGAATAGTATTTTCCGAATACCACGAATAGTAGGCTTTCTGAATATTTGGATGCATTTTCCGAATAGTTCACTATTCGGCCACTATTCAGGAACTGCTATTCGGTGAGATTTCCAAGTCTCACAGAGCTTTGTTGGCCAATCAAAAACTGTTTCATGAGCTGAAAGGCAAGTACACCTTGTCACTTCCTCACTCTGAGCTGGTAGAAGACAGAAGACAGTGGTTTCTGAGAGCTGCTCTGCAGTACTTTTGAGACCTTAAACTTGCTAAAAAAGAAACTGATTTTTGCTTCACAGGCTTTTTTGGGTCAGTATAGTTTTTTTGATCAGTGCCAGAAAAGCTATGTTTGGCTTTCTGACAGGTATTTTGTCCTTATTGCTGTGCTCAGTTACAGGGACTAGGAGGGCTGTCTGCTAACACCCCTTCTCTGCTGCTGTCTGACATAGCTCCAGTATGATTTTTTTGGGTGCAGCACATTTTATTTTTGTGTTTTGTTTTTTTTTTTGCTGTTGTCTGGATCCAGGCTTGGTTCCCTGCATGACTGATGAGGGTGTCGGCTAACTCCCCCTCCTGCAGGTCACTGCTTATAATTTGCTGTATATGTGCAAAATATTTGATTTTGTGAAGCTTCCCATATGATCTAGTGGTTAGGATTCCTAGTTTTCACCCAGGCGGCCCGGGTTCGACTCCCGGTATGGGAGAGACAGCAGCTTCCTGGGTCACCCCTGAAAAAGGGATCTCTGGTCTCAATGGGCTTACCCGGTTACCAAAATCTAAATAAATAAATATGCATGCTTAATATATGTTTTCATGAGGCAGGGCCACACGTATGCACAGCTGTGTGCACACAGATTTTGAAATAAACTTCTTTAGTTCTAAGCCAGTCAGGCTTGACTCACTGAATTAGTATTGTTAGTCTCCTCTGGTTCTGGGATAGATCCATGAACACATGAGGAGAAGAAGAAGAATCAGCATTTATATAGTGCTTTTCATACAGAGTGTATCCAAAGTGCTTTACAAGCAGTGCTAGACTGGTAGTAAAGTGACTGAATGTGTGGTGGCGGCCATATCGCACATCATCACCCACACACAGCCTGGATAATTGCATGAACCGGTTTATGGGAAGGGGAATGTTGGCCAGGACACCAGGAATGTTCCCTACTCTTTGCGAGGAGTACCCTGGGTTCTTTTACTTCCACCTGGACAACACCAGGATTGGCAGAAGGGACCCTGGTTTAACGTCTCATCCGAAGGATGGCACACCCCAGCAGTACAGCACCCCCCAATACTGCATTCGGATGCCTGCGATTTTTAGTTGCAAGTCCAATCCCAGGGTGGGACGAGAATCCACGACCTTCTGTTCCAGAAGTGGATGTGCTACCAACTGAGCCACGCTGACACGGCAGCGGACTCCCCCCTCCCCTCCCTTCCCCCCCAACACTTCTACAGCCCACTGCACACAATTAAGCTGTGCTTGTGAAATATATCCCCTCTGAGTCTGTGTCATGTGTGTGTGCAGTTGTGCACATGCATTTTTTTTGTTTGTTTATTGTTTTGTTAATTAAACCTTTGCACTTAGTGGGGCAGGCTTGTCTCACTGAGTTAACTGTATGTCATCTATCTGTTCCTTGCTCGGTTCCATGTTTGACTAAATAGGTTGCCCTTTTCTTCCCCTTCTTAGTAGCAGTGTTTTTCTTTACTGCTACTTTTTTGTGGTGTAGTATAACTGGAAAGGTTGGTGTATTACTGTAGTTCCACAAGCACTAAGTAAAGCATCACACACACAGGTACTATGTAGTAATAGTTTGTGTTTTACCCAGTAACCAGCAGTGACCTGCTCCATCATGTCTTTAGCAATCTTGCAAACATGCTTGGTCCAGCCCCAGCAAAGCATCTGCACTGCTGGCCCCAAGTGGTGAGGGACAGGATGATAGACTACAAACATACAGCACATCCACACAATTACTGGTAGTGTTGTCCCTGGGCTGCCAAACCCCCAAACAATCTATGTAGAACAAAGGAAGCACTCAGCTGCTGGGCAGTAACAAAATACAGTTAAGAGCAGTGCAGCACAAAGTTGCCAATGCATTTGTTTCTGCTAAGGCTGGAGGATGCCAATAGAGCCCTGGTGACCAAACAGCGGAGATTTACCTGGGAAAAAGGTAAGGTTACAAGGGGGAGTATTCATGGTCAGCAAAGAAACACCAGAAATTAAAATTGTAAGTACTGTAGTACTTCATTTTTTTAATTGATGCATGTGTGTGTAAAAAGAGAATTATGAGGGCAAATAACATTTTTTTTTAAATTTAAGGCAGTTTCCTTTTTAGGCCTAGTAGAAGTTTTTTAGTGAGTAAAGGTGACAGCCATGTTTGTGATGGCAATATGGGATGTATAGTTAGTACTGATTTTAGTGTGAAGAAGCTGTTGGTTCTTTATCCAGTGTTGTTGTGTTTAGATAACAGGACTGGTAAAGGTGGTCCTCGGCCAATCAGGTTTCACAATTTTTAAAACCCATTTTATAACTTTATTTGGGGACTGAAGGGCCCTAATTGTGGGAAAAAAGAGGGTTGAGTAAGTAATGATGTAGAATATATGCAGTAAAGCTGGTTCTCTGTTGCCCTTCTAGGCCCAGACAACATACATGGAGGCTTTTCTTTCCTTGACCTTCTAGGCACAGCCAGTTATTGCTCCTCACAAGACTGTGCTTACGTGCTCATCCAGGGTTTGCCCAAAAATAAAGTAGCCCATCCCAACACCATGCATTCACAATACAGTAGTTTGCTTCTTCAGCTATCCTGTACTGGGGGCACTACCTGCTGCCCACTGGTACCAGTGTATATCCTTTAAATCTATTAGGGAGATCCTGGTACTTGGACAGTGGAGAGGTAGGTAGAACATGAACAAACAATAATAAATTAAACAAGCATTTATCAATGCCAAATGTTGTCGCGCTGGCATTGGCAGTGGCGGAGGTGGAGAGGCATAGCGCTGTGAGTTTGTTAATGTGTCCCAAAAGGTGATTTTGCACAGCGAGTATGCCACTGTGTGGCAGAGCTGTGGAAACGTGTTTTGGGCAGGCTGTGGAAAATGGCAGCTGGACTGTTGATAATGAGGTGTGTACAAATGCCAGTGGTGAAAATGTGGCATGAAAGTATTGCAAATTGATGAAGTTACAAGGTTGCGTGGAAACTGCGCAATGTAGGCTTGCAACACAGTCATTATCTGGACTTTCACCACCAAATTTTCAACATAGGCATTTTAGGACCTCTGGTGATGAATAGTGTCACCGTCATTTCCTCAAAGTGACCCGAAAAGTGATTTGACACAGTGGGACCATGCAATTCTGCACCGGACGTGCGAAAACACATTTCAGCCAGCTGTACTGTTCATAAGGAGGTATGGAAAAATTCCAATGATGAACAGCTAGAGTGAAAGTATTACAAATTCACAGAGTCACGAGCGTGCATGCAAACTGTGCAATGCGTGCTCATAAAACACTCATTTTATTGACTTTCGTCCCTAAATTTTCAACATAGGCATTTTAGGACATCTGCTAATGAACAGTGTCACTGCCATTTTCATAATGTGTCTCTAACACAGGCTTTCCACAACATCCGCGCTATTGTGTGCCGGAACTTCGAAAACAGGTTTTGGTCAGGATGTGAAAAATGACAGCTGTACTGTTCATTAGGAGGTGTAGAACAATGGCACTGTTGAAAATGTGGAGTGAAAATATTGTAAGTTTGCAAACTTACGAGCGTGCATGCAAACGGCGCAACGCACGCTTGTAACACAGTCATTTTATGGAGTATTGTCACCAAATTTTCAACACAGGCATTTTAGGACCTCTGCTCATGAACAGTGTCACTATCATTTTTGTAATGTGCCCCGAACAGTGATTTCGCACAGCGACTGCGCTATTCTGTGCTGAAAGTGCGAAAACACATTTTGGCAAGGATTTGAAAAATGACAGCTGTATGGTTCACAAGAAGGTATGGTAAAATGCCAATGTTGAGAATGTGGCATGAAAATATTGCAAATACGTTAACTTACGAGAGTGCATTGCGCAGTTGCTACGCAGGCTTGTAAAACAGTCATTTTAAGGAGTATTGTCACCAAATTTTCAACACAGGCATTTTAGGACCTCTGCTCATGAACGGTGTCACTGTCATTTTTGTAATTTGTCCCAAACACTGATTTTGCACAGCGACCATGCTATTCTGCACCAGAAGTGCGAGAAAACATTTCGGCCATGATGTGAAAAATGACAGCTATACGGTTCACAGGAAGGTGTGGTAAAATGCCAGTGTTGAGAATCTGGCATGAAAATAGTGCGAATGCACTAATTTACGAGCATGCGTTGCGCAGTTGCTACGCACGCTTGTAAAACAGTCATTTTTGGGATTTTTCGCACTAAACTTGCAACATAGGCTTTTTGAGAGCCCCTCTCATGGAAAGTGGCACTGTCATTTCGTTACTTGGTTCCAAAAGGTGATTCCGCACAGTGACTGCGAAATCAACTTTTGGGACTGAATAACGCCATGGCAGTGCAAGAATTCATGAGAAGGGGTCACAAAAAACCCATGTTGAAAATATGGGGCCAAAATTCGCAAAAATGCCAGAGATATGCATTAAAGTTGAAAAAACCCTATTCATTCTATTATACAGCTTACCGGCATTTCTTCAGTTCGCGGCCGGCTTTGAAGAGTGCAGACGTGTTCCCAGTCCACGAAGATCATCGCGCGGACTCTACAGGTAAGTATGGGGTGAGGGGAGGCAGGTGCGCAGAGGGTGGGTGCGGTGGGGGGCATCGAGACTATGAGGACCGTTTCATTTTACAGGAAAAAAAACAACAAAAAACCATCGTGGGACAGGTTTTTACAGAGATTTGCACGCTGGGATGGGCTCCCAGCATGCCACCTAACTGTTTGGGGGTGTCTGTATCCGGCAGGGGATTGGGCACCCTCGTCGACTATAACATGGGGAGAGGATGAGGAAGTAATGCCGACAGGATTGGCACCCGTCGGCACACAAAGAAAGTGGGGAGGGCCGAGTCGAGGGGACTGGGCACCCTCCTCGGCATTCAACAATTAGGGGTTTGTGCCGGTCAGGGGTGGGCTTCCCAGCCATTCACACCTAAAGCGGGAGGTTAACCAACAGGGGACTGGGCACCCTGGAAGTCGGCAATAGTTAGGCGGCCACCTGGCCGACCATGCTTCATAATGTCGGCAAGCACGTAGGAAGGGTCCGCTGCGAATGACGAGCTTTGCTCGGATTGCAGCGGACCTTTTCTTAGATGTGCTTGCCACATTATGTATGCATGGTGTGGCACCGGCATGCAGGCTGATCGGGGAATGAGGGACGCACCTACCAGTGAGAGTCCTGCATTCGCCCAACAGCGATCCTGCCTCCAAAGCTGCACTGTCCCACGATGCTGGTTGAACAAGCGCACCAACATTAAAAAAAAAAAAAAAAACAGACTCGGGACCTCAACATTTCATCTGTTTTATTGTGTAATGATGTGCAGTAGCATCACTGATACATAGCAGGGGAGACAAGACCTTTTTATTTATGATGGAGACTCATTATGTTCTGAAGAACTGGACAGCGAACTGCACGTTGATCATCTGAACAGACAAGTACATGTGACTGTAAGCACATGCTGAACCCAAAGAAGGGATTTTCAGGTTGGGGTTGCACATTGTTTATTCAATTAATGTCATGTGCATTACAATTGTTGTGCTTAAATAGCACCATGCCAGATATCACTGCTACTGTATTTAGGCCTTTTTAACTTTATTTTTAGTCTTATTTTATAACAGTCATAAAACACGAGTTTACAATGCTTGATTTCAGGTGTAGGATGTCAAACATAGACAGTTATGTTAGGTAATACAGAGCCCGTCATTCGATGTCACAGCACATTGGGGATATTCAGTGTCTCTATTAAACCTCCATTAAATATATTCAGAAAAAGCCTGTGTAGCAGTACCATGGACAACTATTCCAAGATATGCATTAAAGTTGAAAAAACCCTATTCATTCCATTATACAGCTTACCGGCATTTCTTCAGTTCGCGGTCAGCTTTGAAGAGTGCAGACGTGTTCCCGGTCCACCGAAGACCACATTAGAATCCCTCTTATTTAAGATGGGCCAGTTGTCAATGACAAAGCCCTGGGTCCATGTCTAACTAATCTACAGAGAACAAATCCTTTTCATTTAATAGGACTGCCTCCCCCACACATATCCCAGCTATCTCAGAACAATTAAAAAAAAACAAGCTTCTGCATAGTAGGTTCAAGAAAAGAAAGGTTAACCTAAAATATTTATGACAGTGAAGTGCTGATTAAAAAATATTTTTGTCAAAAGTTTGATTTGATTTATATGCAGTGCCAAAATTGTACATAAAAAAGTCAAGAAGTATCATTTCAGTATCCTGTGACTATAGCGAAACAATATGGGCGCCGCATCAAAATGGCGGCTCATATTGGGCACTATAGTCTTGGGCTACCCTGCAAGGGTAGCAACCCTACATGAATGCAAGGGTAGTAAACAGCGCCAGGAAAGGGAAGGATAGCGAGGAGAAGGGGGAGGGACAGGGAAGGGGTTCTGAGGGACTGGTGTGCCTGCTGCCACCAAGATAGCTGTGTGGTGGTATGGGTGGCTAGCTCTGGTGCAGCAGGTACAGGGTTCAGGACTGGGTGCATGGAAATGTTGCCGTTGCCTGCAGCTGTGACATTTAATTTTTTTGCGATTTATGGATTTTGCCCCCTCCCCGACATGCACCCCCCTGGAGTTGAGAATCGAGGTGCAGGGGGCAAAGCCCCTCATGAGGGGAGCACGGGGGGACTCAGCCCCCCTGCAAAAACACTTTTTAATTTACCAGATGTCGGGTCACCTGGAAGCGTATATCACAGATTTGCTTTTCAACGATATACACTCGCCACAATAGCGATCGCTATTATGACATGGAACCCGTCATTTCACTGGAACTGCAAGGGCTCGAAACTGCCCCAGCTCTCCAGATTGTATATAATCTTCTCAAACGTCAATGGGAGCCTTGTTTCATGAGTTAAGATAGTCTGCAGCCATCATCAAGGAGTCAAAATGGAAATCAGAAGGGTCTTGATAGCAACCCCCCAATGATACTCTTGGCTTTTACAGGTATTGATAACAGCAGCAACATATTGAAAGGAGGTACACTCTCTTCTTGGCTGAGTTGCATGTCTTGACAATACCAGTGTACAGTACCTGATGTGGATTTCAGTAAAAATTGATGTATTTTGAGGTTCTGTTTTTAAATATAAATATGATAGGTGAAAACGTAAATATAGTCTATACATATGTGAGTTGTTCTTCATTCACATTTTTCCTCTTTCCTCCTAACCAGAGCTAAGGTCTTAGAAAACAATTAGTTAAAGTGAATTTCTCCTTCTTCTATCCATTTTACTAGAGTGCTGTTATACATGCAGCACATCAGGGTATGTCCTCCCACACCTGTAGAAAAGATGGGGGTCCCTCTCAAGAAAAGCCTGTTTACAAACTCACCCACCAGCAGAGTGGTGGAGCTACCTCTTGCATTGTGAACCACACAGGTTCAGCAGCGAATCCTAGGTCATCGGAGCACTCACGGGGGAGGGTGACTATCTGATGGACTGCTTTTCTCCTCCAAAGAGAGAGGGATCTGACACCAGGCAATATCCTGACCCCTAGTGATGGCTAGGGTGCACCTGGGACCAGTGTATGCACAGGAGATTGGTGAAGCAGTGGACATCTGCACATCAGGAGCATACCCTACGTGGGCTGACATCGCTGCACATCCGCTTCACCAGTGGCACATATGTGGAAAAAGCCCTTTGTGAGAGAGGGTGAATGAAGCCTGGGGACTGAGCAGTTTTGCTAGCCATATGACATCTGGCAAGCTCATTGGGTGCTCCAGGTTGATCTCAGTTTCTCCCCTTGCCCAGTGGCAGAGGCCCACCATTAGAGGTAAGTCACAGGTCTTCCCATGTGAGCAACTGGGGGGTGCCAGGAAGGGGAGCTGGGAGATAATCCAGGGCTGATAAAGGGGTACACCCCTACGTACCACAAATGATAAAACAGATTTAATAAAACATAAAGATAAGCCTGCTTATATAGTACATTTCAACGTGTTGTTACAGCAGAGCTAAATAGAGATGAGGAATTGTTCAGGTTATTTACCCCTCCTTGCTAAGCTCCTATCTGTTCAAAATGCCTCTGCACAGCTCCTCACTTGATTGTACAAAACAGGCTGATATTACCTCAGTCTTCTGAAACCTGCAGAGGCTTACCATCCAGTTTCACATACATTACAGAACTGCCCTTCTGGTCTTTAAAATCCTCCATGACTTGGCACCACCTATATCTCCTCAACTCATCATCCCCTGTTATCCTTCCCACTCTCTTAACTTCTCTAACTCAAGCACTCTCTCTGTCCCTTATGATATAATCCCCACCACTGGGAGATCCTTTAGCTGGTCTACATTTCATTCTGGAACAGTCTTCTTGTCTCAAGTCACTGAACCTCACAGATTCCCTCGCCATCTCCAAATTCCAACTTTTAAAACTCATCTGTAGTATTATGCTTTGTCTACAACTCCTGACCCTCCAGTGCCAGCCTTGTCTGAGCACAAATGTGTAGATTACACATCTTGTTCTCCCATATTCTAGAACAGTACTCTCCACATGGGTTATAAGAAACTGAGTGGTATAACTCTACTAATGGCACAGTGGACCATGCGTCATGCTAGAGTGGTGGACGCATGGAACCGTCTTCCTGGAGAGGTTGTGGGGTCTAAAACAGTGGGGGAATTTAAACATGCATGGGACAGACATAAGGCAATTATAGCGGGGGGTTGCAGGAAGTAGGCTGTTGGTTAACTAGAATCTGCAGCTTATACAATAGGTAGGGAAATGGGCAGACTGGGTGGGCCAAGTGATCCTTATCTGCCGTCAAAGTTTATGTTTCTATGTTTCAAGCATATTGATAAAACATAATATAAATGTGAAATATAGTTTACAATTTTGTGTCAACATCTCTCCCCCCCAAAAAAAACAAAAAAACTGTAAGCTATGGCTCATGTCAAATGCTTAACTGATCAGTAAATTGTTCAACTTGTTTACTAAATTTTATAATAAATCCTTTAAGACAAGGCTGTCAACATCAATAAAGTGCTGGAGTAAAGAGCAAACATGACATGGTAAATATAATGTAGTAACTGTCATAGTCACATACACAACAGAGAAAAGAGATCTATGTTTTTTATGTTATTGGTTCTATTGTATACTGTTCTCTTTCAAAGCACATAACAACTCAAAAATATTCCATGCGTTGATTAAAATTGAAGTACATCGTTATAATTTCATCATATGGAGTTCCAGGATGACATTGTTGGGGAACTTTTTGACTTGGAATGGTTTTAAATGCAGAATTAGATTACACATTATTTTAAGTATACGTTTCAATGCAACTAATCGTTAATTACACGCAACAGGGTAATTACATATAGACTAATGGCTGAGCAGGTGGTTATAACGAGAATTTCACACTCAACGGAGGTGTGGGATGCGATATAAACCCCGAGAGTGAAGTTCGAGGGGTTTATAAAGGTATCTCACACTGAGGGTGTGTGCAAAATTCGAGTTTTACACACCTACCCAGCCATTGTTTTATATAATTGCTGGACTTTGTTTTTTTCGCCCTGAGGAAGTTAGGTCATCATTGCGTTAGCGTTAGTGAAGAGTGATAGAGACTTCAGTTAGATGTGCACTGTCAAAAGTTTATTTTTGTTTAAAAGGCAACATTTTTAAAACTTTGACAGATTTTGCTGCTTTATGTCTGTTCTCAGATAACAGGTTGAGGAAGACATTCGTGACAGGCAGAATGTCATTTTTTAACTGCCACTGGGAAAGTAACACTCTGCAACTGTGACTGGAAAAAGTATAGAAACGTGTTTTAAAAGTGTTAAAAGTTAAAAGGAACAGGTTTTTGGGACAAAGAGATTGGGTTTCCATAGTAACTTGGGGGTCTTGATAGGTGATCTCACAGTGTTTTGTTTTTTCCCTGTAGGTGAATTCTGTTAAACTGATGGAAGTACAAGAGATAGAGACTATCTGAGGACTCAAGAGCAAACAAGGAGCTGGTGATTTTTCCTAGAGCTCTGGGAAAGCCACAAAGCTTTGTGCGTGAGCAGACAGTGGCTCGTGCTTTCCCATGGTGAAAACCAGCACGTGTTTGCCGTAATAACCAGCTAGTTGTAACAGCAAATTATAACCAGCTTTCTCTGTGGAAAAAAAATGAAAGCCAGTTATTACACTGTAGTTACATGTTTGCTGCATACAACTACATTGCAACTGCAATGCAGTTACAGCATAGTTACAGTATAACAACAGTGTAGCTGACACAAGTGTAACCAGTACACTAAGTCAGCCAGTACTCTAACTTAGGGCTCTGACAATTCGCAATGTGACTCTTACTGTCCTAGTGATATATTTACCCAGAATAATTACTTTTCATGGCTGTTTTAACCCTTGCAGGGCTGTGGACTGACATATCAGTCCAGAACTCCAATACATTTTAATTCTGTTGGCAGTCTAAGGGTTAAATGGCTACAAATGCATATATGAAATTATCTGTTTGTCACTTTTTACCTGCATTTTCCAATTTTGTTTTACCTCCCTCTCCCCACAAAAGTCTTTGGATTGGGCTCACCAGTTATTGATGCTGGGTGACAGTCAGAGCCTTGTACCCAGGGAACATACACAGTTTATCTTTACCAGACCTTATAAGTGTGAGTCCATGATCCCATCACCCTCCCTTGATGCTGCAGGTCAAGTGACTCCAGAAGAGTTCTTGTGGCCAGGAGAACCACAACCAATGCCAGTGCTACTCTCTGGATCAGCTAGCAGGGGTGCTCCAGCATGACACCTTCTCACAGGAAACTAATAGCATCACCTCTATGATGCACCCAGCCTCCACTGACTCTGAGTGGGCCCAGTGTCTGTTCCGGAACTGAGGTCTCCAAGGTTACAGTACTGCTAACACATGAATTATTTTCAAATTATATTTTTCCCATTCCTCCTTTACTGTAGCACCAGTGCATTACTAACATCCAGTGGTGACAGAAGGTAGTAACACCAGCTTTCCCACATTGACTTGCTGTGAGTGCTAGGCAGGGCCGTATTCAGGACATTCACACCACCTCAGTGGTACTCGGGTCACTTGTAAGTGTAATCTCTCTCTCTGTCTCCCCTTGCCCAACCCATCCCATCCCCAGGAGAAACTCCTCTACTGAGTGGCAGTTTTCTTTATAGCTGTACAAGAACTAGAAGATTTTTAAAGCATTTTGCACACCATGTCTCTAAGACTGATAAAAAACAGAATCTATACTGCCATGCTGCAGTTTTGTGCTTGGTTCAGTATCACTTCTCACTAGATCACTAGCTGACAAAAACAAGAAGCATATCTGCTTGTCTTTTCTCAGTATCTCATATTAACCCAATATGTGACATGTTCATAAACATTTTAATGCAATTATTTTGCACTGAAATATTTTGTCCCCTTTTGGAGAAAAGAAATGCAGATATTACTGAATATATGAACCTTGCTACAGTCTTCATTTGGAGGCTGTTTTTCTCAGCCAGAACCTTGGCAGATAAAATTTGCTATTCACATTAATGTGTGCAAACCTGCATGTACAGTACATGTAAATGTAAGTAATGAGGCATATTCCTTTCGCACTTCTCAGTCCATGCCCCAGACTGCTGAAAATGAATGAATATTACATTGGGGTGGTTTTGTGTCAGTTGGTCTGTGAGCGACTGAGTTATTTTCACCCATGATTTGTTACAACCTCAGCATCGGAATAATTAGCAATCATTGTGGTCTATACCAAATGTAACCTGGGGTTATGGGTTAAACCATAACAGTATATTGATCTACAGAGCCGCTGAGTTTCTTTGTGTGTATTCTTTTTATTTAATCAACTTGAAAACAAATATATGGCAGTTACTAAGCATGTACAGTATATAATAAAAAATTTCCAGTACTTTACTGTCCTCTGTCACGTTTTGTTCTGTATTCCCTTTTGCTTATTGTACTGCAAAATGCTACTGAAATAAAATGCATAATTGACAGGTAACTACATTGAGAAACTCAGTTGTTTAGATAATAATGATCAGTGGCCAGGACATTTCCTGTCAATTAGACTGGTTGGGGTTCCCTAAGAGCTTTACTATACCCCAAAATGGTCATTAATCTCTCAGGAAATGCTTGCAGCCAGAAACCATTATTGCTAGTTAAACATTATTTCTTTTCTTAAAGCATACCTCTCAACCTTTTGTCCCCCAAATGTGGAACATTGCCTCTCAAAATGTGGAACAAATGAGCAAAATGTGGAATACTTAATCAAATCTTTACCTAGGAGGCTTCGAACACTGTTAAAAGGTTTGCATTTATGTTCGGAAAGTCTGTTATTAATTGACTAATGTATTTTTTGCATAATTTACTATAGATTTTTGCTTTAAAATGTTAATACTGAATGTGGAACAAGTCCTCACAATGTGGAACAGGGAGCTTTTGTGAAGTAAAATGAGAAACGTTCCTCGTAATGCGGTACAGTTGAGAGGTATGTCTTAAAGTCTCTTTTAGCTCCCTATAGTAAGGTTCCCCATCTTGCTGGAAACTGGTTTCCCACATTGACAACAACAGCCATTTCCCTGTTGTTCTCTGGGTTACCATCTCATGCTGTGTTCTCCATTAGCTTACCCCCCCCCCCAACTTCAGGATCTGTTGCAGACTGGAGCATCAGCTTATGTGGGCCTCACTGGACAGTCGGGCATTGGGAAGCTGTAGGCTTCATTCTACCATGCTTCTGCTGCTATTTTTCCTCCCTTTAGATGTCTTCCCTCCTCTGTTTGCTTGGATTAATCACTCTATGCCAAGCAATTTTGGAGGGCAGCAGGAAATTGGGTTGTATTCAGAAAGCATTACAGCTGATATTTTGAGTGGTAAGGTGGCTACCATCAGCTGTAACAAGCCATTTCAATCAAGATGGTGGTGTGTGTGGTCCAGTTACCAAGGTTAGTCTGACATCTGCAAGACAGGTTGCACTATAGAGAGCACTCTGTGTTGGACCGCCAGACTCATTACAATACCAGCCAGACCCACTGCGCTCAATGTAGGAAAAACTGTTCATGCTTAAAGGGGCATGGTAGTTAATTTCATCCTCCTCTCCTCATCTAAATATTGAAACTCTTCTCTGTATTATCCCTCTCACTTTTCCTCACCCCTACTGCTCCACCATTAGGTACCACTACCAATGTAAAGCTCATACCCTGTTACTCCTTATCATTCCTCTGTTTCTGCTTCTCTGGTGATGTTGAGCTAAACTCAAGTTCTTCAACTTCCCTCCCTCCTCCCTCCTTCCTTCTCTCCTCAAATAGTTGAGTATTTTCCACTTCAACACTAGGAGCTGACTCCTCAGCTCAACCAGCTTAGGCTGTGGATTTTCAATTACATGCTCAGTGTCCTGGTCATTACCAAATCCTGGCTATTTGCCCAGGTTGATGATGTTTAAGCTAGTATCTCTGGTTATGTGGTTCACAGGCAGGAATGTAGGAGGCACGGTGGTGGTGTTCTGATTTATGCTCAGCTTAGCTTCAACTACAACATTAAAGCTAGGGCTACTGTCCCATCTTTCCACAAGCTTCTGTGAAGGCTTTCCTTCCCATCTTCCTATTTTAATCTGCAGCTATACTAGTCCCCCAGGGTCAAGATCGAGTCCCTTCGTGATATCCTCTCTTCTCTCTCTCCTCTTTCTCTGACTCATGTGAGCTCCTGATCCTTGGGGACTTAATCATAAATTGGCTCTTCCTTTTGTCACAAAAATACCACCCACACAACTGAATCCCTAAACCTTTTACAGCTTATCACTGACCCCATACATCTCAATCCCCACTTCTCTAACCACTACCCCATCAGTTGACTCCTGTGCTCTCATCCCACCATATTCTGTCTGCTGGAACTCTCTTGGATACTTTCAGTTACCATCACATGGTTTACCATGTCCATAAAATTCACTGTCCCAAAGCCCCATGAAAGTTTGTCTGGGCTAGGTTGCTCAGGTCCCTGGACCTCTCCACCCTTCTCTACAATCTTTGTAGCACTCACTGGTACCCTCTCTCTATATCCACTGATATAGATGATACACTTTCCTATTTCCAAACTAAATTTATTACAACATGAGATAAACATGCTCCTCTTAGAAGGTCATGTATTCATGGGACTGGGACCCACCTCCCATGGAACTCTGCAGAGCTAACCATCGTATTCAAAGCGTGAGACTCTGCTTGGTTTCTCCTTAAGACTTAGACCTCTCCCAAAGGCTTGCTGTGATAAAAACAGCTCTAAAATGCCAGCGCTAAGGCCACAAGGGAGGACAAATCAAACTGCTTCTCCACCACCCTCCAGAACTACCTTAAGCTTAACCAGCTGAGGCTGTGGGTCTGACCTGCTGGCCATCTGTGCACCAGCAGCAGTGCACCTGTCATTAGGGTGCCACATTGATGAATTTATCATCCCCTCCCTGAGGTCTGCCCTCCCCCAGAGTTAGAATATTTAGAAAAGGGGGACATGGGGGGTTGGGGGAACAGCCCACCCTCGCAAAAAGAGGGGACAGTGACATTGGGATGTGGTGCCCTAATGGCCGGGTGCACTGCCGCTGGCACCCTACATAGGTGGAACCATGGGTCTGTGCTCAGGGGCTACAATGAACAGATTCAGATGCAGGGTGGAGGAACTCACTGGAAAAAGGGAGGGAGAAAACCCAGATATGAATGTGCACACTGGCTCTTAGTAGAAAGAGCAAGGAGGAGGTAAAGGTAAGCTTTCATGCTCTAGGGCAGGTAGTTAAAGAAAAGGCAGGGGTTGTGACCTCAGAGGTACTACCATGACCACAGCTGAATGAGAAGGAACAGTTTAAATTGTTCCAGCTCAATGCATGGCTAAAGGGTAGTGTAGGGAAGAGGGCTGTCCTTTTTGCAGCCACTTGGGCCCAACTTGGAGGGGTCAGAGGATGCTCAAAAGAGATGGCCTGCATCCAAATGAGAAGGGCAAGTGGGTGATGGGGAGGTGATTTGCATGACTCATCAAGGAAAGTTGAAACTAGACAGAATGGGCAATTTAAAAGGACCAGGGACACTAACATGACTCAAGGGGGCCCTACTGGCCTCCCCCACTTAATGCAGTAAGTGAAGTGGAAGATGGATGGGGTAAGGAATGGGTAAAGCGGGGATAAAGTGTTTGGGGGGGAGATAGTGTGCACAAATGCCAAAAGTGTGGGGGACAATCTTTTGGAGCTGCAAGCACTGGTAATTGAAGCATAGCTGGACATAATCACTGTTACAGAAATGTGGGCTACTCCAAACCACAACTGGGGCATGACTTTACCAGGGTATGTATCATGCAGGAAGTATAACGTGAAGGAAAGGTGTGGGGGAGTGGCACTGTGTATAAAGAAGGGTGTAGAGGCCATGGAGATTAATATCCTGGGGGAAAACAAGGGATTAGAAACCCTTTGGATGCAGGCAGCCATAGGTAAAGAAAAATGAATCACAACTGGAGTGGTGTATGGATCATCAACCCAAGGCCAGGAGGTAGACAGGGAATTAGAGGAGGTTATAAACAGTGTGGTGGAATTCAGAGAGGTGCTGGTGTTAGGGGATTTTAATATGCCAGATGTGGACTGAAGCATCTCAGGGGCATGAAACATAAGGA
Source organism: Neoceratodus forsteri (assembly GCA_016271365.2). Classification (NCBI taxonomy): domain Eukaryota; kingdom Metazoa; phylum Chordata; order Ceratodontiformes; family Ceratodontidae; genus Neoceratodus; species Neoceratodus forsteri. The sequence goes on from CM028132.1 coordinate 768,218,601, forward strand.
ACCATCTCATGGAGTCATGCCAGGAAGCATTCCTTGCACAATTAGTCAGGCCACCACAATGGAGGGAGCCATGATAGGCCTGGTTCTCATCAACAGGAAAATAGTCCACAATATCATGGTCCAGGAGCTACCTGGGTCATGCAGTTATGGAACACTGTGGATGGAGATCCAATCAGAAACCAGCAGGCAATACAGTCAGACTAAGGTATGGGACTTTAGAAGTGTTAACTTTGGGTAGATGCAGGAATTATTGGTGAGAAGCATAAGGAGTAATTGGAGGGACTGACAAAGTGGGCAGGAAATGGGGGCATTTAAGGCAGGGGTGGCAGAAGCAGAGAGATGCTGCATTAGGGAGGTAAGTAAAAGCAAGAAGACAAAAAAATCATTGTGGTTCTCAAGGGAGATGAGGGATGCAATAAGAGGGAAAACAAAAGCATTTAGGAAATATAAGGAGAGTCAAAGGAATGAAGACAGGGAAAACATACCTGGGGTTAACTAGGGAAACAGCAACATCATAAAAAAAAAAAAAAAAAGCAGAGGCCAAGGCAGAACTGAGAACTGCAGTGGGGCAAAGCAGGTGGAAAAAGCACTGTTAAAATAGATATGGAAGAAGTGCAAGGTTAAGGTGAGAATAGAGAGGCTTTGGAAGAATGAAGCATGGGAGGAAGGGAACAAGGCAAGTTCAATATACTGAATCAATGTTTTTGTTCAGTATTCATAAAGGAGGAGGATAATTTGATGCTGGATTGTGCACTAAGGTCAGATTTAGGGGGAGCGGATCATTGTCATGCACATCACAGAAAAAAGATTACTAGAAGGGCTATAAACAGTAAAGGTAGACAAATCCATGAGTCCAGACAGCATGCACCCAAGAATACTAAGGGAAATAGTACAGGGGCTTGGAGAACTGTTAGCGGACATTTTCAACTGTTTGTTGAACACTAGGGTGGTTCCCAGTGATTGAAGGACAGCCAACATTGTGTTCCTGCTCAAAAGTGGCAGTGTAGACCCATCGGCTGACATCTGTAGTGAGGAGATTTTGGAGGCTATACTGTGGGAAAGGCTATTAGACTTTTCCAAGGTAAACAGTCTACAGGACAGAAGGCAGCACAGGTTCACACAGGGGAGGTCATACCAAAGGACCCTGATTGAGTTCTTGGTTTAAGGTGAACTGGAAATTGTCAGTGCCCATCCACAGGACACTGTGGCAGCTGTTGTCATGTTGTTTGAATGAGATGAACTGTGGAGGGCTTGCTTTTCTGTATGGATCACTTTCATCCTGGGTAGGGGAACAAACACTGAACGCAGTTGAAAGAGGAAGAGGGGGAAACTGGTGTGTTTCTGGATTATACAGGGTGGTTTCATTATCAGATGCACTGAATAATTGGCTGGAAAGGCTGCTTTGAGTGGGATTTGAATCAATGGACTTCCGGGGACTGATGAGACATAGTTTCTTTGGCCACACTGTAACATGCCCCACCCTAGTCCTCACAGCCCCATGACTGACTCCCAGTCTCTGTCCTACCATGACCACCTCTTTTCCTGCCATCATCTCTTACAGAACCTATACTTGATGGAACTGGTATGGTGGAACTTGTATCTACTCCTTTCCTCCCCCCTGCATCCCTTTCTACGCCTGTTGTTGCCCTTGTATTTTTGACACACATCAATGACACATGCACAACAGATGGTGAAATGACAAAGCTACCAGCAGACAGTAACTATGATGCCTCACAATACTCATGGATGACTTTTAGGTGCGATGTGCACACACTGCCTCACTGGAGAGTTGAAGCCCTGACAGGGAATTAAGGAAGATGAGTAAAAGTGGCATTGCAAGACCACACCCCACAGACAGATCCTCACCCCACCTACTGAGAGACCTAGCGTCTCACACAACGACCAATTTAATTTTCACTCATTGACAAAATGGCAAGCTCAGATACACAGGCAAAAAAATAACAAAAATGGATTTCTGTGTCCTTCACCACCAACAGTGAATAACATTTATATTAATTGTCAAATGGTGCCCAAGTGTAGTCTAATGGTTAGAACGCCAGCATGAGAACCAGCAGATAACAGATTCAAACCAGTGCTAGTATCATTATTTGATACTGTATAATCTTGGGCAAGGGTGCCGGAAGATGGTAAAAGCTGAGGGGGCTGAGAATCAAAAAAGCACTTATGAGGGTACAAAGGGCACTTTTTCTATACTAGTTTTTGCCATACAGAAATAAAAAGTGGAGTGGCTACTGCCCCTTCTGCACCCTGGGTCCGGCACCTATGATCTTGGGCAAGCCACTAAACCACTCTGTGCTCTAGATTCCCCACCCATGTATGGAAATGAGAAAGAAGCAAGACCCTACTGGAAATACGATGTTGCACCTCAGCTGAGTTTTCCTGTGTAAATAAATTGTGAAATTGTAAATAAATCATTAAAAATCCCCCTACCACACCCTTTTTCTGTCTGCTAAAGTCATGTTAGTGCTTTCATAAGCTCCAGTCAGATGTTTGCTGGTCTCGCAGTTCTCCTGGGGCTAAGAGTATAATCCTTTAGGACTGCACTTAATCGAGAAATGACTGAGGGACCAGCAAACAAAAGTTTGGAGCTAGTAAAAACAGACACATTTACTGCAGACTATTGAATCACCTACTGCTTCAGTCCTTCACTGATGTCAGCTGCTGGGGATTCTGGAATATGTAGTTACAGAAAATATCAGCTTGCAAGTCAACAAAATCAGTCTGATACAATCCATTATACTGCAGTGAACAGTAAGTAAAAAAAAATGTTTTTGCACACAAAAACAGGACTACAAAATCCAGGGATCTTTCAGCTGCTGCTCTGTTAATATTGTATAGCCGATCATGGGCTCAGAATGCTCCAACACAAATCTTTATTTGGGAGAAACAGAACAGACTCTCAGGAAATAAATGAACCTGCACGTTGCAATATCAAACACCAGATCACAAACACACCAGTGCGTGAGCATTTCTGCAGCTTGGGATAGGGTTTGGGCAACATGCAAGAGGCAGACCTGAAGGGCAACTTCAGAACACAGAGGGTGAGAAGGGCCTCAGAGTTCAAATTTGATGCAGACTTTTAACACCCTGGAGTCTCAATAAAGGGCAAGGGTTTCAGGTCCCACTGCTTAACATAGTCCTTGAACTTAGCACAGATGAACACTTCCCTTGCTGTTAAACAAAGAGCAACTAGATTGCTACATAATTAAAGGCTATATTATAAACCATTTCTTTACATTTTCTGCTGAGCCCGTTTGATGAAAATCAACATTGCAAAGTTTGTTTTAGCCCTAATGTTTTAAAATCTCTGTAGCACTTTGACTGCTGGAACTCAATTTTCAAAGGGTTGGGACTGATGCAATGTGCTTGCATCAAAAAGATATGACACAAGGAGGACATTGCACTGCACCTTGTGTCAGTCCCAATTTTAAAGCAGTGCTTGTGGCACCAGTGGAATCCCCTGCACTGAACTGCCATGTGCTGGGCTTGTGCCAAGCTGCAGGCTGCGCCGTGGTGGAAAGGGGGCTTATGCCACACCTCAGCTGCTACATCCGCTTTCAAAGCCCACCAAAGTCTACAAGTTGAGCTAGTGGCTAGAGGCTGGTCTAACAGACTTTGCACTGATGCTAGCACCCATGGATGGCTCATCCACATGGCTTCCAGTACCACACTCATCGCAGTCGTACAGCATATGAGCTCTGGCACCTGGACCGACCATATATGGGGGTGGCTCCATTGTACCAAACAGGTTGGAAACAGCATGGAGCATGTGCAGTACTGGTTGGGTGCACCCAGAGCTCCAGGGATAGCCACACCTGTCATGGTTGAGGACTTCTGGGCTGCAAGTGTCCCTGATGCACCCGGCACACCCACAAGACATCTTCATTGACAGCGTGAGACAGTGTGGGAAAACACTGCAAACTTCTGCTAGTTCCATGCCCTATACCCTTCTCTGAATGCTGTGTGTGTGACCAATGGACCCCAAACAGTGGCAGTGAGCTATCTGGGCAGTATGCGGCTGTGAATGCAGGTACCCAGTATGTGCCAGTCAGCCTGCCATATGCAGCAGGGTGACACATTGATGATACAGGGACACAGTCATGGACATCTTGCTGGGAGTACTGGGCACTTGCAGGTGTACAGCAGGGCAGTATACAAAGCCAGAGAGATGTCAGGACTTGCTGCCATACATACTGCTGCTTCTGTGCATTGGCAGGAGATGAAAGGAGTTGAGACAGCACTGTTGGATGTCCTCTGTAGGTGTGCTTGCATGCATGCAGCTGGCACACCAAGCACTTGCCACAGGGCATCCACTACTACCCTGTGCCTACCATCTATGATCCAGTGCAGCATCATGAACTGTTGGGTGAGTAGAGTGCTCACGTACATGTTCGACAGAGGTGCACTGCCAGGGTTATAGACCCAAGCTGATTGTCTAGTGGTATCCCTGACCTGCTGTACCATTATACAGTTCTGCAAGATATCAGGCAGGGCCTGGCTTCTGATGCTTCTGGCTGCTGGGATGACCTAGTTGATATCTGGTAGGTTGAGATCTCCCACTATTACAGCCTCCGTCTTTGCTGTGCCTCTCCCTACTTCAGCATGCAGTTCCTTATCCATCTCTTCTCCCAGCCCTGATGGCCTGTAGCCAACAGGCAGGGGAACAGTGGTGGATGGGATATTTGCACTGAGTTGGGTTCAGATTTTTTACCTGGCTGCAACTCGATAGAGGAGTCATATACCCTTTTGACTGTCTTTGCACTTTATGAGTAAAACTACAACGTGGACTCAGTTTTTGATAAGAATCTTGCTGGAAATCTAGCGGTCAGTGTACCTTCTCTTCTCCACCTTGAGACTGTAGGCATGAGTTTACAAGTCCCTTCTACCTGGACTTGGATGGTGTGTTAGCATATTACAGCCTTATCTGTTTGCATTGTACCTACTCTAGCTGCTTTTTCTTTTGGAGATAATATCTTTTTCACAGCACTGTGCACTTTACTGAGATACTTCCTTCATTATTTATTTTTATGCTTGTTTAGGATTGCATTGGGGGGTTTGTGGGAAGGGGAGTTTTTGTGTTGGGAGAGGTGTTCGGGTGGGTGGGGGTGATTGTTTGTTGAGTGAGAGTGTTAGCAATCTAAGATTAATCTGAGGTTTGAGTGGTTAATAGGGTGTGATTTGGTTATTAAGTGTGGATGGTAGGATGTGTGACTGGGGTGTATGTTTGGGTTTAAGATGCTTAATTTGAGTGTGTTCAGGGTGTCAGTGGTGTGTCTTGATGTTTGTAAAATCTAGTGCATTTAGGTGATGGTTGTTTTAATTGAGGTTCTTCGGTCAGACAAGATCAGCTTGGTGGAGATGTGCTGCCTCGCTGCTTCATGACCTCTGCCCCTTTACTGATCTCCCAGCTTCTGCCACAGCAGCTAGACGCTGCAAGAAGGTCAGAATCACAAGGAAGCTGTTGGTTCAATGACAACAGAGGGCAGCTGAGGAGGGGGTGGTGAGCAGCATTGAGGTTGTCTGGTACAGGAGATGCCCTGGGTTTAAATGGAGCATAGGGAGAGGCCAGATGTGTTTAGTCTCCATACCCAGGGTTCCCACTGGACCGAGTGGGCAGGTACCTAGATGACCAGCCACATCCTCTAATCCTCTTTGGGCGGTGCTATGCAAAATCAGATCGATTAAGAACAAGACCGCTATTTCTGCAGACTTCATTTCCTCTGTTGACCTGGCTTGCATCATGGAGATCTGGCTGGGTGATGATGCTGGACCAGTTCTAGAGGCCACCATCACCACCGAGTACTCCGTAGTGCACTGCCCGAGGAAGGATCGCAGGGGTGGGGGAGTGGCCATCATATTTAGATCCAGCCTGGGCTTCACGGTGCAACCAGTTGGCAATACCTGATCTTTTGAGTGCATCACCATACGTGGGAGGTTCAGGTGCAGGTTGCAGGATTCTCCTCATTTACCGTCCACCTGGGTTGGGGGGAGAACTCCTGCAGGAGGTGGCAGACTTCATCATCAATCAGGTACTGGAGTCCCCCAGGTGTTTAACCTTGGGAGACTTCAATGCCTGAATCGACGACAAAGCCTCTCATTTCAGTTATGACCTCCTCCAGTTAATGTCTTCACTGGGCTTGACACAAGTTGTTGCTTCTGCAACCCATCAGCATGGCTACACACTCGATCTGGTGTTCCAGCTGGGTCTTGGGATTGACAAGCTCAAGAATGATCAGGTCTCTTGGTCTGATCACTACACCGTGGGGTTCACTTTTGGGGTCCATCTGAAAGTCCCTTCCCTGTGGAGATGGTCAGCTACTGCCCTTAAAGGGGCTCACCCAGAGGGACTATTGGTGTTGGGTGACCTATCTATAGTTGACAAGGCATGTGTGATTGGCACCGGAGAGGCGGTGGCCACCTATAACAGGGTGGTTTCCGAAGATCTGGATGTCATTGCTCCAGTCCACATATGACTCAGATCCTCTCACTTGATATCCTCTTGGTTTAGTGGGGGTCTCAAGGTGATGGAGATCAAGGGTCGGAAGTTGGAGCGTTGCTGGCGGAAGACCCAGCTGGAGGCTGACAGGCTGCATGCCCACTACGGTGAGTACCAGGGGGCACTCTCCCATAAGAAGGCAGAATTCCTGTCCAGAGAGATTGCTGTAGGGAAAAACAGACCTTTTCAGCTTTTTCAGACTGTGGACAGGTTTCTCCATCCTGCCTGTCTAGAGCCGAAGAAGACTTTTCATCCACCTTGTGTGAAGAGTTTGATCTGTTTTTCTCTGACAGAGTATTGACTATCCAGTCGGGGATCCCATTGGGGAGGCAACAGCCTCACAGTGGTGGGGCCAAGAGGTTCAGAGGCACTCCATCTGTCTGGGAGGAGTTTAGGCCAATGGAGGTGTCTGAAGTGACTAAGGTGATTTTAGAGCTGAAGCACACTTATTGCAAACTGGAACCAGCCCCCAACATGTTTCTTAATGGGATGCACCGAGGCCGTTGGCCCAGTGTTCACCAGGATTGTCTGGTGTTTGATGGTGGAGGAGGTGTTCCCAGTGGCTTTGAAAGAAGCACTGGTGAGACCCCTCCTTATGAAACCTTCCCTCAACTCAGACTTCCTTGGCGAATTACCGTCCGATCTCCAACCTGCCTTTTTTGAGCAAGGTTGCCGAGAAATTAGTGGCACAACAGCTCGAGACTTGCCTGGTGTCCTTGGACATCTATGAGCCATTTCAGTCAGGTTTTCAGGCCAGACACAGCACAGAAATGGCTCTACTTAGAGTGCATAATAATCTGCTTAGGGCTATAGCTGGAGGAGACAGGTCAGTTCTTGTGCTCCTCGATCTCTCCTCGGTATTTGGCACTGTAGACCACGTCATGCTTCTTTATCGGCTCAGTGAGTTTTGTGGACATGCTGGTACTGTCATCAGGTGGTTGAGTCCTATCTCTTGGATAGGGTGTAATGGGCAGTGATGGGGAATTTCTCCTCCTCCCCAGTGCCCCTTTCTTGTGGAGTACCACAGGATTCGATCTTGTCCCCAATGTTGCTTGCAGTGTACATGCTGCCCCTGGCAAGATCATTAAGTCTCAGCCAGCTGGAAGCCATCCAATCATTGATTTTAGTCAAATAGTTGATAAACGCATTGACAGTTCCAGATGTTCCGGGTGCAAAAGACAAATACAGCTGGGTATCACCTGCATAGCAGTGAAACTCCACACTGTATTGTCAAAACTGGATAAGATGGAGGTATAAGAGATCAAGCCTGGTCGCGGGCTTGATGGGTTGCCACCATGGGCTAGCACAGGCCTGGTCCTGGTGCCCACTCCACTTGCGGCTTCCCCAAGGGTGCAAAATCTGGCCATGGTCCTGGACAGTAGACTGACCTTTGAAGATCAGGTGTCGTCTGTTGTTAAAAGTGGTTTCTACCACTTGCGGAACATCGCCAGGATCAAGCACCTCTTTCTGCCCTAGGATCTGCTGACACTGGTGCATGCCTTTGTCACCTCCAGGCTCAACTACTGCAACTTTCCATTCTTTGGGGTCATGGAAATGATCCTCCACAGACTGCAGCTAATGCAGAATGCATGAGTCCGGTTGCTGATGGGCCTTTCAAGGTCCAGTCATGTAATCCCAGTTCTGCATGCCCTGCACTGGCTGCCTGTCAGGTGGAGGGCCCTTTTCAAGGTGGGCTTCCTCACCTATAAGGACCTACATGGACTGGGTCCTGGCTACCTCTCAGAGCTCCTGACACTGGTGACCTCTGTTCGCTCTCTCCGCTCCTCTTCGAGGGGCCTCCTGGACATTCTCAGGGTTCGTCTCCGAACATCTGGCAACCGTGCATTTAGCATCATGGGGCCAACCCTGTGGCACTCCCTTCCACCTGCTGTTCAAGAGGCTCCCTCAATTGAGGTGTTCAGGCTGAGGCTGGAAGCTCACCTCTTTAGCCAGGCCTTTGAAGCTTGCTGATCTGTGTCCGGACCACCAGATTGTTTCCCCAGCAACCTAAAGCACACTATAAAAGTGTTATGCTAACATACTGAATTTTATTGTATCAATTGGTATTGTATTTTAACACTTGTTTTTACATATTTATGTTTGTTAGGCACCCTGAGCCTCAGGGAATGAGCACCCTATAAATAAAATTGCCTTGCCATGCCAGCTGCTTACCATTGGTGGGCATGCCTTGGAAACACAGGTAACACTGTAGCAGCCATCTCACCTGCTGTAGGATGGTCTGTGTGTCCTCGGTGGGCTACTGTTTACTGTGTATACCCATCCTTCTGTGCCCTTTCTGAGTGTCTGGGCTGTAACTGCCATGGCCAGAGGCTGTTGGCAGCCTCTATCAAACCCCTCCCATGTGCCATTTGTTTGATGCATGAGAGGTCTTGCGGCAACTTCAGGGACTTTGGAGCCAGGACCTCTCCTGTACCAAAATCAGGTGCAGAATCCCTGGCGCACCGGGCTTTGACACAGATTGCCATTTGCAGCAGCTTGCGTCAATCACAAAGAGAATTGCACTATACAAATAAAGTTGAATTGAACTGGATTGATCTAAGGGCCCTTTTGAAAATCATGCCCCATGTCTTAAAAAACATCTTCCTGTGTGTACCGTGACAACAGCTAGAATGTAAATAGTGGCATTATTCCTAGTGCTTTGATATGAATCAGTACTTCAACGTATACTCAAACCTCTGCAGTTGGTTTGCTTTTTCTCTTACATTGCTAATCAGAACCAAACTCCTACAAATGGCGCCTATGCCTACGTTGTAACATACCTGAAGAAGAGGCACTACAATAAGCCTCAAAAGCGTGTATCCTTAACTTTGCGTTAGCCTAATAAAGGAATTATCTTTACCTAACAAAAAGATTCCCTTTTTGTTTCTCTCCATCTGGAACAAGAAATCTTTCTCATTATCATCAGTTGGGCCTTCTTACCATGTTCTCTATAAAAAAGCAAACTAGGGAAATCAGGTAATTCAAAACTGTACTATAGTGCAAAGCTGAAACATGCAACCTCCTGACTTTATTGTCTGGAATATCCACATGAACCTTAGTACTTTGGCTTGGCGTAAGGAAGCCAGATTGATTAAAACTGACCATAAAGAAATGCATGAAGTCAACCCCTATAGGCATGCATAAATGAAAATGATTTTATTTTTGTTCAGGATCCAAACAGCTGTCTGCTGTGCTGAATGTGTTCTACAACCAACAATACATCTGATCAATCTAAGTAGCTGTTAATTTTAAATATGTAAATTATATGCAATAAAATAAATGAGTCATAGCTAATCCAGTGCCTCTGTCATAAATGATTTGGTCATGACACTATCTAAGGTAACTGTCTGTATCCCACACAGTATATTCAAATGACATTTACATCACGAGCGTTTTGCCTAATGAGCTCCGTTATGCCTAATTATTATACAGCCCACAGTCTGCCTGAAAGAAACTAATTGCAGAGTCTGCTACAATGACTAGCTAAGAGGGGCATTTGCCTGAACAGTCTGCAATCTAAAGAAACAAAAATAACAGTCAAGTACTGTATAATGCAGATTATTTTAAGTGACTCTCTGTAAGAACAGTACAACAAAGAGTCATTCGGTTTTGGCAATGGGCGCTGGGATTCATCTGAGCATCGACTATTATCTGCAAGGTTTTGAAAGTAATCCTACTTAATGTAGTTGTTCAATTTTGCCAGCCATGTGAACAAAGTAGTATGACACATAACACAGTAATGCACAGACTCTGCTAACAGTTAAATGCCCCATTTTTTAGGTTGCACAGCTACCACTGAAGACTCTTCTTTATGCACAACACACCAGCAGCACAGCAGAGACCATTAGCTTTTATGGTCTTTTAACAGTTGGACCATGCAGGCAGGGCTAATTGAATAAATTATTTTTAAAACAAAAAGCAAGATATATAATATGAATTTTGACCTACCCGAAAATAGTTCTCTGATAGTTTTAAAGTCTATCAACATTTGTATTATGGTCTGTTTATAAAACACAATGGAATGTTGAATTATGATTTCCGAAATCTGACTGACTGTCTTTCTAGTCAATAACTGAGCCCACATGTCCGATAAGAACTACAAAAGACAAACAAAGAATGCTACATCAAAAAGATAGCATATTTGTTCAAAAACATCATAATTCAGTTTATAACAGTAATACTGGGGGCAAACTGAGCTAGTGGTTAGTGCACAAAGGGAGAGATCCATCCCAGAAGATTACCTTTTTTCATTTTAAATCTGTGTATTGGGAGAATGGGGAAGGGGGTGCAGGGTGGTAACATGTCTGGGATTAGGTAGGGGTGGCCAAGAGATTAGCCCTGGTCTCCTGGTGAGGGATACAAGTTTTCTTTCATTTTTTTTTTTTGGCCACAAACACTGAGTAATGGCTTCCAAGTACCGAGTATATGGGGGTGCTAAGAACACATAACTCACTGAGTATTCAAATAAGGGTAATTGCACCCCCCTCCCACTTCAATCCATCAGGCTCTCCAGTTGGTCATTAACTGCCAAACAATGCCCAGTGCATCAGCCCTTATTGTTAACATATCCTTACAGATTATATGCATCTAATATTTTGATGAGATGGTTGCTTTTCACAGCATCCGTAACAACTGCTCGATTGTGACACCATCGCTAATAATTTATTTTTTCTTTATAACTTTCATTCTGACTTCAGTAGCCAGCTAAATGGCACATGTGGAGTGATACTGAATAAATATGGAAAATAAAAGTGGGTCTGAAACTTTTGTTTATTAGAAGCTATTAACAAATGGTTGAGACAAGAAGATTTTGGTTGGCTAATGAACATTCCAAGCCACATAATTTTCTCACCATAATTTCACAGAGGGTAAGACTTCCCACACAATCAAAAAAAAGATCTTATTTTAACCCCTCAAAGACAGTTTATTTATGCATTTCTCTACATTTTAAAAGCTATTTTATAAGTGCAATAAGTCACTTCATCAGGGTGTTTAATTATAATCTACCGCTGCACTTATTTGCTGCATTTAAATGCACTGGGATGTGCCTCATGCCTACCTGCTCAAATGAGGTGTGCAATTATTATTGTCCTTTTTTTTTTTTTGCTGTTAATCGTTTTTATTGAAATATTCAGTTTTACAGAATGTAAACAGAAGAGAACATAAAAGATAAAAGTCTTGCAAAAGCCCAAACCAAATACACATGCTGTTGTATACAAAGCCATGCTAGAAATATCACTGGAGTACAGTGCTGCTGGAACATCAGATTCTGAATGTCCTCTATATCTATGTAGGGTGTGAATATCAATCTGTACAGGCAGAGAAATAAACAGCGAGGGTTGCAATCTATCGGTAATGTAAGGCTGGTTCATGGAGGGTGCCAGGGCTCCTCTGCATCCTGAGTTTTAAGACCAGGGTCCATGGAGCAGACGTAGGGATAGATAGGGAGACAGCATCTTATAGTACACCAGAAGAGATCCTTCCCCCACTGGGACAGTCTGGTAAACTGACAGCATAACAGAAGGGGGGAGGTAGGGTGTTGGGCAGATTAGATGGGCCGTGGGGCCTTTCTCTGCCGTCAAATTTCTGTGTATCTGTGACCCAACTGTACAACTGCTGAGTCACTCCTTTGTCAAGAGGGTAGAGGTGATGTGCCAGTGACACAGAATCAGTCATTTGGCTTCAACATTCGGTGCAGTGAGCCACATTGACTTGTGCCCTTCTATGTATAGGCATGGTGGAGGGATTCCAAGGAGTAACAGGTGAGGGGAAGAGGGAGACCGATACCCAGAAACAAAGAAAAAAGCATTTATGCAGTACACATTTCCAGAACTGCTGAATTAGTGGGTAGCCCCATAGAATATAATAAAGGTAACCTCCCCCTGAGTTGCACCTCCAACATGAATTTTGTGGGATGATGCCTAAGGATGTAGCTGCGAGCAAGTGAAATACCATAGTTGAAGAACTTTATTTTGTATGAGTAAACTTTGACTGTCAGCACAAGTCTTGTGAGCCTGCTTCCAGCATTGCAGCCAGGTTTGTGTAGAGATGGGGGACTGAAGTGTCACTTCCCACCTGGTCCTAGTCTTGTCTGTGAGGTCTGGCATGATGTCCCTTATAGCCCCAAATATCATTCCTGCTCTTCCCCTGTCTTGCTTAAAGGAAAGGTCCCCTCAGCCTTTTATTCTGTTTACCAGTGTAGTTTGTAAGTATGAACAACGATTGCCTCTATTGCACCTTCTAATTTCATCAGGATTTAAATGTAAATGAAGGTACTTAAGTCTGGTGAGAAAACCTGCTTGACTCCATCGCAAAGGTCATGACCTGACTTATGTAAGGCATCCTGGAATTTTATGATATTTTAGTGCTAAAGCCTGCAGTAGTTATACTGTATTAGTCAGTGCTGTTGCTGTCCCCTGCAGTATCTTATGTTCTTGTCTTATGCTGGCCATGAATCTTTTCAAGGCATAGTATGTGCCCTGATGTTTTCTGTAGTTTAAAGTGTATCTGAGTTAGAAAAAGTTGCTTTTACAGAATACAGAGACTTCACAAGACATGTAGCAGAACTAAATGAGAGTACAACTTCTTCTGGCTTTTACAGGTACACATCATCAAGTCCCGTGATGCCTTGCATAAGTGGGGTCATGATCTTTGCAATGGAGACAAACAGGATTTCACACCAGGGAAAAACAGTGAAGCAAGCTCATTTATATTTAAATTAAGATGAAATTAGGAGGATGCAAGAGAGGGAATCATTGTTCATGTCTAAAAATTACACAGGTATACAGAAAATAGGTTGAGGAGACTTTCCCTTTAAGCTAGATAGCAGAGGTGAAGGGGGGGGTTGGAAAGAAGGGGAGGCATGCCTCAGATAAGCCATGGATGCACTGTGCAGCTGCAGATATTTCCAGAATAAGATCTGTAATGTGAGAATCAGGTCTGGAGGTTAGCAGAAGTGTCAATGGACAAGGTGCCTGGTTAAAAAAAAGTCCCCAAAGGTCTGAACACCAGTGACCTCTCAGGAAGGCCAGTAGAGGGTGGATTTTTCCACATTTTGGTTAGGCAAAGGGGTGGAAGAGGGGATTGGATGAGAGTTTGGAGTTTACTTCAGGCCCAAAGTGAAGGTGAGATAGTGGGCCACTGTGTGAGGGGCTTTGGTTGGGGGGCATGTAGATATGAGGAGAGTGGGGCTCCATTACCCAAAGGTGATTCTATATGCATCCAAAGTGTAAAGGAGTGGGTTATTAGGGTAAACCATTTACAGATTCGAGTACATAAAAAAGTGATATGATACCCCTAGAACCAGGGGATGTTTCAGCCTCCCTTTGTCCAGTGAGCACATAGTTTGGCCCTTCTGTAACCTGGTGCTTTGCCTTCCGACAGAAAATTTCCAATAAGGGCATCAATCTTAGCAAACCAGACTGGGGGATTTTCACTGCTAAGTGCAATTGATGGCAAAAAAAGCTTGGGAGCTGTCACCATCTTAAGCATTGCTACCCTGCTGGCTAGGGATAGATGTAAAGCTTTCCAGCACTTTTATGCTGTTTGGAGGTCCTTAAGGGCAAGGTTGAAGAGGGCTATATGTGTAGGGTCAACAGGTAATTATATTCCTAGATATTTTATGGATTCCCCAGACCATTTTAGTGCAAAGCTATTAATCAGAGCCTTCAAGCATGTATTAGTTATGGGCAAGACCTCTGTCTTGGCAGGGTTAGTCAAAAGGCCTGCTATTTGAGTGAAGGAGTCCATTAGTATCAGGAGAGGGGGGATGCTCTTTGAAGCATCCTCTGCCAGAACCAGCAGGTCATCTGCATAGAGCAATGTGTGGTATTCCTGTGAATGCAGTGGAATACCCTGTGGGGTTTTATATTCTCTAATAACAATAGCTATGGGTTCTATGGCCAGGATGAAGAGGAGAGGGAAGGGAGCACAACCTTGTTGGAAGGGGAAAGGGTCAGAGATGAGGTTGTTAAAAGGGGCCCTAGCGGAAGCAAAGCATACAGAGTAGAGATGAATTCAGGAAGGTGGAACAAAAATCCATCTTGTTCAGGACTAGAGTCAGGTACTCCCACTCTTTTTCAAAGTCTACCGCCATTGCAAGTAGTGGAGTGGGAGCAGAGCTGGTAGTCTGGAACAGATTGATGAAGGATCTCGGGTGATTAACCCCTAGCCTGCCCTTGATGAATCCCACCTGCAAAGGGTGGATAGGTACAGATAGTAGATGATCCAGTCTGTAGGCTAGGATGTTGGCTAGGAGCTTTGCATCTGCATTAAACAACGAAATAGTGCAGTAACTGCCCAGTAGCTGAGGGTCCTTCCCTTCTCTAGGGAGTATAGTGATGATCACTTTGGTAAGGGTGGAAAGGAGGTGCCCCTTGGCCAAGGAGTCAGAGAAAACCCTCTGAAGTGTCATATCGGGCAGATACTGGGGTTGCTGAGCTGATAAAAGTCAGCTGGTAAACTATCACCCCCACCCCGGGGCTTTACCACGAGGGCACGGGGTCATAATGTTGTAAGACATTATGCCGCAGTAACATACTGTGCTGCCAGTACAGTGCAATATATTGCCAGTGTCATAAATCTTTGTTTTGCAGTGGGCTCCTCCCCCTGCACACCCCGTTATGGGGGGGGCTGTGCCCCCCAAACCCCCAACTAAAATAACTAACTTGGGGGGAGGGTTAACAGTTAATATCATGAAAAATAAAAAAAAAATCCATGTATGTGGGACAGGGAATTGAAACCCAGTCCCAAACACACTGCCTGCCTCCCTTGCTGCCGGTGGTTCATCCCATCGAGCCACGGCAGCTGCTCGGTGGACCCTCATCCCAGCAGGATTCTTATCCTTTAAAGGAGCTTTGAAAACCCATATTTTTAGTAAAGCTTATGATGATTTTTGAATATTTTAATGTTGTTTTAACTATTTATTGTTTTATGTTATATTGTACAGGTGCCTTGGTTTAAGAAAGGTGCCTTATATAAATAAAGAGTGATTTGATTTGATTATCCTGTACTGGGAAGAGTGAAAGAGTGCACTACTGTACATTCATCCTTTCATGGTTTTGCACCCTCTCACTCTTCCCTACTGCACTGTTCCTACTATGCGGTCATGTCACGCGCTACAGAGTGTACGACATAGTGACTCAGTAGGTACCACACATAAGGGACACTAGCACTGATTCAGTCTCCTCTCTAGTGACAGAGGATTCCAGAGAATTAGCCTAGTCCTTACAGAGACAAAGGATAGGTAAAAAAGGTACGAAAGTAAAGAGGGACTAGTATAGAACTATGTTTTTGGAGCCTCTGGTAGAGTAAAGTGAGGCATACAAGTCCCACATCACCCCATTCATTCCCAAAAGGGTCATATGGGGTGGCAGGAAGCCATTGTGGAGGGAAGCAATGAAACATTCTGCCTGCTGCTTGCACAGGTGGTAGGAGAGCAGCTTTCCCGTTTTCGTTTTTCCCCCCTTCTCAGTACCAGTGTTTTGTGTGGCTTAGAGTAAGCTCAGCCTTACGGGATGTAAGAGTGGTCAGTTGCAGTATCAGTTCCTTCATCACAGCCAGTACAGAAGGGTCTGGCAGGGTGAAGGGAGTAGCTGCTCTTTAGAGAGCTTCCTAGCCTGTTGAGATTGTTCCAGCACTTAGTTCTGCCTCTTTAGTCTTATGCCACTTGAAGGCATATTGCAAAACAGAGCCCTGAAGGTGGCTGTAAATGCCTCCAATAATGCGGCTGATGATGATGTATCTCTGGTGTCATTCAGGCAGAAGAACTCAGCAGCCTCTGAATGCAGCCAGTAGGCAGACTCCACAGCCGTCAAGAGTAAAGGGTTGAGATGCCAGAAGGAGGAGCAGAGGGAGCTCAGGCCTCATACCATAGAATGGAGTAATGGAGCATTGTTGGACATGTACAAGGGGGAAATGGAGGAGGAGATAGCCTCCTGAGAGAATCTAGGGGAGGCCAACAGCTTGAACCAATTAGAGGGTCCATGTGTGCTGGAGTAAGGGCTTGAAGGGCAGATGCCACTTTGGGGTGGGGTTCTCTGATACCCATAGATCTTTCCAAGAGAGGTTGCAGGTTGGACTGAAATCCCCACTGACAGGAGGGGGAGGCATCTGAGTTAAACTCAGCAATGGCCTGTCCCAAGGTATGGAAGAATTGGGGATCATCCTGCTTAGGGTCATATACATTCACTAGGACAATTGGGCCCTTAGGGATGGATATAAGGGTAAGCAACCAGTGGCCATGGTTATTTGTGCACTGAGCCAGGAGGGACGCCAAAGGGTCATGTAAATCAGGATAGACACTCCTCTCTTGGCCGATGGGTCACAGCTGTGTGCCTCAAGTTCAACCCACTCCCTGCATAATTTCCCTGCTTTTGGGTAAGTGAGTTTAGTTTCCTGAAGAAAAGTGACCTGGACAAGTAAGTGTATAAGACAGGCCAGTACCTGTTTTTTTTTTATGGGTGAGTTTAGTCCCCTGACATTCCAGGTGATATAAGTTAGGTATGCCATAATGTGCTGGTATGGCTAAATGTATGAAACAAGGATCACACCAAGAATAAAAAAAGAAACCAGGGACTACCTCACCAAGCAATTCAGCCACTGAGCACAGAGCTGTGAGGGGAGTGGTAGGAGTACCCAGCATGAGGTGCACTGTAGCAGTGTAACATACAGATCAGTGGTGCATACACTGAGAAACTGTACACAAGAAACAGAGTAATGAGCAAATAGGAGGTACTGATCTGGGATTCATTAGAGACTTTGTGGAGCAGATCAGATATGCTGGCCAAGAACAAGAAGGCGGCCCAGGGCCTGTCAGACATCCACTTGGGGTAATTCAGCCACAACAGTGAGGAGATACAGCTGAGCAGCTGAGCCATCCCCAGTCTCTATTAACAATATAATTAAGCAATATACCATGAGAGGGTGTTGGTGATGCCAGGATTTACCCACGCCCTGTGGTGTTGTTGAGTCCGCAGTAGGCGGTAATAACTGCTTACAGCAAGCATCAATCCCTTCGCAACACCAATACATATAATGTCCTCCTATTTTTGCACGTGAAAAAATAGTAAATCAGTTTTTATTCATTTTAAGCTATATATTGCTGTGTTTATTGTTCACCGGAAAAATACTCCTGGTTGCTGGAGCGGCGCTGCTACTGTGCATGCGCAGTACTGAATTAACATTGCCGGCTGCAGTGTGTTTTGAGGGCTGGAAATGTTAAAAATTGCGTGAGGCACAGAAGACAGTATGAAATAAATATCAATGAATGTGGGAGAAGCGCAGTTTCAATTTCATGTGAGGTATCGCGGTTTCCTGTTGTAGTAACTTCGATTTGCCGATAAGCTATCAAGCAGAATTTTCGCCGTCTTTCCGAGTGCTGTGCTGGTGACTCTTGGAGTGATTTCCGGGGACATCCTGATGTGGTTGATCAGTGGCTGGCACCTCTTCCCGTGGGGTGATTGTAGATTTTACAACGGGAGAGGGGTGCGAGTCAGCCAATCAGGATACAGAATTTAAGTTCTGTTTTGTAGCCCATTGTATAATATTTAATTGTTACAGAGTAGATTTTAACATCACTAACAACTTGAAAAGAAACCTAGCGAATTCGGCAAATGGGCCTAGAGGTCGTTGTTCCCCATGGAGTTAAGGGGTGGCCATATCGGTAGGGTGTGAAGCTCAATAGTCCCTGCCATCTTGAAGTAGTGGGGAAGGGAAAGAGCAAAGCTCTAATGACTTGGTTATTCAAGTCAGCCAATTTATTTTTTTTGAAATTGTAGTTTATTGAATTTTTTTAGTTTAAACATTCACTCATACTTACACACTTAACTCTCTTTCTGTTCGACACATTAATAGACATAACTTCATCCAAAATTATACATAACTAAAAATAATATCTGACATTTAACATTTAAATGTTATTCCCTTCCCCCATCCCTCTCATAATATAAATCATAAGACAACATTATTCCAAGGATTCATTATACAATACAGTGCAGGATATACCTGATAACTCAAGTGCAAGGCAAACGATACGACAGAACACCTTAGGTTTGTGCAGGTACCCACAGAAGACGGATAAAGAAAGAAAGCAGTGATACCACTCCCACTCACTGCCCAAGTGTATCCCAGGCCCTAGTAGGGGAGGACCCACTAGCCTCATCCCCTAGAGATTATGCTGTGTCTGCCCTTACATTCTGGACTGGCAATCAGGTAATGCTGGACACACCAGGCTTGATGGGAGAGGCTACGACAGGTGCAGAAAGGGCATAATGCAGTATTAGTCATGCCCCAAAAGATACTGCAGGATCTTTTGAACAGGTCACCCCTGTATCTCCCACCCTCCAGCAAGCGTCTTGTAGTAACATACTATGCCTGTGAGGTGGGGGGAATAGAGGAGGAATTGGACCAGGGGGCCCAAACCACTGCTGGTACTACTGGTAGGCTGGGCCAGCCACAATGCACTATGGCTGGGTATCAAGCCAGGGGGAATGCAAAAAACAAAAGCGCATATGTCCTGTGCTGTCTACACCCTCCGATTGCATTTGGATCCACTTGCCATCTCAGGGTAAAAAAGGAAATACAATATGGGACTGAACAGAGCTGAAGTCACACTTATATGAAAATTAAACTTCCTTCTGCCCTGCAAGAAATAGTTCGACCCAAGAAAACAAGGCCTGGCATATCTTTTTAACCTCCCACATGGCAGAGGAGACCAATTTTGAGAATTCCTGGGGAGAAAGTGGCCATGCAGGGCTTGGGTGGTGCTTGCAGTTGGAGCCAAGAACTCAGATAGCTGCTGCATCTGGAAAACAAATCTCTGATTCCACAGACAGGCCAAGGTCTCACGGCCATGACCTGGGGTGGTAGCAGCTAGTGGCCAAGGCCAAACAGAGTAATCTAAAAGAGAAAACATAAAAAATAAGCACTATGTCTCAGAACACTACCTATAATCACAGTTCAAGATCAGCTGTTCAGGCTGATAGGTGGAGAAACTGCAGGTTAGGCTTGGGATTTTGTGGAGATTCTAGGGTGTGCAAGCTGCCATGATGGCCCACGAGGGGTGGAAAACCACCAGTCCAGGAGCTGATATAGGACAGGGCTACAACAGCTGGGATGATGGGTTTTCGGAGGTTCCACTGGGAGGACCGCATAGGGGTTCAGGTGGAGTGGAACCCCATCTACTTCATCCAAAGAGGCTGCTAAGTGATGCTCCTTCCAGAGGCTTCTCGAGAGAGACATCGAGGGGAGCAGGTCTTTTGCAGTACCAGTGCACTGATGACTTCTTTGCACAGTTTCTGTTTGACAAATAACAGCCATTGCCCTTAGGCTGCACTTGCAGATCTCTGCTTCCAGAGGTGGTAATGGAGGGCCCAGGCTCAGAAAAGTGGGAAGCAGTGTCCACAGGTTGAGCAGGCAGATAGTGGTGGGAGTCACCAATCCTGGTGGGAATCGCTGTGGCCCTCATATGGAATGGATAAAATCCTCTGCAGCTTCAGGGATTTGAAACAGGTGAGGAACGCCACTGTAGATTACCCTGAACTGAGCCAGGTAGCAGAGTAAGAATTGATGGCCATGGCCACCAGCTGCCATCTCCCAGTGGTGTACTTCTGTTTTCTGGCAGAGAGTTTGGCTGAGAAGTCTTGGTGCTGGTGGTTGGTGTGATCCTGCCATGACAGTGGGTCTCTGCTCCCTGGCAAGACTCAGAATATTCTCCTTGACAGGAAAATGCAGGAACTGGGCCAGGATTTGGTGCAGCCACTCCCCTGGCTTTGGTGCTAGGGAGTTGTGCCCCCATTTGGTCTCGGCAGATTTTGGCCTAAAAAAGTTCCGGGAGTACCACATGAAGAAAACCAATGGTGTCAGCTCCCTCAGTACCATCTGAGAAGCAAACAATGTGCACATCATTGTGCTTGGCCTAATTCTCCATATCAGCGATTTTCTTCATCAGGTAGCTGATCTGATCTTGAATTCTTGTTCCCTCAGGCAGTCTTGGAGTGTGTCCATGTGGCCTACAGTGGAGACCCAGGATTCAGCAGAGACCAACATTAGCCACATCTTGGGATGCCCGGGCTGTGGCGATTTTCAGTATGGCAGTGTCTTGCTATATCTAGGCCAGCATCACAGAGATATGGGCAAGGTCATTTGGAGCCATTGCCATGCTGTATGGGGGAGATCCAGTCGACTGAGGGGGCCAAAAGAGAACAGGTAGGCCACAGAGTTTAAAATACTGCCACCAGGGTCATAGTCAGAGAAGGGCCAACAATGCAGGTATCATTCAGCTGCTAGTGAGTCATGGAAGCAGGATTCAGTAGCTACAATTCCATTGAGCCAGAGTGTCAGGTAGGATGTTATTAGATAGGTACAGGGGGTACCAGAGCTACAGGGGTAAGCTGCCATCTTGCTGTCAGGCAGACCACGTCCACTCTGTTGTCATGTCGTATTACTTGCATAGCAGATGCCAGTCCAGCTGTACTGTAGTAGTTATTAGTTTTTGAAAATATATTTGTATTTTGTATTGTTCTATGATGTAGTTATAATATACAAGTTTAGTATATTTTATCCTGCTGCTTTTGTGCAATTCTATGAATTTGATGTTTACTTTTTATGCCTCTTTCCATGTTTTTACTTCAAGCAGCCCTTGCAGGCTAAGTAAGCTAAGTTGCAATTTAAGAAATAGTAACATAGCCACATAGCAATTAGAGGTTGAAATGGACTCTAGGTCAGGTCATAAGAGAGACCAACAAGAATGCTGGGTAAGCATGTACTAATTTATAGGAATTCCTCACCCACTCTACTACCTAGAGTACCCTGTTATTCCTTTAGTAAGCAGAAATCTGTCCAGAGTTACCTTTTTTCCATAATACTTTTTTCCAGTGTGGGCAGGTGGGCTGTCAGCCCTGTCCCTCCACCTGGTGGCGGTCAACAGTGGGCAGCGATCCTCACCTACCCCGGGAAAGGAGATTCGTCCTCCAGACATAGACGAAGATAGCAGAAAAAGACTGATGGCTCATCCAGTCTGCCCATATTACCCTATCATACCCTAGGATCTCCTCCCCCCCAGTTAACCCCCAGTTGCCTGTGCCTGCTCCTGAACCTAGGTCACCAGTGTGGTGGGTGGCAGCATGGCCACTGAGCCATGACACCAGCATCCAGGCTTACCTTGAAGGCCTGCACTGCCTTAATGTTCACTGTCTATGCTGGCAAGCTGTTCCATATGTTCATCGACCCTCTGGGAGAAAACGTGCCTCCTAACTTCATGTCTAAATTTACTACCTTTGAGCTTGAGGGACTGTCTCAACATCCTGCTGGATCCCACCAAATCAAACACCTCCATCTCCTTGACCTTGGTGATATCCTTCATTATGTTGTGGACTGAGATCATGTCCACCTCCAGCTACTATGATTATCATGGTAGGTGCCCTGATGTAAACCAAAGAAACTGAGGCACTTTTCTTAAGAGTTGGGGATCTTTTCTCTGTGTTCTGGCCAACATTACCCCACCCAATAACATCAGTTCATGTCCCTATCTTTAATAAAACTGACTTTACTAAACTGGGAGCATTATTATTTAATAATTGATAAATTAGAAATTACAGACAATATAAAGGGGTAGAAAACAGATGGGCAGCCGTGAAATAAGCAATACAGAATGCTTCACGTCAGTGCATTAAGGTTTGTTAGTAATTCAAACAAGCAAAGAAAGACAATTTGATTCAATGGACAAGTGAGGGAAGCAATCAGAAGAAAAGTTATGTTATGACTTACAAGGAGGAACAATCTTTTTAATATATTAAGTTTATTCAGAGAGTATTGCAAAGCCCTTGAGCAAGGATCATTTACAAAGGCATGCAAAGCAAGTTCTGAGGCCAACAGGGTGAGGTATAAGGAAAGTTAATGAAAACGAAACAAATTATTTGGAGGGCAAAAGCAAATGATGAGTTAAGCATGGCAGAGGGAGTTAAGGAAAATGATAAGATCTTCTTAAATTACGTCAGAGAAAAGAAAGAGGTAAAGCACCGCGTTGAAAGAATAATGAATAATGGAATGAGCGTGGAGGATGGCATATGGAAGGCAAATGTATTCAATGAGTACTTTAGTTCAGTGTTTATGGATGAGACCGTGGGTCCATTACCTGATAGTAGTATTGAATTTGAGGTACCTGAAGGACATAGGCTGGAGATAGACAGAATATCAATAAATATGGTTCTCAAAGGATTACAGAATCTTCATGTTAGTAAATCTCCAGAGCCAAATGGGATTCATCCTAGGGTGCTTAGGGAGATGTGATATGCACTAGAAGCACCCCTGGCAGCACTTTTCAATGGGTCCCTAGTAACAGGAAGCTAAGGATTGGAGGGTTGGCAGACTTGGTCCCACTATATAAGTCTTGGAGCAGGGGGAATCCAGGGGTTTACAAACTAATGAGTCTAATATCCCATGTGTAAATTACTGCAGACATGGATTATTGAACACATTATTGAATTTCTAGAAGAAAAGAAATTCATGCATAGTAATCAACATGGGTTCACAAGAAGATATGTCAAAAACGTTCCTAGACTTTAACATGATGACATGGTCATTTGACATGCTGCATGCAGTTGCTAGCCTGTATCTGAATTTCAGTAAAGCTTCTGACTCAGTACCACATTGGAGACTAGTAAAGAAGGTGGGTGATATGAGGACGGGGAAGGGCTCACTACAATAAATAGACTGAGAACTGGTTATTGGGAAGGAAACAGTTGGTGGTCTTAATGGCAAGTTCTACCAGATAAAGAATGCTACCAGTGGGGTGCCACAGCAGTCAGATTTGGGACCTCTTCTTTTCCATAAGTATATTAGTGATATTGGAGTTCGGATACGGGGGAAAATCCATTTATTTGCTGATGATACAAAACGGTTGGGGGATAGATAATAATGAAGACACTATCATAATGAAGAGGGCTGTAGAAACACTGGAAAAGTGGTTGGGCATATGGCAATCAAAATTCAGTGCCAAAAAGTGCAAAGTTAAGCATATTGGACACTATGCTCAATGCCTACATGCCCTATATGTGTGACTCATAAGCATCACCACACCACAAAGCCATGCAGTGGGTGTTCAACTGGATCCCGAAGGCATGCACACCCTAGCCCTTGTCCATAGATGGTGCTGCATGCCTGCCCATGGGAGGAATGACTGTAGGTGGGGCCAGATTCTGCACCATCCACAAAGGTGCAGAGTTCTGGTAGAGGGGGGTGCAGGCTACATCCACCCACACCTTGCCATAGCTGCTACTTGCCCCCTCCGTCTGTCAGACGTCAGCATGACAGGGCAAGTGACTGCCCCATACTGCATCCCCTGGCCCTCCAGTCGTGCTGCAAGAAACATAGAATCTGATGGCAGATAAGGACCACTTGGCCCACCTAGTTTGCCCATTTTCCCTACCAGTCTCATATGCCACAGATCCTAAATGATCTAAGCCTTACCCTCTCTTTCCTATCGTTAGAGTTCCTTTGTGTCTGTCCCATGCGTTTCTGAATTCCCCTACCGCTTTTGCCCCTAGAACCTTGACCAGGAAGCTGTTCCATGGATCTACCACTCTTTCTGTGAAAAAATACTTTCTCACATTACCCCTAAGTCTACCCCCCTCTGTCTTCATATCATGGCCCCTTGTTCTTGAATATCTTTATTTTTGAAAGTTGCTACCCTACTGTACCTTATTTACACCCTTGAGGTATTTGAAAGTCTCTATCATACCCCCCGTCCTCAAGGGAATACATATTGAAATCCTCCAGTCTCCCCTCAAGTGACTTTTGGTGCAGCCCCTGCACCATTTTTGTCACCCTTCTCTGAACCTCTTTATTCTGCCTATGTCTTTCCAGAGATGCAGCCTCCAGAACTGAACACAGTACTCTAAGTGAGGTCTTACCAATGTTCTATACAGTGGCATCACCACCTCCTTCTTCTGCTGGAGATACCTCTCATTATGCATCCCAGCATTCCACTGGCTCTTCTCACAGCCTTCTCACATTGTTTGGTAACTTTTAGATCAGATATGATTACTCCCACACCCCTTTCCTGTTTGGTGGCTATCAGTCCCTCTCCCGCCCCCCATCAAGTACTCCTCCCCTGCATTTCTGTGCCTCAGGTGCATGATCTTGCACTTCTTTGTATTGAATCTTAGCTGCCACACTCCTGACCACTCCTCAAGCTTGCTCAGGTACCTTCTCATATTCTCTACCCCTCCAGGAGTGTCCACCCTGTTGCAGATCTTTGTCTTGTCTGCAAAGAGACACACCTTCCTTTCTAGCCCCTCTGCAATGTCACTTATCAAGACATTAAAGAGGACTGGTCCAAACACTGATCCCTGTAGAGCCCCGCTGGTCACCCCCCTCTCTTTGGATTGAACTCGATTCACCACCACCCTCTGTGTTCTATCACTGGGGAGGGCTGGGGCCCACCAGCCAGCACCTGTCAATAGTGTATGGGCCCCTGTGGTATCAGGGAAAATGGTAACCACAATCCCTGATGCCATGCAGAAAAGGGATTTAGTCAGCCATTTGGATGGGCATCCAAATGGATGCCCTCCTGTGTCTTCTGCCTCCACCATGCTCCTATGCACCTGTGTGGTAGAGCCATAGACAGATGGCTGGCACTCATGAAGGACATATGGTGCATGCCTGTTCGGGGGTGCAGGCTGGCATGGACCTGGTACGAGCCACTGTCATACACAGGCCCCACTGGATGCAGGAATCCACAGCAGAGTACAGAATAAATGGGCTAAAAGTAGGACATACAAGGGAGGAAAGGAATCTGGAGGCAATAATCAGTAAGTCTAAAATTTATATCTCAATGTACCAAAGTGTATGGGAACACAAATAGCATGCTAGGCTGTATATGTAGTGGTTTCACCAAATGTAGTCAGGAATTATTTCTGCCACTATACAGGCCACTGGTTAGGCCACATGAAAGTACTGTGTACTTAGAGACAGTACAGATATGGGCACCACATGCCATTCATGGAATGCAGGGAAGAACCCATTAAATGATACTGAATTGTTTCAATATGTATTCCCTACATGTTGGGACTGGGGGGAGTGAGGTGCAATATGCTAGAGAGGTAGAAATATATCAAGTGGCACAACAGAGTGGATTACACTGAACTGTTTAAAATAAGGAACATTCAACAATTAGGGAACACAATCTCAGTCTTACAGGAGGGAATTTTGAAAAGGGCACCAGGAAATATTTTTTCACAGAAAGGGTGGTGGACATGCGTAACAGTTTGCCTTGTGCCTTAGTCAATTCAGAGACCATCAATGAGTTCAAGGCACAGTGTATTAATTTCAAGAAAGGGGGTAGATAATAGAAGGAGGTAATAAGTATGACTAACAGCTAGCTGGTGACAGTTGAAGTAAGCCTGCCTCTGGTGGGAGGCATCCGTTTGATGGAACATACTGAAATTTTAAAACTGTTTTTTATTATTATATCCCACGTGTCAGTGTGATTACAGGTGGTGTCTTGCACATACTGACACTCCTTGGTAGCCTTGCTGTGCACTGTGGGATACAGGAGGACTGCCTCCATTAGCTATTTGGAAGTAATTTAATTGTGTGTCTGTCTACTCAGAAACTGCACTGTTTGCAGCACAAGGTGCCAACGGCAGCTAAATATCTTGCTAGGTATTAGGTGTTGGTGCTTTTAAACACCGAAATCTAGGTTCACTGTGCCGCCGAGTAACTGGAAGTAGGAAGCTACTACCACTTCCGGTACCGGTACTATTTCTGCCCCACACTAGGGAGCAGGGCCAGAACTAGCTGGTGACAGTTGGAGTAAGCCTGCCTTTGGTGAGAGGCATCCATTTGATGGAACATATTGAAATGTTAAAACTGTTCTTAATTATTATATCCCTCGTGTGAGTGTGATTACAGGTGGTGTCTTGCACATACAGACACTCCTTGGTAGCCTTGCTATGCACTGTGGGATACAGGAGGACGGCCTCCATTAGTGATCTGGGAGTAGTTCAATTGTGTCTCTGTGGACACAGAAACTGCACTGTTTGCAGCACAAGGTGCCATCGGCAACTAAATATCTTGCTAGGTATTAGGTTTTGGTGCTTTTAAACACCGAAATCTAGGTTCACTGTGTCACCAAGTAACTGGAAGTAGAAAGCTACTACCACTTCTGGTACCGGCGCTATTTCTCTCCCACACTAGTGAGTGGGGCAAGCGTGTGCAGGGCCACATGCAGAGTTGAGCACAGAGACATGCGTGTTTCTGCGTGTGTCAGCTGTATCCACTGGGGACATCTGGGACGCTGGCCTAAGTTTTTATCACACATCTACTAGGTGTGAGTAGTTTTGTTATATATTCTATACATCATAGAGCCTAGTATGGACATTTATGAGGATATAGTTACTCGCAGTACTGGAGATATAGCTATGGCCTGTATTCTTTGCAATAATTTCTGCCTTGAGAGTAATGCAGGCTTTGAAGGGTTGAAATGCCATCAATGTAAAGAAAATGAATTATTAAAAACGAAGTTACTTAAGTTACAAAAAACAATCAAACAATTACAGCATGCTACTAAGCTGTTAAGTCAAAAGGTTTCTTTACTTAGTACTCAGGGTATCAATGTAGTAAACACCAATGACTCACAGAAAAGAAGTAGGGAGGAGGATAGTGAGGAAGAACCTGACTGGCAATTAGTGACTAACAAAAGTAAATGTAAAAAAAGGTAGGACAACCATGGGGTTCACTCTTCCAGTACATAATTTTTATACTTCACTGGTAAATTTAGAACCAGTTACTGAGGGCAGAACTGAGACTGATATTAATAACAGTAGCAAGTCTGACAACAGACAGAAGGAATCGACTATTGCCAAGGTTGTACACAACAATGTTCAAGTGATATCTGTATAGGTGCATGTTAATCCTGACACCACTAATAAAGTTATTACATTCCCTAGCTTGGCAGAAAGTAGTCCACCAACCCAAGCTTTATCATTAGCATCTACCTCAATCACCTTCCTACTACAGTGTCCATGATGGAGGAAGATATAATTACTGCTCTGCCCTTGGAAGATGGTTTATCTGGAATTGCAGATACTTCCTTTGTTAGACAGGTATATGAGCTGGGAGACAGCATTATTAAATATATAGATGGTTACATATGTAAAAATGACAAACAGAACAGGACTTGTTCCAGTTTCAGAGGGGCCTGGATTAGGGACATTGAGAGGATGGTGCTAGACATATTAGCTAATGCAGGACATAACCCTCTGGTTGTGATTCATGCAGGAATGAACAATGCCAATAAATTTACAGCAGAAGACATTTTAAATAGCCATACCTCCCTTGTGGAGACATTAGAAAAGAAGGGATGTGATATTCTATTTTCCAAGATTCTGCCAGTACCGAAAGCAAACAACAAAACTCATGAAAAAATCAAAGTAATCAAAGAGTGGTTATGAAAATGGACTTCAAAGAAAAAGATTAACTGTCTCACTCATTGGGAAAGATACATTAGTGATAACAGCCTATTTAGTTGGGACAGATTGCATTTAAGTAAAAGGGGCAGTTTTGTACTTGGCAAAAGCATTTCTACCAATATTGAAAAACATTTAAACTAGCTAGTATGGAGTAAAAAGAGCAGACGCTAGTATGTGTAGATCCTAATTCAAAAAGAAAGATAGCATTTCATGCTATAATATTCTTACTAGTAATGCAAGAAGTCTAAATATTTATAAATTAAGTGAGCTTACAACCATCTGCATTAAAAACAAGATAGACATCATTGCCATTTCAGAAACCTGGTGGGATGATGTATCATCTTGGTTTATTAATATCCCAAGTTATAATCTTGTCCATAGAAATAGGGGCTTAAAAAGAGGTGGAGGTGTTTGTCTTTATATGAAAGAATATATTATGTTCAAAGAGATTAACATCATGGACTTTGGTATTGAGGGTTGTTTTGTACAAATTAAACCCCAATTTGGAAAAAAAAAATTATAATTGGTAATCTATGTAGACCACCTTCAGCAGATTCAATTTATAATGAGAATTTGCTCACTTTAATTACTGACTTAATAAATAAATTGGAGGTACTACTTTCGGGAGATTTAAATTTGCCAGGTATTAATTGGAATTCCTTAACCACTAGCAATAAAGCTGAATACTTTTTTCTTGACTCATTTATCACACTTGGCCTGCACCAATTGATACCTGAACCATCTAGAGACAAAAATATCCTAGATGTTATTCTTACTAATGTTGAAGCAGCCACTGATAACATAATTGTAACAAATCCCCTTAGCAATAGTGACTATAACATGATATTTTTTGAGCTAATTACCTCTAGAAACTGTACCCAACCTACAACATTCAGATTTAACTACCCCAAAGGAGATTATGAATGTATTAGATCATCCCTTAATAGATTTAATCAGGATAATTTATTATCAGGGCTAAACATAAATGATGGTTGGAACCTAATGAAAAGCATTCTTCTTGGATTAGAATCATTATACAGTCTATTAAGGAAATTAAATAACAACAAGGGAAAATCCCACAATGGCTTACTCCTTCAATTCTTAGATTAAAAGAAAAAAGGCAGCATACATGAAAATGAAAAAGAACAAAAATAAGGAAACTATAGCATCCTTTAGACTAAAAATTAAAAAAAAAAACACATTAAATCAGAAAGGAAAAAATTATATAATTTAAACTCTTTGTTTCTAAGGGGAATATGAAGGCATTTTATGCTTATGTAAATTCTAGTAAAAAACCTACTAACCCTATTTCAACTATCAAGAAAATGGAGAGAAGATTAACGACATTTCCAAAATAGCTGATAATTCCAATGAATACTTTAGATCAGTTTTTGCTGCTAAAGATCCAAATTCTTTGCCAATCCCTACCTCTGATGAACCCCAAGAAATTACCCCTGGGGAGATAAAAATCAGTCATTTTAACTTTAAAAAATAATTCTTCACCAGGGCCAGATAACTTAAAACACTTATCTGATTAAACAAACTATGGATTAACTTTTGCACCCCTTGACTGGCGTAAGGCTTTTGTGGTCCCTATATTTAAAAAGGGAAACAAAAAATTAACTAAAAATTATTGACTCATTACTCTCACGTCCAAAGGTTGTAAGCTACTGGAGAAAATCTTAAAAAACAAAACAGAAGCGGAAACTGAAGTCCTGGGTCTTATAGATGTATCATAGCATGACTTTCTCAGAGGAAGATCCTGCACAACTAATTTGATTGCTTTTTATGAATCAGTTAGTAGTAACTTGGGTGGAGGTATTCCATGTATTTGGATTTCAAGAAAGCTTTTGACTTGGTCCCCCATAATCTATTAATAAATAAAATGGTCCAACTGGGGTTCAATTATTATCTAACCATTTGGATCTGTAACTGGCTGTCTAACAGATCACAAAGGGTTAAAATAGGCGATACTATCTCATCAGAGATTGAAGTAACCAGCGGAGTGCCACAGGGATCTGTACTGGGGACTACCCTTTTTGGAATTTATATTAGTGATCTTCATATAGGGGTTTCAAGCAATATCTGTAAGTTTGCAGATGACACATAACTATCTGCAGAGGTTGATACAGCTGATAAAATGTTACTATTTCAATAAGATTTGTTAATCATTGAAACCTGGGCACACAACAATAAAATGTTTTTCAACACAGACAAATGTACTGTAATCCATTTAGGGACCCAAAATGTTGTCACAAATTATAACCTAAATGGGTCATCCATTAAACAGGTCACTACAGAAAAGGATCAAGGAGTCATCATTAACAGTTGTTTTCAGCAACTGATCAGTGTAGAAAAGTTGCACAGACTGGAAATTATATTTTATCAGCAATTAAAAGGACTTTTGTCTGCAGGAATGAACATAAATCCTTCATTCGCCCCCACACTGATTATGCAGCCTCCTTTTGGGCTCCTTATCTCAAAAAGGATCTAAAGCTAATTGACAGTATGCAAAGAAAAACTACAAAACTAATACCCAGAGTTAGACATTTAACATATGAAGAAAGATTGAGTGCATTAGGCTTGTATGACCTAAAACTGAGAAGAGACAGAGGTGATTTGCTACTTTTGCACAATATATTGGGGGATAAAACACTTGTGAGCGTGTCTAACATTGTTATGGCCGTAAAACCAAATAATTTGAGATGTCACAATAGACAAATGTTCTAACTAACAAAAGACAGCATTATTTCACAATAAGAGCAACCACACTATGAAATTTCTTACCCCATTACATTGTAAACATGACTAGTTTCA
This sequence comes from Neoceratodus forsteri, assembly GCA_016271365.2. Lineage (NCBI taxonomy): Eukaryota > Metazoa > Chordata > Ceratodontiformes > Ceratodontidae > Neoceratodus > Neoceratodus forsteri. The sequence goes on from CM028132.1 coordinate 768,249,405, forward strand.
AATCCTTTAAATCAGAACTTGATAAATTTATATTGGGCTAGTTGAAAATGTACCCTACATTGTGTAGGGAGGGTGGTCTCGATGGGCCTAGAGCCTCCTTCCACCTTATTGATACAAGTCATACTGAGTAACAGTGAGTAATATGAGATAGGGACTCAGGACAGACTCAATGGATTATGGGGCTGGGCTTTGAGTTGTGTTCTTAGCACACTTGCACTACATGTGACTTAACTATTAGGCCACATAAAAGGTGGTCCAATGGCACTCTGCAAGTGCCACATGTTTTGCAGAAAAAAAGTGACGTATGTGTCATTTTTTTGCTGTGAAGTGCCCAGAAGTTGTTGCAGATTTGTCAGAATGTTTGAAAACTGATGATAAACATTTTGGTGCATTTAACATGGTGTAGGCTGCATCCGAAACTGGAACTGTTCATTTTGTCATGTGGTTTGCAAATCCAGCCCGTAGTGTTTTTCTCTCCTTACTTTTCATGTTTCAGTGCTAATTACCCAGGTCTGTATGTGGAATGGCTGCCACACTACATGTTTATAATCGCTGCACTCTCATTGATTGCTTGAAAAATGATTTAGCATACAGTCTGTATAAAAAGCATTATGTAAGAGCAAGTTATCATATGAGATGACCAGAGGAGAGAAGTAATCCCAGAAATGAAAACAGGCCTAAAATAAAACAATCAGTTAACGCCTTTGTCACTGCAAAGGTAACCACATATGATCTGAAAGGAGATGAGCAACCAGAAAGACAGATGAAGGGATGAAAATTTGGAAGAGACAGAATAAACAGTGATCTTACTATGGCCTGCAGGAGCTCAACAGTACCCCAAACTTGAAAGAGAAACTGCTGGACTGGTCAGCCTATTTACATGAATATCAGTTCTTTTATCTTAAGAATGAAACCTCCCAAAGATTTAAAGACAAGGCTAATCAATCAATCAGTCAGTCAATCAATCAATCAATCAATATTTTATTCATCGTCAAAGTATGAATCAATGGGATACTCAGTTCAGCAGAGCTCATTTTCAATGAGGTCCCAGCATAGTGCTCAAGGTACAAGTTTAACATGGCCATGAACATACATAGGTTATGCTTACAACATACATAGTCAGTAAGTTACCATCTTTCAGAGTATTTACATTGAGGTTGCATATAGTGCTCTTGGTAAGGTTAAAACGGGTTGCAGCAGATAAGTCTAGAGTAACAAGTCAAAGTTCCACTGAGTTTGTAGGCTTGGTACATGATAGTATGGGGGGGTTGTTTTGGGGTGAGGGCATCAGGGTTTATTGTGGGGCTGAGCAACAGGGTCAATGTCTGTTATAGTGTTCCTGGTACCATTGCCTGAGTTTGCCTATGCTTATGGGTTTGCCTGCCAGTCTGATGTGGATGGGTAGAGTGTTCCAGAGTTTGGGACCTGTGTAGAGGAAGTGTTGCTTACCCACTTCCTGATGCCTGTTTGGGAGCATGCATTCTAACCCTTCTGCTGACCTTAGTGACCCCATGATAGTTCTTGAGTGGATGTTGCTTGTTATGTAATCTGGCACTTTTTTCCTGTATCATTTGTGCATGTATATTATGTGGTGCAAGTTCCTTCTTTCTTCCAGTCTTTGCCAGCCTAGTCTGTTAAAGAGTTCACACATATGTGCTCTGTGGTGGACGCTCAGTATGAAGCAGGCAAATCTGCTGTACATAGTGTCCAATTTGGCCAAGGCCATACTGGGAGCTTCTCTGCATACAACAGATCGCCGTAGTCAAGGATTGGGAGGACTGTCGATTCAACTGTTCTTTTCTTGGTTAGGGTGTCTGTTGAGTGTTTGATTTTGTATAGTGCTCCTACTGTAGATGTTTCCCCAGGTTTTTTATTAGATTTTCTATGTGTATGTTCCATCTGATCTACTCATTCAACCATACACCCCGGTAGCAGTAGCTGTGTACTTGCTGGAGAGTGGCTAGATCTGGCCTTTTGATTTGTAGTGTGCCGCCAGTTGTGTCTTGGGCTGCTGTACTGCTGAAGCATATCACTTGGGTTTTTTTTGGCATTGACTAGCCTGGGTTCCATTTCTGTGATGTCTGTACCTGCCTTGTAGAGTATTGTGTCGTCCTCATAGAGATGGAGTTTGATGAGGGGGTTGGACAGGGTAAGGGTGTTCATGTAGATGTTGAACAGTATAAATCCTAAGATTGAGCCTTGGGGTACCCCTGATACTATGGCACAAAGGAGGATTTGAAACCATTTATGGCTACTATTCATTTACATCTTTTGAGGTGCGACCTAAATCAGCCCGCTGCGCTGCTGGTGACTCCCATGCAATTCGGTCTGGACAGGAGGATGACATCTAGTGTGTCAAATGCTCTTGACAGGTCAACAAAGATTGCACCCATGGCTTTCCTCCTGTCCAGGTCCTCCTGGAAGTCTCGGTGACCTTAATTAGTGCTGAGGTAGTGCTGTGTAGTGGTCTGAAGCCGGACTGGCAGTCACTTAGGAGGTTTTCTTCTTCAAGGAAGTGTGTAAGTTGTGCACACACCACCCTCTCGGAGGTCTTCATGACTAGGGGTAGCAGGGAGATGGGGCAGTAGTTGTCTATCTTGGTTTTTGGTACAGATTTGTGTATTGGTACTGCCAGAGCTTCCTTCCATTATGAGGGGTAGGTCCCAGATTCCAAGGACATGTTGAAAATCTCCACCAGGAGGGTCACTATAATTGGGGCTGTGTATTTCAGGAGCATGGCAGGGATGCCATTTGGTCCTCCAACTTTTCTTGTGTTAATTTTTAATAGCTCCTCATAGACTTGGGCTTATGTGATTTTGCTAAATATAAAGGTGCTTTTGGTTGGGGTTCTGGACTGGTGGTTTTGTGGGAGCATCTGGGTGGTGTTTTGCTTTAGTGCTTCAGTGCCCATGTTGATGACGTATTCACTGAATTTGTCCGGTATGTGTTTGGATAGGAGGGCTTCTGCTCCATTTATTTGATAAAAAATAGTTACGGCAGCCTTTTGACCACCCTGGATCTTCTTCATTATTGTCCAGAATTATCTTACAGCATTTGGGTATTCATTTTGGGTCTGTTTATACCAAATCCAGGCCTGGGCAGTGTTTGATTGCTTTGCTAATTTTCAGGTATTGTCCCTGTGACGTTTTAGCCTGTGGAGCTGGGCATTATAACAGGAGGAATTTTTACGCTTCAGTTTTCTGCTACACAGTGGAGAGAATTTGTTGCAGCTGTCCCTGAATTCATGGTAAATGAATCCCATGCTTCATCTATGGTGGGGATTAGCTTAACCCTGTTCCAGGCTTTGGATTCCAGGTTGATCATGAAGTTCACATAGTTGAAGTCTTTGTAAGAGCTGTATTGGGCTGTTTTGCTGGGGCCCATGTGTTTCATGGTCTTTCTGATACAGTAGATTATTTGGTGGTCTGAGAAGGAGTCTGGCAGTATGCCTGATGTGGCATAGCAGTCTGGGTTTGTTTGTTAATATTATGTTTAGGACAGCTGACACCATGTGGTCTTTATTGTTTAGCCTTGTGAAGTCGGTTATAAGTTGGGTCAGGCCCAGGCTATATGCCAGCTCCATTATGTTGTGGTTTGTGTTGATTCTGGCCCTGTCTACATTTAGGTCTCCTAGTATCAGCAGCTTGTGACTCTTCAGGTATGGGCTTACGAGTTCTTGTAGTATGTTGAATATTTCTACATTTGCTTTAGGTGCTAGTCATCAGGATGGGTTTATGGAAAGCACTAAGGAGGTGCCATTGGTGGAAAAATGTAAAAATCACTTAAAATATTATCCTGGTGTTGATCCATATGTGTAGCAGTAGGGGTACTGCTTGTGTCACTGGTGACATAGGTTCAGGAATCAGCATGAGCCACTGGGGACTAAGAGGAGAAGGATTGAGCATCCAGGGAACACTCTCCTCCTCCTCTAGGGAGGGAGGGTAAAATTCCTCCACCACAATAATGCCACCTGGGTGACCACAGGTGGCAGTGCAGTCAGAAGGCCTAAGGAGGGGTGGAATGTTGCTGACATCAGTGCGTTGGCTGGCATCATATGAGCACCCATGATGTGCTTGATGACGATCTCCCAAGCGGTAGGGAAGAAACAAAGAAAACGGCCTTATGCAGACAGAATGAAAGGCCTGCTCCATTCAGGCCTCACGCAACCTGCCCATCACCTCCTTCCAGACATAGGCTCAGGAAGATTCCTGCCACCTCCTCCTGGTGTAGATCCGAGGGACTGCCCAGCTTGCTGGGACCAAGGTGCTGGTAGGGGGTGCCATAGGCAGGGGCAATGGGGTTGGATGATTGCATGGCATGATAGGGGCTGGAAAGTGCCTGGAAGGACAAATAGAAAGCTAAAACAATATTATCCTGGAATGTAGAAGGGCAGTTAATAAAATACAGACAAGAACTAAAGACAATTTTAGGGGAGCTTTGCTATAATCCTTTTGCAAGAGACTAGGCTCTGAAACTTTACAAATGATCACTGTACTGAAAGTATTCAAGCACACATCCATGCTACAGTCTGAGAGAAACATCAGTGCCCTTATGGTAGGGCTGTGGGTGGCTTAGTATTATAACTTTGTTTGCAAGGTATTTTGATCCAGTTGAGTTAAAAGAAATAACCTTGGAAGTCTTTTGCCTGGGGTTATTATTACTGATGCAGAGCAGGTCTTATGTACTTTAAATCTTTGTATACTCTGATTGGATCATTCTAAATGCTATCAAGCAGGCACCTGGATTAAGCTGGATGAATTAACTGTTGAGAGTAAAGAAAGGATCCTTTGGGTGGCCTTATCGTAACAGTGTAACTGGGTCACCGTGTAGATGGTACAGGTGTTACTTTCTTAGTTACTACCCCTACCTTGCACCAGTATAAGCCAAGCAAGGTGCCAGAGCCTGGGCTTGTTAATCTCCTCATATGGTGGGTTTGGTTCAGACAAAGGGGAATAGTGCAGTGCCGCCACCTAGAGAAGGAAATAGTGGGCCAGCTGATCAGTAGACTACTGCCCAGTGCGATGCAGTCGCAGCCCACTTCCCCAACAACTTTTGGACATCACCCTGAGACACTAGTGCTAGCACCCACACTTCAATTACAATTTCAAACACCTTTGTGCCATTTAGGGTAGACTGCTAATAATATGATCGAACACCAAATTTTAGAGACTAGCCACAGGGTGTTATTATTCAGTAATCTGGTCCTGCCAAGGAAATAAGAGTTATACCAAAATGGTTTAAACAATGTCTTTGGGTACTAACACTGCTGCTCTTTCAAACAATTCAAATGTGTCACTCCAATCAATGCACTCTCAGATGTCCTCAGATGCACTAGGCATCCCAACATCCTCAGTAGTAGAATCTCTCAGTTCAAAATAACTTTCAAAGCAATCTACAGTATAGGCCTAGCTATTGGGTACCCATATAAAGTAAGAACTGTTGCAGGCCTGGTGTTGTGGTTCCCGGAATCTTGCATAGTGAACTTACAAATATGCAAGCTTGCTTTAACCCCACCTGACTGACTTTTTGGCTAGCACTTCATGTATGAGAAGACAAATTGTAATCCAGCAGGGTTTTTTTTAGAACAAATTGTAATCCAACAGGGAATTTCAGGTAATGGCAGCAGTTTTTTTCTGGTTAGCCAGCCAGTTCTCACATGTCTTACACCAAGGAAGGCTATCACTGATGCTTTGGGATGTACAATGTCGCAGCAGCAGCAGACAGATGGTGACTGTAGGCTTAGGCAAGGCCCAGTCTATGCATCATAGTTCCTTTACCCCTAAACCAGCATGTGGCAGTGACAAGTTCAGAAGAGCCAAGACCAATGAGCCACCCCTCCTCCCCCATGTGGCACTCCTATGATCAAGGGTACAAGTAACCTGGAGACAAGCTCCTGACCACCTCCTCCCTGGAGCACACCAGACAGGGCAGAACTGCTTGTTCTCATCTCTGATATCAGCAGTCTACAGATGGCTTCAGCAAATTCACTTTCTCACAGCAGGCAGGCTTCTAAGCATGTCTTCAAAGCTTGGATGGAAATTTCAGCTGCTGGGTTCTCTCGTACCAGGATCTCTGGCTAAGAGGCCTGGCTGAGCCCTCAGCTCTCCTCCTCAGCACTTATGGTCTCTCCAACTGCTAGGAAAGGACTGCCCTGAACTCCTTTTGGGCTGGTGGAAGGCTTCAGCTTAGCTCCCTTCTCTCTCAGATTCTAATTGGCTGTCCAGACTTATCATTCACACTCTGGTTCCCTCAGTGGCTACAAAAGGGCACCAAGCACTTGGTTGTTGTTCTTCTCGAGCATCTGTTTTCTTTCTAAGACCCCTTCATATTTTTGTTGGTCAATCTCCAGGGATAAGGATCACAGGCTGGTGATGTCCATCTATTTACATTTCAGTTCAAGCCTTGCTGCTGTTTCACACAGGTTAATTTACTGCTTTTAACTTTACAAACAGTTACTGCAACTGGGATTATAATCCGGATTGTCCATGACATGTCCATGAAGATGAAGGATATCAGGCTGCTCAAGGCGGTGCAGCGTAGGGCAACAAAAATAATACAGGGGATGGAAGGCAGAACCTATGAAGAAAGGCTGAGACATTTGAGTTTGTACACCCTGGAAGACAGAAGGGATTGGGGGATATAATTGAAAATTTCAAGTCCTTGAGGGGGATCAACAAATCTGGCACAGAGGGATTGTTTAAAATGAGGAAGCGAAGGGACATAAAGGGGAATGGGCTAAGACTGGAGGGTGGCAGAATCAGGAAGGAGATGAGGAGGCATTATTTCACTGAGAGGGTGGTGTTGAAATGGAACATTTTACCAGAGGAGATGGGAGCATACAGGATGGTGGGCAGTTTCAAAAGAGCATGGGACAGGGCAAGGGGAAGGGGCTGGGAAAACAATACTGAGCAGTTTCCGAGGGTGAGAGGGGGGATGGGGGGCTGGGCAGCTGCAGTATAGGAGTGCTGGCTGTGCATTCAAGCAGATTTGGTAGACCATGAAGCCTATTTCTGCTGACAAGTTTCATATGTTCATATGATGATGTCAGCAGTCCTTCCAGTTCATCTTTGGGTACAGGGCACCCCTTTCGTCAATGGCGTGCAATGATAGAGCAAACGAGCAACAACAATTCTTCTCCTGGCCTCCAGCACCAGTTCCAACTGGAGCACAAAAGTGTCCCAGATGGACCCATCTCAGACCATCAGGGATCAACAGGTAAACTTTACCTTTGGGGAGATTATAACAGGAAATGTAAATACAAGAGAAGAAGAACACCATTTTGATGGAATAGGAGTTTTTGAGGCTTTAGAAATATCACAAAAGAAAACAATAAATAATGTGTGGAATCAAGCAGTGGAAAGTATGACATACATTTGTAGTGCTTTGTTTATTCTTAGTGAGAGCACAACAAGGGTGAGATGGTCTGTTCAGTTATTTCTCAATTTGGGAAAAGTGTTCTTGATTTTTGTCTAGAAATTTCTCCCTATAATATAGAAGATAATCTTACAATGATAACAAGATTCAAGAGTAATAGTCTCCCACCTCAAACACCAACACAGTGTTCTTTCTTCACAAAAGCACTGCTCACAGAGTGGAAAAAATTTCTCAAACTCCCTGAAAATCATTACCTGGCTAAATGGATAGGCATACCAGCCCAGAACAAAACATTTACCCCCTCTAAGACTGACCCAGCATTCCAAAGATGGAATACACAGGGGCTGACACATACATACCAATTTTATGATGAAGGAACCTTTAAATTCTTCACCCAGTTACAAATTGAATTCTTCCTCCCTCAGTCTGACTTCTTTCATTATCTACAATTAAGGCACTTCCTGGGGACAGCCTTGAGAACTGAAACTCTTAATTACCCCCCCAATTAGGAATAATACTCACACAACTACACAGTGTTTTTACACACCAACACCTTATTTCAAAGATAAACAAAGTATTAATTAATAATTCTCCACGAGACGTGGACAATATCCAAATCAGCTGGGAATCAGAGCTAATGCTGAACCTATCACTGAAAGACTGGACTTTGACATGGCGTAAACAACATAAAACCACCAACTCTTATACATGGAGATAATTCCCTAGAAAATAGCATTGATTTAGTAGTTGCCGTATTGGTCCTTGCAAGAATAGATCCAGAAGCAAATGATTTGATACCTTTTAATGGACCAACATAGATGTAACAACAAGAACAAAGTGCTCTAGCTTTCGGACCAACCAGTCCTTCTTCAGAAGCTCATGGCAGTTGTTTAGAAAATACAATACTTATAACAGCTAGATAATGCAGAGAAAAACAGAAAAAATCCCATTGGTTTAAAATACTCATTTAAAAAAAAAAACAGAAGATGATGTCAGAGAAGTTAAACAGTACAATACTGCCCTCAGTCCGAATGAACCTTGGGTTAAGATGTGCTTGGTGCAACAAACATAAAGAATCCTACTACACATAAATTTAATTGACATAAGATAACACTGCTGAAGCAGATAACTCCCAAATCAAGCCATGAGTGTCACAGTCAGTATAAGGATGTGATTACTGAAAGGCAACCCCCACCCAGCTTAAAGACAAACTAAGATAGTTATAGGGCTCATGAAATTACAATGTATGCATTAAAGACAAGAATACCAGTAAAGTTGTCTAAAAACATCAGTGCACACTGTGTGATGTGTAAAACCTAGCTAGACATGTCACCCAGCTGTATTCTCAAGCTAAATAAAAGGCCCAAGAAATTACAAAACCTCAGGACTATATAAATGATAATATAAATATAAATTGATAATATTAGTGTTAAACAAAAAACTCTAGTAGAGGAACCTCAAAGAATTCAGACCATGCATCCTGATATGTACTGATGTCAATATATACTGAGAATGTAGCAACTACATGTACCACAAGTGTCTAGGGAATCTGAAAAGAGATAAAAAAGTAATTTATCTCCTCCTGCTCATACAAACAGTACAACTAACCCACCCACATCACAATAATGTGGGTGGGGAGTCTATATAGCTTAACAGGATGTAGTCTCTCTCTCTCCCCCCTCCTTCTCTCTCTCTCTCTCTCTCTCCACAGACACACACACACACACACACACACACTCTCAATCTCTCTCCTAGTGAACCTATATTAACTTCAGTCACTGTAATTGTTCCCCAAAGGAATACAACTTGTAATGAAATTCTGAGTAAATTACTACAATATTAGCCTAATGTAAAAGATACGTGCAGGACCCCAAGCAAATGAGATCACACATCCCAATATGTACAGAGTTACAAAATTATATATAACAGTATAAGATAACACTCCTGTATGTACACTAGCAGGCTGGATAAACTGAATATGGTGCAATGGAATCAATCCCCCACACAGGCAAAGATAAAAAGTAAGGAGAAATTTGTTGTGTGTGAAATGAAAATAGTAACACATTATACCGCCATATAGCTAAATAGAGACTTACCTCAATGTGACAACAAGCCCCATCTATTATATCACATACCTCACAATACCCACACACATACATACACACACGCATCCACATCTCACACATGCTGAAGTCCTATAATATGTCAGCTTGAAGAAGAAAAGGTCTGTGGATGTTAATTTCTGTAGTGTCCCATAAAGCCAATATCCAAGCTCATCCCATCTGCTACCATATTGAGATGTAAAATAAGTTTAATCTCAAAAGCTCGTCTCTGTTGTGTGTTTTTGAGATTTCCTTTAAGACCATTACTGACATATCTGAGACTGAGTGGTCAGGCTGGGAGAAGTGATGCCCCACTGGTTTTCAGTCTTCCTTGCTGTAATAGTATGCCTGTATGAGTTCATCCTAGTGCGGAGCTGTTGGCGTGTCTCTCTACATAACCTGTTTGTGGACATCTCTTGCACTGAATGAAATAAACAACATATCGTGACATGCATGTATAACTCCCATGCACCTGGAATTGTCTGTTTTGTGATGTAACCACACAGTCTGAGGTAGAAATTAGCCCACAAGTCTTGCAAGGCGTTGATTGCAGGTCGTGTGCCATTGTGTGACATGGTATTCTGTTCTGGTGAAAGTTTGCTCCTAATAATTAGGCTGGATAAATTTGGCGGTTGTTTAAAAGATAGTAGTGGGAGTTCCTTAAAAATACAATTAAGGGTGTCATCCTCACTAAATATTGGGTGGAGATCTTTAATAATCTTACATGAGCGTTCAAGGTCTGGATGATATGTGACTACCAAGGGTATTCTTTCTGTAGCTGTCTTTTCTTTATATTGAAGTAGTTGTTGTCTTGGTACTTTGCGTTTTCGTTCTGTTATCCTGTCAATTTCCTGGAAGAGTGTCCCTGCTCCATAAGGTGTTTTTCAACATAGCCAAATGTGTATCTCTGTCATCCTCATTTGAACAAATACGTTGACAACGAAGTGCTTGACTGTATATGACAGATTTTTTTGTATGATTAGGGTGGTTACTTTTCCTGTGCAGGTATCTCTGTCTGTCTGTTGGCTTCTGTAAATACATGTATGTAAGGTTCCATCATAATGATGACTGTGGTGTCCAGAAAGTTAACCTTGGTGGTAGAGTACTCAAGGTAAGCTTTATAGTAAGGATGGAGATTGTTAAGTTTGTGATGAAAATCTTTGAGTGCATCTGTGCCTTCCGTCCAGATGATAAACAAATCATCAATGTAACGGAAATAAGCCAGTGGTTTGTGGGGATACTGCCTTAAAAATCCTCCTCAAGTCAGCCATAAAGAGGTTAGTATACTGTGGAGCCATTTTGGTGCCCATTGCTGTTCCCATAGTTTGAACATAATGTTTACCATTGAAGTTGAAGTTGTTATGTGTCAAAATGAATTCCATAAGTTCCCCACCACTCCAGGGTTGATGTTTTGGTCAGGTCCTTTCACGTATGTATTTAAGGCATGCTGCAATGCCATCTGTGTGTGGAATATTAGTGTAGAGGATGTTACATCCATTGTCACTAAAATGGTATCAGGTGGTAAATCCTTATAACCAGAAAGTACGCGCAACAAGTGCGTAGTGTCCTGGATATAACTGTCTCTTTCCATAACCAGCGGTTTCAAAATGGTCTCTACAAACCCTGAGATCCCTCAGTCAAGGTACCATTACCAGAGACTATGGGTCTCCTGGATTGCCAGGTTTATGTATTTTAGGCAGCATGTAGAATGTCCTGGCTTTGGTTCAGCAGGAATGAGTGAGCTAGTTTCTTTCGGACATGGTCAGGAAAAGTTTAGTTAAGTCACATAGTTCATCTTTATATCTTGTAGTGGGGTCACTCTCAGTTCTCTGTAGTATAAGATCTGTTAGCTGTCTATTAGCTTCAGTAATATAGTCTTCTCTGTTTAAAATCACCACTGCAGAACCTTTATCAGCTTTTTTGATGACAATGTTGTGGTTTGATTTCCAGTGTCCCTATAGCTCTCCGTTCCAGTGGAGAGGTTATAATGGGTTTGTTTTGCCTGGTGAGGATCTGACCACTGACTTGTTAGTGAAACAATTAATATAATTGTCTAATAGTTTTTGATTAAGCCCACTTGGGGTAAAATCAGATTCCTTTTCTTATCCATTACATTATTGCTGTTTGCTCTTCTTCACTACCAGTGATTTCTTCCTGCCATGAAATACTGTTTTGTGGGTGAACTAGAGGAGTACTTGTAGATTGAGACTTAAAGAATCTTTCATGGCAGGGAAGAAACTGTGTAGTGAAGACAGTGCAAACAGCAATAATGTAATGGATAAGAAAAAGGAATCTGATTTTACCCCTCAAGTGGGCGTGAATAAAAAACTAAACAATTATATTAATTGTTTCCCAACAAGTCAGTGGTCAGATCCTCACCAGGCAAAAACAAACCTATTATAACCCTCTCCACTGGAACGGAGAGCTATAGGACACTGAAATCAAACCACAACATTGTCATCAAAAAGCTGATAAAGGTTCAGTGTGATTTTAAACAGAGAAGACTATATTACTGAAGCTAATAGACAGCTAACAGATCTTACATACACAGAGAACTGGAGAGTGACCCCACTACAAGATATAAAGATGAACTATGTGACTTAACTAAAACTTTTCCTGACCATGTCCGAAAGAAACTAGCTCACCTCATTCCTGCTGAACCAAAGCCAGGGACATTCTACATGCTGCCTAAAATACATAAATCTGGTAAATCCAGGGAGACCCATGTCTCTGGTAATGGTACCTTGACTGAGGGGATCTCAGGGTTTGTAGAGACCATTTTGAAACCGCTGGTTATGGAAAGAGACAGTTATATCCAGGACACTACGCACTTGTTATGCGGTACTTTCTGGTTATAAGGATTTACCACCTGATACCATTTTAGTGACAATGGATGTAACATCCTCTACACTAATATTCCACACACAGATGGCATTGCAGCATGCTTTAAATACATACGTGGAGAAAGGACCTGACCAAAACATCAACCCTGGAGTGGTGGGGAACTTATGGAATTCATTTTGACACATAAACAACTTCTAACTTCAATGGTAAACATTATGTTCAAACTATGGAACAGCAATGGGCACCAAAATGGCTCCACAGTATGCTAACCCTTTATGGCTGACTTGGAGGAGGATTTTTAAGGCAGTATCCCCACAAACCACTGGCTTATTTCCGCTACATTGATGATTTGTTTATCATCTGGACGGAAGGCACAGATGCACCTCAAAGATTTTCATCACAAACTTAATAATCTCCACCCTACTATAAAGCTTACCTTGAGTACTCTACCATCAAGGTTAACTTTCTGGACACCACAGTCATCATTAAGGATGGAACCTCATATACATGTATTTACAGGAAGCCAACAGACAGACAGAGATACCTGCACAGGAAAAGTAACCACCCTAATCATACAAAAATCTGTCATATATAGTCAAGCACTTCGTTGTCAACGTATTTGTTCAAATGAGGATGACAGAGATATACATTTGGCTATGTTGAAAACACCTTTATGGAGCAGGGACACTCTTCCAGGGAAATTGACAGGATGACAGAACGGGCAACGCAAGTACCAAGACAACAACTACTTCAATATAAAGAAAAGACAGCTACAGAAAGAATACCTTTTGTAGTCAAATATCATCCAGACCTTGAACGCTCATGGTAAGATTATTAAAGATCTCCACCCAATATTTAGTGAGGATGACACCTTAATTGTATTTTTAAGGAACTCCCACTACTATCTTTTAAACAACCGCCAAATTTATCCAGCCTAATTATTAGGAGCAACTTTCACCAGAACAGAATACCATGTCACACAATGGCACACGACTCTGCAATCAACGCCTCTGCAAGACTTAGGGCTAATTTCTACCTCAGACTGTGTGGTTACATCACAAAACAGACAATTCCAGGTGCATGGGAGTTATACATGCATGTCACGATATGTTGTTTATTTCATTCAGTGCAAGAGATGTCCACAAACAGGTTATGTAGAAGAGACACGCCACAGCTCCGCACTAGGATGAACTCACACAGGCATACTATTACAGCAAGGTAGACTGAAAACCAGTGGGCATCACTTCTCCCAGCCTGACCACTCAGTCTCAGATATGTCAGTAATGGTCTTAAAAGGAAATCTCAAAACACACAACAGAGATGAGCTTTTGAGATTAAACTTATTTTACATCTCAATATGGTAGCAGATGGGATGAACTTGATACTGGCTTTATGGGACACTACAGAAATTAACATCCACAGACCTTTTCTTCTTCAAGCTGACATATTATAGGACTTCAGCATGTGTGAGATGTGGATGCGGTGTGTATGTATGTGTGTGGGTATGTGCTGTGAGGTATGTGATATAATAGATGTGGGGCTTGCTGTCACATTGAGGTAAGTCTCTATTTAGCTATATGGAGGTATAATGTGTTACTATTTTCATTTCACACACAACAAATTTCTCCTTACTTTTTATCTTTGCCTGTGGGGGGGCGGGGATTGATTCCATTGCACCATATTCAGTTTACCCAGCCTGCTAGTGTACATACAGGAGTGTTATCTTATACTGTTATATATAATTTTTGTAACTCTGTACATATTGGGATGTGTGATCTCATTTGCTTGGGGGTCCTGCACATATCTTTTACATTAGGCTAATATTGTAGTAATTTACTCAGAATTTCATTACAAGTTGTATTCCTTTGGGGAACAATTACAGTGACTGAAGTTAATATAGGTTCACTAGGAGAGATTGAGAGTGTGTGTGTGTGTGTGTGTGTGTGTGTGTGTGTGTGTGTGTGTGTGGACAGAGAGAGAGAGAGAGAAGGAGGGGGGGAGAGAGAGACTACATCCCGTTTGTTATGAGTCTCCCCACCCACATTATTGTGATGTGGGGTGGTTAGGTTGTACTGTTTGTATGAGCAGGAGGAGATAAATTACTTTTTTATCTCTTTTCAGATTCCTTAGACACTTGTGGTACATGTAGTTACATTCTCAGTATATATTGACATCAGTACATATCAGGATGCATGGTCTGAATCTTTGAGGTTCTCTACTAGAGTTTTTGTTTAACACTAATATTATCAATTTATATTTATATTATCATTTATATAGTCCTGAGGTTTTGTAATTTTTGGCCTTTTATTTAGCTTGAGAATACAGCTGGGTGACATGTCTAGCTAGGTTTTACACATCACACAGTGTGCACTGATGTTTTTAGACAACTTTACTGGTATTCTTGTCTTTAATGCATACATTGTAATTTCATGAGCCCTATAACTATCTTAGTTTGTCTTTAAGCTGGTGGGGTTGCCTTTCAGTAATCACATCCTTATACTGACTGTGACACTCATGGCTTGATTTGGGAGTTATCTGCTTCAGCAGTGTTATCTTATGTCAATTAAATTTATGTTAGTAGGATTCTTTATGTTTGTTGCACCAAGCACATCTTAACCCAAGGTTCATTCGGACTGAGGGCAGTATTGTACTGTTTAACTCTCTGACATCATCTTCTGTTTTTTTTTTAAAATGAGTATTTTAAACCAATGGGGATTTTTTTCTGTTTTTCTCTGCATTATCTAGCTGTTATAAGTATTGCATTTTCTAAACAACTGCCATGAGCTTCTGAAGAAGGACTGGTTGGTCCGAAAGCTAGAGCACTTTGTTCTTGTTGTTACATCTATGTTGGTCCATTAAAAGGTATCAAATCATTTGCTTCTGGATCTAGAAAATAGCAGTGAGGTACTTCCATACCCCACAAATCACGGCAAAATTCTCTCTATCAGGAGACTCCTCCTGCTGGAGGAGGTATTGGGAGGAGGTGGCTACTCACTCACATGTGGCTATGACCCACCCTACTTTCTTTTTGGCAACAGGTGGGAAAACAATTACAGGACCTCTTCCCTATACTAGGACCCTTAACTCCAGAGACAGCTCCCTTACTACACTTTCTGAGATATATCAGGAATCCTCATCAAACATATCTAATTAGTATACTACTAGGGGCAGCCAAAAAAGTAATAACTATATTATGGTTGAAAACAGATGCCCCCAACATAACTGACTGGGAGAATACCGTCTATGAAATACATAAGATGGAAAGTTTAACTGCTAAGTTACAGAATTCATCCATGGTATTGATGAACAGATGGACTTCTTGGTTTTTGTATATAGCCCACCATCGCCCAGATATTATTCCCTAAACAAATAACAATTATCCACCCTTATGACACTTTAAGATCTATTGCCATTCAACCCATCCTCTTAGAATTTTCTTCCTGGGAGAAGGCTGAATATTAATCCTTTTTCTCTACTCGAATTTTCCTCTCCATCAGCTCTGGCCCCCTTTGCAGAGAATTGTACACCCAGATTAAGACTAATAAAGGAACAGCTGTCCCCCCCCCCTTAGATATCCTGAAAGGACAATGCAAGCTTAGTAGGGCAATGTCTTACCAATATTATACAGATCTTTAATATACGATATGGACTCTGCTATTTGTACTACCACTATGGCTCTCTGACCCAGATCTAAATGTGTATGTGATATTATAATGTCTTATCTGTGTCTCTTAAAAGCAATAAAAAATAAACAATAAAAAAAAAGAGTAATAATCTCCCAGTTCAATTATTCGGATCTATATACATGGTCCTGGATACAGTGGGATCCCATAAGTTTCTATGATATATATAAAACTGGAAACAAGAAATATATTAAACATAAAGGGTTAGTGAAGAAAAATGTAAACAAAAGTTTTGCAACATTGAAAGGTGATATACTATAGGCCAATGGTTGGAATAAACCATGGTTATTTCTCAACTGCCTCCAAAGGTCTCTAACCCAGTCTGCTGGCCTAAAAGAACATGCACAAGAAGCGAACTTTGTAAATAAAGTCATGAAAACCATAAGGAGTGCGGATGACTGAAAGAAGAAACTAACAGAACTTTGATGGCTTTTAAGAAAAACTATGACAAAAGCAAATATAAATTGTATATAAAAAACGTGGGTAATTTATAGGTCAACAATCAACAACATAAAATGCCACACTATAATAACAGGTGAGGTGAACTGCTTTGGTTGTTGATGGCTAAGAGTATGCAAAACTGCCTGAAATACTGAGGCCCACATTTCACCAGGTGTTTCGGTACGATATTATACTAGCATGTTTAGGGCAGTAAATGCCAGTCTTCAGCTAGATAATATCTTGATCCATAAAGATCTGAAAGAGTGGCCTCCTATTTAGAAAGATGATATCAGCAGACTAATTGGAAAACTTTCAAAAGGCAAAGCACCTGGTCAAGATGAAATTACAATAGACTTTTGTAAGAGTGACCTCATGCAGTGGCTCCAGTTATTGAAAATATTTTCAGCAGTATAAACAGAACCCACGAGATTCTGTGTACTTTGAAAGGGAACAGCATTTTTCCGATTTATAAACAAGAGTAGGCAACAGCCAACAATGGCTGCTTTTGAAGTGTCTTGATTTCAGTTAGGTCCTGCTTCTACCCATTTTAAAAAATACATTCATGCATAATAACCAAGCTCAGATTCAATATCTTATTTTCACTGGGGTCCTGGTTTAACTTAGTTTTACGGTGTATTTGCCCAAGGTCCAGTTGGTATGCAGTATAAAAACAGAAACAGAAACATAGAAGCTGTTGGCAGAAAAGGACCTCATGGACCACTTAGTCTGCCCTAAAGTCCCTACCTATTGTGTTACCATAGACCCTAATTGATCTCCAGTCCCCCCACCACAGCCTGTCACTAAGGTCCCCCTGCATCTATCCCATGCATGTTTGAAACCTGTTACCATTTTGGTACCCACCACCTCTGCTGGGAGGCTGTTCCAGGCATCCACCACCCTTTCCTTGAGGAAATGTTTCCTCATATCCCCTCTAAGTATCCCCCTTCCAGCTTCAAATAATGTCCCCTTGTCCTTGAGCATCTCTTTCTGTGCAATATGTAACCTTCCTGTACCTCTGTCATTAAACTATTTCTGGACCTCCGTTTTAGTACCTGACAGTGGAGGAAGGGCTTTGATAGGGCGAGGGCCCTCCTCCATGTGTTGGGAGTAAATCATATGTTGCTTCCTGCCTGGTTCAAGGTACAATATTGGGGGGAGGTACTTATTTTCAAATCCTCAGGTGCAGGGAAGCTGGCAGAGCATATACAAAAGGAATGCACCACCTGACTGGATACCATGGACTCAGATCAGGAGCCTGATAGCTGACTCCATGAGTCTCCATGTGACTGTCTTCACCCACACTGACAAATGACTCTTCATACGTGTCAGTTATAATGTTCTATTGCTAAGAGCACTTTTTCTACTAGTGATATGAGTTGTCTTTTTAGTATTTGGGGGGGGGAGGCAATATTGCCGGGGAGAGGGCAAGACTGACTGCAGGCATATATCACCCCATGGGCTAAATGCAAATGTACCTAACAAAACCATATGGCTGTAGTTAAAATGGCACTGATGGCACATTCATTTTCCTAGTCCATCCCATGTTGTTCATCTGGTATAGAACAGGACCCTTCTAAAGAGCTTAACCCCTAAGCCCTGCCGCCACTTATAGAGTACTTCCTCCTTAGAATCTGGTGTATAGACTCTGGATGGTGAGGCTACATTCAGGTACTCTCAGCACTAAAGGGTATAACAATACAAACAGGGCAGCTCTACTGGTTCACATAGTTGATACCTGTAGCTACTGTTTGTATCACATTGTTTTTTAAAAGGTTTAGTCAACTAACCTCACTTTCCTCTTTCACAGGTTGCGAACAGTTGCTTATTTCATCAGGTTTTGTAGAAAATAGTCTTATGCTTCAAATGATTTGGGCACATACAGTATGTGCTTCATGGACTTTAACAGGGTACTGAAACTCTTAAGCCTAACAATACGGCAGGGGACTTTTAAATAAATTATACTTTTTGGAATATCTTATGGTCCAAACACCAGGTGGTCTTGTGGATTCTTGGACAGTATTATTATTATTTTTTGTGTATTTTTAATCAGAATTGCACCTTTGTGATGCATCAATGAGACAGGGGTGGCATGGTATACCAGATTTGTAACACAGATCCTATTGTACTTCAATTCACATTTCTCTGTAAAGTTAAAAGCAGTTGTGTTTTACTCAAAATGCAATAAACAGAATTCAAAAAAAGAAAAGGGGCTAGCTTTATTTATAGAACTATATCAGACTCTGATGTGCCTTTTTTAATTTTGTAAAAATCAAATGGGAAGAAGATTTAGGTGTTCAAATTGATGAAGTGAGGTGGTTGAAACTCTGGGAAAATGCATATCAATCCAGTTGGAAAGTCAGGGTAACTTGGCCTAATTTAGAATGTTACACCACTACCAATCCCCAGATAACCTTTTAAAAATGGGTTACGCTAAGAATGATAAAAAGTTGGAAATGTGTTATGCCTCAAGAAAACCTATCCCATATGCTCTGATCTTGTCCAAAGATTAAGAAAACTTGGAAATAAATACATCAATCTTGTCAAGATAAAGTATATTAAATGAAAGAATTCCGTTTTCACCAATGCTCTTTATCCTGGGAGATAGCTCTAGTCTGCTATTTATAGACAAATCTCATCAAATATTATTACTATCAGCAGCTTTAACATTCAAGACATTAATCCTTAAAAACTGGAAATGTTATAAATCACCCTCCATTAGGGAATGCATTAACCTGATGGGTTCAATTGTCAACAATGATGTAATAAGCTATATGATTATAAATAAGTTAGACATATTTAAGAAGTTATTGAAACCTTTCCTGAAATATAAAAATTAATTTTTGACACCTGACAGTTGTACAGTTCCAGACAATTAGAGTTCAAAGATATAGTTACCAGACAACTTTGATGTTTTTTGCTTAATTGTATATCCTTACACATACAGTTATATGATAGTATAGAATTTCATTATAAATGGTAACTTCATCATTTAAGTTATGTCAGTTTTATATGTTATGTTATTAATATGCTAAATAAGATGTGTGTATGCTGTTTGTATTTGATGAAAAGTTCAATAAAAAGTTACATTGAAAAAAGGGTTTTGTTTAGTGTGTGAGTTGGACATGGTGAGATCTGTATACTGGCATGTCAAACAGAATACAGTACTCAAAATCAGTCACCCCATATATACATATTTGCATACCCACAATACTTTGCACTGTGCTTGAGGCTTTTGATCGAATGTGTGTTTATAGAAACAACACAAATTGGAATGTATTTGCCTTTGTGTATCCTTTTATGCATCCTGCATATTGTTCTTCTTTCTGATTCATATATAAATTACTTGTATAATAGCAAGACATCAAGCCCATGGGCTACCTGGAAGCTAAAGTAACAGTAGTTGCTTGTCTTATGGGATTCAGCTTAAAATGCTGATTTTGGAACGTGAGGTATTGGCTGGAATTAAGCACTGTTTTTAGCATAGCTAGATTTCATCCCTTTCTTGAAAATGGGGAATAGTGGCACAGCCCCTATGTTCTAGGCTACTGTTTTTCATTTTTAACCAGAAAACTTGGCAAACTTCTAAAATTTGGATGGACTGTGCACTGATAAAAACAGTTTCATAGAATTTGGCCAGGAATAGGCCAAAGTCTTCACTTGAAAACTGAGCCACTTCAAAACGCAAGTGGCTCAGTTTTTGTGAGTCCTGAACCAAACACAGCTGACTTGGCTTGGATCTTGCACTCCCCAGCCTCACTGTCATGTGGCAGGCTTAGGAGGCTGGGGAAGAGGTCAGAGGGTGCCCGAGCAGTGCGTGCCTCAGCTGTATACTGAGACTGTGCGTGTGCATAAACTCGGTATACAGCAGATGGCACAGCTGTTCAGTGCACCATTCTGTTAGGGAAGTCGGAGCAGGGAAGGACTGGGTCTCTTGGTGGCTGTGGAGGTGCCAAGACACAACCTCAGCCATGTTTCCCAAGCTCTGTGGCCACACAGAAGATGCCTCCCATGCCTCTGGCTCCCTCGTTTCAGCCTGGGGCTGGCAGTTTTGCCTAGAGATTAGAATAACGAGCTACAAATGACCTTGGTACATCCAGCAGAACTGGATTTGATTTCTACAACCTCCACTTGCATACCGTGTGGCTCTGAGCATGAGCAAGTCACTTAACCACCCCCGTGCTCTCATGTCCCCCCACAAAACAGGCTCTTGTGCCTAGTCGGCCATACCTATAAATAAAAAAAAAAGAAGAAGTCAACACCCCCCATGCCTCCGGCCCCCTCATCTCAGCTTGGGGCTTGCAGTATAGCCTAGAGATTAGAGTAACAAGCTACAAATGAGCTTGGTACATCCAGCAGAACTGGGTTTGATTCCCACAGCCACCATTTGCATACTGTGTGATTCTGAGCATGAGCAACTTACTTAACCTCCCCAGTGCTCCCGGGTCAACCCTAAAAACAGGCACTTGTGCCTAGTGGGCCTTACCTGGTTACCAAAAGAATAAAAAAAAAATCTCATTTTCGGCCACCAGGTTGCCCAAGCCCCATGGTCATCAACCTTTTTTCACAGCAACAAGGGACACTGCCACGCAAAATGAGAGACACTGAACCTCAGAATGAGGGACACATCCTCAAACATAGAGATACAAGCTCAGAACAGTGTGGAAACAAGTGTCTTCACTTGTACAAAGTTTATTTTTGATTTTGCATCTTAGAATATCATACATTTCTACTTTAAAGACTGAATTTTCTGCACGTTCTCTGTGTGGGCACACCTTTTCCATCAGAGGCGGATGAAGGTCAGAGGAATTTTTATGGACAAAATGTGGGACGTCCCTTATAATCAGGGACAGTTGAGAGGTATGCACACAGATGCCCCCTCCCCCACCAATTTCCTTTTCAGCCACCAGGTTGCCCAAGGCCATTGGTCACACAGATGCATCCCCCCTCTTTTCTGACCACTCGGTTGCCCAAACCCAGTGGCCACACAGACACCTGCCCCCCACTTTTTCGGCCATTGGGTTACCCAAGCCTGGTGGTCACACAGATGCCCGTCAATCTCTTTCAGACACCAGTTTGCCCAAGCCCAGTGGCCAATAAAACAAACATCCTCACCCTTTCCTATGCTCTTAGAGCCCATGACACTCACCTCCACCAGTTCCAAATTAAATTCTGTAAAAAAGAAAATGGTCTAAATGCTGTCCTCTTTGCCCCCAAGCCACTAACCTGTAAAAAGAAAATGGTCCATTGATGCATCTCTCACCCCGCCAGCACCCCTCACCCCTCAGTCACCCACTTACCTCTATAAGGTTCCTTAGGGTAATCCTCTCATCACAGCACATGAACTCTCTGCATCAGAAGACATATGAGGACAGATTAACGGAGCTCAATATGTATACCCTTGAGCAAAGGAGGGAGAGAGGTGATATGATTGAAACATTCAAACACCTTAAGGGCATTAACAAGGTGAAAGAGTCTAACATGTTTAAATGTAAGAAAAATAGCAGGACAAGAGGACATAGCATGAGATTAGAGGGAGGCCAATTAAGGGGGAATGTGAGGAAATTCTTTTTCACAGAAAGAGTGGTGGATGCATGGAACGGCCTACCTCAGGAAGTGGTGGCTATGAATACAGTGCAGGGCTTTAAATAGGCGTGATAGGCATAAGGGAGCAATACAGAGGAGTATGAATAGATAAGCCACTGACAGAGCAAAGGCCGATGGCACATTAATAAGGTAGAAAAAGAAATGGGCAGACTGGATGGGCCTTGTGGTCCTTATCTGCCGTCAACCTCTATGTTTCTATGTTTCTGTGTTTGTCCAGACCATGTCCAGCCCCAAACCAAGAAAAATCCTACATCTAAAATGATTTTTGCATGTTTTGTACAGTCATAACTATGGTTTTTAAAGATTTTGACCCCAAATTTTCAACATAGTTTTTTTTTACCCCATTTCATGAACTAGACAGGTGTAGTTTTTCAAATCCCACTGGAAAGGCCATTTCACCATCGTTCTGCAAATGACACTTCTACTGGGACTTGGAAACCACCACACACAAAAAAATGTTGAAAATTTTGGGTCAAAACATGTAGCTTATTTATTTATTTATTTGTGAGAATCAGTTTACAACCTTTGAGCCAGAGGCTCGTTTCCGAAGGTACCTCGTCACATTGAGACATACATAGCATTTAGATTACATAGTACAGGTTTTCTTCAAGTAGGCGTTTGTTAGAGGCGCCACGTCACACTGTGGTCAAACAACATACATTTAAGTTACATGGTACATGTAATAGAAATAGGTCTGACACAATTGGTTTCACTTGCTGAGCAATCAACTGGCATGAGACAGCAGGCTCTGGCCAGGTTATACTTAGGAATGGTGTGCTGGGTAAGGGATGGGGGGGGGCTAGGTGGGGAGCTGCCCGGTGGGCATTGTCACGAGTGGAGAAAGTCATGAGTGGACCAAGTGAGCTTGGTCAGAAATTAACACTTTAAATAGCAGGATGCAATATATCATAGGCAGTGGTCCTCCTTTTATTATTACTGTTACTTCACTGACATTTTACATAGTAACATAGTAGTTGATGGCAGTTAAGGACTGCTAGGCCCACCTAGTCTGCCAGTATTCCCTGCCTGCATCAGCGACCACTGACCCTACTTTTGCCTCCCTTCCCCATATCTAGGGTTCCCTTATGTCTATCCGATGCATGTTTGAACCCCCCCCACCACTGTGTTAGCACCCACCACTTCCTGGGGTAGGCTATTCCAAGCATCCACCACGCTCTCTGTTAAGAACAACATCCTCACATTTCCACTTTTCCTACCCCTCTCCAATCTCATATTGTGCCCTCTCATCCTTGTACAACTCTTGTACTGAAAGATGTCATCCCCCACATACTTTGTTCAAGCCTTTAAGATACACTTGAAGGTCTCTAACATATACCCTCGTTTCTTCCTCTCTTCAGGCGTATACATATTAAGGTCTTTTAATCTGTCCTCTTATGTTTTCTGATGCAAGCCCTGCACCATCTTGGTCACCTTTCTCTGGACTGCCTCCACCCTGTCTATGTCTTTGCGAAGATGCGGCCTCCAGATCTGAACACAGTATTCTAGATGAGGTCTCACCAGCATTTTGTACAATGGCATCACTATCTCCCTTCTTCTGCTAGTGATACCCCTTCCTATGCACCCCAACATCCCACTGGCCCTCCCAACAGCCTTGTTACACTATTTGGCCACCCTTAGGTCATCTGAGATGATTATCCTTAAATCTCTGTCTTCTGGTGACTTTTAGCAACTCCCCCATTCTGTAGCTCTTGCAGGGTTTCTTTGCCCCAGGTCATGACTTTGCCCTGTTTTGCATTAAATTTCAGTTGCCACACCTTTGACCATTTTTCCAGCTTTCTCAGATCCCTCCTCATTCTTTCGAGCCCCTCTGGAATGTCTACTCTGTTGCAGATCTCGGTATCATCTACAAATAGGCAAACCTTCCCCTCCAGCCTTTCAGCAATGTCACTGATGAAGACATTGGAAAGGACTGGCCCCAGGACTGATCCCTGAGGCACTCCACTGGTCACCCACTTTTTCTTGCATTTGATCCCATTTACTACCACCCTCTGCTTCCTGTCACTCAACCAGTTTCTAATCCAGTTTTCCACTTTGTGGCCTACCCCCTGGCTCCCTAGTTTGTTCACCAGTCTTCTGTGGGATACAGTGTCGAAGGCCTGGTGCTTTTCTCTTTATAACCACCACTTTTCTTCAATTATATATACAGTATAGGCCAAATCTGACAAATCCAAATCCTTTGCAAATCCAGATCCAAACTCAGCCTAGATTTTGCACATCCAAAGCCAAATCTAAATCCACATCGGCTTTGTCCATCTCTAAGTCTGACATTTTATACCAGATTAGTGAATCTACTGAATTAAAATTTTCTTATATTTACTTCCTGTACTATTTTCATGTTGCTTTATTTAATGTTCTGTATAGTAAGTCTTTGTTGATTCTGTTTTTCACACACATACGGTACTAAAAGATTTATTTATTTATTTGAATTTTGGTAACTGGGAAGGCCCACTGAGACATGCAGTGCCTGTTTCAGTGACGAACCGGGAGACAATTGCAGCACAATAGAATCCCTGTAAAATCCAGCAAATACACTAGAAATCTTCGATGCAATCTCAGAATTTCAAATCTTGAAAACAGAATTTGTAGTACTTCAACTGCCATAAATCAGCAGACTTGCTTAGGTCGTATTAAGCAGTTTAGTGTACGTGGGCAGGTCAGACACCTACAGCTGGTGCAGGATGCCGCAGCTTGTCTCCTCATTCCAGCTCCCTTCATCTTATTCTTGTGGATTTTAACAGTAAAAAAAACTTTAGAAATGTTCTAGGCAGCTCACTCTCCCCCCACCCCATACACACATATATTTGCATAATCATGATGCTTTGTGCCGGGCATGAGGCTTTTGATTGTATATGTGTTTATGGAAATTAATAAAATTGGAAAGTATCTGCCTTCTTATATTGTTCATGTGCCAACATAATGATCTTCCTTCTGATTAGCATCTAAATGACTTCATCTCTTTCCACTCCCTACAACAACATATGGGTTTCAATGAAGCCAAAGCAATAGAAGCCACCAATTTTTAGGAGATTTAGCTTAACATGCTGATCGTGGCCTCCCAGGTGCATGCTGTAGTTAATACGCTACTTTTACCATTGCTAAATAGCACCTTTTTCTTGAAGCTAAAGCTGTGGAAATACTGCATCATCCCTATGTTAATTCAAGTAGTGTAGTTAATTGGCCAGGTCAGATACCTGCAACTTTTGCAGGTTGCTGCAGTCTGTCTCCTCATTCTGCTACCTACATTTGAGGCTTTTTTGACAGCTTGTGTTTACAGAAACCACACAAACTGGAAAGAATGTTCCCTTGTAATTCATGTATGCATTCTAAATAGGGTTCTTTCTGATCAGCATTTAAATTATTTCACCTCTTTCCACTTGCACAATAAACAGACTTCAAATGTATCTGCTCCCAACTGACAAGTGGGTTGTTTATGCAGGTAACCTAGCTGACATCCCATATCTCATTTACAGAGAGGTTCTGCTTCTGCATAAGGCAGCTTGATGCCTCTCAGTACCATTCATACTTTGATTTATGCAGTATTTACCAAGGCCAGCTGAGATGAAATATCTAACTTATGGTGGAGTCCTACTTTTACCCATTTTTACACTATATTCACCCAGGATAACTCGGTCAAGGTGGAATGCAGTTTCTCATTTTCACTAGGATCATGAATTTCCTCATTTCTATGATGCATTTATCCAAGATAGCCCAGCTGAAATGCCACATCTTGGTTTCAGAGGGATTCGACCTTTGCTCATTGCTACATTACATTTCCCAGGACAGCCAAACTGAAATGTTAGATTTTATCTTCAGTAGGGTCCTACTTTATCAATTTTTAGACTGTATTTACTCTGGATTACTCATCTGAAATGAAATGCCATTTTCAGTGGGGTCCTGCTGTTACTTATTTTACATTATCTTTACCCATGATAGTGAGCTGCAATACCATGGCTTACTTTCAGTATGGTCCTGCTTTTGCCTGTTTTTTGCCTTATTAACCCAGAAAGGCACACTGAGTCAGAATTCATTTCCAGCTGTGACCTGGGAGGGATTGATAAGGAAGGACAGACAGCAGAAAGTGTCAAGTATAAATAATGGTGGAGGAAACTGGAACAGTATATAACTCATTCAGCAGTATTTAATGTGGCTAGCCCAGCTGAGATTCAGTATCTTATTTTCAGTAGAGTCCTGCTTTGAACTAAGTTGAACTCTATTTACTATAGATAGCTCAAATAAGATGCAATACCTCTGTTTCTGCAGGGTTCTGCTTTTCGTCATTCTTAGTCTGCATTTACCCAGGATATTCCAGCCTTGATAAGCTAGATACATGGATACATAGAAGCTGACAACAAAACTAGACCCAATGGCCAATTGCATCTACTCATATGCCTACCTGAAGTGCTCAGGTTAGCTCAGAGGAAGAAAGATAATATTGCAAGTTTATTTCAAGATGAGATAGAAATGACAGATAATAAGGACATGACTGATTATTTAAATGAAAAATTCACAAACCTGTCTGAGTATTTGGACAATTTTAAAGAAACAACACAAGTTAAACTTGAATTCAACCACATGACTCCAAAATTTTACTTTAAAAAAAATAACAAGGCAGGAAGTCTATACAGGTCTAATAAAACTTGATGAAACAAAAGGGCCTGGGCCGTATTGGAAGTCAAAATATTAAAATATGCAGGAAAGGAACTTGCATATCCACTACAAGTAATCTTTAATAAGCTTCTGAGTACTCAAACAGTACCAGATACTTGGAAAAAAAGCCTATGTGTCTCCAATATTTAAAGGTGGACAAATTAGTTTGTATGGCAACTACAGACCAATTTCTTTGTTGTCAATAGTTGCAAAAATACAAGAAAGGCTGTTACATATACAGGTCATGGATTATTGAAACAAATATGGTTTGTTAATAACAGCACAGCATGAGTTCGGGGGGGGGGGGCATGGCGATGGCCTTGGTCAGGTTCATGAATGATCTGCAGGAGAGTATGGATGTGGGGAATGTATGTTGGTGGGGTGTTCCTGGACCCGACCAAGGCCTTCAGTCTCGTGGCTCACCCCCTACTGGAACACAAGCTGATTGGTATTGGCTTTGGAGAGTCTGTGGTGAAGAGGTTTCATAGTTGTCTGACAGGAAGAGAACAGCAAGTCCGTGCACATGGCACACTGTCAGACCCTAGGACTGTTAGCTATGGGGTATCCCAGAGCTCGATACTGGGGCCCATGTTGTTGTCCTTATACATAAATGAGTTGCCTTCAGTCTGCTCAGGGTTCAGAATGGTCCTGTATGCAGATGGTGCTGTATTATATACAGCTAATAAAGATGTCAAATTGATACAACAAAACTTAGAAAATGAATACAATAAACTGATGGGTTGGTTAGAGGGTAACAGACTTGTTTTGAATAGAACAAAACTAAAGGAATGCTGTTTTTCACTAATAAGAAAATGAAAAGAATAAAAAGCACAGAACTTCCAACTTAACAGAAGTAGGGGGGCGACTACAGTGGATAAGTGCATTAATACCTCAGAGCCTGAAAAATTCAATACAGAGAAACCTGAAAACAGAGAAACCGTTTATTGGTATGTGAGGTCAGCATTTTATAAAGGAATGATGGTTCTTGCTCAAGGTGAGTGCAAAACCTCCTTTATTAAATTACAGTTGGCAATAAAAACAAGTAAAAATATTTCTCTGGTAAACCAGAGTCTCACCCGTGCAGGTAAGAAAGAAGTCAGCTGGTAGATGGAATGAATCCCCTATATGTGCTGTAAACAGGCAAAGTTGCATGCAGGAACCAGAGTGTGTCAATAAGTTTAGTAATTCCAAAGGTAGAAACTGCTACCATAGATAGAAAAACAGAAAAAATGCAAGGAGATGCCAAATGTTTCAACATAAATAGCCAGTAGTCATTAAGGAGTTTGAGGTCGGCAGGAAGAACTCCCTAATGGCTACTGGCTGTTTATGTTTGTTGAAACATTTGGTGTCTCCTTGTGTTTTTTCTGTTTATGGTAGAAGTTTCTACCTTTGGAAATTACAAATCTTATATTGGGGATTCATTCCATCTACCAGCCGACTTCTTTGTTACCTGCACGGGTGAGACTCTGGTTTGCCAGAAATATTTTTACTTGTTTTTATTGCCAATTGTAATTTAATAAAGGCGGTTTTGCACTCACCTTGTGTAAGAACCATCATTCCTTTATAAAGTGCTGGCCTCACATACCTATAAATGGCTTCTCTGGTTTCAGGTTTCTCTGTATTGAAAATGAAAATGATTCGGGAGTGAGCACGGGTCGATGGGGGCTGGCAAGGAAGGAGAGAGATTGAGCATTCGATGGACTGCTCTTCCTCTCCGGGGTGAGGGGTTCACAACGGTCGGCGTCCGACTGCCCCCTGGTGGAGGCTGGGGGTCGGGGACGCACACCGTACAAGGGGTAGAGTCGGGGCAGATGCTTGCGTGAGACGGTGTGGACGCAGATGTGCGCTTATGCCCACCGGCGCTACTGCACGCCACCGACTCGTGGGGAAATAGTACAGGGAAAAATGGTGGCACCCGACGTGGCTTGATGGCCGTCTGCGAGTTTGCTGGATGCTGGCACCCGAACTGGATCCATTGGGGTGGGGAGTTAGGGGGATCCCTGCCACCCCGCTGCAGGGGGTAAGCCACAGGGGTCACTGGCTGCCAGTGGTCCCGGTAGAGACGGACAGCGGCCGGATCCCCATAGGTAGGGCTGCGAGGCTACGGGGAAGCGCCTGGGTGGCCACAGGAGAATAAAAATAAATATATAAAAAAAAAAAATGAAAATGATGTCTGAACCCTTTGAAATAACTGCCACTGATGAATTGAAAGGTTAAATTGTATCAGATTTTAATTACTTAGGAGTAATACTGGATAGCCAGCTAAGTTTTCAGATACATATTGATAATATGACAAAACAATTACATAAAAAAAGGAGCCTTATATGTAGTTAGGGATTATTTAACAGATGAAACAAGAAGAACAATAGCATTGACCTGCCTTATACTGACATTAGACTATGGGGGCCAGATATTCAAAACTTTGTGCTGGGTGCAAACCGTTTGCACAGGGTAGCGCGGGTCCACTATATTCAAAAGGTCAAATAGCACGCACAAACTGCATTAGCGCTGTGCAAAATTATAATGTATGCAAGGGGCAAACTGAGGGTGTGTGTACATGAATACAGGCGCAATGCTATATTCAGTGAAAAGTACAGCACAAAGTGTTTTTGCGTGACTTAGCGCAGCACTTTGCATGGTGCAAATTACCTCCCAGGAAAAGGTAGTCTTAACTCTGGGCAAACCAGCTTTGCGTGATTTTGTGGCTTTGCACAGCTTTGCACAACTTTTGAGTGGCTTTGCATGACCCTAACCAGTAAGTATGACACATAGAAATATGCCAGACATAGAGGAAACATGCTGCTCACTGATGGCATCCCTATGATACCATCATCTGCCACCAGTCCCAGCCATGCCAGGCAGTAAGTGGTGACATGGCTCCCAGTGGATACCATGGCAGTGTGGCCATACAGCACACACCTGCAGACCACCCTTCGGTGGACACCAACAGTAGCCAGCACACACATGCAGCACTGTGGGCATGGAGGGTGTTAAGGGGAGGGTGTACAAGTGGCCAGGCTGCACCACAGACTGGGTGCGGCCACAAGGCTGAGACAAGCCACGCAGTGCACATGGGCCAGTGTAGGGAATACCCCAACACCAGTGTGCCTGTCTGATGGTATGTGCCCCACCAGCCACATACCACACATCTGTACAGACACCACAGCACACACAGTCAGCCCTGTATATGTCACTGTAAGCATCCCATGCCAGGGGTGCAGCATCTGTGGGTCGAACAACAGCATAACTGTAATGTCCACTGTCAGTAAACACCTGCAAGTTGGGCCTGTCAGTGTGTACAGTGTAGTGGTCATCACTGCCCTACACACCATAGGCATTGCTTTGTCCCTCACACTACTGGCCCCTTGCTACTGTAGTGTCTGCTGTGCACTGTAGCATGAACTACAGTTTCATAATTGCATGCAGCACCACCACCTGTGCCTGTGCTGTGTAGTCCCCTGGGACACACTATTCTATGCTGTACTGTACAACTGTAGCCTGCAGCTACCACCATGCACTGCCAGACTGACCTACAGGTGGAGCTGTGGGTAGACCCAGCCAGCCCCTGTACTTCCAGATTGATCTACAGGTTGATCAGTGGGACCCTGCAATAGCACTGGGCAAACTGCATGCAAATCAGGTTATAATGATATGCTAATCTGGATGTTTGCCCACAGACTACCTAAGTAGGCTCATTTGCATGTCACTTTTGAATATAGCAAAGTTTTGCCCTGGGCAAACGAGATTGCATCGGGCAAACGGCTTAGCTCTGTGCTAAACCTGTGCAAATGTGTTTGCGCCACGCAAATGTTTCAGAAACATTGTACATTTCTGCACAATGTAATTTCACATGCACTGCTGCTTGCAGCTTTACTGACTCCACTCCTTTGCTAGCACACACATTGGCCACATAGTTCACCTCTACCTTCCTTCACGTTGCTGTAAACTGGGATGCTATTGTGGTTTGCACTTCCTGGATGCTATATTCAGAGCTGTCTTATTCCTGGGCTATTTTTGCATTGCTCTCCCAGCCCAGTTTGCCCCGCTTCCTTAGCATGTTATAGTCAGCAGATTTAGCACCAGGGCTATCCCTTTTGAATATAGTGGGCTATTGTATCATGGCTAATTTAGCCCCGGTGCAAGGTTTTGAATATCTGGCCTGGAAGTTTGATTTGGTGGGGGTGTATCAGAAAATATTAGACAACAAAGACATTGTTTATATAATACAATATGTAGATTTGCCCTTAGGGACCATTTTAGGGAGCATCATTGAAACTTGTATAATAAATTAGGATGGTTATCGATTGAACACAGGGACACATTACAACGATCCTGCTTCATATATAATGCAAGTCATTGCTCAACTTACAATCCACTGACAACATTTTTTGAAAAAATAAGCACCGGGTCATTAAGGTCACAAAATACAATTTAATTAGTTATACCATAATGTAAAACTACATGTAATCATCCAGTCACCTGGGGTTACTAGAATCCCTTCAGTATCAGTGCTAGGCATGGAGATGCAGCTCGTGATTAACTAGTTAAATGGGGTTTTCACCTGCTCATTCTTCTGTTTACTTGGCTTCAGCTGAGATGGAAGGGATGAGCTTATTTGGAACTCTCGCAGCAGCATAAGCCTTGGCCAGCTGTGAGAAGGGAGTTTAGAATCTTGAGACGAGAGTCAGTGTGAGTCTGTAGTTGGAAGAAGGAGGAGGGAGAACTGCTCAGCTGAGGGCTCTGAATTGAGGGCCCTGCATTCTCTCCCTAGTCCTGTAATTCTCCAGTTTTGCCAAGAGAAGTACTGGAAACCATTGTCTACAGCAGGATCTCCTGATTTTCATCCTGAGGTGAAAAGGACTGCTAGTGGATGGAGCCAAGGGGCAATCCCCTTTTTGATCCAGGATGTTTTGAAGCTGCCTGAAATGTCTAACAGTGAGTAGGATCTGACTTTTGCTGCAGAAAGCAAGTACCTGTGCTGTTGTGTTCTCTGGCTAAAAGAGAAATGCACAACTTCTCTGTTCAGAAGTGTGAGACTGTTCTCATTTAAAGTTGGCTGAAGTGTGTGATGTCCAGAGGTATGACTATATCACATTGTTCAGAACGCTAGTTCTTCCACTACCAGTGCAGTGATTTAAATGCTGGATGCCAAAGTTTCATTCAATTAAGCATTTTCCAAAGTGTGTTTTAAAATGTTTAAAGTGTAACTCTGAAAGAATGGCTGAGTATGGATTTGGGAGCAAAGGATGGGCAGACCCCCATCTGGAGTAACCAGTTCAGGACTATCAGGTTCAGTAAGAGCACCTGGTTACTTGACATAGGGCCTATGTCTGAAGAGGATTTTACCCCCTGAAGTGGGTTATGCTAGTTCATAGCAAAAGGTATGTTCAGTTATGGCTAGTGCCACTGTAAGAAATGTTCAGTGTCCTACGATGTGGGAAACAAAGTGCAAATGTTCTGTCAGTAAATGTGTTTTCAGTTTTTGCCAGTGCCAGTGGAAAAAATGTCCTATGTCCTATGCTATATGGGAATACAAGTGCAAGATGTTCTATGTCCTACAGTGTGGGGAATACAAAGAGTTTTCTGCCAGATACAGTTGATTTGTTGTTCTGCAAGTTCCTAGTGCCATGATGTGTAAACCTTGGGGGTCCACCCTTGCTTTAGAGAACATGTTTTGGAATAAAGTCACACTGTAGAACCCCAACTTTGATCTGGACAGTTGTGTTATTGCTTCCTGTGTGTGGAGTTACTGGGTACCCCTCCAGAAGTTAGGTCTAGCATAGCGCTAGCAAAATGTTCTCTCCCCAGGATCTGGTTTTTGTAAATACCTAATAGGTCATATTGCTTTTGTACACCCCCACCCCTTTGATCTCTAGAGTAATGAGCCTGGTATACACTCCCAAAGCTAGGGGTGGTACCAATTGTCTAAATGTTTCTGAAGTTCGTGCCCAGTTATGGGTGCCAGGGGTAGCTAGCTGTGTAAAGTAGTGTGGGGGTGGTACAAAAAATGAGGGCTCGTCTGGTGATGTTTAATTTTGGGAAAGAACAAGAATGTTTTGCTGAGGGCATGTCTAGCATCTTTCTGTCTGACAGTGGTGTAGCCCAAACAGAAAGGAAGCTTTGGGACAAGGATTTGTGCCCAGAAAAATGGCACCCAAATGTGCTTCTTGCATGCCTTTCAGTACAGTAAAGGAACAGAGTGCTGCTTGTGTGTTTTCATCTGTGATAATGGACAATAAAGCATTGAAGTGTGTGTCCTGGTCTCTGCATCAGAAAGTGCTTAAAGAACTTTTAAAATGCAATTTTCAAATGCCTAAAGTATTGTGAACTTTACAGAATAGACTCAGATATGTGCCTTGAAAGTTTTATGTGCTTAGTGTGCAAATTGGGGGAGTCGCTAAGGAAAATGTCCAGAAACTGTGGTAAAAATTGTCAAAATGGCACTCCCGCCCCAAAATTGCAGCCAAGAAAAAAGTTACAGTTTGCAGTTTAAATTTGCTCCTGCTTGATGATCGCCATGAAGGAAGAGCAAGTGAGAAAGAGAGAGGTTCATTTGCATGGCGTCGAGTGATTGGTGAAGCTGTATCCAGTCCCGCTCCCTTGCCAGCATCTCTGTGCTGCAGAGTGTTCCAGGATGAGAGAGAGAGAGAGGGAGAGAGAGAGAGTGGCATGCAAGCTGGTTAGACCAGGATCAACCACTGAGGGACTTGTTAGCGTTCTAAACTTTAGTAAACAGACTAGTACAGTGTAATGTCGGGCTCAACTCATTGTCCGATCGACTGGAGAGTGATCGAGGTATTTGTGGCTATGATCGGCAGGACCACCAGCCTGTTTCACCCCAGAGGCATTTCTAGAATCAGCAGCAGGCCGAAATTTTCTATTGGAGGGAACCAGCTACTGAAATCAGTGAGTAAAAAAGTTAACTGTGCAAAAAAACTGTGTGTGATTATCAAACCAGCTGAACCTGAGTGCAAGCAATGTGATTTTTGTGCAAAGGACTGCACGTTGTAAAGGCAGGTGAAACACACAGAAATTCTGAGCACAGACTGTGAGCAATGATAAATGGTTTTAGAAACAGTAAATGTTTCTAAGCAGCAGGACAGTGAGTTGTATATGGTGGATGCAGCAAACAGGCAATCCAGTGCAAAGAAAGACTGTGGGGCTTACAAGTGACTTTGAGCATGTGTAGAGTTTTCCTGAATTAATGTTGATCGCAAAGTCAAGCTACCAGTTTAGAAATTCATATGAATGTGCTGAAATGTACCAGCAGAGCAATCGATTGCAGTTTAAAGTAATTTCAGTAGCCAGAAAGGTTGGAAACACAGTTTTGAGCAAGCTGAACAGATTTTGATGCATGAGAAAAGTTACAGACGCCATGACAGGGTGGAGTCAGCAAAGTAAACACAGCATCAGGAAGCAATTTTATGAGACAACATGTGACTAGTGAGAAATTTAGTAACAAAAAGTTTGTGCGTTTGCTTTCAGACATGGCTTCAGGAACTGCTCACTACCTGGATCACGCCCAAGCTATGATCGCCAAGGAGGTGGCAGCACTAAGAGAGGATGAGAAAGCTTACTATGGTGAAAGGTTATCCCAGGAGGTAGCAATCCTTAGCTATCCAGTGAGACTATGCATTGTGTGTTTGAAGGCTGGAAGGGATGTGTTTGTGATTCCCCATTGCTCGGGCTGTCTTGTGAAGTTTGGAATGAGCAGGGGTGCAGTGCCAGAGAGGGCAACAAGAATTCTATTGCCTCCCATGTGGACCTGGGCAGCATACCTCTCAACTGTTAAACATTATGAGGTACGTCACTCATTTTCCCCTCAGAAATTCTTTGTCTCACATGGGGAAGGTGATATTTCACATTTTCCACTGAGACTTTAAAGCAGAAATTCATAATATTCTATTATGCTCAGTTATCAGCAAACATTAAGAACATTAGTGCACTGATGGCCATAGTGTTCTGAGCTTGCAGTGCCATGTTTGACAATATGTCACACATTTTGGTCATTTGTCACACATTTCGGTGAAGAAGGGTTGAGAGGTATGCTGTGCAGGGGACCCTGCCAGAAGCAGCATGCAGCATCAGGTTGAACCTGTTGGGGAAAGTTCTTCAGAGTGTGTTACAGAAAGAGCAAGTAAAATAGATGTTGATCCACTGCAGGGGCAGGAACAGAAAAAGGTTTCCACTCCTGTGTCCCAGGTGGACAGTGCAACAGAAGGATCAGTGGACCTGTGGAATCAGGGTCCGAGTCTTAGCCCAGTGGAGGAGGACAAATTGCAAGAGACATTGAATTGGGACGTGCCTACCTTTGCGCCCAGTGAGGAATGGAATGTCTCAGGAGTGAGGATGTTTTATCACTCTCAGGCACAGATCATGAGTGAGGAAGATGAGGATGAAGAAGGGTATCTTCATGTTGAGAGCTACTGTGAGTCATCTCAAGCTCTTGCCTCAGAGGAGCCAGAGACAGTTGGAGAAGGCTCTAGCAACTTGTCCACAGAGATAGTGGGGGGACAAGTTCTTTCATTCTTTGAGTTTGAGACACTGGCTCGACCAGGACTGGCCACCTCCAAGCCAGGCCATGGGCTGCAGACTAGTAAAGAGTAGTAAAGAGTAGTAAGGAGGACAGACTGGTTCATAGGAGGGCTGAAGCCACATATGGGAAGTCCTATCCTACCTTTCCTTGCCGAGTCTGGGAGGAAATCGAACTGAACAGGCAGTCCTGGCTAATGGAAGAGGCAAGTAAGAATTTGCACTCAGATGCAGCAGAATGTGTAAGGGACAAAATCATCAATGATCACCTTAGATTCTGGAGACTGGGCAGGACTCTGTTTATGGATACTGTGTGAATTGTGGATGGGGCTGGGAATGAGACATTTCACAATGTCAGCTTGGAATGCCCAGATGGGGTCATAGTCCTCACCCCATACCTTGAGTGGTGCTACCCTTAATGGTGCTACTCAGTGTGAATAGGCCCAGCTTGCCTAAAGGAAGCAAGTAGGGACAGGCTAGTGTCTGTCATCCAAAGCAGCAGTATCTATGGAGGAAGATGCAGCTTTTCTGGTATTCCAGGATTTCTTGATGTGTATCCAGATTCATTAGCCCAGCAATTTTTCTGTTCCATTGTCTGGCCTTCCAGAGGACATCAATCCAGCAGTTTTTCCTGTTTCATCATTTGGTTTTCCGGAGGTCATCCACCCAGCAGTTTTCCTGTGTCATTGTTTGTTTTTTCAGAGGACATCAATCCAGAAGTATCCGAAGATGCCATCTGGTCTGAAGGGAGAAGGTCTTCAGCTCGCAGAGTAAGAAACCATTTTTTTGTTCCTCAAGGAACTGATAAGAAAATGTTTTATTTACATTAACTGACTTTGCACAATGCATCCTACATTTGAAGACTATCTAAGGAACTTTAATGTTTTCATCAAAGAATCTCCTCATGGATTGCAGTGCTATACCGGCCCTGTCCTGTCCAAGAACTGTTCTTCAGCAGACTTCAGCCTAGGAGAGACTCTTTAATGGACAATGCCTATGGGCAACAGTGATATTGCACTAGTTGGAACATTGTAGGGACTTCCACCCCCAAGTGTATTGTATAAATGTCTTCTTTCAATTTTTTTTTCTTTTGTACTTTAATAAAAAATGTTATGGGGGGTTCTTTAGTGTTAGGTGCAGGTTTAGGCACTGTTTTAGAATGCAAAATGTGTTTTGTGTTTATTCTTTTCTTGCAGGTGTTCCTGAAAAAGAAAAGAAGAGAAGAAGAAGATGTTGGAACTCATCCGAGTTTGCCTTTTCTTAGTGTTTCTATAATTGTTTATGGTTAGTAGGGTGTTAACATGTTTTCTTCACAGGTGTGACATTTTGGGAAATGTAATGCAGTGTAGTGTATGTTTTCCTTTTGTTGTTCACAGGTACCCTGGGAAGTTTGGAGGGATAGATTCCCCTGTAGGTAGCATAGTTATATAGATTTTCCCTAGAGGATTGGGGGATGGACAGACTGGGGTCCTGATATGCAGTAGGGGCTCTCAGTACTGGTTGATTAGGGCATGCTTCAGACAGTTTTCTTGGAGTCACTGACAATCCATAAATAGATCGTGGGATGGGGCTGAAGTTCCATCAGCTGGCCTCTGTTTCTTTAGTGTTACCTGCCTGTGCCTGGCACATGGTACCTGAGAAGTAGTGCTACCTCCCCGTAGGTAACACAGAGGGTAGGATGGCGTAGTGCCAGATGGAGATATGACTGTGGACAGTCATTCATCTGGTTGCAGTGAGTGTAATCACCCAGTCCCCTGGGGTTATTAGAATCCCCTCAGTATCAGTGCTAGGCAGGGAGAGGCAGCTGGTGATTAACTAGTTAAATGGGGGTTTCACCTGCTCACTCTTCTGTTTACTTGGCTTCAGCTGAGATGGAAGGGATGAGCTCATTTGGAACTCTTGCAGCAGCATAAGCCTTGGCCAGCTGTGAGAAGGGAGTTTAGAATCTTGAGTCAAGAATCAGTGCGAGTCTTTAGTTGGAAGGAGGAGGAGGGAGAACTGCTCAGCTGAGGGCTCTGAATTGAGAGCTCTGCATTCGCACCCCAGTCATGTAATTCTCCAGTTTTGCCAAGAGAAGTGGTGGAAACCATTGTCTACAGCAGGATCTCCTGATTTTCATCCCTGGAGGGGTGAAAAGGACTGCTAGTGGATGGAGCCAAGGGGCAATCCCCTTTTTGATCCAGGATATTTTGAAGTTGCCTGAAATGTCTAACAGTGAGTAAGATCTGACTTTTGCTGCAGAAAGCAAGTACCTGTGCCATTGTGTTCTCTGGCTAAAAGGGAAATGCACAACTTTTCTGTTCGAAAGTGTGAGACTGTTCTCATTAAAAGCTGGCTGAAGTGCGTGATGTCCAGAGGTATGACTATATCACATTGTTCAGGACGTTAGTTCTTCCACTACCAGTGTAGTGATTTAAATGCTGGATGCCAAAGTTTCATTCAATTAAGTATTTTCTAAAGGGTGTTTTAAAATGTTTAAGGTGTAACTCTGAAAGAATGGCTGAGTATGAATTTGGGAGCAACGGTTGGGCAGACCCCCATCTGGAGTAACCAGTTCAGGAATAACAGGTTCAGTAAGGGTGCCTGGTTACTTTAGACATAGGGCCAATGTCTGAAGAGGATTTCACCCCCTGAAGTGGGTTATGCTAGTTCGTAGCAAAATGTATGTTCAGTTGTGGCCAGTGCCACTTGAAGGAATGTTCAATGTCCTACAACATTTGGGAAACAAAGTGCAAGTGTTCTGTCAGTAAATGTGTTTTCAGTTGTGGCCAGTGCCAGTGGAAGAAATGTCCTATGTCCTATGATATATGGGAATACAAGTGCAAGATGTTCTATGTCCTACAGTGTGGGAATACAAAGAGAGTTTTCTGCCAGATACAGTCGATTTATTTTTCTGCAAGGTCCTTGTACCACGATGTGTAAACCTTGGGGGTCTACTCTTACTTTAAAGAACATCTTTTGAAGTAAAGTCATACTCTAGAACCCCAGCTTTGGTCTGGACAGTTACGTTATTGCTTCCGGGTGTGTGAAGTTACTGGGTACCCCTCCAGAAGTTAGATCTAGCATAGCACTAGCAAAAAGTTCTCTCTCCAGGACGGGGTTTTGTAAATACCTAATAGGTCATATTGCCTTTATGTATCCCCACCCCTTTGATCTCTAGAGTAATGAGCCTGGTATACATTCCCAAAGCTAGGGGTGGTACCAATTGTCTTAATGTTTCTGAAGTTCGTGCTCAGTTATGGATGCCAGGGGTAGCTAACTGTGTAAAATAGCTGGGGGGGGTTACATACAAAAAAACAGAAGTCATTTATACAGATTGCAACCAAAACCTTGAATGGTTTACCAGAAGGACTATGCAATTTTTAAAATATAAATAATTTCAAATCATCTTTAAAGAGCTAGTGTACTGCCTAAAACTAACTTTAGAACTGAACTGGGAACATATAATCCTAGGGGGACTTCAACATTAATTGGCAAGCACAGGATGCAGCGACAGCTAGAGACTAAATAGCTGGCCTGTACCTGACCCGACTGGTCACACAACACACCAGACAAAACTACCGTACAGGAACCAGCACCCTCATCGCCGGCTATTCTCCTCCTGTTCTGAACATATCGCAGAGGTAACAGTCCTACCTGACACCATCAGTGACCACTCTCCTGTACTACTTACCTGGACTAATAAGTTCACCAAGAGTAAGCCTAAGACTACCAGGAAGAGATCATTAAGGCCTGGTCAACTAGACTCCTTCAGGCACTACCTAAAAGGGATTGACTGGTCCCCACTTGATAGAGTCAAGGACAGAAACCAAGCACTGGATTACTTCCGCAGTATCTTCACTAAAGCCTGTGACATCTTTGCTCCTTACAAAACAAAGAAAGCCAGAGGAATCCCCAACCCCTGGCTGTCTAGCCCTCTAATTGAATGCACGCGACTCAGAGATCACCTGTGGCAAAGGGCCAAAGCCACCTGGAATCTAGTTGACTCCAAAGCATATAAGGCAGCTAGAAATACCTGCACAAAACTCATATGTCTGGCGAAAGCAGCTTACTACAATGACCTCCTAGGAAAGACCTGGGGTAGAGGGAGGGAGTTCTGGGACTCTGTAAAATCTCTCATGGGTAGAGCCTCAAGGGCCCCACTGGACAATATAGTTACCACCTCTGGCACATGGCAAGACCCAAAGGAAATCGCTGACGCTTTTAATGCTGCATTCACGGACCTCAGCAGTGTGTTGCCACCTGAATACCTGAATCACACCCTTGCAGGCCAGCAGCACAACCTCAACACTCTATCACCACAGGATAATGTTACCCCACCATTCTACTTCAGGCAAATCTTCCCAGGTGAGACCGTCAAATATATCAAATGGATCCTTGGTAAGACCAGGATGGGAAGCGACATGATCGATATGAAGAAGGTAGCACTCACATTAAATGAACTTGTGGCACCGCTCACCAAGGTATTCAACGTCTCTCTGAGATCTGGCATCTTCCCTGGCAGGTGGAAAGAGGTTCTAGTCACACCTGTTTTTAAATCAGGAGAGAGAGCTAAGCTAGCAAACTTCTGGCCCATCTCGATTTTACCCCTCCCCCAAAGCACTTGAAAGGGTGGTCTCAGAACAACTAACTGAGTACCTAGAAAAACATAGCCTTCTCTGCTTACAACAACATGGATTCCAATAAAACCACTCCACCATCACCGTGCTAGTAGAGTACACCACTCAGCTTTATGGGGCCCTGGATAAAGGGATGGCAGTGGGGTCTATCTTCATAGACCTCACCAAGGCCTTTGACACAGTTAGTCACCAACTGCTACTGAAATGTTTCCTCGCTACAGCATTGTCAATGGACTCTGTGGTCTGGTTCCATAGGTACCTCACCCATAGTTCTCAATGGGTCAGGATCGGCAATACAATCTCTGAGTCCAGGGAAGTAAACCTAGGGGTCCCACAAGATTCTATCCTCAATCCTCTCTTATTCAGCCTCTTCATAAATGACATGCCTTCCACCTGTCCTGCACACTCCATACTCTATGAAGACAATGCTGTTATCTCCATCCCAGGGAAAGACCTGGGATCAATTAGCTCTAAACTTCAGCTCAATTTTCTTGCATTGGAATCCTGGTTCACCAGAAATAAACTGCTACTCAACTACAAAAAGACAAAGAGTGTCGACTGTTGGGCCCCCTTCCTGGCATACCTGAAACCCAGGGCCGGAATAGGCTGACCCCAGGAACAGCCTCGTTTGGTTTTCTCCTTATTATTGATACTCTCGCTATGCTGACCCTAATTCCCAGCTCTAAGTAAAACATGAAACTAAACACAGACATGCCCAGCTCACATGTGAGCAGAATATCCGAGCATTTGATACACCCCCTTATACATAGTCCTCCTTACATTGGTGAACAATCAAAAACCTGACTTAGGTTATGTTAGTAGTTTTTTATTCTTTTTTTCTCATTTGTGTCTAGAGTAGAGCAGAGATGCGAGGTATTACCTCCTGTTCCTTTAGATTTCCAGCCTAGCCCACAACCTCTAGATAAGACATGATTTTGGTATAAGACCTTAGATAGTATGCATAATTCCTTCTCTGCTGTTCAGAAGCTGCTTGTATTCTGTATTGGAAATGCTCTATATGTATGTTCTTGTATGTTCCTTTTTGTTTTATATGTAAGTTGGAAAATAATAAAAATCATTAACTTCAAAAAGACAAAGAGCATGCTCTTCAGCACCCCACAAATCAAGATTCGAGGGTCCTCACTGCATATGCTTAGTAGCGAAGGAGAAGTACTAGACCAAGTCAACACATTCAAGTACTTAGGGATTCACCTTGATGACACCCTCACATTCACTGCCCATGCTGAGCAACTGGTAAAGTCCACCAACATGGAGCTTGGCATCCTGTACAGACACCACACCTCTATGACACCAGCTGCCCTGAAACTTGTTACCTGCAGTTCCGTTCTCTCATCTATGGATTATGGCCTTGTCATATACTGGACAGGCACAGGCACAGTGCTTAAAAAGGTCAAAACCATCCTCAACAAGGCCTGCGGCCTGGTCGTGGGAGTTCACAAAATGACTCACTCTTGTGACCTATACAAGGACACTGTCTGACTCCCACTCCACCACAGACTCCAATACCAGGCCTGCCTCCTTGCATAAAAGTCCCTGATGGGGTCCATGCCTAGTGCCACTTCAGCCCTCTTTGAGCCTGCACAAACATTTAAATGCACAAGGAGTGCCTCCAGGGCTGTCCTAACTGTTCCCTTCAAATGAACCATCCTTGGCCAAAGATCCCTCTCCTACTGTGGGCCTAAATGGTTCAATGATCTGCCTGCAGACCTTGCCGACTCCCCCAGACTTGGCCACTTTAAAAATGGGCTTCTGTCTCTTCTTGCCAGCAAATCTGACTGCCAGTGTTTCTGTTAACCCACAGTCTCTGACAGCAGTTCTCGCACCCGTCAAACACTACCCTCTCTCACGCTCACCCTGCTGTTCCACAACTGCCCACCTCCCCCCCCACCTCCTACCACCTACTACCTCCCCTTGACAAGCCTTACCTTGGCTGCTAAAACTGCATTTCTGCAGACTGGGAGCAACCCGTCTGAACTGTAACATGATTGTTAAACACTGTACCGCACTTAATTAGTGTTGCATTAATATGTTTCTCTGCAAGTGTGGGCCTGTTTCTCCTCACTTGTTGTACCCTGCTTAATGTTGTAACTGCACACTAATACTACTTGTAAGTTGATGTTTTTCTGTTCTGCAATGTTTCATCACCTGTAAATGTCTTGTATTCCTTGTTGACTTGGAACCTTTGTAAACGAA
Organism: Neoceratodus forsteri; assembly: GCA_016271365.2. Lineage (NCBI taxonomy): Eukaryota > Metazoa > Chordata > Ceratodontiformes > Ceratodontidae > Neoceratodus > Neoceratodus forsteri. The sequence goes on from CM028132.1 coordinate 768,291,486, forward strand.
CCCCCCCGGCTCAAAGGTATTAATCCGGATTTGAAATAAATAAAAATAAATAAAAGCAGCCAACCATTACCTTTGTTATCTGAGGTACTTTTTCTTTTCCCTTTATTTCATTAAAAGATTGTTTACCTGATGTTAGTAGGTGTGATGTGTGGAACAGCTCTTAGCCTGGCAGCTGACATATCTTGCTCTACTGCCATACACTACATCAGCAGCATTGTGACCTCACTGACTCTGACATCACTGCTACTTGGGAGAAGCAAGTGAGTGACTGCCAGGTCATTCACCTGTGATGTCACAGTCAGTGAGATCATAATGCTGATGATATAGTGTGGGGCAGTAGAGTTAGATATGTTAGCTGCCAGGCTAAGAGCTGTTCCACACATCCAGCACGATATTATCACATAGAAGACTTTCTGATGAGCAAAAGGAAAAAGGAAAATACCTCAGAAATAAAAATTTACGACTGACTGCTACTTAAAATTCATATTATTTTCCTGTCTGCCTGTTTTGGCTCCACTAGCTCTTTAAAGAAGCTTCTATATACAAAGACTCACTGTAACTGTACTTAATATATATAGATTTGGGAAATGGAATACTACTCCAGGTTGTGGATGCTTGAATGTTTATGTCTATCAGCTCACACTTTAATTTTTCTAAATAAATGTTTAATGGAAATTGTTTGTATATATCAGTACATTTTTTTTCTGTATTGTGGTATATATATTTGATGTATAATATATGTTTATAAGTTTGTTTGATGTAAGTGTCTTTCCGGATCAAGCCTGTAAAAGTGGCCCAGTGCTCCAGTGCTTTTTTACCCAGTTAAAAATGTTTAAATAAATAAATAAAATAGGTTACACTGGGCCATGGTTCTTGTCTTGTTCTACGTCATAACGGTGATCACGAAATAGCGATCGCTGTTTGGGCGGTATACATCGCGAAAATTGGTGTAATGTACACTGCTGGCAAACTGCAAGGCAGTGACTAAATTTAAATGTTCAGGGGGGGGCTTTGCCTACACCCTCCTACTTAAGGATTCTCAACCCAGGGGGTGCATGTCGGGGTGGGGTGGAATTTTAAAAACAAGCCACCTGTTGGGACAAAATAAAATGCACCCCTCTGGACCCGAACCCTGCACCCTGCACATCCCAACAGACCACCCTCCCCACCACGCTAGCCATCAAGCTTGGCAGCTGCATGCCACACTCCCTCCCACATACCTCCCTGCCCCTTCCTCCCCGCTGTGCATGTGTGCACGCATGCACTTCCCGTCGCCCTACCTCATCCACCCAGGTATCCAGTTGCTACCCTGCCAGGGAGCCCTGAACACAGGCACTATAACTGAGTCACCATTTTTGTAACTGCTTAATTGTGGTCACCGTGTTCACTGGATACCTTCTTATCCAGTATTCCTAATGGGTTATCAACACACCTTCAGACGGCCCAGTGGCACTGAGGGTTAAGCACTAGATGCCTCACCTCGCGCCACGCCGATGACCCGAGTTCGGGAATGAGCCCGGGAAGTTGGGGGTCGGCAGGGGCAGGTAGGGATGAAGCATCTGTGAGACAGCTCTCCTTCTGGGGAGTAGGGTTGGCCGCCCGAGCTGATCTCCCTGGCGGCAGGCAGGGTAGCTGCAATAAGCGAAGACAGCCAAGGTAACGGGTGGAGCCGCAGACTTCTGGATGTCATTGCACGCCCAAGCACTGCAGGAGGGAACATAAAAAGGAGAAAAGCCTTTCCAGTCCTCCAGTGAGATGATGGAGGCCCCAGAGGAATGCCACACATCCTACAGTCGGCCAAGATGCACCCGGTTCTCCATGCCAGGGCCCGTAGAGGATCCAGGTAGGCACTTCACACTTAGGCGACTACCGCCAGGGGGTAGGGCAGAACCAGCCTCGGAGGTGATCCAAGAGTCGAGCCTGCCATGGGTCCATGCTGGGGGAGTGTTTCCAGGAGATGCGGGGGGTTCGGACCAGGAGTAGTGATCTATCCGAGTGGGCACTCCTGAAGGACGCTCAGCTGTTGGGAAGTACAAAAAAAAAAAACACACCTTCCCCAGCCAGGACAAATCCTGAAGGACTAAGCCATCATTTGGATTTAAACATTTTGACCAAATATGCCTTAACTCAGCTGACCATGGATACCAATGTGCTCTAAACAGCATGTACTGTACCTACACTTGGGCCTTCAGTTTTTGAAATTCTGGTTACTCCCTTGCCATCCTCTTGTCTCATAATTTGTAATATTCCCTTTTGTGTACCACCTTTGTTTGAATCCAGTCATTGATTTTGAATGGACCACCTCATTGGAAACTCAATTCCACTCATCCATTACCTTTTCCATTAAGAACAACTTCCTTCCATCCTTCTTGAACCTTACCCATTAATTTCTACCTGTGACTTGTCATCACACACAGTGCCGTCTTTCTTTGTGAACAGTTCACTACAATCAAACCTGTTGGCACCTGACAAGTACTTATAAGTCTCTATTATGCTCCAGTTTCCCATCTGGCTGCCAGGAGGTACAAGCTGAGGCTTGCCAGCCTCTCCTCATATGATTGGCCCTGTTGCCCCTGGTTTATTTTTGAGGGTCTCCTCTGGATAAACTCCAGGCAGTCCTTGCCCTTCTTTAGGTGGGGATTCCAGAATTACACGCAATATTCCAGCTGTGTTCTTATGACAGATCTGTAAGCACTGTATTGTGTTTTCTCCCATTTTAATAATATATTTACTCAGGATAACCCAGTAGAATTGCAGCATCATATTTTCAGTGGGGTCCTGGCTCTACATATTTTTTACAATGTATTTACCCAGGATAGCCAAGCAGAAAAACATCTCATTTACAACAGGATCCTACTTTTTGCCCATTTCTACACTACACTTATTATGGATGGCTCAGCTTTGATGCTATGTATTTGTATATGTATAATTTCTGACCCCTAATGATTTGTGAGAGAAACAAGATTCCAGTCTATTCTAAGCTTGCTGTTGGCAGCATATATGTGCAGAGGAAAGCAGAACTGCAGACATTGTTTACTCAGCGAGGCAGTATAGCACAGTGGTTCAAGGTTCGGAGCCGCAAATGTGGAGACCTGGGTTTGAATCCCACAGCCCCCACTTACATACTGTGTGACCCTGAGCAAGTCACTTAACTTCTCTGTGCTCCCAGGTTGCACCTATAAATAAGCTTTCAACTTAGAGTGCCACTCCTGGTTAAACAATTGGGGAGGGGAATAAGAATGTAAACTGTGAGTTTAAGATTTGTCGGGGTCTGATAAATGAAAATACTGCTTAGATTATGAATATTGGTACAGTCAACAAACAGTTACGTCCTACAAAGTCAACTGTATCCCTTTGGCATATACTACCAGAACAAAATACTTATAACTTTTATATTTACATGCTTACTACTCTGCTGCTCACTTTATACAACACACAATACATTCAGTTCTACTAGGATTCCCTTGTATGGACATAGCAACTCAAGTTCTTACCTTTCAGTAGTTACTGACAAGTACCTTTGAATTCTACTTTAACTGTATTGTCTCAAACTCACTCGGACCACTTGCATCACAGAACTTAGAACTTCTAGGTTTTTACGGTTACCATTAATGGAGTAGCTGGATGCACCTCACACATGTGATGTCCATATAGGAACACAAGACTAGATAATTAGCAGCCTCACAGAAGACACTACTGTGTTTTGCCTCACATGTACAGTGTTGCTAAACTCACCACTCTCTCTTTACCATTAGGCTTTTTCATCCAGTCCATTTAGTTACTGCTGCTGCTGCTGCTACAGTGGTAGTTACAACCAGAGCAAGAAAGGGTTTCCAGTTTGGGCTGATTCCTTTTCTTCCCTATGCCTGTATATTTAACCCCTTCGGGCCATTAAGAAATGGAAAAAAAACAAAAAACCTTGCAAACATTTTACTTTTCAGTTCAGTATTCCTTTTTACTACACTATATAAATGTCTATACTGCTTCTACATAGCCTATGTGGACTTTTCCTAGCATGGAGAATAGACCAGTCCATAAGAAAAAGGTACTTCCTTCCTTCCTGTCAGACCCATACTAATTGTGACCCCTCTGACTATGCCAAGCAGCTTTAAAATGAGCAGTCTGCATTTTTTTTTTGGGGGGGGGGCAGTCCTCAATGTGAAACAAATAACAAGAAGAACAGGAACAGCACTGTCAAAATAAACAAGCATCTGTCAATGCCGAATGTTGGTTTGCTGGCATTGGCATTGGTAGTGCAGGAGTTAGAGAGATGCATAGTAGGAATGGCAGTGAAGTATTGAACTGATGCCAACCCCACCCCTAACCTGCAGAGACTGACGGGTGTTGGGAGTGTGCCGTTGGGTCATCGACCATAGCACTCATGCCATTTCACCTCACCCTACCCTGCAGACACCGACAGGTGTCACAGTGCCTTGGGGTGTTCAGGACTTATACTCCCCCATTAAATAGGAACATACGCTGAAATGGGTGCAGTATAGGAGAATGGGGTGAACGTTGGGGCCAAAGACCCCAAGGCACACCTCAATGCCTGTCACTGGCTGCAGGGTGGGGTGGAATGGCATGAGTATTATGGCCGAGGATCTCAAGTCACCCCCCCTGACATCTGTCAGTCTCTACAGAGTAGAGCATTATGGTTGGAAACCCTAACGCCTGGCCGTTTGTTGGTATTTTTGCTGCAAATTTTCAAAATGGGATTTTTGTGACCCCACCTCATGAACAGTGGCACTATTATTTCGTCACTCAATCCCGAAAGGTGATTTTGCACAGTTACGATGCCATTTGGTGCCACAGGTGTGAAAACACATTTCTGGCAGGATGTGAAAAATGACAGCTGTAATGTTCATGAGGTGGTGTGAAAAAATGGCAATGTTGAAAATCTGGAGTGAAAATATGAAACATTGGTGGTTACGAACATGCATAGAAACTACGCAACCCACGCCTGTAACGCAATCATTTTTTGGAATTTTTTCACCAAATTTTTGACATGGGCATTTTCGAACCTCTGGTCATGAACAGTGGCACTTTGATTTTGTTAATCTGTCCTGAAAGTTGATTTCCCACAGTGACCATGCCATTCTGCACCAGAGGTGTGTAAACACGTTTTAGGAAGTATTGAAAAATGACAGCTATATTGTTCATAAGGAGGTATGCAATAAAATGGCAATATTGAAAATCTGGAGAGAAAATATTAAAAATTGGCGAAGTTATGAGCGTGCGAATAAACTGCGCAATGCACTCTTGTAACACAGTCATTTTGGGGAAGTGTTTCACCAGATTTGCAACATGGGCTTTCTGGGACCTCCCCTCATGAACAGTGGCACTGTTGTTTCATTAATCAGTCCCAAAAGATGATTCTGCACAGCGATAATAAAATCACCTTTCGGGACTGAGAAACTAAAGGACAGTGACATGTTCATGAGGTGGGGTCCCAAGAACCCCATGTTGAAAATGTGGGGCCAAAATTCCAAAAAATGGCTGAGATATCGACCTAAGTTGAAAAGTCCCATTGCCTCCCATTATGAAGCTTACCGTCATTTCTTAAGTTCACAGTTCAGCTTTGAAGAGTGCAGATGTGTCCCGGTTCAGAGAATATCGTGGCTCCCGATCTCTGGAGGGTAAGTAGAGGTGAGGGGGTGCAGGAAGGTGGGTGCACAGAGGAAGGGTGGGATGGGGGAGGGGATAAGGAGACAACGGTGAACCGCTTTTCTTGTTTGCAGGGGAAAAAAAGACCATGAGGGAAGGTTTTTCATTTACAGGTTACACATACAAAAAAATAGGCACACGGATGGGCTCCAGTGTGCCATAATTTGAGGGGGACGCACGAATGGGCACCCGATGTTGACAAGGCGTACAGATGGGAGAGACACATCCAACACCGGGAGTGGGCATCCCAGTGTTGGAAAGGAAAGGGGAAACTGTTTAACCAAGAAAGACACACTAAGAGGAAAGACACTTTAAGAGGGGGGATGCCGACACGGGGATTGGGCACCCCGATGTCGGCTTTTCCGGAGTGTGTGGTGGACAGCAGGAGCTGCCATATTTATTGAAATGTTTCACCAGGAAAGGCATGTAATGGAGGCATGTCATCTGCCGCCACAATTGGGAGCCTGTCTCTGATTGCAGCGGCAGATTCGTTTCAACTCCGTGGCTCTCTCTGAAACTGCTGTCATCGGCAGCATGCTCTCTGGTTGGTAGCTGAGGGATGCACCCACTAAAGCATCCCCTGCATTCACCACAACACTGACACACCTCTGAAATGTGCTACTACCACAAGATGTTGCTTGGGCATGTGAGCAAGCCAACATAAAAAGAGCAACCTGTTCCATCGGGGGGGGGGGTGCATGTGAAATAATTAAGAAGAAAAGTAACAGTAGTGTCAAAATAAAATCTAAGTACCCATGGTACGGAGAGGCTTCAAGGCTTCTGAAGCATAACCAGGACCCCACTGAAAATGGGATACGACATCTTGACTTGGTTCTCATGTGTAAATAAATTGCTTGTAAAGCACTTTAAGATACAGTGTATGAAAAGAACTTCATAAACGAAAATTAGTTTTCCTCTGCTACACAAGACCAGAAGGAGTGACAACCAATGTACTTGGCAAATACACAGCAAAAAGCAATATCAAGCAAAATACTTATTTAATTACTGCCAGACCTTAGAGAACCAAGACAGCGATATACATGATGCACACACTCTTTCAGAAAGATGGCCCCTCCAATACAGACCAATATACTTACGTAACACCCACAGTAGATAGAAATAACAAAGCTGAGAAATAGCAAACTAGAGAGGCAGTTTGAATGAAGAACAGTATATAGGATGCATGCACAATACAAGAAGACAGATAATTTCCAATTTGTTTGGTTTTTGTAAGTCTCTCCAAGACACACGCATTCAGTGTAAAGCCTAAAACCCAGTGCAAAGCATCATGGGTATGCAAACCAGGAGGTACATTTTCCCCACCACTTGATTTGCATACCCATGATGCTTTGCAATGGATTTTAGGCTTTACACTGAATGCAACTTATAAACTCTATAATTAGCTCAACCTGTACCTCGCTTTGATTTTGTATCTTACACATACACACAGTCCTCCCACTATTATCAATGACTATTTACCCTAGTGATTTGAGTGTGCAGATATTAGAAGCCAGTGTGTGTGTGTCTGTCTGTGTGTTTTTATCTGTGTGTGTGTAGCTGACCTCATGTTTGGCATCTTGAGCTGATCAGCCCTCATATGTGACAGCAGCAGCACTATGGCTCCTGACCCTCAGGAGTAGGAGCAGCAGCATCCTGGCTCACACCCCTCAGGGGTGATGGCAGCAACACTATGGTGTTGATCCCTTTGAGAAGACAGCAGACACAGCACTATGGCCCCCATCCCTGAGGGGTGGCAGTAACAGCAGCTACACTATATTCCCCATCCCTCAGATGTGATGGCAGCAGTAGCACTATGGCTCCCATCCCTCACAGGCAAAAGACAGAGAGTAAGAAGAACCCGAGGGAAGATGAATCTCTCAGGGTACAAATTAATAACAGTAGCAGGGTGGTAGAGATAAAGGGGGAAAGGAACGGAAGCATTAAAAAGAGAGACAGTAAGGAGGGAGGGAGGGCAAAAAGGAAAAAAAGGGGACAACAGAGTGGAAATAAAATCTAGAAGGCCATGTGTGTGAATGCTAGAAGTCTAGGAAATGAGATTCTGGACCCTAAAGGCCATCATGGCAGAAGCTGACCTGGATACTGTGGCCATTACCGAGCCACAGTGTACTGAAAACCATGACTGGGATATGGCCATACCAGGTTAATAATGTGTTCAGGAACGACTGGGTGAGAAGGAAAGGAGAGGGTGTGGTGTTTTATGTGAGGGAAAGTGCAAAAGCAATGGAGACAGGGAATACAGGTGGAGGCAGAACTACTGTGGGTCGCCCTGGAGACAGGGAATGGAACCACTATTCACACTGGAGTGATCTAGAGACCTCCAGCACAGGGGGAAGAATTAGATAAGATACTGGCGGAAACCACTGGCAAGATGTAGTAGCAGTAGTAGTAGTAAAATATTTTATTCATATAGGATTCATATGAATTGGGATTGACTCGATTGAGTTACATTCATTTACAACGAGGTCCACAGAATTTTTAAAACAAAATTATTTCAAACACATTCATGAATCACTTAATACAATAAAAAAAGTCTTAAAATAATGACAAAATATAACCTGTAATGACCGTAATTCTTAATATGTAATTCTTAAGTATTAATATGTAATTCTTAGGTATTAATATGTAATTCTGATGGCAGAAAAGGGGGAGGTGCTGCTGGCTGGGGACTTCGACCTGACAGATGTAGATTGGAGCCTCCCAGTACTAGCTTCAGCTAGAAGTAGGGACATCTTAGACTCTCTGTAGTGGGTATTCCTTAGGCAACTAGTCAGTGAACCCACTTGTGATGGGGCAGTACTGGACATAGAAACACAGAAGTTGGCAGCAGATAAGGACTGCAAGGCCCATCCAGTCGCCCATTTTTTCTACCTTATGAATGTGCCATAGGCTTTTACTCTGTCAATGGCCTATCTATTCATACTTATCTGTATTGCTCTCTTATGCCTATCCCATGCCTGTCTGAAGCCCTGCACTGTATTCATATACACCACTTCCTGAGATAGGCCGTTCCATGCATCCACCACCATTTCTGTGAAAAAGAACATCCTCACATTACCCCTTTATCAGCCTCACTCTAATCTCATGCTGTGTCCTCTTGTTCTGCCATTTTTCTTATATTAAAACATGTTCGACTCTTTCATCTTGTTAATGCCCTTAAGGTGTTTGAATGTTTCGATCATATCACCTCTCTCCTTCCTTTGCTCTAGGGTATACATATTGAGCTCTGTTAATCTGTCCTCATATGTTTTCTGATGCAGTCCCTGCACCATTTTGGTTTCCCTTTTCTGGACTGCCTCCATTTTGTTAATGTCCTTGTGCAGATGCAGCCTGTAGTACTGCACATAGTACTCCAGATGGGGCCTAACCAGTGTCTTGTAAAGAGGGATTATTACCTCCCTCTTACGACTTGTGATACCCCTACTAATACACCCCAACATCCCTCTAGCCTTACCTACTGCTTTAGTGGTCTGCTTGGATGATTTCAGGCCATCTGTGATGATGATGCCCAAGTCTCTTTCTTCCTTTGTCATAGCCAGCAATTCCCCACCCAACCTACAGGTAGCTTCAGAGTTTCTCTTCCCTATGTGCATGATCTTGCACTTCTTTGCATTAAATCCCAGTAGCCACTCTTCAAACCATTTTGCCAGTTTTTCCAGATCTCTTCTCATTCTGCCCACCCCATCTGGATCATCTACTCTGTTGCAGATCTTGGTGTCATTTTCCAACAGGCAAATCTTACCCTCCAGTCCATCTGCAATGTCACTGATGAAGATATTGAAGATGACTGGCTCCAGGACTGATCCCTGAGGTACCCCACTTGTGACTTTCATCTCTTCTGATTGTATACCATTTACCTCCACTCTCTGTTTTCTGCCCGCCAACCAGTCTGCCACCCAGTTGATCAACTTCTGACCCACCCTGAGCCTACCCAGCTTATTAATCAATCTTCTATGTGGAACAGTATTGAAAGCTTTGCTAAAGTCAAGGTAGGCAACATCAACTGCACCCCCTTGGTCCACCACTCTGGTTACCCAGTCAAAGAAATCTATGAGATTAGTTTGACGTGACCTTCCTCTTGTAAGAAAAAGAGACTGTATTGTCTCAGTGGACTTACCTGGTCACCAAAACTCAAATAAAATAAACCCATGCTGTCTTGGATCCTGTGCTCCTATGGATTCCAGGTGTTGCACCATCCTTTCCTTAAGGAGTGCTTCCATAATCTTGCCCACTACTGAGGTAAGACTGACTGGTCTGTAATTCCCTGCCTCCTCCCTGCTGCCATTCTTGTGGAGCGGGATCACATGAGCCCTTCTCCAGTCTTCTGGGACCTCTCCTGTGCTCAGAGATTCACTGAACAGTTCTGATAATGGCTCTGCTAGTTCCACCCTTAGCTCCTTTAGTACCTTGGGATGTATGCCATCAGGTCCCATTGCCTTGTCCACCCTGAGCTTAGTGAGCTCTTGTAGGACCCTTTCTTTTGTGAAAGGACTTGTGCACACCTCCCTCCCCCCTGTGTCCATGGTGCTGGGCTATGGGCCCTGCCCTACCTTCTCCTCAGTAAATACTGAGCAGAAGTATCTATTTAGGATAGATGCATTTCCATGGTCCTCCTCCACACACTCTCCCTTATCCTCTTTGATCTTAGCAATACCCCCTCTGGACTTTTTCCTTTCACTAATGTATCTATAGAAAGCCTTGTCCCCTTCTTTTACTGTTCATGCTAGCGTTTTCTCGGTTTGGTCCTTTGCCTGCCTTACTGCCTTCCCTGCTTACCTTAGGGAAGTTTGGTACGCCTCCCTTTCTTTGTCCCGCTGCATTCCCTTATATTTCCTGAAGGCCAGCCTTTTGGCTCTGATCTTTTCTGCTACTGTTTTTGAGAACCAAAGTGGTTTCCTCCTTCTTTGCACTTGCTTTTTTCCCTAACACAGTGGGATGTTGCTTCAAGTATTGCATCCTTAATGCTTGCCCACTTTGCCTGTACCCCCTCACCTATATTTCTTCTTGCCAGGGCTACCTGGTACTCACTAACAGGGGCAGTGCTGCAGACGTCAAGGTGGGAGGCCACTTGGGGACCAGTGATCACCGTACAGTGTGGTTCAATATAAGGATGGCTGTGGAATCAGGCCACACAAGGATGAGGGTCCTGGACTTCAGGAGGGCAGATTTTAAAAAGATGGATGAATGTCTCAGGGATGACCAAGCAGGGGGCATGACCTGGGTTGGGTGGAGGGACAGTGGATGAAGATAAAAGAGAGCATAGTAAAGGCAACAAACTTCTGCATCAAATGAAAGAGCAAAAGCAAGAGGAAAGTGAGATTGCTATGGTTCTCTAAAGAGGTGGCTGAAAAAGTAAAAGCCGAAAGGTAGCATTCAGAAGGTATAAGGAGACACAGAGGGGGGAGGAGGACAGGGAGGTGTATTGGGGGAAACTGAGGGAAGCAAGGAAAGCAGTAAGGAGCACAAAGGCACAAATTGAAGAGAGGATAGCCCAGGAGGGTAACGAAAGGGAACAAGAAATTCTTTAGATATGTAGGTGAAAAGAGAAACCTGGGATGGGATTGTAAGGTTAAAAAGGGAAGGGTGGACTGTGCAGAGGGGGACCAGGAAAAGGCAGACATCCTGAACAAATACATTTGTCAGTGTTCACGGAAGAAGGAGAAGAGGAGGGGCCACAAAAAAGTAAGAGAAGCATTGGAGTGAGGGAGGTGGACACTAGTCCTTTTTTGGAGGTGAGAGTCCTAAAGGGACTTGCTAATCTGAAGGTGGACAAAGCAATGGGGCAGATGAGGGGCATCGAAGGGTATTGGGAGAGCTCAGGAAAATACTGGCTGCACCTCTGACAGTTCTATTGAACAGTTCACTGGAAATAGGAGTGGTTCCATAGGACTGGAGGAGGGCAGATGTAGTCCCATTACACAAAACTGGTGGCACAGAGGAGGCTGACAATTATAGGCCAGTCAGCCTGACATCAGTGGTAGGAAAGTTAATGGAATCACTGCTGAAGGAAAGGATTGTGAAATATCTTGAATCCAGTGGGTTACAAGACCTGAAGCAGCATGGATTCTTAAGGAGGGAGATGTTGTGTCAAATGAGTGTGATAGATTTCTTTGACTGGGTGACCAAGGAACTAGATTAGGGTGGAGCAATGGATGTGGCCTATCCAGATGTCAGTAAGGCATTCAACACCGTTCCACACAGGAAACTAATAAGCAAGCTGGGTAGCATAGGAAACATAGAAACATAGATTTTGACGGCAGATAAGGACCGCTTGGCCCACCCAGTCTGCCCCTTTCCCTACCTAATGGATAAGCTGCAGATCCTAGTTACCCAGCAGCCTACTTCTTCCTACCCCCACCTCCTAGAATTGCCTTATGACTGTCCCATGCATGCTTGAATTCCACCACTGTTTTGACTCCACAACCTCCTCTGGAAGGCGTTCCATGCATCCACAACCCTCTGTGTGAAAAATACTTCCTTAGTTACCTCTGAGCCGCCCCTTCTATCTTCAAATTGTGCCCCTTGTTCTTGCACACCCTTTTTGAAAGATGCTACCCTCTTGGACTTTGTTGATTCCCTTGAGGTACTTGAAAGTTTCTATCATGTCCCCCCTCTCCCTCCTTTCCTCGAGGCTATACATATTTAGCTCCTTAAGTCTCTCTTCATATGTCTTCTGGTGCAGACCCTACACCGTTTTAGTTGCCCTCCTCTGGACAGCTTCCATCCTGTCTATGTCTTTGTGGAGATTGGGTCTCCAGAACTTGGAGTGGGTCAAAAGGTGGTAAACTGAATAAGAAATTAGTTAGGGGATAGATAACAGAGGGTGGTGATAAATGAAGCTCTTGTCAAGGAAGGGAGGGAGGGTGATAAGCAGGATGCCTCTGGAATCAGTGCTGGGACCAGCCCTCTTTAATGTCTTCATAAGTGACATTGCAAAGAAGCTAGAAGGGAAGGTCTGCCTCTTTGCAGATGACACCAAAATGTATGATAGGGTGGACACTCTTGGGGAAGGGGAGAGGATGAGCAGAGATCTGAGAAAACCCAAGGAGTGGTCAAGAGTATGGCAGCTGGGTTTCAATGTGAAAAAGTGCAAAGTAATACACTTCAGGCACAGAAACCAAGGAGTGGAGTACAAAATGGGTGGAGTGGTATTGACAACCACCAAGCAGGAAAGAGACCTGGGGGTAATCATATTAGATGACCTAAAGGTGGCCAGACAGTGCGATAAGGCAATAGGGAGGGTGAGTTGAATGCTGGGGTGCATAGTGAGGGGTATCACCAGCAGAAAGGGGGAGGTGGTATTGCCTCTGTATAGGTTGCTGGCAAGACCCCACCTAGAGTACTGTGTCCAGTTCTTTTTTTTTTATTTATCCCCCCCCCCACAGAGCCACTACCCTCGGGAATCGCCTATTAAGCCTGCCCCTGCCAGGACCTACCTTGCAACCTCCGGTCCCTCCATCTAGCTGCGGAAACCCCCCAGGCGGGGTCGGGGTCGGACAACCCCCTGAATCTTGAATTTTTTGTCAGGGTCCTGGGTCGCGGGTAGGTGCTGGCACATTGGTGCCCAGCTTGGCGTTCCATCATCCTCGGCTCTGTGTTTTTTTTTTTTCCATGATCCTCATGGGACGCTATGTGCTCATGCATCAAGGCGTCTCCTGGCAACTGTATCGTCCTCCCCTCCTTCTGCGAAGGAGCAGCCCCCGAGGCTGATTGGCTGCTGGCCTACGCCTGCAACCAGTCATACCCCAGGGACGCCAGCTTGTGTCGCTTTCCCCAGCCTCCGCCAGGAGTCGCCGCTCACCGACTGGAAGTCCCCTCCCCAGAGAAGGTGGCTGTCCTCGGATGCTCCAGCTTATCTCCCCCAGCCAAACCCCAACAACCCGAGCTCACTTCCGAACCCGGGTCACCAGCGTGGTGCGAGGTGTGGCACCCAGCACCTCAACCCTCAGCGCCACCGGGCTGGCTCTATGTCCAGTTCTGAAGAACAAATCTCCAGAAGGACACAGACAGAGTGAAGGCAGTCCAGAGGAGGGCAACTAAAATGGTGCAGGATCTTTAATCAGAAGCCCTATGAGGAGAGACTAAAGAACCTCAATATGTGTACCCTGGAACAGAGGAGGGTGGGGCGGATATGATAGAGACCTTTAAATACCTCACAAGGTAAATAAGGTACAGGAGAGGAGTATTTTTCAGAAGAAAAGGTGCTCAAGAACAAGGGGACATGCTATGAAACTGGAGAGAGGTAGATTCAGGAGAGATGTGAGGAAGAACTGCTTCACAGGAAGAGTGGTGGATTCCTGAAACAGCCTTCCAGCGGAGGTGGTGGAGGCAAAAACATTAATGGTGGTTCAAGAATGCATGGGATAAGCACAAGGAAATCATACTGGAAAAGAAGGGGGGAGGGAGAAAGAGCTGTAGAGCAGGTACGGTCTGTGGTAATAGAATAGTTAGGGATAAATGAGCAGACTGGATGGGCCAAATGGTCCTTATCTGCCATCAAATTCTATGTTTTTATTTAAGAGCAGCAGCACTAAGACCCTCACTTTTTAAGGGTGATGACAGCAGCACTGCAACCCTCATCCTCAGGTGTGATGGTAGCAGCACTATAGTAGACAGTCACTCAGAGGTGATGGCAGCATCAGCAGCAGCAACACTATGGCCCCATACCTTAGGAGTGACAGTTGCAGCAGCCAGCACTACGACCCCTCTCCGTTTGGTGTAATGGCAGTAGCAGCACTATGATCCCCAACTCTCAGGCATGATGGCAGCAGCAGCACTATGGCCTGTTGTCCCTCAGGTGAGATGGTAGCAGCACTGTGGCCCCTTTCCCTCAGGGGTGACTGCAACAGCAGCACTACAGCCCCCCAACCCTCAGGTGTGACAGCAGCACTATGACCCTCATCCCTCAGGGGTGATGGCAGCACTGCATCTCCTATCCCTCAATTATAATGGCAGCAGCACCATGGGCCACATCCCTCAGGGGTGACAGCAGCAGCAGCACTAGTGCCCCATCCCTCGGTTGTGATGGCAGAAGCACCCGCATTATGGCCTCAATCCCTCAGGAGTGACAGCAAAAAAAAAAACACTATGGCCCCATCCCTCAGGTGTGAGAGCAGCACTGTGGCCCCCATCCCTCAGGGGTAAGAGCAGCAGCACAAAACCCTCAATCCCTTAGGTATGACAACAGCAGCAACAGTGCAGTCCCCATCCCTCTGATGTAACGGCAATAGCAACAGTGCAGCCCCCATCCCTCAGGGGTGATGGCAGTAGTGCAGCACTACAGTCCCCTTTCTTCAACACCCCGGCCCCACATGCCCAAGTTACCAATTTCTGTGTCTTCTAGTTTGTCAGATCTCAGATGGGAGTTAAGCCGAACCACCAGCCACCAAGGTGAACTTCCTCAGTTTGGTACTATCTAACATTTAACTGCCTGAACTGATTGCTTTGAAATATATACATACATACATACATAGATACATACATACATATACATATAATGTCAGCAGTTAAGGATTTATATGGCCCACCCAGTCGGCCCAGTATCACCCCAGCTACTGAACCCCCCAGCTCTTACCCATTCCCCCTTCCCTCCCAGAAATAAAGTGCCTCCACCTAAAATAATCCATAAGTGATTAGTAGAGGACCTTCCAATGTAAAATCATGTATCTCCCAAACATGTGGATACTTTTGTTTTTAACTTTGTCTCAGTGAAAAGTCGGGGAGGGGGAGAGGCTGTCAGTTTTTATATCTGAGCTCAGATGTGAATAAGCACCACTCTGCTACTGGCATTGTACAGTACCTGGGGATTTGCCTTCTGTGTGTCCCTGAGTGTGCTTTCTGACTTGGGTGTGGTTGCAGCACCCCACTCAACCGTGGTGGCATCATACAGTGGCAGGTAGAGTGACAACAACAATTGGGTCAAATAGCAAACACAAGAGCACACAGATGCTAAAGCCCCCCCGACTCACTTAGGGGAACACAGCAAACAACAGCAGCAGGCCCACTCTGCCCACTGGTATCACACAGTTTCTGGCTCCTTACCCGCTGTGTGCCAGTGAGTGTGGAGTCTGACTTGGGTGCTGCCATCATGCAGTGGCAGGTAAGGTACCAACAGCACCCAGGTCATACAGCAAATTCAGGCGAACACAGAAGATAAGCCCCCCCATCTCTGGGGCACATGACTAACAGCAACAGCATTGGGAACTGCCAGCACTTACACTATCAGCAACCCAGCTCACTCACCTACCCACCCAGCTTAAAAAAACACTCCCAAAATGAAAAATAAAATAGTGGCATAGGCTGGTGACGTACACAGGCAAGTGTGAGATCTGGGTTTGTGAGCTGAGCTGATCCAGATGCACCAGCCCTGGGCTGTTAGAGCGCGATGCAGATGCATTGTGTGCTGGCCTGGTGGGGCCACACCTCAGAGGGAAGTAGGGGCTGCCTTGATGATGTGGGTGACCACACAGTGTTGTAAGACCCCCCTCCAGGCTGGTTGATCTCACACACAGACACTGAGACCAGCAGGCATCCCTGGAGCCTCCAAGCTCAGCAAGAGTAACAGTTCAGCTTCCCAGAGACATATGTTTAAAAAAATGCAGACACAGGAACCAAGCGCTCAGCACCTCATATAACATGGATGCCAGAAATTTGAGCAAAATATCTATTTTATTGAATAAAATACACACCTGACGTCTTTTGGATCAGCTTAGATCCTTTATCAAGGCCTTTGATAAAGGGTCTAAGCCGATCCAAAACGCTTCAGTCGTATGATAGAGACATACAAGTATCTTACAGGGAGGAACAGGGTGCAGGAATACACTATTTTTAAGCGAAAAAGATGTTCCAGGACTAGAGGGCATGGGATGAAGTTGGAGGGAGGATGATTCAGAGAAAACTTGAGGAAGAATTTCTTCACAGAACGGGTGGTGGACAACTGGAACACCCTGCCAGAGGAAGTGGTGGGGGCTGAAACAATCACGGGATTTAAGAATGCATGGGATAGACATAAAGGAATTCTGGAGGTCAGGGGTAAGGGGCAACAGACTTCTTGGAAAACATAAACTGAACTTACAAGCTCAAATGGGCAGACTGGGTGGGCTATAGGCCCTTATCTGCCGACACTGTCTATGTATATATGTATCTATGTATTTTATTCAATAAAATAGATATTTTGCTCAAATCTCTGGTGTCCATGTTATATGAGGTGCTGAGTGCTCGGTTCCTGTGTCTGCAATTGTTGTTTTTAACTGGAGCTCCACCATCCCGGTGCAAAACCTGTTTTATATTTAAATAAATGCAGTTAAGGACACTTGACTGAGTCCCCCAACCCAGCCTGATTCTCCAAGTGTGCTGACACAAAGCTTTTTTGGGGGGTGGGGGTAATCATGCAGTGTAAAAATAGCTCAGGTACATACTTTTTTCTAAACTAAAATGTTACTGTCCAGATGGGGAGCAGTTGCATTAACTGACCAAAGGGTTAGCTGCTGAACTGTTAAACTTTAAACCTGACACCCCACCCTTGCTGCCCAGCCAAATTCACAGATTGGGCTGATACTTAGCTTTTGTTGTTGTTGTTGTTGCCCAGCACACAGACTTTTTCCTACCGCCCTCCTGGTCCTGCTTCTCGGACTAACATTCAGGTAACTACCACCAAACTCCCACAGTCGCCCAGCTTCCAGTGCCTCCCTGATTGGTGAGCCTACCGATTTGGTGGCCCCTGACTGGACCGGCGAGCAGCCCTCAGCATCTGATTGGTGCGCTTTCCTGCCCGAGCCAGCCAAGCTGCTACCCGCCGCTTGGAGCCCTTCAGCCGGATTGCCAGGAGCGGCCGATAGCCGGGGACAAACTTTCATATTCACGTATTAAATATACTACTTGCCCCACCCTTTCTACCTGCTCCAATCCCTTTAGCGACAAGTATCACCCCTCCCCTCTACTCCACCAGCTATCTTCCTAGCAGTCCTCACGACCACTCCTTCTCTCCCTTACTCTTCACTGCCTAATCTGTGCCTCCTGTACACTAGTCAATTATGGCACAACCAGTAAGAAACTTACTTCTGATCTCCTTCCTATTTTTCCTACCCCCTTTAACACCTCCTATAAGTTGCTACCCTGCCCCCCAGCCTCTACGGAACTAACCCATCCTACAAATGCCCCCCAAATGACCACAGCATCTCTCCCAGCTACTACCTGGTCCTGCTTCCCTATGAGCCCCACCACCTCACTCTATTCCTATGGCTGCCTCCTGGTTTCCCTCCACCAAAGTAGCTCCCATTCTCCCCGAACTGCCAGCCCTAAAGCCATCCCTAAGCAGCGCTTGTCCAAATCTTGGTGCCTTTACATACTTTGTCACCACTTAACCCTTGCCCTACTACTTCTGGCAGCAGGGGATATACACCCAAACCCCGGCCCAACACCAACCCCCAGTCACACCTACCCCATGATTAACCCCTCAGCCAAGGCCACCACTGACACTCGGTCTGGCTCCCTTCCCCGGGGATTACGTTTACTCCACCTAAACGTTTGAAGCCTAGCCCCCAAGCTTGATCTGCTCCAGATTCTAGCCTCTCACCATGCCCCTGACATAATCATCGTATCTGAGACCTGGCTAAACCCAAACCTCCCGGACCCAGCCATTGCTATTCCAGGGTTTACTATCTCTCGGCAAGACCGACCCACCAGAGGTGGAGGAGTGGCTATCTATACCAGCTCAGCCTTACATTTTTCTGTCACTCTCACAAAAGCTGAACCCAAAGCCTATGAAATGCTTATGCTGAAACTGTCCCCTCCTTCCTCACTCCCTGTCTTTGTGGCTGGGATTTATTGCTGCCCTGGCACCCCAGCCACGACAATCACTGACCTCCTAAGCCAACTAACGTCTCTAGCCCAGTTGGGCGAACTTTATGTTATGGGTGACTTTAACCACAACTGGCCATCCCCCGCTTTTAACAAAGCCCGTACCGAGATATCTGCTCTCAACCTTATCCAAACCATCTTGGAACCTACTCACTCAAACCATAAGACCAGCAACCACTCCCTACTTGACTGGGTGCTTACCTGTCATCCCCACCATGTCGTCAGCTCCAGCCTCCTCCCTGACTCCATTAGCGACCATCATTTAACCTACTTGGTCCGCAAAATCCACCAGGTTAAATCCCCTCCCAAATTTCTATTCCAATGGTCATATAAAACTCTAAACCTCTCCCCTCTCCCGGAAGAACTAGCTCACTCTAACTGGGACCTCATTCTTAGATGCACTAACATGGATGTTGCCCTTACGCACTTCCAGAACACCTTCCTTAGCGCCTGGGATAAACATGCCCCCCTGCGTTGTGCTAGGGTCCGAGGAACTCACCTTCCCTGGATTTCCACTGAGCTAATAGCATGCCAACAAGCCCGTGACAGGGCATGGCGAAAGTACAAAACTACGCTCCTCCCAGGCAACAACATCACCTACCGCATGCTCCGAAACAAGTGCACCAAGGCCATCCGCTTAGCAAAGGCCGAATATTATAACAACACCCTAAACGCCAATCTTGGGAGGCCATGTAAATTCTGCAAAGTCATCAGCTCCCTTCCCCCCCCCGACAACAAATCCTCCCCCTCTTCTACTCTCCCAAGAGACTCTCCACTCCGACCCCCTGACGGTTGCCTCCGAGCTCAATTTCTACTTCACTACATGTGCAACGACCCTCCGGGACTCCCTTCCATCAGTAACCCTGCCCAATCTCAGGACAGTTACCCCCCACCCACCGCCTGGCCAGAACCCTTTCTCCTTCAGACACATCTCTTCCATTGAAACCTTAGATGCCCTTCACTCCCTGAAACCTGCCAAAGGAAAATCTCCCGACGGTCTCGACAACAAACTCCTCTTCCTATCTGCCCCTGCCATAGCTACTCCTCTCGCTGCCCTGCTAAATCTCCTGTTCACCATTGAATCAATCTCCACGGAGTGGAAACATGCCACTGTCCTACCACTACCTAAAGGAAGTGACTCCACCGCTGCTGCAAACTACCGCCCCATCTCCTTCCTCCCCACCCTTGCTAAACTCCAGGAACAACTTGTGCTAGCTCAACTCTCCCACTTTCTCTCTGAAACCAACTTCTTCACACCATTCCAGTCCGGTTTGAGAAAAAGTCACTCCACCACCACCTTCCAACTAAGACTCATGGATTCCATCCTCTCAGGGATGGACAAAGGACAAATTACTTCAGCAATTTTCATCAACTTAGCCAAAGCCTTCGATATGGTATCCCACTCCCTGCTAATATCCTGCCTATCAGGTGCTGGGTTATCTGTGATGGCCACTAATTGATTCAGAGCCTATCTACAAAATAGAACCCAATCTGTAAAAATAGCTGACTCCACCTCTCTCCTGCTCCCTATTACCACCAGCATTCCCCAGGGCTCAGTCCTTGGCCCCATTCTCTTCTCCATCCTACTAAATGATCTGCCAAAGACTTGCTCTACTACCTCAATTCATATGTACGAAGATGACACGGTCCTCTTTACATCCGGCCGGACCCATGAAGAAGTCGCTTCCAGTCTCCAGACCGACTTCAACAAGGTACAACACTGGTTTAACTCCCACCAACTCTCCCTCAATGCCAAGAAAATAGTCTCTATGACTTTCGGCACTAGACAGAGACTATCCAGACTTACATCCCCACTGATCTTCCGTACCCTGGATAATACTGTCCTAGAAGACGTGCTCTCCTTTAGGTACCTTGGGGTCTGGCTTGACTGCCATCTCACCTTTTCCACACACGCGGACGCCATCCTGTCAAAACTGCGCCCTAAGCTCGGCGCCCTCTATAGAAACCGCACTAGTCTCCTACTACCTGTGAGATGTGAAATCGTCCTGAAAATGATTCTACCTTCCTTCTACTACTGTGATGTTGTCTACACCTCTGCTCCCAAGTACACCCTATCCAGACTGGACCCCCTCTTCAATGCTTTCTGCCGTTTCACCCTCGATGCCCACCCGTACCCATCATTGCGAGCTCTTCCATTCGCTGGCCCTTCCATCCCTGAGCAACTGGCGCTTACTTCACAATGCTAAATTTGTTTCTAATTTCTGGCTCAGTTCCCTTCTGCCCTACCTCGTCACCTCCTTATCTTCCCCACCAATCCCTGCTCAAGCCCTCAGGTCTACTGACTCCAGACTATTAGTAATCCCTCACTGAAGGACCTCTGCAGGCCAATTGGCTTTCTCTTACCTCCTTCCTAAGCTCTGGAATGACCTGCCGGCCCAAATCCGCCATTCTTCCTCCAAACACTCTCTATCCTCTACCCTCACTAACTTCTATGCACCTAACTGTACATGCCCTGACCTCCTCCCCCTTCCCCTCCCCTCCCCTTGCCTGAGTCTCCCATCGTTCTCCCACCTCACCTTATGTGGTCTGACCAGTGGCTTGGCCTTTGCTCAAAATGACTGGCTTATAATTGCCCTGCCAACCCAAGCACTTGCCCCCTTACTGCACTTCTGCTATCCCCCTGCTTATCTCCCTGACAATGTCTTCCCTAAGTCAACCCAATTATCTTTCCTTTGTGTATCCTACTCAGACCTGTCACTGCTCCCTGGCCCAAAGCCACCAGGCTTCTAGTTCTATCGGCCAACTCTGTGTAAAATACTCCAAACTAAATACTAGATAGCAGGCACTTATGCATGTATGTATGGTTCTAGATGTGTAATCAAAGTATGTAATGTCACCTTCCTTGTGGTACATGTACGTAGTGTGTCTCTCTCTTCACGTAGCAAGTATGTAAAGCCACCCTTAACTAAGTAACAATTGCTTGAATAGCTGCTCAATCTCAATCTATTGCTTGTTTCTGTACACCTCCTCCCTTTTACCCCGGTCGCACCCTTAGAGGCGAGCATCTTGTTCCTCAGTTGCCTCTCCTGGTGAAACATTTCAATAAATAAACAATAAATAAATAATCTAGTGTGAAAAATGTTTGGGCATATATTTTTTTCTACACAAACACATTACTTTCAGGTTGATAAGCAGTCACACCAGCTGAACAAATAAAGGGTTGGATGAAGGAGCTGTTTAACTTTCAGCCTGACTCCTTCACCCCTGCTGCCTAGTCTGATGCTCCGAGTGTGCCAATACTTAGCTTTTTTTTTTATATCTTCCACTGTTATACCAGTAATAAAAAACATTTAGGCACATACTAAATGAAAACTATCATTTCGGGATGGAGAGCAGTCATACTATGGTTCATACTACAGTTTGTAAGGTGTAGATAAGGCTTCTGACCCATGTCAACTACTCCCCCATTTATTTTAGTGGTAGTAGCTTATGTCAGGTAATGCCATATAATTGTCCAACTTTTTCTTGACTATGTCTTTATTTTTTCTTATTACCACCTCTAGCAGGAGACTGTTCCAAATCTCCCCACCCTCTGTGTGAAGAAATGTCTTCACTTTTCATTCCAGAAATGTTTTTTTCTGGACCTGTAGGGGGTACCTCTAGTAGTTTTGGTTTTTTGATTAAAATCAGACTCAAACAATGTCATTAATTCCAGGTTATTTATAAAGACAAACATAAACAGTACATCCCCCTAATGTGTTGTTTTTCCTCAGCTGATTGAAAAGTTGAAGGGAAGCATCAGCGGTGAAACTTGAAGCATGAGTGATTAACGAAGTAACATACTGTAGGTGGTTTCCTTACTGATTCTATAAGCAGCAGAACAGAAAGAGTGTGCATCATAGCAGCATCCGTTTTAAAGGGACACTGTCAACCCCCTTAGGCCTCAAAGTGTCCCTTGTTTAAAAAATGCATTTTATGATTGCTAACATTCTATAAAGACTGCTGATGTAGCTAGTAGTTTGATTCTGATTCTTGTTTTCTTCTAAAAAGTGAAAAACAAACTGCCCACCATATTGGTGTTACCAAACCAAAACAGGTTTGTTTACATTTCTTGATCAACTCCCACTGCATCTTTCCTGGACTTGGGAACATCTCCAACACAGTCTAACCACTCGTGATGCAGTGACAATTTAGGCAGCTACTACCTCATAAGTGATTGCACTGTTTGTGGGTGCTTCTAATGTTTTTGAAGTATTCAAGATGAATTGACTCATGATTTGAAACAAAACAAAGTTATTTATAAATATACATTATCATGCATTTCAGTACTATTAAACAAGGAGACAGACAAAACAAACAGCAACATTAATGAATTTTTGAAAAGGCAAGCAACCATAAAATATGGGTTTTTAACCAGAAATAATATGATGCAAAACAGATTGAAAGTGTGCCTTTAAGATGCTGACGTCTTGTGTATTCTGTGCAGTGGCATGTGATTTCCATGTGGCACTAGTGGAAGAATTTAAAATCCACAAACCAATCAGGATTCCATAATTGTTGCTCTTTTTCCGTGAAAGACAGAAAACCAGGCTCTTTGTTTTTATTGGAACCTAAAAAGAGCAGTCTGCTTGGGGCACCTCCATTTAAAACAATTAACAAGGAAAATAGGAACAGCAGTGCCAAAATAAATATGTATGCAAATATTTACACAGTACCACTCACTGCTCATAAGAGACTACTACTCTTTTGCTATAATTGGAACAGAGTTAAAGGTTGGTGCTATCCTCATAGATATTTAGCAGCATTAAGCTAATTAGCCACACTGCTACCATTCAGTTGATTTGTGTAGGAATCTACACTTTCACTTTCTCGGTTACAGTCTGACTGTGTTTCAGAAAATCTAACACAGTGCTAACCAGAAAACTAGAGCTGTTTGGACATAAAGACCTGCTCACCAAATCTCAAACATTTCTGGTTTTGTGACTGTTTCTGCCTTTGTCTGCAGAACCAGAATATATAGCAGCATCCAGATTCTGCTGTCTATGCATATACAGAATGCCTAATATGTATGTGTCCTTATCTGGAGCACTGGGCAGAGGCTCACACAAAAAGTAGTCCATCATATGAGTCACGTGATGCAGCCAACCAAGTAGCAGCTCTACCATGGGCGCTTCCGCTACCCTCACTCTAATTCCTTTCAAACTACCTTCTCCTTGATAAATTATTGTCCTCAGCTACCTGCGGTTTGTACTGGGGATCAACTAACATCAACCAGAACCAGAATGTAAAAGATTTAAGACTAGAAAATGGAATCAGAAACGAGAGCGGCCCTGCCTCGGCACACGCCGCCATCAACACCTGAGAAGGCCAGCAAAAAGACAAAGCCTCAACCTCCAACCACTAGCTGCTCTGCTACTGTACAGGCTGAACAAAATGCACTCACGGTGGAGCGTTTTCTGGCTGAGTTTCACCTCTTTCAGGAGAAACCTCACTCCCTTACAGCAGAGTTCAAATCCATGGCAGGAGCCCTGGAGGACTTCACCAGGAGAACAGGAGATAATGAGGCCCGCATTAAATCTCTGGAGAACAAGGTCGAGTGTACAGACCCGGAGACTGTGGCAATCAAACAACAGATGGTCAAACTAGAAGCAAAGGTAGAAGACCTGGAGGGAAGGAGTCGGAGAACAATGCTGTAATAATTGGCTTACCAGAGAAGAAGAGGGCTCTGACCCAATACTTTTCACTCAGAAGCTCATCACTAAGCTTGCAGGCCCTTCTTCATTCATGCCTAACTATTCAATAGAGCATTCTCACCGGGCTCTGTGCCCATGCCTCCTGGCACACCACCTCGTCCACTGATATTCCGATTTCTCAACTATCAGGAAAGACAACATTTATTAAATACATTAAGAAAAGTGTAGGAATTTAAATGGGAAGGCACCAAGATACGAGAAGTACAGGACCTACCAGCTACAGTGAGTCAGAGAAGAGCCTCCTTCCACCCCGTAGTTACTAAACTAATAGCAGCGGGCATTAAATTCAGGATGGGCTACCCTGTGAGGTTCTAAGTTTTTGTTGCCGGTAACTGGGACACCTATGAGGACCCGATGATTGCAGAGTCTGCCCTGAGGGACGCCTTACCCGACCTATTTTAAAAACGTTGAAGGGGATAGCAACTTGCTGTGTTGGTCTCGGTCTACTAAATCAACAGTTTGTTGGACTTGAATTCAGGTTCTTAGGGAAGCCAGATTAGGGGCCTGTAAAAGACTGCCTGATCATTCACTACACTGTGCTTAACAACCTGCTCTACATCACGGCATTGTGATTGTTGGCAACCCGAATCACCTGACTGTGAGTGCAGTTTATCCTTAATTCTTCCCTTTTTCTGTGAGGAGGGGGAAACCATGGGGCTGGGGTAAACAACAAAGTTAGGCTGGCAACTGTATTTGAACAAAAACGCGCCAGAGGAAATGTATAACTGAGCAAATAACAGGACAGTATTTGACTACACTTTTGTCTGGCTCGGTCTGATGGGATGGGACACTTGGAAATCTGGGATAAAACTCCCAAAGTAACTGAACAAGTCCTCCCTTATGGTTTGCTCCCATTTTCATCATCATTTTAGTGGCCTCCCAGTCGCAGTGGTTCAGGCAACATGAATTGGAAGTGGAGGCCTACCTATTTTGTTGCAAAGGTTTCTTCTGAACATTTCCTCTTCTTACAAGGTAACCCGTGGAAAGTAGCGTTAGTTGATGTTTTTAAGTTCTTTGTTGGATGCCTCTCAACTACATCTATTGTGTTGGTTTAAAAGTGACAAAATTGCTGAGGAAATTCTTTATGGACATGGTTTACATAAAATTTTGTTTGCTCTGAATTTAGCTCGAGGAGACAAAATTGGACTGTGACCTTAGCGTAGTATATAAATCTTTCCCTTGCAGTGAATCTGGGCATTTAGTTACTAGATTCAGTGGAAGATGCTATTCAGAGTAGGTTACAGTCCATCTAACAACTGGGGGGGGAGGGTACTGCAGGAAGGTTAACATCATGGACCATAGTCAACTTTTTTTGGAGGAAGGGGATTTGAGATTCTTACTTTATGGTTAATGGGCATGTTTTGCTTTGGTTCAAATGACGCACAAGAGAAGGGGGGATGGTTGTTTATGTGCGGACGTGTTTTTTTTTTTATCTAATGTTTGCAAACTTAGAAACTAATTTTGGGGGGCTTTGATTTGGTATGTGGACATGTTTGGGAAGGGTTTTAAGGGAGGAATGGGCATCAGGTATTTCTTTGGTATAAGATTTATAGGACTGAAGGTGGCCATTTGGGTATCAGACTTGCACCTACAGTAACAGGGGCTGGGTAAATATATGAAAATAATTTCATGGAATGTTAGAGTTGCTCACAACAAAACTAAAAGGCATCAAGTGATCAAACATATTCAACACCTCAAGGAGGACATATCAATTCTGCAAGAGACGCATTTATTGGAGTTGGAGGCTAATTTGTTTCAGAGGCAATACACTGGGCAAGTATACACTGCAGGGGACAGTTCACAAAGTAGAAGGGTAGCTATTTTGTTATCTCAGCACATTTCTTTTGCCTGTGAACAATGCATCTGTGACCCAAATGGCCATTTTCTGTTCCTGAAGGGGCTCTTAGATCATACAGAGGTAGTCCTAGGATGCGTATACGGGCCCAACGCAGACACACCAGCTTTCTTTGTGGAACTCTTGACAGCCTTAGCACCCTTCACCATGACTCCGATTCTGTTAGGGGGTGACTGGAACTTATCATTTTCCCCTGACTTAGACAAATTGGGTATGATAAGGAATGGTCTGTCCCCAGTACAGTGGGCCATGAATGACCTTGTGGACCAACTCGGGCTGTGCGACCCATGGAGAATAACAAGCCCTGATTCCAGGGAATACATATTCCACTCCACGGTACATGAGTCTTTCTCCAGAATAGATTGCTTCTTGGTCAGTCACACACTCTTGACAGGCTTGCTAGATAGTGGCATGGAGCCCAGGGTAATCTCAGACCACTACACGGTCTGGTGCCAATTGATCCTATCCCCTAATGTACCCAAAGAAACAACCTATCCCCTAATGTACCCAAAGAAACAATCTGGAAAATTAATAACCAAATGTTAAAGGAGAAAAGAGTAGTCAATCGAATCTCACAATTGATAGACCACTATACAGAGCTCAACTTAAATTCTATGGGTAGAATAGATATGGAATGGGGGGCCCTAAAATATGTTGTCAGAGGGGAGCTAATACGTCTGGCATCTAACAGGAAATGAACAAGACAGAAAAAGGTTTCTGAGCTTTTAGCCCAAATACGTAGTTTGGAAGCACGCCTTTCAACTAATACTACAGAAGGAGATAGATGTAAACTAGTAGGACTGTGAGATCAGTACAGTGATCTCTTACATGAGAAGCCCGAATTTGCAGTCCTAAAAACCAAAGCAACTCACATAGATCAGGAAGACAAGACTCGGAAGCTACTCGCATTGATGCTTAAAAGTCAGGAGGCATCCAGAATTATAAAGGCTATTTGCTTATGATCTGACAACTCCATAAAGTTAAAATTGAAAGACATTACCAATGAGTTTGCATTATACTACCAAGAACTCTATAGCCCAATGGCGCACCTCCCAGATAGTAACAAAGTAAATGAATATCTCGAATCCATACAACTAACAACCTTAGAAGAAGAACACAAAGCAGAGTTAGTAATTCATTTCGATGAATCTGAAATAAAGCTGATTATTAGATCCCTGCCAATGGACAAAGCTCCGGGACCAGACGGGTTCTCTCCCAATTTCTTCAAGACCTTTGCTAGGAAACTAACTTCCTGTTGTATAAATTATATAAATGGATATTAGAGGCTGAAATCATAGACAAAAATCTTCTAGAAGCCCTAATAGTAGTCCTACCCAAATCTGGTAAAGATGCAGAAAAAGTCACCAGTTACAGGCCAATATTCTTGTTGAACTATGACACAAATTTTAGCTAAGCTACTTGCCAATAGATTGGCTAAAGTATCACCCTCCATAATTCAGCAAGAGCAAGTCAGTTTCATGACAGGTAGGGCATTAGCGGACCACCTGCAAAAGCTAGCCCATATCTTCTCTGCATCCAGGGACTCCGATAAGCCAGCTAGTCTATTGTCCCTGGATGCAGAGAATGCTTTTGACCGGGTGGATTGGCAGTTTCTATTCAGAGCTATGAACAGATTTGGCTATCCTCTGCAATTTCTACAATGGATCAGCTTCCTTTACAGCAATCCCTGTGCCCGAATATATTGTAATGGGGTATTTTCTGCCACCTTTCTATTATACTCCGGCACCAGACAGGGTTGTCCGCTATTGCCACTCCTGTTCAAAATTTACCTAGAGCCACTACTATCCAAGTTAAGAGGAAACCCCAAAGTACAGGGAATACGGCTAGGGCTCCAAGAACTGAAGTTGTCGGCCTATGCGGATGACACACTACTGCATTTAATCCACCCACAGGAACCAGTTCAATCTGCTTTGGAAAACATCAGGGAATACAGTCTATTCTCTAACTACAAAGTCAACCTAGACAAAACTCTAGTTTTTCCCCTTAATAATAACACCCTGAAGAGTGATATAGCACAACTAGGACTACAATGGAGTCACCAAAGCTTGAAATATTAAGGCATTAACCTAGCCAAAAGTGAATCCAAAATGTTGCACCTCAATTTGGGTGAGACCCTACAAACAATTCAGCAGGACCTACCAGATGGAGAAGTCTCCCCCTCTCGTTGTGGAGGCGCATCAGTGTTGTTAAAATGAACATTTTTACCGAACATTTTTTGCTCTCTTAATATGTTGAATTCCTGGCTACCCCTAAAGTGGTTTAAAAAAATTCATATCAACATAACAGACTATATTCATCACAAAATGGCTGCCCCAAGGATTGAGGAGGTCTAAGGCTGCCACACTTTGAACTTTACTATTGGGCCAGCCTAACAAGTAAATACTTGCGCTGGCTCATTAAGCCAGCAGAACTGAGCTCCCTCCCGTATGTGCCCATATGGCTTAAGGTAGAAAATGAACTGATTCGCTTAACCGGTATCTCTCCAGAAGTGCTTCTGCACACCACACCAAAGGACCTTCCCTCAGGATTACTCTGTTCCCCAATAGCAGTTTCAGTTAGGATACATACTCAATTATGTTCCTTTGCAAAGTATAAGAACAGAGCAGACTTAAACCAACCATTGATAGGTAACCCCAATTTCAAGACAGAAGTTAAACTTATTCCAGCTCAATGGATTCCCCAACTAGAGAAGGTGAAAATCAAAGATTTTTTCTCAAATTGAGAGTGTAGTCTACTAAGTGATATTTTGGAGAAATTTGGTATAGACCGATCTGAAACTTTCAAAATGTACCAAATTAGACATCTACTAATACACAACAAAGCTCTGCTAAGCAGGGGAGATGATAGGGGGGAATTCTTCGTGTACCTTTTACTCATTGCTAACTCACCTCATGCAGTCTCCAAGATCTACTCCTGCTTATTTGAGAGAGCCTTCTCCTCCTTAGATGGCATACCTAAATACTTGTCCATGCAATTTCCTAACCTAGAAAAGGAATGGGGTACGATTTGGTAGAACTGCTACAGATACGTTACGCAAGACAGACTGAGACTAATGTAGTTCCCATTTCATTTGTAGCAAAGTGTTTCTTACAGGGTATATCTTCTGTAAAATTATTACTGGTGGTGCTTTGCAGGTTTTACAGTTTTATCTAACATTAGGATAAGCTTTCAGGGTTACTGCATTTGTTGCTGACTGATTGTTTCTGCTCTTACCTCCTTGTTTCTTTCATCCATGGTTATTCTTTTTAGGCAGGGGAAGGGTCCAGCCACCCACCCCCATCCCCAACCACCCCACACTGCACTCCTTTTATAGGGTAGCACAGTTGTGACATTTCCTGTGGCAAAGCAGGAAGGGGCAGATCAGTGGGGTGTCCACACAGTGACCTCATTTGCAGAGGCAGTAGTAATTTAACTTGTTATAACAAGTTATACAGAAACAAAAAAAACAGCACACTAAATCAAACTTTTGCTTGCATTTTCTTCCTTCTAATGACTCTGACCAGGTTATAAACCCAGCAAATTATCTGGAATGGATATCATTAACTGCAGGTGCTGTGGAACACTTTTCAGAAGGGCAGTTTTACAGGATTTAGGGCACTGTCATACGTGCTGGGCCATTGGAGATCTTAGGGCTCAGCTCCAGGCAGCATGGGCAGAGATTGCATGCCTCAAATTTCATATTCAAGAGGAAACATATTATAAGAACCACCCACCATTTCCCCAACAGAAGCACCTCAACCACAAAGGGTAGTTGGTCCAGGAGGTTGGCAGGTGGTTATGAGGGGCATATCGGGTGCCCCATCACTCAGTGCTCTCCAACATAATACCTCCACAAACCATATCAAAACTACAAATAGGTATCTGCCTCTATCTCCAAATCAAACAAAGGGGCAGAGGACACTGCAGAGCAGGACACTGCAGTACAGGAGCTAGCACAACAAAAGTCACCCAAAACAGGAACCAAAACAAAAAAAGTGAAAAGGATATCCAAAAAACTTCTGATCATAGGAGACTCCATGATTCGGGGAGTTGATACCTATCTCCAGCCAGGGGTAATGGTCAGATGTCTCCCTTGTACATCAGCGTGGAGAGACACTGACCACATTGCTAAAACTGTTCAGGAAGCAGGGGAAAACATTGATGTTCTGGTACAAATAGGGGCTAATGATCTCGCCAGCCGGTCAGTTGTGGAGACCAAGGAACACCTGACCAGGCTGGGTGACAAACTATCATCCATTTCATCCAGCATCTCCTTCTCTGAGATCCTGCCAGTCTGGGAGACGGGGGCAGATGGACGGAAGGTCAGAGAAGGGGAGATAGGGGAGCTAAACATGTGGCTCAAGAGCTGGTGCCAGGAAAAAGGACACAAATTTGTAGGGAACTGGCAACAGTTTTGGGAGCGAAAGTTCTTTAAATTTGATGGACTGCATCTAACTAAGGAGGGAGTCAGTGCATTGGGGCAGAAGTTTGACATCTTTGCAGAATATTTAAACTAGCAAATGGGGAGAGGGGCGCAGCACCACATGCATCAAATGGGAAGAACACCCCTCCCCTTCCCTATCAGCTAGTGGTCAAACAGGAGTTCAGCGTGTTTGCAGTTCATTTGCATCACCAAGTAAGGAAAAAGGTCCAGCTCTCCATACGATGCACAGGGGAAATGCCAGACCTCACCCAAAAACTAACACACCGAAATCTGGCCAATAGAAAATCATGTACTCAAATGTTCACAGTCTGG
Organism: Neoceratodus forsteri; assembly: GCA_016271365.2. NCBI lineage: Eukaryota > Metazoa > Chordata > Ceratodontiformes > Ceratodontidae > Neoceratodus > Neoceratodus forsteri. Next base: position 768,322,351 of record CM028132.1, read on the forward strand.
GAAACAAGATCCCAGACCTGCAGGCAATAATGACAGAGGCTAAACTGGACATAGTAGCAATAAGTGAGACATGGTTTACCAGTAACTACACTTGGGAGACTTCAGTACCTGGCTATGTACTGTTCAGAAGAGACCGAGTTGCAAAAAGGGGGGGTGAAGTGGCCCTGTATGTCAATGAAAATATTAAAGCTATAGAAATTCAGAATACACATAAGGAGCCAGAAGAACTGTGGGTCACCCTGGAAACAGGAAATTGGACAGTCATAAGAACTGGGGTTGTCTACAGGTCCCCAGTCCAGGAGGAGGACATAGGCACATTACTGTTAGAAGATATACAAAACATGACAGCTAAAGGGGAGGTTCTGATAATGTTGAGATTTCAACAAGCCAGATACAGATTGGTCAATACCAGCAGGAACATCTGCCAGAACTAAACACATGGTGGATTCCCTGCAGGGGGAGGGCCTCAAACAACTGGTACAACAACCCACAAGAGACAGGGCTATCCTAGATCTAGTACTGACTAACAGGGAAAGAATCATAGATCTTCAGGTAGATGGTCACCTGGGGGCCAGTGACCATCACATGGTATGGTTCAGTTTGGTCACTACAACTAAATCATCCCATTCCAAGGCAACTATATGGGACTTCAGAGGAGCTGACTTTGATAAGATGGCCAATAGAGTGAAGCTAGCCCTGGCAAAAAGAAATACAGGTGAGGGGCTACAGGCAAAGTGGGCAAGCATTAAGGATGCAATACCTGAAGCAACATCCCATTGCATTAGAGAGAAAAGAAAGTGCAAAAGAAGAAGGAAACCACTTTGGTTCTCAAAAACAGTAGCAGAAAAGGTCAGTGCCAAAAGGCTGGCCTTCAGGAAATATAAGGGAACACAGCGGGATGAAGATAGAGAGGCATACCAAACTTCCCTAAGGGAAGCAGGGAAGGCAGTAAGGCAGGCAAAGGCCCAAACTGAGGAAACACTAGCACAGACAGTAAAAGAAGGTGGCAAGACTTTCTATAGATACATTGGTGAAAGCAGAAAGTCCAGAGGGGGTATTGCTAACATCAAAGGAGATAAGGGAGCGTGTGAGGGGGAGTATCATGTAAAAGCATCTATCCTAAATAGATACTTCTGCTCAGTATTTACTGAAGAGAAGGTAGGACAGGGCCCACAGCTCAGTACGATGGACACAGGGGGGAGGGAAGGAGGTGTGCACTAGTCCCTTCATAAAAGAAAGGGTCCTACAAGAGTTCGCTATGCTCAAGGTGGACAAGGCAACGGGACCTGATGGCATACATCCCAGGGTACTAAAGGTGCTAAGGGTGGAACTAGCAGAGCCATTATCAGAACTGTTTGGTGAGTCTCTGAGCACAGGAGAGGTCCCAGAAGACAGGAGAAGGGCTTATGTGATCCCGCTCCACAAGAGTGTTAGCAGTGAGGAGGCAGGGAACTACAGACCAGTCAGTCTTACCTCAGTAGTGGGAAAGATTATGGAGACACTCCTTAAGGAAAGGATAGTGCAACACCTGGAATCCATAGGAGCACAGGATCCAAGACAGCATGGGTTTACAAAAGGAAGGTCCTGTCAAACTAATCTCATAGATTTCTTTGACTGGGTAACCAGAGTGGTGGACCAAGGGGGAGCAGTTGATGTCGCCTACCATGACTTCAGCAAAGCTTTTGATACTGTTCCACATAGAAGATTGATTAATAAGCTGGGTAGGCTCAGGGTGGGTCAGAAGTTGGTCAACTGGGTGGCAAACTGGTTGACAGACAGAAAACAGAGAGTGGTGGTAAATGGTATACAGTCAGAAGAGATGCAAGTCACAAGTGGGGTACCTCAGGGATCGGTCCTGGGGCCAGTCCTCTTCAATATCTTCATCAGTGACATTGCAGATGGACTGGAGGGTAAGGTTTGTCTGTTTACAGATGACACCAAGATCTACAACAGAGTAGATGATCCAGATGGGGTGGGCAGAATGAGAAGAGATCTGGATAAACTAGCAAAATGGTCAGAAGAGTGGCAACTGGGGTTTAATGCAAAGAAGTGCAAAATCATGCACATAGGGAAGAGAAATCCTGAAGTCACCTATAGGCTGGGAGGGGAGTTGCTGGCAGTCACAAGGGAAGAAAGAGACTTAGGCATCGTCATTACCGATGACCTGAAATCATCCAAGCAGACCACTAAAGCAGTAGGTAAGGCTAGAGGGATGTTGAGGTGTATTAGTAGGGTATCACAAGTCGTAAGAGGGAGGTAATAATCCCTTTTTACAAGACACTGGTTAGGCCCCATCTGGAGTACTGCGTGCAGTACTGGAGGCCACACCTTCACAAGGAAATTAACCAAGTTGAGGCAGTCCAGAGAAGGGCAACCAAAATGGTGCAGGGACTGCATCAGGAAACATATGAGGACAGATTAATGGAGCTCAATATAGAAACATAGAAACATAGACTTTGACGGCAGAAAAGGACCACTTGGCCCACCCAGTCTGCCCATTTCCCTACCTACTGGATAAGCTGCAGATTCTAGTTAACCAACAGCCTGCTTCCTGCAACCCCGCAGTATAATTGCTTTGTGTCTGTCCCATGCATGTTTGAATTCCCCCACTGTTTTAGACCCAACGACCTCCTCAGGAAGGCTGTTCCATGTATTCACCACTCTCTCCGTGAAAAAATTTCCTCACATTACCCCTGAGCCGTCTCCCCTCTATCTTTAAACTGTGCCCCCTTGTTCTTACACATCTCTTTTTCTGAAAGATGCTACCCTCCTGGACTTTGTTGATTCCCTTGAGGTACTTGAACGTTTCTATCATGTCCCCCCATCCCTCCTTTCATCAAGGGTATACATGTTAAGCTCTCTCAGTCTCTCTTCATATGGTTTCTGATGTAGACCCTGCACCATTTTAGTTGCCCTCCTCTGGACTGCTTCCATCCTGTCTATGTCCTGCGTAGATGAGGTCTCCAAAACTGCACACAGTACTCCAGATGGGGTCTCACCAACTGTCTGTATAGAGGATAATCACTTCCCTTTTCTACTTATGATGCCTTCCTATGCATCCCAGTATCCCCGGCTCTCCTTACTGACTTTTCACATTGCTTACCCACCTTTAGGTCATCTGATATGACTAATCCCGAGGAGAGAGAGGTGATATGATTGAAATATTCAAATACCTTAAGGGCATTAACAAGGTGAAAGAGTCTAACATGTTTCAATATAAGAAAAATATCAGGACAAGAGGACACAGCATGAGATTAGAGGGAGGCCGATTAAGGGGTAATGTGAGGAAGTTCTTTTTCACAGAAAGGTTGGTGGATGCATGGAACGGCCTACCTCAGGAAGTAGTGGATATGAATACAGTGCAGGGCTTCAAACAGGCATGAGATAGGCATAAGGGAGTAATACAGTTGAGTATGAAAAGAAAGGCCATTGGCAGAGCAAAGGCCGATGGCACATTTATAAGGTAGAAAAAGAAATGGGCAGACTGGATGGGCCTTGTGGTCCTTATCTGCCGTCAACTTCTATGTTTCTATGTTTCTGAACAACATGTACTGGACCCCTGTCAAGTTACATAACGTGGGCAGAGTCTCATCCACCTTTGGTGTCAGATGCCACCAAGCTGAAGGTACCCTACTACATATATTCTGGGACTGCCAGCAAATCTGATCCATCTGGACACCATTAAAAATAAAGCAGACCCCCTGTTAGGCATAAGGGATCTCTTTGTACCTGAGATCTGCCTGGTAAGGAATTTTGCAGGTATTGCCATGCACCAACGTAGGTACTACATGGCTTTTTATTTTATTTATTCATTTATTCAATCTTGGATTACAATACCTTTGAGCAGGAGTCCGCTCTTTTACAAAGGTTCTGCATCGTAAAGGGTGGGAATACACAGATTGTGGGTTTAGGAGTATCTAGCTAGGTGAATTAAACAGAGACAAAATACATTGTGAACTGGTAACAGATGATTTTACCACAAGGATTATTCTAGTAATAGTAGCAGCCTAGATGGCATTGTCAGGTAAAAAGATTGAAAACAGACATCCAGAAGGAGAGAAGGAGGCAGTGAGTGGGGGGCGGGCATGATGACTAGTCAGGAGGAGATGGGAGAGGAAAGTGCAAGGTATTGCAGGGCTGCAGGGAAACTAGGGTAGAAAGACAAAGTAGTGGTAGTAATAACCTGTGGTTGAATAAGACCAGGGTCAGGAGTTAGGGGGGGTAAGGGGCAATTAAGAAGTGCAGTCACAGGAGCTTTTCTTCGGTAGGTGTTGTCTTAGCTTGGTCTTGAAAGGCCCCATGGCGTCAAGATCAGTGCCGAGGTTATTGACCTAAAGTGGTGCATGGTAGGCATAAGACCTCTACCCTTGGGAGGTTCTGTAGTGTGGGACGGTGAGAACCTGATGGTCAGAGTTCCTGATGTGGTGCGGGCCTGTGAATAAGCTTAGTAGGTTTGTGAATCCAGGAGGTTCAAGTCCAAGTAGTATTTTTTTAGCAAATAGGCAGGTTTGGTATTGTATCTTATTTTCAAGTTGTAGCCATCCAGCTTGCTCATAAAGATCACAAGTGTGCGTTAGTTGGGGGGAACTGGTGAGGAGTCTGCAGGCTTTGTTGAGGGCTACTGTTATCCTACATAGTGAGGTGGTAGTGGATGAGCTGTAAATGACCAATCCATAGTCGATAACGGAGACAACTGAGCTGTGGATTGCGGTTTTTAGGGCTTCAGGTGTCAGGCATTTCTTGTGCCTGTGCAGGAGCCCAGTTCTTATGTTGATTGTTTTGGCCACATTCTCAATGTGTTCTGCATAGGAGAAGGAGCAGTCAAATGTAACCCCCAGGTATTTGAATCACTCCACTTGTTCAAGTGTAGCTCCTGCGCAGTTAGTGATGTTTAGGGATGTTGCTTTGTGTTTGCTTCTAGCACTGCTAAAAAGCATTACTTTCATCGTTTTATAGTTCAGATCCATTGTGTGTACTCCAAACCAGTCTTCAGTTTGTTTAAAAGCATGTTGTAGCTGATATTTTAGGGTGTGAGGGTCCTGATGAGAAGTAAAAATAACAGCATCATCTGCATAGAGTAGCATCTGTTGGTCACATGATCGAGGTAGTAGGTTATTCAAGAAGATGCTGAAAAGGGGAGGTCCTAGAATTGACCCTGGGGAACCCCACAGCGAACCAGAAGGTGCCCAGATGTGGTGTTTCCAATCTTTACCTGCTGGGAACGATCAGCTATGTAGCTTTTGAACCAATTTGTAGCGCAGTTAGAAAGGCCTATAGAGGTGAGTTGTTGAAGTAGTAGAGAGTGACTGACCATGTCAAAGGCCTTTGTTAGGTCAATAAAGGCCGTGCCGACAAGGTTACCCTGGTCCAGTGAGCTATGTATGCAGCTGGTGAATTCTAGCAGAGCTGTGGTGGTACTGTGCCCTTTCCAAAATCCGTGTTGTTCCGGGCACTGGATGCTGTATTTATCAAGGTATTCAACCAGTTAGTCTGATACTATGCACGCCAGTGCTTTTGGCAGTAGTGGAAGGATAGAGATAGGCCTGTAGTTGGCATGCAGTGCCTGGTCACTGCTCTAGTGTATCAGAGTTACCAGGGCTGACTTCCAAGCCTTGGGGTAATTGAGCCAGTTGCAGGGATAAGTTCAGCAGCTTAGTAATGGGAGCTAAGATTTCTTCAAATGTTAGGGAAATAAACTTGAGGTCGAGTGTGTCGCCGCTATTCCTGGATTTTCCAAGTACCTTACAAATGTACTTTCTTGCTTGACTGTAGTTGACAGTTTTGAAATAGTGTGGGGGGGGATGTTTGAGTAGGCCCTAGGCTTCGGCTTGAGGCTGGGTTGGATTCATCGAAAAAGTTTGTCAGAAGTACACTGCTAAGGTCAGTAAATGCTTTGTTAAACGTATTGGCAATTGTCAGAGGGTCAAGAGTAGGGGCACCATCGATGTTGAGCATTTGTGGAGCCTCTTTCTTGACTTTCCCTGTTACATCTTTTAAGTTATTCAAAAAAGTCTTACTGTTGCCCCATGCGGTTTTTAATGCTTCCCTAAAATAGTTACTTTTAGCAGAGCAGATGGCCCGGGTGCAGTCATTCCGTAGTCTTCTGTATTCCTGGAGGTTTGATTGCTTGCCAGAGTTCTTTGCCCTATGCCACCAGTTGTCCCTATTTTTTTATGTGGCCTATTAAGTCAGACGTGATCCAGGGGCTGTTTTTTCCACGGATCTTAGTCTTCTGTACTGGAACATGGCAGTCACAAGCAGCACTGAATTGTTTGATGAAGTACTCGAGTGCAGAGTTCATATACTCTGCTATGTCAAGGGGGCTCCAGTCAGTGTTGTGTAACTGCTCCTTAAGGTACTCAAGGTGACCCCTTTTCAGTTTTCAGTTTGAGATTGTTTGGGGGGGGTGTTGCATTGAATTTGTTGGTCCAGCTGCAGGTGCCTGGGAGTGGTCACTATGTGAGTCTGGGTGGATTGTCACGTTGAAGATACAATCCGGGCGGTTTGTGAGGATCCAGTCTAGTAGTGTGCTAGTTCCAGTTTTATAATTAGTTCTGGTGGGTTTGCCAACGAGTTGTGTAAGGTGCAGTGCAGATACAGAGTCCTTATATGAGCCAGTCGGGGGGTGCCAACCAATTGATACTGAAGTCCCCTAGAATGATGGATTCAGAGTCAAGGTGCTGACATCTGATAACCTCCATGAGTTCTTCAAACCCTGGTAATTTCACTTCAGGAGGGATGTATATAGAGAGTATAGAAAGTGCTTTATTGTGGGCCCCTAGCAGAATTTTTATGAGGAGAATTTGTGCAGTACTGGCAAGGCAGGGTAAAGGAAGGGTGAACCCCTTGACTGAGTCTTTAATGTATAACTTTAATGTCTCTATTCCTTAAAAAGTTAGTTTTGCATCACTGGCTGGATTTGAATAATATCACCTATACAGAATGGTTACAAGAATCACTATTGAACCTAAGAATTGAACAACTAAATGCCAGTCTGTGCAGTTCCCTACCTAGATATATAAAGACCTGGGAACATCTACATTCTCTATACCTGCTTCAGACTGGAGCCAAATTGTCTTAAAGATCTCATAATTTTTGTTCTCCTTTTCCTCCTTCGTACCCTTTCAGTTTCTTTTTTTTTCCCTTTTTGTCACAATGAATACCTGATGCCTTGGGGAGTGGGGAGGGGTATCTTGGGGTGGGGGAAGGGGGGACATGGAACTGTATGGTTTGGTGTACCTTTGAGTCATGTTCATGTATCCCAGTTTCATGTCATGTATATAAAAAAAACAAGAAAGTGTTTAATTAAAAAAAAAAGTAGTCCATCATTCACTGGGTAATTTTCTTTCTTCCTTCCTGTAGACCTACTCTTTAATGCCTACAAGATATCTGCTGGTGATGCCAAGCAACCTTAAAAGGGAGCTAGAATGGCTCCTGGGGCTTATGGACCAATTATCTTTCTAAACATTATCAGCAAATGATATGGTCATTACCTTTTGGAAACAAGACAGGATTGGCTTAAGAATAACAACATTTTACGTGAAGCACAGGGTGTGTTTTATCAAGGCATTTCCTCTCTTGATGATTGTTTTATATATTTTTTTCTGTATTCTGAATCGGTACAATCAAGTTAAAAAAAGAACATATATATGGTACAAAGTGTTTATTGAATTAAAAGTTGATTTTGACAAACTGGATAGAAGTATTCTTTCTGAAAAACTTGAACGTATGAGAATGGAAAGGAAACAGCTACTGATTATTAAGGAATACTATTCCTATGCCTGTTCTAAAGTAAGAATTACTAGAAGTAGTAAACAGTTGAAGCTCTTTACAACTGTGTGCGGTGTTAAGACAGGGATATATTTTAGCCACAATTATGTTCTCACTATACTTAAATCATCTTCCATGTACTTTTGAAACTTTGATGTTCTATGGGCCAAAGATAGAAAATAAAAATATAGAAATTCTTATGCATGCTGATGATCTGGTTTTGATAGCTCAGTCTCCAAGAGGCTTACAAAATATGATCACTAAACTAGCTAGACTGTTAATGACTGATAAAATAGGAATTTAAAAGGGAATAACAAATGTAGTAATAGTAAACTCCCAGCTGGAAACACTCTGAGATGGTGAAATGGGAAGAAAAGCGAGATCCAGGCTAAAGGATATCAATATTTGGGGGTTATGGTTGTACCAAAATTGATCATAAAAAGAATATTTTAGGTGAATTCAAGAAAAATGTATTGCTGCAATGTATGTCATGATTAGCTTATATTTCAAATTCTGTGAACAAAATGTGTTTCACCTAAAAGTGTTTAAGGCTAAAACAAAACATGTCCTTCTATATACTGCAGAAAAATAGGGTATAGTTAATCATAATGTATTAGAAGTAACTCAGCACTTTTTATGCAGGAAAGTCTAGGGTTTTACTCCAGTTTGCCAGATAAGATAAGAATTGGGGTTACGTACTACAGTATGTCACCAAAAGCAAAAATAATAGCACTGACATATAGGGAAAACTATGAAAAGTGGAGGATTCCAAATAATTAAAATTTGCATGAAGAGAAACATGTAAGGGTATAGAAAATAATTTGGCAGTTTACAATTGGGAATATAATTATGGCTGGTATGGCTCACTCACTATGAGAATCAAACGAGAGGAAAACTAGGAGTCCATTCCATAACCTCAGGCAACATTTAACCATAACAAATGTTAATGTCCCATTACATTATTAAGCTTTAAAGCACATATAAAGACAAAAGAAAATAAGAGGAAAATGATTATTAAGATTCTTTGAGTAGATTAGGCTGTGTGTATACATAGCGGACCATGCACCCAATTTCAATTAACTGAAATAATAGCTACTGTTATGAAGAAATAGCCAGAATAGGTGATGAAACATTGTCTTCTGGTATACTGAGAACAGTGATTGTATTTCAGCCTGTGTACTCATGAAATAAAATATTTGTGTTTTTTTTTTACTGTGTGATGAAACATTGGTTCCTAATATACTAGGAACTGTGATCTATATTTTAGCCTGTGTACTGACGAAATAAAATATTTGTTGTTTTTTTTTACCTGTGTGAGTGTTATATCTCCATTGTGGTGGTTGCTTCTATACAAAATAAATATGTAACTAAGCAAATTAAAGAAAGATGGGTAAACTCCCACAGGTATGGAACAATTTGGCATTAGGTAATAGCCTGCTCTCCAATACTGCCTCAGGAAAGCTGTACCTTAAAAATGTGATAGCCATATACTGAAACTGTTGACATACATTTCTCTCAATGTACTCCAAACTTTGACGTGTTCTGCCAGTGTTGCTGTAATGTACACATTTATAAACATTATAAATATTACAATATTTATAATTATTGTGTTTCTTTATAATTATTATATAATTGCATTACAGACATATGTGCATACTGTGCCTATATTGTATCATAACGTTTTGATTTTTTTGTGTATAATTACTGTGTGAAATCTGTAGGTAACTTTGGGTTTATATTCCTTCATCATCTATGTCCTCTTCCCCGGTACCATTTGTAAATGAGATTATCCTTCTATCTCTGTATGTTTATCTGGTAAAATAATTTCAAATAAATAAATGGTATAGGAAGAGTAAAGGACAGTTCAAATGAATAATGAGTCAAGCTTTTTCATTGGTACAAAAAATAAAATACTTTTTATTTGGAACCTTGCCTTTATGAGCAAAAAGACACAAAATTAAGGAGAGCTTGAACAGCATTTAGAATTCAAGTGATGCCTCACATGATAAATGTAGGAAGACAATTGAATATAGATAATCAAAAAATATTTTGCCCATGTAGGGAGTAAGTTATTGATGATATTGAGCACTAGCTCTTTCACTGTCCACTCCATAATGAGATGAGCACAAACTGGTTACACGTTAGTAAAGAATTGGAATGCTTCAGATAAAAATAAAACTTTGAACTTATTACCATATAAAGGGAATGGGAGAGACATATTGTTATATATGAAGGAGGCTTCCTAATTGAGGAAGAATGTTTCAAATAAATTATCTGGATATCTTGGCCTAATAATTTTAACCCTTGCTCGAACTGAAGAAGAAATGCAGATTTGTGTGGATGTGACTAATAATGTTTGCCAGGGTACTTATTTTATTTTCAGATATTTCCTGTACCTCTTCAACAGGCTCAGAATACTATGTATTTTAGTGTGGGGAATTCATTTGTAATGTTTAAGGACTGGTATTGTGTTCTTTAACTTTTGTGTACTTGTGATAATTACAATTTAAAACAGCAATAAACTTTATACGCACACACACACACACACACACACACACACACATATATATATATATATATATATATATATATCCATCTTCCTCTTCCTCTTCTTTTTCTTTTGTGGTAGTTAGCCATGTCCTCATTATGAAAAAGACACTAATCATAATGATCGATATTTATTAACATCATGTGGAGCAATGTTATTGATGCATAGCCCCACTAACAATTCGGAGAGGATTAAGCACATATTCCTATTGCCAAGTATAGAAATATAGCAGGAGAAATATCTTTTTGAAGTACAAAAAAAGGAACGATCAGATGTAAACCTTTCTGAAAATAGAGATTTTTAATACACTGGGCAAGGATTGCACTGTTTTCTGTGAATAACAGTGACTATGGCAGTTTCCATCCTTTTATTTCCCCATGAGTACTAGAATCTCAAACAAAAGTCTAGATTCAAGGATGTACTATATACTGTACTTTTAATCTGAACTGTTGACAACTGTAGTTACTGCCCATGGGACAGCTGGCAACTGAATACACTAGGTACAGTATAGGGGAAATGACAACTTTAAACAAAATCTTGAAGAATATGTCTAATGTTTTTTAGTGTCTATCTTATATGGATCTTTTTTTCCATAGTGTATTGTGGAATTAGTATTAAATATTTACTATGATCAAATGTTATGTGTATGTCTGTCTCTACTTTTATTATAAAACAAGTATTGGTCATGTATTTTTTATAATGTATCAAATTGCATGTATTTATTTTCCTTCAATGTAATAAGTTTTGGATATGTGCTATGTGGTGTATAACACTGTTTTAAATGTATGCTTTACATGTACACCTTGTAAATAGGACATTCATAGCCCTAATGGTGTTATACTGTATAAATAAATGGTATTACTACTTACTATTACATTGCCAGGAGATGCTCATTAAGATGAACAAATTCAGTGTCAGATCAGCTTACTTTATTTCAAGCACAGAAATGCCTGTGCACACAAATGCATCTAGCAAAGGTGGAAGGGATCTTTGTCATCCTTGTTTATATATATTATTTTTTGCATCACTGATGCTGCACCAATTCTGCAGGCTCCATCTGCCATCCTGTTCTGTTGCTTACCAGGTACCTTAGGGGATTCATGAAGGGTATTGCCTCAACGGAAGGCACGTCATCCATGGCTGGTTCCTCAGGGTGCATCATCACTAATACCTTCCCTTGCATCCTTCTAATGTATGGGGTAGAAGCAAGCAGTCGGAGCAGTGGAGCCCTAGATTGCCAGCATCATGCTGTCACACATGGGAGTTTTCCTGCTTTTTGTTTCACCCCATTCTGGGGATGCAGCTAGCAAGGATTCCATAGTATGTGAGCTCACTAGTATGTGGCTACTCACAGGAGCCAGACTGTGTTCTTCGCACTGGACTCTCCATCTGCACTGCTATCAATGGTCACCCAGATGGCACTGTTGTAGCAGAGAGTGCTATCCTTCCTCTTTGGAGGAGAACATTCACTGGGATAATTGATCCTCCTCCCTCTGGATGGCATCCAATGCTCTGGGCTTGTTCCAGAACTTGGAACACCAGCAGTGCTACTACAGTGCAATATATTGCCAGCGGCATAAGTCTTTGCCCCCCACAACCCCATTACAGGGGGCTGCACCCCTGAACCCCCCAACTAAAATTACTTACTTGGGGGGGTTAACAGTTAAAATTGCACAAAGAGTAAAAAATAAAAAAATCTATGTGTCTGGGAACGGGAATCGAAACCTGGTCCCAAAAGCACTGCCTGCCTCCCTTGCTGCCAGTGGCTCATCCTGTCAAGCCATGGCAGCTGCTCTCTGGCTTCCTGTCCCAGCAGAGATCTTATCCTCTGCCTGGGAGAGTGAGAGGGTGCACTACTGTGCATACACCCTTTTGCAGTTTTGCACCCTCCCGCTCTTCCTTACCACACTGTTCTCATTGCGTAGTTTTGTCATGCAACATACTAACCCAGTGGGGTGCTACTGCTGCTCCAATGGGCTGGCATCCTCTTGTCAACATTGATGGGCTGTTTTCTTATTCAACATGTCAGGTACGAGACAAGAGGGTATGTTATTCTTGAGCTGCTGCTGAGTTATAGTGGTTGACATAGAGCAGTAAGAGCGGGGAAGCCAGTAGGTAACAATGACCATCATAGGACTGAATTCAAGGTGTTGGGGAAAGTTGCTGCACTAAAAACAAGACCAGGATGCTAAACTTCAGGAAAGTGATTTTGATAAGCTGATGGAGATGTTTTTGGCTAAATTGACTGATATGCCACTGGGCTGGCTGGCTCAGTAACAATAATCTTAATTGTCCTTTACCCATCAGAAACCTCCTACAGAGACAGATGTTCTGAACATAACTCTAGAGATCACAGAGGACCTACAGCTGAGATTCAGTACTTTCGGGAAACCTATAGCAGGTAACTCCCTACTCTGTGCCAGCAGCATGCACTCAAAAACATTAATACATAGCTTCTGCCAGAGAACAGGCAGAGAACACCAAGACGAAGGAGCTGCTGTTATAACTATACTTCACTACTGGGACTAAAGAACTAGAACTCTACTACTGGGACATTCAATTTAGGGTAAAAACAAACAAACAAACAAAAAAGAGTTAGTGTGTTTGTCTGAGTTTGCTGAAGGGAATTGTTATCTGTGCAATTAACTAAGTGTAGAAAGAGCTGTAAAGTAGGGGGAGTGGCTTAGCTAGAAGGAAGCCAGGTTAAAGCCAGATTTAAAAACTGCCGTAGATAGCTTCTGCCATAGAACAGGCAGAGAACACCAAGAGGAAGGAGCTGCTGTTATAACTATACTTCTTTACTGGGACTATATTGCCCTCCTTCCCTCTCCACCCTAAGCCAGTTCTACTTTTATAGGCACAGGATTTGACTGACAACAGGAACTTCCTGTTTGGGAGCAGGAAGTGAGTGATCACAGAGACACAAAAGACACCATCCTAGAAGGAAAAGAGTTGCTCTCCACCCCCCCCAGCTGCTGGAGGTCTGACTCTGAGCAAGTAAGGAGACTACTGAGAAATATAGGAACTTCTTGTCTCAGAACAGGAAGATCAGGAGCTTAAAGGGCACAGAGGCAGTAAGTAAGTAGAGAGAAAAAAAAATAAAAATAAAAAATAAATAAATAACCAGAGGAAAGAGTAAGTATTCCAAACAACAGTCAAGGGGCCAGAAATAAGACATGATGGGAGTGGTGCAGTGCAGCGGCTGTGGAGCAGCAGCCTTCTGGGAGACATTCTGGAGGATGCGGTGTTGTCTCATCTGCAGGCACCTCTCCAGGCTGAGGGAGGAGGTTGCTCATCTCTAGGCTAAGTTGGCCAGGATTTGGGGGACCTCCTCTCTGACCCAGGGACCACCAAGGCCACTGCCATTGCCTCAGAGGTTGCCAAGAAAGAGGAGCAGTTGGACCACAGTGGGTTCAGGGAGGGTGAGGGTGGTGGAACGGAGGTGCATCCCTCCAGTTGTACTTCTCCACAATTCATATGCCATTCTGGCAAAGTGTGGTTCCACTATGGAGGCACCCGCAGTGGAGACCAAGGAGGATGCTGGACACTTCCACAAAGGAGACCCACAGGATGGTGGCATGGGAACCCACAGGGGAAGGAAACAACTCCTGGTGGGGGACTCCATTGTTAGGAGGGTAGAACTGGGGGAGGAAGGGAAGAAGGAGGTAAGGTGCCTGCCTGGTGCCATGGCTTGGAGGGACAGGGAGTGAATCCTCAGGATCACCACAGCAGCTGCACGGGGGAAGGAGCTGAATGCCATTGTCCACCTAGGGACACATTTCCTGGCTGAGAAAGGGATCAGAGCAGTGCAGGAAGAGTTTGTGGAGTTGGACAGGGGTCTTAGACAAGTAGCATGCACGGTAACCTTCTTGGAGGTGCTGCCTGTCTATGGCATGGGTGAAGCTAGGATGTTCCACACCATGGGATTCAATCAGTGGTTGAAAAACTGGTGCAGAGCACAGGGATTTTGCTTCACTGGGGACTGGGGGACAACCTGGAGTTATGCAGGCCTATACTGGCACGATGGCCTGCAACTGTCCAGGAGGGGAACCAGGATCCTAGGTGATAGGTTTAAATGCTTCACTGGCAAGCATTTAAACTAGCCAAGGGGGGTAGACACTGGAAAGAAGCAGGGAAATCTTAGTGCTCCCCCAAAAATCAGGGTAGTAAGTGAGGTAAACACCAAGATAGAGATGCCGATAGGGAGAAGAGTAGTGGTAAATGAAGAAAATGACAAAGGCAGTAAGGACAGGGATGGGGCAAAAAGGGGTAAGGCCATCAAGAAATTGAGGGTAATGAGTACCAATGCCCGTAGTCTGGGCAACAAACTCCCTGAACTGGTGGCCTTGATGTAAGAGGGATGCCTGGATATTGTAGCAGTCACAGAAACATGGTACATAGAGAACCATGACTGGGATGTTAACATACCACAGTACACAACCTACAGGAGAGAAAGGGAGGGGAAAAGAGGGGGGAGTAGCTCTCTATGTAAGGGAAGGGATAAAAGCAATGGAACAAAGAGTAAACAAGGAGGAGAGGAGGCACTGTGGGTCACCTTTGTGACTGGAAATGCCACCACAGTCTGCACAGGAGTTGTATACAGACCCCCATCTCAGGGGGAGGGAATGGACAAGGATATGATAGAAGGCATCCTTAGGATGGCAGAGAAAGGGGAGATACTGTTGATGGGGGACCTGAATATTCCAGTTGTTAACTGGAGCACCTTTGCTGCAGCCTCATCCAAGAGCAGGGCCATTCTCGATGACCTACAGGTGGCATGCCTCAGACAGCTAGTTTTGGAACCCAATCATGAGGGAGCAATCTTAGACCTCATACTCTCAAATAGGGACAGTGAGAGGATCTCAGATCTAGAAGTGGGTAGTCATCTGGGAGCAAGTGACCACCAAACACTGTGGTTCACAATAAACTCAGCTACAGAGTCAAGCCATACAAAAGTGAGGGTACTGGACTTCAGGAGGGCTGACTTTGGCAAGATGGGAGAGTGCCTTAGAAAAGCACTAGCAAACAGGCTAGAAGGAGGGGTGAAGCAACAGTGGGGTAACATCAAAACTACCATCACAGAGGCAACAAGCCTTTGTGTGAAGCAAATAAACAAATCAAAATGAAGGAAAAAGCCACTATGGTTCTCAAAAGAGGTGGTGGGGAAGGATAGGGAGAAAAAGATAGCATTTAGAAAGTATAAGGAAACACAGAAGGAGCAGGACAGAGAACTGCATCAGTTAAGGCAGAAGAAAGCAGGGAGGGAAGTCAGAATAGCAAAGGCCCAAACTGAGGAAAAGATAGCCAACTCGGTTAAGAAGAGGGATCAAACCTTTTACAGGTACATCAGGGAGGGTAGAAAGACAAAGGGAGGGATAGTGAGGCTGAATAGACTGGACGGTGTGTGGGCAGAGAGGGACAGTGAAAAAGCAGAGATACTGAACGAATACTCCTGCTCAGTATTCACAAAAGAGGAGATGGGGAGGTTCTAATCCAATTAACAGAAGCACTCTGGATAGGGGGGTCAATCCCAGTCCTTTCACAGAAGAAAGGGTTCTGAAAGAACTCCTAAAACTGAAGGTGGACAAAGCAATGGGGCCTGATGGAATTCATCCCAGCATTCTAAAGGAATTAAGGGGAGAACTAGTGACACCACTGACTACCCTTTTTAACAAATCATGGGAGGATGGTGTGGTACCTGAGGACTGGAGGAAGGCAGATGTGATTCCTCTTCACAAAAGTGGGAGCAAGACAGAGGCAGGAAACTACAGACCTGTCAGTTTGACCTCTGTGGTAGGGAAAGTGATGAAATAACTTCTGAAGGAAAGAATTATTGAGTACCTAGAGGCCAGTGGGGCATAGGGCCCAAGGCAGCATGTTTTCACAGTGTGAAGGTCATGTCAGAAGAATCTAATTGAGTTATTTGACTGGGTGACCAATGTAGTAGACCAGGGAAGGGCTGTGGATATGGCCTACCTAGACTTTAGCAAGGCATTTGACACAGTCCCACACAAAAGATTAATAATCAAATTAACCAGCCTGGGAGTGGGTCCCAGGGTGGTAGCCTTCGAAAACCACTGGCTGGACAGCAGGACACAGAAGATAATTGTAGATGACACAAAAATCTGCCACAGGGTTGATACACAAGGAGGCGTGGAAAGGATGAGAAGGGACTTGGCAAGGTTGGAGGAATGGTCAGAAGTATGGCAGCTTGGATTCAATGCAAAGAAGTGCAAAATAATGCACATGGGAAACAAAAACCCAAGAGAAGATTACACAATGGGGGGGGGGACATAGTGACAATGACAAAAATGGAAAGGGATCTGGGGGTAATTATATCAGATGACCTTAAGGTTGGCAAGCAATGTGAGAAGGCAGTAGGGAGGGCTGGGAGGATACTGGGATGTATAGGGAGAAGCATCACCAGCAGAAAACAGGAAGTTGTTATCCCTCTGTACAGACAGTTGGTGAGACCCCCTCTGGAGAACTGCATTAGTTCGGAGACCCCATCTCTGCAAGGACATAGACAGGATGGAGGCAGTCCGGAGGAGGGCAACTAAAATGGTGCAGGGTCTGCAAGAGAAGCCATATGAGGAGAGACTAAAGGAGCTTAATATGTATACCCCTGAGGAAAAGAGGGAGAGTGGGGACATGATAGAAACTTTTAAGTACCTCAGTGGAATCAACAAAGTCCAGGAGGGTAGCATCTTTCAGAAAAAGAGATTTGCAAGAACAAGGGAACACAATTTGAAGATAGAGGGGGGACAGCTCAGGGGTAATGTGAGGAAGCATTTTTTATAGAGAGGGTGGTGGATACATGGAACAAACTTCCTGAGGAGGTTGTGGGGTCTAAAATTGTAGGAGAATTCAAGAATGCATTGGACAGACATAAGGTAATTCTTGTGGGAGGTAGGAAGAAATAGGATGTTGGTTAACTAAGATCAAGGCCCCTAGAATTCTGCGGCCGCAGAATTTTGCGCAGAACTTGCAACCTACCGCAGAACTTCTGCAGTGCCGCAGAATTCACTGTTCTTGGTGATTATTAATATTTCCATTTATCCATATAACCTGATTCCCCCCCCCTTTTTATATTCCAACCCCCTCTATGCTCAGAATGTCATGTTATCATTACTATAACATCATACATTAGCTAATTAAATGGCTGCATTCTGCCACAGAAATTAATAGTCACTTATCTACCACAGCTCCCACTGCCAGAGGCAGTGGCACAGCATATCAGTTACAATGATATTTGCTTAGCCTGCACTACAGCCTAATACAATTTTCAGTCTTATGTTATTACACTAGGCAGGGTAAACTTAAATAAAACCTTGACAACAGCATAGACCTGTTAAGTCCATACCTTACTTTGTACAAACTTATTTGTGCTTTTAAGGTACAGAGATGCTATCTGAAATGAATAACTGGTCAAATAAATTGACCTGTAATTTTTAAGTAAAATAAAGTAATTATGCCCAGAAAAGTGGAATATGATAATGTGTAGATCTGCTGAAAGAATAGATCTGTTAAATAAATAATTGAGCTGAACACATTTTTGCCAGGGTTCTTGATTATATATTGTCACTGGTTGATAGAGTCACCCAAAAGTTATGGAGAAATGTTGTGCACAGGGCCAACTGTTGAGCCAGAGGGTAGCATGTTGTGTTCCCGTGCCGGCAACTCCGGTTCAGAGATCAGCTCTGGGAGCATGCTGGGCACCACAAGGATTGGGGGAGCACACCACTGCTCTGAGCCTGGGAAGGTATGGAGCAGTGTTCTGTCACACAGTGGACACATTGTGATGGGCTATAGAGCTTTATCTCATAACGGGTTTGCATGCATGTCATGGCCTCGTGGTGTTACGTAGTGTGTCAGGGGCAGCGGGTTGGCATGAAAAATTAGTTTTGTAATATCTCCTCTATTCTGTTTATTCCATTTCCAAAGTGACCTGCATGAATGAGGATACATTTTTCATGGACAATTTAAAAATATACAGTATATATACATACAGTATCTCTCTTTATATATATATATATATATATATATACACACACACACACACACACACACACACACACACACACATATATTTGTACATATAAATATATAAGTGCTGCACAGTGAGACCTCATGAGTAGTGTAGATAGCACATATAAAAATACAAGTGATACACAGTGGGGACCTCATGAGTAGTATAGGCAGCATGAGTATAGAAATACCTTATTTATCACATAAGGTTCCCTCTGCATATTTCATTTATGCAATAGGATAGGACCTTAAGGGATAGATTTTTTTTTTTTTTGCTTTTTTTTTTAAACAAAATTATTCTGTAAATCTTTTTTTTTTAACTAGTGTTACTATGCTTTCCCCCATCCTGATTGCTATAACCATTGCCTTGGATATGAAGTCAGGATGACAAGCTGACACTGTGATATGGTAGTTCATTAGTGCCACAGAACTTCCATGAAATTACAAATCACCATACAGGATTCTGCGGCAAATGGTAATCTTGCCGCGAACTTGGTCTGTGCCGCAGAAAAGTAGGGGCCTTGACTAAGATCTGTAGCTTATTCTGTAGGTAGGGAAATGGGCAGACTAGGTGGGCCAAGCGGTCCTTATCTGCCATCAAAGTCTATGTTTCCAAGTTCTATGTTACATGGTATACCAGACAATTCCTGCAGATTTACAGGAATTGTTCTGATTTGAACACATTTGAAAGGCAGGCATAGAAACTGAAATGGAGGTTCCAAGACAGCCATAAGTAAGGTCTAAAAATGGGCAAAAAAAAAACACAGAAGGAAAAATCTCCTTGTACACAGGAGGAAAACCAGACAGGATGGCAGACTTCTTTCCCTGGTGATCAAGTACAACCAGTGGGTGCTGGCTATCTGATAGATTGCACTGCCTAAAACTATTATTATTTTTTTAAAAAAGCAGTCAACCATTACCTTTTATATCTGAGGTACTTTTTTCCCCCTTTACTTAACTAGAAGATTGTTTACTTGATGTTAGTAGGTGTGCTGTGTGGAACAGCTTTCTGATTTGCAGCAGACATATCTAGCTCTGTTCTCTCCATTACATCATCAGCATTGTGACCTCACTGTGACATCACTGTTGTTTAGGAACAGCCAATCAGTAGCTGCCAGGTCAGTCATCTGTGATGTCATTGTCAATGAGATCACAGTGCTGATGATGTAGTGGGGACTAGAGATAGATATGTCAGCTGCCAAGCTGAGAGCTATTCCACACATTCAACACAATATTATCACATAAAATATTTTCTAATGAGCAAAAGAAAAAAGGAAAATACTTCAGAAATAGAAAGGTTACAACTAACTACCTCAAATTTGTATCATTTTTCTGTCTGTCCGTTTTGGTTCCACTAGCTCTTTAAAAATTGAAAGCTTACTAAAGCCAACCCAAAAACTAGTGAAATTATGGGTGCAAACCCACATATCACTTTTTTTTTCTTGGAAAAAGAACTTGAGGTACATATTGGTCCACAACCACCTTAAACTAGAACCATGACCTGGTACTTGGTTCATTACATCCCCTATTGTAGCATGTACAAATGCCACCATCGCAACATATGCAGATATGCCATCATGAACTTCAAAATTACAGTGCCACACCAACAAAAAAGTGTTAAACTGAGACAACGCATCACATGTAACACTAAATTTGCATGTATGTGGCCTGGTGCCTATGTCTGAAGTCATATGTGGGGAGGACCACAAGGAGAGTTAAGGACAGGATTCAAGAACATATGAAGACAATAAGGGGCGGCAAAATTGAAGATGTACTGGGCAACCATTTTACACAGAGCCACGGTTGTAATCCTCAGTTCTTTAAGTTTTTATCACTGGAGCAAGGACCAATCAACCCTAAGGGAGGCAACATATTAAAATTGAGGTTACAAAAGGAGTGCAGGTAGATCCACAGGTTACAAAGGTTAAAAATCAGAAGAATTAAATGAGATTATTGGCTTTGTGGTATTCTTGTGAATTGAATATATTATGTATGTCAATAACCTGCATTTCTTGGTATTATCATTGAGACCAGGATCACTACTAATGCAGCTAGATACTTCCTCATCGAATAAGTAAGTAAAGCGTTTATTTGTTCTACCACAGAATAAATACATTGCCATTACAATAACCAGATATTAAAGAATTTAGATAGGTAAGATCATACAGTGTTACTTAAGGACAAAAGGTTTTCAGATATCACCAGGACACAAGCTATTAAAAAAGCTACTATTTCATAAAGTGCATATAGTTCATAGCTCTTTTTATGGGGTGAGGATTGTTGGAGAGGCATTGGCTAATACTCCCATACTTAGGGCATTTAAATCTACCAGAGAGCTCTGGCAAACTTGGGAAACCTTACCAGTAACCAGCCCTAGTAAGATAATCAATATAAATGTTGAGGTTATTTTATAGCAAAAAAAAATGCCCTTTCACCTAGCTCCACCCCAATTATATATTTAATCTAATCTGTTTCATATTGTAGCAGAATAGAATTTATCAATAGCTTCAGCATCATTATTGGCCATGGGATTCAATAAAATGAACAAGATAGCATATAGTCTACTGGAGTAGACGTTCAAAATATTTCTAATGCAACAATTTCTACATTCTATATATAATTCATACTGGATTGTTCATGATACAGAATTTCCATGAATCCCATTCTATGTGGCCATTCTAAAAAAAGAATTTGAGAAATTTAGAGTTTATTTTTATATTTTAGAAATGTTGACAGTAATAATTGAAACCTGGCTAACATAATGGATCTTCTTAAGCCTGGCTGAATAGGTAGCAATAAATATTTCTCAATACCATGTGAAATCTTACTTGATTTAAACCTTGGTGTTCTTTTTAATTTTCTAACTTTATCTATGTCCATCTTCTGTGCTCCATCAAAAAGTTATTTTTTATAAGTGTTCTTTAAAACAGAGCAATGTTTATTTTTCTTGTAGAATCTGTCCAGAGATTATGTAAATTAATATTAATAGAATACTGAAGAAGTGCTGCTAGTCATGCTGAGCGTCTATCCAGTTCTAACCATGTTATATTTTTTTGTAAACATTATTCTGGTAATGTACTGAAATTATTATTGATGATTCTTAGCCAATAAAATATCAATCTGAGTTCAATTTGAAATTGAAGGGTTATATTTTCCAATTCTACTCTCACCATTGCAATTCAGGTTGATAGTGGAACTCTTAAATATGTTTTATAGTAGTAAAACAGGGGCATTTCTATGTCTTTTAAATATTTTATGGCCCCTACTTCTGTGCCATAGAGCAAGACTGGTTTTATTTTCATTTCACCTGCTATTATTTAAGCTGAGTTCAAGGCATTCCCTCCATAATTATACTCACATTTCAATGGAGACTTTACCATGACCTTATTATTTCATATATTTTACTCTTTTATATGTTGGGACATTTTCCATTGCTTGTGAAATTTACTCCAAAGTACTGTATATGTATTTCTTCACTTTTTCATTTTTTTCCTTACCTAAGAAAAAGAAGAGTTTATGTTTTTGTTATTATTAGAACCAAATATCATGATCTTGATTTTGTTCATATTGATTTTCAGTTCCAGTTTATCACATCTAGTTTTAAATATGGTGATTGTTAAGGCTTTTCTGTGAAAGCAAAAAAATGATGATGTTATCAACGTATGCTAGAAGGTGGCATACTCTGTTTTTTTTTTTTTCTAGCAGTATTGGTGCAAGGAGGCAGCCTTGTCTGACTCCTCTATCTGCAGTGAATGACTTCAAAAGACTCCCCCATTATCATATCCAATTGCAGTTGTAGTATTTGAGTAGAGTTGTTTTATAAGGATTAACAATGAATTCTCTATGCCCATATCATGCAATATGGACCATAATTTTCCCAATTAATGGAGATGAAGACTAACAAGAACTCTACAAACAATCTTTGTTTAAGACAATTGCAAAAAAAATGTTAATAAGACTGGAACCCAGAGATTCAGAGTGTCCTTATACAATTCATGTGGCTCAATCAAGCGTGCATGGGATAGAGATAGTCATCACTGGTAGGGACAAGGATGGGGAAGGACTAGGATAACCATTGTGGAGGGATACAACCCCCAATCAATGCCAGGTCATAAGATTCTGTAGAGACCCATGGGCAGACTGGATGGACCATTGGTCTTTTTCTTCTGTCACTGTCTATGTAACAACGCACGTTTCTTTTTTTAGTTTGATGTTTTTCTAATAAATGTAGATGACAATCAGATATTTTTGGTACAGTATTAGTCACTGCTATGCAATTTAACTCACAAATTGTGGTTTCTCACTACAGCTTCTAACAATTGCACAAATTTGAAAATACTGTAAGTTGTCAAGAATTTAAATTCAGCTTGTAACGAAGATATTTTTTCCGGAATAGAATACAGCTAAATTGGGCTGACTCAAAAAAAATTGGGGATAATATAAATACCCTGTGTTCCCCTAAATCTGGTTCTACTATTGGGAGTTTATTAGTTGATAATGTTACTGTTATAAATCATGTTGATATAGCTAATTTGTTTAATCAGAAATGTTCTGATTTATCTAAATTTTGAAGGGTGGATAAATGTTTTTTTTGGGGGGGATTTCAGAGGGATCCTAAGTTGATTGGTCAGTCTTTTTTTAATTTTAAGAAGATAAATGAGGATGATATGTTGCAGTTATTAAGTGGTCTCCCTAATAAATATAGTGACTGCAGCGGGGGGGGGTGGATGGTAGATTTTTGCATTTAGTTGTTCCTTTTTTGGTTAAATCTCTTTGTTTTCATTTTAATTGTTCTTTACAGTATTGTCAATTTCCAACTGATTGGAAACTGGCAAAGGTGGTGCCTGTCCCCCCCCCCCCAAAATCATGCAACTTTATTGGATGATTTTAGGCCAATTTCAATTTTGAACCCACTGAGCAAGATGTTAGAGAGAGTTGTTGCAAATCAGATTAATAATTATTTAAATTTGAATGGGTTGCTTTTGCCATAGCAGCATGGCTTTCAGAAAAAACTATGGGACTAGCACTGCCTTGGTCAGGTTCACAAACGCTGCCCTGAGGGGCTTTGATAAAGGCCTTATGACTGGGATGGTGTTTGTGGACCTGACCAAGACTTTTGATCTGTTGGAGCATGATTTAATTTGTCAAAGGTTAGGGATTTTTGGTTTTTCTGGTTCTGCTGTGGCTTGGTTAAGGGATTATTTGTCTAATCATGTACACTTTGTTAGTGTTGGGTCTAATTTCTCCAAGGTGTTTGTGATTGAGTGTGGGGTTCCTCAGGGGTCCATTTTGGGCCCCTTGTTGTTTTCTTTGTTTGTTAATGAGCTTCCTAGTATTAGTTTGAAGTGTCAGTCTATTCTGTATGCTGATGATTTGATAATTTATTGTCAGGGGAAATCTATTGAAGAAATATCTATGGGTTTAAATTGTGATTTTGGGAGGGTTTGTTCTTGGTTTTTGGAAAATTATTTGGTTCTTAATTCAGTTAAAATGAAATCCATGGTTTTTGGAACTAAGGGTATGTTAAGTTCAAACCCAATGTTAAACTTATTTGATCAAAATGGACTTGGTATGAACAGGTCTTTCTTTTTAAATACCTTGGTGTTTTGTTAGATCCTAATTTTTCCTTTTCCTTTCATGTTAGATCTGTTACGCATACTATAAGTCAAAGATTGGGTCTGCTTTATAAGTATTAGGATTATTTTTCTTTAGAAGTTAGGAAGTCTGTTGCAGTTGGTTCTCTGTTACCTCTTTTTGATTATGTTGCCCATATTATTTGGGGTTGGGTAGCA
Source organism: Neoceratodus forsteri (assembly GCA_016271365.2). Classification (NCBI taxonomy): domain Eukaryota; kingdom Metazoa; phylum Chordata; order Ceratodontiformes; family Ceratodontidae; genus Neoceratodus; species Neoceratodus forsteri. Next base: position 768,346,489 of record CM028132.1, read on the forward strand.
GGGAATTGCAACTATTGAAGGTGTCCTATAATAATATTTGTCGTTTTGTTTTGTTAGACTCTCCTCGGTTACATCATTGTTTATTGTATTCCAAATGGGTTGGTTGTCTCCATTAGCTAGAACTGAATATTTATTTTGTTGTTTGGTCTTTAAAAACATGTTTCAGGGGCCAGAATCCTCTGAATGGTTTAATTAATGTTAGAAATGTTTCTTCTAGCTTGTGTTCATCTGTTGGGGTTTCATTATTGACTGAATTGTCTAAATTAAAATTAGCCTTTCATGCTTTTTCCATCTCAGCTCCCATATATTGGAACACCCTTCCCCTGTTTATTCGACAGGCCTCATCAATTGCTGTGTTTAAAAAAAACCTCATGGTATTTCTTTTGGCCAAGTATCAATGTGTATGTAATAGTTAATGTATATTGTTTGTGTACTGTTTCTTTTTATTTATTGTTGTTTGTATTTTGTGCATTATTTGCTCCGGGTCAGACTTGAAAATGGGCCTTTGGTCCAGTGTCATTTACCTGGTTAACAAATGAATAAATAAAAAAAATGAAAATTATTTTGAAGCCATTCTGTTAACCTGGCTACATTTTTTTTTATTGAAGATGTTGAAAAGTTTATCAAGAAGGCTAATAGGATGGAAATTAGAAGGGTCATCTAATGAACCCTTTATACACATGGGCACAATATGTTCCCCCCCAACAAAGTGGTATAAATATTTCTTTAAGACAATTGCAGAAAAAATGTTACTAAGATTGGAACCCAGAAATTCAGAGTTTACATATATAATTCACGATACGGCATTGGGGTCGGGTGCTTTATTAGAAGCAAAGGTTAAGGTTGCATCTTTAACTTCAGCTAAAGAAAAGACTGGGGGGGGGGGGAGAATGGTATGATGCAATGTTTGGTTCAATGTTATCCTTAGGCAAGATATGTAAATTGGAAAAAAATGTTTTTATAATGTTTCACCCACATTTCTTCTGGAATATATACTGAGAGACAGTTTTGATATGTATTTGTGCCTTGTGCAATTAACATCCAAAAAGGCTTTGGGAGGGGTGTCACTAGCAGAAAGAGGGAAGTGGTGTTGACCCTGTATAGATCACTGGTAAGACCTCACCTAGAGTACTGTGTCCAGTTCTGCATACTACATCTCCAGAAGGACATAGTCAGAGTGGAGGAGGTCTAGAGGAGGGCAACTAAAATTGTGCAGGGTCTGCATCAAAAGCCCTATTAGGATAGATTAATGGACCTCAATATGTACACCCTAGAAGAGAGGAAGGATATGATATAGACCTTTAAATACCTCCCAGTATGAATAAGGTACACGAGGGAAGTATTTTTCTCTGAACAAAAGGTATTCAAGAACAAGGGGACATGTTATGAAGCTGTAGGTGGATAGAGTCAGGAGAGACGTGATCAAGTACTTCTTCACAGAAAGGGTGGTGGATTCCTGGAACCACCTTCCAGCAAAGGTGGTGGGGGAGAGAACAGTGGTGGGGTTTAAGAATGCATGGGATGGGCACAATGGAATCATAGCAGAAAGGAAGGGGGAGGAAGAGCTGTAGATCAAGTATGGTCTGTGGTAATAATGAAAGTTGTGAAAAATTAGCAGACTGGATGGGTGAAGAGGTCCTTATCTGTCATCAGATTATGTGTTTATATGTTTATGTCATTTGTATTGATGACGTCCAACATTTCCTGCCATCTAGACATCTGATAATTTTATTTTTCATTTTTTTAAAATGCATTGTATTGTTTTCTTTCCTTATTTAATTGATTAAAATGTAGCCTGGAGGGATTTTTTTGCCACCTTATTATTTTCATTACATTGCTTTTGCTACCTTATATCTATTATTCAATGATATATTAGAGTTCACCACATTATTTGCATTACTGATATATAAAATGGGATATAACAGTTTAAATAATTTTTTCAGTATTTCAGTGGCTTTATCTGCTTGTGTGGATTTTAAGATAAATTATAACATACAGTCATCTTTTTTCCATAATCATTATCAAGATGATGATGCTCACTGTCAAATAGTGCCATTAGGGGCTCACACTTGTCCGATTCCTCTTCTTATTGCACTCTATCCCCCCAAAAAAATTATTTCCCCTTCCCTTCCTTTCTTCCCCACCCTTTTCAGCTTTTATTATTACTTTTATTTTTTCCTCAAATATGTTTAATTTTTATTATTTCTAGCTGCCCCTTTTCGATATATGTTACATATTCTCTTTTATTTACTGTGCTTCTAATCACTCAGTGTTATATCTCCCAAAATCTCCACCCATCTCTAATTCCCATATATCTCCAAACACGTGAGTATTATATTATATCCTTGCTCAACTTATGTCCCTATTCCTCTGCCTTTTTATAAGGAACTGTTCTTTTATCTACCACCATTTCTTTCTGTCAAGAGGCACATAGTTGAAGTCCCAACCTATACCCTTTCTGCTAGTGTTAGTCTTTTACTTTTACTTTCTTTCCAAAGGTTAAGTTGGGCAGGAGCTCCATTCTGCCACCTCACAAAACATTATATGACAGTTCCACCACCTCTGCTATCTATCTTCATTGACTTCTATAGGAGAGTTCCACCACCAAAAAATTTAGATATGACAGTTCCCCCACCTAACCATTGCCAATTTAACCACTACATTTCTGTTGTTCATTATTGTGCATTGTACTTTCATAGACTATTGCACTTATATTTCATCCCTGGTAGCCCCCCTAATATTAGGGGCAGTAAATACTTACTGTATGTTGTACTCATCAAAATTAATTTTAGGACACTATGCTTAAAATCTGAACTATAAATAGGGGTCTGCCAGCTAACAAACTCCAGCCTCAGTCAGCCCAGAAGGCAGGACTCTGAATTGATAATACTGTCTCAGCACAATGAATCGAAGGCATCTGTGGTGGCTGGGGTGCACTAGAATGTGCTGGTGCGCATCTTGCATGTCCATGGAGACTAACCAATCCCAAGGTTTCATGAAGGGAAGCAGAGACCATAGAGAAATTATTTTTAATTTTTCTTGATCCATGAATTTTTTCATATTACTGAGGTTGAGAATGGAACACATGCCTCCTAATTTCTTTGGTACAGTACTATGAAGTAGTGGGAGTAGAATCCTGTGTTTTTCTCTAAGTCTGGCACTATTTCCACTGCCCTTTTGCTCAGAAGACCTGCAATCTGCTGCTATAGGAGCTCTGACATGTGAGTTGATATGAGGGGTTGCTTTATAAGTGGATAGTCTGGAAATATTTCTGCAAAGTCTAGGGAGTATCCCTCTCAGATGATCCTAAGGACCCATTTGTCCATCATAATAGACTCCCATTGAAGTTGAAATTGGATCAGGCTCCCCCCCCCCACTCAAGAGGAGATGTCTGTCTCTGGCAGCTGAGACAGGACAGGGGCAGGAGACTCAGTGAGTGGCAATAAGTGCTTTCAGCATCTGTGCCTTCAGCTGTGCCTTTTTCTGAGGCTGGGATTTGATTTGGGGTCCCCTGCCCTTTCCAAGAAAGAACTGCCTGTTCTGAAAGAAACTAAATCCTTTATCCCTCTGAGAATTAGCAGGGGTTGGCCTAAAAGTCTATGGGTTGTTCTAGTTTTCTGAAAGGACACAAGAGACTTCTCTACCTGCCATCCAGATAGGTATGTCCCATCAAAGGGAACATTTATAACCTGTTGTTTGTCATCTTGAGAAAACCAGCAGCGCATAGCCAGGAATGCATTCTAATGCAGATGACTGCAGTGACAGAGTGGGAGGCAATTTCAAAGGTATCCATAGCAGCTTTGACCTGATGACTGTTGGACTCAATGCCATGCGTGGCAGTCAGCAGAATCTTTTCTTTGGTCTGGGATTCTGGCAGAGACTCTGCCAAAGATTTAAATGAGCTCCAGAGGGTATACTCATATTTGCAAAAATATGCATGGTAGTTAGCAATCTGCATGTTGAGGGTAGCCGCTTTGAAAGCCCACTTACCCATAGTATCAATCTTGCATGGCTTCTTGTTAAGAGGGTGCGCAGTGACCTCTTGGGGGAGAATGGCTTTGTCATTTTTGGTGAGAATAACAATGGCATTAGTTATAGGTTGGGAAACACACACTGTTCTAGCCTTAGTGCAGTGTATTTCCTGTCTATCTGCTTTCAGACAGATGGAACCGAAGCAGTCTATTCTAGATCACATCAGACAGTGTTTCAAATGCAGGAACTAAATTGACCGTCATGGTATTAACATTTAACCACTGCAGACATAGACATTTACCTGAGTCAGTGGCTGTAGGCTCAAAAATCTAAAGCAGAATGCGTAATTCTGAGCAAATCCTGGAAAGATAGATCCTCCTGAGGTACATAAGTAGGGCCTGGGTATGCAGAGTCCAGGCTATAGAAGGAGCCCTCATCATCGCTCTCAGAAATATTGAGGTCAGGGTCAGACTCGTCCTCCTACACGTATGAACAAACCAAATGCCAGCAGAAACAGGCCTTGTGATCTATTGAGTCTGCTCGAATGTGCAGCTAGCCCCTCAACTTGCAGCTGCTCCACCCTCCCCACCTCTTAGCAACCCCTCCTCACTCTGTCTCAACCCCTCTACAATCCCCCCCACCGTTCTACACGATACCACTTCCTCAGGCAGAGTACTCCACTTGTCTACCACCCTTTCTGTGAAAAAGTGTCTCCGGATTTCCCTCCTGAATCTCCCCCCCTCCAATGTCAGTTGGCGCCCTCTTGTGTCCCTCCTTCTTCTGATCTGAAGAATCCCTTCTGTATTAGTCATATTTATTCCCTTTAAGTATTTAAAGGTTTCAATCATATCCCCCCATCCCTCCTCTCCTCTAGGGAATACATGTTCAGCTCTCCCAGCCTCTCTCATAGGATTGTCCCCTCCGGTCCCTAGATCATCTTCGTTGCCCTACGCTGCACCCCCTCCAGCAATCTGATGTTCCTCTTCAGGAGTGGACCCCAGTACTGCACATAGTATTCCAGGTGTGGTCTGACTAGTGACCTGCACAGGGGAAGGATCACCTCCTTGTGCCTGGATGAGGTTCCCCTCATTATGCACCCCAGCATCTTGTCTGCCTTTGCAGCCGCCTTCCAGCACTGAGCTGAGTGGTTCATACTCCCTGTTATTAGTACCCCTAGATCCTTTTCCTCCACGGTGCTTTCCGGTTGTGCCCCTCCCAAATGATATTTCCTCCACTGGTTCCTTGCTCTGAAGTGCAGGACCTTGCACTTCTTGGTGTTGAACCCCCTCTGCCATGTCTCTGACCACTCCTGTAGTTTAGTCAGGTCCTCATGCAGCCCCCTCCACCCCTTTATGTCATCTACCACAGCTCAGATTTTAGTATCATCTGTGAACAGACTGATCCTACTCCAGATCCCATTTGAGATATTGGCTATGAATATCCCAAACAGCACCAGTCCCAAAACCGATCCCTGGGGCACCCCGCTCGTAACGTCCCTTGGTAATGAGAATTCCCTCACCACCACCACCCTTTGCTGCCTATCCGTCAGCCAGTTGGTGATCCAATTGACCATTTTAGTTCCCACCCCTATGCACCCCCAGCCTCCCATGCAACACCGAGTCAAAGGCCTTGCTGAAGTCCAAATACAGGACATCCACTGCATGGCCCCTGTCCAACTCCCTGGTAACCCAGTCCTTGTCTGACAGGATCTGCCCGAGACAAAACCGTGTTGATGACCATCTTGGAGACCTGAGGGAGGTTTAAAGTGTCTGTTGGAAGCTCAAACTTACTGCAAAGAACAAACTGCAACTCCATTTAGGACCTGGAAACCTGATTAAGGCATAATACTGCAGAGCACTGGGTAAGACGGGGAGCTACACTTTCTACAAAAAGTTTTATTTTTATTTTTCCTTATTGGCATTAAGCAGAGAATTGTAGGATTCCTTTAAAAGGGTAGTAATTTTATAACCTGAGTGAGTGAGATACAACTGAATTTGCTTGAGTGCGGGGGTTGAGACCTAGGAGTTGGAAGGATATTTTTGTAACATTTTAAGTGTCCTGCTGGCTGAGGAGTTAGTTCAATTTTATCCCTGGACTCAGTAGAGTGGTTTGTGTTGGAGTCGTGGTCTAGTAAATTGTGGTGTTAGTTGTATTAGTATAAAGGACAGTACTCACCAGGGCGGTGGAGCAGTTGTGTATTTGATTGTTTCTAACAGTCACCAGTGGCTGTGCACTACCCACCCCCTTCCCCACTCCCACCCCCACCCAGGCGTGGCATTTCCTTTATAGCCACAGTTCTGACATCACTTCCTCAACAGGTCTTGGGGCAGAACTGTCATATTCCTAATAACCCTGCAACATGCATAAAGAGTAGTTACAAAAACAAATAATAATACATATATATATAATTACATATTGTATATATTAAGGAGCCGGGACATGGGGAGTGGTGCAATGCACTGGCTGTGGGGCAGCAGTTTTCCGAGAAACATTCTGGAAACTGCGTTGCTGTCCTATTTGTAGGCAACTGTCAGCTCTGAGAGAGGAGGTTGCCCACCTCCAGGCTGAACTAGCAAAGACTAAGGAGGTCTCCCCCTCCCAAAGAGCACCACTGCCACAACCACTGAGTCAGAGGTTTCGGAGTATGAAGAGCAGTAGGACCACAGTGGGTTCTGGGAGGGTGCGGGTGGTGGACCAGAGGCGAAGCCCCCCAGTTGTACCTCTACACAAATCAGATGCCATTCTGGCAGAGCAAGGTTCCTCTATGATGGCACCCTCAGTAGAGACCCAGAAGAATGCTGAGGACATCCACAAGGGAGACCCACAAAAGGGGCAAGGGACGCCACAGGGGAAGGAAACAGCTACTGATAGGGGACTCAATTGTTAGGGGGGTAGAACTGGGGAAAGGAGAGAAGGAAGTAAGCTGCCTGCCTGGTGCCATGGCTTGGAGGGACAAGAAGCGAATCCTCACAATTGTAGAAGCAGCATCACAGGAGAGAGAACTAGATATCATTGTCCACCTTGGGACAAATGACCTAGCTAGGCATGGGATCAGTGCAGTGCAGAATGAATTTGTGGAGTTGGGAGGGCCTCAGACGGGTAGCAAGCACAGTAACCTTCTCAGAGGTGCTACCAGTCCATGGCAGGAGTGAAGTTAGGTACTGCACACCGTGCAGTTTAATGAATGGTTGCAAAACTGGTGCAGAGCACAGGGCTTTGGCTTCATTGGGGACTGGGGTCCACCTGGAGATAAAGGTCTAAACTGGTATGAGGTCTGCATTTGTCCACAAAGGGACCAAGCTCCTAGGTGACAGGTTTAAATGCTTCCTTGGCAAGCTTTTAAACTAGATAAGGGGGAGGTACTGATAAAGGCAGGAAAAGTCAAGCCTCCCCCACAAAACATGGCAGGTAGTAGGTAAACACTGAGGTACAGAGCTCAACACAGGGCAGGCCAGGGTAAATGGTAAAATAGATAAGAGCAATAAGAGCAGGGATGGGGGAAAAAATGATCAAGCCAACATTAAATGGAGGGCAATGACTACTAATGCCCGTAGTCTGGGAAACAAGCTTTCTGAGCTAGTAGCTTTGATGGAAGATAAACAATTGGATATTGTGGCAGTCACAGAAACATGGTACACCGAGAACCATGAATGGGATGTCAACATACCAGGGTACACAATCTAAAGAAGGGACAGGGAAGGTAAAAGAGGAGGTGGAGTAGCTCTATACATATGGAAGGGATAAAAGCTACAGAACTAAAAAGTAAAAGGGAGGACAAGAGGCACTCTGGGTTACCTTGGAGATGGGAATGGCATTAATCTGCACAGGGTTGTATACAGACCCCGTCCTCAAGGGGAGGAAATGGACAAGAAAATGATAGAGGACATTCTCAAAATGGCTGAAAAGGGAGATACTGTTGATGGGGACCTGAATATGCCAGATGTTAACTGGAGGACAATGTACTGCAGCCACATCCAAGAGCAGGGTCATTCTCGAAATTCTGCAGAGGCAGACCTTAGACAGCTAGTGCTGAACCCACTCGAGGAGAGCAATACTAGACCTGGTACTCAAATGGAGAGAGGATCACAAATTTAGAAGTCAGTAGACATCTGGGAACAAGCAACCACTGCACAGTGTGCTTCACAATGAGCACAACCATGGAGATAAGCCATACAAAACAAGGATACTGGACTTTAGAAGGGCTGACTTTGGCAAAATGGGTGAACACCTGAAGAATACACTAGCAAATGGCCAAATAGGAGGGGTAGAAGAACAATGGAGAAAAATCAAAACTGCCATCATAGAGGCAACAAGTCTTTGTGTAAAACAAAATAAAGAAAACAAAGCAGAGTAAAAAACCACTATGGTTCTCAAAAGAGGTGGCAGGGAAGGTTAAGGAGGAAAAGGCTTCATTCAAAAAGTATAAGGAATCACAGAGGGAGCATGACAGGGAACTGTATCAATTAAAGCAGAAAGAAGTAGGAAAGGCAGTCAGAATAGCAAAAGCACAAACCGAAGAAAAAATAGCCAACTCAGTCAAAAAGGGGGATAAAACCTTTTATAGGTACATTAGGGAGCATAGAAAGGTTAAGGGAGGATAGTGAAGATTAATAAAGGAGAGGGAGGTGGGCAGAGGAGACAGTGAAAAGGCAGAGATACTGAATGAATACTTTTGCTCAGTATTCACAAAAGAAGATGAGGAGCAGTTACCTAAACCAGACAATAGAAGCACTCTGGGTAGGGGGTTGATACCAGTCCATTCACAGAAGAAAGAGTCCTGAAAGAACTCCTAAAACTCAAGGTGGACAAAGCAATGGGGCCTGATGGGATTCACCCCAGAATCCTAAAAGAACTAAGGGGGACCTAGTGACCACTGACCACACTTTTAACAAATCATGGGAGGATGGGGTGGTACCTGAGGACTGGAGGAGGGCAGATGTGATTCCCTTACAAAAGTGGGAGCAAGGCAGAAGCAGGAAACTACAGACCTGTAAGTTTGACCTCAGTGGTAGGGAAATGATGGAATCACTTCTGAAAGAAAAAATTGTTGAGTACCTAGAGGCCAGCGGGGCACAGGACCCAAAGCAACATGGATTTACAGCAGGAAGGTCATGTCAGACGAATCTAATTGATTTCTTTGACTGGGTGACCAAAGTAATAGACCAGGGAGGGGCTGTGGATATGGCCTACCTAGACTTTAGCAAGGCATTTGACACAGTCCCGCACAAAAGATTAATAATCAAGTTAGCCAGCCTGGGAGTGGGTCCCAGGGTGGTAGCCTGGGTAGTGAGCTGGCTGCACAACAGGACACAGAAGGTAATAGTGAATGGAACACATTCCGAAGAAAGGGGGGTTACTAGTGGAGTACCTCAGGGCTCAGTACTGGGTCCAATCCTCTTTAACATCTTTATAAGTGACATTGCAGAGGGTCTGGAGGGAAAGGTATGCCTCTTTGCAGATGACACAAAGATCTGTAACAGAGTTGATACACAAGAGGGGTAGAAAAGATGAGAAGGGACTTGGCAAGGTTGGAGGAATGGTCAGACATATGGCAACTTAGATTCAATGCAAAGAAGTGCAAAGTAATGCACCTGGGAAACAAAAACCCAGGAGAAGAGTACACAATAGCAGGGGAGGTACTAACAACAACAAAAATGGAAAGGGACCTGGGAGTAGTCATATCAGATGACCTAAAGGTGGGTAAGCAATGTGAAAAGTCAGTAAGAAGAGCCAGGGGGATACTGGGATGCATAGAAAGGGGCATCACAAGTAGAAAAAGGGAAGTGGTTATCCCTCTGTACAGACAGTTGGTGAGACCCCATCTGGAGTACTGTGTGCAGTTTTGGAGACCTCATCTACGCAAGGACATAGACAGGATGGAAGCAGTCCAGAGGAGGGCAACTAAAATGGTACAGGGTCTACATCAGAAACCATATGAAGAGAGACTGAGAGAGCTTAATATGTATACCCTTGATGAAAGAAGGGACAGGGGGACATGATAGAAACGTTCAAGTACCTCAAGGGAATCAACAAAGTCCAGGAGGGTAGCATCTTTCAGAAAAAGAGATGTGTAAGAACAAGGGGCACAGTTTAAAGATGGGGGACGGCTCAGGGTAATGTGAGGAAATTCTTTTCACGGAGAAAGTGGTAGATACATGGAACAGCCTTCCTGAGGAGGTCGTTGGGTCTAAAACAGAGGGGGAAATCAAACATGCATGGGACAGACACAAAGCAATTATAGTGGGGGGTTGCAGGAAGCAGGCTGTTGGTTAACTAGAATCTGCAGCTTATCCAGTAGGTAGGGAAATGGGCAGACTGGGTGGGCCAAGTGGTCCTTATCTGCCGTCAAAGTCTATGTTTCTATGTTTCTATGGATCACAGGCCCCCCAATTGAGAATGCAGCCTTGGCAAGACTGGTGACACCATCCCCAAAGGGTGAGGGGCCGATGCCGAGGGCTTGTGCCATAACCAGAACTGAATCTGGCACCAGGGGAACCTCTGGCACTGAGGGTGGTATGAGAACTGGCAGTGGGCCAAGCCACAAGAGGTCAAATCCTGGTGCTGGCACCAGCTCTGGCACCATCAAGCTGGCACTGAAGTAACCAGCAATGGTACCATGGCTGGTCACAACACAGTGATGCTGGATGGGGGTGCAGTCAGTGGGACAGGAGTCAGTAGTGCAATCACTGGCAAGGGCACAGGGGCTGTTTCCAGAGCCAAACGCTTTACCTGGCTTGAAGGCCCCACTAACTGGCTGACAGGTCCGAAGCAAAGTTGTTCTTTATCTTTTTACTTCACCAATAGTACCTGTACCATTGTGCCATCACCATGGTTTCTGTTACATTCAGTACAATTTATTTTGACACACAATTTTTTTTTTTTACTTTTAATCAAACAATTTATTTTCAGAAATGAGGAATGATGGGGGCCATTATGGCCCCCTCGTATGTAAATTCATTTTTAGGATTTTGGGAGCATTGATTTGTTTTTTCTGAAAATTATCCTTTTGTTTTCTTTCCTCTTCTGCTTTTCCTCCAGGG